>JANBPO010009603.1:58923199-61394186 GCA_024336825.1 Amorphophallus titanum | reverse complement strand
ATGGTGCTGGTGCATGGATTTTGCCTGCCGCCGGCGGATGCGTATTCGCTGTTGGCGGAGTACTGCGCGCGGGGTGACGAGCCGTGGACGGAGCGGGAGCTCCACCACAAGCTGCGGGAGGCGGACAAGGCGAACCCGCGGGAGCGGCGCGGATGGCTGCTGGGAACGGCGTGGAAGCCGAACGGCCGGGGCCGGGAGGAGTACGGGCGGGCCATGCCGAAGGCGGTGGAAAAACCGAAGTACGATGCGGAAGCGCTGCGGAAGGTGGCGGCACCGATGGAGGGGAAAGTGGACCTGCTGTGGCTGGCGAACCGTTCGCTGCTGGATCCCGCGACGGTGGGGAGGGCGGGCTTCCTGGATGCGCTGTATGACCGGGAGCGGGAAAAGGTGGTGATTTTCAGCGAGGCGAACCGGGCGGGGAAGCCGATGAGCCAGGGGGAAGCGCTGTGGCCGGTGGAGCGGGAGGAGGAGATCCCGGAAGGGGGATTGCACGGGGTGTGGTATCTGGCCGCGCCGGTGGACGGGAAGTACCGGGAGACGGGGGAATATGACAAGGAGGGGAACCCGAAATTCTCCCGGCGGAACGGGAGCTGTGTGACGAGCTGGCGCTACATGGTGATCGAGAGCGACGATGCGCCGGCGGGGGACTGGCTGGGAGCGATCGCGCGGCTGCCGCTGAAACTGTGCGCGCTGTACACGAGCGGGGGCCGGAGCGTGCACGCGCTGGTGCGGACGCCGGCGCGGACGAAGGACGAGTGGGACGATTTCAAGGCCGGGCTGAAGCCCGCGCTGGTGGTGCTGGGTGCGGACGAGGGCTGCATGAGCGCGGTGCGGCTGACGCGTCTGCCGGGCTGCCTGCGGAGGAACAAGGGCCGGATGCAGAAGCTGCTCTATCTGAACCCGCGGGCGGACGGGCGGGCGCTGTGCGAACTGCCGGGGCGGAGGGACGTGGAGGAGATCTGGTGCGGCCATGCGGCGGGCGGGGTGGCGGATAGCGACGAGACGGGCGGGCGATGGATCGAAGAGGGGCTGGCCTACTATGCCGTTGGAGCGCTCAGCGACATGTGCCATTGAAGACATGCCAAGTGTGCCGTTGGGAGGCGCTCACAGGGTGTGCCGCTAGGGAGGCTGGCCTAGGCGTGCCACTGAAGGATGGCGAAGGGGGCGTGCCGGCAGAGGTAGCCAAGCCAGGCGTACCGGCGAAGGGGGGCCAGGGTGTGTCGGCGAAGATGTCAGGGTAGGTGTGCCGCTGACGAGAGCCAGCCTGGGTGTGCCTGTGAAGATGTGTGACAGCCAGGGGCGCATAGGGGGCATGCTGCTGAAGCTTTACGAGGTGTGTCGCTAAGGGCGTTGAAAGCACGCCGCTGGAGGGCGTTGAAAGCGTGCCGCTGGAGGGCGTTGAAAGTGTGCCAGGTAGAGCCCGTTAAGGGTGTGCCAGTTGGAGGGGCTTGAGGGGAGGCACAAGTGTGCCATTGGAGGGGGGGCACGGGTGTGCCACTGAAGGCCATTCCAGGTGTGTCGCTGAGAGGGCTTGAAGGAGTGAGCCGCTAGACGGCCTTGAGAGTGTGCCACTGAGGGCTTCAAAGGGAGCATGCCACTGGAGGGCACTCGGGGGAGAATAGCCACGGGGTGTGCCGCTGAGAGGCTTCCAGGGGCATTCTGGTGGAGGAGGGAACTTCAGGGGCTTCCTTTCCTTCTCTTCATTTTCTCTTCTTTTTTCTCTTCTTCTTTATTCCCCTGCACGTAAACAAGGGGTGAGAATTTTTTAGTGTCCACAAATGCCCCCCACCCGCAGACAGCACGAGAGAGGGACGAAAGAGCGAGGCCTACGGGTGCAGCCCAACTGAGAGATTCATCAATCATGATGAGGAGAGCGGGTCCGTGGACCAAAGTTATGGTCGAGAAATCATGCCACGTGGGCTAGAACCTGGGAAACAGGCTATGAAAGTCGAAGTTATTGGAAAGTAGGCTATGAATGCCAAGGTTGTGTAAGGTGAACCACGAGGGCGGAGAGAAGGGTTTGTTGATTCGATGACCTGGACGAGACGTCTAAATCAAAGGGGTATTCGTCACCCGAAGGGACAGAGAGAGGAGTTAGTTCCTTTAGTGATCTGGACGGAAGGTCTAAACCAAAAGTGATGTTTGTCACTGAAAGGGGCGATGGTGTTGTGTCTCTATGGTTTTGATGATGTCAATATTATGAAGTCACTCTTTGTTCTATAATCCTAATGATTTCATGAGGTTAGCCTAAGCCCGCTAGGTCCTTAGAATCGATTGGGTCCCACCTCGGACCCTCGCCATCATCCCCCGATCACCATCGGGAGATCATGTGCACCGTGCGAGTGAGCCGCTAGCGTGAGTCCATATTATTCCATGTATGTTTGCAGATCTAGGTCCCAGGGTCATTGAGTCATCTAACATCATCGTTGGGCTGTGCCACATTAGTAAGAGGGTCAACGGTGGCACTCCCCCAGGACTTGATCTGATGCCCCATCTAGCTACCTAATACGGTGGCGCCCACCCACTAGCCCGTGATCCGGTGGCACCCCTTTGGGCCCCCGAAACGGTGGCTCCCCGGAGCGTCGATCCGGTGGCGGCCCTGACCGTTTGATCCAGTGGCTACCCCTGGCGCCCGTCATCCGGTGGCTTGCCTAGAGCTCCATCTGACAACACCCACAAGTGCCCATGAGCCGGTGGCTCTCGCTAATGCCTCGATCCAGTGGCGCCCCCTCGCAGCCCAGCCCGTGGTCGGGTGGCACTGTCCCCGCTTGAGCTGGTGGGATCTCGTAGGAGGTGAACCGGCGGTCCCCGCTCGAGCCCCATCTAGTGGCGCCGGTGACATCTGTCTATAACCCCCCCCCCTCATACGCAGAGAGAGGAGAAGAGAAGAAGAAGAGAACCAGAGAAAGAAGAGAAGGAAGAGGAAAGGAGAAGGAAGAAGAAGACGAAAGGGAGGGGACTAGGGCCCAACAATGGCCGTTCCACCGAGTGAAGAGAGACAACGAGAGAAGGGAGGAAGAGGAAAGAAAGAAGGGGAAGAGAAAAAGAGGAAGATGGGCATCCAGGCCGCGACCCCTCACCCTCTGAGCACAACGACTGATGACGGCGATAGCGGCGATGGTGACTGCGGCGGGCAGACAGACGAAGGGAAGAGGAAGAGGGAGAGGCGCTAGGGCTTCGAGGGGGTTTTGAAATTCGAAAGGGAGAGAAAGAGGGGGGAAGGCAACCCATCGCCCTTTTATAGGGGCCCAGCCACCCCGCTAGTTGGACTCCCACATCAGCGAACCGGTGACTAAACCGGTGGTGCTTTTTTTTAAAAAAGGAAAAAATACCTAACAAAAGGGAAGGCGTTACACATATCTGTGTGTGTATGTCCATGGTTATAGGCCTACTGGGTCAAGATTGTCATCGCCTCCATGACACTACCGGTCCCACACTCCAAGACCCAGTGAGGGTGGATAGTAACAGGTGCACCCACGTGCACTGCTTGTCTCATTCTTCGCCCACGCTACCCGTGGGTGAGGGGCATTTGTAGACGTGTAAAATTTCACGTCCGTGAAGCTCCTAGAATAAGTTCATAATAGACACAACTTCAGATGCTGTCAGGGCTCGTCTAGCCCTCCTAGTGAACAGAAGAAATTCAAGAAATGGTTTGCGGGTTGTCCCTGAAGAAACTTCACTTCCGAAGATATTTTATGCCATGCAGGGTGCATTAAACTACAGGAAGTCAGGTCTCCCCGAATAAACACGTTGCCGAGATTTCACCTTGTGACTAAGGCAGTGAAGAGCACACCCGGGGAGTTTGAGTGCCTCGAGTCCCTGAACAAGATCAACAGCTGCGGGCAACAGCATGCACATTAACCCACACTCAGATGGTGAACCAAACCATTGACCAGCAGGGGAGCATCCTTGAAGGCCGCCAGTAGCGAAGATTGAATGAGCTTCAGGACCCTTCAGGCATCTGGGCCACACCTCCAACAGAAGGACCCATGGCACCCTTGGGCTTTGATAAGGTGGCAACCTCCTAGTGCTTGATCCGGTGGCCCCCTTGTGGAGTCGGGCCGATGGCGCCTTGAAGAAACTGATAAGCACCTTGAGGAAACTGATACGGTGGCTCCCCCAGCCGTGCGATACAGTGGCAGCCCCGACTGCTTGGTCTGGTGCCCCCCTAGTAGGTCTGGTCTGGTGGAGTTTAAACCACCTGAACTGGTGGCGCATCCAGGTGATCCGATGGCACCCGGTCATGTTGATCCGATGGCGCCTGAAGCACATTAAACTAGTAGCCCATTTGGGGTTTGTGAATAGGTGGCGTTAAGACCGCTTGATCCGGTAGCACAACTGGCTTCGCCATCTAGTGGCTCCGATGGGAATTGAACGGAAGAGCTAATCTTGACTTTTTGGAGATCCTCTGGGCATTACCAGGGACCAAGGGTCCTTGCCCTCTAGCCTCCGGTGCGCAGCGGTGTGGGCTCCAAGCTTTGCCCCTTCCATGCTATCCTCGAACCACCCACAGTTGCCAACCTTCTGCCCCTCCAAAATGGGAAGCCTGGACGGGATAGTGGAGACGGAGGGAAGAGACCAGAGCCTTCAAAGGCACCCCATTGACCCTCTCACCGCCAACGTGTTACCTCCCCCATATAAGTAAGACACGATGACGCAAGAAAAAGAGGGATTTTTGGCAAGAGCCTGGAGAGTGCCTGTAACTACCTCTCTCTTTCGTTTGAGCTCCGGTTTTGGAGAAAAGAAGAAGAAGGTAAGAAGAGGAGAAGGGGGCAATAGAAGGAAGAAGAGAGAGAGATCCGGGGGGAGAGGAGCTTGTGCTCTGTCTCCCTCCTCACTGTGTTCTCCTTCCCCATTATGTCCCTTGTTTATTTATCCTTTCATTCATTCTAGCTCTTGGTCCCTTCAACACAGTACGAGCCACTGTGCTCACTTCATCTGCAAGGAGTAAAGGGCTACAAGTGTTCGTGCTTTATGTTGGCATCCCCGGTGTCGTTGTTTTGGTCATTCTCCCAGTTCCACTCATGTTCCCGATCGTCTTCTTCTACAGCCCACCTCCTGATAGAGTTCTGGGGTTCAGGGCCCCCAAGATTCATGAATGAGGCCGCCATCCTAAGTCCAGGGGGATGCTCTCATCTCCTTTGCCTTATCGTCTCTTGCCATTTCGTTCTTTCCCTTGAAATGGTGACCATACAAGCATCAATGTCTGGGTCTTGCTAGCTCGTGGCTGAGGCCCAGGTACCCCCGGGGTTACGCAGGGGTCCTCTGCTCGAAACCACCTCCCTAGCCTTTACCTTCACTGTCGGTTTGGCGAGCTACCAGTCATGCGGCCCAGTATCATCAATGCCTCCCCCATCAGGTGGGCTTTACCTGGTTGCCATCTAGCAACCTGCTCACGCCCTGGTTCAGTGGCAGCCACCTCAGTTCTGATCCGGTGGTTCTTGTCCATGCCCATCCGTTAATCCATTGACCTGGCCACACAGGCCTGGTCTGCTAGCCTTCAGCCATCCCCATCCGGTGGCCATCTTCACCCGTGAACCGGTGGCGTACGCCACCAGCCACCAGTGGTGACTCCAAACCCCTAAACCAGTGGTGCCATCGGCCTCAGTCGGTGAGCCATCAACCTATCCGATCCAATGGGCTCTGCCCCTGCTAAGCCGGTGGCCCCACTTCCTTTCGCATCCGGTGGCGCCCGCCACTATTCCTCGATAGGGTGGCGCCCCCTCGTAGCCCAGCCCGTGAACCGATGGCCTACCACCGCTAGGCATCCGGTGTGCATCCGACCCTTTGATCCGGTGGCCTTCACCACCACCTTGATCTGATGGGCCTGCCACCCTCCTTTGTTGCTGATCCAGTGGCTCATTGCCTCCCTCGGTTCGGTGGCTTGGCCACCTTTCCTCCTCATCCGGCGGCATTGCCACCACTTGATCCGGCAGCAACCCCACCTTCTTGATACAGTGGGGATCTCCTCTCAGTTCTGTGCCTTCACCACGTGCTCATGCTTTCCATCTGATGGCTTATAGTTTACCTTGAGGTGCTGCTACTCCTGTGGATAATTTTACTTTGGGTTACATCACTCCTTGTGGACATGTGCCCCCTTTACCCCTTCTGCATCTGGGTCCGGGGGAGATGCTGCGAAATTTTTGCCAGAACTACACGCATATTAAAATACAAAAGGAAGCAACAAACAAAGGGAATAAATAACAATAAGATGCTTCGGTCGGGTCATAAGAACTGTGGAATACAAGAAGAGAACTGGGCACAGCACTACTGCATTACATTGAAAAACATGAACATGAGCATTCATCACATGAACAAAGCAGGGAACTAATTAGAATGCCACACATGCATATCGTGAATATAAGAGGCCATGCTCCTTGGCATTTGATTACATAATTGCATTTCCCGTGTGCCTGCATGCCTTGATTCTGTGATATATAAATGACGATGTGTGAAAGATCGGATTATGCCCGGTCAAAAACTATCCCTATGCATGAGGACATACCTATGCCTCGTACCGAGGGTCAATTCCCGAGCTCAGTTCCATCTGTGCATGCTTGAACCCACGTGGTTGCTGCACTTGGCTAGGCTCAAACCAAGCCTACGTTGACCTCTTCATAATCCAAAACACCCCTGCATCGACCTCACCCTTCCCTGACCTTGCCTGCGTTGACCCCAGGTCGTTCCGGCATCGACCTCACCTTCCCTTGACCACGTCTGCATTGACTCCAAGGTCCTCCCTGCACCGTCCTCACCTTCCCTTGACCGCGTCTGCATCGACCCCAGGGCCCTCCCTGCACCGACCTTACCTTTCCCTGACCGTGCCTGCGTCGACCCCAGAGCCACCCTACATCAACCTCACCTTCCCCAGAACCCTCCTATGTCGGCCCCAGAGCCACCCTGCATCGACCTCACCTTCCGCAGAACCCTCCCTGCGTCGACCACTCTTTAGTCAGTTGCCCTCCGCGTCGACCCTAGGCCTCCTTGCATCGACCTTAAGTCACTGCCTACGTCCACCTCCCTTCACCCCAAGCCTCCTGGGGTCGACCTAAGATATCCCCGCACTACTATCCAAGCAAGGAAATGATAAAGAAGCATAAATGTGATAAAATTCACACAGAAGTGGAACTAAACTAACAGGATAAAAAAATGTAGCCTCGTGGCATACACATTCAGAGACTTCTGCTCCCCCGGGACCCCGTAAAGGGAATACCAACGCTACCCAATCGGCCGACTGTGGACTCTGGGAATTATTCCCTAGCATGGCCATAAGTCAGCCTTGCTCGGGCCAACATTCTTTGTAATCCAACCCACTCTTGAATTAAACATTAAACTTGCCGTGTCTTCGACAAACATCTGTACGGGTCTGTTCCCAATTTCATCGCATTTTATAAAACAGACGTCTGTCCTAATACAAAATGGTCCACGAGTGACCGGTACACTTCTACTATTTATGCTGTCAACACGACACCTTTTAGTACAATTCTAGGCTTTCTTAATCTCAAACAGTTTACTACTCTTTAGGCCATAGGGCCCTCTTTTCTCAGCGATCAATCAAGGGTGTTCTCCCCTCTAGGGAGATGTAAATAACGTCGTGACCTTTATGGCACGGCAGATTTCTGTCCTGACACGAACTACGCAACCATCTGATCAGTTAGACGATGCGCACCGTACATGCTCGATGTTGATTCCCATCATTTGGTGATTTTCGATGTGGATTGGAGTCCCCTTCACGTGAAATCTTTGTGAGAGGTAGGGGGACTGATTTCGAACCGTTGTGCATGGATGTCCCACAATTTCATGTCGATTCGGGGGAGTTAGAGTGGGTTTCCTTTTTGTCAAGAAAAAAAACATGTTTTGGGGTGAGTGGCATTTTCAACCGATTCGGCGGTGTTCCTAACCAATGTCATGGCATCGATAGAATGGATGGTGGGTAATGATTCCCCCTTGCTTTTTCCACATTTTCATGTGGTTACGGGTCATGGTGAGGTCGAGAGTAGGTTTCATTCATGTTTTGAGAAGGTTTAAGCATGATTTCATGGTGAGAATGATTTTGTCGATTCAAGTGATTTTAAGGGTTTAAATGGGTCCTCTCGGTAGTAGGAGGTCAGGGAAGGGTTTCCCCATGTTTTCCCCACGTGCGGAGCAAGCGGGGCATGGATTAGGACCCGACCCTACGGTGGGGCTCCCAGTGCTGGATTGCCAGAATCAGTCGACCGATGGCATGGATTGGTTGACCATTTAGGCCCAGTCTAATCAGATCTATTCTGAGAATTTTGGTTGACTGACCCAGGCAGGTTTGGTGGACCAAACTCCCCTGTTGGTCGATCGACTAGAGGGGCCTATCGACTGATTCTTAGCCCTAGTCGACCGACCAACTGTGTTGGTCGACCGAACCATCCCTTGTTGGCCCATTTGACCCCCATAACTTGGTTTTCACCCTCGAAACACCTATATTAATATTATAATAATAAAATCCATTAAAATAGGGTCATCTTGGCCTCATTTGGGTGGTAGTCACCCCAAGGTTCGGTTTGCCATGAGCGAAGCCTTATAGTTCTCGCAAAGGGTTTACCCTCTTACTTGGGTGTTACATGTGAGTCACTCAGGGTTAGTGTTTCAAGGTTCTTAGTTGGCCTTGTGGGCCGATTCGAGGGATGTGTGGGTGTGAGTCTCGGGCCAATTTTGGTTGGTTTGTGCCATGGCTTGAGGCCGTATTCTACTCGGGTTTTATGTATGTGTGTGGGCACTCCGATGCTTTTCGTGAGACTATAGGTTTACTATTTTACCATAGTACTACCCTGGGAGCATTTCATGGATGGGCCCGATGAGGATAGCCTTGTGTGCACAATGCCCATACAGCAAAGGTGAGGACAACGTAGAGCGTAGAGCGCCTTGGTTAGGAAAAGTGTACGCCGCTGATTAGTGCAGGGGCACATACCCCGTGTCAGATTATAGGACACGGATGTGCAGTTGGGTGCAGAGACATGAATCCTAGCCAATCCCAGGGAGAGGTGTACTTGTGTGTCTCTACCCTACTCGAGGAAAGGGTGTGGGCCACCTATGTGAGACTTGAGAGATGGCCGACCGAGTTAGAGATACCGACAATGTTGTCATCCCCCTCCTGACAGTTGAGGCAGAGATTACATGATGGAGAGATTGTGCTCTCTTCTTGGTTCTTGACCAAGGTTTCTCCAGCATTGTAACTGTAGTCCTCCCGAGAGTGGAGGCTGTGCACGTAGTCTAGGCTATGGCTGCCATCAACAAGGACGGGCCTTCGTGATAGAGCTGTTGTGGATCTTTCCTGGTAGCGTAGCCTTGGTTTGTTGTTGGTTCAACAGTTCCAACCATGAGGTCGAGGTTTTCCCATTGAGAATAGGAGTAGCTTAGAGAGCAATGTTTCCTCTGACCGTTGTCGTTACTACTCTTACTACTACGGTTACTATTGTTGTTGTTGTTATTATTGCCTTTCTTGTTGCCTCTACTTCTGTTATTGTTCTCGTTGTTTACTGTTGTTGTAGTGGTGGGGATCCGTGGGACCCCTACTGAGCCAATGAGATGAGACTCAGCCCCTCTTTTTCAGGTGCAACGTTTCCACTTGGAGTTAGGTTAGCCAGTGCAGTGTCCAATAGGTTAGTGCCCAGTGTGCTTGAGCTGAGGTATTCCCTAAGGCTGTGTACATTTCCTTTCTTCTAGACTATACTTTTTGGACATTGTACTTTGGACTGCAAACTATTTAAATTGTATCAAATGTAATTTAATTTGTGCACTTTAGATTTTGTATTTATTTTAGATTCCGATGCATCTCCACAACGTCAACTTAACCCTTCCGAGCCATGGCTCGTGGGTATCAAGCCAGAATTTGGGTTGTACCAGTTCCTTTTCGATGCTCAGAATTACTAGGGTTTGACATAGATTGTGCCACTATCGACCCGATCATTATAAAGGATGAAAGGCACTTTCCTATTCATGAGCGTGTTTGCCAAAAGTTGTGGAATTGTGTGCTGCCTTCTAATTCTTGTGGTTCTGTGATGTATATGTGCGTGGAGCGTTGGCAAGTATTGGTTGACCAGTTGGAAAAGTTTTGCAGAAAACATGTGGGAGTATGAAATAGATGGTTCTTTAGTGTGAGGGCTCCTGATTTTATGGTGTTGGATGGAGGCTCTTGTGTCGCTTCGAATTGGAAAGAGTTTTTTGAAGCTCTGAGATTGAAGGCATCATTCAGCATAGAAGCACAAACAACCACATTGACTCATGGTGTTTGCCAACATCAAAACGCAGGGACACAACAGGTCACATAGGAAGCGCTTAATCAGAGTGAGTTATTGAGCTTAGTGCGCCCTTGGAGGGCTATCACTTGTGTGAGCTGGGACTCATTTTGTCCATTGGGACCTTGTTTGGCAGCTCATTTTGGACAGTAGAAATCCCCTCTCCATTTGTCCCCCTCCTACTCTCGAGCCAAAATAAGGCTCAGTCGAGTAGCATTTGGGGTAGGTGTAAATGGTTCGAGCTGAGTGGAGATTTTCTCTGATAGGGGCCACTTGCAACGGCTGCCCTAGGGATGTGCCCATAATTGTGATAATTCTTTCCAATTGATGTGGGGAGCCCTCTTTTTAAAGATTGGAATGTCGCGCCGCTTCGCTGGGGGGTTTATAAGCGTAGCGCGTGCTATCGTTCCTAATCTTCATCGTCTAGGGCTTTTTCCACTATCTTTGTGTTTGCGAGAGGCTCATGCGCCATAAGGTTGACCCCGAAGGGCAAGGAGTGGCAGCGGCCTTCGCAGAGCTCGCAGAGATTATGGTGGCGACGATTCGCCAACTTTTGCCTCCCCCTGAGTCGTTCGGCACAGTGTCCTCTTCTTCCTCTTCTAGCTCTCCTGGTTGCTCCATGGCGGACCAGCATCCTGAGGACGAGGTGCTAGGAGTTGGGCGGGCCTCTAGGGCTTTCATGGTGCCGGTGGAACCTCTATGAAGTGAGCTAACTGAGGATGAGGTGAAGTAGCTGGAGCACTGATATGGGCTACCGTGGAAGTATTATTTCTCCCCAGTGGAGCCCCATGAGTCCAGTCTGGGCACTCGCTCCAGCCTCTTCTGCTCCTTTCTCTTGGCCTGAAAATGCGGGTTCTGCCTTCCTCTTCACCATTTTGCTGCCGAATTGCTTCGGTTCTACCGACTAGCTCCAGTCCAGTTGGTCTCCAATTCGTATACCTTCATATTCTCCTTCATTTTCTTTTGCCGTTCGTATGGGGTCGAGCCTTCGTTGGATCTCTTCCACGCCTTCTTTGAGTTGAAGGAGCACACCCATGCGGGTAAAGGCTTCTTCTATCTCCAGGCAAAGAGGGGAAGGAGCTCTGTAACCCTCTCCCCTAGAGACTCTTCTCACAAGAGCTGGAAGACCAAGTATTTCTGGGTGGGCACAACCCTGGACAGCGGTTCCTGGAATTTCCCGCTGATCCTCAACTTTCATCCAAACATCCATCCAAAGTAGGCTGCGATTTCCCCAGAGTTGGAGAAGAAAGCTACCCTCCTTCAGGAGAACCACCGATCCACCACCGAGTTGATGACCACGGCCAATATCGCGGGATATCCTTCTTGGGTGGTGGTGCCTCCAGGTAAGGGCTTCAGAACCTTGCATTAATGTTGGGTTGCATTAGTGAAGTTTTTGCTAACGGTTCACTTTTCTTTACTCAGATTCGAGGTGAGTGGCTGATGAAGAGGCGTCGCCAGTCGAGGTGGTGATCCTTGACGAAGAGGAGCCGCCTGCTCCCGACGGACCTCCAGTTCCAGGAAGTTCTTCCCGTGCCCGGGACAGAGGTAAGCAGATCGCTCAGGATGGGGCCTCCGAGCATCACGGGGCCAAGCGCAGGGATCCCTTGGAGAAGGTGCCACGGTCTTCGATGAAGGCCGTCACTGCTGAGAGAAAAAGGGCGAGAAGGGTGGAGGCCGCTCGCTCAGTCGAGGGGGGAGATCAGTAGGCCCTCCCGTCCGTTGAGTCAGAGGGGGCCGCTATCACCGGAGGGGTCATGGCCAAGGCAGGTGCTGTAGACACGCTAAAATTTACGCTATGATGAGTAAATCTCATGTTGCTACGTGATGCCCTAATGCGGACTTCAATATTGACTTGATATGAAGTTTTTCTAATTTATGTGACAATTTTCTATGATGGATTTTGATTAGCGCCTGGTAGAAGGGCATTATTTCAATGACGACTTGAGGGCTGTTGCGTTTTCATTAATAAATGACCGACAATGCAGTCGTTATTTCCTGATTTTTATGAATTATGGTTAAAATGAAATTTAATGAATTGACGACAGCTTCTGAGGCACTTATTAATTAACGGCATATGATACAGACGTCATTTCATCTTTTTTAATATGGAAAGTTGATTATTTCTAAAAATAAACCTAGGAATTAACGACTGCATTGGAAGTCGTCATTTTAAATAGTGACCCCCTTCATGTCATCATTTAGATTTCCGTCTCCGTTTCGCCTACTACCTTCCGGAGAAGAATCCTTCCTTGTTTTAACATTGTGATCAATTGGGAAAGGGAAGCCTTGTTGGATGATGGCTACCCTTGTTTTGATCCTATTAGAATAAGGATCTTTGGTCCTATAAATACCCCATGGCTTCCTCTGCGCGCTGAGAAAAGAGAATACACAGATTCTAGAGAGAATACAGAGAAAACGCAGAGAGCTTTTTACTGTGAGTTTACAAATAAAGAAGAGAGTTTTCTTTCTTTGTAGGTTCTTCCATGGACGCATTGTCTGTTACAGTGACTCCCAGAGTTTAGCCCACTCTCCCCGCTGTTGAAAGAGGGGGAGAGTCCCCTGGCAGTGAGGAGACTTCTTTGCCATCAAATTCCTCAAGCGGGGGTAGCTCCAGTACCTCGTCGAGCACAGGGACTTCCGACACCTCCTCTAGTGGGGCTCTTCTTCCTCTTCATCAAGTTCTTCTGAAGAAGGGGAGATCAGGATGAGCCCAGGTAATTTAGTGCTAGATTTTCCTCATACATGAAATTATGAGCCCCGCAGACTTATTTCATTGCTCATTATGCAGCCGCCCAGACGGCCTCCTCCCTCGATGAGCTTTCCAGGCTCATGGAGACAGGGCCCTCTGTCGACTTGTCGGCTTATGACGAGGATATGAGGGCTCTGATTACCGGGGTCGGAGTCCCTGATGGGGGAGCACCTTCCCTAGTCATGGGGCTATCGACAAGTACTGTCGGTGCTGTAGAGCCCAGCGGGGTGCAGGTTTCAGGTATGCACAAAAATATCATGTACATTCTTTCTGCCATGTATTGCTGCATATTGACATTGTGTGATGCCTCTGCTTTAAACAGCTGATGATCACCCGGAGGAGAGGCGTTTCCTTCAACCCACAGAGGTGAATATGGCGGCCGGCTCGTCCCAGGTGCCCTCAGAGGAGCGGGACATCGCGCCCTTAGATGAAACAGGCAAGGTTTTTGCAAAAGCAGTAGATATAAAAGAATGAGAAGTAGCAGTATCAAATAACATAAATGTAGGATGCGAATAAATTTGAACGGTACCTCCCATTAGTCCATCATCCTTAGACGCTTATTCATCTAGAACAGCATTAAGACGAGCCTGCCTCCTATGCCCGTCATTTGAGGTTTGTTCTTTCGTGTGGGGGCAATCCGGCATGCGGTGCTCCCGACTTCCACAACGTAAACACTCCCCTAGGCGTTTCCAGCATTCCTCGTCCGAGTGGCCGAACTTCTCGCAGAACGAGCAAGCCGTCATAACTTGCTTTTCCTCTTCTTTAACCTTCTTGTTCTTACCATTCCCGTTGCCATTACGGGATCGCTTCTTGTTATCATGGGTCTTGTAGGGTTCCGTGATGCTGAATCTTTCCCCTTTCCTTCCTCTCCGATCGAACTTCCGGCTAGACTCTTCTTCCTTGCCTTTAAATTTTCCGGCCTTCTCTATGGTCCTTTCACATAAATGGGACCATCTCCCAACCCCTTCTCAAGGTAGAGAAGCACACAGTAAACAGTTCGATCGTCAATAAACCAGTAATAAATTAGCATAGATAAGTTGATTGATCAGCATTAGGGGTTAATTGGGAGAGCATATAGACTGTGAGACTCACAGGGAGAGGGCAGCAACTAGGTGAAATTGCATAAGGCATATACCCAAGCAATTGGTGGGCATAATATACAAGAGAGATCCCGATGCTTAAACACGTGGTATCCGAACTATGGGAGTGGCCATGCCTCGTCCAACTCATGATCCTGAGTAGGGGAATGATGAAGGAGCCAACTCTAACATTAAATGAAGATTTCGATACGGTCAATCATCGAGGAGACCCCAGGGAGGGGGATGGGTTTAATGTAGCCCTTGGGATAGCCCAGGATGATTTATGCCCTAGAATGTAGAGAACTATAGCATAAAACTAACAAGATTCAAATGCCACAGAGATATTCACATCATAACTCCATTAGATTGCCAAAAGATGGCTAAAATAATACATTCGCAAGCACGGCCCGACGTTGTCGCCTGGAGGCTGGCCGTCGAACCTTACAACCATGCAGCTATAGTAGAAGGCAGGGGAGGACAAATCGAAAAGAAAAAAAAAGTCAAACAAGGGGGAAAGTCACATGGCTCATATCATCTCCCTTGTGCATGATAAATCACCATAGATTTGGGGGAAGGGAGGAGAAGGGAGACGATCAGACCCTCACATGACCCACCTCTGTTCTTCCTGGTGAAAACAGAGTATCGAAATAGCTGGCTTCTCTCCTTACACTCAGACTCTCTTCTGGAGAAGACGGGGGTGGTCGTAGCTCTGTGGAGTTTGCTCACTCCGGTGGGTTTCTTCTTCTTCAATCTTTTCTTTTTCTTCAGCGAATCAAGCCCATTTATAGAAGGGTGACTCCCTGCGATTAATTCAGTGCGACCATGGGTGCGCCGAAATAAAGCATGTGAGAACATTGTGTGTCACAATAGTAGCCTCCAGATTAGAGCATTACGCGCCAATTTAGCTGGCCCCGAATTCCTATGGCCACGCCGTTTTAAGCTCCATTTATGACATTTGATCAGGTCAAATCTGTTCACGAGCTCCAGACGGGCCACCAGGTATATTCTCATCCTGATCAGACGAAGGATGGGGTTTGTTCTGCATGACCAAATCAATGCCAGTTTGTTGGGTTTGTTGATTTCAGTAGGCCATTCGACATTGCCGGTTGTTGTAGACTTCTTCCGAACATCCTGCCCCGAGGATTACGGAGTAAGCCCCACCTTCAATGTGGCTGACTTGGTGCCATACCGGGGTCCCACGGTGACTTAAAATAATAGACCGACTCGGTGACGATCGACGACCCGGTCGACCCGATTTCAATCTGGATCAGATCGAGTTGTACGAATCGATACAAATAGAGGTAAGACGATACATCCTAATCCGTAGATCAGAAGTCATATTAAAAGATTATAGTGGGCGCGTCCGCGTGAAAGTGTTGCGTGAGGTCTCAACGCGGTTCCCGATTCCAATTTTTAACAGTAATAAAGGAATCGTGTCCTCGCTCGGATGTGCCGTGTGTAGTTGCTCTCCCACTCTTCTGCGATCACATCAGTCGGCGGTAACGGGGAAGGATCCTTTGTCGCAGTGTGCGTTTGGAAATGCGTTTGATTTTTGACGATCCCTTTTCCGTATGGTATCCTACATGCCAGCGATTTTGAGAAGGTGCAAAAAATACCATTTGGCACGGTTTCCATTGGCTGAGCTATGGTGTAGGGGTCAATGACAGTTATACCCTTTTCTCTTTAAGACATACCGTGTTTTGGATTTTTGCCATGCCATTGTGCGCGATCGATGTACTGTTCATTTGAAATCGTGAATACTAACCACGGTACGAATTGTTGTGGCATGGCGGCGTCTCCTCGGTGTTGACAGCAGTGGCCTTGGTGGAGGAGGTGGAGGAGCTCCAGTGCCGCCATGCAGGCCCCTTCGACGTGTCCCTACGTACTGCCGGTGCTCGAGGAAAATGGCGGTGGGGAGGAGCTCTTGTGGCGGCAACAGAGCTACTGTCCTTGTTGTTGTGGCGGCGCACTACGACCAGCAGTGCCAAGGAAGATGGCTGTGGGGAGGAGCTCTAGTGGCGGCGACAAAGCCACTATTCCTACTTTTGCGGCGGCGGGGGCCGAGGAAGATGGCAGTGGGGAGGAGCTCTAGCAGTCGTGACAGAGCTGCTGTTCATGCTGCCATTAGAGTCGAGGAACAAGGCAGTGGACATAGGAAAGTAAAAGGGAGAATGTGTACTTTCACGGCTTAGAATCCCCCAGCGGCTCGCGGAAGCTACCCTCACCGAGCTTCCAGGGGTTTTGAGAGATGGCGACCGCCGTGTCTACTTCTCTCTCCTTCCACGATACGCTGGAGTATACTCAAGTTGAGACAAAATTGGCCCATTTGGAACAACTTAATTTCTGTCAAGGATTTTAATGATTAAAATCCGTCCATAAAATGTCATGGAACATGGCCTCGATACATGTTAGAAGTGAGACATCTCCCTAGAGGGGCGAGTGGATAAGGGTGTCCAATAAAAAAGTATATATTAAAATATATTTACATCGAACTTGAGCTACAAAAATAGGATTGAAGATATGACAATCAAATCACATGGGCAACAGAATTTTTATACTAGTTCAAACATCCTTTAGTGACTTACGTCTAATACGTACGAACTCATGTCTCAATTTAAGGTTTCACTTCACTGCTTGATGAAGCACATGTACTAGATTTTGCTAAGATGTACCAACTCACCGGATAACAGTTGTCCACATTTTGACTAGGTGACCCGTTCACCAATAGACCTATCTTAATTTAGACAATATTCCTCGTATCAAAGATTCTCAAATCCTTAACTACGGACAGATATTAAATGCTGCACACCAATATAAGAACATTGTTTCAAAAGAAAAAGTGTCTAGCAATTGGTAGATGTGAGAATTAAAAGCACACAAACAAATTTAAAGAGCGCAAGAAGAATCGGAGTGTTGGCGAGCAAGCATGGAAGGTCTTTAATTACAGTGGGCTCAGGCTCTTAAAAGCTTTGGTGATTGGCTCAGCTGGCTCATTAAAGAGTAGAACTTTTTTAGTGTAGTGCTTGAATCATTGACCGTTGGTTTGCTTACAACACTCAAGACTCTCTTGCTCACACATGTTTCCAAGAGTTATTTTCTATTGAGAACATATATTGTATTTATAACATAAATCTTGTCTCTTTGTTATACACATTCTTTTGATATTGCAAGGCTTCCTATCTAACGTATACTTGCTTGAGAGAGCGAGCTATCAGTTGTATTTATAGTCACCTACACTCTTCTCAAGTTAATAAGCTTGTTCTCCAAGGGTCACTTTAATAACAGGTTAAACTAGGTTAGGGTGAGTTAACCAGGGTCAGGTTGGTTAGTCCCTATTTGATATTTTTTTCTTAACTCGGATCGGATAAGGTTAAAGTGGGTTAACTCATTTCTTAAAAATAGGTAAAATGAGTTAATCCACCCAACTTGGGGTTAGGGGTGGGATGGGCTAACCTGGGCAAATCACTCACCCCTAACCTAACTCGTTATCAAAGTGGCCCAAGTGTCTTGTTAGCTTGGGACATCTCATGATCTGGGCACGTAGGTATACCTTCTCCAACCATATCAATCAACCAACATCATGAGTTTAAACAATAGTGTGTTGACGAGGTTACCTTCGGTAGCTCTTTGAAGTTGTTAAGAGTGTACATGAACACTCTACGTCTACTAGAAGCTTGTATGCAAAAAATAGAAAAAAATTAGTTGCAGATCGATAATATTTGCTACAGAACAAAAAGGATTGACTAATCAACAAGTGCAGACCCTTTGCCTCCACAGTGGACAACCGGAGGTATGAAATCCTTTTGTTTTTTTACATATGTTTGTATATGTGCATATCCCAAATGACATGGCCTTCAGGATAGGTGAAGACCACACACCTCCCTTTTTTTTTCTGGTTTCAGACCCTTTAGCATTCTGCAGAAACTCCTTGAATACCATTTGCTCCGAGACGCGTCGGCTAGTTCCCCATCAAAGAATACCCATATGCTAGCTAATCCTGCCAGCGTATAGTTTAAGGGGCTAATTATCCCATGTCCAAAAAGGAGCAAACAAGCCAAATGGGCCACTAAAGTCAAAGCTCCCTGTATTTCTGCCAGAATTTGGTAGGGGAAGTGCATAATTGGCATCCATTCAGGACAGATGGGAATTAAAAAAAAAAAACCATGTGTGTGACACCACCCCTTGCTTCGAGGTCCAACTCTGAACAGCAAACCCGAGCATCGGAGTCAGCACTATGTCATATGAATTGTTCTACCCACAGATGCCACCTTTCAGAACAATGGTATCTGAGTGCCTCGGGAAATCCAGCTTCTCAAGTAGCAAACCAGGAATATTTAACGGTCAGAATGCTATTGTAGCAGTGAATGTCCACCAAGGCTACAACCAAGAAGATTCCCTGGTTATGAATCGAGCTTCTTTAGAGCGGGGAATGTCCCGAACGGAACTTTTTAGGTGCTATAAATCTGTGGTGGAAAACAAAGAATTGACAAAACGTCTAAAGCCAAAAGATAGGGTGGACTGTGGTAAAGTGGAAAGTAAAATTGGCCGTGCAGTTTCTCCGGACGATGATGGCTTCTCTTATATTGCTGCAAGCCTACAGAGTGGAGGTTTAGTCATTGGGAAGGTTGCAAAATCTGGGGCAGAACATTCTATCAAACTGAAGCATACAGAAAAAGGGGTGGTACAGAAAGTTGTGCTTTCTGCAAATGATGACGGCAAGAACTTTGCTGTGGTTACTCTGAGACAGGTTAGATCTCCATGCCTCGGAGATAAACTCTCAAGCATGCATGGTCGAAAAGGTGTTGTCGGCTTCCTGGAATCGCAAGAGAATTTCCCATTTACCCATCACGGAATTGCTCCAGGTAGTGTTATAAATTCACATGCCTCCCCAGCTCGGAAAACTCCTGGACAGCTGCTCGAGGCTGCTTTGGGGAAGGGAATTGCCTGTGGAGGTTCCGTGCGATATGCCACTCTTTTCACCACATCCTCAGTGGACGTGATAGCTAATCAGCTGCATAGGAATCCATCTTACCGGGGAAAATTATGCTTTCTATCCACCCTGAAGGTCTGGTAAAAAAAAGGAATTTGCGATGAGTGGTCGTTTATTACTCAGGGCAGACTTTAATAAAACAAAATGAAATTAGAATCAGCGCCCGCCTGAGTAGGAGTAGATTCCTGAAGAACAGAAAACATAAAGGAAGAAAAAAATAGAAAAGGAGCATAGAACTCACGAAAAGTAAATATATCTCCCCTAATAATTCAACGGCGAATCACCCTGAAGGTCTCCTCATCGACCTCTAGCGTCGGGAACATCAATGGTGCTCACGCGGGCCACGCTTTGACCTCGGGATCATCCCCGCTTTGGTCATGGCTCGACCTTGCACCGGCCCAATAGATCAGCTATTTTTTTTAGCTGTTTAACTGGGATCTAACTATGACTCCTCATTCCTTGAGATAGTGAATTTGCCGTGCCCCGATATACACACTTGTCTCGGTATTATACATATACTTGGGATATCCTTAAACCGGACCCTCGTCCAAACATGAAATGGTCCGCATGTGGCCGATATGGTTTTGAACACTGTCTTGCACACCGATGCGGAGGATTTCAACTATGTCAACCCAACTTGCATGCTTTAATGAAAATTGATCTTTAGGCCATTTAGCCCCAAATCTTGACAATTAATCAAAGATTTTTCCCTCTCCGAGGGGATGTAATTAACGCCGTGAATTTTGTGGCACGGTGGGTCCTCAGTCCCAACCCGATACTCACAATCGTCTGGTTAGTCAGACGGAGCGCACCTCGGACTTCGAACCACTCCAGTCTCGAACCCCGAACACATTATCACTTCGGTGACTGGCACATCCTCACACTTGATAAAAATGATAAACTGATAAACTGATAAACACTACCCCGGTATTATAATAATACCAGATAATTTAGAGTGCGTTCCACAAGTTGGCACGCCCGGTGGGACAGATGATCCCAAATCGATATAACCACGATATTTTTTTCTACCCGAAATTGTAGTGCGTCCAACAAGTTGGCATGCCCGGTGGGACTGAACTACCTCTCATCTTTTCGCCAAGATTAGGGGCCCAACGGCCTTTTCTAAAATTCTAAACTTCTGCATTTTTACATTTGCAGGGGGAGGGATTCATTTCTGAAGAACCAATGGCTGTCACTTTTGGGCCATTGGTCGTGGCGAGCCATGCCGAGCATGGCTACTTGGCAGTGCCGATCCGGATCGGTGACTTTCCCCCGGTCGTTGGCTTCCCCAACTTCCTCGGGGATTAGACACAAAATGAATTTGATCGAGGTGTTTATGCATTTCAGTCTCAACATGATTCATAGAATGTCATTATCAAAATTTGGGTTCCAACAATGATCTCATAGTCGTGTACCTTACACTGACTACGGGTGAAGCCAAACACAGACTACCTGAAGTATCACCTAAAGGAGGTCACACTGTACGAGAAATCACACGAATCATAAAAATCACAAGAGTTAGCATCCTATGACAGAAGTACCTCCTCGCTAGAAGAAAAGCTAGATGCGTCTACTAACGTCTTACGTTGTGCCTCAAGAGTCTCCCGCTCACCCTGAACGCGATAACTGAGACACTGTACCAAGTAACAACAATAACGAGCGACTAATCAGGGTCACGTCCATCAGCGCTAGTCCAACGCCCATGACCGCGTGTGCACACACAAGCCCAATGTCTTGAGCTAGGTTTCTAGCTGGTTTCCCCTCCCGTCGGGCTCTAACAGCTAGACAAAGGGGCCCACGACAACTAGCCTATGAACCATCTCTACCGGGAACTGTCCCGCCACCACTCCCAGGTGGGCAGACACGCTGAAGTGCCGTCAAGCTACGACTAGTGGAGGCTCACTAGGCATAGAACTCAAAACAAAAACATCAAAGTACAGAGAGGCTAACACATACCTGTCGCATGTACCACGATGCACAAGGCAGCACACGGAACAACCGCCAGACTCAGGACAGCTAACTAGACCTATTAACATAATGATCCTTGAGTCACACGACTCAGGTCATGGTCACTGCACAACACGATAATACACCGTTAATCAGCCTAGTCCTTATGCCAAAATCACTATAAAACATAAGTCCTTAGCACCTAGGCTACACATCAGACTCTCGATTCCGCATAACAAAGGAACACAGAATATGAGGGAACATCAAAGCTCTCGAACCACATAAGCATGTGAATCGAGGTAATATGATAGCTCCAAGCATCCAAAACTAGATCTCGATCCTCACAGGATACTCGAGACACTCACAAGGTCATGAGTCAACCACTGGGTCACAACCGGGTTGACTAGAAAGCATAATGACTCTCGAAATGCACAAACACTACTCGATACAATGGCACTTTTGGACACCCTATAACATTGTCATAGCCCTCATTGGATGTCAAAGACATCCACGGACAATGGGCTAACCAAGGGGTCGAAGCCAAACCAACCGAAAACCAAATCGACGCTAAAATAACATTCTGGGTAGGCGGCGGTCTTACCCCCAGCCGCTAAACCAAAATGGTGGTCATTCGCATGGCCGCTACCAGTGAACCGACTTAAACACATAATGGTCTCCCTGTGACTATTTCCAGGAATTTAGCGGCCCCCCTAAGGCCGCTAAACCAATTTGCGGTCAGGAGCTAGACCGCTAGCCCGAACTGACTTAAAATAGTGGAAACTCGATAACGATCACCCTTGCACTATTCACATGAGATTGGCAGTTAGCCCAGGGCCGCCAACATCAAGTTGCAGTCGGTAGCTAGACTGCTACCCCGAACCGGTCAAACCGAATTAAACATCAGGTAGCGGTCACCCATAGGGCCACCACTGCAGTCGATCGAGAGACTACAACTAGAAACTGACAATGGACTCTAAATAACAGTCTCCAGAGGGCCGCCTTTACAAAGTGACGGTCATTGGTAAGATCGCTAAACTATTTTGGAGGAAAAATCATAGGACTACCCAAAACTCAATCTTTCCATGCCCAATCACATCTAAATGATGGGGAAACATCCCTAGACATGATATCAAACTTCCACAAGTCGGAAGGGATTCAGAAAACCACGAAACAACAAGAAACGAGCGATTTTCACAAATCCACCCAAAGCGGCTCATGAGGGTAACCGACCTCCTACCTGCCCTAAATCACAACCAAACACAGCCAAACTGGCGGGAATCAAATCCCAACATGCCAGGGGCTCAAATGATACCATTTACACTGAAAATCATCACTTGGAATAGTGAACACGGCTCACATCCCCAAAGCATGATTCCGCCCTTCAAGCTGGAAAACTCGCTCAAACTCACACCGTTCTACTCCAAACCATGAGGGAAAGTAGTAAACAGGTAGAGCATCCATCGCCCTACATGCACCGAAGATCTCACGTGCCGAAATGGCCAATCCACACCGAAAACCACCACATGAACAACCCATGTCGGCTTTGAATCCACCGAGGGATCGCACAACGTCACCCTCCACTCCTCGCACCTTCACGCTCCATGACACCTCCATGGCACCTCGCCTCATCTGCCTCTGCCTCGGTCGTACGCCTTAGGGAGAGGGGAAGAGAGGAGAGAGAACAGAGGGGGAGAGAGTGAGAAATGTAAGGGGAGAGAGGAGAGAGGGTTAAGGGTTAAAAGAAAAAGGGAAATAAAAAATTAGCAAATTTTTCTAAAATCTAATTTTTGGCCTGAAATTTCAAAAAATAAAAAAAATATAGAAAAATAGCTATCGCGATTCTCGAAAAGAGCACAACTCACCTGTAGCGTCTCGGAGTCTCAAAACTCAACGGTTCACTCATTTCTTGTCTAGGCTGGCAGGATACCATAGCTTATCGAATGCTTCTTTCTCTTTGCGAGGCTGGCCAGAGGGGATGTGCTGCTTCACGAACAATTTAGCTACCCTCTCTGATGTGAATGTTAACCCTTGAATAGGGACTACTGGATTTTCTAGGTCTTCAGGAAGGTGACAGTCATCATCCTCCTACACAACATGTTCTTCAGTCGCATAGAATAGGTTGATGGGGCCTTCAGACTGTGCCACCTCCAATGTCTTGAGAGGCTCGACAGTGAGATGGTCGAGGCTAGATATCGGCATGATAAGACCCTCCGAGATCTTGATATGGCCGTGATGCTTACCAACCTCGGCTTCATTCACTTTAGGGTAAGTGGTGGGAGGTGTAGCTCTGCCAACATCCCCTGTGCTAGCAATGTGAGTGATTGTCCTGGGCCTCACATAACTTGGCGGTGGTGGGGGAAACTAGTTGTCGCCAGAAGCATTCTTTGCTGCCTTGGTAGGAGTCTTTGCCTTGGAGGTTTTCTGGGGCTGCTCAACATATAGAGAGGCATCAAGCAGATGACATTCGAACACCTCAAATGGGTGCAGGTCAGCAAATATTCTCTCGTCCTTTCCATCTTGGTTATATTTGAGACATTGGTGCAATGTAGACGGCACCACTAAATTCTCATGCAGCCAGGGGCGACCGAGCAACGCTTTGTATGAGGTGCTAGAGTTGATCACATGAAACTACACCCTCGTAGTAAAGTCTGCCATGATGAGGGTGAATTCTGCCACTCCCAATGGCACTTCAAACTTCTGATTGAAGCTGGCGATACACATATCTCTGACTTTATCGAGGCCTACATCAAAGTAATACCTCTGATAGATTCTGTAGGGGACAATATTAACAGCTGCTCCGGGGTCTACCAGAATTGTGTTCAACTGCTGGCCATTCAGCTGTCCCTTCATGTATAGTGGTCTATTGTGACTGATGGTGGGGAGTAGCATGTCCTTTTCCTTGAAGGTCACGTTTGCTTCTAGCAGTGTCTCAACCAAACAAGCTTCATATTGGCCAGGGGTCTACAGGGTAGTAATAATTTCCTACCGGCTTTCTTCACTCAGGGAGAGGATCTCCCAGATGGTGAATCTCACTGGGACCTTCTTCAACAACTTCATTATCATGCTTCTGACTCAGACATTTGATAGCTTCATTTCCTCTGCCCATCTTGGCTTAGAGGAATCTTGTGTTGCGGCTCCTGAGGGACCCGCTCCATTGGACTCTGGGTCTGAGTCTCCCTGTGGTATGGTGACGCCGTCTTGCTGCTTTCTGGTGTCTGCTGCTGGCTCGATCCTGTCTTCATTCGGTGGACCAGAGGATTGCTGAGGTTGCGGGTTGTTGCCCCCAGTTTCAGGGCTGGCCTCTTTGTATGGCTGCTTGCCCTTGGGCATCTTCAGAAATTTGAGGAAGGAAGGGACACCACCCTTGCCCCCACTTTGATTGTTCAGCCCTGGCGGAGGAGGGATTTGAACTCCCTTAACCTCTGGAGGGGGTATTTTGTCGGGTTGCTCCCCCCTAAAAATAATATTGTGGTTGACGGGTGACAGACGCCCCCATTTTCTGCCTGACCAGGTTGCATGAGTAGTAGTCACGACTTCAACCTAGCCTGCCTCAACTGTGGGTGTGAAACATATTTCTTCATCTTCACCAGGTAGGTTAAAAAGGGCAGACAGAGTGTTGCAGGAGAGCAGTATCTCCTTTTTGTCTTTACGAGCCTTCCCCTTCTTCTTTTTCTTATCTTTGGCTGGTGCCTACCCCCAGAACAGGTTGTCATCCTCTTTTGTTGCTTTGTCGGCTTCTTCTTTCTGTTCCAGAGAAAGTTACTCCAATTCCTTCCATGGGACATGGTCCCTTATCAACAAGGGCCGTAGTTTGGGCTGCTCGTATTCATCTAGCCCATCTATGTAGGCTTGGAGTCGTCGGAGCTCCGAGCGGATTTCTTTGTTCATTGGCAATGGGGTCTGCCTTCTTCGATTATGGGTGGGTATTCTATTCACTGCAGGCTGATCAACCCACACTGGTGCTGGAGCTGGAGGAATAGGTCGTGGTGTCACACCACGGATATGTGCCCCCACCTTCGGGTGAGGCGCAGCCTTCTTCTTGGTCTTTGTAGAGACTTGCTGCCATCCCTGTTATTCCTTTACAGGTGCCAGAAAATAGGCCTCATAGGTATGCTGGGTGCTGGCTTCTGTAACTTCTTCGGGCAGTGCTTCATACAGAGATATCATATTGGTTGCGACCATTCTTAGAGGTGTTTTGTGAGGTTGTGGAGGGTCAACCTTGTATTCTCCCAGCTCTATTTCCTCTTTCTTTATCATGCCTTCAATGACATATTTAAACACATAACAGTCTTCAATTGGGTGCCCCAGCATCTGGTGGTAAGGGCAGAATCTTGGACTGTCTCTTCTCTTCAAGTCTTCTGGCCTTTTTGGCTCAGGCAGGGTGACCATGTTGTACTGGGTGACCCAGTCAAACAGGACTTTGGTCTTCTCCTTGGGAAAAGAGTTCCTCAAATCCCCAGAAGGAGAAGTGCTGCATATATCATGCTCGATCAACAAGCCATGCACAAATAATGAAGTAGAATAGGAAGCCTTGATCATTGGTCTTCAGATTGCCCTCCATATGGAGATTCGAATGCTGCAAGTGTTCGACGATTCAATGCTAATTGTCAAGTAGATACAAGGGGAGTTTGATGTCCGAAAGCCCGGCTTACTCCCTTACTTCGACAAGGCGAAGACGCTCATGGGGCAGTTCTACTTTATCAAGATGGGCCATGTCAGTCGAAGCCAAAATGCTCAGACAGATGCACTAGCGAAGCTAGCAAGCTCACTGGCTGTGCTGCCAAATGAATCCCTCAATATAACAGTGATAAACAAGCACCAGGTTCCTAGCATGATAGAGGAGCCAGGTGAAGAAGGACACGAAGCTGTAATAGCAGAAGTAACCAACTCTCCTAACTAGAGAGAACCCCAGATGCAATGGTTCAAACACCAACAGTTGCCCAAGCAAAGGGAAGAAAAGATCAAATTCATCAGAATAAAAGACTCCTACAAAGTCAAGAACGGAACCTTATTCCGAATTATGGTCAATGCCAAAAAAAAGTGCTCCTCTAATGTCTGTCTATAGAGGAGGCTTGGATGGTCATGAAGGAAGTTCATGTCAGATAAGCTGGTGCCCATCAAGCTGGGCCAAAAATGAAAATGAAAATAAAAAAGCTATGATATTACTAACCAACTATATTTGATGACTATTGCAAGCATGCCAAGTCATGTCATAAATGTCGAAAGCATGCTACAATCCCAAGAAGACCCCTAATACAGTTGCATCCAACAGCGCCCAATTGGCCTTTTGCACAATGGGGCACCGATGTTGTGGGCCCACTGACCGCTTCTTCATCAGGATGCAGATGCATTCTAGGAGCAATGGATTACTTTTCCCGATGGGCCCAGGCTGTGGCTCTAAGGGAAGTGATAGGAGAAATCGTGGTAAATTTGTTAGTCGAAACATTACATTTCGATTCTGCATGCCCGATCAGATTGTCTTTGATAATGGAAGCCACTTCTAGAATCAGAAGGTCTACAAATTGGCCGATAAATTCAAGATTGATTGGAGGACATCCACTCTGTATAACCCACAAGCAAACAGGTTGGCAAAAGCCTTCAACAAAACACTATGCACACTTCTTGCTAAGACGGTCAGCTCTAACAAGAAGGATTGGGAAGATAGAATGTATGAAGCACTGTGGGCATACTGCACCATGCATGAGACCCTGAAGGTTGCTCACCGTTCTCACTGGTGTATGGCTCGAAAGCTGTCGTCCTGATAGAGCTAGAGATACCCTCACTACGAGTGGCGATCCAACATGAACTAGTCAAAGATGGCCAAGCCAATATAGAAAAAAGACAAGAGGAACTCTCTGATTTGGAAGGACAGCGGCTTAAGGCCTAGGAAAATATACAGATCTGTTAGGCTCGTATGGCCCGCGCCTTTGACAAACTCGTCAAAGGGCGTGAATTCAAGAAAGGATACCTAGTCATAGTCAAATGAAAAGAAGTCATGGTGGCCATTCTGAAAGGAAAATTGAATGAAATTGGATAGGACCTTACATCATCCAAAAAGTTTACGAAGGTGGTGCTTATGTCATCATCAACCATCAGGGGAAGTTCATTTTCCACCCCTCACTGGGAAACACCTAAATCTACACCATGCACCACTTCCTCAGCTTGACAATCAACTGAAACCAATACCCAACAATGAATAAGATTATATCTCGGAGCTCTTGTAATGAGTCACCATAACCACTTAACTCGGTGCCCATGGCCTTCTGGGATCTTAGCCGAGGGGTACGCCCTAGACCTTTCATCTAAGTTGAAGAAATCCTAAATCCTTGTTTTAGTATAGTCTAGTGCCGATGAACCACTTTACTCAGCGCCCGTGGCCTTCCAGGATTTTAGCTGAGGGGTACGACTTAGACCTTTCGTCGAAGTTGGAGAAATCCAAACTCCTTACGTCGGTGTGATCCCAGTATCAATGAACCACTTAACTCACCACCCGTGGCCTTCTGGGGTCTTAGCCGAGGGGTACGACCTAGACCTTTTACCTAAGTCGGAGAAACCCAAACTTCTTATATCGGTGCGATCCCAATACCGATGAACCACTTAACTTGGCACCTATGGCCTTTTGGGGTCTTAGTTGAGGGGTACGACTTGGACCTTTCATCTAAGTGGGAGAAACCAAAACTCCTTGTGTCGACGCGATTCCTGTGTTGATGAACCACTTAACTTGGTGCCCATGGCCTTCAATGTTCTTAGCCGAGGGCTATGATCTAGACCTTTCCTCTAAGTCAGAGAAACTCGAACTCCTTGCGTCAATGCAATCCCTATACTGATGAATCACTTAACTCGGCACCCATGGCCTTCCAGGGTCTTAGCCGAGGGGTACGACCTAGGCCTTTTATCTAAGTCAGAGAAACCCTAACTCCTTGCGTCAGTATAGACCCAATATCAACGATGTCATCTTGATTGATGCCTGACCCTTTATCAAGATCAATAAGGGGCCAAGCCGAATAGATTAACTAACCTGTTTGTTCTAAGTGTATACAAGGAAGAAAGGAACACACGAAACAAGTACACAAAGAACAACCAAACTCAGGTAACCAAAATGTGTGTTTCATTTCTATAACTGTCATGCATGCGTACAAAAAGTGAGAAAGGAAGGGTACAAAGGTAAAACACTCTCTAGCACTCTCCGCCTCTCTCCTCTGGCTGCTCTCTACACTGTCTCGGTCCGCAGGACGACTCTGTGGAGGCCTCATCGACCTCTGGCTGGCCACCGACGCCTCTGCTCGGGCATGGTCCACCTCTTCTCTCCTCTCAACGGTAGAGGAACCCGCGAAGAAGCTCGAACCAGAGTAGGCACTCGGACGCCCCTCAGCTCGCGCCCGCTCGCGACCCCTCCTTTAGCGCTCCTCCGCCATCCTCGCCCGCTCCTCCGTTGCACCTCAGCTCATCGCACTCCACCCTCTCGCGCTCTGCCCGCTCGCGCTCCCGCTCTCGCTGCTCCATCTTGAGGAGTAGTTATAGCTCCACCACGTCCCAGGGAAGCGCCTCTCCCTCGCTGGGCAGCTCTACTGTCGCCCTCTCTAGCTCTGCTGCGGCCCGACGCCTCTCCTCCGCCAGCTCCAATGCGGTTCTGCACCTCTCCTCTACCAGCTCTCGCACCGCCCGGTGCCTCTCCTCGGCTAGCTCCTCGATGGCCGAGTGCCTCACTGCAGTCAGCTCCTCGACGGCACGCTATCGCGCCCCGTCCACCTCCACGAGTCGCTGGTCGCGGATCGTAGCTCGGCCCATGCTTGTGCTACCTGAGTCATCGCCTCCTAGAGATCACTCCTCTGCAACACCACAAAAATGGATAAGATTGATAAATAATTACACTATTTAAAATCAATCTATCTTACCGATGCCTCCAGGTCCCGCTCAGCCTCCTCGGCCCGTCTGACGGCCCCTGCCAGCTGCTCCTCTAGGGAGATGATCTGGGCACTCTGATCTGGGTCACTCTGGACAGGGGCACTCGAACTAGAAGCTCCCCCTGCTCCCGTCGCTGCCCGTCTCTGCTGGGTACGTTGCGTCAAGTCATCAGACTGTCAATGGTAGAACACTTAACTTCAAGAATCATATCATGGCATTTAGGAAAGCATAACTCACCAGAACATGTAGCTCATGCTGAGTCGTCGCCAGGCGAGCCTTCAAGGTGTGTAGCCGCATCTGCATGTCTGCGACCACCTCATCACGTGTATCCTACATTTATCGCACATTAGTAACACATTCATCATATAGAAACATTCAAACATTCAGAAGCATGCATTCATATGTACCCCTCGGGGCCTCATTTGAGGTCGGCTGCCATAGGTCCTCTAGAAGACCCAGACGTACGTCGTGCTGTCCTCCGCCTGAGAGACGACTGGGGTGCCGCCTCTCTGCCAGTCAGCGTACTAATCTGGGAAGTGTAGCCGCCAGTCCATCGTCACTACTCATCCTCGGGTCTTCCATCCGATCCTGCGCGGCTCCTCCACGTCCACCCACTCCTGGTGGAGACCCAGCGTCCTCGCCACCAACTGGAGGCGCAACGGCTCGATCTCGTTCAGGCAATGGAGCCAAATCTCCCGCCCGAACAAGTGTCGACCCGCCGTGACCCAGGGATGGTCGTCGTCGGTCATGCCCAAGTAGGGCCTCCACACCACCTGCATTTTGCATTTCATATCATCATATCATTATAATCATAAATGCATCAATATAAAATAAATCAAATGCAAAAACATAGCATACATACCATGGATGCTGGGAAGTCGCGAAGCTCCCGTCGCACTACCACTAACTCGTACGCATGCAAGGCACCCGTCGCGTAAGGGAGCCAGCATCGGGCCAAAGGAACCGCCTCCGGGTGGAAAACTACAGCGCGCCCCATCGGGATATACAATTGGCACCAGACCTGCATCCACAAATCATTAGTATACCATATCAAGCACAAATAGAAGCATAAGCATGTAACATAAGCATGAAATAAATTTGCATACCTGAAGGAACGGTGCGAAGCGGCTGACAGTCGTCTCTCTCCCTGTCCCGGTGGACAGGTTGGCTATGAGGTGGGCCAGCAGGGCCGCACCCCAGGCATACCTCCCCACCTGGCCCAGGTCCTCTAGAACACCTAAGAAACGACAGTTCATGTTGTCCCCCTTCATGCCCAGGAGCAGCCTCCCCAACATCAGGAATAGAAATCGTCTAAGGTCTAGGTCTACCCTCTAGGTCTGGGTGGGGTCTGAACAGAAGGTGGCCCTAGCTCTCACGGCCATCCTAGCAGCGAAGTCCTCAAGGGACTCCCTCGTCCACGGCCCCCCCTCTCCCAGTCTTAAGGACTCCATGAGCTCCACCCTGTCAACCATCCTGCAGTCCCTAGGTCCCTCCGCCATGGTAGAAAGGTCCAGGAGCCAGCGGGCCCGCTCTTGGTAGTCAGGGTAGGTCACCCCGCTAACCGCCTCCCCGTCTACCCGTAGCCCGGTGATCCTAGCTATGTCCTATAGAGTGGGGATCATGTGCCCCCACGGCATGAGGAACGCCTGGCTACCCCTATCCCAACTCTCTCTGAGTACCTGGATCAGGACGAGGTCTAGGCGCACTGGCTCGATGGAGAGGAACAGCGTGAACCCCATCTCTCTCAGTCGCTCCCTCTAAAACTCCAAGAGGCCCTGGTACGCAGCGAGAACGAGAACCCACAAGATGCGAGTCCTCATCACCCCTTGCAAAACACAAATACAAAACATGTCAATAAGCAGATGTAATTTCTAAATAAAAAATTACGTCTAGCCCACAGGGCGTCATTTGATTTTACTTATATTTTTAAAAAAAATAAAAAATTCTGCAAGGCATCGTTTGATTTTTCCTTAATTATTGAAAATAAGAGAATTGGCATCCACCGTGCAAGTCGCCATTTCCGTTTAGCGTCTACCTTAGTAGCCGCTATTTTATTTTCTTATTTTCTCATAAAAATATAAAAAAAAGGTTTTACGTCTAGCCTAGTGGTCATCTTTTTATTTTCCATAATTTCTAAAAAAACATTACGTCTACTGTACATGTCGTCATTTCTTTTTTTTCGTTTTAGATAATCAAACATTTAGCATCCACCTAGGTGGATGTTTATTGTTTTTAGTGTCCACCATGGTGGACTCTATTTCTTCATCCTCTTCCTCCTGACCCTCTCACCTACCGTAACCGTTCTAAACAAAAAAAAAAATAAGAGGGGAGGGGGGGCCACCTACCTTCTTCAGTGCAGCTTGATCCACCATCCCCCGTAGTGGCCAGTGGGGGGGCATTGTCACCGACGGGCAGTCGCCGCCGTCGCAGGAGGTTCCGCTGCCGCCGTGCCCACCTATGATGCCACCGCTCCCTCCGATGCTTCCTCTGCCGCCGTGGCCGAGCCTCCCTCTTCTCCCCCTTCTTCCTCTTCTCCTCCTCCTTCCTCCTCCTCCTCACTCCCGCTATCAGTATCAGTCTCCTCCTCTTCTCCTTCTTCCTCCATCGCACCGCCCCCTTCTTTCTCCACCATCGCGGGCACCTCCATCGTTGGAGGCGCCTCTTCCATTGCCTCTTCTGTGAACACCGCTGCTTGCTCCCCCTCGGCCATCGCTGCCTCACCGCCGTTGCCAAGGTCTACGACCTCTGGTGCCACCATGCGACGGCGCTTCCCAGGCGTCATCCCCCTAGTAGACATCGCCGGAGTAGAAGGATGTGAGAGAGGAAGAGAAAGGGGTTTGGAGAGAAGGGGTTCTGAGGAGTTGCAGAGGGAATGAAGAGAAGAATGAATGAGAAGGGAAGAGAGAAAGGTGGAGGGGCGTCCGTTACAGCCACGGTTATGAAAAGAATCTATGTCCTCCTTGGTGGATGCTCATTTTTAATTTCTGGATGTTAAAATTAATTAGCGCCTATATGAGAGGACGCCATTTGTGGAAATGTGAAATTTGAAAATCAAAATATCTTAAGAATACACGTCTAGTTTGTGAGATGCTATTTGTGGAAATTACGTTTTTGAGGAAATATCTTAAGAATAAGCGTCTTCATGGGTGGACGTTGATTGTTGAAAATTTAATTTTCAAACTCAAAAAATGCCAAAGAATTGGCGGTTGTACTGGAGGACGCAGATTTAATTAGCGCCTAGGATGTTATATGCTATTTCCCTGAGAGCATTATTTGCTTAACAGCAAGGGAATCATTCATTGTTAAGGGAGTTTACATTCGCTATTTGGCTCAAAAGAAAGTAAAGGACTGATTTTTATTGGAAAGAAAGACAAAGATACATCATCATTGAGCCACTTAGGCCCTCAACTTACTAAGTTCCCATACATAGGATTCACACAGTTCCTTGTCTTCTTCCACATGCTCCACTGGCTTGAATAACTTGTTCACCCTCCACAAAGCTTTGATAGTATTGATTTCCTCTTCATCTTCTTGGCTAGGAAGGTTCCTCCTCTTGATGGGTGGAAGGTGAGAGGCATCCTCCATGAGATGATGTGGCAAACCAAGTTGAGGGAGGCACCGGTGTAAATTATACAAGAAGAAGTCTGTGGCGCCTATGAGTCGGAGCTCAACACCTGGAGAGAGACGAACACAAAGATCTTGGGTCTTGAGGAAGCCCGATGCACAAGTAAATAATGTCTGGGGCATGGTTTTGAAGTGTTGTCTCCAGTCCACTCTCTTCTTCAGCTTGGGCACCCTATTGACTACTCTATCACTCAACCCAAGAATACTTGTCATATAGTGGAGTGGGCTCCTGGAGAAGATTTTGGACACCTGTTGTAACTCTCCACATGGGTCGAATTTGAGATGAAGATTCACCCAGCTGGTGAGGAGTAACGCAGACCCATGCAGAGGTTTACCCATCGCAGCTGAAGTGAGCCCACTGTATAAGTAGGCCAGGACTGCAGGACCCATCTTCTTTCCCTCCCATATCTTGCTGATGGCACTCAGTTGTTCTTATTCTAGAAAATCATCAACTGTTGGGAACAATAGAGCTCCTGCCAAGTAGATCACAAAGGCCTTCATGACACTCACCATGTCTTATTCCTTGGCTTGGCCCATCTGCTTATACACCCATGCTGCCAGCTTTATCAGATTAATTCCTTTGTTCATCCTGATTTGACCCATAATGTTGGAGCTTGGGATTAGGCCGGTGAGAATCTCTGTTAGACCTATGGGTTGGGTCATGCTCGCCATCTTCTCTTCATCCCCTTGCTTCAACCTTTTAAGCCCAAGCAGCATCTCTGTCTCTTCCAGCAGCACCGTGGCTTCAAAGGTAGGAAATAAGAATGTATGGGTGTCGGGGTGCCATATCTCCACGAGCACGCCTATGGTAGCCCAGTCCAAATGAACATCCTGGTAATGTTTGGCATGTGTAATCAATCCCAAGAGATGCCATCTAGACAAGTAAGATCGAAATAAAACACAAGTAGATGCAAGAAGCCCAAAACATGTTCTAAAGACTTAACCAAAACAAATCTATCAAGATTAAAGCGCCCCCTATTTGGAAAGATTAGATTCTTCTTGACACGTAGTTGGATGGTGTCGATTCCAGCATCATCTCGATCCTCTCTTCATCCCACTCCTCTTTCTCTTCTTTCACAACCTCTAGAAATCACTTAAGTAGATGAAAACCTTCTCTCATGTTCTCCTTTTCTCTTCCTTGGTCTTCTTCTCCTACAAGATAGAAATATAAGCTCAATAATGATAAATCTTACAAATTCATAGCTCATATGAGTGTATATATAAGAGACATGAAAAGACCCATAATGTCCTCACAAAACCCTTGAAAAATCCCGCTAGTATATGTATAATAACCCTAGGGGTAAAGGGGTAAAGGGGTAAAAGGGGAGCACAAATAGATTGGGTTTAGATGGGTTTAAGATCCATATGTTAAGCATTTTGCCATTTTCAGTCGACCAAAAAGTGGGGTCGGTCAACCGAAATAATATAGACTCAGATCTAGCCCAATATGGGGATTTTGGTCGACCGAAATGCCCTGGTCGGTCGACCGAAGTCTGCTGCATTCTGATTTCTTCAGTTCTATCTATAATGGTCGACCGAACTTCTTGCAAAACAGAAAATCAAAGATAAAACAGTGAGTTTTCATATGAATTAATGCCACCTTACCTTGGATCAAGGTCTTGATGTCTAGGGAGCCTATAAAGCAATGTAAAACACATTTCTATACCAAGAATCAATTCTACACTTCATATCAAGGGATTAGCTTAGTTCAATACATGCAACCCAATTTCACCAAGATTCATATGAGTTAGCAAAATGAACATTCAAGAACACACTAAGCACACTCAGTTGTATTCCCAATTTCCACCAATATAAGCATGACAATCTTGAACATGTGACAAGTCTCAAAAGACTCACTTGATGAATGCATGATGCACGTTAAAAGCTCTAAGAACCATGAAGAATATTTATGTAAGTATTAACATAGCTCAGTTTTCCTTAACCAAATGACAAGAGCAATTAGCCAAGTGTTTCACTAAATGTAAGTACACCATATAAAACACATTCATCAAGTTTCAAGTAAATAGATTGAGCATATTTCAAGCCCAAAAATCTCATGTGAAAAATATGTGAAAATACTTAATCAAGATTTTGAAAATACATTGATGAAATTCATTAGTCAAGTTATAAAACATATTGCTCAATGAGACACACACACAAGCACAAATGTTTTGTTGTCATTAAAACCAAACACCAAAATCAACTAGGGGATGCAACAGAGCTACATTGCTATGCCATCTACGACAGCCAACCGTGCACACACATGACATGTTGGACATGCACCGGGGGCAACAAACATGGAGCCCTACTATGGGTTGTTTTAAAAGAGCACCTGCTAATAGATATTCAAATAAATGACACATATAGAAAATGCCCTACGAAAGATATAGAAAATGGCAATGCATCATAGGAATCACTGCATGTGAGTACGTGGACAAAATAGGCCTGAATGACAAGCCATGCATGATAAAATAGATCAATTAGCAAGCCAGATTTGTGTAGCAATTGTGTCCCTAAGATGCTCCCCCTCTCTAATGTCACGAGAAGCCATAGGCATGTTGGCATCCACATCTTCATCACCATCATCTTCAACGTCATGCGGTTCATGTTGAAAGTAGAGGTCGTCTCCTTGCTCCCGTCGTATGAAGTTATGTACGGCACAACATGCAATCACAATTAGTATTTGCGTGCAAAATGGGTACATGTTCCCCTCTTTTAATGCTTGGAACAGCATCTTCACTATCCCGAATGCCCGCTCAACAACATTTCTCAGTTGAGCATGGCGATGATTAAACTTGTCCCGCAGACTTTGATATGCTCTGCCACCACAGCCTTGATATTGAGAAATGTGATAGCGTTCACCCCGGTAAGGGCATAAGAAATTGCCGGTGTTTGCATAACCCATATCGGCCAGATAATATATACCTGATGTTACTACATCGCTCAATTACACAATGTGTATCTTAATCCTAGTATGAAATTTACCAAAGTTGAGGTTCAATAACAACTAACTTGAAACCCCCCTTTTCTATTGCCCACGTCAACACCTTTTGATCACCAGCTGAGCCTTCCCACCCGGCGGCCAGATATTGTTGTAAATCAAAAGATACAACAGCTATGACATTCTGAGTTATTTGTTGCTTACGGTTCTGATACCTTGCATGTTTGGATCTCAGAACATTGGCAGGGATGTGCGTGCCATCGATTGCACCCAATGCATCCTGCAATTATTTTCATGTCCCATAAGAATCTATAAACAGATCAGGTGGTGATGGAAATGTTTGTAAGTTACCTTAAAGTAAAGGTAAAACTTTTCATTGTGCCGGATGAACGGATGCACATCTTCTGTTCCTGTGAGTAGCTGGATGTACATTTGCCTAAGTTCAACTATAGCATTGCACACGTGTTTCACATAAAAACTTATTGTCTGTGAAAGCCTTTGGGAGGTATTAAACTCTGATCTTCTTGTTTCATTCTTTTAGCTTTCTTTCTTCTATTCTTCCTTTTTTTGCTCTTTAAATTTTCTTTCCTTTGGTTGCTCTTTGTCATGTATAGCATGCATCAATGCAAGAATTTCTCGCACAGGAAATGCAGGGGATGCTTTGCAAACATTTATGTAATAGCATGCAGAGCCCTACTGGTGCGTTTATGCAGTGGGATTGTGGTACAAGGCGGAGATACGTACTCTATGCATAGTGAGAGTGTCCAATTGGGCCTAACTCGATCTTCTTCAACCCACCATTCGATATACCACAAGTCCCAAGTCATGGCATTCAGGCATGCATATGCATATGCATGAGGTTGATTTCGCACACATGGGACATGCATAATGCATGGAGTAATGATTAATTATGCTCATGAAGATTGAGCAAATGCTATCATGAATGCATAATGCATTTAAGATGTGTAGCTCACTTTAGCAGGGCTGGATATCGAGCAATAGCCAAGCCCAAGGAAGGGTTTACCCCGAGTGATCAAAAGAAAACTGCCAAAAGGTAGTCTAACAGACTATCAAGGTGTACGTCGACCTGGCCTATTTCATACGTCGACGTGTTGAAGGTTTGGTCGACCGAAATTGCAGATTGGTCGACCGAATTGAAGAATTGGTTGACTAAAATTGGCTGAGTGACCATGAGTTGCAAACATGCATAGGAGGTCTATGCATATAGCTTAATTCATACACATGATGCAAGTATGCTTCTGTGTGAATGCAAATGGATTACTCCCTGCGTTGGGTAATGCATAAGCGAGTGGGCTTAACCATACACATGACAATGAGATAGGCAGTGCCATTAGGTTGCATGATGTATATGAGGTGTTTGATCTGTTTTTAGTGGGGTTGGCTATTAAATAGTGGGCAGACTCGAATGGAGTCGACTCAGGGTCAATTGGAATGGAGCAAGGTCGACGTAGGGAATAGCTGGGCCAAGGTGAGGTCGACGTAGGGCTTAAGTGAGGTGGGGGGAGGTCAACACAGCAGTAGCTTTGAGCAAATTAAAAGGGGAGAAGGGTCGACCCAATGAGTTGACCCCTGTTACAGTGGGCTCCAAGTCACCCTATATTCAGTAGATGCATGAATGCATGAATGCATTTGTAAATGCACATATGAGCATGCTTGCCACATGAACATGAATCTTTTATTCATTTGACCATTTCTTTGGGTGGATTGCTTTTCTTTCATTGCTGCCAGCATGACATTTTTATTTAATCATCTTTTTCATTTTAGTATCGCTCTACTCAGATTTGTTCTTGACCAGTTCGATCACATTGCTTGTGCAGAAATGTGTTCGCAGCTTGTTTGATCACATGTTCAACATGAGTGCATTCTCTTTAGCATTCATCTTACTTTTTATGTTTTTGTTTTAGTGCTATATCCATTGTTCAATTCACGCTTGAACATTAGTCTCTTTTTTTCTCATTAAGTCTGCGATTTTGAAAAAAAAATTGGCAGCATCTCCCCTGTACCAGAGCTTTGGGGGTGAAAAATAGGAAGTGCATCCACAGATGATCCGAGATGGCCCCAAAAGAAGGATGCGCACGGAAGTTGCAACATCCTTAAACCCGAATTGGGTGTGGACACGTCGAGGACTAGCCTACAAGGGGGTCTATTAACCCAAGGGTTAGCCATGTTATTATTGGGAGAGATATGGGTGCACGGTGGGATCCAGAGGGGGGTGAATGGATCCAACTACAATGCTTAGCCCAATTTTGAACTACAAAGCCTAAAATACAATGCAGCTAATAGAGACTGAAAAATTGCAGGAAGCAATGGCTGAAAGCTCAGAATACAGATGCTCACAGTTAGCTAACAGTTCTCATGGAACCGAACTCGAACGCTTTGCACACAATGAAAATACTCCTAGCGGAAGCAAACAATAAGCCGATGGTTCAGTCTGAACCACAATCAAATATAAGACAATGTGCAGGAATTAAATGGATGATAATCTTAGCATACACTCATTCATGCAGATCATATAACACACTAGCTCATACCAGATTATCACTATATCATATTGTAAGGAAGAGACAACTCAAGCACCAACTTGCGAAGGGGAGGAAGCAGATAGGGAACAAACACACTGCACCAAGCCACAATACTCGCAGTATTTTTAAGGTGGTTCGATCTGCCTTACAGATCTACATCCACCCCTCACTCAAACCTGAGTGAGGCTTCCCCTTGCAAACTGCATGAAGTAGACTCAGTCTGTGACAAATTACTGACGAACAGCTTGAACCAGAGGGAGACAAATCCCTCAACCTCTGATCTAACACCAAGCTTGATCAGAACCCACTACCTCAGTAGTGACCGGAGGAACACGCCTCCCTACCCTTATGAACATAGAGGGACCCTGTGAATAATGCCTCATTGTTCACGAACCAGAGGACGATCTTCTCTTCCTCTGAACCTTCTGAGGGAACCCAGAGAACAACTCTCCCTTCTTCTGATTGCTCAAAAGGAACACCCGGAGATCAAGACTACCATAATGTGTAAGTAAATCACAAATACTCATGGTTATGCAATGGAGAATTAATACTCATGGCCCTCAACTTTAATTTATTAAATAGTATCCTCAATTTAATCAATTTACGTGAAAGCCCCAATTTAAACGTAGAGTTGAGGTTAACTATGAAATATGCATAATTGCCTAATTATATGCACATAAAATGTTGTGTATGTAATGAATTATCATAGAAAATGGACGCTTATCATCACGTTAGTTTAAGGGCAAGGGAGATGGGGTCGCGCCAGTTTAAGTGTCAAGGGGTTTTGCCCCGGCGGTGTGGCGATTCAGACGGATGCTTGCCCTCCCGTACTGCTTTAGCTATAATGCACCACCTCCGGGGTGCTCAGTCAAAGGTCTCTGAGTCCCGGTTTAGGACTTTGAGTGATTTTTGACTCATGCCGACCCATTTCTGAATTCTCAAGTTTCAACTGATTTGGCCTTCGACACTGCCAATTGGGGAGCCGAGGCCTTCTTTTCTGCTTGAGGGACTTCCTTGTTGGGTGGCGGAGCACTAGGTATGTATTCGTCCTGCTTGGAGGAGGTATGGGGTTTGTTCGGTCTTTCCATCTTCGACTTGCTCTTGGGTGCCGAGACGTACATGCCACATGGTAATTTTTGACGTCTACACCACCTCGCCATCCACTTTGAGGTCCGTGATTCAGACCACATCTTCTAGGATGGGCACTATGTATCCCCAGACCATCAAGAAGGCCCTACTCGTTGGGTCCCATCTTTCACGCAATGCTTGGATGAGGGTAAGGTCAAACTTAATCGGCTCGTTCTGGAGAAAGGCCCCAAACCTCATCATGTCTAGTCGAGCCTTCTGGAAGTCTAAAAGACCCCGATATGTAGCCAGTACCAACTCCCATGAAAAACCACCTGGAGAGCAACGTCAACTCCCACACGTCTCGTGGCAACTCCTCGGTGTCGCGACGTCGTAGCTCCGCCTCCAGCTCCGCCACAGTGGCCGCCCGGGCGTCACGCTCCTCCTCGGCTCGGGCTAGCGCACCTCAGATCTCTGCCACCTGCCAAGGTCCATACTCTCATAAGGTTAGAAAAAAGTAGGAGGTAATCACATCTGAATCTTGTAAACAACACTCACCCGAGTTGCAAGCACCCGCTCTGCCTCCTTGGCCTGAGCCACTGGGCTGGCGAGCTACTCTTGGAGAGAGGTGACCTCTAGAGGAGGAGCTTGGGAGCTGGAAGATGCTCCTCCAATCATCCTTGCTGTCGCCCCCTACTGGGCACGCTAAAAAAAATGGAACCCTCATTTAGTCCGGGGGTAACACACTTTTTATCCCTTTTTTACTTTGATTGCAGAATATGGGTAACCTAATTAAGTGGAGGGATATCCCTCATGTAATCGGGTTAAATTGTCCCACCAAAAATGGCGGAACAATTTAACCTTCGGGAGCTCATCCCTATTCTGCCCTTTCACCCTGTCGCCTCAAAGGCTGCATCGCCCGGTTGCCTCCACCTCGAAACGTGCATCATCCTCTTCCTGTCTCGCCTCGTCCTCTCGCCTGCACATCGCCTGCCTTCCGTCGAAGCAGGAAGATGAAGTCCTCCTCAGCCAGGGTTCGTTCCTTCATACCCTACTTCCGTCCACCCCGTCGAAGCTGAGACCGACATCCTCACATGTACCTATCGACCCGTCGTTTCTTCCATCGTCCTCCTCCCGAGCTTTCGGACGATCAATCCCCCTTTTCCTGCCAAAGATCTGCAGCCCTAGGTGATGGGCCATCCTCCTCCTGACCTCTTCAAGCTGGGCACTCCCTTTACTGCGGCAGGTTCTAAACCCTAGCTTCATCCCCCCCGTGAATCAATAGTGATGGTCTTTGCGTATTATAAAGAAGCTTGCTGTAGGATACATCCAACCCCCCCCCCCCCCATCGTCGAAATCTATAGGCGGTGTCCCTTTTTTGGATTGCATTCAAGGTATGGCTCTTCACCTTTGCAACAAATGCTCTACTCATCGATGATGTTGCATCCCTTGTTTGGATTTCGTTGATCTTCGTCAGGCTACTCCCCACCGAGATTTTGTTGTTGTTGGAGTTGCGTCCCTTGTTTGGATTTCATTGATCTTTACAAAGACTTTGCTCTACTCTTCTGAGGTGGAGTTTTGTTGGTCTCGTTCATCGCTCTCTTTGATTTTTCAATTTTTTAACTCAGTGTGGGATTTGAGGTGAGATAGAACAGAAGCAGTAAAACCGCATATGCTTCTTTTTTTTTCTTTCTTATGTAAAGAGAAAAACAGGAGAGAAAGAAGAGGGATGTTATTTACCCTTGTTAACATTGTGATCAGTACTTTTTAATCTTGATCTCTCCTTTGCATGACTATTTTCTTTTGTCGAGATAGCCTGACGTGAAGACTTAAAAGCTGAGATCTGTGGAAACAAGAGTCTCTGAACCTCCAAAAATATTACTTCTGTGATGTTCATGTTTCTTTAATGATCTAAATATGTTTCCTTCATATTCATATTTCTATGCTAGTGCCAAAAGTTTTATGCAAGACCTCTCAGGTAGATCCAAATCTGTCCTATTAGATCTGGTTCTGTGAACCAGCAAGTTGTAAAATCGACCAAGGCCACTACAGAGGCATTCAAAATTCTTTCTCTGGCTTTGGGGTCGTAGCTCTCTGAAAGAGCTTTCCAACGGTACCAGCCTCGTGTCAATCTGACGATAGGATTGATCACAGCAGCAGTTCTTGCCGGGTCATGTGCTGTAAAAAAATAGAAAAGCAGCTCATGGACAGCAAGCCATATCGACCGCCCGGCAGGCCGATTCGCCTTCCACACGGCGAACCAGGACGTCACCTTCTCAGGGAATGCCCCTCTAGGAGCCACCGTCACAGTAATACCACTCTTGGTCCACTTGGCCCGTCGACCAGCACGTGGGCCCCATAATTGCCCATGCACACCGCCACCGGGGTGGTCTAAATTGCTGCCCGTCAACCTGAGCCCACTACTCCTGGACTCCACGTGTAGCCCTTTACCTCCCTGCGTGGAGTGGGCAAAATATTCACTTCTATAATTCTTGACAATTGTTGTACCGGGAGTACGAGTTTGGCCGGGGTCATCTTCCACACGTCCGGAGCGTGGAGGTATCATGTCCGCTCCCCTCTCGACACTTTCCTTTACTCGTATATCTTCGTATGCCGCTGCATGTGATAGGTTAACTTAGCTCGTTATATATTTATTCGCTGCTGCGAGAGAGAGAGCGCTGATCCGGGCACGAGAGAGAGCCGACCACCTTAGCTCTTGCCGATTTCTCAACCGCGCACGATCATACGCTTCCCTCGTTAGGGACGACTGTGAGCTTGTCTAGAGTCCAAGATTTGCATATCAACTTGGAGTCGAGTCCACGTCATCCATCTCTCATCAAATTGGTATCAGAGCAAAAGGTTGAGTCTAGGGTTGTCTTTGCATAAAAAAGGGGAAAAAATGTCTTAAGTCTAAGGTAGTCATTGTTTTTAAACAAAAAGAAAAAAAGTATTTTGGTTTGCATCCCAATATATGGTATATCAAATGACATTACCGGAAAGGTAGGTTATGCCCACTGGGAAGGTAGCCCCTCGCGTTGAGTCGGGTCTTCGAACTAAAGCCTCCGCCGCGTATCGTATTTGGGTTAAGTCTAGGGTCATGAGTCTAGAGTGTCTAGGTGTTTGCATTAGTTTTACATAAAAGAAAAGGACAAAAAAATGATGAAAAGCAAAGTGTTCCACTCCTAGGGGGAATCGATTCTCATTTCTTTGCCACTATGGCCAACCCCTATGCCCCACTCCCAATCAGCCCCGTCCAAGGTGACACGTTCGTGTCCAAGTACATTAGGGACTTCGACGTGCATTGGCTAAGACTTGGAGATGGAGAGGAGAGCATCGTGGCCGGATCTTAATTCTGGGAAGGTTTGCGGCTTCACTTCCAATTTGAATTACTTTTTCACCACGAGAAAATTTTGGGGCACTCCTATCAGGTCGCTCTAGAGGTTGATCCATTTGAGTCATGGTTTGATGCTGCCTTACGGCGAGCAGATGCTGCCCTACGGCGAGCATCCACCCATGAGCAGATGATGCCCACGAGGTAGGACCCCCCTATCCTACAAACACATGAACGTATGAGGCAGGACGCCCTTGCCCCACGACCTCACCCACCTGTGGATGTGTAAAATTGCACGTCCATATGTCCCTACCAGTCCTATGGCAACAACAATTTCAACCGAAGAGACCGTGGAGAACATGTCCTGCCCAGACTCTCTGAACAAATAATACACTGCCGTGAAGTCATCTCTAGAGTCACGACAGCGAAGAGAAACCAACCCCTGGGAGACTCACTACCTGTGGGCCCCCGAAGAGAATTAAGTGGATCATCAATCGGGTGCTGAATGGGCCCAGGTCCACTCCAAAAATATGCCCCTGTGCCCCTTCAATGGCACACCCAGCGAAAGCTTTGCCGGCACGCCCAGCGGCTCCCTCCCCAGCACACCCTTGAAGCCCCTCAGTGGCACACTCCTGCGTCGCCTTCAGCGGCACACTCACAACCCCCGTCAGCGGCCCGCACCGTTCAATGGCACGCCCTCACATGACACTCACCGGCACACCCCCCTGGGTCCTTTGTCGGCACGCTCTTGCAAGCCCTATCAGCGTCACACTTGGGGTGGCCCCTTAGCGGCACACCCACCAGCTCCCTTCACCGGCACAACCCTTGGCAGGTGCACCCATTGTGCCTTCCTCGATGGCACACCCTTGTGCCATCTTCGACGACACACTCCACCTGCCCTTTCAACGGCACAGTTGCCAGAGCCTTTTTAGTGGCACGGTCCGCTTCTTCAATGGCACACCTTTAACGGCGCAGACCAAATCTCATGGCCACGTCCTTGAGATCTTTGGCGCGCAGTGGCCCGTCCGAGGTGTCAAGCGGAGAGCATAGCACGCTGCCTACTCCCCTATCATCAAGGATGACCAAAGTCAAATCTTCATTAATAACCCACGTTCCCCCGTCTCCTGTTGGCGTTCAAAGACCCCAGGCGCTGGGAGTATAAGAGGGGCTCTCCACTGGCGAACAAAGCTACAGGAAGTCCACTTTTGACCAAAATTCTCATCCCATCGAGTAATACTCTTGCCTCAGCCACCATATTGTTCCCCACACCATAATAATAAGAGAACCCAAAAATAAATTCACCCCTACTGCCCCTAATGCATCCGCCACCACCAGAGTGTCCTGGGTTGCCTTTGGCAGCCCCATCAACATTTAGTGCATACCCTGAGCTGGGACAGGACCACTTAATAATTTTTGGAGGCTTCTCTCTGAAGTTGTAAGTAAAATTGTAGTAATCCAGTATATGCCTTTCATTTGCTGTAGGAGCTTTACTGAATATCACCTATTGCAAATAGAATTCCACCTGTCCCTTTATTTGCTGTTGCAAGATTCTTATAGTCGGCCCTTTGTCTTCATATTTAAATTTACACCGAGCCTTCCACACTTCCCATAAGATAAGTAACATTGTGAGAATGGCAGCAAAGCCATAGGGTGATTTAATGTCAGCTGTGCAAATGATATCCTAGCAGTAGGCAGTGATAGAGTTAATAGGTCTGCATTTGGAGTCAAATAGAAGCCTAAAGAACCTCCACAGAGGTTTAGCAAGTTGACTGTCCATAAAGAGATGGTTCAAGCACTCTTCCTGATTACTGTTTCTACAGCATACACATTTAGAAGTGAAGCTTATACCAATTCTCTTTATGGCACTGTCCATAGGAACAGAGCAGTGAAGGGTCCGCCAGCCAAATAGGGATGCTCTTGGAGGAATATGAGTTCCCCAAATCTTCTTTAATGACACTCTTCTTGTCCCCAGTACACGCACAGCATTATAGGCAGATCTGCTGGTAAATGTGCCATCTAAATTTGCAGCCCACACACATTTATCCGGTCTCTATTACAATTGAATATTTCCAATGTTATGAGCAATGCTTGGAGGGATATAAGACCACACCTGATGGTTTGGATTGGAAATGGCTTCACTTAAAGTAACCTTTGGAGAGTTGTTGTTAGGGGCCAAAACTGTTCCACACCAATTATCCTTCTGTACATCAATATTTCTCCCATCCATTGGAATCCACCGGATGTTGGATAACACTGTTTCCCTGGCCTGACTGAACACCACCCTTCGAACACCAGTAGGAAAAGGTTTTTGAATGTTGCTAAGATGACCTTTTAAGTATTTAGACTTGGCAAATTGAGACCATAGAGAGTTGCCATTAAGAATTTTCCAGATCTACTTAGCCACCATGGAGACTTGAATATGATGCAAACTTTTAATGCCTAGACCACCCTCCTCAATTGGTTTGGTGATTTTAGACCATGACACCCAATGATGCCTTGGGCCTTCTTTACCAGTCCATAAGAAGTTGGCACATAGTTTGTTTATGATGCCAATAATAGTAGCTGGTAGACATGATGCACTGGCTGTGTAAACATGGATTGATTGCAGAACAGAATTAATGAGACAACTTCGACCAGCTTGGGAGAGGTATTTGGACTGCCAACTATTTATTCTATTGCATATTTTGTCCAGCAAGTATTTATAATGTGAAACTCTTTTCCTGCCTTCAAATAAGGGGACACCAAGGTATGATTGAAGACCAGTTTTATGTTGGAACCCTATGTTAGCTGATAACCTTCTTATGACTGTAGGTGTTACTTTATGAGAGACAATGAAACTGCTCTTATTTTTGTTAACCATCTGACCAGAAGAGGCTTCATACTCGCTTATGAATGTCAACAGTCTTCTAATATTCTTTGACATGCCATTTAAAAAGATAGGAGTGTCATCGGCATATAGGAGGTGGGTGATTTGCAGACAACCACGAGGAACCTAGAAGTATTGGACATGCCCACTGAGGAAAAGGCTGGCAATACCCCTGCTAAGGGCCTCTTCAGCAATAATAAAAAGGGCTGGAGCCACTGGATCCCCCTGTCTTATCCCTCTAGTAGACTTAAAGTATCCAATAAGCGAGCCATTAAATAGTACAGAAAACCAGCAATTGAAGAGCATCATGGAGATCAGAGAGTAAAATCTATTGGAAAACCCAAAGGCTTTCGTAACCTCAATCAAGAAATTCCATTTCAACCTATCATATGCCTTAGCCATGTCAAGCTTAAGGATGATATTATTTCCCCTTACTTTCCGTCCTATCTCTTTCTTCATTTCTGAAGCTATAGAAATAGTATCCACAATATTTCTCCCTTGAACAAAGGCCCCTTGGTTCTCAGAAATAATTTTTGGAAGGATGTCAACCATCCTATTGCTAATTATTCTAGAAATGATCTTGTAGGTGAAATTGTAGAGGCTGATAGGTCTCATATCAGCAAAAGTAATTGGGGAAACCACTTTGGGAATCATAGCAATCAATGATGATGTGGTACCTCTAGGTAGGGACATACCTCTGAAAAAACCTTGCACAACTTTGATAACATCCTATGATATAAAATCCCAGCAAAAGGTGAAGAATTTACCACTGTACCCATCGAGGCCTGGAGCACTATCAGGAGCCAAAGAGTGAACAGCTTTTCTAATTTCCTCCTCATCAGGTATATCTGTAAGGGCGATGTTGGCAATAAAGCCTAAGAATTTGTCACTCGACACTCCGAATGCGCACTTCATGGGATTCATCTTTAGTCCATACTACCTGAGCCTCTGAAATATGACTCGGAGGTCCTGTAGGTGGTCCTCTTTTTTCTTGGTCTTGACCACAAGGTCATCTATGGAGCACTCGGCCTTGTGATAGAGTAGCTCATCAAATGTTCTGGTCATTGCACGCTGGCAAGTCGAGTCGGCGTTCTTCAATCCGTACAACATCATTTTATAGTGACAAATGCCCTTGGGGATTCAGAAGGCCGTGTGGACCCAGTCATGCTCACGATCCATATTTGATTATAGCTGGATGACCCATCCATAAATGACAGAGCTTCGTGGCTAGTTGTGGCATCAACCATGAATTCCGTTATTGGCACTAGAAAATCATCCTTGGGTCATGCTTTATTCAGATCTCAGAAGTCTACACATATCCGGATCCACCCATTCTTCTTTTTCACGGGCACAATATTAGCTAGCTATGTGATATATTAGTTTTCTTTGACAAAACCCACATCAATGACTTTGTCCACTTCTTTGCATATATCTAAGTGATAAGCTCTAGCCTCATGCGCCATGGTGATTGCTTTACCGGCTCTACCTCAGGATTGAAAGCCAGCTCATGCTGTGAAATTGTAGGGCTAAGTCCTGGCATCTCCTTATAAGTCCAGGTGAAGCAATCCTGGTATTCTTGTAGTAGCTAGATGTATAGCTTCTGTTCTTCAGATGATAGTTGAGCACTGAGGAAAGTCAGCATGTGATTGTCCTCACTTCTTAAGTTGACATCTATCTACTCATCGACCGTGGCTTGGCCGATGTCTTTTATTTTCGAGGGTGTTGGCTGAAGATCAACGAAGTCTGGGATGTCATCTTCGAGCTCGAGCACCTTGGTTTCTTTGTCTTGTTTCCCCCAGACTTCATCAGGACCCTCTAATTTAGCTACTGGCAGCTATACGAATTATTCTTTCAGCAGGTCCTCTGCGACCATGGTTTAACAGATGCACTAATAGCTCCAACCTCTGCTAGTGTATTGGCAGCCGCGAAGGATCGATAGTTATTTGGTGATGAGCTAGAGGGATAGCATTGTACTTTACGACATATGAAGATAGCCTTGCCCCATCGCCTCCTTGAGTCACCCTACCTTCAGTGGAGATGGCCTGTTCTTTTCCAGCAATGGGCATTTCCCAATCAGTTTCAACAGAAGCTTCCTAGATCGGTATACGGGGTGGTGATATTTCTACCAGGGGGGAACTATAGGAGAAGGATAGCCCTACTTCCTCGATATCTTTGGCTTCACTACTATTGGTCGTGTCAAATTTGGCTTGGAGAGCCATTTCTTCAGGGTAGACTTGCTCCCAGCACTTGCGAGAGGTCATGGCTTCAGGTTTTGAGTCTCTTGACTAAGTCGACCTAGTATGTTCAGCTTCCACCGGGTATTCATCAAAAGTTGCCCTCAGCGAGCTGTCTCCTTTTCGGAAGAAAGTGGAATGGTGTCCACTTCATAGCGCCCACTGTAATAATACTCTTCAAGGGTGAAGCCTAACCCTAGATGTTGGAAAACACGTCTCAACTCTTTGTCCAGGCTAGCAGGATGCCAAAGTCTTTGGAATGCTTCTTTCTCCTTGTGAGGCTCACCGGAGGGGATATGCTACTTCCGGAGCATCATAGCCATCCGGTTTGTTGTGAATGTCAGCCCCTGAATGGGGACTAACGAGTTCTCTATATCTTCAGGGAGTTGACAGTCGATGTCTTCCTATGCAGGGTGTTCTTCAGCCGTTTAGAACAAGCTATTGGGGCCTTCGGACTGTGCCACCTCCCATGTTCTGAAAGGCTCGACAGTGATATGATTGAGGCCAAGTACTGGCTTGGTAAGACCTTCCAAGATCTCAATACGGTTGTGATGTTGATCGACCTCGGCTTCATTAGCTTCAGGGTAGGTGGCGGGAGGCGCTGCTCTACCCACGCCTCCTGTGCTGGCAATGTGTGAGACCATCTTAGGATTGACATAGCTGGATGGCAGTGGTGGGAACCAGTCATCATCGGAGGCACTTTTTGATGCCTTGGCTGGGGTCTTGGTTTTGGAGGTCTTCTGTGACTACTTCACATACAGAGAAGCGTCAAGCAGATGACAATCAAACACTTCAAATGGGTGGAGGTCGGTAAGAATCCTCTCCTCCTTCCCCTCGTGGTTGTATTTGATACACTGATGCAGTGTGAAGGGTAAAATCATATTTTCATGTAGCCAGGGGCGGCCAAGCAGTGCCTTGTACGATGTGCTGGAGTTGATAACATGAAATTACACTCTCGTGGTAAAACCTATCATAGTGAGTGTGAATTCTGTCACCCCTAGGGGCACTTCAAACTTTTGGTTGAAGCTGACGATACGCATATCTCCAACTTTGTCGAGGCGCACATTAAAATAATACCTCTGGTATATTCTGTACGGCAGGATGTTGACGGGTGCTCCAGGATCTACTAGAATCCTGCTCAACTCCTGACCATTCAACTGCCCCTTCATGGACATGTGGCAGGTTCGGCCAAAGGAGGGTTGGCGATGACCCCTTTATCTTTATTTCCTTGCTGCTCGAACGCCCTGAAGTCAAGTGTATGAACTTCTTCAAGCGCGGGCTGCTTATTGGCCGATCTAGCTTTTTGGCTTGAAGTTGCAGGTGTAGAGGAGAGGAAGGCCTCGATCTCCGCCACCACATTGTTCAATCGGTCGAAGGACTTGATTTCGATTCCGATTATCTTTTTGAGGATCTCCCGCTTCAAGCTTTGTTTGCAGATTTGCACTGCGTCTTTTTGATGTAGTGGCCGCTTGCACCTCATGCTGAGATTCTGCCATCTCTTAATATATTCCAAGGTCGTTTCATCATTTCTCTATTTGGAGGCATATAATTCGGCCATGGTGATCTTCCTTTCAGCAACGTGGAACCGTTCTCGAAAGTTCTATTGCATGTCGGGCAAGTCATTGATAGACCCAGCCGATAAGTTCAAGTACCACTCAAAAGCGAGTCCTGTAAGGGAAGACCCGAAGAACTTGAGTAGGTAGGACTCGTCAGCCGCCAGATCGCCCATCACGTTGATGTAGTAGGCAATATATTCCTTCGGCGAACCTTGTCCGTCAAACTTTGATGGCTTGCTGATGCCGGGAGGTAGCCTTTTGGCAGCGTGGTAGGCTAGGTAGGGCACCTGATATACATCGAACATGGCATAGTCTTTGTTGCCCTTGTCGGCCAGCTTCTCTTCGATCATCCGATCTATCATCATTTTATTTGTCATTGCCGAGTTGAGCGGACCTGGGAGGAAGTGGGCCTGCTGCATCTGTGGCAATGCCAACATTACTTGAGGTGCAGCGGCGATCCCCTGGTATGGAGAAACTAGAGGCTGTGTTACATTGGTGTGTTGTTGTTGGAAGGGGATGCCCCCTATGTAGCTAGGTGCCGGTTGTGATGTGGCCGCTTGTGGCAAAGCCTCAAGGATTTGGCCATTGCTTCCCGGTGCCTCAAGAGGGACTTCGGCTTGCCCGGAGGTAGACGCCTGTGCATTCTTCTAATTTAGTTACTTCTTCAGTACTTCAATCTTCTGCTGATATTCTTGCAACATCATCAGCATCGCAAGATCATGCATGGAGGGGTTGAGGGCGACACCTCTTTCTTTAGCTGGAGTTTCTTTGGATGCCGTGGATGGTCCCCCATTGTCATCTTCAGTTGTAATCATGCTTGCAGTCATCGTGACCAGAACTGCGTCTATTCCTTTGGCACGGGCTTGTGATGCCTCATCATGATTTGGGGGACGAGACCCACAGTAGTCGCTCACCCCAACCATATTGCGGGTGAGTATTGCAGCTTGTCACTCTTGGCCTTCACTCGTAGCATTTGCAGCTTCTAAGGGTTGTTGCATCCCCAGGGTGGTGCTGTCGAGGTTATGGGAGTGCCCGCGAGCAGTCTGAATAATATGACTTTGCCCTTTAGCATGACATGTGATAGCTCGTGGCACATTGCCCGGTGCCAGAAGTTTGTGGAGATAGTGACCTTGCCTGGTCATCTCGCACTGTTCTTTGTTATGTGGGAATGTCTTGGCCTGATGAATGCAGGGTCAGAGAGCTTGTCTCTAGGAAGCTTGGGTCCAAACCCTAATCTCTTCTTCTTTTTCCTCTTCCCTTCTTAGAGCCGAGGCCCGCGGCTGCTTGGGCACCCGGATTTTCTTCAATCTAATTGGTTGAGGGGCCAATCCTCCCTTTGATTTGGACCCACACTGGTCCAGCTTCTCTTGGGCCAGCACTTGGAAGGAGTTGTATACCGGCACGGTTGGAATTGCCCTATCGAGTGTGGTTTTGGCCTATCGGCCATCCAGAAAAACACGGATGCCTCCAATGAGTATGGATTTGCTGGAGGTGGAGAGCCGGCTTCGTAGTGTGCCGGCGTTCTTCTTGGTCACTCTCTTGGCAGTCGGGGTATGCTTCTGGTTGACGGGAGCATAGGAGTGGATATGGTGGGCGCAGCAGCCCACCGTAGTAGCTTCAGTTGGGGTAGCCATGGTGACCGGCTCCATCTCCCGGACGTCCAGGAGCTCCTCGAAGGCCACCCCCAAGAAGTTGGGGAAGCCGACGACGGGCGGGAAGCTGCCGAACTTAATTGGCACAGCCAAGTAGCCATCAGTAGCATGGCTGGTGGTGGCGAGCAGTCTGAAAGAGACGGCCATCACGATTAAAGGAATGCAACCCTACAATTAGAGATTAAACAGTTAGTATTTCGAGAAGGGGCCGCAGGGCCCTTAGTCCTGGCGAAAAGATTAAGGGAGATTCTGGTCCCACCGGGCGTGCCAGACTTATGGACGTACTTTTTGAATAAAACTATTATTTATTCATCTATTGGTTTATTCGATGTGTTTATTCATTTATTAAGTGCGTGGGCGTGCCAGTCACAAAGTGACGGTTTATTCGGGCTTCGTGGAAACCCTTGTGCACGCCATCTGACTGATCAGACAATTGTGTGATTTGTGTCAAGACCAAAACCCGCCGTGCCGTAAAGGTCACGGCATTAATTACATCTCCTCAGAGAGGGGGTCGATGGAGACGCGCAATTGCATCTGCGAAAGATCCTCGGCGAGGATGAACAGGGTCGGCGTGCTGAAGCTGGCCGCCACGGTCTGACCGGGTTCCACCTGCCGCGCCAGCACCACGCCGGACACGACGATAAGGGGAAGATAGGGAAGCATGGCAACACCTTTGCTTGTGTCCCAAAGGGGACGTTGAGGCAATGGCCATGCTGACTGTCAGATGCACGATGAGAACGAACCGTCCCCTATCCAGCCCGTCAACGGGCAAAGGCGACACTAGACCCCCTACCCAACACGCCCAGACGGTCAACGCAAGCGGTTTGTGCCGGGTGACTAACACCGGGTTAACAGCCTGCGACCCTTATCGGAAACCGCATGGCAACCGGGATGGAAGTCTAAGTATGACTGATACTTGGCAATGTGGCAGAGTGTCGCACCAGGCTGACAGGCCGGAAAGGCCCAGGATTGCTGGTGTCAAGGATGATTGTTGATGTGCGACGTTGTGTCACACCTTGCATCTCTACTTGGGTCAAGGCATATTATTCCTCGCGAGACTTCACATCTGGAAAATCCTTCCGAGTTTTACTTGTGCTGGAGCATAATATTCCAGGGGTACCCCCGGGGGTTAGGGGAGGGGTTAACGCGGTAGCGAAGCGAGGCTCCATCAAAATCGCTAATAGAAATTCCCGGAAACACGCCTATGCCCAAAATGGGAAATTTCAGCCCTGGATCCCTAAAACCCAGCACGAGTAAACTCGTTTACGAACCCCCTGGTATATACTAGTAATACACTAGTAGGTAAATATTACCATCCTTCGTATCACTGGGGGAACACTAATAGTTATCCAACCTGGATATAAGGGGTTGTAGGTGCGTTTAGCACCGACACAGGACCTTTTGTACGATTTATTGGCCCAACATGCATTTTTCTCTTGACTTTTCCGTCTAGAAATGCTATAATGTATATGTAGGATGGTAATGATGACCGAAAAATACTCCCCCTCATTCTCGAACTTGACGAAGACCGATCCGGACAACCCCTTCCGGAATGAGCAAAATCGTCTGTACGGACGGGAGCTTTTCGTTGAATTTAACACAATTCCCGGTATTGCCCTGTACACGCTCAAGGACCACGACTACCGCGGTTGCAAGTCCCTCAAGCGTCTCTACCTCGAAACCCGGGATACCACCGAATACCTGTTCGCGACGGCGTATTTCGATGGTTGGCAGCACTGGGATCAAATCTCCCGTACCCAGTGGCTTTCCCCGTATATCACCCAATGGCGGGAGGAGCTCAATCTACTCCTCGAAGCTGAACAAGTTGCCCGGCTTATCAAGGTTTCCGAGGGTACAACCAAGGAAGCTTTTGCTGCCCAGAAGTACCTCCGCGATCTGTTTGGCAAAAAGGCTGGTCCAGGCCGTGGACGTCCCTCGAAGGAGGAGATCCAGAAGGCTGCCCGCGAGATTGCTGACGAACAGGGAACCCTCGAAGAAGAAGCCCTCCGCGTATTTGGGAGTGTCAACTGATGGTTGGTCTCTACAAGAACGGCAAGATCCGGATCAAGGAAGACGATACCCGCACCGGAGCATATACCCGTGATGGGGCTTGGCGTGTTGAGGACCTGAGTGACGGACCGTTTGTTACCCGTACAGGTGCTCGACGCAAAGACCTCGTCCAGAAGTACTACAACACGATCGACGAGACTTCCTCGGGGTTGACCCTTACTGCCGGGACTGACGAAACCAACGTAGGCTACAACGATGCCGCTGTTGGTGGCACACCCTTCGGTTCTATCTCTGCTCAGCCGGTTGAAGGTCAAACGCTGAACGTTCTCCAGATCTTGTCCGGTACGTACCTTCAAATCTACTTCACCGGCGATCTGTCCGCTTACGAAGACACCATCACCGTTACAGTCGGTTCGGACGTTTTTGTTGGTATCGACGCTGCTATCAAGGCAGACACGACTGGTGGCTTCTCTATGTGGGCTTGGGCAGATCCTCCGTCTATCGTTGATACCGAAACGTACACGTTCTCGATTACCCTGTAATGGCTCGTATTCCTTCCCGCGTAGCTTCCAAGATTTCCGTCATCAAAGCGTTAAACGCGATCGCAGGCGGAACCTACTTGGCATCCAAGGCTGAGATCCCGGAAGGTGGTGGTTCCACGCCTGGTGTTGGCGACATGGAGAAGGCTGACTACGATCCTAGCAACCACAACACCGACATCTTCGCTTACGCCGACTCTGCTGAAGCTGATGCTAATACGTACACTGACAGCGCTATCTCGACTTTCGCTGGCACGCTTGACGGTGTTGCGACTTCAGGTGACTACGACGACCTAACTAATCTTCCAGACCTGTCTGCCGCTACCCTGTCTGCTCTTGTTGGTCCTGAACTTCCGTATCTGACGGGTGTACAAGAGTTTGCTTCTTCCGGTACTTACACCCCTACATCTGGCACAACGTCTATCTTGGTTTTTGGTGTTGGCGCTGGTGGTGGTGGAGGTGGTATCGGCAGCACCTCTCCTGCAGCGAATACCTGGCGTTCAGGTTTAACAAAGCCCACTAGAGATTCTTAGCCTAACAAATTGTGTTAAAATTATCTCTATATTTTATTAGGTTGCTACACCCTCCCCCACTAAAAAAAAATTTGGTCCCCAAATTCACACACAAGTTCTAAGAGAGGGTTTAACACCAACCAAAAAACAATTGCTGATACTTCTTCTTAATAGCCTCCTCCAGCTCCCAAGTAGCTTCTTCTTAGCCTCGCCTGCTCCATTGAACCTTGATCATAGATATAGCCCTATTCCTTAGCTGATGCAACTTGTGGTCTAGAATCCTCACTAGCTTCTCTTCATAAGACAAATCTCTCTGCAGCTCTAGATTATCGTGTTGAATAATATGCGATGGATCGTATACGTACTTCCTTAGCATAGACACATGCAATACATCATGTACTCCTGCTAATTGGGGTGGTAAAGCAATCCTATAAGCCACTTCTCCTACTAACTCCAGAATCTTGAAAGGTCCAATATATCTTGGTTGAGCTTTCCTTTGATATCGAATCTCTTAATACCTCTAGTTGGTGATACCTTGAGAAATACATGATCTCCCACCTGGAACTCCAACTCTCTTCTTCTATGATCTGCATAACTTTTCTACCTTGACTGAGCAACCTTCAATCTTTCCCTAATCAATTGAATGCTCTGAGTAATCTCTTGCACCATATCCGGTCCCAACGGACTTTTATCTCCAGTCTCGCTCTAGCACAAAGGGGATATGCAATTCCTGCCATATAGTGCCTCAAAAGGTGTCATCTTGATACTATACTGATAACTGTTATTATATGCAAACTCTATCAAAGGTAAATGCTCATGCCAATTGCCACCAAAATCTAACATGCATGCCCTCAACATATCTTCTATGATCTGATTTGTTCTCTCCATCTATCCATCAGTCTAAGGATGAAATGCTATACTTACATTTAACCGCATCCCCAAAGATGACTGTAGCCCCTTCCAAAAGTGAGAATTAAACCTCGGATCTTGATCAGAGACTACAGATGTAGGAATACTATGCAGCCTTACAACTTCCTTGACATAAAGTGCAGCCAGTACATCCACTATCCAATGACGCTTAATGGGTAAAAAGTGAGCAGACTTCATTAGGAGATCTACAATCACTCATATAGTATCAAACCCTCCTCGGGTTCTTGATAAATCGATGATGAAATCCATACCAACACTATCCCACTTCCATTCTGGTATCTCTAGTGGCTTCAACTTCCCCATCGGTTTGAGGTGTTCGGCCTTAACTTGCTGGCAGACCAGGCAACGGCTTACAAATTCGGTGATCTCTCTCTTCATATTGGGCCACTAGAAAGTTCCCTTCAAATCTTGATACATCTTAGTAGCACCAAGATGAATGTGCTTCCTCCAAAATCTTATTCTTGATATTGCGACAATCTGGCACACAAGTCATTTCACAGAACAACAACCTCCCATTTGTTGCTAACTTGAAATCGGGTTGCTGATCCAACCTGCTCTTTATTTCTACAAGCATCGGGTCATCATTTTGTAGTTCCTTGATTTTTGAGAACAACTTAGGATATAAACTCATGTAAGATAGAACAACACACTTATTCTCCTCATCTATATTCAAGTCCAGTCTAGAAAATTGCTCAAGCATATGCCATTCCTAAACCATGCAACTAGCCAATAAAGCCCTCGGCTTCCAACTAAGAGCATCGGCTACCGAGTTACCCTTTCCTGGATGATATTGGATAGAGAAATCAAAGTCCATTAGATACTCCAACCAGCGTCTTTGTCGCATGTTGAGCTCCTTTTGAGAAAATAAGTACTTCAAGCTCTTATGATCCGAATAAACAATAAACTACTCCCCATAAAGATAATGCCTCCAAATCTTTAAGGCAAAAACCACAGCGGCCAACTCTAGATCATGCACTAGGTAATTTTCCTTGTGCTTCTTTACTTGTCTTAAAGTATAAGCAATAACCTTCCCTTGCTGCATCAATACACAATCGAGTCCAACACCAGATGCATCGGTATAGACTTCGTGCTTCTCTCCCTCAACTGGTAGAGCTAGCACAGGTGCAGTAGTCAAAAGATCCTTTAAAGTCTGAAAACTTTTCTCACACTCCTTAATCCATAGCCTTATTAATGGAATAGCAATCTTGGAAAACTCCTTGATAAAATAACTATAATAGCCAGCTACACCCAGAAAACTTCGAATCTCTACAATATTGACGGGCCTCTCTCAATTTCTCACTGCTTCAACCTTAGATGGGTCCACAAAAATTCCCTTCTTCGAGATGACATGCCCCAGAAATGATACCTCTTCAAGCCAGAAGTTGCATGTGCTAAACTTAGCATATAATTGATTATTCCTTAAGTGTTACAATGTTATCCTCAAATGCTCTTTATCCTCTTACTCGGTTTTAGAATATACCAGAATATCATTGATAAATACAACAATAAATTGATCTAGATGTGGTCTAAAAATGTTATTCATCAACTGCATAAACATTGTAGGGGCCTTGGTTAGTCTAAAAGACATAACAGTAAATTCATAATGCATGTACCTACTTCGGAATGTTATCTTGAAAATATCCTCCTCCTTAATCCTCAATTGGTGATATCTGGACCTGAGATCGATCTTGGAGAAATACCGAGCTTCTAAAATTTGATCAAATAGCTCATCTATCTTCGGCAGTGGATACTTATTCTTGATAGTAAGCTAATTAAGCTGTCGATAATCGATAGATAGTCTCATGAAACCATCCTTCTTCTTGACAACAAGACTGGCACTCCCTACGGGAAAGTACTCGATCTGATAAACCCTTTCTTCAATAGCTCCATCAGATGCTCCTTTAACTACTTTAATTTGGTGGGGACATTTGATAAGGAGCTTTAGATACTAGGCCAGCACCACGAACCAAATCAATAGTGAATGATACTTCTCTCTCCAGGGGTAAACCAGGCAAGTCTTCTGGAGGCACATCAGGGAAATCCTTAACCACATGGATATCTTTCAACTTCGATCCTTTACACTTCACAACTGTGACGAATGCTAAGAATGCCACACAACCGCTCCTCATAAGCTTGCTATCTCGAAGGGTCGAAATCAAAGGTGAACTACTATGACTTCAAAGACTAGAATAGACAAGTCTAGGACGCCCATTAAAGGTTACTAGACCCTTCCTGCAATCTATGAGAGCCTTATGCCTAGATAGCCAATCTGCGCCTAAGATAACATCATACCCCTCCATGTCCATGCATACCAGATCGGTAGGCAAACACCATCCTTCAACTAAGGCCTCACTATTAAGGTAGTGATACTTAATCTCGGTCCTAGCTCCAATAGGGGTAGCAATAACTAATTCAGTTTCTAGCAAAATGGGCATCACAGACAAAGAGGTAGCAAAACTCTGAGAGATTAAAGAATGAGTCACTTCGGTATCAAATAGCACAAAAGTAGACTTGGAGCAAACTTTTAAAGTACCTTCCATGATACCTCCTTCGCTTGGTTCAGCCTCCTGTAGAGCTTGTAGATGGCCTTGCTTCTTGGCTCTGGCCAGACGCTTCTCATTGCTGGCTTGCTCATTGAGTAACGAATAGTCGGGGATCAGGTGATCACGGCTTCCACATCGAACACAAGCCCCTAACCTCCTCTAGCACTCTTCGGCTTGGTGAACTGTCTTGTCACAATGCTTACACACTTCCTTAGATGAAGTAGAGATAGGGACTAGCTGCTTATTGCTCCTCTTAACTTTCTTTTCCTTGAAGAAATCTCCTCCACCATTGGTCCTCTTCTTAGAGAAAGGAGCCTTGAAAGAACAAAAACTTGTGACATGCTCCTTATCTCGCCCACGAATCTAGTTTGACAACTCAGTCACATCTTCTAACAACTGCAGCCTCCTTACCATCTCAAGGTAGGTCTACACATCCATAGGCGCCAATTGAGTAATATACTGAGGCTTGAGCCTTCATCTTCTCTATGCCTACTAGATGTGACGCATAACGGGATAATCTTGAAAAGTGAGCTTCATAATCTGCAACAGATAGGCTCCGCTGCTTCAAGGCAGCAAACTCCGCAACTTTCTTCTCTTGTACCCATTCAGAGAAATATTTGCTATTAAAGTACTCAACAAACTCTCCCCAAGCAACTTGATCATGCGGCAGAGTAGCCTCTACTAACTCCCACCAAGCCGTGCATCACGCTCCAACTGAAAAGTAGCTAGTAAGACCTTCCCTTCATTGGCACACTGCATCACGTGGAAGATCCGCTCTATCTCATTGATCTAATTTTTTGCATCATCAGGGTCCGTCGATCCAACGAACTTCAGGGGATTCATACTGCAAAAACTTCTGTGAAGATCTCTAGCTCCTCGGTTCGCCCCTCCCTGGGCTACTTGTTGTAGTGCTTGCGTAAGACCCTGGACCGTCCTTTGCAAATCTCTCCACTGAGCTTGCTCAGAGGCCATGATCCTGCAAGAAATAAAAATCATTAACACGTTGACTTAAGCTGTAGGATTCATTAGCCTATCGACTTAACCCATGGCACTACCCAATCTCACCGGGTAAAATGTATGAACCTAACCTTGGACATGACAACCTAGGTGACTTAGAAAATCTAGGCTCTGATACCACAAAAATTGTCAGGTCCCGAGCATGGAAGGAACCAAAAACGTGACAATTTATATCATTCATTATGGTGCTCCCTCTAGTTTTGATGCTGGCAAAACTATGTCCAATTGTTGATACTAGCAACACTGTACTGAATTGAGTATAATATTGTATGTCAGAATATCCTTTCATTAAATCAGAATAAGTCTCTGCTCAAAATAAGGTCGATGCATCTCCCATAGCATAGAACATCAGGTCGATGCATATATGCATTCTGGTCTAGAAGGTCGATGCGGCTATAGAAGTTATGCACTATCAGGTCGATGCACACTATAGACTGGTCGATGGTGTTGTTCAATAATGAGCCAGCAATTGCAGTATAAGGTCGATGTGATAAAGGCTATCATTCATAAGGTCGATGCACCTTATGCATCTGCTTGGAAGTCAGGTCGATGCAGTAATGCCTTGCATCGATGCTTTAAGCATTTCATTGTACTTCACCTGAACAAGTTGACACGCCTCACGTGGTAGGTCAATGCTGCAGTTCTTGAAGTGTTAGCTTTTATTCTAACAGGTCAACTTGTGTTTTACATAGGTCGATGCTATGGTTGCTATCATGTTGCATCTGCTCATCTCGTTAGATATAGAGGTCGATGCACATGTCTAGTGCATCGATGCATCCATACATCTTCATGCATTTATCCCTTGCTATCATGATGTCAGGTCAACCTGTGTGCTATACAGGTCAACACCTTTGTTAGCATTTTATTGCATTCATTCATTTGTTTATCATGTCTTCACGATAATGCTGGAGTTTGCATTTTCTAATCGTTTGCTAGGAGCTCTTGGTTGAGCATGGTAGTGGGGACAACATCAAAATGGCCAATATAACGGGCGTCACAGGCTGGACAAATGCGGGTGTAGATGCCGTATTCCAAGCGGGCGGGCTTTCTATTTGCAGTGATTTGCCAAAATAGTAGCGTTAAGGGGCCACAAAAATCAAGCGCCCGGCAGTTTGGTTGCCAGGCGCTCTCATTAAGTCTCGAAAAACAGTCAGTAGTCTGGAGTCAAAACACGTCTAAACGAGGGTTGGCCCTCAATCTAAAAAACCATGGGCTTTAGATCAATCATATTTCACTTCGACTTTAACCTTTGTGCCACTGCCTTCTAGCACCTTGATACTTAGCCCTGTCTGCGGGTCTTTGTACTCGCCGTTCACATAGCGCACTAACTGCGACCCGCCCCCATTAGCCAGGTGCAGGCCCACGCAAGCTTTCTGGCACATGAGCGGATAGCTCAGAAACAAAGGCCGCTCACCCCCGCTATCAAGGATAACGGTACGCAAGCCCTTGCTCGTCAAGTCATCCGTGGCGATCAGCTCAAAGGTCTCGGGCTCGCGCTTCGTCTTGACCGCAAACTCATCCGGCGCAAGCCAGCCAAGGTGGTAGTGTTGGGAAGCGTTCAAAAACTTGGAACCGTTTCCGCTCGCCATGTAGCTATTGCCGTTGTCGCCGTATGGCTTGAGAGGGCCTAGCGAGCCATCAGGCTTCAGCTCGTACTTGCCGCTGTGGCCTAGTCCGAGCGTGTGCCCAACTTCATGTGCCACAACCCAGCCCGTCATTTGAATGACCACGGCCACTTTCTGGCCGGCATGATTGCCACCTTTGCGCGGCAGAAGGGGCAAAATATAGAAGTCCGATTTGAATTTTTCCTTCATCGGCTTGGTGACCAAGCCTTCGTCCTTTTTCGACGGCAGGCCGATGTTGGGAAAATCCATCGATACCACTTTGGGCGTAAACGTCAGCTTGCCGCGCGATAGCCGCGTGTACCACTTCACCATGTTGTTGGCGATCTCTTGGCATTGCTCTTTGGTCGCGCCAACAGCACCACCCTTGTAAGTCGTAGCGACACATGTGAGCGTTTTCGTGCCTACCAATGGCTTAGGCTTGGGCGGCGTCCACGCTGGTGCTGGCGTCGGTGGCAGCGCTGTCGGTTCTGGTGTGGGCTCTGCCGTGGGCTCGCATGGCTGACACGGCGGCACAGGCGGCGGCGGGGGAGTTTCTTCGGGCTCTGGCTCGTTCTCACACTCGCCGGGCTCCTCTTCCGGAATGTCCTCCTCATCACTCGGTTCCTCGGGCTCTGGCTCTGGCGTAGGCTCTACTGGCTCAGGCTCCGGCGATGGCTCAACCGGCGCGGGTTCCCATGCCCAAGGGTAGCTCTCCCAATCGGTGATGATCTTGACCGCGATTTCGGGATTATTTTTCCAAACGCGAACCGGGATTTCGGTCTTGATGTAATAGCTGCTGCCGCCCGTCGCTACCGGCGGGTCAATTTCGTAATAGGCATTGAAACCCTTGAACACCGTGATGTTGGTGTGCTTGCGCAAAGCATCCTCAAAGGGTTTTGCTAGCGGGCCTTTCATCGGCCGGTACAGGGATTTTGTGCCGTCCGCCATGCCGTGCACATGCAACACTCTCGGCTTGAATAGCTCGCCAAACTCTTTTGTCAGATACCAGCCGAGCGTTTGCCGGGAGTGAGAGAAGTCCGTTAGGCGGGAATCGTTCGGCGTACCGTCAACGGACTTCCTACCGCGCCGATGACCGTTCATGATGAGCGCCAAGGCCTTCGTCTTCTGCACGCCGATCATCGGCTGGTGGCTGTAGTCGGTTGTGACGTGCGGCGCGATGATCACGAGTTTCGAGACTTTCTCGGCATCCCGCAGGATGAAGGAAGGCGCGTTGAAGTCCTTAACGCCATACTTCGGGAGCGTCAAAAGGTACTTGTCGTCGCCGTTCTCGACGCGGCAAACCTGGATCTTGATCTTGTCGGCTTCGGCCAACATTTTGGTGTAGTTCCGGTCCTTGAAGGCGCGGAGCATTTGCTTGCCGGCTTCGATCTCGGCTGGCTTTGGTTTATGCCAAAACCGCGCTTGATGGATCGAACATTTGTAAATCGAGAAGGCGCCGACGGGCGACGTTTTCACGTCGTCCGGGCAATAAGGAATGCCGTCTTTGTCCACTTTCTTAGGATCAATTTGCGGGCATGTTTCAGCACCCAGCGCGGGAGTAGATCCCACGAGGGTGAGCGCAAGGATGAGTTTTTTCATTAGGCCACCTTGGCCGCTTGCAGCTTGGCCTTGGTCGCTTCTAGCTCGGCAATCGTCTTGTCGATGCCCTGACATACCAAGTCTTCAGCGCATACAGCCGGCGCGCCATCAACAAGAGCCTTGGCCTCACCGCCCTTGATGCCCTTGACGAGCTCCAGGATGAAATTGATCAAAGTGGGAATGAACTTAAGCACAAGGTCTAGCCATGCCATATTAAGTGCTCCTAAAACCTGATTGGAGGATTAAGGCACACATTTTAGCATGGGTTAGATCAATCGCATCATTCCCCCGTCTCAAAGGCAATCTCAGCCCGAGGAAGGGGTCAATTCTCAAGCTCCTCCTGTAGAGTATGATATCCTTCAACACCTAGATTGGACGCCAGCAAAAATCTCCATCCTAGAGCTCATCAGGAGATCCCCGTCCAATCAATCCACTCTGCTACAGTTCCTCTAAAAGATCACAATCAATGAAGGCCTCCCGGCTAGTGGTGTGACTAATGCCATTCTAGCCCTTACTCAGGGTCCCTCCATCTCTTTTTCAGACAAGGATCTTGCTCCACCCGAGAGCAGGTCACTCCCGTTATGCCTTAATGTTACCCTCAATGGAGTCAAGGTTGACTCCACCTTGATTGACACGAGAGCATCCATTAATGTGTGTCCCATGAAAATCATCTAAAAGATTGGTCTGCAAGAAGAGAACCTAGAAGAGGTGTGCACCACCATTGCAACATATGGAAACTCAAGACGGTGCATGAAAGGCAAAGTAACCTTACAACTTGGCCTAGGCCCCGTGGTCATGTCTTCAGACTTCTTTGTCCTTGATGTTGACCCGACATACAAAGCCATCCTAGGGTGGCCATGGATTGAACAAACCCTGGGAATCCCATCAACGGCCCATCAATGTTTCAAATTTCCTTACAATGGTAGGGTGATCAAGATCAAGAGTATCCCATTAGTAGAGACTCTCAATGCTATCACCTCTGAACAGATCCCCTTCATGACCATTCCAGATAAGGGAAAGAAACCAGTCCTCTCCATTGTGGGCGTCATAGGGCCCTCCGCCTTATGTCATTCAAATCACTCTATTCTTCCTCGGCCAATCACTCACTCTAACATCTTGTTTGGGAAAGGATGGGAGATGATGGCAAGAATAGGTTTCACGATGGGAAGAGGTCTAGGCTAGCACGAGCAAGGCCCCACTTGTAAGACGAGGCTCAAAATCTCCAAAGGTCGCATAGGCTTAGGATATTCAACTGAAAAGGCATCTAGAACCACTCAAGCTAGGGGTCGACTATATGACCACTTTGTCAAAGGCCCGATACAGGCAGGGACTCGGTGTGAGCCGAGTGGAAGTCACAAAACCCTCCAAAAGGAAGTTCCTCTAGATTGCCCACTCGAAGATGACTTCAGGCTTCTTTCTCTGTTTCACCTTGATAAACCACTCAATGATACCTCACCCATAGGCACTTTTCTGGCATTAGACAGGCCTGCCCCTGTCAGCTTCATTCTATTTCTATTCCATCCACCCTTCCCTCCACTCCTTACTCATCTGGTCGTGGAGCAGTCGATGCATGTCGTCTGCACGCTTAACCATGACCAAAAAAATGTCAATACCCAAATGTGGGCCTGCGAGCTCACCATTGAAGAAACCTCCTCCTTGGACCATGGATCCCTCGGCCAAGGGCCAACACTTTCCACCTCAAACCCTCTCTCACAAGTTGTAGTAACCCTGATAATTGAGAAAATAAAATTTAAAACCAATGACCCAACATATATACATACTTAAAACGTCTAATAAAAAGACCAAAACTAAATAGCGCCTTCTGTCAAGGCGTCATTTTATGAATTGAAGACCCCTCTTAAGGCGCTATTTCTTAAATTGAAGACCACTACAAGAGACGCCATTTAATGAAATGATGACCCATGTTAGGGCGTCAATTTATTTCGTAGAGTGATAGCTGTCCCAATAGAAATAGAAAGGTAAAAGACGCCCCCTTGCTGGGCGCTATTTCACAAATTGAAGACTAATGAGAGAGGCGTCATTTCTATAAATAACGTCCCTCTCTTAGGCGTCAAATCCCTACAAACATTAAAATACGAAAGATGTTGTAGTGTCATGTTCAAACTGGGAACTAGGTACAATCTAGGTAAGAACAGTTCTGGGAAGGATTAATATGGAGAAATTTAAATTCCAATAGGAATCTTCTATAAGAAATACTAGTCCCAATCGAACTCCAAACTTCGATCAGAACATTTTCCCTATAAATACAAGCCTTGTCGATCGAGCAAGTCTATAGGTACTCCTCTTCGATGTCGACCTACTACCGTTCTTCCTCCTCTATCGCTTCTATCGTTGCAGACGAGAAGAAGGCTCTGCTTCTTCCTATCTTCCGCCATCACGTGTGAAGGACTAGGTTGCTATGGGGAGGTCGTCACAACTACATCTTCTTCCTGCTATTTCTTTCCTCTCCCGGCGGTGGTTGCCGCTTAGGATGAGGAGAAGTTTTACTTCTTCATATTCCTGGAAGAGACTGTCGCGATACTCTTCGGAAGCCCTGAACCTCTCTTCTAAACCTACTATTGTTACTCTGTTTGTAACAGAGTATCGAAAGTTCTTTAATTTCATCTCTATTCTTCACGTTTGTCAAACCAAAATCACTCAATCAGGTAGGTTTTCTCAATAACTATGCTTAACCTGATAGATATATAGATTCATGCATGCATGTAGTATCGTGTTACCATGTTTTAATAGCTTCTGTTTTAATTCTGGAATTTACAGAGAAATAGCGACCTAATGAAAGACGCTATTTTGAAATAACGGCACGCCCGGTGGGATCTTTCCCGCCTTTCTTCTTTCTGTCAAAGAAATCCCCAAACCTTCTCCAAGGTTCTGATTGCCCTTCTTCCTCTTACAGGACGAGAAGAGGAGGGCACACTCCTTTGTTCACTTGAGGGCTTTGTGTGCATTCGCACGCTACTCGTTTTGTGCTACGCACCACCACCGACAATAACAACACGATGGCCGCCGTCACATACGGACCCCAAGTCGTCGCCAACCATGCTAAGTTTAAAAACTTGGCGACCCCACTCGTGTTCCGCGACTCCTAGCGGGTGTCGGTTCGCCTTTTTTCCTATGATGTCGTACCCGTGGTTGAAGCCAGTTCAGTCACGCCCGCGGCAACAACTACTGAGGGTGTCGGGCCCTCTACTTCAACGACTGGCCGAGCTCGCTCGGTCAACAAGGTAACTACCGAGGGTGTTAGGCCCTCCACTTTAGCAACTGGCTGGGTTCGCCCGGTCAACAAGCCAACTGTCGGGGGTGTCATACCCTCTGCTTCAACAATTGGCCGAGTCCGCTCGGTCGACAGATCAGCTGTCGGGGGTGTCAGGCCCTTTGCATCAGCAGTCGGCCGGCTTCGCCCGGCCAACCTTTCACTGACCAAGGGCGTCGGGCCCTTTGTTGCCTCAATCGGCCGAGTCTGCTCGGCTGCGATGACAGCGGCCGAAGGTGTCAGGCCTTCTACCTCAACAAATGGCCGAGTCTTCTCGGGCAATCAAGTCACTATCGGCACCGCTCCTGTTCAACGAGGGCAACACCGTCGTCATAATGGCCCAAGCTGTACTGCGGCCACCCTCAGAGATACTGCTCCTGCTCAACTGGAGCAACGTCATAGCCGCAACAGTGTAAAGCCTGCAGCGGCAACATCTCGCTCTGACAAGACCATAATTGTCGGGGACCTTCGCATTCGGCTCGATGGAGGCGAGCCGATTATGCTTCGGGACTGCCACGTCCCGGCCATCTTTACCTCCAACCGCTTCAAGCTTCTTCCGCAGGTCCGGGAGGATAGAGTGAAATTGAAGAAGCCCGCCGTACCGGCGGCAAACCAGGGTCCAAGGCAGCGACCCAAACCACCAGCCCACCGATCAAGGTTAGGGGGCAACCTAGTTGAGGAGCGCCAGCTCCATCTGAAGAAGATATGGGTCACCAAGGAGGAGGCCCGAATCATCAAGCGAGCAAGGGCGGAAGGGCTCTTCTATATGTCGGATCTACAACAGATGCGGAGTCCGGCAAGTATTGAGACCTCGACATCCCCGAGGTCCACAACTCAGCCCCCGCGTGGGCAAAAGCGTCGAGGAGCCAACAGAAAGGTACGACCGACCTCTCCGTGGGCCAATTCAACCCACACGGACGAAGATTGCTCGGCCTAGGCCTCCGCATCCCGAGTATCTGTTTTTGATAAATTAGGGATGACGTCCAAGCCTGGAAGACGACCGCCCAGGAAGAAGCGGGTGGTTCAGGTGACCAATGACGCTGTCAAAGTGTTCACCTGCTACACAACCTCCGCCGATAAGGAGCCGGAGGATACCTCGGGAGAATTAAACCAGCCTTTCCAGTCTTTGAGGAGGTCAAGGCTTGTCTCCCGGTTTCTTGCATAGATACAATAGACGTCGGCTGTCGGAACATCCCAGCCTGAGTCGACGCGGCAGGAAGAGTCCCAAGAAGATGTCCATAGTGTCGATGGGGACAGCAACCCAGGACACGAGGAAGATCTTGGGAGAGAGGTGCAGACTCTCCTGTTAGAAGAGCTCCTACGTGAAAACCAGGAACTGAAGAGCCTCTTGCAATCACTATTGCGTGAAAAGGAGGTTCATGTTTAGCCTCAAGTGGCGCCCACTGGGATGGAACAACAACCTCCTCCTATTACAGCCGTGGCCAACGCCTCTGTCACTGCTACGAGCTTACCAGTGGCAGTGGAGTTTGAAGTGCCGCAACATGAAGCTAATGCGCGGTCCTCTGCCACTCCTGTTGCAGAAAGCCTTATGGTGCAAAGATAGATGATTGAGCAAATTGTGGAGGCGAAATTTGCTCAACATGGTGAAGGTGTGGCTGCCGTTGATTTGTACAGCGTACTCTATCTCCTTCACCATCAATTCAAGAAACTTCTGCTTGATTGCTCGAAGGCCCCGAAACTCCAGAAGTTCAATGGGCAGGGTTTGCTGTACGAACACCTGGCCTATTACATGACGGCCATGGGTGAATTGGCTCTGGAAGAGGCATATTTGCTGCGGTACTTTGCCACGTCCCTGACAAGCATCGCCTTCTAGTGGTATTCCAGGCTAAAGCCCAATTCAGTGGTTGATTGGGTTGATATGTAAAAGAAATTCGTTGACCGTTTCCAGACGACCGAACACAAAGTTTCTCTGGTAGAGCAATATGCCCTCAGGCAGAGAAAAGGTGAGACCGCGTTGGACTTCATCAAGCGATGGAGGGACGTTAGTATGCGCTGCGACAATCCTCCAACGTTCGAACACGTGATCACCATATGCTGCAGGGGTCTGTCAGCGGAAGTCAGTGAAAAGCTAGTAATGAAAAGGGGATCATATAAATAAAATAGGAACAAAGAATTTTAAAAAAAAGAAGTGCATTCATGCATCTAAAATAATAACAAGAATAAATAAAGAATAATAGACATGGCGGTGCTCGTTCCGGAGCCCTCACCTTCTCTAGACCTCGGATATTGGGGATACTAATGACGCCCCGATGAGTCGTGCCTGGACCCTGGGATTCACCCCATTATGGCCAGAGCATGACCTTGTCCCGAGCCAATAGAGCGCTAAATCTGGCTCGTTTTGACCAGAATTTAACCGCATTCCCTTAGTTCTCGAATAGTAAATTTACCATACCCTGGCATACATTGTCCTGATATCACATGAGCTCGCCCAGGTACGGTCACGCTGGACCAGTCTCATGGGTCCGTATGTGTGCACCGTAATGTCATGCACCATCTCAAAATAAAAAAAAAGGTAACAACTAATCGACAGCCCTACGAGAGATAGGGATTACTTAGGGGGCTAGCCCTCAGGTTCCCTACTCATCATAGGGTATGGGATTGCCGTTCAGGCATGACTGTCAGTCAAAGAAATCGTCTCAACTCTTTGTGGACGATTCTCTTATACTCTCCTTAATACTCCTCGGGACAAGGGAGTTGTTGTCAAAATCATCCCTGAAATTATAAATAAATGACCAAATAAATAATAAATAATAATATTAAATACCATTACCATGCATGCCTGCATGATCTGATTCTCTGGTACATTAAATGGTGACTAGCGGAAAGTCGGGTTATGCCTGGCCGGAGGCTTTCACTATGCATGAGGTGGTCTTCAGACCTAAGTTCTCCACCCCGCACCAAGAATGGATTTCATAAAATAAATGTTGCCATACTGCATGCTTGTATGTCCAATCACATCTTTCACATATTCTATCGACCCCATGGTCATTTGATTTTCGACGATTAATCAAGGGTTTTTCTTCTTCCGTAAGGATGTAATTAACATCGTAATCTTTATAGTACGATGAGTTTTGAGTCCCGATACGACCACCTACTTTTGTCTGATTAGTCAGATGGCATGCATAATGAATTGGTCACTTAGTGACTGGCACGCCTATATAATCAATAAATAAATCAAATAAATCTAACCAATCATAATAAATAAGTATAAAATAGAATAAAAAATCCATTCCCACATCATCACGGCATCCACACGAGATCTCCCTGACAATATTAACACCTCTCACTCCTCAGATCTGCCCCCGAGACATCCACACCTACCAAAGTCGGTCAACTCTCAAGCTCATTCCTGAGCACCAAACACTAGAGCCATACAATCGGCCCAAAAAGCCACGACCTGCCTCAATACCAATCGCTAAGTGGCTCCACCCTAAGCCACGCGACACAATTCGTAGGAAAAACTAGTGCAACATACAACCTCAACCAACCACTCTCGCCATTGAGCTTCCCGATTCTCAATGCTGCGAGCACCACTCAACACGATACTGCTGCCTGTGCACGGCAACCAATGCCATTCACACGATCGAATAACACAGCTCTTCACCCAAGAGTAACTCTCTACAATCGACTCCGGGAGCTCCAGATCACGCTTATCATGAAACACATGCCATATTCCACTACTAATCCAATCCTAGAGCCTGTGGGTTACCGACCCACCACACTTTCACTGCGTAACTTTGCACTGACAATACCACAAGAACGGGAAAAAACTTGGCGTCTGCCAAGACAATCTACCTACAAATGCAGGTATTTAACAATAGGGCACATAGAGAGACCCCACACCAGCCTTATAACATGACACACAACCTCGGCTGGTGCCTCTACTTACCTGATTCAGCATGACCTGACAACGCCTATGCAACAAGACATGATGAGGAACCACCACATAACCCTCACAGGCAGTTCCACTGCCCTCACGTAGGATGCTTCCGGGGACCCCTAAACACACCTTGAAAAACACAAGCACAAGGGAGCACAATTATATCAAGGAAACAGCGAAATTAAACACAAGCACAACATAAAATAACTGAAAAAATTCACGCATACCTTCCACAGAGTGAGCATGATAACTCCACCCGGTCAAGTGCCTCACGCATGCCGGGTACCCTGACTCACTAGGCTAGTAGAATGCTGCAAAGATGGCTGGGACTGGCGTTGCCACCATTATCACTCATAAGCAAAATGACGGATCTGACCACACCTGAAACACTCCAGCTCAGCTTCATCCACTGTACACGGACCGCCCTCTTGAAACCTACCGCATCTCGAACACTATCTTGGCTGCTCACTCATACCATGCCGCAGTGGTCGAACTACTAGCTGCTGAGTAGTCACTGTAGACACCTGCTCTTCCTGCTCCTGGCACCTCCTGCCATGTTGGATCCCCTAGTTGATTTGGGGTTGTTATGTTTTAATGATGACAAATCATGTGTATTTGTGCCTTTATGTGGTCTATTGAAAAACTATGGATAACAAAGGTACTAATATTTTAATGATTTGATCTTGCAAGAAAAACACATTTGGTGAACTCTTGGAACACACATCATTTGAAGGAGTCTATAGGGAAAGAAACGTACTCTATCGTTAGGAACGCCCTCGGGAAAGCCAAGCTGGCACTACGAACCTCCGCGCTCCACCTCCGAACCTCGAGGAGGAACCGCTACACCTAAAAAGACAGGGGTGAGTCTCATCTCATTGGCTCAGTAGGGGTCTAATAGATCCCCACCAAAAAATAACGGTGATAAATAGCAGTGATAATAGCAATAATAACAACCACAATAACAGGGGTAGCAACGGTAACAATAACAGCGGAAGGAACAACCGTAATAAGAATAGTAACAATGGTGGCCGAACTACGGCTCTATAAGTTACTTCTAACGACACGAAAAGTAAGCCCCAATCTCTCAGTCGGGGGACCACCGAGCTAACGAAAAACCCTGGCTACGCTACCAGGAAGGGAAAATCATGACAACTCTGTCGTGAAGGCCCGTCCTCGCAGACGAAGGCCCAACCTAAGACCACATGGTCCGGGGGTATAGTCACGACCTCACCATCGTGAATCCTATACTGTCTACGGGTGGAACCTCGGTAACCTTACCGGGAACTCTAAACCTCTACGTCGAGAAAGCACGTAGAAGTGACCCGAAAAGTCACGTCTTGCAGACAAAAATCAAACCTCGAGAAAAGAGAGTCACATGTTGCGTGACGGGAGTACCTGCCCACTAGAAGAAAGGCCAGATGCATCCACTAATATCTCAGTCTGCACCCTGGGTGTCTCCCTACTCGTCTCAGGCAGAAACTAAGACACCGTACAAGTAACCAACGAACACAGGACAACGGTCTAGTTGGGGTCGTGCTCGTCAACACGCATCCGAAGTGTCCGACTACATGTGCACACACTGACTGACTGCACTACGTCAGGCCCTCTAGCTAATTTTTCTCTCAGCCCGAACTCAAGTTGCCACAGTGGGAGGCTATATGGCAACCAGCCTAAAACCGTCTCTCTCAGGTGTAGCTCTCCACCCACTCCCTGGTAGGTTGACACACACGTGCCCAGGTAAGCTACGACTAGTAGGGGGTCATTGAACGTAGACACTCTTCGTAGAGAGGAAACACTGAAGTACCGAAGGTCACGTACACACCCATCACAAGTAACACAAAGTACCAGGTGACTCGGTGCCACCAAACTCAGGATGGCTAGCTACACCTACTAATCCAACGGTCTTTGAGTCACGCGACTAAGGTCAAGGCCGCCGTACAATACGGCTCCATGCCATCAATCTGCCCTACTCTTAGAGTCAGAAACCACGGTCCAATGAATCCTTAAGGTAGCTCATAACCACTGAGTTCATTCCCTTTCCAAGGGAAACCAAGAAACCCCCAGCCCCAAGTTGGGTCACAGGACTCATAGTCATAGGCCATACGCATGGCCCATACGGAAATCACTTTTCAAAGAAACTAACGTCGTGCAAGGACAGCCCTCCGCACCTACACAAGTACACGGTGAGTCAATCTAGTGAAGCAAGGAAGCCCAAAACACATGGGGTCACCCGAACCCTCTAAACCACATGGGCACACTAATCGAGGTATAATGGTTCTTCTGGACACCCAAAAACATGGTCTCGGTCCCCACAGGGTGTCCGGGACATTCACGGGACCAAAGGGTCTCAACGGGGTCGACCAGAGGCCAAAACGGGTGAAAAGGGCTGGGTTCAGTTGACCTACCCCTGGGGTCGGTCGACCTACTAGCGAGGGTCGGTCAACAGGCCCTGCATTGGCTGGTCGATTGGCTGGGAATGCGGTTGAAGGGTCGACTGCGTTAAGTGATCACGGTCGACCTAATGGCCGCGACCTACCATGGACGCAGTGGATCACGCGACCACGTCCATGATCGCCTTACCCTAGTCTTCTTCAAATGAACACGGTGTTTGGGCACACTGCATTCACCTTCCAGAAGCCAGACACGGTTGGGGAACTGACCGCGATATCAATTCCGATTAGGACCTTTGCGAATCCATGCAGGATCATCCGATCCACGCCCCAATCACCCCAGGTGATGGGAAAAACATCGGGAAACTCTTCCCCTACCTCCTTAGCACCAAGAGGTCCCATTCAAATCACAAAAATCTCACGAAATCGATGGATTCATCGCTCAACCCAAAAATACACGTTTTAACCCTGACATGGAAAGAAATCAACTATCGGCCTATAAATCGAGGAAAAAAGAAATACACAGGCTAAGGATCCATCCCCCTACCTCCACCGATGATTTCTTATGCAGAGGACGCCGATTCCTAGTGAAAACGAGCCTCAAACCACCGTCGAGCTCACGAACTCACGAAGGAAGAATGCCGTACCACCGCCCTGTTCCTTGCTCCATCCTCGTCGCTCCTCACCCCACAAACCTCACCACCTCGCCCCACTCAAGCTCCGTCGGCTATCCGGAGAAGAAAGGGAGAGAAACGAGAGAAACGAGAGGAGAGAGGGAGAGAGTGTGAGAATGAGGGGAGAGGGGGTGAAGGGTTTTATTTATAGGAAAAATTTTAAGGTTTTAAAAATCTAAAAAATACAAAAATGGGGAAAAATCATTCCCGTGATTGTTGGGTGGCAGACCACCAGGTATGCGTTTGTCCTGATCGGAATAGGTATGGGGTTTATTCGGTCTTTCTATCTTTGACTTTCTCTCGGGTGCCTAGACGTACATGTCATGTGGTCATTTTTGACGTCCACAACCACCCCGTAGGAGGACCCTTCGAGTCATCCCTTCACCTTCTGATGAAGAGGTGAGGTCTGGTCGTGACAGGGCGCCAAGACCTTTGGGTGCTGGCCCCAGTCGTCCCCGTTCCCCATCGCTAGTTGCTTATAGGGTGGTTCATTGGCTTTGGAAAGCTTTCTAGATTCCCCCTAACTTCGAAATTATCTTCCCCATCGTTGACGATGATCAATTGAGCCTGCCTCCAGACAGTATTATGGTTCCCGTAGCATCCTTCCAGATGGACTTCTGTCTGCCTGTACATCCCTTTATATTCGGTCCGTCCTCCACCATTATGGTGGGCATCCAGGGGAGATATCCCCCAATTCCTACCACATTCTTTGTGATTTTATCTTCGTGCGTCGGAAGGCTTCGGTGGAGTCGAACATTCACCTCTTCCGACAGTTCTATACCCTCCAGTGCTATCCTGCTGGCACTGTCTTCACGTAGTTCAAGGCTCGACCTGATCGTAACATTATCCATGTCTCTGAGGCCACGTCCAACCTCATGGGTTGGGCGAGGCGTTATGTATATATTACCAAGTCCAGTGCTCGTGATCACTCCGACGGTTGGAGGTTCGCGGGCATCCTTCCTATCTGGTCGGACAACCGGCCCTCAGCCACCGTGGAGGAGACCAAGAAGATAAGGGCCCTCCTCAACTTTCACCTTCTCAATGCTGACTTTGAGCTAACCCCGGTGGTACTCCGGGAGCTGGGGATGAGCCCCCATTGCCTCAGAGTACTAACCTTTATTTCTCGTCAGGCTTTGTTGGTGGTGAGCTGAGCTGATCATTTTGGATTTGCTTGCAGGGGTGCCAGAGTCATCGGGTCTGCGTGACAAGATAGTGTGGTTACCGTGGTGCACTCCTCACCTCGTGGACCACGTCGAGCCAGGAGCCAGCCAAGTGACTGTTGCCGCCACCCAAGCCATGGTCGCTTCCGCTCTGGGACTCCTTCAGTACCCGGTTCCTACGGTTGTTCCATTAGCGAGCTCTACTATGGCACCCACGGTTAGTGGTGGCTCAAGTGCTCAGAGGGACGTATCCGAGGAGGTCTCTAGCACCACCGAAGTCGAGTCTGCCATGCCTGGCGATGGGCGCATCTCGTTACGTGTGGTTGAGCTAGCGGCGCTAGACAGCTAGCGTCGCCCAAGGAAAAGGAGCAGGGTTCCTGCTTGGAGTCGAACCCTACCGCAGTCATCATCTGAAACTCCTCCTCCTCCTATACTTGTGGTTCACCCTCCGTCGTCGCCGACTGTGAAGCCTGTGATTGCCCCCCTGGCGTCCATTCCCGTGCGGGAGGCACCGGACAAGGGCAAGGCCCCTAGTCTGGAGGATGCAATGCCTAGTCGGGAGGAGGTGAGGGCTCGCCAGCTGTCACTCGACGTTCCCTCGGGCCCCTGCGTCTTGTCAGAGGAGGTGCCCATCCTCAAGTCCTCCCTCTGGATGGAGGCGAAGGCCTTCATCAACAAGACTATGCACCCCCGGGACTGGACTGGGGAGTTCGGCCTTGGGACCTAGGGCGAGTTGGTGGACTTGACGGTGAAGAACCTCGTCGCGCTTGCCAGGGTGTTTAGCTTATGACAGTACCACTTTGGCGGTGTTGCACAAGAATTGGAGACCAGTCGGGCTGGGCAGGCAGGGTTAACAACCAAGTGTAAGGAGCTTGAGGGACACCATAAGGCATCTGAAGCAGAAGCCACCGGGCTTCGAGAACAGTTGGAAAAGGTGGAGCGGGCCTCCACTGGGATGGAGCGCGATCGTGACTTCTTCTGCGTTCGGGCCGAGACGGTTGAATCCCATGCGTCCAAGCAGGGGGCGCAGGTCAAAACTATTGAGCTTCGGGCTCAAGAGGTGGAAGCATAGCTTGCTGAACTACGCTTGTCGATGTCGACCGCCTGTGAGGAGGCGGTGGAGAACTTTCGCTCATCCCCGGCTTACCAGGTCGAGCTGACCTTGGTGGCCCTGGAGGTCTTCGGGCTGGCGTGTGATCGCGGCTTCTAGGAGGGCTAGAAGGCCGCTCTCCAGGCTGTGGTTGAGAGCTCGGGTGTCTTGCTGCCTTCTCTTCCTCCTCCATCGATGCCTTACGGTGCTGAGGCCAGTGGTGGTGAGGAGGAGTTTGAAGATGAGGAGGTTGGGGCCGAGGAGCAAGTGCCGGAGCCGAGCGCCAATGGGTGTGTAGCCGAGGATGACCCGCTGGCAGAGAAGTATCTGGTCAACTTGACTGATGACTCGCCAACTCTGGAAGCCACTGCCACACGTGAGCCCGAGGGCGATGGGTCACGTGACAACTCTGCTGGGGTGAGTGCCTGAGGGGAGACTTGCTATTTTTCTTTTTCTCTTTTGTGTAATTTTTCCTTTCTGGCTCTGCTGAGGTGGTGGCCTCTTTTTGATCGATAGTTTGGGCTTGAACTGTCCCTTTTATTTGGTTTATAGTCAATCATGTTTATTAGACTCTGCCGTAGGAGGTGAGTATTAGCTCGAGGATGAGCGGGAGATTAAACGGCGCAAAGAGGGGTATTTTATTCAAAGCCGGTGCGGCTGGGCGTTGGTAAAAGGGTTCCACGGCGTGGGGTGGCGTAGGTGAAGGCTGGAAATGGTGTGGGGAAGGCAAACGGCCTTAACCAGTGCGATCCACTCGGTGCATGCCGGATTAGGCCACGCCGGGTGGAGACCATTTGAAATCCTTTTAGTTTGAGTGTAAGGTTAAACCGACGCAGGGGGGGGTACCACGCCGTATTAGGGCGCGCCGGATTAAGGCCGTGCCTGTTAGTTGGTTTGTCATGTATTTTGGGTTTATTTGATTTATTAAGATGTTTGTGGGTGTTTTGAAGTTGATTGGGTTAATTGATTATTGAATTGGAGTTCTGGATGTCCTGGAGATGGGGTCAGAATTCGTGCGAGGTTCGTACTCAAGCACAGAAGTTTGTTCTTTCGGAGACATGTCTTATTAAGCCCAGATTATGAAGGTAATTCGTTGATTAAACCTGGTGAAAATTGGGCAGCATCACCCCATCCCCGGAGGATTGCGGGGGAGAAGCGGAGACATACTCACATAACTAGAGTAAGCCCCTTAAAGTCGGGTGGCACAATGGCGGCCGGCGGACCCAAACGGATAGGAAACCTCGAGGGCTAGCTTACGAGGGGCACCATTGTTCCGTGGGTTAAAGCTCGATCGGATGGAACGACCAATGAGGGAGGAAACCCCGAGGGCCAGCCTACGAGGGGCACACAACCCGTGGTCAAAGCACGATCTAAAGGGACGACCGATAGGGAAGAAAACCCCGAGGGCTAGCCTACTAGGGGCACACGACCCATAGCCACCACTAATTCCCTTAAGGATAGTAGATTTGATGTTGGGCTAAAGCCCTGTTAATATTCACCCGACGGCTCATGAAGATGCATGCCATGAAGGGACATGATCCTATGATCCATTGGTGACTCATGGGGGAATGTCCCCTCTCCCTGGCCACTAGACTCTTCGAGAAGAACAGTTACGTATAACACATATGGAGAATGCAGCCAACCAATGGACCAACCATGATTAATTATATGCACATATGAGTTAGCAGGTTAGCTGGTTAGCAAAGGGGTTAGTAAGTTAACATGAGGGTTAGCATGTTAGCAAATTAGTCTCCAAAACCAGTAAACTAGAATAAGGCAATTGGAGAAGTCAACCCTTCACACAATCGGTGTATAGCATACAGGAAGACGATGGTGTCAGGAAACCATGTGCCTAAATTGTAAGGACGTCCCCATTCTCCTCGTCTCATGACTGAGAACGGAGGGGTGATGAGGGCTAGTCCTGGGTATCCATCTGGCGATTAAACCCTTGGCAACGGTAGTGGGATCTTAACATGATCATCCCATTAGAAAGTAACCCTGGGGAGAGGGTTGATGAGGTTAATGTGGCCCTGGAACTTCACATGGCTTGTTCAGCATCCACACGGAGAAAGTGGATAGCAACGCACGGGCTATATGCATAAAAGCAACGCAATCAAATAGAAAGAGGGGGAATCTGAGCACACATCAGTACTTCCATTCAAATTCGAAGAGGAAGAGGAACAACATTTCATGATTCAATGATCAGATGGGTCATTACATGCAACTGCGGCCTTGCAGCGACACGCACAATCGATGCTCAGAATGAAGAAGAGCGGGATGATGAGAGTGAAGCGGAACAAACACTATCAGGCTCATTTCATTGCCCTAGTTATTACAAAAGACATGTAGGAACAGATTCCCTGAGAGGGGAGAGGGAGAAAACGCAAATACAACTCTCCACCACCCACCTCTGTTGACACTAGAGAAACAGGGGATCGTAAATCAACTCTATGTCCCGGCTCCGGGCGCTCTCTGTAGATAGGTAGGCAGAGTGGATTTTCGGGAAGGACGGCGGCGCACGGACCCCCTCTCTGGAGAACCCTACTTGTTCCCCAAACCTCTCTTAGGCTTCTATGGAGATTGGATTTCTCGTATTGCCTCTCCCCCTTTTTCTTGCCGAGCCATTGTGCATATATATATTGAGACCCTGATCGGGCGTGGAGATTGCGCACCGGGGAAATCCCAATACAATGTTTTAGCATGCTGGGTAGGAGGGTGCCGGAGGAATGGGTGCACCGGGTAAGGGGCGCGTTAGGTTAATCCTCCTTTGTTAGTTCATTCCACACGGGCCAGACAATGAGCTCTGGACTAGCTTCAGGAGTCATTGTAATCCTTCATCTCATCACGGTCTTGCAGGACCATGGTGGAAAGTCTTGATTAAGCTTTCAGGCTACTAGGTGACTACTTTCAGAACCTCGTGCATCTTTAATCCGGACACGTGAGTTTTTCACGGACACGACTTTCGACGTCACGATTTATGCTGCCAGCTCAGTTTGGACTGTGCTTGTGGCTTTCTCGGGGAGTGGGACACTACCCGGGGTGCTTTCGCCTTGAATCTCTGGGGAACCTAAATGAAGTGGAAAAGCAAGAGTTCTTAAATTTCTCTCTGATGTTAGATAGTAAGCATGGAATCCAATGAAAGAGAGATATCAGAAGATGGAAATAGAAAAAATCAGGGAAAACTTTCTGTCACGCCTGCCACTTACATACTCGTTCAAGGAGATCAGAACGTAACTTGGTGAAAACAGCACAACTCCCAATCAAAGTTTTAGAATTTTCCTAGGGAAATTGCTTGGAGGAGAATATCAACAGTGGACAGAGTGTGTAGGTTGAAATCAGGCATCAGACTTACTGTGTTCTGTGGATCAGGAGATTATGGACCATCTGTTTATGCACTGTGGCATTATTCAGAATGGCTGGAACCAGTTCTTTAAAGCTGTCGGGGTTAACTGGATTAGTAAATCTCATATGTCATAATGGATGAGAGAATGGACGAAACTCAATACAGTGCATGCAAAAAAGGAAATATGAAGAATAGTTGCCGTCTTGCTGATATAGAGGTTGAGGAGGGAGCAAGGCATCCTTCCACCTTATAAGGCCCACATGGCCCACAAAGCCCAATTTAGGCCCAATTTGGCACTTGGGCTCTTCTCCACAAGGCCCACGAACTCAACACACAGAATTCTCCAGAAAAGTCTCAAAGGCCTCCTCACCAACCCGGCCCACTGGGTAGGGGCAACGACCTGTTAGGGGACTGCCATCATGCATGCTTGGTCACTTATCCTTCTTGTCTGGGGCAGCCTGAAGCACCTATGCTGGTACTATTCGCTGTCCGCAATCGCTCAAGGGCCATGGCCCTCCTGGCGGGCCCATAACCTGCCCCATGGGCATACATACGAATCTCTCCCTGTTGTCTCGCCTTGAAGTAGCGATGCTTTACGAAATGTGGAGAACGATCTACGAGAGAGGTCATAGGGGAGCGGGAATAAAAGGATAACAGGACAAGTAAGAGGGGTCTCCCTCTCCCCAAGCAGGGCCAGGGAATAGGGAGACTTCCCAACTCTTCCCTCTCGCACTACCGCAGCTACTAACTTGACCATCAGAGGGTTTTTGCTCGGTGTCCAACCTAGAGACCCTTTACTCACACACACACACACACACACTCTCTCTCTCTCTCTCTCACACACACACACACACACAAAATGGCTGTAGGCATTCCAACCTCTCCACCTTCAGCCTGCGTCCGCCCTCTAGTGGGCCCTACATGGAGGGCCTAGGTGAGAAGTTCGGTTTCTGACCTCTACACTTTAATGGCATCGCTTGTGGGAAATCAGATGAGATGCCATTGCATCTTGTGGTGGTGCAACAACGGGTGATGCTGCTCCTGACTAGGGGCATTGGTAAGCCCCCTCGCAATGAGCTCCCCCTAGTGGTCCCACGGTTCCCAATGCGTTGGCAGCACAATCGTTGGCTAATCTGCATGATGACATCCCCAACCCTGCGAGTCACCTCAACCTCGTGGGTCCTTCCCAAGCACTGCCTGAAGTTGAGGCCCTAGGCTTATTCATTCCATTCTTGGACCCCGACAATCCTCGCGTCTCCCCTAGCCTATAGGAACGTGCTCTTAGATGCCTTCCCTGAGCCACCGTTGATTGAGGAGAAGGCGGAAGTCCTAGACACAATCAAGTTGCTGAAGGCCTTGGGCAGGAGCTAACTAACTCGATCACGTTGAGGGTACTCCTTGTGAAACTCCTCCGGTAACCTATGCAACCATGTGCTCTCCTTGTGATTGTGAGCACAAGGGGTAGCTTCTATGACCATTCCAAGTTGGCGTCCTACCTGTAACCCCGGCTTACGGCCCAAGGGGAATAAAGTGAGGGCACGGTCTAAGATGCCACCTTGACTCTTGCTCGGGAAGACCCTGGTTCTTAAATTGGGGTGATCAGCTCTAAGGCCGTTTCAAGTCTGTGTCCTGCCCATAACTTTGACCTATAGGCTGAAGGGAATAAGGTGAGGGCATGGTCTAGGACGACAACCCGACTTTCACTCAAGAAGTTCTTAAGTCTTAAATTGAGGAGATCATCTCGAACCTTGTTCTAAGTTGGCATCTCGCTTGTAACCCCGGCCTATAGGCCGAAGGGAACAATGTGAGGGCCTGGTCTAAGATGGCACTTTGACTCTTGCTCGGGAAGCCCCAAATCCTAATCTGGGGGAATCCGCTCTTGAGATCTCTCCAGATTAGTGTCCCGCCCCTATCCCCCCATCTACCGGCTGAAGGGAATAAAGCAATGGTCTAGTCCAAAATGGCTCAATGATCGTCACCTAGGAGCCTTGTCCTTCAAGGCCGAGCAAGCCAAGCTATTGTTGAGCCATGCTCCGTTTGTAACGTGGCCCCCAGGCAATGGGGAATAGGGTGAGGGTATGTTCTCAAAGAGACGACTCTTGGCAAGTACGGCTCCTTCTTCCCCCTCTGATTGAAAAGGGCAAAGAATTTCTGTGGCACTTACACAGACAATCTAGCGGTCGAAGGATCATGAGTGAAGAGACGAAGTTCGACGAGACTCAACTCTGGGAGCCCAAGCCAAAAGGATTCCACACCAACCGAGAACTAGTCAGAGTAACACTCATCAGTGTCAGCTCTCACCTCTGACCACGTGTGCACACACCGACCCGAAGAACAACACACCCAGTTGGCAATGCTCCCAAAGCTCCAGCCACACCTCGATACACGTAAAAACATAGTTCCTGAGGGACCCAGCCAAACCTTGATCACAAATAACGCCTTGCTCTGACTCAAGGCACATCGATCATCAAAGTAGTCATAACACAAAAGGAAGCAAGTCTGGCCCTACCTCAGTCACAACGGAATTCCAACTAGGGCATCGCTACCACCATCTCGCTCACCGAGGAACCGCACTCCTCGTTATGAGACACAGCCATCGATCAAAACCACACGGTCGGCAAACCAATCAAACATCAGCTTTACCACCAGTTGACTATCCTCATACCCTGCCTCAGGGACAACCATCACTGAGCCTTGACCAGCACACATAGCCATCTCAACTAACTATTCCAAATCCGTCGGCTCCACGCCATAGACGCGCTCACATCCGGCAAGCCCAACGCAAATAACAGCACAGGACTAGCTCTTGCCAAGAGACAAACTTCCACAAATCCTAGATCCAATCCAGGAAAAGGCAAATCCTATAATCAGCCACCCAAGGCCTCGGTAGCACACGGTCCTTGCCATTCTTGATCTGCCACAACCAGCATCTTCTGTCTGTGAAAGACCACTCGCCGATCACCAACTACTCGTCAACGAGAAACCTTCACTTGCTCAGCTTCTTCCTTCTTTCCTGGTCCTTCACCAGATCCGAAGGGAACATTCCAAATTTCGACAGGCCATCCATTGACTCCCACTGGTCATCACCGCATCTCGAGCTGAACCTCACTCAGACACTACTTCTGATGCTAATCCTCACGCCAACTCTACCCTCTCAGGGGAGCACGGTGAAATCAAATGACGAGATTTCACAATCCTCGGCCCAGAACAGCACTCGACTCAGGCTTACAGGGAAATCCTCCCATGCAAGTCACAGACCAAGGATGACCATCCAATGACAACGTCCCTCCAGGGACCACCATACACCAGCATCGCCCATTATCCGATCAAATCCTAACTCATCTCAATCATTCCAAATGGACATCTGCTAATCCTCGGCTTTGCCCTCACCATAGAGTCATAGGACACATCCTGAATAATTCATGGCACACATCTCTAGAACAAAAAAGTGCCACCTGCTATCACCGCATGTTGGTCGACGACGCCACGACCAATACACCTGGGTCACCTGACAATACAGACCTTGCCATGGTCGACCCCTTGGCTAGCCTTTCCAGTCGCTCACAACTGTCAACTGGGACCCATAATCTATCAGAGATTACTTCTCCAAGACTACGATCTCATCCGGGGACACAGTTTCTAACGAGAGTCGAGCATACAGCTTACCGACCCTGACCATCACGTCCTCAACCTTTGTCAGGCGATACCTTAGCAACCTCATCAGGGTCTAGCACCAACACCTGACATGGCTTCCAACCAATGAACGAGGTACTCATGCGGCAAACTTGCTGACATATTTCCCCAAATCTCCTTCCTGCCAGTGCCACAAACCACAATACCTCCAGTAGTGGCACAACAATGGACACGGCCTACATAGCCTGAGACAATCTCACTCTGAGGAACCAATCCTCTGGCGCACAACTCATCCTCGGTAATCCACCCGTAGCAACCAATGCTACGATCCCGGGCCTATGGGTTATGGGCCTACTAGGCTTCCGATGTTCACTCTGATCCATATGCATAGTCATTACGATAACTCGAGATCTGCCATCCCGATAATTTTTGACTTGGCCGACTAACACCCGAAAATAGGGTAAGGAAAGCACAATTACCTCGAACCCAGAGCACAGATTCTCTCACTTAATCTGGTAATCCTCTGCAACTCCATAGGCTCTGACCCATACATATTGGGAATCACAACACCAGCCACACATTCTCGAGAACACTTCCCAGTGGCACTCATCCTTCTGGAATGATGACAACACACCCTTACGCATCAAGGAATGGGCATTGCTCCTCATAGGCCACCACCTTGCCAACACGGGGCGCGTCTCGCATGGACTTCATGGCACACAGAAGGGAGGCCAACTAATTCAAACACATGATGCAAGATGACGTATCTTAGCAAAACGTGATCTCTTCGACCAAAAGAGAACCTAGCACACCCTCTACAAGGCGGGAGATCTTCACGCTCAACTTGACCTTGAACCTCGCGCACGTTGGGAACTGCACCTTCCAACATCGGGGAAACCATCACTGCCGTCAGGTCAGCACCTTTGACAACACTTACCGAGTGTCTCACCGGACCACTTTCATAGCATCTCCCGAGCCACTATCGCGCGAACCACCACGCCAAGAGCCACAACACGATCCACGATCAACACCTGCCAACACTCATCCTCGAGTCCAGAACCTACCACTGCCATACGATCTCGAACCAAATCTAGAGCTAACTCAACTCACTCATATGCAGAAGCACAGGACAAAGAGCTTATTGGGACAACTCTGCCCAATCCTCGATACCTGACAATAAAGCCAAGGAACTTGCTGTTGGAGACACCAAATGCATATTTCATTGGATTCATCTTTGAGCTGAAACTGTCGAAACCTCTTGAAGACTCGATGCAAGTTAGCCAAATGATCCTCTCGCCTTTTTGTCTTGACGACCAGGTCATCGACGTAGCATTCAATGAGGTCATGTAGCATCTCGTCGAAAATCTTAGTCATCGCTCTTTGATAGGTTACACCGGCATTCTTCAAGCTGAACGACATCCTTTTATAGTTGAAAATCGCCTTGGGTGATCGGAAGGTCGTATTGTCTTTGTCTTTGATGGCCATGTGGATTTGATTATAGCCCGACGACCCGTCCACGAACGACAACGCCTCGTGACCAGTGGCCATGTCAACCATCATCTCAGTGATTGTGACAGAGAAGTCATCCTTCGGGCATGCCTTATTCAAATCCCTGAAGTCAATGCAGACTTGGACTTGGGCATTCTTCTTCTTGACAAGAACTATATTGGCGAGCCACATAGGGTAAATGCAAGGCTCTATGAAGTCCACGTCAAGCATTTTGTCGACCTCAGGATTAACTTTCAGCTCCAGCTTGTGGCACAAACGCCTTTGAACTTGTTTGACTGGCTTAACTGTTGGAAGTATTGTCAGCTCGTGTTCAGCCATGGAAGTGCCAAGCCCAGACATTTCTTTGTAAGTCCAGGCAAAACAATCTCTAAACTCTTCTAGGAGCTGTTGGTATGCCTGTCTTTCTTTCTCACTGAGGAGAGCACTGACGAAGGTTGGCCAATAGTCTTCTTTCCCTCCGAGATTGATCTCAATCAACTCGTCCACAGTTGCTTGGCCACCGACTTCGAGCTCCGGTGGAGCTAGTTGGAGGTCGACGAAGTCTCCCTCGTCATCGGCGTTTGCTTGATAGACTTCAAATTCTTCGAAGCTTTTTCGCTCATAGCTTGAAGTCGAAGGGCCTGCTCCATCTTGTTGATGATTAGTCACCTGATTCAACTCTCCTTCGTCAGGGAGGCGGTCGTTGTTGACTTCCGATGAGGGTGACATAGGCATCTCACTGGACTCCCTTACAGAGTCATCAATCTTGGGCTCAGCTTCTGCTTGCCTGTAAGGAGGAAGTAGCGGTCCTATGACATTGACTGGGTAATGAACCTCAAAGTCCCTCTCCTGATCATAGCCGAGTTCCCTTGTATCTTTGCGGGAGAAGGGAGGCTACCCACAGACATGCGGAGGATTCCACAGCTGGTGGAAATATGTCGCTCGTGTGGGGTCTTGAGCCTGCGAGATACGCTGCTTTTTACAAATTTCCCTGATATGCTCTGGCAGATCGTCCATTTCTTGGACTAACTCTGGTGCAATGTCGGCGAAAATATCCCAACCGAAATCATCCACAGGAGGGCCCGATGGGACTAAATCTCCTTTATAAAAGACAATCGGCTTGTCTTCCTTGCCCTTTCTACTCCTTTTCCGCTGGTAGGAGACCGTGAAAGTCTTCAGCTACTCCACCTCGTGCTCTTCCCTTTGAAACGAGAGCTAAACACAGTTTGACAGTAAGGAGATACTCTGGTCGATGACTCGGCTGATGAGGTTGGCTTCAAAGTCAATACTTTGCCTCTCTGGCTGAGTCGGCTTGGAGGCGGTTTTAAGGCTTAGTCTGTGTAGTCTTGCCAAGTCTTGGTTGACAGTGAATAGTTGCCCCTCCCCAACTTCAGAGTTCACTTTTTGCTTCCCTTTGTCTTTTGTAGGCTAGGGGATTGCTAGGGTGGGCTCCCCAATATACAAGGAAGCATCTACCAGATGGCACTCGTTGGGGCGGAATGGAGCCTGATTTGCAAAGACGACATGTTGCTCCTCTCCCTTGGCATATTTAATGCATTGATGCAGAGTTCAAGGAACAAACTCAATTTTCATAGAGCCATGATCTTCTCAGTAGCACCTTGTAAGATGTGTCAATGTTGATGACATAAAACTTGCTTGGGTGATAAATTCGCGCCCAAGACTACTTTGACCTAAACCCGACCTAGTGCTTCCTCGAAATCCTGGTTGAATCCTGAAATTTTGACCGTGCTCACCATTTACAGGTAAGGCGTCAAATATAAAGACTTGAAAGTTTTCAAAGGCATAATGTTAATGGCCGCCCCGACATCAACCAGGATTCACATCGTGCCCATTGATCGTCCCTCGCATATATAAGGGGCGATTGTAGTATAGAGAGGACATCAACATGTCTTTGTCCATAAAGGTGATGCTGGTTGCAAATACCTCATATGCTTGGGCCTACAACTCTACAACATGGGCTTCATAGGCCTCCGAGTCTTAGAATATCTTGATAAGAGCCTCCCTTAGATCTTTGCTCCAAGCGATGGCTTCTCAAATAGTGACATTTGTTGGAAACCGCTTCATATGGTGGATAATTTTACAGTCCACCCGAGCACGAGTGTAGGTCACAGAATTTATTTTTCATTTTTCGCAGGGGAAAAATAGGATTGGCGCACACATTTTGTAAAAACGTGGCGCTTAGGCTCTTTATGAAAAGATAAAAACCCTTTATAAAAATCGCTAACTAAAGAGTAAATGGAATAATTGACCGACCACAAATTCAAAGAATTGGCAGTCATGGTTTCATGTTCGTGCATGGGTGTTGAATCAAATTGGCAGGGTACGTACCATGGAGAAGACATCAAGTAGAGGATAACAGGAGTCACAGAGAGGACACTATGCTTACTTAAAGAAGTGCATAGATTCAGGTCAAGTAATCTTTAGCCAAAAATTGTGAAAATAAGCGAACTTCTCTTCACACTCCACCATTCCTTTTTCTCTTATAGCGAAAGGCCCGGGTACAGTACAGCTAGATGACCAGCTGCACAGTATGAAGTTAAGGAAGAGAGAAGATTGCAGCGTAGCTCATGCCTCAACCGATGAGCACTGTGTTATTATATACAGATGTCTGTACAGAGATTAGGATAAGAACAGAGTATAACATGTTCCTTATCCTGAGGAACAACCCAGCAACCAACGAGACCTAGTCTACAGCCACCCACATACGAGAATCCCGCTCATCCTGGCGAAGTGGAGGTTGACTCCCCACGATCTTCATGGCATGCATCTCGCACAGGTTGTTCGTCAGCATGGTTGCCGTCTCGGACGGGTTGTTGCGTGTGTGCCTGTAGCTGGCGCGGAGGTGGTTGTGGAGGTGGTTCAATACACAGAACTGAGCCCAGCAAGAAGCCAATAGAAGTCATCAACATGAGCGCGGTTGAGTTCATTGGAGAACCAACTCTCCCCACTTCTGCGGCTGACCCTTCCAATCATCGATACAAGGAAACTGCTAATGAAGCTCCCAATCCCAAAGATGCTCACAAAAAGAGCCAAGCCCAGGCTCCTCAAACCATGGGGCACTTGATCGTAGAAGAATTCTTGCAATCCCACAACGGTGAAAACTTCTGAAACCCCATACACAAGGCACTGGGGAAGTAACCACCACAAGCTCATGGGGACCATTGCTGTTGGTAGATCAATCAGCCCGGAATCCCAAGCAGTTTGGAGTCTTCTCATTTCTACGAGAGCAGCCGTCACCATGGACACAACTGAAAGCAGCATTCCGATGCCGATTCTCTGGAGCATGGTCACACCTGATGGTATCCCAGAGAACATTCTGGCAGTGGGAACAGTAACACGGTCGTAGATGGGCACAACGGCAACAATGGAAATGCTGATGAAACTCTGTAGTGCTGCAGGAGGCACTAGGAAAGTCGGGCCTATCCTCCTGTCCATGGTGCTGCCTTGCTTGGTAAAGAAGGTTGACGTCTGTGCAAATACGACAGCACATATCAAACAGGTTGCCGACATCGGGAACAGCCAGAGCAACTCTTGCATTGTTTCCGCTTGGCATTCCTCATTGTCTTGCTCGCTCAGAAACAAACCATGGAAGGCTTGAACAGACCTGCATAATGTGCACACGGATATTGCTTGCATGATCAGCTAAGAAGTTGCGAATACATTGCAGGGCACATCGTCATCCTCATCAGCCATATCAAACCCATCTAGTGTTGTTTTGACCAAACGAATGATTCAGGGGTCTGACAAATTCTGAGTGATATTCGTCGGAGGTGATCTTTGTTTTTTCTTTCTTCTTTTGGGTCAGTACCCTCAAAATGTTGATTAGCTAGTCATCTAAGGTAACATTTGCCATCATGAACCCGTGCCTCGGTGGTTTAACACCTCTTCCAACGATGGAGAGCTATTGGGTTCGATTCCACTGCGTTATTTGTAGACGTTAGGTCGTTAGTTTGCAGAGTCACTTATCTTCTGTTTATGAAACATTTCGGAGCGCCAATTTAGAACTTCGATTCTCCCTATTCCTCCCCAGTCCTAGACCACTAAGTCATACAACTAAAAAAGAAAAACAATTTTGACATGTAAGGGTCTAATTTCTGCAACACACATATACAAAGTGGCCTTACCTGGATGGATAAGCAACTTCAGGAAGATGGGTTTCCTTTGCTTCAACCTCCTTCATGTTGGACTCATTCTGTCTGAGGGAAACAGGTTCCTCAAGGTCTTCAACATTTTGGCGCACGCTGGAGCAAGCTCAGTGACCGGGCTTCTACTCGCCTGGATCGTAGAAACGATGCGTCGGTGTACCCATTAACACGATAGTAAGGGCGATTACCATGGGCACACAAGGCAGTCCAAAGCCAAGGCCCCAGCTGATGTTGTCTTGAACACAGCTCAAGACCAGCTGAGTGATTGCTACGCCCCCCGCACATTCCGAAGTACCACCAGCTGAAGAATGAGCCCTTGGACTTGCATTCTTCGGGGTCGTTCTCGTCAAATTGGTCGGCTCCAAACGCCTGCACTCACGGCTTGTGGCCGCCTTGTGCGAATGCCATCAGATACACGGAGAAGAAGAAGAATGCGACGAAGACTGTGTAGGACGACGGGCTTTGGAATTGCTCGCGTTCCCGCATCTGAAAGGGCGGAGGAAGGGAGCGCACGGTTGCAAATAATGTCAGCATGCCCAGTCCCTGCAATTACAATTCAAAGTGTCAAAATAATTGTTACATGAAACGTTGGCCAGCGGCCGGGTAGGGTACTCGGTAGACATCAAAGGGGGTTTGATCACCATCGCCCCTCTCTGCCAGCTTCATGTCAATCATTTGTTCGAGCATCAACCAGCTGACCATGGCTGGGTCGACCAAGCTCGGGTAAAAGTGGGCTGGCTGTGCCCTCAGAGTAGTCAGCACCGTCACTTGTGGGGCTATAGGAGACCCTTGAGAAGGCAACATCGGCGACAGGGCCGGTGCCGCATGATGTGCTTGTTGCAGGGGCATGCCCTCGGTGTAGTTGGGCATTAGTGGGAATGCTGCCCCCTGCGGAGGTGCTTCTGAAGACTACCTATTGCCCCCGGGTGCCTCGAGCAAAACCTCGATCTGCTCGGATATCGAGGGTTGTGGACTCCTCTCGTTCAATTACTTTTTTAGTAGTTCAATCTCCCGCTTGTACTGTTGTATCACATGCAACATTACAGGGTCATTCATGGGGAGGTTGGGAATTCCCCCTGCTTCTTCGGTCGGCACGTCCTCAGATGATGTAGAGGGCCCGCCAGTAGTGCCTCCAGTGGTGATAACATTGGCAGCTAGGGCCATAGGAGGTTCTTCACGGGAGGTCTCTTCAGCACCCATCTATGCTACTTCGCACGCTGCTCTCCCTCTTCTGGTGAGAGGGCTGGGTCTTGCAGTGAGTCTGGCCACCTCTTCGGGGTCGGTGGGTAGAGCTCCATATCGGCCGAACACCCTGCCATGCTGCAGGTGTAAACTCTCCAGTTCTTGTTTCTTCTTGCCATTCTCCTTGACGGCCTGCATGGGAACACTAGTCTATCGAAGACCAATCTTCGGGGCTCTGCTTCCTCCTGCGAAGGGGACTGACGTAGCTCCTCAGAGTGGTTCCTCGATTCTACGCTGGGTATAGGTCGGGCTTCTTCTTCTTCTTGGAAGGCAGAGGCCACTGCCCCGAGTAGCCTCTAGCGACCCAAGGGAGTGCTTCCTGGGCCTCGCAGGTAGTTTCTCATGGCTTGCTCAATCCCTTCCCACTCCTGGTCAGAGAGAGTAGCCAGTGATCGCATGTTGGGGACAGCAGCCGGGGTGTTAGCCGCAGGCTCTAGGTGGGTGGCTTGGTGTCAGCGCCTGTGGTGCTGGCGATGGGTATTTTCTGGTAGCGTCGGGGTAGCAGATGCCGGCTGGTAGACCGGGGCCGGCATCTCAACCCTTTCCTCTCATCGTGCCCTCATAGGGCGGAAGGTGCTGGGCCCTGCTTGGGCGGGTGAGGCTGTCTGGGCTCCCCTGGGGACCCAGACTTGTTTCAGCTTGGCCAGCCTACAGGTCAGAGTGTTCTACGGCACTTGCGCCGGGACCACAGGTGTTGCCTTGTCTTTCATCTTCTCCAGCGACCGAAAGGAGTTCCACACTGGGACAGTTGGTACTGTTCGGTCCGGGATGGCTTCGGACCTTTGTCCATTAAGGGGAACTCTAATGCCTCCAATGACGACGGACTTGCCAAAGCTGGAGAGTTAGCTCCTTGGTACAGCGGCAGCACGGTTCTTTCAGAGCCTCCTCCGGTGAGATGTCGACCCTTGGTGAGATGGGCTGGCGTCCTGGTGCAAGTGGTGCACACAGTAGTTAAACGTCCTGGCTGGGGCAACGTTGGTGTTCCTGGCCAATGTTTGGCCAGCAGTGGCTTTGACGGCCCCCTGGGTGGGAGCATTGATCTCGGCCGCATCGGACGTCTCCATGTCCAGTAGGTTGATGAAGGCCACCCAGAGAAAATTGGGGAAGCCTACCACGGGAGGGAAGCTCCCGAAGCTTAGCGGGATGGCAATGTAGCCATCCTGGATGTGGCTCTCGATGACCTGAGGGCCGAAGGTGACTGCCATCCCTGATGTCGAAGTGTGATTCTTCCTGCATTGGTGAAAATAGGGCAATCAGTATTACAAGAAAGGGGCCTCAGGGCCCTTTAATTCCGGCGAAGAGATGAAGGGTGGATTGGTCCCACCGCGCGTGCCAGACTTGTGGATGCACTTTTAAATTTTGTTTGGTTTATTGAGTGTGTGGGCATGCTAGTCACAGAGTGACAATTTATTTGGGCTCCGAAGAGCCATGGGTGCACTCGATCTGACTCCGACAGACGATTATGTGGTTCGAGTCTGGACCAAATCTTGTCGTGCCATAAAGGTCACGATGTTATTTACATCCCCCATACGAGGGAATACCCTTGATTGATTACCGAAATTAAGGGCCCTGCGGCCTAAAAGAAGTAAATACCAATTGCAAGAAGATAAAGAAGAATGGGCTACCAAATGCCTGTGTTGGGACACAAGCATTGAAATTTGTCGGTCATTCGCGGTCCATTTTATGTTTGGACGAAAGCCCGCATTGAAAACATGGTGGAGACGAAAATAAACCCGTAGAAATGTCTGCCAAGAGAAGACAATTTCAATGGGGAGGCGAGAGCGAGTCCCAATGGGAATGAACTCGGTCTGACGAACTATCGGCCTAAAGCAGCGTCGGATCACCGCCATGTCGGGATCATTCCCAAGGTCTGAATCTGACTTGAAAGGGGCGGCATTGAATAATTGAGTGTGATAAGTGCATATTTATTAACATTAAAGCTTATAAAAAGTGTGTAAATGATAAATTAACATTTAACAATACACTCTCATCACGCGACAATATCTAAGTCCGCGTCCCGGAAATGAGATTGTGGCTATTCCCCGTGTCATTGGAGTCCCTTGTAGGCTAGTTCGTGAGATTTCCATACCCAATTCGAATTATCGGATGTTGCCGCTTCCATACGCATCCTATTATTTCAGGGCTGTCTCTCCCAGGCATCTCCCTCTCACCCAAGCGTCTCTCTCTCTCTCCCGAGCTCTCTCTCCCGAGCGTCTCCCTTTCTCTTGAGCTCTCTCTCCCGGGCATCTCTTTCTCTCCCGTGCAATCTCAACCGAGCATCTCTCTCCCTCCCAAGCTCTCTCTCCCGGGTGTCTCTCTCTCTCCCGAGATTTCTCTCCCAGGCGGCTCACTCTCTCTCGAGTGTCTCCCTCTCTCCTGATCTATCTCTCCTGGGCGTCTCTCTCTCTCTCCCAAGCTCTCTCTCCCGGGCGTGTCTCTCTCTCTCTCTCAAGATTTCTCTCTCGGGCGTCTCCCTCTCTCTCGGGCGTCTCTCTCTCTCTCGAGCTCTCTCTCCCGGGTGTCTCTTTCTCTCCCAAGCTCTCTCTCTCGGACGTCTCCCTCTCTCCCTAGCTCTCTCTCCCGGATGCCTCTTTCTCACCCGAGCTCTCTCTCACAGGCCCCTCTGCCTAGCTTTTCTTGCTTCGCTCTCTCTCCCGAGCTCTCTCTCTCCCAGGCGTCTCTTTCTCTCCCGAGCTCTCTCTCTCGGGCATCTCCCTCTCTCGAGCTCTCTCTCCCTCCCAAGCTCTCTCTCACGGGCATCTCTCAAGGGCTCTTCTCACTTCTCTCTAATGTGTAGTGATAGGCAGATCTAGAGGGGAGGGGTGAATAGATCTACCCCTTCTATGCGGAAATAACAACAATCTAAAAACTAAGGAATAGTAATGCACGAATAGCTGCAAGTTGGTGAGCTAGATGCACAGATGATGATCAAGAACGGCCCTACACAAGCATCTAGAGCCAAAGCAAGGTAGAAGGCAAACCACACAGAGACAGGATTTTAAGGTGTTTCGATCTCTATCCAGAGACCTACGTCCATCTCTCACTTCAACCAAGTGAGGCTCCACTAGTGCAAAGGCACTACCGCTGATTCACAACTTCTAATAAAGAAACAACTCTCTCCAACCACTGCCACACAGCTTGAGGGTATGCAACCCAAAGACCCATGGACCAGTGACACACTGTCCATCTTCCTACACGCAGGTAGGGAGCAAATGTAAGAGTATTGTTTTGAGAAAAACAAACTAAAATAGTTAGCATACAGGGTATATCAATAGCAATTTGTAGGAGAAAGAAAGGCCCTATCCGGAATCTGGATGGTGGTCCACACTTCTTCCAGATGGAATGCTTCCTAGAAGAGCAGGTTCTCCTTCAGAGGAAGTTGACGGTGGTTCCTCTTCTTCTTGTAGGCCATGTGGATCAAGCTGGTGGTTTTGTTCGGCGGTCCGTTATAAAGATGCAGACGTTCGATTACTCGGGATCTCCGTGGTTCGTTGTTAGTCCGGTAAAGCCGTTTCGTTGGTGTTTATTCTGTTTATTTGTTGCTTCCTTTTATATTATTACTTTTATTTTATTGTTATTATTATTAGGTTAATTCTGACAAAAATTTGGCAGTATTTTCCCTTGACCCGGATGGTAAGAGAGTAAAAGGGGAACACGCCCACAAGGAGTGGCGTGACCCGATAATTCGGGGTGTGTGCCAGGGGCAACAACACCTTTAAGAAAACTTTGAAAAATCCAGAGAAATCAACGAGTGCGGGGCACCAGGCTAAAACAGGCTGAAGGCGCACCGGGTAGAATAGTAAGCTGGGTGCACTAGGTGGAGATGGCTCAAGGGTGTACCGCGTAAGGGTAAGCTGGGAGGGGTTGAAGGGGTGCCGTTCAAGCGGGCTTGGCGGTGCACCGGACAAGGAAAGGCTTAAGTGTGCTGGCCAAGTGGGCACGAGGGTGCACCGGGCTGAGGGGTTAAGATCATGTCGAGAAAGGGGTCAATTGGAGCGTGCCGGGCAAGGCCAAGCCAAAGGGTGCACCGGATTGGGAAGGAGGCTAGCAAGTGTGCCGAACAAGGGGTGCTGGCAGGCGTGCCGGTGGGAGAGTCCTGGCAAGCGCGCCAGGCAAGGGTTCAGGCAGTGTGCCGGATAAGGGTGTAAGCGGCAGGCGAGTGTGCCGGGCAAGGGGGGATTAACCTGTTATAGAAGCACGTTGGAAGAAGGCTAGCCCCATCCCGCCACGCCAGGGACACTACCCATTGAATTGGATAGGCTCTACGGTGTTTTGCAGGGCAGGCAACCCCAAAAAGTAAGAAAATCGAAATGGGTGTAAAGCAAACCACCAAACACACCGTGGGGTGAAGGATGGACAAGATGAAACAAGAGGGGTGTTTTCGTTCACAGTGAACAGGGTGGTATGAACACTTAACGAGTTTTCTACTTCTATTCTCATGAGATTATTTTTATGAAATGCATGACATATTGAATTATGTGGATGACTGACATTGAATGTTTAATGCATGCAGGGAAAGTGACGGACGAGGATCTCGTGGCTTCAGGTCCGGGCAGTGTACCTGGCACTGTCGGACTTCTAGAGGGAGCGACTAGCCGCGATCGAGTTTGCTAAGTTCCTCGGGATGGAGGTGATGAGGCTGGACACCACCCTCCTCTACGTGCTCCACGACCGGTGGGACCTGGTGAGCAGGGCATTCCTATTCTTGTGGGGACATATGATCCCCACGCTGGAGGACGTGGTGCGGATCATGGGGCTATGGGTCCACGGAGCACTAGTGAGTGGGACGACGCACGCCAACTATAGAGAGCTAGCGCGGGAGTTGCTAGGCCTAAAGCTGGTGAGGCCGGGACACCACTCGTCCATTCTGGCACGGGCGACCCTTTAGGAGAGCTTGGGACTACGAGGAGAGGCCATAGTGCTAGGAGAGCTACCAGAGGAGCACTTGTGGCGGCTGACAGACTGGGCCAGACAGAGAGTGGCAGCGGGACCGGGTCTCGAGGAAGACATCATCCTCCATCGATTCCTAATGCTACTGTTCAGGAAGCTGATCTTCCCGACAAGGGCAGATGGGGTGAGCTGCAAGTTCCTCCCCCTACTGGCAGACCTGAACGCGATTGGAGACTATGCGTGGGGCGCGGCTACACCAGCATTTTTGTTCGACCCTCTCAGCACCACGGCTCGACAGACGATGCTGGGCAGGTTCTCCCCACTACTATAGGTAACCTTTCTACCTTAAATGCTTATGCAATTATGATTTGAGACTGCTATATGCTGACACTAAAATATAGGTGTGGACTTATGTGTACCTCCCAGATTAGGGAGAGGGAAGGAGGTACACCCTGACTGAGTTCCCATCGTGAGGTGGTGGATGGAGATCCGGGACACTGGCTCCCTGCGACACCTAGAGTGGGTAATCCAGGATGATATCGACACACTACCCTATGCATCGGTGAGACTCCAAACTTAGACTTCTAAATGCAATTAAATGCTTTGACACTGACACTTGACCTTACTACCTTCCCCTTTCAGGTGCGTAGGACCCCATACCGAGATGAGGGACAGGACGGGTAGTCGTAGGTGGAGGCGACCCAGGCGTACACGGGACGGGACGTGTGGCTACACTGCATGAACATCATCGAGCCACTACACCACCGCCTGGTTATGAGGACCAGGGGTGTCCACCAGCCAGAGGTAGAGTTCCCAACGAGGGAGGAGGAGCACGTGGGGTGATATTCACACGGGTTGACCGTGAAGATCGACTAGGTCACCCGGGCGGTGGACCAGATCCGTGACTGGATGAGGAGAGGTCGGGTGGTGTGAGCCCGAGCTACCAACGACGAGGCCTACCTGAAGGCCTACGCCAAATGCTACAGGGACTAGGTCTTCCGTGGCTCTCGACGATCGGTATGACTTTTTAAACTTATGCTTCCTAATGACATGCGATGCACTAACAACCTAACTTTCTATATGTAGATAGACCCTTAGGGACGGATAGCGGAGCTCCAGGGTCTCCTCCACTCCACCATTTAGCAGAGGGATGAGTTCCAGCGCTCGCTGGAGCTTCTGGTGAGTCCTACTTAACCTTAGACCTAATATGCAAATGCTGTGAAACTGACTAACTGACTCTTATATGCAACGGGCCGAGGGAGCACAAAAATAGGGACCAGATACTCCATCTTCCTCCTCCCAGCCACCAGTAGATTAGGCTGAGTGGGATGCTGACTTCGCTCGGGTGGTTGCTCGGGCTGAGGAGGCCGAGGCCACACTAGCAGAGTAGGTAAGCAAAACAAACGCACTTCCCTTTGATTTCATGATTATAAATGTAATTGACTAACCATAATGAATGCTTGTGCAGGCGAGGGAGCTAGCAGCAGCACTGAGTGAGGGGGAGCGGTCTCGGGTAGAGGCCGCAGGACTGAGGGGAGAGTTACACCAGTCTCGGCTATAGGTCACCGAGCTAAAGGGCGTGATAGTAGGACTGAAGGAAGCCCTCTAACTTTTGGGTAAGAAGTTAGAGCCTAGCAGGAGTGCGAGTGGCGTGCACAGCAGCGCGTACAGAGGTTACCTTACCGGCTCCTCCGACTATCAGAGCCATGAGGAGGAGGAGTGACGGCGTCATCGTGAGGATGGCAGCACTGCCATGGATCCGTCGGGGAAGCGCCACGAGGGCATTGGAGATAGTGGGGGCCTAGGAGAGGGACCTGCTTGATGTATTTTTTTATTTTCTTTATGCATGTACATGACTTCTACTTTATGAAAAGCATGATCCTTTTGACTCTTAGAATGCAAATGTGTGGATGCTAACACTGACTTGACTAACTTAACAACGACCCCTAAGACTGACAGAGAGAGAGAAAGAGAGAGCAGGTTTTAAGGCACAAAGATCGAAGAGAGAGGGGGTTCGGGGGAGAACACACGGGTCAGATGAGAGAGGAGGTCTAAATAGGGCCGCTACCCTCTAGGTGGCGGCCCTGTAATAGGACACAGTAACGTGCACGGACTTGGAGTGAAGGTCATGCATCAAATGCACAGACCATGCACGGACTTGCTGAAGTGTAGCTCAGACTCTATGTAGTTAAGGCATATGTGCTCTGACCTCACTACAGTGCATGCTCTGACTTGGATTGACCCTACGAATTTATATGCATGGACCTGCTACAGTGTATACACTGACTTGGATTGAGCCTCAGTCTGTGTATGCAAGAACTTGCTACAGGATGTACTCTGACTATGCACGAACTTAGCCTAGACGGCGTGCAACATGCTTGGACTTACATCGAGTATATGCGCTGACTCTAAGTGTATGCTAAGACATGCACAGACTAGTCATGCGATGCATAAACCCAAACATGCATGGACATTGGACAGTGTCCATGGTCTTTGAAGAGACTACGTGCACTGACTTTAAGTGTGCACGGACTTAGTGTATGCGTGGACACAACGAGTGCATAGGAATGTGAATATGCACGGACTTTCCTATGGTGTGCACGGACTTGATAGAACAATGTGTGTGGACTTAGATGTATGCATGGACTTATGCGACTAAAACATGCATGACTAACAATCTGCATGGGCTTGTGATCACACCAAAACATGCAAGGACTCTCAGTTGGGCAAGGTTCATTGACTTGCAAGTGCAAGGACTTTGTAAGCATAGAACAAGAGTATGCACGGAGTAGGATTATGGAGTGTGCACAGACTCAGGCATATGCACGGGCTTGAAAATACAAAGACCAAATGCACAGAGATGATATGCACACTAATGAACAATGCATTGAATTTTAATGCAAATGACTCTAAAGCTAAGCACATCAGATGAAAGTAATTAAATGGCAGATCAAACAAGATGTTGACAAATAGTGTATGACATCATCAAAATAGTAGGGATGTAACATAGAAGTTGTGTCCTCCTTGAAAATTTGGCGTCTCCACCCTTTATTGGTTTTTGCCAAGGGTTACCCAAAAATATCACTTGATTGGCACAACATCACAGCCTTGGTAGAATTATGGCACCCCTAAACTCACACTTTCATCTTCCCATCTTTTAAGGCCACGATCATTCTAGAAGAGGTAGAGATGTACTTAGCCCTCCCTAAGACCAAGGTGGGTGAAGAAGACTTAGTGTGCCATACCGTAGCTGCGAAAGATCTTGCTCTCATCCTATGGGAATTCCTTCCAAACGCCAAGGATATTCGCACCATGATCAGCCCTTAGCATATCCATTTGATTCCCTTATGTCAATGGATCACCTCTCATTGCAAAAATAAATGTGGGTGGTATGAGGCTATAGCCAAGGCTGTTTCCATCTGTCTATGTGGAGCCATACTCTTCCCTGCCATCGACCACCTTCTAGATATACCAAACCGTAGCATCATTAGCGAGGTATGGCGGGGTCTATCCATTTCTCAGGCTGTCTTGTCATACTTGTATGAGGGTCTTAGCTTGGCCTCCTTTGGGGGTCCTCTCTTTAAGTCTATGATCCTTCTTGAGTGTTGGATGGGAATTAGATTGAAGTTCCTACCCAAGGAGGATGCACCTTCTCTCAGTCGGATTATTGGGAGCCATCCACTTTTCTTTAGTGGTGGCACCTCTAGCTTCCCACAGCAGATCGAGTACCATACTGCTAACAAGAAGACTAAAGATGAGTGGCGAGTCTACCTCAAAACCTTACCTTTGGAGAAATTCATCATGCGCCCACAGATGTTCCATGGCACATCACTCAGGCTACCCCAGGGACTAGGGATGGACCTAAGGCTAGTGAGGAATACTACCCTAGCAATGTATAACCCTCACAGGTGCTATCTTCAGGTTGGCCTACCTCGTACCATGGTTCCACCATTATCGCACCTTCCTCCACTTTAGACTAGAAGGATAGGCACCGAGGAGGACGAGCAGGTGGTCCGCAGCGCCTTGGTGATGTGGGAGATCAGCTGAGTCCACACCTTGCAAGCGGAGGTAGCAGAGGATCGAGAGACCTATCAAGCTTATGTGAAGGAGCTACGCGAGATTCGGCCCTGCGCGGATGCGAGATTGAGTGAGCTTTGAGATGCATGATGTAGAGAGAATGATTCGAATAATGATGTACTTGGAACGCTAGATGAATGAATAAAATATTAGTGGAAATGATTGGCATGATGTGTCTTCCTTTGGCTTGAATGTTTGTTTTACTGAATCCTCAGGTTAGAATGCGGTCCCTAAAAGGCCACCAATTGCATATAGCGGTCAAAGGGAAGACCGCAACCAAGAAGGAACGTGGAATTCTGTGTGTCTGAGCTCTCAGGTATGAATCCGGTCCCCATGAGGCCGCCAATTTCTTATAGCGATCGAAGAGAAGACCACAACCAAGAAGAAATAGGGAATCCGTGGGCCTTAGATTCGAGCATTGCGATCCTGTTACTGCACACACTAAAACGCGAAAATGAGTTAGATCTGTTCTTAGACTTAACCCCTTGCTCAGAGCAAGTCAAGCATGACCAATCCTTAATATTTGGTCAAGGGGTTAAGCCTTATTAAATAAGTAAAGAATAATGATGAAAGGCAGTGCTGAAATTTAGACGAGTTCCTAGGGATTCTTGCAATCCTTTCTAGAAGTGAAAAATGAACCTAAGGTCTCTATCCGACACAATACTAACTAGTATCCCATGAAGTCTCACAATTTCCTTCATATATAAGGCTGCCAAAACATCTACCGTCTATTTGGACTTAATGGACAAGAAATGGGTAGACTTAGTCAGTCTATCGACAATAACCCATATTGCATCAAATCCATTGCGAGTCCTTGGTAGACCCATGACAAAATCCATGCCAATGCTCTCCCATTTCCATTGTGGTATGTCGAGTGACTTTAACTTCTCAGCAGGTCTAAAATGCTCAGCCTTGACTTGCTGACACACTAAGCATCTGTTCACAAATTCTGCGACTTCCTTCTTCATGTTCGGCCACCAAAAGGATCTTTTCAAATCTCGATACATCTTAGTACCTCCAGGGTGAATAGTGTACCTGGATCTATGGGCTTCCCCAAAGATCTTGCTTTTCACTTCAGCTACATCAGGCATACTGGTCCTTCCTTGAAATAATAATCTGCCATCGTCAGCTAACATAAAATTAGGTCTATTGCTCAGACTCTCCTTGATCTCCACAAACATCGGATCATTTGCTTGTTGGGACTTGATTTCCATCAATAGTTTTGGATGAAGCTGAAACTGGGCAATCATAACCCGATCCTTGCCAATATTGAGATCTAAACTAGCCAACTGTTCCAACAGTCTCCATTCTTGCAACATGAGATTTGATAATCTTGCTATCGGCTTGCGGCTTAAAGCATCTGCCACCACATTGCCTTTTCCAGGGTGATACTCGATAGAAAAAATGAAGTCCTTTAAATACTCAAGCCATCTCCTCTGTCTCATATTAAGCTCCCTCAGAGAAAATAAGTACTTCAAGCTCTTGTGATCCGAAAATACTGTGAATGTTTCTCCATACAAGTAGTGCCTCTAAATCTTCAAGGCAAAAACTACTGCTGCTAGCTCCAAGTCATGGACAAGATAATTTTCTTCATGCTTCCTTAATTGTCTAGAAGAGTAAGCTATCACCTTCCCATGCTGCATAAGCACACAGCCTAAACCAATACCCGAAGCATCAGTGTAAACTACAAAACCTCCTTCTCCAAAAGGTAAAGCCAACATAGGGGCAATGGTTAAACACTCCTTCAGAGTCTGAAAACTCCGTTCACAATCTTCTAACCACTCAAATCGGTTCTCCTTGTGGGTTAGTCTTGTTAGAGGTACCGCAATCTTGGAGAAATCCTTAATAAACCTTTGATAATATCCTTCCAGGCCTAGGAAACTTCTTATTTCTGTCACATTTGAAGGTCTATCCCAATTATTTACTGCCTCCACTTTCGAGGGGTCCACTGAAATACCTTCTTTAGTGATAATGTGTCCTAGAAAAGATACTTCCTGTAACCAAAAGTCACATTTGCTAAACTTGGCGTACAACCGATAATTTCTCAGTAATTGCAATGCCATCCTCAAGTGCTCAGCATGCTCCTCCTCACTCTTAGAGTATATCAAAATATCATCGATAAATACTACGACCCACTGGTCTAGGTAGGGCCGGAACACGCTGTTCATCAATTGCATGAAAGCTGCCGGAGCATTAGTTAATCCAAACGGTATTACTACAAATTCAAAATGCCCATACCAGCTACGGAAGACTGTTTTAAAGATATCCTCATCCTTGATCCATAACTGATGGTATCCTGATCGAAGATCGATCTTAGAAAAATATTGAGCTCCTGCTATCTGGTCAAATAGTTTGTCAATTCTCGACAATGGGTACTTGTTCTTGATAGTGAGTTGGTTCAATTACCGATAATCGATGCACAATCTCATCGAACCATCCTTCTTCCAGACGAACAATACTGGGGCTCCCCACGGGGATGTACTTGGATGAATAAACCCCTTTTCGAGCAACTCCATTAATTGTCGCTTTAATTCCCTCAACTCCATAGGAGACATACGATACAGAGCCTTAGAAACAGGGGACGCACCAGAAAATTGATCAATAGAAAAGACTACCTCTCTCTCAGGTAGAAGTCCTGACAATTCCTCAAGAAAAACATTTGGAAAATCTCGAACAATAGGGATGTCCTTAATCTCCAACTCCTTCTTACGGGTTAAAGAAACCAAGGCTAGAAAAGCCTGACATCCTTTCTTCAATAACTTCTCAACTCGAAGAGCCGAAATAAGCGGCACAGACTTAGAGTGCCCAACACCAACAAAAGAAAGCTCAAGGTGTCCAGAAAAAGACACAGAGCTAGTACTATAATGGACACTGGCCTTATATCTAGCCAACCAATTTGCTCCTAGGATTACATCATAATCCTTCATTTCCATCCAAACCAAATCAGTTGGCATATTCTGCCCACTAATCAGAATCTTACTAGAGGGGTAGTAATATTTAATTGCTGAACCTGAACTAATAGGGGTTGAAATTTCCAATAGAGAATTCATTAACATAGGGTTCACAGTTAAAGACTTAGCAAAACTCTGAGAAATAAAGGAATGCGTTGCAGACGATGTGGCAGCAGAACTCGAAGCCATGGCAGTAGCTGCAGTCAAAAAGAACATAAATATGAGACCCGGGCCAATAAACTATGTCACTAAGTTTAAGTATGTGATTTTAAGAAAATTTCGGCAGCGTCCCCCCTTATTTAGGGTCTACCCAGAATAAAATAGGGAATCACACACCAAGAGGGAGTGACCCTAAAAGTAGGAGGGACTGAGTCCCAAGAATAATATCCACCTCTAAAAGGAAGCTTGGCGAAGAAGAAAACTCTAAGGAAAGGTCACGTTCTCGGAGCGCTCGATTGCTCACGCCGAGAAGGAATTGAAGAGAGAGAAGAGTAATTTGAAAATGATGGAAAGTGACCTCTCGGCGCACTAAATAGTGCCGCCTTTGGAGGGCTTCTTGACGCGGTGAATTGCACGCCGAGAACCCCCCCTCCCCATGTGGAAAGAGCGCGCCGAGAAGCTGTCCGCCGAGAAGTTGATCGCGCCGAGAAGCTGTCCGCCGAGAGTAGTTTACGCCGAGAAGGCTGCGCCGGGAACCTGTTGTGCCGAAAAGCCTACTGCGCCGAGAATCCCTATAAATCGTGAATGATGAAAGGGGTTTGAAAATATGGAAAATGAAAACTCATGTGATCAAAGTCGTCAAATTGATAATCAAAGAAATTCAGCACTGTCAAGCTGAAGCACAAAAGAAGACAAGCAGATACCGTCAGGCACTGAGTAACGCACCTGCAGACACTGTGCCGCTCTTCTGCGCTTACGTCGTCCGCAGGTGGGGGGCATTTGTTGATGAGCAAAATATGAATAAAGCCAGATGAGATCAAAAGAAGACCAAGACAGAAGTGAAGACTCAGAAGACTCTTACAACGTCAGAACTGACGAAGAGCCGCTGTTCCTAACACTGTATCCAGCTAAAGCCCTTTTGAGGCCAGACTGCTGTTCGACATTATCATCGTGCTGACGACATTGTTGATCAAACCATACCAGCTACTGTCCAGTCAACTGACTGATGAGACTGACCTTCCGAAGACTCTAACGGACGTAAGAAGCCGAAGCATATGTGACAGTCAACACCATGAGACAATGAGACAGTCAACATCATGAGACGATGAGATGGTCAACACCATGAGGCAATGAGTTAGTCAACATAATGAAACGATGGGTTAGTCAAACACAATGAAGCAATATGTGTTATCTAACATAAGTGTCATTAAAAAGCCTTAAGTGGGCCAACAAGTGGCCTGGCACCGAGATGGGTAGAATAGGCCCAATGCCATCTTGCTTCGCTCGCCAGGAGGCCTTCCATTCCTTGAGGTGCGCCGGGAAGATCAGGAAGCGCGCCAACTACCTCCCTCCGAGAAGAAGAAAGGCAAGGGGATATAAAACCCCTTCCCTCCGTCAATAGGATATGCAAGAGGCCATAGAAGAAGAGATCACGAAGAAACAATAGACCCCAGACACCACCTGAGAGAAGAGACCGGGGCAAAGAGAGGGATCGAAGAGGCAAAAGAGCAAAGGTGGGCACCGGGGAGGGAGTGGAGTCAATGCTCCCCCCTCCCCCCCATCCTTCCTTTCTCCTTTCTGATGTTTATTCATCGATGTATTTCTTTTTCAGTTTCTCTGTTTATGATGAATGATACTAGCTCTCTCGACCCCCATCTATGTTCCCCTTTTGTTGTTCTTTTCCTGTAACTATGCCGGCAGCAAGCTAATGAATGTAATGACGTTGTTAGTGTTATTGTGAAGAGGATGGAAATAAGGGTGGTCATTCCCCTTCACTGTTTGTACATCGTGCGTGTATGAATTATTCTTCACTGCGTTTTCACCTTCACTCAGTCTGATTGGGGATCAAAAGGTCATTTCTAGAGCCGGAGACAGATCATCTCTTGGCTTCTGGAATGACTAGTGACTAACAATGCGACTAATGATATCAGTTACAGTGTTCCGAGTTCCCTCGTTACAACAACACCTGATTTCAGGTGCCATCAGAGCCATCCATGGGGCCAGAGACATTAACTCTTTGTTCTCGGGGTGACAGATGACGAAATTAAACCAATATACAGGAACTTATAAAAGTTGTGATGGCTCTGGTTCCCCCTAGTACCGATCCCCTGATCCATTCCATAGTCCATTACACCCCCCAATAATCCCTCTCACTACTTTATAGACACCCCATCACAGTATACGTTTTGATCCCAGAACTCTTGAAACTACAGATTCCTTCCATTTAATTCCCTGAAAACTCCAGAAAAAAATCCAAAAAAATAGGGTATCGGATAGCCCTGCAACTTCCCGACGCCAAAACCTTCCCGGCGCCAAACCTTCCTGACGCCGTGAATAGCCCACGGTGCGGGGGTTCGCGCGCTGAGAGCTACCCGCGTCGGGAGCCTCTTCTATCAAACCTCTCCCTCAGCTGAGAGTTTCACCCCTTGTTTCCCGCCAATGGCCAGGCCGAGAGCCACATCCCTGCGTCGGAAACCTGCTGCGCCGAGAACCCCCATCTACTCAACGCCTCTTGCGTCGAGAGCCTTCCACAGGTCCTGTTTAACGAAGTCAAGCAAAATAATGTTGCCAATCATCAAAACAGGATTTACAACAATACTAAAGTCGATGCATATTCTATCTTAGTTATTCTAAGGTCTACGCTCATATTACATCATGCCTTCTAAAGTCTGTGCATAGTTTGTAGCATGCATTTAAGGTCAGAGCATATGCATTAAGTCTCTTTCGCCAAGTCGGAGCACATTCGTACTTAAGGTCGGAGGCCCTTCTACAGGGTTGGTGCACATGAACAATGTGCTTGTATGACATGTCTGAGCATTAGTCATTACTTCATAACTGTCTAAGCATGAATTCCTTATGCCAAGTGTTTGACTAAATGTCTTTACTCTTATTGGCAGGAATTCTATCAAACGCCTGACGGGTAGAAGCTTTAATTACTTAAGTGGGCACGTGATCCCAGGTATGGTGGGAAAGGTCATGCGTGGACTTAGTCAGCGTATGATTAGGCACGTGATCCAACGTGGATAGTCCCATAAAGATGATGCCACGTGGATCATCATAACCTCCACTTCTGACACGTGGCTAAGTATTCCCTAGAAGCTCGTTTGGGCGGGAACATGTTTCCCATGCGCTAGGAGAGAATCCAGTAGGGTCCACCCTATCCGATTCTTTGATATAAAAGAGGGATCTTTGAAGATGAAAAAGATAACACGGCTATGAGAAGAAGCCAACGAAGAAGAAGAAGAGATTGAGAGACAGAGAGAAAAGCCAGAGCTCCGGAGAGAAAAGAGTCAGAGAAGAAAGCAGAGTATCGTAGATTGGAGGGTTGGTCAAAGTGAGAAGAGAGTTTGAGGGAGATTCTTCTCTACTGACTTCTGGATCAAATCCAGAGTCTGTTTGCTCGATTGAAGAGCTATATTCTTATCTTTTCTATTTCTGATGTCTTTGATTCGATGTTTTCTTTCCATATCTCCTGTAAGCTGTGAATCAGCAGAGCAAGTTGTGGTGCTCAGCCGACGAGGGTGTTCCTCAGACAGCAAGCTGTGAGGCTCAGCGATGTGTAGGGATTTCTATCCCTAAAGTTGTGGATCAGCGGCTTCCAAGCTGTGTGGGAGTAGTAAGCCTTACTCAATTGAGTAAGGGGTGGACGTAGGTCTCTGGATAGAGATCGAACCACCTAAAACTTTTGTCTCATGTGTGATTGATATTTGCTCTTGTGCATTTCCTGTTTCACTCTAATTACCATTTAGATGAATGCCTAGGAGCGGTTGAGAGAAGCATGATTTCAATTACTTAATTCTACTATCTGAGATATCTGCTTAAGTCTTTCATCCAGTAGGTATATCAAAAGGCGTGGTTGGAAGGATAGGTACTGTACGGCTTGTGTGAGGCTAGCCTCCACCATCATACCGTACCTGGATGTTTGGCTGATTATAAATTGCAATCATATGCTAAGTATTGTTGTCGCTGAAATTCATACATCTCCTATTGCATTTGGAGATTCCTTTCTTATGCTCAGTCATTTGATAGCTATTATCATGAATTTCTCTATCTGCATACTTGGTGTGATAATTTATTCTCAAGCTTATATCTCTTGATTGACTTACAGTAGTTTGTTTTAATTCTACACTGTTTTAATTACCGTAATTTTAATTTAGGGTTGATCTATTCACGCCCCCTCTACATCCGTGTCCTTCAGTTCCAATTGTGATTGCCACTAAGTGTTCTCTCATGAGTCAGCAGGCCGACATTCACGAGTTTCTATCATCCAGCCCTAGATGGTTCATCAATATTCGGTAATGTTGTTCCGAGATTTACTGTGGTTTAGGTGCTTGCATACGCATATTCTCAGGATTCCCGTGAGACCACGAAAGTTAGTGTCTTATTATTACTTTGCCTTAAGGGGATGTTGTGGTAGGACCAGGCGAGACCACCTTTTGTGTACGACACTTATTGTAGAGGTGACACTGCTTGAGTGTATGTACCTTAGTTAGGGCAAGTGTACATCGCTGATAGGTGTAAATTCACCTACCTCGTGTTAGGTAGTAGACACGGCCGTGCTGTTGAGCGTAGAGGCATGGACCCTAGCCAGTCCCAGACTGTGAGGTGTGTGTGTGTCTCCTCTGCTCTTCTTGAGACCGGGTGTGGGCAATGTGCATGCATATAAGACATTGGTGAAGTATAAGATGTCAGTGGATGCATCTGGCCTTATTGTGTATATTTGAGTGGCGGACCCTATGCCAGCGAGGTTGAGTTTTCGATAGCATTTTCGATGGCCCTTCCGACAGACGGGCTAGCCTGTGTAGATGGCATGGTTCTATTACTAGTTCTAGGTCGTGACCAGGGTTCACCAGTGTTAGAGTTGTCCTCCTGAGGGTGGAGGTTGTACGTATGGCCACGTGGCCTTGTCTGTTGTTTTGTCAGCGAGGATGGATTGTTACGACTGCGTTGTCTTGGGTTTTTCTCTTCACAGTAAGACCATGGTTTCGCCATGGGTCGGCGGTCCTGACTAGAGGTCATGGCTTCCTTCTTGAGAGTCATAGTAGCATAGAGATTATTGTGTGGATGTCTTGATGATGACTGAGCTATGATTCATTATTCTCCATTTTCACTTACAAAGTTTGATAAAGTAAATAAATATCTCAAGCAAAATAAAACCCGACTGAATTCACTGTGAAATGTTTAACTTGCTTGAACTTATTTGCCAACAAGGAAATAGACAAGGCCGACAAGACCTATGTGAATAGACAGTGAAATTAGAGGAGAAGAAATGAAGAAGACAGGTTGACAGACACTTTGGCCATGTCGACAACATAGCCATCCAGGAGCTCAACTCAGCTCAGCCGTGAACCCATGTCGACAGATCAGAAGATCAGGTTGACAGAACCTTCATCCAGTAGCTCAGAAGTAAAGGCCTCTCTGCCACAAGTCGACAGGGTCAACTTCAAGTCGATAGAACTATAGCAACCTTGGTAAATTGAAAGAATAAAAGTCCTAAATAATTAAAACAGACTGATAGTTAAAGCTCGGACCCTGTACACAACACCCCATACACAAATGGGCATTTCACCTAAACTAATTGGGCCAAAAAGGAAAGGGTGCCCCTTCATACGGCGCCAATTCTTCAAATGGAGCCCATGTAAATGGGTGCCACTTTCATACTCTAAAAGGGACAGTCGGGCCAAGCACGGGTCCACCATTGTTGGTGTTAGGCGGTTGTGGTGGGATTTCTTTCATCGCCAAGATGGCACAGCTTTCAGGATTCCGACCATCTCCAACCGTGTTCCCCGTGTCACGCTAGAATATATCAAATGGTGGAACACCCGCACCAGCTTCTACAGGGGCGGCAGGAGCGCATTTTGGGACGTAGCCGAGCGTTCCTTCTTGAAGCAACAGCCTGGGCCGGTATTCGATATTGATGAGGCCCACCTGAAGAAGCTCTATTCTCAGCATCCCAAGGAAGCGGAAGCTTATTTGGCCAAGCGCCGGGCCTTGAAGGAAGCAGGTTCTGAGCTGCCCACTCCTGTCTTCGCAGCCATTAATGAGGAAGCCTTTATGAAGGACCTGAGGCATCTGTGTCATGTGGGGAGCACTCTGTCACGCCCCATACTCTATACCGTCGAGGTATTGTCCGCTTTAGCCTACCGGCCTCACGATTTTGTCCCTTTCTAACAGTGATCGGCTCCAGAATGGAGGACTTCCCTGGCAGGTCACCCATCCCGATACTACTCCCCATTAAGCACGCTTAACTGTAGAGTTCTTTACAAGAACTGAGCCAATACTTCAAAAGGTTCCTCAGTGATATAGAGTACAACTTAGCTATATTTGAGGGTATTATAGTCCTGCACGTGCGACTCCATAAGCATGCCACCCTACTACCAGTCTTCATATTGTTCAGGGAAGCACACATGCCAGTCAACATGGGCTACCCTCCCATGTTTCTTCCTCCCAATGTGAGATGGTGCGACCACGTCCACCCATTCCTGGGCAAGCCCTAAGGTCCTCATAGCCAATCGTACCTGAAGCGGCTCGATCTCGTTCAAGCATTGGACCCAAAGGCCCCGTCCAAATCGAGCATGACTTGTTATAACCCACGGCTAGTTGGCATCGACCATGCCTAAATAAGGCCTCCCAACCACCTACATTAGCATGCATGTATCTTCTTAGTCATTCAAATAATAAATAATAAAAAAAGAAAAAAAGAAAATATCCCACCATTGTCGCAAGGAACCCTTGCAGCTCCCACCTCAATGTCATCAACTGGTAGGATAGAGGGGCGGCACACAAGATGGGCTGCCACTGTCGGGCCAATGGCAACATCGCCAAACGCTAGTGTCGAGCTCTCCCCATTGGGATATAGTGGTAGCTCCACAGCTGCATTATCGCATATCCTTAGCATTCCATAAAGTAGATTAGTTGCATGAAATATATAAAAAAGAAGAAAATGAAAGAACTTTACCTAGAGAAATAGTGTAAAGCCACTCACAGTCAACTCTCGCTCTATCCCTTAAGACAGACCAGTAAATAATTGTGTCAGTAGGGTGGTCCCCCAGGAATACTACCATACTCTTTCGAGGTCTACTTGGTGCTCCAGGAAATAGCAATGGATGTTGCCTCCTTTTTAACCCAATAGTAGCCTCCCCAGTAGGAAGAAGTGGAATCTCCTCAACTCTCTGTTGGACCTCTTCTAGTTGCTCACATCCACACAATACACAACACCAGACTCTCTCTCTATCCTCTCAATGAATTCCCCCAAGGATTCGTCACCATGCTGACGAGTGTCAGTAAACCCCAATCCCTCCATGAGGGATGTCCTGGCTACTGACCTGTTCCTCTGGTCCTTTAATGCCAATCCTAATAGTCTTTGAGTGCCCTCTCAACAATCAGGGTAGGTGACCCCGATTACCACCTTGCCATTCACTCTGAGGCCAGTGATGCAGACCACATCTTCCAAGTTAGGCACCATATGCCCCCAGGGAATATGGAAAGTCTGACTCACTGGGTCCCGCCTGTCGCGCAATGCTTGGATGAGGGCAAGGTTGAGCTTAATCGCCTCAATCTGTAGGAAGGCCCCAGACCCCATCGTGTCTATCCGGGCTTCCTGGAAGTCCAGAAGACCCCAATATACGGCCACCACAAACTCCCTTGAAATTTAGGACCTCATCATGCCCTGTGCATACATGCAAGCAATAGATAATCGGGGGTGCATTGTTGAAGAAAGAAGAGAGGATAAAAGAAGAAATGAGGGAGAGTTCACTTACAAGCTGTGATTGGGTTCTCTCACTGAGGTGCCCTCCCATATCTGAGAGCCTGTTGGAACCACTACTAGATCTGCTTCTCTTTGAGTAGTGGGAAGATTCACCTTCCATCTTGAAACTTAGGAAACCCTCAGTCCTCCTTCTTAGAAGCTTTCGCTCCTCAAACCAACTTCCGCTACTCCAGGGAGGTACAAAAGGGGAGGTATTTATAGGATGTCCAGCAGCAGCTTGTTATAATTCCGCACTTGAGTTGCTGTTCGTAAGTTTTAGTGGGTGACCGATCCATTCACCCCTCTCTGGATCGTCTATAGACACTTCATCTATAGGCATCAGAGCGTCCATTTGTTTATAGAGTCTTATAATTGATATCAGAGCATACCAGTCATACCGTTCTTTGACTCTTCAAGGGGGCCATCAAAGCCACTGCTGGCCGAACGTTGGCCAGGAACACCAACACCGTCCCAGTAGGGACATTCAGTTACAATGTGCACCATCTGGACCAAACTACCGGCCCGTCTCATCAGCAGTCGGCATCCCACCGAAGGAGGCTCCGGAGAAGCCGTACTGTCGCCACACCCAAGGGCGGGATCTCCCACTCCTGAAAATCAGTAATTGTCGAGAGCATGCGAGTCCACCTCAACGGACAGCGATCTGAGGCCATCCCAGAGCAGATCGTGCCCACTGTACCAGTGCGAAACTCCTACTAAGTGCTGGAGAAGATGAAAGATAGAATGATACCTACTATCCCGACCGAAGTGCCGAAGAATACGCCAGCCCGTGGGCTGGCCAAGTCCAAGCAAGTCTGGATCCCCAAGTTAGCCCAGATTTCTTCACTTGCCCAAGCAGGACCCAGCACCTTCCGCCCTCCAAGGGCACGACAGGAAGAGAGGGTCAAGATAACGACCCCCATTTACCAACCAGCACTTGCAACATCGGCGTTGCCAGAGGACACCCGCCGCCAACACCAAAGGTGCCATCGTCAAGTCATCTACACAAGGCCGTCGATTTACATCCCCGACACCATTGTTGATGCGCTAGCACTGACTTCTCCTCCTGATCAAGACTGAGAAGGGGTGGAGCAATCCATGAGGAACTACCTGTGAGGCCCAGGAAGCACTCCCTTGGGTCGCCAGAGGTTACTGGGGGCAGTAGCCTCCGCCTTTGAAGAAGAAGAAACTCGGCCTGTACCTAGTGCAGAGTCAAGGAACCACTCAGAGGAGCAACGTCAGTCCCCTGTGCGAGAAGAAGCAAGGCCCTGGAGGTTGGTCTTTAACAGACTAGTCTTTCCGGGCAGGCCATTGAGGAGAACGGTGAGAAGGGGCAACGACCTAAGGGTCTACACCTGCAACATGGCAGGAGTTTTTGGTCGGTATGGAGCACTACCTACCAAACCAGAAGAGGTGGCTAGGCTGGCCACGAGACCAAGCCCTCTCACCAGAAGGGGGAGAGCTGCAAGCGAGGTAGGGCAAGTTCCCACTGAAGTGGCTGCCCATGAAGAACCCTCAACGACTTTCGCCGCCATTGTTGTTACTACTGGGGGCACCAGTGGCGGACCATCCACGTCATCTGAAGAGGTGCCAGCCGAAGAAGCGGGAGGCACCTCGGGTCTCCCCACAAGTGACCCCATGGTATTACATATGATGCAGCAGTACCAGCGAGAAATTGAATTGCTGAAAAAGTAGCTGAATGAAAGGAATGCCCAACCCTCAACATCCGGGCAGACCGAGCACCTGGGGGCAACGGGCAATCTTTGGAAGCGTCTCCATAAGCCACAGTATTCCCACCAATGCCTAGCTACACTGGGGGCATGCCCCTGCAACAGGCACATCACCCAACATTGGCCCTGCCACCGATTTTGCCTTCCCAAGGGTCTCCTATGGCTCCACAGATGACAGTGCTGACCACACCGAGGGCGCAGCCAGCCCACTTTTATCCAAGCCCGGTCGACCCAATGTGGATGTGTAAAATTACACGTCCGCGTGTCCCGACCAATCCAGCATCAATGAACAACTTCAACTGAAGAGATTTCAGAGAACATGTCCCGTCCAGACCCTTCGAACAAACAATACACTGCCGTGAAGCCACTCCCGGAGTCATGACAGCGAAGAGAAACTGACCCCTGGGGACTCACAACTCGTGGGCCCTGAAGAGAACTAAGTGGATCGTCAATCGGGCTCAAAATGGGCCCAAATCCACTTCAACGGCATGCCTATATGGGCCTTCAGCGGTACGCCCAGCATGGTCTTCAATGGCACGCCCATACGGGCCTTCAGTGACATGCCCTCGTGCCCTTTTAGCGGCATGCCTTCTTTGGGCTCTCCAGCGGTACGCCCAGCGCTTTCAACAGTGCGACCTGGCTTTCCTCCAACGACGCGTCCGACAGGGAGGATTTTACACCACGTCCTATAGATCCTCGACGCGCAGCGGGGTAGCTGAGGTGTCAAATAGGGAGGGGGACACACAGGCTACCTCCTGTCAACCAAAGAGAACCCAAGTCAAATCCCCATTAATAACCCATGGTCCCGCCTCCGTCACTCTGCGTTCGAAGGCCCCTACCGCTGAGGTTTAAAAGCCCCTCTCCACAGCGAACAGAAGACACACAGAGACAACACATAGGAGCACCCCTCTAGAACGGAGAAGAGACCACCACGCACACCAGAGAGAAGAGAAGAAGGAGAAGAGAAGAAGAAGAAGAAGAAGAGAAGAAAGGGGCTTTCCCCTTCGGCGGCCACCAAAGAAGAAGAGAGTAAGAGAGAGGAACGATGGACGACTCGAGGCATCAACAAATAATAGTAAGAGAAATGACCCGACTCGTTGGCAAAAAATGGGTGTCAACACATGGCTCTCACCATTATTGATCTCCTACAACCAGCATCTTCTGTCTATGAAAGACCCTACACCGGTCACTAGCTACTCGTCAATGGGAAACCTTGACTTGCTCAGCTTCTTCCTTTGTTCCTTGTCCTTCACCAGATCTGATAAGCACATTTCAAATCTCGACAGGCCATCCGTTGACTCTCACTGGTCATCATTGCATCTTGAGCTGATCCTCACCAAGACATCACATCCGATCCTGATGCACACGCCAACCTACCCTTTCAGGGGAGCACGACAAAACCCAATGGCAAGATTCCATAATCGTCGATCCACAACAGCACTAGACTCAGGCTTACAGTGAAATCCTCCGAGGTGAGTCACTGACCAAGGACCACCATCCGATGACAATGTCCTTCCTAGAACCTCCATACACAGGCATCGTCCATCACATAGACTCATCCCATCTTCATCACAATTATTCCAAATGAATGCCTATCAATCCTTGGTTCCGCTCTCACCATAGAGCCATAAGACACAACCTTACTGACCCGCAACACACATCTCTAGGATAGAAAAGTGCCGTCATCTACCACAGCAACTTGGTCGATGACGCCACGACCAACGCACATGGGTCCCCAGATAAGACAAACCTCGCCATAGATGACCACCTAGCTAGCCCCACTAGCCACTCACAGCTACCAACTGGGACCCATAATCTTCTCTCAAAGATCACTTCTCTAGGGTAGCAATTCCAACTCGAGGACATAGCTTCTAATACAAGTCGAGCACATAGCTTACCGACTCCGACCAACACATCCTCGTCCTCTGGAAGGTGACATCCTTAGCACCCTATCTAGGTCCAATTCCAATGCCTGACATTGCCTCCAACGCGTGAACAAGGTACTCATGCAGCAACTTGCCATCATATTTCCCCAACTCTCTACTATGGCAGTGCCACAACCTTAAAACCTCAACAATGGCACGACAATTGACACGTCTCACTCAGCTAGAGTCAATCTCACACCGAGGAACCAATCCTCCAATGCTCTGCTCATCCTCTAAAATGTGCCCGTAGCAGCTACCGCTACGATCTTGGGCCTGTGGGTTATGGGCCCACCAGGCTTCTGCTGTACACTTTGATCCACGCGTACAACCATAGCAATGACTCAGGATCCACTATCCCGACGATCCTCAACTCGGCTTGCTAACCCTAGAAAATAGGGTGAGGAAAGCTCAATTAACTCAAATGCAGAGCACAGACTCTCTCGCTTAGTCTGGCAATCCTCCTTCAACTCCGCAGGCTCCGATCCCCAACACATCAAAAATCACAACACCAGCCATGGATCCCCGCAAGCATCACCTAACTGGCACTCATCCTTCCAAAATAATGCCAACACACCCCTACACATCAACGGAATGGGCATTGCTTCTCACGGGCAATCACACTGCCACAACACGGAACATGTCTCGCATGGACCTCTTGGCACACAAGGGGCCAACTAATCTGAATGCACAATGCAAGATGACAGAACTTAGCAAAATGCGATCCTCTTCAACCAAGGAGGAACTAGCATACCTATTACAAATGGGGAGATCTCCATGCTTGACTTGACCTCGAACCTCATGCATGCTGGGAACCTCACCTTCTAGCACTAGGGAAAACCATCTCTATTGTCAGGTCAACTCCTCAAACAACACTCGCCAAGTGTTCCGTTAGACTACACTCACAACATCTCCTGATGCACCATTACAATTCCTCGAATTACAACTCGCCACGCCTCGAGCGCTGACTCTGCTGATCGCCAGCCGCACTCTGCCAAAGCGGTTGAGCTAGCCACTGCTACATGCTCCTTATCCACGCCTACCTCTGATCTCAAAACCAGTAATACGCCAAAACACTTACGAAGGAGTGAAGAAAATCCACAAAAGTTGCCAGGCTCGAAGGCTATTACATCTCTAACCACCAGACATCATTCTCTCGAATCAGTCTATGCTAACATTAATCTATTCTTGATTCTTGGGTCCTTCAAAATATCCATCTCCTGAGCTACTGCCATGCAGACCACCACGCCAAGAGCCACAACACAAACCATGATCGGCACTTGCCAACGCTCATCCTCGAGTCCCGAAACTACCATAGAATCTTCACATTCCACCTACTTCCTCACACGACACATCCAAGGCGGTATACAATGGCCCCAAATTTCACAATCTAGGCCACAATTCAAGCCACCGCCACACAATCTCGAACCAAATCCAGAGCTAACTTAGCTCATTTGGGCGCAGAAGCGCAGGACTTAGAGCTTACTGGGACATCTCTACCTAATCCTGCCTCAAAATCTACAAAAATAATTGGGACTAGCATGACATCTCTGACGCCACAGAGCATGATGAGAAAATCAAGCTCGACGATTAGCAGCTCATCGGGAAAATCCTCTACTCTCCCTAGCACATATCTCTATCAGAGCATCCGCTCTATCACCTTAAGTTTAGCACTAAAGAGGGCTGCATTGCGAAAAGAGGGGCAGATCTATTCACCCCTCCCCTCTAGATCAGCCATCCACCACTCAACATCTCTAAGCTACTCCAGACAGCAACTGAAAGGTGAACCCTGATCTCACAAAGTCAGGCGTTATTGATCCGTCGATAAAGCATTAACTCCAAAGCTAAGGCCTACTAAAACAGGCAAAAGCCCTACAAAAGACCTACACATTTAAGAAACACTAATGCATACACAACTAGATCATCGTGCATGCTACATTAAGCTGATCTCGGGTGAAGCCAAGAATAAGCTACCTGGAAAAGCCACAAAGTACGAGAATCACTAGAGTCATACGTCATGTGACAGAAGTACCTCCTCACTAGAAGAATAGTCAGATGCGTCCACTGACGTCTTACACTGCACCACAGGTATCTCCCACACGCCTAGAACGACGATAATTGAGACACTCACAGAACCAAGTACAAGGAACAACCGTAACGAGTGACTAGTTAGGGTCACGCCCGTCGGCGCTCGTCCAAATGCCCCTAACCACGTGTACACACACAAGCACAATGTTTTGAGCCAGGCCTCTAGCTAGTTCCCCCCTCCCCCCCAGTAGGACGCTACTGCAAGGCAAGGGGGCCCACAAAAATTAGCCTAAAAATCATATATTGGGAACTCACCCCGCCACCACTCACAGGTGCACCGACACACAGGAAAGTGTCATCAGGCTATGACTAGTGGAGGCTCACAAGACACAGAGACTCTGAAACATCAGTGCTGAAGTACAGACAGGCTAAGCACGCACTATCGCACATACCTCGGAACACCAAGCACAAGCCACAAAACATAAGGCAGGACACTAAACTACCTTCAGACTCAGGACAACAACTAGACCCGCTGACATAACGATCCTTGAGTATTACGACTCGGGGTCAAGATCGTGGCACAAAAGTGATAACATGCCACCAATCAGCCTAATCCCTAAGCCAAAGTACCAATAACAGAAACGGCATTAGATCACCAGATCCACACATCCGCATAACACAAATCATAGAGACCTAAGGGATCACAAAGACCCTCAAAGCACCTGGACATGCAAATTAAGGTAAAATCGCACCTCAAGACGTCCAAAACCATGTCTTGATCTGTACAAGATTTTTGAGACATTCACGAGGTCACATGTTTACCACTGGATCTTACCGGGTCGACCAGAAACCAATAACGACTCTGAAGCAGTACAGAACACTATTCGATATAAAGGCACTCTTGGCTACCTTATAACATGGTCATAGCCCTAATAGGACATCAAAGACATTCACGGGACATCGGGCAAATCACAAGGTCAAGCCAAGACAATTGGAAGCCAAAACATCGAGAAAACAGCACTCTGGGGATAAGCGATCAATCACTTGACTGCTAGGTAAGCCAAGTAGTCAGCCAAAGGGTCGCTAACCTCACACAGAGAACACAGGCACTTGGCGGTCATAAATAGGGCCGCAAGGTGACTGCAGCGGTCATATAAATGGCCGCTAGACCCAGTCAACCCTCAAACCGACTTAACCAGTCAAACCACCAAAAATGGTCTATAATAGAACCGCTTAAAGAACTTAGCGGTCTGCTAATGGGCCGCTAAGAACACCAACTCGAACTGACTATGAAACATTGACTGAAGTCAAATGGAGCTTGGCGATCTATCGAAGGGTCGCTAAGGACTCCAAACGGTCGAAGCTAGACCGCTAGCCCGAACCGACTGAAAATCGTTGACTGAATTCAAACGATGCTTAGCGGTCTACTAATGGGCCGCTAAAGCAAGCCATACGATCTATCGTAAGACCGCTTAGCCAAACCGACTAACCAATACAGTCTAGCGGTCACCAATTGGACCGCTGGACAGAGTTTAGCAGTCCAAAGATGGGCCGCTAGCCAGGGAAAATGGTCTATCGCATGACCGCGAAGACCTGAACCAACATAAGACAAAACGATCGTATACTAGACCGCTTAAGACATGCAAACAGTCTCTGGAAGGACCGCTAAGGCGTTACGGTGGGAAAACCAGGGGAATGGCCGAAACTCGACCTTTCCACGCCCTGTTTGTCCTAAAACGAAGGGGAAAGACCAAATTAACCTTCCATAGTCCGGAAGGGATCAAATCGACGTATAAATGACAAGAAATGGGCGATTCCACCTGTAAATGAGAGAATCACCCTAAATGGGGGTGTTTTGGTAGATTGGAGAGAGGAGAAGAGAAACGGCGACAGGTCGTGCTAAGAAATGTGGACGATGGAATCGCCACGTAGGTTTGGTTGATTGGAGAGAGGAGAAGAGAAACGGCAACAGGCCGTGGTAAGAGATGTGGACGACAGAATCGCCACATGGATTTGGTTGATTGGAGAGAGGAGAAGAGAAGGGGCGAGCGACCCTGCACGTGTTGGGGTGAGATGCGGGAAGGGTTGAGCTTAAGGCAATATGATGGAGACTCCTTAATGGAAGGCTAGACTTATCCAATATCCGGTACACGGTGGAGATAGGGGTCCGAAGATCCTCTCCTTTTCGAGGATCCACTGCTTCAAATTTTATTTACAGATTTACACTGCGTCTTCTTGATGTGGCGGCCGCTTGCATCTCATGCTGAGGTTTTACCATCTTTTACTATATTCCAAAGTAGTTTTATCATTCTTCTACTTGGAGGCATATAATTTGGCCATAATTATTTCTCTTTTAGTAATGTGGAATCGTTCTCAGAACTTTTGTTGCATGTCTGGCCAATCATTGATAGATCCAGTCGGTAAGTTTGAATACCACTCAAAAGTGAGTCTTGTGAGGGAAGACCCAAAGAACTTGAGTAGATAGGGCTCGTCAGTCGCTAGATCGCCCATCGCGTTGATGTAGTAGGCTATATGTTCCTTTGGCAAATCTTGTCCGTTGAATTTATCAAAGTTTGGTGGTTTGGTGACGTCAGGAGGTAGCCTTTTGGCCACGTGATGGATGGGGTAAGATACCTTATACACATCAAAAGTGGCATATTCATCATTGCCCCTGTCGGCCAACTTCTTCTCGATCATTTGTTCTATCATCATTTTATTTGCCATTGCCAGGTCGACCGGGCTTGGGCAGAAGTGGGTTTGCAGCATCTGTGGCATCGCCACTATTGCTTGAGGTGCAGTGGCAATCCCTGATATAGAAGGACTAGGGGCTACGCTGTAGTGGTACGTGGTTGCTGGGAGGGAGTGCCCCATGTGTAGCTAGGTGCCGACTCAGCTGCGGCCACTTGTGGCAAAGCTTCGAGGCTTTGGCCGTTATTTCCTGATGTCTCAGGAGGGACTTCGACTTGCTCGATGGTAGACGCCTTTGCATTCTTCTCATTCAGTTGCTTCTTTAATATTTGAATTTCCTGTCGATGTTCTTGTAGCAGCATCAGTACCGTAGGGTCATGCATGGAAGGGTTGAGGGTGACACCTCTTTCCTCAACTGGAATTTCTTTGGATGACGTGGATGGTCTCCCACCATCATCTTCAGCCGTGATCACATTTACAGCCATCGTGATTAAGTCTGCATCTACTTCTTCAGTGCGGGTTCGTGCCGCTTTGTCATGTTCTGCGGGCAGAGCCCCGTAGCAGCTGGTCACTCCAGCCACGTAGCAAGTGAATATTTGAAGCTGTCAGCTTGCTCGAATGATGGTCGGATGGTCAATGAGTGCCGAGAAAGTGAATATTGAAGCTGTCAACTTGCTCGAATGCTGGCCGGATGGTCAATGAGCGTCGAGCTTGTCGGCCTAATTTCTTCGTAGAGGGGCAGCCTGCAGTAGCCCAGTCTTGCATCTTTTCTTTTCTCCGAGTTTGGTAGTTGTTCCCAGACTTCGCTCGTAGCGTCAGTAGCTTCCAAGGGTCGTTGTGCCCCCAAAGATGTATTTTCGAGGCCTTGGACATGCCCCCGGACAGCCCGAGCAGTGTAAGCTCGCCCTTTAGCAAGGTAGGTAACAGGTTGTGGCACGTTGACTAGTGCCAGAAAGTTGCAGGTGAGCTGGCCTTGCTTGGTCGTCCCACCTTGTGCTTCATCATGTGAAATATTGGCCCGACAAGTGTGGGACTGGAGAGTTGGCTTCCGAGAAGCTTGGGTCAACACCTCGATTTTCTCTTCTGTTCTTTCTTCTTCTCTTGGAGCTGAGGCTCGTAGCTACTTGGGCACCCAAATTTGTTTAATTCTGATTGGCTTAGGGGCCAATCCTCCCTTTGAGCTGGGCTCGAAGTGGTATATTCTCCTTCGGGCCAATGCTTGGAAAGAGTTGTGCACCGGCACCATGGAAGTCACTTGATCAGGTGTAATCTTGGCTTGTTGACCATTGAAGAAGACTCGGATGCCTCCAATGAGTGTGGATTTGCCCGAGGTAGAGTGCCAGCTCTGCAGTGTGCCGACATTCTTCTTGGCCGCCCTCCTGGCAACCAGGGTGCACTTCTTTCGATCCTCAGTGCGATGGACACAGTAGCCCACCATCTTCGTTTCTTCAGGTGCCGCCTTTGCTGTGGCGACGGGCTCAGCCTCCTAGATCTCTAGGAGGTCCATGAACAGGACCCCCAGAAAGTTGGGGAACCCAACCATCAGGGGGAAACTACCGAAGTAGGTTGGCACCGCAAGATAGCCATGATCAGCATGGCTTGCAACCACCAGATGTCCGAACGTGACCACCATTGGTTTCTTCAAAGTTCACCATGCAATTTAAAATTGAGGATGTCAGAATTTTAGGAGGAGGCCATGAGGCCCCAAATCCTGATGAAAAGATGAAAGGTGATCCCAGTCCCACCGGGTGTGCCAACTTGTAGACGCACTCAGAATTCTCATATTTTTAAATTTTATTATTGATATTGTTATATCATTTATCAATTTATTGAGTGCGGAGGCATGCCAGTCACGTATATGTGACAATATGTTCAGACTTCAAGACTGGCGTGATCTGAAGCCTACGGTGCGCTCCGTCTGACTAGCCAAATGATTGTGGATATCAGGTCAGGATTGGAGATCCGCCGTACCATATAGGTTACGGCATTAATTCTATCCCCCAAAGGGAAAAACCATTGATTAATCGCCAAGATATGACTGGGGTAGTCATTGTTTTGAAAAAAAAAAGTCATAGGTTTGCATTTCACCGCCAATACCCGATATATTAAATGGCGTTGCTAGAAAGATAGGTTACGCCTATTGGGAAGGTAACCCCTTGCGTGAGGTTTCTATCTCCGCCATGTACCGAATGTTGGTTAGAGTCTAGGTTTGTAGTCGAGTCTGCATTCCAATTTTGTATTGTTGTTTTAGGGTCGTGTTTAGTCCATTGTCTAGCCTATTAGAGAGTCAGTTTGGTTCGTCACCAAGTGTCTGCATGGCCATCCTATAGCTCTGCGAATCCCATGGATTCCCAATCGCCCAGGCGATATCACTGGTTACATGACACCCATGGGCTTGACAACCACCCTCTCCACCTCCATAGGCCTGAAGCCTCAGACTTTTATGGCTCCAATGTCCCGAGCGACTATCTACATTGGGAAACCACCATGGACAAGTATTTCGAGTGTTACACTATGTCTGGAGCCGTGGAGGTCAGTTTTGCCAAAAAGAGGCTTGTCCACAAAGTCACCTGAAAATGGGAGAGCGTTGAACGCATGAGGGAGATTAGGAGGCAATGGCCTATCGAGTCATGGAGGGAGATGAAGGATGGGCTTAGAAAGATCTACCTTCCCGAGCCAGTCACCTCCCACCAGTCCCACCCAGTCACCTCTAACCTGCCCCACCCAGTCACCTCCAACCGACCCCACCCAATCACCTCCAACCAAGTGGGTCATAGTCGGAGGCAAAGAGCCCTGCACGTAGAAGAGTCTAGGTCCAAGACTAGGCTTAGCGATTATGGGCGAATTCATCATGAAACCCCCACCCCAAGCCCAACCTTTGCCGAACTCTTGAAAATCTTTTCGGATCGGGTGGATAGGATGTGCGCTCTGATTGACAGACTCCTGCCTAAGCCTAAGGAAGTCATAGCCGGTAGTCTCAACCCGGTGCCACCTACGGACTCCCCGGGTCCTCTCACCATCATAGAGGATGCCCTCTCCCCATCCGAGAGAGATGTTTACCCTCAACCTTCACCCTTTGAACATCCCGAGCCATACTTACTTCTAAAGGGTGAGCTAATCATCGCAGAGCCACTACTTAGCTGGCTTAAAAAGGGCTTGGTCCCTAAAGCACCTTGCTACCCACCCATGGACCCTGCACTACAGATAGTGCCCGTCAACTCATTCCACACAATGTTCAGGTCTTGTCACCATGTTGATACATTGGAAGACCTTATTAAGGGATTAGGCTGGCAGTTGAAGTTGACGCGCATGTTGGCCCCAGGCTTCGACCCGCCCAAAGGTCGTGGCTTCACGCATCCCGCATTGGGGTCCATTACCTCCGTGTGCACCATTGCTCATGTCACCATGGAGGTTCTTTTATTCCTCCCCATGCTAGCCGAACCAAACTCCATTCCACTTATCCCGAGGGAGGAATCTTGTTTTCTATAAGAGACCACTGTCCCATCTACCATAATGGATGAAGGTGACCATCTACACCTTCAAGAATTCTGAACATCAGACTATGTCGTGAGGGAACCCATCTCGAGGGGTCACACATTCTTCGTTCCCTTCGACCTCTTCCCTAGTGAACCCCTTGACCCACCATATCTACTTCACTTTGTCAAGAAGGTCCACTATCTCACCTCTTCCCCACAGGCTAGTCAACCTATACTTCATCAGAAAGAGTTGCATACATCGCCATCATCTAGGGATGAAGAAGGTAACTTTGGCTCTCCTGGCCCTCCCAAACCTCCCAAACCCAAAAGGAAGTCAGTGCATGATCGGTTCACTTTAGGATGTCTAGAGTCCTCTCAAGTTGATCGAGATCCTATGCACCTTAAATCCACATTCGGATGTCCTGGACCACCATTGCATGGGTCTGCATAGCATTAGGTTTGTTTAGGGTCTTGTATGAGTTACATGCATGTGTCGAGCATATTAGGAGTCTGCATGTGTCAAGTCGAGTCAGTCTAATGCAAGCTCGTAGGTGCCAATCCCTTTTGAGTGTGAGACAAGTCGGATCTAACGCGTATGTTGTGGACTTGCCCGAGGAATATGGGTTCAGCTCTACATTCATTGTGTTAGATCTAGTCACTTATAGGGACTCAGCGGTGATTCCTAATTAGTCTTTGAGCCGTCTCCTCCCTTTGAGAGTGATCTCGCCCCTAAGTGTCCACCACTAGCCTCATTCCCATAGTAGCGTGAGCATATAGAACATATACGAGATGAGTCGGTGACGAATACTCGGAGTGGAGCATACCCGTGCTACCTGGTACGGTGGAGAGCACGACCCACATCTGATGACATGAGGATCACCTAGGTAGAGCTACGGAGGATGGATCGAGATCCGTAGGAGCGAGCAGCCGCACTCCTTACTCGACGGGGTCGAGTTCTTCCCACCCGAAGAGAATTGATGGGAATCAACACCAGACATCTAACATTTTTTTTAGTTTACATTTGTATCCTTGAGTCAATTGGCTTTTGCAATTGTAAGGCATGATAAGCTAATGGGTTAGTCATTAGAAATTAGTGGGTTTCTTTAAAATCCATGTGAGTTCGGAAAGATTGAGAGATCTATTGTTTCTCACGTTAGTTTAGATCAATTAACGTAGTTAATTCTAATTGCATCGTGATTAGTTGAGATTGTTTTTAAAATCCGTCATCTCGCCAAGGGGGACAATTCAACCCCCCTTCTTGTCTGCCATCTACTCTGGGCCAGTAGTTTAGGTGGAGGCAGAGGGGTTGTGGGTGAAGGCGAAGGCAAAGGTGGAGCTTGCTCAGGCTCAGGAAAAAATGATGAAGGGGATGGCAAAGGCGTTGGAGATGGCAGAGGTGATGGAATAGGGGTCTTTCGAAGAGGAGGCGGTGAAGGCGGTGCTGATGGGTTATGTAATGGAGACAGTGATGAAGATGGTGATGCGAGCAATGAGGGTAGTGGAGGTGGAGATGGTGATGTGGGTAATGAGGGTAGTGGAGGTGGTGGAGATGGAGAGGGTGAAGAGGAGGGTCATGGCACCCACCATCGACCTATCAACACGATGTGTCGAGTGACGTTGGGAGTAGAAGCGGTGTTGGAAATGGGAGTAGAAGAAGTAGAGGTACTCGCCTGAGCAGAGGCTTGGGTAGGTGGAGGAGATGAGGATGGGGTAGGAGACGATGAAGGTAACGGGGTAGGTGATGGAATAGGTGAGGAAACGAGTGGTGAAGTAGATGATAGAGTGGGTGCAGCACTAGATGAGGGATTACAGGGGTGCCCCTAGCCTTGTAGAGATGGAGACAGCTGCCTGGGCTGCGCTTGCTGCTGCTGCTTATTACGTAGATGTAGAATGACCTTGCGAATCGTGGCCTAATCAATCCTCTTCTGATCTTCCAGATCATAAACAACTTTTCGAAACTTGGGGCAATCATCGACCAAGTGCCCCTGCTGATGGTGAAAATCACAAAACTGAAGTATATTCCTGATCGTGGGTCGGCAAGGCATAACCGGAGGGAGTTGTAATGCTTGAGTGGCCATCAAAGCCCCGAAAATATATGGAAAATACTTTGACAACGGAGGGTGAGAAACCTACTTTGGGCAAGGTGAATGCCGAGGGATATGTGATAAAGATGGTTGTGGAGAGGGAAGCGGAGGTTGCCTAGGCAATGGTGTGTGGCTAGGGGAAGGACTCGGTGGAGGCATATGTGGAGCGGGAAGGGAGATAGGAGGTGTGTAGACAGCATCCACCTACTTGGGGTGTGATGTTCCCTTGACCGGAGGGGAAGACACAGGCGGAGACACATGTGGGTATGTGGAGGAGAAAGGCTGACTCATGGAAGTTTGATATGCGGATGATTGATGTGTGGGAGCAAAAGGCTGACTCGTGGAGGGGTATGTGGCGAAAGGCTGACTCATTGAGGGTAGACTCGTGAAGGGTTGATTTGCGGAGGTATACGTGGATGGCGAGGTGTAAGTGGCAGTAGACGATGGAGGGGACTCGGGATCAAGGGAACTTTGGAGTTGTTGACAGATGAAGTGGGCTTGACTATAGAGTTGTTTCCAGGAGGTGATATCATTAAGGGCTAAGATGAAGCGATATTCTAGCGTTGCATTAGATATCAACATCTTGATTAGATCTCCCTCCAGAATGTGCCCCGGGACTTGCACGACCAAGCGATGCCAGTGGTCGGCAAAGGTGGAGAATTCCTCTTCGGGCTTCATCTTCTCGTGGGCCAGATCCACCATAGAAAACTTGGGCCCAACCTGGTCCTGAAACTTCTGAAGGAAGTTGTCTTGGATGGCTTGAAAATTCACAACTTACTCTTGCGGAAGAGAAAAGAACCAATCTCGAGCCGGACCTTCCAATGACAGACCAAATAGATGAACCATCAAGTGTTGGTCATGTCGAAACTGTGCCGACTCATAAATAAATTCCTTCAAGTGCACAATGGTGTCACCGACTCCACCATGGCAGCGTTATGCGAGAATTTGTGATGGAGATGGAAGCCGAATATTCTGAAATGTGAACGGAACACTTAAGGAGGATTTGGGATCAACTCGGCGTCGAAGTTCATCAAGCTAGCATTGGGCTTGAGCAATCATCTCTGGGGTAGGGAGAGATCGAGAATAGTGTAGGCCAGTCTGAGAAAGAGGTTGTGAATTTGACCAAGATGGTGATGATGGGCTGGATGCGAGGATCTAGTCTGAGAAGAAGAGAAGCTCATTCTAGGAGTGGAAGGATATGCGGGCCTAGAAAAAGCATAAGCATGAGGACCTATTGGACCGGCAACATAAGCGGGAGGAGGCCCTTGAAGATAAGAAGGCCCATCATGAAGGGAAGGCCCATTAAGAAGAGAAAAAGGCCCATTAGGAGAAGGAGACCCATGAAGATGATTTGCAATAAGACGTTGGGCCTAGGCCGGGTCCATTTTGCGAACAAGGGCAGAAACATGGGCCATAAGGTTGGCTTGTCCCTCAGATGGGTCAGGGGTACCACGGGAAGATGGGCCCACATGGGAAGAGGATTCCACATGGGAATAGGAAGAAGATTGGGGATAAGAATGATATAAGGAGTTGCAATGATGCTCTATGAGGGCAGATGGAGACTTCGCCAGCCCCCAGGATTACCCCAGGTGCCTCTATGCCTGCTACTACAGTATAATCCTTGGGATATCATAGAGCAATAGGCCACAGGACTGGCAAGAATATCGGTTGACCTGCGCCTAAAGTCGGGAGAGATATCTGCAGAGTTATAGTTGGCAGTACCACCTTAGTCTACACCATGAACACAATGTGTGTCAAGCAGCTGATATGAAAATAATTAGAAGAATTGTGAAGGGAAGATGGCAGAGGATCCCCTACCTCAGTTGGCACTAACCGCAAGCTTGAAACGGTGGCCTCTGTAGACCCGGCCCCCTCGCCTGCGAGTGGACCAGATGGCCCAAGGCCACTCCATGCCAATCGGGGTGGACTAAAAGTTACATAATCACTTTCATAAGTTGAAGATGCCCCAACATCGTCAATTTTCATCCTAGCAGGTGGGAACCCCTCGTCACTAGAGTCACCGCTGTAGTCAACCCGCTCCGAGGAGGAAGTGATCTATGTCGGCTCCGGACGCTCCACTATCAAACCAGATGCCTATACGGTAGGGACATCTCCCTCGACGAAGGCTTCCTCGGTCGACCACGCAATGGAAACATCGACCGGATGGATCTCAAGAGCAGGCTCACCTCCTAAAGTGGTCCTCTCCCCAGTGGAGGCTTCCTCAGCGGCCCCTGCCACAGGAACCGAGGGCAGCTGCATCTCAACTAAAATTCGAGCAAGGAACAGTCAAGCAGACTGAAGACAAAATGGGTCATGGGAGCCCAATGAATAAATAGCAAATCACCTTCCATCTCATGGATGGGTGTCGAAGAAGGCAAGTCTCCCTCCACATGGGCTATGGGTGCTACCCCCTCTCTCTCTCCAGTCGTGGCGCCAGCTGCTACCTCTAGTCCAACTACCGCAGCAATAGTGCTGACAACTACAAAGAAAAATTAGCCAAGGCAGCCAGAACAAGCAATGAATTATGGAAGAATAAAGAATATACCTTCAGCTTTAGGCCCCTGCATATGAGAAGCCTCAAATTCTTCAAAAGATACTACTGGAGGAGGGACGATCACTGGTTCCTACTCCGCAACCTTCTTCCGGCGTGCCCGTGTCACCCGGGTCATGACCTTCTTGGCTTTGCCGACAACCTCTCTCACTTGAGACCTGGTCTGCTTTTGTGAATCACCAGTAGGTAATGGTGTTATGGTCGGGGCTGGCTCAGGGATCCCGAAGTATGCCTGCTTCTGAGCCTTAATTATCAGCTCCCTGAAGTGCCGAGTCTCCTCTGAAGAGAGTCAGACTGCACAAGCACAAAGGTGAGGGTGACACATGCAGAAATGAAAAGGAAATAGCTCAAAGCTGAAATGAAGAAATGAAAGGTACCTGCTGGCCCTGTGTACAAGGGAGAAAGAGGCAAGTAGAATAGCGAAGGCACTTTGTCTCTTGAGGCCGCCCCATGAACAAGCCAGCATACATCTCCTATCTTCTCACTTTGTTCGACCAACGACGCCAAGTCTGCGTGGCCGCGAGAAGATAGATAATAATACAAGCTCAAGTGGTCCAGCCCCCATCCATCAGCATATTTAAAGGAGATCAGAAGAGGCTGATCCAGAATAGCTTCACTCAGGCCACCAACTGAGAACCCGTGAGATCTAAGCAATGTAAATAACAAGGGAGTGTTACTATACAGTCTGTCCCGCCTGCCTTCCCCTCTGATAAAAGTCTGATAAGGATGCAAGTTGTCAGCCTCTGGATGCCAGTCAGCCACGGACGGGATGGGCTCCTCCACCGGCAGAGGGATTTGCTGAAGGGCCACCCATTCACAGCTCATGCGGCTTAACCCCCGAAGTGTCTTCACATAATCATCCTTGCTGATCTCGGGCAACTTCGGATCGACCTTAGATGAATGGCGCTTCATAGTCTTCCGAGCTTCTAAATAAGCCATCACTTCTGCGTTGGTCCAAGACTTTAACTTCTTCAAATAGGAGGGTTCAATGTCAAGGACCAACTCTGGCTTGGAGTCCAAGAATCTACGCTCTGCAACAAACCAGCAGTCTCGGTAGAAGTTTCTATAGAACCCCGTCCTCACATTCCACCACTTGACATATTTAGGAGTGACGCGAGGGAAGCGAGCAGGGGTTGGCACCCTTAATGATACCTCCTCACGGTGATGAAAAAAATCCCACCACACGTGAGCCTCGTCGTTGGCCACCTGGCTGGCTCGGTGCCTGTTCGGCAACACAAATTGTGTGGAAGAGGAAGGGATGTGCTGATCAAAGCCAAAATTCTGACTGAATCGAAATGGATAGTACGGCTCCAGCCATAGGATGCCGCTCTTCCGAAAGACAAGGATGCTTGGTCTAATAGCTAGCGCCCAATCAACCAGCTCGGGCTCCAGGATTGGCCTCGTGCACTTGGCACTAGAGATTAGATGTATAGACTCTTCTGTCTCAAACAGACTACACTTACACATCTTGTTCACGAGCGGGCTGGAATGAGCCACCAGGCTCCAGAAATACAGAACTCTGGGTGAGTCCATGGGAACCTTGGTCAGCTTGCCACGACTTCCGAGAGAGGCTGAAGGGCTGGCCCATCCTTGTCAGATGGCCCTGCTTGCTCTGCAAGATAGGTGGGAACTGGCACTGGAACTGGGATGCTGGCGGCAATCTCCTTGGCACCAGCGAGATCAAAGATGCTGGGTTGCCCCCCGGATCTCCACTGGTGGGATCGGGGCAGGTTGTTCTCCTCGAAAGATGATAACCCATTCTAGATCGAAGGCGGACGGGCAAAGAGGTGACTCGGGGACTCCTCCACGGCCTCTACCATGTCCATGACTACGACTCGGCCACGGCCAGTGTGTTCTGGAGCTGGTTGTAGTCTGAGTGGAGCCGCAGCCCTTTGTCTGGTTCTGGATGCCACTGGCTTGCCTCGCCCAGAGGCATTGATGTTATCTGGAGGTGGGATAGCCACCATGTTGCAAGTGCAGCCACGAAGCATCTGTTCCAACCATTCCACCATGATCTCCTTGTCCTTATAGAACAAGGAGAGTTCTTCTAGAATGTGAAGGGTTTTGCCCTCTTTGACTTTTTGGATACATTTCTTGGACCCTGTCTCTGAGGTGAGCACGCTTCTGCATGTCTTCCCACGGGATGTAACTGTCGAGTGGGATAGGCCCGATAGGGCGGAGAGGAATATATTCCTCCAAGTTGTCGATGAGTCACTGTAGCCTCTGGAGAGATGTTAGCTCTGCGGGGGATTGCAAGGCAGCCGCTTGTTCGGCTCATTTCTTGAGCCGCCTCTTGAGATTCTTCCTTCTGTTCCTCTCCTATTTCTTGGCGATGGCCGCCTCCAGGGGAGTAGGAGGAGGAGGAGGCACTGGAGCTGACGCTGACAGATCCCCGTGGGGATACCGTCGAGCCAATGTGTTTGCAGGGCGAGGTCGGCGACTCTTCTTTGCCCGGATCTCGATCCAGGCACCTTCTGATTGTTGTAGTTGGAAGGTGGCGTTGATCGCCTGTTTAATGACCTCGAGTGGTAGTTCCTAATAGGATAGGATTCTGAGATTGGCGTCCGGGGACGTAGGCACGGTTTGATGCCTTAACCGTGGTGGCTGTGGGAACCTACCACGAACCGGCTGACTTGTGCTAGCGTCTGAGGACATGTGCACGATTTGATGCCTTAACTGCGACGGCGAGGGAGGCTTCTCCTATTGAGCTAACGTATTGGTACTGGCATCTGAAGATGTATGCGCGGTTTGATGTTTTAGCATCGGTGGTGAGGGTTTCTGTTGAGAAGTGGCTTGAGGAGCACGAGTAACATCGTGCCTCTTGGCCTGACCTCTGTGGTGTGACTGTGTGCATGGTCGAGCGACACTCAACGAAGTCTTGGGGCCTTGCTGCCCCTGTTGGCTATCTTGATCTCGCGCGCCGGATTACCTTTGTAATGGCAGACCCGACTTGCGAACTGTTGGGAGGACCTGGTCCCATCAAGCCAGAACCTCGCCTAACTTCTGTTTTCCCTTCCTATCCTCGAGCATCGGAGGCAAGAGTGGAACAGGGGGAGGGTGAGGAGAGCTTGAGGAGCTCATCGTAGCCTCACCCACCAGGATATCCTCTCGGCCAAGAAGGACTCGGAGGCATCTAGCGGTGTCTTCTCTGGAAAGGGCAGAGACTCTAACTCCTACCAGGGTCACCATTGGGCGGCTGAGGTGGCAGGGGCCGGCTGACCGGCCTGTGATGTCGAGGAATCCAGGGAGACCGGGGGAGCAGGAGGATGAATGACGTTGGCCGAGAAGGTACTCGGCCTTATCTCTTGGCTAGCATCTTGCTCCCTACGCCTACACAGCCGCTCGAGGCCTTCTCGATTGTCGGTCTGAAACTCGAGCCATTCTGGAGTGTGCTGGTAAGGCAGCCCATGCCCACTTTCCTGCAGAGGATCAGGCTGCTCTAGTGTATTTCTGGCAGTGCTTAGAGTTTCTTCGACAGCTTGTCACCGCTGAATAAGTGCCATGGAATTCCCCTTAGCATCGATCTGCTCCCACCAGATCTCTTCCTGGATGAGGTACTGGACTTCCTCACAGGACTCGATCGTATGGCAGATTCACTCATGGAAAGGGCAGTACTGGGGGTGGCTAAAGTCCCAATGAGTGTAGTTTACCAGCGGGTCATGAGACAGGATTTGCCCCCTCTCGACGAGGACGTCGAAAAGTCGTCAGGTTCTTTCTCGGGGGAAGGAGAGGGGTCTGCGATTGTGCCAGGGCCTCCACCCTGGATACCAGATCGAGCGCTCTCTTGGGTTAGCACTGGGCTCTTCAGATTCGTCATCAGAGAGAGAAAATGCAGCCATCATGTGGATCACATTAGCCGAATGGTGAACCACATGCGCTGCTTTAGCTGGTCTAGACCACGTATGTGGCTGTGGCAGATCGACGAGACCACTCTTCATTTGAATAAGGCCGTCTCGAATCATCTTCTGTGCCTGGGTCTTGAAGACGTAGCAATCTTCAAGGGGGTGACCCAGCATGCGGTGGTATGAGCAGTAGTTGGGATCATCGATTTTCTGAGCTTTGTCCGGCTTGCAGACTTCAGGTAGTTCGACGATCTTCTGGGCCATGCAGAGGTCGAAGAGCATCTTCGTATGTTCCTTCTTGAAAGAGAAGGGCATCTTCATACGCTCTGAGAAGGAGAGAGCGGCCGGCTTGTCTGCTGGCCTTTTGTCGGAACTACTTGTCCCCGCTCCCTTACTGGCTTTAGTGGCGGGAGTGAACTCGACGATGTTCACCTCCTTACTAGACTGGCGTTCTCGTGCTTGCTTACCCTTCGCTGAGGTGTATGTCAGGTTGTCGGCAAAGAACATTTCTATTTCAGCGACTACCGAATTGAGCTGGTCAAAACCCTTGACGTTGGTGCCGAGAAGCTTTTCGCTAACCTCAACTGCCAAGCCTCGGTGACAGATATTGATGGCATCCTCTTGGACTGGCAGATTGACACACCTCATGCTGAGGTCTCGCCATTTCTTGATAAAGTTGAGGGCGCTCTCCCCCTTCTTCTGTTGGAGAGAGCAGAGCTCGGCTAAGGAGACCTTTTGCTCGTCCGTTTGAAAATGGTTGAGGAACTTCTTCTGGAGATCCGCCCAATTAATGACTGAGTTGGGCTTCAGGTGAGAATACCATTGGAAGGCCATTCCCGTAAGTGAGGTGGCGAAATAGTGGACAAGGTAAGACTCATCCAACGTGAGTTCGCCCATGGTCGTAATGTAGTAGGCCAAGTGTTCATGTGGAGACCCGTGACCGATGAATTTCTATAACTTCGGTGGCTTGGTGCACTCCGGGGGAAGTTTCTTGAGCTGGTGATGCAGTGGGTTGGGGACACTATAGAGGTCCACCGCCACAATCCCTTCTCCAAACTGGGCGAGCTTGGTCTCAACGATCCGCTCGATCATCTGGCACTGTGCCATGAGGCTTTCTGGCACCGGTGTGTTGGATGGCCGTGGTTGAGCTTCGGCCAAGGGTGTGCCGAACCTGGTTACTGTAGGGGTTCGAACGGCTACAGCTGAAGTGTTGGCACCGTTTTGCCCACCTGGCGGGACCGGCGTCTCCGTTGAAGGCCCAGTAGGTGGCTAAGGGTGGAGGTCACACTCCTGCAATAGGTCTTGTAGGAGGGCCTTCAAGTGCTGGTTCTCCTTCATAAGAGTGTCAAGAGTCACCTCTTGGACTTTATTGGCCAGAGGGTCATTATTGACCGGCTTCGCATTGACGGGGGTGGCACGATTCTCGACGGGAACTTCCTCCGCTCACGTCGATGCCTGAGGTCCGACCGAAGTGCCGACGTGGCCGGCAGGAGCTGACTGCTGGGTCGGGTGATGCAGCCTCCTGAGTTGAGAAATAGGCTGGTTTAGGTCGTCAGTCTGAACCTCAGGCTGGTGCCCGGTGGCATAACACGCGAACACCTTGACCGCGTCACTGAGGAGCTGGACCGTCCGCTTCTTCTGAGAGTGCCTCTTGGGGCGGACAGGTGTCCCCAGCCTATCAAAGACTGAGGTGCGTTGCAGAGGAGTCTCTGTCACGTCATCTGCCTGAGGGGAATTCGAGGCTGAATGTCGGTGGGGCCCGGAACGAGCCCGTCTCTGCCTTCGCCCTTCTGAACGAGAGGCACCGAATGGCTGGGCGCCATCTGACGATGCGACTGCAGAACTAGTCGCGTCTTGCTTGGCGTGGCATCCTAGTGCCCAGAATAGGTTATTAAGATGCGCCTTTCGGACGGCTTGAGCTTCCTCCCAGGTAATCCAGATTCTCCTCAAGTCAGACTATTGGTCTCCCCTGTTACTGTCTCTTCGATGGGACTTGGGAGTTCAGACACCAGACTGACGTTGGTGTCTCTGGGCCGTTGCGGGAGCATCTACCCTTCTGAGTTCCACCTTGTCTTCTTGCGTTCGACGCAGAAGGCTAAAGCGGTTGGTAGTAGGGACCGTGGAGAGGATTCGCTCTAGGGGTATGATAGGTACACCCCCGTCCAGGCGAATCCGTAGATTGCCAACAAGGATGGTCTTGCCAGAGTTACTGGTAGCAGCGGCAGGTCGCTTGCCTTTACGGCCACGACGATACTTCTTCTGGGGAGCCGAAGATGACTCCGCTCCGAGGTGGTAGACCGAGAAAACTCGGCCCATGACTGCCAGTGGCACAAGGCCATCAGCCGGCAACACTGGAATCGGTCCCCAAGACCCAAAGTCTATAGTGGAGGCCGGCGGCTGGGTGGCTCGAGTGTAAGCCCTCGCCCGAGCCGATAACAGTGTTGCGGCTACCTGCGATGACGTGCTTGTACTCGGAGTTGGCACTGCAAGGGGTGCCGGGATACTGGCGACCCGAGGCCTTGAGCCTGAACCGGGGACTGGCGGGATCGAAAGGTGGGGCACAGGGCCTTCGGTCCATACCGGGGCCGCCATGTCCCATAGAGGTAGACCCGTACTGGGAGTCGGCATCATCAAGTTGTAGGGAACATGCCCCCACGACGGAGCCGAGGGATGCGGAACCTGATGCGGATCACTCACGCCAGGCGTCGCCCGCGAGAAACTCTGGGGTTGCATGCCCGGTCTGGATGTTGAGCTGCCTCGAATTGGGGATTGATGGCCCAGGTGAGGTGGTTGCACTTTAGAAATGCGGGTCGGAAGGCCCGAATGAGGTACTGGGGAGCCCTGTCCCTGGGTCGGGAGACCCGTGCGAGGAGCTGGCTCGGCTAAGGCTCGGGGCTGACGGCCCAAGTGAGGTGTTAAGGAGCCGGGCACCTTAGAGTGGAAACCCACGACAGATTCTGACTCAACCGAGGCCCGGGGCTAGAAGCCCAAGTGAACTGCAGTGGTAGAGACTGAGACTCGAGGCGCGAAGCTCGCATCAGGAGCCGGTCAGAACTAGGCCTGGGGGCTGGTGTTTGCCCGGGCAAGAGCTCGTCCAGAACCCTTACAGGGGCCGACAATGGGAGGCCCAAGTCAGACACTTAGTCCACACAGGCAACAAAAGATATCTCGGTACTTGCATCTCAGCACACACACGACACCATCACAATTAATGAAAATCATAACTTCACATGCCACGAGTACGGATCTAGTAAACAACCGGTCACAAATAGCCTAAGTGTAAGGAAAGAGAGCACCAGCATCAGCACAAAGCCCAAGAAAAAATGCTAATCTCAGCTTACCTTCACGTCCTGGAAAAATAAATGAGCCTTCACAACACATCGGCCGTTGGACATGGCACGATAAATACGGTACACAATAGCTCTTAACACCATAATAGAGTCCAAAGCTAAGCAACCGTAAAATAAGGAAAGGATCAGGCTCAGAATAAATATTGCCCACACTTAAGTAGACACATGACAAAGGCATCACTAAGACAGTAATTCCAAGGCTAACCTTGAAAAGACTCCACCAGACGGGATGAGAAACATCAAGCTCGACCAATAGAAGCTCACCAAGAATGGTAAATCCTAACTTGCCTGAGCAACTTCTCAATCACGGAATCTAATTGAGCACTTCAATAGAAGCGTGACACATCAGGAGCTGAGCAGACTTAAGTGGGGACGACCAAAACAACGTAAGAACGTGAATGGCCATCAGATGAATGGTAAAAGTCATCAGCAACCTGAATAAATTACAAAAAATTTCAGACAAGGTACCACAGGTTTGAGCCTTTCGGCGAACATTGCTAAGTACAACATGATCGAGACAGACACCACGACAGGAACCAAGCAATAGAGAATCGCAAAACCTAACGCCAGCTGAAGACTACACTGGACTTAAGGACTCTGGAGACTATATATCTTGGATTCCCATGTACTTCACACAACAACGCTCTGATACCAGCTGTGATGACCCAGATCCCGGATACTAGATATACCCGATAGGACTATCGAATATACTTGATACACATCAGAACAAGCCGCCAATCAGTCTACTCCTAAGCCAGAGGAAACAATGCTTCGCAGGAAATGACTTACGGAGACCCGAGGGGACACCAAGAACCCTCAGCACACCTGGACATGCAACCGAGGTAGGACAGTACCCCGAGGCATCCAGAACATTGTCTCGAGCTGGACAAAACCACCGAGACATAGACAAGGTCATCTGTCAACCCTTGGTCTCACTCGGTTGACCGAAACCAGACACGACACACACACACACACAGAGCAATACGCAAGCAGAGAAGATGACAATCTGGGAAAAGTGAACCACCACTCAACCGCTAGGTGAACCCAGTAGTCAAGGGACAGTCGCTATGCGACCAGAGACAAGGATGCTGGAAGTTCTAGATTGAGTCATTAGGGAACTATCGCAGTCAGGGAAAAGACCGCGTTCAGTCACCTAAACTGACCGATCCAGAAACCACCGACACACTGACACCGCCCTAGAACATAAACCTAAGATAGACCAACACATGAACAGACACAGAATAGAACACCGAACAACACAGAATAGAACACCAGCTATCACAGCCACAACAGGACTATAATGCACCACCATAGGCGCGTTACCTGCTCTGACGCGCCAAGGGTGGGGCGTCAGGGCAACCAGGCCTAAGGCTACTACTCGGACCACGTAACGCATCAAGCCAGGCGCGCTACACCACCTAACGCACCAAGAGAGGGGCGTCAGGGCCAACGGGCCTAAAGACACGGTCTATCATAGGACCATAACACAGTGTGACGGTCTCTGGTAGGACTGTTACACCGAACCGACGGGAAAAATAGTGAAATGGCTGAATCGGCTCGTTCCACACCCCATTCACCCCGAAGTGTAGGGGAAACAAAGCCATACGACCACAGAAGACATCTGGAAGCTAAAAATGGCACATGCACGCATCCGATCTAGAAAATGGGACAATTCCAACGAATCTGCGCAAATCGGGTCACCGGGGTTCCCGGAGTCCTATCGGCCCCAAATGACAACCGATCGACATGAAACTGGTAGGTACGGGATCCTGACATCCCGATAGTCATTTTGACAGTAATTATACTGCAAATCATCACCATTTTTTGGTGAACCCTACAAACCCCAAAAATAATGATTTTCCCTAAACTGGCCCGATCTAGCCCGTTCGAGCACCAAACCACGCACAGAAGCAGGGAAAATGTGTAGGAGGAAGTGGCGATCCGTCTCCCTACCTTCACCAAAGAAACTGAGTGCCGAGACGATGAAACCGCGCTGAAAACCACAACGCGAGCTCAACCGCCGGCTTTGAATCCACCATTTGGGATCGCGCCAAAACCTATCCGATCCTCGCTCCATCACATGTCTCAGCAGCTTCCCGGTGTTGTCAGCTCACCCACGAACCCCTCCATCTGTAGCCGGAGGCGAGGAGGTGAGAGAACGAGAGAGAACGGGTGAGAGAGAGTGAGAGCGCGAGTGAGAGGAGAGAGAAGGGGGTGGGTTTATAAAAAAAAGAAATTAGAATTTTTTCTAATTTCTAAAAATCTGTAAATTGTGCCAAAAATGTACTAATTCAGAAAAATATATAAAAATAGTAGAAACGATCCTCGCGAAGAGTACATCTTGGCATTACCAGAGTACCAAAGAGAGAGATTAGCTGCTATGGGCTTCGGGGAGGTCCTTAGCATCGAGGTTACCAGGGTGGACACAGCTCTCCAGTACGCGTTGTATGAGAGGTGGGATCCGATTAGCTGAGCCTTCATCTTCCCATGGGGGCACATGATCCCGACATTAGAAGACATGGCGAGGATCAGTGGCTTGAGGGTGCATGGTAAGGCGGTAATAGGATGGTCTTATGGCAGCTACAGAGAACTAGCCTCTGCTAGGGCTGGATTTAATAAGGTTGGGGCATCCATCGTCCCAGTTATCAGAGTCGGTGCTACAAGAAAGCCTAGGGCTTCAAGGAGTAGCGATCGTAGTTGGGGAGCTACCAGAGCAGCACATCAATTGAGTGGTCGAGCAGGTGCACCCGAGCGTTGCGGCAGAGGCCGAACCGGATGGAGATAGAGGGCAGAGGTGCTTCCTAATGTTGCTGTTCGGGAAGCTTCTATTTCTGGCCCGCACTGACGTGATCAGCTATATGCTCCTACCCTTGCCGGAGGATCTAAATAGAGTGGGCAGATATGCGTGGGGAGCGACTGTCTTGGCCTTCCTATTTAACTCACTCAGCGCGACAGACCGGGTGACTATGCTAGGTGGCTTCTCGCCTTTTCTACAGGTAAATGCCCAAAAGACTTCTAAATGCTTCTAAATGCCTTTAATCTACATGCTGACACATGTTCTTAAAATGCAGATTTGGGTCTTCCTCTACCTGCCCAGGATTGGGCGAGGGACCGAACTATATCTGTAGAGGATTCCCATCGCGAGGTGGTGGAACGTAGCTCGAGATACATGGCCGATCAAGAGGTTGACCCGGGCGATCCAAGATGATGTTGACTCATTCCAGCATGCATCGGTAAACTCCTGAAATAAAACCCTTCTATATGCTTATATATGTTGACAAATGCTAACTTAGAAATGGCCTTTTTAGGTGCATTGGACACCGTACCGGGATGAGAGACACGAGGGACAGCCATGGGTGGAGGCTTCCCTGGCCTATGGAGGACGGGATATCTGGCTACACTACATCAACGTGATCGAGCCACTGCACTACCGCTTGATCATGAAGACGCGAGGCATACACCAACCTGAGGTAGTGTTTCCTCGCTGGAGTGACCAGTGCCCAGGGAAATCTTCAAAAGGTATCAGTGGCGACATAGATTGGAGCAGCCGAGCAAGGAAATACATCAAGGACTGGAAGCAGAAGGGCAGAGTAGTGACTGAGCAGGCTGATAGTGATGAGGCATACCTGAAGGCCTACGCCCAGCGGTACGGCGACCAGGTCTTCCGCAACACCTGATGACCGGTATGAACTCTAAACTGAAACTTATTCTATTCAACTGAATGATTTACCAATATATGCTATGACATTTAACTTCTAAATGCAACTAGACCCACAAGGACGCATTGCTGAGCTCGAGGGGCTACTCCATGCTACCGTTCGTCAGCGAGACGAGTACCGGACAACTCTGGAACTTCTGGTGAGCTCTCCTAAAACCCTTGGACTTAAATGAACGTTTATATTTATGATGGTTAACTGACTTCTATGTGCAGCGGGCCGAGGGAGCCGAGAGGACCAGACCAGATGCACCATCCTCCTCTTCACAGCCTGCTGGGGAACGGGCTGAGCAAGATGCGGAGTTTTCCTGGGCCGTAGCTCGAGCCGAGGAGGCCGAGGCAACCCTCGCGGAGCAGGTCAGAAACTTAAATTTAAATACTTCATGATTTATGCACATTCATAGACTGACTATGATGCAAATGCAAACTACAGGCGAGAGAGCTGACCACAGTAATAGCTGAGGCAGATCGGGCTAGAACGAAGACTGAGCAGACTCGAGCAGAGCTAGAGCGCTCACGAGCAGAGGTAGGGCGCCTTCAGGCAGAGGTGGCGGAGGTACTTTACCTTCGAGAGGAGGAGCGACTCTGAGGGGAGAGGACCCGGTCGAGTGCGGATGAAGGGGAGGTCGCACGACTTTGGGCTGACGTGGCGAGGCTAAGGGGTGAGTGGGACCAGCTCCGATCACAGACACTTGAGATGAAGGGCACCATTGTCGGCCTGAAGGATGCCTTCCTACTTATGGGAAAGGGGGCAGGAAGAAGGAGCCAGAGTGTTGCTCCGAGTAGTGCAGTAGGTGGATCACGGAGTGGTACCCAGAGTGTTGCTCACAGCGGATCAGTAGGAGACTTCCCTACCAGTTCTTTCGTCCTGCAGAGGAACGAGGAGGCGGGGAGGAGACGAGCACGGGAGGAGGAGCAGAGTGAGATGAAGCCGCCTGCCAAGCGGCAGGAGGGTACTGGGGATAGTGGCGGCCTGGGAGACAGACCAGCCAAGTGATATGTTTTTATTTTATTTTTTTTAGTTCCTGTTCTTCCTTCTGACACACACACTTGTACATGATAGTTAGAAATGAAATGAAAATTTTGTTTTTGTTGTCCTTTTAATTTGTTTATGCAAATGAAAATGCAAATGGGATGTATGAAATGCATATGTGGATGTGTGGATGAGTCTACTTCTCTAGACCTAGACCCTACTTCCCTAGACTCGACAGTCCCTACATCTAACCTAGGAGAAAGCAAACCTACTAGAAGGGAAGAAGTAGGGGTCTTGTGCCCCTGGGAAGAGGATGGGCAGTAGATAGCGTAATCTTCCACAGAAATCTCTATTTCAAAATCGACATTTTTTTTGGAGATTGGTGGAAATCATACAGCAAGATGGAAAGGATGAAGGGGGAGGAGGAGGAGGAAGTGCCCGGGGGCAGAGAGACGGAAAGATAATATCAAAGAAGGGATCGGAAGATCGGAACCACATGTTGGACAAATCGGCAGGTGAGACGGGTGACCACCTGGATGTTAAATCAATCGGTGGGCAGCGCCCGCATGGACAATTGATAATAAGAAATTCGATCGGCCTCTCAGGCCGAAAGGGAGGCTGAAATCTGGATGGATCAATAAGAAGGGGTGGCAGACGAGGAATAAAGCTTAGTTGTAGAATGAGGGATTTTATACGGGAAGGAGACCAAGTAAAGAGAATAGGTGAGCTCGCCTTTTCCCGCGGGTAGTCAGCTGACTTTTTCGGCTTCCACTGTACAAGCCGAACCTTTTAACTTTTCTGGCGCCAATCTTCTTCATGAAATAACCTGACAAACGCCTGACTAAAATCAAGCATGTCATCAACTGGCCCCTTCGACAGCAGAGGTGGACTATCAACTGTGCAAGCTGTGCTTTTCTTCTCTGACTATGCTGATTGTAAAGTTCTTGGCTGGAGGGGGCCTTTAATAAAATGTTGGCAATAGCCCCAGGTAAGTAGTCCTGAGTCACCCAAAATTGAAAAGGCAGACTCTTGATAGCCGAGACCCCGTCTACTCATCTTTCTTCCATTGGGAACCGGCTTAGTTTGCCCTTGGAGTTGTGCACCGAGGCCCCTCCCCGGTTGATAGCGTAGCTTCAGAATAATGGACCAACCTTTTGCATCCCAGATCTTTGGCTTCTCTTTTACATTAATAGGTGCAGTAACGGGCTTGCGGGGTGCATACGCCCAAGGGAAGTCAAGATGGAGCACTGAAATCACTGGCCAACTGCTGGGCCATAGAGGTGGCAAAATCTTCTCTGATATAGCCTTAATTGACCGGACAGTGGACAAACTTTTCACCTTAACCACCCTCCCTTGAAACAGGAACTTGAGACACTGATGAGCAGTGGATGGCACGACACTCAGAGTATCGATCCACGGATGACGCAGGATAGCTTTGAACATAGGGTCAATGTCCAGCACATAAAATTCAATGGGCACAGTAAGGGGCCCAAGCTCAGCTTGAATGGTGACAACCCCGTGACAAGCTCTTCTTGAATTGTCATAAGCTGCTATGGCAGTTGGGGTAGGGCGTAGGAGTTCCTCTGTCAAGTTGCAGGCCCTGAGTGTGCTGAGTGGCAAAACATTGATAGATGCCCTTGTATCAACCAAAGCTGCATCCACACTGACTTTATTCGAAATAATAGTAATGTACAGTGGCATCTGCTGAGCTTCCGGAGGTGCTAGCTCAGTTTCAGAGAAGGTAATTACTGACCATCTGGAGATTGTTGCCAATGTTGTAGGTAAACTATCGGTTGCCACATCTTCACTAACCATCACCTTCTGAAGAAAATTCCTCAATGCGTCTTGGTGAAGGGTAGATCTTTTGATATGCTCTAGCATAGATATTTTAGTGGGCACCATGTCTAGATGATGCAACAAGTCATATTGGGTACCCGGGAGTGGCTCAGTTTGATGCAGGACGACAATGAGACTCGATGTTGTGGACACGCTCCTTGGACTTCTACTAGACGACGTGACTAGAGGATCGATGAGACCAGTAACTACACAACCAACTCAACACCTACGTGGCTCCTGATGTGTCAAGCGTGTCCATACAAGAAGCACTCGCTCACGGTCGCCCCCGGCGAGGGAAACGAGGCGATCTGCTCGGTTGAGAAATCGGCGATGGGTCTTGGGTGATTAGCTTACTCTCATACTCGGAACGAGTCACGGGACAAGTCTCGCTCTCACAACTCACAGCGGTGATTAAGATGATCAAGCTAGGGACCTATCATGCTCACGAGCAGCGACGTCAAGAGCCTATACTAGGAAAGCAAGTAACTAAAGCGAGGGTGCAAGTGTACCTCCATGCTCCCGGCATGGGGAAGACAATCCTGGCCAACTCCGTACTCCTGGTTAACAAACTTTACAGCAGTACAAAATGTATCAACCCACTCCACATAGGGAGGTAATAGGTCACATGTGGGGCCCTGGAGTATTGGGAATTGGGTTGACGGGCAGCATCTTGATGTCGCTCCGTCGGTGCCGAAACCCGCATTTTGGTGCTGTCCGGACGACGCGTTCGGCGGGTTCGTGGGGCCCACGTGCTGCTCGATCCTCCGAATCTGACGGAGTGAGTCCGACTGTGATGATGACACCTGGTAGTGCACTCCCCTGGATGGCGGTCAGGCTGGAACACCGGTCGGTGGCGGGATGGCTCCGATCTCCACTTGTTGGAGCTGCTGTCCACGGATCTTATTCGACTGAGCCGGTTCAGTATGTTCAGCTTCCACCAGGTATTCATCAAAAGTTCCCCCGATGAGCTGTCTTCTGTTGGGTAAGAAGTGGATACAGTGTCCACTTCATAACGCCCACTGTAATAATATTCTTCAAGGGTGAAACCCAACCCTGGATGTTGGGAAACATGCCTCAGTTCTTTGTCCATGCTGGCGGGATGCCAGAGCCTTTGGAATGCTTCTTTCTCCTTGCGAGGCTGGCTGGAGGGGATATGCTACTTCCGAAACATCTTCGCCATTCGGCTTGTTGTGAATGTCAGCCCTTAAACGGGGACTGACGGGTTCTCAATATCTTTAGGGAGATGACAGTCGACATCTTCCTGTGCAGGGTGCTCCTCAGTCGTATAAAATAAGCTACTAGGGCGTTCAGACTGCGCCACCTCCCATGCTTTGAAAGGCTCGACAGTGATGTGCTTGAGGCCGAATATTGGCCTGGTGAGACATTCCGGGATTTCAATAGGGCCGAGGTGCTGCTTGACCTTGGCTTCATTAGCTTCAGGGTAGGTAGCGGGACGTGCTGCTCTGTCCACCTCTCCTATGCTTGCAATATGTGAGACCGTCTTGGGATTGACATATCCCGGTGGCGATGGTGGAAACCAGTCACTATCGGAGGTACTTTTTGATGCCCTGGCAAGGGTCTTGGTCTTGGAGGCCTTTTGTGATGGCTCCGCATATAGAGAAGAGTCAAGTAGATGACACTCGAACACTTCAAATGGGTGGAGGTCAGCGAATATCCTCTCCTCCTTCCCCTCTTAGTTGTATTTGATGCATTGGTGCAGCGTGGAGGGTACCACCATATTTTCATGCCGCCAGGGGCAGCCGAGTAGTGCCTTGTATGAGGTATTAGAGTTGATGACATGAAATTGCACCGTGGTAGTAAAATCTGCCATGGTGAGCGTGAATTCTACCACTCCCAGCGGCACTTCAAGCGTCTGATTGAAGCCCACGATATGCATATCTCTGACTTTGTCGAGGCGCACATTGAAGTAGCACCTCTGATATATTCTGTATGGCAAAAAGTTGACGGCTGCTCCGGGATCCACCAGAATTCTGTTCAGCTCCTGACCATTCAACTGCCCCTTCATGTACAGCAGTCTGTTGTGGTTGGCTATAGGGAGTAGCATATCCTCCTGAGTGAAGGTCACATTGGCCTTCGACAGTGCTTCAGCCTGATAGGTCTCAAACTGGGCAGGCATCTGCAAAGCAGTGATGATTTCCTATCGGGTCTCTTCACTCAGGGAGAGGATCTCCCAGATAGTGAACCTTTTCGGAAGCTTTTTATGAAGCTTTATTATTCTACTTCTAGCTCAGACATTGTACAGCTTCATTTCTTCTACCCACCTGGGCTTGGAAGACCCTTGAACTGCGGCCTCTGACGGACTTGCTTCATCGGACTCTGAGTCTGCACCTTTCTGCTTGGTGTCATCCCCTTGCTGTCCCTTGTCATCTACCGTTGGGCGGGTCTTGTCTTCATCTAGAGCACTAGAAGGTTGCTGAAGCTGTGGGTGAGTGCCCCCAGTCGCAGGGCTGGCCTCTTGCCACGGCTGCTTGCCCTTTGACATCTTCAGGAATTTGGGGAAGGAAGGGACTGCGGTGCTGCCCCCACTCTGAGTGTATAGTCCTGAAGGAGGAGGGATTTGGACTCCCTTGACCTCTGGAGGAGGTATCTTATAGGCCTGCTCTCCCCTAAAGATAATATTGTCATTGGCGGGCGGCTGGCGTCCCCATTTTCGGCCTGACCGTGTTGCATGTGTAGCGGTCGTGGCTTCGGTCTGGCTTGCCACAGCAGCGGGTGTAAAGCATATTTCCTCTTCATCTTCCTCACTGGGCAAATTAAAGAGAGCATAGAGGGTATTACAGGAGAGCACTATCTTCGTCTTGACCTTGCCGGCTCTTCTTTTCTTATTTTACTTCTTTTTCTTGTCTCCGGTTAGCGCTTGCCCCCAGAACAAGCTGTCATCTTTTTCTAATGCTTTGTCCATCTCCCCTTGTTGTTCTAGTGAGAGTTGCTCCAATTCTTGCCATAGGACATGGTCCCGTATCAGCAAAGGCTTCAACTCAGGCTGTTCATATTCATCTGGCCCGTTTATGTAGTCCTACAGCCACCTAGCCTCTGGACTAATCTCTTTAGTCAATAGTAGCAGAGTCTGTCTCCTCCGATTGTGCGTGTGTACTCTGATGACTGTCAGTGGGCTGATCCACACGAGTGTTGTCACTGGGGGAATGGGTCGTGGTGTGATGCCACGAATGTGTGCTCCCACCTTCGAACGAGGTGGAGTTTTCTTCTTGGTCTTTGTAGGGACTTGCTGCCATCCCTGTTGCTCTTTAATTGGTGTTAGGAAGCAAGCCTCATAAGTATGTTGAGTGCTGGCTTCTGCAATTTCTTTAGGCAGTGCCTGATATAAGGAAATCATGTTGGCTGCAGCTCTCCTCAGAGGCGCTTCATGAGGTTGTGGAGGGTCAACCTTGTACTCTCCCAACTCTATTTCTTCTTTCTTCACCATGCCTCTGAGCCACTCTTCTAATGGCCTTCTTTTCTTCTGTAGTGGCTTCTTCGGGAGAGGACTGGTCATGATAATACTTAGAAATCTCATAGTACCACGGTTTCTCTTCGTCAGTCAGTTCTTCTTCTCAATCCATTAGCATGACTTCCTTGTTCTCGACGATCTCTCCGCCCTTAAGCTTCTTAAGCACCTTCTCCTTAACACTAAGAAATGTAGGATCCTTGATGGTAGGAGTATGGCGCTTGTGAATAAGAGCAGAATGGAAGTCCCATTCGGGGAGAAAAACCAAGGCGGAAGCAAGTGAAGCAAGAGCGTCAGCTAAGATGTTCTAACTGCGAGGGACATGGATGAAGATTAGCTTAGTGAAGAGCTTAGCATAGGCAGACGCGAGTTCCTGGTAGGGTTTGAGTTTGGGATCGAGCGTGCAGCATTTGATGAGCACTTGGCTTAGAATGAGCTGACTATCACCAACAATGCGTAATTGGGTAGCACCAAATTGATGGGCGGTCTGTAGTCCTGCCAGAAGAGTCTCATACTCAGCTATATTATTTGTAACAAGGAAAGTAAGCTGAGAAGCCCATGCCCTGGATTGCATCTAAATTTCATGTGAGCTTGTGCATTGAAGTGGCTGGATGCATGTGAATCAAAATTCTTGTATATGGCTCCATTTCAATACAAGAACATGCATGTTGATGAAACAACGACAATGTGATTGTGCATTAAGTTGCATTGCCTTAAGACTGACATGAATGACTTGTCTATATCAGTACAGGTTCATGTTGCTTTCAGACCTTTGAATCTTTGGTAATATTCTTCTTATCTTGAGTTGGGAAATATGGTCTTTCAAGTGTCCTTTATGCATGTTTATCCACTTGGTTAAATCAATTTTTGATTGGGGTATGAGGCCCTTTAATGGCTGTGCTTGTGATGTGAAACCACTCCTTGGACCTAGCAAGCAAGCACGAACGGAACGGTGGACTCACTCGCGTAGCGCACACCTGGGTCCGTAGGTGGACCGACGATGGGGGATGAGGGTCCGAAGTGGGACCTCGCTATTCCGGAGTTTGGCTAGCTTGAGATTGAACCCCTATGGGTCTGAGATGCCCAAACCAACCGGCGGCCAACATGCCGAGGGCGTGGGTTGTAGGGTCTCTCTCACAACTCACTTCGCAGTGGCACTCGATTTGGTGGATTCCGGACCGGGCACTCGCTCACCGTCTGACAGGCAATTGAAAGCAATAATAAGCCAACAAAGATAATTCTACCAGTAGAGGAGAGTGATCAGGAGCTCACCTGATCAGTGTGAAGATGCCGATCCTGGTCGAAGATGAGGGCGAGCGGGGAGGCGTGGGTACGCACCCACACAACCCGTTGGTGTCGCTTTGTCCTGAAAATTAAAAGTGAATACACCACTACGCCTCACACAGGAGGGATGATCTCGGGGTGGGGGTTAAGAGTTTTACGTCCATACACTACCTCCACACAGGGAGGGGCTGTAAGCCAGCCAGGCGGGGAGGGGAAGTGAGGCTAGAAGCCGTTATGCCGATCCCCGTTGATTCTGCCAGCTTTTGGAACAGTCAGATAGATAGTCGAAGATGGTGCCATCACATCCTCCCCCGAGCTCAAAACAAGTTGGAACTAGTGCCAAAATTCTCTGACCTGACCCAGGAGGCTGTTGGAATTTTCGTGGAAGTTCTTGTTGGTGTCGCTGGCCAGGGTACGGTCTGGAACAGGGCCCAACCGCTCTAGTTTGGGTTGCTCTCAGTCTCATGGTACTGGAAGATGAGGGTGCCACAAACATCCCCATGATCTGTTGGAGGCGAGACTAGAGCCGTTGCGATCGCAGTTAAGTCCTCCTTGATCCAAGACCAACGGCGCCATCGGCAGATGTCAGAGGTGATCGCGGTGGCCAGGACAGTGGTGGTGGGTTGGTGCAGGCTCAGGGAGACTAACCTGGCACACATTGGATGAAAAAAATTGGAACTTCTGATGACGAGGTTCAAACTTAGCTCTGCTTCTTGGATATGAAAGAAGACTGGAGGGGGAAGTCCTCAGCCAAGTGGTGCTCCATGAATCCCAGGGATCTGGTTGTGGGAGCCTCTGCCATCCTCCTCTAGTAGTCTATCTGGGCAGAACTGCGCAGTCAAGGGAGATTCGTTCTCACAGGCAGCTCGGAGGTCAGACAATGACGAAACCACCTCGCCTGGAAAGCTATCTGGATGACCTTTCCAGAGGTATATGACTTGCCACCAGAAAACTCAGGTAAGGATTGGAGATGATGCTGCTTCTAGGACCCTTGCTTGCTGCTTGTGAATCGAGACTGTAGGTTGAAGATGATAGGTGTGGTGATGGGCGACCAAATGGCAGGGGGATGGGGGCGAAAGCTTGTGGGCTGTTGCTGAAGGAGTCTAGGGGTGATGGAGGTGGCTGGGATGTGAAGGGGGGGCAGAGCTAGGGCTTAGGGGCTAAGTGGATGGGGTGTTGGGGCAGGGAGGGTATGGTCTGTGCAAGGTGGTGGAAGAGTGGGGGATAGGTTGATCAACGGAGAAGAGGTGGATTTCGACCGATTCTACCCGTGATTCATAGTTAGATTTCTTTCATTTTGTGGTTTGGATGGCAGGGATAGTTTCCTAGGTGTTTTCCCCCTCGTAGGAGGTGAGTGGGACGTGCAATCGAACGTCTGGTTGAGGTTCTGTTCGGGCAAACCCCATAGTGGGCCACCAGATCGATGGTCGCTAGGGTTGGAAGCCTTGCCCAATTGGGCAGCCAGGTGTCTGGCCACCCAGCTCTCTAGGTGGCCAGGGATGTAGCCACCCAGTTTGGTGGGTGGCTAGGTCCTTGGCCGCCCAGAGGACTATGGTCGCCTAGTGGATTGGCAATGTGGAGAAACCAGCCCTCTGGCCGCCCAGGTGTTGGATGACTAGGGAGCTCGCCACCCAGTGTGCCCTATCCTAGTGTGCTGGGCGGCTAGGGAGGTGGCCACCCATGCAGTTTTAGAAGCCAAACTTATGGCAATGTAGATTTTGAGTCGTCGAGTGTCCTTCGTAACCTCGTGACCCGTGGAGGGTTGTTCACACATGGTTTGATGTTCCACAGAGGGTTGTTCCCGCGTGGTTTGGTGTTCCACGAAGGGATGTTCTCATGTGGTTTGGTGTTCCACAAAGGGTTATTCCCACTTGATCCGTGTGTGTATGAGCCGGTGGTGCTCCGATGATTTCTATTCCAACTATGTGTTTTTACCTTACGTGACACACCCCTAGTTGTAGCCTCTAGACGTTGAGGAGTCTGCCTAGTGTGAGGGCTTTCCCGTGAGATGGTTTCGAGCTGGTTGTAGTGGGCCCTTGTGCATACATAGGCATCAAGGACCCTGTCTACATTCTCAAAGTAGGCATCAGGGATTCTGTCTACTCTGGGTTAGCCTGAGTCCGGGATAGGGAAAAACCAGTCATAGGGCCTAGACGTCGAAGACTCTGTCTAGTGTGTGCACACGTGGTTGGGGGCTCAGACACCGTGTTAATGAGCATGGACCCCAGCTACTTTTGGTATTATGGTGTGTATGTGTGTGTGTCTCACTGCCACGTGCTTGGACGAGAGGATGTCTATGTGTGAGATAGGAAGTGGGTGGTAAGACGTCAATGGACACGTCCGATCTTGCTTCTAGTGGGTGGTTTCTCCTATCACTCGAGCGATGGTTCTCCCAGTGGTTGAGGTTGCAGTTTTTCGATAGTGAGGTCGTGGTCCTCCCGATAGTTATGGTAGTGGTTTTCTCGACCGCGAGGTTATGCTTTCTAGCATTTGGCTTAAGTGTAGTCATGTCTCCTTTGACACGTGCGGGCTTAGTACGATGAGTTTTATTATTTTTTTGCACTTGAGGTGTCATGTTGCTTGCGTGAGGCTTTGCGATAGTGTAGTTTGCTTTCCGTTTTTATTGGTTCACTATCATTATTGTTGTTATAGATGCTATTGTTTTGTGTGGTAGGGTTCCAAAGGTCCCCTATGCAGTCAATGAGATAAGGCTCACCCCTTTTTCTTTCAATTGTGGTGCACCTCCATGTGGTTTGGAGGTCCTGTGTGGCATTAGAGGAGTTTCTTAGTTGCTAGCGTGCTAGAGTTGGGGTTGTTATGTCCCAGGTTTTGATGATGTCTGACTATGTCTCATTGATGAGTCTAACATGGTTTTGATGATACATTGAAGATGGGCAGTGTGAAGAAAGAAGATAGGTAGAAGATCAAAAGTTCAGTCAATAGACTATTAAGAATGAGTCGACGCAATGGTCATTTGGCATCGACGCAACAGCAGTAGCAATTGCAATATAAGTAACGATATCACAAGGCTGCGTCGACGCAACCTTCTGGATGCATCGACTCCGGACGGCCTATAGAAGCAGCTTTAAGCACACATCTACAAGTGCGTCGACGCAAGAATCTCAATGCGTCGACGCAGCGTCAGCTCCAGCACCGTTCATACGGGTGACACCCCTCAGCTGTGTCGACATTACTTTTATAGTAGGTCGACACAAGGGTCACTCACAGAAGTCGCTTCGGATGTATCTTTACAAGGATGCGTCGACGCACCATCTTAGCTGCGTCGATGCACAATGGCTTAACTCGCAACAATTCAAGTGGAAGGCTAGATGCGTTGACTCAATTCCTTCACTGCGTCGATGCATACTCACCTAGGCTCCTAGCAGCTAATGAAGACAGGAAGCTGCGTCGACGCAAGGGCACTAGGTGCGTCGACGCACATGAAGAATTTTTGTCCAACTCAAGGCAATTCATTCAAACTCACAACATCCTCAGAAGTCAATGACGTAAGCTCTGAAAACATGTGATTCAACGTCTGAAAAGGAGGTCCTAGGATAGAGAACTGTCCTTTTCATTATGAGAAAGTTAGATTACCTTTTTGTGACAAGGATCTGTCACATAACATATTTAGGAAAAGTCAGTTTTCATGGTGTCCTTGGTTCTACAATCAACCAATCATTTTTCACCTCCAAAAAGTACCTAGGACAGAGATATCCATCCTTTCTATCCTAAGCTAATGAGAAAGCAGAACAGAAAAAGGTCCTTGACAAAGAACCTTATTTTATTCAGGTGGATACCAGCACACGCGTACTGGCGGGCTACAACTAGTGGAGTGTCTCTGAAGGAGTAGACTCTCAAGCCACGAAAAATAACGTTCGAACCCGACGAAGTACGGGGACTGTCCCACGTATCAGCACCGTCGCACGGTGACCACAGTCGGAGAAGAAATGGGACTGTAAAACACCCGGTGCAGTTCAGAGCCTGGCAATCCTACCTAGGTGCGCCACAAGCTCTGACGGTCTACCACTGGGCCGTCACAGTAGTTTGACGTCCCAACAGAGGGGCGCCAGGCCAACGGTGCAAAACGCACTGTGACGCGCCAACCTTGGTGCGTCATAGTCCATAACGCGCCAAACCAAGTGCGTCAGGAGACGAGTAGAAACAAGCTATGACACGCACTGCTTGAGGCGTCACAACCTCTGACGGACCACATTTGGTGTGTCAGGAGACACAATGAAATCTGTTGTGACGTGCACCCCTCGGGGCGTCACAGCCTCTAATGGTGCTACCTAGGAACGTTAGGGCGAAGGGCACTGTCAACTCTGACGCTCCCTCACTGGGGCGTCACAAGGCTCTAACGGACCACCGTGGGTGTGTCACAGGCCTTAACCCCCCAACGGTCAGAAACTCAATGGTCAGAAAACCATAACGGTCGGATGCCAATGGTCGGATCGTCACTCTGACGGTCCACCCTAGGCGTGTCACACACCCTGGTGGTCTATTGTAGGACCGTTAGGCCCACGAGCCACCCAATTGGCAAGACTATGTCTTGTGACGCCACACTTGGGGCGTCACAGTCTGTGACGCGCCCACCTTGGGGAGTCACACACAGTGATGGTCACTAGAAGGACCATCACACTGTTCCGATGGTGAAGTGGCGGGAAATAGCCAAAAACACCAACCATGGCCCCATACCTCCATGGGAGAGGGGGAAAACAAGGGGGAATCCCCCTGGGGACCCCTAGCATGCTTCTAAGCCATCAAAATGCCAAATCGCGGCTTAAATTCATAGATCGGGTGAACTCTCCCCAAATCATGGAAAACCCTAACCTAGCATGAATACCCATCTCTCGACCTCCCCTCGGGCTAGAAATCACGAAAAAGGAACGCGGGGAGCTAGGGAACGTCACCCTATCTCAATCACGCATCGGATCGACCACGAATCACGAAGAACTCTTTGAAACCCTCACCCCTTCACGATCTCCAATAAGCTTTACGCCGCCACGATCGCCTCACCGTCGTCGTCGTCACCACGCCGTCGTCCCGTGCCATCTACAGTCGGAGGGGACGCTGCCCCGAGGTCGCCAGACGAAGAGGAGGAAGAGAGGGGCGCTCACGTTGGGAGGAAGAAGGAAAGAGGAAGAAGAAGAAGAAAATGTAAAAAGATTAAAGAAATGCCCCTATTTATAGAAAATCTAGATTTTTAAAAAAATACTAAAAAATAGAAAATCATGTTTTTGCGATCCTCGGAATGCACTGATCGCAACGGTGCCACTCACGCCCGGGTGAACGACTCGGTTTGCCCGCAGCGGAGTTCTGCAGGATTTGTCGAAAACTAGGTCAGGAATCGAAAAAATGTGCGAAAAAGTCACGGAACGCCTCTGGGCTTCCGAAACGACCCCGGATCGCGTCGATCTGAACATAAAAGATGTCTGAAACGTAATTTCAGACACAACGGAGCCCGAACACTCTGAGAAAATAGATTCGGAACCCAAAAATAAGGATCTGAAAGATCTGGGATATTACAGTACCTCCCTCCATGACCCTTTCAAGGAGCATGGGAGGGGAATAGTACCGAAACTCCTCCCGAACAGACGGAGGTGCCAGATCTCGGCACCGGTTGTATAGGGAGGCCTGGACGGTGATCCTCCCTTGCTAAAGAGGAGGAGGCTCTTCTGGGAGTGCCGAGGTCAGAGCATCCCCTCCAGTCGTCCCCAATCTCTAGACAACGATGCTCGGCTTGGCCTGGACCCACATCTCGACATCCTCCTCCTCGACATGCATCCCGTCAACCCTGACCAAGATCTCGGAGCTGACCTCCTCCCCCTGTGCTCCCACCGGCTCGGAGGAAGTCCCCTCAATCGCTGTGGACACCTCTAGCTCGATCGGTGGAAGGCTCGAGTGACAGACACCCTCAGCTATGAGCTCCTCAGTTGGGCGGGAAGTCTTCACTTTCTTCGACTGCTTCTTCTCAGTTGTCAACGCCTTCATCAAATCCAGCAACAGTCGCTCCCCGGCATCTATCCGCTTGGACCATCGGTGTTCGGAGGCATCATCAATAGCAAATTGCTTGCCCTTATCCCGGGTAGAAGAAGGACCTGCTGAAGCTTGAGGCACGCTTGGAGTAGTCGTCCCCTCCAGCTTGACGACCTCCCGATCGGCTGGTCGCCCCTCGCCACCACCGCGTCTTGCTTCTGCTCAACAAAAGGCAAGTCATCAACAAAGGGCTCAACCGACCGAAATAAGAAAGTACGAAAGCTGAAGCTTAAAGGGAATCGGGTGTTTAGACCCTATCTTAACACCTTTGTGGTTGTCTTCATTGATGATGTGATACAAGATGGGGATGACATTTCCATATGGTATCTCACCAATTCTGGTAACTCTGATATCAATTCTACATATAGTTATATCAAATGGCATGCAGATGGTACTCCAACTATCAAGCTGTGGTATCGAAGGTTTCCTCCTCATGCCTCTTTACTCTACTGGAAAGTCCTTAATCATGCAGTGCCAGTTGACAGTCAGATTCAAAACAGTGGAGTTCATATTGCATCTTGTTGTAATTGCTACTTACTCTCTCATGTAGTTGAAGATTTTGATCACCTATTTCTTAATAGTGAAGTGGCCACTTACCTATGGAATAAATTTAGTCCTATTCTTGACAATTCATATTTGGAAATAAGAAACATAAACAGTCGGCTCCAATACATACTCAATGAGGTAACCATTCACAGCCCGCAAGGCTTTGTCACATTGTTAGTGGTCATGCTGATTGTGTGGGAAATATGGAAGTACAGATGCCGCAACAGATTTGAAGGCCATAGGATTCACTTCTCTCGAATAGCTGATCAGATCCTTGATGATTCTTCCCAGGTTATGCGGCATATCACCTTTAAATATAGTGCTGGCAACCGTAACTCCTTTAGTTATGCTCTCCATTCCTTGGGCATCACTATAAAACATAAAGTTCTTTCTTGTATCACTGTTCGATGGCTTGCTCCCAAGTCCAAATTTTCTCTCAATGTGGATGGTGCCAGCAAAGGCAATCCCGGTCCTTCAGGGGGAGGTGGCTGCTTCAGAGACCCCCATGGGAAAATGCTATTGGGTTTTTCATATTTTTATGGTTATGGATCTAACATGGTTGCAGAAGGAAGGGCTCTTCTTGATGGCCTTAGATTGGCTCAGTTGCACAATATTCCAGTTTCTATCATATATTCTGATTCTAAATCTCTGATTGATCTGCTAAAATATAAAAGAAGTCCTCCTTGGTCACTTCTTCCTTGGTGGAGAAAGCTACAGGATGTTGTCAGCATGTTTCATTGTCCCATTGTACATTCCTTCAGGGAAACAAATCAGGTTGCGGATGCTTTGGCCAACTACGCCATCTCCATGGGTCACAATGTTGAATTCTCATCTGCAAGGGAGCTTCCACTAGTGGCTAGAGGATATACCACGGCTGATGCTTCTTGCATCCCCAACATCCGTATTCGTCGTGTATAGTCACAGTTTTCTTTTTTTTTACTATACACCTGGAATTGTATAGCTACAGCCCCTTCTTTTCCTTTTCAAGTGTACTCAAGGGGCATTTCCCCCCTGAACTGCTATACATTCTTTTAAGCAATAAAATTGCATCTAGTGACATGAAGGTGGAGTGAGAACATTCCTTTCCTTTGGAAAGGGATGCACTCTCCCTTTATTCCATTAGATGTTTTGGCTAAAAAAAAGGTACAACTTTGGTTGTCTAGGTTCTCCCAGTGTTGTCCAGTCAGGTAGGTGTCATGGACATGCTAGGTCCATATTTGGATGTCTAGGACCACCCCTGTATTCGTATAGGCATGAGTCCACACAACTATTTCAGAGTCTACATCATCATCACCATCTTGAGTCTAGCAACGCATGATATAAAGAGCTGGCCGATGCTCATAGACACCCTCACGAGTTCCAAGAGGGTGATCACGTCATGATCAGTGTTAGACCTAAATGGTTTCCCTCTGGGACTGTGAAGAAACTATAGGCCTGTGGTGCTGGCCCCTTTCCAGTGTTGAGGCGAGTTGGGTCCAATGCATATGTTGTTGACTTGCCAGAGGACTATGGTATCGGTTCCACATTCAATGTCTTGAATTTAGTCACATATAGGGACCCGGCAGTGATTCCTAGTGAGTTATTCGCGTCTTCTCCACCCCTTATGAGCAACCCCTCCCTTGAGAGCCCACTTCCAGCCTCGTCACCTCAGCAACGTGAGCGTATAGAGTGTATACTAGATGAGCAGGTGACGATCACTAGGAGTGGCACATATTAGTGCTACTTGGTGTGTTGGAGAGGACGGCCTACGTCCGATGATACATGGATCACCCGGGCAGAGCTGGAGAGGTTAGATCTGGACTTGTTGGAGCGATACTTGAGTGATAGAGACCCTTACTCGACGGGGTCGAGTTCCTCCCGCCTAGGGGGAGTTGGTGAGGACACCCGAGCTAGAGATCGGCGTGATGCAGTACAGTGTCACTACAGGACACGTAGCACTACTCGAGACTTACAGGCTTCCTTGTGACTTGGAGATAGCTTGGACATCTAGTCTGGAGCTTGGAGTTTTTATTTCCCTTTATTTTGGATTTTTGTAGGCCATTTTGTGGTCAATTGGATTGCATTAGGAACATATTTGTGTTTTAGTAGCTTGATAGGGGTTAATGGGCCACCTTTACCCAGGCCCAAGAAGCAATGGGCTGGCCGCCCCCCCTTTTATAGGCCCACCTAGGGGGTGCTCCCCTCTCTCTCTCCTAGGCCCACTTGGGATTGGGAGGAGGGCACCCCTCCCCACCTACTTCATTTAGGAGAGGGCCCCTTATCCCCTCCCCTTATCTTCTTATCCCTTCACCCTGAATTCTTAACGAACAGCAAACTGATACATTATTTCTTATCAGATACGTAAACGGATAGTCCACTATCCGAACCGTATTCGACCCGTTGACATCCCTACTATTGTACAATGCGTATAGGGGCTGTTGGACTAGCTATGCGGAACCTGTCGAATCAAGCATCCAAAGGGGCTGCCGGATCACCCTGGAAGGCTGCCGATTGGGGATGGAGAAAGGCTACCGGATGAACCAACAAGGGGGCTGTCAGATCAGTTCAATGGGAGCCGCCTGACCGGCCATGTAGGGGATGCCAGATCAGTTTGAGGGTCTAGAGTCGAAGCCATACCCATGGTGTTGGGTAAACCCCGAATCTCTCCCTTGAGAGGCATACTTATATATCATTATTTTTTATCAGAGATGCTATTTGTATCCGCCATCAACCGAGCAAAGCAAAGATACAGTGAACCACAAGAACAAGAAAAGCTTGAAAATGGCTAATGTGTGTAGAGTGGGACAGAAGAAAAATATATGTACAACACACACAAACTACATAAAGCCTTTCTCATGCCCATTTTATTCATCCATTAGGGAAGCCCGCACAGTCTTAAAAAATATAAAGAGATAGAGAGCGAAAAGGAAAATGACAACATTTCATTTCATCCGTGTCTCACAACGGGACAATGGGAACCAAAAATAGAGAGAGTACATCAAGAGTGAAACATAAAAAAAGGAAATACAAGGTCGGGGGGGGCAGAGCATTGACTCCCCCCCAAGGCCTCACCTCTCTTCTACCTCACCCTCTCTTCTTCTTCTTCTTCACCCTGCAGATGTAGGAACAGAGGCTCTGGAACCCTTTGCTCTCGCTTTTTTATCCTCTTCTCTCTTTCACGTACACCGACACCCATTGGCACACACTGGCACACACTATCCTTTTCTTCTCTTTTGCGTGCATCCCCCTTTTTTTCTCTAGCTCCAGAGGCCTATTTATAGGGGGAGTAGAGGCTGGCAGGCCACCTACTGCACTGCGAAGCTGTCGGACGGCGGACCCCTACCGGTTCAGTTGGAGTGCTATCCGATGGATGAAGAACTCTACCGGATGGACTTTTGCTGCCGAAGGCATCAGCTGTTGTCGGTTGAGGGAGGGTGCTGCCAGATGAACTTCATGCCAGATGGGCCCCTGGGCTGCCAGATTGAGCGGCCTCTTCTGGTGCTGGCAATTGAAGCTTGAGCTGGGTTGTCGGTTCAGCCTTAACGGCTGTCGTTTGAGGCGCTGCCGGATGACTCGTGCAAGGACGCTACCAGTTCAGCCTTAAACGACTGCCGATTCGAGGGGCTGTCGGATGGGGCCTCACGAGCCGCCGGATGGCCCACTCTTCTTCTTCTTCTTCTTCTTCTTCTTCTTCTTCTTCTTCTTCTTTTCTTCTTTAGGGGAGTGTGTTCTCATAAGTGACTTGCACTCCCTTGACTCTGAGTTTAATTCGTCTCTCGGAACGTGAATTGTGGTGGTTCGTAAGCAATCTCATCAGGCATCTCGAGTCCGCTGTTGTATTCTTCGTTGATGAGGCTCTAGAGTTGAGTCTTCAGTAGTGCGTTCATTCAGGAAAGCCTTGGCTTCCTGCAATTCATCCATCCGGACGCAGGCTGATGTCATGCGGAAAGGTATTCCTAGGGTCTGACCATCTAGACCCTCTTCTCGTATTTCCTTGCTGTTGGGTCATTAGGGTCGACCTCGAGGCAGCGTATTCTGTAGGCATTTTATCTTCCCACAATTGTGGTATATTTTGGCCAGTCGACCTAAGCTACATGGTCGGTTGACCGAGCTACAGTGCTTCGGTTGACCAATGCTATAGGGTTGGTCGACAAATTACTACGGTAGATTTCAGACTTTCAAATTTCAGCCCGAAAACTCCATTGTAACCCATTCAAGTCTGAGGCTTCAAACTCCTTTGATCTTGGGCAATATATGCTGAGTGTTTTGACCTATAAAACTAAAGAAAAAAGGATTAGAACTTTAGCTCAATAATCCATGTGGTAAATGCATGAAGTACATGTATGAAACCCCTTTGGCCACTTGGCAATTTCAATCAATCAACAAGAGCTTATTGCAAACCATTTGAGCAAGATATGAGCACCATTATTCCAGTTTTCAAGCAAGTTTCTCATGAGTTGTTTCAACATAATGCAAGCTCAAAATGATATGTGAAATATGCATTAGAGTTCAAAAGTGATTTACATTGAGACCCAATTTCACATATAAGATTGGAACACTTGTTGCTTTCACAAATGCATGTATGGTATGCATAAAAATCAAACAGACAAGTTTCAAACTATTTGATCAGGATTTGAACAAAAACATCCATCAAAGCTCAAGTCCACATGTTCAAACATATAAGGGCATATTCATAGCATATCAGTCCAAGTCAACTTCCCTTGAAGGACAAATCGACTTGCTTCAATCTCCCAAAAGCCCAAACTAGAAGTGCCACCAGAAGTCGACTTTCCTTGTATCAAGAGTCGACTTTTGTCAACACGGTCACTCCATTGATTCTGCAAAACAAGTTAATCAAGGTGTGAAAAATACATACTTCATAACAAGAGAGTTATATGATTCAATACATGAAACTCAAGGACCTCTCACATTCAAGGCATCAAGACCTTATGAATCATATGCACGAAGGCATAAGCAAGAAAATAATTTTTCTCAACCAACACTCTTAGCCATGCATTTAGCCAACTCGTATGAGCATGACAAACCAATCAACATGAGTGGTATAGAATTTCTTAAACATGTATGAACCTTGACAAACCAAACACACATGAGTCCAAGTACAATCAAGATTTGTATTGAAACCACAAACCAATCTCAATCATATAAAGCCCCTCGTGAGTGAGCAATAAAAATATATCCAAGCATGCATGAAGTTCTTCCTCACAACCAAACACACAACACACAATATTTTGTTATCATTAAAATCAAGACCAAGAGGGAGCATAATGAACCCAACACAACAACTAGGTCTCCAGGGAGGAAGTGGCACTCTTAGACACGAGCATTGCAATATTATGCCAGCTGTTGTTGATAAGCTATGAGCCTCAGCTGGGCACCTTCCCTATCTTCCTCGAGCATATCTAAGTTTTCTCATATTGCCTGATTATTTCTAGCCTCGTCAAACTGGCTGACTCTTAATGATGGGTTGGATCTCTTGACTGGGATGATTGCTTCAACTCCATACGCTAAGTGGAAAGGTGTTTTCCCTATGGCAGTCCGGGCCGTAGTCCGATGCGTCCATAGGACACTTGGGATGGAGTCCACCCAAGACTTGCCGGCTTGCTCTAGGCAGGTCTTGATGCCATGAAGGAGCGTCCGATTGGTGTTTTCCACTAAGCCATTTACCTGGGGATGGCCCACTAAAGCGTATTGATTCCATATCCCCAGCTTCGAGCACTTCTCTTGGAAAATAATACTTGTGAATTGCCTGTCGTTGTCGATAGTGAGAATGCGTGAGATTCTAAAATGACAAATTATGCTCCACAAGATGAACTTCTAAGTTGCTTCACTTGTGATTTTCCCCAATAGCTCTACCTCGACCCATTTGGTGAAATAATCAATGGCGATGATGAGAAACTTCTTCCTTCCCTAAGCTTCCAGGAAGGGGCCCAGTATGTCTACCCTCCACCGAGCAAATGGGTGAGGCTCCATTAGGGTATGCAACTGCGTGGCTGACTAGTGATGCAAGTTCGTGAACTTCTGACACTGGGGGCAACTTTGAACATAGTCGACGCAGTCCTGTTGTTGCGTTGGTCACCAGTATCCTTGTCGAATGAGGCTCCTCGCGAGTGCTCACCCACCAACATGACTTCCGTAGAGGCCTTCATGGACTTCCTGAATTGCTTGCTTGGCCTCTATGGAGAATAGGCACTTTAATAGAGGAGCCGAGAGTGATCGCCAGAATAATGGGCCACTGATAACCGTGAAATGTGCTACTCATTTTCGCACGCGGCGAGCATCGGCGTGGTCGTCGAGGTGATGTTGTCGTAGGAGGAAATCAAGGATCGGATCCATCCACAATGGCTCATAGTTTATGGCATTCACCTGGGGGTTCGGCTCTTCGATGTTCGGCACCACTAATTCTTCCACAGGACGACCCTTGAATTAGAGGCAGCTATAGAGGACGCTAGGCAAGAGAGGGCGTCTGCTCGGACATTCTCTTCCCTTGGGATATGCACCATCCCGAAATGGGAGAATGATGATACAGCTTCCTTCACCTTCTTGAGGTACTTCACCATTGCTGGCTCCCTGGCTTCGATATCTCCTCGGACCTGGTTGGCGATGAGCAAGGAGTCACTATAGACCCATATGTTGGTAGCCCCGAGGTGCTTTGCTATGCAAAGGCCGGAGAGCAAAGCTTCGTACTCTGCCATGTTGTTGGTGCTGATAAGTTGAACCATAGGGCGTACTATAACTCCACCCCTTCTGGTGATAAGAGGACTAGGCCTACTCCACTACTGGTGGCACAAGACGAACCATCTATGAAAAGTTCTCATGTCGATCCCGAGGATTGCTCGAGCAATTCTTCATCTAGAAGCGTGCATTCAACGATGAAGTCCACCAGTGCCTGAGCCTTGATCGCCGTCCTCAAGTGAAACTTAATGTCGAACTCTCCTAGCTCAATGGCCCACTTAATGAGCCTCCCCAATGTATCTAGGTTTTGGAGGATTTGGCGTAGGGGCTAGTCAATGAGGACCACGATCGGATGGGAGAGAAAGGATGGTTGCAGCTCTCGCACGACCGTAACCAGGGCTAACGCGAACTTCTCTGTCCGCGAATATCAAAACTCTGAGCTCTGGAGTGCTCTGCTCACGTAGTACACCGACTTCATAACTTTGTCCTCCTCCTGGGCGAGCACGGCGCTCAGAGTGCTAGGTGTTACGAAAAAGTATAAGAGTAATTGTTCCCTATTTCGGGGCTTGGAGAGCACAGAAGGCGAGGACAGGTACCGCTTGAGCTCTTCAAATGCTTGTTTGCACTCCTGATCCCAGTTGGCTAGCCCCCTCTTTTTCGGAGACTTATTCACTTGCTTGATGAGCCGAAAGAAGGGCAGGCACCTCTCTGCAACCCTAGATAGGAACCCGATAAAGGCAGCCACACAACCGATGAGGCATTGTACATCCCTTACCCGCTCTGGGCGCTTCATCTCCACTACTGCTCGGATGTGGTTGGGGTTTGCTTCAATTCCACAATGGGTCACAAGAAAATCGAGGAACTTATCCAACCTAACTCTGAAAGCGCACTTGCTTGGGTTGAGTTTCATGTTATACTTCTAAAGTGTTGTGAATATTTCCGCCAAGTCCTCCAAGTGCTTGGTTGCTTAGAGGCTCTTGACAAGCATGTCGTCGATGTAGACTTCCATATTGTAGCCTATCTGAGAATCGAACATGTGGTTGACAAGACGGCCATCGGCGGCACCTGAAACAGTGGCATGCACATAACAAAAGACCCAATTTGCACGTACCCATCTATTTCCTTTTTTTTTGCCATGCCCGACGGGAGAGAGAAGGTCGAAAGAACCCCCCCCCCCCGGGTAGAAAATGGGAAAGCTGTACAAGTGGCCTAATTTAAAGAAAAACCCACCCACTAGAAAATGGGAAACCTAGAAACAAATTAACTAAGAAATCCGCCCATACCTTGCTTCACTTATCAGACTAATAAACCACAGAGAAAAACTCCGGAAGAAGATTAGTACTTCCACAAGAGGAATGCAAGGAAGCGAATTGGGAGGAGCAACGAAGCGGGCAAAAGAAGAAGACAATGGAGGGCGACATAGAAAGTGGGAGATTTATATACAACAGGAAGAAAAGCTTCATATACGCCGTTGCTTCTTAGGGCTGGAAGCCGGCGCTGTCGTAAGATGGTAGGAGGGAAGTGGGCATGCCTAGACAGAACAGATCTGGGCGAGCGGGCCGCGGTTGTAGTAGCCTCCCTTGTTGTCCTCCACCTAACAGAGGCCTAATAGGCATGGGGGCGTCACTGGTCCCGCCACACAAATCTAGCCAACCAGGAAGAAACCGAGGAGGAGAAGAGCGCTACGAGACGGCGGCGAAGGCGATGGTGCAGCAATGGAGGCGGCCTGTCGAGGCCTACGGAGGAACAGCAACGGAAACTCTATCTTTCGGGGCCTCCGGGGATTCGAGAACACATCCGCTCTCGGATCTTGATCCGAGAGAGAGTCCGATACACCACTCATCGAATTCCCTCAGAAACCAGATGAGAGGATGCCATAGGGCTACACTTCCACATGGAAAACCCGATAAACGAATCGAAATCAGGTTGGGTTTCGGATTCCACGGATCCATTACCACCGTACTAATGCCCGTTCATGCGTTGGACTATGCTATTGAATACTACTTTGTAAGGACAATGTGTTTTCTCTCTCCTCCCACGGTTCCCGCCCTTGCTCCCGCCCGCGAACCCCACCTTCCCTCTGTGCGCCGGTGATCCCTGCCTTGCGATTCTCAGGCCATGGTCGGCGAGGGGGGGGCCCTGGGCCTCCCCCTTCCCCTCCGCCTTCTCCTTCCCGCGACTGTCTCCCGCCGGCGAAGCTAGCCTTCCCGCCGTAGCGGTCTTCGCCTGTCCAGTTGGAGATTCTTGTACGGGCGTGGGCGCTACCTCCTCTCCGGCGTCGGCAGGCGAGGATGCGGCACCGCCTCACACCCTTGGGTCTCCACCGGCCCCTCCTTCCGACTCCGGTCTATCTGTGGTTCTTCCGGCGGCTTCTACCACTCGACACGTTGTTTCCGTCTCCTTCACGCATCCGGAACTCCCTCTCCTGCCTTCACCAACCTGTGACGGGACAGGCCCAGAGAACGATGCTCTGTTTTTGCAGAGCCCGCCTTCCGGCTTGGCCACCGCCCCTCCTTCGCCTCCTTGCGGGGAGGGACGCCTTGGCTATGACTCCTCCATCCGGCCGCCTTCGGCCCCCTCGACGAAGGTCCCCCAGGCTTCGTCTACCACGGCCCCGCGCTCGTGTGATGCGGTAGCAGGCCCTGTCCTGCCGGCCTCTGCCTCACCCCATCCGCAGGCTCACTTTGCATGTCCGCCGGGCTTGGATGGGTCTGACGGTGGTTTTGGAGCTCCGTCTTCTTGCCTCCCGATTGCTACGGCGGTGGCGGATGGCTCAGCTCCGGCAAGTGCTCCCACATCCAAGGTGGCGGCGGCCCCAGGACATCCTTCTCAGGCCCGTGCCCTGCATCCTGGCCCGTCTCATTCTGTGGCACCTGGACGTGGAGGTGGTAGCCTTGCTGTGCCCGTCCCTGATGTCCCTCCATTCTTGGGTTCCGTTGGGCCTTCCTTTGCACAAGTTGTTCACCAGTCCTTCACTCCCCCAGCCTTACCTCTGTCTGTCCATGCTCCCGCATCCACCGACGCCGGTGAGCCCGCTGTCATCTTCTCCCAAGAGGAGATACATATCTCCTGTCGGCCCCTTGAGTTTGCCATCATCGCCCGGATGCCACGAGGCCGGCCACCGTTTCAGGACATCTGGACTCACCTGGCCCAATGCTTCTCCTTCTTGCAGGACTTCTTCCTCAGCGCCCTAGACAACCGTCATCTCCTATTACGCTTCCAGAACAAGGAAGATTACCTTCGTGTTTTCCTCAAAGACACCATGTTTGTCAAGGGGCGGCCATTCCGTTTCTTCAAATGGTCCATCAGATTCTCCACGAAGGAGGACTCCCCGCTCAGCGTCATGGACCGCCGACACACTCGCGAGCTCCACCGGCACACTCGCGAGCCGTCCGTGCCCGGCACACCGCACACCTGCGAGCGACTCCACCGGCACGGTGTTCGTTACCCGGTGCACTCGGCAGGCCCCTCCACGGCACACTGCCGTTACAATCGACACACCACTGTGCCGGGCGGGATACGCTGCACCGGAGTCTATGGCGTTTTTCGAGAGATGGCCCGTTTACTTGGGCACTAAAACGCAATCCTGAAGAAGGTTTGGATAGTGTTTGGGTCGAGTTGAGGTAGAACACCTCAGGTTGGGACTCTCCAAGAGAGTCCCGATCAGACTGCCTGCGTAGTGGGTTGGGCGGTCTAACGATAGACCGCCCTTCTATTTGGACGGCCAATGGTGTGCCACACAACTCTGGATTCATGCAGCCTATATGCTAATGAGCATCATATCCTGTGGCCAGTTACAGATCGCCCAACTGATACATATGGCCTAGAGGCGGCCGTATAAATCCTATGCGGCCTAAGGACGACCTCCCATCCCCATGCTATTCTTATTTGATACTGTCCCTCGTTCCTCTCGTCAAGATAACCTCCCTCCTCTCGCGTCGTCTCTCCCGCAGGGTCAGCGTGCCTCTCTCCTCTCACGTCGTCTCTCCCGCAGGGTTGGCATGCCTCTCTCCTCTCGTGTCGTCTCTCCCAATGGGTCTGCGTGCCTCGCTCCCCTCCCGTCGTCTCTCCCGTAGGGTGGGCATGCCTCTCTCCTCTCGCGTCATCTCTCCCGCATGGTGGGCGTGCCTCTCTCCTCTCGCATCATCTCTCCCGTAGGGTCGGCGCATCTCTCTCCTCTTGCATCGTCTCTCTTAGAGTTGGCGTGCCTCTCTCCTCTCGCGTCCTCTCTCCTGCAGGGTCGGCATGCCTCTCTCCCCTCGCGTCGTCTCTCCCGCAGGGTCGGCGTGCCTCTCTCCTCTCGCGTCGTCTCTCTCGTAGGGTCGGCGTGCCTCTCCCCTCTCACGTCGTCTCTCCCATGGAGTCGGCGTGCCTCGCCTCTCTCGTGTGTCCCACCCGTAAGCAGGTCGTCGTCTCTCTCCTCTCACCGCTCTCCTGTCTCCCACAGTCCAAGAGTTTGCATTTCATACATTCATGCACAATATAAGAAAATCAATAGAAAAGAGAAAAAAATGAACTATGTCACTATCATATCATATCATGTACAAGTGTCTGGAGTACCAAATTAGGCCGCCCCCTCTGGCCTGTCACTGTCACCTCCTCCCTCCTGCCTCTTCGATGGCGGGCCTATCGTAGAGGTCACACCCTCCTCCCTCTCTCATCGTCGGCATCGGCCCTCCTCCTCATTCCTCTGCCGCTGAGAGGAAGTCGCAAGGTAACGCTCGACAGAGCTGTGAGTAGCCTGGCTCCCGCTTGGGGCCGCACGGCTACCACTCATCCCGCTGCGAGATTGGCTCATCTCCTTGTATGCTCACAACTCACCACGCAGCTCGAATGCCTCCCACCGGTACTGCTCCAGTTCCGAGGCCACAGCTCGGAGTCACTCTACCTCTGCTCGAAGGAGTGCTGTCTCTATTGAGTCTGATGGTCTAGCTTGTGCTAGCTGCTGTCGAAGGCGGGCTGCCTCCTTCTACGCCTCAACCTGGCCTCGCTCCACCTCCTCCCTTGAGCGAACGCTCTGCTCTAGCTCGACCCATAGGTGCTTCGTCTCCTCCCCTAAGTGAACGCTCTACTCCAGCTGATGCGGGACGATGATGAGACTTGATATGTGGACATGAACCTACGACCTAGATGAACTGACACGACTCACTAGACAACGCGACCAGCAACTATACGACCAAGTCATCACCTAACGTGGCTCCCGAAGGGACAAAGATGCCCCGAAATAAGAAGCACTCGCTCACAGTCATCCCCAGCAAGGGAAACGTGTCGATCTGCACGGTTGAGAAACCAGCGTTGAGTCTTGGGTGCTCGGCTCACTCTCGTGCTCGGAATGAGTCACGGGATGGGTTTCACACTCACAACTCACAGCGATGACTGAAACAACAAGCTAGGCGTCCTACCACACTCCCTAGCAGCGGCGTCAAGAACTATACTAGAAAAGTAATTAACTAACTAATGAGGGATGCGGGTGTACCTCCACGCGTCGGGCATTGGGAAGACGATCTCGGCCGAACTCGTACTCCCGGTACATAAAATAACAATTATTATAGAAGTATTTATTTATGCCCACTCCATGTAGGGAGGTAAAGGGCTACACACGGAATCCAGGAGTGACGCGATCGGGTTGACGGGCAGCACTCGAGGCCGCTTTGACAAGGCATACACGCGCGCTCGTGGGGCCCACGTTTGAGTTGGCAGCCCGAGGAAGCCAGGAGGTTGCTGCAGCGTCGGGGCTTCCTGGTAGGGTAGTCCATGGGGCGGTGGCGGGCTGCTCGGCTCCATGGGAGGCAAGGCGGTCACTCCGGGGATGGTCACCGGGTGTCATCCACGAACCAGAGCTATTGTTTAGCAGCACACGACTCGGCGAAAAATGTTACTACGACAAGTGCCGATGTTGGATCGATGCGAGACTGGTGGCGTTGGAAAGCCCTTTCAAAATGCTTCGTTCCAAGATTGGAGAAAGAATTTTTAACCTTCAGTGCTGACCGTGACAGATTTTAGGAGCTGCTATTCCACTGGATGGGGGTTGTCAGGACAGAAAGTGGGGTTTCCTGAGAATAGGGGTTGACCGGGTGGTTAAGGGTGGATCTGGGTGGAGTGGTCTTCATGAAAGTTTTAGATATGGGAGTAAGGAAGTTAGTGTATTTTCAGCTCGAATTATGAAATTTTAGAAATTAGAAAAATTCTTAATTTCTTTCTATAAATTCAACTCCACTATCTCTCCAGCTCATTTTCAACCTCACGTTCTCTCACTCCGTTCTCTCCCGTCATTCGACCGTTCGACGCGGGACGCATGACCGTGGAGAGCTGGCTGAGGCAGGGACATGCTGGGGTGATTGGTTCGCGAGGTGGAGCAGCGGTTGGAGCGTGGCGGGCGCGATCCCTCGGTGGATTCCAAGAAAGTCACCGTTCGTGTTCCTGGTGGTTTTCGACGTGGTTTAGTCGCTTCGACGGACGGTTTCTTCGGTGGTGGTAGGGAGATGGATCACCGCTTCGTCCTCTATGTTTTCCCTATCCCTGCACGTCGTTTGGTGCTCGAACGAGTGAGATCGGGCTCGTTGGGGTTTCGTGGGTTTCATAGGATTCGTCAGAAATTGGCGACGGTTCTGTGATCGGTTAGTGTCAATGGACTCCCTGGAACGTCAGCGTTCCATAGTCACCGATTTCGTGTCAATCGGCGGTCCCGCTTGACCGTGGGGAGCTCGAGAAGTCCAGTTGTCTCATTTGGGTGATTTCGTTAGAATCGTCCGTTTCTTGAGATTCGTGTACCATTTTGACTCCGGTTGGAGTCCATGTGATTGTATGTGTGTCCATGGCTGTATCCCATGCGTTTCGACGTGAATGGGGCATGGAAAGGTCAGGATCGGGCCAACACCACGGTTTGCTCGCCGTAAGGGTTGGACGGTCGAACCAGGAGCCGTTCATCCACTTGAGCGGTCAGCCTTGGACTGTTCATCCTCGTAGGTTTTGGGGCTTGTGCGGCCACACGATAGACCACACATGTTACGGGCGGCCAGGTGTAGACCGCCTATCCCCACTTGGGCGGCCAGCCTTTAGCCGCCTATCTTTCCGTTGGGTTGAGCGGTCAGCATCTGACCGCCCATCCCAGTTGACCCTTGGTCAATAATTGAGTGTCGGTCGCGTTAAGCGGTCCAGTCAAGACCGCTTTGACTGACACTGTAGTAAGTTGGTTCCGTTCAGCGGTCCGGTCAAGACCGTTTTGACCAGGAACTGGACTGGGTCGTGGGCTTGAGCGGCCAAGACCTGACCGCTCATCCTCTTGGGTGGTTCTCTCCTGATCGTCCATCCTCCTTCGTCTGACCCTTGAGTGGCCATCCCTGGACCGTTCATCCCCTTGAGCGGCCACTATGTGACCGCCCATCCCCTCGGTGTTGTCCATTGGCCGTAATGGCTGTTCTGTGTTGGTCTGTCTTAGGTTTGTGTTCTAGGATGGTGTTCGAGCGTCATTTCCCGACGTATTGGTTTTCGTGCATCTTGGTATGACCTTATGGTCTGCCCTTTGTCTCGTGGATGTCTTTTGATGTCCTATGAGGGCTATGACCCTGATATGAGGTAGCCAAGAGCGTTCTTGCTGTGGGCGATCTTCTGCACTACTTTTACTGTCGTTGTCTGGTTCTGGTCAACCCGATGTGACCCAGTGGTTGACAGGTCTATTGGGGGTTCTCAGTGTCCCCTCAGGTCTCCGTGAGTCGTTTCCTACGGTGAGTCATTTTCCCTGGCTTAGGATTAGACCGATTGGCGGTTGTTCTACTGTGAGCAACGATCTTGACCTAGAGTCTGATGACTCGAGGATCGTTGTGCTAGCAGGTCTAGTTGCCTTGTCCTGAGTTTGTCGACAATTTTCAGTGCTGCCTTTGGTGCTTTGTAGTATGGGTGACAGTGCATGATTAAGCTTGTCTGTACTTCGACACTTGTGTTTTAGAGTCTGTATCTCGTGATCCTCCACTAGTCGTAGCCCGACCACCTCGAGTGTCAGCCCACCTGGGAGTGGTGGTGGGGCAGTTCCCGACTCAGACGATTTTTAAGCTAGTTTTCGTGGGCCTCCTTACTTTGCGGTAGCATCTTACTGGGGGGAAAAACTAGCTAGAGGCCAAGCTCAGGGCGATGAGTCAATGTGTGCACACATGGTCAGGGCCTTGGACTATTGCCGGTGGGCGCCACCCTGTCTAGTCACTCGCGACTGTAGTTCTGTTCTGTTTCTGACAGTGTCTTAGCCTCTACCTGGCAGTGGTGGGTAGTGTAGACGAGACACTTATAGGCGCAGTATAAGACGTCAGTGGACGCAGCTGGCTGTTCATCTAGTGAGGGGAGTACTTCAAACACGTGACACGTGACTTCCACGTAACTCTCGTATTTCTCGAGTCTCGTGAGCTGTCTGGGTTAACCCTCTCGTGGCTTTGCCCGAGGTCAGTGTTATGTTGTGTGCACGACATTCTAGTTGTGTTGGGTCTGTGTCTGTCTAGGTCTTTTCTAGGCCTTCTTTCCTATTTTTACAGCTTTGATGGATCGGCAACTTCTGACTTCGCCAGTTCAGAGTTCGCCCTTCTGTTGCTGTTAGGAGTAGCTTTGGGTGCTGAGGTTAGTTCGGCAGCCATGCTCTTTCGGTACGGGTTCTTCCCTCTTCCTTGCTTGTTCCCTACTCCTGCTTCCTCTTCTTTAAATTAATACCAAATTGAAAACATCAAGTTAATCATGAAAATACCATATGCATGATTGTAAAATACCCAGGATAGGGTCGGTGGACATATCAGCAAGGTCAGTGCAAAGACATCAAAAATATATGCATGAAGGACCAAGGCTCAAGGAGCCAAGGGTCGACCCATGGAGTTGACCCATCCCAAAGAGAATGGAAAGCTGTCTTAGCAGTCCAATGTAATCAAATCAACTAACCAACAGTATATCATGCTATCATGCAAGAGCAGTCATTAAACCAATACCCAACACTCTCATGCACAGCACGCATGAGTCAACATCAGAAATGTATTCATGAAAGACCATTGACTTTTAACCTGTAAAATAAGATATCATCATGTTAACATGTTTATCATTAGGACGCCATTTAGCATAAAACACACAGTATATTTTAATCATCAAAATCATTGTCAAAGACAACGAGGGGATGCACAGAACCCAACAATCTCTTTGTCGAAGAATACCCTAGTCTCAATGATGGTTGTGACTCCTTCACACCCTTGCAAGAACTTCTAAAGTTTCTCGACGTTGTAGCTGTCATCAGGGGCATCAAAGTTAAAGCTTTTGGGGGCATCAAGGTTAAGCGGTCCCTTTCAAAGCCCCATACATCTAAGACTTCTCCTACAAACAGGGGGCAATGCCATGCTGGCCGTCATTGCTGTCGCCGGGGGCATCAAGGTTAAGCACTTCCTTTCGAAGCTCAAATGTCAACATAACACATGTCCAAAGCTACTATTGCCAACATGGGCAACATCATCCTCTCCATGACTGTCATTGCTCGGGACATCAAAGTGAAGACTCCTCTTGAAGACTAAGTGCCAACAAAATCCATATGTTATTTTTGCTAGCCGGGGGCAATATTGCTACCATGGTAGAAGTCCTATTGTGTCTTATCCAAATCTGGCAAGATTGACCTTTATTACTGAAAAGGAATACGATCGGCAAGATAGAGGCGAGCTGATCTCACAATAATGCCTGGTTGAATATACCAAGCCAAGGAAGAGATGAAAGAAGCCAATGGCTAAGCTTCGTGTCTGAAGCCAGCGCACCGGTGGCAAGTCAAAACCTCTAAGTCTAGTCAAGGGGGCAATACTATTGCCATCTACATCAAGTTAAGGCGGAAAAAAAAGTTGGCGTCCAAGCCTCACAAAAAAATGGTGGGGTGTGTCGATAGAAAGCCAAAGATCTTAAGTGGGCGAAGGGGCGATTCTGTGGAATGACTTTTTCTCAATCAAGTATGGGTTGCCAAGGAGAAGGCTCGAGCAATTAGAAAGCCTATGGTAGTTCAATCTGCCTAGTCGCCATTCTAGCAACAAGCCAAGAAGTCGACAATCCAAGATCCCTGAACCCTCCATCAATCATCATTGGGGGCAAAGGAAAAAGGGGTCTAAGAAAGTTCTTCAATCTTCAGAAGCAATTTGAACTAAGGAGATTGATAACCTTGGGGCTTCCTCGTCCCAGGTGTCGAGTTTTAATCGGCTAGGGGCGCTTACTCGCTCGAGTTCAGAGCTCCCAAGAGGAAAGGATAAAACATGCCCCAAAATCACTTACAGAAGAAAATGGGTATTCCTTGCCTCTTTGTCTGGGCATGTCATCCCACATCGACTGCTGATCTAAAGATACAAAAGAAATGATCAAGAAAAGTCAACATCCATGAAACAACACAAATTGTACAAGTGCAGTAACAAAAGGTCAACCAGGTTAGAGAGACCTCAAAGACTCTAAGTCTTTTAAGGTAAGAACTCGAGGCAGGAATTTCAACCTTGGGAGCACGTTCCAATCAGCCCCAAAATAGGTTCTCCTTTTCCTCAAGACATAACACGAGACGAGAAAATGAAGAAGAGTAGAAAAGAAAAAGGAAGGAAAAAATTACTAAAGAACCAGTCTGCCATCTCAAAAAGTTGAAAGGGTGTATCTGGCGAAGAAAACTTCAAGAAAAGGTAGGAGCAAAACACCAAATAATGCTCCGACCAAAGTCTTGGGTGAAACCTCAAGCAAGTTAACTCCAACAGGCAAGAGCCCAATCGGATGTCCAAAGTAGAAGGCGCCAAGCCAAGTCCCAAGCAAAGCCAGAAAGGCTAGTCCGGGGAAGAAGGTTCCAAGCAAAGCACTAAGCGAAGCCAGAAATACAAGCTTGAAAAAAAAAGAGACGAATCAAAACCACAGTCAGAGCCAAGAAGGCAAATTGAACCTCTATCTTTTCCCTTTCCAATTTCAACACTACGTTAGTGGAGTCTGCCCTAAAACCTTGAGTTTTCGAACCTCTTAAGGCTCCAAATATGTATGTCTGCCATCAAGCCATCTATGCATGGGATCCAACCCATGCTTTGGTATTAAATCGGTGTTGAACACCAACTTATTTCTTGATCCGTCAATTTTAGGTCTTGATCCACTCCGGGCTCTAAGCCATTTTTTGCAATTAAGCTCATTCTCTGGTACACAAAGCTAGCTTCCGGCCTAAACCTGTGCCTGTAGCACCAAACCAATTTCGGGCGTCAACTTCTCTCCCCAGGTTTAATTATGCCATTGCCTGTTTATTGTTTTAAATCCATGCTCTAATTATCTTTATATTTGTCTGCTTGTATGTTTAGTGCGAGGTAGTGATCCGTATGACCCCTACTGAGCCTAGCTGTGACTCACCCTTCCTTCTTGTAGGTGAGCCATCCCAGTTGTCCGCCGGTCCTTTGCGTGCTTTTGGAGACCACGTCTAGAGTGCTAGCGGTAGTCGGTCTATCTTTGTGTACTTTTGATCGAGGGATGCCCCGTGTAGTTGTACATTTAGACTTTCTTTTATTTTGGGACTTGTGTAATTATAGAATCTGGACTATCGTATATATTTTAGCACTCTAATATTTTTAAATTACTTCCGCCTATATATTAATTTTGTTGCTTAAATTAATACTACATATTGTAATTCCAATTCGTTATACAATCCCTCGACAAACTCCACTAACCCTTCAAGGGCCTCATCAGTCTCTTGGGTGGCATCCCCAGTTCCTGGCATCGGTATATCGATTTTATCGGTATATCGGTGTCCAGATCTCTAGGTCGTTACAGTTGGTATCAGAGCTATGTTGGGGAATCATGTAAGGAATTGAAATTGCTTGTAATTGTCCAAAACAAGTCCATTCGGGTCATCTATTACTGGCTTAGGATGTTTTCCATGATTATTGATATGTTTTCTATTGTCGTATGATTTAGATGCCGTCCCGTAAGAGAAGAGCTCTTGTTCCCCTGGAAGAGAGTGGCCATGCTCCTCCTCCTGTCGTTCTAGCTCCAGCTCAAGCTGCGCCTGTTCCAGCTCCTCCAGCTCCGCAAGATGACTTACCTGGTGGCCGTGGTAAAGCACTCAAGGAGTTCCTACTATTCCACCCACCGACATATGAAGGTCAGTCAGATTCGGATGCTACCAGGGTATGGATTGAAGCGACTGAACGTGTGTTCCACTCGATGGAATGCGCAGAGGATGAGAAGGTTATGCTTGCTACTTTTCAGCTTTAGGGCGCAGCATTGATGTGGTGGAGTTCGGAATGGGAAGTTGCTTTCCGTTCCTGACCGCTTCGTTAGATCACCTGGATAGAGTTCGTGACTATCTTTAAGCACACTTATAGTCCGGCCTGTCTCAGAATAGATAAAATGCACTAATTTCTGGATTTGTCTCAAGGTGAGATGACTGTGCTGTAGTATCGGTAGAAGTTCATTAAGTTGGGTCGGTATGCGCCTCACGTTTTTGCTGATGAAGCCTTAAGGACTGAGCAATTCCTGCGTGGATTAAAAGCTGAATTGAGAGTGCCGCTGCTTGCTACTCGTGTGAAAGTGATGGATGAAGCGTATCAGGCAGCAGTCACAATCGAGCTTGATTTGGCAAGATCTCTAGGGTTTTCTCAGTCTGATTTTATTCCGTCGGTTGTACCGTTTCAGCAGTCTTTTCAGCCATCTGTGCCAGGAGTTCCGTCTATTGCATCTACTACAAGTGGCACTTCGAGGCGGATGTTTAGAAGGTCTAAGAAGTGATTTGACCTTCAAGCCTCTTCTGGTACTATTTTAGCATCCTCTAATTCTGTTCAGTAGTCAGTTCCTTCTTTTCAACAGCATCGAGATTCTTCAGTAAGCCAACCAAGACCGTGTCTGAGGTGTGGTGGCAGTCATCTAGGGGTGCCGTGTTCCTTACCAGTAGTCTGTTTCCGCTGTGATCAGCCGGGTCATGTTGTTCGAGATTGCCCGATGAGGTCGATACCGACGCAGTTCTCACAGTTTACCCAGCCGCAGCCATCTCAATTTCGTCTTCCTGCACCAACTCAACCTCAGTCGTCTTATGCGCAAGTTTCAACGTCATCCTAGCAGTCTTCTGCAGCTTCTAGCCAAAAATCGAGGAGCTGGGTTACTCATATCACTCGTACAGAAGCTATTATATCCAATCTCATAGAAGGTACGATTTCAATTTTTGGTCATTTAGCTCGTGTTCTATTCGATTCAGGTGCTACCCATTCTTGTATTTTCGAGGATTTTCTTGCTCGTATTGAGGAGCCGGTAACTGAGTCGCCCTGTGAATTGCTTGTTGAGTTACCGTCGGGAGATTTTATGTCCACTCCATTGTGCCTGGAAGAATCCCCTATTGTCATCAGTGACCGGCAGTTGCCAGCGAAGTTGTATGCACTGCAATTGGCCGATTATGATGCTATTCTAGGCATGGACTGGTTAGAGCTGTATGGTGCCGTGGTTGATTGCAGATCCAAGAGAGTCTACTTTTAGTCATACGGGAAATCAACTTTCTATTTTCAAGGTATCCGATTCCGTCCTTTCATTTTCTATTTTTAGGTGTAGTATTCTTTCAGTTTCCTCCTTGTTCTTCCTTACAAATTTCGAGGATGAAATTTCTTTTAAGTGGGAGGGACTGCAAGACCTGTGCTTTAGCAGATTCTTAGTGGTTCGGGTCTGAAATTTATTCTGTGAATTTAGGCTATTTTTACAGATTTTTAGGCTATTTTTTGGGGTTTAATTGAATTAGTTAAAGTATTTATATAATCAATATGAGCATTTATATAATTTCAATTTCAAATCCAATCCAGGGAAAGGCACACATCATAATCGGCCACCCAAGGCCCCGCTGGCATACGGCTCACGCCATTCTCGAGCCCCAACAACTAGCATCTTCTGTCTGTGAAAGACCATCCACTGGTCACCAGATATGCATCAATGAGAAACCTCCACTGGCCCAATAGGCACGCTCCAAATCACAATAGGCCATCCGCTGACTCTCCCACAGACCATTATCACAACTCGATCCAAATCTCACTCAGACACCGCAACTGATCTCGAGCCTCACGCCAACTCTACCCTCTCAGGGGAGCACGGTGAAACCACATGATAGGATCCCTCCTTGGTCCTCACACCACTCGACTCAGACTTACGGGGAATCCTCCCATGCTGGTCGCAGATCGGAGATCACCATATCCAACGCCAACGTCTCTTCAGAGACCATGCACACAGGCACCGTCCATTGTCCAATCAAATCCCATCTCATCTCAATTACTCTAAGTGGACGCCTGTCAATCCCGATTCCGCTCTTACCACAGTGTCTTGGGACACAACCTCTTACAATCTACGGCACACTTCTCCAGAACCGACAAGTGTCGCCTGCTACCACAGCAAGTTGATCGATAACGCCACAACAAATGTACATAGGTCCCCAAACAATACACTTCTTACCATGGTCGATCACTCGATCAATCTCACCAGCCGCTCACGGCAACCAACTGGGAACCATAATCTTGTCAGAGATCACTTCTCCAAACACACGATCTCACCCAAGGATACAGCTTCCAACACAGAAACAGGGTACTCATGCGACAACCTCGCTAGCACTTTTCCCCCAATTCTCCATCCAGCCAGTGCCACAAATCACAATGCCTCAAGCAACGGCATGGTAACAACATGTCTCACGTAACTCGAGATAATCTCACACCGAGGAACCAATCCTCCAACACTCTACACATCCTCGAAAATCCACCCATAGCATCCAACGCTACGATCCTCCGCTGCACACTCAGATCCACATGCACAGCCACTACAATGACAACTCGGGATCCTCCGTCCTGACAATCCCCCGCAACTCTGCAGGCTCCGATCATCAACACATCGAAAATCACAATAGCAACTGTAAATTCTCACAAACACCGCCTAACCGGCACTCATCCTTCCGGAATAATGTCAACACCCTTACACATCAAGGAATGGGCAACACTTCTCGCTGGCAACCACCTAGCCAACACATAGGACGTGTCTCGCATGAACTTCATGGCACACGAAGGCCAACCAATCCAGACACATGATGTAAGATGACGAACCTTAACCCAGCGCGATCTCCTCCGACCCGGGAAAAAACTCAATACACCTCTGACCAACGGACGGCCTCCATGCTCGACCTGACCTCGAACCTTGCACACGCTGGGAATAGCACCTTCTAGCACTGAAAAACCATCACTTCCGTCAGGTCAGCACCTCCGACACACTCACCAAGTGTCTTATTGGACCACGATCACAGCATCTCTCGATGCACCACCGCTGTAATTCCTCGAACCGCAACACGCCATGCCAAGAGCCGCGACACGAGTCATAATCAATAGCCACCAACGCTCATCCTTGACTCCCGAACTCACCATAGAACCTTCATACCTCGAGCGAATTCTAGGGCGAACACAACTCATTCGCACGCAAGAGCGCAGGAGCAAGAACTTACTGGGACACCTCTACACAATCCTGCCTCAAAATCCACAAAAATAATCGAGACTGACACATCACTCCTGACGTCATAGAGCATGACAAGGACATCGGGCTCGACCATCAGCAGCTCAACAGAAGATCCTCCGCTCACCTGAGCATAATTCTCGGTCAGAGCACCCGCTTTGCCACCTCGAACCACGATCTCAATGCCTCAGGGGATGGACAAACCTCGAACAGGAATGGCCCAAATGACAATAACTCCCTCGGAGCATACTCATGGCCACTTAACCACGGACAATCCTCACCAGCCGCCTGACCTCGCTGTAATTCCTTGAACGTAGCACCGCAGCAATTCACCTACCGGCAACCTTTGCCCAACGCAGCACCACCGAGGCCACCATCAATGAGGGAGAAAGCTCTCAACCTCGATCCTCAGAGCCCACACTGGCACTCCGACGAAAACGACAACCGCCTTCACAGCGCCAACTCAACGCACAATGGCTCTTACGTGAGAAACAAAGTGAAAAATAAGCACGAAAGTCTATGCCCACTGTACTGGACCTTACGGACTCTGATCACTACAATATCCTGAATTCTCATGTACTTCCACTTTGATACCAATTGTAACGACCTAAGATCCGGATACCGGGAATGACCTGATACCATTCGGACCTTGACTCGTCGCCCATGAGCCGGGGGGGAGACTCAGAAGGGATAAAAGGATATGTGTGGTGTACACAGAAATAGGAAATAAAGAAGGACAATTCAACAATTAACAGAAATAAGCAACTAACTATAGCAGAGTCCAGTCCAACAAAAGTACAGTCTAAGGCAGAGAACGTACCCAACACCGAGTGAACACTCGGCCCGGCGAGCAATTCCAATAGGATTGGAATCAAGATCAACCTAACCCAATTAAAACTCCCTTCCCTAATCCAACTGTTAAATTAAAATGCCGCAGCACTCTTTCGGGGAAAGACGCAGGCGAAACGGAGACGGAACTAAATGACGACACTTTAAGGGTCGCTATACAACAAATAACGCCACTCATAGAGCCGTCATTCCTTATTTTTCATAAACTTTTCATATTTTAAATAAAATGACAACTTTCAAACAGGCGCTGCTAATAGAAACAACGCCTTCAAGAAGGGCGTTAATTAAAGGCATTATCTAGATTATTTTCATAAAATCAGGAATATCAGGAAATGACGACACTTTAGAAAGGCGCTACTTAATAAAATGACGACCCTGAAAGCACCGTTATTAAAAGAAATGACGCCCCTGACAAAGGCGTTACTCATAAAAAAATGCATAAAAACTCCATATTATGTAAATATTGAAGTCCAATCTGAATGTCGCAAAGTAATATGAGATTTAGCTAACCTAGCATCAGATTTGGCGTGTCTACAGTTGCCCCACCTTGGCGTCTGCTTTGTAGGGGAGTGAGAATGAAGTGAAAGTGTAAGATGCGGAGTGAAGGAGAACGGACTGAAAAGTAGACGCCAATGTATGATGTGACACGTCTCCGACACTAAGCAATAGAAACCTTTCAAAGTTCTGAATGAAACTGTCTCGGAAGATTACTCGACAACATCGAACATTGGATGAAGGAACTACACTGTTAATTGAGAATGTGCGCGAGGGCACGACAGGAAAGACACCGTTGGAGAGCGATTACCAGCCAATGTGGATGTGCTGCAACCAAGGTGAGAGTGCAAGAAAAATAAAGGAAAATGAGATAGGAATCCAACGAACAAATGCTATCGAGGAACCAGCCTTAGCGGCTTCAAGGAGAACACAATACTTGGTTTGGAATGGAATATCTCATCAACTTTGGAAAACAAAATGGACTTCATTATCGGCGTAATATGAAGATTTCATCGTCAAAGCTCAAAGACCTATATGATGCATGCTGGGCTAAAAGAAAAATTAAAACAAACTAAAATAGAAAATAATCAAGGATAATATTGCTAAGCTATCCAGACTTAGTCAAGAATCCATATTTATAAGTTGACACTAAGTCGAAGCCCGTTTATCCACGCATCAACTTAAAAATAGGAACCATCGTCCCAAACCTTAGATGACCTAATGACTTATCCATGCAATCATGACTTCCCTGGAATCATCATTATTTTTGATGAAGGGGAACTCAAATCCCAGGTTCATCAAAACCACAAGGTCCTTAATATGCTATAATAGCGTAGATATTATATAGTAACAATGCATACAGGGAAATGATATAAAAGATGGAATGATGTTACCAAGGAAGAGACCCAACCACTTTGAGATCTGCATAACCTGCTCTTCCCTGTGCTCAAAGACCATTAGCTCAACAAAATCATTAATGCAATAAACCATAATTATAAGCTCATCAAAATCATCAGTTCAGCAAAGGCCATTAACTCACGCATAAAGACCTGGTGAGAAAATTCAGCATAAAGCATAAATGACGACCCCGCAAAGAGGCGCTACAAATGTAAATAACGACAGCTTGAAGGCCGCTACTATGCTTCGATGTTGAACTTGGAATCAAACAGCAAATGATGCCTTTAATAATGGCATTAAATAAATGACGCCACCGCCTGGGTTGCTATTCAAAGAAATGATGCCAAAGGTCTTGTTGTCAATTGACTGTAAATTTCACTGCTCCGTTCACGGTTCGTAAACAGAACTCCAGAGGCTACTTCTACTCAAACTTGGACTACTCTGTTCGAACAGCTGCCAGAGCCCAAATCTCCTATAAAAGGATGGGTTCTACTGATGTAACTTCCATCAAAGCACAACTCTCTGCTAAGATCATCATTAGACAACGGAGAGCAACAGCAGAGAACAGAAACTTCCAATACAGGGATTCTCTACTGAGGATAGAAGAGGGATCGTACGATGCAGAAACCTTTGAAGAAAGCCAAGATGGCATTCCCTAGAATCTCTGAGATTGCCGGCCATATCAGTGGGAGAATTGCCATGAATCAGGTAAGTGAATTGAAGATTTGATTTGAACCTCTACTTACCCCTTTCTTTTCCTCTCTTCTGATCAAACACCTCTCTCTTCCTCTTCTCTTATTTATTTCAGGATCATCCAAATATCAGGGGGACAAGAAGATATCTCAAAAACAAGTGGCTACCCCTTCTTCTCTCCAAGCTCTCCTCAGACATGAGGGCTTGCCTTTCTAGATGGCACCTCCTAGGATTAGTGACCCATGTAAGACACTATGACAATGTTCATCTAGATTGGGCCGCTATAAGAGCTCTCATAGAGATATGGCACCCTTCCACAAATACCTTCTTATTTTCTACCTTTGAAGCTACCATACTACTTGAAGAAGTGGAGATGCTCCTAGGCTTAAAGCGCATGAAGCAAGGAGATGAAGAAAAGATGGCCATTATGACAAGAAGCATAAGTGCCCATGAGATGTTGTCCTGGGTAATATTCAATCGAGGGAAGATGGGGGTCCTCTGGTTTAATATGGGGAGGTAATTTCACTCTATTTATTTTTTAAGGGAATTGAATGATTTTTCTTGAATGAAGGGGAGTTCTCCAGATTAAGTGAGGCCTGCACAGAAGAGAAGAGAGTTGGGGAGGTTCGCCCGGTCCACTTGACAAATGGAGGAAGAGGAGGAAATGAGGGGAGGTTCCCTCAGTCCACCTGACAGAAGGAGGGGGAACCAGGGGAGTTGTCTCTCGATCCACCTGGCAAACCAAGGAGGAAGGAGAATTGGGGAATTGGGAGAGATTCCCCAATCCACCCTGGCAGGGGAGAGGAGGGGAGAATCGGCGGAGATCCCCCTAATTCACCTGGTAGGAAGAGGAGGAGGGGGTTTCCCCCGGTTTGCACCCAAGCAGAATCGGGGGGACTTCTCCCGGTTACATATTTGTAACGGGGGGGAGTTCCCTCGATTAGCCTTCATGTTGACCAGAGGTCCTACCTTCTCCTCTCTTTCTCCCTTTTTTATTCTCTTTCTTCATTTTCTTATCTTTTTGTTGTTGGCTCAGTAGGGATCTCACAGACCCCCACCTCGGACAAAAAATAAGGCAGTAAAGTAATAAAGTAGGAAAGTACGGTGGAACCAACAAGCTGCAGTGAGTAAACAAAAAAATTATCTACTCTAACAGTACCATACTACTAAATCTCGATCCGACAAAACTCAAGTCTGTACCTGCCGGTAGACAAGAGTACCTCCCACTAGAAGAACGACCGGATGCGTCCCTTGAAGTCTTACACCATGCCACAAGTGTCTAGCTACAACGTCCCGGGCGCGAGACTCAGACACGTGTAGTAACCAGAAGTATCACAAAACAAGGACTAGCTGAGGTCGCGCTCGTCAGCGCGGGTCCGAACCCTCAGCCTCGTGTGCACACTCAGACCATACGCCCTAGGCCTGTCCTCTAGCTAATAATTCCCACCGAGCCCGGACTCGGCTGTGCACGGGGGCCCTACGGTAGCCAGCCTACTCACCGTCTCTCTCGGGTACGCCACACCAGTGCCCCCATGGGCCGACACATGCGTGCCTTGGAAGCTACGACTAGTGGATAGGTCACAGACATGAACACAGAAAATCACGCATGCACCCATCGCGAGTAACACGAGGGAAGAAGTGGCTTGCGGCCACTTGACTCTGGACAGCCCACTAGACCGATTAAACTCAACGGTCCTTGAGTCACAAGATTCGGGTTAAGACCGTCGCATGCGACAGCACTGAGCTGTCAATCTGGCCTAATCCCTAGGTCCAAAACCACGGTGACACACGAAAAATTCCTAGCCCCAGGCTGGTCAACTAGACTCACAGTCCAAGGCCATACACACGGCCTACACGGATACTCGAAGCACATGCATGGGGTTACCTGGACCCCAAAACTCACGAGCACGCCAATCGACACAACGTGGCACCTCCGAACACCCCCCAAAACACAAACATAGGTCTCATGGTGTCCGAGACATTCACGAGACCGAAGGTCAACCACTGGGTCACAACCGGGTGGACTGGAGACCAACACAACGCGCAACAACACGGTAAACATTTAGAATATCCTGGTAGTCCAACCTTGGGCCGCCACAGTCTCTAGCGGCCCAACTCTGGTCTGCCACAAGGACTCTAGCAGCCCAACCTTGGTCCGCTAGAAGATGAGTCACGTTGGGTCTGGTGGTCCTATATAGGGCCGCCAAGTTGCTCTAGTGGTCCAACCTTGGTCCGGTAAGATCCCGCTGACGTGCGTACCTACGGCTGCTAGAGGGCACGTGACCCCAACGGTCAAAACACGCGCCCCGAAGTGCAACGGTCAAAATCAGTTGTAGCGGCCGAAGCTACAGCCGCTACAACAGTTGGCGGTTTATCGTGCGGCCGCCAGCCGACGGACGCCCCTGTCGACAAAATAGTAACAAATGACACTCCCACCTTAGGCCGCCAGGGCATCTGACGCGCCTACTTTGGGCCGCCAGTGAGTGTGGCAGTCTCTGGAAGGGCCGCCACACCCACCCGAGAACGAGACGGCGGGAAGAATCCCAAAAATCCGTTCCACGCCCCGATCATCCACAGATGAGGGGGAAAACAAGGGAGAAGCTCCCCCGACACCCCTAGCATGCATCTAAAGCCCCAAATCGGTCCGAAACCTCGTAAAACGGTGGATCGACGCTGAAGTCCTAAAATATGGATTTTTTCCAAAACGTCCCGAATAGCCCTCTCGACTCACCACGGCCTACGAAACTTGTGAGAAATGAAATACACGGGCTAGGGAACCGTCTCCCTACCTCCACCGAAGATTTGACGCATCGTGGATGCCGATCCATGAAGAAAACGTCGTTGAAACCCTCGCCGGCGCCCTAATTCATGGCCGAGCTCGCCGCGCCTTTCGCCGCCTCGATCCTCGTCCCATCCTCGCACTCCTCGCCCTCATGCCGTCCCTACCTCGCCACCTTCACCCCCGTCGATTGCCCGGAGGAGAGGGGGAGAGAAAGAGAAGAGAGATACTATCTCACTGGACCAACATCCTCTAGATCTAATATTCTGAGTGGTCATAGGATTTTCTGTCCTCTTCACATTGCCACCGAGCTTGCATCGTTCTGACGTCGGTGCTGGCCGTGGTGGAGATTCTCGTGGGACTGCGTAGACCACCCTGTGCAGATCTGACCCAGAAGAAGAATCGAATTCCAGAAGCTGCCCCGCCTTCCTATTTGCAGATCTGACCAAACCACTTGGTCAAATCCTTCCTCCAGTCGACGCCGACGTTCTTCCACAAATGGTGACTCGTTTTGACACCAGGAACTATTTTTTCCATAATTGTTGGTTTACCTATGCAGTTCTGTATGAGCAGAACCAGAGGCTTAGTGTAGAAGCTATCACACCCATATCTAACCAGATCTGATGGCGTCGTTTGGCTGAGGTGTTCTTCTTCCAGTCGCCAATGTTCTCCAACAAACGACACCCTGATCGGACTGCGGATCTAGCCGTACCGGCCTCCGCAAGTATGATGCGTCATGTGACTTGTGTGGACAGAACCAGTCAGCTTCCATTCGGCTCACCCAGATCGGCCCCGACTCACCTCCCTTGGCTCCCTCGAGTGCTGCCCGTCAACCCGAGTTCGCTACTCCTGGGTCCCACATCTATCCCTTTACCTCCCTGCGTGGAGTGGGCAATTAAAATCATTATTGTAATTATTAATTACTGTACATCGGGTGTATGAGTTTCCGCCGAGGTCACCTTCCCACGCCCGGAGCGTGGAGGTACAATCGCCTCCTCTCTTTATCGCATTTGCTCATTTCGTATATACATCAATTTGTCACTGCTTGAGAGTTCGGAATCTAGCTCGCTATATTTGATCATCGCTGCGAGAGAGAGTGAGCGTGACCCATCCCATGACTTGACCTGAGCACGGAAGAGTTGATCACTCTAGCTCATTGCCAGTTTCTCAACCGTGCAGTCTGATACGCTTCCCTCACTAAGGGACTAGCCGCGAGCTTGCTTAGAGTCCCAGGTTCACTGTCCATCCCGCATCAGTGGCTGAGTCTCCTCCAGAAGATATTTTGGTGAGAACGTTCCCTCCACGCCCCCTCAAGGTCATCTGGTGGGGTTACCACATGATTCGCGCCAAAAAGGACAGGCTGGATTCAAGCTTCCGAAGCCCCTATTTTCCCTATAAATAGGGACCCTCATCATCCAGGCTTATGGGGTGTGTGGAAAAAGGGAAAGAGAAGAAAGAAGGGACGTAGAAGAGTAGAGCAGCAAGCAGAGCAAGAGAAGGAGAGAAAAAGAAGAGAAGAGCGAGTGAGAGGAAGAAGAAGAGGTCGGGAAGAGTGCTTACTCTGACTTCTAGATCAGGACCAGAGTCAGACTCCTCTAGTGAGAGCCATATTCCCCTCCTCTATTTCTATTGTCTTTAAGTTTGTTGTTTTCTACTTCAAAGTTCCACTGTAAGCTGTAAATCAGCAGAGCAAGTTGTGGTGCTCAGCAGGCGAGGGTGTTCCTCGGTCAGCAAGCTGTGAGGCTCAGCTGTGTGTAGGGATTTCTATCCCCGAAGCTGTGGATCAGCGGCGTTCAAGTTGTGAGCCAGCAGTAAGCCACACTCTGGTTAGAGTGTGGGATGGATGTAGGTGAAAACCAAACCACCTAAAATCACTGTCCAGTGTGATTATTTTTGTATCTTGTGTGTTTGTATTCCATCCTACTCGTTGGTTAGATGTATACATAGGAACGCCCAAGTCGCGCATGTGTTTTACTGTCTAAACTGGTCATCTTGTTTCCTTACTTAAGTCTCACATCCAGTGGGTATATAAAAAGACGTGGCTGGAAGGATAGGTTACCCCCTATCTAGAATTCCACCTCTTGCGTGAGAAGAGCCTCCGCCAGGTACCGCATCTGGATGTTAGACTGATAGTTGATGCATACAGATATATTCTCCTATGTCTTGCCATTGTTGTTGGTTAATGTGAAACTCACTCCTCTCTTGATTGCATTTAGAGCTTTTCATCTTTCATACTTCTTACCACTCAGACTTGATCTTTAGTCAATCAAGTCATTTTGCCTCGCTGTTCTTCATTGCTATCAGATCATTTTTATTCCGCACCTATTACTCTATCTTCTTGAGTGATATTAAAATTTGGGGTTGATCTATTCACCCGCCCTCGAGATCTGTGTTCATCCAGATTATATTTATGATACAAATGATGAAGGCAGGATTGATTGGGATGAAATGAGGCGGTACATTGCTGTCCTAAAAGCCAGGAGGCCTCTGCCTAGACCACAATTACAACAACAGCAACAGCCGCAACAATAACAACAACAACAGCAGCAGCCTCAGTAGGCACCACAGCAGGAGCCCAACATGGGCATTGTTCATAACCCCCTTCCGGAGCACCCCCATCCCAATCATCAGGTCAATCCCATCTCTTCGTTCCTAGAAATCGGAAGAGGACAAGTCTGGCATGTGGAAAACACCCCTGTTCTCGCCGCCAATCACATTCCTAGTCAACCTCCACGTCTTACTCGGCCAACACTCTTCTCCCCCCAACCCGCATCACAACCTGTAAGAAGGCCTTATCCCTCATTCTCATAGTCCTCACGTCCCCTCATCCACACCCCTGCCACCAATCCCACGTTGATGCACCAGCAACCACTGTCCACTACACCTTCGCCTATGCCCTCAAGGCCTCTAATCATCTCTCACCCGACCATCATGCCACACGCTTCCATGCCTTCACCTTTACCCCCGAAACCTCTTATCTCCATTTTACCACCTCCCTCGTCTTCCAAACCCCTCATTACCTACTGTCCATGTGTGGCCCCATCTACCTCCATTTTGCCTCCACCAGCCAACCCTCTTATTCTCTCTCATCCCTTCACTTCGCCCTCTACCTCCACTTTGCCTCCACCGAACAAGCCTCTTATTCTCTCTCACCCCTCCACTTCGCCCTCTACCTCCACTTTGCCTCCACCGACTAAGCCTCTTATTCTCTCTCATCCCTCCACTTCACCCTCTACCTATGCCTTGCCTCCACTAAACAGACCGCTAATCAGAACCCCTGCACCTATTATCACCCATGCTTCATCAACTGTCTCTCCACCACTACCCCTTAAAACCCTAATGAAATCCATGCCTAACACCTTAGGGGTGCAACAAAAACCACAAGCCATGGCACTCCGGAGTGGGAGGATCTTCCACCGGGTCTTCCCGCAAAATAGTCAGACCCCCGAGCAGTCTCAGCCAGAGAAAGGCACCAAAGGTCAGTTAGAAGAATCTATCCCCAGGACATAGTATGACCTGTTGAAACATTTGGATAAAACACCCGCCCGAATCTCCATCCTTGAGTTGCTTAAGAAGTCTATGTCCCATCAAGAAGCTTTGATGGAGTATCTTCAAAAGGTTATGGTGAATGAGGACCTCCCCGTGGAGAAAATCTAGGCAGTACTGATGCCGACAGATACACAGCCAACCATCACTTTTCATGACCATGAACTTGCCCCTAAGGAGGCTCGGAAATATGCACTATGTGTTTCAATAAAAATCAATGGGGTACCTGTGGAGCCGTGTTTAGTGGACACAGGTGCATCCATAAATGTCATCTCTCTAAGCACCCTCCAGTCATGTGGGATCGACATAGAACAAATACAACCTTGGTCAATAACAGTCACAGCCTATGACAATAGTAAAAGGCCGCCCAAAGGGATGATTATTTTATGTGGAATTGGGCCCTGCATTAGTCACCACAGAATTCCATATCCTTGATATGGATCCCACATTCAAGGCCATTCTGGGCCACCCCTATATTGAAGCACTGAATATCGTGCCGTCCACCAATCATCAATGCTTGAAATTTCCATACAAGGGATGGATTATCAAAGTAACCAGTATGCCCATCCTTCATTTGGTGGATGCTATTACTACCTCCTTGCCCTCTGTCTAGCCATCTCACAGGCCTATTTTCTCACTGCTGGATATATGTGATCCTCGTTGGGCTCCGTCAGTGCAAGAAAAGTCTCCCACCTCACCAATACCGCGTCTCCTTTCCCATGCAAAAGGATGGGAGGTCATGAGAAACATCGGCTACCAACAGGGCAAAGGTTTGGGGGCACAGTTACAAGGGAGGTTGAAACCACCAAAGAAGCCGAGGATGATCCTGCGGGCTGGCCTGGGCTTTGAGGGGCCATTCGAAGCAGGAGGGAAACCCCTCACATGGACTTTGTATTCTCATTTTAAGAAGGGGCCTGTCATTCAGATGGGGGATTACCCACAAGAAATACATGGGGAGCCACAGGTTGCTTACTTAGCCAAGAAATGTTCAAGAGCCGCTAAGAGAGGCAAGGTCGATGACCCGGAATGCGAATGGAACAAGCGGTTCGATATACCCGATATTTCCATCACACTACAGCAGATGTTCTCACCTCTACAACAAGAAGGGCCGCCTTTGATCTCTGGAATGCCAGGGGATATCACCACTGTTGCCAAAATTCCCAACCATCCTCCTCAGGAGGACTTTGTCATCGACAGACCAATGTTCGTCATCAACTCTACCATCGACAACTCATTAGCCGTCATCTGCTCCATTCACTCATCTCAGCCTTTATTGCTGTCTTCTTCCTGGGCTAGACGGTTGTCTAATGATCTTCCCAGGTCTCTTTCTCTACTTACATACTTGCGCGGATTTCTTAACCCGGGCCAAGTTTTCAACCATGATTTGCTCCATGAGCCATCCAACCCCCTTGCCATAATTCCCTTCTCTCATTCTACAACTATTTTTCATTATTTTGTCATCAAAAATGAAAATGAAAAAAAGGTCAATTCCAAACTCCTCAACAACACATTTTCATTGAGGAGACATCCTACATCTCCCACAAGTGCGCCCTTACTTACGGGCCACTCATCCAAGGTCCTTTGAGCCACCTTCGTTACCCCTCCTTTGAGGGGTATTTCCCTATACATTCTTCAGAGTCCTCTTCATCTTCTGTAGGTCAGGTCAGTCAAGTTAGGAATAATGAGTCAAGGGTAGTACCCAAAAGAAAATCCAAGGGAAGATAAATCCCTCGTCGGTTCCTCCTAGACTTAGCCAACAAATGCCAAGCATGCTTGGAGATTCCTCAACTACTAGAAAAGCCCATCCAACTGTCTGAGTTAGAATGTGAGGAGAATTGTACAATTGATGAAGGGTACGGAGTTTATGAGATCCTAGAGGAAGAATGCCCTATTAAAGAAGAGGATGAAGAATATGAGGATGCGACCGGCGCTTATGCTAGTGGGATGAGGAGATTTGACGAACCGTCAACTGCCGTAGAAGAATCAACCAAAGAAATAAAGTTGGGAATCGAGGAAGACCCTAGGATCATCCTCGTAAGCGATAACCTATCATCATTAGAAGAAGAGGCATTAATTAAGGTTCTTAAAGAATACATATGGACACGTTTGCTTAGCTCTCCCTCCTCTAGAGGGGAAGAGGTACCTACAATCGACATCAATAGAAGCTCAGCATGGGTGGGTAAAGCAAACGAAACCCCTATAAAATCACTAAGTGCTCAGTTACATACCAGACGGTCCCACACTGGAGGACTCCACCAGTCCCACCGTGTAAGCTGATACCACGGTAGGCACAGGCGGGAGAGGAAGCTTTCCCAGTAGCTGTGGCAGTCCACCCAGCATGCCCTCGACAGTGGGTGGGGGCACGGACCCCACCTACCCAGACTCGCCCTCAAAGGACGACAGGGCCACCGAGGGGCCGGCATTCACCAGCTCCTCAATCATCTCCAAGGCTGTGGCTGCCTCCTCACCTGCCAAGTGAGTAACGCAAACCCAGTCAGTAAGGCTAGCTCGCCAAGAAGCGCAACAAAAATGGGGGGATACCCTCAACATCAATTGGACACTTACCCTAGCAACCGCTAGTCACCATGGGTGCTCGCTCTCCGGCCTGTCCAGGCACTTCACCCAGTGTCTCAGTTGGGGCCATGGTCCCTAATGCCTCTGCCTCCTCTGCATAATCTAGATGGTCATGTTAACAGCCAGGGTCAAACCAAATTTGCGACGTACGCCCAAGGTTAGAGGCTCTTACCTACACGAGTTCCCTCCGCACCTTGCCATGACTCGAAGTCGGGGAACTCCTCCATGTTAAGGGGGGGTTCGCTCAGTAAGCACATAAGCCCCTCCATGTCAATCTCACCCTCAACCCCCTCCTCGGACGGAGGGTCCATCTCTCGAGGGGCAAAAAAGTCACCTCCGCACTAGCCTCCAGCGGAGCTACAAAATACAAATCTAGCAAAACAAGATTAGCCAACTACCTTGGCTAAACCAAGCAAGGACAAAGGGGTTGAAGTGACACTTACTCAAGGATGTCTCTGCCTCAACTTGCTCTTCAGCCTCGAGTCCCTCAGAGGACCCACCGGCCATAACTGCTGCCACCTTTACACGAGGCATTTTCGCCTAGGCTACAGGCCTCCATCCCCACTCCCCGAGGATGCCTCCGTGGAGGGCTGATCCCCCTCTGCCGCAGAACCTATCAACAAACATAGCATTATGCAATGCCCCAGTTGCCCACCAAAAAAATGACAAAGTCAAGACGGGACGTGCTAAAAGAAAGAACCTCACCTGAAGCCCCGAAGGGGGTCAACGACAAGGGTACCAGCTGCTCCGGCCTCAGCGACAGTGCCCAGATAGCCTTCACGACGGCCTCCCGAATGTCCCTCAGAGTGTGGGCATACTCGATCTGGGACACAATCTCTACGGGCCCAGTCGACCCAATCGCATGGCCGATGTGTCGTCTCCAGTCATCAACCACCGTGTCAGTAAAGCTCCTGTGTGGGAGCGCTCGGTCCAACGACCCTCTGCTCCAAAGGCTGCAGTCAGCCAAGAACTGGGACCACAAGGTCCTAGGTGCCCTCGGTCGATGCACCTTCGTCCCAGTAGTCTCCGTCATTGTCGGTGCCTGTCTCATGGGCTTCAGCGCCCCTCCGTTGCCCAGACTCCCAGATGAAGAGCCCCGACTACCCCGGGGCCACTACTCCACAACTCGCTCGATCTCCCGGCGGATCCAAGTGACACGGGTCCTCAAGTACCCATCATCTAGCAGAATGGGAGGCAGATCCTCCCTCAGCAAGTAGCTCTTCTCCACCGTCCTGATCATGGAGGCCTTCTGCCGATATAGGCGACTGTGCTCGAACCACCACCTGGAGTAATGGACGTCGAATCGTCCCTGACGTCCCTGTCTCGGCATTAGGAGCTGCTTTAGCTCCCAACGGTAGTAAAAGTCCCACCATGCGACTGCCAGTAGGTGGGTGTCCTTCCCTCTGTACTACTGGCCTGTCAAAGGGAACTCCCAGTTCGGCGGGATCCCCTGGTCATTCCCGAAGTTCCTCGCGAACTGATGAGGGTAGTACAGATCTAAGGAACTCATCGCAGACCAGTGCAATGTCAACACCACCGACCGGGTGCTCATCACCCACTCTGTCCACGGTCCAGCCTCCGGCTCCCTCTATCTGGCATGGGCGCTGGTCGCCCCTCTACCCACAGCTCACAGAAAAAGATCGCAGTCTCTCGTGGCACTGTCAAAGGGTAATCCCTCCTCGCCCCAGGCGGGCAGGTAGCAAAGGGCTCTCCTAGCCCCCTCCAGCTGTGCCTCTGTGTCTCCGTACTGGCTGCCCAGTGAAGCTGAACAAAAGCGGTGCCGTCAGATTCGCCACAGTCCCTCGTGCCACCAGCCCCCATTAACTCCTTTCGCACCACGTTCAGGTCCTTTTGCTTCGTAGCAAGTGTAAGGGATCTACTAAGGAGTTTAGAAAATCAATGGGAGCTGACATATGCTTTGGCCTTAGGGTCTAACCAACCCGATACTCATAGTTTCATGCTCCCAGCTTTGGAGTCTGTTACCTCGGCATACACCTTGGGTCCTATCACCACCGAGGTTCTATTGTTCTTCCCCGTTCCCTATGAGCCTGATTGCATTCCTTTTATTCCTAAGGAGGAATCCCATTTATGTGAAATATATAGGCCACGATTCTTTTATGTGAAATATATAGGCGATGATTCTTAGTTTCCACATTCAAAACAATGATGCTTATCCTCTAATTTCAAATATCTCGTTACAGGTCATAAGCAGTTTGGTCTCACTTGCCTTGTTAAGAGGTGGAAAGGTCAGTTGTCACCAGATAGTCATTTTCCTTCTGGGTACCCATTGGTTTCCTTCGTGTTTACTGGTTGCATAAACATTACTATGACTGTCCCATCTTTCTTTGAATCAATGCATCAAGGAGCCCTTTGGTATTTGTTGTCTCCATTTGCCGCTTTGCTGGTTTTGTCACTCCATCCTGCTTGAGAAAAATGCTCCAAATGTTTGGGTCTGAATTTTTTGCTCAAATGCAAAAATTGCTCTGTTGTCTTTTGTCTAAGAAATTTTAGTGTGGTTGTAACTAATACATGTGTTTAAAAGGAAAGGAAGATTGATAAGTGTGATGAATATTACCGAACATGGAAGTAAGGAGGTTGCAGTTCTCGTGCCTGTAAGATTGTCAGTTGAAATGCATTCTGATGAAAAATCTCGTGTCACAACACTAAGTGGAGCTATAGTTCATGAATTTGGCATGTAACATGCTCAATAGGTTATAAATCTTTTCTGAAATGAAGAGTTTTGGTTGACATTTTTGTTTAGGACAGGACTGGACTTGCTTAATCATTCAGTCATTTTTCTGCTTGAATCTTGGGCTTGACAACAAGACAGATTTTGGGCAGTATGTTTTTGGGTTAAAGGTAGCTGAAACATACATAGGCCTATTTCTCATGCATGAGTGACTTGGGTTGGTGGGGATGGAAAATGTATGTGCTTTAAGCTCTAGGGTGTGACTTAGCTACCCTTTGTGCTTGGCCTAGTTTTTGTATGGCATCTATCCTATGAAATGACATGTTTTGTATCAGGACAGTCAGGTTGAGTCGGTTGTGCTGAATTAAGGGTGGGAGTGTCAAGTTAACAAGGTTTAGAAAGGTAACAGGTGTCGGGCATTGTTTGAAGTTTAAAGGAAAGGAAGAAGGCGAACAGGAATGTGGGTTAAGGTTGTGAAGAGGCATTTTCTTCCACGTTCATCTTTTCTGCAAGCAAAAGGATGGCTGCTTTTTGCTTTTTCCAGTTCCATCTTTTTTGCAGCATAATAGGGAAAGGAAAATTATGACTTTCATTTCCATTGGCAACCGGAGAAGAAAACAAAGATGATGGAGAAGAAAAATGAAGGAGGCAGCAGTGCTGATGGTGGAGGTCTGGTGGCCCAGTGGATGGTGCCCGGGTGCTCAAAGGATGCCAGAATGGCCTGCGACAAGGCACATTAGTGATTAGCATCCAATTGCCGCTCTCTCTCCTTCTATCCTTTGAGGGATTTAGGGGTCTTACTGTGGTTGGTTATTGTTGGTCTAGTGAGCTCCTGTGGCCCCCTACAGTTGGCATGGAGCCTTAGCCATTGTTGGTGAAGTCCGGTCTTGTGTTGCAACTGGGAGTCACATTCCATGCATGGGGGAATGTTGGAGTTGAGGGTTGCTGATTAGGTTTGTGGAGCAACTATGATGTGATTGTTGGCTTGATTGGGTTGTTGTCATTAATGGTGTTGGAGCAGCAGCTGTGTGAGCCAGTGATAGATGTCACTGGATGCTGGTGGTTCCCAGCAGCAAAAGAAGAAGACAACCAGGAAATGCCACAGCTCTGCTTGTGAATATGCTTATAGATTCGTATAAAGTTGGGACATGGGTTATGTCATAATAAGTAGGATGCAAAGAGTAATGAAGGAAGAAAGGATGGGAAAAAAGGGGAGGAGAGGAAAAAAAAGAAGGCGGATGGGAATGGTTGGTTTCACATCCTGAGAAGAGAGTGAAAACAGCTTCAAATATGCAGGGCACTGGAAACCACCACCCCATCACCCCCCAAAAAAGAAAAAAGAAAAAAACACACACCTTGGCATTCCAACAGTACTCATTCCTTATTTATAATAAAAACTTCTCCTTAGTTATCTTTCCCAATTGCACTCATCACAAGACTCAGACTTTGAATGCCACTCTAATAGTTAATGTTATAAACTTTTACATTAAGCAAACTTTAACAAGAAGCAAATATGAATTACCTTAATACCACTTTGAGAATAACAAACCACAAACATAACCTGCTACATAAGACAACAAAAGTTAAATACACAATTTGGCTCTTGTTGCACTGTGTTGAATGAGTAATTGTATAGCCTTTGTATGTGTCATGGAAAAAAGGCAAGAAGAGAAGGAGAGGGAGGAAGGAGGTGACCGCAAGGGAGAAACCCCCAAACAATCAGGTTGATCCCTCTGAACTTGTATTTATACTCAACCAGGTTTATATGAATGACTAAAATACTCTCCAGTGAGGGACACCGGTCAGAATAAACATAAACCTTGAAAAAAACAGACAATTATAGAAATACCCTTAGTTCTGTTCTAGACTCCCCTTCAAGCTGAGCCATCAATCATGCACAGCTTGGACAGGGCAAAAATGAATTGATATTGTGTCAACACCTACATTTTGCCCTCTCGATAGCATATTTCTCAAACCTTTCAAGTCAAGAAGATTTTCGGTTTAAATGGAGCGGCTTTTCACTAACCAGGGCTATGAGGAGGAGTACACTCCCCAATACGAGCCCGAGCTTGGGACCAATCCACTGTTCGAGATGGAGGACAGCCATTTGACTGCCTTTACAGTCATGTTTTTGGCTTCGCCAAACGAGGCCACCCACGCTGAATCGGCATTGTCACATAATGAGTACGATCAAATTAGCCCTAGGGCTCCTACATTATCTCCGTGCGACAATCAAGAGTTGATCAATGTGCTCTCCCGTTAAACGCCTGAGGATTTAGCCACTTTGGCCTCCGAGGGGAAGACCCCAATTGTTCCTCAAACATCTACCCATTTCACACCCGCTCATGTTGACACCCCCTTCCAAGGGTCCTCTAGTCGGCTTGCCTGAGAAATTCCATCTCCATTTAGCCACCCTATGGTTTCCCAAGGGATTCCTCAGCCCTCAACTCCACCAACCGCAGTCACTCCTCTGAGGGGAACAGATTCCATCTCCCAGCAAGAAACTCAAATCTACATTTGGCAAGTGGTGGCCAAAAGTATGTTGGTCTCCCGTCCTCACTCCTTAGCTCAATACTGCAAGCTCCCCAATCCTTATTTTCCACCCGGCTTTAAGGCTCCCAAATATCGGAAGTACGATGGTACTACCAATCCCCACCATCACCTCTCGAGTTTCCTTATGGATTCCCATCAATGGCTGTATGACTAAGTGCTGCTAGTCCATTTGTTCCAAAAGTCCCTTGAGGGCGAGGCCTTGCGTTGGTCCTCCTCTCTCCCGGCTGTCAACCTCTTAAACTTTGACATAGTCTCTGAGCGATTCCTTGCTCAATTTGGTCACATGTCCTCCATAGCTTCCATGCTATTTGATCTAGTCATGGAGAAGATGAAGCCTGATGAAGACTTCATTCAATTTGCTAACTATTGGAGGATCATGGCCTCCTGGACAGATGTCCCTATCCCCGAAGCTCAAGCAATCACCATGCTAGTAAACAATGCCACGCCATAGCTAAGGGCTATCCTGATGCTTAGCGAGCTCCACACATTTTCACAACTGTACAATTGAGCTTGGATCATTAAAGCCCAAATGAAGGATTCTACTCTACCACCTTTCTTTGAAACTCATACTAGAGGTAGAAAAGCCCCGGCCGTCCCTACCACTGAGGGCGTCACTTTCTATGAGTAGGTTAATGCTTTTGGCCCCCCCTTTAGAACCAACAATTGCCAAGCCCCACAACCCAACCAAGCTGGTCCGAGCCAAGCTTAGTGTAATCTGAGGCCATACTCCAATGTCCCCCCACCTCAAACTTACAATCGGGCTGGTCCTAAGTAGGCTTCTTACCCTCCTTTGCCCGAAACTTTGGGGGACATTTTCTTCACACTCATGTCATCTCAAGCCATTCAATTACCCCCTCAAAGGGATTGAGTCCACCCCAATGCCGACATGTCCAAGCACTGCCCGTATCACTATACTCCCAGGCACAACATCTACAATTGCTTCCAATTTTGGGACTGGGTATACGATATGAATGATGAGGGGAGAATCAACTGGTCCGATGTCAAGCTCGCAATTGCCAACCTCAAAAAGCCCAATCGTGACTTGGGCATTGTCCAAAATCCCCTACCTGCTCACCAACCAACTAAAGATCCCTCAAGCTCTACGTAGAATGAAACAGCGAATACTATGATCGGGTTAGAACCACGCGTCCTCAAGAGAACCCAAATGTGGGGTATTGAAGGTTTTCCCGACTGGTATGGCAAGTTCGAGGTAGAAGTAGAAGAGCCTTATGATGAGGTCAACATGTTTGCCCAGGAACCTCAACCCTGGACCTTAGTCTCACCTCTTGCCAATCACTGGCATCACATCAGGGTCCTCTCACATTAATCACACCCCCGCAATCCCTATTTCAAGAATCAACCATCCCCTAGGATGTTCAGGTCGGGCAAGAATGCCCATTGGTTCTGATAAAGCCTCCTCAACCTAAGCCGGCCCCTACGCCTATTCCTAGTACCCCAGTTGAAGAGATGGTTTCTCTCTTGTTCATCTTCGGATCACCGGCTCCCCTGCAGCTGATCCGCCCAAAATCATTGGAGTCAGAAGTTTCGAAAGAAGCCACCATCAATGTCACTCTTCGCAATCACATCATTCCCCCTCCCAAAGGTAGTCTCAGCTTGAGGAAGGGGTTAATTCTCAAACTCCTCCTGCAGAGTATGACATCCTTCAACATTTGGATAGGATGCTAGCAAATCTCCATCCTTGAGCTCATTAAAAGGTCTCCCTCCCATCAGTCCACTCTGTTAAAATTCCTCCAAAAGATCAAGGTCAACGAAGACCTTCTGGCTAGTGGTGTGACCGATGCTATCTTGGCCCTCACTTATGGCCCTTCCATCTCCTTTTCCGACAAGGACCTCGCCCCACCTGAGAGCAGGTCACTCCCGTTGTGCCTCACCATTACTCTAAATAGAGTCAAGGTTGATTCCACTCTGATTGACACGGGAGCATCCATAAATGTCTGTTCGATAAAAACCATCCAAAGGATTGGTCTGCAAGAAGAGAACCTGGAAGAAGTGTGCACCACCATCTGGGCTTATGATAACTCAAGACGATGTGTGAAGGGCAAGGTGACTCTACAACTTGGCCTAGGCCCCGTAGTCATGTCCTCAGACTTCTTTATCCTCGACGTCGACCCGGCATACAAAGCCATCCTAAGGCGCCCATGGATTGAGCAAACTCTAGGAATCCCCTCGATGGCCCACCAATATTTTGAATTCCCTTACAATGGTAGGGTACTCAAGATCAAGAGTATCCCATTAGTGGAGACTCTTAATGCCATCACGTCTGAACAAATCTCTTTCATGACCATTCTAGATAAGGGAAAGAAACCTGTTCTCTCCATAGTAGGCACCATGGGGCCTTCCACCTTATGCTCTTCAGATCATTACGTTCTTCCTCGACCGATCACTTACTCCAACATCCTGTTTGGGAAAGGATGGGAAATGATGGTTAGGATGGGTTTTACAATAGGTAGAGGCCTTGGCTAACACGAGCAAGGCCCCACTTGCAGGACAAGGCTTAAGGTTTCCAAAGGTTGTGCAGGTCTAGGCTAATCGGCCAAAAAAGTATCCAAAATCACTCAAGCGAAGGGTCTAGTCTATGACCGCTTCATCAAAGGCCCAATACAACCGGGGACTCAGTGTAAGCCAGGTGAAACTCATGAAATCCTCCAAAAAGAAGAGGTTCCTTCGAATCATTCGCTCGAAGATGACTTTGAGCTCCTTTATCTTTTTCATCTTGATAAACCGCTTGATGATGCCTCAGCCACATGCACTTTCCTGGCGTTAGACAGGCCCGCCTCTGTCTGCTTCATTCCATTCTTGTTCCATCCACCTTTTCCACCACTCCTTATTTATCTGGTCGTGGAGTGGTCGGTGCAAGTTGTCTGCACTATTAGCCATGACCACAAAAAAAATGTCAATTCCCAAATGTGGGCCTGTGAGCTCACCATTGAAGAAACCTCCTCCTTGGGACACGGATCTGATGTGACACCACCTTGGGGTGATAGCCACAAGACAGAAGACCCCTCGGACCTAGCAAGCAACGGACCGTTAGCTTCACTCAAGCGGACTCACCCGCTAAGCGCACTCTCGTATCCATAGGCAATCCGGGGATGGTAGTGAGGGTCCGGGACAGAACCCCACTGCTCCAGAGGTTGGCTAGCCTAGGATTGAACCCCTAAGGGTCAGGGATGCCCCAAATCATGGGCGACCAACACGCCAAGGGCGTGGGTTAAGTGGTTGCTCTCACCTCACTCTGCGGTAGCCACTCAAATGATGGGAAATTTGGATCGGGTGCTCACTCACTATCCGACGGAGCTAGAAAGTAATACTAAATAAGTAATAGTAAACCAGCAAGGGATGTGACCTGGAGCTCACCTGATCGGTGTGAATACACCGATCCTGATCGGAGACGAGGCGAGAGGGGAAGCGTGGGTACGCGCCCACACGCTGTGCCGGTGTAGCTCTAACCTGAAAATCAGAAAAATACAACACTACACCTCTCGCAGGAGGGGGATCTCAGGGTGGGGATTAATTGAAATTACACCCAAAACTACCTCCACACAGGGAGGGGCTGTAAGCCGGCCAGGCGGGATGGGGAACGGAGGTTGTCGGGAGCCAACCGACACCTAACTTCGGCATCAGGTTGCTGTTTCTATCTTCTGTAACTAGTGGCCTCTCTGGGAATGTAAATCCTTCTTGGGACGTCCGACAGTGGCGGGACTAGATGCGTTGGACAACTGGATGCCTTGGCTCACTCCGGGAGGAAGAATCGTCTCGTTCCGAGCTCTGATGCGCTGGGAATGCTTGATTCTGTAAGGCTACGTCGAGCGTTACTGCTGTAGACTAGAAAGCCATTGTTCAGGGCCGTACTCCCAGTTGGAGTGACGGATCAAGGCAGGACCAGCTCTGGTTGGAAGATAGTCCACTCTAGTATATCCTGGCCAAATATCTCCTCCCAATCCTCCCAGACGACTTGATGGCAGCCTCTGGACTCTAGTAGGGTCGTGCTAGTCCTGGGACTAAAATCTGAGCGTGATTTGATGGAGTGTGCAGCTGTCCAATTTGTGGCTGGAACGAGGCAGGGCTAGAGTTTCCACGAAGAGGGACGTCTCAGGGATTCTCCAGAGCTAGAATTACCCCATTCTGAGGTGAGATGCGCTGGCACCGTTGATTCTTATGAAGTCGCGCTGCCCAGGACACCGGCCAGATAGGGGACACTTGTTGGGGGCGTAACTCCCAGTGGGAAGATCAGAAAGAGGTGAGATCAATCTTGACTAAAAGATGACTGACCTCAGATTAACTGTTCCAAGGGGCTCGAGCAGAATGTGACGGTAGAGATCGAGGTGCTCCCTGTGGTGGACTGCTTGTTCTGGCCACTAGTGACTTGGACTGCAGGACAGGCTTAGGTTGTCGACGCCGGTGCTCTCGACGGGGAACTCCAAATGGGTCGGGACCACTTTTGGCTGAAAGCTGGATGACCCTAGCAAGGAGTCTCCAAGGGGCCTGACCAGAAGATGGGGGATGAAGCCGAAGGAGCTTCTGAAAGTCGCGCAGGTCGCTGGCTGGACCTTTCCTGCGCAGTCGGTGAAGAATGGCTCTCCCGGGTAGCTCCGAACTCGGATTGGGACGGGACCACCTCGCCTGCGAAGCTGACTTGATGAGTTTTCCAGAAATGTATGATAAGCCACCTGAAGATGCGTGATGCCACCGGGGAAGACTCTGCAACTTGGAGCTTTCTGCTGCTCTAGATTCTAGGCTGGTAGTATGGGAATATAGGGGAAGAATGGAGGGTTTTAGGAGGGGCAAATGGAGGGGGGTTAAGACGATGTAAATTAACATTAATTACAGTTGATGGGAAAAGGTCTAACATATTGTCTAATAAACCCAAAAAGTGGGAAATTAATAGGGGACACATTAATAAACCAAAAGGAAAACCTATTTAATATTTCCTTCTTATTAGCAAAAGCGTGTTGTGCTATTTTTTATTTTTCGCGGTCAAACAACCATGTTCCAAACATATGAGGTATTGATTGTTGAAAAAATGCCGAGAGTTCGCAACTTCTCTTGTTTCTTGGGCTTGTCTTCATGCATTGATTGCAGATTTGCAGCTGAATGATCAACATCCCTTCAATACCCTCCCAACCTCTCAGAGAAGCTTACAAGAGGTTTTGGCTTTATACTCAGACGTCAACCTCCAGTTTCTCTGATTCTATCCTTCACTCGCTCCTGTAGTTGCCCTTTCGCTCTCCTTTCCTCTTCCTTGCTCGTTTTCAGGAATGCCCTCTTGCCATCCCTCTCTCTATCGCCCCATTCCTTCTCTGACCTGCATGAATTCATTTACTTCTTCCTTGAAAATTTGCCGAGATACTATGTTCCACTGTGCCTGCTGCCCTGAACCTGCCCAAACTGCACTCAGAGTGATTCCAGTTCTGCATGCAATATCATACAGATTTGAAAAAACCTCTTGTTGTGGCTTGTCATTCATCCATGGATCTTCCCAAAATCTTATCCTTTTTTCATCTCAAACTTGTAATGATGTTTTGTTTTGAAAGTGGGTAGTACCACTATTGTATTAAAAGAAAAAGTGGGATATGCAAGTGTAGTCAATGACTACACAAAAATCCCTATACAAAAGTAGCCTTCTACACCAAGGAGTGGTCGGCACTAACACCCCAAGAGCCTAACCAAGGAAGAGTTGTGGGAATCCACATTCCATACAAGCACCCCCCCATTCTCTCACACTCTCACAAGTAAATGAAGCCACTCTATCCACAGTTGAAGCTTCTCCTCTAAACGACCTCTTGTTTCTTTCACCCCATAAAGTCCACAACATAGCATGCAGGATCAGCCACCAAATCACCTTGTCCCCTTTCAGGTTCCACTTCCTATGCCACTGACCAATCAAGTGTAGAACACTCCCTTACAGGTCGATAATGCAGTGGACTCGTCTAGTGACTTTATTCCACACCTCCTGCGAGAAAGGACAATGAACGAAAAGGTGGTCTAGTGTCTCATCCTCCTCTCTACACAATTGGCAGACTATGGGAATATTTGGAAGAAAGGGGGCAAACCTATCATCTGTTGGTTGCTTACCATGGGAGATCTTCCAAGTGAGAAGCTTCACTTTCAATGGACTCATAGGGGTCCAAACTTGTGTAGAGAGACCATGGTGTAACCCCCCCATCAGATATGACGGAGTAAGCCGACGTAACTGAGAAGCCCCCCTCTTTATTCCACCTCCACCACCATTGGTCTTCCACATCTACCACTGGCTTCAAGTCAAGCAAGAAGGTAAACAGTCTCTGTAGCTGGTCCATCTCCTCTGGCCAAAGATTCCTTCTGAAAACCGATGTCCAAGTCCCTCCTGATAGCTGAAAGCCAAAAGCTTGTGAGACAAGATCCAAAAGAGCTGCTGCAACAACGAATATTTTCGGGGAAGACTTCTGTAAGGTGAAGTCACCACACCACTTGTCTGTCCAAAAACGACATTTTTCCCCAAACGGACTTGAACACTAGCCATCATGATGTCCTGGCAAGTTAAAATACCTCTTTAGATGGGAGATATATTGTGTTGTGATGTCGGAGTCATATCCCAGAGCCTAACCCTACTATAGTATCTCTACCTAATGAGTAAAGACCACAAACCATCCACACCAGTCCCCAACCTCCATAGCCACTTACCACAATAGAGCCAAGTTGACATCTGTATTATTTTTGATGCCAATATCCCCCAAGTCCTTGCTCTTACAGACTCTGTCCAAGCGATAGCATGCCAACCTCTACTTCTCTCATCGCTACCATGCCAAAAGACACTTGCTTGAGTGGACTCCAGCTTCTTGGCCACCGTCTTTAGTATATGAAAAATGGAGAGGTAAAAAATAGGCAAACTGTCTAGCACCGATCTATAGAGCACGAGTGTCTCCCCATACGAGAGGAGCCTCGCCTTGCATCCCGTGAGTCTGGACTCAAATCTCTGTACTAGGGGTTGCCACTCACTACAAAGAAGGGACCCGGGAGAGAGAGGGAGGCCCAAGTAGGAGAGAGGAAAAGTTCCTATTTGGCATCCCATAATGAACGTTGCCTTGTGCCTATCCTCCCAGGGGGGCGCAGTTCGCCCCACTCACCCACTCCATCCCTAGAGCTTGTCTTTATAAGCTCGGCTAGAGAGAGAAAGTTCATTTACCATTTAACAAGGGTTGTATCATGATCACACTCTTATCTCAGAGATAATAAATAATTACTTATGGATGACATTTTTAATATACATTTACACTGTCATCGAGTCATCCTTTACGTGTTAACTGTGGAGAGATGAGGGCTGGCAGAAAGAGGAGAGGGGTGTGAGGTGAGCAGTGAGCAGACCTGCTAAGCAACACAGCTTGCTATCTGAGGATCAAATCCTTGCCGCTGCCTCACAGCTTGACCCACTGATACACAACTTACAGAAAATTAAGAAAGAAAATTGAAAGACAAACTAACGAAAGACAATACGGAAAGAAGGAAAGTAGCTCTCTCTGAGGAATTTGACTCTGGATCTGATCCAAGAGTCAATACAACTTTGCTTCTGCTCAATCTCACTTGACTCTCAGATTTTCACTCAGACATTCGGCACTCTATTTTTCTTCTCACCCTCTGCAACAAGTTCTTTCTCTCTCAAACTCTTCTTAGACTCTTCTCACGAACTCTCCTACTCTAATGCTCTTCAACTCTCTTGCTCTTCTCTTTCTTTCTTTTGATTTGCTTCTCAGATTTCCAATTTGAGTGCCCAGGCTATGTATTTATATCCTGGCAAGCGTGAATGAGTTTTCAAATTCGGCGCATGGAAAACACATTCCGACCCAATAACTTTATCCAAAAGTGCGCTACGAGAGTCCACATGTCTGGTGCTGAAAGTAGACTACTCCATGTGGCAGAATATTCAGTTCAACCTCCCACCTAGGATCACGTGCTAGTTAGGATCACTTACGACCCATGTGACTATGATCAATCCATCTCACTTTCAAGTCCACGTGAGAATCAGAGTTCTGCCTTTATGCAACCTAGGTGTTCGAGAGTGAATCTGGGTTGTTTCTTGTTTTCTGTCAAAATGAAAGTATAGATTTATGAATAGTTTTATCATTATGAGACTTATGAAGCAAGTGATAAGTATCTAAAGTGTAGTCTCAAATGTATCACAAGTTCAGGCAAACCACATAGATGAATGCACAAAATTCTGCATATGCATCAGTGCTCAATCAAGATGCATCAACCTGTATAGCTAAACCATACAGCCAGTTAGAATAGTAGCATCAAGCTTTAAGTAACAAAGGTAGACCGTACTTGTCAGAAAGACTGTATATGTAATGAATGTGCATCGACCTATGAGTGCACAAGCTAGTGCTTCATGAACAATAGCATCGACGTGCCACTTAGGTAAGTCAGCCTGTCCTGGTGATGTCCGGTGGCAAATCTTGGTATTCTGTTGTGCTATTCCAAGGCACATGAGGCCTTTGGGTCATTTGAGTCCTCGTGACAGCCTTTCGCTTGTCAGCGTTAGCATTTACTTTGGGGTTACTTTAATAGTGTTCCTTCTTAGCCTCACCTTGTCAGCCTTGCTTTGCAGTATGCCTGGAACTCTCTCCTCTAGTTTGTCCTTCATGGCCCTACTGGAGGACTTTGGCAGTGGCCTCCCTGAGACATCACCACGTCATGGGGTTACCTCATGTCAATTTCCCCTATTTGCAGGAGGATCTCGATGTAATCTTAAACCTTCCAGTGTTCTTGGGTGGGATGCGATACCCTTGCATGGAATTTGTAGTAAAGAGGGTGTATCTCAGCAACTTCATTATAATAGGCCGGCAGTTCATGCATCATTATCCATCCATCCCTTAGGAGCACATCAAATATCTTCTCGATGTCCTCCTTTTTGAAAGAATATTTGTGAGAAGGTTGCCAGCCTGGGTACCATAACATGGACTCTTCTGGACTGGTGTTCCCCCCTTCTGCCCCAGGCTCTGGAAAGGTGAAAGAAGCTGACTTGTGTATCACATTTGCAGAGAAGCTTAATCTTCTCCGAACATGGGGTTGTGATGGGGCGACCCGATGATTGCCCATATCGAGCATTCCTCGATTGATCAGGTCTTCTACGACATCCTTAAAGGCCCAATAATCAAAAATGACGTGCTCATTGCCTGATGATACATGCAATAGCCATGTTGGAGCATTATGCTGGTCCTTTCATTGTCTTCCACTGCAGGCAAATCCAGTAACTCCTCATGCTGACATACATGTAAAGGCTCCAAGACTTTGTCACGAGAAAAGGAATAAAACTTTTCTGGTTCTTTACCCCCAAACAAGTCTAAGGACTCTTTGGAGATCCATCCTCGTGACCTTGGTAGCGCCTGAGCAGCTAAAGGCCCTTCTCCCCTTATCGCAGGTGTCGAAGCAAGCTCCTCTGCAAATGGCCTATACAGAAATGTGGCCAACTGTTCGTCAATATGCCAAAAAAAACTATAGGAGCTCCTGCTGCTCTCGTTGTAGGCATCTAATTTCCCTTTTTATCTTCCAAATGGTTCTTTGGATCACCCGACATCCATGGATCTACACGGGCATATGGCTCGACATGACCCGATGTCGCCAGTTGGAAGGACGGACCACTGACTCATCTATATCATCATGTGCGGCTGGGTTAGATTCGCTAGCCATAAATGTAATGCCCCGGATTTTTTAGATATTTTTTCAGATATTTTCGTGGGTCCCAGATTGAGTTTAGCAGCTTCCACGTGTTTTTGTCAGTCGGACCTTCGGAGCCCCGTATAGGGTGAACCGTCGTGTTCTCTGACTCTGGGACGTTACCACTGCATTGTGCTCTTCGCGAGGATCGCAGAGGTAATTTTTTTATATTTTTTTAAATTTTTAGAATTTTACGCAGCAAGTAAAGTTTCCCGGAGAGAATGAAGTCAATTTTTTATATCGGAGTTTTCCACCAAGCCCGTTTGCGGCGGTGGAGAGACAGGGGGGGAGGGGGAACGAGGGATCTTCCCTGCAGCGGTCCCGAATTGTACGGGGCGCACGTGCCGCCGTGCGCATCAACGGAGCAGCTCGCCGCCACGTCACGGGCACCCACCCCGCCCCCTCCCCACGCCTCGGCGTCTATCCCGGGGTCCCTCCACTTCTCCGCCTCCGCCTCCCTCTCTCTCTCCTCCCAGTTCTCCCTGCTGCTGCCGCAGCGCCGCCACCTGGTCACGACCTCTGCCTCCGCTCTCTCGCCGTTGCCGCCGCTCTTGGCCGTGGTCAACGGGCAGAGCAGGGGGCTACAAGGAAGTCGCCATTAAAAATCCCGTATTAAATTATCCGGATAACGAAGAGCAGGATAAATAGAAGGGGGGGTGGGAGCAAGCAGCTCCGTGATGATGTTGGATTAGCTATTCGCCTTCCGTCCCTCTGTATCCGGAAATTGGATAACAGAAGAAAGAGAGAGAGGGTGAGGGGTAGCGAGAGAGAGGACTGGGAATTGTGGGAGTTGGAGCGCATGCCGGGATGGGGGGAGGGAGGAGGACGTACTCGGCGTCGCCGGCGGACTACAGGCTGCTGGAGGAGGTCGGGTACGGCGCCAGCGCCACGGTGTACCGCGCGATCTACCTCCCGTACAACGAGATCATAGCGGTCAAGTGCCTAGATCTCGACCGCTGCAACAGCAACCTCGTACGCTTGAACACCGGCACCCCGCGGGCGCCCGCTCTTTCCGCTTGTTCTATCTGGTTTCTGTTTGCTTCGCGTTTGTTGATTCGGTTTGGTTCGTGTATTCTAGTGGTTCTGTGTGGTTAGAGTGTTAATTTGACTTCTGTAGCCTATCCCTAGTTGAGATTTCTTTCCCGAGTGATTCTATTTGATTTTATTTATTTGGTACTTGGGGTTTCCGTTTGCTAGATCGCCCGTCTACGAATCTATCTCTAGGGAACCATCCCCGAAGGAGGTTGCAAAGTGGAATGGGCTGTCCTTCTGGATGCTGCGTGTTGCTTGCTTTCCTTCATAGTTTGGGTGATTCCAGTGTGTCTATGTGGCACATTTTTTGGAGCATTTGAGATTAGCCAAGAAGTAGATGGCGGTTAGGTTTAGGATCCAGATTATTCATCTTTAGTTCTGGTCTTCCATCCGAAGTCATACCGTTGGATCTTGAGGTTGATGGCATAATGCTTATTATGCTGTTGAGATGGTGAGACTGTTGGATAGCTTGCCTTAGCTACAATGGAAGGTGGCGGGTTTTGTGTGCATGTTGCAGGTAGATCATGGTCTTTGAATGTGGAAAGTCACCTAAAAAATGGAAGCACTTAGTTAGCCAAAGATTAGTCAGATGGCCAAATGCCCTTTCTAAAAGCAAAGTGGCTTTGGTTCTTCAGGGGATGTATAAAAACATTCTTATACTAGATGGCATGAATGAGGCAGTTGTTGTGAAGCAACGCTTGTCTGCTTCTTCTTGAACTCAAGATGCTTAGAGGAACCATACCTAAAGCCTGAAATATTGGAAAGAATATACACGAAATATATTCCCGAATCTGTCTTGTACCATGTGCCTCCAATATTCTAAAGGGCGATTGGCTCATAAAGTTATTATTCAAATACCCCCTAGAAGGTTAAACATGGCATTTTGACTGTGTCAGCTCCAAAATCTTCCATTTCTTTAGGCTTGCCTTACAAATGGTCTGCCAAGGGTATCGGATCATATGCAAGTTCTGATTACGCTCTTGTTGGTGATCAGTGACCTTGTGGGATAATGACTAATTGAAGCAATTGGCACTGATTGTCCCTGATGTGATGTCCTTTGGCCCCCAATTGGCCCTTTTCCTTGCCATTAAGGCTGTAAATGAGCAGGACATTATCTTTTGAGAAGAAAATTGAGTGGAAGTCGGTGGAACATGTCTCATTTCATGACAGATTTAAAAAGCTGTCCATGTTACTGTTCAAGGATTCAATTGTTAGGATTATCATGTTTGGTGAATGCTACAAGTGGTGGGCCAAAAAGACTTGGCAGAGGGAATGGCCAGTTAATGTTCAGATCTTCACTGGGAGTTGGCCATGGAAAGATTACCAACATGTGAGAAGATTAGAAGAAATGAAGGATAAGTGCATCTTCTGTGGTCTTCATAATGATAATGCAGATAATCTTTTCTATGCAGTGTGGGGTGGATGGGTTTGAGGAATGGGAATGGATTTGTCCAAATAGAGAAGACAACAACTTGTTGTAGATGTAGCAGCAATACTGTGGAAAGTTTGGAGGGAAATGAATAGGAGGCTTTTCAATTAAGTGTTTGGTAGTTCCCAGGGCATTGGTAGCATTGCTTGATACTTCATGGAGGATAAAATGCGGGGTGGGGGGAGCTGGGAGTCAACATCATGGAGTCAAAAGTTCTTTGTTGCAAGTCTTATTTTGGTGTCATTAAGGGCTTTTAGTGATGAGTTGGTGTATGACATGATAACTGGTAATTCTGAACAATCTTACTATAAATTTAAGATTTATAAGCTTTAAACCATAATACCAAAATAAATGGGGGAGTATCTCAGTTTCTTTTAACTAAAAGGGTGTGAGGTATATATAACTTAACTAGTTTATTGGCCATTTGACCATGTTTGACTGTGGATTTTATAAATACATTTCATTATCTTTTTAACCCACCACCTTTTCACTTTCTACCCTTCGATTCTCTTTCCTACCCGTGGCGAGCTCCTCTCCAAGGGTCATTACCTGAAGGCCCTTTTCTCTGCTCCTCTACCATGAGCATTCATCTTCCCTTTCTCTCTGTCTTGCTCCTTTTGCCGCAGCCTCCTTTCGTTTCTTCTTGCCCTATTTCCGTCCATGGCACCATCGGTCACCAGAGGAAAAGGGGAAAAGCCAGCTGCAGTAGGGAAGAAAGCCCCCGCTTCTGAGTCTATCACGAAGGAATCTAGAACAAAGAGAGTTCACGACTGGCCAGATGCACAGACAAGGCCACAGAGAACCTCAACTGTCATTCGCGACCCTTCGCAACAGCAGGATCTGCCAGCTAAGAAGTACAAACTACCCGCCAAAGAGAAAAGAGTAGCCATCCGCAAACCTTCGCAAGAGCAGGAACAACCTGCTAAGAAGAAGAAATTTTCAGCCAAAGAGAAAGGAAAACAAAGAGAGGAATCCTCTCACTCAGATGCACCAGATGCTTACCAGGTCAAGGACAGTGATCCCACTTGAATCTTGTTTCCTCAGTATGTTGATTTTTCTGACTATAAGATGCTCCATGATTTTCCTGAACTATTACCTATGTTTGAATTTCAAGATTGGGTTGAATTCATGAGCAAACATAAGGTCTATTACCCTAAGCTTGTGCAGTAATGGTACCAAAACTTGTTTTGGGTTGATAAAACTGATCAGCTGTGGTCTGAAGTTGAAGGTGTTTTCATTCATGTAAAACCTCACTTATTTAAGAAGGCGTGGAACATTCCCTATGAAGGATTGAAAGAGAAGGACCTTCCTTATGATGTGGAGGAAGCATATGCTATTGCGACAGGGAAGCCTACCAACCCTGATATTCATATCACCTCCATTAACACCAACCAATTTCCTCCATTGCAACGACTTCTGCATCACATTCTTACCATGATTGTTACACCACAAGGTGAAGGCAAAAGCAGACTAACTAAGACTCAAAGGTTTCTACTTTACTACATGTCCAAGTATATGAAAGTTTATCTTCCAGACATAATAATGAATGTGATGAAAGGCTGCTTTGGGAAAAAGTGAAATCGGCCTTATGCTGCTCATTTAACTGTCATGTTTATAAGGGCTGGAATCCCACTGGACGGTGAGACAGTAATGTCCATTCAAAGTATATTGTTAGAGGTTCATTGAAAAGTTTATGCATTTCAAGAAGAAAGGAGATAGAATTGTCAGAGATCTTCCTGGTTATGAGAGGCAAGTGGAACCGGCTCAGCAGGTACAACCAGTGCACTCTCCTGATCAGGCTGCTCAGGACACACACTCTGGCCCTGTAGTTCCTTTTGGCATACTTCCACCTTCTTCACCTCCAAGAGTATTCACAGAGTCTGATGTGCTACTTGAGTTCCACACTCAGACATCTGCATCTGCAGAAGCAAGACCAAGTTCAGATGCTATTATTAATCCAACTCTGATGCAATTTTTGCAAGTCCAATTTGCTGCCGTAAATTTTGCAATTTTTTTGCTCAACCGCAATCAAGAACACATGCGCACCCAGCTTGTGCACATTGAACAACTGCAAAATAGTAGATGGGAAATACTTATGAAGGACAAGGCAAAGTCAGATAACAAACTGCATAACTTCATGATTTCCTTGCTGCAAGTTTGTGAACGAGCTGGATCAATTATGCAAGAGCTGAAGGAGATTCATACGGAAACAATGATGAAAACCACAGAGCAACTTACTCACTCTTATGAAATTCAAGAGGAAATTCAAGGGCTGTCCATCAAGTACTCACAACTACAGGATGAGATCCATCACATCATCTCCCAACTAAGTTCGCTCTATTCCAAGTCAGACATTGTTGAGTATGAGAATCACAAAATGACTGACAACCTTAGTGGCTCTTCTAGCTATACAGCTAGTTCTAGTTTCTTGTTCGAAATTCCAACCCTGATGACAGCTCAATTTGACAATCTATGCAATATGTTACAGCACTGGTTTGTCGATATGAATACCCACATTACAACACTTCAAGCCTCTGTCAAGTAGACGCATCAGAAAATGGACACAAAATTTGCTGCTCTGGGGGTTAAGATTTCCAAGCCTCAATAGGATATTCCATCAGCTATTCCATTAAAATAGTCCGGCAGCTCTGGCTCTGGCTCAACACCTCCTCCACCACCACTTCAGTAAAAGTCACCCTTCTTGGCTGATGTCAAAGGGGGGGAGTTATATCCATGTTTTTGTATTTTGCTGAGAAGAGACATGTAGTCTGAGTCTGCATGCATAGCATTCATAGTAATGACCTTATGTGAATGAATGAAATAGTCTTATCTTCTATCCCATTCATAGGAACATATTTTCAGATCACATCTTGCTTACACACACACTACTTGTTTGTCTGCTATGCATCATACTGCGTGGTTGCTTGGTAAATCTATTTATATGAACAAGTCAGTTCGGTGAGATTGAGAGAATTCAGTTACCTTGTTTAGTTAATTCTTCAATCTCGTTAAAAGTTATTTATTCCACTACGTAAGTATTTTAATTTGACATCTAGTGCGGGGGACAATTCAACCCCCCTTCTTGTCCGCTCGCCTACCCAGGGACCAACAGTGCCAGCTCTGGCGAAAACCCGCAAGGGTGGTGGAGTTGGTAAAGAGAAAAAAAATCCTCTTTCTCTTTACTCCTCGCTGATGAAAGCCGTCAACCGCGATATTTCACCGATGATGATCTCAACATCACTCCACAACAATGGTGGCTACTACATCCCCGTGGGTCGGTCATCCCCAGGCTCCAGTCCTAGTATCCCGGCTACAACACCTTTGCGGTTAGCCGGCCAGATCCAGTTCCAGTCCCAGTACCAGTTCCTGTATCTCCGGCTACAACACCATAGCGGTCAGCCGGCCAGCTCAGCTCCAGTTCCAGTTCCAATTCCAGTCCCAGTACCAGTTCCAGTATCTCCGGCTACAACACAATAGTGATCAGTCGGCCAGCTCCAGTTCCAGTTCCAGTTCCAACTCCAGTCCCAGTATCCCAGGTACAATGCCTCAGCAGGTAGCCGGCCAGCTCCAACTCCAGCTCCAGCTCCAGCTCCTGCTCCAGCTCCAGTTCTAGCTCCAGTCCCAGCCCTAGTTCCCAGCCGTAACGCCTTCCATGGCCACCCGTCTAGCCAGCTCCGGTTCCCAGACCAATGTAAATTACATTTTAGAATAACAACATGTCAGTAGCCGGTGCGCTGCTACTCGACCTATAGCCAACACACTCCAGAATCACCTAGCAACCTCGATAGCACTGGCCATCACATCCTTACGGGTTGACCCGGACTCCCAGTAACATAGGCTTACACCCCTCGAGGGGTTAGCTCCAGTGCCCAGTACCCTTACCCCAGCTCCCAGCACCCAGTGCTCTTTACCTAGCTCCAATCACTCAACCTCCAGTACCCCATACCTTGTCCCAGTACCCAATACTCAGCTTCCAGTACCCAGTATCCAGTCTGCACCATTCTATGCTCAGTCCCCTGCTCCTCCACCTGAATTCGGGTCTACTCCACTCCCAGTCACCTATACTAATACATGGTAGAAAAATCAAGCACAACTAACAGTAAGTGGTCGTCAGTCCCTACACACAACACTGTTTCACAAGGAAAGAGGTGGGACGACTCAACAAATGGCAAAAGTAACCCAGAAGTTTGTCATTCATACTCTGTAAAAGGAGCCCAAGACATGCCCTTGGGGTGACAAAATACATGCAACCTGGGTAACATAACAAAAAGAAGGAAAGAGATATAATCAAATCCCAAGCTCGCTCCCCTCCAACGCCGTCAGACGAGAGTTAGCATCCGTGAGCTCTTCCTCAAGAGTGGACAAGAGTTGAGCATTGGCCTCGACCGTGCTCTCAACCACTTGCAACCCGGCCCTAGCGCGCTCCATAGCCAACAACTGCTCCTCCAAGGCCTTCCTCAAGGCCTCGGCCTGGCTCTTGGCCTCTCCCAACTAAACAACTCAGTCTCAAGAAGATGACTCAGCCGCCTCGACGTGGCCCCTCTACTCGGCTACAGTCGATGCGAGCCGAGCCCACTGCTCCTACACCTCCCTAATGGCTGCCAGCCTCCGAGCCCTCTGCTCCTACCCATGGCAGAGTCGCAAGTACTCTGTCCATATCCTGGCCAGCCCAGACATCCAAGGCTCACGCGGGAAGCCAAGGGTGTGGTAGCCCCGGGTGCACTCTGTCAGCCGCTGCCTCAAGTCCTCCAGAGAAGGAAGGGGGTCACCCTACAGGTATCCTCGTGCTCGCTGAAGCAAGGAGGCACCCACGCTCGTGTCCAATAATGGCTCTGGCGGTGGGGTGGACGTGGGCCACTTGACCCCCAAACGCGGAGAGGAGTCGCCTACCTCCGCTAGCACACTAGTAGAGGCTGCACAGTTCCAGTAAACACAAAGGGAAAGTAAGAAGTACATGTGAAACTTTCCATGATAAGCAAGGTAGAAAACATGATAAAATTTCCAGCTCTTACCTAGTGCCAACCCCTCCGCACCTGCAGCGTCACCCGCTGGGGTCGGGGAAGGCAACGTCTTCTCCACACCTGCAACATCCCTCACCGGGGTCGGGGAGGACAGTGATTCCTCCATGACCAAGGAGCCCTCATCTACAACCCGGTCACCTCTAGAAACTATAGGCGGGGCGGGGAGCTCCTCCCTGCTGCCCTCATCTGGAGCCAACACACGCTCCTCTCCTGACTCTAGCGTTGCACGTAATATAGAAGCATCAGTACCCTATCATAAAGCATAAACAAGTGCTAAAAGGGTGAGGAAAGACCCCCACGCACCTCCAGAACTAGCCTCTATCTCAGCCCCCTCAGAAGAAGAGGCCTCAGAAGAGGAAGAGCTCGAACACTCTTTCGTCTCCATGACTAAGCTACTATTACTTGGGGAGCTTGACAAAGCCTCCGATGAACCACCGGAGGTGGTGGAACTAGAAGCCCCTGCAGATCAACAAAACAACATGGTCAGTACGTAGCCTGACCTCACACAAAGAAAGCCATCCAGTTAAGGGTTTTAGACAAGAAACTCACCAGCTGGGGCACTCCCCTCAGAGATCCCCTCTATGTCGATGATCTCCTCATTGTCTCCAGCCAAGGTCGCTGCTGCAGGCTCTCCCTCTGTGGCTCTAGTCATGTCATGGAGAAGCTCACCCTCCTCCAAAGGGGAGGAAGTACCTATGACCAACGTTGAAAAAAGCTCAGAACTGACGGGTGATACAAAAGCCCCACCACAAGTGGTTAAGTTTCCAGTCGCGTACCTGAGGGTCCCATGGTGGAAGACCCAACTGGCCCCACCGTGCAAGCGGAGACCACGGCCGGCAAAGGAGGGAGGGGTGTCCCTGCCAACAGCTGTGGTAGTGATCCAGATGCGTCCCCAACAACATGGGCAGCAAGGCTACCCACCGCTCCTGGCTCACCCTCGAAAGAGGGGAGAGCCATCGACGGGCCAGTGCTAACCAGCTCCTGGATCATCTCCATGGTAGTAGTCGGGTCCTCACCTGGCAAACCAAATCATAAACATAGTCAGCGACCCCAGCTTGTCAAACGCCCGACAAATAGAGGACACCGTTCCTTTTTAATGGTTTGACACTTACCCGAGCCGTCTCGGGTCGCTGCTGGCTCTTACTCCTTAATCGGGAGGGCCACCCCACCTTGCGTCTCAGGAGGGGCCACAGCCCCCGACGTCCCCACCGCCTATGCATGGATCACCTGGCTATGTCAGTCTCCAGAAGCAAGCACAGCCATCAGCAGAGCAAACCCAGTCCCAGAAGACCTTACCGGGCCAAACATCCTCAGTGGCCTTCCACGACTCAGAGTCAGGGAACGTCTTGACATTGGGGCCGGTCTCGTCCATCATGTGAAGAAACACCTCCATGTCAATCTCACACTCGATCCTATCGTCAGGAAAAGGATCGACCTTCGGGGGCAGCGAGAAGCCCCCTCCACCCCAGTCTCCAGCGGAGCTAGCAGTGCAAGAGTAGTCAACTATGATGGCTAACCCAACACAAGACAAAAAGGTGAACATGGTACTTACTCAGACCCGATTCTGCCTTGATATGCTCGTCAGTCCTAAGTCCTTGAGAGGGCTCACCAGCTCCCACCGCTCCAGTGTCTACTCGAGGTCGCTTCTGCCTAGGCTGAGGACCTTCGTCTCTGCTCCCAGAAGACGCCTTAGTAGAGGGATGATCTTTCCCCACCACAGAACCTACTAAAGAGACACAACAACATACAACTTCTCAGTCATATACATAAAAAGATAATAAGACTAAGATAATATGCTAAAGAAGATGTCTCACCTGAGGCCACAAAGGGAGTCAACGATAGAGGAACCAGTTGCTCTGACTTCAACCCCAGCACTCGGACAACCTTTGCAACTGCCTCCCTGACGTCTCTCAGTGTGTAGGCACACTCAATGTGAGAGACAAACTCCACAGGCCCAGACGATATGGCGCCTTCAGCCATCGACTGTCGTGTCAGCAAAGCTCCCTTCTGGGAGCACCCGATCCAAGGAACCCTTCTTTCTAAAGCTACAGTTGGCTTGGAATTGGGTCCACCAAGTATTCGGCATCCTCGACCATGACACCCTAACTCCAGCCCCCGTAGATGCCACCTGCACCGGCCTCAGGGGCTTGAGGGCCCCGCTGTAACCTCGACCCGCTGACGAAGAAGCCCAGTTGTGTGCTAGCCACTCCACCTCCCGGTGGATCTAGGAGAAGCGAGTCCTCAGGTACTCATCATCCAGCGAAATAGGAGGCAGGTCCTCCCGTAGAAGTCGACTCTACTCAGCCTTCCGGATCACCGAAGCCTTCTGGCGATACAGATGGTTGTGCTCAAACCACCACTTGGCGTAGTGGACATCAAACCTCTCGCGGTGGTCCAATCCTGGCGTCGATAATTGCTCCGGCTCCCTGCGATAGTAGAAATCCCACCAGGCGGTTGCTACCAAGTGGCTGTCTCGACCTTTGTACAACCGGCTCGCCAAGGGGGAACTACTGGTTCGGCGGGATCCCCTGATCGTACCCGAAGTTCCAGGCAAATCGGTGCGGGTAGTAGGGCTCTAGAAAGCTCATGGCAGACCGGTGTAGCACCAACACCGTCGGTTGGGTGCTGATCACCCACTCTGTATATAGTGTGACATCCGGCTCTCGCTGGTAAGGAAGGGCGCAGGCCGCCCCACCGCTCGAAGGCACCAGAATCAAACGGGAGTCCCTCGTAGCAATGCCAAAAGGAATCCCGCCCTCGCCCCTGCCAGGCAGGTAAGACAGGCCCCTCCTAGCCCCCTCCAACTGTGGAACTGCATCCTCGTCCGGCTGGCCGGTAAAGCTGAACTGTAAGGGCGCTACTGGGTTTGCCACCATCCCCCGTGTCACCAGTCCAGGAAACAACAAACTAGCTCACACACTGAGGTAGTGGGTTGGCAGAAGCAAACTCCTCTCACGTGGTGCCGGATATGCTGACAACGCACCCAGCCCCTGATAGATGTTAGCTAGTGCTGCAGGTACTAACGCCAGTCTCCGCCCCTCTGCCAGTAAGCACGCAGGCCACAACAGCTCGATCCTCAGTAGACTGCCATCCCCGTACGGGACTACAAACGTTGCCAACTAGTAAGCCAAGTACGCCGCCAAGTGCATCACATCCGGCAACCCATGGGGGTTCCACCCCTCTCGCGGCGCATATATATACTTGGAGTAGGTCCTGAACGGTAACTCCACCTCCTTTGAAGACAATATCTCTTGGGAGCACCAAAAGTTTATCTCGCATCTACAATATCATTGTTAAGAACTTGTATTACGGGAGGGCGATGGCTTTGAAGTCTATACCGATGCATCTGGCATTGGCCTAGGATGCGTTCTTATGTAGAATAGCAAGGTGATTTGCTACTCATCAAGACAGTTAAAGCGTCATGAAGAAAACTACCCTGTGCATGATCTGGAACTAGCTGCGGTTATATTCGCCTTGAAAATCTGGTGACATTACCTCTATGGGGAGAAGTTCACTGTATTTTCATATCACAAAAGTCTGAAATACCTCTTCACCCAAAAGGAATTAAACATGAGGCAACGAAGATGGTTGGAGTATCTCAAAGATTTAGACTTTACTATTCAATATCATCCAGGCAAAGCTAATACTATAGCTGACGCTCTTAGCAGAAGACTAATGGTGACTCTAGCAAGCCTCAGGAAAGGTACGACTTATCTTATCGAGGATTTTGCTCGTTTGAATCTCGATGTTGATAAAGAAGAGGAAGGATGTATAATTGCTAATATAAGGACACAACCTACACTGATTGAAGATCTAGTCAAATTACAAGGAAATGACCCCACATTTATGGAGATCAAGGCTAACATTGATCAAAAGTCAGAATTCTCCATTTCAACTGAGGGAAGACTATTGTTCAAAGATCGAATCTGTGTGCCGGATCATGCCGACACTAAGAAGTGTTACATCCTCTATGGTTTTGGTGATGTCATACACTATAAGTTATTTACAGCAATTTCCTTGGTTCTGCACTGGTTCATTATTTTTCATAAGTCCATGCATTGTTGGTCTCTCTTGAAGATTTGCTCTAAAAGATAAGTCTATGCAGTTTCTGATTTGGATGGATTATAAACTCCATAAACCCCGTGCACTCTCTTGTTCTCCATTTGAATTAAGTCCGTGCTGGTTCTCAAATTGAGTCCGTGCATCTTCTTCCTGATTGAAAGACCAGAGTTCGAGCATGCATTTGAAGTCCTTGCACTGAAAAGTCCGTGCATCTTTTTATCTACGCAAGTTCGAGCACGTCTCCATACCCGTGCATGTTTTCAGTCTTCAAATTCCTGTCAAGGCATGTAGAAGTCCGTGCAGGTTTTTGGCTTGATCACTAAGTAGAAGTCCGTGCAGATTTTTGGCTTGATCACTAAGTAGAAGTCTGTGCAGGTTTTTGGCTTGATCACTAAGTCGAAGTCCGTGCAGGTGTTTGGCTTGATCACTAAGTGCGTGCACTTTTATTTTTGGTCCAAGGTCAAGTCCGTGCATGTTTTTGGACTTAGTAGATCAACTGAGTCCATGCACATTTTAGTCAAGTCCGTGCACGATTCAGCATTGTTACATCTCAATGTCTGTGCACGTTTTTAATAAAGCACGTGCACTTTGTGTTGAGCTTAAGTCCATACATCTCAATGTCCGTGCAAGTTTCTTAGTAAAGTAAAGTCCTTGCATGTCTTCACACAGTCTGTGCATGCTCAACCATGTGCATATTTCATTGGTACTAAGTCCTTGCATCTTTTGTATTTGAAGTCTACACATACTGTAGCAAGGTCCGAGCACATGAAAGTCCGTGCATATTTTTCTAAAACATGAGTCCAGCAAGGTCCGAGCATATGAAAGTCCATGCATATTTTTCTGAAACATGAATCCATCAAGGTTCGAGCATATGAAAGTTCTGCATATTTTTCTGAAAACATGAGTCCATCAAGATCCGAGCATATGAAAGTCCGTGCATATTTTTCTGAAACATGAGTCCGTCAAGGTCCGTGCATATTCAAACCCCGTGCATTTTTCCCTTTGGGAGAACTCAAGTCCTTACAGGTCAAATCCCGTGCAGATTTTTCACTGAGACAAAGTCCTTGCACGTTTACACAAACTTTGTGGACTTCATACCCCGTGCAGATTTTTCACTGAGACAAAGTCCTTGCACGTTTACACAAACTCCGTGGGCTTCATCCCCCGTGCATGTTTTTCACTGAGACAAAGTCCTTGCACCTTTACACAAACTCCATGGACTTCATACCCCGTGCAGGTTTCTCACTGAGACAAAGTCCTTGCACGAACACACAAACCCTGTGGACATCAAACCCCGTGCAGATTTCTCATTGAGTCAAAATTCTTGAACGATTTCATAAAGTCCTTGCACTCCTTCATAGGGTCCGTGCTTGTCAAACCCTGTGCAGATTTTTCTGATGTCCAACAAGACCGTGCTCATTAGTTCAAGTTCGTGCATATTCTCTGATAAGGGTTTCATCTTTAAACTAATCTAATATCTATTTCTGTGTTAACAAATGTTAATTTCATGGAAGATGATGGTGGCACGTGATCCAAGATCTGATGCCTTGCCAGGATCATGACACGTGTCGAAGCTCTAGGGCAGAATTTTGTGGAAGACACACGCCCACATGCTGCTGATATAAAAGGGTTTTTCACTCCTTCCTGCTGTGAGAGATTGAGCATAATTTCAATAGAGGAAAAAGAAGAAAAGAGTGATTGCAATCTAGAGAGCACCTTGCTCAATTTCTTTATGAGGCTGTTAGTTGTAAAATACTGAACGAGAGGCGGTCTTATCAGACTATTTTTGTCAAAGCCCTCCTGTTGATAAGCTTGCCTTCGGAATATCACAAATAAAGGCTATCCTTCATTCAAACAAAGAAAATGCATCAATTTCACAATAGCAATGCTGCATTTACATGGACAAATGCACCTTCCCAAGCCACCATCTGACTTTGCATATGCTTTTCCAGTGTTCCTCATGCAGTTGCGTAACAAAGTTTGAATTACATTTCAAGGGAGGTACACCGTGTGTAGCTGTTATCCTTAGCTTCCCATGTTTTTGTGTTTGTTTTTGCAGGAACTAGTCCCCATAGACTTCAAGTGTCGGCCAACCTCTGTCAGCCTGTGACTACACAAACTCTGCCAGCTGTTTGATCTCTTCTTCCTGTAACCGGGGTCCAAATGTGCATTGGCCCCTTGGAGTGCATTTCTCTCCAAAACCCTGAAGAGACAAAAAAAACTTGGTCTTTTTAAGCTTCTGCCAGTAATATTAGTCTTCATTTGTAAATAGTAAACGGGAAGGCTTACTGGCATTCTTCCTTTCCCAAAGTATGCGATGTTATAAATTTCCTCCTCCGTGGCAATGCCATTCCTGCCAGGAAAAAATTGTTGTCCTTACTCGCAGAAATAAGTGGGGAAAAGAAGATCGAGACTAGGTCTTACCTTTCGAGATCTCTCATGAACAGAGTGGCACCCTGCAAAGGAAAATAGACATAGTTTGAGAGGCACGACAGAGCCAGGAAAAAGAAGCGAATGACCTCTGCTCACCGGCTGCAGTATGTTTCCACCCCCATCATGGCAACCAATGCAGGCCTTTTGAAACAAGGCTGCTCCTTTTTGTGAGACATCTACTGCCTGGCCAACAGATGCTGCAACTGGAAAGCATGCGATTGAATGAACAGCTGGAAGGGAAAGTGTGATGGTTTGTAGTAAGCTGTAAATAAACCAGGTGCACACTTTCATTTTGTTCACTGCTTCTGATAACTGTCTCTGTTTGTAAATTCCATATTTTAACTCATTAATGTATGCATAGAAGAAAGAGCATCAATAGGGATGCAAATTTATGTACTTACTGTAACATAAAATTTTGCAGTTTATCTGGAAATGGGGATGCCACGTAGCTGGAAGTTTTGCAGATCTTGTTCATGTGACCCTTTACAGCACATTTCTCCAGCACCCATTATCCTGGGTATCTCTTGTGAGTTCCTCCAATAGATTGCCCTTTTAAAGCCTCTGATAGTTTCCCGAGGAATTCAAAGGCGGATATGGTTTTGCTGAGTGAGTAATACTTGCTGCACACCCTCGTATGCAGCAGAGGGGCACCCCGCTGCCCCACTGGGCTGTGTTAACCCGTGGAACAGAAGAAGCCGCATGTTGCACACCGAGTGCGCAGCAAATAATTACTCTTGCTGAGTGCATGATTCCATGGACGGCATAGAAGTCAAGAAACCCCGGCTTTTCTGAGGTGTCTCAGGGAACTGTATCTTTATCCGTTTGGGAGCAGCATCATCAGAATTGCATTTTCCTGAATGTGCAAATCAAGTCCAAATCATTCCCAAACTTGGCCTAGTTGGGCTATATCGAATGATAAATGGTGATGGGGCAGGCTAACACACGGAGAGCAAGATTCGTAGACTCGGTGATCCATATTGGATCTGATCTTCTCTAATCTGGTACGATACATTCGAGTCATAATCGACTCGGCCCGACTCGATGTGCATCATCTCCTCCCTCTCTCTCTTCTCCCTCTGTCTCTCTCTCTCTCTCTCTCACTATGACTCAGTCAGACCACACCGTATCGAGTTTTTTCTGATACGGTATGACACGCTCGAGTCAGACCGAGTCGGCGAACCATGATGGAGAGCATCACTCCCAAGAGTCCCAAATCTATCACGTGGAACACCACCCAAGAACATCCCTGGAATTCTAAGAGTCGCCCACTGAGTTACAGGGCATGGTCAATTTGCTGGAAAAGAGGGAAAATAGCGTTCTGTTACGTTGTGCTGAAAAATAACGTTCACGAGAGGACATGTAATGTATTCACAACTCCGTCATTCTTGCGTAGTAATTCTCTCGTACGATGAGATTTCATATTCTTTTATTAGAATATGTTTCGATTGTTTCTCTTCCCGGGTTTCTGTTGGTCAAGATGCTTCTTAAGAGAGTGCTTTGCAAAAATATTTCCCTTTTTAATTTACATTTTTAACCAGCTGTCTTGGTTCATCACCCTCCCTTATCTGGGGGAGGTTCTGATCCTGAGTTCGAACTCGGTTATTCTCTCTCAATTAAAAAAATAAAATAAAAATATCGAGAGATAATAATGACAATTAATTTTATGCTAGTCATACAAATAAGCATCATCATCCTTTTAATAGGCAAAGTTGGTTGGAGGACCACCCATTGGTCCCAATTGCACGAAACACCCACTTTGCTAAATACGGTACCACCCAAGCAATTTCAGCTTCAACCAGGGCATGAATGCAAATAGAAAGACAGAAGAGGCCCTTGGCGTGTTGGTCGCCCGTGATTTGGGGCATCCCTGGTCCTTAGGGGTTCATTCGTAGGCTAGCCAACCTTCAGAGCAGCGAGGTTCTGTCCCGAGCCCTCACAACCCTCACCAGGTTGCCTACGGATACGAGAGTGCGCTTAGCGGGTGAGTCCGCTTGAGTGAAGTTAACGGTTCGTTGCTTGCTTGCTGGCTAGGTCCGAAGGGTCTTCGGTCTTGTGGCTATCACCCCCAAGGTGGTGTCACATCAGAACAATACAATGATGGGCTCGAGATACTCAAGCTTTGGAAGAGATTGGTTGTGTTATCATAACAACCAAGTGGTGTTGAACCACCATGAACTTGCGTCCTAGGAGACGAATTGAACTTGAAATCAAGGGAGTCCAAAGCACTCATGAAGATGTACAGTCATGGATGGGGTTACAGAAGTCCGAGTATCAAAAGAAGAAGAAAGGACAAGAAAAAGAGTAAAAGACAAATAAATAAAAAAGGAAGGAAGAAAAAAAATGAGTAGGGGGATGAACTGGCAGCCCCCATGGGGCTCTCAACCAGCAGCCCCTTTCAAATCCCATCCGGTGGGCCTCCTCTGATGGCCCTGAAAATGACAGGTCTTGGCCCTATCTGGCAGCAAATCGCCCATCCAACAGCCCCAAGCTGCTTGATCCGACGATGTCCATAGCTGCCTATCCAGTAGCCTTTCCAAAGAGCTCATCTGGCAGCGCTCACCAATTCATCTGGCGGCACACAGGGACCTCAAATGGTAGCCCCCTAGGGGCTCGTATGGCAGCCTCAAGCTGCCTCGTCCAGTAGTAGGCCTTGGCCCCATCCTATAGCACCCGGTGGTGAGCCTTCACCACCCATCTGGCAGGCCTGAGCCAATAGGCCTCTCGAGACTCTTGAACCGGCAGCAATGGCAGCCCTATGCAAGCGATCCAGCAACTCACTGCTCCATCTGGCAGCACATTGCTTCATCTGACAGAACACTGCTTAATTCGATGGCATATGGTCCCATCCGACGGGTAACACCATGATCCGCTCTATGCAGCCATTTTGGCAAAGGCTTCATGTCCGAAGGCCCCCTCCACCCCTATATAAAGGGGAGGGGTTGCAGTGAAGAAGAAGGTCAGATCACAGCTGAAGAGTAGAAGAGAGAAGGGAAAATCCTAGGATGCAAAGCTCCCTGCCCCTACATGCAGAGAGAGGGAGAAGAAGAAGAGAGGGAAAAGAGATAAGAGAGGTGAGGCTTGGGGGAGGAGAAGGATTCAATCCTCCACTCTTCCCCCCGCCTTGCATTTTTTATGTTTTGTCCGTGATGTATCTCCCCTTTTCCTTTCTTTAGTTTGTCACTTTATTGCAAGAAATGAAATGCAGCCGCCATTGTCTATTGTTCTCTCTTCACTCCTCTGTTTATGATTGCATCTACTTCCCCATTGGGTGAATGAAATATGTATGTGTGGAAGGTGGGGCCTCCCCTTCTCTTATGTGGTTTGGGTGCACGTTGTACATTTCCCCCTATCCCGTGCTAAATATGTTCACTTACTATTCACTTTCTCATTGCTTATCGTGGTTAAGGGGATATGGGTTTCAAGATCAATTCAGAGCGGAATGAGTATATCCCCTAAAGGTGCTTGGACTCAGAGTTCATTGGGTACCATGAATGTGACTCCAAGTTTCAAACCTTATAGATCACTCTATCAAGATCTTCATTGATTTCATATTGTATTGGTCTCCCCTACCCTGCTTCCTCTTTGAGATTTTCTTTTCACTTCTTAGGAGTTTCTGTCGCGCTTCATGGTGACTCGGTGGCCCCAATGGGCTTGAACTGGCACGCCTTTGATGGAGTCTGCATTCCACTTCCCTCGGATTGGCAGGCCCTACGTACCATTATGCTCGATCTAAGTTTGGAAATAATCTGTGCTTTGAGTTGAGCTATCTATTTCCCTAGATCAATTGACGTTGCTACTGTGGGTGTTACTGCTACGGGCACACTTTGATAATTAAGGGGTTATCTCATCTTCTGTGGATGAACACCCACTTTGCTCACCCCAAAATGCCTCCGATCTAGGGGAGGTGCTGTCAAAATTACATTAGAAATTTAAATCGATGAATAAATAAACAAAGGAATAACTATAACAAAAAAATGGTGAGATGGGGCTGATCCAGCGCCCTTGGGCACCTTGATCTGGCACCACGGGTGTTGTGATCCAGTGCCACTGGGAGCCACGATCCGGCACCCATGGGCCTATTAGTCTGGCGCCCATCTTCAAAAAAAAGAGAAAGAATAATTAATAAAAATTAAAACATAATAAAAGTCCTTATAACAATTACTAATAGATGAATAATAATGATAAAAAATAAGGTGTATTTTGAATATATATATATACATAAATACATATAATAATTATTATTACAAAATAAATAATAAAGGGCAGTTGGTTGACGGGGCTCTTGACCACCTATTAACCGGACCCTATGACACCAAAAAAGGAGAGAGCAAAATAAAAAGGGGGAAAAATGTAGCAAAGTATATATATGTGTCTCAACGTCCAAAGGGTGGCATGGAGAATAAGCCACCATACTATTGTCTCACCTTTGAGAGCCCAACTCCTGCTCCAATACTCCATCAGATGGTGTACTTGGCAATGCTGACTGATGCCATTGTGAGTCCTCCTAGCAAGCTCTCCCCACACCCCTTTGAGTAGGTACAACCTACAAACAGATAGTCTGGGGTCTCGACGTCCACCCCGCACAAGCAACAAGACGGCTGGCCTCCCGAGAGGAATCGGCTCAGTCTATCCCGAGTAGGTAGTCTCCCCTGAGAGATCCTCCACGTGAGAAGCTTCACCTTTAGTGGGCTCTTCAACCTCCAGACCTGTGGAGAGAGATTATGACAAACACCACCATTAGAGATCCTGGCGTAGGCAGAGCTGACAGAGAAAGTACCCTCCTTTCCCCACCTCCAAAATCATTCATCCTCTTTGGTAGGCAAAAGATGAAATGAGAGGAGGAAGGAGAGGAGGTTCTGGAGTTGCAATAACTCCTCATGCTTGAGGGCCGTCCTGAAGGTCGGAGCCCAGGTGCCCCCTGACAAAAGGGAATCGAAAGTCTGGGACATCGTCCCCAAGGGGACGTTTGAAACCATACAAAGACTAGAAAAGAGGCCTCCAAATCGAAGTCTCCACATCATCTGCCCTCCTAGAAAGGGCTCTAGTTGTCCCTTCCTAGACGGACACAAACACTAGAAGAGAGGAAATCCCTGCAAGACCAGATATTGCACCACAAGAGGGAGGTCCTATGCAAAGACACCCGACCCAAATCCCAAACTCTCCTCCTGACATAGTACCTCTATTTGATCACCTACATCCACCACTCATCTTCCCCTGTCCCCAGCCCCCACAACTATTTACACAAGAGGACAAGGTTGAAATCCCTCACATCTTTGATCCCCAACCTTCCCATTTCCATGCTCGTAGCCACCCTACCTCAAGCGACGTCATGCCACCTCTTGCATTTCCCACCACTGCCATGCCAAAAAAACCTCCCCTGAATAGACTCAATCTTCTAGGTCACTGCCTTCGGGATCCGGAACATAGAGATAAAATAGATAGGAAGGCTATCTAGCACAGATCTGCATAAGATAAGTCTGGCCCCATAAGATAACAATCTAGCCTTCCATCCAGCCAACTTGGAGTCGTACCTCTGCATAATAGGAAGCTAATCTACACAGTGAAGAACACTCATAAACAAAGGAAGACCCAAGTACGAGATAGGAAACTCCCCTATCTTGCATCCCAAAATGTAATATGCCCTTTGAAGAGACCACTCCTCCATACTTATGCCCACTAATAGGCTCTTATTAAAGTTGACTTTAAGGTCAGTCACCTCCTCCAGCAACTCCAACAAGAGCCTAACCGTGAACAACTGTTCCTCTCCCTCTGCTAAGAGGAGGGTAGTGTCAACCACTACTATAAGTGAGAGATAATGCCCCCCCATCCACTTGAAATCCCCTAATCAAACATGCAGCCTCAACTCTCTGTCACACCCTGCTCAAGACATTAGCCACCAACATAAATAGGAGAGGATACATAGGGTCCTCCTGGCGGAGCTCCCACTATAGAAAAAGGAAGACGACCTCCCATTCACAAGGACAACAAAGGAGGCAGAGGAAATACAAGCCCTGATCCACCCGATCCATCTCTCTCCAAAACCCATTTTATCCAGCATATCAAACAGACACTACTACTTGACCCTATCATAGGCCTTCTCAAAATCTAACTCGAGGACCACCCCCTTCTTCCTGTGAGACTTCATGGCAAACAAGCACTCATGGGTCACCGAGAAGTTATCTTGGATATGTCTCCCTCATATGAAGACTCCCTAGACGTTGATGACCAACATGTCCATCACCCTAACCAACCTTCCAACTAGCACCTTAGCGATGATCTTATAAGCACCATTTAGTAGGCTAATGGGTCTGAAGTCTCGGAACTCCTGTGCACCTATCTTCTTAGGAATAAATATTAAGAGAGTTTTATTGATACCCCCCAAGTGTGTTCTCCCCTCTTGAAACTCCCTCATCACTGCCAATAAATCATCTTTGATAACTTCCTAACACATCTGAAAGAATGCCAATGGGAAACCATCTGTCCCTTGAGCTCTATTCCTTGAACAAGAAAAAATCGCCTGGTGGACCTCCTCTAAGAAACACTGGGAGATGGCATCCCTCTCTTTAGTGGAGAGACAAGAAAGTAGGTCATCTGTAATCCGCAGTCTGCACTGCTCCTCCTCTATAAAGAGCATGGAATAAAAGTCCATGCCTCCTGATATCCTCCTCAAAATACAAAGAGAGGTCACCCACCCTAATGCTAGTGATGGTGTTAACCCTCCTTCTCCCTGAAACAATACGCTGGAAATAAGTAGTGTTCCTATCACCCTCCTTAATCCATCTGTCCCTCTATCTTTGCCTCCAATAGATCTCCCTAACAAGTATCTCAACGAGCTGTGTCCTGAGGGAGTCCCTGAGACTCTTATCCTATTCATCTATAAGACCTGCCTCCTCCAGACAATCCAGGCCCTCAATTTGTTTTTGGGGGCGCATGAAGAGAATCCACCCCAGTTAAGGGGCACACAAAGGGAGCAGTTCCCCCGGGGTCAGGGGCATACCTATAGATAATTTTGTCACTAAGGCCACATTCTACAGTATCAACGCTAACACGTCATATGAGGCCTTACTCGAGAGACCTTGGTTGCATGAAAATTGGGTCATCCCTTCAACTCTTCACAAATGCATTAAGTATGCAAAGGGTGGAGAGCAGCACATAGTCTTTGCTGATCGAGCTCCATTCCATCGAAATGAATGCAACTTGACAGACGCCCAATTATATTTCGAGGAATCCACCATCAAGCCTCCCGTCGAAGTCAAGGACAAAGGGAAGTAAAAAGTGGTTGCAGAAGGAGCAAAAGAAGATGAAGAAGAGCTCTTCGTAGTAGATGAGGAGCGCGCCAAGCTACACCGACTGAATATACAAGTTTGCACTGTCAATTGCAAGCCAGCTCGGCTAGAAAGGCGAGAGATTAATTTTGAAGCTAACCTCATCAGTCGGGCAATTGACAAGAGCATCTCCTTGCCCTCTACGGGCATGCAACTCCTCTTCCAAAGGGATGAGCACAAAGTGGAGCAATTAAAGCCGTTTATCGTCACATATTAAAGGAAAGGAAAAACGAAGACCAATAAGGCCGCCGCCAAGCCCATCATCTTTTATAAGGGAGATTTAGTACCTTAAGGTCCTCCCGACGATGACTTCGACTGGAACGAGGTGCCCAAGAATGCCCCCGAACTCATCCAAGAAATGGACGGCATGCCCAAATATATTAAAGAAATGTGCCGGAAGCAGAACATCTCGCAAATACAGGAAACTTATTAGCGCAATTACCTTCGGCAATTGTGGTACCCCTCGCAAGTCAAAGGGCACCCCCTTTCTCCAAGAAAGACAGAAGAGGGTTGGGCTACGACCCAGAGGCAGACTTCAAAGTCTATTATGCCGTCAACACCATAGGGTTGTCACCCTCCACCGACAGTTCAAGTCCCGGCCAAGAGACCGGCGCCTGCACAAGCAAATACCAAGGGGAATCGGCACCTGAAAACCACAACGGTCAAATTCAGTCGCCTATTATTGGCAACTTGGATGTCCACATTGTGGGTCCTAATGACGAAGAAGATTTTATCATATTAGAGCCTGCCCTGCGAGAACTCGAAGATGTTGGGGAAGTGGCTTTAGGCCAATTGGCTGGACTCGACCTCGGAGAGCTGGAGGACCCCACGCCAATTATTACAAATGTCCCTACAAATAAACAACGGGAAGTTTCAAATCACCATTAGGAGGGTTTAAAGCGGGAAAATCAAGCGCTGAAGTCTCTTGTCTAAGAATTATTGTGAGAACGGGATGTTTTGCTTAGACATCTCGCATCTTCATCAAATTATCAAATCAACATGGGATCTATAGCAAATACCAATCCTCCAACAATTTTGGTTGAAGCGTCGGTCGGTGAGGCTAGATCCACTAAGGTCCATCATGCCATTAAGAAAAGGACAAGTGACATGGATTCCTCCCCTATAGATATTTACTCTCGAGGAAGAATTGGCCTGAGCAGGTCCATGAAGATGCCAAGGGAAAGTCTCCTGTTATAATGTTGGCACAACGCATGGAGCCACCATATTCCTTCATCAAGGCGCATATCGAGTCATTATTTGAATTTTGCATGGCACAGGACCTTATAACACTGCTAGAGCCTCGAAGGCCGGCCAACAAAAGTAAAGTCCAAGCAACCAATTTCTGTCGATATCATGGAATGTCAGGCCACTTCACAAAAGACTGCTATGTCTTAAAGGACAAAGTTGAAAGCTTAATACATTCTGGAGTCATCCAAATTAAGAATCATTGGGTGTCTCCCCCGCAACCTTACCAATGGGATTGACCAAAGTCCTTTGCTAAACAAATCTTTGTTGTAGCCGCCCCCACATTGCCTGAGTTTGTGGCAAAGGAAGTGCTCCCGGGATGACTTCTTGTCTCCAAAAGAGATGCGATAGGGTTTTCCCATAACCAAAAGTGGACTTTAAAGTTTACTACTCTGTTAACGCCATAGGGTTGTTGCCTTCTTCCAGTAAGTCAGACCCTGACGAGGAGCCCAGTGACTCCACAAATGAAACCCAAGAGAAGTGGCACATGAAGACAAGGATGAGTAGCCTTGGTCATCCGTTGTCAACAACTTGGAATATTCTGATGTTCACGTTGCTAGGTTGGACGACGACGAGGATTTCATCGATCTACAGCCAGCTCCATGGGAACTTGAAGATGGTGGGCAAGCTACTGTGGACGAATTAGTCGAGCTCAACCTTGGGGATGTTGACGAGCCTCGACCAGTTTTCATCAGTGCTCTCCTTAATGAGGAAGAAAGGCAAGCATACAAACAACTCCTATTGGAGTACAAAGATTGCTTTGTCTGGACTTATAAAGAAATGTCTGGGCTGGAGTCCGCCGTGGCCGAGCATGAATTGGCAATACTCCCCACGACCAAGCCCGTCAAGCAAGCTCAAAGGCGTATACGTGTTGACACCCAAAAATTGGCATCGTTAGAGACTTCAATTTGGTTCTATTAAGCAAATAGCTTTGTAGGCTTGGCATAGAGAATAGGGGCCTTTAGGCTACTATCATGCAGTGGAGATATTACAAGAGAGTAAGAATCTGGGAGTTGGCATCCCCCCCCCAACACTGCACCTCTCACCTTTGGAGGGGTATCATGAAGAGTATTGTCATTGTCAGGGCCGGAGTTAGTGAAGCTGGGACATGGTCAGAAATACCTATTTTGGGGTGACAGATGGTGCATTGATGACCCTCTGAAAGAGGAGTTGCCGTTGTTGTCTGCTGCCTCTTCAGAGCCCGGGGTAGAGGTCGGTTGGTACTACTGAGAATACCTAAGTGGGGGAAGATGGACCTTGGTTTTAGAAGAAATCTGCGACAGGAGGAAATCGAGCTGCTCAGGGTCCTGCTAACTCCATTGCAAGAGCAAGTGATGGATGAAAGCAAGGCGAATCAATGGATATGGAGATGGCTCTAGAACAGGGGCTCCTCAGTCAAGTTGGCATACCAGGCTATCGCAGATGGTGGTGTGCGACATCTTTTTTTGAGGCATATTTGGGAATCGAAGAGTTATCTTAAAGTTAAGGTGCTACTGTGGAGGATTTCACATGGAAGACTGCCAACTTGTTACAAAATTGGCACCTATATGAAGGGTATCCAAACCAGCTGCTGCCTGTGTGGGGACGAGGAGGAAAGTATTGATCATTTGTTTGTTGGCTGTCAATTTTTTTCTAGAGGTATGGCTTCATGTGTTGAAAAACATTCGGTGTAGGATGCAGCCCAGAGAGAGTGGTATAGGGAGTGGCCTTGCAAGGAAGACATGCGTATTTGGTGGCTTATCATTCATGCCACCTTATGGGCTGTTTGGGGGTTGAGAAATAGTAGAATCTTCAAAATGGAGGCAATGGTCCTGGAGAGGATTGGGGATTTTGTTAGGGATAGAGTGAGAGAATGGCCAAATTTCTTTGTAATGTAGATACCCATAGTTCTTACTTATAGGAATTGTTGGGGGGTTAGTGTGTCACACATCTCCTTGATGTGGCCTTTTGTACATGGATGTTTTTGTAAGCACATAGATCACACTTGTAAATCCCTTCCTCTTATTTATATATTTAGTGGTACCACCCACTTTCAAAAAGAAAAAAGTGGAGAAGGTTACCTTTCATAGCTTTCTTTCTCCCTTCCTCACTGAGTACCTTGTAGTATACTTACTCTAATGATGATATGGGATCTAAACTAAGAATCCGTCCCCTTAAAACCTCTTAATCAGATCTTAAACCAGCCAAAAACTTGAAGACCCTGTATCTTTGGACATACTTGAGATGTTATTTCTGGTTCTCCACACAAGACCAATCATCAGTGGGGTAGTAGTCTAACTCCTTCCACTTTGAAGAGAGCCGCAGTAAGTTGTCACATGCAAATTCCATTGTTTCAACTCATGAATTTCTAGCGTGAGTTTATATATTCACACATCTTGTTTTTTCCAAATATCTCTTCAAGCAAACTCCACATCTCCTTTGCTGTTTGCTTCTGCATAATCGTTTGTCGCTCGTCAGTTACAACACAGCTGATGATATAGGACATCACAACATTGTTCTCCAAAGGAACCATGTTTCATACCTTGGGTCATTGAGAGCTAGAGCCATGATGTTTCTATTTATATAGCCAATATTTCCACTACCTACAATATAAATATGAGCAGCAATAGACCAAATCATAAAATTTCCTTCATTCAGCTTCGTAGGGGTGATCTTCAATGACAATTTTTCTCATAACAACAGTTGCCGGTTTGGCGGGAGCTGAAGTGATTTCGATTGACAAGGATGGTGGCACTTGATGGTTCTCTCTCTCTCTCTCTCTCTCTCTCAAGATGTTTAACCAGCTTGGGAATCTTCGGGATGGTAAGGGGAGACTCCCCCTCACCACTAAATAGACCTGGACAGGTCTCTTGGTCCACTGATGACTAAGTTTATCTGTCCCAAAAGTGTGGGAGTGGGACTGCAGCTGGCTGTACAACACGGGGTTGGTTTTAGAAACTAGAAACTGATGACTTGTTCCTTGAGGGGAGAGGGAGATATTTTTCCTTGTTGCAGCGATGTGAGGGAGAGACTCTTGGGCTCTAAGGGAAAGCTTGATATGACGAACAGCACCTACAGTCCATCGGAACCTTCCGAGCCTCAAGGGAGAGACTCCTTTCCTTTTGGTGCAGCAATTGACCATGATCTTTCCGGAGCAAAGCTTCTTGTCATGGGATCTCTCTCACCTTCGAGGGGGTCACTTGGTTTCTTCAGGCACAAACAATGGCCTTTCCAACTGGAGAACCAGATTCCCTCTCTCTTTCTTCTTCACCACGCTTTGGTACTTTATTGCAGTTAAGTTATTGGGCCATCCAACTCGTAACTTTAAGACGTTGAGTGAAGAGGGCTCCACTATTTTAAACTCATTTTACTTTGTACCTTTTATCAATGTGGGACTATTCTAACATTTTGTAATGATGGTGGGGTTTGTTTCTGGGATTCTTAGAGAAAAAAGAGGCTCCTGCTCGGCCTTGAACAACTTCATCTCGACCTCAGACAGCTTCACCTCGGCCTCAATCCGCGCCACATCGGCTTCCCCCCACACTCGCTCGGCTCCTCGGACCTAGCTATTCAACTCCTCTTGCTCGGCCTTCCACTGCTCGTAACGCTTGACTCAAGCTTGACGCTCGTCTTCCAAGAGCTTGCACTTCAGGTCGGCTATGTAGCGAGCTTGGGCCAGTAACTCGGCCATTGTCCTAGCCTCCTCCTGGCTCAACTGAGTATGTGCCTGAAGCGAGGCTGCCTCCCGTCGAAGGACTTCAAGCTCGAAAGCCAGTTGCCCGATCCTCCGATTGGACTCGGTGCGGACCTGAGACAGGGACCTCTCCACACTATCAGGCCATGCGAAGAGATCAACTATCTCGGCCCCCAGTTGGGCCATGATCAAGCTACCCTCCATCACCTTCTTGAAGAGTAGGGAGGGGGGACTACGTCTGAGCTCCTCCCAAACCAATGAAGGCACCAAGGATCGGCACCTTTAGTACAGAGAAGCACGAACGGCGGAGGCACTAACGGAAGGGGGAAGAGTTCTTTCTGGAAGAGTCGAGACTGGGGCATCCCCCCCGAGAGTACCCATTCTCCAGACAGCAATGCTCGCCTCGGGCTGGGTCGATGCCTCGCCCTGCACCCCCTCAGCCTCGACTGAGACTTCGAAACCGACCGCCTTTGCCTATTGTCTAGCAGGCTCGATGGTAGTTTTCCCACCGGCAGTAGCCACCTCTGGCCCGATGGATGGGAGATCTGGATGGTAGATTTCCTCAGCTGATGGCCCCTCAATCGGGTGGGCACGCTCCTCGAATGAGTAGGTGATCTCCACCTTCTTTAACCACTTCTTCTTAGTGATCAGGGCCTTCATTGAAGACAACAATGGCCGCTCCGCAGGGTCCTTGCGTTTGGCCCCACGGCACTCGGGGGCGTCACCCTGAGCACTCTGCTTACCCATATCTTGGGCGCAGGAAGGGACCCTTGAGGCTTGGGGCACACTGGGAGCAGGTGTCTCCTCTAAGTCGGTGATCTCCTGCCCAAACGGTTGCTCCGCCTCATCGTCTGTCCACCTCGAATCTGAGCAACAGAAGTCAAACCCTCAGAAGGAGGCCTGCCTGCCCGACCTAGAGGCATAATGCAGGACCCTAAGGTTCTTACGTTGTGGTGGCACCGCCCAGGAGGTATAATCCTCGATATTAGCCACAGTCATCAATTCGACAGTCGACTGGTGATTCTCTTGGAGAACCCTGATCTCCTCCTCTAACTCCGGAGAAACCACCACTTGCTTCGGAGAGAGAGACGGATGGAAGTTGGGCTCCGTCGGGAAGCCGCAAAAGACACTGACTTTGGATGAGCCCACCCAGAAAAATTGGGTCTTCCACCCCTTGCGAGAAGAATCTCTAGTAGAGAGAGAGACATAGCTCCTTCCCCTCTTCGCCTGAAGATAGAAGAAGCCCTTGCCCACATGAGTTTGCTCCTTCAACTCAAAGAAGGAATGGAAAAGGTCCAACAAAGTGCGAAGCCCGCACGAACGACAGAGAAAGATGAAGGAGAAGATAAAAGGATAAGAGTTACATACCAACTGGGCAGGAGCCAGTCAGTAAAACTAAAGCAACTACGTGATGAAGGGGTGGAGAGGCAGACGATACCCACACATCCAAGCCAAGAGAAAAGTGCAGAAGAGGCATGAATGAACATCCAGACTAGACTCGTGAGGTTTGGGTAGAGAGAAATAGTACTGGCATGGCAGCCCATAACGTTTCTCCATTCTCTTCACTTTGGCCTCACCCAACTCGCTGCGCATAGGGTGCTCAGAACATGGCACCAAGCTCCCTGTGCCCTGATCGGCTTCCTACACCTCAGTTGCAGGGTACTACTCAACCATGGCAGGATGACAGGAATAGGAGGAAGAGGAGGAGGGCGCCGACTCATGCGACTGAGGAGGAGGTGGAAGCTGACGGATTGCTGCCACCGTGATCTCTGCTAACTCCATAAAGGCCTCTGCGATTTTTGCTCCTCCTGACCCCCCTCGCGGCGCACGACCCTTTTCAGAATACAAGAGCGATGGAGAGAAAAAACCCTAAATGAAGGAGGCATGGGACGCAAGCCTGCACAATGTTTATACTCCCAGAGGTTTGGCGGGAGGCGACGCGACATTCCAAACTCTGAAAAGGGACTCCTCACATCGACTCAAAAGAGTCATCATCACAGGCGTATCCCCAATACAACCACATTAAATGGCCCCTACCTGAGGAACTTCCCCACCCAACTCGAGCCACCAACACTATCCCTACAAATGTTACTCATCTGAGCCCAATTTTGGCTCAAGAGTAGGAGGGGGACAAGTGGAGAGGTGACAAATCCACCACCCGAAAGTGTAGTCCAACTAGGTCCAATTTGACAGGACCAGGCCCAGCTCCCCAAAGTGACAGTCCCATTTTGGGCCCAGTTACTCCAAGCCCAAAACTCACTCGGACCAGCACTTCCTAGGCGACCGCCGGGTTTGGAAGTCTGAGCGATAGCCGTCTCTCTCCCCATGACCCAGTGCTGAAGGAACAATAATACTGCCCTCGCATGCCAGGCTTGAGCCTTGGGGATTGTCCCGACATGGCCATAACCCGACCGTGCCTCGGGCCGATATTCTGATTAAACCGAACCCATTTTTCGAGCGGGACTCTTTTTGAATCATCATGAAAATTACCGCACTCGTGGTAGACATCTGAACGGATTTATCTCAGTTTTACCACACTTCCATCATGGACTTCCGTCCGAATATGAAGAGGTCTGCGAGTGACTGATATGGCTGATGTCCCGCACCCCGATGCGGACCCTTAGTGTGATTTATTCCTGCCCCTCCCTCGTGTAATTAGTATTAATTCTTTCGGCCGCAGGGCCCCTAATTTTGGCAATTAATCAAGGGTGTTCCCCCATATGGGAGATGTAAATGGCGTCGTGACCTTTATGATACGGTGGGATTCGGTCCCGACCCGAACCACACAATCATCTGACGAAGTCAGATCGAGCACACCCTGGGCTTCCATGAAGCCCGAATAAATCGTCACCTCAGTGACTGGCACGCCCACGCACTTAACAAACTGAATAAAACCAACAAATAAATATCTTCAAAACTAAGTGAATTTTAGTGCGTCCACAAGTCTGGCACGCCCAGTGGGACAAGTCCACCCTTTATCTCTTTGCCAAAATTAGGGGCCCTGCTGCCCCCTTCTTGTAATACTAATTGTTTCATCTTTGCAAATGCTGGAAAGTCGCACTTCAGCACCAAGAATGGCGGTCACTTTCAGCCTTCAGGTCGTTGAAATCCATATCAGGGATGGCTACCTCACCGTCCCCCTCTGCTTTGGGAGTTTCCCTCCCGTGGTCGACTTCCCCAACTTTTTGACAGTAGCCTTCCTCAACATGTCGGACGTGGAGGCATCCGACTCGTCGAAAACCGACGCCCCTACCCAGGGGGCCACTGAAGCTGCTGCTGGACAAGCTGTGGCCAAGAACAACAACGACATCCCGACAGAGACGCTGAGTTGCAACGTCCACCATGTGCACCAAACCGCCGTCCTGTCTCACCAAGGATCGACGTCTCACCGGAGGAGGCTCCAGAGGAACAACCTCGGTGCTACCCCGGGACACTACATATCCACCTCAGGGAAGTCCATGACTGTTGGGACCATCCGAGTCCATCTAAACGGGCAAAGGTCTGAGGTGATTCCAAACCACATAATACCAGCTGTCCCAGTCCACAATTCTTTCCAAGGACTGGAGAAGCTGAAGGAGAAGGCGCCTGCTGTCCCAGCGGTGACACCAATGAATGTATCGGCTCATAGGACAGCTAAACTGAAACAAGCCTGGGTTCCCAAGGAAGTCCAACCCACTGCATTGGCCCACGTAGGGCCAAGCTACACTCACCCAAGGAGGGCCCGAGGAGACGAAAGGGGTGAGATGGCGACCCCAACCTACCAACCGACAGTTGCTACACCAGCACTGCCCGAAAATGCCCGCCGCCAACGCCGCAGGCTTCGTCACCATGCTGCCTGCCCGACGTTCGTAACTTAGACTCATCCTACTGTCGCCGTCGAAACGCAACTACCGGCTGCTCTCCCCGACCAGGAGTGGGAAGGGATTGAGCAAGTCATGAGAAACTACCTCTGAGGCCCGGGGAGCACTCTGTTGGGTCATCAAAGACTACTGGGGGAAGTGGCCTCCGCCTTCCAGGAAGAAGAATAGACCCGGTCGGTGCCCAGCACGGGGTTAAGGAACTAGTCAGAGGAGCTGTGCCAGTCCCCTTTACCAGAGGAAGCGGAGCCCCGACAGTCAGTCTTTGATAGGCTTGTTTTCCCGAGCAGGCCGTCAAGGAGGATGGCAAGAAGAAATAGGAGCCGAAGAGTTTTCACCTGCAACATGGCAGGAGTCTTTGGTCGGTATGGGGTCTCACCCACCGACCCCGAAGAGGTGGCTAGACTCGCCACCAGGCCCGGTCCTCTCACCAGAAGAGGAAGGGCGGCAGGTGAGATGGCCCAGATTAGTACTGAAGAGACCGCCCAGGAAGAACCCTCCACGGTTCTAATGGCCAATGTAATTACCACTGGAAGCACCAGTGGCAGGCCCTCCACATCATCTGAGGATGCCCCGGCCGAAGAAACAGGGGGCACGCCCAGTCTCCCCACCAATGACCCTACAATGCTGTACATGGTGCAACAGTACTAGCGGGAGATCGAACTGCTGAAGAAACAACTAGGTGAATGGAATGCCCAACCCACAACATCTCGATAGATCGAGATTTTACTCGAAGCGCCCGGGGGCAGCGGGCAATACCACTAGGGAGAAATGCAGCACTAGACAAGGGTCCTTGGACCTATCACACAAACACGTTCAACCAAAGAGCGAGGTCCTCGAAAGTGGCCGAACCACCATCGCTCACACACAAACCCGGGTGACTCGGTGATGCCGAGTGGAGGCAGTGGATCAAGACCCTAGTTGGTAGAGTGCCAGTAGGGCTAAGGTGGCCCTCCCAAGGGTACGAAGCCCACACTTCAAGGGCTGGCCGGGTGCCAATTGAACAATCAAATTAACATGTCTAATTCAAAATACAATCATAAGGGTGAACAACCAAGTACATCCTATAATCCACAATTACATAATTCTCATCACAATTTTTTTAAGGAACCACGTCCTCATCCTTATGATCTTGCTTGACCTATGGGCAATTCTCAATCTTGTGGTCCCTTGTACCAATTTCGAACCACTATTCTCCCGGAACCATCTCCTCCATCTAGAGAGACTGTCTCCCAAGATTTGCATCTCATCCCTCAACAAGCCCACACTCTTAAGGCTATTATTGAGGGCCTAGCTTCATCATCACATTCTCCTTCTATCCCTTCACGGGTGGCCCATCACCCACACCCTTTTATCCATCATCCTCCTCGGGTGGCCCATCACCCACCTCCTTCTACTCATTCTTCACAGCCTCAAGGCCCTCACGTTTCTTGTATCCTGGCCCGAATGGGTCCATTTGTAGGTCAACCCCTCCAACCTTCATGGCTTTCATATCAAGCTGTCCCTTCGAGCTCCCCGTGCCAACCCTCTATTCCGCAAGTCACACCCCTCCAACAAGCTCTCACTGATAAGCTCACTTCAATGGAGGAACAATTGAAGAGGGTCACAAGCACGTGCCCGCCTCCTCCTCCTCAAATGAATACTCTTCATGCGTTCATGAATAAAATCACCAAGATGGAGAAGGATTGGAAAGAGAAGTGAGATGATAATGATATCATCAACATGTGTGAGCAAGATGATATTGCAAGGTCCGATAATCAAGTGGATGTCGTTCGCCCACCATCTATACATACCACTCATTCATATGGCCCTCCGCCTCCACATTCATACATGCAAAACCCTCCATATCAACATACACCTCCATCACCCATTATTGTGCCTCCACCACGGCATCCGCTTGAATTGGATGATTATGAACAGTTAGAGACCGCACATGATAATGAAGTTTTTAAAGAGGCACCCATTCCAAACTTCCTCCGCTTTTCTCTCCCTCCATTACCACAAGATGACCCCCCCGCTCAGGACAATCCCACCGTCCCTAATCGAACCCCCATTTTTGAAACCCACTGGTGTTACGATGATGGGTCAATACTCCAATCCCCCACACTGGCACACCACGAGCCGTCTACTACCCTTTAAACCTCTCGCACCCCTAAAATCCAATGCTTCCAACATGTCAAACCCTCCACCATTATGTCTCCAATTCCCAAACCATCAACCTCCATGCCACCAGCCTCCGCTAAACCTCCCAGTAAACCCCCCATCATACCTTCATCGATTTCCATAACATTGGCCTCCACCGAACCCACCACTAAACCTTCTCTAATTAGCCTCCCATTGCCACTGCCTTGGCCCTCCACTATACCTACGATCTCAAACCCGACATTGCTTATCCCTCCACTTACCCGTTTACCCAAACCCATGGCTAATCCTGAGCAGGGTCCACTCCTTGTTGCACTCAAGCCAACCCCATCCGCTTTCGAGCAAGGAGAGAAGCTCGACGTGCTTGAACCTCCACTCACCCTTCCTCCAACACCTTTTTCCATGCCACCTTCTGTCTCTGCTTAGAGTGGGTGTGTTGTTACAAATGCATGTGCCAAAGAAGCTACTCAAGAGCCTGACAAGAAGGATTCGGCTATGGCAATGTTATTCAAAGTTCAAGACTTTATCTGCCGTATGTCGGTCCATGTTCTTGTACTAGGCATGTTTGAAAAGTCTCCATAGGTACTTACTGAAGAAAAATGCCAAGAATTGATGCCATGTCGGCCTAAGGACAACATCATCAAAGTTACTTTATTCATTGGGTGCGACACATTCAAGGCTCTTATTACCCCTTGTTCTATTATAGTGCAAGTTCCCAATAAAGAGAAGGCATTCTCTTCAAACATTATAATGACATATGCTTTTGCCAAAGACATGCTGAGGCCTATGCTTAAGGGAGGGGCAGGGCACCCTTTGCTGGAAGTCCTCAACATCATGTCTACTTCATATCTACCTTCACGCAAGGGGCAGGTAGTTTCACTGACACATTTGCTCAAGTTCTTCCCAAAAGGAGAGCCCCCATGGGTTGACATTCTGAATCTATCAAGGGGACTCACACAAGAGACTTGTTATGACAAGAGTACCATTCCACAAGCAAACCTCTTCAATGCTCTCCATGTTTGTTTTCCAACAGATGATGCCACAAACATCAAAGGCGAAGGGGTAATGACTTCATCAAGTATTCATCCAAGAAGGTCAAAGCCTTCTGCACGGTGGGCCCGTTACATGAGGAGGTATCTGAGAACAAAAAGTTGAGTTAAGCCGTCACACCATCAGATGATATTTGCCAAGAAGAAAAGGCGGCTTAAGGCCTGAGGAGTGTGTGATGGGCTCCCAATTAGGGCATCTTCCTCTTGTTCTGCTCCGTCCTCATTCATTTTGTTAAGCTCCTCTCCTTGGGTCATCTATCTTCCTCCTTCCAAAGCAGTTCTTTCATCCTTCCTAAATCATATTCTTCTTTCCCAATCTCCCATTCAATCTGATTCATCTTTTCAATCCTCTCCAAAAAATAGAAAATCACGTTTTCGCGATCCTCAGAATACACCGATCGTAACGGTACCACTCTCGCCTGGGTGAACGACTCGGTTCACCCGCAGCAGAGTTCCGTAGGATTTGCCAAAAACCAGGTTGGAAATCAGAAAAATGCGCGAAAAAAGTCGTGGAATGCCTCCGGGCCTCCGAAATAACTCTGGATCGCGTCGATCCGAACATGAAAGATATCTGAAACACAATCACGGACACAATGGAGTCGGACACTCCGAGGAAACAGATCCGGGACCCGAAAATAAGGATCCGAAAGGGTCCTGGACATCACAGCCAGGTGATTCTCCGTGTTAATGTGTTTGTTGTGTGTCGTGTTGGTCCTCGGTCGACCCGGTTGTGACCCAGTGGTTGACCTTCGACCTCATGAATGTCCCAGACACCGTGAGACCTGGGTTTGTGTTTTGGGGGTGTCCAGAGGTGCCGCGTTGTCTCATTTAGCACGCCCATGTGTTTAGAGGGTTCGGGTGACCCTGGGTGTGCTTTGGGTTCCGTGAGGTACTCGAGTGAGTCATCGCGAGCCGATGTGTGTGTAGAGGGTCCTTCCCACACGTCGTGAGGTTTCCAGGTCGGTGGGCCACGTGTGTGGCCTCGGACTATGAGTCCAATTGACCAGCCTGGGACTGGAAGTTTCTCAAGTTCCCTTTTTGAGGGGAGAGTCTCGACAGTTGTGAACTGCCTTGTGAGTCATCGCTTCGTAGTTTCAGACCTAGGGATTAGGCCAGATTGATGGCTTAGTGCTATCACGTGTAACGGTCTTGACCTCGAGTCTCGTAACTCAAGGACCGTTGAGTTTAGTAGGTCTAGTGGGCTGCCCAGAGCCTGGTGACTTTGAGTCACATGTTACTCCGTGTTACTCACAATGGGTGCGTGCGTGGTTCTTAGTGTCCACGTTCTGTGACACGTCCACTAGTCGTAGCTTTCCCTCGGCACGCATGTGATGGCTCACTTGGGAGTGGCTGAGCGGTGTACCCGAGAGAGACGGTGAGTAGGCTGGTTATCGTAGGACCCCCGCACACAGTCGAGTCCAGGCTCGGGGGGAATTACCAGCTAGAGGATAGGCCTAGGGGGTATGGCCTGAGTGTGCACACGAGGTTGGGGGCGTTGGACTGCGCCGGCAGGCGTGACCCCAACTAATCCTTATTTTGTGGTACTACTGATTATTGAGTATGTCTGAGTCTTGTGCCCGGGACATTGTAGCTAGACACTTGTGACGCGGTGTAAGATGTCAGGGGACACATCCGGTCATTCTTCTAGTGGGCGGTACTCCCATAACGTGACGTGAGCTGTTGTGTCATGATTTCTGTTCCTCATCTACGAGACGGGACTTCGTGTGTTATTTCGGGAGGGTTCCCGTAGTCAAGGTCTAGGATTTTCGGTGAGCGTCACCGAGGGCTTTTCCCTAGACGGCATTGAGTTCACGACTACGAGGTCGTAACTGTGTTCCTGACCGCGTAGTTTCAGCTTGGGCCTTCTGTGAGGGCAGGCCTCTACGACAGAGGTGTCGTGGCATTTTCCTAGTAACGTGGCTAGGGTGGTGCGCGTCTAGTGGTCCCCCGAACATGGAATCGGGATGTCGGGTGCGTGACTTGGTTGTCCCCCGACGGGCGACTGGGTCGTGTTTATTGGTACTGTAGGAGTAGCTGTAGAGTCAAGATTTTGTCAGCCACCGTAGTTACTTTCCTGCTTTCGTAGTTCCTACTTTTCGTGCCGTCGTTGTTTCTCAGTTGGGGTTCCGAGGGATCCCTACTGAGCCAGTGATAGGAGGCTCACCCCAAGTTTTCAGGTGCGACGGATCTTCCTCGGGGTTCGAGGGAGTTGTGTGGAGGTTCCTAGTTACCAGCTTGCTAGGCAGAGTGTTCATTTGGCGTGTGGTATGTTTTACTACTTTACACTGTACTTTTTGTTAGACTAGACTCTGTTGTAGTTAGTTGTTTATTTCTGTTATTATATCTATTGTCCTATTTTATTTCTTATTTCTATGTACATCACACCTATCCTTTATCCCTTCTGAGTCTCCTAGCTCGTAGGAGGTGGGCCGAGGTTCGAGTCGCGTCTGTTCCTTTTCGGTACTCGGATCCTGGGTCACTACAGTTGGTATCAGAGCTATGGTTGTGGTGTGTACATGGGAATTTTCAAGATATTGCAGTGATCAGAGTCCGTAAGGTCCAGTACGGTCGGCAGCTGGCATAGGGTTTCGTGCTTATTTTTCGCTTGGTTTCTCACGTGAGAGCATGAGTGCATGGCGTTGGCGCTGTGAAGGTGGTTGTTATCGTCATTGGAGTGCCAACATGGGGTCTTAAGGATCGAGGTCGAGAGCTTCTCCCACATCGATGGTGGCCCCAGTTGTGCTGTGTTGGGAAGAGGTTGCCGGTAGGTGTGCCACTGCGGTGCTATGTCTGAGGAATCTACAGCGAGGTCAGGTGGCTAGCGAGGATTGCTCGTGGTTAGGTGGCCGTGAGTGTGCTCTGAGGGAGTTGTTATTGGTGTTGGCCACTCCAGCTGAGAAACTCCCTCACCCATCCCATCTTCCACTCCCTACCCCAACTCAACCCTATCATAGTCCACCGCTCTGGATGCACCCTTCTTCGGCTGCTACCATCCCACTCGCCACAGACCTCCCCATCCCACTTGTAGAGGAAGAGCACCCCACCCTCTAAAGGGAAGACATAGGCACCCTTGAGACCCATGAAGCTCCCCTTGATTGGGAGGAAGAGTATGAGGAGCAATGCCATGAGTTAGGCTAGGAAATTTCCATCCAACCCATTGACCTGCAATTAAGTGTGGTTGAGTGTCTCCACATTCAAACCAAAGAAGATGATTGGCCTAGAATCCCGACCCTTCTCGCTTTAGCCGAAGTGAGAGAGATAATCATAAAAGAATCCCTAGCTCACTGGCTAAAGAGATGTCCAATCCTAGGAAGCCCAAGTCAATTTTGCTAGCTCATGGAGCATCATTCTCAAATAGTGCCCTCCAACTCCTTTTACACCACCTTTCAATCCTACTACATTGTAAAGACCATGGATGATCTTATTGAGGGTCTAGGATGGTAGTTCGAGTTGACTAGAGTGTTGGCCCTAGGCACCGACCGACCCAGATGCATTGGGTTCATCCTCCCTTACTTTGGCTCCATTACCTCTGGGTTGTTACACTAGTGAAATCTTCTTGTTTCTCCCCACACCCGACGAACCTATCTCTATCCAATCCCAGGTCATTGAAGTCCCACATGGGGAGCCCAATCATGCAAATGAGGCCCATGTTCCACCTACCTTTATGGTAAAGGAGGACCTATTGCATGTTGGAGAACCCATAGAGTGGGCAAACATAGATGAAGAACTTCCCTTGTCAAGTCACACTTTCCTTGATCCCTTTGATCCCATCGAGCGGGAGCTCCAATACCAACTTGTCCCCTTCACCATTGTCTACCCCTCATCCCTCCCCAAAGACCATTGCATCAGGCCCAATCAGGCCCATATGTATTGCATCCCTGCCACTACATGTCTTGAGGGCCTCGGACCCCATCCCTAGGATGAGTTGCACCCATCCCTAGCTGCAACTAAAACCAACCCATCCTTAGGCCCAACTAGTGCTGGAGCACTTGCAGAGTGGATTTTCTATTGTCAAAGGATAGATGGAACTGACCATGCCAAGAGCCTAACCATTCTTGATCTTTTTGACCCATCAACATGGGAGCCCCCAAACCCACAATCCTTACCCCAATCCTCCATAAAAATCCTATACCTCACCCCTTCCCAAGCCCGTTGCACTAGAGTTAAACAAGTCCCCTCCTTACATGCACCCATGCTTGGGAGTGAAAAGCTCATCATTTGGACAGAGTCACATGCATCCCAATGTCTAGTATCATATAGGGGTGATGATGTAAGTGTATTCGGATGTCCAGGTCCTCCGTCGACCAACTAACTTGATAGAAAGTTTGTGCATGATAGGTCCACATTTGGATGCACTAGTCCTCCCATGTCAGTTAACATTGATAGGAACCTTGTACGTGATAGGTCCACATATGGATGTCCAGGTCCACCCTTGCATACTAGAATCTTCACACCTACACAGCATGATAAGGCATGGCATGAGCATCCAAGTAAGCACATAGGGAAGAGTGACGAGGCTTATGAGAAGCGAGCAGATGCTTACAGGTGCCACTTAGAATTCCAAGTAGGCGACTCTGTGATGGTGAAGACGGAGCGGCTCTTCCCCAGGGGCCACCTCCAAGAGGGCACGAGGGTTTGGACCTTCTCGAGTTCTAAGACGAGTTGGCAATAATGCTTATGAGCTAGACCCACCGAAGGGCTATGGGATGACTCCTACTTTCAATGTGACAGACCTAGCACCCTATAAGGGCCCCGCGGTGGAACCTAGTCAGGATTTTGAGCCTACCTCCACTATTGTGAGAGACACTACCCATGGGAGTCCACTTATCAGCCACAGAGACTGATGCAAGCAAGTGGAGATAATACTGGACTAGCAAAGCACCGCCACTAGGAACAGGGAGCACCAGCACTATCTTGTGAGGTGGGAGAACCATCCTCCGACTGAGGACATGTGGTTGAACCAGGGGGACCAACTACGCCTGGACCCGAATGCGCTGGATCACTATCCCAGTGGACTCATACTCGATGGGGTCGAGTTCTTCCCACCCCGGGGGTATGATGAGGACATCTCCCACCACTCTTTTTTTGCTCAGGACCCTGATGCTCATTGTCGACATATATTCTCGTTCGCTACCTTATTTCGTGTCTTGTTATGTATCTTCCTCTTTTTTCAGAGTCATAAATCATTTTATTTGAGTCATGTATCTAGGTTAGCAAGTCATTTCCCCATGTTTTGACTCAAATGAGCCTCTAGTCCATCGATTGATTCAAATGGGCCTCTAGTCCATCAATTGGGCCCATTGTATCTCCCTTGGATAGCAAGTGTCATTTAGTGTAAAGCCATGGGTATTTTGGTCTTCGTCATTAGTTATTTTGTTAGGGGTATTTTGGTCTTGTAAAGAGTTGGGCGCCTATAAATATAGGACCCACCCCCCCTCCATTTAGTATCTGTGATACTCTATAGAGGAATAAACATTATGGGTTGTTCAATTTGCTAATTGATTGTTTCATTTCTACTCTCTCTCTCCCCCTTCTGTGAGATTGAATAATAGATTAAATATTTAGAGTCCCGTGCGAACTCTCCCCTTAATCTATTTCCTGTATTTTTTTCCAGAGTTTTCAAATAACCCCAAAGGCCACTAGAGGTTCATCATTGCTCAGATGTGGCCTCTATGTGTTCCAGGAGTGGGCACATATAGATTTTATTCTCATCTCCGACGAGAGCTTCTCACGGGAGGGGCGCTACAACATCTGACAGCTCCCCTGCCCCTTTGAGCCAGTGAAATAGCTTTCAGTAGGTTATGAAGCCTTAAAGGGATGCCAGTGACCTGTGGAATAATCACATGGCCTCTGGTCTCCCCTTGATGAAAGAGGAATAGTTACCAGTCTGCCCCTCTGCTATTGCTTAGTCTGTAGCTCTGTTGGCATCAGTCACCGTGTTAGCAGGTTAGTTCCTCATCCGTCTGCTTCCTGAAACCCTCTGGCCCACGTAGTACCTTCACAACACACCCCTCAGGAGGAACCAGGGACCTGCGAAGTCATCACATGGCCCCTGGATCTCCCGCTTACTAGCCTGAGGAAAAATATAGCTCTGTGCCCTTACTACAGATCAGTTCACTGCTTAGCAAATTCTGTTCACGGTCTCATTGGGATCCCTAACCTCTGCAACCCAAATCCAAGCTCCTTACATGTTTTTCCTAGTCCCTGGCTTTCATATCTTTCCTCCATGAGCAATTAGACCCCCTCCCATATGGTGAATCCTTGAATTTCTCTTTCTCTGGCCCTTCAAGTGCACAAAGCCTATAATACAGAAGCCAGACACTGTAGCTACAGTGCCAGCCGCTAGCTCCCTCTCACGCGGCACTGTAGCCATAGTGCTCGTGCAGTCGAAACTCTCTCACAAATCGCTCCCACCTAGCCGCCAAGTGGCACCCTCCTAGCTGCCAGGTCGTGCTAGCCGCCACCCCGTTTCACACAGTCACCGAGTCAACCCCCCTTATCCTTGGCTGCCGTGTCAAAAGGAGCCCGCGCCCTTAGTCGCTGGATCAAGCTTGCGCTGCCATACCAAGCAGCCAGTCACTGTTTAAGCCTCTTCACATTAACTCTATTCAGCCTTTGACCACTCCATTGGCCATCTTGTTCTCCCCATGATCCCCTGACATTTAAGGCAGAGCCGAACATGCATGGTGCACAGAGCTACACTAACGGGATTTATATCTCTACAGTATAAACATCTCTACAAATGACCCTATCGAGTCGAGGGGATCTACTACCTGCTATAGCGTGTTCTCCACTGACTTTACAAAAGGGGAAAAGAAATAAATTACCTCAGTGAAGGATGATGCCCCGCAGTTGGCCCCTGGGCCTCAGTATGCCTGCATCTTATGGACTCCATCTCGGTGTGGGTGTAGAAATGTGGAACGTGGCGTCACAAGTCACATGAACAAGCATATATATATAAGTGATGATATAATGTGCCAATCAAGTGAATATCATGAACATATGACTATGTAAACATGGTAGCATGATCATATAGCAAGGCAAAGGTAATAAAAGATATAGAAGAATACCGTGATCGCCACCAAGGAAAGACAACGCCAAAGAATGTGAAAGAAGAATATGTGTGTTGTGTACCTTGGAAAAAAAAAGATGATCACGCTAAATATAAGTAATATGGGAACCAATGTAGATTACCTCTCCTTACCTTTCAGCTAGCTAGAAGGTAAGGGCCTCACTTTCCATACTTTCCTGCGAAACAAAGACAACACAAGAGGCAAAATCCATTAGAAAATGTTCAGTGTAGAAATCTGCCCAAGTTCATAAACTAGCATAAAAGATTGAGGGCAAACTTACCGGGGGAGGGTTTTTAACCCCTGTGGAAGGGTGCAAACAATAGGTGTGTATATTGTGCAATGATTATGATTGAAATGATGAATAAACATGCAACACAACTGCGGTGAGAAAGAGTGCAAAACGTGCAAAAATGCAGAAATTGTGCAGACTGCAGAAATCTGTGCAGATAGTGCAAACAGAGTGCAAAGACTGATAAAAATAGTATGGCAAACGAAGTCCAAACAGGGTGAAAACTGGGATGAAAGATGACTTGAATCTTTTGAAGAATAAGGAACAAGAATCATACCAAAAGGAGGTCTGGACAGAATGTTAGAGCACCGACGATTTGGCAAAAAATACAGACAGTGCAGAAAATGCAGAACAGTGCAGAAAATAGACTCAAAGAATGATGAATATCGCACAGAAGAAGACATCGAAAGAGGAAAGAAAGGATGCTATGGACAAATGAGAATATTGTGGTGAAACTAGGGCAAAAATAAGGGTTTAAAATAGGGAAGACAGTAGTGAAAAATGGGGTGAAAAATATAAGAAAATAAAGGAGTGCAGAACATGAAAGAACAGAGACTAAGTGTGAAGACAGAATGTAAGTGTAAAACTTATGGACAAACATATGCATGAATATGATGAGATAATGAACCAGCCTGGGGGTGAGGCTGGTTCGCCTACCCCCCAGGGGGCTTGGGCACGCCAGCCAGGGGCTGGGATTTTTTTTTGAAAAAAACTTTTTTTTTGTTTCTCCCAGGGGTTTACGCGGACTAGCCCAGGGGGCTAGCTTGGTCTGCCTAAACCCCCCCTAGCTTGGTCCGCCTAAACCCCCAAGGGAACGTTTGTCGAGTTTACCTAGGGTGTTTACCGTGGGTTTGACTATGGGTTTGACTAAGGTTTACCATGGGTTTGACCCACGGGCTTGATTAGGGGGTTTATCGCGGGTTTACCGCGAGTTTGATCACGGGTTTGACTAGGGGTTTACCACTGGTTTGACCGACGAGTTTACCATGGGTTTGACCATAGGTTTGACTGTGCAGGTCGATCCGTGTGTGAGGGATCATGATGGTGGTGCATGACGCGATGGATTACTGGGAGTCCCAATTTAGGCTCCAACTTGCTATAGAGTGGCTGGAGCATACGCGCCCACTAGGTGTTCGGAAAAATTCTTGATACACGTGTGTGGGCCTTAAAAGGGTGTTGTGAGCTCTTGAAGCTTGTGGTTGGCCTAGATGAGTCTCCCTTTGACTTCAGAGTGCTGGAGGGAGGTGACTCGGGGGTAGACCCCAGCCTCACTGTTGGGTGCCACATGGCATTGCTCGTAGTCAGGGCACCCCCGGATTGGCTCGGGTAGTTATGTTGAACGCCAGTAAACCCGCAAACTGAGTGATCGAGAGTGGACCCGATCGATTGTTGATGTTGCCATGGGTCACGGCTAACTAGCTAGGACCCTTGGTTGGGCCCGGTAACTGGGGCGTCGACATGATGATGTCGTTTGTCTGGTGGTCGGGGTGACCCTCGCTCCTTGGCGATGAGCCGTATGATGCGGCGGGCCATTCTGAGACCCGGGTTAGCCCAGTTGTTGAGGTGCCGGCCGTGTGATACCATATGCAGAGTGTTCGAGGGTGATCCCTAAATCTCTTCAGAGTGCCACTCGATGCGGCAAGTTATCTCGAACCTTGGATCCGACTCGATTATCGGGAAATTGGCTGGTCCAGTGCCCTGTGCTCGGGGGTGATCCCCGACTGTTGTGTCATGTCGCCTAGTTTGGCGACGCCTCAATTTCTGAGGCCGACTCGACTAATAGAGCACCTTTGACATTGTGCCATTTGGTCTATTTAGGGAGTATTTTCCTATGCTTAGTTCTCAATTAATTTAGAGAAAATAAGCGGATGTCAACAATGGCCCACTTCATTGCATGTTCCAAAACATCTGATGCATCTAGAGTATCCCACATGTTCCTTGACGAAGTCGTGCGTCTGCATGGTCTCTCACAAACCATAGTGCCTGATCGAGATGTCCGGTTCACTAGTTACTTTTAGAAGACATTTTGACACCTAGTTGGCACCAAGCTCAAATTCTCCACTGCCTATCACCCACAAACTGATGGCCAAATAGAGGTCATCAATAGGAGTTTAGGGAACCTTTTGTAGTGTCTTGTAGGGGAACATTCTGACACTTGGGATCTTCTCTTACCCAGAGCCAAATTTGCATACAACAACTCTGTCAATAGGTCCATAGGTATGAGTCCATTTGACGTCGTACATGGCTACAAACTTAGGAAACCTATGGATCTCATTCCCCTTCCCCTCGAGTCTAGAACGTCCAAATCAGTCGAAGAGTTTGTACAGCATGTCAAGAGTCTGCATGAGTCGATTAACAAGTAAATCAACCTCAGTAATGAGACTTATAAAAGATTGGCTGATTCGCATAGGCGTCACCATGAATTTCAAGAAGGTGTCTTAGTTATGGTACGGGTCCGGCCCGAACGACTCCCCTCGGGAGCCGTTTAAAAGTTACAAGCTCGTAGTGATGGTCCCTTCTCAATCCTGTGGAAGATTGGTTCCAATGCTTATGTTGTGGACTTATCTCCCGAATATGGGATTAACTCTACCTTTAATGTGGCAGACCTAGTGGCCTACAAGGAACCCACAGCGATTCCTAATGACCCTTTCGAGCATTCTCCTCCCATTGAGAGTGAGCCCACCCTTGTGCGTCCCACAGTCTCGAGAGCACCGCGCGAGTAAATTGAGAGGATACTGGATGAGTAGGTGACAACTACACGGAGTAGGGTGTACCAGTGCTATCTTGTCCGCTGACAGGACCGTCCACCATCTGATGATTCCTTGATCAGTCGGAAAGATCTCCAACACCTCGATCCAGACCTACTGGAGCACTACCAGAGCAGTGTCTCCCCTTACTCAACGGAGTCGAGTTCCAGCCGTCCCGGGAGGGTTGGTGGGGACACGGAGCCCACTACCGGTACCGGACCCACTACTCGGAGCCGACGCCGCACCGTTCCGACCGCATCGAGCTTGTGGCTCGGAGATTCATTTGAAGACTCGACATCCTGAGTACGTATCTATATGTATTACGTCTGTATTTTATTTACGTGTATTTTACTATGGTGGTATTTATATTATTAACCACGAAAGTCAAAGTATTTTATTTTATTTGGTCCAAGTCAAGTGTTGGCACAGGTTCACCACATAGGTTTTAATTCACTTCACTATCACACGTTGCTACTTCTGCTATCCGTGTTAGGCATTATTTTTATCTAACGGTTACTTTGTTATTGCGAGTGAGATCGGAAAGAATAAGAGAACCGTTTATACTTCTTGTCTAATCTGGGTAATATTGTGTTCAGTTAAGAAAAGATTTTAAAATCCGCCATCTCGGCAAGGGGACAATTCAACCCCCCTTCTTGTCTGCCATCTCTATCTGGGCCAACAACAGTAAGTCTTAATCGCAAGTGTTCTATTTCCTGGAGCTGTGTCAAAGAGGGAGAGGAAGTTCTGAGAACTGACAGATCAAATTCACTTTGAAACAAGGTGAAACTTCTAGAAGTAAAGACAAGAGAATAGGCATTCTGATTGCCATAAGAGTGTCGAAGCAGGATCACCACTGCCTCGATGCAGTCATGCCCAAGGAAGTAATTTCTAGAGTTCTGCATCAACCCAATAGAGAACTGCATCGATGCATTAAGTCCAAAACCAGCTCTCGAATCACACCACGTTGATGCATCAAGAAACTACCTCGACGTACCAAGTCAAAGGCTAGCATTCGAAGTCTCTTGTTCAAAAGGTTCTATCTTCACACTGCACCGACGCAACAGAGGAGTGCATATATGCACTCAGCTCAGAACTAGAAACTGGAACTTAACAACGTTGAAGCATCAATGAGTTGCATCGACGCACCAAATGTTATGCACTCGAAGCCAATTGCCTAAGAGTTTCTATAACGACCCAAGATCTAGATACCGGGAGGAGCTCGATACCATTCGAATCCCAGCCCATGAGCCGAAGGGCTCGGAAGGGCTAAAAAGGAGTGTGGAGGTACAAAGAAATAGGAAATAAAGCAGGACAATTCAATAATTAACAGAAAAAAAATAACTAACTACAATAGAGTCCAGCCCAATAGAAAGTACAATCTAAAGTAGTAAAACGTACCACATGCCAAGTTAACACTTGACCCGGTGAGCTGGTAGCTAAGGACCTCCACGCAACGCCCTCAAACCTTGAGAACGAACCACCGCACCTGAAAAGCTGGGATGAGTCTCCAAACAGAGACTCAGTAGGGGTCCCGCGGAACCCCAACCGAGAAAAATAACGGCAAAAAAGAAAGCTATGCTAGCTAAGCAACAGCAACGATGGAAGGAGTACAACGATGAGGAAGGGGATAGTCGTACTAAACTGCGGAAGCCAATAAATCGCGGTAGCAAGGCTACTCCTACCGACAACAAAAAGGGGAAATCCCAATCTCACAATCGGGAAATGGACCACTCTAACACCAGACCTACCGAGGATACACTCACGGCAACCTTGCCGTGAAAGCCTGCCTACACAGGCACGACCAATCGGGACCACACAGTCCCACACTAGCACGGTGAGGCCTCGGTAATCCCTACCAGCACATCTAGCCACCACCACGGGAAAACATGCTGGAATGATCTAGAAGCCACGTCTCGCAGATGGGAAACAGAACCCGAAAATAGGAGAGTCACGACTCACGTGATAGGAGTACCTTCCCACCAAAAGCACAGTCACGACTTACACCGCACCGCAGTGTCTCCCTACTCGCCCCTGCGGAAATTGAGACACACACACAAGTAACACTGACAAGGGTCTAGTCAGGGTCGTGCTCGTCAACATGCGTCCGAAGTCCCCGACCACGTGTGCATACACTGATTGACTGTGCTACGTCAGGCCCTCTAGCTGGTTCTTCCTCCCGGCCCAGACTCGAGCCGTCACAGTAGGAGGCCCATGGAAACCAGCCTAAAACTGTCTCTCTCGGGTAGCCTCGCCACCACTCCTTGGTGGGACCACACGTGTGTCGGAAGGCTATGACTAGTGGGGAGCCACTGATATGACCACTCTCTGAGGAGAAACTTTGAGAACCACGCATGCACCCTGCATGAAAGTCATGAAGAATCATGTGGCGCTAAGTCATTGGACTCTGGACAGCCCTCTAGACTCACTAAATCCAATGGTCCTAGAGTCACAAGACTCGAGGTCAAAATCACTGCACAGAATGGTGCCATGCCATCAATCTGCCCTAACCCTAGGGTCAGAAACCTCGGCATGATGACTCACGAGTAGTTCATGACTGCCGAGATCATTCCCTCATAAAGGGAACTAAGAAAATCTCCAGCCCCAGGCTGGGTAAATGGGACTCACAGTCCACAAGTCACACACACGGCCCACGCAGAAAACACAGAAGCACGATTCCCAAGGTAGCTCACAAGCCCCCAAGCCGATTCCCAATCCCAGGAAAAAGTAGGAAACTTTCAGCCCCAGACTGGGTGACTAGACTCGCAGTCCAAGGCGTTATGCATGGCCCACTCGGAAACCACCTTCTGAAGAAACTCACGACATGTGGGGCAAACCCCCACCGCACTCACACCGATACACGGTGACTCGATCAAGGGTAACACAAAAGTCTGGAACAAATGGAGTCACTCGGACTCTCAAACTCATGGGCACGTTAACCGAGATAACATTGTACCTCCAGACACCCTAAAGAGTCGGCCGCCAAATACGGCCCGTTTCGGTTCGCTATTGTGCTTGCTAGTAGGTCCTAGCTTGTGTCACATCACTTCCTCACCATTCTTGTTCTTGCAGTCTACTCTAACTTCTCCGGTGACCCCGTTGGTCTCTGATTGAAGAGAACTCATCCACAAATGCAACGGCTCTAGTGCTGCCTTCAGCGGACCTCGGGAGTGTTCGTGGCACCCTCTTCTTCCAGCAGCAGCGGTCTGGGAATAGTTAGAACCAGAGCGGATTGGTGCTGGTCCTGGCCCTGCCCCGACTACTGTCAACATCAAAAAATTCTCAGGAAATTTGGACGTCTTCCTGGGCCAACCCAGGTCAATTTGGCGCTGATCCCTTTGTCATCTGAGGTTAGCAGAGCCTATGGTCGCACCATCTTCGACTCCCTGTCCTGTTGTTCCAGAGAGGACAGAACCCGCTCAGTTCGCCAATTTGGCTATTAGCTTAGTTTCCCCCACCCTCGCCTGGCAGGCTTAAAGCCCCTCCCTACGTGGAGGTAATTTTGGTTGTAATTTATCACTCCCCCAACCCTAGTCCACCCCTCCTGTGTGAGGTGTAGTGATTGTACTAGCAGGTCACCATCCGAAGCTACATCTGCGCGACGTGCGGGTGCATACCCACGCCTCCCTGCTCGCCCCCGTCTCCAGCTGAGGTCGGTGTCTTCACACTGATCAGGTGAGCCTCGGGCCCCTTCCTTTGCTGGTTTGTTCTTGCTGGTTTAGTATCACTTCTAGTGACCGTTGGACGGTGAGGTGAGCGCCCGGACCAAAGGTCCATCAAATTGAGTGACCACTACGGAGTATGTTGAGAGAGCTACCCTACAACCCATGCCCTCGGCGTGCTGGCCGCCCATGGGAATTGGGCATCCCAGGCCTTAGGGGTTTAGCCCCAGCTAAGCCAAACCCCCAGAATGGCAAGGTCCCATCTCAGGCCCTCTCCACCATCCCCCGCTCGCCTTTGTGAGCTTGTGTGCACTGTGCGAGTGAGCCATTATGTGAGTCTAACACTCGATTGTTGCTTGCTTGCAAGCCTAGGTCCTAGGCGCATTTTGTCACCCCCGTGGCACCCTTGTCCCTACCACATCATAGGCGGTCAAGTCTGGACCTCTAGGCAGAGCTATGCGGTCAGGTCAAGACCGTTTACGACAGGTCAAAGACAGAACAAAGAAAGCTTGACTCAGAGATATATACGGTCTTCAGCTGACCATTTGACAAAGGAAGTGGTCACGGGCAGATCGTTAAGTAACCTTAGCGGTCGTTTGAGGACCATTTTTGAACCAAAACTCAAAACACATCGATAGTGCAAGCACTTTCTAGATAAATTGGGTTTTGACAGCACAACCAGCTCAACGTCCTAGTAGGAATCCCAAGCGCACGGAGACTTACGAAGGTCTTGAAACAAGATCACCTAGTCCTATAGAAAGAATATCTAACGGAGAGGGTCACAAGTCCAAGATTGTGTGCTTAAGTGCAAAGTGTAACTAATGACATCATACCAGAATATGTGCCATGTACTTAAGAAAATGACTCATAGATATGGAAGGATCGTGATAAAACTACAATCAACCAATAGTGAAACAAGTTTATCTATCACTTTGAAATATGCATTTAATACAATAACATATTGTTTTGGCATGAAACTAGCATAGATTTAAAATAACTGCTAAGTGTATATGAAGCATGAAATGTACTAGAATAAACCATCATTATAACCAAGTTTACAAATTTGACACTTAAAATAGGAGGAAACCTAATTATCTAGGCTTATCATACGATAAATAAGACTGTTCTTCATTATGTTTCGGGTTAACATAAATACAGAACTTAGGAATGCTTAGCGGTCACTTTCAGACCGTTTGACAGGGTCTAGCGGTCTATCGCGAGGCTACTAGAGGACTCTAGCAGTCTTACGGAGACCGCTTGGTTCCCGTAACAAGTAGAACAAGGTAGGTCATGCAAGGCCTATTCTAAAGAAATATATTCATGGAAGCATGCTAGAAAGGAATATAAATCATGCCAGAAGGAAATAACGTCATGGAGATGCATGGGTTGTATAAATTAGGCTAAGACTATTATCTTTGTAATTAAGGTTAGAGACTATGCATGCTGAATAACCTAAGTGTGCGATGATAACAAATCATCAAATAGAACGTGTACAATGCATGAAATCACCTGAAACAAGAGGGATTTTCCTCTTAACTCATTGTTCTAGCCATCCATGAGGTACCTACCTCTGGGAGTACTCTTATGAATTGAATTTCTGACTGGAACAAGACCCTAATTCTACACGTCCTGTGTCAAACCAGCAACTTCCAGTCCCTCTATCACCCGACTGGCTTCACCTAAGACTACGAGATTTGGAGGGTAAGAAGAGGATACAAAGGTGAGCAATTATCTCTAAAGAACTAACTTCTGATTACCTAGGGCTTCTAACTTGCTGATCAATCTGGGTCAATCGCACAGGTTCCTAGGTTTCTTGTGCTGAAGTAGTGTCTTTGGATGCTTCTATCTCCCTGATAATAAACCACAGTAATAATTACGAGTTCAGTTAACGTTCTAAAAGCCGTAAACACAGTAAAAACGTGAGTTTTTAAAGAGTGAATACGATATTTAAGCAACAATGAATCAACTCAATTACTCATTTTGGAACTAATTTGGCAAAAAATCTATGCGATAAATAACCAGTTCAATTAACGTTCGTTTACTCCAACACCCTGTAAATAAAGGTGTTTACAAACAACTTTACTACAAAAAACAGTAATAATAACCAGTTCAGCTAACGTGCATAAATCATAAAGAAAAGCAGGAAAAAAGCAGGAAAAAAGCAGGAAAAAAGCAGGAAAAAAGCAGGAAAAAAGCAGGAAAAAAGCAGGAAAAATAATCTTTAAACAACTCTTTTAGAAATCCAAGAAAATAAGCAGTAAATCAGACCTTAAAAATCCAATAATCCGCTAATAGCTGACTAAAACAAAGCAAGCTGAACAGGCGCAGGAATAAAAAGCCACAGCGAACCACCACAGGGCGCAACGCCCACACAGCGGAAACAAGGCGCAAGCGCAGGAGAAAAAGCCGACGACGAAGAACCGACAGGCAAAACCACCAACACAGAGCAACCCAAGCCAACAGCAAGAGCCACAGAACCCCACGACCCCGAACCGCAACCCGAAAACGAAGCGGACGGAGCAACCGCAGACGGACAAGCACCAAGCGGAAAAGCAACGAGCAAACCGCCCGAAGAAGCGCACCACGAAACCAAAGCAGACGAGCGACGAGCAAACGAAGCACGGCACACACGACCACCAACCGCAAACTGCTGAACAGAAAAGACAGAAGCAAGCGGAAAAGCCGAACGCACGAGACTGTCAACGCCAGAAGCACAGCCAACGGCGACCGACCCGGAAAACGAACCCAAAAGAGGCAGAAAAGCACCGCAGGAAACCGAAGCGGAAGAACCAGCCACACGCGAACCCGAAAAAGCCACCGAAGGAAAGGAACAAACAAAAGAAGCAAGTGAAACCATGACAAAAAGCAAAAAAATGAATGCTAATTATCAAGAGCATGAAGGCAAACACTAAACAAGGGCGGAACGCTTTGTATTACCCTTTTTTAGGGTTTGCAAATGCTCAATTTTGCATCTCATTTTTTGCTTTGTTGTGGTGTAACAGCTTTTAAGTTTGTCTTTCCTTGTGTCTTAGGATCTGCGTGTGCCTGGTTCAGCTTTTAAAACTGTGGTGCTTGCCTGTTTTGGGTGGAAAATAAAAAGTGTTCGAAGTTGTCCCAATGGGTATGCCTATTGAGACTTCGAACACCTGAAAAAGAATTCCTGAAAAACCTACAAAAATAACTGCCAGCGGTGGCTCACCGCCTTGGAATCTTAAAGCAAAATAATGACCAAAAAGAAAACCAAAAAGCCCCTAAAAAACAAACTCCAAAACACACCTTAAACACCTGTGTTTAGTGGGGAAATGACATTTTTGACTGTTGATATTTTTACTTGTAAACTTCTCACTTTGAGTTGTTTTTTTGTGAGTTAAACTCATGAAAAAATGAAACAATTACAGGTTCATAATCAACATTTTATCACGTATCAAAACGAACTATTCACCATTGATATTTTAGGCGGAATTGATCTAATGCAGATTGAAAGAATGGTTTGCACACTTCGCATAACTTACGCGAATTATCCGCCGATCCGTTCAACACTTGATTTATATACCGACAACCAAACGGACAAACTAATCCGAACCATTTGCGAAAAGTGGGAATTGAAATTATTGGAAGTATCGAAAGTCATTCATGAGTTTATAACTGAACTGGAAAACTATAAACTGGAACGGCTCAAATATCCAAAAGGCAAGGAATCCAGCACTTTTGAAATGAGCGACGAAGAACGAAAGACTGCTAAAAAATACTTGTCTGATAAAAACCTGATCCAAAACCTAAAAATCGACTTTAAACACCTCGGAATATTGGGAGAAGATGAAAACGCATTAATCCTGTTTTTGTCAATGGCTTCGCACAAATACGAAAATCCGTTTTCAGTGCTTTGCCTTGCAAAATCCGGAATTGGTAAAAGCTATTTACTGCAAAAGCTGGCTTCTTGTATGCCTAGCGGTTCATTCAGCTTTCACACACAAATATCTGAAAACGCATTATACTATTTTGACAGCTACCAACTAGACAACAAAGTTTTGTTCATCGAGGATCTGGATTGGACACATCAAATGCTCATGCCACTTGCAACACTCCAAACTGGCGGAAAACTCATTAAAACCCGAACCACCAAAGACAAAGACGGCAGACTTCACTCAACGACTTTTGAAGTAAACGCCAAGCTGTGTTTAATTGCTTGCGCTTATACAGAAAAGAACTACGAGAATTTAAGTCTGCCGTTCCTTTGTCTGCACCTGAACCACACGCAGAACCAAGATGTTTTGATTATGGATTATCAGCGTGCAATGATTGCCGGGCAGATAGATAAAACCGTAATTGACCAAACGGCACAACGGTTAAAATGTGTCATTGCTTCACTTGAAAATGTAAGCGTTATAAATCCTTATGCCAGGAAGAAGAAGAATTGGAAATTGCTACAGCGGAAGCCATTAGCCTACCTGACTGGAGGGCTCCCTATATGCAGTGGTTCAAGTGCCAGCAATTACCCCTACAAAGGGAAGAAAAGATCAGATTAATCAAAAAAAAAGGACTCTTATGAGCTCCGAAATGGGATCTTATTCCGAATCGTGGCAGACGCCAGACAGAAGATACTCCTCCGATGCCTATCCATTGAAGAGGCTTGGAGAGTCATGAAGGAGGTACATGCCGGAGCAGTCGGTGCACACCAGGCGGGACCGAAAATGAAAATCGAAATAAAAAAGCTTAGCTACTACTGACCGGTGATGTTCGATGACTATTGCAAATACGCTAAGTCATGTCAGAAGTGTCAAGAGCACGCCACGATACCCAGGAGGTCACCCGTGCCGTTGCATCCCACGGTGCCTGTGGACGTCAAAAAATGACGGTGACAATCATACGACACTCCCATCTACGTGCGAGTCAAAGGCGGGAAGGCCGAATAAACCCATACCTCACCCGGCCAGGATGAGAACCCGCTCGGTAGTCTGCTACCCATAAAGGGAGTCCCCGGGCAGAAGATCTCTACGATCGGCCGTGTCGAGAGGTGAATCAAAGAGAAGTCGGGGATTTTGGCACAGTCTCGGCACATGTCGGAAGTCACATAAAGTCCTGGGCCGAGCCCCAGAAGCTACGAATGGAACATCGTGGATGCCGTGCGTCGCAACCAAAGCATTCCGGGAGTGCCAACACTTAAATAAATTGTTGCGACTTCGAAACGAATCCGTTCAGTGCTTAAAATGGCATGAAAAGGCCTTAAAACGGCGTGACGAGGCCCTTAACTGGCGCCACCTTATACGGCGCGCCCATGTTCCTTCGCCCCCCTTTTGCTTTGCCTTAAAACGGCGCCACCCACTTGCTCCTCCTTAAACGGCGCGCCCTTGTGCTAATACGACATATTTGCTCACTTTGAAAGGAAAGGAAAGAAGGTGTTCCGGCGCGGTCAATTCCGGTGTGCCCCTGGCCATGCAGTTCTACAAGCCATTCTTCCAAGTGTTAAAACGGTGCCGCGAACAAGCCATCCCGTCATCAATGCCATCAGCCGCCCGCCCATGCTCTGCAAGTGATGGCCGCAATGGCGTGGCGAATGTGGAAGCTCGACAACACAACCGGCGCGACGTGAGCAAAGTGTCCGGCGCGCTCACCTTCAAACAGAAGGATGTGAGTGACTTGCCTATATATACGCCAAGCATTCCAAGAAAAATTGGGCTCCTTCCGGTTGGCTAGTTGGCTGGTGCGCAGGGAAGAGAAGAAGAGGGTGAAAAGAGTGCCTCCTCCGCCTTCCGGTTGGCTGGCTGGTTAGCGCGCAAGAAGAGAAGAAGAGGAAGGGTCGTCAGTCGAAGGGTGAAGGGGAGAGGTGCGAGTGTGAGAGGTGGGTTTGGGGAGAAAGTTTCTGTGTTCTTTCTATTTCCTTCCCATCAATACCTTCTTCCTCCCCCTTGCAATGTATTCTATTTTCCATTTCTGAATGAACTCTTTGTGTTAAACTTCCTTTCCCCCATCTGTGTGGATGAATAAAAGTTTCTTTTGCAAGCTCAGTTCTCTGTCCCCATCTCGGCTCGCCTTCATCGCTCTCCAATCATCCGGGGGCCTTTGAGGTCTGCCACTCCATGGCATGGCCCTCAAGGTAACCCACTCGATGGATGAACATCTATGCCCTCTGTGGCGAACAGTTGTTCCGTGTCAAAGCATCATCGCCCATGAGTCGTGGTTGCTCTTGTAGGCTAGCCCTCGAGCGCTCCACACTCACACTTGGGCTAACGGACCACCGTGAGGCCGCTCTGCATGTTGAGAGTTCACCCAGGAGTAATCCGTGTGGTGGCTTTCGCTTCTCTCCGGTGAGTCCCAGTCTGGGGGAGGTGCTGCCAGATTTTCTCCAGGCCAAGAACACCAAGAACGAATGAATGATTGAAGCGTTGAAGAATAAATCGATGTCCCTACGAATAAATCACCTGAATAAACACTTAAATGTTCTTGATGATTCAACTAATAAATGCTTAAAAAACTCTTAAACTTCTCATTATCAACCTAATCTATTAATGGAACAAACAAACCAACTATTAAACCAAACTTTGGGTGATAAGAAAAGAACACACAGTCAAAAAATGACTCTCGGGAGAAACTGATACGGTGCGGTCACTATTCGACCGCGCCATTATAACCCCCCATTCAAAAGCCCCATCTCATCCTCAAAAAACCTCTAAAATGGCACCCCTCTATCCGGCGCGCCCCTATTCCTCCATACACCTTGAAACGGTGCCCCCCCGCTCGTCCCTTAAAATGGCGCGCTCCCATCCCTCTATTCCTCTGGTGCTATCCCGGCGCACACACCCCCCTTTGTCCATGCTAAAATGGCGCGCCCCCCATGTTCTTCACTTACCCCGACATGCCCTTGCACCTTGGCCACTACTTGGACCCCTTATCCGGCGTGGTTAGTTCCGGCACGCCCAAGGGCGCGCCGGTTTAACCCTCCCTTTGTGGGTTTACGCGGACCAGCTCAACCCTATGAGCTAGTCCTCCTAAACCCATTCCAACCCTTCAACTTCCCTATAAAACCCCCCTTTGGGAGCCCAAGAGCCATGATCAATGATCAAGCATCAAGGAGCTCCGCCCCGGACTACAAAGGCGCGCTAAGGAGATTTGTGTGTGTGTTTGCTAGGCTTATGCTGAGGGCATGCCGCATGGTCATCCCTCATATGGCGTCTAGCCCAAACACCGACCTCCTAAAAGGTGACCCCCTATTTTGACGAACGTATGTCATCTCAACAATCATGCACAACCCCAGATATTGCTTGGTAAAAGCACTAGGCCTAAGTCATACCTTGATATTCATGCATGACCTTGATGCCACTTGGTGAAAGCACTCTACCTGAGCCCTGCCCCGATAGTCATGTGCCCCTAGACGCCGCTCTACGGGAACACCCAGCTCGGCCCTGCCTTGGCATTCGTGCATGACCCAGATGCCATTTCATGAGAGCACCCCTACCAGTCCCTACCTCGATAGTCATGCACCATCAGTCGCCACTCGATCGAGGCACCCTAACAGATCTCTGCCTCGACATTAGTACACGACACAGACGTGGCTTGATGAGAGCACCCTGCCCGATCTCTGCCTCAACATTCGTGCACGACACGGACATTGTTCGATGAGAGCACCTTATCCAATCTTTGTCCCAATGGTTGTGAATCATCAGGCATGGCTCAATCGAGGTGCCCAGCCTGGTTCCCCGCCTCAATGATTGTGTACCACTTTTGGATCACCTTGATAAGCGTGCCCTCAGTGTTGTTACCCAGATAATGGGCATACTTCACAAGTCCCGGTGCAAGATGAAGCGCCAGGCCCCTACCTCTATCAATGCCCCCCAAGCACGACCATCAAGGTCTAGTGGCGCCCATCTACTTAGTCACAACGGTGCCCCCGGCACCCGACTGCCAGCCACTCTGGTCACATCAGGGCCCGCGACACCCGATCACTCAACCAGCTTAGCCATAACGGTGCCCCCGGCACCTGACTGCCAGCCACTTCAGTCACAACGGTGCCCCGGGCACCCGATCACTCAACCACTCAGCCACAATGGTGCCCCCGGCACCCGACTGCCAGTCACTCCAGCCACAACGGTGCCCTCGACACCCGACTGCCAAAGAGCTCAGCCACAACGGTGCCCCCGGCACCGGACTTCCAACCACTTCAGTCTCAACAGTGCATCAAACACCCGACTACCAACCTCTTCAGTCTTGACGGTGCCGCCGGCACCTGACTGCTAACCACTTCAGTCTCGACGGTGCCCCTGGCACCCAACTGCCAACAACTTCTGTCTCAACAGTGCCCCAGACACCCGACTGCCAACCACTTCAGTCTCGACGGTACCCCCGGCACCCGACTGCCAACCAGCTCAGCCACAACGGTGCCCCTGGCACCCGACTACCAGCCACTTCAGTCATGACGGTGCCCCCGGCACCCGACTGCCAACCAGCTCAGCCACAACGGTGCCCCTAGCACCCGACTGCCAGCCACTTCAGTAACAACGGTGCCCCTGGCACCCCATCACTCAACCACTCAGCCACAACGGTGGCCCCGGCACCTGACTCCCAGCCACTCCAGCTACAATAGTGCCCTCGGCACTAGACTGTCAGCCACTTCAACCACAACAGTGCCCCTAACACCTGACTGCCATCCACTCTGGCCACATCGGGACCCCCCCGGTGCCCGACTGCCAGCCACATCGGGGCCCGTTATGTACAACTACTCAACTGCCTCAGTCACAGCAGCGTCCCCGGCGCCCGACTTTCAGCTACTCCAATCACATCGAGATCTATGCCGCCTGATCACTCAACAACTACAGTCCCACCGGGGCCCACGACACCTGACAATTTCGAGCTCAATGGCTTTTGGTCACTCCAGTCATGGCGATACTCACGCCATCCAACTGCTCCAATCCCAATAGTGCCTGGTCACCCCAGTGACAAGTGATGCCTACATCATTCAGTCGCCTCGGCCTTGGTGATGCCCTACTGCTCCAGCACAACGGTGCCTACGGTGCCCCTACTATCCCGACCTCGACACGGTCCCATGACAGGAAGACATTGTGACGCCCCTTGGGCGGCCTCCTGCTGAGTCACAATTACTCCGACGGACACTACGTACGGATACAGAGCTACCCATACAATAGTGAAATGACTCGGGGACCGTCATAAATGACAAAATTGTCCCACGGCTTGCAATCACTTGTAATCAGGCTCTCATGCCCCCCCACATAAATGCCTTTCACGGCACATAAGTCATGTAATCCAGTCAGGGAGTGGATCTCCCGCCTCGCTAGAGCCAGTCTCTCTGTCCCTAGTTATCCCCGTTCTGTTGCTGTTGCCCTATCACTGTTGCATGGACTAAGCACTCCCGATGTCGCGGCATCCAGGGTCCCTAACTCTCTTCTTCGACAGTAGAAATAAAGGTGTTCTGGTTTTGCCTGATGTAAAATAAACATCAATTACTTGCGGTCAGTGGGGAAAGACATCCAGTACATGACTCCCCACAGTCCCCTGTGCACTCGTACCTGCAGAACCTCCTTCCCTCCACGTGACACACACGTGCTCATGTGATGTGCCCTGGCGGCAAATACCTAGTTGAACATTTGGTTCCATAGGTGATCATCGAGAACTCGACTGGCATGCTCACATTCCATCCAGCCATCCTTGTCCCAGTCTTCCAGAATGATCAACCATACGCCACTCCCTCCAATGCATTCCTATCATCCTTTCCACCCTCCTTTCAATACCCATGGAATCCTCGCATGCCAAATCGACCAATCTCAACCTTCTGTAAAAGGCGAGTGCACATCCCTGTCGGGAGGAAAAGAACCATAAATGAAAATTCCCCACAGTCGCAAACAAGAGTCCAGTCCATAAAGTACAGTCTATAGGGAAGAAAATGTACTCAATCGCTAGGTATGCCCCCGACACTGGCAAGCTAGCAACTACAAACCTCTGCACTGTACCACTGAATCTCAAGGAGGAACTATAACACATGAAAAGAAAGGGGTGAGCCTCATCTCATTAGCTTAGTAGGGGTCCTACGGATCACCATCACAAAACAACGGTGAGAAACAACAATGATAATAGAAATAATAACAACAACAACAGTGGCGATCATATCAGCAATAGTAATAAAAGAAGGTAGCGAAAACATAGCTCTCTAAGCTACTCCTATCAGCAATGGAAAGTAAATCCCAATCTCACAATTGGGACCGCTGAACCACCGGTGAAACCATGACTATGCTATTGAAGGAAAAACCACGACATCCTTGTCGTGAAGGTCGGTCCTCACCGACGGAGGCCCAAACCAAGACCACATGGTCTACAATATAGTCACGACCTCACCGTTGTGAACCCTACACTGCCTATGGGTGAAACCTTGATAATTCTATCAGGAACCCTAGACCTCAGCGTCAAAAAAGTACACAGAAACCACCCGTAGAACCATGTCCTCGCTAACGAAAAATCAAATTTCAAGTCAACAGAGCCACTTGTCACGTGACGGGAGAACCTACCCACTTGAAGCAAGGTCGAATGCCTCCATTGATGACATAATCCGCTCCTCAAGTGTCTCCCTACTTGCCCCAGATGGAAATTGAGACACCGTACAAGTAATCAAAGATAAGGGTCTACTCGAGGTCGTGCTCTTCAACACGTGTCCATAGTTCCCGATCACGTGTGCACACACTGACTAACTACGGTACATCAGGCCCTCTAGCTGGTTTTTCTCCCGACCCAGACTTGAGCTGCCACAGTGGGAGGCCTTATGATAACCAGCCTAAAATCGTCTCTCCTGGGTCTAGATCTCCGCAGCTCCCAAGCAGGTCGCCACATGCGTGCCCAGGCAAGCTATGACTAGTGGAAAAGTCACTCGATGTGGGAACTCTCTATAGATAGGAAACACCAAAGCACCAATGAACTATGCATGCACCCATCACAAGTATCATGAAACATAGGATAACACAGTGCCACCAGACTCAGGATGACTAGCTAGACTCGCTAATCCAACAGCCATAGAGTGACCCGACTCATCCCAAGGCCATTGTACCATATAGCACCATGCCATCAAATCATCCTAGTCTGAGAGTCAGAAACCATGGTCACGAGGACTCATGAGGTAGCTCACAACCGTTGGGTCCATGCCCTCTCTAAGGGACACTAAGAAGTCCCCAACACCCCTGGCTGGGTCATGAGACTCACAGTCATTGGCCATACTCATGGCCCACACAAAAATCACTTTTTGGGGAAATAGGAATAGCCCTCTGCCTGAACTAGAGTGTACGATGACTCGGACTAGTGTAACGAAGAAGCCCAGAACACACGGGGTCACTCAGATCCTCAAAACTACACGAGAATGTTAATCAAGGTATTATGACTTTTTTGGATACCCAAAAGCATGAACTCAGGATAACAGGGTGTTCAGGACATCATGGGCCAAAGGGTCAACCAATGGGTCTTAATCGGATCGACCAGTGGCCAAAACGGGTAAAGAAACTGCATTCTAGTCAACTAGCACACTAGGTAGATCAACCTACACAAGTGGTCAGTCAACCGGCCCACTAGGTTGGTCGACCAAGCCCATAGCCAGGCTACTCACTAGCCTGGTCAGTTAATCAAACAAGTTGGGTTAGTCAACCGAACCAAGGCAGTTCGCCCACTATGGCGATTGCCCAACCAGTCGACTGAACTGCCCCATCAGTTGACTAATTCCAATAATGCACCTATGAAACCCCATCTAAGGGGCCGTAATCCATGCCCCAATCACCCTAGTGATGGGGAAAATATGGAGGAGACATTCCTCGACCTCTAAGCTATTGGAAGGCCACATTTAAACTACACAAACTCAGTCGAATCAACAAATCCATCGCTCACCCTAAAATTATGATCTTTACCCTAGCATGAAAAGAAACCACTCTCGGCCTCACCTCAACCTATAAACTGTGAGAAATGAAATGCAATGGCCAAGGATCCATCCCCTTACTCTCACGATAATTTCCCATGCTGAGGACACCAATTCCATGTGAAAATGGCACTCAAACCACCGCCGGCTTCCCAAACTCGGGATGAGCTTCACCGGAGCACCACCCCGTTCCTCACTCCATCCTTAACCGCTTGCCACCCACTTCACCCCCACCTTGTCCCCGTCATCCTCCATCCGCCGCCCAGAGAAGGGGTGGAGAGAAGGAGAGAATGATAGGAGAGGGAGAGAATGAGAGAATGAGGGGAGAGGGGTGATTTAGGGACTTATATAGGAATTATTTTTGGATTCAAAAATCTAGAAAATATAAAAATAGGGAAAAATCATCACCACGATCCTCAAAAATTACACAATGCACCTACAATGCTCCAGAGCCAGCAAACAGAATGGTTCACCCCACATGTTTTGACATAATTCAAACCAACTTAATCATAATTGACTGAAATGATTGAAATTGTATCATAGGTTACAAGCCTTAATTATAATTGGAAATACATGACAAATGACCTAAAATCCAAAGGACTAAGCCTAGCTGACGGTACATCCAACTGTGACTCTAGCACTCATCACTCGGTGTTGGTCCCATCCGGATGGTGGCCGCTATCCAAGTATCCTAAAAATGTTAGAATTGTAACTTTATGAGCGGATCGCTCAGTAGGAATTATATCTCAAGTTCTAAAAATCTTTAAGTTAGTTACAAGTTCATGCGGTATAATGACGCATGTAGAATCAAGCAAGAATATCAAGAAGTGTAAAGAGTATCACATGAATTTCAAGCATATGTATCAATAAGGAATTTACAAGTAATTTGTAAGTAGTTTCACAAGTATTTCCAAGTATAACATATTCAAGAGCGTATTCAAGCAAGTAATTTCAAAAACTTATCATTCGAGCAATTCAAGCAAGTATCTCAAGCTCATGTATATCAAGCTCATGTATTCAAGTATTAAAATGGAATTGGCTATTTCATTCAATTCATTCAAGTAAGTAATTACCCTTTTTCGGGCTAAACAATTCATGTAAAGCAAGTCACGCGAGAGTGAGTGAGAATGTCTCAAGTCAAGCAAGTACTTTGGTGCAATGCCAAACATCGTGGTCAATAAACTCCCATGGGCACAAGTACCTTCAGGTGCTCCTCCCAGGATCAGACCGGGCCCTATATGCATAGCATTTCGTGTATACTTTTAGACATCCACTCTCATTTATATAGCCAATATATAATTTCAAGCAGTTTACGCATTGTAGGAACATAAGGTAGATTTTTAGGAATAGAGTTCAAGGACATCTCAAGTGTAAATGATGAATTATGACTATCTACTTAATATGCATGACACATAGGCAAATCAGGGTTAAGGAGATGGCCAGGGATCATTTGGTAATGGCTAGACAGAAGCCTCAAAATTTTTAGAATTACAGGGAAAGCCAAAAGGTCAATTGGTCAAAGTCAACATAGGTCAATCAACATAGGTCAACGAGAAAAGTCCATGGTCAATCAAGGTCAATGCACAGTCAATGAGAAAAGTCCATGGTCAACAAGGTCAAGTTACAATTAACGAGAAAAGTCCATGGTCAGCAAGGTCAGTGCATATGTTGAAGTCTACCTGAGTTACTGTTCAAGTTGGTATAGATCACTATTCATGTGGCTTAAGTGCATAACTAAGGTCGGTGCAGATCATTGTTCTTGCAGTCTAAGGTCGGTGTAGATCACTGTACAAGTCTGTGCAGGTTACTGTACCAATACGTGCACATTCAATACTAACACGCTACAAGGTAGGTCAGTGCAAGTTTAGTTGGCAAAGGGTAAGGTCGGTGCAGGTTACTGTACAAGTCCGTGCACATTCAATACTAACATGCTACAAGGTCAGTGCAAGTTTAGTTGAAAAGGGGCAAGGTCGATGCAAGCTACTGTACAAGTCCATGCACATACAATACTAGCATGCTACAAGGTCGGTGTAGGTTTAGTTGGCAAAGGGGCAAGGTCGGTGCAGCTTACTGTACAAGTCCGTGCACATTCAATACTAACATGCTACAAGGTTAGTGCACATGCAAGCCAAGGTCGGTGCAGATCACTGTAGCACCAGACCAAGCTCGGTGCACTTTTAGTTTCAAGGTCATAAGGTCGGTGCAGGTTTAGTTAGCAAAGGGTCAAGGTCGGTGGAGGTTGCTGTACAAGTCCGCGCACATTCAATACTAACACGCTACAAGGTCGATGTAGGTTTAGTTGGCAAAGGGTCAAAGTTGGTGCAAGTTACTATTCAAGTCAGTGCACATTCAATACTAACATGCTACAAGGTCAGTGCAGGTTTAGTTGGCAAAGGGGCAAGGTTGGTGCAAGTTACTGTACAAGTCCGTGCACATGCAATACTAGCATGCTACAAGGTCGGTGCAGGTTTACATGGCAAAGGGGCAAGGTCAGTGCAGGTTACTATACAAGTCTGTGCAGGTTACTGTACAAGTCTGTGCACATTCAATACTAACATGCTACAAGATCAGTGCACATGCAAGCCAAGGTCGGTGCACATCACTGTAGCACACAGACCAAGGTCAGTGCATATATCTAATTCTGGGCAAACAAGGTCAATGCATATCACTGTAGCGCATAGACCAAGGTCAATGCATATATCTAATTCTGGGTAAACAAGGTCCGTGCATATCACTGTAGCGCATAGACCAAGGTCAGTGCATATACCTGATTCTGGGAAAGCGGGGTTGGTGCATATCACTATAGCGCATAGACCAAGGTCAGTGCATATATCTAATTCAGGGCAAACGAGGTCAGTGCATATCACTGTAGTGCACAGACCAAGGTCAGTGCATATATCTAATTCTAGGCAAACAAGGTTGGTGCATGCAGTAAGCGGTCAACATTTGACCATTTCGAATGGGACGCCATCCCAGAGGGGCACTATTCATTTACCATTCACTCAATTTTGTTTTTAAGGCCAAATCACTATTAATGTTCCCTTTTCTTTAAAAGAAGAGAGAAGCCTAAAATTTATACGCGAGCATTCCGTGACGAACACTCTGCCATATGCATTTTCTAAATTTATTGTTTTCTCATCATCCAAAGCTCAAACGCGTACAACATCGTGGATCCCACAATGGTTCTAAAAAGGCCTGATAATCCCAGAAGACAAATTGCACTTCCCAGAAGACAAATTGCACTTCTCTACTTCAACCAACATGCCTTAACCCCATGTGAGACATCCTCCTGGATCTCCTCATTCTCTTGAATAATATCCTAAATATCAAGGGTTACTAGTTATAGGAATAACAAGAGTAGATGACAATCAATCATAATCAAATCCTCTTGGTCCTCCCTCATGTCACTAAAACTACATTTCGTACATTCTCACTTATTAGCTTGACAGATCCTAAAAGCCTGTAGACTACAAAACATCCCTCCATTGTTCCAACTTATCATTTAAACCTTCTACAATTTCATTAGTCAAAGGAAGGTTCGCAGAATCGGATCGGTATCGGCCGGATCGCCCGAGTCAACGTCGCCGTCGGCACCTACCATCGATGTCTCTGCCGTAACCTCCGCCGCCACCGGCAACCACCTCCTCTGCCACAGGCCACCACCTCGTTCGCCACCAACCACCACCTCATTTGCCATCGGCCACGAGCCAGAGCAGCTCCTCCTCGTTCTGTCCAGGCTGCAAAGGAGAAAGAAAAAAAGGTCCATCGGCCACCAGCCAGCTCATTCTGTTCAAGGGCAACAGCTGCAAAAGAGCAAAAAGGAGAAAGCAAAATGCCTTGGGAAGGTAAAGTTGTGATAATTATATAAAACCCCCGTATCAAATAATATAGGAACACAAAAACCTGCAAAACACGGTTAGTCCAGGATCGGCTGGGAATTGGTCCGGGATCGGGCCGGATCAGCCGATCCCACTGATCTGAGTCGGTTTTCGGTCGGCTGATCCGATCCCGATCCCCGACTCTACCTTCCTTGAGTCAAAGTAATATTATCTGCAAATGACAAACACCTAGGGATTTCATCACATAAATGTCTCGTTACTTCATCTACAACTGAAGTAAAAAGTTATGGACTTAGTTTTGACCCTTCATTCAATCCAATAGTAACAGCAAATGGCATTGTATCATCATTTAAAATCATCTGGACAATAAGTATGCAGATATTAATAACTATTTCAATTTATCTGAAAACAGTTAATATATCAAACCTTGGGCCATATCTGAGCAGCTTGTGGAGAAGACTGCAGGAATCCCAACAAAGGCTTCAGTTCTTTCATCAATTCTTTCAATGTACTGTCAGCTGTTTTCCGAGCCGTCTTACAGGATTGGACATCCCCTGTCCTGGAAAGATCCCGCAAAGATGCCTCCAGCTTATCATGGACCACTAAACAGCGGTTCATAATGTTCAAGACCTGCTGAAGTGCTGCTTGCACCTCATCCCACTGAAGTTTTGCAATATATGAAGCAGATGACTTTGAGATTGACATATCAACATGCATGTATACAATATAGGCAACAAAAAGGAGGAAAAAGCCAACAATTAGCATCACAGGCTCCCTAAGCAACGAAAGATTGTTGAACCTATAATATACCAGAAACGGTTCATTATGCTCTGGTACAACATTAGTCTTTTCAAGCACAAGAACTGGTCGTCCAACAATATCTAGGTAGGAATATTTTATCTCTTGCCATTGTTTTGAAGAAAATGAAATGTACGAGTCAAAGTCTTTCGATCCTTCAGGCAAAACAACCTGTAAAGAATAACTACAGAGTTAATAAAACACAATACAGTTGTCATCATAAGCTTAATACCATAAATCAAGGGATGGCTATGGATCAAATAAAAAGGAAAAATTCCAAACAGTTGGTAAAGTTTTAAGACTAGATGCCCTGCCTGATATTTAAGCATCTATATTGTGGAAAAAAGTACCTAATTTTTTTGCAAACGGGTAGTACCAGGCAAAAAGCACCTAATTGAGATAACAGTGGAAGGGAGATGGACTGCCGAAGGTTCCATGACACTAGTTAGAGACATAGGGCAACCCCATGCATGAACATTTCTACATGCCACATAATCCGACAATTGCAGGATACTAACTAGCAAGCACAAAATTTTGGTTATCACAAATAATCACCAACATGCAACTTTATCACTTTGTGGATTAATTCCTATTTTAATTGTATGTGATGTATTTCCACATGCAGGCAAGGTAAACACAGCAAAGGAACAAGACACAAGGAGCACTACAAAATCCTGCAAGCAATTGCATATGAACTGAAAGAGCATGCAAAAACATGGCAAAACATGTAAACAAACTGTTTATTGGACTAATGGACTGTGATGGGTGTTCGCCAACTAGCAAGAAAGGTTGTAAAAGGACTAATGAACTGAAAGGGGTTTTGCTGACGCTGCTGATAGGTTGAGAATGATTGACAAAGGACAAGAAAGTCTCGTGACTATGGGTTGCTGTGGCTGATCAGATAGGTCTAATGTTAAAGGGATGGGTTTGGTGGGTGAAAATGAAGAAGAAGAGGAGGGATCATCCGATGTAGTCGAAGAAGAAGAGTAGGAGCCATCCGACAGGGTCGGAGAGGAATCAGAAGCAACACTCGGAAGTCCTGGTGAAGGAGAATCAGACGAAGATTGAAGAGGAAAATAATAAAGGAAATTCGAAGGCCCCGGGTGAGAAGAGGAAGAATCAGGAGGGGTCCCAAAGTCAGGGTGAGAGAAGGACATAGGCCTAGGCCTAGAATCGTGAGTGTGAGAAGAATCCAGAGAATTCGGATGAGAAAAAGAAGAATGGGAGTTCGTAGACTCGGGAAGAGTGGAGAAGATTATAGATGTGGGATTGGACGAAGGAAGATACACCACCCAAGGGTGGGAGCTGAGTAGAAGAAAAGATAAATGAAAAGAATAAGGAGTGGACACCTGAGTGCACAACCTGCGGCCTTTGTACTTGCGCTGTCACCTCTTCTTAGTAGAAATCTCTTGATAACGGACCCTCCTAGCCCAGGCTCGGACCTTCGGGCCTCTTGTCTTGCAATATCTCCTCAAATAGCTAGCCCATCTGGCAGACGGGCTGGCCCGGCTATGAACATGCAACTTTAATGGGCCAACTGCCCCTAGACACCCTGTGCCGATAATAGGTGGACATTCTTGAGCAAGTGACTCCTTAGAAGACTGAGCATCACTAAACCACATAGTTTTGTCACTTGGCACCAAGACATGGAGATTCGACAACTCCTCTCAGTAACCAGGCTTGAAGCATAACTCCCTTGATAAAAGAGTAGGACAGAACTGAGGGAGAGTAATACACGGCGTTGACGTGGCCGGCTTGCTGACGAACAAAGGGAGATTGCATAGAAAGTGCAGAATGTCCTTTGAAAATGTAGAAGATATGGTAAATTGTCCCTTGAAAATAGAACTCATCAATCTTCTGGTAGCCGTATGAGTTAGCATAACTCGGGTAGAGAACTCTTCCTAACCAGTAATCTGAACAGTAATGGAGTGAAGGGTGATAAAAGCATCAATGATCGAACCTCTGGCGAGCAATGAGATTGCCACCGGCCTCGCTTGAGAAGAAACTGACACGAGTGCAAGAGAACTCTTCTTGACAACCGTCCTTGGAGGTAAAGGCACATCCCCAAAATAGCCAGAGATCAGGATAGGGACTGGCACCCAACAGATAAAATCTTGAAGCTTGAAATGCACTACTGGCACCGAACAGTCCTGACTCGGCTTATTTTCTTCCCGGGAATCGGACCCAAGGGGCACCAAAGAGAGCACACACCCGCTCCATGGGGTGGAAGTAGATAGAGAAGAGGAAGAGGTAGAAGGTTCGATAGGTAGTGGAGGTGAAGGCTTAGAAGGTGTAGAGGCCTCAAGCGGTGGAGGGATAACGGTGACTATAGGCTCGGGTGGAGGCAAAGGCAAAGGTGGAGGTGTAGGTGAAGGCGGAGCTTGCTCAGGCTTGGGTGATGAAGGAGATGAAGAAGATAGTGAAGATGGCAGCAATGGAGAGGATGGCGAGGATGGTGGTGGAGGTAATGGAGATGGTGGTGAAGATGGAGAGGGTGGAGAGGATGGAGAAGATTAAGTGGAAGGCTATGGGGCCCAACGTCGGTGTATTGATACGATACGTCGAGTGGCATTAGGAGTGGAAGTAGTGGAAGTGGCAGTGGAAGTAATGGGTGAAGAAAGGGAGGCACTAACCTGAGCAAGGACTTGGGTTTGTGGAGGTGATGGAGACGGGGTAGGAGATGGTGAAGGTGATGGTGGAATATGTGATAGAATAGGTGGGAGAGTAGGTGATGGAGCGGGTGCATCGCTAGATAATGAACCACAGGGGTACCCCTGGCCTTGTAGGGATGGAGACGGCTGCCCAGGTGGCGCTTGCCGCTGCTGCTGCCTGCGAAGATGCAGAATAACTTTGTGAATGGCGGCCCAATCGATCATCTTCTGATCTTCTAAGTCGTAAACAAACTCCTGGAACTCGAGATAATCCTCAACCAAATGCCCCTGCAGACGATGACAGTCACAGAACTAAGATAAATTTCTGACCGCGGGTCGACAAGGCACAACTAGAGGGAGTGGCAATGCGTGAGTGGCCATCAAAGCCCGAAAAATATCGGTGAAAGATTCTGGCAATGGAGGGTGAGGAGCTCACTTTGGGAAAGGCGAATGCCGAGGGGTATGAGATGAAGGAGGTTGTGTAAGCAATGGTGCGTGGTGACTAGTGGGGGGACTCGGTGGAGACATATGTAGGGATGGATAAGGTGGTATGTAGTGGACGGCATCCACTTGCTCGAGGTGTGATGTTCCCTTGACCAGAGGTGGAGACACAAGCGAGTACAATGAAGCGGAAGGTTGACTCATGGGAGGTTGGCTGGTGGAGGGTGCATTCACAAAGGAATTTGTGGCGGAAGGCTGACTTGTGGAGGGTGCGATGTAAGTGGAAGGTTGACTCATGAAGGGTGAAGGCTGATATGTGGAGGGAGATGTAGATGGTGGGGTATACATGGGTGTGGGAGGTGGAGAAGACTCGGGGTCAAGGGAATCTGTAATTAATAGTCACATATCGAGGTATGTGCTATGTACTTAACCAGAAAAATACTTAGATGAGAGGGAATCATGTAGAAAACCTCAATCAAACCATTAATAGAACTAGTCCATCAACCATATGAAATTTAAGTTAAATACAATTAAAAGAGTATATGGTTTTGGCATGAAATTAACCTAAGATTAAAATAGGTTTCTAGAACATGTAAGCCATGAAATCTATCATGAGAGATGCACAATATAACCAATGCCATGAATATGAAGTCAAAACTAGGGATAAAACCTAATTACCTATGCTTATCATGTATTTAATAGGGCTGATCTACGCACAGTTTAGAGTTAACAAGGTGTAGGTCACAGAAACCATAAGTAGGTCCAGACAGGGTTGCTACTATTAGGTAGCGATCTGTCGCGGGCCGCTATCTGATGCTAGCGGTCTCTTCAAGACTGTTTCTTATCTGTTGTGAGCAGAAACAGAAACCGAGGTACATGGCTAATTCTAAGAATATTTATGCATGAAACTTATGAAGACTAGAAGGGAAAAGCATTCTAACATGTTTATAACAACTAAGATGCATGACTGGGCATAGATTAAGCAAGAATTATCATCTTTTCTTTTAGGGTGTAAGGAATATGGATGTAGTGATATGCTACTTGCACAATGAAAATAAAACATGAAATTCATCATGTGTAGAGTATGAAATCTCCTAATATCAGAGGGCTTTTACTCCTAACTCATTGTTTATGCCAATCATGAGATAATCGACATCTGCAATAGGCTCTAGACTTCAAATTTTGGACTGGGAGAACGACCTAATTTCTACACGTCCTGTGTCAAACTAGTAACTTCTCGTCCCCCATTCTTCTTACCCTCTTGACCTATGTTCACGAAATTTAGAGGGTGAGAAGAAGACATAAAGGGGAACAAAAACTTCTAAAGACTTAACTAGAAATTACCTCAATTAGGGTTCCTAATATGTTGATCTTCCTCGAGAAATCTCACTTGTTCCTACGCACTCTGCAGCGATCCAGGGACTTCCGAGGCTTCTAACTCCTTAAGGGCTTGATCTCCTAAAGTGAAATTTGGAGAGGAGTTAGTCAATAGTAAAGGGAACAAATAGTTCTAAAGGACCAACATGAAATTGTTGTGTCTCCTCTGGATTTGATGAGGTGTTTTGATACTGGCAACAGTTTGTGATAGCCATAGTCATTTAATGTCTTGTAGTCTCTCTTAAGTCAGTTTGAGTCTCTAGTCATTTACAGGTTGATGCATGCTCATACTCGTGCATTAGAAGGTCGATGCACATTCACACATTAAGACAGGCAGGTCGGTGCACATGTTAACTCTAAGTCGAGAAGGTCAGTACATATGCATAATTGTTGAGTTATAAGATCGATGCATCCTCCACTTCATTGAGCTACCAAGTCGATGCATATATGTCATTGAGTCTAGAAGGTCGATGCATATATGTGTTATAGACCAAGAAGGTCAATGCACATATATCGTTGGGTCTAGAAGGTCGATGCACATATGCATTTTCGTCCAGAAGGTCGATGCACATTATACATAGAATGCACAGTCAGGTCGGTTCACATTGAACATAGTACACACTATTCAGGTCGATGCACCTCATGCACCTTGTTCACAACTCATGCTATAAGGTCGGTGCACCTTGTACACAGGTTGATGCTAGCAACCTAGCAGTTAGAGAAAGGTCGATGCTAGTGACCTTGCGACTGTAGCATAAGGTTGATGCATGTATTGGAAAGGTTGATGCAAGTCTGCTAGCCTCGATAGCATAAAATTAGTGCAATAGAAGTCATCTCTATCAAGGTCGATGCACCTTGTGTATCACCATAAAGACTGGTCGATGCACCTTCATTAAGGTCTACCTGTGTTACATTAGAGGTCGATGCTTCTGTAGAAATGTGTACATTCATTTAACATGTCTGAATCTATTGAAACAATTAAGATTGAACTTGTGTTTATGCATATCATTTGATTCATAACTAATACATCTTTATCTTTTATCTTGACAACCCAGATCCGTGTTCGAACACCTAGGATACATAAAGGCTGATCGCATCACTCTCATGTGGAACTTAAGTAAAGCTGATTAATGGCACGTGATCCAAGATGGGAAGCTTATCTGAAACCTTGCCACTTGGATCATCTTATATTCTGTGCTTGACACGTGGATTTAGAAGTGCGCAGGAATGTGTTTTCCACATGCCCAAATCAAGAGCTTGAGGGACTACTGGACTCATGCTCTATAAAAGACAATCTTGCGCTCGAACTCCAAAAATAACAACGAGAAGAGAAGAAGATCAGAGCAGATTAGAAGAAGAGGAGAAAAAAGCAAGAGAGAGCGAGAAGAGTCTGAAGAGTGAAAGAGCCCATTGTAGAGAGAAAGAGAAAAAAATAGAGTGTCGTGAGTCAGTTTGGGAGAGAGAGGTGAGATTGAGAGGTTAAGTTCTGCCCTGACTTCTAGATCAGATCTAGAGTTAGATCGCTCTAGTAGAACTACATTTTTCTTATTCTGTCATAAATAATGCCGATTCTAATAAAAAAAATACTAAGCCTACTGCCTTTGACATATCACGTGCTTGATTACATTCTTGTGTAGGCATCCTTTATTTTGAAGCTTTACATATGCTTGCTTGCATGTTGCATATCCTTGGTATTTGCCTTCATTGATTAAAGGCTTGGCCCCTTGACCCATCATCAAGGTCAAAATTGTGACAACCCCTTGCTTATAGAGCAAGGGGCCAAGCTGAATAGATGGATTAATCTGTTTGTTTAAGTGTGAACTACAGGCAGAGGGCAAGGAAGAAAAGAAAGAGAAAGCAACAGAAATACACAAATGCTCAAGCTCAGGTAACATCAAAGTCTCATATATATATAAATATCTGAGTACAAGTCTCTCTCTAGCTCTCGCCTCCACCCTCCTCTCTCCTACTCTCTGCCTTACTCTCATCCTGGCGACGAGTCCATGGAGGGGGCATGGACCCCCGGGAAGCTGATGGAACTCGAGCCTGCCCCTCTGCCTCATTCCTCTGCTGGGTAGAACAACTGGCCATGTAAGAAGTGCTAGCAAAGGTGCTCGAGTGCCCTACAGCTCGCGCTCGCTCTCTGCCCCATTGGAGGTGCTCCTCCGTCACTCGAAGTCGCTCCTGTACCACGCCTAGCTACGTCCTCAGGTCCGAAGCTCATCCCTCTCTCTGGTGCGCTCCCTCCGCTCCATCTCAAGGAGGACTCTCAGCTCCGATGCCTCTCTGGGCAGCTCCTCCTCCCGCCCTAGCGCCTGCTCAAGCTCGGCAACCCACTGATCGTGGATGGCAATCACAGCTCGAAGCGCCTCAGTCTGTAAAGTATATAATAAGAAGAAGGAAAATATAAGTTTTTTTGAGCACATAATGATATGATCAAGAGCACTTTATGAGTTTGGTTTGCAAGCTTACCCGTGCTGCGAGGTCGTGCGCCACTTCGTCTGCCCGAGCAACTGCTCCTGCTAGCTGCTCCTCTAGTGCAGTGACCTCCATACTCGGTCCTCTCGAGTAGGAAGCCCCTCCTGCACCTCCTGCTGCCACTCCCTGCTGGGCACACTGCATTCATTAGGATTGTCAGTGGCTAATCATCAATAATTCAGAAAAAAAATCATTTGCATATAGATAAGTTGCACTCACCAAGGTGTCGAGGTCCGCCCGTGTGGCTGCCAACTAGGCCTCTAGGCTGTGAAGGTGGACCTGCATGTCCATCGCTGCTATATCCCTTGCATCCTGCATTCATCACACATATTAGTTGCATAATAAATAGATATCATTCATAGAAAAAGAAAAAGCTGCATTCATACATACCCCTAAGACCATCATCTGGGGTCGGCTGGCATAGACCTCCCAGTAGCGTCTGAGGTACTCAGAGCTGTCCGCCGCCTGTGAGGTAACCCGTGTACCGTCGCGCTGCCAGTCGGCGTATTGGTCTGCAAACTGAATCCTCCTGTCAATCGCCTTCGTGCGTCCGCGGGTCTTCCTACCAATCCCACGGGGCTCTCCAACCTTGACCCACTCCTGGTGCAGGCCGAGGGTCCTCATCACCAGTCTGAGCCGTAACAGCTTGATCTCGTTCAGACAATGAACCCATAGCTCATGCCCGAAGCGAGGCTGGCCCGCTGCAACCCAAGACTTGCCCTCATCTGGCATCCCCTCATAGGGCCTCCAAACCACCTGCATTCATCATTCATATGCATATCATCACATCATAAAGCAGGAAATAAACTAAACAAAATGCATCATCTTTAGCATACATACCAGTGAGGTGGGGTAGTCACGGAACTCCCATCGAAGAACACGCAACTCATAGGCGAGTGGCGCTCCGGTCACAAGGGGTAACCACCATCGTGCTAAAGGGAATGACTCCTCATCTCCATGTCGGGGATTGACACGGCCCATCAGCATGTATAGGTGGCTCTACACCTGCATTCATCAGTTGCATTAGTAAAGATTCATATGCATAATAATATTCATAAGCATTTACATAAACAAAGAGACATGCATACCTGAAGGAAAGGTGAGAAGCCACTGATAGTAGTCTCTCGACCTGTCCCCATTGATAGATCGGCCATCAGGTGCGCCAGCAGGGCGGCTCCCCATGTGTACCTCCCAACGCTCTCTAGGTCCTCAAGGATGCCCAAGAATCTGTAGTTGATGATGTCCACCTTTGTACCCAGCATCAGCCTCCCGAGCATCAAGAATAGAAACCTCCACAACTCTCGATCCACCCGATCCCTCTGAGATGGGTCCTAGCAGTAGATAGCCCGGGCTTTCCTAATCAAACTCTGTACAAACTGCTCCATGGACTCCCTCGGTCTCTACCTAGAGTCCCTTAATCCCATAGCTATGGTCTGGTTTCTGCCGTAGATAGTCCTACACTCCTTAGGGGTCTCAACTATCGTCTCTAGTCCTAACAGCCTCCGGGCCAACTCCTGGTAATCTGGAAGAGTCACCCCACTGACAGCCTCCCCATCCACTCTCAACCTGGTAATCCGGGCAACGTCCTCCAAACTCGGTACCATATGTCCCCAAGGCAGTAGAATTAAAACTAATAGCTACAACAGCTAACAGAGTCTAGTCCAACTAAAGATAAGTACAGTCCAACAGAAAAGGGAACGTATCCTGAAGCTGGGGGAAGCCCGACACTGGCAAAGCTAGCAACTAAGAGCCATGCACCGCACCTCCAGACCACGAGGAAGAAGAGCAGGCACACATGAAAAGTCAGGGGTGAGCCTAGTGTCACTGGCTCAGTAGGGGTCCCGCAGATCCCCACCAAGAAACCAAAGTGGTAACAATAGTAAGAACAGCAAGAGCAACATCAGTAAGTAGGAGTAACAATAATGGAAGTAAAGTGAAAAGCCGTACAGAACAAACCACGCAGTCGATAAGACCTCGGCCCTCTAAACTACTCCTAATCAGTAAGAACATGGATTCCTAGACACACAGCCAGGAATCACAAGACTGACACAAGGAAACTCCGATTACATTGCCAGAACACGCCCTGCTACAATAGATGTGTAGGCTTCACATCACGACCTCTCAGACGTGGGGAAACGCTACCCAAAATATGAGCGCACACACGACCTCACTGCCGTGTATGCTACATAAGCCACAGAGAAGCCAGGGACAGGCTACCCGAAGCACTATGTCAACAATGACGGAGAACCAGTCATAAAACCACAAGTCACGTGTCATGTGACAGAAGCACCTCCTCACTAGAAGCAAAGCCAGATGTGTCCACTGACATCTTACACTACGCCTCAACCGTCTCACACTCGTCTTGAACACAGTGACTGAGACACTGCACCAAGTACAAGTAACAACAGTAACAAGTGACTAGTCAGGGTCACACCTGTCGGCGCTTGTCCAAACGCCCCTGACCACGTGCACGCACACAAGCCCAATACCTTGAGCCAGACCTCTAGCAAGTTTTTCCCCCTGTAAGATGCTACTGCAAAGCAAGGGGGCCCACAAAAATTATCCTAAAAATCATCTCTCGGGAACTCGCCCCACCACCACTCCCAGGTAGCCTGACACCAAGTGTCGTCAGGCTACGACTAGTGGAGGCTCACTAGATACTGAGACTTTCTGAAAGAAACTCCTAAGTGTGGATAGGGTAAACACTCACCTGTCGCATGCACTACGAAAACACAAGACAGTACACAAAACTGTCGCCAGACTTAGGACAGACAACTAGACCTACACACAACGATCCTTGAGTCACATGACTCGGGCCAAGATCGTCGCACATCACGGCAATATACCATTAATCTACCTAGCCCCAAAGCCACAAACATGATAAAACACAAGTCCTCAGCCTCTAAGCTACACATAGGACTCTTGATTCCGTATAACACAAATCACGGCACATGAGGGAGCATCAAAACTCTCAGACCAGATAAGCATGTAAACTGAGGTAAGACGATACCTCTAAGCATCTAAAACTAGAGTCTCGATCAATACAGGATATCTGAGACACTCACAAGATGATGTGTCAACCACTGGGTCACAACTGGGTTGACCAGAAACCATAATGACCCTCGAAATAACGCAAAACACTACTCAATGCAATGGCATATTTGAACACCCTATAACATGGTCACAGCCCTCATAGGACGTCCACGACATCTACGTACAATAGGCTAAGCAAGGGGTCGAAGTCTAGATAAACACGAAAGAAACACCAAACACTGCTCGGAATGAGACTACTCTTCCGGGATTCCTCGACACACATCTATGACTCTCACGGAACACCCAAGGCATCCGTCGAGTCAAACACCAACAAGGCACTGAATACTGGGTTCACCGAAGGCCGAGACAACATAAACAATACCCGAAAAATGGAGACCATTAGCGCAGTGCATGCCTATGTCGCGATGGTTAACGCGCCCATACAGTGGGTCGCGATGACACCAGAATGCTTCCAACGCTCATAGCACGTCAATGCATTGACGCGGCATACGCTAGAGTCGCGTTAATAGACGCGGCAATAGCCTCCAGCGTGATAAGACAAGAATGTAGTTAAGACCTCAAGCGCATTAACCAAGATCGCGGCCATCACCTAGGTCACTTTCTTCAGGATCACGTCCAATACAAGGACCGCATTCTCAACCACCCAACTGCTCATCTTCTTAGATGAACACGGTCACATGATATAGCACGTTAATAAACGCGCCCCCTGGGAGCACCGCATTAACACACCGAACATGGAAAATGCTAAAATATGTGGAAAACTCCATTCCATGACCCAATCATCTCCAGAGTGATGGGTATACATCCCTAATCACGATATCATCCTTCCACAAGCTAAAAGGGATCAAACCACGCACAAAATGGCACGAAATGGGTGATTTCCATAAATCAACCCAAAACGACTCACGAGGGAAATCGGACTCCTATCGGCCCTAAATCGTGACCAAATCTAGTAAAACTAGTGGGAATGACATCCAGACATGCCAGGGTTCAAATGAAACCAATTCTACCAAAAATCGTTGCCTGAAATGATGACCCTTCACTCTTGTGCCCTCGGAGCGGGAAGGCGTTTCTCTTCAGATCTTTTCGAGTTGAGGCGCGGCCCCTGCTTCTACCTTGGCTACGTCATCCTCATGTGCCATGAGGTACAAACTTTCTATTGGCCCAGAGTAGATGGCGGAGAAGAAGGGGGATTGAATTGTCCCCCAGACGAGATGGTGGATTTTCAAAACAACCTAAACTAATCACATCAGAATTAAAATTAACTACGTTAATTAGCCTAAACCCAAGTGAGATTTAAATGTTCTCTCATCCTTTTCGATCTCACACAGATATATAATGCAAAGAACGAGTTAACTACAACTAAGCACAGATATCCAACCAACAAGCGATGAACAAATACTTGATAGCAAATTACAGAGGTAGTGAAGTGTGAAGGTGCAGTGAATAAAAATCTATCAAATAGACCTGTGAATGGAGGTAGGAGAAATGGACAATCGCACAGACATCCACAATGAACACAGAGATTTTTAGGTGATTTGAGACCACGACGGACTCCCTACGTCCGCCCGTCACTGAAACCCGGTGAGGCTTCACTAACGCGCTATGAGATGTAGCAACCACGAGGATGAACCCCAGCACCACACATGCTGCGTCTACAGCAAGACACACACATGGGGCCTAGCCCCAAGACACTACCACCGTAGCACACACTCACACACAATCGGGGAAACTCACCCCGCACTATAGTCTCACATTGAGACACAACTCCGTCAACACACACAGATATTCCGATGTTCAGAAAAATAGAAAGATGATCAATACATGCTCATGCTCAGAATAAACTGAGAAGGATTCAACAATAGAAGCTAAAGAGGGTTGGAGAAATGTATCCTTGGTAGATGAATGGCCTTGAGATGATCTTCCTTGAAGCTTTCAGTGGTGGGGGGTCGATGTTCAAGAGGTACGAAGATGAGCGAACTTCTCCTTGGAGATTCAGCCTCGTCGTAGCTTGAGCGCTTGAGAACGGATGTAGATCTGTAGAATTCCAAACAAGATTGTCCCTGCAAGAGAAGAAAACATGAAGCACATAAGAGGAACTCCCTTCCTCTCCCACCTGCGGCCAAAAACCCCTCTTTCTTCTTCCTTCTACAAAAGAATAGGAAATGTAAGCCCCTTATGATACTTTCCTTGTAAAAATCGCAAGGATATATAAGGTAGCATATAGATGTACAAAAGACCACAATAGCCCTTGCAAAACCTTCTCAAAATAACCCTTAAACGTGTATAGGAACCCTAAGGGTGAGGGTGTAAAAGAGTAAGGCAAATGGATCACAAAAGGTGGGTTTCAAAACCCAATACGTAAACCCGATTTAGACGCACCAGAGAAAGTGTCGACTCTTAGAGTTGACACTTTTGTCAAGGTGTTCTGCCACCACCCAAAATAGAACCCAGCGATGCAAGTGTCGACACATGGTCGTGGGCAGAAGATTTGCCATAAAGTGTCGACACTTGCTCCTGTTAACACAAAAACAGCATGCTAGGAATAAAGTGTCGACACTTGCTTGTGGGCGCAGAACCTTTGCAACTAAGTGCCGACACCTGGTGTCGACACTTGCTACCTTGGCCTATCAGCCCAAGGCAGCCTTAAGCAAGTTGTAAAACACTGAAAGCACTTTTGAAAAACTTATTTTGCCAATCAAATGACATGCATTAGAGGGTCTTAAAAACATCATCCAATCTTGGTTTCAATAAGAGGAATGGGAAGCAGAATGAGCAGAATACAAGTGTAGGGGCATACCATGGACCCAATTTGTTGAGAGCATTTGAACCTGCACTTTGTATATGAAGTTTCATATCATGCTTTAATCAAAACAAATGAACTATACAGTGATTTAGCCATAGTTCCCTCAATTCAGCCACAGCACAAGCCCTCATTTGATAACAAGTTCATGCATATAAAGCACAAGTCTAAGCACATGAAGAACAAAGTCTAAGCATGTGAAACACAGGTCTAAGCATATGAAGGACCAAGTCTAAGCATGTGAAACACAGGTCTAAGCATATGAAGGACCTCTGGCTCTGCTCGGCCTCCCAGCACGCTAGACGCCTCTTCGGCTATTCCGCCCTCCTCTGCTTTGACGCTGGGTGCCTCAGTGTAGGCCCCCCCTTCCACCGTTGCTGCTGGTGTCGCTGCGGTGGGCTGCCAGCCTCATCGGTTGCGGCCTGCTGGTCCTATCACTCTAGGCCTGCCTGCCCCCGATGCTTTATCGACGTTGCCAGCCCACATCGGTTCTGGCCTCAACGCCACTGCTGCTGCTTGGTCTCCTTCTGCTGTTGCGTCCTCTGCTCCTCCTGGCTCGGCCGGCCCTCAGCCCTCTCCTGCTGAGGATGATCTCTTCGATGGGCTCCCTCCCTCCAAGGCTGGTTCCCTTGCTGATTCGTTTGATGATCCGACCTTGGAGCTATTAGACCCTACTTTCCAACCCGCCCCCCGACGTTGTAGAAGGTCCCAACGTCAAATCAAGCGTCACAAGAATAAGCTCAAAGAGTACCTCAGTTATCTCTGAGGCTTGCTTCCTGTTGGCTGCATTGCCTTTTGCTGTTATTGTTGGTCCCCCTGTATGTGGGCCTTCAGTTTGGCCTGGTTGGGCTGTTGCACAAATATAACATAGACGTAGCATGGAATGCATTAAATGGGAAATAAACATGTTTTTCCAAAATTTCCAGAACGATAGAGTATAACGGACCAAGATCGGGGCGTTATGTGACCATAACGCGCCTACTCCAGGCCGTTATGCTCACCCGTGCAAATACCAGAACTCAAGCATGCAGACTATAACGCGCCATCACTGGGGTGTTATGCTCAGTATGACGCACCTCCCCCTATGCATTATACTTAGCCGAACAATCATCAAAACCACACGAAACATAACGCTCCAAGACTGGTGCGTTATGAGACTATAACGCATCGGGCTAGGTCCGTTAAAGTCACCCGAACGCATGAAACCCAGAAAAGTCCACAGTTTTAACACACCACATAATGCACCTAGAGAGACGTTATGTTGGCCATGATGGACGGGACCTAGTCCGTCATGCCAAAATGACCTACAGACCTACAGAAACAACGACCTAATAACGGTCCAAGGGTGGTCTGTGATGTTGGACATAACGCACCCCCAAGGGTCCATTATGGGTATAACGGCCTCTGGAAGGCATGTTATACGAGCTGGGAAACGAGAGGGACGAGTTTGGAACCGAACTCCCCTCCGATCGAGCCGGATCGATGCGAAACAAAGGAAAAAGGGTAGGAGAAGCTAAATAATAACTTTTTACAACTACGACATGCATCAAAATGTAAATATGATGGCCATGGTGAATTTTACAAGTATTTTAGCCTAAAAATCTAAAAAATACAACTTGCACGAAAAATAATAAAAATGCCTACGCATGGACGTGCATGTGGTGCCAAAGTGATCCTAGCGAAGCAAGGAGTCCATCCCCCTATCTTGATCGCGACGAGAACCTCGAAAAATGGGCATGCAGACAACGGAATGCCGACACGCCTCTCGACCCGTCCCGCCTCCGCGTCCCACGAATCGCGCAAAGGAGGGTACCATCACGATCCTCGTGATGAGCCCATCCTAATGCACTCGTTCAAAGAGGCTCGTCGGAGGGTGGCCAGGAGGTTGGCCCATGACGCTAGACCCCGCCTCGTTCAACGGATTGTCGGAGGTTCGTCGGAGGGAACTCGGGGGTCACCGATGCTAACCGATGGCAGAGGAGAAGACGCGCTTTAAGCGCCAGCTTCCCCAACAGGCGAGGGGGCAACCACCACCTCCTCAGGCGACGTTTCAACAACGCCTAGCCTGTCGGAATCTTGAAAGTTGTGAATAGGGTGCCAGATTGGCACCGACTTGGGCACAGGCAAGTCGTCTTGACGGTCATTGCCCTGGGGAGGGCAGGGAGGCAGGGGCCGACTGCCATCCTCAAGAGTCGTCCGACGATCACGCTTCTTGCACATAGCTTCACCATGGCCTAGACGGTGACAAGAAGAGCAGAATGACGGTATAGGAGTGGCTCTCAGCTGCCCCACCAAGGAATCTAATCCAGACTCTGGAGGGAGGTTTCGTGGAAACATCTAACTCGATCCAAACGCTAGTAGCATGAGATCTGGTCATCAATAATGTATTTTGATCGATTTTGAGCACAGTGCTAATGATGCAAGCAATCAAACGCAGCATGGGCACTTGATAGAAATTCGTCGGAAGGCCAAGGAGTTCCTCCCATGCAGGAGCAAAAGGAGAGTCAGTCTCAAGGGAGAATTCCAAAGACCATTTGAAGAAACGAAATGATTGGCCTTGAACGTAGACCGACTCCCTTAACAGAACCTGGAGATAATCATCATGTGCTTGAATCCTAATCAACGAATGCTTAGGATTAAGTGAGCTGAGCTGATGACGAAGTCCTGTTGGAACTTAAATCTATGGAGGTGCACACGAATGTCTTGGAATGGTGGACGACCTTGAGAGGTGCGTGCAGTAATATAATTGCAAAATCAAAGGGCACAGCCAGTTTCTTCGTCTCTTTAGCGGAGAAAACTATAGGCTCCCCACCATATGTGAGGGTATGGGGATGCACATCCATCTGGAGGGGGGACGCTCAGGAGCTTAGGAGGACCCGAGCAAAGGATGGAGGAGCCGCATATACATGGACAGGAGGAACGGGGGGGGGAAGAAAGAGAAGGGACCTGGGAGGCTCGCGCATCAAGAGGAGGGGGAGGAGTCCCCCCGCCCCTGGTCGGCCTTGGCCAGCTACATTACTCGACCGGTCCTGACTAGCGGCATTACTCGACCGCAACCAGAGTCAAGGCTTCCATATCAGCGGAGGACTCAACCTCAACTTACACTACAACCCACCGTTAATTAATTAACTAAAATATAGCATACTTGTAATAGTGAAGTTTTTAATATTTTAAGAGTTATTTTATTAACGGAATAAGTTTTGAGTAGAATTAGTTATTCTATCTTTTCACTCTTATTCGAGTTTGATAATATGATTAAGTTACCAGGAATCGATTAGGATAAAAACTCTTATCTTAAGAATAACTCATTCTACCATTTCTTAGGAATGAGTTATTCTAGATGGTAAGAACAAATTATCAAACTGAAAAAGAGAAAAGTCAAGAAATAACTCATCCAAATAGAGAGCGTTCGGTCTGGTATCTAGGGTGGAGGCCCTGGCACGATCGCAGACCCCTCTCCTTCCCCAGAGAAAGAACCCGGTGACTTTTCGACGTCCTCATCGAGAGGGGGCAAATCTTACCCCGCGACCCGCCGACAGGCTACACCCATTGGGACTTTAGCCACCCCCAGTATTGTCCCTTCCATGCACGAATTTGCCATGCGATCGAGTCCTGTGAGGAAGTCCAGTGCCTCATCCAGGAACAGATCCAATGGGAGCAGATCGATGCCGAGGGGAATTCTATGACACTCGTTCGACTATGGCAAGTTGTCGAAGAAACTCTGAGCATCGCCAGAAATGCATCAGAAAAACTTGATCCTCCCCAGAAAAATGGGCATGGGCTGCCTTACCAGCACACTCTAGAATGGCTCGAGTTTCAGACTGATAATCAGGAAGCTCTTGAGCCACTGTGAAGGTGTAGGGAGCAAGATGCCAGCCAAGAGACGGGGCCAAGTACCTTCACGGCCAACGTCATTCATCCTCCTACTCCTCTGGTCTCTCCTGATTCCCCGACACCACAAGCCAGTCAACTGGCCCTTGCCACTCCGGCTGTATAATGACGACCCGGCCAAGAGCTAGAGTCTCTCCCCTTTTTCAGAGAAGACACTGCTAGGCTCCTCCGAGTCCTTCTCGGCCGAGAGGATGTCTTAGTGGGTGAGGCTATGATCGGCTCCTCAGGCTCTTCTCACCCTCTCCCTATTCCACCTCTATCTCCGATGCCCGAGGATAGGAAGGGGAAACAGAAGTTGGGCGAGGTCTCGGCTTGACCAGACTAGGTCCTCCCGACAGTTCGCAAGTCGAGTCTGCCATTACAAAGGCCATCCGGTGCGCGAGATCAAGACAGCCACTAGGGGCAGCAAGACCCCAAGACGTCGTCGGGTGTCGCCCGACCCTGCCTTCAGTCAGACCACAGGGGTCAGGCCAGGAAGCACGATGCTAGTCATGCTCCTCGGTCCACTTATTAGCAGAAGCCATTGCCACCGCAGCTAAGGCATCAAACTGCACATACGTCCTCGGATGCCAGTACCAGTACATCAGCTCAATAGGAGAAGCCCTTGCCACCGCGGTTAAGGTATCAAACCGTGCACACATCCTCGGGTGCCAGTACAAGTCAACCAGTTCAGAGTAAACTCCTACAACCACTGCAGTTAAGGCATCAAACCGAGCCTACGTCCCTGGACACCAACCTTAGCATCCCAGCCTACCAAGAACTACCGCTCGAGGTCATTGAATAGGTGATCAACGCCACCTTCCAGTTACAACAATCGGAAGGTGCCTGGATTGAGATCCGGGCAAAGAAGAGTTGCCGACCTCGCCCTAGAAACACATTGGCCCAACGGCATCCCCATAGGGATCTGTCAGCCTCAGTTCTAGTGCCACCTCCTCCTATTCCCCTAGAGGCGGCCATCGTCAAGAAATAAGAGAGGAACAGAAGGAAGAACCTCAAGAGGTGACTCAAGAAGCAAGCCGAACAAGCGACCGCCTTGCAGTCCCCAATAAAGCTGACGTCTCTCCAGAGATTGCAGTGACTCATCGACAATTTGGAGGAATACATTCCTCTTCACTCTACAAGGCCTATCCCACTCGATAGTTACATCCCATGGGAATAAATGCAAAAACGAGCTCGCCTCAGAAACTGGTTCCAGGAAATGATCCAGAAAGTCAAAGAAGGTGAAACCCTCTGCATTCCAGAAGAACTCTCTTTGTTCTATGAGGACAAAGAGATCACGGTGGAACAACTGGAACAGATGCTCCGCAGTTGTACTTGCAACATGGTGGTTGTTCCACCTCTGAATAACATTAACGCCTCCCGACGAGGCGAGCCAGTAGCAGCCAGAACCTGACAAAGGATTGCAACTCCACTTAGACTACAACCAGTCCCAGAACACACCGGCCGTGGCTGGGGTCGCGGTCGTGGATGTGATAGAGGCCGCAGAAGAGTCCCCGAGCCGCCTCTTCGCCCGTCTGCCTTCGATCCAGAATGGCTTATCCTCTTTAGAGGAGAACAACCTGCCCCGGTCCCACCACTAGAGATCTGGGGGGAACCCAACATCTTCGACCCTGCTAGCTCCGAAAATATCACCGCCAGCATTCCGATCCCAGCACCAGTTCTGACATGTCCTGCAGAACAAGCGGGGCCATCCGATAAGGACGGGCCAGCCCTTCAGCCTCCCTCGGAAGTTCCGTCATTGGCCTCTCTCTTCAGAGAGTCTGCGGGTGGCCAGAGTCAGCCTGATCCCAGTAACAAAGGCAAAGCGGTGCAACTCCCCGACGAGGAGTAGCGCGGCAGCTCACAGTAGATCCAACCTGACATACTACCGTCACTGGAGGACGCTCGAGCTCGAGCTGACCGAAAGGTTCGCCACCAGATGAAGCGCTTCCCTACTAGCATCATGATCTAGGAAGCTATTGCTTGGAGTAAAGATTTGAGGGAAACCCTTATTAGGATACTCCAAGAGCCGGAAGTCTCTAAAGCACAGGCGGCAAAAATAAAAGCTGCCACGTCGGCCACGGATGGCCGCATACATTGCAAACACCGGATTGAAAGGTACAAAACAGTAGGAAGAGGAAGAGTGGTGGTGAAGAAGAAGAGATGGGGGAGTTAGGATCGAGCAGGGGTGACGGCTCCCTACTCTTCCCCCTCCCTTACAGTAGAACCCTGTCTCCATCCCTCTCTCTCTCTTCTTACTCTCTCTCTCGTCGATGGTAGTCGGAGAGGGGAATCCCACGGTAGAGCTCCCTTCTTCTTCTTCTCTTCCTCTTCTCTCTTTCTCTCTGTCTCTGCGCGTGTCTTTGTCTGTCTCTGTGTCTGTCTATCTGTTCGCCGGTAGAGGAGGGGTTTTTATACCCCAACGACAGCGGGCGTCGAGCACAAGCGGTGGAGGCGGGAAGGAGGGCGCATTGATGGGGATTTGACTTCCCCTCGTCCTCGTTGACAGAGGAGTAGCCTGCGTGCCCTCCTCTCTAGGTGACACCTCAGACGGGCCACTACGTGCCAAGAATCCATAGGGCATGGGCATAAGATCTCGTCTGTCAGGGTGTGCCACTGGAGGGCTGGAACAGGGTGCCACTGGAAGGCATGGCAAGTGTGTCACTGGAAGGCCGCCAATGCATGCCGCTGGAAGGTCGCCAGGGCATGCCGGGGAAGAGCTGCAAGAGTGTGCCGGGCAAGGGCACCTCAGGTGTTCCGGGGAAGACCCGCCAGGGTGTGCCACTGAGGGCTTCACGGGGGTGTGCCGCTGAGGGCACCCGCAAGCGGTGGAGGCGGGAAGGAGGGCGCATTGATGGAGATTTGACTTCCCCTCATCCTCGTTGACAGAGGAGTAGCCTGCGTGCCCTCCTCTCCAGGTGACACCTCAGACGGGCCACTGCGCGCCAAGAATCCATAGGGCATGGGCATAAGATCTCGTCTGTCGGGGCATGCTGCTGGAGGGCTGGAACAGCATGCCGCAGGAAGGCACGGCAAGTGTGCCGCTAGAAGGCTGCCAATGCTTGCCACTGGAAGGTTGCCAGGGCGTGCCGGGGAAGAGCTGCAAGAGTGTGCCGACAGAGGAGCACCTCAGGTGTGTCGGGCTAAGGGCCGGATGAGTGTGCCATTGAGGAGCCCAGAAGGGGCATGCCGACGAAGGCTGGGCAGAAGCGTGTCGTTGAAAGAGGCACGAGGTGTGCTGTTGCGGAGCCTAGAAGGGGCGTGCCGGCGAAGGGGGGCACACAGGGAGTGTGCCACTGGGGCTTCACGGGGGTGTGTCGCTGAGGGCACCCCTGGGGTGTGCTGGGGAAGACCCGCCAGGGTGTGCCACTGAGGGCCTGGGCTAGGCGTGCCGTTGAGCGAGGGGGGCCAGCCGGGTGTGCCGTTGAGCGACGGCCAGGCTGGGCATGCCTGCGAAGGGGCGTGCCGGCCAGGCTGGCGATGTGCCGCTGAAAAGGCACCAAAGTGTGCCATTGAGGGATGACCGGGGCACCGTTTGTGACGCGTTTAAGCCCGTCACGAGTACAAGTTGTGGTTTATTGGATTCTCTTCGGGGCCCACGGGTTGTGAGCTTCCCGGTAGTTGATTTCTCTTCGCTGTTGTGACTCCGGAGATGGCTTCTCGACAGTGTGTGTTTGTTCGGAGCGTCCGGATGGGACGTCTTCTCTGCAGTTTCTTCAGTTGAGGTTGCTGTTGATGCTGGACTGGCGGGGACATATGGACGTGTAATTTTACGCGTCCACACCATATTCTTTCCAGGTAACGTTACTTTCGTATTGTTTGCTTTCCTGCCTTATTTTTCGTGTGAGGTGGGTGTCTGCGAGATCCCTACTGAACCTATGAAATAAGACTCATCCCCTACGTATTTTCACCACGTTTCAGGCGAGGCTGGGTCTTCAGGAGGCGCGACAGGTGTTCAGCAAGGATCTAGTAGCTGAGGGTAGAACCAGTTGCCAGAGTTGGAATATGCCTCGTGTACTTGTACCTTTCCTTCAGTTGACTGTACTTTTAATTAAATATGAGATGTACTGGACCTTATAGCAGTTTAATTATTTTATTTAATTTCTACATTATTATTCAGTTATTTATTGTGCTATCTCTGCAGTTACTTTAACTTCTTGCACGCCCTTACACCATCCCTTTTTCCCTTCCGAGCCTTCAGACTCGTGGGAGGTGGGCTGAGGTTCGAGTCGCGCCGGTTCCTTTCGGGTACTCGGATCCCGGGTCACCACAGGAGGCATCATTCGGTGGCTCAGGACAGGAATCGAGCCAAGGCGGTGATGCAACCAGTGAGGCACTGCAAGTCCCTCACTCGCCCTGGCCGCTACATCTCCAGCACTGCTCAGATTTGGTCGGGGTTGGCCTCGATCCCCCGGTGAGTAACGAGGAAGCCTAAGAATCTCCTCGGCCGTACTCTGAATGCACATTTAGCTGGGTTGAGTTTCATGTTGTACCTTCTGAGCGTAGCGAAGGTTTCCGCCAGGTCGTCCAGGTGCTCGACGGTTTGGAGGCTCTTGACAAGCATGTCGTCGATGTATACCTCCATATTGCGGCCGATCTGCGAGTCAAACATGTGGTTGAGTCAATGTGATGTGGATGTTGTAATTTTATTTATTCTTTAAATAATTATTTTTGATATATGAAAAAATATTTTAAAATTTAAAAAAAAATGAGCGACAAATTTGCATTGACCTCTATCAGCGACAATTGCAATGGATCTGCATCAGACAAATTATACATTGTTGACAATTACGACGAAACATCGACAAAAACTAATCAATAGACATAGATTCATCGCTAAACATTTTGCGATGAGTATTGAAAAGGTGTGATCTCGCGCTGGATCCTGAGCTACACGATCTGGGGTTGGCCCTTGTCACCGTCACCACAGATGAGGGATCTACAAGGTAGGAAACAGATCAGAGGAGCCTAGGGTTAAGATCGCAGGAAAAATCCTCCGATGCTTAAGTCAGTCAACTAGTAGAGCGTGGGTGGAAAGGATGCAGTAGGAGGGAATGTGATGGGCACGAGATCGCTCTCCACCAGTGAATGTGGTGTTGAGTACTCAGGATCGCTTACCTCTCTGGAGGGTCTCCTTGAGTTTATATAGCTGCCTATTCTCTAGGTCGGGGGTCCGATAGCTAGAGGGGCCAGGGGATGTTACATCCTGGAGGAGGACTCTCCACCGTTGAAGGGCTCTTACTTTCCCTTATTCCCTCAAGCTTCCCGCCTCTGAGCGGCAGCTTGGCTTTCCCCGGGATAAGCACCCCATGAGAGACATCTCCCCTCATTATCAAGGGAGCTCTGTATGGTGAACCGATTCTGATAACCCCTTGGGGATATCTTATGGGCCCATTGGAGGATCGAGCGTGGGACACTGACTGTGGGGGCATTCGGGCTTTTCCTGGGCGATGTGGGTAGCATCGGTTGGATTCGTTGGGGTGCCGTTTGGGCTTTTCCCAAGTGACTGTTACTTGGTCTTTTGGGCCTGAAGGCCGCCTAGTAAGAGTTGAATCGAGCGATTTTGAGCTTCATAGCGAGTGGGCCCTGTAGTGGGGTTGTCACTCACGGAGTGGGCATGGTTGGGTCCGGTTGGACCTGGTTGGGCCGTCCGGTGTCGTATGTCTTTTTCGGTCAGTATTTTACCCCTCTCCGCTTGTCCTCCCTACTCCCAAGCCAAAGTTTAGGCGCGAAGAGTAGAGTATGATGGGGTCATATTGGTGGCTCTAATGGGGGATGTCTTTCACCTCCAGGGGCCATTTAATGCTGTTGTCCTGGGGGCATGGGCATGATGATGGCACCCTCGAGTAGGTGTGGGAGAGAACCCTTCTTGGAGTTCGAAACATTGAGATGCTTCCCCCTAGGACTGCCGGAGCATATAAGTATTTTTTATGCTTGCATCCCACGTCTCCTCTGTTTAGGACTTTTCCCGTCATCGCATCCACAATCTGTGAGGGTTCATGTGTCGTGGAAGCAACCAGAGGGAGCGGAGCATCTTTGAGACCTTTGCAGAGTTGGCAAAGATCACGGTGGCGATGATCTGTCTACTCCCTCCTCCCCCTAGCTCTTCTGACTCTGATACCCCTTCTTCTCCTTCTCGTTCTTCTCAATCCTCCATGGCGGAGCACGAGACCCAGGTTGAGATCTGGGAGTCTGAGCAAAGCACGGGGAGTTCAATGCTGGCGTCTTGTCATCCTTTGCGCAGTGAGCTGGGGGAGGTTGAGGTGAGGGAAATCAAGATACGCTACAAGTTGCCATGGTGGTATTACTTCTCTCCGGCCAAACTCCACGAGTCTAGCCTGGATACTCATTTGGGCCTTTTTTGCTTCTTTCTTTTGGCTTGGAAGTGCGATTTTCGTCTTCCTCTCCACCCCTTCGTTGAGCAGCTGCTAAGATTCTACCAACTGGATCCTATACAGTTGGTTTATAATTCTTATAACTTCATCTTCTCCTTCATCTTCCTTTGCCACTCGTGTGGCATCGCCATGTCTTTAGACCTCTTTCACACCTTCTTTGAGCTGAAGGAGCAAACCCATGCCAAGAAGGGTTTCTTCTATCTTCAGGCGAGGAGGGGAAGGAGTTGTGTGACTCTCTCCCCTCGGGATTCTTTGCACAAGGGGTGGAAAACCCAATTTTTTTGAGTAGGGTTTACGAAGGGTGCTACCAGTTGGGCCTTTCCTGATAAGCCAAACTTCCCACTGGTATTCCCCCTGAAGCAACCGGCGGTGATCTCCTTGGAGCAGGAGGAGGAGATTAGAATTCTTCAGGAGAATCGTCGATCAACTGTTGAGCTGATGACTCTAGACAACATTGATGATTATCCTCGCCGCGCACTACCTCCCAGAGGTAAGGATTTTGAAGGTTCAGCTTTTACATTTTCTTGTTCCAGTTGGTCGAGCCTTCACTGATGACTTGCTTTCTGATGGGTAGAAATGATACGAGGTGATGATGAGGAGTGACTGTCTAAGCCAGAGGTCGCTGAGTAAGGGGAGGCAGTTTCCTCAAGCCCGCCTCGAGCTTTCAAGGGCCCTTCTTCTGCCCGCGACAAGGGCAAGCGGATCGCCGAGAGGACGACCCTGAGCGATGGGGGTCTAAGCGCAAGGACACCGGGGAGCGGTTGATGTTATCCTCGATGAAGGCTCTAGCCTCCGAGAAGAGGCAATTGAACAAGGAGAAAACACTCTGTCCGACCGAGGAGTTACCAACTAGGGATGTCCGTCGACCGAGCCTCCCAACGATCGAGCCAGAGGTGCCCGCAGTGGTTGAGAGGACCTCCACTGAGCCGGCAGGAGCGCAAGGAGAGGAGGCTGGCTCTGAAGTCTTGGTCGAGGTTGCTGGGGTGCGTGGTGACGAGGGGGACACCGAGGTGAGGATCTAGGCCAAGTCGAGGGTCACAGTCCTCAGTTGGGTGCCAGTAGAGACTGTGGAGAACCCGGTCGACCTGCCGGCGATGCTCCATATCTGGCAAGCAGCAAGTGATGCTCTCGCCGACGGCCCCTCCGCTTCCGAATCCACCAACCTCATAGTCTCTCTCCTGATGTGCATGGGATGGCTATGATGGGTTGTCTCGTCATGGCCTGAGGGTGCACTCTCTGGCACCTGTCATCTATGCATCTCTCTCTCTCTCTCTCTCTCTCTCTCTCATATCATGTCTCCTTCCCAATACATCATGCATGCCTGGTGAGAGTGCCGTGTGATATCTATGTCTCTCCTTTATTGAACTTGTTATTACCTATGTATTTATGTATGTATGTCCCTGCAACGACGGCGTACATCTGACTGCACTAGCTGCTTGTATGCCTGTAAAAGCTTATGAAGCTTTAGCCATTTCAGCTACTTCTAAGCTGCATTACTAAAACACTCGAAACATATTTCATTCTTAATGCAAGACTGTGCCGGTGTCCATAATTAAGTTCCCTTGTGCTTGTCCACATCAAAATGCAGATTTATATCGCAAGTAAATTAACCTGATACGTTCTGATACTTAACGTAAATTGACGATAATCTAGCGTTCGATAATCTGATCAATTTTCAGCTTCTGTGAACGACAAGGATTCACCCTTGAGAATTAATTTCTTATCTTCTATATTAACAGTACACTAATTAATGTCTGAGTATGATTATCGGGTTACCGGTTCATGCATTGATTATATGTGTATATATTGAGGTCGAGAAAATGACATTAACGACCCAAAATTTTATGTTAGGGAAAATTATTAGGAAAAGATATAAAAATTTCAAAAAATTCTAGTATAGACACACTAGGATCAACGAAACCAAAAGAGGGAAATTTCTCTTAAGTTTCATTTCAGTCACAAGGGACAAAAAGCCACTATTTGTCTAACACACGGCCTAAATGCCCCCCTCGCCCCATGTTTTAAGGAATGACTATCCTACTTCAATGAAAGTGCCCTAGATGTCGCTTCAATGAAGCGTCCTGCCCAGATGCCACTTCAATGAAAACACCTGGTCAAGTCCCTGCCCTGATGAAAACACCCTACCCGAACATTGATTGATAAACGTATCCTGCGTAGATGCCGCCTTGATGAAAGTGCCCTACCCAGATGCCTCTTTGATGAGAATACTCGGCCCAAGCCCTTTCTTGATGAATACAGTCTGCCCAAAAGCTGTGACCAGAATACGACTATCAATTGTTGATCGCGTTCAACCAAAACATGGCTACCTAGCCAACCGCGTTCATCCAGAACGTGGACACCCAAAAGACCGCATTCAAACACGAAAGGTAGCACTTGGCTTGCCCTGTTGATGGGGCCCATTTTTGTCAATGCTCCTTAGACGTCATGCTTGGGCTCCATCCTCATCATGAGGAGTTTTCACGCTGATTTTAAACTCCTCATGTTGGTCTCTAGCCTTATCAACACACCAATCGCTCCAACCTCAATGGCGCCCACCCGACTCCGGTCTCAGCGGCTCCTACTGTTGATCTTAAAAAAATCCACAAATATTAAAAATTAAAGAATAATATGGGAATAAAATATAAGAAAAGGAGGGAGGAGGGAGCATGCACAGATGCTAAGTGGGAACGTGATCGCCAGCAACTCGCGGGCCTCAAATGATATTAACAATTAAATAAAAGGGAGGGCTCACACAAAATACCTTTAAAAGTGGGGAGATGTGAGGTCCAACCTTCTCTTCCAATCATCCGGTTGATGAAGAGAACTTTTCTTGATGATTACTCTCACAAAATAAATAAACCAACAAAGAAAGATATAGATTAGAAATCAAGTGTGTGTAGTATCAAATTACCAATATGAATAAACAATAAAGTATGGAAAGTGACACACCTTGTTGGTGTTGGCTTTAAACCCCTATGCAAAGGGTAAGGAAGAAAGATGATGATATGAGGGAGGTGTGAAAGCATTGCACGAGGGAGGTGTGAAAGCGTTGCACAAAGGGAGGATCTCAACGTGGTTGAGATGATAAAATTGCTAAAAGGAAGTAGGGGAGATGACGCATGTGATGCAAACTAAGTTAACAAAAATAAGAGATAAAAGAAGAGAATGCCTTATTGGTTTTGTTTTCTCCAAGGATCTTTAATGTAGCATCAAAGGAGGAAGAAGATCTCCAAGGGATGAAATTTTAGAGCGCATGAGAGACTCCTTCTCCTCAAGAGGCACCCTTCCTTCGAACTCATCAGAGACTCCTTCTCCTCAAGAGGCGCCCTTCCTTCCAACTGAGTCTCCCCATCAATTAAATAATTCAGCCTTATGAACAAGGGAGAGGGGGGGTCATATTTATAGAGGTGAAATTTAAATTTTAATTTCATTAAAAATATAAAATCAAGTTTTATTGAGATTTGGAGAGAGATATTCAATGGACATGTGTCCTCCCAACCTTAGAAAAGTTTAAGGACCCTTTCTCAAGTGGAAAAGGAGGCCAAAACGGAGAAGGAAAGGGATGCTATTCGGAACCGGAGTTCTGTAAGAATTTGCATCCATCACAGTGGGCGCCAATTAAATTAGCGTTAGTCAGACAACTGCCAATTTTGGGTTAAAGAACCGTTAATGGACGGGCCTTACATCCCCTGACCGAAATACAGGCAGTTGACCGTCTCCAAGGCCTCCTGCCAGCCATTCAAGTACCCCAGTTTGTATTGCTCGGAAGTAGCGCCGCCATTCTCTCCAAGCGTCTGCCATGGTGGCCATGGCACTGGCAATGGCTCCCTCCGAAGACGTAGACGTTGGCAAGGAATCTGCAAAGACCCATCATCAGATGAAGTGCCTGACTACTCCGATGGCATTTCATGAGAGAGATTGCCTAGAGACATAGTAGGGCCCGCTATTTATAGGGCAAAGGTGAAGGTCCCCGAAGCGGGGAGGAGCCTTACCGCCACTCCACACCCTCAGAAATCGAAGTGACGGGTCCCCGAAGGACAGGCCTTCTCAGGGTAACTCCCGAGGCGCCACTCTGTATCCCCAGAAGATCTCAAGACAAGTAAAGAAAGCAAGATACGTGACAGATCCCCAACAATTCCAGAACTTGTGAAAAGGAGGAAAGCCTTTCATGCAAAAAGTGAAGGAGTTACAAAAGGAACAACTGCCTCAGTGTCATAAACAAAAAAGAAGAGAGAAAAAGGAGATGCTACAAGGGAAAGTGACTTGACAAAAATCTCCCTAAACCACCTCGGCATCGTCACGTGACCCATCGTTCTCAGGAACTCACGTAGCAACAATGTCCACGATCGACGGGTCTTTCGTCTGGTCAACCAGATGATCCCCACCTGTTGGGCCCTCCTTGACCACCTGCTCGCAGGTACCCAGCTATGACGTCTGCTCTCTGGGTCCAGTCTCCTCGTCACCTAGCTCTTCCTCGCCGCCACTGGCTTCGACACCGAAAGGCGTCGATGGAGGTAGAAGAGAGGACACCGAGGCCCTGGGTCCTCGACTGCAACTCCTCAGCCGCAACTTGGAGTGCAGCCGTCCAACCTTCCTGGAAACCCCAATCACGTGTAGGGCCGAAGACCTCCAGAGCTGCCTAGGTTAGCTCAACCCGGTAGGCCAGCGATGAGCAGAAAGTCTCCACCGCCTCCTCGTAGGTGGCCAAAATCGACAAGAACAGCTCGACTAGCTGCGCCTCCATCTCTTGAACTCAGAGCCTCATAGCCTTCGCGTACATCTCTTGCCTAGATGCATGGGCCTCGACTATCTTGGCTTGGACCCGAAAGAAATCATGTTCCCTCTCCATCCCGATGAGGACCCGCCCCACCTGCTCCAACTACTCTCAGAGCGTAGAAGCCTCCACCTCGGACGCCTCCAAGTGTCCCTCCAGCAACTCACACTTGGCCACCAAACCTGCCTGCCTAGCCCGAGTAGTCTCCAAGTCCCGTGCAACACCATCAAAGTGGTACTTCCATAGGCGGAACACCCTGCCCAACGAGACAAAGTTCTTCACCGTAAGATCTGCCAACTTGTCTTGAGCCCCGAGACCAAACTCCCTTGTCCGGTCCCCAAAGTTCGTAGTCTTGTTGATGAAGGCCTTCGCCTCCATACAAAGGTGAGACATGAGGATGGGCTCCTCCGGCGGCAGGAAATGGGGGCCCGAAGGAACGGAGGGCGATAGGAGGCGACCCTCACCTCCGCCAAGGTGAGTGATTTGTCATCAAGGGTCGGAGCCTTGCCTTTGTTCGGTACCTCCCTCTCGGGAGCAGGTGCCAAGGGAGTGATAGCAGGCTCGATGATGGGCGGGGACGGAGGAGGAATTTCACAAGGAGGTGGAATCTTGGATGGCGACAATGACATGGTCTGACCATGGACTGAGACAGAAGCTCTACTCCTCTTCCTTGGGCGACATTGGCTGTCCAATATCACCAACTCCTCTACATCCAGTGGAATGCGACCACCACCAGGCATGGTAGACTTTGCCTCTACAACACTGGCGGCACCCTCAGAGATCTCCCTCCGAATACTGGAACCCCCACTAGCCTCGGGCACTACGAAGGAGCTCGCTACTGGGATAGCCGCAGGGACTAGATGCTAAAGATGTCCAGGAGCAAAGATGACTGTGACTTGAGGAGTGGCGATTGTCACCTGGTCCGCCCCAGCCTCGACGTGGTCCATGGGAACAGGGGCACACCGTCGCTGTAAGGATCGCAGGGGGACAGGATAAAAATCAGAGATGTGATATCACAGCGGAATTTAAAATTTCTTTTATCTTCAATCCCCGCGGCCCTTGATCTGTTTCCACAAAGAGGAGCGACAGAAGATCGGATCTTCACCTTGCACGGAGTCGGATCCGCGACCAAAGGTTGATTCTTGCTGAGTGATGCTGCTAGCCACACAGGTGCCCGACCTCCAGCATTATCCACGCAGTCCTCAGGTTGAGGGATCATCCTCGTCTCGTCTCTCAACGGCTGCTATCTCACTCGACTCCTCGTCACAGGCACTCGGGGTGGCATGTGACCTTGTGCTCCCATGGGAGAGAGAAAGGGCGACCAGAGAGAAGAGATGGAGGAGGGGCGCCTGCCACAGACGTGGGAAACCCTTGGAGCTTGGCCCATGGTTTCTCTTTGGCATGTATTTATATTAATCCATTCCACTTAACTAATCTGTTTGCTTAAGTATGAAAGGCAGGGACAGGAAAGCTGCAAACACACAAGAGTATACAAAAGGAGCCACTCATGTAACATCAAAATCTCATATATATGCATATATATATCCGAGGTGGTATGAAAAAATCTCCCTAGCTCTCACCACCACTCTCCTCTCGCTAATCACTGCTCTCTGCCTTACCCCTATCTCTAAGAGGAAACTGTAGAGGCCTCATCAACCTCTGGCTGGCAACTGACCTCTCGGCTCAAGCACAATCCTCATTCTCTCTCCTCTGCTGAGTGGAGGAACCCGCCAAGTAGCTAGTACTAGAATAGGTGCTGGGTTACCCCTTGGCCCGTGCTCGCTCCCGGCCTCTCCGGTAGCGCTCCTTCGCTGCTCTCGCATGCTCCTTAGCTATGCCAAGGTGGAGTCTTAGCTCGGATAGCTCTCGCTCTCGCTCAAGCCGCTCCTCACGCTCTCTTAGTCGGTCTCTCCTCTTGACCTCTAGGAGGATCCGCAGCTCCACTACATCTTGGGGTAGCATCTCGGTCTCTCGGCCTCCTCCAACTCTGCAACCCGCTGGTCACAGATCGTGAGCTCAGTGCCAGCCAAAGCAGCCCGAGTGAGCGCATCTTGCAGCTCTACAACCTCCATTATTTGGCATCATCAGCATAATGTTACATGTTCAAGTAAGCGTGGATGGCATTTTGAATACTTACCTACTCAGCTAGGTCGTGCTCTGCCACTTCGGCCAGTGCAACTGCTCCTGCAAGTCGCACCCCTAGCGAGGTGATCTCCGCAGTCGGGTCCCTCGAACTTGAAGAGGCACCTCCTGCCCCTCTGGCTGCCACCCCCTGCTGGGCACGCTGCATTTATTGAGACTGTTAGTGGCTGAATATCAAAAATCCAGGAACAATTAATAGCATATAACAAATGCATGCTCACCAGGGTCTCTAGGTCGGCTCGCGTAGTCGTAAGCTGGGTCTCCAGACTGTGGAGACAGACATGTAGATCTACTCTCGCTGCATCCCACGCATCCTGCATGGGTCATTCATTAGTTGCCATATCTCTGAAGCATGTAAATTAAATTTAGAAATATTTCATACGTACCCCTCTCGGCCTCATCTGAGGCCGGTCTGCATATGTCTCCCAGTAGCACTGAAGGTACATCGAACTGTCTAGAGTGTGGGAGACGACTGGGATCCCGCCTCGCTGCCAGTCTGCGAACTGCTCCCAGAACTACAGTCGCCAATCAGTTGCAGTCGTCTGTCCTCGTGTCTTCCGCCCGATCCCACGTGGCTCCATAACCTTGACCCATTCCTGGTGTAGGCCGAGTGTCCTCATCACCAACCTAAGCCATAGTGGCTCGATCTCATTCAGGCAGTGAACCCAGAGGTCACGCCCAAACCGAGGCCGGCCCGCTACGACCTAAGGCTGGCCCTCATCGGGCATCCCTAGGAATGGCCTCCATACAACCTACATACATTTATTATATTATTACATTTTCATAAAGTAGGAAACAAAAGCACATGCATCATATTCACATGCATACCAGTGAAGGGGGTAGTCTCAGAACTCCCGTCTAAGGACCATCAACTCGTAGGCGTGAGGCACCCCGATCAAGCACGGAAGCCAACGTCGTGCCAGTGGGTAGGAGTCTGCATTCCCAAGTCGGGGGCCTACTCGGTCCATCGGCATGTAGAGGTGACTCCACACCTGCATCCATTAGCATTTATTAGACGTATGCATAATCACATTCGTAATCATCATAAGCATTTAACTAAAATGACAAAAGAGAAAATGCATACCTGAAGAAAAGGCGAGAAGCCGCTAACAATCGTCTCATGACCTGTCCCCGTAGATAGGTCGGCTATCAAGTGCGCCAGTAGGGCGGCTCCCCAAGCATACCGCCCTACTCCATCTAAGTCCTCCAGGATGCACAAGAACTGGCAGTTGATATCATCTCCCTTTGTCCCCAATAATAATCTCCCGAGCATCAGAAATAGAAACCTCCTAAGATCCATGTCAACCCTCTCCCTCTGATCCGGGTCCTGGCAGTAAGTAGCCCTAACCCTCGCAGTCAGCCTCTCTGCGAACTCCTCCAGCGACTCACCCGACCTCTGTCGAGAGTCTCCTAGCCCCAGGGCCCATGTCAAGTCAGTCCTGTAGACCATTCTATAGTCCCTCGGGGTATTGGCTACCGTCTCTAAGCCTAGAAGCCTCCGAGCTAGCTCACCGTAGTCCTGGATGGTCACCCCACTCACAGCCTCACTGTCTACCCTCAGCCCGGTGATCCGGGCTACATCCTCTAGGCTCAACACCATGTGCCCCTAGGGCATCAAGAATGCTCGGCTATCCCAATCCCATCTCTCCCTTAGCACCTGAATGAGAATCAGACCAAGACATACCGGCTCGATGCTGAGGAAGGGTCCGAAGCCCATCGCCTCCACCCTCGCCCTCTAGAAGTCGGGCAGTCCATCGTAGGCAGCCAGCACCTGAACCCAGGAGATACGGGTCTGTATTAACCCCTGCAACAAAAAAAGAAGAAATGAATGTAAGTAAAAATAGGTTAACTATGGATTGACTTAAGTGATTTCAGTTAACTCACTCTTAGTCTAACTTCCTACCAAAGTGAGGGTTTAAGATTTATATGAATGTTGGGAGCAATTTGCCATTCACTAACATAAACAATGGATATTAATCATTTTGAAATATTATAATCTAGATCATGTAAATTATGTATAATTCTATAATCAGGTTAATTTTCACGTTAAGAAGTATAATAAAAATTTAAACGCAAGTATAACCACAAGATTTAAGTTTGTTGGGTAGAGGCGAAAAAGTGTTGCCTCGGTCTCGTATTATAGTTTTGATATTTACTAATCAAAAGAATGCGCTTCACGCGTGATTTTGTTTTTTAAAATTTTTATTTGAAATAATAAATATTTAAACATTAAAACATGATTCGCCGTTACCCAAGCAGTGACTCTGACAAATTGTTGTGATTTCACTCTCTAAGGTTACATAATTACGCACATGCATACATCCAAACAAAGAATCCCGGCCGTCCATCTTCATGTTTGGCACATGTGGTGTCATAGTTGGGTAGTGCCTACCTGTTAATGACAAGGCTAATAAGAAATGGAAAGCTTGGCCCACATTATGGCGAGTAAAATTACGAAAGGGAAAGAATCAAATGCATAGATGATACACAGAAGTATGTAACATTTCAGACAACTGCAGAATATGAAACTGAGTTCAAAACATAAATAAAGAAAGCTAATGGGACAACAAAGAGCTGCTACGTGTTCAAATATAATACACTTGTTTCGGTTGCACAAGATTTTGCCGTGACAATGGATCTATCATTCGGTGCAGAATAGAATTTCTAAGCAGACTGAACTCTGGTCCACCCAATTCCACCTCAAAAAGTGGGGGGGGGGGAAGAACTTTAATAGGAGCCCCTAACAAGAAATGACCATGTACATTTGGACACTGCAAAAAGTGGTATCCTTTGTACATGCTGGAAAGAGATACCAACAGCACTGATACACCCTCCACAGACTGTAGACGTTTGTGACCATACTCGAGGAACAGACTGGAACAAAATGTTTGTGCATCATTTAAATTGCATACAACTGCTGCTGCAAGGGAGGACTTTGCCAGAATAATAGGCAACAAAACGTGTCCAACAGTGTGTTTAGACCTAAAGGAATCTAAGAATGCATTGAAAAGCGGTTCAGATGGGTCAAACTGTCGCTTGCCAAGCCACAAAAAGTTCAAATTGATCATAAATCATTCATAGTCTGCAAAGGAATATGGCAGCCACAGCAATTAGAATGTCAAACTTTACCTATTTCCATCCAATTGCCAATAAAAACTGATTGTGAGAGAAAACCATGAAGTATGAAGAGGAAACTGTACAATTTGTTAATAACACAGACAAGAAGAGTTGCACTCACCACCAAAGAACAGATGTAGTCTGGGAAGGTGCATTCGCAAGGTGTGTAGAATCGGATCAGAACGGGCCAGATTTGTCCAATCTGATCAGTCTTGGGCCGACTGATCTGAAGTAGACATAATTTGTTAAAAAGAAACGCCACATGCTGAGGCTGAATTCTCTATGTGTGGGGATGAGTGATAGCACCCATCATCCTCCGTCAGCTTCTCAATGATATCTGAGTAGGTGCGTTTGCAAGGTGTGCAGGATCGGATCAGGACGGGTCAGATCTGTCCGATCTGATCGGTCTAGGCTGACCGATCTGATACTGATCACATGATCCCAATTCTAATCCTAGGATTGCCTGGATTTGCCGAATCAGCCAATCCTGGTCACCCTTTGAAATTCTTAACCTTTTCTGAAAGAATTAAATCTATGATGTATCAAGCACACTCAAGCATGTAGCACGCATTTAATTACACTCTTTTCTCTTTAGCTAACTTTTTAATTTCCTCGTGCATTGATGATTTGTGTTTTAACACAGTATTATATGTATCTTTATCGTTAGAGGCCTCTACCAAGAGAGGAACAAAGTCCTGTATGAGAAGATTGTAATGTTTGACAACACAAGACCTTCGAACCTTCTACAAGGGTTTCCGCATGAGAATCTGAGTTGCTAGAAGTACCAGCTGCTCTACTCCATCTCTCCAAGATATACCACACGTTTTCAAACAAACTATATTTTACAAGCATAGCATTCCATTCCTAAAAAAATTCAGCAACCCATTGGGTTCGTATGGATTCCCCTCCACTCGTGGGAAAGCAGTGGCCCTCTTCTCTGTTGTAGCGAAAATCTCCATGGCACCGTTGCTGCTGCCGGAGAACATCATGGAGCTGGCAGAGGTGTCTACCATGTGCTGCACTGTCCCAGAGGCGGTGCAAGTGCGGAGGACGCCCGGTACGCCCTCCACGGCAACCGGGATCGCTCTACCGCCGTAGTCCTCGGTGATGAAGTCCGTGGGCGTCGGTGGGATAGTGTGGGCGCAGTAGAGTCCGGTCGGGAGAATCAGACCAGAACAAAATTGTAATTGATCTGGCAGAAAAAAATCACCCAATTCTCTTACAGTGAACTGGCGGAAAAAAACTGCCTAATTCTCTTATTCATCTTTCCCCTCCCCGCTTGGCCGGCTGAAGGCCCCTCCCTGTGTGGAGGTAGTTTTGGTTGTAATCCATTAACCCCCACCCCAAGATCCCCCCTCCTGTGTGAGGCGTAGTGGTGTAATCTTTTGAGCAGGTCGAAGCGTCCTCGCCGCGGTGTGAGTAAACCCCACGCTTCCCCGCGCGCCTACGTCTCCGATCGGGACTAGTTTCTTCAAAGCGGTCGAGTAAGCCCTCTCTCCCTTTCTCTAATTACAGTGCTTTCCATTCAATGTTAGCTCATAGCTATGCTGGCCGGTGAGAGAGAGTGCCCGATCTCGCAAGTCCCAGACATCGAACGACCACTGTGGGAGTGAGTGTTACCTGTGCCCTCGGCATCGGGTCAGCCACTAGGATTGGACTAGTCATACCCCTTTAGGAGACCCTCTGGCCTTGCTGGCCCTCTACCAGCAAGGGACCAGCCCTCACATCATCCACTCAGCATCGTCGAGTTACCCACGGGATCAGGGTGAGTGCCGGGTGAGTTGGCCACTGATTTCGGCCTGTTCAAGTTGCGAATTATGCTTGCAAGTTAGGTCCAAGGCCGTATCACATCAGACACAGGGCGGGAATGCACTAACCAATGTGAAATGGAGAACCTAGACTCAAAGTAGTATCTAGTACCTGGTGGAGATATTGATCCGATGATCCAACTCACGCATGTGTGCTACCTTTCTAATAGGCTTAACCTATCTTTTCATTAACGTCTTTTAATATACCAGATATAGGAATGAATCCAACATCTTGGACTGACTACCCTAGACTCAGACCGTGCTCTGATATCAAATTGATGTGGGACGACATGAGACTTGACACAATCTCGATGCGAACCTTGGACTCTATAAGATGATGCGACTAAAATGACGATGCGACCAATGACGACACGAATGACTTGGCACCTAACGGGGTTCTTGAAGAGGCAAACATGCCCCAAACAAGAAGTACTCAGTCATGATCGTCCCTAGCTAGAGAAATGTGTGGATCTACGCGTTTGAGAAATCGGCACTGAGTCTCAGGTGGTCAACTCACTCTCATGCACAGATCGAGTCACGAGATGTGTCACGCACTCACTCTTACAGCGGTGGCTAAAATTAACGAGATAGGAATCTAACACACACATGTAGTGGCTTAAGAATAAATACGAAACAAGCAAGCAAGACGAGTAGGGTGGCGTGTGTACCTCCACGCTCGAGGCATGGGGTAGACGTCCCGGCCAAGACCCGTAACTCCCGGTACAGTAATAAAATTTAATTACAGTAGTGAATTTACAGTCCACTCCATGCAGGGAGGTAATATGCTACACAATGGATCTGAGAGCACTGATGTTGGGTTGACAGGCAACACGTCGGTGGGGTTCCAAGGCAGACGCGGGCTGTGGCTTCGGATCTAAAATATGTTGGCCGACATGACAACAAGCAGAGGCGTCCAAAGGGATGACAACCTCCAAGGACCTTCTGAAGGCGGTGGAGTGTCCCTGGTCAACCCCTAGGAGTGGCGGTCACTTGTTCTGCACCGGCGTATTTCCTGAGGATTTAATTGGTGACCTCCTTTTGCTGGCCTGTCTCGGGACAGAACTGTGCACTCCGCCGAAAACGCTTGCTGTGCTTAGATTCGGAGATAGATCGGAGCGAAACCAATGCCGTTGAAAAGTAGACTTAAAGAGCTACAAATATGTGAACTTCACATCCATCCAACGGTCTTATTTGAAATGAAAAACTCTGCAACAAGGTATCTCGATCTAGTAGGGGTGTAGGGCAGACTGTGATCTGTCTGTAGAAGGGGTTTGACCAAAGGGGAAATGATGGATCTGGGTGATGGGATTAATTTGGGTGAAATAGGGGGAAGGGAGGATCACGCACACCAAAGTTAGTGGCGATCTGAGGTGGTTTGGAGGGTGGGAAAAATAGATCTTCAGGTTATTGTCTCACAGATCTACACATCGGCAGGCTGTGAGGGGTGGAAAGATGAAGGTGGATAGAGGGTCAAACGGTGGCAGATCAGCATGAAAATGGATCTAGAGTTCGGGGAGGACGTGGGGAAGAGGTCCTCAAAATTTTAGGTTGATCAGATAGCTGGATGAGGAGAACAAACCTTTTTACATAGCTTTTGTCTAAGAATTTCAGGATTTTGGACAGTAGGGTGGAAACTGGGTTGTGGGGGCTCGGCGGCGACACGGATGGCGGCGGTGGCTGAGATTCACACTCAGTAGAGGTGATAAAGCTGGGAATCACTCCCAGGAAGAGGGCATCACACCCGCATTTACAGCCTTCACATCTGTAAGGACGAAGAAGGAGAGAGGAGAGAGGGGCACCCTTGGCCCTTGCATACGAATTCTGATTTTTCTTCTCATTAATTCTATAAAAAATATGTTTACAAGACATTTTATAACCCTAGCCAAATGACCATTAGTACCCTTAGATCTAGGGTTAGGGAGGGGCACTTAGGGGATGGAATATTTAATTCCCCCACATGGGGACAAAGAAGGGGGTGCCCCCCCTCTCTTGCTCCTAGGAACAAGGATGAACTTTAACAAAAAAGGGCTAGGATACAATCCCACCAAAAGGAAAGAGATTGACATGAAAACTATCACCTTTGTTTCCTCTTCAAATGTATCCACCTCGACCACAAATCACATTCAAAGTAAAGGAAAAGAAAAAATGGAAGAGCCCCAAAAGAAGAACCCTGAAATTCCTAAGAAAACTAGTCAAAAATTCTAGTCAGGTCGATCCAATCCTTAGCCCAGGTCTGCACATACTCAGAGTAGAAATGGTCTAAAGGGCAACACAGGTCGACACTATCATCAGCAAAGGTCGACACCTTCTTGGTCATCACCCAGTCCGATGGCTAGAAACATCCCATCAGGTCGACACTTAGGTTACAGGAGGTTGACACTTCCACCAAACAACAACCGTTATGATTGAGAAGTACAGGGGATAGGTCCCACCCCTGTACCTGCCAAGGCTTGGCGGCCTGCTTGTGATCGAGCCCCTCCTATTCATTCTGGTCCCTCTGCTCCTTACCTGTCGACTGCTATTGTTCCCCCAGTTGATACTGTGCAGCCTGCCCCCTCTCCTGTCAGTGCTGTATCTTTGCAGGTGCCTAGTGGCCCTTCCAGGCCGTGTGGTGCCTCTACTGGTTTGGCCCTTGTCTCCACTGCGCCAGCCTTGGCCTCTGCGCAGGGGGTCGACCCTGCTCCTGGTCTTCTCCTCTGCCCACTTGTGGACCCTGGGTGCGTTATTTCCTATGTCTCCTTGGTGCTGCATCTGCCCGTGGGATACCACACCACCGCAGACCTTGGATCGTCTACTGTCCCACACGTTATCGGCTCTCCTGTTGGCTCTGCTCTGGCATCTTTTGCTACTCCCTCCATGGCATCTCTCGCAACTCCTTCGGTGGCCTCTGTGCTCGTCTCAAGCAGCTCCCCTGCTGCTACTGGTGTCAAGGTCATGGGTGTTGCCTCTACAGCTCTAGTCCTGCCAAGGGTCCCTATGGTTCCTCCATCGGCTGCGGATGCCCATCCCCCTATGTCTTTGGGCCCTGTCTCGCCCACTCCGGCTAAAGTGCTTAATGCTGATGCCCCTTCCTAGTCTCCTAGCACAGCCCCCATGCATGTCACGTCTATGCTCGTGGGTGCTGCCCATACAGCCTCGGTGGCCCATGCCCAGGCTATAACGACAGGTCCTGTTCTTTGCCAAGGCTGTGTTGCTAGCCATCTGCCCCCTACTGTTGTTGGTCTTGGGTCTACCCTTATGCATCCCCCTGGCCCTTCCTGTGTTGGTGATCTCTGCCCTCCAGGGCTGCCTAGGTCTGCTGGGGCTTCTTCTGAGGATCCTCCACCCTCAGGTGTGGTCTTTGTCTCCTCCTCAGCCCCTACTGGGCTGCCCGCCGCATCTCCTGCTTCGGTTGACTCGCTAGGGGTGGGGGGCGCCCCTCACGCACCTACTGCGACTTCTGGCCCTCCTCCACCCGTTGTAGTTGTGGCATCCTTGGCGCCGCGTTTGCCTGCTCTAAAGACCCACGCCGTGGTGCTAGCCCTTGCAGCTGACCTCCCCGGCGATGCCTCGACACCTCATGTTGTTGTTCCCTCGATGGTGCAGCAGGCACCCTCGCCGTCTGACCATAGGTTCCACTATGCTTATGAGCATGCCTCAGCGCATGCCACACTTGAAGCTATCCCTTCACTACCACCCTATGCTGCTGCATCCAGCCAGCCTGTTCTCGACGTCTTTGAAGGTTCGGTTGACGTGCAGGGCATGGAGTCCTCTGAGTTGGGCATGGCTTACCATGCTCTGGCTGTTGGTTTGCTGCCCACTCCTACTGCTATCCCCGTCCAGGCTGACCCCAATGACCTTGGTGGTTCGGTTGATGAGCTGGGCCTGGAGTTCGATGAACCTCCCTTCCAACCCACCCGCAGGAGGAGCCGGAGGTCCCAACACCAGCCAAGCACCAACTACCCCCCGTTCACCCTACAGCTTATGTATTCCAGAGAGCTCTAGTTGGCTGTCTCTTTGGTTTGCCTTGTTTGGGCTCATTTCTGTACTAGGCCTTATTTGGTTCTGGGCTTTCTCTCAGCGGTTTATTAGGTCTTTATCCCTTCTGTTGTATGTGTCCCCTTTCGTCTCTATAAGTTTGGGTGCCTTTTCTTTTCCTCCCCTCTCCCTATACTGTTTCTGTCCCTTTCCTACTTTATTATATGAAAATGGTTGCCTGGTGGCCGGGGTGGAACGTCCATTCCCTTCCACAATGAAAGGGTGAACGGGAATCCTCGCCTCACCTTGCAAGTATTGCCTTTGAGTTAAAAAAGTACATGGGACAGGTCGACACTTAGGTTATAGGAGGTCGACACTCCCACTAAACAAAACATGTTATGAATGGGTAGAACATGGGAGAGGTCGACACATACACCCACACAGGTTGACATAGTCCTACTACTTGGACAGTTATGACTCATACACACACAGACCTAGTCAAACTCATTTCCCTATGAACGACAACACTTTCTATCAATCAAAAATAAATAACTGGAACCAAAGACAAACCTTTTCAAACATCCCTCTACCCACCATGAAAATCCCAGGTCCTAATTCCTTCATTTGATCCATGTTCAAAGCCTATAAATAGGCTGGTTCCAATCTACCCTGTGGATTCTGAGTTTTGGGACAGAACCATCACCAAGATTTCAGAGCCTGTAATTTCCATTCAGACTGTTGGATGGTTCTGAAATTCAAGTATGTTTAATCTCTTTGAGTGCTCTTCGCAATGGCGCTAATCTCGTCTCGATCCGACGTCGTGGCTGGACGTACCGGCCATTCTCGTCAGAGCGCGCAGAGTTGGCCTGAAACAGAGTTGCGGGACGGCCTTGAGAAGTAATTCCCAAGAGATCGCCCGCCTCCTCTCCGGTGATCGCCGCTCCCAGGGGTCGACCTGAGGCACTCTAGGAATTCCCTTGCCCATCGCTGCAGCCAGGAGCCACCCTGGACATTACCATACCAGCAATGGGTCTCACGTGCTGTCCTGCGGGTCTGAGTGAATAGTGCTAAATCGGCCGACCGCGTCCGCCCGAGCGCCACTGACTGCTGCCCGCCAACCCGAGATTTGAGCTCCCAGACCCCACATGTCACCTATTACCTCCCTATATGGAGTGGACTATAGGATTAATTATGTAAATTAATAATTATTGTTGTATCGGGGGTTACGGATCTCGGCCGAGAAGTCTTCCCCATGCCACGAGCGTGGAGGTACACTCGCCTCCCATCCGTTGTCATTTTGCTTAGCTAGTATACATTCTAGATGTGTTGCTTGCGTGTTAGTTTACTCTCCTAGCTAGCTCACATTTAATCATAGTTGTGAGTTGTGAGTGTGAGACCTGTTCCGTGACTCAATCCGAGTGCGAGAGTGAGCCGACCACCCCAGACTCAAAGCTGGTTACTCAACCGTGCCGATCTACACATTTCCCTCGCTGGGGATGACTGTGAGTGAGTACTTCTATTTGGGGCACATTCACCTCATCAGGAACCCGGTTAAGTGTCGAGTCTTGCGTGTCATTGCTGGTCGCGTCATCCCAAGGAGTCGCATCATCACTTAGAGTCCTAGTATTCGAGTCGAGTCTTGTAGTCATCCCGTATCAAATTGGTATCAGAGCCAGTTTGAGTCTAGGGTAGCCATTATTTTCAAAAGATAAAAAAAAAGTCTTTTAAAATTGCATTGCATCCCCAAACTCTGGTATATCAAAAGATGTTACTCGGAAGGTTAGGTTACGCCTAGCCGGAAGGTAGCCCCTCGTGTCGAGTCGTACCTTCGGGTTAAAGCCTCCGCCACGTACTGGAAGTTGGGTTAGGTCTAGGACCTAGAGTTGTCGTGTATTCATGTTCATCATGTAGCATTCCCAAAGTTTCAAATGGACTACAAATCACCCAGGCGATATGAACGTTGGCACACCCATGGGCTGGGAAATCATCCCCTCCACTTCTGTAGGCCCGAAGTCTTGGACTTTTATGGCTCCGACGTCCCGAGTGACTACCTACATTGGGAAGCCGCCATGGACAAGTATTTCGATTGCTATACTATGTCAGGCACCGTGGAGGTCAGTTTTGCCAAAAAGAGGCTTATCCACAAAGGTGCCTGGAAATGGGAGGGCGTTGAACGCATGAGGGATATTAGGAGGCAAATGCCTATCGAATCATGGCGGGAGATGAAGGATGAGCTCAGGAAGATCTACTTGCCCTGCCTAGTCACCTCCAACTGACCCCACCCAATCACCGCCAATCAAGTGGGTCATAGTCGGAGATAGAGGGACCCACATGCAGACGATCCTAGACCCAAGACTAGGCTGAGCCATTATAAGTAAGTCCACCATGATGCTCATACTCTAAACCCCACCATTGCTGAACTCGTGCAAATGTTGTCGGATCGAGTGGATAGGAGATGTGCTTTTATCGAGTCCCTGGTTTCCCCTTGCCCACCTCCGAGACAGGACGAAACCAAGCACGAGCCTAAGGAGGTAGTGGCCGAAGGTCTCACCCCTCTAGCCATCCATTATGGGAATAGTCCTTTCCCCAACCAGTGTCCTTCCCATTCCCATAGCTTAGAGGACCCACTTTCAGAGGATGCCCATTCCAGGCTTATTCCAGTGGAGTTATGAGGCTGACCAGGAGTCGGCCAAGGAGTACCTCGCTGAGGTTGAGGACTTAGAGAGTAATGTCATGGAGGTATCTACCCCGCCCACCTTGTCCATGGTGGTTGTGCCATCTGCCGACCCTGTTTTGTCACCCACCCCTTCAATTCACTCACCATCATCTGTAGATCCCCTTGTCGAGCCACTCTTACCTCTCGAGGGAGGGCTTGTCATTGGAGAACCCTAGCTAGTTGGTTAAGAAAGAGTCCACTTCTAGATATCTCGATTCCTTGCTACCCACCCATGGAATCAACACTCCCAATTGTACCCCTTCACTCCTTTCACACCACTTTGCAGTCTTTTTACTTTGTGGAAACTGTGAAGGACTTTCTTAGGAGTTTAAATTACCAATGGGAGTTGACATATATGCTGGCCTTAGGGTATGACCAACCCTATAGTCATAGCTTCACGCACCCTGCTTTGGTGCCAGAGTCTTTTACCTATATCTTCTAGGCTTTGACGACCACTCACGCATTACAACTCCCTTCGGTTGTGCCTTGCCGACTTGTGGTCAGGAATATACTTCAGTTCTGTGAATTTCACCGCCAACAGGGGCATTTGGTCGAGGATTGTCCCGAGTTTCGGGATTATCTTTATGATTTGGAGGATAATAAGAGTATTGATTGGGCCGCCATTCATAAAGGTATTTTAGATCTTCGTAGCAAGGAGCAGCAAGAAGCGTCACTTAAGCAGCCATCTCCATCACTACAAGAACAAGGGCACCCATGTGATTCCACTTCGTCTAGTGTTGCACCCACTCTATCATCCGCTCCGTCGCCTAATCCATCACCCGTTCCCTCACCTATGTCTCCCCCTACCCCATCACCATCTCCTACCCTGGCTCCATCGCCGCCACCTACCCAAGCCTCCACTCAGGTGGGTACATCTACCCTTCCTTCACTCCCGTTGCCACCCCCACTTCCGCTCCTAACATCGCCTGACATGTCATCTCGGCATGAGGACGGTGGGCGTTGCGTCCCTTCTCGCCTTCATCATCACCGTCTTCTTTGCCGGCACCATCTCCATCACCTCCCTCTTCATCATCCTCATTGCCCGTGTCGCCTCTGTCTCTGCTACCTTTGTCCACTCCATCTCCATTGCCGTCACCATCTCCACCCTCTCCTCTGTCATCTCTGCCCGAGCCTGAGCAAGCTACACATTTACCCTCACCTTCGCCTTCGCCTTTACCCCTACCCACGGCCGTGCCTACCATTGCCTCTGCACCTTTGCTGCCTTTACCTCCACCAGCACCCGAATCTATCTTTATGATCACGCCTTTACCTACATCCGAGCCTACCATTTCCTCCACACCTTCTCCTTTGCATTTACTACTGGCTAGGCCCGAGTCTATCATTGTCGCTATCCCTCTTCCACCTCCTATCGTATCTTCCAAGCCCTCCACTTCGCCTCCTATTTCCACCCCACGGAGTGGGTGTGCGCTACCTTTGGTGCCCCTTGGGTTTGGTCCCCAGGGAGAGCATGAGCCAGGTCAGGGCCATTCAGTGCCGGTTGTTCAATTCAAGATTCAAGATTTCATTTGCCACATGCCGATCCAGGTCCTGGTCTCTGGCTATTTTGGGAATGATGAGCTTCCACTGCCTATGATGGTTGCTAAGAAAAGCTCCCTCGCATTGGTGCTAGTTTCATCTCAAGTGAGGCCGGTGGCAATCTCATTGCGCACCAAAGTTTCTATCATTGATGATGCTATCACTTCTCGCACCATTGCCGTTCAGATAACTGGCCAAGAGGGGCTCTCCACCCGTATTGTGCTAACTCATATGGCCGCTAAGGATATTATGAGTTCTATGTTCAAGGGGAAATTGGCCGTATTCGTAGCATTCTCCAAGGACATTCTGCATACCTTATGCAATCTCTCTCAGTTTATCAATACGCGGGCCACATCAACGCCGTGTATTGCTCTCCCTCATATTCATCCTTCTCTTATATCAAGGGAGTTATGCTTCAAGCCTGATTGCCGAGTGGAATTTTTAAATCTCATGATACTTGTGCCAAAAAATGAGACTCTGTTGTTCCATGATATTTAACATTTTGAGGAGTTATCTGTCCAAGAACGTCTAATTATTGTTAGCACCGGGTGTCTAGGGGAAACCATCCTGATGAAGCTACATGTTCATAATCGGGACAGGCCATCTTCCAGGTCGGCCCATTATTTGAGAAGATGTTACAGATTAAGAAGCCCAGAGGTTTGAGCCCGCGCCAGGCAAGTCCATTGTCGAGAAGTTTCGGCCAAGAAGAGGCGATGACGAAAGTACAAAGGCCGTCAGATGTGCACTCAGGGGTCCACTTCTCTTTCCCATCCTTTTCATTCATCATTTCTGTTGCTTAGCTCCAACCCTTAGGTGTCATATTTTCCCTCGTCAGATCCTACTTCTATGATCTTCTCCTCTCTTTCGGGGTCCGCAAGCTGCCATTCCTCTTCTTCTTCCCATCCAGAGCTTTCGGATTCTTCTTCCTCTCACAATACTAGGCCCCTACCTATGGTATCATTTCGTCCCAATCTTGGGACCTCTGCCGACTCTTCTTATAATTTGGAACCTCCGGATCATTCCTGTCGTCCTGATTTCGAGGCATCACTTGATTCTCCTTCCCCAGAACTTTCGGGTGTTGTCTCTGATTCTCCTCTGACCCTGTTGGATGCCCATGATTGTTCTTCTCTGACCTGGCCAGATTATTACTCTCCTTCTTCCTCACCACCGCAATAATCTTCTCCTCATCTCTCCATTCTTTCCTCTTCACCCTTCTGGGGTCCTTGCCCTTTTTCATGCTATTTTTGAGGCTTTAGTCTGCCTTGATCTTAGCTGATACTTGCTTATTCTGTATTTGGTTCCTTATTATCAGGGCCTCGGTGCCTTAATGAGGGAGTTCTAGCCCTCGTCTCTCTTCTATTTTATCCTTCTTCATCCGATTTGGTGTCTGCCACTTCTCTCGTGTCAAGGAATCATTGATCTGTGTGGATGCATGGCATGACAAGTTATAAGTTTTTACAAGTTTTTGTAAGCGAACCCATCGATTTCGGTCGACCGAGGAGTGGTTCGATTTCAAACTGAACCCGTTCGTCGCCCAGCTCACATGGCGGTCACTCTAGTGACCGTTATGTGTTTAACGCACCGCCTCTGGCGCGTTATACTCATTTGGCGGACCACACCTGGTCCGTTATGCTCATGCATATGTTAGATAGGTCGTAAGTATAACGCCCCCGTCCATGACCGCTATAGTCATGGGAAAACTATGGATTTTCCACGTTCAGGTGGCCTTAATGGACCGCCCCTAGACCGTTATAGTTTCTGGGTCGTTAAGTGTAATAAAAATCACTCGGGTAGTCATAGCGGACCAGTGGAGGCGCGTTATGCCACATAACTTACCGTCACAGATCCGTCATGGCCGCTGAGTCTGGGATTGGGGTAGATGAGAATGACGGACCAGAGGAGGCACGCCATGTTAATTTAACGCACCCCACCTGATCCGTTATGATGTATGACAGGGTAGAACTGATCCGTTATGTGCTATAACGGGGCAGCTCTGATCCGCTATAGTCTCTGCTATCCTAAGAGTAATGAATTGTTATTCTAATGTATTCTTCACCATGTTTTAGTTATTTTATGAATAAAAATACATCTTTATGTCCCAGTGGAGTTACTTTCTCTTTCCTCGTGATGAAGCCACTAGTCGTAACCCATCGACCTTAGTGTCGGCCCACCTGGGAGAGGTGGAGCGGTGTTCTCGTCTAACGATTTTTAGGCTAGTTACTGTGGGCCCCCGCGGTTACCGTAGCATCTTACGGGGGAAAAAACTAGCTAGAGACCTGACCCTAGGCAGGGGTCGGTGTGTGCACACATGGTCAGAGGCTTGGACTGACACTAACGAGTGTTACTCTGACTAGTTCTTGTTCTGGTACTTTCTATGCCTCTCGCTCGTTGTGTTTGTCTGACTTACGAGTTGCCTGAAACGCAGTGTAAGCCGTCAGTGGACGCTTCTGATTTCTAGCTTCTGGTGAGTTCTCCGTCTCTCACTTCACCTGGTTAGTTAAGGTTTATTCTACCAGTAGATTTAGCCTCTGTCGCTATTAAATTATATTAAATTGGCATATTGATAGCTGTTTAAACTGCTTAGTTAGATTTTACAACTTTACAGTTCATGTATTTAAATTATGCCAATGCTTGTTTATTGCATAAATGCATACTCTAATTGCCTTATATTTGCATGCCTGCTTGTTTAGTTGCGTGGTAGGGTTTCGCGTGACCCCTACTGAGTTTGGCTATGATTCACCCTTCTCCTTTTCAGGTGAGCAACCGCAGCCTTCGACCGGAGGACCCCGTGTTTTTCCCGACCGTGTTTAGCCAGCCAGCTAGTGTCGGTGGAGTCTCCTTTGTACTTTTCACCGGGGTATGTCCCGTGTAGTTGTACATTCAGACTTTCTTTAGTTGTGGACTTGTTCTTTTGGCAATTTTGGACTAATGTATATTGACTATCACTCTGATATATTTTAATTACTTCCACATTTCAGTTTAAAATACTATTCTAATTTAATTTACAGATGGTGTAATTCCAATTCCTTATATGCTCCCTCAATAAACTACCCCAACCCTTCAAGGGCCTCATCAGCCTCTTAGGTGACTTCCCCAATTTTTAGTAGCGGTAATCTGATGCTACATCAAGTTATCGGTACCCGGAGCTCTGGGTCATTACAACTTACACTTGCCCCAAATGCTACTCAACTGAGCCTAATTTTGGCTCAGGAGTAGGAGGGGGACAAGTGGGGAGAGGGAATTCTACCGCCCAGAAAGGAATGGCGAAACGAGGTCCCGCCAGACCAAACGAGGCCCAACTCCTATGTGTGACAGCCCCTCTGAGGCCCACTAAGCCCAATAACTCACTCGGACTATGCACTTCCTAGGCGACCTTCAGGTTTGAAAGTCTGAGCATCAGGTCGATCGGGAGGTCCCTTTGAGACCCCATGCATCCTGCCCGAGCCTTGCACCTATCGCTCAGGAAAGCCCCCTGGAGCCAGCACCTAAGGCTTGGACAGACTGACGAAGGCTTATCCATGCGACTGTTGCGCTCCCTTTAAGAGCAGGGAGATTGTGGGGATAATGGCGATTAAGAGCCCTCGCGCCTTAACGAGCCCACGATGGAGACGTAACCTCCCTTGAAACTCTTCGACTCGCAGGGCTCTGACATTCATGAGTCGCTATATAAACCAGGGAAAATCTCTACCTAGAGGTAAGCGCTATTGAGCGATATCAACCCTGAGCTAGAGCCACTTCACCACTTGGTGGAGAGAAATCTCGCGCCCTCATCTCCTTCTCTTTCCCCCTTTGCATCAGAGCTCTATTACAGTCATTGACTTGAGCATCGGGGGGTTTTCCCAGGGGATTCATCCTGGGGCACCTCTAATCTATTTTCCCTTTTACAGTTCTAGTATACGTGGACACCATCCTAAGCTCAGGCGCCACGCGAGATAACCCCTCTTCACTACGTGACCCATACTTTTGGGTACAGACCTGCACGGACTTTGCTAGCTTAGCTACAGTGTGTGTTCTGACTTCAAGACATGCACGGACTAACTCCACAGCTGATAGCAGGCAGAGCATGCAAGGAGTTTGTTGTGAGGGATGTGCACGGACTTGCTTGCCAAGTTGATGAAATTTGTGAAGCAAAGCAAACATGTACGGACTCATGTTTCAGAGAAACATGCACGGACTTTTGTATGCTCGGACCTTGCTACAGTATGTGTAGACTTCAGACACAAAAGATGCAAGGACTTATAGAGCAACCAAAACATGCACAGATGTAGGTTTTTATGAAGCAGTGACAAAACATGCACGGATGCATGTTTTGTGAAGAGAACAAGCATGGGCTTAAACATAAGTAGCACACATCAAGATAATATGCACGGGGTTTGACGTGCACGGACATTGTGTGCAACCCAATCAACAATACACTATGTCCAGAATGTGCACGGGGTTTGACGTGCACGGACATTGTGAAGGCGTGCACTGACATGGTGTTAAAACTAAAACATGCATGGACTTGTCTTCCTTCTAAGTAGAATGTGCACGGACTCATGTTCTTGGCCAAGGCCAGAACATGCATAGACATTACAATGCATGGACTTAGAATGTAGTGGACTGCAATGTGCATGGACTTCTATGGAGACACTGTACATACACGGACTCAGCATAAAACATGCATGGACTAGCCAAGATATGCATGGACTCTGTTGCCAAACAAACGTGCACTGTTCATGCACGGACTTGAACATGCTCAGACTTGGTTTAGTAAAATGTAGGCAGACACTATTCATGCACGGACTCAATGATGGATTTAACATATATGCATGGACATGAGTGTGCGATAACAAGAAACCTACTCAGACTTTGGCGACCCAAAACATGCATGTACTTACATAATGCTCGAACTTGTTCTAAGCAAGACAATGTGTACGGACTTTGCTCACAAGAAAAAATTGCACAGACTTTGATCTAAAGAACCATTGTGCACGGACTTAGTTTTGCTGTGAGTAGAAACATGCAATGACTTTTGAATCAAGGCGAGCAATGTATGGACTTACGACCTACAAATGCAGAATCTACACAGACTTGATGCATGCAAGGACTTTATGTGCACTAGCTCAATATGTCTAAATCTAGAACCTAAACCTGCACGGACTCAATGCAAAACAAGGCCAGACAGATTATGAACCTTAAGCAACTAGCATAGGCCTTATGTAGCTAACACAGACCTCATGCTGTGTGAGACACAACTGGTAAAGACTACAGCAATGCATGGGCAAAACTTACACGGACTTGCTGTATGAAGGAGCGTGCAAAGACTCTAAAGCTTAAACATGTAGAGCTGACTCATGTGGTGACTTATAATATTTTTATCATCAAAACCACATGGACACAACACGGGGCCGTCACTGAGCTGAGGAGGGACCGCTGTAAGGTTAGCTATCCATGTCGCGCTGATTCTGCCTGCATTGGGACAGCAGGATAGTGGAGCGAAGATGTTGCTGCTGTGAGCTCCTCTGATCGTTGATGCATGTGGGACTAGAGCCAAATTTCTCCTGACCGACTCAAGAGAGCTCAGTTAAAATTGTGGGCCAATCAGATGTCATGAGTAGCTGGGGCAACTTCAAGAGTCGGGGTGGACAGTTGCTACTCTAACTATTCCAGAACCGAAGATGCTAGAAGATATCCTCGCTTCGAGCACCTCTGAGTTCCGTTGATGGCATAGCTGATATCGACACGACCGTGGGAGGGTCCTCTTTGAACAGCAACCAAAGAAGCCGCCAGGGGAGGTTGGAGCAAGGAGATAGAGCTGGTAGAGTGAGAGGGGGTCTGATCAGGACCTGGTAGGACAGATTTGCGCACCTCTAAGAGAATGGCTGGAACATCGGGCTCTGGGGTCCAAACGAGGTCCTCCTTCTTGGCATTGACAAACGGCTTGTAGAGGAAGACCTCTGCCAAGTTGCGCTCCAAGAATCCCAGGGATCAGACTGTGGGAGCCTCTGCAAGCCTTTTTTGGTTGTCTACCTTGGAGGAGATGCGCAGGTGACCGAGATTTTCTCCTCCGGGCAGCTCCGAGGTCGGATGGCAGCGGGGCTGCCCTTTTTGTGAAGCTGACTAGACGACGATTCCAATGATGTATTGCACACCTCTTGAAGCTTCAAGATGGCATCATGGAGACCGCTGCAACTTGCTAATTCTCCCACTACATGTGACCCAAACCAGAGGTGCTTGTGGAGGGAAGGTTATGGAATGGGAAAATGGGGAGTTTGCAAGGGAAAGAGGGCTGATCCAAATGAATTTCCTGATGCGTTCCCATCCGAATTACCCAGTTTACCACCCGAAAGGGAAGTAAACCTCACCATTGAACTCATTCTAGAAGCAGCACCTATTTCTATAGCCCCTTACAAGATGTCCCTTATGGAACTTAAGGAACTAAAGAGATAGTTGCAGGAACTATTAGACAAGGGTTTCATTAGACCTAGCACATCCCCCTGGGGTGCGCCAGTTCTATTTGTCAAGAAGAAAATAAAAACACAATACACACCAATAAAGTCCAAATAAATATGATAAATGTGGAGGCTCAAGGTGGGGCCTCCAGGCTATCTCCGAGCCAGATGGATGCTATGGTGGCTCGAGTCGTGCTCCGCGTGCGGTACTGGTGGCTCGGCGTGTCACGCCGGTCGACTGCTCAGGTGTCCGCACCAGGCGTTCTCTCCTCTGGCGACATGGCCTATTTCGAGGAGGTAGAACTACTCCATGAGCCCCTTTGCCTTAGCGTGGTAAGGGAGTAGTTCGGGCTTCCGGACATCAAACTATCCTTGGACCTGCCTGACGACTAGCTGGGAGTCGCCGAACACTTGCAACATCTTGATCTCCATTTACAGAGCGACTTGGAGACCGATAATTAGGACTTCATACTCTGCTTCATTATTTGTACATGGTTTATTGATGTAGCAGGAGGTGTGCATCACTTTCCCGTTAGGAGATTTGAGGACGATGCCCGCTCCAGCCCGTACTCTGGCGCGTCCGGAGGGAGCTGTCTCTATTCTGGAAGCCCCATCGAAGTATAACTGCCACATGGCCTGCTGAACCTGGTCCGCTTCCAATGTTTCATCTTCGGGCAGCTCAGTGGCAAGTGGGGAATCTTTGGGTATGGGATGCACCGCGAAGAAGTCCGCGATGGCTTGCCCCTTGGTAGCTTTCTACGGTATGTAGGTGATGTCGAACTCCATCAGTAGCACGGCCCATTTGTCGAGACGCCCCTTCAGGACTGGTTGGGAGAGAATGTGCTTGATGGGGTCGGCCCGAGAGATCAGATTCACTTCATGGGACAGCATGTAGTGTCTCAGCTTCTTGGTTGCGAAGACCAAGGCGAGGCAGACCTTCTCGATTGGAGTGTATTTGGCTTCTGCCCCCACTAACCTTCCGCTGAGGTAGTAGAGAGCTTGCTCCCTTCCCTCATCATTGTTCTGGGTGAGCATTGCCCCCAGTGAGTATTCAGTAGCCGCTATATAAAGAATGAGCGACTTGCCCTTGACAGGTGCCCCCAGCATAGGCGGGGTCTTCAAATAATCCTTTAGCTGGTCAAGGGCATGCTGGCATTCATCACCCCAGCTGAATGGTGCATTCTTCATCATCAGTTTGTGGAATGGCTTGCAGCGTCCTGATAGGTTAGAGATAAACCTACGGATATAAGCTAGCCGGCTTTGCAGGGACCTCAGTTCTCCTAGGTTCTTCGGAGGCGGCAGCTCCTGGATGGCTTTTATTTTGAGGGGGTCGATCTCGATCCCTCTATGCCGGACAATGAAGCCCAGAAATTTTCCACTGGAGACGCCAAAAGCGCACTTCATCGGATTCATCTTCAGCTCGTACTGCCAGAGCCTCTGGAAAACAAGCCTGAGGTCACTCAGATGGTCGCCTCTCCTCCTCGTCTTCACGACTAAGTCATCGATGTAACATTCGACCTTGCTATAGAGTAGCTCATCGAATATCTTGGTCATCGCCCGTTGGTACGTGGCCCCAGCATTCTTGAGGCCGAAGGGCATTCTTTTGTAATGGAAGATTCCTTTGGGTGACCTGAAAGCTGTGTGAATCCAGTCATGCTCGGCTATCCAGATCTGGTTATAGCCGGACGAACCGTCCATGAAAGAAAGGGCCTCATGACTGATAGTTGCATCGGTCATTACTTCGGTGATTGGTACCGGTAAGTCAGCTTTCGGGCAGGCCTTATTCAGGTCATGGAATCTACGCAGATCCTGATCTGTCTATTTTTCTTCTTCACCGGCACGATGTTGGCCAGCCAGGTGGTGTATTAATTTTCTGCCATAAAGTCGACGTCTATGAGTTTGTCGACTTCTTTACAGACCTATTTTATCAATTCCGGCCACATGGGCCGGGGAGGCTATTTCACCGGCTCCATTTTGGGATCAATTGCCAATATATGCTGAGTCACTTCGGGACTGAGACCAGGCATCTCTTTGTAGTTCCAAGCGAAATAATCACGGAACTCTTGCAGGAACTTCACGTACTCCTCTCTCTCTTGAGGGGGTATGAGGGCACTCAGAAAGTTTGGACTGGGGTCACTTTCCGTGCCAAGGTTAATTTCGATCAGCTCGTCGACGGTGGCCTGGCTGCCATCTTCAATTTCTGGTGGGGCCGACAGTAAATTGACAAAGTCTTGATCTTCGCCCTCCTTGGTCTCGAGGATGTCGTAGGTCTCTCCTTGCTTGTCTTGACCCGGTGCCGAAGCGGCATTCACCTCGCATCCCTCCGGGGCTGTAGTCGATGGGCCTGTGGGGTCATCTGGCATGGGAGGGCACAAGGCTACCCCGGAGTCCTCCGGGTAATCATCATAAACAGCTTCAATTGGGGCCGAGGCCGCCGCATCTTCAGGAGCCTGGTGCTGGATGGATATATTGTAGACTCCTCTCCTGGGGCCACCTGTCATATGGGGCTGCGGCGGGGCCACTACGTAGTCTCCCATTCTTAGCTTATCCCTGTCAATCAGGTCTTGAGCTATGTCTTTGAAGACGTAACAATCTTCAATAGGATGACCGAGTATCTGGTGATAGGGAGAGAGGGAAGAGAGAGTGTGATCGAGAGTGAGTGAGGGAAGAGAGAGGGGCGGCGGTGGTTTTGATAAAAAAATGATTTTCTTGTTTTTTTGTAAATTTTTTTAAATTATAGTTTAACCGCTTAAAGAACTAAAATTATAAATATGCCCATTAAATTTTAATAATTCTTTAACTAATTCATTTAAATGCCTAACCAAAGCCTAAAAATCTAAAAAAATAGCCAAAATTCACGAAATAAAATCTAGATCTGAACCACTAAGAATCCGCTAAAACATGGGTCTTACAATATCTGTCAGCTTAGGTAAAATGTCATGATGTCGAACACATTCGGATGGCCTGTTTGGCTGGAAATGAAGGTATTCGTTGGCTTCGACGAAAGGTCGTGACGCCAACTATATTTGTGTGGCCGCTAGGGCCGAAGGCAAGGTATTCTTCGGCCTAGATAAAAGGTCATGATGTCGACTATATTCAGGTGGCCACTAGGGCCAAAAATGGAATATTCGTCAGCTTAGGCGATAGGTCGCGAAGCCGGCCAACTTGGCTTAGACGGCATGTCATGATGCTAAGGCACGATAGACGTCGGTTTAGACAAAGTGTCATGTCACTCAACAAATTCGACATCTTTGGATATCGTTGCACATCTTTTCTTGATATCATTGAACATCTTTCTGAATATCTGGGACATCTTTGAATATGGTGGAATATTCACTGGCCTGAATGCCGACCATCGAGCTTCTTGAAAATGTTGAAATATTTGTTGGCTTAGATGTGTTGGGTTGGATGGACGCTAAGATCTAGAGGGGGGGTGAACAGATCTCCCTCCTAAAAATTAACTACAGTAGGTAAACTAGATGCTGAATAAACAAAAGACTACTACAGAGCTAAATTCAACTCATGGAGGAGCAAGTATGCAAGTGAACCAGAGAGATCCTAACCAATCATCTATGCGATATTGGAACAAAGATGCAACCACCACATAAGCAAGCGAATGATCAGATGGCACAAACCAATCGCACAGAACACCAGTGATTTTAGGTGGTTCGGCATAAGCTTACATCCACCCCACACTCAAATTGAGTGTGGCTTACTACTGATTCACATCTTCACTCTACTGATCCACAGCTTTGGGGAATAAATCCCTACAGATCGCTAATCCACAGCTTTGGGGAATCAATCCCAGACCACTGAGCCTCACAGCTTGCTCCCGCTGAGCCTTATAGCTTATGCTACCCAGAGGAATCTTCCTCTACTGCTGGGCCTTACAGCATGCCACAACCGCTGACTAACAACTTGAGAAACACATATTTGAGAGAGAAAAGGAAAAATCAAATGAGAAAGTAATGTAGCTCTAAGAGTAAATTGACTCTGGATTTGATCCAAGAGTCAATTATAGAGACTAGAGATCACTAGCTCTCTTTCTTTTCTTCTAACTCTTCCTTCTTGAATTAGCTGGCTCTCGCTCTTGTGATTCTACTCAAGAGGAAGGGGAGTTCTACACTGGTACTCTTCTATAAATCTGGTCAGCATCTCTCTCATATCTTTCGATATGCTCCCCCTTATAAACGACTCAGACGATGGGCGTGTGTACATCACAATTTTTCCACCCCAATCTTCCACGTGTAATGGTTACTAGGCCTTTTACTTGGATCATGTGCCCAATCATTGTTGTGAATGAATCCGGGACCACGTGTCAGCTTTTAGCCACTCTGAGAACACGTGCCTGCTTAGTTCGAGCTCACGTGCTTCTCTTTAATCCTGTTAGTTATAGCAGAGGTATTATATCAAACATGTTGTAGTCAGCCATTTCTCAACATGCACACTAACAACTAACATGGAAATGTGCACAGACCTTATGAATGCGTTCAGCAAACCATGCACTAACTTTATATAGAAAGAAGGATGAATGTGCACTAACCTTATATAGACACAAGGTAGTAGTACACAGACCTTGCACCGACCTTTATCCATAAGAAAGAATATGCATTGGAGCCAAATGTGCACAGACCTGAATTATTGAAACCATGCTCATATGCTCAGACCTTAGTGGACTTACGTGCAGAACATGCTTAGACCTTGACTATGCAAGACACAAATTAGCATAGACCTCAGCTGTGCAATATGCAGACTTGCACCAGCCTTGTACTAGCATGCTCAGACTTGACAAATGCACGTGAGCAAATGTGCACAGACTATGTATGAAACAAACAACAACGTGCACTGACCTTAGTTGAGTGTGCTACAGTGTATGCATAGACTTGTATGTACAAGAACAAGAAAGTGCACTGACCCATATATGTCTGATGGAAAATCTGCACCGACCCTATTAAGCCTTAAGCACTACATGCACCAACTTGCTACAGTGATACGCACGGACTTCGAATGTGCATGGTGCGAAAGATGCACGGACCTTATATGCCATAAGCCGAACATGCACAGGCCTTAATATGCGTGAGACAATGCATGATGAATGATGTGCACAGACTTTGCTAGGCACAAGATAAAACTTGCACCGACCTTAAGTGTGCGAGACAAAAGTCTGCACTCTTGAAGATAATACTCCCAAGAGTCCATAGAAATCAATAGAAAGTCCTAAGGATCAGATTTGGTGGAGAAATCAAGATAACAACCTCTACAATCCATCCACGGAACTACAGAGAAGCACAGTTCTACTAAAACTCCTCCGTGTGACATAACGCATCGGCAATAGACCGCCATATTAACATAACGCACCTCCGTCAGTCCATTATGTGACCTTATCCGTAAGAGATAAGAACAACATGCGAGACGTTCAGGCTTAGGACTCTGGCGAGCATAACGACTATGAACAAGAGCATTATAGTGTTATCATGACGGATGGAAGGAAGTCTGTCATGTACCTGAAGATGTCAAGGCAAACGGGGCTAGAATGATAAGGAAGTCGGCGGAGGTGGTGATAAGACTCAACCTTAGTAGGTATATAACGGATCAACATACGAGCGTTATACGACTGATGACGGTGGAACATGGATCCGTTAAACAACAAAGACGCTAATTGAGACAGAAGAAGAGACAATAGGTGGGAAGACTATGACGGCTCAATATGAGGGTGTTATTCTAATCATAACGGGTAGGTGTGGGACTGTTAAACTACAGAGACGCTAAGTGACACGCTGGGTGGAACAGACGATGAGTGAGATTATAACGGACTTTGGGAAGTGCGTTATGTTACTTATAACATGCCATAGAGGATGCGTTATGTACAAGAGGGTGACAAATGAACCGGAAGTGCTTGCCTAGCACTAAAACAAGGACAAGACTCAACCAAGGAAGGTAATGACCCATGAAAGAGACTTCCAACTTGCCCAATGAAGACTTAACAAGGGTGAACAACTCGAAACATCATTTAAAATGAGTAAGGAGACGACCCGATTAATTGGTCATAAAACGGGTGTCAACAGATGTCACTCCTTAACGTCCTCTTTGCAGGGGAACGAGCGATGGTATAGCGAAAGCGAAATGAAACTTGGAGATGAAGCGGAGATGACGTGGAGTGGACTGAAAAGTGGGCGTTAAGGCAATGATACCCGTTCTCTACCAACAAGCGATAGGAATCTTTCGAAAACTTCAGACTAATCACTCAAGAAATGGCAGATCAAATGACGCCAGTCTGGAGGAACTAACAACTAAGGAAAGGAAAACACGGCGAGTGGCCGGAGCAACGAAAAAGGAAAGAGATATTTAACTAAACTCCAGATAGGAACCTTCAGCTAACCAGACCGAGTGAATAGACAGACGAAAACCTTCGGACTCAGAGTGAAATGATTCTCCTTACTCGAGATTACGGACAAAGCTATTCACTCTCATTGAGCCACCTTGGACAGATGAAGCACGATTATGCTCAAAGATGCATATGATGCATGCTGGGCTAAAGAAAAAGAAATCTTTAAAACAAATGCCGAGAAAGGGATAAAATAACAAGATACTTGAGAATAGTATTGCTAGCTTGAAGAAACTAGGGTCAAGACACCATCTGCAACCACGGCGTGTAAGATAGAACCATCGTCCCCAAGCTTTTCCAACCCAATGGCCTATCCAACGATTAAACATGTGCGCCTAGATCATCATCATTTTTGTTTTGAGGGAAACATCAGATCCTGGAGCATATGAATGACTAGCCAGTTCTCGAGATAGTATAACGTAGCTAACATATAGTAATGCATTTAAGGGATCAGGGAACGAGATACAATACCTAACTTACCTGAGCAGTGAGCAGATAACAACGTGATGATATTTATAATTTGGCTTGCTGAAAAGGGGTTAGCCATCAATGAAAAATAACAATTAAAACAAGGCACAATCTTTCAACCAATGAAACATAAGCCAACTATGACATTAACGGACTTAAACAAGTGCACCATACTAGCATAACGGACTGGGTAGCATCCGTTAAAGTCCATTGATTCAAATTCTTCAATAATAAATGACCCAATTATTTGGCGGACCAGGTATCATGTGTCATGATAAGATAACGGATCCTCGATGGTCTGTTAAAGTTCCTGGGTTGCCAAAAAAAACAAACGAGCCCTAATTTTCTTCATTTGTTTAACACACGCCCGTAATCACCCCAAAGCCTCCCCGTCCAAAAACCCTCTCAAACCTCCTTCGGTGACAAGCTCCGACGACGACCCCCCCTGGCCACGATGACGCGTGAGAAAGGGAAGAAAAGGAAGGCGATCCAGAAAATGAAGGCTAGAGTAGAACGGGAAGTGGTTTCCCCATCGATGAGCTCACCAGAGGAAGAGGAAACGGCGGCGGCGGCGACCCAAGTGATGGAGGAACAAGCTCCCACGGCCCAGGAAGGAGCAGAGGAAGCAGAGGAAGGAGCTGGGGAAGCCATCGGCGTCGAGGAAGAGGCCATTGCACTGGAGAGGAAGAGGAGAGGCCAAGACTCGAAGGTAGGCCGACCTCACCCTAAAAATTTGATTTTGAATTTCAAATCTTGATGCATGTGTGATTGAAGGGGAGGAAATGAGTCTGGGGACTCATTGGGATGAACTGTAGGCCTTATTGGCCATTCCCACAGTCTTGAGGAACAAAGACATCCATCTACTGCTACTCCTACTGGCAATAGAAACGGAAAATCACGATCTCACAATCGAGAACCAGACCACTCTAACACCAGACCTACCAAGGAAACACTCACAGCAACCCTGCCGTGGACGCCTGCCTACACAGGCACAACCAACTGGGACCGCACAGTCCCACACTAGCCCGACGAGGCCTCGGTAATCCCTACCAAGCACCTCTGGCCACCACCTCGGGAAAACACGCTGGAACGGTCCAAAAGCCACCCCTCACAAATGGGAAATGGAACTCAGAAAAAGGAGAGTCACGACTCACGTGACAGGAGTACCTGCCCATTAGAAGCATAGCCAGACGCGTCCTCTGATGACTTACACCACGCCGTACTGTCTCCCTACTCACCCCAGGTGGAAACTGAGACACACACACAAGCAACACTAACAATGGTCTAGTCGGGGTCATGCTCGTCAGCACGTGTCTGAAGTCCCAGACCATGTGTGCACCCACTGACTGACTGTGCTATGTCAGGCCCTCTAGCTAGCTCTTCCTCATGGCCCTGACTCAAGTCACCACAGTAGGAGGCCCACGGCAACCAGCCTAAAGCTGTCTCTCTCGGGTAGCCTCACCACCACTCCCTGGTGCGACCACACGCATGTCGGAAGGCTACGACTAGTGGGGAGTCATTGATGTGACCACTCTCTGAGGAGAAACTCCAAGAACGACCCATGCACCCTGCGCGAAAGTCACGAAGAACCAACTGGCGCAAAGCCACTAGACTCTGGATAGTCCTCTAGACTCGCTAAATCCAACGGTCCTTGAGTCACAAGACTCGATGTCAAGACCGCTGTACCGAATGGTGCCATGCTGTCAATCTGCCCTAACCCTAGGGTCAGAAACCTCAACACAATGACTCACGAGCTAGTCCACAACTGTCGAGACCATTCCGTCAAAAAGGGAATTGAGAAATCCTCCAACCCCAGGCTGGGTGACTGGACTCACCGTCCAAGGCCTTACACATGGCCCACTTGGAAATAATTTTTTGGAGAACTCACGACGTACGGGAGAACCCCCATCACACTCACACTGATACACGGTGACTCGATCAAGCGTAACACAAAAGCCTAGAACACATGGAGTCACCCGAACTCTCAAACCCATGGGCATGCTAATCGAGATAGGATGGTACCTCCAGACACCCTAAAACACAGACACAGAATCCCCGAGGTGTCTGAGACACTTACGAGTTCAAAGGTCGACCACTAGGTCACAACCGGGTCGATCGGAGACCAACACAATCCTTAAACGGGCACAAAAAACATGAAATCCAAGATGCGGTCCTCCCTATACCATCATAGAGCTTGGCGGTCTGGCTAGGGCCGCAAAAACTAGCATAGTGGTCCATCCAGGACTGTATAGCCCTAGACGCCTCCAGAACCTAGGTGGTCACTCCCAGACCGTCGAGAAGGATGGCGGTCCATCGCCAGACCACTGGGTGTCACCTAGCGGTCAGTCGTATGGCCGCTATTCTTCCTGACCTCGAGTGGCTTAAAACCTAAAAAATGGTCACGCCCTGACTGCAAGAGCGATTGGCGGTCTATCGCCAGACTGCTCGATGGTAGAAGCGGCCACCACGAGATCACCTCACCACAGGGGTAAGAGATGGGATGAATGGTCACCTCCTGGCCGTTTCACTGTAAAACGGTCAGTTTGGGACTACAAATGGAAACGAGGCAATCACTCCATGATCGCATAATTGGGAGGAAACTCACAATGGTCAAAACTCACCCTCGGGGGTCGCGCCGACCCCATGAGGGAAATGGTCGGTCGCTTGGCCGCCGCTGGGGGTGGCGGTCAATCGCACGACCGTAAAACCTGTCGACACTCCTTGGTCGCCTAGCGGTCACCAAGTGGGCCGTTTCACCTAGAAATGGTTCCTGGTAGGACCATTTTCATTCCAAAAAATCAAGAACGGTGGGAATGGCCCAAAAATGCCATTCCATGCCCCATTCACCCCCAGGTGAAGGGGAAACAAAGGGAAAACTCTTCCCCATGCCCCAAGGCATCGATTGGTGCCATCAAACCACGAAATAACACGTTAAAACACTAGATCCGGCTCACTCCCCAAAAATATGGATTTTTCCCAAATTGTTCAAATAAGCCCGCTCGGCTCACCACGGCCTACTAAAATCGCGGGAATGGAAGTACGCGAGTTGGGGGTCCATCTCCCTACCTCCACCGAAGATTCCGTGCACCGTGGATGCCGATCCATAAAGTAAATGCCACGAAACCCTCGCCGGTTCAGAAACACGCACCCAAGCTTCATCACGCCTTTGGCCCTCGATCCTCAACCTGTTCCTCATTCCTCGCCTTGCCGTCTCGCCCTCCTCTGCCACCGTCGGTCGCCCGAGGGAGAGGGGGAGAGAAAGAGAAGAGAGAGGGAGAGAATGAGAGAATGGGGAGAGAGAGAGGGGTTAAGGGGGTTTAAATAAAAGAAAATCTTGAAATTTTAGAAAATACCAAAAAGTAGGAAAAATACTCCTCGTGATCTCCAAAAAATGCACAATGTTGTCGGTTTCGGCCGAAACTGATACCGGTACCAAAACTGGTACGTATCGATTTCGGAACCGGCCGAAACCGGTACCGAAACTGATACTGCCTTCCTTGGATTCTACAAAAGACAGACCTCACGTCTTTATCCACACCCTTACAAGACATGCCAATCAAACTAGTAACCTCCCTAGTCCAAGTCTCCATATAACTCTCTACGTTAGCCAAGATTTCTTTTATCTCCTTATTCCTGAGGGTCTCCTCTCCCTCCCTATCAACACTCATCCCGCCATGATTGGCATCCTCAATTGGATCCACCTCCGCGCAAAGAAGCATATCCTCCGACTCCTTAGACAGGGGAGGTAACGCTAGGACTAGCTACTAACTAAGTCCTTCCACAAGCGAAATGGTCGCTCCGCCTCCACCACGAGGTCTCCCTCCGGAAGTCAAGGCTCCTTCCATCAAGTGACGCCATCGGCTGGGGCTTCCAGCGCGCCAACCGCAGCGCCTCCCTCAAGGGCTAGAGGCAATTGTCCGTACTCCTCGTCGAACAGGAAGGAGAGGAGAGGTAGGGCCTCTAAGGCTCCCTCCCCCTCCCCACCACCACTACAACCTTCGCTTGCAGAAGGGTCGACTATTGGAAGATGGCAGCTGGCTGTCCACCACTCGCTGCCGCCGCCGATGCGTCTGCCTCCCTCGAAGTGCCGCCTGGCTGACTACAAGCGTCGGCAGGAGCCTCACCCTCCACCCTCGTGAGATAGGGCGAGGTGGGTAGGGACAGTTGCACAGACTGAGTCTGCCCTGCAAGCTCCACCGGGCAGCCGAGAGATGGCCACCCACACCAAGTAAAACCTCTACCACCGCTACGTCCACTTGCCTGGAAGAGCTGGCAACCTCTGCCTTGCTCCGCCTCAACCTCTTCCTCACCCGCGCCTTCCGTTGTCGAGCCAAACATCGACTGCACCTGCTCCTTATGGGAATCTGATAGGAGGGCCGCTAATAGCCCAGCTCACCAAGGGAGGCCCTACTGATCTCCCCAATAACAGGGAGGCTTGGCACCCAGACAAAAGATGCCAGAAAAGTAGTGGCCACTAATGACGCTGTCGTCGGGGCCGCAGGTCGGATGGTCGAGAGGAAGCCACCCTGCCAGAGACAGAGAGATCCATATTCAGATGAGGGAACCACTGGTGGCTGCCCAGCCGATCTCGCACAACTAGCTGCCAAGATAGGTGCTTGCTGACAGGCGGAGGGGGAATGCCTTATCGGGTTAGAGAGAAGACCAGATCCTTGGTCGAAGCCGGAGGCAGCAAGGTTCCCAGTGCACATGGACTCTCTAGAGCCGGCCTGCCAGTGCTGATCTCCGACCTCTGCTCGCCAAGCGACCTCCTCTGGTCGTAGGCACCAGATGGGGGTTACGGTCTTTCCCCCTGACGATCCCAGAAGTAGCCCATCTGAGAGGGCTGTCGGGGATGACGCCACCGGTAGACAAGAGTTGTTGTTGTTCGCCGCCGCCGAAAGGTGGCCGCCGTACACCGCCGAAGGTTCCATGAAGGGAAGCCCCTGAACACTCGTAGGAATTAGGCAGGAGAGGAGACCCAAGGTGGCATGATATCCCCTCAAACCCTGATTCGGGTAAGTAGGGGCTTATCGAGTGTGCCGTCGGGTAGTAGGGATGGGCCCTACAAGTCACCACCTAGGCCGGTTCGACCACGGCCGCCCCGTTCGCACTGGCTTCACCAAGCTGCGGCCCAAAGGAGGTTGCCGCATGAGCCGACCCAACTAGCGGCCCCGAACACGAAGTAGGATAATTCGAATTCGAATCGCCCGCCTGAACTCCATCTTCAACCTCCAACCGAAACCCTCGAGTCTGCAATGGCATCAGCTGCCCTTGAGCCACTGACCTGACTGAAACCCAAACAATGTATTTAGTCTCTCTGATGGCGAAAAGCATCACTAGAGTGACCGTTTGAGGAGAAACAACATGAAAAAGGGCCTCAACACGGTTGGTCCTCCCCTCCGGAACCACCCGCAGCGTGCTGGCCTCAACCCTTCCAAATGACCTTGCAAGAAGGCCCAAACCTGACTCATGGAAAGGACGATCGGCACCCCTATGAACCTGACCCAAAGGGCCGTCAACCCCGGGATGGGATATGTGTCCTTCTCCAAGATCCAAGGTTGGACTCAGAATATGGAACCTCCAGACGCCATCGCCCCCGCCTGCATCACTGCCTTCACCCCTTCCACATAGGACCCAACGGCCAGAAGCCCGTCCCCATGCATCCTCCTGACTCCCCAAGCCCCACCCTGAGCCCACCTTTCATTCAATAGGGCCCTCACAGCTACCTCGTCCAAACCCCCTTGATGGGGGAGACCCAAAGGCACCTGTCTAGCCAGATCAGCTGCTCTCTGAAACTGTCCGGCGAGAAAGTCCCAGCATGAAAGCACGTCCCATCATAGTCGTCAAGGCGACAAGGCGACCCAAGACGTTCACGGGGTCCCTAAGCGCTTAGGCGACAAGGCGTCCGCTTAGGCGTCGCCTAGGCGACACTTCGGTCACTAATTAAAAACTCTGTCTGTATGTGTTGAATGCACTACGCTCTGATTGACATGATCGTTATAGACATCGTCACACCACTTCCGAGTAATCTTCCACGCTCGGGGCGTGACACGCTCGGTTGCCACTCATCCTGCTGTGCGTCTGGAAGCCCTCCACGATCCCCTCTACCTTTGCTGCCTGAATCCGAGCGAGGTCTCACTCCTCCCGATAGCGCTCTGCCTCGGCCCGGGTACGCTCTACCTCTGTAGCTCCAGCCTGAAGTCTCTCCACCTCAGCCCGAGTACGCTTTGCCTCAGTGGCTACGGCTCGAAGTCTCTCCACCTAGGCCCGAAGAAGCGTTGTCTTGACTACGTCGGCTGGCTAACTCCGTGCCAGTATCTCCCAAAGGTGGCCCAACTCCTCCCATGCCGCACCCTAGTCTCGCTCTGCCTCCTCCCTTAGCCAACCACTCTGCTCTAGCTCGCCCCGTAGGCGAGTCGCCTCCTCCCTCAGGCAGGCACTCTGCTCTAGCTCCCCTCACAAACGCGCAGCCTCGTCCTATGCCAGTATGAGCTCCTCCCGCAACTGGTCACTCTCGCCTGCGGCTGTCGTCAGCTCTGTCAACTGCATACCTTCATCATCATCATTAGTTAACTGCAGTTAATTTATAAGCATAATTTACAAGGGAAAGTGTAGGAAACGTACCCTCTCGGAGAGTGTCACCTCGGCAGTCTCAGCTCACTCCACCATCCGCCTGAACTCAGCCTCACGCTCTACTCGGTCAGTCGGGGTCTGGGTAGTGGGAGTAGAAGGAGCGTCGGTCCCCTTCCTCTGGGTCCCCTCCTCTCACTGCATTTAAAAACTCTAGGTCAGTCATTTCATCGCATAATCAAAATAGAAGTGCATAATTTAAGAGTTTATGGTTAGAAAACTCACCAGTTGGACCAGGGCCTGTCGAGCCTCGTCCCACTCCCAGATCGTCACGGTAAGAAGCCCCTATAGCTCTGCTAGCCGCCCCGCACGGTCGATCTGCATTTAGAAGTTCAAGTATTAGTGTGCCATCATATAGAAGTCATAAGCATAATACATAGAGTTTAAGTTTAGAAGTCGTGCTGGTCAGTGGGCACCCCGGAACACCTGGTCCCGGTAGTGGCTCGCATACGCGGTGTAGTACGCTGCATCACCGTCTGCTCGGACGGTCACTGCCCTTTTGAGCACTGTCCAGTCTGCCACCTGCGTAGCATTCCTTGACGTCCAGTCGAACGCCGCTGCCAGGCCCCTCGTAGTAGTCGTGACCCTCTCCCCGGCGTTCTCTGGCACCGGGAACTCCACTGCTGACTGGTGGACCCCGATGGTCCTCGTCACCAGTCTGAAGTATAGTGGCTCCACCACATTCATGCAGTGAAGCCACACATCTCGTCCCGCGAAGGCGAGGGCACCAACCACCCATGACTGGCCCTCCTGCCCCTCCTCAGTATAAGGAGTCCATCGTACCTGCAACATAGGATATCACATCAGCATAATCATATGGAATTACATTTAATCAGAGAGTCTAAGTTTAGATCGTACCGAAGTGTACGGTAGAGAGTCTATGTTATCCTATAACTCCCGGACCTGTCGTCTGAGGGCCGCAGTCTCTCGAGGGGTAGTCCACCGTCTAGCGATCGGCAAGAGACTAGGGTGGATCTCCTCGCCCCTGCTAAGCCCACGTAGTCTCACGTAGGCCCAAACCTGCACCACCACATCGTGTCAGTATAAAGAAAGCATTTAGGGGTTGCATAATCATGTCTAGAGTAAGAAGTCGTACCTAGAGTAGAGGGGAGAAGCCCCCGAGCATGGTCCGCCAAGGCGTCAAACTCAGCATGTCGAAGAGAAAGGGGAGGGCTGCCGCTCCCCACGCGTAGTCCCCCACGTGGTCCAGGTCTCTAAGAAGTGCGACGAAGCGGCAGCTCATCACGTCTGCGAGCGTGGAAAAGAGTAATCACCCAAAGAAGAGCATCAGGAATCACCGTAGTATCCAATCTACCTCTGCCCCTGCCTCCGCTACAACTCTGGGCCTCGCTAAGTCTACTAGCCTCTAATGGTGCTGCTTTGGCTACTCTCCAACCGCCATCCCCGCACGTCGTAACCCCAAGCTGTCCTGTAGACTTGCTTGGGAATGGAGGATCGACTGTCGCTCAGGGTGCCGCAGCTCGTAGCCTAATAGCTCCTGAACCATCTCCCGGTAGTTGGTATAGGTGGTCCCACTAACCGGTAGCCCATGCACTCGTAGGCCAGTTAGCCTGGCCACATCCTCTAGCGTGGGGACCATATGCCCCCACGGGAAGAGAAAGGTCTGACTCACTAGATCATAGCAGTCGTTCAAGGCGTAGCGCAGAGCTGTGTCGAATCGACACACCTCGATACTCAAAAATGGGTCGAACCCCATGGCAGACAACCGCTCCCGCTGGATGTCTGGTAGTGTCTGGTACACTGCCCGGACCTGCAGCCATGAGATGCGGGTCTTGTGCTTTCCCTGCATTCATTCATTCATTTTTTAGGTATTTAATAATTAATTTAAGCATTTTATCTCACAACAACAAAAAACCAGAAAAACTACAAAAAACAAAACCACAAAAACAGAACAAGTATCACTCCGCCGGTCTATCTCCCGGGCCGCTGCTATCCCTAGTGCCCTCGTGCCGCTTCGGTGGTGGCTCCATGGCGCTTTGCTCTTCTTCTTCCCGTGGGCGTCTCCGCTCCGCCTCCTCATTCCTCCGGTGGGTGGAAGAGCTAGCCAAGATGTCTCCCACTGACGCGCTCGGTGCCATGCTCTGTGAGCCTCCTGCTGCGCCACTCCGTGACACAGTCACCTCGCGTGCTCGGCCCATCAGTCGGACGGTCCGCTCCATGGTTCGCAGCTCAATCTTCAATTCAAAAATCTTAAGGCGTGCCTCGCGAGCCTCAACATGGTATCGCTCAATGTCTGTCGCATCTCGGCTCATCTGGGTCACCTCCCCCTGGAGTCAGTCAACGTCTCCCCGGAGATGGGGTACCTCGACTGCTTCCACCAACGCTGCAGCTAAATCCCTCGCCTGCACATTGCATTGCATATTGGTCAGTCTAGGCATTTACATAATCATAAAGCATTTTAAGGAAAAGTTTGGTTGCTTATCGGCTCCGCGAGGGTAGCCTCGGCCTCCTCGGCTCGAGCTACGACCCTGGTAAACTCGGCATCCCGCTCAGCTCGTCCCCCGACTGGCTATGAGGAGGAAGATGGCACATCCGGTCTGATCCTCTGGGCTCCCTCGGCCCGCTGCATTTTTAAAGGTCAGTTTGTTTGCCATAAAGCATTGCAGTTTTAAGTCTAGGAAAACTCACCAGAAGCTCTAAGGCTGCTCGGTACTCGTCCCGCTGCTGCACGGTAGCATGGAGGAGTCCCTCGAGTTCGGCTATGCGCCCTTCTGGGTCTAGCTGCATTTAGAAAACAAGTGTCATGCATAGTGTCAGTCATTTATTTGTTCATATAGGAAAGATTGAGTTTAGCATTCATACCGATCATCAGGTGCCGCAGTAGACCTGGCTGCCATGCCGGTGGGTGAAGGCTTTCAAATACGCCTCGTCACTGTCCGCCCGTTCTATTACGGCTTTGCCTTTATGTTTCTAGTCATGAACGTACTTTCTAGCTCAGCCGCTCCAGTCGATGTCACTGCCAATCCCTTTGGCAGATTTGCCCGGGCGCTCGTGGTGACGGTGCGGGAACCTCACCGTCGGTTGGTGCACTCCCCTCGTCCTCATGATCAGCTGATAGTACAGGGGCTTGATTACATTGATGCAATGAAGCCAGATATCCTATCCCCGGTAGGCTAGGGAGGCCTCGACCCACGGCTGCGCCGTATGGTCCTCATCCCGATACAGTGTCCAACGCACCTGAAAGGGCCATTCATTTGTCAGCATATAGCATTCACAGCATTGGTCAACATTTAAAAGGCATATAGAAGCATATAGAAGAGCATGTAGGAAGTCAGGTTTTTACCGATGTGTGCGGGAATGAGTCGAGGTACTCCTGGATCTCCCGAGTCGATCGCTGAATTGACCCCACACTCTGGGAAACATTCCACCGCCTCGCGATGGGAAACCGACCCGAGTGTAGCTCAACACATCGGCCAATCCCGGGCCGGTACAAGAAAGCCCAAAACTGCATTTGTTAGAAGTGTCAGCATTTTAAGCATATTAGGAGCATAATAGATAAAAATAGAAAGGCATTTAAGGCATTTTATCTGCAAGAAGGGTGAGAAGCCACCGAGCATGGTCACCCGGTTGGTGGCATTGAGCGAATGGAATAGGAAGGCCAGCACTGCTGCTCCCCACGCATACTTCTGCACTCGGGTCAGATCAGACAATAGAGGAAGAAGCCGGCAGCTGATCACATCGGCTCACGTCGTGAACAACAGCTTCCCGAATAGCATCATCAGGAAGCATCTCAGGACTATATCTCCATCCGGTACTGGCTCCGCCGCCACACTCGGGCGAGCCTGCTCAACTACTCGGTCAATATGCTGCTCCGGTAACTCTCTGATCGCCGCTGCTGCTTGCCGGAGTCCCAGGCTTTCTTGGAGCACTGACCGTGATAGTTGGGACGATGGGTGCCCGGGCCTCATCAAGTCCAAGCCGAGTAGCTCGTGAGCGAGCTCCCAGTAGTTGACGTACGCCCACCCGGTCACAGCTTTGCCGTGCACCCGCAAGCCGCTGATCCGGGCCATATCTTCTAAGGTTGGGATCATGTGCCCCCACGGGAATATGAAGGCTCGGCACACCGAGTCACATCTCTCGTGTAGAGCTAGCAGGAGTGCCGTATCCACTCGGGCCACCTCGATACTCAGGACTTCCCCGAAGCCCATAGTAGCCAGTCTTTCCCGCTGATATTTCGGCAACACGAGGTAGACCGCTCAGACTTGTAACCATGTGATTCGTGTCCGTCTCTTCCCCTACATAATTAAGTCATAGGGTTAGTCATAGAGTCATAGGATTTAATGGCATTGCATTTGTAATAATCAAAACGACAAAAAAATCAGAAATCAGAAAACTTAGAAAAATGCATTTTCTATTCTGTTGAGCTTAACACACCTGCCCAAATGCGTTGGTTGGGGGGTGGTTGGGGGAGTTAAGAAGGGGATGAGGTGGAGGAGAGAGAGGGAGGGCCGCCCCCTTCCCTTGGGTGGAGAGAGAGAGGTAGTTGATGAGAGAGAGAGAGAGGAATTATTGAGAGGGAGAGAATTTGAAAATATTGTAGCCAATTTTCATTCATCAAAAGTTACAAGTGGGAGAGTGGGGTGGCCTATTTATAGGCTTCCACTTTTCACATGACCAAAACACCCTTGACAAATTAATGAAAGACCAAGCCTATCCTAGACTCAATCCTACGGGCCCATAACTAAGGTACTAAGGCCCAATTAAGTAAAATAAGGGAAATAGACTAACAACATGACTCAATAAAATAAAAATACATATGATATGACTCAATGAAATGGAAAATAACATGAGATAACATGGGCGGACATCTCAAAGTGGTGCCGACGGTCCGAGCCAAAGAGAGCGCCGTGGGATGCCCTCATCACTCTATCTGGGCCAACAGGCTGGCATGGTGGCCCTGAAGGAGGGGCCGCATAAGAAGGCCGTGGAGGGGGGTTAACGGGCTGACCTGGAAAAAGACCCGGTCGGGCTAGGTTGTAAGGAATAAAAGGGCATTGGGGCCGTGAAAGAGGAGGAATAGAAGGAGGCGGGTGATGGGCCACCCGAATGGGGATATGAACAGGAGAGGGAGGCGGGTGATTGGCTACCCGAACGGGAGTGGAAGGAGGATGAGAAGAGTGAGACGCACCCTCAACAACGGCCTTAAGGGCTTAGATTTGTTGAGGGGTGAGATGATCTATGACATGCAAAATTTGAGAGACCTTTTCATCGTGGGGAGGAGATGGTCCCGAGGGAATTTCGGCTCGCGATTGAGATGAGGGACCATGAGATTGGAAATTGCCCATAGGTCGGGCGAGACCATGTGAATGAGGACGTGGTGCCTTGAAAGAATTGTGATGAAAATCATGATGAACATATTGAAATTGAGGAGTGTAGGATGTGCTAGGTTGATCATCCCCATGATTGTGAAAATTATTAGACATGTTATCCAAGCCAAATATTATGGAAAAATCAATTAAAGTTCAATCAATCAAAGCACAATTGCAAAGATGTCAAGCAAGTGGATGTTTACGCTTGATTTTTTTTGTTGAACCTTGGTGAATTAAGAATTTTTACAAACTTTGATATGATCCACTCAAGATCATAAACCTAGTTTCAATAAGGTTTTCTTCAATGCCAACTAGGTTGATTCTCACCACGGTTAGGCCAACTAAACCTGGGAACTTTAAAGTTACAACCTGCCCGGCGACCGTGAGGGAATCCATGGGTGCAGAGACTTATAGAGGACTTGGTTTAGAAATTCCTGATCCAAAGAGACGGAGTGCTCAATGGAGGGTCCTTTCCTAACCAAGAGAGGGGTATGGTCTCCTAAAAGTGTGGGGAGAGGAGGTCTCCCAAGCCAAGATGCTCCTGTATGCAAGTGCTAATGCAAAATAGAAGAAATAACATACGGAGTGATGCAGATGTAAATGATGGATGCAAACTAGAACCAATAGGAATGCTAATTCATATGAACAGTGATGAGATGCAAATGTCAGTTGGGAAATAGAACAAATCTAAGCACTAACTCATGTGAATAGTGAAGTGCAGATGAAATGATGGATGAAAAGTAGAACAAATCTAAATGCTAATTCATATGAAAAGTGAAGTGCAGATGAAATGAGGGATGAAAACTAGAGAAAATAAAAACACCAATTAAAATGAACAGTGCAATGCGAGAATGTATGCAACAGGGAATTGGCATCTTGGTTAGTGGGTGCCCATTTAGGAATGGGTGTCCACTGATAAGGACGCAGATTTTTTTTATTACTTTTTTTACTTTTAAACTTTGCAACAAAGGCCAGAGAGATAAACAAGTATAAAATACCGATGGAAGAAAAGCACACTCATAAACTCAAGGCATCAGCATAGAAAACCACCCTCACAAAGAATGAGCGTCTGTCACGATGGGTGCCCATTCAGAAATGGGCGTCCACTGTTCTAGATGCTGATATATTTTTTTTAGAAGAACAGAGAGGTGGAGTCTTCAAATAAATCTATAAATTGACAATCACTTGGGAAAATAAGATGGAAAGAGTGCTACGTGGAGCACTAATGGGAGACACACCGTGGGTACAAAGATAGGAGGTGGCACACGTTGGTGCCCAATGGGAAAGAGTAATCAAAAGAAAAATAATAGGAAGTCCCATCGTGATCACCAATTTGTAGATCTATTTAAGAAAATCCACTTAGAATAATAAGAAAGAAATAAGAATAAACAGGCTAAGAAGAATGTGGGAAAAGGAGAAGTGGGTGCTTGCGTAGGATGCAAATAGGAGGATGTGATCGCCAGAGGACACGCGGGCCTAAAAAAGATTAAACAATAATAAACGGAGGGATCACGATATAAATACCTTAAAGATTGAGGTGAGATTGTGAGCATTCCTTCTCTTCCGATCGGCCGGTCGATGAAGAGAGTTTCTCTATATTGATTACCCTTGTAAAAGAATAAACAATTGAAGGGCATGCATCTCCCGGACGAGTTTGAGATGAACCGCCTGATATAGGCCAACAGCCCTTGGAGAGACTGGAGCTTGGTCAGATTTCTTGGATGTGGTAATTCCCGGATCACTTTGATTTTGTCAGGGCCAATTTCTATACCTTGATATCTGATCACAGAGCCAAGAAATTTGCCACTTGACTTGCCAAATGCACACTTCATCAGGTTCATCTTGAGTTTATATTGCTATAGCTTTTCAAAGACATGATGCAGGTCAACAAGATGATCTTCCTGCCTTTTTGTTTTTGTTGGCTGGAGGTTGACTTTATTGGCTGTTCTTCAATCTCCTGACATGCAACCTGTTGGGCCGAGTTTCCCCTGGTCCCTTAGGACTGATCAACAGGGTTTACAGAGGGTAGTATTAGGGTTTCTTCCTCCTCAGAACTCTTAAATTTTACTTTAGCATTTGCCTGGTCATTGGTTGGTGGCATCAGCCCTATTGTGTTGACTGCACTATACACTTTTGTGTCTTTGTTAGAGAAGGGAGGTTACCCTTGGACTTGTGAAGGATACCATAATTGGCAGAAGTATTCACATAGGGCCGGGCCTTGAACTTGGGGCATTTGCTACTTCTTGCACATTTCTTTGATATATCAAGACATGCCATCCATTTCTTGGATTGCCTCTAGAGCATTATCGGGCAAGATGGCCTAGCTGAAATCATCATCTGGCAGACCTCGTGGGATCAGGTCTCCTTTATAAAAGATGATGGGCTTGTCCTTATTGACTTTCTTCTTGTTTTTTCTCGGCCTTCGGTAGGTGACTATGAATGTCTTTAATTGCTCCACCCCGTGCTCCTCTCTTACAAATGGAAGTCGCATCTATTATGGTGGCAGTGAGATGCTTTTACCAACAGCTTAGCGGATGAGATTAGCCTCGAAGTCAATTTTTCGTCTTTCAGGATGGGCTGATTTGGAGCTGGCTTCGAGGCTTAGTCTATGTGGCTTGGCTTTTTCTTCATTCACCCCGAAGAGCTCTTCTTCATCCTTGTTTTTCTTCATTCACCTCGTAGGTGCTCATCGTATCAAACGATTTGGGTTTGGGTGCTGGACCTTTCCTCACTGACCGTAGTCAGTGTTGATTTACATCGGCCTAACGTCCGAACACCTTTATTTAACTGTCAAAGAAAACCTTAAAATCTCCTTTATAGGTCCTAATGTTAAGGACTTGTTCACTTGGGCAGCTTATAGTTACCACTTGTTCATGTTGGGTGCAAGACCGGGATCTAGAGGGGGGGTGAATAGATCCCTCTATAAAAACTGTGCTCAATTAAATCTCACGCCCTACTTAGAACAATAACACTTGGCGTATATAACGATGATTGCACAACTATAGATAAATGCAGACAACTAGCAATGTAAGCACTGCTCGCAACAAAATAAAATCTGGACAACACTCACACAAACATATGCAGCAATTCTATCAAGTAGAATTCAATCAAGCAATTTACTATTCAGTCAAAGCCAACATTTCAAAAGCCAGTTCAATAGAGATGCTTCAATTACAACTACTCTAGAACACTTAGCGTGTATAGACATATGCAATGCAGAATGAATGCGACAGAGGCGAGCCTAAGCAAACATCTAGCACAAACCAATCGCACAAGCAAACCACAGGACACAAGGGTTTTTTAGGTGGTTCGGTCTACACCAAGCAGACATACGTCCACCCCCCACTCAACCTGAGTGAGGATTCCGCTGACTAATAGCTTGAATGCTGAGCCTCACAATTTGCTACAATGTTGAGCCTCACAGCTTGCTATTTGTTGATCCATAACTTCGGGGAACGAATCCCTACAACCACTTAGCAACATAACTTGGCAACATAACTTGCTTAACCGCTGAGCAACATAGCTTGCTTTCACTGAGTATCATAGCTTGCTTCCATTGATACATAGCTTAGATCGAGGAACAAATCCTCACGAGACAGAGCCTCTATTGACTAATAGCTTGATGAAAGAGCATGAAAGAAACGAAGAACAAAACAAAAGGAACAAAAATGAAAATAGAAAATAATATTGCTCTTAAGGAGCAAAGTGGCATGGATCTAATCCAGAGGCCAACACTCGATCTGATCTTCAATGAAGCACCAGCTGCACATAGTTCGTCATCTCACGAACACACTCTTTCCTTTATTCTTCTTCTTCTTCTCACGAATTCTCCCTCAAATTCTACTACCACTCATTTGCTCTCACTCTTTTCTTTTTAGCTCTCTCTCTCTCTTCTCTTCTGTAGCTTCTGTTACGATCTAGAGGGGGGGTGAACGGATCTCAATCACAAATGAAATTTATGAAATTAAAACTTGAGTGCGCCTAAAAGGTTTTACTCTTAATAAACTACCCAAGCGGTAATGAGAAACGCAATGCAGATGGAGATCTCTCAGGAACTCTGTCAACCACTTGGCGACTAGACCAAAACAAATGAAGGCTACGTATGCACAAGTTTCAAATGATCATCACCCAGTCAATCGGAGAAAGGAGGTAGAAGATATGGAGAACACACGGTCAACTTTAAGCTAAAAGAGGGGAGTTCAGTTGCTAAATATTTAAATGAAGTGCAGAGTATTGTAAACCAATTGTCTACAATGAAGATGGTGTTTGAAGATGAGTTGCAAGCTCTATTGCTACTCAGCTCCTTACCTGACAGTTGAGAGGCCCTTGTATAGTCTCTCTAAGCAGTTTTGCTCCAGATAGCGTGCTAACTCTAAAGCACGTGACCAGTAGTTTCCTAAATGAGGAGACAAGAAGAAAGTCTTCGTTGGGTGCCTCAACTTCACAGATCTTGGCAACAGAAGATCATGGTAGAACAAGGTACAGAGACAAAGTCCATAGAAAAATAAAATCAAGATCAAAGTCTAGATCCAGAATCATTGGTAAATGTTATCATTGTGGTATTCCTGACCACAAGAAGATCGATTGTAGAAAGTTAAAAGAAGAGAAGGATCAAAAGAAAAAGACTGAAGACAACGGAAAGGACAAGGAGGTTGTAGCAACTGTGTCAGATGAAGGAATAGTAGTTCTTCTCTCTAATGGTGAAAATTATATTACAATAGAGATGGGTGACACAATCTGGATTTTAGATTCTGGAGCATCCTATCATACTACACTGTGTCGACATCTGTTCTCATCATATAGAACATGTGATTTTGTTGTTGTTCATATGGGTAACACGGACACTTCCAAGATTGTAGGGATAGGAGATGTCTATGTTGAGCCTTACACTGGATGTCGGTTCATTCTTAAAGATGTGAGACATGTTCCAGACCTCGGGATGAATTTGATGTCTCCAGAAAACTTAGGTAAAGATGGCTACTCTACTACTTTTAGCCAGATGGGCTGGAAGCTAATAAAAGGTGCACTTATTTTAGCAAGAGTGAACAAATTTGGTACTCGTTATGGTATGAGGACACGGGTTAGCATATGTGGGGTAGATACTATGGTTGATAGTTCATTGTCAGATTTGTGGCATAAACGGTTGGGACACATGAGTCAGAAGGGGATGGATTTACTTGTGAAGAAAGATCTCCTTCCAGATATGAAAGGTACGCATCTAAGTCCGTGTGATCATTATTTAGTTGGCAAACAGCATACATTTTCTTTTCAAAAAAATCACCCAAAAAGAGCATTTGACCTTTTGGAGTTAGTTTATTCTGATGTTTGTGGTCCGATAAATATAACATTAAAAGGAGGTGCTTCTTATTTTGTTACTTTTATTGATGATGCATCAAGAAAAGTGTGGGCATTTGTAATGAAAAGAAAAAGTGAAGCCAGTAAGATTTTCAAAATTTTTCATGCTGTTGTTGAGCGTGAAACATGAAATTTTTTGAAAAAGTTGTGTACAGACAATGGTGGTGAATACAGGACTTGATCATTAAAGAAGTACTGTATGAAGCATGAGATTCGGTATGAGAAGATTGTTCCTTATACTCCATAGCAAAATGGAGTTGCAGAAAGGTTGAACAGGTCTATTATGGAGAGAATCCAGAGTATGCTTTCCAGTTCCAAACTGTTGAAATCCTTTTGGGGTAAGATAATGCGTACTGTAGTTTATCTGATCAATCGGTCTCCTTCGGTGTCCCTAGAGGGAGACATTTCAGAGAAAGTTTGGTTAGGGAAAGAGGTGTCTTATGATCATTTAAGGGCCTTTAGCTGCAAGATATTTATGCATGTGCCTAAAGAACAAATATTTAAGTTAGATGATAAAAGAGTGCCACTCATATTTCTTGGATATGCAAATGATGAGTTTGGTTACATACTCTGGGATCCAAAGACGGAAACAATCCATAGGGCCTGTGATGTTGTCTTCAGGGAGGATCAAACAATTGAGGACTTGGAGAAGTCTTCTAAGCCAGAGGTTGCTATGGGCGATTTTCCCATGCCTGTGCTAGCAGAACCTCACGAACAATCTGATGAGCAAGATGAGGCTGTTGAATATGATGAGAAAATAGACTTCAGGATAGAAGAGCAACAGTTAAATGACTTTCCCATGGATGATCATGTTGATCAAGGACATGATCTAGAGGGGGAAGATCCCTCTCAAGTAGAACCAACTGATGAGCAGTATAGGAGAGGAAAAAGGGTTTGCATTTCTACTACCAGGTATCCTTCTAATGAATATATTATGCTGACTGACAGTGGTGAACCAGAATATTTTGCAGAGGTGCAAGTTGATATGCACAAAGATAGGTCGATGCAAGCAATTCAAGAAAAATTAGATTCTTTGCATAAAAATCACACTTATGATTTGATAGAGTTACCAAAAGATAAAAAGGTATTGCAAAACAAGTGGGTTTACAAGTTAAAGAATGAAAGACAAGGGCAAGTGAGGTACAAAGCTAGACTAGTGGTGAAGAGCTACAGGCAAAAGAAAGGTGATGATTTTGATAAAATCTTTTCTCCTGTAGTAAAATTGTCATCTATAATGGTGATATTGGGCTTGGTGGCATGTCTAGATTTAGAGCTAGAGCAGCTACATGTCAAGACTACATTTCTTCATGGTGATTTAGAGGAAGAAATGTACATGATGTTTTATTTAAAGTTGTCAGAAAAACTAAGACCTCTATTATGAGACCTCTGTCAGTCCCCGCGAGCTTGGGATTCTCACTAGGACGTCGGGCGGGTTGTACCTCTAAAACCTGAACCTTTCGACTCGATCGAATCGCGTGTTTTTGCCCAAGCCTGGAATCGGGGTTGTCCTGTTGTCTGCGGCCCTCCTGGGACCGTTGCTGTCATTTCACGGCCTAGGTGTGACCGCCCGACCCCTTGAGCGGCCCTTTTCGTGACCGTTTTTAACTGGCTAAGTGCCAGGTCTTGTGTGTCAACCTTCCTTGTTTGTGAGTCGACCTGGCCATGTTGGAGTCGACCTATGACCTCTAGACTCGACCTGAGAGGTGTGGGCTAGACCCTAGTCTGGTTCCACCGTGTCTCGGGCGGGCTGGGAGCCCTTGTAAGTCGATTGCTTTAGCCTTACTGGGCCGGACTAGTTGCGGTTTCCATTTGGACCATTGTTATCCTCCAAGCGGCCCTCCGAGGACCGTCTATGGATGGGGCGGCCCAATAGAGACCGTTTCCTTTTGATTGTGGCCGAGAGACCCTTCTGCTCTAAATGGCCCCTGTGGACCATCTTCCTTTTGGAAACGGCCCAGCCAGGACCGTCTTGTTCCAGTTGCGGCCCCTCTAGGACCGTTTTCATCCGTCACACTGGATTTCGTCTCCTTAGCCTAGCTTTGGCCTTTGTGGTCCAGCATAGACCGTTTATTCACCATGGCGGCCCGATCATGACTGCAACGTTCCCAGAGCTTGTTTTCATATGTGCCTTACATACCTCTTTCAATCTCGTGACTTCCCATTCAATTGTTAATGATTACCACTTGTTCCTAGTTGGTAGGTTACATAGCTTAACCTTGGAATTTCTGGCCGATTCCAATGAATGTCTAAGATGATTACTTGGATCTTAGATCCACCAAATCAATGTCAATGCATCATAAGGGCCTAGTCTGGTCTTAGAAAAAGTACCTGAAAAGTACTAGTATCCTGAGGAGTTGTAATGACATAGTGAGGCATTGCACCGAGTGCATGACTAGCGTGAGATCTCTGACATTCATATATTCATTGAATTCCTACATGGAATTACTTCTACTTGACATGCTTGTTTACGTGCTTGATTGGCCCAATACGTGGAAATGATATAGCTCTGTTCTATTTAACTCTAGTACTCTTTTTCCATCCCTGCATAATATTAGATTTGTTTATCGTCCTTCATTTATTCGCATAACAGTTAATTAAATTGTTAATTACTTAGACTTTGCCTGCTATTACCTACTAAGCGTTTACTCACCCAATTTTCTCCCCTTTCAGGTAGCTCCGGTGATGAAATGCAAACGGATGGGGATGGGCAAGAGTGAAGACCGGAGTGGACCAGTTGTCCTAGTAGAGTGGTGGCTTGGTCACGTAGTGGTTGTTGAGTCATTGTTTTGTTTATCTAGAATTGTCATTAAGAGTTGTAATATTTCCTTTTTTTAGAGTCATGATGAATGTGTGAATGCATATCATTTATACAAATGGTTGGAATGGACTAAATGGGTTCAATGTGGATGCCATTTGATGCTGTAAGTTTTGTATCATTGTTTTGCTCCGAATGAGATAAAAATGCATTGTTAAATCTCAACATAATCATATTTTTTATTGGATCTCATATTCTTGATGAGTTCCCGATGGCTCTTAGAGTTGTTAAATTTGATTCCCTTCACGATTCGAGCTATTGATTCATATATTCATGAAAACTCACTCTAAACAAAGAGTGGATGAGTTTTCACTTCAAAATCTTGGCTTATCGAGTAAGTTACTATCTAACCCTTCTCTGAGTGCTTAACAGGTTCAAAAGAAGTCCAAAAATGTCAAGATTTTATCTAAGGTATGTTGGACATCTTGGATTGAATACATGTTGATTTGGGGTTATTTATGTGTTTTACAGGTGTACCGGTCGACCTGGGTGAAGGGCTGGTCGACCTGGACTGGTTGGAGGCATCAAACCTGCTAAAATCAAAGTCCAAGGTTGGGTCAGTCGACCAACGGCTTTGAACCGGCTGACCGAATTTCCCAGAACCCTCAGATTGGAAATTTTACAGGGTTCGGTTGACTGACCTCTGTAGTTCGGTTGACTGATGGGCTAGTCGACTGAACCCCATGGGCTAGTCGACTGAATGCAATAGTTCCATCACGCGAGCAACTTTGAATCTGACGTGGCACTCACGTAGGACCTCATCCAAGCTAGGTAACATGTCTATTTTGCCCCCAAATTGTTCCTTAACATATGAGGAGACTTTAAGAAGGTTCTAGAAGGGATGTAGAGGTCTTTTGACCCCCATATTCGTATTCTTCTATTATGAAATTGGGGAGACATCCATTGAATTAACCAAGAGACGAGAGGAGAAAGGCTTGGGGAGGAAGAAGAAGAAGAAGAGAACGAGAGGAGATCACCCCCTACTATTAGAAGAAGGATTCTTCCAAGTTTGAAGCTATTTTCTTCATCTTGATCATGATCGAGATGGATCGTGCAGTGTTGATCCTCATCCGATCATCCTTGCGGCTATTCAATCAGAAATAATGTGTCGGTCCCAATTATTTTTGTGGATTTTGATGCATGATTGGGCAGAGTTGTCCCAGTAAGGTCTTTGTCCTATGCTCCTGTGTGTGAGCGAGTTGTGTTAGCTTTGGATTTGGTTCGAGATGTGAAGGCTCCGCGGTGAGATCAGGACTCGAGGATGAGTGTTGGCAGGTGCCGATTACGGTTCGTGTTGTGGCTCTTGGCGTGGTGGTCCGCACGGTGACAGCTCGAGAATGGATCGGTGTTGGCATGGACAAATTCGAGAGAATGATGTCCGGTGGCTAGAGGTGTAGTAGCCTTTGATCCTGGTGTCTTTTGGTGATTTTCCTCGCTCCACGGTAAACATGTTGGTGCATTGACGGTTTCGAGATCAGAGGTAGGCGTAGGTAAGGAGCGCGTGGCAGTGGCTAGCTCAATCGCTGTAGCAGTGTGTGGCTGGTGATCAGCATGACTAGTGCTTGAAGTGTGGTGAGTCGTAGTTCGAGGAATTGCGATGGTGGTGCATCGTGAGATGCTATGAATGTGGTCCGACGGAACACTTGGCAAGTGTTGTTGGTGGAGTTGACCTGACGGAAGCGAGGGTTTCTTTGGGTGCTAGAAGGTTCAATTCCCAGCGTGCGCGAGGTTTGAGGCTAGGTCAAGCGTGGAGTTTTCTCCTGATTTGTCGGAGGTATGTTGATTTCTCCTTGGTCGGAGAGGATCGCGTTTTGCCAAGTTCGTCATCTTACATTATGTGCTCGGATTTGGTTGGCTCTCTTGTGTGCCATGAAGTCTATGCGAGACGCGTCCTGTGTTTTGACAGTGTGACTGTCTGTGAGAAGCGTTGCCCATTCCCCTGGTGCGTAAGGGTGTGTTGGCACTATTCCGGAAGGATGAGTGTGGTGGAGATACAAGACCCACTACTCGGAGCCGACGCCGCACTGTCCCGACACCACCGAGCTTGTGGCTCGAAGACTCGACTTCCTGAAGACTCGACGTCCTGAGTACGTATTCCTGGGTATGTATTCCTGAGTATGTATTGTGTGTTTTTTATGGTGGTATTATATTATTAACACCGGGTCAAAGTATTTTTATTTTATTTGGTCAATAATCAAAAGTCGTTGGCTTTTGTTTTATTAGGCCAGGACATGAATGTATTTAGTTGAAAAGACTAGGGGTATTTTTGTCCTAGTGTAATGTGGCCTTTCCTATATAAAGAAGGCTAATGCACCATTTTATGTAATGAATGCTTATGAAAGAAGAAACCTACGTGAGAGAGTTTTCTCCTCTTGTTGTTTCCCTTCCCTCTTAGCTCCCTTGTGAGTTTTGAGAGATTGTTCGGTGAGAGACCGTCCGGTGTGAGGCTGAGCTGCACGAGGCAGTGGTTATCCCGTCCTGTTCAGGTCTTCGGAGTGCCGTCGATCCTTTCCAGGATGCTGCTGCATCAGAGTGCCAGTTGGGCAGTGTTCGTAAGAACTCGTGACTGGCATTGTGATTTTTGATGCGTTGTGGATCGAAGCCTGCGGAGTTGCAGACGTTTACCAGATCTGGAGAGAGAATCTGTGCTCTGGGTTTGAGGTAATGGAGCGTTCCTTACCCTGTATTCTAGTGTTGGCCAACTAAGTCGTGAATTGTCGGGTTGGTGAATTTTGAGTCGCTGTGATGGTCGTGCGCGTGGATCTGAGCGCGCAGTAGAAGCCTGGTGGGCTCATAACCCATAGGTTCAGGATCGTAGTGTTGGAAGCTATGGGCGAATTTTCGAGGATGAGATGAGCATCAGAGGATTGGTTCCTCGGTACGAGATTATCTTGGCTGCGTAAGCCATGCCGATTGTCGTGCCGTTGTTTGAGGCATTGTGGTTTATGGCACTAGCGAGATGGAGAGTTGGGTAAACATGTTGGCAAGGTTGCCGCATGAGTACCTTGCTCATTGGTTGGAAGCCGTGTCAGGCGATTGGTGCTAGGTTGGGATGAGATTTCTAAGGTATCGCCTGACAAGGGTCGAGGACGTGATGGTCTGAGTCTGCAGCTTGGTATCCGACTCATGTTAGGGCTGTGTCCTCAGATGAGGTCGTGTTCTAGAGAAGTCATCTTTGACAGATTATGGGTCCCAGTTGGTGGCCGTGATCGGCTGGTAAGATTGACTAAATGATCGACCATGGCAAGATGTGTATTGGCTGGGGACCCGTGTGCATTGGTCGTGGCGTCGTCGACCAGCTTGCTGTGGTAGCAAGTGTCACTTGTCGATTCTGGAGATGTGTGTCGTGAATTGTTCAGGTTGTGTCATGTGGCTCTGCGGTGAGAGCCGCGCCGAGGATTGGCAGGCGTCCATTTAGAGTGATTGAGATGAGATGGGAATCGATTGGATAGCAATTGGACGGTGCCTGTATGGGAATGTCTCTGAAGAGATGTTGGCGTTGGATATGGTGATCCCTGGTCTGTGGCTAGCAAGGAAGGATTTTCCTGTAAGCCTGAGTCGAGTGATGTGAGGATCGAGGATTGTAGAACCCCGTCATTTGGTTTCGCCGTGCTCTCCTGAGAGGGTAGAGTTGGCATGGACCTGTGGGTTATGGTCCCACCACGCTTCCGCTGCGCCACTCTGATTAGCATGGACATCTTAAAGGAAAACTGATTCTTGGATCGTTTAAGGCCCGATTTTATTTAACAACTAGGACCTCAAAATATCTTCACATACCTAGAAATGGTCCAACGGGTGTATTTATGTGAGAGGACCTTAGAGAAGGTTGAAAAGTTCGAAGACAAGGGTGAAGAGTCCAGCCGGAAGTCAGATCGTTGAGGAAAGAAAGAGGAAAAATTCAGTATCACAGGGTCCTACAAGTCCCGTGACAGTAAGAAGAGGTCTTAGAATGGTAGTGGGAGTGACAATCACAAGAATAAGAAGGCCAAGGAGGAAGACAAGTAAGTAATGGCGACTTGCTCATTCTACGAGAAATTTGGCCACTCGGCTGAGGAATGCTGGAAGCATTTAGGCGCTTGCTTACGCTGTGATAGTCGGGAGCATCACATGTCGGACTGTCCTCTCATGAAGGAACAATCTTCTAGCAGTGGATGCAAGCGAAAAGCACATCTTAATGCTATTCTTGATGATGAAGCGTCCAAGGGTGATGGACTGATGGAAGGTACTCTTCATATTTATTCACATCCTGCATTTGTATTGTTTGATACTGGTGCCTCTCATTCCTTTATATCTACTACTTTTGTAAAAATCTTGTCAATTGCACCTGTTCTTCTACCTTCAGATCTAGCTATCACTATGCCTCTAGGCCCCAGAACTAAACTTACAACCTACTACCCAGATAGTGAGGTAACACTAGAAGGCCATAATCTCCCCGCAAACTTAGTATGCCTTGATATGGAATGTTATGATGCTATTTTAGGTGTAGATTGGCTTGTCGATCACTATGCTAATATTGATTGCCGTAATAGGAGGATTTCCATTCATAAACTAGATCTTCCATGATTTTCTTTTCTTGGAATCAAATATAGGAAGCATCCTATTCTTATCTCTTCTCTCCACGCTTGCAAGCTAATTTCGCAAGGTTGTGAAGCCTTTCTTACTTCTGTGATTATCACCGAGTCTAAGGAAATCACTTTAGAATAAATTCTCATTGTCTGAGAGTTTCCCAACGTCTTCCCATCCGAACTACCTGGTTTACTGTTGGAAAGGGAAGTTAACTTTTCCATTGAACTCATACCAGGAGCGGCACCTGTTTCAATAGCTCCCTATAGGATGTCCCCCACGGAACTTATTGAAGAAGCAACTCCAGAAGTTACTTGACATGGGTTTCATTCGACCTAGTACATCCTCTTGGGGTGTGCCAATTTTATTTGTCAATAAGAAGGATGGAACTCTCAATCTTTACATCGATTATCGGCAGTTAAATTAACTCACCGTAAAAAATAAATATCCACTGTCGCAGATCAATGAGTTATTTGATCAGTTGTCAGGAGCAGAATATTTCTCTAAAATTGACCTCAGGTCAGGATATCATCAGCTTTGAATTAAAGATGAGGATATTTACGAGACTGCATTCCGTAGCAGATACGGCCACTATGAGTTCATGGTGATGCCATTTGGGTTAACAAATGCCCCTGCTACATTCATGCAACTTATGAACAATGTCTTCAGGCCTTATCTGGACCAATTTGTGGTCGTCTTTATTGATGATATCTTAATATATTTCAAGACCAAGGAAGAACATGAAGCACATTTAAGGGCAGCCTTGCAAACCTTAAGGGAACACCAATTATACGCCAAGCTTAGCAAATGTGAATTTTGGTTAAAAGAGATTTCTTTCCTCGGCCACATTATTTCCAAAGAAGGCACATCCTTCTGAAGTGGAAGCTGTTAAGAATTGGGGTCGACCAACAATGATCTCTGAAATATGAAGTTTTCTTGGTCTAGCTGGCTACTACTGGCGATTTATCAAAGATTTCTCAAAGATTGCCGTCCATTTGACCCGACTTACCAGGAAGGAAAATCCTTTTGTCTGGACAAAGGATTATGAAGAGAGTTCATAACTCTTAAGGAACATCTCACCATTGCTCCTATACTGGCACGACCTGTTGAAGGAGGAGCTTTTGAAGTATACACGGATGCATCTGGTATTGACCTTAGTTGTGTCCTCATGCAAAATGGCAAGGTGATCTGTTATGCTTCTCGACAACTGAAGCGGCATGAAGAAAACTATCCAGTTCATGATCTGGACCTAGCTGCTGTCATTTTTGCCTTAAAGATTTGGCGGCACTACCTTTATGGGGAGAAATTCACTATCTTTTCAAACCACAAAAGTCTGAAGTATCTTTTCACTCAGAAGGAGTTAAACATGAGGCAACGCAAATGGTTGGAGTATCTCAAGGACTTCAACTTTTCTATCCAATATCATCCTGGCAAAGCAAATGCTATGGCAGATGCTCTCAGTAGGAAGCCGATGGCAAATTTATCAAGCCTCAGGAAAGGTATGACCTGTCTCATAGAAGATTTCTCATATTTGAATTTAGATGTTGATAAAGAAGAAGAGGGTGTATTATCGCCAATATCAAGGTGCAACCTACCTTAATTGAAGACTTGGCCAAGCTACAGCCCTACGAGGAGTTTACCCTTGATGACCTGCATCTCAGCTCCACTGATGGCATCGGGAGGTATACTATGCCTTATTGCTTCAGATTCTTGATGAAGACATGGAGGGACTTGGCCCGGGTTGGCACAGACCGGACCCGTCGCACCCCGAGGGTGACTTTGAACGCGTGGGTGAGCCATTTCTATAGTGGTCCGTTCTGCTTCCACGAGGACTTTGCTCAGTTTGGCACTACCTGGGAAGAATGCAGAGAAATCAAGATAGACCTTCCTCGGCATCCGCAACATTTGCCTGCACCTGCACAGGGATGGAATTCGAGGGGACTGCCTCCCCTCACATACTTGGCGGCATACTTGGCCTACTGACTGGTCAGTTTTGTGGTTCCTCACAAGGAGGAGAGGGTCCTGCGACCTACTCGGCTAGTGCATGGGAGAAGGGTATAGCCCACAAAGACAATCTGCAAGTAACTGAATCCCCTTGTCGCTCTAAATAAGGGCGATATAGATGGGAGGTGTGGTCAAAATCCAGACTCTCATCCCTCCCAATGCGAAGGAAAGACAAAGTACAACAGGCACTAGCTAACTATAAAACAGCATCCTGGTCCGAGTGACTAGCGAAAGCGAAGATGAGTAGAGCAGCTGCATTATCAATCAGCGTCCTCTGGGAAAGCTCTCGCAACAGTAAACCAGCGCACGCGCTCAAGTAATGAGTGGGCATCAAAATACCCTTATCTCTGGGCAACGAATGTGAAGTCAAAGCCCCAGCCAATGCAGTCGGGGCAATAGCAACTCTGCGTCCACACGCCATCAGACAAGCCGAGTAGATCACCCCTGCCCGAAGAACTCCCTCCTCCCCATGGGAGATCATAACACTGGCCAACCAATAGGCCAAGTAAGTTTCCAAGTATGCCAGTGACGGCAGCCCCCTCGAGTTCCACCCCTATGCTGGAGCGGGCAAGTGGCGCGGGTGTGAAGCAAACCTCAATATGACTTCCCTGCATTGCTCCCAAGTCATGCCAAAGGAAGCAAACCCTTCATAAAAATAGTAAGGACTGCTGTAAAAGTGCATCACCTAGGCATTCAATGTCACTCTTGTGGTGCGGGCAGCCTTCTCTTTTCCCACAAGGGCTAGGTCCCTCCATGTCTTCATCAGATACCTGAAGCAGTAAGGAAGAAGATACCGACCGGCTCCGTCTGAAGCACTGAGATGCAGGCCATCTAACAACAGTTCCTCATAGGGCAGTCCACAAACTAGTAGGCCAGAAATCCTGTGAAAAGCCCACAGGTCTAGTGAAGTCTCCCCCTCTGCGGTGACAAATGTATTCCAGCGCTGGTTGAACCTTTCAGCCAAGGCCTGAAGCAACCCTGTGTGACAAGGATAGGAGTATAATGTCGCGGTCACTGCATGGCGAATCCTGGCCCTATCAAGCACTGCTCTGTAAACGGTCAAGATGCCCCACAGCCATTCCGTCGTGCCTCGACGGTAACAATGAGAAGGAATAACAGCCCACTTCCCATAGCAGCTAGGAGTCTTCTGTAACAATATCCTCTCCAGTAAACAATCATGGTCATAGTCATCATGTACAAAAGTGGCCCCAGAAGGAGCCAGAAACATCCCATCCACTATAACATCAGCAGCCCTATGATGCCCAGTAAGTTCCAAACTGCTGGTGATAACGGTCCCACTCGGACTGTGAAACTGTCAAACTCCTTGAAGAAGCCCAGACTCTTCTGATCAAGATACTGTCTCTGCCATATGAAGCCCTCTGGGAAGCTCGGATAGGAGAATCTACAAGTGCCTTGCATGTTGTCCCTCCCGAGCAATATGGCTCGTTCGAGATGACGCCTTTCTCCTGACAAGAGGGGATCATCAGCCTCCATACCAAGAGGCACAAAGCTCTGGACAAAGGATAAAAGATATCGGTCCAGTAGAAAGTGGGATGGATATCCTCCTAAACGGTCATAGACATAGGCCCCTTGTCTCCTCGTAATGCGGGAGATATCAACAGTGCCCTCAGCTGCAGTAGTATCCTCAATCGGGCCCCTCAGCGACCAAAGCAAACCCGCGGTCCACCGCGTCAAAGCCGTCAGAAGTGATGTTGCGAGGAGGGAAATGTGGCATTGGTCTATCTGTCCTCCGTACATAATGATCATCAGAGCCCCCAACCCTGGGCCTCCGGGATGCCTCTCTGCCTCTGTCTTGGCGAGCCATGTCTGTAGAAGCTGCAAAGACCAAGAGCAACGAGGAACAATGAACGAAAAGGTTGAATTGAAGACCAAACAAGCATGAGGACAGCAATAAGGATATTCAGGCACAGTCCTACAAAGCCCTGTCATGTCAACCAACTCGGGGATAAGCAAAAAGCTATAGAGGACACGGGCCATCCGCCCTCGCCTCCGGCTTTGACGGATGTCCTGTGGGGGGCATTTGTTGCACCCACCATTTGTCTCAGATAAATTGAGACATTCCCCTCGAGTCAATCAGGGTTCAATTAGGGCTGTCAATGGGCCGAGCCGGGGCTGGGCTTAGGTCGGCTCGGCCCGGGCCCGGGTTTACTATCACTACTCGTCACGTGCAATGCTTCGTCCGTCCTTGCTTCGCCGACTGCAAAGCAAACTATCAAGTTCTGTACAAAGGCCAACAAACACTGACCTCCATCAAACGACAAAAGATTCAAAAGCTAACCACATGAGCAGTTGCGTATTTTAATGGACGAACCCAGAACGGAAAAATGTGCCAACAGAAACGGGGTGGAACCTACATTGCACAAGATTCCAACTTGTTCTCGATGGTCCTACATCTCCAGTATCCAGGTTTTCGCAATGCAAGCTTACCCATTCGTAGGAACTCAAAAGAGAGAAAAGGGAGAAAAAAATGTCTGCAACACATATAAAGTCGCACCTGGAGACGCTGAATGGCTTGCTGGAACGTGAGGACCGAGGACGCGCCCTTGTGCTTGGAGTCCCTCGACTGAGGCTGGGACACGTTGGAGGTGCTCATGGCCAAGACTCCTCTCCTGCCGCCCAACACGAGCGAGGGGCGGCCGCGACGGAAGGGCCTGTAGAGCAGACCGGGACGGGTTCTCCCCGCGGAGAAGAGGGACAAGTGGACAGCGACCACCCCATGGGACTTCACAGCGGAGAGCGCCAGCGGGAGCACCAGTTGCGCCATGGGTGAGTGGGCAGCCGAGCGCGGGAGTTGTGAGAAGGGAAGAGGGGTAATAAAAGGGAGAAGGGAAACGATCAGGTTATCCGTAGAAGGGGCAGGACTTGGTGACTCGTGAGGGAAACTCCCGTGAGAATTGTCACGGCCACGGCACCAACATGTCGGGCAATGCGGCACCCGCGCAAGCCACGCACACGGACTGGTCTGCACAATGCGATACAAGGAAGCAACCCACACCAAAGACACGAGAGTACACCACAACTAAAGATGATTTGTATTATTTGAAAAAGATGTGCAAGAAGAGAGACGAATGAAAAGAATAAGTTTGGGTGAAAATAGACAGCAATATGTAATCTATTGGCCGTGGGCCCACTTGATCGAACCCAAATTCTTCTACCATTAATATATCTTAAGAATACATAAGCCTTAGTCACCCCCCAACACAAAGCATCCATCGTAGAGGGCCAAAAAGTTTATAACCTCAAGTTTACAGTAGTTACATAAAGAAGAAAAAAGGGTCACGAACCGGCGCCATGAGGACATCGCTGGACTGTGACAAGCTCCTCCACTTGAAGATGTTGATGCCCTCGTCAACCGCCACTTAAATGCTCGAACTATGTCTTCATCTCATTGCAGTGCAGCTTCAGGCTCCCAGCTGGCTTCATAATCCAAAAACCCTTTCCATAAGATAAGGTATTCCATTTGCTCCATGATATTCAAGAGTCTTCGTTTCTGCTCCGTAAGGATGGTGTCGACCAACTTCTCAATGGCTGAGACGACTGGATGAGGCCTCATCGACAAATTGCGCGACAGGTCGTGACGATCAGCATGGAAGGGCTTGAGGTAGCTATCATGGAACACTAGATGGATGTGGAGCCAAGGAGACAACTCCACTTTGTATGACACCTTGCCCACCCGTTCAGTGATGAGGAATGAGCCTTCGTATCTCCAAACTAGGTCCTTGTGCACCTTGCGAGTGAACTTGTGTTGTTCAATGATCAACTTCACCATCACAAGGTCACTAACTTGACACTCCACTTGCCTTCTATCTTCATTTGCCCACTTCTTCATTCTTCGTGCAGCGCTCTTCAAACAAGTGCATGCCAAGTCTCTTTGCCAATGTCAATCTTCAGTCATATTGAAAGCTGTTGGGCTTGAACCTGTATATTGAACAACAATATCATCAGGGGTCCTCGGATGTTGTCCCATTACGAGCTCAAAGGGGCTTCGGCCCGTAGTAGAAATTTTTTGGAGGTTGAAGGAGAATTGGACGACATCCAACAGCTCAACCCAATCCTTTTGATTTATACTGAAATGCCACAAGTATTCGTCCAGTAGGGCATTCATCCTCTCTATTTGGCCATCTGACTGAGGGTGAAGGTTGGAGGAGAAGTGAAGCTTCGATCTGAGCAGGCGAAATAGCTCCGTCCAAAATTGGCCCAAGAAGTGAGGGCCCCGGTCGCTAACTATATTCTATGGTATTCCCCAATACTTCACAACATGCTTTAAGAGTAGCCGAGCAGCATCTTCAGCAATGTAAATGTAGTGAGGCCAGAATGAAAGTGGCATATTTGGAGAAGCAATCCACCACTACAATGATAGAGCCCAACTCTCCCACCTTCGACAGTGCTGATATGAAGTCTATTGAAATGCTTTCCCAAGGCTGCCACGATACAGGCAAAAGTTCAAGCAACTCCGCTAGTTTGGAGCACTCTACTTTGTCTTATTGGCAGATGAGGCACGTGAGGACATATTGCTCGACATTGTTCCACATCTTGGGCCAGTAGTAATGGCGCTATAATAGGGTGAAGGTGCACCTCATACCTAGATGACCCATCCAGAGAGTGTCATGACACTCTTTGATAAGGTCTTTTCTCAAGATCTCTGCCTAAGGCATAAAAATACGGCCACCTATTGTGAAAAGTAGCCCATCATAATGCCAAAAGTATCGTGTTGCCATTCTTTGCTATGCCCACCAAGTTTCGGGCAAAGGGGTCCTCATCCATCACCTCCTGAATCTGATCCCAGAGGCTTGGTTGTACTTGGCTCGTTGTTAATGCCCTTGTCTCTGCAAGGCTAACAACTCAACCTTTCAGTTAAGTGCATCAGTCACTTGATTCTACCTCCCCGCTTGATACATAAGATCCATGTCGAATTCTACCAGGAAGCCCAACCAACAAGCCTGTTTTTGGGAAACCTTCTTTTCAGTTATGAAGGAGCTAAGAGCTACATTGTCCATCTTGACCAGAAACTTGACACCCAGAAGATAATGCCTCCAAGTCCGAAGACAATGAACTATAGCTGCCATCTCCTTCTCATGTGCGAGATACTGCCTTTTGGTGTCGCTAAGCTTTCAACTCTCATACGCCATAGGGTGTCCCTCTTGCATAAGGACCCCGCCATTGGCAAAGTTAAGATGCATCAGTGTGCACCTCGAAGGGCTTGCCATAGTCTGCCAACCGTAGCATAGGTTCCTTCATGATGGGCCTCTTCAATTCTTGAAAGGTTGCATTGCATTTATCTGTCCACTCCCTCGATGTATCCTTCTTTAGCAAGTCCAAAAGAGGAGCCTCCCTCCGAGAGTATCCTGCAAGAAAATGATGATAATAGTTCATAAGATCCAAAAATGAGCGAAGCTCGCTTACATTCGTTCGGGCCTTCCATTGCTGGATGGCTTGGGCCTTATCTTGTCCCATTTGAATGCTACCACCCCTAATAACATGCCCCAAAAACTTGATGTGAACTTGGACAAATGAACATTTCTCCTTCTTCACAAAGAGGTGATTGTCATGAAGCACTTGGAAAACCGCTTGAAGATGGGCAACATGCTTCTCTAATGTCTAACTATAGACCATGATGTCATCAAGTCATTCATCAGAGTGCAGAAAGGTCATTGGGGTATCGGTTAGGTCAAATAGCATCACTAAGAATTCAAAACCCCCGTAGTGGGTTACACATGCAATCTTGTGTTCGTCATCTTCAACAATATGGACTTAGTAATAGCCAGATTGTAAATCTAACTTAGTGAAATATTTGGCACTCCCTAGCTGATCGAACAAGTCAGCGATGAGGGGAAGAGGATACATGTTCTTGATGGTGAGCTTGATCAAGGTGCGATAATCCACGTACATTCGTAGGCTCCTATCATGCTTCTTTTGAAAGAGCACTGACACTCCAAAGGGGCTATTGGTAAGGCGCATGAAACCAGTCCCCAGCATCTCATTTAGCTACTTCCTCAATTCCGCCAGTTCTGTAGGAGACATGCAGTATGGTGAGCGGGTTGGTGGCTGAGCCCTTGGTACTAACTCATCTTGTGGTCAATGTTGTGCCGAGGTAGCAAGGACTTTGGCAGCTCAGGCGGCATCACCACGTCAAACTCCTTCAACACTCTAGCTATGAGCTAGGGCATGGGAGACTCAGCCAGTAGTGGGTCAGAAACTTTGAGTGCCACCAAGAAGATGGACTCACCCTTTTGCAAGTAGCGATTCACTTGGATAGTAGAGAGGAGACCACCCCATGGCTAGCCTTTTTGGGCACCAGCACCATACAAGACTACTCTTCATCCATTATGCATAGTGAGTTGAGGAATGGCATGGGCACTACATGGGCACCTTGCAAGAATTTCATGCCTAGGATCAATTGGAAATCGTCCATGGGCACTGCAAGAAAAACACTGGTGCCAGACAATGAGCCAATTTGTAATCGGACCCCTTTGGAAACACCGGAGTTTGGACGGGCCTCGGAGTTCACCACCTTCATGTGGCTCAAGTCCTTCACCAAGGTGAAGCTAAGGTGGCCTGCTTCCAGATCAAAAATGAAGTTGTGAGTGGCTCCTATGCCTACCATAGCATGTACAAATCGTCCGTTGAGGCAGACGTCCACGTACATGAGGTCGGTGTGAGGAAACTTCTTGGCCTTCTACCCCACTTGAGCCTTGATGGCATGTAAGAGTTGCAAATCACCGACTCTGGGCGCCTCTTGCTCATCCCTCGGAGGTTCTTCATAATTGATGGTATCCTCTAAATCACCGCACCTCATAGGAGCCGCTTGCATAGCATTGAGGCTCTGTTGCGGGCAGCATCCAGCCCTATGGGGGCCCCACAAAGGATACAATGATGAGTCCCTTGGTACTCCTCCCGCAAAAACTTGTTGGATGGCATCCAGTTCTTAGTATTGGACCTAGACTTCCACTTGTTAAATGACAAGTTACTGTCACTCTTGCTCGTGGAAGTGGCTACCCCAGCATTGTTGCCCCTTGAGTAGCTACTAGAGGGAGCAAGCCTACTGCCATAGAGGGAGAAGGGTTTCTGGAGAAGGGTTTTGTTGGACGCACTCATGCCTTATATCGATTTATATCGTTGTATCGTTTATCGATTTATCATTTTATCAAGTGCGGGGGCGTGCCAGTCACATATGATGTTGCAAGGTATTCAGGCTTCGAGACAAGAGTGGTCTGAAGCCTGCAGTGCGCTCCATCTAACTAACCAGACGATTGTGAGTATCGTGTCGAGACTGAGACCCGTCATGCCGTAAAGGTCAGGGCGTTAATTATATCCCCTCAGAGAGGAGAAAACCTCTGATTAATCGCCAAGAAAAGGAGCCAAATGGCCTAAAGATCAATTTTCATTAAAGAATGCAAATTGGGTCGAAATTATTAAAATGCCCCACGTTAGGGTTCAAGATAGTAGTCAAAATCATGTCAGTCGCATATCGACCACTTTTTGTTCGGACGGGAGTCTGGTTTAAAGATATCCCAAGTATACATATAATACCGGGGTGAATATATGCCAGAGTACAGTAAATTCAATATCTGAAGGAGAAATAAACTACATATATGATTTTTTTTTTTTGAAATCACCGAACCCGATCTCCTGAGACTTTTTCGAAATCTCTTCGAGATCTCTTCTCTTCCGCCTTTCCGAGACAGAACCAATATTCGAGACGGAAAACCTTGCATACAATGCAGCTACTCAGAGTCAGGTAAGTTTCGGGTCCTCTCAGCTTCGGCCCAGACTCTTCAAGTCTTGGATCCAGGCACAAGTTTGGTCACGACCACGGGTAACCTGCGGGTAGCTTATGTGCTGACAGACGGTTCAACTCTGTCCGACTCACTAAAGGATCAATACCTGTTGAAGGTGCCCGTTCTAGTGCCCGGGAATTTTGAATTCGAACTCGAATGCGAATTTGGCTTGGGCGCCATCTGAGTGCCACGACCCCCTACCCTGTTCATTTTCTTCCTCTCTCACCGGCATTCCCTGCGCAGTCTGCCGAAGCTAGACGGACATTGGGAAGACGTCTCTGCCTATCTGGATGGTGAGAACTATTGGGAACTTTGAAAGGGTTGTTCACGCTTACACTCATGTCAAGCAGCAACATATCCCTGTCAATGGCGAGCCTGACCGAGCCTGCCATGATTGCCCCAAAGCCACCCACTAGTCGGAAGGCACCAACCTCATCGCAATAGATGAGGGGTACCCCCGCTAGGCAGAGGCTGCACTGATCGGCCCTGGGGTCTGGGAAACATGTCTTTGTTCACAACCCATCTAACCACCCTGACACCACCCCCTCCACCAACACAAAGCTCACCCTGGCAACGTCCTCGACCACCTGCTCACAGCTTCCGACGATCAAAAAGCCGGATTCATTGACCTGTGTTACCTCCCAATCTGGCCACACCCCCACACCCTTTGGCGAAAACCTCCCTCACCCTCACAGCATACACCCCCCCTTCCACGGGTGCCACCCACAGGCACTTCTTTGGCCACTCCATCTGGCTGCTCACCACCTCGGCCGGCAGAAAGTCTCCCTCAACGCAGCCACCTCCGGTCCCCCCTCCTCGGCTGACAACCGTAAGCAGATCAGTAGAGGACCGCCTTCCTGCTAGGATCCCCCCCATTCCCGGTCTGGCTCAGCTTGCGGTAAGCCCCCATTAGACCCTTTCCTGCTGGCCCAGGACAATCCCTCTGCAGGTGGCCCCTTCTCTCACACGTGTAGCAAGTCGCCCCTGGCCGGGTATTTGCCTAGGTTTCCAAGTGGCCAGAAAGCTTGCAGCGGGCTAGGGCGGTTGCGTGGATGCCCCCCACCCCCCAGGGGTACCTTGCTCGCCTCAGATGCAAGATCTGGCCCAAAGTCCCAACGCATGGCTCACCTTAGACATGCATATACAAACACAATCACACATATACATACGGAAATTTATTATCTTTTTTCAGAATACATACACATTTACATACATAAATGTAAACATGCATGTATGCATGCATACACGCATACATATATAGTGTCTCTATTGAACTCGTTACCAGCATTGCTGCCTTTTGGGGCATTTATTTACTATTCCATAAACATAAAATAAGTCTTAGAATGTAATCCATCAGGTATATACTAATCCATGTCAAACACCTGGATGCTGCAAGGAAAAATGCTTTGCTAGAATCAAAGCAAAAAATGACTTCAAAAATAGCAAGTCGTGAAGAGTATCCTAACAAATTGCAATATCTTTCTTTGCAACATGTTGGAATTCCCATTCTTCTGAACGTTCCACACTTCCGTCAACTTATGAAAACATAAGAAAAGTCCATCAACTTATGAAAACATAAGAAAAGTCAGGGTCATCATTGGAATAAAAGTCATACCTTTTTTGCTTCAGCATAGAGACCCATGCCGGCAACATAGAAAGGAACCTCCCGGCAAAGTGTAGCACCAGTGCCACGAAAGAAGCCTTTCACACCATCTTCATGGAGGGTACCCACTATTGCCTCTCCTACATTGTCAAAGATACCTGCTTGTAGTCGTTGCTTCAAGACCTCGCAAGGAATCCTCACTGCTGTTCCCAGGATTGTGCTGCAAAATGATGCCAGAGATTGCACCTGGATAACATGCCAATGGAATTTCAGCTTCTAGATTTCAGTTTATCTCAAGGCTTTTATGTAATAATCAGTCGAAGGACAGGTGCCTCTTAGCATCTCTTAATGAAACACCTAAACTTTCCTAAAATCTTCTGCTGTACGTATGCATACACCAAGAAACATGTCTGATGTCTGTTTGCAGTGTAGCATGTATTTGTGTGAGGACAGAAACCTTAAAAAGAAAAGGATAGAACAGAAATAGCTGGAAAAATAACAGTACACAATAAACAACAAGATTTGAAAAGGACATATGCCATATGAATAAACTACAAATGAAATTAAAACAAAAAAAACAAAAAGGCATTGAAGATGATATACCATATGTTATATACTAGGTTACCTGAATCTCTGGAAGTGTAGGGGCAACATTTATTAATAAAAGCTTGCTTGCTTCAAAGATGCCTGTTCGTAACCCATGACTGTTGACAATACAAGAAGAAAAAAGATGTTAACTATTCAATTTTTTAGGAAATACTAGTGAATTAGATTCAGATTGTGCAAGTAGCGGGTCCAAGAGCAATTGAAGGTCCAATGGAATGAGAGAAGCCCTAGCTGTCAAGTGTTTAGTCGAGTAATATTATATTTTTCTATTTTTTTGAGTCTTATGATGTAAGGATGTCAAAAGTCAAGTATCTAATGTACTTTTTGGTTATTATGATTATGAAATATAGTTGAAATTTTGAATAATTACTTGTGCAATTACTTTTGCGTGATTGTCTTACGCTCTAATTTCTTGCTTGCGAGAGGCTTACCATGTCGGCTATCCACATTTCTTGAGAATCCTTCCGCTGCATTCATAGCTCGAGGCATGATGAGACTGCTATTTTGAGATCTACTATCAGTTTGAGATTACGGTCTTGCGACCGACTGCAACTTGGTGGTAGCAGCCCTTGGGAGGCTGCTGCCAAGCTTATTATGGCGGTTTAGGTCAGTTCTAGATAGCGGCCTTACGACTGACCGCCATCTGAAGTGACGGTCGAGGGTGGACCGCAACAAGGAGGGTTTTCAGCATTTTTGAGGTAGCCTAGAGATGGCGGTCTTTCCACGACTGCCACCTTCAAGTGGCAGCCTTCGGGAGGACCGTCATCTACCTGTCTTATGTTGGTTTCTACATTTGGAGTTCCCTAATGGTAGTGACCATGATCAGACTACCACCTTCAGGAGGTGGCTCTTTGAGGACCGCCATCAGCAAGAGGCGGTTCTAGCAAGATCACCTCCTGCCTACCTGTTCATGCCCTGCAAGTTGTGGCCCTACTGAAGACCGCCACTGTGATGTAGCAGCCATAGGAGGACTGCCACCTACTCTAGGTGATCTTGTCGCATCGGTTTAACTTTTGGTTGCCTTGGCTTTGACCCCTTGGTTAGCCCATTGTTCCGTGGATGTTGTGGACATTCTATGAGGGCTGTGACAAGGCTATAGGGTGTTCGAAAGTGCCATAATTTTGAAGTGTATGCCATATTATTTTGATAATTATTTTGAGGATTGATTTATCTCTAGTCAACCCAGTTGTGACCTTGTGGTTGACACATGACCTCGTGAATGTCTCAGTTATCTCGTGAGGATCAAGACTATGTTTTGGATCCTTGGAGGTATTATATTACCTCGATTTATGTGCCTTATGGGTTGAGGGCTCGAGTGATCCATCGTGTTCCATGTTTCCTTGTTATATGGAATCAAGAGTCTGATGTGCGGCCTAGGGCCCGAGGACTTGTGTTTTCCCATGGTTTCGACCCAAGGACTAGGCTGATTGAACGGCATGTTGCCGTGTTGTGCAACAATCTTGAACCGAGTCATGTGATTCAAGGATCATTGTGTTAGTAGGTCTAGTTGACTATCGTGAGTCTGGTAGTTGTGTGCTGCCTTGTATTCTGAGTACGTGCGACAAGTGCATGTGTCGCTTGTCTGTACTTCAGTGTTTTGAGTCTCTGTGTCTAGTGAGCCTCCAATAGTAATAGCCTGACGACACTTTGTGTCGGCCCACCTAATGTGGTGGCGGGGCAATTCTCAGTAGAGAGGGTTAGTTGGTTGATTACTGTAGGCCCCTTTGTCTTGCCATTATAGTCTGACAAAAGGGGAAAATCAGCTAGAGGCCTGGCTCAAGACATTAAGCTTGTGTGTAAACACGTGGTCAGGGGCATTGGACTAGCGTCAACGAGTGTGACCCTGACTAGTTACTCGTTTACTTGGTACTTGTATGGTATCTCAGTTACCGCATTAGAGGTGAGTGGGAGATATGCGAGGCACGATCTAATATGTCAGTGGATGCATCTTGCTTTTCTTCTAGTGAGGAGGTACTTCTGTCACAAGACACCTGACTCTTATGGCTTTCATGACTGGTTTCCATCATTGTTGACGTGGTTCTTTGAGTAGTCAATGTAGAGTACACGATGATGAAGTCGTGTATGTGTTGGCGATTTAGACCGTGTGGTCTTGAGTTGGGTTTATCTTTTTAGAGGAGCCTACACGGCTATGATGTCGCGACGTGTTCTGGCAATGTAGCCAGAGTTTTCATGGATCAGTTAGGTGATTCCCGACTGTGAGTGCGAGAATCTATATTTCTTGCCGACTAGGAGTAGTTTAGAGGGCCGAGGTTTTATCAGCTATCATGTTTTATTTAGTATAGATTTCCTCTTTACTTTTACTATTGTTCCTACCCCTACTGTTACAGCTCCTTTTGTTGTTACTATTGTTTATCGATGTTGTTTCGTAGTGGGGATCCATGAGACCCCTACTGAGCCAGTGAGATGAGGCTCACCCCTGACTTTTCAGGTGAAACTTCTCTTCTTCCTCTTTGTTCGGAGGTGCGGTTCCTGGTTCTTAGTGCCAGCTTTGCCAGTGTCGAGCTACCCCACACTTCAGGGTATGTTTCTCTTTCTGTTGTACTGTACTTTAGTTATACTGGACTCTGTTAGCTCGATAGTTTAATTTACTAATTGAAAATGTAATTTTATTTTTGTTCATTTAATAGTCTTGATCATAGTGTTATAATTGTTTACTACTTTTGAAGGGGTAAAATGCATAGAGATTTCAAGGGAGGAGACAAAGCACTGGAAATTAGATGATACCCATTACCAATGGCAGTCCTTTCTTTGCTCTTTCCTCTAAATATGTTGAAGGTTTGAAGAAGTTACCATAGGCTCCTGCCCACCTACTCAGGCTCACATGAGTGTACCCAGAACCAATGGAATCTGCCCAAAACATAGAAGAACATAAGAAAGGATACTTGTAATGGGAATAATCTAAGCAGAAAAAATAAATGTGCATAATAATCTAATTACATGCACAATTTCTGATAGTATGATCTTTCTACAATCAAATAACATAAGTGTCGGATGCAACTTAGGCACCATAGATCATGCAATTTGTATCATCACCTATAACGACTGAATCCACATAATCCTAATAAGCTCAAGAAACATAATGATGCCAAACACTCAAAGAGGAAAGAAGACAAGCTTTTATGTACTCATATCAGATGCTAGTTCTTGATTGATGGATGTCAATGTATTTAATTCATTTGCAATGTTTTGCAACATATGAAAATTCTTCGAGGAATGAAGGATGCTAATGTTGATACCTCTATATTGCTTAAAGTCTATTTTACTGCATAACTGTTTCTTTGGTGGTCCACCCCCTAGGCCATGGCTAGTGCCCAGGCACTTTTAACTGCATTGGTTACCAGCATCTTACTTTTCTAGACAAAGCAACTGATTTTTGTCTATTCGTGCATTCCAATGATCTCATGTTTCTCCTTCTAAGTTGGATACATGGTATCATTCCCAACAGTGTCCAATCAGTTATCTATATCTGGTCATATTTTTCTCACCACATTCTGTGTTTCAACATGATACTTGATTTTTTTACCCTAGGGCTCGAAGACAAGGAAATGGAGACTCATCGTGAGAAATCTGCCTTTCAAGGTCTTTTTTTGGGAATAGGGAATAGCAACTTGTTGTATCTACTGCTCATTGAATTGAGTACAGAATTTTAACTTGTTTCTGAATTTTTTTTGTATATACTTTGAAAACATGATGCAGGTGACAGTTGATGATATCAAAAATAGTTTTGCATTAACAGGTTTTGTGTGGGATGTGTACATTCCTCATGGGTTGGAGGAAGGGTATGAGCCTTGCCCCCATATTTTCATTACATTTTAACATTGTATATCATGAAATGCCATGCAAATGTGTGGACCTTTTCAGGTCTTCGAAAGGTTTTGCCTTTGTCTCTTTCACATGCAAACTTGATGCTGAAAAGGTATGCCTTATCATAAATGAAACCCAACATCACAAACTAATGATGCCAAACACTCAAAGTTCCATTCACTGTGATCTCCTTTATTATACTAACTGCCCCCAAAAACTGATCATAAAAGAAACTGCAGCTCATCCCCCCTAAGCTGTTATATAACTTAGAACCGTTACTCCCACTACTGCTATGTGAAAATTAAATACATATCTTTCATTGCTCTAACATGAATGTTTCATAGTTGCAGTCAAGTATAGAGGAAAACATGTTGAGACACTAGAGACAATATACTCCAAAATGAAAATTAAATATAGACTATTTTTAGATCCACACAATATACACAAACATTACACTTAAATCAATTTTGCTTGTTTAATTTGGATCTATTTTTGGATCCATAAAGTACGCACAAATATTACAACTCTTTTTCAGATACAAAAAGAAAATGTAAGATACTGCATGGTAGAACAATATGGTTAATCACCACAGCTTCATCTTCAACTGCCACTACAATTACATCGGCCCACCCTCTGTAATGCGTCGACCCAACTGTGTTTTATGCACTTTGTTCATGGGTTTTTGAGGTTCATATAGTGTTTAAGTGTTTTATATAAATCTTGGTAGAAATTGGTTGAATGATATTCTTTCATTGCGTGGATGCATGGTGAGTTTATTTCAATTTTTGAGTAAACAAGCTTAATGTGTTATCCATGATAAAATACTTTAATTAGAATGCAAATCACTTATTTTAACTTGTTTTAAGCATGAAATTCATGGTTGAATTTTTGATGTCAATGGGCTACATGTTTACATCATTTGGATCTCATAGAATGGGCATTTCAATCTACAACTAGAAAGTGTCAACCCCTTTCTCTGTATGGGTCAACCCTTGTGCATTTGTTTGGGCCAGACAGCAAGGCTCTCTGACGCCCTTCACACGTGAATTCTATAGGTTTCCAAAACCCACCCATGAGACCTTTGTTTGGGATGATATTTCACCCTAATACCCCTGACCTATTGTTACACATGTGAGACTCTTTTTGGAGGGTTTTAGAAGGGGTTTGTATGTCTTTTGGGGCCTTCCCTTAGTATAAAACATCTTATTGTGGATTTGGTGAAAGTAAGACAAGAAAACATTGGTGTTGACGCAGGTGGAGAGGGAGTGAGGGTTTGTTGAGTGTTCACCATTTTCTTCCTCTTGCAGGGGCGATCTAGGTTGGAAATACTCAAAGCTTCATCCGTCTTAAAGCATAGAAGATTCATCATGGCTGAATCTCTGAGGAGGAGATTCTTCGGCTTACACACACACACACACACACACACACACACACACACACACACACACACACACACACACACACACACACACACACAATGAAAATGAGCAGGTAACAGGTTATAAGAAAATAACATTGGATCCCAAACATATAACCTGGATGCATGCAAACTATTTCATGGGCAAATATATAACCTGGAAGTGCACACACTCGATAGTATTAAAAGAAATGAAGCTCGTGCATTCACAGCACACACTCGGCTGTTTCAAATTAAAAGAAACTAGCTCGTGCATTCACAACACACACTCTGTTGTGATAAAATAAAAGAAACTCATGCATCGTCACAGCACACACTCGGCTATTTTAAAATAAAAGAAACTCATGCGACATCACAGCACACACTCGGCTATTTTAAAATAAAAGAAACTCATAAGGCATCACAGCATACACTCGGTTGTTTTAAAATAAAAGAAACTCATGCGGCATGACAGCACACACTCAACTGTTTTAAAATAAAAGAAAGTCATGCGACATCACAGCACACACTCGACTATTTTAAAATAAAAAGAACTCATGCATTCACAAAACATTCACATTCACCACAATTTAACAAAAGATATGAGAAAGGATATATACCATTGACATTTCTTCCACCCACTTGAAGAACCCACAACCCGATGTTGTCTTGTCAGCCTGCACATACATAAGGGATATTCAAATAATGTACAGTTGGTAGGGAAGGCATAAACAATAACACTAATAAAATATTGGTCACACACATACCTTAGATTCTGGGCATACATAAAATACTTTCTCTTTATTCTTACTAGTATTTGTGGTACGTCTTCTACACGGGCCTTTGCCACAAGGACATATTAATAATTCATCCAACCACATGAAGAATCGACATGGCTTATCATTCCCAAGCTGTGAGCATGTATATAAGAGAAAATGACATAGATAACAAAAACACACATGCATACATGTTGCTAAGTAAGAATAACATACCCTAAGTGGGCAGCAATAATAGGGACATTGTAGATTACTACTGCTACGAGATAACTTGATAAGACATTCCCCATTGCCACATTCACATTGAATACGATCATATTTACCATCACCCATATGTTTTGAATCCATTTTCACGATACCCTAAAACATAATTATGCACATTGAATATATAGTGATTTATAATGGGTGATGGTATTAGGCTCATATGGACATCACACATTCGTTTATAGATTCCTTGAAGTACAAATACTGCAGTTACATTCCATATCACCTGCAGTAAATCCCATCATAAGAAGGGGTAGACCTTAGGCCGCCAAACCTACTATATGTGTGAAGTACAAGCAGGGATATGAAATGAGATGCCCCCACAGTACTCCTCATCACATGTATGCTCCTTCCCATCATCATTGCCTATCATGTTAGGGATAATACTAGTCAACCTGTAAGATCAGATATGTTAAGTACAGATAAAAGAGCAAATATGTTAGGGACAGATAAAAGAGCAAATATGAACATACTACATCTATGAAAACAAATAAAACAGCAAGTCTAAAGTGTGCACAAAAATCAACATCTAATCTATGTGCAGTGTAGCAGCCTGAAGCCCATTTGTAAGTGTCATATGAGTCAGGCTGCTTCAAAAAATTATGTGAGTGCTGAATATGTCAAACAAGTATATAGTTAAAGTGTATCCCATGTTTGTCAAGCCAAGAACACATCATATCTATGAAATAGTTAAGAAAATGAAAGGAACATAATAAACCCACATCATTAAAAGAGAACACACAATTGAAGTCCAGAAGTAATGTGTTATGACATTATTACAAGATCTAACTTGTCCCAGTATAAAACATTTTAAAGGATCCATTTCATAATTGCATGGGGAGAATGTCAATCATCATTTCTGACTTCCATTTGATGATGCTTGCAAAGTGGAAGATATAGGTTAAATACAAACTTAAATGATACAATCAATAAAATGAAGTAGTTGTTCACCCAAAGTGGAAGCCTTAGTAACTACCCTCGTGTACTATGATGGACCCAAAGCTTAGTGGCCAAGCGGTCTCGGAGTCTCTCCCCTTTAGTAACCTCCCTCCTATTAACATTGTCTTCTTCATCTACCTCCTCATCTCCTGCCATATTGATGTCGTCTTCGGCTTGTTGAAAAATTTGATCAAACCCTTGCTCTTTGCTAATGAAGTTATGGAGTACATAACAGGCCATTGCAATCCTGACTTGTGTCTTCATTGGATAACTACGACGCTTCACTAGAATTGTGAAACGTGACTTGAAGACACCGAAGGCACGCTTAACGCAATTGTGTAGTTAACCGTGCCTATGGTTGAACAAGTCTTTCTTGCCTCTGTGTGTAAGCCTAGTCCTATTAGATTTGTACTCTGATAGATGATATCTTATGCCATGATATAGTGCCAAGAAATGGGGGGCGTTTGCATACCCTGCATCAATCAAGAAATATTTTCCTACGATAAGAAAAATATGGAATGATGAGTACGTAAAATAAAGTAACTTTATCAACTCACTAACATTTACCTTCTGTGGGAAAATCTTACAAAAATACACTGGCTCCATTTCAGCGATTGCCACTCCCAGGAGGCGACCAGGGATGTCCTTCCATTATCCCAGCCAAGCGCCGCCTTTAGAAGACTCAAGGAGGACGTCATCCCTTTGGAGGCCCGTGCTTGCTGTCCAGCAGGCCAGAACCGAGTCCATGCAGTGCCGAGTGGACTGAGTTCGCACTGTGCCGAGTCGGGCCAGCACCCGTCTCTTCCTCGAGAGCCCTTCCAGCTTGCTGCCCGTCAACCCAAGATCGGTCCACCTGGCCCCCACTTGTAGCCCTTTACCTCCCTGCATGGAGTGGGCAATAAATTAGCTTCTATAATTATTGATTAATTATTTTTACCCGGTGTTACCGTACTTGGCCAGGGTTGCCTTCCCCACGCCTGGTAGCATGGAGGTATCGTATCTGCTCCCCTCTTATCGCATTTGCTTAGCTCGTATATCTTTTAATGACGATGCATGAGAGGTTGATAGGAATCTAGCGCGATAAATTATTTCAATCACCACTGCGAGAGAGAGTGAGACAGTCCCGTGACCCGATCCAGGCACGAAAGTGAGAGTTAGCCAACCGATTTCTCAACCATGCACGTCCATACGCTTCCCTCGCTAAGGGATGAGCCACGAGCTTGCTAGAGTCCCAAGTTCGCATCAACATGGTCCAGAGTCCGTTGTCCATCCTGCATCACAACCAACGCTACGATCTTGGACCTGTGGGTCATAGGCCCGCAAGGCTTCCGTTGTGCACTCTAATCCACGTGCACAACCACCACAATGACTCGAGATCCGTCACCCCGACGCTCCTCAACTCGGTTGGCTAACTCCGAAAATAGGGTGAGGAAAGCTCTAATTATCTCTAATGCAGAGCACAGACTCTCTCTCTTTAGTCTGGCAATCCTCTACAGCTCCGCAGGCTCCGATCCCGAACCATCGGGAATCACAACACCAACCACGAGTCTTCGCAAGCACCACCCAACTTGCACGCATCCTTCCGGAATAGTGCCAACACACCCTTACACATCAGGGGATGGGCATTGTTTCTCACAGGCAACCACCTTGCCAACACGTGATGCATGTTGCACGGGCTTCATGGCATACATGAGGAGGCCAACCAATCCGAATAAACCATGCAAGACGACAAACATGGAAAAAGTGTGATCCTCACTAATCGAGGAGAACCCAATACACCTCCTATGAGGCGTGAGATCTCCACACTTGACCTGACCTCAAATCTCGCATACACTGGGAACCCCACCTTCTAGCACTAGCAGAACCATCTCTTCTGTCAGGTCAGCCCTTCTGACAACACTCGCCAAGTGTCTCATCGAACCAAACTCACAGCATCTACTGATGAACCATCGCTGCAATTCCTCAAATTGCAACGCACCTATGGATGCACTTTCAAGAACGCTCCTTTTCATTCTCTTGTTCGTTTATTCACTCGTTTGTTCGATTTTTTGAGTGTGAGGGTGTGTCAATCGCTGAGGTGACAATTTGTATGGGTTCCGAGACTAGAGTTGTTGGATCCCGAAGTGTAGCAAGACGGATCTAGAGGGGGGTGAATTGATCCATCTATAAACATTATGTCCTGTTTAAATTTCAAACCTACTCACAGTGGAAACTTAGAAAACGCTTAATATCTGATGATGTATATTCAGATTAACATGAGACCGTTCTAAGAGAATGCAGTAATGTTCACGTAAATGGTAGATTGACCAACTAAACTAAACAATATGTGTGTGTGAAACTAAGATCGATGTGAAGCACAATAATCAAACCATCCACTAAATGGAGATAGAAGGTATGGAACAATCACACATGCATTCACAAGGACACAATGATTTTTAATGTGGTTCGGGACCACGATGGGCTCTCTGCATCCACCCCTCACTCAACTCAGTGAGGCTTCCTCCACACACTGCGCATGCAGCAAACACGAGAATTTCTCCCCACACATATGGCGTAAAAACCAAAATACATACGTTGCGAAGGCAGCACACACACGGGGACGTGCCCTAACAAACACGTGGATATCCACCGCACAATACGACGCACAAGTGTCAACTCAAGCACTTAGAGAATTTGCTCTCTGAACCCCCACACAAGGTAATTGTTTAGAAGTAAATGAAATGTTCACGAATGAATACAATAAGCCCACGACATAATCTAAAGACTGAAATGAAGAAGATCTCTTAATCATAAAGCTCCCCCTTTCTCTAGAAGATATGGTTCTCCTTGGTTCGTTGACGGATGATCACGAAGACGGCATCATCTTGTTCCCCTTGTCGATGCGCTCAATTTTTCCTTCTATGATGAACTTCAAAGATGTATGGATGTAGATAATATCCCATTGCCAAGTCCTCCTTTTCTCCTCCTGACCGTCTTCTCCTACAAGATAGAAAATAAGCACATTAGGGTTCGCTCTCATTGCAAATTTGGAGCTTATGTTCATACATATAGAAGAGTGGCTAAATGACCCATAAAACCGTCCTAAAATATGTTGGAAACACCCTCATAAGTCTAGGAACATAGTGGGTTGCCCCGGCTGCTGATTAGTGCTTTTGCTGCCTGTATTTAAGGATGGTGTTATATCGTTTGATCCGAATAGCACCGTTGAACCTTCTTTGCTTATTTTCGCTTCAAATACCGCCCAGAAATACCCGTCTTCTTCTACTTCTGATCTGTTGGCGATAAGCGGCAGGTATTTTTGGTAAAGCGCGTATTCTTCTTTCATTTCAGGGTCATCCACCGCAAGCGCAAGGCTTACGTACTCCATTCGTATAGAGTGCTGAACCGGCTCCCCGTCCCTATACGCCTTAAATGCGTCCTCGTTCGTCTTGTCGGTCATTTTGGTATGGAAAATCAAAGCCTCTGTTGTTCCTTCCGCATCATACCCCAATTCCCTCCATGTCATTACCCTTACTTCAATGCGCACATCTTTAGGGTATCCGACAATGCTTCCAAGTTTGAGATCGTGGTTAATTACATGGTATGTTTTCCCGGTTTGTTCCCTGGCTGATTTATTCCAAATTCCGTCAATATGCACATCCTTATGATGGTCGTAATACATTGTCGTATTGATTACGACCGGGATAGTATCCCCAATGGCAAGCATTTGCCCGCCATCAGCAAAAGACTTTTGCGTTATTTGTCGAAGCAGAAATGAAACTTCCATCGTTCTTTTGATTGTGGACTTTTTGAGGGCTGCTATCTCGTTCTTGTTAGCAACCAAAGCCTTAATCATTTCTGATTTAGTTTCAAATTCCATATCTAATTCCTTGCACCGTATCATTTCATTACAGGTTTATCAAGTGAATGAATTTTCTTTTTAATAGCCTCCTTTATCTTGCTATCCTTCACGGTTTCCGCTTTTTTGGTCAGCGTTTCAACCAACTTTTCTTTTGCCGTCTTCTCGCTACTTGCTTCCATCTTCATTTATATTTGCGGCATCACCTGCGTTTTGCCGTGGGTTTAAATTGTCTTCTACGAATGTTTCTTCTACGCTTGTGGGGCTTTGCCCGTTTTGGTATGTCGTTGTAAACCGGTCTTTGATTTCGGAGTAGTACACATCATCGCCGGGTTTCGGATCGTCCCCGTTCATTATTCGCCATTGATTGAGCGTTATTACGTCATTGCGGAACTCTATTTGCAATGCCTGATTACGCCTTAACCTTGCTTCTGCTTCTGCCTTTGCGTCGGGTTGTAATGCAGCCAGGTGTGTATAATCCCGGTCAATGATTAAATTGTAGCTCGCTGTATCAAATAGTTTGTTCCATTGCTCATAATTGCTACCCGCTTCCGGTACGATAGCATCCTGATAAAGGTTCCGGGTGGCCGTTTGCATGTTGGAAAAAGTTGTCCCTTTGTTCATCCGGGCAAGAAGCTCCGGCGGGAACATATACGCATCACATATCCGGTTATTATCGTCTTCAATTTCTTCAAACAGCATTAGGTCTTTGGTAGGCATTACCATTGATTGCCATTTCAGCGCCGCGCTGGAAATAATCACATGGCTTTGGCCGCTTCTCAATCCGTACAGCCTCTTGAACTCACTTAGCAGGTCTTCTTTTTCTCCGGGCTTTAATGGTAGCGCGCTGAATGCGTCCTTCGTTTCGTTGGTAATCATACCCAGCGAACCCCGGCTGTTAATCAGCATGTTCCGGCTTTCATAGGCTCCGATAATATTGTTTATCGGCATTTCCAATGTCTTCACCCGGCTATCCGGAAAGAACATGGTACAGAACGATGGCATTATATCCCGGAAAATAAATACCCTGTCTAAGGGTAGGGTAGCGCGTTCGTTACCATATGAAACAACTATGCTTTCAACCCCTTCCGCATTGCCCTTGTAGAACATCCCCTGCTTTTCGGTAATGGTCAAAATATGCGGTGGTATATTCCATAGGGCTGTGGCATCTACATTCGGGAACCCAACGGGCTTTTGAATCAGCACCACGCAAAAGCCGAAAAGTTGCGTATAGATATAATTCTGCGCCTCAAACTGCTTCCATGTTTGCAGATTATTGGGTTGAGCCATCAGGTTTCGCAACTTAATCGCTGTTTCGCCCGTTGCCTCTTGCCCTTTAGCTTTACCCGAAGTATTCAGAACCCACGTTTTACCGTTGGTATAGGCTTGTGCTTTCCGGTTGATAATGGCCGATAATGAAGGGCAAAGGAAATACGCTTTCACATAGTCTATGCACCCAATAGCGTTGAAATGATGCGCCCCATATCCGGTATTCATCGGATAGAAAACATCGTCTCCGTTTTGTTCCGGTAGTCCACGATATGTGCCGCTATTGATAGTCAAAGAACTTCCGAACAGGGATTTAGCGGCCAAACCTACATTTGCCTCTTTCATGTGTAACGCCGCAAGTGATACCCTGTCCTTTAATTTCATTTCCCGATTTTGGAATAAAAAAATGCCACACACATAGCGGTTAAGCTATCTGTATGGCATTTCTGGAATACTCTAAAAAATTATGTCGTGCGCCTATCTAGTCGAGGCAGCGTGGTTCTTCCCTAAGTGAAATTGTTTTTTTATTCGTTCACGTTCCGCACAAAATTCATTGTTGGGTTCTTAGGGACTTCAGTCGATCGCCGCCCCCGTCCGGTCGACCGTTTTTGGTGAACCAGACTGACTAACCATCGACCGAACCCTTTTTATAAGGGATTTTCTCCCCCCATTTCCTCATTCTATTGCATCCACTCTCTCTCCAACATTATTTTCTAATCCTAGAACACCCAAACTCCACCTCTTAAGCCCAAAAATCTCCTCCTTCTTCAACCCGCACAAGCTCCTATCTGTTCATCACGGTTTCGGGATGAAACCTCCATGGCCGTTCATGCGATCGTAAAGCTCTTCCCTAGGTTTCAGATTGTGGAGAAGATCATTTCAATCCTTTGGTGTGTCTTTTGCTCTATCTTCATCCCCAGAGTTGAGATCGATCCTCTCAAGGGTTTCCACTGTGGGTCTTTCAGTCTAGGATGCCGCCTAGAAGGACTTCTCGGCATTCTTCCCAAGGGAAACCTAGTGCTCAGAGACGTGAGGCTCCAGCTCCTCCACCACGGTGGGTTCCTACACCTCCTCATGCACCTCAGTTGCCTCCACAGCCCATTATCGACCCTCGTCTAGTCGGTTTTAATGAGGTGAATGAAATTCTGCCTGATCTTTGTGCAGTCTTTGAGATTCAACAGTGTTGGATTGATTTTGTCACTAGATATCCTCGATACTACCCCAACCTAGTGCAGTAATTTTATGGCAATTTGGTTGAAAGGAATGAAGAGTTATATACGGTTGTTCAGGGTATTGAGATTCATATTACTCCGGACCTCTTTGAACATGCCTTAGGAATTTCAGCTAGGGGTACAAATATGACTTTTGGTCATGGTCTAGTTGCGGACACCTTTATTGCCATGACGAGCTGTGACTATGTGTGTGGTCTCAGTGATTTGATTATATTAATTGCCAATTATTTTTCACCACTGCAGCGAATTCTGCACCACATGTTCCCTTCACTTATTTATCCAAAAAGTGGGAGTCGAAATGAAGTGATAAAGGTTCACAAATTCCTATTTTACCATGTTATGAATGGGAATTTAGTCAACATGGCTCAACTCATGACAGATTTGATTAGGACATGCTGAACTCAACTGAGGAGATCTTTGCCTTATGCTTCACAGCTGACAAGAGTGTTTATATATGCTGGGATAAATTTGGGTGATGAAATATTTATTTGAGTTAGACAGGATGATGTCTACAATAAACATAAAATCTTCACAGATTTTGGATATTACTAGGGTCCCGATGGTGAGCTACGCCGCAATGTGCCAGTTTATGGGGAAGAATCAGAAAGTGAAGAAGAGCTAGAGCAGTAGCAGGGTCAAGGGGAAGCCCCCCCTCTAGTTCAGGCAGAGGACCAGCCTCCTCCACCTTCACCGCATCATATAGATCCAGAGATGCCTCCACCACAATACTTTCATGGGAAGTCTTCTACTCAGGGGGTCAGATAATATTCTTGGGTGGATTATGAGACTTTTGATAGGTGTCTTACTGGGCTGGAGACTCTAGTGGACACTTTTGGGGATCGACTCTCTACTTTTGGGGATCATATAGACACCATGGGTAACATGCTTGATAGCATGTCTGGTCGCATAGATTCTTTTTCCACAGTCTTGGACACCTTATCCACACAGATGACCACTCTCTCCACTCATATGACCACCCTCACCGCCAGCCATGAAGAATCCAGCCAGGCCTTTCACACCACGAACCGGGTTCTTCTTGACATGCAACACTGTGGAGAGTCTCATGATAACACAATTGTAAATATTTACCATCGCCTTCAGTATCAAGACCATACTCTTACAGATATCCGACGTCATTTTAGCTATCAGCCTCCTGAGGATCAGCCTCCTGCAGATGGCCATTGAGGATTCTCTCTTGCTTCCTGCCTCCAGCCTGTGTCCTAGGGTCTTGTGTCATTTTGGTCTATTTTTCATCTATCCTATCCCTTTCTTTGATGATGCCAAAGGGGGAGAAGTAGTTATGCAGGTCTTATATAGTTTATGCATGCATGTTCTTATTTTTTGTATGAATGTTCATTTGTGAGGATTGTTTACATTTTGTGAGTCAGTTTTGCATTTGCCCTTGCCATATGCCTAGCAGTCTTGCATTCTCTCAAGCATCAATGTACTTTGTAATGAAATGAATGCAATTGGTATTGGACATCAAATGATGGTTCTTATCTTTCATTTCCTCCATATTTGGCAAATAAAGTGTTGAATGGTTTGCGTTGCACTTAATAATCTAAAGTTTTGTCATTATCAAAAAGGTGGAGATTGTTAAGTCTCTCTAGGTGATTTTGATGATAAGAAAACTTTGGACGTGTTTTCTGTCTCACGTTGTCCATACTAGAATGCAAGTAAGGCTAAACTCCATCTTATCAAAATGCTTCAAATGATCAAGTCATCAAAATGCATAAGCAAAGTTTAAACAGACTTTACATAGATGGAAACATATGTTCAATCCAATGGTTGATCATATAGATATACTTTCTTGGACTAAACTCTGTCATTTTGTAGGATTTACAAGTTTCGGTCGACCAGCTTGACTGGTCCAGTAAGAGGGCACTGAGAAAAGTTGGCCTGGGTGTAGAGGCCTAATTTTTGACATCCCGAGGACCATACATAGCCATCATAGAAGTGACACATTTTCCTTGGTTGATCGGGTGTGTGGGGTCTCATCCTTATTTAGATAGGCTCTACCCTGTCCATTCACAAACTTTTTGAGGTACTATATACATTCTCTGCACTAATACCTAGAAGGCCACATGTCTGGCCACCCACATCCCAAGAAGGGCACACTCTTTGTCGCCCTCAGCCCCTAGAAGGCCACCTTATTGGCCACCTACCACACCAAAAGGCCACCTTGCTGCCTGCCCAGCTTGCTAGAAGGCCACCACCCTGGCCACCCTCATCCACCTCGAAGGCAATCGGCCTCACCGCCTAGGCCTTTAAGAGGCCATTCCCTTGGCCACCTGCCCCCTTATGGAAGGCCAGGACCCTGGCCGCCTTCCTGCAATGGTTTGGTCAAAGGACATTTTTTCCTCATTGCCCACGTTCTATCCCACTACGTTCGAGGCTTCTAGAGTGAGCTCCTGAATACAAACTCCTCTCTTGATCACAGAGAATGGAGTTGGATATTTGGAGCGGAGGAGACTGTTAGAGCTGGTGAGAACTTTCCTCGCCTTCCTCCGTCGAAGAGCTTCACCCACGAGAGAGGAAGGAAAGCTTGTTAAAGGCATCCATCGACATGGCCACCCACCACCTCAAAACAGCCACATAGTTGGCCACCTCCTATTGGTTGATGGGCAAACCCCATCCTTCTTTCTCTTATTCTCCATATTGCTATGTTTCTTTCTATTTTACTGCATCCATACATGATAGATTTCCCTAGATCCCATTTTAAAGAGGTTTTCCAATCCAAAACATAGGAAAAGCAGATGGTCGAAAGTCTCGACCATCCTTCTTTCCACCCCCCTTTTCGATACGATCACTCCCATTTACATGTTTTCCCTTTTGGTTTGAGCATATATCACACCATCATAGTCTAATGAGTTTATTCTCTCTATTTGCTCGTTAATTTGCAGGGACTTCGACATCGACTCGCAGAGCTCCATGTTCTTGGCTGGCAGAGAGCGAGGACAGGAAGAACCCACATCTCCTTTTCCTAAGGCATTCACGATCATCCTACCCCTGTGAGGCTCAGGTATAAGTCTATGGCAATCACACCATTTTTCTTACTTGTGCACTGTAGGCAACAACAATTCGGAGAGAGGCAGAGGTGCACCCACATGCACCGGCCACCACTTTTCGGTGCCTACATTGGGATCATCCTTTGTGCCGAGGTTTACTTTGGTCAATTCGTCAACAGTGGCTTGGCCACCATCTTCTATTTCTGGAGGAGCCAGTTGTAAGTCGATGAAGTCCTCATTATTTTCTTCATCTTCGAGGACATCATAGATGTATTCTTGTCTTGTTTCACTTGACAGTGGGACTTCAGCTTTGCCTCCTTTTAAGCCATTTGGCTGTTGGCTGGGTTGGAGATGCAACCCTGGTGTTAGAGGTGTAGATTCTATACACCTTGGATGCCGACTTATGGGCAGAGCGCCCTCGAGGGCAGAATGACTTTTTTCATCTTTTGACTCTTGCGAGCTGAAAATTGTAGTTTCTTTCACAGAGATGAACTCCTAGCATCTGCATGAGGCAGCAACTTCTTGATCATTATGCGCCCGTGGCCGGGTCAGGCATGAGCTTTTCAATTAAATGGATGGCTCCGTTAGTTCATAGTCCCCTAGGTATTCATCATAAATTACCCCCAAGGAGTCTTCACTCGTTGAAGTGTTGGTGGAGAGCATATCGACTTCATAATAGTCTTCTACAGAGAAGCCCAATCTTGGGTGCTGAGTGATCTGTAGTAATTTTTTATCCATATTCAGCGGATACCATAATTCTTTGAATAACTTCTTCTGACTGGAGGGTTGACAGAAGGAAATCTGTTGTTTCCTGGCCATCTTGACCACGCGGATAGCTATATGTAGGATTCCGATGATTTGGACCGATGGATCATGCATCTCTTCGGAGAATTTGCAATCATCATCTCCTCTCATTGGCTACTCCTTGGCCTCATAAAACATAGTGGGTTGGCCCTCAGGATTAGGGACCTCTAGGGCCTTCAAAAATTCGACTGTCTGACAGTATGCATCCACTATAGGTTTGATGACCCCTGGAGGGACTTTGATATTCCTGAATAAATGTTTGAAAATTTATATCCCTGGCTCAGGGTAAATATTAGATTGAATTGCTCTAATCACACCTTCCTCCTCAGAGATGAGTGACACTTCTAGAGGAGCCACATAATCAGGCAGCGGCGGAGGGAACCAGTCGTCGGGCTCTAGTTTCTTCTTCCCCTTGTCTTGAGCTGGGCGGGGAGGCTTCTTTGGCGCCTCTAGATATAATGACGCATCTAGCAGGTGGCATTCGAACACCTCGAAAGGGTGTAAGTCAGCAAATATCCTTTCTTGCTTCCCGTTTCGAGGGTACTTTATGCACTAGTGGAGGGTAGACAACACCACCTGATTTTGATACAGCCATGGGTGGCCCAGTAACGCCATGTACGAGGTGTTGGAGTTTATCACATGGAGCTGCACTTTGGTGGTGAAGTTGCCGAGTGATAGCTCAAACTCTGCCACGCCCATAGGGACTTCAAACTCCTAGTTGAAATCAGCAATTCTCTTATCCCTGACCTCGATTAGGTGCACATCAAAATAATATTTCTGATATACCTGATAGGGGAGTATGTTCACTACTGTCCCCAGGTCAATCAAAATTCTGCTTATCGGAAGACCATTCAGTTGCCCCCTCATGTAGAAAGGTCTATTATGGCTGACGGAGGGTAGAAGCATATCTTCCTCTATAAAAGTCATAGCCACCCCTGGCTACACCTCAGCAAAACAGCTCTCAAAGTGCGCCGGGATTTACAAAGCCGTGATGACAACTTGTTGGGTTTCTTCATCTTGCGAGAGTATTTCCTAGACAGTGAACCTTGTAGGGATTCTCCTTAGCTATTTCATTATTCTGTTAGTGGCCCTGACATTGGCCAACTTCATTTCTTCAGCTTTATTACGTCTGCCATCATTGTGTTCTTGAGGACCTGGCTCGGAAGGCGGTTCATCTTTTTCTTCGAATGCTGCCTAGACCTGTTAAGCCGCCTCGACTGGTTCCCTCTCTTGCATGAATTCGACGAGGCTTAGGATGCCGGCATGGCTTTTATTTGCTATAGGAGAGACTGTTGGGGGTAAGGTTGGAGCATTCTGGGCCTTCGATTATGACTGTGGGCATAGCTACTTGCCCTCCTGAGATGACAGAAATTCAGGAAAGGAGGGGACCTCTCGACCGCTTGCATGTTCACGATAGAGCCCCGTCAGAGGGGGAATTTCTGTGCCTTTGACTTTAGGCTCCGGTACTTGGTATCGATGTTCACCCCAGAACACAATGTTATGGTTAGCCTGGGGAAGGTGCCCCCATTTTCTTCCGGACCTAGTGGCATGCTGGGAGGTGGAAGCTTCGGCTTGATTTGCCACTGTTGGCATAAGGCATATTTCCTCATCACCCTCTTCAAGAATTTGGGCCATGTCAAATAAGGCCGAAAGAGTGTTGTAGGATATGGCAGGGCCTTTTACTTTATTATTTGACCTATTCTTCTTTTTCTTTCCCTTCACAGTTGGTGGCTTCTACTGTGGATGTTCATCCTATATGCCTAGTTCTTCAGATTTGGCTTCTTTTGCTAATTCCAAGGTTTCGAAATATTCCCAAGGGACATATTCCTTCAGCTAAATAGGCCGGATTACGGGCTGCTCATATTCATCTAGCCCATCTATGATTTCTTGAAGCCATTCAATTGTCGGACTAGCTTCTCTATGTACTCGCAGGGTTTTGTTTCTTCTTGTTGCTAGTGGGCCTTCTAAAGACCACCTGAGGAGTTGTCTCATACCGAACTGGGGGCACAACTGGCAATGCCGGCTGAGGTGTGACACCCCGTATGTGAATTCCCAGGCCACGACAAGGTGCTGCCCTCCTTCTTGTTTTTGTCGACACAGTCTACCAATTCCCCTGGTCCTTCACCGGTGGCAGGATATATGCCTTATAGTTGTGTTGAGTGTAGGCCTCCGCCACTTCTTCAGGTAGTTGTTGGTATAAAGATATCATCTTGATTGTTTCCCCCAAAGTGGGCATTTCATGCGGGTGTAGGTGATCGACTTTGTGCTCCCCTATCTGTAGCTCCCCTTCCTTGATTAAGGACTCAATAATGTCTTTAAAGATATAACATTCCTCGATAGCATGCCCAAGCATTTTGTGATACAGATAGAAACGAGGGTCATCCTTTCTTCTGAGGTCACTCGGCCTCTTTGGCTCCGGGAGAGTGATCTTGTTGTATCTGGTACCCCATTCGAATAAGACTCGAGTCTTATCTCGAGAGAATGAGTACAATTTCTTCATCTTCTCCCTTAGAGAGGGACCCTCTCATCGTTTGGCAGACTTGGCTGGGGGAGGATCAGCCACCCCATTGCCTTTTCCATCCTATTGCTTGAAGGCTTTGAAATCAATTGCATACACTTCTTTGGGAGCCAACCGTTTGTCAGCTGGCTTGGCATTCTGAGCTGAGGCAGTGGAAGCAAAAGAGTATTTTGAGAGGAATGCCTCAATCTCTACCACGACATTGTTTAGTCGGTCAAACGACATGATTTCGGTGCCTATCATTCTCTCAGCACCTCTCTTTTCAGATTTTGCTTGCATATTTAGACGACATCCTCCTGGTGCAGCAGACGCCTGCACCTCATATTAAGCTTCCCCCATCTTTTAATATATTCTAGTGTAGACTCATCATTCCTCTGTCTGGTTGCATACAATTCAGCCACCGTCACCTCCCTTTCGGTAATGTGGAACCTCTCTTTGAATTTTCTTTGCATATCGGGCCAATCAATAATAGACCTGAGCTGCAAGCTTGAGTACCACTCGAAGACAACCTCATTAGTGTGGACTCGAAAAACTTTAGCAGGTATGACTCGTCAACAGCCAAGTTGTCGATTACATTAATATAGTAGGCAATATGCTCTCTAGGAGACCCTTGCTTGTTGAACTTCATAAATTTCGGGGGCTTAGTAATGCCAGGAGGCAGCCACTTAGCAGCATGATGAGGTGGGTATGGTACCCTGTATACATCAAATGAGGTGGAGTCACCATCGCCCCTTTTCGCTAGCTTCATTTCTATTATTTGTTGAACCATCAACTTATTCATCACTGCCGGATCAACCGGACTTGGGTAGAAGTGAGCTTGTTGCATGTGCGACATTGTCAACACCGCCGCGTGGGGCATAGCAGTGGACCCCTGGAATTGGAATGCCGGAGGCTGGGCCGCAGCTGCATTATGTTGTTGCAGGAGAGGAATGCCCCTAGTATAATTGGGTGTCGATTGGGATGCTGTAATGCCCCGGTGCACATTTGGAGAGTTTCTTCATAAGGTCGGTGCACATTAGGTGCTTGGCCTTTGGCAAGCTTGGTGCACATTTGGAGCTTCTTCACTTGAGGTCGGTGCACATTTGAGATTCTTCAGTAGAGGTCGGTGCACATTAGATGCTTGGCCTTTGGCAAGGTCAGTGCACCTTTGGAGAGTTTCTTCATGAGGTCGGTGCACAATAGGTGCTTGGCCTTTGGCAAGGTCGGTGCATATTTGGAGCTTCTTTACTTGAGGTCGGTGCACATTTGAGTTTCTTCAGTAGAGGTCGGTGCACATTGAGAAACAAGGTCGGTGCACATATGAATTCCTTCAGTAAAGGTCGATGCACATTTGGGGCTTCTTCAGTTGAGGTCAGTGCACATTTGGAACTACTTCAATAGAGGTCGGTGCACATTTGGAACTTCTTCAATAGAGGTCGGTGCACATTTGGAGTTGCTTTAGTTGAGGTCAGTGCACATGTGACCTTTCTTCAGTAAGGTCGATGCGCATGTGACCTTAGGCTCAGTAAGGTCTGTGCACATATGCATTACCAAGTCTGTGCACATTTGTATTTGGCATGACCAAGTCTGTGCACATTAGCATACACTATGACCAAGTCTGTGTACATTCGTATTTACCACAACCAAGTCTGTGCACATCAGCATACCAAGTCTGCGCACATTTGTATACAGCATGAACAAGTCTGTGCACATTAGCATACCAATTAAGTCTGTGCACCTTTGCATACCAGGTCGGTGCACATCTGGAGTTGATGCATGTGAAGGTCAATGTACATCACTGTTTAAAGCATATGGGTCGGTGCACATCTGGAGTTGATGCATATGAAGGTCGATGCACATCATTATTTGAAGCATGCAGGTCGATGTACATCACTATTTGAAGCATACAGGTCGATACACATCTGGAGTTGATGCATGTGAAGGTCGATGCACATCACTGTTTGAAGCATACGGGTCGGTGCACAATCTTGTTGACGCATATAAAGGTCGATGCACATCTTTCTGAAGCATATGAAGGTCGATGCACATCTGAAGTTGATGCATGTGAAGGTCGATGCACATCACTGTTGAAGCATACAAGTCGGTGCACATTCTTGTTGATGCATATAAAGGTCGATGCACACCTTTCTAAAGCATATGAAGGTCGATTCACATCTGACTGATTGCATATAAAGGTCGATGCACATTTCTGTCTGAAGCATATGAAAGTCGATGCACATATGACTGATTGCATATAAAGGTCGATGCACATCTCTGTCTGTCCAGTTCTTTCTTGCATTTTGGAGCACTGACCCTTGGTTAGATCTGTCTAGATTTAAATGCAACCTCTTGCCTTGATTTCTGTGCAACCAGTTGCCTTGATTTCTGTGCAGCCATCAATTGACATTTTTGCAGGTGCTGACTTGACCTAAATTACATGAGCATGGATATCATCAATTACAAATCAGACTCATCAATGAGTCATAGTCAGACATCATCAAAATAATAAAATCAAGCATGTTTCACACATGTCCAATATTCTCCCCCTTTTTGATGATGGCAACTATAAGTCATTATGAGTTCATATCAAGAGTAAATAGAATGATTATAAAAGCAGAAATGGTCCTCTCCTTTGACAACATATAATTTACTCCGTAATGAATGTTACACTCTCTCCCCCTTTGACATCATCAAGAAAGAGGAGTTGAAAGAGATATATAGCACAGAGAGGAATGAAAGGAATGATGATAGTAGGCAAGTATCTAGTATTCCAAAAATGATGTGGAGATACAGCCAATGGTTGTACACTTATCAAAATTGACAAAACGAAGACAACCAATGCTGGAAAGCCAACGATAGGACTGATACAAATTGTTGGCAACCTATGTTACAGGAGAGTTAACAAGAACAGTATGATGCATTATGTGTGAGATATAGCAGCCATAAAACAAATTTGATTTTCTAATTTTCCAAGTTTTTATAGATTTTTTGGTTTTAAGATTTTTAGGGTTTTCTATGTAATGCAAGGAAGTAAAGAATGCAGATCACCCATGTGCATGAAGAATTGAAGCCAAATGCATTGAGAGTCTGATACCAGATGATGACATTGAATGAATGCCTACGCTATCTTATTTTCATGTTGGAATGTCTAAGGGGCGCAGTTTACCTGCATGTCTTAAATGTTCTGCCTTAACTTGCTGACAAATGAGGCAACGGGACATGAAATCAGCTATTTCCCTCTTCATATTGGGCCACAATAAATTTCTTTTGAGATCTTGATACATTTTTGTGCCACTAGGATGAATGGTGTGTCTTGACTTGTGTGCTTCATCTAGGATCAATTTTTTTATATCTTCATGATCTGGTACACATACTCGGCCTTTAAATAGTAATCTTCCATCATCAGAAATAGAAAAATTCTACCTTTGTTCAATATTGGCTTTAATATCTAGTAACACTGGATCGTCATTTTGCAGCTTGACCAGATCTTCTATTAATGTAGGTTGAGCTTGGATACTAGCTATGAAACAATCTTCTTTCTTTGCTATCATCAAAACAATAAGCACATCATCACAATCATGACAGAATGATTGTGATGGAAACCTGGGAGACACAACAGCATCGACCTTATTATGCAGCAACAAGAGTATGCATCAACCTAAGTACATGAAAATGCATTGACAAGCTTAATTAAGGAATATATGGATGCATCAATTGATGAGCTATAAAAATGAAGGATGCAACCCAATGATGCATTGACTCATTGAATATAACAAATGAATGCGTGTTGACCAGCATGATTGTGATTGCATGAATGCGCATTAGACCTGTATGACAAAATGAATGAATGAGTATTGACTTGTATGATGAAATGTCATGAATCTGCATCAACCTTGTATGCATGATAATCTTATATGTATTGACTAATGATGAGCTTACTTTGACCTGATTTACAGGTGAATATACAGGATGTATGAATGACATCAAAGCAAGTGTAAATGCAAGCACAATGCAGACACACTCACAACAAGTGCAACATTGTAAATGCAGACATACTCATTTTACTCATGCAGATTTAAGATGACGAAGAGTGTTTGACAACATCAATTGAGACAAAAGTATTTGACATCATCATGACCACAGGAAAACCACAGGGTCACAACTCTATAATCATTATAAGCACAATGATGCCAAACTATTCCATGAGAGAAAATATTTATGCATTCCAAAACATCAAATGAACCATAGTGTTTGTCATCATCAAAATCACAGGGTCACAACATCTCCTCCCACCGCCTCCTTTAGACAGACTGTAGTCTGCTTGTGTAGGACTGCAGACTGGCCACTCCACTTCACCATCTCCCCACGCCCAAAACATCTTCTACGAATGACCCCAGGAGCCCTAGCCCTTCTACCCATGTCCCATCACCACCTCTCAATAAAATCTCAACCTTAGATTTGCTCCGAAAACCCCATTCCTATGGCCAACTCTTGCTGTCAGTCTGGCTATCTGTAGATAGACCAGACCAGATAGAGGTCTGCTATTCAGGCTGTCTCGACTTCACTGCTTGGTTCAGGCACTCCATCCTCACTGGGCACTCAGAGGACATCCCCGCCGACGTCCACGTCAAATTTCACTATCAGAGGACCACAAGAAGTCATCGTTCTGAGCTCTTCATCTTGCTGGTCGCCAGACTCTATGTGGATCGACCTGCTACTATCTACTGGTTCGTTGTGTTGCCAGAGTGGCCAGCCGAGTCGTCTGGCCACCCCCTTCATGCAGAGAACTCGTCATCCACTGTTGCACACCCTCAGAGACCCCGGGTTCTAGTCCTAGTGGCCCGTGATGCTGTGTCTCTATGATTTTGATGATAGCAAACACTATAAGTCATCATATGTTTGCATGAAAATTGAATGATGATGATGCTTGCTTTGAATGCTGTGCATTTGATTCGAAAATATCATTGCAAAATTATTTTTAGCTTGACAAGGTTAATGCATCCTCATGGTTCATAAAACTGCATAGTAAGGTCGATGTAAGTTATACTAAGGTCGATGCACATTCTAGCCTTAGTTATACTAAGGTCAACGCACATTGCTTTTCCGCATATAGAAAGTTTGAGCACAATGTCTTAGATTGAAACTAGGGTCGACGCTTGTTTTGGTTTCAACAATATAAGGTCGGTGCACCTATGGCTTACTCACATCATAAGGTTGACATTTGTTTGCCTTCTAGCAAATAAGGTCAATGCATATCACTGTTCATATGTATACAAGGTCAATGCATATTACTGTTCATGCATATCTTAGGCCTGTGCATTGTGCAATCATGAAGGTCGATGCATACCCTCTTCACACCTCTGCATAGGTCAGTGCACATTTTGATAGTTAGCAACTCAAGGTCTATGCACTTCTGCTACAAGGTCGATGCAGTACTGCATTAGCCTTCTATGAGGTCTGAGCACATTTGCATTAACCTTCTATGAGGTTTGAGCACATTTGCTTTAGTCTTCTATGAGGTCTGAACACATTTGCTTTAACCTTCTATGAGGTCTGATCACACTTGCATTAGTGTTCTATGAGGTCAGAGCACATTGTGTTGCATAACACATTAGGTCCGTGCACATGTTATAGCATGTGGTATGAGTCTGTGCATATTTGAAATGCAACTGACTAAAAGTGTTTAATTAAATGCTTTCTATTTTGATTACAAGGATTTAAGTATGAAAAGGCCTTGTTCACTAAAGCAACAAGGATCGAACATCTGGGTGGCATAAAGGCAACAGTCTCACGTGGAATCTAAAGAACCAGATTATTTGGCACGTGATCCAAGGTAGATCATCCCAGAAAGGATTTGCCATGTGGATCTTCTTTTATCCAGATTCTAACATGTGGCTAAGATCTTCCAGAAACCTCTTGGCGGGAGTGTTCCCTCCACACCCCCGATGCGTGAGCTCGTGGGACCCAAGCCTGAAGCCCTATAAAACCCTCTCCTATGATCGAAATAAAAGAGCAGACAATACAGAAGAATAGGATAGCCAAAATGCCACTACCAGTGCTGAAAATACCCAATCGAAGTGAGAAAGTAATTGTACTGCAGCTATTGGTTAATTTGGTATAGGCTTTTCTTCCTGTTTCTTGCAAGCTTCAATCGACTTTCACCTATGTGATGGGAAAGGTTCAAGTTTGAATACTTCTAGATCTTTTTTGGAAGTATGCTGTAGACAGATCTTTTGAATTTTACGGTAGTAAGTTTCTGTGCTGTCCAGTTATCCTGCCTGCCCTTCTTTCTGATGGGTTTCTTCCTTAACCATGAACTTTCAAACGTTTTCAAATTTAACCAGAGTATTGCTTAGCCTAGATTGGTGGTATTAGTTTCATGATTGATGCTTCTGTATTGATATGTGTGGTCATGTGGCAGATATATTCATTTTCTAATTACCTTTCAGATCACATTTTCTGTTCCTGCAATAACCACTTTTGCTTTCTTTTCTTCAGAGAACCTGCGCTATATGCTTGGGCACAATGAAACCTGGCAATGGTCATGCTCTATTCACTGCTGAGTGCTCACATACCTTCCATTTTCACTGCATTGCTTCCAGTGTGAAACATGGCAATCAGGTCTGTCCTGTGTGCCGGGCAAAATGGAAGGATATCCCTTTTCAAGCACCTGCAGCATCGGAACTTCCTCATGGAAGAGCAAGAGTCAACCCTGTCAATTGGCCTCAAGATGACGGTTACATGACTATCTTACGCCGGCTTCCTCGTGCAGATTCAGCCATTAGGCAGCACCACCTTACATCTTTCTTCCACAACTCTGAGCCAAGCTCTTTTGATGATGACGAGCCTCTGGATCCACAAATTGAATCATGCAAAGACTCTGAACATGTATATGCTAAAACAGTGGAGATCAAGGCATTGCCAGAGTTCACAGCTCTTCAGCGGTCTGCTTCAGAAGAGAACTTTACTGTTCTCATCCATCTCAAGGCACCAGTGACAAGTTCCAAACAAATGTCTGGAAGAAGTCACCAGGGAAGTTCTCCAGTCTTGCAAACATCCCGTGCGCCAGTTGACCTTGTCACAGTTCTTGATGTCAGCGGGAGTATGGCAGGGACAAAACTAGCATTGCTAAAGAGAGCCATGGGATTTGTCATTCAAAATCTTGGACCCTCTGATCGTCTATCAGTTGTTGCCTTCTCATCAACTGCACGCCGTCTATTTCACCTCCGTCGAATGACAGAAACTGGCAGGCAACAGGCTCTGCAAGCTGTGAATTCTTTGGTGTCCAGTGGTGGCACTAACATTGCAGAAGGCCTTAGGAAGGGTGCTAAGGTGATTGAAGAACGCAAAGAGAAGAATCCAGTCTGCAGTATCATACTTCTTTCTGATGGGCAAGATACTTACACCGTGTCCACTGGTGGCAGTGGAGCTCACCAATCACGGCCTGATTATCGGTCGCTGCTTCCATACTCGATTCGTGGTGGAACAGGTCATAGAATTCCTGTTCATGCATTTGGGTTTGGCACTGACCATGATTCAGCCTCAATGCACTCAATTTCAGAGACATCAGGTGGGACATTCTCATTTATTGAGGCCGAGGGTGTCATACAGGATGCTTTTGCACAGTGCATTGGTGGGCTTCTGAGTGTAGTTGTGCAAGAGATGCATGTGGAGATTGATTGTGTGGATCCTAGCATCCACTTGGGTACAATAAAATCTGGCAGCTATGCCAGTCAAGTGGTGGATGATAGACGTAGGGGATCGATAAATGTTGGGGACTTGTATGCAGATGAAGAAAGGGACTTTTTGGTATCAATCAATGTTCCCACTCTTCACGAGGCTTCTGAAGAAACTGTTCTATTGAAAGTTGGCTGCATCTATAGAGACCCTGTGTCAAAGGACACTGTTCCTGTGAAAGCAGAAGAGGTCAAGATTTGGAGGCCAGCAGTTGTCATTGGGCAGATGATGTCTATTGAGGTGGACCGCCAGCGAAACCGACACCGGGCTGCGGAGGCCATGGCAGAAGCAAGGACTGCAGCAGAACATGGTGCACTGTCTGAGGCAGTATCTATACTTGAGAACTGCCGAAGATTATTGGCGGAGAGCCCATCGGGCCAATCTGGGGATCGGCTGTGCACAGCATTGGATGCCGAGTTGAGAGAAATGCAGGAGAGGATGGCAAACCGTCAGAGGTATGAGGCATCTGGACGGGCCTATGTCCTGTCAGGCCTGAGCTCACACTCCTGGCAGCGGGCAACGGCAAGGGGGGATTCCACTGATACTGCCACCCTCGTCCATGCCTATCAGACACCGTCAATGGTTGATATGCTGCAGCGGTCCCAAACCCTAACTCCTGTAGTTCGGCCATCCAACCCCCCCATCCGGCCAACTCGATCTTTCCCGGCACAACCCTCACCCAGGTAACCAACCAACAGTGGCATTTCCAGTGGAAAAATGAAGAACAAGAAGGATTTGTGCATGTAATTTTTGTCGGTGCCTCTCCTATATTTTTTTCTTTCTAAATTTTGGATGTTAAGGGATATATTGGAGACATCAGAAAGGGTGTTTGTGGGCTTTTAACATGGTGGGGGTATATGTCTGCCTTGTAAATGAATAAATCTGGGGGGAAGGTGGTTACATTTGCACAAGAGAAGCCTTTGGGTGCCCCTTTCCTCTCTCCTCTCCACCCCATTTGCAGCAGAGATTGTAGCCATCTTTGAGGTGTGATACCTCCATCGAGCCGCCGTCGCACCACCACCGCCATACCGTTCTGGTTCTGTCCACCTCCATCCAACAGCTTGAAGTTCTATTTTTCCCATCCAATCCACAGATATGATCGATCTGAAAATTCCAGGGTGAGTACCTCCCGTGGTTTCCCCTTACCAAAAAAATTACCAAGTCATTCCACCTTCGTTTGCCTCCCTTTTCCATTTAATTTTCCTGATCTACACAGTCTGTCATTGTGTAGACCTGTATTCCAACAACCCATCATTTGTGGATTTTCGTCCCCTTACCAATTTCAGATCCATCTGAAATTTACAAGTCCCAATTCCAACGTTTGCCCTTTCGTCAAACCACATTTTTAGGCAGATCCCAGTCTATCCAGTATTTCCTGAGATAGAAAATCTGCATGTTCTAAATTCCACCAATGAGGGTACAGAGATTGGAAAATTCTTGTAACACAAGGAGGTCGTAGATCTGCAAGAGAGCTTCACAACGGCACTGGTTTCGCACCGATCTGACGTCGGAGCTAAACGCAGTAATTATTTCTGCTGAGTCATGCAGTGTTGAAACAGCAGAATAGGTTTAGGACAGCCAGTTGTAGCAACGAGTAGTAGTGCATCGAAACCATCGAAGCTGCCCCAAAAGCTGGCCGTCAACCCGAACTTGATATTCTCAGGTTGTCAGTGTAGCCCTTAACCTCTATGCGTGGAGTGGGTAGTGAAATTCATTTCTGTAAATTATTGATAATTGTTTGTACCGGGAGTACGAGTCTTGGCCGGGGTCGCGTTCCCCAGGCTCGAAGCGTGGAGGTATGTTTTTGCTCCTTCGTTAACGCATTTGCTTCTCTCGTATATTTTTGAATGCTGTTGCATGAGCGATTGTTAGGATATTAGCTCGTTCAAATTTCATCGCCGCTGCAAGCAAGTGAGTGGAACTCGTCCCGTGACTCGATCCGAACATGCGAAAAAGTTGATACCCATGACTCGTTCTCGGTTTCTCAATTGTGCACATCCGTATGCTTCCCTCGCTTAGGGACTTCCGCAAGCTCGTGTCTCTTGGCCCCAGGTTCGTATCAAGTTAGTGTCAAGTCCGCTTCCCATCCAACATCATAAATTGTGTAATTTTATAATTATTTGAGATTCTCGTGTACTCCTACACCATCCCTTTAACCCTTCCGAGTCTTCAAACTTGGGTGGCAGTTCAAGATTCAGATTATCGGGCCTTTCTCGGTGTTCGGATCTTGGGTCGTTACAGCTAGTATCAAAGCATAGTTGTTGGAATATATAAGAATCATAAAGGATTACAGTGGTCCAATAGTCCACAATAATGATGTACAGTCAGCGTTGGCTTAGGGCACTGTATGTTTTATTGACTTTCCCATTTTTCGTGTCTTCTGTCTTTTGCATCAGGGTGAGCATGACATCGAGGCGGAGGACTTGCTCCCAGCAGGCACAGTCGACAAAGATTCGGGATGAGCAGGAGGATCAGAGCAGAGTGCCACTAGTTGCCACTGAGGCAGGGGATGTAGCAAGAGTTCCCGGGGCAGAAGATTTTATTCGGGGCATGTTCTAGTTCATGACTCAGCAGAGAGGCGGAGATGCTGGTGAGGGCTCATCATCCAGGGGTGGGCTTGGTCATGTAGTAAGGGACATTTTACAGTGCCATCCACCCTACTATGGCGGCATGCCAGACCCAGATGTGGCTAGAGATTGGCTTGATGAGATGGAGAGAGTGTTCAGTTCTATTAACTGCTCCAAGGAGGACAAGGTGATGTTGGCTTGCAACCAGTTGCAGGGTACGGCTCGAGCTTGGTGGTCTTCGGAGTGGAAGACATCCTTTCAGTCTCATCCACTTCAGCAGATTGGTGGAAGTACTTCGTCAAGGTCTTCGAGCGTGCCTACTGCCCATTCTATGTTGGTACGCAGAAGATGCGTCAGATTCTGGAGCTGGTTTAGTGCGACATGTCAGTGTTGCAGTACAGGGCTCGGTTTGTGGAGTTGGGACGTTATGCTCCCCATATCATGGAGAATGAGGAGCTAAAAATCGAGTAGTTCGTGCAGGGTTTGAGGTAGGACCTGAGGCATCATCTGATAGCAAACGCTGCCACTAATCTGGAGATGGCTTCTCGTGTAGCGGCGTCTTTGGAGGTGGATATGCAGAGGACCAGGGGGCAGGTTGGCCAGGGGCAGTCCCAGTCAGGCCGTAGCTAGCAGACGACTACCCAGCAGTAGAGTACCTTTCAGCCTCCTTTAGGTAGTTTGGGAGCTTCGACTCTGGCGGCTTCAGCGGCGGGATCTACGTCTTTTAGCTCCAAGGTTAAGAGGTTCTTCAAGAAGGGTTTTAGTAATAAGCGCAAGGAGGGCAGAGATCAGAGGCAGGCTTCTTCAGACAGTGTTCAGCAGCTGATGCCTTATCAACGACATGGATCAATTGGTGGTTCTCGAGGGTGTGAGACCCCCCCCCCCCCCCCCCCCCCCCCCCCCCGGCTCCAAGGAATGGTCTGGCTCGAAGCTCTCACTGGCTCTTGCTGCCGCTCCCTCGTACGGTACTAAGTCAACCCGATTAAACACGTGACCCAACTCATATGCCTAAGGAATCTCTGTCACGTAAGCATCGGAGCCTACTCTCCTCAAAATTTGAAAAGGTCCTATCCCCTCGATATCTACCTGTAGAGGGATCCGGGATGGAAGCATCTCTGCCCGGACTACCACTCGCAACCCTTTCTAGATTTTATGTAGTCGCTCTTGCCGCCTAGGATGCTTAGTGCTCATGGGTGCTGGCCTAGACCTGGATTTGTCGAGGGGGTTAGGAGTGGCAGCCTCAACAACTTCTGGGGAACCATGACTCAGATGGAGGGGTGTTGGGAAAAGTTTGGATATTATCGGAAGAGGGGATAACGTGTGATGTTGACTTGCCTCTCATTGAATGATGGCTGAGGCGGGAGGAGGGAGGGTTTGAATGACAATAGTTTCCCCTTTATGCAAAAAAGTGCAGCGGTTGGTGTGACCAAAGTATCGAATATCCACATCGTACATCCAAGGTCGGCCAAGGAGAATACTACGGTTGTCCATGGGGAGGATGTCACACCAGACAATCTCATAGTAGCCACTAAACTGGAGGGGAACCAGGCAAATCATGTCAAAGGATCGAGAGGTATCATCGACCCAACTAACATCATAAGGCTAGGGGTGGAGAAAAATAGGAATTTTAATACAGTCAGTTGAGACAAGGTTGACGGCGTTGTCAGAATCAAGGAGTACGACATATGGTTGGCCTCTAATCAAAGTCATAGTGCTGCACAGGCCATTGGGCGGGCAATGGCATGGGGTATTACAGCCCCGATTGAGACCGGTGGATGATGAGACCCGTCTTCAGTGGTGGTGGTCCCCGCAAACCGATCAATCAATGATTGCTCCGGGGTGTATTTGATAGTTTCTTCTCCCACCGATTCCTAAGGTTGTGGCTCGACCTGTTCCTCGATGACAAGACTAGAGAGGCCCCGATTAGGGAAATGGCTAGCAAAATGACCGAATCATCCTCATTGATAGCAAGCATTCCTAGCAGCCGGAGTCTGAGGGAGGGAACTTCCGACAATACCCTTACCTTTGTCGTCCCGTCTAAGAGGCGGAGTTGTGGGGGACTATTGAGGGGTAGGGTTCCCAACTGGATGGGGAAGTGGGGGCCAGGTGGGAGTGGGTGACGGAGCTGCCGGAGGTGGAGTAGGTCTCGTGATGGGGAGGGTGGTGTTCCCCGAACGGTTGACAACGTGCCGAGAATCGGCTGGGCAAGGAGATGGGACACGAGGAATGGAGTGGAACCTCTCGGTGTCGCGAGCTACCTGATAAGCATCACTACAAAAAAATGGAGATATAAGGGTAGTTTAGTTAGAGACATTTATTAAAATTATCCCACTATAATCATAATTAGAGGCATTTTATTTTTAATAGTGCCCTTAAAATATATTAGGCTTATTATGTATGTTAAATCATGTATAGGGGCATTTTACAATTGTCTCAAATAATTATAAAATAAAAATAAGAATTCATTCAAACTGTCCCAAAAGATTTTTGCCTGCCGCCACTTCCTCCCACGCTAACATAACCACCCACTCCCCAATTCCTTCCCACAGAATGTGGAGTCTTCTTCACGATCATCTTCACCCATTCCACCTCCTCTCGCCTCTCCCTAGCCCCCTTTCCACCACGGACTCTTCATTCCTCATCCACCTCTCCACCTCCTCACCTCCGGTGCAGATTGGCATTTCATTGACGAACACTTGCCCCCAATGGCGGTGACACCGCCACCCGTTCTCCCTCCTCCTCCACCTCCTTTGCACTCGACAGGAGAAAGCCAACCATGGCCGTCACTGGCAATAGCTTCTGCTGCAACCCCAACCCCTTGGCCTCCTCCTGGTCCACCGCCCTTGTGGCCGTCACTAGCCCCGACATCAAGCGATGCCCCAACGCCGCGTCCTACATCTCCACCGGCATCCCCGACCTCGATGTGATCTTGGGTGGGGGTTTTCTACTGGGCAGCCTGGTTATGATAATGGAGGACACAGAGGCGCCCCACCATTTGCTTCTCCTTAGGAACTTCATGGCACAGGGTCTCGTCCACTGCCAACTGCTACTTTTCGCCAGCACTGTTGTGGATCCCTGGGCATTCCTTGGCACGTTGCATAGCCCCTTGCTGCTGCCATCCTCGCATGGGGAGTGCACCAAAGGCGGGGGACCAGCCTGCGCTAGGCTAGATGGGGGTCCCGGTGCGGCAACAACTGAAGAATATTCTATGAGAGAAGAAATGTGGGTTCTGGTGAGAGAATATGTTGACTTTTAAATTAAGAAGGATTGGAAAGAAAAGCAAGGGATTGATCTACTTCACATATCCTTCTGCTTGGTTATTACTGACATATTACTATGATTCCTTATAAATCATAATCCAAGAAAACCAAAAATTGACACGAGTTTCTTTTTTCTGAAGTAAATCATGCCTTGGACTGGTGAGTGTCTCGCCTTGCTATGGTTTGATTTCGGAGCATTTCTTCATACACACTCCTTAGACCTACATCAGGTCAATTATTCTTCAATGGCTCATCCGTCGATTTTCAATGGCTCTAATTTTAGTTCATGGATTTGTAGTCTGAAAAGTTGTGTAGAACTGATTGATTCTGATCTGTGAAAATTAATCTCACACGGACCTCACGTATTACTAAAGAAAGAGTCCAAATGGACTAACAATCACATATCAAAGTAGAGAGAAAATCAAAAAGCTTTAAATCTAATAAAAGCAGCCACTGATAAGGCCTTACATTCTTGCTTTCATGATTGCAGGTTGGCTAAGGACATTCTGGACAAGCTGAAGCTAGCCCACAAGAGAGGGGAGGACAGCTGCATGATGGCCAAAAGTCGTGATCAAAGCAGCAGCCAGAATGAAGAGGAAGATGAAGATGAGGTACCTTCCGAATTTGATAGTTACACCGTGGATGACTGGATTAGTGCTTATAATGATTTGCTCGACTCTTATGAACAATTAAGAAAATAACATACAAAGATGAAAAAGAAAATTGATCAAAATAGTCCTAGTTCATCGTGTGAAAACTGCTTGAAAATGAAACAATCATACGACGTTTGTCTATCTGATGTTCAGTCAAATAAGAAATAAATCTGCATGCTGAAGAAGGAAAACCAAGAATTTGCTGATAAGATTTCTGAACTAGAAGAAAGATTGAGCTCATATACTGATAATCAGATTTGCATTAAAAATTCTGTTCAGAATGAAAAATTACTGAAGGATCTTGATCATGCAGACTTGAAATTGAATTTGCTGAAGTCTGAAAATGAAACTTACAGAAAGCAGATTGACGAGAATGAAGATAAATTCAAAAGACTTCAGGAAGAAAACAGCCTAATGTCTGAGAAGTTGGAAGCTCTTAAAACTGTTAATTTTGAATTGCTAAAGAATCTGGATGAGGCTAGAACTAATCTGAAACAAGGGGTTAATTCTGATGATCAGATATTGATTGATGAATTAATTCAAAATGAGAAATTGATGAAAGAAAATGTGAATCTGAAAGAGCAAAACAAAAGGCTCATGGTCTTAAATATTGTCATGGGAGAGAAATGGTTAACAATTGAGAAAGGAAAATCTGTCCTGAAAGAAAATGAAACTGATCATGAACTGAGATTAGAACTGGAAGTTGAAAGACTCAAAAGTCTGAATGATGCTATGCATCAACAGATCATTCTCTGTGAGGAAGAGATAATAAACTACGAAACACATATTTTATCTCTTCAAACTGAAAGAGTGGATTTAAAAGACTCCTTGTCAAGATTTGTTAGTGGAAAGGACAATCTTGACAAGATTCTGGGAGTTAAGATGAATGTTCAGAAAAAAGGGTTGGGTTATAACCACTTGAATGAAAAGAGATCTGAAAATTCCAATGAAAACTCTGTGGCTTCATGTTCTACCTTACCAGTCTTTCAATTTAAGGCTCAAAGAGTTGAAAATCAAAATAAACATTTGAAAAAGACTAAAAAATTGAAATTGAACAAAACTGTTTCATTCATGAATAATCCTGCTAAAACTGTGCATGATGATCATAGTTCTCACACACCCACACATGTACAGGTCTTAAATAAATTGCATGATAAGAAGTCTCAGACCAAGATATACACTGCTGAAAGAAAGCATGTTAAATGTTTTTACTGTGCACAGTTTGGTCATGAGATGGTTGATTGCTTTATTATGAGGAAGGATGATCTAAAATCTGACAAAACTCATGCTAGGAAACCTTCTCTTGTTCAAAAGAATAGAATTCAATATTTTTATTGTCACAGAATTGGCCATGTCATGCATGAGTGTGAATCAATGGAACAAGATGATATAAATGCTAAAAAATTACATGCTCGTGCCTCTGATGTAAAGAATTTTCCTGCCATTAAGAATAAGAAAATCACATGCTCCAATTGTGGTAAGGTAGGACACATTGCTGCTCAATGCTGGTTCGCAAGTGGTAAGGAAAGATCACATTCATATCATGCTAAATTCCCTGCAAACCAACATGGCTTTAATAAGAACAAATCTGTTTCAGTGAACCAACACATCACATGCTTTAACTGTAACAAGGCTGGTCACAAAGTCACTTAATGTAGGTTAGGTTTTCTTAAAAGAAATTATCCTAAGTGCTCTCACTGTGGAAAGCATGGCCATACAGTCAAGGATTGCTGGCATCTCCAAGGTAAGAATGTGAATCTTAAATATGTCAGATACCATGCTAAGGAGAATGTGTTTGGTAGAGATAGAAGGAACAACCTCCATGACAAAAATAGAAATATCTATGTACATGCATATAAATCTCATGTTAATGATCATGTGCATAACAAGAGATCAAGGTATGTTGTTTCCTGTCATTATTGTGGGCGATTTGGGCATTCCATGAATGACTGTAGCCTAATGATATTTGATGACTCAAAATCCCAAAGACTATGGAAAGCACCCAAAGCATCACCGCCGTGGCGTGCGGGTGCATCCCCTCGCCTCCCCGCTCGTGCAGTGTTTGTAGACCAATCCAAGGTCCAAGTCTTAGTAGACTGGCCAGAGCCCCAGAACATCCATGACGTTCACAGTTTCTATGGGCTAGCCACTTTCTACAGACGCTTTATCAAGGGTTTTAGCACCATTATGGCACCCATTACGGATTTCATCTGTAAAGAAAATTTTTAGTGGACTAAAGCCGCATCCCAGGCTTTTCTTGTCATAAAGGAGCTCATGACCAAAGACCATGTCCTCCGCTTGCCAAACTTTTCTAAAGTCTTTGAGATATCATGTGATGCCTCTGGCGTAGGTATAGGAGGAGTGCTTAGCTAGGAAAGACACCATGTGACTTATTTCAGTGAGAAGCTTTCTGATGCAAAGCATCGTTACTCCACCTACGATAAGGAGTTCTATGCCGTGGTCCAAGCTCTCAAACACTGGAGACATTATCTCTTATCTCAAGAGTTTGTCTTATACTCGGATCACAAAGTCTTGAAATTCCTTAGTTCACGGAAGGGGTTAAACCCTAGACATGGTCGGTGGGTAGAATTCCTCCAATCTTTCACTTTTGTCCTAAAACATAAGGCTGGAAAAGAGAATAAGGTGGCCGACGCCTTGAGTCGAATGGTCTCCCTTCTTTCCATTGTTCGGGTAGAGGTCACCGGGTTTGACCACATGAAGGAACTCTATGGAGAGTGTCCAGACTTTGGCCCTGCCTACTCTGCCTTGTCTGCTGGATCCTCAACCACATTTGCTGACTATCTACTTCAGGATAGTATTCTTTTTCAAGGACAACAACTCTGTGTCCCAAAGACTTCTGTACGGGACTTTCTGATTTAGGAAGTACATGATGGAGGTCTTGCTGGTCATTTTGGACGAAACAAGACCATCCATTCTGTGGAGGAGCAATTTTATTGGCCTGTCCTGAAGAGAGATGTGGCCAAAATTGTAGCCCAGTGTTGAACATGCACGATGGCCAAATAGGTCAAACAAAACACTGGTCTCTACACTCCTCTCCCCATTCCTGATAGACCATGGGTTGATGTGAGCACAGATTTTATCCTTGGTTTACCTCGTACTGCTCGTAAACATGACTCCATCTTTGTTGTCGTTGATCGGTTCTCTAAGATGGTCCACTTCATTGCATGTTCCAAAACATCTGATGCATCTAGAGTAGCCCGCTTGTTCTTTGATGAAGTCGTGCGTTTACATGGTCTCCACCAAACCATAGTGTCTGACCGAGATGTCCGGTTCACTAATTACTTTTGGAAGACACTTTACCACTTAGTTGGCACTAAGCTCAAATTCTCCACTGCCTATCACCCACAAACCGATGGACAAACAAAGGTTGTCAATAGAAGTTTAGGGAACCTTCTGAGGTGTCTTGTAGGGGAACATTCTGGCACTTGGGATCTTCTCTTGCCCAGAGCCGAATTTGCATATAATAGCTCTGTCAATAGGTCCATAGGTATGAGTCCATTTGAGGTCGTACATGGATATAAACTTAGGAAACTTGTGGATCTCATTCCCCTTCCCCTCGAGTCTAGAACGTCCAAGTCAGCTGAAGAGTTTGCACATCATGTCAAGCGTCTCCATGAGTCAATTAGCAAGCAAGTAAGTCTCAGTAATGAGACTTACAAAAGTTTGGCTGATTTGCATAGGCGTCACCACGAATTTCAAGAAGGTGACTTTGTCATGGTACGGGTTCGACCCGAACGACTCTCTTCGGGAGCCGTTAAAAAGTTGCAAGCCCGTAGTGATGGTCCCTTCCCAATCTTGCCGAAGATTGGCTCCAATACTTATGTTGTGGACTTACCTCCCGAATATGGGATTAGCTCTACTTTTAATGTGGCAGACCTAGTGGCGTACAAGGAACCCACAGCAATTTCTAGTGACCCTTTTGACCTTTCTTCCCCCATTGAGAGTGAGCTCACCTTGTGCGTCCCACAGTCTCGAGAGCACCGCGCGAGCAAATTGAGAAGATGCTGGATGAGCAGGTGACAGCTACACGGAGCAGGGTGTACCGGCGCTATCTTGTCCGCTGGCGGGACCGTCCCCCTTCCGATGATTCCTGGATCAGTCGGGAAGATTTCCAGCGTTTCGATCCAAACCTGTTGGAGCACTACCAGAGCAGTGTCCCCCCTTACTCGACGGAGTCGAGTTCCAGCCGCCCCGGGAGGGTTGGTGGAGACATCGGACCCACTACTCGGAGCCGACGCCGCACCGCCTCGACCGCACCGAACTTGTGGCTCGGAGATTCGGCTTCCTGAAGACTCGGCGTCCAGAGTACGTATTTGTGTATTGAGTATGTATTGTGTGTAAAATACATGTATTTACTACATGTATTATTTACTTTTGTTTTATTAGGCTAGTCATAGTCAACGTTGTGTATTTTATTTTCTTAAACCCAAGAGTCAATAGTTTGGTTGTTGAGTTTTGGTTTATTAGGGTAGGACATATATGCTATTAGGAGAAGTTGCAAGGTGTGAATGTTATAGCTTTTCCTATATAAAGGGGGGCTCATGTAAGGATTTGATATGAATGAAAGAATCAAAGTTTGTATATTGCCTATTTGCTGCCCACCCCCCCACATTATGTCACATCACAGATGGTCACCCCTGTTCTTCGTCTTGATGACTAGATCATCAATGTAACACTTGACCTTGCTGTACAGCAGCTCATCAAATATCTTGGTCATTGCCCACTGATATGTAGCGTCAGCGTTCTTAAGGTCGAAAGGCATTCTCTTATAGTGGAAGATTCCCTTAGGCGACCTAAAGGTTGTATGGATCCGGTCATGCACGGCTATCCAGAACTGGTTATAACTGGACGAACTGTCCATAAAGGACAAGGCCTCATGGCTAGTGGTTGCATCAATCATTACTTTGGTGATGGGCACTGGGAAGTCGTCCTTTGGGTAGGCCTTGTTCAGGTCGTGAAAATCCACGCAGATCTTGATCTTTCCATTCTTCTTCTTCACGGGCACGATGTTGTCCAACCAGGTGGTGTATTGATTCTCTGCTACAAAGTCGACGTCTATAAGCTTGTCGACTTCTTTCCAGACCTGTTTTATCAATTCTGGTCGCATGCGCCGGGAGGGCTGCTTTACCGGTAATATCTTGGGATCAATTGCCAATGTGCTGGGTCACTTCGGGGCTGAGACCGGGCATCTCTTTGTAGTTCCAAGCAAAGCAATCACGGAACTCCTGCAGGAACTTCACATACTCCTCTCTTTCCTGGGGAGGTCTGAGGGCAGTCAGAAAGGTCGGCCTAGGGTCGCTCTCCGTGCCAAGATTGATTTCGATCAGCTCCTCGACAGTAGCCAGACCACCATCTTCAATTTTCGGCGGGGCCAGCAGCAAATCGACAAAGTCTTGGTCTTCGCCCTCTTCGGCCTCGAGGATGCCGTAGGCCTCTTCTTGTTCTTTGTGACCTGGCACCGAGGCAGCATTCACCTCGCATCCCTCCTGGCTTGCAGTCAGCGGACCTACGGGGTTCCCTGGTGCAGAAAGGCACAAGGCTACTCCAGAGTCTTCTAGGTAATCATCATAGATGGCTTCGACCGGGGCCAAGGTCACTGCGTCTTTAGGAGCTTGGTGCTGGATGGATATTGTGTAGAGTCCTCCTCCGCGGCTACTTGTCACATGAGGACGCAGGGGATCCACCACATAATCTCCCATTCTGAGCTCATCTCTGTCGATCAGGTCTTGAGTAATATCGTTGAAGACATAACAGTCCTCAATGGCGTGACCGAGTATTTGGTGATAAGGGTAGAATAGTGGGTCACCACTTCTTCGAACATCTTGAGGCCTCTTGGACCTTGGGAGGGAAACGTTGCCGTAGTGACAGACCCAATCAAAGATGCCTCGGGTCTTTTCTCTTGGGAAGGAGTAGGGCTTCAGTAGCTTCTCTTGCAATGTAAGGCCTCGCCAAGCTAGCTGTCTGGCTGAAGGGCTCGCCATATTCCTCGCCCTCCTCCCCGACTGGACAGAGGTGTCGGGACTGGTGGCCCATGAACAAGTCACATTTTCACCCCACGGGAGGAGAGAGCCCTGGATCAGGTCTGCCACGAGTGCAGTCAGTTCGGCCAATTGTGCTTTCAACATCTCGATCTCCCGTTGCCATCACTGATACAGGGCGAACATGACAGGGTCGCATCGGGGAGGGCCTGGAGCACGGCCCGTACCTCTGCTTCCTGCCTCGCCAACAGACGGGGATGAGGGGACCCTGATGATGCGGTCCCTTAAGGTTGACCCTTCGGAAGAGGGAAAGACCTTCCCCGCACACTTGCAATAGAGGGGGTTCTAGAGGAATACTTCTTCATCTTGTGTCTCTTCAGCCAGTGGCATAAGTTGTTTGTTGTGACGGGCTTCCTGCAGGGCTGCAACCTTAGCGGGGTCACCATCGAGTGGGGCCGAAACTGATATCACGTTGGCCTCGTGGTAATCCTCCGGTGAGAAGCCCAGGCCCGGATGCTTGGTAATCCGTAACAGCCTCCGGTCTAGGTTTGGCAGGTTTCACATCTTTTCAAACATCTCCTTCTGGCTGGAGGGTTGATAAAGGGGAATCCTTTATCTTCTAACCACCTTGGTTGCACGGTCGGTCATGTAGGAAAGCCCCAAAATTGGGATGTGCGGCTCATGAAGGTCGTCAGGGAGTCGGCAATCATCATCTCCTCTGACTGGCTATTTTTTGGCGACATAAAAAATGGTGGGCAGGCCTTCAGGATTCGGCTCCTCAAAGGTCCTCAGCTGCTCAACTGCTTGGCAATCGAGCTCCGTTATTGGTTTAATGATTCCCGACGGAACTCTGACATCCTCTACCAGGTCCTCGAGATGGGGTGCCCCCGGTGTGTGATAGATGGCGAGGGGAAACGCCCTGAATACTCCTTCTTCTTCTGCAATGAATGGCACATGCAGAGGAGCCACATAGCCTAGGGGCGGCAGAGGAAACCAGCCTTCTGATTTTATCTTATTCTTCCCTTTGTCCCGGGCAGCTTTAGGAACCTGCTTTGTCTCTTCTAGGTACAGATTAGCATCTAACGGGTGACACTCGAACACCTCAAATGGGTGGAGGTCAGCGAAGATTCTGACTTCCTTTCCCTCACATTTCAAATGAGTTCAAATTCAAATTCCAAGGAGGGAAGATGGAGCCCATAGATTTCAAATTTTAAATGAGTTCAAATTTAAATTCCAAGGAGAGAAAATGGAGTCCATAGATTTCAAATTTCAAATGGGTTCAAAGTCAAATTTCAAGGAGGGAAAATGGAGCCCATACTTTATATATTGTCATGTATTCACCTCCTTGAAAGATTTGAATGGATGAATGAAGATCAGAATATTGGCCAAGAGTCTTTCCTTCTTCTTCCTCCCCTCCCCTCTAGGGTGCAACGCCCTTTATCTCTCCCTCTCCCTTTAGCTGGGTGAGACTCCCAGATCTGCCTTCTTCCTCCTCTTCCTATGTGGTGCTACTGGAGATCCCCATTCTAGGACGTCCAGCTTGGTTCGTGGGAGCTTCATCCACCTCTGTTCACTGCGAGGAAGTCACAAGAACCCTGCTGGTCTAGTTACACTTCCTCTGTCTGCCTGTAGGACAGAGCCTAAATTATATGGTTGGTCCGACCCCTTCCCCATCTCAGTTCATTCTCAAAATTGGTCTATGTTTTCCCCTAATGTCCCCTCCCTCCAGTCCAAAAATCATGCCAAAACACCACATGTATTAGAAGTTCCCTTCATAGCCCTTTTTTCCCTGTGCAAACTGCACCTGTGCAGACCTACTAGATAGAGTGCGACCACAGTCCACATCTCGCCCCCAAAACCTTCTCTAAACGCCTTAAAACTTTGAACACTTCTTCCCTACGTCCTAAACCATCCCCCATAATTTTCTAATATTTTACTGAGTCCATTTACCCCACGCCCCATCACCCTATTTCTCAAGTTTGCAGTCTGCCTGTGCAGACCTGTAGAACTAAGCCACGCCCAGGGTGTTCCCCTCTCCTAAACCTTCTACTATGCATGACCCCGCCACTGCTCCCCAATCTTCCCACGACCCTCACCTATCCTCCAGTGAAAAGCCCACCCCAAAAGCCACCCGGAAGCCCCAGTACCACCCTTATCTTCCTCCTGCTATCCTACTGCCAGCAGATGAACCAGAATGCGTAGGGCTGTGTTCCGAAATTCGCCCCACCTTCCACGGTGCTTGGTTGCAGTTCATCTTCCACAGTCATCCCTGGGACGTCCCCACCAGCACCCACGCCAAGTTTCATGTTCAGTGGATGACCAGAAGGACACGCTCCAGGCCGCTCTTTGTGCTGATCACTTGCGCCTGCGCAGACCGGCCTGCGGTCTGCCCTCCGTTTGTGTCTATGCCGGAGGTCCACGACAATGCCGTCGGCTTCCATCTTCTTCCAGGAGGATCGTCATCCATTGCAGTGCGCCATCATAGGCATTTACTCCATCCTCGGCACCCGTGACGCACCTTCCTTATTGCTGGACATAGACCGATCTGTGGTTGCCGTGCTTCACCGAACCGCGACCCGTCAACCCAGTCACACCTACCCGGATTTGCTTGTTGTAGCATTTTACCTCCTTGCGAGGAGTGGGCATTTGAGTTTGGTTCTATATTGGTCTAATTTCGTTGTGCCGAGTAGTCGTGTGTCTTGGCCGGGAGTCTTCCCCATGCCCCAAGTGTAAAGGTACGCATCCACTTCTCCTCTTGCCACACTTGCTAGTTTCATATATGTTCTGGATGCCGCTGCTTGTGTGTGATCTGTAGGATCCTAGCCCACTTCAGTTCTATTCACTACTGCAAGTGAGAGAGTGTGACCGTCCCGTGTCTCGATCCGAACATGAGAGTGTGTAGACCACCCTAGTCTCTGTTGGTTTCTCAACCATACGGATCCGTGTGCTTCCCTTCTCTGGGGGACGACTGTGAGCTTGTTGTTCTTGTTGTGGGCATAGACCCTTCTTGGAGGCTCTTGGTGTTGAGCCGAATTAGCTCGGTTGGCCGCATCATTGCTGGTCGTATTGTCCCCTTAGCCTAGTCACCACCTAGAGGCCCAGGTTTGCACCCCGTCCCGCATCAAATTAGTATCAGAGCACGGCTGAGTCTAGGGTTGTCGTTGGTCTTTGTCGTTGCATTGGTAGTTGGCATCTCATTTAGCCCCTTTGCATGCCCACCCGTTGGGGTACCCATTACCACTCACCACCACCACCCATGGCGGGCCATCAAGGCTGTGGACTCAGAGAGCCTTCAGTGGCTGAAATGGTCATGACCCTCATGGAACAAATGGAAAGTCTAGGCACGCGTTAAGAGGGTAGGATGGAGGCTGTAGAAGATAGGGCTGAAGCATCAGACCACTCCATTCAAGGTCTGATTGGGAGGATGGCCACGATAGAGTGAGTCCCATTAGGGGCACAACCTACGTCGGCATTCGGCCAGCCTGAGGCTGTTCAGCGACCCACAGTTCCTAGATGATGGAGGCATCACCCATGACTCCCTCTGGATCGGGTCGTCCACACACTCCGGAGTTGTTTGAGATTGGGCTTCACTCTATGTGGACCCAATAATCTAATTAGAGCTTTCTATTTGAGTCATTTGATGTATTTTTCCTTTTATTTGAGTCATGTCTCTAGGTCTTTTATTTATTTCCCTTCCATGTACCCTTCTACTCCTAGAATCGGCCATTCTTCTTCTCAGCCCGGATTCTCTTATCCGGACCGTTATCATAATCCTTGTCCAAATTCACAACTCCTTGCTCGAGCTAGCCCACATTTTTCTCGATCTCTCCCCACCCAGGAGATGATTTCTCAAGCCCAACACTAGCTTGATGAGCTTCAATGGCAAATTGATCCCAAACCTTCATTGAGTGTTCCATTTGCCTTCCAAAAATCTCCGGCTTCCACCACCTTTGCAAATCCATGCTTATCGTTGTTATGGTGGAGCCGGTGGCCCTTATGTGCACTTGAAGGAGTTCATCTACGAGTCGGCCCAATTTTAACATGACTAATGCCTGATAGCCTACTTATTCAGTCTGTCTTTAGAAGGCCCAGCTCGGGATTGGTTCTTCTCTCTATCGCAGGATCAAGTTGTGAATTTCCAAGTGGTCTAAGAGAAGTTTATTCGGCAGTATCAGGACCAGGTTGGGCCCAAGTTTTCTATCATGGATCTGGCCCACGAGAAGATGAAGCTCGAGGAGGAATTCTCTGCCTTTGCTGACCTATGGCGTTGCCTGGCCGCGTAAGTTTCAGAGCATATTTCGGAGCAGGAGCAGATCAAGATGGTTATTTCTAATGCAATGCCTGAGTACCGCTTTATCTTAGCTTTGAACGATATCACCTTCTGGTAACAATTATATTGCCCAGCTTGCTTCATCTGCCAACAACTCCACAGTTCCCTTGATTCCAAATCCTCTCCGCATTCCATATACACCTCGCCATCCACATCTACATGCTATCCACCATATCCCATGAGTCAACCTTTCGCTACATCTCCCATGAGTCAGCCTTTCGCTACATCTCCCATGAGTCAACCTTCTACAAGTTAGCCTGCCTCCACGTATCGATCTCCTCCTAGTCAGCCTTTCGCCATCCATGGCCAACCCTCCACATACCCGCATGTGTCTCCACCTTTCATCAAGGGAACTCCAAACCCCAAGCAAGTGGATGTCGTCCACTATATACCTCCCCACTCAGCTCATCATAGGCCTTTGTCTAGTCCTTCCACACCAGTCGCCATGTCCTCTTTCCTACGCAACCTCTGCTTCCCTCTCCATCATTTCATACCCCTTGGCATCCACCTTGCCCGAAGCAGGCTCATCACCCTCCATTGTCAGAGTGTTTTACAGATATTTTCAGGGCTTTGATAGCAACTTACATGTTGTAACTTCTTTCGGTTGTGCTTTACCGACCCGCGGTCGGGAATCTACTCCAATTTTGAGATTTTTACCATCAGCAGGGACATTCGGTTGAGGATTGCTCCGTATTCTGGGAGTATGTTTGTGGCTTGGAATCCAAGAAGAGGATCGACTGGCCTACTATTCACAAAGTTTTTTTATATCTCTACAGCAAGCAGCAACATCAAGAAGCGGTGCCTAGGCAGTTGTCTCCATCATTACAAGGCCAGGGGCACCCTTGTAATTCTTCATCTAGTGCTGCACCTATTCCATCACCTACTCCGTTACCTATTCCATCACCTGCTCCATCATCTATTCCATCACTTGCATCATCCTCCACTCCCTCATCTACTCCATCACCCACTCCCTCACCCATTCCCTCACTTAGGCCATCGCCTACCCCATTGCCATCTCCATCTCCACCTACCCCACCATCTTCGTCATCTCCTACCCCGGCTCCATCACCTCCACCAACCCAAGACTCTGCTAAGGCTAGTGCCTCCTCCACTTCCTCCACTCCCATTGCCACTACCACTTTCACTCCCAATGTCGCTCAGCGTATCGTGTTGATACGCCAATGGTGGATGCCGCAACCTTCCTCTTCATCCTCTTCATCTCCATCACCATCTCCTTTACCCCCATTGCCCTCGTCACCTCTGTCGTCACCATCCTCATTACCTACGTCGTCGTCATCACCATTGCCTCCATCGTCTCCACCGCCTTTATCTTCTCCACCTTCTCTGCCATCACCTTCATATCTCGAGCCTAAGCAAGCTATGTGGCGACCCAGCATCCAGGCTTGGGTAAACCCAAAATCACTTGGATCCTGAGTGGCCTCCCAAGAGCGGTAAGGCTCTAAAGGGATAAAAGGAGTGTGCGAAGGTGCATAGGAATACATTGAACTTCCAGATAAGACAGTAAACAATTACTATATTTGATCAGGATTGTTAAAATAGCAGAAATAAAATTACATTTTCTATAACATATTAAAACTAATAGTTATAATAGCTAACAGAGTCTAGTCCAACTAAAGACAAGGACAGTCCAACAGAAAAGGAAACGTACTCTCAAGTCGGGGAAAGCCCGACACTGGCAAAGCTGGCAACTAAGAACTACGAACCGCACCTCCAGACCACGAGGAAGAAGAGTAGCCACACCTAAAAAGTCAGGGGCGAGCCTCGTGTCACTGGCTCAGTAGAGGTCCTACAGATTCCCACCAAGAAACCAAAGCGGTAACAATAACAAAAGCAACAGCAGTAAGAACAATAGGAGTAGGAGTAACAAGAACGAAAGTAAAGAGAAAAGTCGTACAGAACAAACTATGGCAACCGATAAGACCTCAACCCTCTTAAACTACTCCTTATCGGGAAAGGCACAACTTTCCACACCTAGTAGGGAGTTTCCAGACTAATCTCAAGAAATCCTAATTACATTGCCAGAACACGTCATACTACAACAGACGTGTATGCTCCACATAACACTAACCAAAACACCGACACACACATGACCTCACCGTCCTATACACTACACAAGCCACGGTAAAGCCAGACACAGGCTACCCAAAGCACTACGTCAACAATGACGGAGAATCGATCATAAAATCACAAGTCACGTGTCATGTGACAGAAGCACCTCCTCACTAGAAGCAAAGCCAGATACGTCCATTGATGTCTTACACTACGCATCAAGCATCTCACACTCACCTCGAACACAGTGACTAGACATTGTACCAAGTGCAAGGAACAATAGTAACGAGTGACTAGTTAGGGTCACGCCTATCGGCACTCGTCCAAACGCCCCTGATCACATGTGCACACACAAGCCCAATGCCTTGAGCCAGGCCTCTAGCTAGTTTTCTCCTCCAGTAGGATGCTACTACAAAGCAAGGGAGCCCACGAAAACTAGCCTAAAAATTATATCTCGGGAACTTGCCCCACCACCACCCCCAGGTGGGCCTACACCAAGTGTCGTCAGGCTACGACTAGTGGAGGCTCACTAGACACAAAGAGTCTCCGAAAGAAACTCCGAAGTATGAACAGGGTAGCCACTCACTTGTCACAAGCACTGCGAAACACAAGGCAGTACGCAAAACTGTCGCCAGACTCAGGATAGATAACTAAACCTACACGCAATGATCCTTGAGTCATACGACTCGGGTCAAGATCATCGCACATCACAGCAACACACCATTAATCAACCTAGTCCCTAAGTCAAAACATGATAAAACACAATAAACCACAAGTCCTTAGCCCCTAGGCTACACATAGGACTCTCGACTCTGTATAACACAAATCATTGAACATGACGGAACATCAAACCCTCAGACCAAACAAGCACATAAATCGAGGTAAGATGATACCTCCATGCGCCTAAAACTAGAGTCTCGATCCATACAGGATAACCGAGACACTCACGAGGTCATGTGTCAACCACTGGGTCACAACCGGGTTGACCAGAAATCATAATGACCCTCGAAACAACACAAAACACTGCTCGGTATAATGGCACTTTTGAACACCCTATAACACGGTCACAGCCCTCATAGGACATCCAAGAAATCCATGGATAATTAGATAACCAAGGCGTCGAAGCCAAGCCAACCAACACAAAATAAACACCGCACATAGCTCGGGATAAAGCTACACTTTTGAGATCCCTTGACACATAAATGACTCTCAAGGAACACCCAAAGCATCCATCAAGTCAAAGGCCAACAAGGCACTAAATCTTGGGTTCACCGGAGCCCGAGACAACTAGAATAACACACCGAGAGCAGAAGGTAGGAACGCACAAGAACACGTCCAAAGCAGATGTCGGGATAGTGAATGCGCCCCTTTAGTGTGTCGCGATTCCACCAAAACACGCCCATCACTTGGGTCGCGATAGCACACTAACGCGGCGCTTACCTAGGTCGTGATAATAGACGCAGCCAGAACCTCAAGCGTGATAACATGATAGTCACGGCCATCGCCTGGGTTGCGATCAAACTGATGCGACGCTTAGCTGGGTCGCATTAACACAGGATTGCGCCCATCACATGCGTCGCGTTCCCCACTGCCCAACTGTTCATCTTCTTAAATGAATGCGACTATATGACACATTGCGTCTCTTCTGAGAGCACATCCCATGAGAGTACCACGTTAAAACACCAAACCCAAAAAACACTAAAATCTGTGGAAATGATTGTTCCACACCCCAATCGTCACCAGAACGATGGGGAAGCATTCCTAACATCAATACCCACCTTCCACAAGCCGGAAAGGGTCTCGAAAATGACAAAATGACTTAGAAATGGGCGATTCTCAAGAATCCACCCAAAATGACTCACGAGGGTAATTGGCCTCCTATCGGCCCCAAATCACAGCCAAATGCAATAAAACTAGTGGGAATGGCATCCTAACATGCCAGGGGTTCATTTGAAACCATTTAAACTACAAACCGTCGCCTAGAATGGTGAACACAGCTCACACCCCCTGAATATGCATTTCACCTAAACAAGGCAAAACCCGCTCAAACTCACACCGTTCGGCTCCAAATCGTGAGGAAACATAGGAAAAGAGTAGGGCATCTATCCCCCAACCTCCATCGAAGATCTCGCGAGTTGAAATGACTAATCCTCTCTGAAAACTACCACATGAACAGCCCACACCGGCTTTGATTCCACGAATGGGAACGTGCCAATGCCTCACTCTAGTTCTCGAGCCATCATGCCTCAAGTCAGCTGCACGCAATCGCTACCTCACCCAGCTCCACACCGGTCGTACGCCCGGGGGAGAGGAGAAGAGAGGAGAGAGAACGGTGGGGGAGAGAGTGAGAGAAATAGGAGAAGAGAGAGATAGAGGGTTGAAAGGGTTAAAAGAAAAAAGGAAATTAGGAAATTAGCAAAATTTCATCAAATCTGATTCTCGGCCCACAATTCCATAAAATCAAAAAAATATGAAAAAATAGCGTATGCGATGCTTGGAAAGTGCACAATGCACCTGTAGCATCCCGAAGTCTTAAAACTCAACGGTTCACTCTCCATGAGATTCCATAACTTATACAGGGGAAAAACCCACGTGGATCGTAAAACACTACTCGGGACCCACGAAAGTATTTTGAAAGCTCTCTAATTACATGATGAATTGGTCAAAGTAAACCTCAGTACGAAGGATGATCCCAGGCTGACATTTCTCAGTGCCCTCTTACTACCGATGAACTAAAACTTTATTTAGTTTAGAGGATGGAAGATTAATTAATCACTTTCGGGAATGGCTGAACAATGCTCGGCAAAATGGATTACTTGGATGTGCAATGTCAACAACAGAGAATAATATCCCCCCCCAAAGTTTAATAAGGTTATATGGCTCCAACGCAAAGTTCCTTTCCTCTCCATTACATTAGCATAGGGACTGCCTGTGAATCCTGATAGTAGCTCATGATGTTCCTAGCAACAATAAGATTAAATCCTGAAAATATCACCTTGTTTCCAACCCCAATCAGATAGAAAACTTGAATGGGAATATCAACTAAGTCCAACTTTTCTCTAAGTACCGTGTTTTTGTTTTTGTTTTTGGGAAGGTCACCAAGACTAAGTACCCTACAGTTACTTATGTCAGTGATGCAACTAAAAACAAGTTTCCTAAGCTTAGCATTTAACTATTTGTCATAATTTCCTCTGGGAAATGGGTTATGAATAATCATGCCGGCTAAAACGATCCACTTGGGGAATGTTATGCTGAAAGTAACTAAAGATGGTTTCTCATCTCCGTAGTCTTACTTTTCTTTTCCCTTCTGATCAGGCATCTAGAATCTGGAATATTCATCATTATTATAAAACCACAAGAGAGGCATAAGGCTCATCAACAGTAGAGATGATCATCTATAGCATTCATCTTTCATAAGCTGCAACCAGACCATGCTAAACTATTCCTTTTCCACACCGTATGCAGAAAAACTGCAATTAAATGAATAAAACGAACCTGCTTCTGGCAATGATAGCGTTTACGTGAGCAATCAGCTGAACAAGAGTTACAGTGGTACTCCACAGATGGCCCTTCAGGTCTAACAATATCATCGGCAACAGTAGACTCTGGAAATAACCGTGGCGGCATGGCTGGTGCTGACAGGTCAACTGTCATAGGAACTAAGCGTGGAGGAGGGTGAACTGTTTCGAACTGATACAATCTTTCACACAGAGATGGTGTTTTGGCGGTTGTCTCGGCGTTTGAAGAAGAAGTATTTGAAGGAGAAGGCGGAAAAGGGTGGAAATTAATCAAACCCCAGTGGTCCAAGAACTCCATCACTTCCTGCCTCGCATCTATGTCCCCAACTTCCACATCAGACAAATGCTTCGGTTCTATCTCTATCAGCGGGTCGTTGTGAAACTTCTCCATTATTGAATTGCGTATTTTCTTGTAGACATCGGATGTCCGCTTCTCTGACTTCCCATTGAAGAAAGAAGCCATGGTTCGCTCCTCAAGAGGATGGGTTTTCTCCCAAGAAAACCAACCTATGCATTTGGGGGCAAAAAGGCAACATTTTTATTACAGCATAATGCCCCGATATTGGAGAATGAAAGTGAAGAATAGAAGGGGGATGAGAAGGACACACACACACACACAAGAGAGAGAGAGAGAGAATTCGACTGTGTTGGAGTTCCGGATCAGGGATGTTGTCTCGAAAACAAAGAAAAGAAGGAAGCAAAACGTAGAGACCATCTCAGATGTTCGAAGAATCTCATACTCAGATGGGAAAACCTGGAAATACACAAGCCCTCGAACACCAATCCGACGTTTCCTTCAGATCCCAAAACCCCCAAGAAAGATGGGCTTACCTGTATGTGTCGGAACCACATGAACATTGCTGCCGCGAGACAGGAGGGCCTCGAATTCCGCATCCACGACGGGCTCATCCGCCGGTTCCGGCACCTCACCCTCCCCGGCCACCTGCGCTCCGGCTCCTTCGCCCTCCTTGCCGCCGCCTGCACCCGCCGCATCTGGCGCCGCCGGCTGCTCCGCCAGGATCTGGGGGGCGGCGGCGGCGAACTTGTTGGGGGACTGCCTGGCCCTGGTGACCGGACCATTGTGGTGGATGTGGGGGAAGAAGGGGAGGTGGCTCCGCTCCTTGGCGAGGCGCTTCGAGGAGGAGGAGGACAGCCCCGACGGGCCTTTCCGCTTGGGGGCGCTCGCCCGGCGCCTCGAACTTTCCGCTAGGGTTTCCACTGGCGCCGGCTCCACGCTCGCTGCGAGCGTGACCTCCCGGCCCCTCTCCTCCATCATCGAGGCTTTGCGTCTACCGCGTCGTCTTCTTCTGCACGGGTCGCCGACGTTGTGGTCGACGATAGAGCACTCCTCACACCCAGCTCTCTCACTGTTTGTAAACATGGGGTCGGCGTACGGGTTCTGGAGGCAGCTAAATAGGGACCAGAAACACGCCAAACAGTGATACCTTCAGATGTTCTACAATCTCCAGTTCAGGAACCTGGTGAGTCTCCTAACTCTAACCTTCCTTCCGTTGTCACATGTTGAGATGAAGCGGAGTCCAAGATGGTGTGGCTAGGAAAATGGAGTACAAAGGATCTCTCAATCCCGCATTCTGTGACCTCATCCACTCTCGTTCGCGTGTGCTGCACTACAGGCAAAGACGGTGGGTCGATGGGCAAGCCCCAGCCACCGCAAAGGCAAGTTTTTAAAAATTATGGTGTTTTTGCCAAACAAAGCGACTTATTTTCATCAATTTTAAAAATTAGGTTGAAAATTTGCGCAATGCATGATCAAAACACATATTCAAGCGTGTGGTGCAATGATATTTGTTGACCCGACACCCGGTACGTGGCGGAGAACATAGGTTCGAAGACCACCATCAAGCATAGTGAGAGTTTCCAGCTGGACTTGATCCGACCTTTTGCAAATCACCATTTGATATATTGGGAGATCGGGGTAGGCATACGTGCGGTGGGGTGAAGGTGTGTGTAATGATGCATGTAGGTACACGTATATTTATACATTATAAATGCATGTATGCAGACAGAGAGATATGTAAGCGCTAAGTGAACAAATCATTAGGGAAATTTGACATCATTTTTACCATAATTCTTATTATTGGTTTAGGGCATGGCTCCAGGCTGATCATTCAAAGGGTTTTCAAAGTATTTTAAGGGCTAGAGTCGACTCTGAGTGCACGAGAGGTCGACTTGGTTAGAAGTGGATGAATTAGTGCGGACAGGGGAGTGAGTCAGTGTGATATAGGATGGGTCGGTGCCGAGGGTAGATGGGAAGAGATGGGTCGACGCGGTGGGGAGTGGTTCGGCACCTTCAAAAGAGAAGGGTAGCAAGAGTGAAGTGGGTCGGCGCGGTGGGGCACCGATCCATGGTGATTCAGTGCGAAGGGCTGCCGACCAAAGGTGATTTAGGCTTTTTAGAAGAGGGGGACAGGTGGTGAAAGGCTGGGTCAGAGCGGGTGGCACCGACTGATAGGATTTAAAAAGGGGGACTCATTCTTCTGACTGAGGAATCGATCCATATGATATTAAGGTTAATTCAAGGAAGCTTTGGCTCAGGTTGGAGCTTCTTAGGGAGATTGACTGGGGGTTTTGATGTAGTCGAGGTTCCAGGAGACGCTGTCAACTTGTATCTTTGAACCATTCACCTTACCCGTGAAGAGGTGAATGAGGCTTAGCAATCACTTTGATATTCATTGTCTTAGACTTATCACAGTTCTTGGTCATCCGTGCGAGGTTTATACTAGAACACGGGCACAAAATTTGAAGATACATCATTCAGAGCCATGTGTAAAACATCAGTCCTAACTCAATCCGAACTTAGATGGAGGACATTCAACCAAAACAATCAATTGAACGTTATAAAATCTTAATAAAAGTTGGGCAGTATCTCCCCTTCACTCAGAAGGTCAGAGAGGAGAAAAGTGAGCCTACACACGGGAACCCCCGATATGACCCATAATCAATGAGAGGCCGCATGCGGCGATCTCGTGACTCAGAATGGATGTGGCAACCCTGAGGACTAGCCTGCTAAGGGCTCCCAATGATCCAAAGTCAAAACCTCAGGCTAAGGGTCTTCTGTGTTGTCATCTGGGTGACATTCATTGTCCAGCTTGAAATGAAGGCCCTCAAGAGACTATGTTATAGAAGAGCAAGCCCCTGAGCCAAGGTGGTTTGGGATTTCGAATAGAGAACAATGAACCGGGGATGTACTCCCTCCCCGATGGCAGAGAAATAGACCTACCTGAGGATAATTAAAGCACCGGATGCACCCTGATTTTTGTTTTAAGCATAAGAGGGTATAGGACATGCTATTAGAGTCAGCAGACCTATGGCCCTATTATGAACTAATGTGCATAAACCGTTATCACAATGGGTGGCTTCAGGATCTCCATTCGGATAGAGGGATCTAGGGTGAAGAGGACACTGTGAAGGGGTATTATATGCATGACCACTCGGAGTGGGCCACTGGTCATCCAGAGGGGAAGTACCCACCGAGTGATGATGACTTCAGGAGATAGAATTTCTCCAAGGCAATCAAACGAACACCAAGTAGATCTCATGCGGTGACCTTTGAGGATGGAATGGCAATAGATAGAAGATGGTCATAGGTGACGGTATAGGCTAAACATGAGCCCAGTTGTGACTACGGAGTATGTCATTGCCCTTACAACCTACGGATGGAGGTGAAAGGGGCAAATGGCCATCTCCTTTATTACTGGAAAGGGGTGAGTTCGTCGATCGAATAGTAACATACTACGTGCATACTCAGATGTTGATGATTGGGGAAAATTCACGAACGCCATATACTGGAATCGACTCAAACAATAGAATCAATGCTCAACCCCGGGGTGGGGATTTACTGTTGCCCGTCGGGCATGGCGAATGGACATTCGAGATGATGCATCTAGAGTCGAGGATTACGGATGCCCAAATGATCAAAGGATCACCGGTGCGGATATAGCCCTTGAAGGGCGTCCTCACATTCGGACCGTAAACCCCATTGCTTGGTAGGGAAACAGAACTATCGAAAAGAGATTAAGGATAGGGCAAACTCGAAGACTTGAAAGGAGCTAACAAGAAGATCAATCATTGAAACAAAATCACATAGCCATAGTAGGCAAGAGATGGCAGCATTTATTCCATTCCCATACTAAAAAAATACAATACAGGAAAGTAAAATGAATACAACAATCGCAGAAAGAAGACGAGGCTCCTGACCCCTCGGAGCCCCTAATAGAGGCCCACCTAGCAAGCGTCCCTCTCACTTCTCTTTCTTTTCTCTCTTTCTATCTCCCTGGCTCTATAGCCACAATAGACCAACAAATATTGCTCAAAAAATCAAACTAAGATAGATCAACTATCGAACAGTTAACGTGCCAATAAGAGACTAATGATAAGACTCTGTAAAATTCAAATAGAGAGAGCTAAGCAGAGTGGGAACCAAATGATATATCAGTTAGATGCTAGAGATATGAGGCGGAGGTTGGACCCTAGAGTCTCCTCACGCAAGAAGGCAACTCTCCAAATAGGCGTGACCTATTGTTTGAGCTACGTCTTTTAATATACCTCCTGGGCATAGCCAAACCACACAAGAAATCACAGAAATAGAAGAACAAACCACACGAGATGGGACAGAGGATTTTTAGGTGGTTCGATTGCTACCCGCAATCTACATCCACCCCTTGCTCACACCGAGTGAGGATTCCTTACACTAAGCAAAAGCAACAAGCAGACTCAGTCTGTGACAAAATGTTGACTCACAGCTTGAAACTCGAGGGAGACAAATCCCTCAACCCAAGTTCTGCTACCCATAGAGACTTGGCACCTGGGCTTGCTACCCGCAAGTCCAGAACCGGAGAACAATCTCCCTTCCTCTGATCCGCAGAGGGAACCCATCAGAGACTCCCTATCACTCTTGATCAGAGACCTCAGTCTCACTTCCTCTAGGTGCCCTTGGAAGGAACAAAGTAATTAGCCAAAATGAGAATGAAATAGACAAGAAAATGAGAATGAAATAAAAGAGAAAACAAAAAATTGAAAAGAAGGATACATGATGTAGCTTCGTAGAAGCACTTTGAGTCACTATGGCTGGCTGCTCTCAGATTCCTTTTCTCACTCTCTTTCTTCTTTCTGGCACTGTGGATGTGATCTTCACATAGCAGGAGCTCTCACAGCTTTCTGTAGCTTTCAGCACTCTTCATCGAAGGCCAAGGCCGCCTTTAAATAGAATAGGGGCTCTATAAGGGTTTGGATGTGGCAGAAATCTAGTGAGAATTCATTGGTCCACGTGGCAATTGAATATTCTTCTTCTGAAAGCCTCTAAGACAAATGTGCCATCCTTTCTTGGATCACGTGCCATCTTATCTTGGATCAGGTGCTTTCTTATTTGCTCATTTAAGTTCCACGTGCGGTCGCCTTTGATGTAACCTAGGTGTTCGACCATGGTTCTGGGTTATCAAAACATTAGTATTAGTCATAAGGCAGATGATAGGCACAATTATAATCCTAAGATTCAATCAGATTTGACTATGTCAAAGGACTACATACATCAAAGCATAATTAAGATGCATTCCAAATGTGCACAGACTTATTCAGCATGTTATAAAATATACACAGACCTAATGTGCTATTCAACACAATGTGCACCAACTTTGTATGTAGTTTAGAAAAGTTGCACATACCTTATATGTTGTCCAACAAAACGTGCACCAACATGGTATGCAGTTTAGAAAAGTTGCACAGACCTTATATGCAGTCAACATAAAATGTGCACAGACTTCATGCTACATAGACACACAGCCTAGCGTCGACCTTCTAAACATGCATCGACCTGTGCTAGCATTAAACCTCAAAACATGCATCGACCTTAGCCTAGCATCGACCTGATATATGCATGTGCACTGACCTGTGTGAAGGTGTGAACAGGGATATGCATCGACCTTGTGTTCCACAGGGTGAAAACGTACATTGACCTTAGATGCTATATTGGCTAACTAGCGTTGACCTTCGTATGTTGTGAATAGTGATATGCATTGGCCTTGTATTTCACAGGGTGAAAACATGCATCGACCTTAGATGCTGTATTGGCTAACTAGCGTCGACCTTTGTATGTTGTCAATAGTGATATGCATCGACCTTGTGTTTCATAGGGTGAAAACATGCATCGACCTTAGATGTTGTATTGGCTAACTAGCATCAACCTTCGTATGTTGTGAACAGTGATATGCATCGACCTTATATGCAGTGGTCTGAAATGTGCATGGACCTTATATGCAATGGTTTGAAATGTGCATGGACCTTATATGCAATGGTATGAAATGTGCATGGACTTATCTATCAAAGGAATCACTCAACAATTATGACATCATAAAAATATTGACATCATCAAAACATAGAATGCAACACACTCACCCTTTTTGATGATGGCAATCGTATGAGTTATTGATGAAGGTTTTATTGAGATTTTATTGGTGAGATTCAGGTAGTCAGAGTAGGTAGATTTAAAGATGAGATGATGAACTAAAGTCTACACATTGTTCCTGACATGCATGGAGTATGCCACTGACTCCTTTACACTAACTCCCACTGACAATGACAACTCTTTTTATTTTCCATCAAATCAACAAAAACACAAAGACTCATGCCACAATGGCTCATGCCAGCCAAAATCACTCCCCCTTTGACATCATCAAAAGGAGTGGAGAGAGAACTGAATGAAATACAATAAATTCACAATATAGAAAACTTCAAATCCATCTCTTAATGGAGTAAGTAAGAGAACTGAATTAAGCTTAGGTTCTTTTGGTCTAATAAACAGGATATAAAAGGAGTAAGAGTGAAGATTACCGAAAACAGACTAGCACACCCAGTAGGACTTTTCCTACCTTTCATCTTTCTGCTAAAGATTTTACACATTTACGAAGGTTGTGATATCCTTTTTCTCTTTTTTTTCAGGAGCGAGCATGGAGGAAAACAATTTCAACTCCAATTCTAACATCAATTCCTCAATGGCGGTGGTGACCTATGGCCCCTTGGTCGTGGCTAACCATGCTAGGTTCAGATACCTAACTATGCCGATCGTGTTCGGAGATTTCCCCGCGGTCGTCAGATCGCCCTACTTTTTGGGGCTAGTCCCTTAGTTCAAGAAAAAATGACTGCACCAGCCACATCTGTTGTCACTAGGGGCATCAATCCCCGCTCACCACAAGGCCGAGTCTTCTCGGTCAACATCATCTCTTTCAACTCTACTCCTGTCAAACGGGGGCAGCGCCGAAACCGCAAAGACAGAAAGCTAGCAGCGGCCGTATCAAACACCTGCAAGACGGTGCTTGTCGGTAATCTCCACATTCGGCTTGATGGAGGCTAGCTGATAATACCACGGGACAATTATGTCCCAACAATCTCAACTTCCAACCGTTTCGCACTCCTTCACCAAGTGCGAGAAGATACGCGGACTTCAAAAACAAGTCCAAGTCTAAGAATGGGGGCAACCCAACTGAAGAACGCCTCCGCAAAATGAAACAAATTTGGGTCACCAAAGGGGAGGCCCGACGAATCAGGAGAGCTAGGGCTGGCAAGCCCACCCAAGAGTTAGAACAGCAACAAGTAGAAGTTTTGGCACCTCAGCATCCCAAACCCTTGTGCCCCGGCGGATAGAAGAGAAAAGGGATATACCAAAAACCCAACTACATTCCTCAAGTCTCGAAACCAATCCGAGTAGAGGTAACAAATCCTGTCGAGGCCCCCCCAGCTCGGGTCTCAGTTTTGATAGACTGAGGGCACCTGTCTGCCCAGGACGTCAACCACAAAAGAAGAGAAGGGTGCAGGTCACCCGAGATACTATTAAAGTATTCACCTGTTACATGTCAGGAGAGTAGTCAGCTGCAGTTAAGGAAGATCAAGCTAATGCCGATAACCCGGCTAGTCAAGATAATCCGCTCAACCCTGATGAGCTAACTCAATTCCTCATGACTCAAAGCTGGTTAGCCAAACGTCCTCATTCTTAGACAAATAATCTTATTGAATCCTCCAACAGGGAACAAAATGAAGAACAAAATAGGGCACAAGACCAAAGGGAGGATCTTCATCTGGTAGAGGAAATAGATGAGAATGAGGGTGCAGGCCAGGTAGATGGCAATCTACCTCAAAGACTCACAACACCCCTCTTCATGATGAGCCACCTCTAAGGGTTCATAACCATCCAATTCGCAATAACCCACTTTCGATGAATCTGCTCATGAATATGACAGATGATGAAAAGCGGGAGAGTATACAACCCTGGTCTATGGAAATGACTAATATTATGGCCCAAATGAAGTGGCAACTAAGCAGGAGAGGCTAAAGTTTTGCCGGACAAACACAAAATCAAAATGCTCAAAGGAATCAACGCGTTGTTCCTCAAGCAGCTTACCGATAAGTGTCGTCTCCACATGGCCTGGCCGCCAAGGTAGATTGTAAACCTCTCCGTGTAGCAATCAATGCCCAATCCTCACAGGCTACGGCAATCGAAGATATCATGGCCCAACGGCACTTGATTGAAAAAATAGTTGAAGACAAATTTACCAAGCATGGTGAAGATGTCGCCATTGTCGATTTATACAATGTGTCGTACCCGATACATCACCAATTCAAGAAGCTTCTGTTGGATTACTCTAAGGCACCAAAACTACAAAAGTTCAATGGGCAGGGATTTCCGCATGAACATCTGGCCTATTATATAACGGCCAAGGGGCTTAGATATTTTTTGAAATTTATTAAGTAATTATAAGGCTTAAAATAAATTAATAACTTAATATTGGGATTTATAAGGGCCAACTAGGTCAATTAAATACCCTAGCCTTAATAAATAAAGCCCAAATAGATTAAAGATCAAACCCAATAAGTTTGGCCCATATTCTAGAAGGTTATTTAACTTATCCATAGATTTTAAGGATAAATATACTTTAAAAAGATAATTAGGTGGATAATAGACCAAAGAGTTTGAACCTTATTCAAATTCCACGTCCATAGACTATAACGGTCTATCGTGGGCGCGTTATAGTCCACATAACGCACCTAGACCGGTCAGTTATGTTCTGCAATTCCGTGAATGAGAAAACAAGAAAAAGATTGAATTTTTGAGATTGTTATCTTCAAGAGACCTAAGTGGGAGGACTTATAATGTTACTAAGGACTCTTAGGGATTAGGTTTTGGCCAATTAAGGACTCTAAATTCGTTCAAATCTTTGGAACCCTAGCCAAATTCTATAAATAGGACCTAGTTCTGAACTGAGCAACCCTTACTTTTGGCCCGTGAAGAATCAAGGTAAGGAGTCTAAATTTTGGGTAAGTTCTTTAGAGTTATTTGTTTCTAATATTAAGGACTTACTACCCTCTAAATTTCATGCTAGGAGGGTGACCTGAAAATTTATGCGGTGAAGTATCATCTACCGATTTGGGATCCCATGAGTTCTCACGACCAACAATGGCAAACAATTTGCAAGCGTTGCCTTCCAAGAAAAGTGCTCAAAACTAGGGATCTAGAACCACTATACTTCGGTGGGACATCCTCCTTTGCTAACGGTCGACATCGACGAGCACAGCTTGGCCAGCTGCGTCTCCATCTCTAGAGCTCGGAGCTCTACAGCCTTGACCTACGTCCCCAGCTTGAATGCATGGGTGTTTGCTGTCTCAGCCCAGACCCGAAAGAAGTCACGGTCCCTCTCCATCGCGGAAAGGGCTAGCCCGACCTATTCCAACTGCTCCTGGAGTCGGGCAGCCTCAATCTCAGACACCCCTAGGTGCCCCTCCAGCTCCTCGCATTTGGTCATCAATCCTGCATGCTCGGCCCAGCTGGTCTCCAAGTCCCGCACAACGCCGTCGAAATGGTACTGCCATAAGCTAAACACCCTGGCGAGGGTGATGAAGTTCTTCACCGCCAAGTCCACCAGGTCATCCCGAGCCCCAAGGTCGAATGCCCCGGTTCGGTCCTAGGGGTGCATCATCTTATCGATGAAACCCTTCGCCTCCATCCAGAGGTGGGACTTGAGGATGGGCTCCTCTGGTGGCAAGAAGTGAGGACCCAAAGGGATGGAAGGCGACAGGATGCAAGCCCCCCTCTCCTCTAGACTGAGTGAATCATCATCAAGGGCGGAAGCCTTGCCCTTGTCTGATGCTTCCTGCTCGAGAGCAGATACCAGGGGTGCGACCATAGGTTCTAAGAATGGTGGCGGTGGAGGAGGAACCTCTTGAGGAGGAGGGGGAACTTTGGATGGCGACGATGGCAAGGTCTGACTATAGATCGAGGTAGAAGTTTGGCTCCTCTTATTTGGACGACATTGACTGTCCAGCACCGCGAGCACATCCACATCTAGCGAGATGTGACTACTGCCAGGCATGGTGGGCTCCACCTCAGCAATGCTAACGGTCTCCATGGACGCGTCTCTCTGAGCACTCAACCTGCCACTGACTGCGGGTGCCCAGAGGAGCTCGCTGCTGGGACAGCCACGGGGACAAGATACTGAAGGTGCCCTGGGGCAAAGGCGACAATGAACTAAGCTATGGTGATGGTCACCTGGCCGACACCTGGCTCGATGTGGTCCACGGGGTGAGGTGCACACTACGACAGCCACACCACCTCGTAATGCCACTTGGGTACTTTTGGTGCCCCTATGAGAGAAACCAAAGAAAGATCAATCTAGCCTACCATCGACAAACGTGACGGTAATCAAGGTTAGTACCCTGAGGCAATGGGGGGCTCAACCCCAGCTCCCAGAGTACCACCGGAGTTAGCGCGAAGTCAACATCAAAGAGGTAGTGCTTGAGGATGGCTTTTATCTTCTTGGTCTCCTCCATGGTTATCGAAGGCTTCCTATCCACCCAGAAAGGATGAAAGCCTGTGAACCTCCAGCCATTAGTGGGGTCATGAGCACTCGACTGAGTGATATACACATAGGGCTTCACCCAACCCTTGAGGTTGGACGCCGCTTCAGAAACCCTGATGATGTTACGGCTGGGGCGCGCCTTAAAATAGGCATAAGCTGTATCAGCAAGACAGCTCTGAAGGCTGTAGAACTACCAAAAGAGGTGGACGTTCGGCTCCATTGAAGCCTTCTGACATGCAAAAATGAAACCACAAAGAATGTGGCAGGAGTTGGGGGAGAATTCCCCTAGACACCTACCATAATGGTGCCGGATGGACTGGATGAAGGGATGTATAGATAGGCGAAAGCCCGCTTGGAAAGACGCTACAGGCACCATAATGTCGCTTGGAGGCAGACTCAGCTAATCGTCGTCGATGGTCGGGAAGATAATGTCAAATTTAGGGGGAATCTAGAAGGCCTGTCGAAGCCCATGGACCACCCTATAAGTGACTAATGGTAGGGAGTGGGGTTGACTGGGGCCCGGACCCGAAGTACTGGGGGAACCACCATGACCGGAATTGTAACGACCTAGTTTCCCATATACTAGTAACCCGATATCCAAGGACCCGAGGATGCCACCCAAGACCTGATGAGGCTCCGAAAGCGTTGGAAAAGAGGCTGTGGTGTATAAAGATCTACAATCACATGCGTAACTTCAAGAAATATTACATTAAGCCGAAGTAGAATTTACATTACCAGAGTGTTGTAATTATACAGTAGTCCAAAAGTACAGAGTACAAGCCCAAAATTATACAACAACCAAAAGAGTACAACTACACGGGTCATACCCCAGAGTGGACCAGGCTGGCACTATGACTGGCCGCCAAAATCACGTGAAAAACCTGACGACTACTGCACCTCACTTGAAAGTCAAAGGGTGAGTCTCATTTCATTGACTTAATAGGGGTCCCGCAGATCCCTACCTCACAGCTAAAAGTGCAAGAGAAATAAGTAATCATGAAGAATAGCTATTAAAGAAAGTTGTGCAGGTACATCAAATAAAAAAAGCAGCTAACTATGAAGGCCAGAGAATCTCATGCTAACTATGGCCCCCAGCAGCCGAGAAGACCCGTGGGCCCCAAGAGAGCCCAATATCCTCCACTACCCCAGAGCCTTCCAGATATTTTCAATGCATTAATGGCTGCCAATGCGCTCACCTTGCCAAAAGAATGGACGGCTTGGCCTCCTAATGTGGATACCTCTCGGTATTATGTTTTCCACCGACAGCCCGGGCACAATATTGATTGTTGCTGCCAATTCAAAAACTACATATATGATATGAATGATCAGGGCGGCATCGACTGGGATGAGATGAGACGATTCATTACAACACTCAAGGGTTATCACGTGGAATTACACTTTGGTAGTGAAGTCATTGAGTGAGAGTTCAAACTCCACCATGCCCATGGGGACTTCAAATTTCTGGTGGAAACCAGCGATTCTCATATCCCTGACCTCGATCAGGTGCACATCAAAGTAATGTTTCTGATAAACCCGATAGGGGAGTATGTTGACTGCTGCTCCCGGGTCAATCAATATTCTGCTTATTGGCTGCCTGTTTAGTTGCCCCCTCATGTAGAGGGGTCTATTGTGATTGACGGCAGGTAGGAGCATGTATTCCTCTATAAATGTCATGGCCACTCCTGACTGTGACTCAGCAAAATAGCTCTCGAAGTATGCCAGTGTTTGCAGGGCCGTGATGATGGCTTGTCTTGTTTCCTCGTCGAGGGAGAGTATATCCCAGATAGAGAAGCTTGTGGGAATTCTCTTCAGCTGGTTCACTATTCTTCTGGTGGGACATTGGTCAACCTCAGTTCTTCGGACCTTTTATGCCTACCCTCTTGGTGCTCTTGAGGAGCTGGCTCAGGAGGTAGTTCATCTTTTTCATCCGGTGCCGCTTGAACTTCTTGCGCCAGTCTGACTGGCTGCTTCCCTTGTACAAATTTGACGAACCTTGGAACACCCGCATGGTTTTTATTTGTTGGAGGAGATACTACTGAGGGTAAGGTGGGAGCAGCCTTGACCCTCCATTGTGTCTGTGGGCGTGGCCGCCTGCCCTCCTAAGACGATAGAAATTCAGTTAAGGAGGGGACCTACTTACTGCTTGCACGCTCGAGGTAAAGCCCTGGTGGAGGAGGAATTTCTGCACGTCTGACAACAGGCAGGGGAACCTTGTATGGCTGTTCATCATGTAACATGATGTTGTGGTTAGCCTGGGGGGAATGTCTCCATTTTCTTCTAGACCTAGTAGCATGTTGAGAGGTGGAAGCTTCAGCTTCATTTGCCTCTGTTGGCGTGAGACATCTCTTCATATTCTTCTTCAGAGATTCGGACTGTTTCAAATAGAGCCGCAAGGGTAGTGCATGATACGGCGGGGCCTTTTCTTTTGTTCCTAGACTTCTTCCTCTTTTTCTTCATAGCGGGCGGCTACTCCTTTGGAGATTCATCCCATATGCCCGATTCTTCAACTTAAGTCTCAGCTTCAGCCTCTTCTGTTAATTTTAGGGACTCAAGCTGCTCCCAAGGGATGTATTCATCTAGCTGGATGGGCCGGATCTCAGGTTGTTCAGAGTCATCTAGCCCGTTGATGATTTCTTGAAGCCATTCTACTACCGGGCTGGCTTCTTTATGCACCCGCGTAGGGACATGCTTCTTTTTATTGTTGGTGAATCTTCTGATGACCAACTGAGGAGCCGTCTCATGCCAGACTGGGGCCACAGCCATGATAAGTCTATATGGATGCCTAGAGACCAAGTTCTACAGATGGAGTGTCTGTAGATAATCCAGAAAGGGGGGGATTGAATGGATCAGTCACCCGTTTAAAAATTTTAACAACAGCAGAACCACATGCGGAATTAGAGCGAGCTACTACAGGACAGTCACCAATCACTCAGTGAGAACTATGTCTGAACAGGTTCTATAACCTGGATCTCACACAATTCTCATCAAACATCTACTGAGCGAAGAACAAGGAATTAAAACAAGGCAAGCAGCAAATTCAATCGCACAAGAGACACAGGCTTTTAAGGTGGTTCGATCTCAATCTAGAGATCTACGTCCACCCCACACTCCAACAGGAATGTGGCTTTCTCCGCTGACACACAGCTTAATCTGCTGGGCTTCACAACTTGCCAACACGGCTGGCTAATAGCTTGCACTGGGGACTTACAGCTTAACCCGACCGCTGACTCACATCTTGACCTCTACTGACAAAAAGCTTGAAGAATAGGTTCAGAAAATTAAAGAAACAAAGTAAGAAAAACACAGAAATCCCAAATGGGAAATGTAGCTCAACACTGAGCAATCTCAGCTCCGGTTCTGAACTAGAAGACTGAGAGACCCTTCTCTCTCACAATCTCTCTACACTCCACTTTCAAAACACTTCTTCTCTTCTCCTCTTTTTCTTCTCTCTTTGCTTTTCTCTCTTTTTCTTCTCTGGATCGCACAGATCAGCTTCTGCTTGTCTAGAAAAAATTCACGATCCTCATCTCCAAGAAGGAGAAAACTCCCTTTTATACCAGCAGCAGAAAAGGTGCATGTCTTCCATGAAGTCCCGCCCTAGAGCCTCCACACGTGGCAGCATCCATGTCAAAATGAGAGTGAAGACTTAGGAAGTCAATCTTGTCTAGATCGAGTGTTTGTAATTTTCATTTTTCTTGAGTCTGGTGAATTGAAGGAGGTTGAAATAGTTTATGTATTTAAATATTTGATTATTAATGAAATAAAGTTGAAAAGTTTGAGTAAATTACTTGTGCAATTGCATCTTAATGTGTGATTGTCTTGCACTCTGATTATTTCTTACTTGCAAGAGACTTACCATGCCGACTGTTCACGTTCCTCGAGCTAGTCTTCCGCTGTAATTAAAGGCTCAGGACGTGACAGTCGCGATCCATAATTTTTGCCAACTCCTCCCTCACATACTGAGGGGTGCATACCATAGTGACGCAGCTGACCGGGGCATTGCAAGTGTTGGGCTGCCCGCTGGAAGAGTGGTCGCAGTGAGTCTTGCTATTACTGAAATGTGTCAACCACCGTGAGTTCCTCGAGACACGGGTTCCCAACGAACGTGCTGCTATTGACTCCCAGGAAGATGAATATCTGTAAATACTGGAGGTTTGGCGAGGCAGCGAGGAGAACCATGAGAAGGCCCTAGAGGAAGGCCACCGTGATGTTCACGCCCTTACAAACAAGATCAAGAAACTAAAGGGCTATCTCGCCGCGGCCGAATCTGATCTTGCCAAGGCTGAGGCGACGGTAGAGAGGGAGACCAAGGAGCTCACCATTACTAAGGCCGAGACGTCGTCCGTAGAGACCGAGCTGGCGCACCTCAGGGAGCAGAAGAGCTGATTGTGTGATATGGTGGATTTTCCTTGTGTCGGGATCCTCCCCCTCGAGGATATTTTTCGAGGCATCGCCTGAGCACCACTCGAGGAGACTTTCCCTTCTTTTCTCTTTTGACATGTAACACAGGGGTATGCCCCGGAGCACATGTAACCCTTCCTTTTTTGCAAAAATAGGATACTATTCATGCACCTGCCTCTTCTATATATATATATGATAGCCCGAAGCCTTTTCTCTCTTCTCTTTCTTTCTTCTTCTCTTTTGCATCTTGGTGAAGTGCGAGCTTATACTAATGGTTCATTCGGCGAACACTTCAGCCGGGTTCGCGAGGGCGCGTAGGAGAGTGCTTGCCTCCCCAGGGGAGAGACGAGGGGATCACTCCACCACGCGAGCCATGCGGCTCACCAAGTGGTTCCACGAGGGCGTCGGACTCGAGCAGGTCGATTCAGCCCATGGGGGGTGGAGAGAGGAGTTTGTCGTTCAAATGACCTGGACGAGGGGTCCAAGTCAAAGGGGATATTCATCACCCAAAGGGACGGTGAGAAGAGTTTGTTGATTCAAATAACCCGGATGAGGGGTCCAAAACAAAAGGGTGTATTCGTCACCCGGAGGGACGGTGAGAAGAGTTTGTTGATTTAAATGATCTGGACGAGGGGTCCAAATCAAAAGGGTGTATTTGTCGCCCAAAGGGACAGAGAGAAGAGTTTATTATTCAAATGACTTGGATGAGGAGTCCAAGTCAAAGAGGATAATCACCACCCCGAGGGACGAAGAAAAGAGTTTGTTGATTCAAATGACCTAGACGAGAGGTCCAAATCAAAAGGGTGTATTCGTCACCTGAAGGGACGGAGAGAAGAGTTTATTGTTCAAATGACCTGGGCGAGAGGTCCCAATCAAAAGGAGCATTCGTCACCCGAGGGGGCGGCAGATGGGAATTTCATCCGTTATTGCCAATAGGGTGTCAGCGCTAGCGTGTTTTATGCGTCTCTTGGGGTATTCGTCAGCACCGGGTCGGTGCCCACGCAAGGAGGGGTGATTTGTTCTTCGGTCCAAGCGAAAGGCCCGGGCAAGGTGTTCATTCATCAGTGCCAACGAGGTGGCAGAGCCGACGTGGTCTATTTGTCTCTTGAAGTGTTCATCGGCACTGGGTCAGTGCCAATGCAAGAAAGGGCTTAATCCCTTAATCCAAACGTAAGGTTTGGATAAAGTGTTCATTCGTCAGTGCCACCGGGATGGCGGAACCAACATGACTTATTTGTCTCTTGAAGTGTTCGTCGGCACTGGATCAGTGCCAACACAAGAAAGGGCTTAATCCCTTAATCAAAATGTAAGGTCCGAATAAGGTGTTCATTCACCGGTGTCACCAGAGTGACAGGGGCCGACATGGCGTATTTGTCTCTTGAAGTGTTCGTCGGCACTGGGTCAGTGCAAATGCAAGAAAGGGCTTAATCCATTAATCCAAACGTAAGGTTCGGATAAGGTGTTCATTCGTCGGTGCCACCGGGTGGCGAAACCGACATGGCTTATTTTTCTCTTGAAGTGTTCGTCGGCACTGGGTCAGTGCCAATGCAAGAAAGGGCTTAATCCCTTAATTTAAACGTAAGGTCTGGATAAGGTGTCCATTCGCTGGTGCCACCGGAGTGACAGGGGCCGACATGGCTTATTTGTCTCTTGAAGTGTTCGTCGGTTCTGGGTCAGTGCCAACGCAAGAAAGGGCTTAATCCCTTAATCCAAACGTAAGGTTCGGATAAGGTGTTCATTCGTCGGTGCCACCGGGGTGGCGGAACCGTATAATTAACAATTTAAATGACAGAAATAAAGTTACATTTTCAATTAATAAATTAACTACGGAGTTCAGTCCAAATAAAAGTGCAGTCTACAGGAAAAAGGAATGTACTCAACGTCAAGTGAACACTCGGCCCGGCAAGCTAGCAACTACGAATCACTATGCTGCACCTCCGAATGTCGAGGAAGAACCGTTACACCTGAAAAGTAAGGGGTGAGCCTCATCTCATTGGCTTAGTAGGGGTCCTGCGGAACCCTACCACTAAACAACGCCGATAAAGAAAAGCAGTGCTAAAGAAAGCAACAACAACAACGGGAGTAGCAACGGCAATGATGACGGCGGAAGGAACAGCTGTATGCGAATCCCTAAACACGGTAGCCGGTGAAACCTCGGCTTTAAAAACTACTCCTAACGAGACGGAAAGCAAACCCCGATCTCACAGTCGGGGGACCACCAAATAGCGGGAACCCTGGCTACATCGCCAGAAGAAACATCACGACACCTCTGTCGTGGAGGCCCGTCCTCACAGACGAAGTCCCAACCCAAGACCATATGGTCTGTGATAGTCACGACCACGTAGTTGTGAACCCTACACGGTCTACGGGTGAAACCTCGGTAACCTTACTGGAAACCTTAGACCTCGGTGTCCCGGAAGACACTCAGAAACCACCTGAGAAACCACGAAGAAACTTCTCTCGTGACAGGAGTACTACCCACTATAGGTAAGGCTGGACGCGTCCACTGACGACTTAGTCCACAGCCTCAGGTGTCTCCCTACTCGCCCTAGGTAGAAACTGAGACACCGTACCAGTAACCACAAATAAGTACTAGTTAGGGTCGCGCTCGTCAGCGCTGGTCTGACGCCCCCAACCACGTCTGCACACACAGACCATGTGCTTTAGGTCAAATCCTCTAGATGATTTTCCCCCCAGGCCGGACTCAGGCTGCAAAGACGAGGGGCCCTATGGTAACTAGCTTAAAAATCGTCTCACCGGGTCAGCTCTCCACCACTCCCAAGTGGGTCCGCACACCCGTGCGTAGGAAAGCTACGACTAGTGGGTAAGGTCACTCGAGAGAAAGACTCTCGGAGGAAACCAACAAAATATTGACAGGCTATGCACGAGCCCGTCACACATAGGTCGGAACACGAAGTGGCACAACGCCACCAGAGTAGGGACGGTCAACTAGACCTATAAATCCAACGGTCCTTAAGTCACATGACTCGGGTCAAGACCGTCATACAGGACATCTCAATGCCGTCAATCTACCCTAACCCTAGGGTCCGAAACCACGGTAAAATAATTCACGAGGCGGCTCACGATCGCCTAACTTAATCCCTTTCCAAAGGGAAGCTAAGAAACCCCCAGCCCCAAGCTGGGTTATAAGGCTTACAATTCATAAGCCATACGCATGGCCCACACGGAAATCGCTTTCCGAGAAAGCTAACGACGTGCGGGAATAGCCATCCGCACTCGTACCGATACACGGGGACTCGATCAAGCGTAACACGAAAGTCCAGAACACAAGAGGTCACCCGGACCCTCAAAACTCACAGGAGCACTAATCGAGGTAACACGGTACCTCTGGACACCCAAAAACACGGTCACGGTCCCCACGGGGTGTCCGGGACACTCACGGGGTCATAGGTCGGTCATTGGGTCTCAACCGGACCGATCGGAGACCAACACAACGCAAAACGGACACGGCGGGCTGGAAGAATTGCCTAGCGGTCCTCTCTGGACCGTTAGGGAGCCTAGCGGCCTCCTCCCGACCGCAAGGCCCGGCCTAGCGGTCCAGCCTGGACCGCAAGGGCCTCAAAACATTTGAACAGTAAGCGGTCACCCCCGGACCGCCAAGCAGGGTGGCGGTCGTCTGCCTGGACCGCATGACACTGCCTAGCGGTCTTCACTAGACTGCTAAGCTCACCTGGCGGTCCATCGCGCGACCGCAAGGCTCGAACAGACATACGGGGGACCCTAGCGGTCTCCACATGACCGTCTCATACCCTAGCGGTCCCTGGAAGGACAGCTAGGCCGTTCCGAGCGCGAAAACGGCGAAAACCGCGGAAAGATCCATTCCACGCCCCGTTCACACCCGTGTGAAGGGAAAAACAAGGGGAAACTAGTCCCTAACCTCTCTAGCACCGAGAGGACCTATTTAAATTCTAAAAACGCGATCAACTCTCTAGATCCGGCTCACACCCCAAAATCATGCATTTCTTCCAAAATGCTCAAATAAGCCCGCTCGGCTCACCACGGCCTACCAAAATCACGGGAATGAAAGTACGCGGGCTGAGGATCCATCCCCCTACCTCCACCGAAGATTTCACGCGCCGAGGACGCCGATCCATCACGAAACGCCGCTAGAAAACCCGCCGGTGCCCCATGCTCGCGAACCGACTTGCCACGCGCCACTGCCACGTCCCTTGTCCAGTCCCCGCCGTGTCTCGCCCCACGAACCTCGCCGCCTCGCCCCCGTCCACCTCCGTCGGCCATCGGAGAAGAGAGGGAGAGAAAGGGAGAGCGTGAGAAGAGAGAGAGTGAGGAAGAAAATGGCGCCTTTATTCATGGCGTTAATTACCTCTCTATTCCAGGTAGGATTCTTACCATCCTTCGAGATGAATTGATGCCTTATAAAGAGTCGTTATTTACTTAAGTGACGACTACTTACAAAGCCGTTAATTAATAGGGAAAGATGAATTAAGTCACTATTTAATTTAAATTTTTATATCTTCAAAAAATCAGGGTTGCTACATTATATCTTGTCATCACGCGAACTACAGTAAAGTCGACGAGGAAGGTTACCTCTTTTGGCGTGGTCCCGAATGTGACTGGGAGTGAGATGCGTCCCTCCGGGCGGATGGCCATTCCCGAGAACCCGTATAGTGGCATATTCAACGATGTTAGTCGAGACATATCCACACCCATAAGAACAAGACAGTCATAGGTAATAACATCGGGTCCGCTTCCATTGTCTACTAAAATGCGGCGCACAGTACAATGGTTGATGGTGGCCGAGACCACCAAAGCCTCTAAGTGGGGCATAGTTACACTGTCTAGGTCATCGTCAGAGAAGACAATAGGATCTCCTAAATGGCTTGGGGTGGGAGTCCCCCGTGGATTGTCGTCACCCTGGTCCGTAGCGCGGACTGCCATCGCGTACTATCGCCCCCTACTTGCGCTGTCCCCTCCCACGGTCGGTCCCCCAGAGATCATCATGATCTCCTTCCCATTGGGCCAGTTGTCGATCGGCGAGGGTGTCTTCTGCCGCCACTCCGCTGCCTTGGTGAGGAACTTATCGAGGAGTCCTCTCCAGACGAGATCCGCAATGGCGTCCCTCAGGTTGATGCAGTCGGTGGTGTCGTGACCATGATCGCGGTGGTAGAGGCAGTACTTCTTCTTGCTCCTTGTGCTCGGGTCTGACTTCATCCGAGGCGGCCACTTGAGGAATGGCTCTTTGCAGATCTCCATCAGTATTTGATCTGGTGGAGTGGTCAGGGGCGTGTAGTGGCAATAATTGCCCCTTTCCTTCTCGGGGCGGTCGCGGCGGTCTCTGTCGGGTCGCTCCCGCTTACTCCGACCCTCTCACGGGGGGTCGGTAGATCTCTTACGGTCGGATCGATCAGTTCCAACCGCACGGCCCAAGGCTGCCATGTTCTCCTCGTAGCGCGCGTGCTTCTGCACCAGGGCGAGGAGGTCTGGAAGAGTCGTCGGGGCCTCGACCCCCAGGGCGCATCGAAGGATGTGGTCCCGCGTCCCCTGGGTGAGGGCCGTAGTGGCGATGCTGATGTCTAGGTGTGGGATCCATAACGCCTCTGAGCGAAAGCGGGAGACAAAATCCCACAGCGTCTCTTCTCTTCCCTGCTTGAGTGCGAGCAGGGTCACCACAGACTTAGCCACCTTCCGGCAGCCAATGAAGTTCTCCTTGAACAGCTTCTTGAGCTGCTGGAAGGAGGAGATTGTCCTGACCGGTAGGGACTCGAACCAAGCCCAGGCATTCTCCTAGAGGGTCGTTACGAACGCTAGACACTTCACAATGTCTGAGGCCCGATGGAACACCAGATGGGACTCGAAGCTATGCATGTGGTCGGCCAGGTCGGTGGTGCCGTCGTAGGTGGTAAATGACAGTAGTTGAAGTTTCAGCGGGATGGGGACTTCTATTATTTCCTTGGAGAAGGGAGCGTGGAAATCCAGATCGTCGTCGATCAGGCCATGGTTCTTGGCGGCCAAGAGGACGTCGTCCAAGTATCAGACCTTGTCCTCTATCTCTTCGAAGCGTTGGAGTCGGCGGTCCATCTCCGGATTGGAGTCGAGTGGGTTGCGCACCCTCGGTGCGGGCACACTACGGGATCGCCAAGTCCTAGTCACCGAGGCGCGAGACACCTCTCGCGCTTGGTGGGGGTTCCCCCCAGTCTGACCCTTCTCGTCCTCCCGTCATTCAGACAAGACGTGCTGGGGGTCAACCCGTTGGTCCCGGAGCTCCTAGCAGGGGTCGGTCAGGGCCCGGATCTATTGGCGCAGTTCGTCGAGGTCACCTGGGGTGACCTCCTGCCAAGGATGGGCGGAAGAAGCCTCTTGCGACTCCCGCTAGGAGCTGGGTCCCTAGTGGGACTTATGCCCCCGGTGGCTGGTGTTGCGGAGACTTCTACGGGGCGCCATAGCCTTTTGCCCGAGCTTCCCACAGATGACGCCAAGAAGTGTAGAGGCTGAAAAATGGTTCCTAGGTCACATACCACCTTCTCTATTTATTTGTTGGGGAAGTCATCTTGCGTCGGTGGAAGCCTGTAAACCACCAGGAAACCAAAGCGACGTCAGAAAGAGTCCCGGGTGTTACTCCTGGGGACAACCCTCCTATACTTAAGTCAGCAAAAGATTAACAGAATACAGAGAAGAGCAGGAGAGAGGGAGGGGGAGAGAGAGGCCGTCGTAGGCAGCCGAAGAGCAGATGAAGGTCTCCCAAATGAGTGCTCGCCGGTCCCAGGGCTCACCTGTAGAGTGCCCACTGGGTGGTAAGGTCGTTGGGGGGAACTCCTCTCAGAGTGTAGGCAGACGCTCTCCTCTTCACCTTGTGTAGCAGGGCTAGTGGCTCTATTCTCGGTTCGTGGGGCAAGGGATGGCGGGGACGGGACGAGGGATGAGGCGATGGCGCGTGGCTAGCTCGACAGTGAGATCGGGGCGTTGAGGTGGTTTATGCGGCGTTTTCTTCATGGATTGGCGTCCACGGTGTGCGGAATCTTTGGTGGAGGTAGGGGATGGTTCCCTAGCTCGTGTACTTCTTTTCCCGCGAGTTTTATAGGCCGTGGTGAGCGGAGCCGATTTATTTTCATATTTTGGGGAAAAATCATATTTTTGGGGTGTGAGCCCAATCTAGTATTTTGATCGTATTTTTGGGGTTTAAATGGGTCCTCTCGGTGCTAGAGAGGTAGGGGACTAGTTTTCCCTTATTTTCCCCTTCACAAGGGTGTGAATAGGGTGTTGAATGGGGTTTTTTAGGTGATCGTCGATTTTACGCTCGGGACGACCTTGCGGTCCTTCCAGTGACCGCTAGGGCGTCAGGTGGTCTAGTAGTTGACTGCTAGTGTCCCCGTATGTCGGTTCAAGCTTAGCAGTCGCGTGATAGACCGCCAGGTTCCTTAGCGGTCCAGGGGTAGACCGCTAGGCTCTGCCATGCAGTCCAAGGAGTGACCGCTAGTGGGTTGCGAGTTTCTGGGGCTTAGCGGTCCAGGGATAGACCGCTAGGCTGACCTTGGCGGTCCAGAGGTAGGCCGCTAAGATCCCTAACGGTCCAAGATAGGACCGCTAGGTGCCCTAACGGTCCAAGATAAGACCGCTAGGTGGTTTTTGTGCTCACCGTGTCTATTTTGCATTGTGTTGGTCTCCGATCGATCCGGTTGAGATCCAATGACTGACTTATGACCCCGTGAGCATCCCAGACACCGTGGGTTTCGTGTTCGTATTTTAGGGGTGTCCAGAGGTATCGCGTTATCTCAGTTTGTGTGCTCGTGAGTCCTGGGGTCTGAGTGACCCCGTGTATGCTCTGAGTTCCAAGGGGACTGTGTGTATGGCCTTGGACTGTGAGTCCGGTTGACCAGCCTAGGGCTGGGGATTTTTCGTGTATCATCGTGGTTTCAGACCTAGGGATTAGGCCTGATCGATAGCGTAGTGTCGTCACGTGCAACGGTCTTGACCCGAGTCTTATGACTCAAAGACCGTTGAATTTAATAGGTCTAGTGGGCTGTCCAGAGTCTAGTGGCCACGAGCCACTTATTCCTTCATGTTACTCGCGATGGGTGCATGTGTGGTTTTCTGTGTTCACGTTCTGTGAGCCCCCACTAGTCGTAGCCTTCCCACGGCACGCGTGTGCTGGCCCACCTGGGAGTGGTGGTGCGACTTACCCGAGAGAGACAGTTGTGAGGCTGATTACCGTAGGGCCCCCACGTACAGCCGAGTCCTGGCTTAGGGGGAATAAGTAGCTAGAGGACAGGCCTATGGCATATGGTCTGAGTGTGCACACGAGGTTGGGGGCGTCGAACAGCGCTGACGAGCGTGACCCCAGCTAGTCCTTATTTATGTTACTGGTTACTTGGTGTGTCATTGTGTCCACCTAGGGCATTGTAGCAAGACACTTGTGGTGCGGTGTAAGACGTCAGGGGACGCATCCGGCCTGTTCTTCTAGTGGGTGGTACTCCCAGCACATGATGTGAGTTATCGTGTCCCAGGTTTCCGTTTCTCGTCTGTGAGACGGAGGCTTCGTTCGTAGTTTCGGGAGCGTTCCCAGAGTTGAGGTCTGGGGTTTTCGGTGAGCGTCACCGAGGGCTTCCCCTAGACGGCGTTGAGTTTACCATTGTGAGGTCGTGACTTTGCTTCCAGACCATGTAGTTTCTCTGGGGCCTTATCTGCAAGGACAGGCCTCCACGATAGTGGCGTCGCGTCGTTTTCCTAGTAGAGTGACTAGGGTGGTTCATGTCTGGTGGTCCCCCATCTGTGGGATCGGGGTGTTAGGTTCCGTTCTAGTATAGTAGGAGTAGCTATAGAGCCGAAGTTTTTATCGGCCACCGAGTTTACTATTCCTGTTATTACTGTTGTTCTTGTTGTAGTTGCTACTTTCCGTACCGCCATTGTTCTCGGTTGGGGTTCCACGGGACCCCTACTGAGCCAGTGATAGGAGGCTGACCCCTGGTTTTCAGGTGTGATAGTTCTTCCTCGAGGTTCGAGGCCATTGCGTGGAAGTTCTTAGTTGCCAGCTTATCGGGTCGAGTGTTCACTTGGCATTTGGTACGTTTTACTATTTTAGACTGTACTTTTGTTAGACTGGACTCTATTTTAGTTAGTTATTTATTTCTGTTATTATATCTGTTGTCCTGCTTTATTTTCTATTTCTATGTACTCTACACCTATCTTTTTAGCCCTTCCGAGCCCTGGCTTGTGGGCGACGGTTCAGGATTCGAATGGTATCGAGCCTTCCTGATATCCAGATCTCGGGTCGTCACAGGTAAAGATCTATTAATGGATGGGCCTTACATGGATACGGGCTTGATAGCTATTATTATATGCGAACTCGGCGAGGGGTAAGTGGTCATGCCAACTTTCGACGAAGTCCATAATGCAGGCCCTTAACATGTCTTCAACAACTTAATTTGTCCTAAGTGTTCAGTCTGTTCATGGTCAAGGTCCGTGCTAGTCTACCAGGGTCGATGTCAGCTAGCAGAGTCGCATGCAGTAAGGTCGATGCTAGTGTGCATTGTCGCGCATACCCAAAGTCAGTACAGATCACTGTTCATACGGTTCAAGGTCGATGCTAGTTGGCCAAGTGCACAACTAATGTCGATGCTTGTTTGCATTAGTGTTAGACAGGTCGGTACAGATCACTATTCATGCAATTCTAGGTCGATGTTGTTTACTGTTTAAGGTCGATGATGTTTACTATTCAAGGTCGATGCTAGTTAGCCAAGTGCACAACTAAGGTCGATGTTGTTTACTATTCTAGGTCAATGTTGTTTACTATTTAAGGTCGATGCTAGTTGTGATGTCAAGCATCTGAGGTCGATGTTGTTTACTATTTAAGGTTGATGCTAGTTGTGATGTCAAGCATCTGAGGTCGATGTTGTTTATTGTAGCTAGGCTATCTTGCATAACTAAGGTCAACGCTAGTTGTGAGGTCAAGCAACTAAGGTCAATGCTAGTTGTGATGTCAAGCATCTAAGGTCGATGCTAGTCTTACTCTACAGTAACTAAGGTCCGTGCACTTTACTGTTCAAGGTCGATGCATGTTTTTATGATAGTGCATTTGCATAGACCCAGGTCGGTGCACTTTTTGAAGTCTCGCATATGTAGGTCGATGCTAGTATGCCTGCACGTGCAGTTCTTGTCTGTACATCTTTTTGCACCTGTCTGAGTCTGTACACTTCTAAGCATCTATGACTATCATATGTTTGACAAAATGCCATCTGCCATATAGTCATCTGATTTCCATGGTTTTGTTATATCATGATTATCTTTATAAACCATGCATAATGAATATATCTCTGATCTACTTACGACAATAAGGTGTTTGATTAAATGCCTTTATCTTGTTGACAGGGACTTAAGACTAAAAGGTCTAAAGCAACAGGATCAAACACCTGAAGGGCTAGAGACAGTCACATGGCTTAAGTGTCTAACTCACAAGCACGTGATCCAAGGCAGGAGTCTTGACTGGAGATTCAGCCACGTGGACAGCGTCATCTTATCACCTGACACGTGGATTCTCTGGAGAAGGATGGCACGTGGAATCTGTTAGCTCATGAGTGGTTCGATGTCCAAGGCCAAAGCAGTAGAAGCCCTATAGAGAAATTATGGTGGTAAAGCTTGTTAAGGTCGATGCTCATTCTTATCTAGTGTACAAGGTCTATACACGTCACTATTCAATCTAAGATTGACCAACAGTCGAACAGTTGGCCGGCAGAAGCGTGGGGACTTAAGTGAATCAGTGCGAACTCTACGGAGGCACGTGACTGGGCATTAGAAGAGAAGTGAGACCAATCATTGGTACAGTAGTGATGCGCACATGATCCAAGGCTCAAGGTAAGAGGAATATTCTCATCCTGACATGTGGACCAATGAGACTTCACTAGGGCTTTTCTGCCTCATGCATATGGAGGCTGTACTCTATATAAAGACCACCTCATCCTTCGATGAGGAGTTAATCAAGAAGAAGATAAGAGGAAGGCTGCAGAAGATTGAGAAGATTCAGAGAGAGTTTTGAAAGTAGAGATCTTGAGAGAGTCAGCAGCCAATTGAGAGTGATTTTCCAGCAGTTCGTGAGCTTGTGAGGAAGAAAGTGGAAGAAACAGATTCTATTAATTCCCAAAAGTTTTTTCTTCTGCTTGATTGAAGGAAGCAGGGGTTACCCATGTCATGTGGAATTCCCTTTCTGCTGGATTTAAGAAAGCAGAGGTTCCATTCTACTAAGGCTCAAGATTTAGCACACTAGATGTATGAGGCTGTTGTTGTTGATAAGCGGTGCTCACCATTGAATCAACAAAAGGGTGGGGTCTTAATATTTGTCTTATGAAGGAAACAATGCATTTGCAAATGGTTTAACATTGTAAAGAAGAAAAGATGTAAATAGATAAACTCTTCATCTTCAGAGGAGAGAAAACAGAGATTGTAGAACTCCAATGAATAAAAAGGTTAGTGCAGCTAGAGAAATATCTCTTCAGATGCAAGCATTATTTTCAAGGCATCATCTGGACAACAACGAGGCAACACCTGGGCATTAAGGCATTGTAGATGGGCAAGGCAGCCTGGTCACCTAAGCGAGCATGAAGAAAAGGTGCTTCACCTTAGAAGCATTCTCTCACATGTTTCAACGTCTTGTTTGGCATCTTGACTACCTTGAAAGATAGTAAGCACATTTTTAAATGTATTCTTTTACTAGGTGAGGTATTTTGAATATCTACCATGTGATATTAAATGGGGAAGCCCAAGTGAATCCATTTACTTGTCCATTCAAGCTTGATAGGCTCCACAATTTGTTTCTTTAACTTCTGCAAGGAAAGGAGGAGAAAATAAGAGGAAGGACAAGTAATTACTTCCGCATTCTTTTATTCTCCTTCCAATTTTTTGACGAAAGCAATTCCACATCAACTTTTGATCCACTTGGTTGTTTTGTCCTTCTTTTTCTTACTTTTTCTCAAATGATTTTATGAGAATCAAATTACCGACCATTATCGCTCACAATCATCCGAGGGATACCATAATGACAAATGATCAACTTCTACACGAATCTCTATACGACCGACTCGATAATCCTAGCAGTGGCTTCGACTTCAATCTATTTTTTGAAGTAGTCGATGGCGACGATGACGAACTTATTCTGGGCCTGAGCCATAGGGAATGGCCCCAGGATGTCGATTCCCCACCGAGTGAGGGGATACAGCTCGGTAAGGGTGATGAGCTCTGAGGCAGGCTGGTGGACCAGGTGGTCAAAGCATTGGCATTGGTCGCATTTTTACACGTAGGGCGAGCAGTCACACTGAAGAGTGGGCCACTAGTAACCCTATCGAAGCAAGAACCTGGCGAGCAATCTTCCTCCTTGATGCGCGCCACAAATGCCTTCGTGAACCTCTTGGATCACTCGACTGGCTTCGTCGATGCTGAGGCATGTGAGGAGGGGACCGGAGAAAGACCTACAGTACATGGCGTTGTCTAGGATGGCGAAGCGTTGGGCTTGGTACTTCAATCTTTGAGCTTGCCGAGGGTCGAGGGGCTCTTGGGAGTCCCGAAGCCAAGATATGTAGGGGGTCCACCAGTCGCTTAGGGGTGCTGGGTCAATGATCATGAGCTCAGATTCAATGCTCAGTCGTTCTAGCCCCTCCAGGAAGACCGACTGAGTACCTTCGGGTCCGAGAGAGGAGGCCAGATGAGAGAGGGCATCCACCCCGGAGTTTTCCTCCCAAGCAATTCAGACTACCTCGAAACTCTCGAATAGTTGGGCCAGCCCTCTGACCATTTAGAGGTACTTGATCATTGACACTTCTCGAGCTTTGTAGTCACCGTTGACCTGACTGGTGACCAATTGGGAGTCAGTGTGGATCCTGACTCGCTCGGCCCCTAGTCGTCGCGCCATCCAGGCTCCCGAGATGAGGGCCTCATACTCAGAGGCATTATTGGACGCCAGAAAGTTAAACTTCAAAGCGTACTGTAGCTCTTCCCCTTTAGGGGATTTGAGGAGGACGCCGGCACTGCTTCTGGCCGAGTTGGATGACCCGTCGATGAACAAGTCCCAAGTGGGCCCGTGTGTGCATGGAAGGGTTTCCTCGGTTGGGATGGTGCTCTCTACGATGAAGTCAGTGTGGGCTTGTCCCTTGATGGCCGAGCGGGGGTGGTAAGAGATGTCATAGGCCCCAAGCATGATGGCCCACTTGACGAGGAGCCCCGAGGCTTCAGGGTGAGAGAGGATCTTCTTCAGGGGATCGCCGGTTAACACGATGATGGAGTGCCCTTGGAAATAAGGCCGGAGGCACTTGGCCAAGGTTACCAATGCTAGCATGAGTTTCTCAGTTGCAGGATACCTTCTTTCAGTCTCATTAAGCACCTTGCTGGTGTTGTAGCCTGACCTCTCGACACCCACATCATCTCGTACTAAGACTGAGCTTACTGTAGAAGGAGTCGCTGAGAGATAAAGGTGCAATGCTTCACCCGGGACCAGTTTTGATAATACCGGGGGCGAGGCCAGGAATCCTTTGAGTTCTGTAAATGTCTTTTGACATTCCTCGTCCCAGGCAAACGTGGCAGATGCCATTTTGGGCCCCCTTAATAATTTGAAGAAGGGTAGGCATCGTTCGACCGCCCAGGACAGAAAATGATTGAGCGCCACGATGCGCCCAGTAAGGTGCTGGACGTCCTTGATGCAGGTGGGTGGCCGCATGTTCAGGATGGCCTGAACCTTATCGGGGTTGACCTCAATCCTGCGCTGAGTCACCAGGAAACCTAAAATTTCCCAGACCTAACTCCGAAGGTGCATTTATCGGGGTTGAGCTTCATGTTGTACTTCAGGAGGGTTTCGAAGGTCTCGACTAGGTCGGCGAAATGATCTTAGACCTTTGACATTTTGAATAGCATATCGTCGATGTAGGCCTCGACGTTTCGATCAAGTTGTCCCTTGAAGATGTGATTGACCAGCCGTTGATATGTTGCTCCGGCGTTCTTCAACCCGAACGACAGTCGGGTGTAGCAGTGTACGACGAAGTCGGTGATAAAGGCGGTCTTCTCAATGTCTTATGGGTCCATCCTGATCTGGTGGTAGCCAGAGTAGGCATCCAAGAAACTGAGTAGCTCGTTGCCTGAGGTTGAGTCGACGAGCTAGTCGATGCTCGATAGCGGGTAGCAGTCCTTTGAAGTGGCCCTGTTAAGGTCGGTAAAGTCCATGCACATTCACCATTTTCCTAAAGTTTTTGGCACTAGGATGACATTGGTGAGCCATGTTGGGTAAAGGACTGGACGGAAGAGGCCGGTTCCTCTCCCCTTGATGATTTGCTCTCTGATGACCGTCTGCTTCTCCGGGGCATGTTTTCTCCTGCGCTACTAGACAGGCTTCACCGATGGATCGAGGTTAAGCTTATGCATCATTATCTCCCCAGGGATCCCAGGAAGTTGATCATCAGACCATGCGAAGACTTGGATATACTCGGCAAGGAACTTCTTATATTGCTCTTGTACATCGGGTGGTAGGTCAGCTCCAATCTTGACTCAGAGAATTTTATAATTTAAATTGAGGGATAAAAATGGTATTTTACTTATAAACATTATTGGTGTGTCGGCCCAGGATCCGAGTGCCGGAAAGGAACCGGCGCAACTCGAACCTCGGCCCGCCTCCCACGAGCCTGAAGACTCAGAAGGAAAAAAGGGATGGTGTGAGGGTGTGTAAGAAGCTAAAGTAACTGCAGGGATAGCACAATATATAACTAAATAATAATATAGAAATTAAATAATTAATTAAATAACTACAAGGTCCAGTACATCTCATGTCCAAATAAAAGTACAATCAATTGAAAGAAAGGTACAAGTACACGGGCATACCCCGGCTCTGGCAACTGGCACTAACCTCGGCTATTGGAACCACGCTGCACACCTGCCGCACCACCTGAAGTGTCGGCCTCGCCTGAAACATGGTGAAAATATGCAGGGGATGAGCCTCATTTCACAGGCTCAGTAGGGATCTCGCGAACCCTACCTCACACGGAAGAACCCGGTGCTACAGTAGTAAAACTAACCCTACAAAGCAGTAAAGCTACTCTAGCTAACAGGAGTATAGTGGGACCAACAAGCGGGAATAAATAAACAAAAAATCATGTATTCTAACAGTACCGTACTACTGAACCTCAATCCGTCGAAACTCAAGTCCACACCTACCGGCAGACATGAGCACCTCCCACTAGACGAACGACCGGATGTATCCCCAGACGTATTACACCGCGTCACAAGTGTCTAGCTACAGCGCCCCGGGTGTGAGACTCAGACACGCACAGTAACCAAAATACCACGTACACGGACTAGCTGAGGTCGCGCTCGTCAGCGTGGGTCTGAACCCTCAGCCTCATGTGCACACTCAGGCCATACGCCCAAGGTCTATCCTCTATCTGGTAATTCCCCCACTAGCCCAGACTCGGCGGTACGCGGGGGCCCTATGGTAACCAGCTTACTCACTGTCTCTCTCTGGTGTGCCACACCAGTGCTCCTAGTGGGCCGACACACGCGTGTCATGGAAGTTACGACTAGTGGATGGGTCACCGGAAGTACAGACCCTCAAGTCATGGAAAACGACTCTGGAGGTAGATGAGTACAAGGATTGCTCCATGTGCAACACCGACTCATGGTGACGTAAGCAGAAGATGCTACATCCTGGGACCCCCACGGCGCCCCACACCTGGTCCCCACATGATGCCTAGCATCAGTCAGATCACGGGTCAGCACGTGGATCGAGGTCTGCTCACCCGGGACTCGAATCGACACGGAAGAAACCACCGGCTAGACCTCATACGATGAACGGTCTATCATTGGCCGCTCAAGGATGCACGGCTAAGTCTCAACAGCACGTGGGAGAAAGACGGTCCAGCCTGGCCGTCCATCGATCCCAACGGTAAGAAATACGAATGGTCGGACACTAGCTGCTCAGGGTAAGGGCGGCTAGGATCCCGCCGTTCCAAGGCATGGGCGGTCCCACCTGGGCCGCTCATGCGCCAGCGGTACCAGAAGATGAGCGGCCAGACCATGGCCGCTCATGGGGACATGCGGCTAGACCCTAGCTGCTCACCCTAAAACACTACGTAACGGTAACAAATGACAGTTGAAAATTCAGGGGATGCGCAGTCGGTCTTGGGCCACGTAAGGGATGTGCGGTCATAGACAGGCCGCACGTGCCCCACTGTGCGCCGAGCCAACGGCGTCAGGTGACGTCCAGCCAGACCATGGCCGCACGAAGGGTCATGCAGCCAGACCATGGCCGCACACCCCAGTGCACTATGCAACGGTCACAAACAACGGTCAAAAACTCGGGGATGGGCAATTTACATGGGGCCGCACAAGGGGACGTGCGATCCTACGATAGACCGCACAAGCCCACAGCGCTCCGAGCCGTAGTGCGGTCCCCACAGGACCGCACATGGGATGTGCGGTGCCTGGTTCGACCGCACAACCCTCACCGACGCGAAAATGACGAACCCGTCAGATTTCGCCCATTCCGGCACCATACAAGCCCCACGGAGGGGGAAATGAAGGGAAAGGAACTCCCAAGTCTCTTAGCATGATTCTACGCCCCCAAAATGTGGAATTGCGGCTTAAAACAATGGATCGGGCGAACTCTCCCCAAAGCATGCTCGGCGCTTCCCGGCGTGAAAGAACCCCCTCTTGACCTCGCCTCGGCCTACAAACTGCAGGAATGGAAAGGCAGTGAGCCAGGGATCGTCACCATACCTTCGGTCCACGTCGAGGCGTGTCGATCTGAGTTCAATCCACGAAGAATGCCGTTAGGAACCTCGAGCTTTCACGCTTCCCACGCCCACCGCACGCCCACACGATCGCCTCGCCGTCACCCACGTCGTCGCGTCATCGCCCCGCCGTCGTCTGCAGTCGGAACGGAGCTCGCCGCGATCGAATGAGAGAGAGAGAGAGGGAGAGGGGAGCGATCACGGGAGGAAGAAGAAGAAGGAAGAAGAAGAAGGAAAAAGAGAAAAGGAAATGGAATATTTATAGAAAATCTAAATTTTTCAAAAAATATCAAAAAATAAAAAATCACATCAGTACAGGGGCAAGCACACATGATCGTCGGCATCGATCTGGGCACCACGCATTCGAAGGGAAATGAAGAATTAGGAAAAAAAGAAATAGAAAAAAGGAGAAAAGTTCAAAAAAAAGAGAAAAGAAAATGGGAGAAAAAAATGAAAGATAAGAAATTTTCAGACTCGGAGCTTCGTCTCACATCATCTCCCCCACATCTGCAGCATCTCCCGCAGGGTCAGAGAGGGCAAAGGACTCCTCCAAGATCCGATCATCTGCAGTAACCATCGGTGAGTCGAAAGGCTCCCCCCGGTCTTTCTCGCTAGGAGCCGATGTGTGCTCCCCTCTGGATTCCAGCCCTGTTCACAACATGATAGCATCAATATCTGGTGATAAAACTCAAACAAGGGCTGGATGGGAAGGGGAGAACCCTCGCACACCTTCCAAAGTAGCCTCCATCTCCGCCTCCCTGGCGGAAGAGGCCTCAAAAGTGGAAGAGCTCGAGCTTGAACTATCATTTGTTTCCATCGCCACGCTGTCACTGCTCGAAGAGCCGAACGAGGCCTCCGAAGAGCTCCCAGACACGGGCGAGCTAGTGGCACCTGCAGACCAATAAACCAAGCCTGGTCACTATGCAATCCAGCCTCATATGGAGGCAACCTTCTGGCTAGGGATTCCAGACAAGAAACTGACCAACAGGGGCGTCTCCTTCAGAAACCCCCTCAATGTCGACGATCTCCTCGTCGCCCCCGATCGAAGCTACGACAGCGGGCTCGTCCCCTACTACCCCGGTCGTGTCACGGGGGAGCTAACCCTCCTCCATAGGGGAAGAATCACGTACAACCAACACCAAAGGAAGCTTAGCATCAATGGGCAAACCAGAAAGCCCACTACAATTGACTAAGTGCTCAGTCGCATACCTGAGGGCCCCACACTAGAGGACCTGACCAGTCCCGTAGTGCAAGCTGACACCACAGTGGGCAAAGGCGGGAGAGGCATCCTCGCCAGTAACAGTGATAGTACTCCCACTGCGTCCCCGACAATGGGTGGGGGTAATGGGGCCACCTGCTCAGGCTCACCCCCAAAGGACGGAAGAGCCACTGACGGGCCAGCACTGACGAACTCCTGGATCATCTCCCGAGTGGCAGCCACATCTTCACCTAGTGAGCATACAATACAAACCCAGTCAGCAATTCTAGCCCATCAAAGTACAACAAAGGGTAGGACAATCCCCTTCACAACAATCCAATACTTACCCATACTATCGTGGGCCACTACCGGTGTCTGCTCTCCCACCTGTGTGGGTGCCCCGCCCTATGCCTCAGAAGGGTCTGCAGCCCTCGATACCTCTACCGCCCCTGCATACTACAAATGGCAATGTCAGTGCCATGCCCAGGCAAAGCCACACCCAGCAGATATCCAGTGTCAGAAGCCCTCACCTGAGTGGGCCTCTCCTGAAGCCTTGCACGACTCAAAGTCGGGGAATGTCTCAATGTTGGGGGCAATCACATCCATCACACGAAGGAATCCCTCCACGTCTATCTTGCACTCGACCCTATCATCAGCGAGAGGGTCGATCTCCTGAGGGGGCGAGAAGGTCGGCTCTATGCCAGTCTCCAGTGGGGCTACAAGGAAAAGATCCAGCAAAATAGGGTTAGTCAGTCACCATGGCTAAGCCATCAAGAAGCCAACATGTGAATGTGATGCTTACTTAAAGCCGGCTCTGCCTCGACCTACTCCCCAGCCACGGGTCCCCTAGAGGACTCGCCGACTCCAGCCGCCTCAGCATCCACTCGAGGGTGCTTTCGCCTAGGCTATAGGCCCCCATCTCTGCTCCCTGACGATGTCTCCATGGAGGGGTGATCACCCTCCGCCGTACAGTCTGTCAACAAGCACAACAATACACACCATCTCAGTCACATACCCCCAAAAATAATGAAGCTGAGACAATGCACTAAGTAAGGGATCTTACTTGAGACCCCGAAAGGGGTCAACGGAAGAGGAACCAGCTGCTCCAGCTTTAGCCCCAACACCCGGGCAGCCTTCGCCACAACCTCTCGAACGTCCCTCAGAGTGTGGGCACACTCAATTTGGGACACAAACTCCATGGGTCGAATCGACTCGGTCATGTGGCCGATATGTCGCCTCTAGTCATTGGCTGTCGTATAAGTAAAGCTCCCTACAGACAGCACCCAGTCCAACGAGCCCTTCTTCCCAAAGCCGCAGTCGGCTAGGAATTGGGCCCACCAAGTCTTCGGCACCCTCAGTCGAGACGCCCCAGCTACAACACCTGCAGTCACTGTCGGTACCTACCTCAGGGGCTTTAGCACCCCGCTGCCACCTCGACCCGCAGACAATGAACCCCGGCCACTCTGGGGCCACTGTTGGACTATCCGCTCCACTTCCCGGTAGATCCGGGCAACACGGGTCCTCAAGTACCCGTCGTCCAGTGGGCTAGGAGGCAGATTGTAATATCCTAATTTATTTATTAAGTTATTAGTTATTATTAAATAAAATTTATGAGATTTATTAATAAATTAAAGTTTACAAGAAATGAAATGAATTATTTGTAAAGGACTAAAAGTTTAGACAATTTGTATTCTTGATCAAATCCTAAATAAAATTCTTATCAAACCAAATTAAGAGAATTAGGGCAAAAATCAAGTTTAATCTAATCGGACCTTAGATCGCTTAATTCGAACCCAAATCTCGATCATTTGAGCCCAAACTAGGCCCATTCAAACAGCCTTGATGGGTAGCCCATTTCCCCTCTTGTGGTGTGCAAAAACCCTAACCCTAGGAGTCTAATTTCGGGAGAGATGGCGACGCGACTTGGTCAAGGCGTGATTCCCGCGCGCGTCGAGTTGTGGGACTCTATCCGGCCCTCTCATTCACTCCAAGATCGAATTACCTCTATAAATCAAACCCTCGGCTGACCTAGTAACCCTATTTGCTGCGGCGGCCAGCGAGGAGCACGATTAAATGAGGATTTTGGCGAGTCTGGAGGGTGTTCATCTTGCGACTAGGCGACTGTCGTCCCCTTTGATCTTCAATTAAGGTAGGTGATAGTGGACTAAACCCTAATAGTAATATATCATTGGAAGCATCTTCGAGTCCCCTTTCTATTGATACTAAAAGCCACAATTATTATTCAGTATAACACGCATATTGCCTATTTTAGTCAGAGCATGTCAATTAGGGTCCGATCTTATTACTCCCTTTTTATATCGATTGAATGTTAGGTTTAGCAGGCTTAAATCTTAAATTGATCATGCTATATTGTGCACCTTTTCGTCCTCTTTCTATTAATAGTAGTTTGCCCAATTTTTATGCACCATGCCGCACGTATTACTTGTCGCAATCGAGTTCGATCGGTGTTCGTCGGAGACCGGAAGAGGCGAACGGGTTGCAGTCGTAACAGGAGGTACCTCGGATAGTGGCTGTCTCGCTATTTCCCTGTTTAATGTTTTCGAAACCCACTACATGTTTGCGGCCCCATGATAGACCGCAAGGTCCAGGGTTCGGCCAGTTACTGACTGCTTGGGACCCTAGCGGCCACGCCACAGACCGCCTAATGTGTGTTTCGATTTGAAACCTCATGCCTCTAATCGGCCTCGCAGTGGACCGCCAATCCTTGTTTAGTGGCTCTGTGCAAACCACCTGGACACAGTTTATGCCTTGATTTATGATTTAATAGATTATGTTGCATTTTGTTAAGTTTTATCTATAGGGTTGAAACACACTAAATGAATGGATTGTATGGAACTTGATGTCACACACTATTTGTCATAACATGATTGACTTGTTTTCACACATCCTTTTATTCAATATCTTTTTATGATTTCATCTCTATGCTAATTCTACAATAAAGCTCCTATGCAATAAAACTCAATGCAGTGGTAGTTGAGTATGCATTCCTATCCTTAGAGCATGCATCGCTTAACTCTATGCATATTAACTCTGTGCATATTTGCTCATGCATAGTTTAAGTTCTAGAGTCCATGCATGTCTTAGTTTTGTTGAAACCTTAAGTCCGAACATGAATAAACTCCATGCATATTTTTGTTTACTCGTTTGTCAAGTATTTGCACATCATGAGTCCATGCATGCTGTTCGTTTATTTCTCAAGTCCGTGCAAGTTTTGGACTTAGAAATATTCTGATCGATGTATAGCTGTTGAGTTACATTTAGAGTACGTGGCAGTTGCACGATGCATTTAGAGGTCCATGCATATTTCCTCTTGTTACAAACAAAGTCCGTGCACATTTTATTCAAACCAAGTCCATGCACACACTTCCAACAAAGTCTGTGCATGTGGTTCTTTCAACAAAGTCCGTGCACATTTTCTTCTAAATCAAGTCCATACATACATAGTCCGTGCATTTCTCACTTTTGGAACGAATCAAAGTCTATGCATATTTTCACTCGTGCACGTTCTGCATCTCCCACACAAAGTCCGTGCACATTTCTTACCTTGACAAAGTCCGTGTAGGTTGTAAGTCCATGCATGTTTTATCTAGTGTTGACAATACAAGTCCTTGCATGTGTTTTCCCAAAGCAATAACCAAGTGCGTGCATACTTCTTATGGTCTTTAAGTAGTCCGTGCTTGATTCCATGAAGCTGAGCAAGCTTCACTTACATATACACATACAAGGCTATGTACTTTCACCAAACTAAGTCTATGCAAGTTTCTGTCTTGAACAACAAAGTCCATGTATATTAGACAGTAACATGCTACCTCAATGCTAACTAGGTGTTCGTTCAAATGACAGGGACTTCCTGAGTACCAGGAATGATGTTCGTGATCTTAAAAGGAGGCACGTAATTTGAGAAGTGAAGTCTCTAACAAGTGGCAAGAAGGCAGAACTATTCTGGATGATTCCCTGGGTGGGAAGCGTGGTCTCCACACTCCCATTCCTTCGTTACTCTCATATAAATAGGTCTGTCACACAGATGAAAGAAATACACAAGAACAGAAGAAGAAGCAGAGAGATAGAGGCAGAGAGTGACATAGAAGAAAGAAAAAGAGAGAGAACCCCAGAAAGAAAGAGAGCTTGCTAGATCCAGTCTGTTCTGAGTCTGAACTTCTGCTTCTACGGAAGCTATATTGTCACTCTCAACCCATGCAACCCATGCACTATTCAATTGGGTTTACGTGGACCAGCTCACCCCCCTTAGCCAGTCTGCATAAACCCCTTGTGACCCTTCAACTTCTCCTATAAAAATCCCTTAGGAGCTCAAGGGGTGGGGCATCCAGCATCCAGCATCCAGAACATCAAACGTCACGCATTGGCATCACAGGCTTCCCTCCGAGGCTTCGAGTGACTCCAAGCAACGAGCTAAGGAGAATTGTGCATGGGTGACTTATTCGTCGGCCTAATATGCTAGGGGTATGTCGTTTGCACTCCCCTCACGCTGTATGTACCCGTCACATACAAGTCCACACCCACCATATGTGAGACATTATGACATGGGCGAGTGTCCCCTCATGCCGAGATCTCCCCTCACGTGTCCCCCAGTCGCAACCGCACACGTACCATGACGTCATACTCTCTCTCAGCCATGAGGCCACGTTCGACCGCTCGACTTGAGCCATGGTCGGCCCTCCCCCGGACATCGGATCTCCGCATCCCTCCAGTCATCCAGTCACAAGCCCCCGTTCGGCATCACGGCCCTGGCCCGTGCCACGGGAGGAGTCCTCTATGAAACACATGTGTGTTCACCTATCACGCTTCGACCCGAGGACCGACTGGCACATCAAAATTGTCCCGTGGCATGCACCAGTTGTACCTTGGCTAGTACGGCCTACCTGTAAAGAAATGTACACCTAAGTATAACATTGCCAATTAGATGAATGCCCTCGCATCAACGTTCAGGCCCTCAGTCTTCCCTCTACGTCACTTAGTGTAAACCTCCAGCACTCCCTGACCCCAGTCAACACCACCCAGTGAAAAGGCGAACCTACAGCTACAAAGTGCCCTTGGCTCTCCATCTAGGACTTCAGGAATATATGAACTCCTCTTCAGCATGGAATGAAGGTCTTCGGATTCAATCCGATGTAAATAAACACCGCTGCTTGTGGTCGATGGGGAAAGACGTCCTGTACACGACTCCCCACAGTTGCCTGCTCACTCGTACCCACGGAACCATCCTTCCCTCCATGTGTCCCTCACCCCTTGAGTCCATGTGCCGCGCCCTGGCGGCGCATCCCCAGTTAAATATTTGGTTCCACGGGTGATTGTCGAGAAATCGACTGGCACGCCCACATCCCAGCCATGTTTCCCCTCCAACCCAAAAACCTCCTGTGTCACTCGGTCTCCCCTCGACTCTCTGAAAAGGCGAGTGCATGGTGTCGCTCTGGGAAAGATACGGTCATGAGAGGGAGTGCCCGACACGTGTCCCGTTTTGGCACCTCTCCCGTAGCTATATCTTACCCCTCACTCTGGTCACCACACACACGTTCGCCGCATCGACGGGCACTGAACCCTGCTTCCCCGCGCGCGAAATAAAAAAGATGGCACGCCTGGCGAGACATCTCCCACCTTCCTTCTTTTTACTGAAGAGAAAGTCCATGCTAGCCTAGAAGCCCTGGTGCCCTTTTCCTGTCCTTGCTGGAGAGGTAGAAGAAGAGCACCTGTGTGCACTTCCCAGCAGCTTCTAGTTCGCATTCTAGTTGTCGGATCGCGTTCGATGACCGTCAGTGGCAGTCACCCCTGCTTGTCCAGCGCACCCACAACTATGGCGGCCGTCACCTACGGTCCCATCGTCATCACCACCCACACATGGGTGGGCTACTTGGCAGTGTCGATCACTTTTGGCAGCTTCATCCCGGTCATTGGATCACCCTACTTCTTGGGTGTGGTCCCTGTGGCGGCTCCACCGCCACCCTCAGCTCCCATCTCTTCTGGCGCCATCAACGCGCCACACCAGTCACCAGTCTCAATGGCCAGACCGAGTGTTAGGCTTGGGTCTCCCGTTACCAGTCCCCGTAGGGGTTCTGGACTATCCCCAGCCCAGGCAAGCGCCAGCCCCCGGGCCCAGTTCTGACCAACTCTTGACGCAGGCCTTGCGTCCCGAGTTCTGGTTCCACTTCTACAGTTCGCTCAGGCCTCCAGTCTCGGGCCCCGGCCAAGTCGGCATCCGGTGTGGGTCTCCACCCCAAGGTGTTCGACTCCTCAGCACCCTGCTTTGGCCGTCAACCCCGAGCCTCCATTGAGCCGACTCCCCACACGGGTCCCCCGACTCGGGGGCACAGCTCCCTAGCACCCCGTTCGGGCCTCTCAACCCGAACCTTAGAAGAACAACCACCTCACTTAGGTTCTCAACCCCTGGTACGAGGTGTCTTAACACCCAGATCGGGCATACAATCCTGGGGTTTCTTGCGGATGACGTCTAGCACGACTGATCCGCGTCAGGCTCCAGATCTCTCAGCTCTATCTCGGGGGCATTGCTCCCACAACCTGACAACGCTGATTCCCAGCACTGGTCTGCCTCTATGGGACGTGGTGACCCTGGCATGGACCGAGGGCCTCCTATCGCGCCTTCTAGTCTCGCCAGCCCCCAGTCTAGGCTCAAGGCCTCAGGTCACCGGCACCCCGGTACCCCCTACAGCGTCAGCTCCAAGTGCAAGCACATCGCTGCGAGCATCTGCAACACTACTATCGGCTCAGGCGAAGGCCTACACTCGAGTCACCCAGCCACCGGCCTCCGCTACAGACTATGCATCTTGGGGGTCCATTCCAATATTCCTGGTGAGCGGCCTTGCACCACCAGAATTCATGGACCGGATTTTCTCGGTCTACCACCTTGGAGCGGAATCATCTTCGGCTCCCCAGAAGAAGCAGCATGGCAGCCGTAAGGGCAAGCGACCCGCTGGTGCCACCAGCAACTCTAGCAAGACCATTATTGTCAGGGACTTACAGATTCACCTAGATGGGGGCAAACCCATTATACCTCCAAAATGGATCGTCTCTACGGTCCCTACTACCAACCGCTTTAGCCTCTTGCGTCGAACGTGGGAAGACAAGGCGGAACTCAAAAGGGTGAACGCTTCGACAATGAACCAAAGGCGCCAGTGCCGGTTCAGCATCCCAGCTCCCTAGTCCCATCGGAGACATAGGGACGAGGGGGACCAGAATTCTGACTTGAGAAGGATCTGGGTTACCCCAGAGGAAGCTAAGCTATCCGGGAGGCGCGTCTCAGCAACCCCTTACAGGCACTTGGACACTGCGCCAAGCAAGGTGCGACTGGCCCTACAGCCGCATCATCTGACGGCGCCCAGCCCCTCATCGCCTCTCGCTCAGATAGGCGGAAATAGAGACGGGCTCGTTCCGAGCCCACCAATATCCAGCCCTGAGTTCTCCTCAGGCAGATGCCACAATGGAGACTCCTCCGCAACGCACCTCGGTCTTTGATAGGGTGGGGACACCCGTCCGCCCCAAGAGGCATTCTCAAAAGAAGTGGACGGTCCGGCTCCTCAATGACGCGGTCAGGGTGTTCGCGTGCTACACCACCGGGCACCAGCCTGTGGTTCAGACTGACGATCTGAACCAGCCCATATCTCACTTCAGGAGACCTCGTCACCTGACTCAGTTGTCGGCTCTGGTCGACCACGTCGGCACTTCTACCGGGCCTCAGGCATCGACACAAGCGAACCAAGTTCTTGTCAATGAGCGTGCCGCCCCCGTCAATGTAGAACCAGTCAACAATGACTCTCCGACCGGTGAAGTCCAAGAGCTCTTGAGACTCTCATGAAGGAGAACCAGTACTTGAAGGCCCTTCTGTAAGACTTGCTTCAGGAACGTGACCTTCATCCTCAGCTGCCCACTGGGCCTTTGACGGAGGCACCGATCCCGCAAGGTGGGCAAAATGGTGCTAACGCCTCTACGACAGCTGCTCAGACCCCTACCATTACTGGGTTCGGCACGCCTTTGGCTGAGACTCAACCACGACCATCCAATGCGTCGGTGCCAAAAAATCTCATGGCACAGTGCCAGATGATCGAGCGGATCGTTGAGACCAAGCTCGCCCAGTTTGGAGAAGGGGTCGTGACTGTGGATCTCTACAGTGTCCCCTATCCGCTCCACCATCAGCTCAAGAAACTTCCCCCGGAGTACGCCAAACCATCGAAGTTGCAAAAGTTCAACGGTCAAGGGTCTCCGCATGAACACTTGGCCTACTATGTCACGGCCATGGGCGAACGCGCGTTGGATGAGTCTTACCTCCTTCGCTACTTCGCCACCTCACTTACGGGAATGACCTTCCAATGGTATGCCTGCCTGAAGCCCAACTCAGTCATTGATTGGGCGGATCTCCAGAAGAAGTTCCTTGACCGTTTCTAGACAACCGAGCGAAAGGTCTCTTTAGCCGAGCTGTGCTCCCTCTGATAGAAGAAGGGTGAGAGCACCCTCGACTTCATCAAGAAATGGCGAGACCTTAGCATGAGGTGTGTCAACCCGCCAGTCCAGGAGGATGCCATCACTATCTGTCGCCGAGGCTTGGCGGCCGAGGTTAGTGAAAAGCTTCTCGAAACCAACATCAAGGGCTTCGACTAGCTCAATTTGGCAGCCACTGAGATAGAGATGTTCTTCGCTGATAACCCGAGCTACGCTTCAGCAAAGGGTAAGCAGGCGCGGGAATGCTAGTCCGGTAAGGAGGTGAACATCATCGAATTCACCCCCACCGCTAAAGCTAGCAAGGGAGCCAGGACGAGTGATTCTGACAAAAGGCCAGCTGATAAGTTGGCTAATCCCTCCTTCTCAGAGCATATGAAGACGCCCTTCTCTTTCAAGAAGGAACATATGTAGATGCTCTTTGACCTATGCATGGCCCAGAAGATCATCGAATTACCAAAAGTCTACAAGCTGGATGAAACCTATAAAATCGATGATCCCAACTACTGCTCATACCACTGCATGTTAGGCCACTCTCTCAAACATTGCTATGTCTTCAAGACACAGGCACAGAGTTTGATCCGAGACAGCCTTATTCAAATGAAGAGTGGTCTCGTCGATCCTCCATAGCCACATACATGGTCCAGACCAGCCAAAGCAGCATGTGTGGTTCACCATCCGACTAATGTGATCCACATGATGGCTGCATTTTCTCTCTATGATGATGAATCAGAGGAGCCCAGTACTAATCAGAGAGAGCGTTCAATCTGGTACCCAAGGTGGCGGCCCTGGCACGATCGCAGATCCCTCTCCTTCCCCAGGGAGAGAACTCGGTGACTCTTCGACGTCCTCGTCGAGTGGGCATAAATCTTGCCCCGCGACCTGTCGATAGACTACACTCAGTGGGACTTTAACCACCCCCAGTACTGTCCCTTTCATGCATGAATCTACCATGCGATCGAGTCCTGTGAGGAAGTCTAGTACCTCATCTAGGAACAGATCTGGTGGGAGTAGATTGACGCCGAAGGGAATTCCGTGTCACTTGTTCGACTGCGGCAAGCTGTTGAAGAAACTTTGAGCACTGCCAGAAATATGCCAGAGTAGCCTGATCCTCCCCAGTAAAATGGACATGGGCTGCCTTACCAGCACACGCCTGAACCTCCAGCACTCCCCGACCCCAGTCAACACCACCCAGTGAAAAGGCGAACCTACAGCTGCAAAGTGCCCTTGGGTCTCCATCTAGGACTTCAGGACTATAAGGACTCCTCTTCAGCATGGAACGAAGGTCTTCGTATTCAATCCGATGTAAATAAACACCGACTACTTGCGGTCGATGGGGAAAGACGTCCTGTACATGACTCCCCATAGTCGCATCCTCACTCACACCCACGGAACCATCCTTCCCTCCACATGTCCCTCACCCCTTGAGTCCACGTGCCGTGCCCTGGCGGCGCATCCCCAATTAAATATTCGGTTCCACGGGTGATTGTCGAGAAATCGACTGGCACGCCCGCATCCCAACCATGTTTCCCCTCCAGCCTGGAAACCTCCCGTGTCAATCAGTCTCCCCTCGACTCTCCAAAAAGGTGAGTCCACGGTGCCGCTCTGAGAAAGATACAGTCATGAGAGGGAGTGCCCGACACGTGTCCCGTTTCGCCACCTCTCCCGTAGCTATATCCTACCCCTCACTCCGGTCACCGCACACATGTTCGCTACGTCGGCAGGCACCGAGCCCCGCTTCCCCGCGCACGAAATAAAAAGGATGACACACCCGATGGGACATTTCCCACCTTCCTTCTTTTTGCTGAAGAGAAAGTCTGTGCCAGCCCTGAAACCCTGGTGCCCTTTTCCTATCCTTGCAGGAGAGGTAGAAGAAGAGCACTTGTGTGCACTTCCCAGTAGCTTCCAGTTCGCCTTCCTGTTGTCAGATCGCATTCGACGATCGTCAGTGGCCGACACCCCTACTCGACTGGCGCACCCACAACTATGGCAGCCGTCACCTACGGTCCCATCATCATTGCCACCCACGCACGGGTGGGCTACTTGGCAGTGCCGATCACTTTCGATAGCTTCACCCCGGTCGTTCGATCACCCTACTTCTTGGGTGTGGTCCCCGTGGTGGCTCCACCGCCACCCTCAGCTCCTGTCTCTTCTGGCGCCATCTACATGCCACACCAGTCACCAGCCGCGACGGCCAGACCGAGCGTTAGGCTCGGGTCTCCCGTTACCAGTCCCTGTAGGGGTTCCGGACCAGCCCCAGCCTGGGCAAGTGCCAGCCCCCGAGCCCAGTTCTGACCAACTCCCGATGCAGGCCTCGCGTCCCAAGTTTTCGATCTGCACTTCTGCAGTTCGCTCGGGCCTCCAGCCCTGGGCCCCGGCCAAGTCGACATCCGGCACGGGTCTCCACCCCAAGGTGTTCGACTCCTCAGCACCCTGCTCGGGCTGTCAACCTCGAGCCTCCACCGAGCCAGCTCCCCACATGGGTCCCCCGACCCAGGGGCACGACTCCCCAGCACCCCATTCGGGCCTCTCGACCCAAACCTCAGAAGAACAACCACCTCACTCGGGTTCTCAACCCCTGGTATGAGGCGTCTCAGCACCCAGATCGGGCGTACAATCCCGGGGTTTCCCGTGGACGACATCTGGCATGACTGATCCGCGTTAGGCTCCGGATCTCTCGGCTCTGTCTCGGGGGCATTTCTCCCACAACCTGACAATGCCGATTCCCAGCACTGGTCTGCCTCTATGGGATGTGGCGACCCCGGCATGGACCTAGGGCCTCCTATCGCGCCTTCCGGTCTCACCAACCCCCAGTCTAGGCTCAAGGCCTCAGGTCACCGGCACCCTGGTACCCCCTGCAGCGCCAGCTCCAAGTGCAAGCACATCGTTGCGAGCATCTGCAACACTACTATCGGCTCGGGCGAAGGCCTACACTCGAGTCACTGAGCCACCGGCCTCTGCTACAGACTATGCCTCTTGGGGGTCCATTCCGATATTCCCGGCGAGCGGCCTCGGGCCACCAGCATTCACGGACCGGGTTTTCTCGGTCTACCACCTTGGAGCGGAATCATCATCTTCGGCTCCCCAGAAGAAGCAGTGTCGCAGCCATAAGGGCAAGCGACCCGCTGCTGCCACCAACAACTCCGGCAAGACCATTCTTGTCGGGGACTTACGGATTCGCCTGGACGGGGGCGAACCCATTATACCTCCAGAACGGATCGTCACTACGGTCCCTACTACCAACCGCTTTAGCCTCTTGCGTCGAACGCAGGAAGACAAGGCGGAACTCAAAAGGGTCAACGCTTCGGCAACGACCCAGAGGCGCCAGTACCAGTTCAGCGTCTCAGCTCCCAAGTCCCGTCGGAAAAATAGGGACAAGGGGGACCAGCAGTCCGACTTGAGAAGGATCTGGGTTACCCCAGAGGAAGCTCAAGCTTTTCGGGAGGCACGTCTCAGCAACCCCTTACGGGTGCTAGGACGCCGCACCAAGCAAGGTGCGACTGGCCCTACAGCCACATCATCCGACGACGCCCAGCCCCTCATCGTCTCTCGCTCAGATAGGCAGAAACAGAGACGGGCTCGTTCCGGGCCCCACCAATATCCAGCCCTGAGTTCTCCTCAGATAGATGCCGCAGTGGAGACTCCTCCGCAACGCACCTCGGTCTTTGATAGGCTGGGGACACCCGTCCGCCCCAAGAGGGATTCCCTCCCCCTCCCATCACCAATAGCCACCTCCCCCTTTCCCCCACTTGAGTTTGGAAGGCTGCCCCTGCTGTCTAGTTCACAATCCAGAGAACCTGAAGATTGCAGAGGGAGCTGCGATGTCATCCGGGTGAATCAGGAGGTGAAAGAGGTATCGACGGAAGCGTCTCCGAGCTTTATTCGCATCGGCGGTCATCTCGTCCACTTCTGAATTCGTGGCTGTCTGGGAGAAGCGATCTACTCCGACTGCGCAGAAGAGGTCCGGCCAGCAACCTGAGGCTATTTGCAGAAGCTACCACAACCAGTCACTTGAAGATCTAAAGACGGGGCTTGGTCGAGGCCTTCTGCGACGAGTCTTCTTCCTTCTCCAAGAAGCGGAGCTCCATTCGGCGACCCGAGTGATTTCTTCTCTTTTTTTCTCCCCAGAGTGTGCAATTCTATCCTCCCTAGGACTGAACTGACACCCTGTCAGTGTTCGGGCTGCTGCGATCTGCTCTGACATCAGCTGGCACCCCCGTGGGTCTCGTTTCGAAGGCAGCTCTTCAACGGTTCCAACGCCTTCGGGGCTGTTCGTGGTGGCTTCATCTTCCAGACGCTGCAGTGCTGAGATAGTCTATGCCAGAGAACAGAGTCCCTGCTTCTTGCTCCACCGTGACCAGCGATGGCTTCCCCAACTCCTGCCAAAATTCCAGTACCCTCCTTGGCCAACCCACGAAATTTTGGCACTGGTCCTGCTGAAACGGAGTTCGGGAGCACCCACAAGAATTCCTGCATCGACCGTCTATCCTCTATTCCTGAGAGGGGATAGAATCGACTCCAACGTTGCGAGGAGTTCTCTTCCCCCTCCCCGCTTGGCCGGTTGAAGGCCCCTCCTTGTGCGGAGGTAGTTTTGGTTGTAATCGATTAACCCCCACCCCAAGTTCCCCCTCCTGTGTGAGACGTAGTGGTGTAATCACTTGAGCAGGTTGAAGCTTCCTCACCGCGGCATGGGTAAGCCCCACGCTTCCCTGCATGATCATGTCTCCGACCGGGACCGGTTTCTTCAAACTGGTCGAGTAAGCACTCTTCCCTGGCTCTATTTACAGTGCTTTTCATTCAATATTAGCTCTTAGCTACGCTGACCGATGAGAGAGAGTGTCCGATCTCGCAAGTCCCGGACTTCAAGTGACCACCGTGGGAGTGAGTGTTACCTGTGCCCTCGGCACTGGGTCGGCCACTAGGATTGGACTACTCATACCCCTTGGGAGACCCTCTGGCCTTGCTAGCCCTCTACCAGCAAGGGACCAGCCCTCACGTCCTCCACTCGGCATCGCCGAGTTACCCACGGGTTTGTGGTGAGTGCCGGGTGAGTTGGCCACCGATATCAGCCTGATTGAGTTGCGAGTTGTGCTTGCAAGGTAGGTTCGAGGTCGTGTCACATCGCCATTCTTCTAGAGGGCAGCCCAACGTCTGCAGTGCCCCGGTTAGCTATGCCACCACAGTGTGCACCCCCCGATATGTGAGGGAAGGATCAGCGAAGAGCATCGACCGCAATGCCAGCAGCATCTACCGGACCGACGTGTCCGAGGTGGCGTGGCCAATGGAGGGCATGGCCGGAGGGTCAAACTCAACCAAGCTATCCACAGCTGCCCACAAACCCGCATCCACCATACCCAAGGAGGATGGGAGAGTGGAGGTCAGGTCGCTCGAGCGTCTGACCTCGACGAACGACTCCCGGCTGGCCATCGCCAGAGGAGCCAGCAGAGTTGTGACCGAATCACCTGACTCCGTCATCGCGAGGGGCTGCTCCACCTTGCTCTCGGTTGGAGGAAGGGCGTGGAGCGAAGCTAAATCAGACTTTATTACTGCGGGACCTATGGCCCTTTTCGTTTGTGCTCCCACCTACTGGGAAATCATGATGTTTGTCAGTATCTTCCCTAGAAGCTAGTCCTCCTCGGGCGTCATGAGTAGTCGGGGAGGCAGAAGAGGGACCATGAGCTTCAGCCTGCCCCCCAATTGCAGGAAGGACACCAGGTGCTCCACGTCTGATCCCGAGAGCAGTTGCAGTCCACCTACCCCCGCGGGGGTGACCGATTCCCTCCGCTTCGCAACAGCCTTGCGAGCTCTAGCGGTGCGTGCCTCGGGAAGCCTTGCCTCCTTCTAAAACACAGAAAGTGGGGTCAGTCTTTCACCGATTGAGGCAAACTACCCAAATCTTGAAGAGATCCAAGAGGAGGCCCCGAAGCCCCATATTTACCTCAGTCACCAGAACTATGCTGCTTTCCGGTGCTATTTCCCCCTCCTCCAGAGGCTCATCCACTGATATTACGGTCCCCGTGACTATTTTCGACTGTAGGACCTCGAGCAAGGCCGCCAGCTTCTCCAAGCTGGTGTCGACTCCCCCAGGTCACTCCACCGATACAGTCGGAACAGGCGCCTCCATGGCTTCCAACTGGATCTGCTCCTACAAGTTAACAAAATAAAAGAAGACAAGATCAGAGGCTGGCCGCACAGGGGGCCCCATATAAACAAACTCACACTTACAAAATCCTCGCCCGAAGCCACCATAAATCCCTTGTGACCCTTCAACTTTCCCTATAAAATCTCCCCCTTTGGAAGCTCAAATCATGGACGAACATCAACAACTAGCCAGCCTCAAGCATCAAGGAGCAAAGACGCACTAAGGAGATTTGTGTGTGTGTTTGCTAGGCTCACGCCGAGGGCATGACGCATGAGCATCCCTCCTATGGCGTCTAGCCCAAACACCCACCTCCGACCCCTTATTATGATGAACGTATGTTGGCTCGATAATCGTGCACGACCCCAGATCTTGCTTGGTGAAAGCACTCTGTCGAGGTCCTACCTCGATAGTCGTGCATGACCTTGATGCCGCTCGATGAAAGCACTCTGCCCGAGCCCTGCTCGGATAGTCATGCGCCCCCAGACGCCGCTCTACGGGAACACCCGGCTCGGCCCTACCTTGGCACTCATGCATGACCCAGATGCCGCTTCATGAGAGCGCCCCTACTAGTCCCTGCCTCAATAATCGTGCACTCTTAGTCGTTACTCGATCGAGGCACCCTGCCCGGTCTCTGCCTCGACATTCGCATATGACACAGACATTGTTCGATGAGAGCACCCGATCCAGTCTCTGTCCCAATGGTCGCACATCATCAGACATGGCTCAATCGAGACATCTAGCCTGGTTCCCCGACTCGATGATCGTGTGTCACTTCGGTGCCACCTTGATAAGCATGCCCTCAGTGTTGTTACCCAGATAATAGGTTTACTTCACAAGTCTCGGTGCAAGATGAAGCGCTAGGCCCCTGCCTGTATCAAAGGGCCCCGAGCACGTGGATCAAGGTCCAGTGTCACCCATCAACTACAGTCACAACGGTGCCCCTGGCACCCGACTGTCAAGCACTTCAGTCACAATGGTGCCCCCAGCACCCGACTGCTAGTCACTCAGTCACAATGGTGCCCCCGGCACCCGACTGCCAGCCACTTCAGACACAACGGTGCCCCCGGCACCTGATTGTTAAGCACTTTAGTCACAACAGTGCCCCCGGCACCCGACTGCCAGCCACTTCAGCCACAACGGTGCCCTCGGCACCCGATCGCTCAACAACTCAGTCACAACGGTGCCCCCGACACCTGACTGTCAAGCACTCTAGTCACAACAGTGCACCCGGCACCCGACTATCATCAACTACAGTCACAATGGTGCCCCCGGCACCCGAGCCAGCCACTCCAGTCACAACGGTGCCCCTGGCACCCAACTGTCATTAACTACGGCCAAAACGGTGCCCTCGGCACCCGACTGTCAACCATTCCAGTCACAACGGTGCCCCCGGCACCGGACTGCCAGCCACTCCAGTCATAACGGTTCCCCCGGCACCCGACTGCCAACTACACAAATCACATCGGGATCCGCAACGTTCGATCGCTCAACAACTCTAGTCCCACCGGGGCCCACGACACCCGACAATCCTGAGCTTAACGACTTTTGGTTGCTCCAGTCATGGCGACGCTCACGTCGTCCGACCACTCAAGTCTCAACAGTGCCCGGCCGCTTCAGCGACAAGTGGTGCCTACGTCATTCGGTCGCCTCGGCTGTGGTGACGCCCAACTACCCCAGCACAATGGTGCCTATGGCACCCTACTACTCTGACCTCGACATTGTCTCATGACAGGAAGACATTGTGGCACCCCTCGGGCGGCACCCAGCTGAGTCACAGGTCCTCTTACAGACACTATGTACAGATACGGAGCTACCCATACAATAGTGCAATGACCTCGGGACCGTCATAAATGACGGAATTGTCCCGCGGCTTGCAATCACTTGTAATCGGGCTCTCATGGCCCCCCACATAAATGCCTTGCACGGCACATAAGTCATGTAATCCAGTCAGGGAGCGGACCTCTCACCTCGCTGGAGCCAGTCTCTCTGTCCCCAGTTATCCCCATTCTGTTGTTGTTGCCCTATTGCTGTTGCATGGACTAAGCCCTCCCGATGTCGCGGCATCCAGGGTCCCTGACTCTCTCTTCGGCAGTAGAAACAAAGGTGTTCGGGCTCCGCCCAATGTAAAATAAACACTGACTGCTTGCGGTAGGTGGGGAAAGATGTCCAGTATATGACTCCCCACAGTCGCCTGCGCACTCGTACCTATGGAACCTTCTTCTCTCCATGTGTCGCTCATCTCCCGAGCACATGTGCCACGTCCTGGCGACGCATCCCCAATTAAACATTTGGTTCCACAAGTGATCGTCAAGAAATCGACTGGCACGCCCGCATTCCATCCAGCCATCCCTGTTCCAATTTTTCAGAACGATTAACCATATTCCACTCCCTCCAGTGCGTTCCTATCGTTCTTTCCACCTTCATTTCAATACCCGTGGAATCTCCGCGTGCCAAATCGACCAATCTCGACCTTTCGTAAAAGGCGAGTGTACACCCCCGTCGTGAGGAAAAGAACCACAAAGGGAAATTCCTCGCGATCGCAAACAAACATAAATGCAAAGACTCAATAGATCGTCTGATTATATATGCACAGACTTGAACTACTCACACGGCAAATATGCACGGACTCGAATTACTCTCACAGCAAATACAAGCCGAACAGATTAACTAACTTATTTGTTCTAAGTGTCCACAGGGAGGAAAGGAACACACGCACACGTGCACAAAGGACAACCAAACTCAGGTAACAAAATATGTGTTTCATTTCTATAATTGTCATGCATAAGTACGCAAGCTATAACTGTCATATATGTGTACAAAAGTGAGAAAGAAAGAGTACAAAGTGAACACTCTCTAGCTCTCTCCACCTCCCTCCTCTCTCCTCTGGTTGCTCTCTGCCCCGTCCCGGTCGACAGGGTGACTCCGTGGGGGCCTCATCAATCCTTGGCTGGCTGCTGACGTCTCGGCTCGAACCCGGTCCACCTCCTCCCTCCTCTCCACAGTGGAAGAGCCCGTGAAGAAGCTTGAATTGGAGTAGGCCCTAGGACGCCCCTCGGCTCGAACCAGCTCACGTCCTCTGTGGTAATGCTCCTCGATGATCTGCGCCCGCTCCTCTGCCGTGCCTAGGCGGAGCCTCAGCTCCTCGCGCTCCGCCCTGTCACACTCCCGTTCGCGGTCATGCTTTGCCCTCTCGTGCTCGTGCTCCGCCCTCTCGCGCTCGCACTCCCGCTGCTCCATCTGTAGAAGCAACTGCAACTCCACCACGTCCCGTGGAAGCGCCTCCTCCCCACTGGGCCGCTCTGCCGTCGCTCGCTCAAGCTTCGCCATGGCCCGACGTCGCTCCTCAGCCAGCTCCAGTTCTTGCCGGCACTGCTCCTCTGCGAGTGCCAACCGGTGTCTCTCCTCGGCCAGCTCCTCAGTAGCCGAATGCCTCACGGCACTCAGCTCCTCCACGGCACGCTGGCGTGCCTTGTCAACCTCTGCGAATCGCTGGTCGCGGATCGCCAGCTCAGTCCCCGCCAACGTAGCCCGGGTCACCGCCTCCTGGAGCTCTCGCCTCTGCATCATCACAAACAAAAACAAGTTAGTTTGATAAACAATTGCACTATTTAAAATCAATCTAAAGAAAAAACATTCTTTCGTACCGAGGTCTCCAGGTCCCGCTCAGCCTCCTCGGCCTATCGTACGGGCCCCGCCAGCCGCTCCTCTAAGGCGGTGCTCCGGACGCTCTGGTCTGGAACACTGTGGGCTGGGGCACTCGAGCTAAAAGCCCCTCCTGCTCCCGTCACCGCCCTCCTCTGCCGGGCATGCTACATCACATGAGAGACTATCAGTGGTAGAACACCCAACTTCAGGAATCATAGCATGACATTTAGGAAAGCATAACTCACCAGAAGCTGTAGATCATGCTGGGTCGTCGCTAGGCGAGCCTCCAGCGTGTGTAGCCGCATCTGCATGTCGGCCACCACCTCATCACGTACATCCTGCATTTATCACGCATTTGTCAAAAACATTCATCATATAGAATAATTAAACATTCAAAGCATGCATTCATACGTACCCCTCAGGGCCTCATCTGAGGTCGGCACCCGTAAGTCCTCCAGTAAACTCAGAGGTATGCCATGCTGTCCTCCGCCTGAGAGACGACTGGTGTGTCGTCCCTCTGCCAGTCGGCGTACTGGTCAGGGAAGCGAAGCCGCCAGTCAGTCGTAACCACTCGTCCTTGGGTCTTCCTCCCGAACCGGCGCGGCTCCTCGACGTCTATCCACTCCTGGTGGAGGCCCAACGTCCTCATCACCAGTCTGAGCCATAGCGGCTCGATCTTGTTCAGGCAATAGAGCCAAAGCTCCCGCCCAAACAGAGGTCGGCCCACTACGACCCAAGGCTGGCCATCGTCTGTCATGCCCACGTAGGGCCTCCACACCACCTGCATTCACATTTCATATTATAACCTCATATCATCATAATGCATCAAATAGGAAATAAATCAAAGGCATAAACATAAGCATACATACCATCAATGCTAGGAAGTCTTGAAGCTCCCGCCGCACTGCTACAAGCTCGTACGTGTGCGGGGCCCCCGTCACGTATGGAAGCCAGCGCCGCGCCAGTGGGACCACCTTCGGGCAGAAAATTGCGGCTCTCCCCATCGGGATGTACAGATGGCACCAAACCTGCATCCACAAATAATCAGCATATCACAATCATATCAAAGCATAATAGGAATAGAAACATATAACATAGGCATAAAAGAAATTTGCATATCTGAAGGAATGGTGCAAAGCTACTGATGGTAGTCTCTCTCCCTGTCCCGGTGGACAAGTCCGCGATGAGGTGGGCCAGGAGGGCCACACCCCAGGCATATCTCCCCACCTGCCCCAGATCCTCCAGGGCACTCAAGAAATGACAGTTCATGTCATCTCCCTTTGTGCCCAACAATAATCTCCCCATCACCAAGAACAAGAATCTCCTAAGGTCTAGGTCTGCTCTCTCTCTCTGGGCAGGGTCGGTACAAAAAGTGGCCCTAGCTCTCCCGGCCATCCTCACTGCAAAGTCCTCTAAGGACTCCCCCATCCTCGGGTGTCCTCCTCCCAATCCCAGAGACTCCATCAGCTCTACACGATCCACCATCCTACAGTCCCTGGGCCCCTCTGAAACTGTAGACAAGTCCAGGAGCCGACGGGCTCACTCCTGGTAGAAATGCAAGCAGGCACAGTGTATGCACAATGTATTGACAGGCTCATGGTGACGAAATTAAGATTCACACATAGTTATTTTGTTACTATCATCAAAACAGAATAATATATGTTGCTAGCATCAAAGCCAAACAACATATGCACAACAACTCCAGCTTCAGGAAGCATTTGGGGTTACACATCAACTGAAAGCAGAAATAATGAACAGTCAAGACCTGACTGAAGATATAATGGGACATGCAATTCCATGAGTGAACTCTGAGTTACCTCCCAGTTCTTGGTGAGGAGTCGGTGAAGGTAGATCACCTTCAACAAGTGCCAAAGGAGTTTCCTCCTCCCTCTCTCTGGCTGCGTCACTCGACATCGGTGCTAGTCCAATGACGGCAGAAAGAGTGCCTGCGTCCGTAGAAATGGTGATCAGTACGACAACAAAAGCAGGCGGAATAACCCGTGAAGGAAGAAGGGGAGTTACCCTCATCAGTGGACCATTGTGTCCAGGTGGCCTCAAACTCAGCGAAGGAAGGAACCGGAGGAGGCACAATATCTGGTCCTCCCTTCATAGCCCTCCTCCGATGGGCCCGCTCAGCTCGAGTCTCTGCTCTTTTGGCCTTTTTGGCCTCGCTAATAGCCTCTCTGACCTGGGACCGGGTCCGCTTTCGTGAGTCACCAGGGGGCAGTGGCATCGTAGTCAGGGGTGACTCTGGGATTTCAAAATAAGAGGGCTTTTGCGCCATGAAAATCAGCTCCCTATAATGCCGAGTCGCCTCCAGAGAAAGGTAAGCTGCAAAAGCCGTCTGGGTGAGAAAGATGCATGACAAATACAAAAGGAAGTAGCTCAACGCTAAAACGGGGAACAAGCGCACCTGGCGGTCCCATGTACAAGGGAGAAAGCGGCCAATGCAACAGCGGGGGCACCTTATCTCAGGAGCCTGCCTCCCGGATAAGCCAGCAAAGGTCCCCAATCTTCTCACTCTTCTCGGCCAACGATGCCAGATCTTCATAGCCACGGGAAGACAAGTGGCATGCCAAGTTCAAATGGTCTAGGCCCCACCCGTCGGCATATTTGAAGGACACCGACAGTGGATGGTCCCGGATGGCATCCAAGGAGCCAGCCACAAAAAGCCCATGTGATTGAAGCAAGGCGAATACCTAGGGGGTATTGGCATACATGCCTTCTCGCCTATCCTTCTTGCTGATAAAGGTCCGAGACGGATGAAGACGGTCAGACTCCGGATGCCAATCCGCCAAGGCCGGAAGAGGTTCCTCCGCCGAGATGGGAATTGCTTGGAGAACCACCCGTTCGCTGCTGACCCGACACAACCCCTGAAGGGTCTTGACGTAGTCATCCTTCTGCATCGGCGGCATCTTCGGGTCAGCTTTGGAGGAGCCACGCTTTGCGGTCTTTTGCACTTCCAAGTAGGTCGTGACCTCGGAGCTGGACCACCCCTTCAACTTCCTCAAGTAGGCAGGGTCGACATCTAGCACTGGCTCAGGCTGGGTGTCTAGGAAGCGACGCTCAGCAGCTTGTCAGCAGCCATTCCGGGAGGTGTGATAGAAGCCAGTCTGCGCATTCCACCACTTGATAAACTCCAGTGTCACCCGGGGCGAATGGGTAGGGGACGGCACCCTGAAAGATACGTCTTCACGATGATGGAAGTAGTCCCACCACAACCGGGCTTCGTCCGCAGTCGTCTGGCCGGCCCGATGGCGGCTGGGGATGCTGAAGCGAGCTGAAGAAGGCGGGATCTGCTGGTCGTATCCAAAGTTCCAGCTAAATCGGAAAGGATAGTATGGTTCTAGCCACAGTAAACCGCTCTTCCGAAAAACCAGAACGCTGGGGCGAATGGCCAGGGCCCAATCGACCAGCTCCGGCTCTAATATCGGCTTCGTGCTTTTGGCACTGGTGAATGAATGAATAAATTCCTCAGTCTCGTACAAACGGCATTGCCACATTCTATTCACGAGGGGGCTGGAGCTAGCTGTCAGGCTCCAGAAATGGAGGACTCCTGGTGAGTCCATCGGAACCGCGGTCAGCTTCCCTCGAATAGCAAATAGCTGGTCCGCCAATGAAGAAGGTTCAGCACTGGCAAACTCGATCATCCTTGGCACCAGACGATCGGATTGAAGAGAGCGCGGAGCTGCCTCTGGAAACAGGGTGCAGACCCACGCGTTGAAGAAGTGGAGCGGACCAGCCGTCCGCGAATTCCGGGGGAGGCGTGACTTGTGTAGATCCCCCAACATCTTGTATGTCAGGCACAGAGCCACTGGACAAAGCGACAGCTTCATCCCCCGAGCCATCAAGCACACGGGGTAGATGACTTCTGGCCTGATCACCATCTCGTCACCTTGTGGAAGGGCGAACGAGCACAACCAATAAGTCAAATACGCAACATAGTGCTTGACTGCGTCAACTCCCATGGGGTTCGGACCCCCATGTCGACCTCTCTGCACGACCAGAGGAAGGATCGTCTGGCGGCGAGCTCTCAACTTCTTCCTCACCGCCGTCGGAGCAGCTGCGGGGAAGTCTTCATACTTTTTCTCCCCACTTGGAGAATTGGTTGCCTGATTCATTAGACAAAACATTATATTCTGGTTTGGTGTTCCTAGTCGAATTAAATCAGACAACGACAGCCACTTCAAGAACCAGAAAATCTACCGACTGTCTGACAAATATAAAATTGATTGGAGAACCTCCACCCCATACAACCCACAGGCAAATGGGTAGGCAAAAGCTTTCAACAGGACATTATGCACCCTCCTATCCAAGACAGTCAGTTCTCACAAAAAAGACTAGGAGGAAAAGATATACGAACTTTTATGGGCATATCGGACCGTTTACAAAACTCCCACAGGCTGCTCACCTTTCTCCCTTGTGTATGGCTCGGAGGCTGCGGTCCCCATCGAGCTGGAAGTGCCGTCTTTAAGGGTCGCCATACAACATGGTCTGGTCTACGACAAACAAACCAATGCTGAAAGAGGGCTGGAAGAGTTTGCTGACCTGGAAGGGAAGCGACTTCGAGCGCAACAGAATATACAGATATATTAGGCCCGCATGGCGTGTGCCTTCAACAAGCTTGTCAAAGGAAGAGAATTCAAAATGGGAGATCTGGTCATGGTGAAGAAAAAGGAAGTCATGGCTTCTAACCCTAAGGGTAAATTTACCAAAAATTGGTTGGGCATGTATGTAGTCCAGCGAGTATATGAAGGCAGGGCCTATGTCATGGTCAACCACCGGGGAGAGATGCAGTTCCCGCCCCTCAATGGCAGACATCTGAAGCAATACCATGCACCACCACCCCCTTTAGGCAGAAAGGACAATAATTAAATAGGTCTCCCGGGCTTGTGCCCATACTACACATTTTCGGTGAACGGCTTCGTGCCTAATCTGCTACACACTTCCATCAGTCCAGATCTTTCATCTGAATCGATGCTTAAAACCTTTACTCTCCTTGTGTTGACGTTAACCCCACGTCAATGAAGACACTTTTTTGGTGAACAGCTTCATGCCTAAGCCACTACACACTTCCATCGGTCCAGACCTTTCGTCTGAATCGATGCTTAAAATCTTTTCTCTCCTTGCGCTGATGTTAACCCCACATCAACGAAGACATATTTTTGACAAACGACTGCGTGCCTAAGCCGCTACACACTTCCATCGGTCCGGACCTTTCATCTAAATCGATGCTTAAAATCTTTTCTCTCCTTGCGTTGACGTTAACCCCACGTCAACGAAGACACATTTTCGATGAACGGCTTCGTGCCTAAGTCGCTACACACTTCCATCGGTCCAAAACTTTCTTCTGAATCGATGCTTAAAACCTTTTCTCTCCTTGCATTGACGTTAACCTCAGATCAACGAAGACACATTTCTCGGCGAATGGCTTCGTGCAAAAGCCACTATACACTTCTGTCGGTCCAGACCTTTTGTCTAAATCGATGCTTAAAACCTTTTCTCTCCTTGCGTTGACGTTAACCCCACATCAACGAAGACCCATTTTCGGTGAATGAGCTTCGTCCCTAAGCCGCTACACACTTCCATTGGTTCAGACCTTTCATCTGAATCGATGCTTAAAACCTTTTCTCTCCTTGCATTGATGTTAACCCCACGTCAACGAAGACACATTTCTCGGCGAATGGCTTCATGCCTAAGCCGCTACATACTTTCATCGGTGCAGACCTTCCGTCTGAATCGATGCTTAAACCTTTCTCCTTCTTGCGTTGACGTTAACCCCACGTTAACGAAAACACATTTTCGGTGAATGGCTTCGTGCCTAAGCTGCTACATACTTTCATCGGTCCAGACCTTTCATCTAAATTGATGCTTAAACTTTTCTCCTTCTTGCATTGATGTTAACCCCACGTGAACGAAAACACATTTTCAGCGAATGACTCTGAGCCTAAGCCGCCACACACTTCCATCGGTCCAAACCTTTCGTCTGAATTGATGCTTAAAACTTTTTCTCTCCGTGCGTTGACATTAACCCCATGTCAACGAAAGTACATTTCTGACAAATGGCTTCGTGCCTAAGCTACTGCATTTATAATTTCCATTGGTCCAGACCTTCCATCTGAATCGATGCTCAAAGCTTTCATACCTTATGTTGACGTTAACCCTGTGCCAACAAACTCTCATTGCCTGGCGAACGGCCCTGTGCTTGAGCCGCTCTACCCATGATCCCAAACAAAGTAACTTCTTCCTCAGGCCCGAACACTACACTTCGACCCGTGCATATTCTTTCAAAAAAAATGGGGCTTAAAATAGAGGTGCCCCGCTGGACTTGTTCGAGCATTCTGGCGAGCAAGGGCAAAAATGGCTATAGCCCAGCTGTGGTAAAAACCCGAAAAGGGCGCTACAGGCAAAATTGGGAACCCTGTTACGTGAAAACTCGCAAGGGCGTGTGGCAAAAGTAAGAAGGGGTTGGTGTGGGCAGAAAAATATCTCCACCCCTTCTTTTTTTTACCTTTGCCCTTCCTACCTCGGGTTCACCTTGCTTGAGGCTACCGGTGTGCGAGGAAAAGAAATGATGACTAGTGAACCAAAAGAAGAGGAAGAACACAAACCGTGATCGCCACCCGGACGCTGGAGTATGCAGTGGATATTGTGAATTTGAATTAAATGAACATCAAGTTGCAATGTTTGTGGATTGAACTCCCAATGATGTTCACAATGTTTCTCCTCTTGATGATAGTAGCATGATCTTTATTGAATGCAAAAGTTTCAATTGATATTCCGAGGTGTCATGCTTATTCCATGCTATGTCTAAGGGGGAGTTAGTTTGCTTGTGTTTAATGATCCGGTTGTTCATGTTGAGGTTGATGCAAATTGCGTCTAAATAGGGGGAGCTTAACCTTCTTTGCTCAGGTTGCACTGGATCAGGGGGAGTGTTTCTGTCTTCTTTCTGCTTAGTCCTTATTCTCCCTGTTCTTCCATGTTCTTTTTCTCAAACCTGATCTTGCTCTGTCTGAGTGTTCCCTTTCTCGGCTCTATTTACATCTTCTCTGGCTTTGGGGGATAGGGGGTGTTATGCCCTGACTTTGATGCCCTGTCAACAATTAACATTGATATCACTTCTTGTCTTTTTTTTTCTTATGCAACAGGTAAATTCGGTAAGATAATAACCCTTGCTCACAGAGCTCTTGACTTGATTGTAACTCCTCTTTAGTGACCTTCGTGTTATATCAATGGGAAGTGGAACACTTCACTTTTTGGAAGAGTTTAGATATAGACATCATAAATCTGAAAAGCATAAGTAGTCATGCTATCAAATAAGGAGATGTGTCTCTTGGGTAATTAAATCGGTCTCTAGGCTATTAAAGGTTGAATCCAGGGAATACTCCAGCACCGCGGCAGAGCAATGGCTAATTTGATGAGAAACTAGCCATCTAGGTCAATGAAACTTAGAGGCTACGTCATGAGTCAAATAGTTAACTCTGTGTTTTGTGTCCAAAATAAAAGCTTAAAAAAATTCTTAATATCTCACAATAGTGACATGAAGGTTGGCTGTTCTGAGTAACCAGGGATTCTGGTGTCTGAGAAACATGTCTCCTTGACTAAAAAGGGATAGTCACACTGGATTGTTCAATTTTTTTTTAAAAAAAATGTATTTGTGTGTATTGGCTGACCCTGGACTGCCTTCTAGTAGCTGTGAAAACTGGGCTAATTTCTTAATTGAACCATTTGCTTATTTGATTTTTGCGTGATGAAATTGGTTAGTAAGACTTATGGTGTTTACATTGGGCTTAGTACAATCCCCGATTTGTTCCTCTTCCTTTGTTGATTGAATACTTAAGGTCATTTCTTGAAGAATTATAAGTTTGTTAAAAGCACTGAATATCAGGGGTTATAAAGTTAAATTTCGGCCGGCTTGCATAAGAGGGAGGGCAGTTCGGGAATTTCAATGTTGTGGTTTTTAGGGTAAAAAGGGTCTCGGTATATATATCTGACCTTCTCTCCAAGCCTTTCCTTTTATCCCTTTATCTTTTAACCTAAAACCGTGATTCTCTCTAAGCTCTCCTCAAGCTTCCCTCTCTTCCCCGTGTCGTCCCCTGCTCCTCCGTCTCTTCCGGCTCCTCCCTTCCCTCCAAAAACCTCTTCAAACTTGTCTGGCCGTAAGAAGTAGAAAACTCCTTCTTAGAACGGTGACATGCAGCCTGTTTCCTCCACCACAGTCTCCGCCGAGAGGAAGAGAAAAGGGAAAGATAAGGTTGAAGAGTCGTCGTCCAAGCGACAACGGACTCATGGTTCAGAATCTGTAGAAGAACGGGCCTCTCCACCAGGTACAGAGAGTTTTCAGACTCAGCAGCCAGTTATTTTTATGGAAGGAGGAAAAATCATTCCTCCAAGAGTGGTAGACTTTCATGATAGTGCTTTGGTTTTGAATTATCCCGAGTTGAAAGAGCTGGTCAAGTTCCAGAAATGGAAGAAATTCCTAGGAAAACACCGAACATTCTGTCCGCATCTGGTGATGGAATTCTATAGTAACTTGTCTTTTACTCGCGAAGAGTCGGTTCTACACTCTAGCGTGAAAGGGGTTCAGATAGAAATTTCAAGGCATTCTCTACACAAGACTCTCAGAATTCCGGAAGACGGGGCCGTGGAGAGGGGCTTTAGTTTCAATTTGTACGATGCATATTCTGTGATTACTGGAAAGCCCAGCAACCCATACAACAAAGAGCAAACCAAGCTAAAGGCATTTAATACAATGCTCTTCTCTCCCTTAAACAAGCTTCTTGTGCACATCATAGCTTCCATTGTCACTCCACAGACCGGAGCAAGGGGGAGGATTACCGATACTCAAAGGTTCATTTTGTTTTGTTTGTTGAAGCATATTAAGATTTGTCTCCCAGAAATTATGATTCAAGTCATGAAGGGGTGCATAAATTCCAAAAGACATTTACCTTATGCTGCCCAGTTGTCTGCTATTTTTAAGAAGTCTGGTGTCCCGCTGGAGGGAGAAATGATTTCTGAGGTCAAGAAGGTACATACTTTCGATGGGGAGTTTATTTCAAATGTTTTGGGTTTAAGACCAACTCTTCCAGAGAAAATTAAAGAGAAGAAAAGGAGAATGTCTCGTAGTGAGGGGGAGGAACAGATTCCTCCAAGAGAACTATCAGAGGCTCGGGGAGCAACCCCTCTAGATTATTATGCGCTCATCTGACAGATCAGACGATTATGGGTGATCGTGTCGGGACCCGAAGTCCGCCATACCGTAAAGGTTATGGCGTTAATTACGTCCTTCCTAAGAAGGACAACCCTTGATTGAATGCCAAAGTTAGGAGGCCTCGGAGGGCATTTAAAATATTAACGTGCATATAGTAATGAAAGGATGCATAAGTGACGAGTTTATTTAAGTGTACGGATCAAATCCGGCAGCATCTCCCCTTGGCTCTATTTTGTGCCAGGTGAGAATAGGAGACTGTCCACGCAGTGGCGGGACAGAATCCGAGTAATGATAAAGACATTGTCCCAGGATGTGCGCCTCTGAAGAGACGTCTCATCTTGTTAATCTTCCCCGGAAGGCATGGCCGAAAGGGGTACGCATTGATGGCGCTCCCTTGGCTTATCGGGGTTTATCATTACCGAGTCATGATTCCGGCAGCACCTCCCCTTATTTTGGGTCGTGCCAAAGATGAGATAGACCATTACCCCCGGACTACCGGGGTGATAGCCGGAATGGTAGAGCACTGGGGCTCCTAAACGGTGTGATCACCTTACGGTGACGTTTAATATTCCCCTTCAGAAGCTGACGGGACACATGCAGAGGCAGAGCCCTTCGAGCTTACGGAGTCAGATGTGTGTTCGACTCGGGTCGGTGGAATGTAGGGGAAGCCATCCCCCTTTAATTTATCTCCCGGATCCGAAGTGATGACTCGTGGACATTTCGGTATGGGTTTAAAGGTTAGAGAGGGACCTGAATAGGCGCTGTGAGGGGTTTTGGATGCTGGTGGCATTGGACAGGTGACAATATCGGCGTGGCACGGGTATACAGGGTGTAGCCGTGACAAATGTGAAGTTATGGGTCTGGCCCATTAGAGGGGAAGGGAAGGATAAGGTCTCTTACGGGAGGCTCACGGCGCGGCATGGGTAGACAGAGACGAATGGGGCTCTCGGCGCAGGAATAGGACTTGGAGAGAAAGCTCCCGGCGCGGGAAGTTCTCGGCGCGCGAACCCTCGCGCCGTGAACTATTCACGGTGCCGGGAGGGTTCGGCGCCGAGAAGGTTGCGGCTCTCTGTTTTGGGGTTTCTCTGAGATTTGAGAGATTTCAAGCGTTTCAGGGATTTTTGAATCGAAATGTGGACTGTCATGGAGTGTTTATGGGGTAATACTAGGGATCATTGGAAGGTGAAGTGGATTTGAAACAGATTAAGGAGTGGATTAGGGGATTGGAGGGGGAAATTGCCATAGCCATCACGCTTTCAATTCCCTGGAGATCGATTCCATTTCATCATATGCCACCCAGGGAACCAAGAGATGACGTCTCTGGCCCCAGGAGCAATCTAGATGATGCCTAGAGTCAGGTATGATCGTAGCCAGAGGATTAGGAACACTGGAACTACTTTCAGTAATTGTATCGTTGAGCACTGGTCATCCCAGAAGTCAGGAGATAGTCTGTCTCCGACTCTGGAAATGACCTGCCAACCCCAAGCAGAGATTAAAATACGGAGCAAAACGATTGATTCATACACTACATGCATGAAGAAGACAGCGAGAGGGGAAAGAAAAACAAACATTCTTATTCACATCCCCTTCGAGATACCACCAACAACTGTGACAAATGGTATTAATCAGATCAAAGCTGGCATCATTCACATGCGGATAACAGTGAGAAGAAAACATAAAAGGGGATCGAAAATTCTGGTATTATCCCCTAGAAATCAGAAATACATGGATGTATAAACATCAAAAGAAAGGAAACTACAGATGGGGGGGGAGGGCGGAGCATTGACTCCACTCCCTCCCCAATGCCCACCTTGAGGTTCTGCTTCTTGGATCCCTCTCTACGCCTTGGTCTCTTCTCTCAAGTGTGGAGGGAAGATGGTTTTTTTCCTCTCAGACTCTTCTCTTGCTCTCTTCTGATTCTATCTCTGCTTATCTATCTCTTTCGTCTCTCTCTATCTGCTTCTATATATTGTCTCTTTCTCTGTATCCCTCTCTGTATATTTCTCTTTGACGGAGGGAAGGGGTTTTATATCCCTATTTCTCTATTCTTCTCGGCAGAAGGTAGTCGGCGCGCCAATAGTGGAGGGGGAGCTCTCGGCGCGCCCGGTGGAATAGCTGGGCCGATTGCATTCATCTCGGCGCCAGTCCATTCTTTGGCCCAATTAGGATTTTTTATGTTTGTTCGTGGCATTTGTGTTAAATAACACATATTATTGTGCTTTGACTAAGCCCATTATCTGATTTACTGTCCCATATACCCATGATATTGACGGTCACTGTCTCATAATGTTGGCTGACCCATTATCTCATCAAGTTGTCAGATTCTCGCTATCTCATGATATTGACGGTCTCATCGTCTCATGTTGTTAACCGCCTCATCGTGTCGTGCTATTAACTGATTCATCGTCTCATGTTGTTAACTGCCTCATTGTCTCATGCTGTTAACTGCCTTATTGTCTCATGCTGTTAACTGTCTCATGTACTTTGGCTTCTTACATCTGTCAGAATCTTTCGAAGGCCGGTCTCATCAGTCAGTTGACTGGACAGTAGTTGGTATAGTCTAATCAACAATGCCGTCAGTGTGACGACAATGTCGGACAGCAGCCTGGCCACATAAGGGCTTTAGCTGGAAACAGCGTTGGTAACGACGGCTCTTCGTCAGTCCTGACTTTTGCAAGAACTTCTGAGTCTTTATTTCTGACTTGATCTTCTCTTTGGTCTCATTTGGCTTTGTTCAATATTTTGCATGTCAACAGTGGGCCCCAAGGACCTCCCAAAGGTTGCTGATCGTCGGCCTATTTGTATTTCCAGGCAAACGATGGCATCAACTGGACTGACTGGCGTCAATTTCGGCCCAGCAATCGTTGCTGGCCATGCTGAGCACGAGTACCTGGTGGTGCCCACTATTTTCGGGACGTTTCCCGCTACTGTTGGCTTCCCCAACTTCTTAGGGTTAGCCTTCGTCGACATGCTACAAGTGGAGTCCTCGGAACCCACCGAGGGAGCTGCGAAGAAGGTCGAGACCTTGAAGGCCTGATGCTGCACGGGCTCGTCCAAGAGTTCGATTCCGATCGCCAGCTGCCTGGTGCACCACATCACCCCTGGGGCCCGCCCCAATCCTGCCAACAAGTCCGGAGCACACCGGCGCAAAGGCTTCCGGAAGAATGCTACTGTTGTTACCGGATGTCTCTCTCAATCCGACAAGTCCATGCTGATCGGCGTAGTTCGCATCTTCCTCGATGGACGCGACGCTCGGGTAGTCCCAGATCGGGTCGTCCCTACCGTACCTGTCTGCAACTCCTACTAGGCCCTTGCTGGGAGGAGAGCCGAGAAAGAAGAAGCTGGCCGCCACGGCCAAGAGAAGCTGGCCCCAAGGTTGAAGAAATTCAAACAGGTGTGGGTCCCCAAGAAGATCCAGCCTGTCCACCAAGATGTACCAGTCCGCTGCCGCCCTATACGTGACGGAGCAGAAGTGAGGAAGGAAAGGGGCTTGGCCCCGAAGAGGGAAGAGATGGCCGTGGACCCTCCACGCCATGGAAGCTTCAGGGCCTGCGCCCGCCAAGCCAATATCCCCACTGTGGGACGCAGATTCCAACAACCCACCGGCAGAACCCGGCTTGCTTACATCCCTCCCGTCGGAGGTCGACAATTATCCCCGATCTTGCATCAGGGACGGGGGCAAGAGGAAATGACCAATATGGTCAGAAACTACTTCAAGGGTCTAGGTAGCCCCTCATTGGGACAACAATGGCTGATGCAGGCGGCCGCAGCTGAAGAAGACCGTTGCCCTCCAATGGCAGTTGAAGAAGAAGAAGAAGGAAGGAAGATGACGTCGTCAGTCGATGACAATGGCTATGAAGATCGCTTCGCGGCCGAAGCCGATGAAATCGCCCCTCGACAGGAAGAAAAGAAAAGAATTTCTGTATTTGAAAGGTTGACCTTTTCGGAACAGGCTAGAAGGAAGGTCCACCGACAGAAGACAAGGATGCAGGTCTTCACCTGCAATATGGCTGGCATATTCAGTCGATATGGAGGGCTTCCTGAAGATCCTCATGAGTTGGCTCAATTGGCCGCGAGGTCAGGGCCGAACACCAGAAGAACTGAAGCTGCAAAAGAACTATTAGCGACAGCTAAAGGAAAGCAACCCCTAACCTACCACCAACAAGATGATGAAGTCACTATTCTGACCGCTAATGTGGTGACGGAAGAGGAAGAAGATGATGCCCTATTTGACATTCTACCTGAGAATGCACCCGGGGATGCGCCAGAAGCCATCCCCAGCACTGTAGCCATGGACCCAGTAGTCCTAATGTTACTTCAAAAGTACAGACTGGAGATAGACCTACTGAAGAAGTAATTAATGGAGAAGACGGAGCAGTCGTCGGCCTCCAAGCCGCCCGAAGTTTAGGGTGAATCATCTCGGGGAGCTATCCATCAAGCTGACCCTCCACCACTCTATACTCTACCTCAGCTGGTAGAACTGAGCTTCGCAACGACCCAGCAATGGCCACCACAACTGTTGATGCCTCCAGTGCTCCCTCAGCTACACCAGACACCTTCGCTACTGCGTCCTCTGCAGGCGACCACCCTGGTCACCCCCTATCTGCAGCCGACGCATTTCTACCTGGAGCCAGTTGATCCCGCAGTCATGAATAAGATGATGGTGGAAAGAATGATCGAGCTGAAGCTCGCAAAAAGAAGTGAAGGTGACTACGTTGCGTTCGATGCATACTGGGTGCCATACCCGCCACACCATGCTGCCAAGCGACTTCCCCCTGGGATCAACAAGCCGCCAAAGTTCGACAAGTTCAATGGGAAGGGATCCCCAAAGGAGCATGTCGGATACTACATGACCGTCATGGGTGACCTAGCATCGGATGAGTCATATCTGCTAAAGTTTTTTGGGTCCTCGCTGACAGGGCTCGCATTTGAATGGTACTCCACCCTCTCGGCCGGGTCAATCAGCGACTGGTCAGACATGCAGAGGAAGTTTAGAGAAAGATTTCATGTTACAGAGAGGGAGGTCACAGTGGCCAAACTCTACTCAACAAATCAGAGGGCAGATGAGACAGCCCTTGATTATATTAAGAGGTGGAGGAACCTCGGGATGAGATGCAAGCGGCCCCCACATCAGGAGGACGCTGTACAAATTTACAAACAGAACCTCAGGAGGGAAGTTCTGAAAAAGATGATTGGAATGGAAATATGGTCGTTCGACCGACTAAACAATGTTGTGGGCGAGGTTGAAGCCTTCCTGGCCAGACCTGCCCCTACATCGACTGCCAGCACAACCCAGAAGGGCAAGGCAGTGGAGCGACACCAGGTGTCACGCCCCGAACAAGGCAAAAATATCGAGGCGTGAATAGTTATACAAGCGGGTCGATCAAGAGACTCGGATGATGAGTACGAACCGTAGAGCGTCCGGTGTCCTTCCTACAATCGGGGGGCAGGCCGAAGCTCATGGTTCCTCTTCCCCCCCCTCCCCCCCCGACTGCCCATGACGCCTGAGGAGGACCAGCTTCTGGGGAAGATACTGACAAGCATCACGATCTCCCAGGAGGAGGGAGTGCAGGTGGAAAGGCCGAGTCCGGACTCTGCCGGGGAAGTGCAGGGGGAGAAGCGCTTGTCAGCCGCGGCAGAGGCGGAGCAGCCCCTCGCGATGACGGAGTCGGGTGATTCGGTCATAGTTCTGCCGACTCCTCTGGCAATGGCCTACCGGGAGATGTCCGTCGAGGTCAGACGCTCGAGATCCCTGGCCTCCGCTCTCCCATCCTCCTCGGGTGTGGTGGATGCAGATCTATGGGCAGCTGTGGATAGTTTGGTCGAGTTCGACCCTCCGACCATGCCTTCCGTTGGCCATGCCACCTCGGATGTGCCAGTTCGGCAGATGCTGCTGGCGTTGCGGTCGATGATCTTCACCGACCCCTCCCTCACATATCAGGGGGTGCACACCGTGGTGGCACAGCTGACCGGGGCACTGCAGATGCTGGGCTGCCCTCTAGAGGAATGGTCGTGGCAAATCTTGATGTTGCTGAAATACGTCAACCGCTGCGAATTCCTTGAGGCCCGGGCTCCAAGCGAGTTTGCCGCCATCAGTGCTCAGGAAGACGAGTACCTACGGGCCATGGAGGTGTGGAAAGGTAACGAAGAGCGGCATGAAAGGACCTTAGACGAAAGCCACCGTCGTATCGGCGCCCTCACAAGCAGAATAGAAAACCTGAGGGGCCATCTTGCTACAGCCGAGGCCGAGCTGGTTGAAGTCGAGGCGACTGTGGTCAGGGAGACCGAGGAGCTCGCAGTTGCTAGAGTCAAGACGGCATCTGTGACGTCCGAGCTAGCGCGCCTCGAAGAACAGAGGAACCAACTGCGCGACATAGCAGAATTCCCTTGCATCGGGATTCTTCCTCTTGAGGAAATCTTCCGATTGGATGACCAAATGGAGTATCAGCCTGCAAATTCAACACAATCAAGCAGTGGTGGATATGAAAATGCCACTGAGTCATATCAATCAAATGCCATCAACAACTTCAAAGTGCAGCTGAGGCACTTACAACAACGTTAGAAAACTGATCTCTGATACTGTACATGGACCTCAGCATTGCTTCCAGAGTATCCTTGGTCAGCTGGAACTTCACCTCTGTGTCTCTTGATAAAGAGTGTGACTCACCCTGAAGCTGCATAGAGAATGCTGGCAATACATGAGCCTCATCTGGAGCCTAATTTCCTCCACTCAAATGATGGCATCCTCTCAAACAAAACAGAAGACTGTGATTCTCTTTTTCTTCTCCCAATACTTCATTTGATGCATTTTTACATAAGTTGTTTAACCAGGTCTCAAAAAGGTATGGTGTATAGCAATAGGGCTAACAAAGGCATGGCAAACTTGTGACTAATGATGCATCAGATGTGCTGCTAAGGTATTGTTTTCAATCAACATAAAACATTGAATTCTCCTGCAGAAGTTTCATTTTTGTAGGATTTCCACATTGTTTGGACTTGCTGTAGATAAGAAAAATCAGGGACAACAATTCTACTGAGACATGGTGATTTATGTTTTAGGGTAAAACAAAAAAAAGAAGCTTTGGGTTTCATTCAGTGATCTTAGAATCCTAGGATTCCTTTGTTCCACATAAATCCAAACAGCTAAACTCTACCTGGAAGACTCAAGAATATACTGCCACGCTTTCAAGGAGAATATACTACGAAGATGCCATTTTGCCTTGAAATGTCAGGGCATAATAGACACAAAGAAAATGGAAAACATGCATCAGAGCGCAATCTGCTACCACACTAAACAATAGGAAAAGAGAACCCAAAACAGAATTTTCACAAGGCATCTTGGTGCAGGAATCCTCAGCTAGATGGGGCTTTCTAGCTTGGCAAGGCCTGGTCTAAGACCACACACAATCTTCTCTGTTTTCTGTCTCAACAAGATGGATAAATAAGCAGAATAGAAGACAGCAGAGAACAGAAAAGAGTTCACCCAGTGAGCTGGATTGGGCACCTTCAAGTTGAGAACCGCAACGTGGTCGCTCGCGACCGTGGCGTTCTGATCCGCCATGTTCCATGTCAGTGCCTTGAGACGGGGAACAGAAACCTGGGCAGATCGAAACAAGATAAGGAATAGAAGAAGGAAGGAAGAGCTGGAAAGAATGGGGGGCAAGGGCCCGCAAGACTCCGACGGGGACCTGGTCTCTGTGAACATCCTCCCGCCAGTCCCTCTGGAACTTGAGCAGCAAGAGGGTGAGCAACCTCTGGAGCTCCGACGAGACCTCCTTGGGGGATAGCTTCTAGATCTTGTCCCTGCCGATGTTGCCATGGACGCACCTATGTTTCAGCATCCAGAGGCAAACCAGTAGCTGTCGGAAGAGGTTGGGAGGGGGGGAGGAAGGACATGAAACTAGAGTAAAGGAGACAACTGTACTTCCAAATGGGGAGCAAGACCACATGTGGTGACTTAAAGTGGTTAGAGGTAATCATTTCAGTGCTAGTTCTATCTAATCTTAGTTTCAGATCTGAGAAGGGCAGAATTAGGTTTGAAAAGTGTAAAGATCTATTCACCCCCCCTCTAGATCTGTTCTATCCTCACACAACAGGGGGTTCAAAAACTCGGGACTCATTCTGATGCCTCTTTGGCTTCTGGTGTTTGCAGGCTTCCACGGGTGCAAGACGACTGCCCCGATCAATAAATAGAGAAGGTGGTACGTGACATAGGAACCATTTTTCTATCTCCACACTTCTTGGCATCGTCTATGAAAATTTGAGCAGAAAGCTATGGCGCCCCGTGGAAGCATCCGCAACGCCAGTCTTCGTGGGCATGGTTCCCATCAGGGACCCAACTCACGCCTGGGCTCGCAGGAAGCATCCTCCACCCATCCCCGATAAGAGGTCACCCCTGGTGACCTAGAAGAAATCTGCCAACAGATCCAGGCCCTGACGGGACTTTGCCAGGAGCTCTTGAATCGGTCGGCGGAACCCCAGTGCGTCCTGCCCGAACGGCGGTAGGATGAGGTAGCACAGACCGAGGAGAATCTTCTCCAAGGGCGGGCGGCCTCCCATGCCTCGGTCGCGAGGACTCGATAATCGCGCAGCACGCCTGCGCTGATGGTGCGTAGCCCGCTGCACTCCAACCCGAAGATGGATCGTCGGTTCCAACGCATCGACGAAATAGAGGACATGGTCTGATATTTGGACGACGTCCTCCTGGACGCTAAAAATTGTGGCATGATCGACGACGACCAGGACTTTCATGCCCCCTTCTCTAGGGAGATCATGGATGTCCCCATCCCACCAAAGTTCCAGCTGCTGTCGTTCACCTTCTACAACGGCACCACCGACCCGGCTGACCACATGCATAGCTTCGAGTCCCACCTGGTGTTCCACCGGGCCTCGGACACCATGAAGTTCTTGGCGTTCGTTACAACCCTTTAGGAGAACGCCCGGGCCTGGTTCGAGTCCCTACCGGCTAGGATCCTCTCCTCCTTCCAACAGCTCAAGAAGCTTTTCAAGGAGAACTTCATTGGCTGCCGAAAGGTGGCTAAGTCAGCAGTGACCCTGCTCGCCCTCAGGTAGGGGAAAGAAGAGACACTGTGGGACTTCATCTCCTGCTTCCGCACGGAGGCGCTCCAGATCTCACACCTCTACGTCGGCATCGCAACTACCGCGCTCACCTAAGGAACGCGGGATCGCATCCTCCGACAAGCACTCAGAGTTGATGCCCCGACGACCCTTCCAGACCTCCTCGCCCTGGCACAGAAGCACGCACACTGCGAGGAGAATACTGCAGCCTTGGGCCGCCCGGCCGGAACCAAGCAGTCCAGCCGAAAGAGAACCACCGACCCGCTAGGGGAAGGGCGAAGTAAGCGAGAGTGACGCGACGAAGACTGCCATGACCACCCAGAAAGAGAAAGGGGTAACTATCGCAACTACACGCCCCTGACGGCTCCACCCGACCAAATTCTGATAGAAATCTGCGAGGAGCCGTTCCTTAAATGGCCTCCCTGGATGAAATTGGATCCCAGCTCGAGAAGCAAAAAGAAGTATTGTCAATATCACCGGGACCACGGTCACGACACAGTCGAGTGCATTAACCTGAGAGACGCCATCGAGGACCTCATCCACAAAGGGCTTCTCGACAAGTTCCTCACCAAGGCCGTGGAAATGCGACAGCAGACTCCACCCCCTCTCGACAATCGGCCCAATGGAAAGGAGATCATGATGATCTCTGGAGGACCGGCAGCAGGTGGAGACAGCGCAAGCGGGCGGTGACTGTAACGACCCAGAGCTCAGGGTACCGATAACCCGATACGAGTATCAGACTACCGCTACCAAGAACTGGGGATGCCACCCAGGAGGCTGATGAGGCCCCCGAAGGGTTAGTGGGATTGTCGAGGGATTGCATTAGAAATTGGAATTCGCAGGCGCGCAATGTTAATTTTTGGCAACGATTAATTAAAATAAGGCGGAAGTAATTTAACATATCAGAGTGGTATTTATATAAACTAGTCCAGATTTACAACAACATCCATGAATATACAAGTCCCACAGTTGGAAGAAAAGACAACTACAACTACACGGGACATACCCCGGCAAAACTACAAAGAGAACAGACCGACTGCTGGCACTCTAGGCGCAGTCTCCAAAACCACGAGAATCACTTGTAGACGGCTCACCTGCAAGAAGGAAGGGTGAGTCACAGCCAGACTCAGTAGGGGTTACGCGGATTCCTACCACGAACTAAACAAGCAAGCAGGCAATTAAAATGCAATTAGAGCATGCATTTAAACAATTAACCAAGCAGATGCACTATCTCAACATGCTACTAGACTAGAACAGGAATGTCTATCTAGGCAAGTAAATCGGCTAACGAGACGCCAATGTAAATAAATAACCAAATAACCAAATAACCAGAACAATAGCTAGTGATAGGAACTAGCGGTAAAAACTACATCTACCAACAGAATAAACTCAATCATTCCAGTGACAGGAGAAAGAACAGGGCAACACTGCCTGAAGTGCGTTAAAGTCACCCGAACGTCAGAATTCTCAGAAAACACAGGACACTATTCACATAATGCATTGATAAAGACCCATTAAAGGAGTATAACGCACTGGGGCAGGCGCGTTATATCACCTGGGTTTCGTGACTCCATGATTCGAAATCGAAAACCCCACCCGGTCGATAGAAATCGATGGGGGACGTGACGGAATTCAAAACTTTTTGAACTAATCGACCCGTACCATTCACACAGGCCTAAGCATGCCACTAGAAATGGAATACACCGCCTAATGAAATTAATTCAACAATTAAACGGTAAATTTCACAATAAATGAACTAAAATACATTAAATAGAAAGATGCATAGATTTCAATGCAACGGGCGTCAGATCACAGCACAAGTGATACCGACGGTGTCCTAGCGTGATAGAGATTCCATCCCCCTACTTGGGTGACGGCAGAAACGACGATCTGACAGCGAACCGACGTGAGGGAGAAATGACGCGTCGTGACTCGGCTCGATTCCATGTCGTGCAAATCGAGGAACTGAGGATGTCAGCGTGATCCTCACAACGCAAGCATTCCAATAGTACCTCTCCGGCCTCGATCAACAGTCGTCTGGACCACAAAAAGAGGGAGGTACGTAAATCGAGATCAAAATCATAAAATCTCCTAAAAAGGAAATTACACAGAAAATAAGGCAAATGACGATGGATGGCGACGTAGAGGGCATCAATGGATTCCTGGTGAGATGAGGAGTCTGATCCCCTACCTTTTGCGCGATGAAGACCGCGAATCAGTGCCGAACGGGCAACGGGGGCCACACTGTCTTCTTGCTCGCACGCGTCTCCACGCTCCACGATCCGAGGGAAGAAGGGTACCGACACAATCCTCACGTCGAGCCCTTTCCGTCGATACCTCCCACACATCGACCGACATCCGTTTGGACAGCGAACCGCACAAATGGGAGTGGAGGAGAGAGAAAGGGGGAACGAGAGTGTAGCAACCCTGAATTTTAAAATTTCAAAAATGCAGAGAAAATATTAAATAACGCCTTAATGAGAGGCGCCAATTTAATAAATAACGCCTCTTTTAGTGGCGTCAATTTTATTCGGATAAGACGGAAAGAAAGACGGTAAGAGTCCCATTTGGAATAAGCTACTGAATAGCGCCCCTTCCAGAGGCGTCATTTATTCAAACGGTTGACTGAATAACGCCCCCCCTGTAGACGTCATTTCAATTAACGCCCCTAATAAAGGCGTCATTTCTTTGAGAATCGTAAACGGAAGCGTTCCAGAGTCTTGATCGAACAGGGAACTTAATAGGGTAAGATCGATTGGGGAAAGGATCAATATTGGGAATACTTTCCCTACTCCAACTCTAACCTGTTAGGGACTCACAAAAGCCTATAAATATCCCTCTTCCAACCCTAATAATCCTTTGATCTTCTATTCTAGCCAAAGCTACGGTAAGTTCCTTAGTTTTCTTCTCCCAGTGCGTTCTCCTCTTCTCTTACTCCTTCTTCTGTTTCTGTAACGTACAGGAACTCCGGAGGAGAGTCAAGCCCTTCAACTAAAGCTTACGGGAAGTTAGCCTTTGATCTATTCCTTCCTGCTACTGCATCTTCGTTGCTGTGTGCTGCTGCTGTTCTTGTTCAGGAGCAGAGAGTTCTTTACCTTCTTTTATGCCAGTTCATCACACCCATCAAGGTAGGGATCTAAACCTTCAAGTGCTAAGATAAAACTATAAGATAGAAAAGCATGCATTCATCTAGTTAGCTAAGTTTTACCGTTCCTGTTTTAAATTAAATAGCGCCCTTACTTAAGGCGTGATTTTAGTGAATAGCGCCCTTGTGTTAGGCGTTAAATATTAAACGCATGTGCTTCTGTCGCTGTTTTAAGGGTTTGCCATACGGTATAACGCCTGCTGGAGTGACGTCATTTTAATGACACTCGTGTTATAGTCGTTATTTTAATTATATTTAGAAATTGAACAAAGCTTCAAAATTTAATAACTCTCAGGGTTGATGTCTAATAATTGCATAAAAACGTTTCCTGATACCTTGCTAATTTTCTGCATTTCTGACATACTCATGTATTAAAATATGATATTGTTCATATTCAACTTCTGACTTTACGGAATTAACGCCCTTCACGGAGGCGTCAATTTATCATAATTATCTGATTAGCGGCCCTGTCTCAGGCGCCATTCCAATAAATAGCGCCCTCTGAAGAGGCGTTATTTATAAAACTATGAAATAGTCAAATGTTCAAAAACTGTGAAGATATGTAATTGACGCCAGTGTTAATGACGTCAATTAACTAGGTAACGACCCTGTGATAGGCGCGGTTTCAGTAACTGACGCCCTAAACAGAGACGCTATTTACCTGAGTTTCTTGATTTCCGTGTCTTTCCAGTAACCTGTTCATCTCTGTTAGTAGATGTGGGTTAGATACCGACGGCACTATATCCCATTCCGTGAGTATAGTCCCACTTTTCTCGGAGTTTTATACCGATTGCACACTTAACTCTCCGTGACTTACAAGCCCTCCCCTAGAGGAGTGCGTTATAGTCTGTTTTCACTCCGTGATATAACGCACCATGGTTGGTCCGTTATGTACATAACGCCTGTAGAGGTGTGCGTTATGTTCCCTTTTGTGACTCAAGGTTTAACGCACCTGTGTTAGTCCGTTAAGTACTATAACGCCCCTGGGCAGGCGCGTTATAATTTGGTTACCGCTGGGATTGATGGACGTCCAGGTTGTACCGTCTTTCTCCCACGCGCGGCTGAGACTTAGCCGTGCATCCTTGAGCGGCCAATGATAGACCATTCATCGTCTAAGGCCTAACTGGTTGTTTCTTCCGTGCCAATTCGAGTCCCGGGTGAGTAAACCTCGATCCACTTCTTGACCCATGGTCTGACTGATGCTAGGCATCATGTGGGGACCAGGTGTGGGACGTCGTGGGGGTCCCGGGATGTGGCGTCTTCAGCTTACATCACCGTGAGTCAGTGTTGGTACGTAGGGCAGTCCCCTGTACTCTGTCTGATACAGATGTTATTTTTCGTCGACTGGAGAGTCTACCTTCCAGTGACTTGTCCACTAGTCGTAGCTTCCTGCGCACGCGTGTGCGGACCCACCCAGGAGTGGTGGAGAGCTTGACCCGAGTGAGACGATTTTTAGGCTGGTCTCCGTGGGCCCCTAGTCTTTACCACCAGAGTCCGGTGGGGGGGAAAATCAGCCAGAGGACTGTGTACGTGCAAAATCGCACGCCCATATGTCCCCACTAGTCCAACAGCAACAACAAATCTTCAACAGAAGAGACCCTGGAGGACACGTCCTGTCCGGACCCTCAGAAGAGTAACCATGCCGACGTGAAGCCATCCCCGGAATCACAATGGCGAAGAGAAGTCAGCCCTTGGAGGACACGTCCCATCCGGACCCTCCGAACAGACAACTTGCTACCGTGAAGCCATCTCCGGAATCACAGCAGCGAAGAGAAGCCAACCCCTGGGGAAGCTCACTGCTCGTGGACCCTCGAAGAGAACCAAACGGATCGTCAATCGAGTCCAGAATAAGCCATGGAATTCACTTCGAACGAAGTCCAAGTGCCCTCAATGGCACACCCCCTGGTTGCCCTTCAACGGCACACCCCATGTGCCTTCACCGGCACACCCACAAACCCATCCAAAGAAAGCCCAGCGTAGCCTTCGACGGCACGCTCCAAAGTGCCCTTCAACGGCACACCCAACAGGCCTTCAATGGCACACCAAAGTGCCCTTCAACGGCACACCCAACAGGCCTTCAACGGCACACCAACAGCCCTTCAACGGCACACCCAACAGGCCTTCAACGGCACGCCCCTGTTGCCCCTTCAACGGCACGCCCCTGTTGCCCCTTCAGCGGCACACCCTAAAGCCCTCAGCGGCACACCCTGTTGCCCCTTCAACGGCACGCCCCTGTTGCCCCTTCAGCGGCACACCCAGCAGGCCTTCAACGGCACACCCTGCTGCCCTTCAACGGCACACCTCCTGGTGCCTTCAGCGGCACGCCCTGTCGCCCCTCCAACGGCACACTGCAAAGCCTTCAACGGCACGGCCCCGTGCCCGTCCGACACGCAAGATCTGGCGCCGCCCTACGAGGATCTTTGGCGTGCAGTGGATGGGTTGACGTGTCGACCAGAGACCTGGGCACTTGAGTGGCCCCCCTGTCAACGAAATAATGGGAGGTCAAATCCCCATTAATGCAGCCGTTTCCCGCCCTCGTCACCCACGTTCGAAGGGGCCGTATGCCACAGGGTATAAGATCTACCCTGCACCGCTGAACAAAAGGGGGGGACAGAGAACGCAACAGAGAAGAGAAGAAGAGGCAACCAGAGCTCCGGAAGAGAAGAAGAGGAAGAAGAAGAAGAAGTCCTCCCTTGGATTCTTTCCCTTCTACCATCACCAGCAGAAAGAGTAAGAGAGAGAGAGAGAGAGAGAGAGAGAGAGTGACGTAGCTAGTGGGGTGGGGAAGAACGGGGCTCTGTTGCCCTGGCTCAACCCCAACCCCCTTCTTCCCTTCTCCTCCGTCTTCATCTTCTTCTTTGCTCCTCTACTGTAACCCCCACCTCTCTGTATGCATGAATAAAGAGTTTTGGACCCTTTGGTCACCTCTGCCATCTCTTTTCACCGGATCGGTACTTGTGTTTGGTGGTTTTCTCCCCCTGTCCCCGGGCAGTGTCTTCTTTCCCTCCGGCCAAGGCAAAGATTAGAGGCCCTGTAGTCTCCTCCCTCATCCCTTCCAGCCCATCCTACCCAGCTACCCCTTGGTCTTCCACACCCCCTGGCCCCTTCAGCGGTACAGCCCCTGGCCTGCATAACGTACCCCCCTTCCTTGGCCCCTTCAGCGGCACAGCCCCCAGCCTGCACAACATAACCCCCCAGTTACCCCTTTCAGCGGTACACCCCACCTTGGCCCCTTCAGCGGCACAGCCCCTAGCCTGCATAACGCAACCCCCTAGTTGCCCATTTCAGCGGTATACCCCCCTTGGGTCCCTTGACCGACACACCAGCCCTAGCCATCAGCCCCAGCACCCTTAGCCTGTGCATTGGCCCTCTCTACAAGGATCTGGAAGCCAAGAAGTGGGTCCGGATCGGCACCTGGGGCGACGCTGAGGAAGCACGCAAGGTCACCCTCGAGGCGATCCAGGTCGCGCCGGTTTTTTGCAGTTCGGCCTCGACTCGGCGCACCACGGCCGCAAATCCGGCTTCGCCGCCGGTCGGATCGGACTGGGCGGTGCGGTTCACATTGGCAAATTGAATGGAGCGTTGAACAGAATACGACGACACGCCCCCGCCGATCGCGGTGTTCGCGTAAAAACCGCTCGGGCCAGGTTGCCAGGCAGCGTAAACGCCGAAGCGGGCGCCATTCATTTTGGTCAGGCTGCCATTCGCGATGGCGATCCTGCGCGAGCTGCTCTGACCGACCCCATCCCCACCAGAGAGGAACCACCCCGATGGGCCACCACTCCCACCAGCGTCCGCACGGCCTCCGCCCCGTCCCGTCGCCCGCTCCTCGGCCGCTGGGCTACGCCCCGACCCAGTACCAGCAGCAGCCGTTCGGCCAGCACCGCGGCGAGCAGACCCAGTACCAGCAGTTCCAGGGCGGCTACCAGCCCCCGGCCCCGCCGCAGCCTCCGGCCGGCCTGGGCGGCCCCGCGCCGATCCTCCCGCGGCCGCGGAAGCGCTGGCCGTGGGTCGTCGCGGCGGTCGCGGCGTTCCTGTTCGTCGTCGTGCCGGTGCTGGGCTCGCTGGGCAGCTCGGGCTCGGGCAGCTCGTCGCCGACGAGCCCGGCCGCTGGCGACTCCCCCTCGCCGAGCATCACCCCGACCCCCGCCGTCCCGGCCGCCCCGGCGCCCGAGCAGCCCGCCCAGGCCGCTGGCACCGTCGACGACGGCACGTACGAGGTCGGCCCCGACCTCGCCCCGGGGAAGTACAAGACTCTCGGCAGCGACGACGACTCGATCATGGGCTGCAGCTACTACGTGGAGGGCACGGCTAAGTTCGGCTACTCCAAGGGGCCGGGCGTGGTGACGCTCAAGTCCGGCGAGACGGTGACGTTCTCCGGTGGCTGCACCTGGACCAAGCAGTAGCCCCGACCTCGCTCGGGCAGCGGTTGGGGAGCAGCTGCCCGAGCGATCCACCGATCGGGCCGGACGTCAGGACGCCTGGTGTCCGGCCCGATCCACTACCGTCCCACTTGTGCGCACAAGCAGCGACCCGCTCGTCCTGGCGGTGGTCAACCTCAAGGGCGGAGGCGGGAAGACCACCACCGCCGGCTACGCGGCCGCCTCGCTCGCCGAACGGGGGCTGGCGGTGCTCGCCGTGGACACCGACGACCCACCGCTGCTGAGCCGCTGGCACAAGGCCATCGGGCCGCAGTGGGACTGCACCGAGCTGCCCGCGGCCGACCTGCACGAGCGCCTGCCCGGCATCGTCGGCGGCCGGTGGGACGTGGTGGTCATCGACACGCCCCCGACTCGGCACGCTCGCCCCATCGTCCTGTCGGCGCTGCGCGCTGCCTCGCACGTCATCGTCCCGGTGAAGCCCCACACCGCCGACCAGTGGCTGCTGCCCGAGATGCAGCGCCTCCTGGACGACGCCACCGAGCTGGGCGCCGAGTTCGAGCACGGCCTCCTGCAGGTGGACGTGGACGCCCGCGCTGGCTCGGGCAGCTACTTCGCCCACCGGGCGATGCTGGACGGCTGGCGGGTGCTGCGGGCGCACGCCCCGAATCACGAGCTGATCAGGCAGGCCGTGGGCAACCCGATCGAGAGAGCACGCGCGACCGGCTACGGGTGGGCCGTGGCCGAGCTGCTGGAGCTGGAGGAGTAGATGGGCGCCAGGGATCGTCTGGAGGCTGCGACGGCGGCGCGTGAGCGGCTGGACGCGGCGGGCAGCTCGCCCGACGGGGTGGCCCCGCCGCGCACCCGCGCGGTGCGCACCGACCCGATCCGGTCGACGGTGGACCTGCCCCCGGTGCACCATGACCAGCTCGCCCAGCTCGCCGACGAGTGGTCGGTGGAGCTGGGGCTACCGATCGGCAAGCGCGGGGTGACCCGCAAGGACGTGCTGGAGGAGCTGGTGGCGCTCGTGCTCACCGACGAGCTGGTGGCCCGCCGGCTGCTGACCCGGCTACGCGAGCGGCCCCGGCTGCGCCAGCAGGCTCGTCGGCTGGAGCGCGAGGGCCGCTGGGAGAAGTTCGGTCCCGGTCGCCCAGCGTAGGACAGGCGCCCGCCCTACGCTGGAGGGACGGGCATGCTGGAGGAGACCGAGCGTCCCGCACCCCGAGGAGGGCATGTCCCGCAAGGGCTTCCCTCCACCGCTGACTGCAGCAGCCGCGGAGTCGGCGGGCTCTCGGTCTCCTCCAGCGCGCCACGTCCTGACGTCAGCTCTCCTGACGTCAGGGCCGATAACCATCCTTATGACAGTGCCGACGTGCGGCGCGGGTAGCTCGGTCAGTCCCCGTTGCGGGTGTTCCAGACCGCTGGCGGCTCCAGCGGAGGCGGGGTCGGTGTCGGCCCCGCCTGGGCGGCGCGCGGCGGCGCCGGGCAGCTGGCGTTCGCCGAGCACGGCAGCGATGGCGGCGCCTGCCCCGCCATCCCCGCAGCACCAAGGGCATCGAGGTGTTCCGCGATAGCCAGCACTCAGCTTTGAAGGCTCAGGACCAAGTGCGGGCGGACCTAATTTGAACTCCCTCTCTCTCTCTTTCCTGTCGTAGACAAACGCCCCCCAGCGTCCCTTCTCCTTCCTTTCTCCTCCTTCTGCCAAGCGCCACCGCCGCAGCCGTCGTCGCCGCCGCCATCCTCCTTGCTGGGGTGAGAACGTGACCGCAGGAGAGCTCTCCTCCCCCTCCCTTTCTCCTCTTCCACCTCCTCTTCCTTTTCAGTTTCAGAGGACGGGGAGCCCTAACCTCCTCCGTCCCTCTTGCCTTCTTCCTCCTCTTCCCTCCTTTCTCTTCTCTTCTTCACCCCCCTTCCCCTTCTCTCTAGGACCGTGGAGGACAGCTGTTGGTGGTGCCGGGTAGGGGGGCGCAGGGTGCCCTGGGAGAGGGATGTCGGGCGTGCTGTGGGAAGGAGTGCCGGGCATGTCGGGCAGTGAAGGGCACAGGTGTGCCGGGTTAGGTCTTCGGGGCTCACTGGGTAGTGGGGGCACGAGTGTGCTGGGTAGAGTTGGGCACGAGGTGTGCCGGAGTAGGATGGCACAGAGTGTGCCAGGTGAAGAGGGCACAGGGTGTGCCGGGTAGAACTCCCCTGGGGCGTGCCGGGTGAGAGCGCCAGGAAGTGTGTCGGGTGGAGACCCCGGTGGGTGTACCGGGCAGGAGGCACGGAGGGTGTACCGGGTAGAGGCTTCAGGGAGTGTACCAGGCTGACAGGAGCTTCTTCCATCAGTGGAGCACCCGGTGTTGCCCTCAGGGCACACCGTGACTTTGTTGGGGCTATCACTCCTTGTGGACGTGCACCCGTGTTTTCCTTTATGCCTCTGGCCTAGGGAAAACTTTGCCAAATTTTCATCAGAAATTATCAACGTCTTGTTCATTTCAATTGAAGCATAGCCCCTTGCAGTCTTCTTCCCTTTTCTCTACTTGTGGTCTATTCTGACTTTGGATTTCTTGCACCTTGCAGATAAATGGTTGTTCCCAGTGGTTCTACTCTTTTGCCATGCCATACGGGGATGAGACTGTCATCAAGCCCGATGCAATCTATCCAGCCTGCCAGATGGCATGGGGGATCAGATTATCTTTATGTCTGGTCACCCTCTACTTGATCTACAAGGCGATCGAGGACATCAGCACTCATCAATTCCCAAGGCAAGCCTGGTATGTCTGCCCACTGCACTTCTTTAATGCGTGGGTCTACTCCTTGTTCCCCGAGTACGCTCCACACACCCTCCAGGGCAGGGGATTAGTTCTGCAAATGTTGGAATTCGCGAGTGCAGAACTGGGAACGATGTCCCTATAGCTATATAACATTTGAGGTCGATTGACGACAGTTCCCCAGGACGCGATGGGTACTATTCACTTCTGGACACTGGCCGCACATTCGAGTCCCTTGGCAAATAACAAGAGAGAGTGCAAGGACGACCAGGTGGAGAGATACATCCATCCAATTAGCCAGCAGACTGTAGTCCACCCGTTGTTAGAGCCGGAGCTCCGGGACTGGGCATTGTCCATCAGCCCAAGTGTGCTGGTCTTCAGGAAGGGGGACACCTTACTGTTAGAGCCATACTACCCCTTCCGTTTCGGGTGAAACTTCAGATATGATCAGCATATCCCAGTATACAGTGCACAATTTGCATTGTCTGTACGAAGCCTCCGGGGGAGCCTGACCGCTGAACATGCCAGAACCTGGTGGGACTTCTTCCATCAGACAGACAGTGCGACCTTCAGGGTGCCGGCTCCTGGCTTGGTTCCGCGAGTGATTGTGGAATACATAAAGTGGTGGAATGCCCAGACAGGCTTCTATCGGTTGTGCTGCACCGACTGTTGGGATGGGGTAGAAAGGAAATTCCTGAGCAGGCAGTGTGGGTGATGTGGGATGGACACGGGACCTGGGACTCTAGCTCACGGGCGTCCCGAGCGAGGGATGCGTGGGACCGTGTGCGGTTGAGAAACTGGCAATGCGTTGGGTAGTCGGCCCTTTCGTACTTGGATCGAGTCACGAGATGGGTCTCTCTCTCTCTCTCTCGCAGCAGTGATAAAAATATATGAGCTAGATTAACCTATCACATATAGCGGCATAAGAAAATTTACGAGTAAAGTAAAATGTCGAGAGAGAAGTGGACACGATACCTCCATGCTCAGGGCCTGGGGAAGACGATCCCGGCCAAATGCGGTAACTCCTGGTAATAAAATATTACAATAAGTTACAAAAATGATTTCTACTGCCCACTCCACGTAGGGAGGTAAAGGGCTACACAAGTGGGCCCGGGAGGACCGATCTTCGGTTGACGGGCAGCACTTTGATCACCCCGTCGGCGCGGTTCGGATGGCGCAAGCCGCTAGTTGTAGGGCCCACGTGCTAGTCAGCAGCTCCGAGTGGGCCCAGAGTGGTACCGCTATGACGGTGGCTCCTGGAGAGGTGCTCCCTGGGACGGCGGCACGCTGGTTCGTCTTGTGGAAGGTGAGTCGGCCCCGACCTCCACTTGTTGGAGGTGCCGTGTGGTGGCCCACGACCACCACCACGGCACCACCGCCTCCGTCGTCATGTGCAACAGCAGTCGTCAGACTCGTCACCACCGCACACGCGTTGAGGAAGAGCACCCCCTCTACCCCCGCGCGCAGGAACAGTAGACGAGCTCTGCTGGAGCTACAAGCCTGCAACGCCAAAAGGTGACGACTAGCCGTCCCCATTCTCCAGTGCGGAAGCCCCAAGATGGGGCTCCACCCACCGCCCATGGCCAAGGGCACATTCCACCCCGATCCGCACCACGCCGCCACGTGTGCTTCGCGTAGCCCCGGCGCCATGTATTCCTACTCCCACCCATCGTTCGGCTCACAAATCAGGCAACCCCTCCCCACAACCAGAGCCTTGGCCTCCCCACGGGGACTGCACATAAATAGCGGCCCCGGATCTAGCCACTGGCCCTCCCCGACCTTGTAGTCCTGCTCATCTCTTTCCAGGCCGCTCGAGTTCCTTTCTCTACTTGCACTCCCCGCTTCCGTCCCGGGGAAGCTAGCTCGGCTCCCGATCTCCAATGGCTGCCGTCGCCGAGGCTACCCTCGTCACCGAGGCCGAGAAGCTCGCGAAGCTTCAGGCCGCAGTCGCAGGCCTCGACCAGATCAGGTGAGAGCAGCTCGTTCTGGTTCTCAGGCGGACCTCTGGCTTCCGCCACCTTCGTTTTTCTGGTTTAGTTGACTCAGATGTGTGCTTGGTTTTGTGGTCTCTTGCAGTGAGAACGAGAAATCTGGTTTCATCAGCCTCGTTTCGCGGTATCTGAGGTGTGAATTCCAGTCCTCTGTCTTGTGGTTTCTGGTTGTCGGAGTGGTTTGGTGCCTGTAATTTGAAGGCACTGGATGTTTTGCCTCCAATTCTCTCACTGTTTCGCGCTTGCTTTTTAGTGGAGAAGCACAGGAAATCGAATGGAGTAAGATCCAGACTCCTACTGAGGAGGTGGTCGTGCCTTATGATAGCTTGGCGCCTGTCCCAGAAGGTCGGTTTATACTCTTTAAGCCAAATAACGTGTCAGCTTTTGCAAAGAAAAGACGATTTGCTGCTCTTTTTGTTCATGCTGTCCGATTGAGTGTAAAACCTAGCTTATATCCATTCAGATTTTCCGTCAACGAAGAAACTCTTGGACAAGCTTGTTGTGCTAAAGCTCAATGGAGGTCTGGGAACAACGATGGGTTGCACTGGTCCAAAGTACGGCAATATTTCTCCCTTTGTCGGGCTTTCATGATTTTCTTGTTTTTCTTCATGGTGCAAATTTTTGGTTCATTGATCATTTGCCACGCTTTTCTTGTCGTGATTAGTTCTGTGATAATGTTGCATATGCAAATCCTGTACATTTCGTTCTTTTGGATCTCACGGTCAGTATATATTAGGGCAATGGAATTCACTGTGCTTTGTCGGAAGTTTTTAGTTTTTCTATAGAAGATTTCTAGCTGGTTAAGGGTTTCTTGCCTCTTCTTTGCATGATCTCACGTCAGCTGGTTAAGGTTTTCTATAAAAGAGAGTGATGAGAAAGTGTGAAAAATGTGAGAAGAAAGCGAGGAGAAAAATGACAAGAGTGACAAGAGAGGGAGATGGGAGTGTAATAGAGGATTGGAAGGGCCTAAGGAAGGCTTTATAACTTTCAAGAGTGACAAGAGAGTGAAAGAGAGGGAGATGGGTGTGTAATAGAGGATTGGAAGGGCCTAAGGAAGGCTTTATAACTTTCATTTGGCCCTTGCTAGCTGTTGCTAGCTGTTGGAGAACAGATATTAATGGTTAGCTACAGCCCCCAATGGCTAGTTGGTGGGGACTCGGATCATCTGGATTGGCCATTCCTCACTGGGTCTGACCTTTGGGTCGGGAAGTAGCATATTGGATTCGACTCAGAACAGGTCATACCCGATTGGACCAGTTGATGTGCATGACCCGGTTTGATCCTGGAACCATTATTTAACCTATTTGGGTTATTGAACATTTCATTTTTTTATTATAAGTATCAAGTGTGATTATTATAACTGTATGAAGTTTTCCATAGATGGAGTTTGCAGTCTACTTGAGACACTAAATTTTGGATCAATCAACCTCCACTATCTTGCTGTACAACTAGGATTGGCTCTGGATACCTCATTGAGTATTCTTAGCAAGTCTAGTCACATCTAGAACTGGTCGTTAACCTTTAAGTCATTTTCAGCTAGGGAGTATGCCAATTGAATTATCAACTTGGTCTCACCTATCCTAGAAATCTTACTATTAAAACTATGTCATTGTTTTGAAAAAGTTTCATGCCTCATGGTTTACGAAAATGCCAATTGTATATTAGAACATGATCATTTGATTCATCATCCTTCTATAAATTCATATCAATATTAACATTACCATGAATCCATGGACTACCAATATACGATCAGCCTAGTACCTGGAGGACCAAACCCAAAGATGCAAAGTTTTTGGCTCACTGTTTTCTATATGTCAGCCTTCCATCATTTGTGCAAAGTGCCCAGCATATACCAGTTTGGTGCATGATGAAAGATTGCCACCTAGGAGATGGCGACAGATGGCTGTGGGCCGTCGGCTCACCTTGTGCAAAGACCCACTTTGGCCCATTTGCTCCTTTTGGCCCACTTGAGCCTTTCTATTTTAGCTGAATAGCTTTTTCTACTTTGTTCAGCCCATGCTTCACAAGTCTTAGTAGCACTCGGCCCCCTTTAGAGCAATTCGTCCACGCCATTCAAAGTGTAGCAATGCTTTCCTTTGGGAGTCATCTTCTCAGAGATAGTTCCAACTATATCTTGTCTATTTTAGATGATCAGGAGGTTGACGGGGAGCTTAAGCAGGTAGATGGCGGCCCGGGAGTGTCTTGACGGATAATTTAATGATTTGTTCGGCTTCTGTCGCCCTAGTGGTGGACGATGGCTTGTCGAGTAGCAGCTTTACCGGAGAGGCATAGCCAGGTGTGACATATTGTGATGTAGCTAGCTCCTCCCGATGTACAATAGTATCGAGATTGATGGAACTGGATCTTCATGAAATCCTTTGAACTCTGGGTAACACTAGTAGAGATTTCATGGGCTTCGAACTTATCATCCTTTCTTCTGTACAACAATTTTTCAGGTGTCAACAATACCCCGAGCCCTCTGGCACCATCTTGATGCTAGGCGAAGCTTTCCCTCTGTCTGTGAGGCTTTGAGTGACGTTTCACCGAATGGGAGCATGCCCTTCGCGCCCTACAGTAGAGCTCTACAAAAGAGGATGAGGAGCAATCCCCGTTCTCTGCTGACATTTTGGAGACAGAAATCTCACCGAGAGTCTCCCTGCCGACCTTCAAATTCTTTAACTGCTGGGGCAATCCGGCTAATCACTACGACAGCTTCGATGTCCTCATGACTATGCATGGGGCATCCGACGCCGTCAAGGGCTGAGCATTCGTGGCCACTCTGGTCCAAGGTTCTCAGGCCTGGTTCCGAATGCTCGCCCCTGGAAGCATCACTAGCTTCCGATAGTTCAGGTGACTATTCAAATTAACTTCGTCGGTAGCAGCCCTCCGAGGCTAGTTGCGAGATTGTTGGCACTCAGGAAGGGCCAAGGGGAAAAGCTACGGGCCTATATCATCCGTTTTAGAGTAGAGGCCCTGCGCATCCCCTGACTGGACATAGCCTTTGCTATCGCCACGCTGGCAGGAGGGACCCATGATGAGAGCCTCCAGAGAGAACTGGTGCTCCATCCCCCCTCCTCCCCACCGATCTAGTAACCGTAGCGCTGCGCCATGCAGTGTGCGAAGAGGTCCTCAATGCTTGCCGAGATTCGATGAATTTGGGACGAGAGGGGGAGAAGAAGCAGTCATCCGAACAAGCCCCGGGGTAGGGGAGAAGGAGGAATCGAGAAGGCGACTGCAGAGCCAATGAAAGCCGACCCAAGACACTGCAGTCGTCGGAAGCGCTGCCAGTTCCATAATGACCATGGCTATCATACTAGTGATTCACAATAGCTCAAGGACGAGATCGAGAGTCTCATCTGCCAAGGACACCTCTCCCAGTACGTGGCCGAGCAACGTGAGGACCACATGTTCCCCCCAGAAGAAATCGACAATCCCCCCCGCGGGGTCCATATCAACGTCATCTTGGGGGGATCGGCTTCTGGGGGGATAGCAACCGAAGAAGAAAGCATCACGCCGAGTGAGCCAATCGAGCCTTCGAGCCTCCTAGAGCTCCGCCTCTGGTGAATGATCAGCAGGCTCTGGTCTTCTCCGACCAAGACCTGGAAGGGGTGGTCACCCTGCATGACAACGCTCTTGTAACCTCGACCACCATAAATCATTGTAACATAGATAGGATCCTATTGGATAATGGCAGTGCCCTCGACGTTCTATCGTACAAATGTTTCCTGAAGATGGGTGAAAACCTGTTGAGAATGCATCTGATTCGAACTTTTCTCTGTGGGTTCAATGGCTAGCCAACTTATCCCAAGGGAGCCCTAAGCCTACCCGTTACCCTCAGCACCCCTCCTAAGGCTGTAGCATTTATGGCAAACTTTGTTGTGGTTAAGGGGATGTCGGCCTATAATGTCATTTTTGGCCGAGGTATCATTGGCCGAATAAAGGCAGTGCCCTCTACATACAACTAGAAAACATAGTTTCCCACTAAATTCGGCACAGGGGAGGTCTGAGGTAACCAGGCAACAGCTAAAAGGTGCTATGTAATCTCGGTAGAAGTCATAGAGCTAGAGGACAAAAATAGGAGGCTTGGGGTGATCGAGGACAAGGCGGTAGTAGGCAAACCCAGTGGGGAGCTACTGTCAATCTTCCTCAAAGATGACTCGGCCTTCGAGGTTAAGATCGGAGCGGATTTAGCACCGGAAGTGCAAGCTCAATGCAAGGAATTTCTTTCAGAGTATGTTCAAATTTTTGCATGGTCTGATGAGGATCTTCCCGGGATTCCCATGGAGATAGTAATGCATGACCTCAATCTTGACCTAACAGTGAAACCAGTTCAACAACGAAAAAGAAAGCACGCCCCCGAGAAACAAGCGATCCTTAAAGAACAAGTCAATAAGGGGAAGAAAACCGGGCTATTCAACCCGGTCCTCTACCCAACTTGGCTCGCTAATGTCGTCTTGATGTCAAAAGCTTCAGGTAAATGGTGGATATGCGTTGACTTCACCGACCTCAACAAAGCCACTCCGAAGGACTACTATCCATTGTCGAGCATCGACCCATTGGTCGATTTGACCTCAAGCAATAATTTTCTCAGTTTTCTAGATGCCTATTCTGGGTATCCCCAGATCCGGATGAACCCTGAAGATGCCGAGAAGACTGCCTTCATTACTGACTTTGGAGTGTATTGCTACACCCGAATGTCATTCGGGTTAAAGAATGTCAGAGCGACTTATCAGAGGCTGGTCAATCAGATCTTCAAAAGTCAGATCGGGAGGAATGTCGAGGCCTACATTGATGACATGCTTGTCAAATCACCTAAGGCCGAAGACCATTTTGCTGACCTGGTCGAGACCTTCAGCACCCTCCAGAGGTACAATATGAAGCTTAACCTTGTCAAGTGTGCCTTTGGAGTCAAATCCGGGAAGTTCTTGAGTTTTCTGATGACCCACCGAGGGATCGAGGCCAACCCCTAGAAAATCCAGGCCATTCTGGATATGCAGCCACCCGCATGTGTCAAGGATGTTTAATGCCCGATGGGAAGGATTGTTGCGCTCAACCGCTTCTTGTCCCGAGCGACAGAACGATGCCTACCTTTCTTCAAACTATTGAGAGGACCAAAATTAGCATCCCCTAGATTCACTTGGGATAGTTAGTGTAAGAAGACTTTTACAAAGCTTAAGGAATTCCTTGCATCACCCCCGATGTTGTCAAAACCTGTGCTAGGAGAAACTCTATATCTCTACCTCTAAACGACGCCTTCCACAGTAAGCTCGGTCTTAGTTCAAGATGACCAAGAAGTGCAGAGGCCAGTTTATTACATCAGCAAGGTGCTCCTTGAGGCTGAAAGGAGATACCTCGCAACCGAGAAGCTTGTGCTAGCATTGGTGACCTCAGCTAAGCGCTTCGGCCTTACTTCCAAGGGCACTCCATCGTGGTGTTGGCCGGTGAACCCTTAAAGAAGATTTTGGCCCTTCCCAAGACTTCTGGCCATCTCGTCAAATGGGTAATCTTGCTCAGAGCCTATGACATGTCTTACCGAGCCCGTACAGCCATCAAGGGACAAGCTCTCGTAGATTTCATTGCAGAGAATGTTGTCCTGCCCGAGGAGATACCCCACCTGATGGTCGGCCCGACTTGGGAACTTTTTGTGGATCGATCTTCAAGCTTGACAAGCAGCAGTGTCAGCATCTTCCTCACATCCCCGGAAGGAGTGGAGCTGCAATATGCTTTGAAGTTCAAATTCCCGACATCCAATAATGCCTCAGAGTACGAGGCCCTAATTTCTGGGGCCAGGATGGCAAAACGCCTGGGAGCAGAGTAGGTCAAAATTAATCTACACCGACTCTCAGTTAGTCGCTAGCCAGATCAACGGAGACTACGAAGCTCGGGAGCCACAAATGATCAAATACCTTCAACAGGTAAAAGAGATAGCCCGACTTTTCAAGAGCTTTCAGGTATTCCAGATAGCTCAGGAAGAGAACTCCCGAGTAGATGCCCTCTCTCGCCTGGCCTCTTCGATCAGCTCAGAAGGGACTCGATCGATCCTCCTTGAAGAGTTAGAGTGACCTAGTGTGGAAACTGAGCTTATGGCCATCATACAAACATCACCCGACGACTTGAGAACCCCATACGTGGCCTGGTTGAATGACTCTCGGGAACCAACCGATCCTCGGGAAGTGAGGAGATTGAAATATCAAGCTCGACAGTTCATCCTACTTGATGGATCTCTTTACAAACGATCCTTTGTCGGCCGCTCCTCAAATCCCTCAACACCTCGGAAGCTCTCCAAGTAATCGAGGAAGTACACAAAGGAATTTACGGCGCGCACCAGGGAGGGAGATCGATCGCAAGGATCCTATTGCTCCAAGGCTACTGGTGGCCCACTCTCCAGCATGATTGCTCAACGTACGCTCAGAATTGTGATCGTAGGTAGCAGTTCGACCACCTAATCCACCATCCAGCCTTGGAACTCATAACCCTGACCGAGCCTTACCCTTTTGCTCGATGGGGGATCGATATCTTGGGTCCGTTTCCAATGGCCCAGGCTCAGAAAAAGGTTTTCATCTTCACCACCGACTACTTCTCCAAGTGGATTGAGGCTGAGGCTTCTACGAAAATAACGGAAGCAGTGATTTGGAGCTTCGTGTGGAGGTAGATCATCTATCATTTTGACATCCCCTAAGTGATTGTGAGCGATAACGATCGGCAATTCAACTGTGCCTATTTTAAGAATAGGTGCGTCAACCACTTCACCTCAGTAGCCCACCCTCAGGTTAACAGATTGGTCGAGAATGCCAACAAAATGATCCTCAAGGGCATCAAGACTAGGCTCGGGAAAGCTAAGGGTAATTGGCTTTGCTAGAGCCTCCATAGGCAAAACTCCATTCCATCTAGTATATGGCACCGAGGTAGTCATTCCACTTGAGATCGATATCCCCTCTCTTCGGATAATCAACTTTCTGCCCGAGCCCAATGAGCAGAAATTATTGGAAAGCTTAGACTTGGCCGAGGAAGTACGTGAGGTGGTGAGAATCCAAACAATAGAGTACCATCGTCGCATGACTCACTGCTATAGCGCCCAGGTCTGGGATAGAAAGTTCCAACTGGGTAAGGTCGAAGCCTCTCGACCACTAGAGGTGGTGGGGAAGCTAGCCCTTAATTGGGAAGGCCCCGACTGAGTGGTCGAGTCACTCGGAAAAGGGTCTTATCGGTTGTCTACCATGGAAGGGAAACCAATTTCCTGGACTTGGAATGCTACGACATTGCGTAAATTCTATTTCTGACCCCCTCCATACCTGTAAGAAGTCAATTGAGATAGCAATCCTCATTTAAGTCATGTACACATGTTTTGATGCTGCTAACATTCTTGATAATGATAAATACATGTGCATCAATGAGTGTTTGAATACTAAAAAGAACAGGTCTCAATGGATCTCAAAAGTTCTTAAAGCCAAATCAAGTCAGCAGATTTCACGCTAGAAGTATAGCAATGGCAGTGGTCCAATCAGTGGATCAAGAGCAGTGGCACAAGAAGTTTAGCTGAAGCAAGCAGTACAAGATCAACCATTGTTCCAGCTTAAGAGTGAAAAATTGGTTTGCATAGAGAAATCTAGTTAAGAAGAAGAAAAGCTATAAGAAATGTTGACTCCAGATCAAAGTGGAGCCGACTCGATTACTTTTTGTCACTATTTCGCAAAGGAAATCATCACTCGCCAGCTGAAGTATCTAACGGTGACAAATACCCTGTTATGGGTGACAAATATAGCTTAAGGGTGACAAATATCTCCTTAGTGATGACAAATACATTGGCTTGTAAAAGAAGAAGAGCTGAAAAGAAGAAACGTTCCAAGTGGCGTCAAATCAAGAAGGCAGTGGAGTCGACGACAGAGTCACCACTAGCAGAAGATTCAAAGGCGACGGCCACAGTTGCATAAGGGTGACAAATAGATGGATAGTGATGACAAATAGTTAGGTAGTGGTGACAAATAGGTACCTAAGGGTGAAAAATGCATCACTAAGTGTGAACAATAGGTCGCCAGGCTAAAAGCTTTGAAGGGCGTAGAAGCAACGATGACGCAGCAATAAATAGCGTCAACGCAGTCAGTCAAGGGTCAAGGCCATCAGCCAACATGCCAGCTGAAGCAAGAAGCATAGTCAAAGTTAACTTTAGTCAAAGTCAATGTCAGTCAAAGAGACCCAACAAAGTTTAACTTTTAGTTGACTCAAGTCATGAGGATGCCAATCAAAGTTAAAGTCAACTCTTTCAACTATAGTGATCCAGTCAAAGTCAGATCTCAGCCAATGTCAAAAAGTCACACTCAAGACACTCAAGGTTTCAACGATGAAGATCGTCACACAAGGCAAACAAATAGAATAGTTAGGGTGTAAAATACCCTACTAAGGGTGACAAATACCCAACTATTAGTGACAAATAGCTCACCAAGGGTGAAAAATGGGTTGCAGCGTCGAAAACATGAAAAGTGAATAAGAAGAGTCGACTCAAGTGGCAAATGGAGTCGACTCCATCAAGAAGAAAACTCTACAAGAAGTATTGGTCAGCTGAAGAAGCTAAGTGTGACAAATAGAAGAACAAGGGTGACAAATAGATAAAGGCGATGGCTGAAAATCAAGTGGAAAGCAGCTAAGATGACGGCTCCTGTATAATGGGCAACAGGCCTAAAAGTTTTGGAAAGCATAGAAGAAGCGTCGACTCCATGAAGCCTTAGAGTCAACTCCATGTACAAGAAAATCCACAACAACAGAAGGAGAACATTAGCGACGGAATAAGGGTGAAAAATAGATAGCTAAGACTGTCAAATAGCCTACTAAGGGTGTAAAATACCTTGGTAAGACTGAAAAATAGCCAAGCTTATGGAAAAGCTAGAGCCACCTGTGTCTTGCTTCTGCCACACGCCTAAGGGCTATGGCCAATCATTTGTTACGTGATCTGAGGTGCTCTGTTAAAGGAATATTCTCTCTCCGGGACACGTGGACAAATGAGAAAATGGAAGAATAATCTTTTCTTATCCAAAATAATTTCGGTGCCTCTATTCAATATAAGGGTGTCTTCCTTCGGAGAGGAAAGTGTGCTTGCAGAAGAATATAGTGTGCTGCACAAGAAAGAAGCCGAGGAGAGCTGGTGCGAGGGCTGCCAAGCAGAGAAAAGAAAAGAGAGAGTACTGCATGAGAAGAGAAGAGAGTTTGAGAGAAGAAGAAGAAGAAGAAAAGAAAATAGAAAGAGAGAGACCGTGAGATGGAAGCTTGAGTGCAGCCTATGCTTCATTGAAGACTTGATTGTGTATGGCCTCTGGATCAGATCCAAGCCATCCTACTCCTGTGGAGCTATATCTTTTGTTTTCTTCTTTTTGGTTCTCGTTTTTCCTTTGGTTCTTCGAGCAAGCTATGAGGCTTTGCTGTAAGAGGATTTGTTCCTCTAGATAGCAAGCTGTGAGTCTCAGCAGATCGCAAGCTATGAGGCTCAGCAGATAGCAAGCTGTGAGGCTTAGCTATGTAGCAAGCTGTGAGGCTCAGCGGTTCAAGTTGTTAGTCATTGAAATCCTCACTCTAGTTGAGTGGGGGGGTGGACGTAGGTCTGTTTGGTGCGGACTAAACCACCTAAAAATCCCTTGTGTCCAGTGGTTTATTTGTGTGATTAGTTTGCGCTAGATGTTTGCTTAGGCTCGCCTCTCTCGCATTCATTCTGTGTTGCATTTGTTTTTACATGCTAAATGTTCTAGAGTAGTTCTAATTGAAGCATCACTATTGAATTGGCTTTTGAATTGTTGGCTTTGACTGAACAGTAAATTGCTTGATTGAATTCTGCTTGACGGAATTGTTGCATACGTTTGTGTGAGTGTTGTCCAGATTTAGTTTTGTTAGGATGACAGTCATGAGAGTGCTGAAAGTTGTAACAGCAAGGATCCACGTGCTAAAGGGAAAAGAGCACGGAGCTATGGACAGGAAACCCTTACGGAAAGCAAAAGAATGTGTAAATCAAATGACAGGGATCCACGTTCAGGGTCCTATATCAGAGAAAATAGTTCATTTATGAATTGGATATCAAGTGTTACAAAGGGCTTGCTTAGATCTGATCATGCGGATAAACATTCTTCTGGGTTTATTCCTCATCCTGTGCCAAATGCACCAAGTAATCTCTTCCGATGCCCCAGGTCAAATGATAGTGTCCATAATGCTGCCTGCAGAGGTAGGGGTTTTGGTTCTATTTTTCAATCCTTGTACTGCCCTACGTCAGGAAAATCAACGAAGACCATCAGTCCTGACTACAAAGAAGAAAATGCTGACTTTAAAAAGCTACATTTCAATGATAGACCAGCTGGAAGTGTGAACGAAGTTCTTATATCAAGTATGAGAAATGACCAGGGCAATTATCAATTTAGAGAACCTTCTCTGGCTGTGCCAAGTATTTCTGCAGGAAACTCACCTATTCAAGAGAGGATGAAACACAACATGGAGGAGTATTGCAATTTGTGTAATGTGGGATCATCAAGCTCGTCTTTTCAAAATGGTTCCGCTTCTCCTTCTGAAGGCAAAGACATTGGTAAACTTGGCACTTTCGAACCGAACAAGTTTTCAAATCCGTTCATAAAAAACAAGGCTGATAGATTTCCTTCTACCTTATGGATAACCAGGTTCTTACCAAAAGTTGCTGCACTGACACCATGTGAGAAGGTTACTGATGATTCTCCCAAGTTTCTTCATTATTCTCAAAATGAAGTTGTTTCTGTCAGGGACTGCAGCAGTTCAGAGAATGTTCATAGATCATCAGATGATCTAGGACCTTATATTAGTGATTACAGCAGTCCCATGGAATGCAGTGCTTCCAAGAATGTGGACATGGATATCAAGACCAAGTTTATGTTAAACCCTACATTACCATCTCAGACATTAAAAAGGTTGGAGCCAATGACGACAGTCTTTGCAAAGAGATTGGATGCTTTCAAGAACATCAGCACTTCAGAAGTTCAGGATGATGTAAGTCCTGAAAGTGCAACCTGCTTCTTTTGTGGGAAACATGGCCACCGAATAACAGCCTGCTTGGATGTAAATGAATCTGAGCTCGAGGATCTTATGCAAAAAATGAACTCATATGGAAGAGCAGAAAAATCATCCTGCATATGCCTTCGCTGTTTTCTGCATGATCACTGGGCTGTTGAATGCCCATATGCATCCTTCACCCACCATCATATGGGTCATAATACTTGTGATATAAATCCCAATAATTTTGTCAGCAAAATCAAAGCTTATGGAAGTGATACTCCTTTGATCAGTGATTATGATATTGGGACGTGTAGCAAAGGTGATGATGGGCAAGGCCAAGTTCTCAGTGCACATGGGATTCCTTGTGGGGAAATATCAGGGACTGTAACCGGGGTCCGAACAAGCATCAGCATGGACATTCTTGATATTATCAACTTGAATGGGAGTGTGTTAAGCTCATATGTAGCCAAAGATGGGTTAAGGAAAAGTGAAGCAAAGGGGAAACAAATTGCTTCTTCCTCAACAACGATTGAGCCAACTGGCAAACCTTTGGTACAAATTATTGACATAAATGGTGAACCTGATAAGCAGTGCCTGATTTTTGAGAGAATAAGGAAGCTTCGCCTATCTCGCACTGAGATAATTAGGTAAGAGGAATGTCATGTTGTTGGAACATGCACTCACTGAACGATTCCTCCAGACAATAACATAGTGATTTCAAGTTAAAGTCTTCCCCTTCTTGTTCTGCTGCATGTGAAAACTGATGAAATAAGAAATCTAGTTCATGATATATCTTCCGGACTTTATTGGATCATAACATCAACAAAACATGAAGGGAGGGGCACATCTGTTTTGCCACCATAGCAAATTGCAAAGGTTGTTACCTTGACATTTAAAAATTAATCGAGGCCCACGAAGCTGGTTTCAGTTATGATTATTGATTTTTTTTTGGTGTACCCATGTAAATTTAAGCACTATCATTATTTCCTAAGTCGTCATTATCATCCGTCATTTTTACCTCCGAACGTGAGTATTCTTGCTAATTTCATCCATGATATTAAGGCATTAGGTGTTCTTATAAATCACATTTGTGCTATTGGTGCATAATAAATATTTGTATTATATTATAGTTGGAACCCTTTAATTTGGCTTTTGTTGAAAGAGATAATGAATTTCATTGTGACCTGGGGAAGAAAAATCCTCTGTTTATTCATGCATTCTCTTGCATAATGGTTGACAATCCAGTTATTCTTGTTTAGTCCTCCCATCATATCAGTAAACAATATCATTTGTATTCTAACCTCTCATCCTGGCTAGTTTACATCCTCAAATGATAAGCAGTTTCTTTCAACCTAAGATATCTTTCATTTCTATCCACACTGGACCAGTATCCTGCTTGATACTCATGTTCATTGTACCTCTTGATGTGCATTTCGAGGATCACAAAAATGTGATTTTCTATTTTTTGATATTTTTGAGAAAATTAGATTTTCTCTGTAACCCCCCTTAACCTTTTATCTCTCCCCATCTCTCATTTCTCACCCTCTATCCCTCTCTCTTCTCTCACGCTCTCTTTCTCCCCTCTCTTCTCCGGTAGTCGATGGAGTGAGGCAGGGGCGAGGTGGAGGCGGCGCGGGCGAGGATGCGGGTGAGGACGGGCGAGGACCGAGGCGGTGGAGGCGCGGTGAAGCTTGGGGGTGCGTTTGTGAGCCGACGAGGGTTTCGCGGTGATTTCTTCATGGATCGACGTCCATGACGCGTCGTTTCTTCGGTGGAGGTAGGGAGATGGATCCCCAGCACGTGTGCTTCCTTTCTCGCAATTTTGGTAGGCTACGATGAGCCGAGCGGGTTTATTTGAGCGATTTAGGGGAAAATCCATATTTTTAGGCATGTGGGCCGATTTACCGTTTCACCGTATTTTTGGCCGATCCGAGGCCGTAGATGCATGCTAGGGGTTGTTTGGGGGCTTCTCCCTTGTTTTCCCCTCTCCTGTGGAGGTATGGGGGTGTGGCAAAGATTTTTGGGATTTTCTGACCGTCCCGCTCACGGGACGGTGTGGCGGTCATTTCAGTGACCGTCAAAGTTGTGACACCCCAGTGTAGGTGTGTTACAGACTGTGACGCCCCACAGGGGTACGTCACAGGTCCCTGTAGTGTCGGCAGGTCCCCTAGTCATGTGACGACCTCACGATAATTCGTCACATGCTGTGGCGGCCTAGGGTTCGACCGTTACATCCGTTCTCATGTTTTTTGACCGTTGGTGGCTTGTGCATTGTAACGCAATAGGGTAGGCACGTTATAGCACTATGACGCCCCTCATTGTGAGCGTCAGGGTTAACACTGCCCATCGTCTAACGCCCTGAGGAAGGCACGTTAGAGCTATGTGACGGCCCTTGATAGGTGCGTTACAATTGACGTTGCCTGTTTCTCTAATGCCCCTGGACAGGTGCGTTAGGGTTGTGACGCCCCAAGCTGGGTGCGTCAGAGCCAGGGTGCCCTGTTCTTCTGACAGCCCTGTGTTGGAGCGTCAGAGTTGTTGTGGCGGTCAAGGTTTGGACTGTTACAGATTGTGATGGCTCAATGGTAGACCGTCAGGCACTGCGTTGCACCGAAGCGGGTCTTCATGTTTGCCACGTTCGTTCCGTGTTGCATGGACCCCTAGTCGACCCAGTTGGGACCCAGTGGTCGACTTGCAGTCTCATGAGTGTCCCAAACACCCCATGGGCTCTGTGTCCGTATTTTGAGGGTGTCGGGAGGACCGTGCTACCTCATTTAGCATGCCCGGGAGTTTAAGGGTCCAGGTGACTTCTCGTGTTTTGGGCTCCTGTGATACGCTTGACCGAGTCACTATGTGTCGGTGAAAGTGCGGCAAGGGTCCCCCGCACGTTGTGAGTTCCTTCGGAAAGAGGTCTTCGAGCGGGCCTTGGGTGAGGCCTTGGACTACCAGTCCAGTTGCCCAGCCTGGGGCTGGAGGTTTTCTTAGTTCCCTTCTTAGGGAATGATCTTGGTAGTTGCGAACTGCCCTTGAGTTATTGTGCCAAGGTTTCTGACCCAAGGGGTAGGGAGGATTGACGACATGACGCCGTTCCGTGCAACAGTCTTGACCCCGAGTCTGGTGACTCAAGGACCGTTGGGTGTAGTGCATCTAGAGGACTATCCTGAGTCCCGTGAGTTAGCATCACTTGGTTCTTCTTGGCTCTTACACAGTGTGCATGTGTGTGTATGTGTGTGTGGTTCTTGGAGCTTGCTCTCTCAGTGACTATCCACTAGTCGTAGCCTTCGGTACACGTGTACTGGCCTACCAAGGAGTGGTGAAGGGGCGACCTTGAGGATGATTTTTAGATTGATTTTTGTCGGGCCCCATGTCAGTCACCAGAGTCTGGCTAGGGGGAAAACCAGTCAGAGGCCAGACTTAGGACGCGTGGTCTATGTGTGCACACGTGGTTGGGGGCAGTAGGATGCACGCTGACGAGCGTGACCCCAGCTAGTCACTCACTTTGTGATTACTTGAGCGTGTCTGAGTCTTGCACCTGGGACGTAGTAGCTAGACACTTGTGACGTGGTGTAAGATGTCAGTGGATGCATCCGGTCGTTCTTCTGGGGGGTGGTACTCCTGTTCTGGACAGAGAGTAGTTGTCTATTTTGGTCATGCTGGTCGTTGGGTTCTGACTGTGTCATCGCGACATGTGTGTGCGGGTTTTAACGTCGAGAGACCGGTGTTGGAGTTGTTGGTACTCCTGTCACGTGAGACGTGACTCTCTTGTGTTTTGAGTTCTGTTTCTCGTCTGCGAGACATGGCTTTTGGACCGTTCCAATGTGTTTTTCTCGAGGTGGTGGCCAAAGGTGCTTGGTGGAGTCCACTGAGACCTCGCCGTGCCCGTGCGGGACTGTGTGGTCCTGGTTGGTTGTGCCTGCATGGGCAGACTTCCGTGGCAGGGTTGCCGTGAGCGTTTCCTCGGTAGGTCTGGTGTTAGCTTCACATTCCATTTTTATCTAGAAGCATCTTGAACTTTTGATGTTTGATGGAAGTTAGAAAAAGATTGATTCTTGTTCCATTGAGTCCAATGATTGGGCTTTGAGTGGTAAAAGTTGTTATAGTTCTTGGGGTATTGATGTTGGCATGGTCTATGAAAGTATGACTCATAACTGCCCCAAGTGTAGGATGGTGTCGACCTGTGTGGATGTGTGTGTTGACCTCTCCCATTTTCTACCCATTCAAAATAGCTTCTGGCTGATGGAAGTGTCGACCTCCTGTCACTTACGTGTCGACCTCTCCCCTGTTCTACCCATCTATAACGGTCTCTGTTTGCTCGAAGTGTCGACCTCCTGTGACCTAAGTGTTGACCTGATGGGGTATTTCTATCAACCAGATGGGGAGATGACCAGGAAGGTGTCGACCTGTCCTCAGGGTAGTGTCGACCTGTGCTGTTCTTTGGACCATTTCTATCCTGGGTTTGTGCAGACCTGGGCTGTGACTTGGTCAGCCTGTCTGGGATTTCTAGTCTACTCCCTTGAGGTTTCCAGGATTTTTCTTTATTGGCACTTCCATTTTTTCTTTTCCTTTGTTGTTTGCTTTCCCTTGGCTTTGACTAGGTTTAGTCTTTGAAGTTGATGCTTATGAAGATGAAATAAAAGTTATGGTTTTCATCCCAATTTACTTTTTCTTGGTGGGATTATATCCCAGTCCTTCCTTGTTGAAGTTCATTTTAGTTCCCAGTAATGTATTAAGATTTTCACTTCCGTCCACAAATTCTTCTAGGGATGTTTGTTTATCTTCCTGATCTTTTTGGAGTTTTTCAATATTTTCAAGAAGTTGATTGTTCACTTGTTTGACAGCTTCATATTTTTCATTATATAGCTTACTGTCATTAATATTACTTTACATTTTTTATTTTACTCCATCAACTTCATTTCTTAAACTCTCATTCTCAGCTTCCAAATCTTTCATTTCATTTCTTCCATCTTCTAAATTTTCAATCACTTTTCTAAGATCTTGGTTTTCAGATTCTAGGGAAGCAGTTTTCTCATTCAGGCTATGATCATGCACAGAGGTGTTAATTTTCTTCTTTAAAGCCTTATTTTCTTTCTTGTACAATTCATATTTATCCATGAGTTCAAAGTAAGCTTCCTCCCAATCATTTGTTGAGAAATGTTCAAATGGAGAGCTTACCTCACTTTCCTCATCTCCTTTGGCCATCAAGTATAAATCTTCCTTTTCTTATTCTGTGGAGGTGGTTTCTTCTTCCTCCTCCTCCTCATCACTCCACATGAAGACCATGGCCTTGTTCTTTTTGCCCTTCCATTTTGACATTATTTTCTTTGCTCCTTCTAGACATTCGGACTTGATGTATCCGGGTTTCCTACATGAGTAACAAATGAGCTTTTTAGATTTCTTAAAATTCTCAGGTTTTGGCCTAAAACTCTTCTTTACCTGAGGCTTCCTTTTTGTGAAGCCTTCACCTTCCTTTCTTAGGAACCTTCTGAATTTTCGAGCAAGCATGGCTACTTCATCCTCGTCTTGGTTGCTACTTGAAGATTCACCTTCATCAGAGGTATCCTTGTTACTTGGTCAGGCGTTTAGGGCCAGAGGCTTTTTCTTACTTACCTCTGCTTCCTTGTTCATCAAGTTCATCTCATAGGTCATCAGAAACCCTATGAGCTCATCAACTTTAGTAGTTGCCAAATCCTTGGACTCTTCAACTACTATAGCCTTGGTATGCCATGCAGGACTCAATAATCTGAGAATCTTCTTCACGATCTCTAGCTAGGAGTAGCATTTACCCAATTCTGTCAAGCTGTTAGTAAGCATTGTTAACCAAGCACACATATCTGAAATTGACTCATCAGGCTTTATTCTAAATTTCTCGTATTATGAGATTAACATATTAGCCTTAGTCTCACGTACCTAGGATGTCCCTTCATAAATTACCTCGAGATGATCCCACATCTCCTTAGTAGTGGCACATGTCGATAGTCTTGAAAATTCCACCGGGTGAAGGGAGCACTGCATTATGTGCTTAGCACCCCACTTCAATGTAGATCTTCTGATTTCCTCCTTGGTCCATGTATCTTCATCATCGGGCAGCTCATTGGGACCTTTGCTCACCACTCGCCATATTTCATGATCTTGGGCCCGAATAAATACCTGCATATGATTTTTTCAGTAAGGATAATTTGACTCAGTGAAAAAGGATGGTCTATTAATGGAATGCCTTTCAGGCATGTGACCCTTAGACACCATTTTATCACCTCTCTCGAGGTCGTTAGACCACATACAGAGAGACTAGCTCTGATACCACGTGATAGAATGTAATAAGCAGATCTATAGGGGAGGGGTGAATAGGTTAGCCCCTTTCTTTCGAGAATGATCTAAAGATAAAAACAATGCAGCTATGGAGGAGTAGAATGTGTCCCTGTGAAGCTAAGTGCAAGGATAATGATAAGAAAACATGACTAAACAAGCTTCTAGCATAGAGACGGGCAAGCATACAAACCACGAGAGATAGAAGATTTTAAGGTGGTTCCACGGTGCCGACGTGACACCCTGGTCGCGGTTGAGTCGCCACGCGACGAAGTCCACGCACTGGCGGTAGTAGTAGCCGAGCGGCGAAAGGCTGTAGCCCGCATCGCGCCACGGGTAGTCGTCGCCGGGCTGGCGCGGTCCGGGGTACGAAGCGAGCGCGCGGGCGTAGATCTGCTCGGTGCGAAGCTCCGCCTCCGAGGTCGCCGAGACCGCGTCGCGGCTGACCTTCGACATCGAGATGCTGGCCGAGACCTTCTCAGACTGAGCGTGCTTGTAACTGGTCGCGATGCCGGATGCGTCGCTGAAGGTGGTCACCCCGGCAGCGGCGGGAAGTGCAACAGCGAGCACGATGCCGGAGACGACGATGGTCGCCGCGAAGGCCTTGAGCGGATTGCGCTTGTCCGGCTTACGCGGTGGGATCGGCGCGGATGCAGCACTAATAAGAGGAGTGGCCGCGGCCTTCTTGATGGCCTTCTGGTCGCGACGGGAAAGCTTGGAGGTGCGGGGCGCCGCGCTTGAGGCGGGGCGTCGGGGTGAGTTCGAGGCGTCGCGTGCCTCGCGACGGGACGTGAACTGCGGCGGCGGAGGCAGCAGAGGAGCAACGTTCGCACCGGTGTTTTCCGGGGTTGCCGAGGTGCCGAGGAGGTCACTCAAGGGGTCAGGCAAATAGCCATCGGACTTGGGCTCATCGGACACGGGTGTGTACCTCCGGCGGGATGCACGTTGCCTGCCTGCGGGCAATTTCCCACGCTGAAGCCGAACAACTCCTTTCGAGGGTACCCGAGGCATTTTGATCTGTCACCTTGAGGCAACGAATTGGTAACGAAAAACCGCCCGTTTTGGGGGAATGTGTATCGATTCTCAGGTCGGCGTCAACCCCCAACTCGTTCTTAGGAAACATCCGGTCGGTCAATAGAATTGCGGCAGAAAGTAAGGACGTGGCCGTGCCAGCAGCAGACGCGACTGATCGAGTTCTTGCGGACCGCTACGCCCTCGAATCGGTCATCGGCCACGGCGGGATGGCGACGGTTTATCTCGCACGTGATCAGGTGATTGGTCGTTCCGTCGCGATCAAGCTCTTCACGTCGTCGAGTGTGGTCGACACCGGCCGGCAGGAGACCGAACTCGGTGTGCTCGCGGGGCTCAACCATCACGGTCTCGTGAACCTGTTCGACGCCGGTGTCGACGTGTCAGAGAACGGCCAGACGCACCGCTTCCTGGTGATGGAATTCGTTCGCGGAACCGACCTCGCATCTCGCCTCAAGTCGGGCCCGATTTCTCCTCGGCACATCGCCGAGATCGGCTTCGACATCGCCGAAGCGCTCGAATACGTGCATGCCAGCAATGTCATCCACCGTGACATCAAGCCGTCGAACATCCTGCTCGTCGACTATGGCAACGGGGCGCCGCGGGCGCGCGCGAAGCTGAGCGACTTCGGGATCGCACTCGGAGAGGACTCGGAGCGGCTCACTCGAGAGGGTGCGACGACGGGCACCGCCGCCTACCTGAGCCCCGAGCAGGCGGCAGGGCTTCAGATCACCACCGCGAGCGACATCTATGCGCTCGGACTGGTGCTGCTTGAGTGCTTCACCCGGCACGTCGAGTACCCGGGCACGATCGTCGAGTCGGCGGTCGCGAGGGTTACGCGAGACCCGGTCATCCCCGACAACCTCCCCGACAACTGGCGGGCGCTGTTGTCGGCCATGACTGCACGCAGGCCGGGCAATCGGCCGCAGCCGCGCGATGTCGTGCAGTCGTTGCGCCAGCTGGTCATCTCCGAGAGTTCACGGCACAAGGATCTCGACGCGGCACTGCTGCCCGCAACGGAAGAGGCCAATGACGAGGCGGTGCGGTCGGCGTACCTCGACACGTATCCAGACATGGCGCTCGATCGCATCACGACGCTGGCGGCCAGACTGTTCGGGGCATCCATTTCTGTCATCAGCGTTCTCGACAGCGACCGGGTCTGGCTGAAGTCGCACTTCGGCCGCGAGGTCGACCAGATCGTTCGCGTCGTCGATCTCACTGCACCCGGGCCGCTGCCGCAGGAAACGATCGTGATCGAGGATGCGCTCGCGAATACCGCAACGCTCGACAATCCGCTCGTTGCCGGGCCCGTGGGCATCCGTTTCTATGCGGGAGTTCCGCTGCGACGCGACGGCGGGGAAGTGATCGGCACTCTCAGCGTTCTGGACACAAAGCCGCACCTCGTCTCAGAGGGCGAGATCGCGAGCCTCGAAGATCTCGCGGCTCTCGTCGAATCGCAGCTGGACCAGCGCCGCGAATCCAACCGCCGCACTGCATCCTCAGACCACCCAACAACTCCCGACAACGCCGCCTAAAACCGCCGGGGTTTGTTACCCGCGCGCCCTCAGTTTGCCGCGGTTTGGTAACAAACCCCAGCGGTGCTTTCGCGCACTGCCGTAACTCATGCAGAAATTCGGACGCGGGGAGAACTTCCGCCAGTTTGCTGGGCGGCGGACTGACGTGGCCCAAATCTGCATGAGTTGCGGAGGGACTGGATGCATAACACCTGAAACCTGTGGCCCTTGAGATTAACACCGATTTAAAATCAATCAAGATAGGTCAGTCTTACACCAATTTCAGCCTATGCAAGTCGATCAAAATTCTGTTCTTCAGTTTCACTCAAAGGAGGGATTGGATTCTCTCCAATCGGATCGCACGAATCTACACAAGGTAATCAAACTTAAAAAAATAAATAAATCCAATGATCCCGGGCCTGCCCGACCCGGTCACGCAGTTATTTCACATTCGTGCCGGTACGTGGGCCCCGAGACCCGCAGGACCCAAGTGGCCACCGGGGACCCATCTCCTGAACCGGTAAGAGAATCCTAGATAGATTAAACTCGCCACCCCAGATCAGACAACCCGGGAGCATCGGGCCCACTACGTCAGAACATTCACATGACAACTCAAAATTAAAACAAGCCACAGCCACTCCCTGCTATCCCCCGTGGCACAATCTGTACCGTCGAAAACCCTCAACTGGCGAGAATGAAACTGTCTCCACCGTCCGATCAACAAAACCACAGTGGCAGCACGGTAAACTTAACAAACACCGCCGGCCTACCGTATACGAGTCTGCATCCTACACACACCCAATCGAGTCCTTGATCTGTGCTGCAGTGCGCCCGTCTAGGAGGAGGCAACTCTGTCAACGCGGCAATTTTCTATTGGTTGGGGACAATGACTCAAGGAGTGGGATTTCCAATCTTTTGAAACTGTAGACCCTGGTAATTTCGTGTTATGGGATATTATATATATATATATATATTACTGTTAATAGATGAGAACCTTGGGGAGGCGCAGGGGATGCTTCAGGGGATCCTTTAATTCTCCAAATGGCGTGCCCGCTGTCGCCTTCGCCGCTGCAACCCCCCACGCCGCCGGCGCCCGCCCCCCGCTGACGGCAATGGAGATCCCCGCGGGACCGGCAAACCCGCCGCTGACCCCCGCCGGCTATCTCCAGGCCGCCTCTGCCTCTCTCCTCTGCTCCTCCTCGCTCGATCTGTAAGCTCGCCGTGCGCTCTGCTTCATTTGTTTTTGTCGCCTTGTTGCTGGAGGTTGGGCATCCCGAGGGCTAGGGTTTTGGGCGGAGCTGGTTGGGGCCGGGATCTCGGCGAGCTAGCTCGCCGCTGGGAGGGGTGGTGTTAGGGTTTGTGGAGCGGGGTTGCTTGCGTTTGGATTTGGAGGTGGTGGCATGGACGCGCCGCGGGACGGTACAGGTGTCGAGGTTTGGTCTGATTTGTGGAGAGGTTGTTGTGGGATGAGGGAGGAATGCACTCTTTAGGTTCCTGGGACACGCGCGATCCCGCCGCGGTGGAGCGGAAGGGGTCGTTTTCTCTCGATTGATTGCCAGGTGTGGGTGCCTGCTTCCGTCTGGCATTAGTGGGAGGATCGGGAAATGGCGGACTCCCTCGATGCGGTGTTGGAATTTCTGAGAAGGAACAAGTTCACCAGGGCCGAGGCTGCTCTGAGAGGGGAGCTTAGCGGCCGGGTTGATTTGAATGGATCAGTGCAGAGGGTTGTTGCTGAAGAGAAAGGGAAACAGAAGGAAGATGGTGGCATGAATGATGGTGCAGAGCAAGGGTCATCAGGCTCAATAAGCGAAGAGATTTCGAACGAGCTTGTTGTCAAGGAGATTGAAGTTGGCAGCGTCATCAATAGGTCCAACAGCAAAAAAGGTCCTCCGTCTACTCAGGGTCTTGAGAATGCTTCCGTGGATCTTTATCCATGGTCCTTCAGTGGTAGTGATCCTGTTCCATTAAAGGATAGAGGTTCTATAGCCAACAACTTCTCAGAACTATCATTGTCGGGAAAAATGACGTCAGATAAATGTGACTCCTTTGCCCAGGACAAACTGGATTTGTTAGGGGAGCATAGACATGTTAGGTGCGGGTCAAGCAAAACCAAGATTGAAGTAAAGCATGGCAGCAGTCAGACAAGTGAGTCTAAGTCTAGTAAGGCCTTCTCTAACAACGATATTTCAGATAATCCATGGTCCAAAAATGAGGAATCATGGAGAGAATGTTCAGTGAAGACTTTGTTTCCATTTTCCAACGACGATGCATCCAGCAGTTATGACATTTCTTTGAGCCCCGGTGATGGTAAAAGGGAGAAAAAAAAGAAAACGAGTCGCGTCGATCGATCTGCGAGTTAAACTCAAAGTTTGAGTTCGGTGCGTGTGTCTAGTCGAGTTTGATTTTTAGGCCGGATTAAGAATCTACGGATCGAAAAAGACTTTACGACCCAACTCAAAATCAGGCCAAACCCGCAGACCTGTCGGACCGACCCGTTGACAATCCTAATTGAGTCACGAGTGAGTAACCATGCGTGGTTTGGTCTTTTACCACATTTAGATGAAAGTAACCACGGTCGGGATAAACTTCATTTCACACTTGCCAACGGAATGAACGAGATGGACTTTTTCATATAACGGCAAAGATCATAAGATCTTCTTGAAGCTGACGTGCAAGCGGCCGGGGATTGCCAGTCTGAATTGTCAAAGTCGTCGGCAAGGCATTGCCGCCGTTTTACGATAGTTGAAACAGATAACACGCCGAAGCGCTGAACAACACTCTACCAGGTAGTAGCTCCTACAAAGGAAGTGTGTGAAATGATAGAAATACCCTTGTGGTTATCTAATGACCTGAAAAAAGCATAAATGTAAAAATGTCCCATGGCTTTGAGAAATCTTGTAATTGGGCTTATAAGGCCCCCATATGAAGTTCTATAGGATGATTATCAATGGAATGCTTTGGGGATTACAAAATTACCCCAAACTTGCAGTAAACCTTGATATTGCCCTTCTCGTATCAAGTCCGCGTCAATGTCGAGGTTCTTGACTAGCCCGATGGACAAGATATGCCAAACCCCTCAACTTCTGCCAAACTACGATGAGCCCCTTAGCTAGTGCCAAACTGTGCCAAACCCCTCAGCTAGTGCCAAACTGTGCCAAATCCATCGACCAATGCTAGACTATGCCAAACCTCAAACAATCTTAAACTGCATCTAAATCCCACCCAATACAAACCTCGAGGCCCACATCTCCATCAGTGCCAAATTGTGAGTGTCCCTCAAACCCTTTCCTATGTGTAATTACTGCTGGTTGTGTTGGCATACCCTCAACGTCGTGGTTGATATCAAGGTTGATGACTCTTTCTTTTATGTAGTTAAATAAGGGTGTTCAGATTACGTCCGATGTAAATAAACACCAAATACAGTCAGTGGAGAAGTGTCCTACACTCGAACCCTAAATCGTCTGATAAATCCAAAACATAGAATTAAAACACACATGCTATTTAATCAGCTACAATGTGGGCCCATACCCCTTGGTGTTCGAAGAGCCAATTTTCGTGTCATAAGATAGACTGGCATGCCTGGTAGGACACTTTCAACCCTTCTTCTTTTTACCAAAGAAGAGTCATACCTATTTTTAGGCCATGATGCCTTTTCCCTTCTTACAGGAGAGGAAGAGGAGGGTTGCCCACGTTGCAACAAGCGATCAGCCAGCACCAAGCAACCTGCACTAAGCAATTTGTGCTAAGCAATAATAGCAAAATAGTGATGGCGACTATGACAGATCACTAGTCATCGCCTTGCATGCCAGGTGTAGGTACTTGGCTATCCCCCTGGCCTTCGGTGACTTTCCACTGGTCATCGACTTGCCCTGTTTCCTAAACATCATCCCCGTGGTCGAGGAGCAACTAGTCACACCAACCACCAATAAGGGCACTAAGCCCTAGGTTTTGGCAACATCAACTACTACCGAGGGCATCAAGCCCTAGGCCACTACAAGCTGAGTGTTCTTGATCTATGATATTGGTGCCGACTCTACCTCAGCTACATAAAAGAAGTAGCTAAGTGGTCGTAGAAGTAGAAGACTTGTCGCTACCACTTCCAACTCGGGCAAAATGGTGATCGTTAGAGATCTACATATGCAGCTCGATGACGGTGAGCCAATCAGGAAACAAGACCAATGTCCTGATAGTCACCACCTCCAACCACTTTGGACACCTACAACGAGCATGGGAAGATAGAGCAAAGCTCAAGAAAATTGGAGTACTGGTGCCAAACAGGGGGCATCCATGATGGTCGAGCATCAACGCTCCCAAGCCCAAGCGAGGAAGCAAACCCACTGAGGTATGCTAGCTCTGACTAAAATAAATCTGGGTCACCAAAGAAGAAGCCCAAGTTGTCAGGAGGGCTAGAGTAAAGAAGCCCTTCTGTATGTCAGATCCCCACCAAGCCCAATATCTAGCGTAGCGGTCGCCAGTAGTGGCCTATACCAATCAAGAAAAGAGTTTACAAAAAGCCCAGAAACCAAACAACTCTAGGATTATCTCGAACAGGTGCTAAACACCCTGTGGAAGCCCCTTTGTAATGGGTTTCCATCTTTGATAGGTTGGAGGTACCCGCCCGTCCTGAGAAGCATCCCAAAAAGAAAAGAATGGTGTGAATAATCAACTACACTGTCAAGGTGTTCACTTGAAACACCACCAACAAAAAAATCGGAGGGGTAGGCTGACAACCTGAATGATCCATTGGTACACCTAAAGAGGCCCTGCCCGCTAGCTCAAGCCTTGGTACCAGCAAACCATGCTAGCACAACCTCCTCTGACATGTAGGCACAAGGGAACCTCAGAGAAGTGCAACCAAAGAACACAGTGGTTGCGAAAATGAAGGCCAGGTGAGCAACAATGGGACAGAAGATGAGGTCCAAGATGTCATGCTCAAGGGACAGTTGAGAGAAAATCAACAATTAAAAGCTATCGTGGAAGAATTATTATGGGAAAGAGATCTGCAGCCCCAACTTGGAGCTCCCTCAAGATGGGCCCACTGTCGCCAATGCTTCGGCCGCAACCACAGGAGCTCCAATGACAGTGGAGTTTAGGACTCTGCAAGTGGCGGTCAATTATAACCACCCAAGATTTGGATACCGAGTCAGATCGATACCATGTAGATCCTACATCGCCACCCATGAGCTGGAAAGCTCAGAAGGGTTATTTCAAGTGTTGTGGTTATACATTAAAATTCTAAACAATAGTAGGAAAAAAGTTTACAAAGCTAATCAACTATTCCAGCAGAAATGAAGTTACATTTTTAACATAACATAACTGAACCATTTTGAGAATTAAGCTTTACACAAGATGTTCTTAAACCAACATTTAAGCACACTCAATCCGCATTTTGATTGCATTGACAGGGCATGAGATAGAAACTCAATTCTGGGTTTTGTTATCAACAAAATCATTTAGAGAGACTCAACAATCTCCCCCTTTTTGATGATAACAAAACTCGAATAGGAAAGTATACTAAGTGTGTTGAATAAGGAATCAGCTTCGTTAAACACATCCAACTCATGCAATCCATCTAGAACCATTTCAAGCATTCATATGCGCCCAATCATTTTGAAGTGAAATACAACCAATATAGGTGCCAATGTAAAGTGTATTTCATTCATTGAAGTTCATTTGACAAATTTCATGACATTGGCAAATTACATGGATATAGTACATGACTAGTGCATGACACAAAGACCGACAACAAACATGCAAGACGCTATGGAATACAAATGACATGCAACTGCCAAATGGCATACAAACATGCAAGCATACCTAGAGCATAATATATATAAACCTAACTAGCTACTTCTCCCCCTTTGGCATCATCAAAATGGTGAGTGGGATACAAAAGATGTGGACAAAAAAGACACTAAGAGACACAAGGATAGCTATAGAGCAGGGTGATCCGGAGTTCCCTCGTGGTCATCATCATCAGAAGTAGCATCCTCATCATCCGAGCCAGCAGCGTCAGGAGCAAGAGCGGGAGCAGGAGGTGGAGGTGGAGGAAGACGGCGCTCAATGGAATGCAGAAGATGGTCGTAATACGCCAGGTGTGAATTGATGCTGATAAGTCCATGGTTGTTGAGCCGAAAAGTATCATCGGTATCCTCATAGCGAGAGGTGAGAGCAGCCATGTGAGTAGAGATAGAATCCAGAGCATTAGTGAGAGAGTCCATCCGCCCAGTCATAGTGTCCATGAATGTGTCTAGTCACCCAAAGGAGGAGTTAATGCAAGTTTCCATGCCTAAGATATGCCTATCAAGAGACTCATAATCCCCTCAAGTGGGCTATCCAGCACCCTGAGTAGAGGACTCAGCGTAGTAGAACTGTGGTGGTGGAGACATCTCAGTATCCATGTTATGCGGTGAAGCTGGAAGAGGCTGATCCTCTGCAAGCACTAGAGGGGGAACTTCCCATAGACCTTGTTGTTGTGGTGGCTCTTCTTCATTTGCAAATTATTCTGCATAGGTTGGCACATTTCGGCAAAGCTCATCATCTACACCCCGGTAATATCCAAAGTCTGGAAAAATCTTGTGTTCATTGTAGATATCATCTTGGCAGACTTGAATGAACATCTCATCTCCCAAATTGATCCCAACATAGATAAATACTCCTGTCAACAGTGCAGCATAAGGCAGAGATCACCTCAGTTGGGTGCGGCATGTGTTAATCAAATTAGTCATGAGCCGACCCATATTCACTAAACTCCCATTCATAACATGGTAAAATAGGAACCTATGAATCTCTGTAACTTCATTTCGACTCCCAACTTTTGGATAAATCAGTGAAGTAAACATATGGTGGAGAATACGCTGCAAAGGTGGAAAATGGTTGGCATTCAACTAAATGAGATCACCAACCCCTCAGACATAATCACAACCTGTCATAGCTATAAATGTGTCTTCCATTTCACCATGACCAAAATCCATTTGAGCACCCCAGGCTAAAAATCCTAAGGCACACCTAAAAAGATTAGGGGCAACAACAATCGCAACATCTTGAACAATTGTGGATAAATTTTGATTTCTCTCCACTAGATTACCATAAAATTATTGGACTAGGCTTGGATAATGCCCAGTATATCTAGAGAGAAATTTGATCCATCTGTCTTGAATCTCAAAAGGTGCACATAAATTAGGCAGGATATCATTCACCTCTTGGAAATCAACCAATCGGGGGTTGATAATGGGGCTGGAGGTATACGAGGTGTCGGTGCTCATTGTGGATGAGCTGGGGCCCCTCGTCTCTGACCACTGGCTTCCCCTTGAGTGGAACGCTGAGAACTCTATCTAGGCGGCATCTTGGACTAGGAAACTCACTATGAGAACCCTTGAAGAGATAGGACTTAACCCTTGCGATGGAGGTGGACTAAGGAACACTTTTGGAAGCTTGGAAAGACTTTCTCCACACTCTAGAGCCCAGGAGGTGGCTTGTCGATAGCACGAACAACCGCCAAGATCTCGTCCCGGGGTGGTAACGAATCTGCTGGAGTTTGTGCGGATGGAGGAACGGTGAGGTTTTAGGGTTTGTGGAGTGGGGGTTTTGTGTTCTAGGGTTGGAGACATGTATGGGAGAGAGGATAGGTGTGATAGAGTGGGGGAAATGAAATAAGAAAACCCTTTAAAAAGGGTGTCGATCGGGGTTCGTCCGACCGGTTCACCATAAATGGTCGACTGACCAGGGAATGTCGGTCAACCGAAATGGCCGATTTTCTCCCCTTTGCCCTTTTTTTTTGATTTCTCTAGGTCTCCCTATTCATAACTTGAGCTCCATTCACTTGCTGACCTTTCTCCCCTTTTTATTTTTGTTTTTTTTATTTTGTATCGAGATGGGTGACCTCCTAGGAAGTCTCCCATTTTGCAGCCGATCGCAGTTAGAAAGGGACAAAACCGTGAGGCCGATAGGCCAAAGCGGACAATACCTCGACGGTACAGAGTACAGGGCGTGACAGTCCACTTCATCATTCTCAACGATTTTCATTTTGTCTTTTTCTTTAGCTGATTTTGATGAAGTCTTATTCAGCTCTTTGATTTCATTTTTTAAAGAAGCAATAAGAATTTCTGAATTCTCCTTCTACTTTTCATAAGCAGTCACTTTTTCTTTTAACATCTCAACCTCATTTTCTAGAGAAGGAGTTACATATTTTTCTTTTTCAAGCTCAAGGAGTCTTTCAGGCATAATGATGTTAAACTCCTTTAATTTCTCCATTTCTTCCATCAGCTTCTCATTCTGAACTAGTTCATTCAATAAAACCTGATCATTCAAATCAATTCCTTGTTTCATATCAGTTTTTACCTCATCCAGATTCTTCTGTACTTCAGTGTTGACAACTTTAATGGCTTCTAATTTTTTGACCATTAAATTATTTTCTTCCTGAAGTCCTTTTAGATGTTCTTCATTTTCTACAATCTGTCTTTTGTAGATTTCATTTTCAGACTTTAGTTCATTTATTTCTGAAACACTATTTTCAAAACCTTCCAATTGTTTCTTACAATTTTGAATATCAGTCAAGCAATCATCATGAGACTTTTTCAGTTTTGAACAATTTTCACAAGGCAAATTAGAGCAGTTTTGATCAATCTTTTTCTTCAGCCTTTTATATTATTTTCTTAATTTTTCATGTGCTTCTAACAATTCAGCATATGCTTCCTGCCAATCATCTAAAGAGAAGTTGTCGAATGGATTTACCTGTTCATCGTCCACTTCTTCATTTTGATTGTTGATTGACTCACTGGTATTTGCTGTCAAACATTGTTCTCCCTGCTCTTTGGAGATACGAATTAGTTCATCCAGAATGCTTTTGGCCGAACTACAATTTGAAATAGATGAACAAACTTTAGTATCAACTCCAGTTCTTAACATGATTAAAGCTCTAACATTATCAGCATGTTTGGATCTGTGATCGTCAGTCCATTTAGACTTATCCATAGGTAATCACTACGGACCATGTGAAGGTGATTTCAATAGATCAAGATCAATAGATCTAACATACCTGTGTATGCTACTAAGCCAGGAATCAAAGTTGGAACAGATGTAACATACCTGTGGATTGTGTCCCCCAATGAGGTTGGTCGTGTTTCCTTTTTCCCTTTTCATCTCCCTTAGTTAGTTTCTCTAGACATGTCTCATCCACGTCAGTCATTCCTCATGGTTAGTTAGGCATTTTCGAGAGAATTCCTGTCATTTGTTGGTTGTGACCAGTGTCTTTTGCCTTGATGCCCGCTTATCAGTTCACTTCGCTTCATCTCTATTTCACGTCACAATCGCTTTTGCCCCATCTCCTTTCCATTTCGCCTTCGTGTCGCTTCCACTCGCTCCCTTACAAAGCAGACATCAAGGAGGGGCATCTGTTGACACCCGTTTAAGCCTACAAGTTGAGTTATTTCTCTTATTCACCTTTCATGACGTCCCGAATTACTCATTATTTTGGAGCCTTCTTTAGATTGATTTCGAGACCATTTCATTGTTCCCCAGCTTTTAGACTTTGAAGATCATGATTTCTTAGAGCCCTTGGGCCTATTTTATCAACTTCCGGCCTCCAAGTCGACTTTCGGCCCATTTAGGCCGGCTTCCATCAAGCATTCGGCTCTCTCTCGCTACGCAGTCCTGAACGTGACCCTTTTTCATCTCCTTCCAATCCTCTATTGAAAAAGTTCCCTTCATCAAAGTTGTTCAATTTTTCAAGATCTACAATTTCTTCTACGCCATTAGCCAGTTATACACCGATTTTGAGTTATTCGCATCCTTCCAACAGACTGCGCTGTCCACCTGCAGACCCAACATTTTTCCTATATTCTTTCCCTATTTTACCCCTCTAATGATCGCCTTCTCATCTTGCTCTCTTCATAACAGTTGTTCATTTTTCCATTATCTACAATTTCTTCTTCTACCACATTTGCTAGTTCTACACCATTTGAGAGCTATACTCTGATTTCCAAAGTCGCGTGAAGCCTACCTAGAAATTTTCCTCCATCGGCCAAGCAGTCGTTTGGTAGAGCGCTAGGCCATAGGAAACGGTCCTTCACTAGACTGTTTGGCCCAAACTTGCCCGAAATCGTCCCGTTCGACTCCTGGAGCCTTGTGGTCACCCCCTAGACCGTTTGGTGGTCCCATGCGGTTCTTCCTAGACCGTTTGGCTCCGTATACTGTTGTACGATAGACCGTTTGCCAGACAGAGAGTCTTGAACTTTCTGAACTCTGATTTCTTCATCGTTGGACTCTTTGGAGACCTTGCTTGATCTATTTTCTCTGAGAAGAAGCTTCCAGATTGACTGTAATTATCCCCACTATTATCTGGAGATTTGTGCATCTAAATCTCCTATTTTAGGTGTTCATCTCGGATTTAAACTCAAGGGCTTTTCTGCTCCAGTAAGAAAGTAAGGCTAAACCTTGATAAAACTCGAAGATAATTCTCCCAAGAGTCCATAGAATGGATCAGAAGCTTCTGAGGATTGAGATCCATAGAGAAAATAGGAAATTAAGGACTCTGTTCGACCACGAATAGAGAGAGAAAAATCTAGGCAGACCTAGACTCTCTGTCTTCTGTAGCGGTCTCACGATAGACCGTAAGCCTCTGCAAATGGTCCAATGATGGACCGCTAAGCCTAGTCACTCACAAGAGATGATGCCAATTGGGAGAAAGGCTAGGCACAGAAGGACTCTCTATCCACCTAGCGGTCGTCCAATGGATCACTAACCTCTGGTAACAGTCCTGCGATAGACCGCTAGGCAGATAGACGTTGCAAAGAGATAAAGCCAAGATAAATCTCCGTGTTAATCCATAAAATAATCCTTATTAAGCCCTTATCTAGGCCCAATAAGTGAAAATGATGAAAAGTGGGAGAAATTGAGCCCAACCAGGAAAAAAACGCATAAAATAAGTCCAAAAATCAACAAAAAATGACCCAATAACCAGTGAATAATTTGGAACATCATAAAATAAGATAAGGAGATGACACAACTCATTGGTCATAAAATGGGTGTCAATAGATGCCTCTCCTTAACGTCCTCTTTGTAGGGAAGCGAGCGGAGGCGAAGCGAAAGTGAAATGGAACATGGAGATGAAGCGGAGAAGCAGTGAAGCAGACTGAAAAGCAGGCGTTAAGATAAACGACACTCGTCCTTAACCAACAAGCGATAGGAATCTTCTGAAAAACTCCAAACCAATCATAAGGAACGGCCAAACCGAATGACACATGCTTGGAGGAACTAACAACTAAAGGAAATAAAACACGACCAACCTTATCAGTGGAACGCACGGTTGATAGACGATCGGAGCAAGCGAAAAGTAAAAGACGTGCAACTAAACTCCAGACAAGAATCCTCAGCTAACCAAACTGAGTAAATAGACCGAAGAAAACCTTCCAACTCAAAGTGGAATGACTCTCCCCACCCAAGACCATGGATACATAGTTATCCACCATTACTGAGATACCTTAGATAGATTAGGGCACATGAATGCTCAAAGTTACGTATGATGCATGCTGGGCTTAAGTGAAAGAAACCATCAAAACGAATGCAAAGAAACCATAAAATAGAAAATACGTGAGAATAGTATTGCTAGACCGGAGAAACCATGGTCAAGACACTATCTGCAACCACGGCATGCAAGACAGAACTATCGTCCCCTAATTCTTCCAACCCAACGGCCTATCCAGTGATTAAACATGTGCACCTACATCATCATCATTTTTGTTAAAGGGGAGCATCAGATCTCAGAACACATGAATGACCAGCCAGTTGTCAAGATAATATATCATAGATACCATATAGTAATGCATTAAAGGCACTAAGGACCGAGATACTTACCTAACTTACCTGTTCGGCGAGGAGTGATGGTGCTTGTGAATTTTGCAATTAAGAGGTCAACCATCAATAATGAAGCCAAAGAAATAAGCATGATGCATCAAAATAAGGTCAAGGCCATACAAAGATGGAATAAATATGGCATCTTGATCATAACAGACTTTAGTAATCAAACGGCCATGTTCAAGACCACAAAGGGTGCCTAGCGGTCCACCGCCAGACTGCTACCCTTAAGGCGGTTCAAATTCTTCAACGGGCAAGAGCCTGGGAAAAACGGTCCCTTGAGGACTGCCAAGGGGACCCTAACGGTCCATCGCATGACCGCTAGGCTCTGGGCGAATTTCAAAAATTGAGGGCGACCATTCAAATCTCCCTCTCTCTCACTCATTCATCCATTCACTCACACCCCCATCACCACCGATGACCACCACCGGCGATCGTCCTAGCAAAACCATCACCGAGCTGCACTCTCCCATATGCGAGGATGGCATAGAAGAGGGCGATGCGGCGATTTCTATGACACATGGCGGAGGAGGGTGCTCTCGCGGTGCTGGCGGACCAAGCAGAGGAGGGACCACCACTGGCTTAAACTAAGGTGGGAGGCCCATCCACGGCGTCTATAGCACCCGAGGAGGCTGTTGGTGATGATGACGGTGACCATACGGCCGAGGGGGCACCCGAAGTGGCGACCGGAACTTCCACGTCTGAGGTAGGCCGTGAGAAAATATGAAATGGGGGTAGAATAGGATAGGAATGGGTCCGGGGGACCCATAGATAAGACGTGTAGGCCCCTAGGGCCATTTCTATGCTTAGGCAAACCGGGGAGACGCTGCCCGTTACGGTGAGTACCTAGCTGTCGTTCCAGGGACCGCTAGGGTTCCAAGCAGTTTAACCCAGATCGCTAAGAACAGTCAAATGGTCCTCAAAGGACTGTTAGAATCCTGAGGGTTTTTTTATGCGTGACTTATCGATTTATCTAGATGACTAACATTGAATGTTTAATGCATGCAGGAAAAGTGACAGACGAGGATCTCCTGGCTCCAGGTCCGAGTGGTGTACCTTACACTGTCGGATGATAATGCGAAAGTTCGTCATTTAAAACACACGTACATATTTCCTGGCAAGAACGTGTGAGCATCATAATTTAGACTATAAAACACTATACGATCAAGCAATATGTGTCGGGAACAAAATTTGTCAATCCATGTGTTTAGACATTGTAACACCTAGGATTTTTTGGATCAAAATCCGTGGGTTTTGGAGTGCTTTCATGGGTCTCAGATCGAGTTTGGTAAATAAATCAAATTTTCATCTATTTAGCCTTCAGATCTCCCGTGTGGGATGAACCATTATGTTTTCGGGCTCCGAGATGTTGTAGGCACATTGTGCATTTTTCAAGGATCGTAGGGATGATTTTTCATCATTTTTCTATATTCTGAAAGTTTAGAACCCTAAATATTTCTTTATAAATATAACCCTTTCACCCCCTCTCCCTCATTCTCTCATTTATCTCTCTCTCTCTCTCCTCTCGGTTCTCTCTTTCACTCCCTCTCTCTCTGGCGGCCGACAGAGCTTGAGTGGGGCGAGGCAAAGAGGCATGTGGGGTGGCGAGCGGTGAGGATGGGGCAAGGAATGAGGCGGTGGCGCTGTGAAGCCCATTCGCGAGTTTGCGAGCCCGGAGGTAGTTCGAGGCTCAATTTTGTGTGGTGTCGGCATCCTCGGTGTGAGAAATCGTCGGTGGAGGTAGGGGGATGGATCTTTGGCCCTTCCTTTCCATTTCATTGCGCTTTATAGGCTGAGGTGAGGTCGAATGTGAATTTTGTTCATGCCAGGGTTAAAAAGCTTGATTTTGGGGTGTAAGACAAATCCGCCAATTTGGGCGGCGATCTTTGACGTAAATGCTAGATTTCGAGCTAATGGAATGCCAGAGTGTGATTTCGCTTGATTTAGTTGACTTTTTCTCACAATTTGAGGCTCGGATGAGACTGAATGCATATGTGGTGTGGCATGGGTGTGTGTATAGGGCAATCGAAGGAATGACCCTTTTCTTTGGTCTTTTTCTTGTATATTTGTGTCCTTTCGACGTGTGGAAGTCACATGAAGGGTTTTTGCATGTTTTCCCCTTCGTACGAGATGAATGGGGCGTGGAACAAGCGATTTCGTGCGGGTTCACAGAGGTCCAAATCGTAGATGAGAATGCGGTCGATTCCCCAATCGCGTTCAGCTTCTGGATAATGAACGTGGTGTGAACAGACACTGCGATCATTTGAGAAGCCCATGGTAAGGTGGTCGTGGACGTGGTCGCATGACCCACCGTGTCCTTCGAAGATTGCGGTCCTCATGTCGACCGCGATCCCCTTAACACGGTTGACCCTCAATCGCGTTCCCAATCTGTCGATTGGCCCATTCTTGGCCTGTCGACCGAACCCAGTCTTTTGCTCATTTTGGCCTCTGGTCAACCTAGTTGAGACCCATTGGTCGACCTTTGGCCCCGTGGATGTCCCAGATATCCCTTGAGAACTGAGATCGTATTTTTGGGTGTCCAAAAGAATATTTGTATATCGATTAGCATGCCCATGTGGTTTAGAGGGTCCGAGCGACCCGGGTGTTCCAAGTTTCTTTGTATGCTAGATCGAGTCACCGTACACTCTCGTATGGGCAGAGGAGTGTTCCTACTCTATGTTAGTTTTCTTGGGAAGTGCTTTCTGTGTGGGCCATACGTATAGCTAATGACCGAGAGTTCTTTAACCCAACTTGGGGCCGGGGGTTTCTTAGTCTCCCTTAGAGAGGGAATGGACCTGGCGGTTGCGGGCCGCCTTAAGAGTCCTTTTGATTGTGGTTTTTGACCCTAGGACTAGGATGATTTGGCGGCATGGTATCGTATTGTACAACGGGCCTGGGGTGAGTAGGGAGACACCTGAGGCACAGACTAAGTCATCAGCGGACACATTCGACCTTACTTCTAGTGGGCAGGTTTTCCCATCACACGATACGTGACTCTCTTGACTCGTGGTTTGATTTCCCATCTGCAAGACATGACTTTTTGGGTAGCTTCTGTGTGCTTTCCCGACGTAAAGGTCTAGGGTTCCCAGTAGGGTTACCGAGGTCTCACCCATAGACAGTGTAGGGTTCACGACGGTGAGGTCGTGATAGCACCTTTAGACCGCGTGGTCTTGGTTGGGCCTCTGTCTGTAAGAACGGGCCTTCGCAATAGGGATGTCGTGATTTTTCTTTCAGTAGCATAGCCGTAGTTTTACCGGTGATTCAGTGGTCCCGATTGCAAGATTAGGGTTTCCTTTCCGTATCGTTAGGAGTAGCTTAGAGAGCTGTGTTTCCACCGCCTCTTTTTATTTCCGTTGCTGTTACACTTGTTGCTGTTACTATTGTTATTGTTATAGTGGTTATCACTGCTGTTTACTGCCGTTGTTTAGTGGTAGGGATCTGCGGGACCCCTACTGAGCCAATGAGATGAGACTCACTGCTTTTGTAAGGACCCAAGATCTGGATATCGGGATGTACCTGATACCATTCGAATCTTGGCCCGCCGCCCACGAGCCGGAGGGCTTAGAAGGGTTAAAAGGAGTGTTGTGGTTATGCATTAAAATTCTAAATGATAGCAGGAAAATAAATCTATAGAATTAATCTTACAATTCTGAAAGGCCCCACCATTCCTAGCTCACCACCATACCTCTTACCCATGGGACATCAATCCCAAATTGTGCCCATCCACACCACACACACCACGATCCAATCCTTCTATGAGGTAGAGAGTTGGGATGACCTCGTCAAAGGCCTAAAGTGGCAACTTGAGCTGACTTGTTTGTTGACTCTAGGGGTGGACCGACACAAGAGCCTTGACCTCATCCACCCATTCGTTTGGTCTATCACCTCAGTTTGCACTGCTAGTTGCTATACTAGTGACCTCTTTTTCTTTCTCCCCATGGTGGAAGAACGCATCTCGGTCCACTCCCCTACCATTGAGATCCCAAGAACATTGGCCAACCCATCCACTCAATACACCGACCCAATCATTCCAATAGAGGAGGATGACTCACCGCTGTGTGAGGGTCTTGAGGGCATGGAGCCCCTCCCTCTAGGTATCCCTTTCCGTGACCCCTTTGACCCCTTCCTATGGGAGCCTAGATCCCCATGTGATCCACCCATCCTACTCACCACCCACCTTACCCTGCCCCCACCCATCATATCGAACCAAGCTCCTCACTTCCTAGACCCGGGTTACACCATGGGAGCCATGACTTAAGGCGATATACACCTAGGGATCGAGGAAGTGCCCCACTCCATTCTATCCACCTTCCTAGATCCCTTTGACTCTTTTGAGTGGAAGCTCAAAGGCCACCCCACCACCCCACACAAGGAAGTCATCTTCGGGAAAGGAACTCATATGTCTTGGCACATCACACCGCTTGGCATGATTAGTACATCGGGTCCACTCATTCATATCACCCACATGTCAAGTAGGATAAATGATTGGTCCATATTCGGGTGTAACGGCCCACCCCCATTCAACATTGGTCATATGCATGTTAGGAGCATTTACAGATGTCCGGGTCCCCCGTCATTTATCACCACTTTGCATGATAGGTTACCTATGGATGCCCCGGCCCACCTAGGACCACCAAAGTCTAAATGGCAGCATTGCATGATAGGTCAACTTATGGTTGCCCCGGCCCACCTTTGCACACTATCCTCTTCCATACCCACTCACCGCATCATGATGCATGGCATGGGCATACGCGTAAGCAATTCATGATGGACGGTGAAGTTCATAAAGAGCGGGCAAAAGCTCGCGAGTGCCACTTGGGATTCTAAGTAGGCAACCTAGTAATGATGAGATTGGAGTGGCTCTACCCTAGGGTCACCTCCCAATCGAGGGCATGAGGACTTGGACCTTCCCAAGTTTTGAGTGGCTTTGGCAACCTAGCTTGCGGGTTGGACTTCTTGATGGGTTTTTGGATATACCCCACTTTCCACACGACGGATCTAACACCCTCTAAGGGCACCGCGGTGGAACCCAGTGAGCACCTTGAGCCTACCCCCATCTTTGTGAGAGATACCCTTGGAGAGCCTCCACATATCAGCTTGAGAGTCTGACGTGTGCACACAGAGGCAATACTAGGCAAGCAGGGTACCATCGCCAGCAAGAGGGTGTGTCCGAGCCACCTTGAGAGGCTGAAGAGCCATTCCCCGACTTTGGACGCGAGGTTGAGTTTGGAGGTCGTGGCTCGCCCGGAGCTGCACTGGAGGACCACTTCCCCGGTGGACCCATACGTGACGGAGTCAAGTTCTCCGCACCCCAGGGGTATGATGGGGACATCCCCAAACACTCCACATTTTTTCGAGGATCGTGCTGCTTGCCGACAGTGCTCCATGATGTTCGTTACATTTTTGTGAGTCGAGTCATGTAATTTTTATATTTTATTTGAGTCACAACTATGTAATTTTTATTTTATTTGAGTCAAGTAACTAGGTTAAAGAGTTATTTACATAAGTTGTGTGTCAATTGGGCCCAATTAAGTAGGCTAGGCCCAGGGGCGCCCCTTTCCCCTTGGTTAGTCTGGTCATTAGTCCAAAAGTCAGGGACTTATTGTAAAATGTGGGATGCCTATAAATAGGACCCCATTTCCTTCATTTGAAGCTAATGAATTGTTGAAAGAGAATTTGAAATCCACTTGGTGTTATCTAGGGTGAGAAACCCATCCCCTCTCCCTCTCTCTTTCTTTCTCTCTCTCTCTCTCCCCCCTCCCCAAAGGGGGCGCCACATTCTCTCTCCTCCCCTTTCTCTCTCTAGGCCACCCCCCTCTCTCTCCTCTCTCCTCCACCTCATCTCCACCTCAACCACTCTTCTCTTGCCACATCACCCACCCTTTCACCTCCCCACACAACATTAATTTCCCCATTAATCCCTCCCTCTCCCAAGGCAACCCTTGGCACTCCCCATACACCTCTTCACTCTCCCAAGCCACCCCCTCATCTCCCAAGGGAGAATTCCCCACTCTCCAATATACCTCTTCCCATCCCCAAGACCAAAATTAATCACCCATTAACCAAAAATTCAAACACACTCCATCCCTTCCCCAAGAGCCATTTGCACCCCTGTCTCCCTCTCCACCTTAGCACCCTGTGCGGCCCCCCCCGGCCCCCGCGGGGGGGGCGCCCCCCCGCCGGGGCGCCCCCCCCCCCCCCTGGTCCCTTCAGGTACCCTACGGTGGCAGCTATATAGGAGGCCCTCTGAGAAGAAGGTATACAAGACAAGAGAACCCCTGAGCACTCAACACCACACCCATTGGTGGAGAGCGATCTCGTTCCCCTCTCTTCTTCTCCTACTCTCATTTCCACCGACGCTCTACCTATTCGCTGACTTAAGCATCGGAGGGTTTCTCTTAGGGTTCCTACCCTGGGTTCCTCTGATCCATTTCCTACCTTGTAGATCCCTCATTAGTGGTGACGTCAACCAGATCGGACAACTCAGGACCACGTGCGAGATCACCCCTCTTCATCTGGCGCCGTCTGTAGGAAGCGTATGAAGAGCCAACATGGTGCGAAGAAGTTCTAGCAGAAGAAATGCCAGTGACAAGGGAAAGGCACCGACAACCGTGGAGGGGGAGCGTACGCCCGTATACTCCTCCATGGGCCCCCTCCTCAACCAGCAAGCTAATGCCTTACCTCCGACGGCCGCTGGGAGGCAAATCACCCTTGAGGCCCCCGATGCCCTCCAAACCCTCGATGCGAAACTGGACACCCTCGTCGACCTGATGAGGACCCAGGTGGATAGGGAGGAGAGGTCGCAACCGCCTCGAGTGAGTCCCCCCCCCTCGCAGAAGCTTCTTGACAAACCAAGGCGGGTGGCTTATTCACCACGGGCCAGGTAGGCCCTCACAAGCCTCGCCTCTAGAGTAGGAGGCCTCCTCCAGTCCAAGAGTAAAGAAACCTGGGCTGCCTCGGCACCCCTCAGAAACAAATGTTCCTGCTGAAGAACGGCAGGATGACCGCGAAAGGCAAGCTCGTAGCCTCCCGGCTACCTACCAACCAGAGTTGTCTCTCCGCCTGCGGGACTTCGAATGATGTTTTGCCAAGCAGGAGTGCACTCTTTGCACCCTGCAGAAAGGCTCCACCCCAGAGGATGAGGAGCAATCTCCGTTCTTCGACCAAATCTTGAAGGTCAAAGTCTCCCCAAGAGTCTTCATCCTAGCCTTCAAGCCCTACGATGGCCAGGGTGACCTAGCTGACCAATTCGACAGCTTCGACACTCTGATGACGTTGCATGGAGTGACTGACACCGTCAAGTGTGGTGCGTTCCTGACCATCCTGGTGTAGGGGGCCCAAGCATGGTTCCGTGCACTCACCCCCGGCAACATCACCAACTTCTGGCAATTTGGGAGGCTGTTCAAAGAGAGCTTCACCGGCAGTGGCCCTCCAAGGTCGATAGTGGGATTACTGGCCCTCAAGCAGGTGCAAGGGGAGAAACTACAGGCTTACATCAACCATTTTAAAGCAAAAGCCCTATGCATCCCCTGCCTGGATGTGGCCTCTACCATCACTGCACTGACCGGAGGCACCAGCGATGAAAATCTCTGGCAAGAACTGGTGCTACACCCTCCCTCCTCCCTCGTTGATCTTGTGACCTTGGCATTACGTCATGCGTAGTGCGAGAAGGTCCTCATCGCCTATCGAGAACCCGCGAGCTCGGGACGAGTAGGGGAAAGAAAGAGGTCGCCTGACCAGCCTTCCGGGCAGGGGAAGAGGAGGAACCAAGAGGGCGACCGAAAGGAACCCCCGCACAACTTTGAGCGCTACACTCCTCTATCTGCCCCTGTCTACCAAATTTATCAAGAAATAAAGGACTCGGGACTACTCCACCGCACCGAACCAATGAAGACCGACCCAAAGCGTCAAAATCGTCAGAAGCACTGTCAGTTCTATGATGACCACGACCACTACACTGAAGACTGCCAGTGCCTCAAGGATGAGACCGAGAGTCTCATCTGCCAAGGCCACCTATCCCATTACTTGGTCGAGTGACAAGAAGACCATGGAGTCCCCCCAGAAGAGATCGACAATCGCCCCCGTGGGGTCCACATCAACGTCATCTTGGGAGGATCTGCTTTAGGAGGAGATAGTAGCCGAGGAAGGAAGCGTCACGGCGAACGAGTCTCCCGGGCTTCCGAGCCCCCTACGACTTCACTGGTGACTGGCCAGTAGACCTTGGTCTTCACGGACCAAGATCACGAATGAGTGGTCACCCCTCATGATGATGCCCTTGTTATCTCGGCCACGATAAACCATTGTAATGTGGACCAGATCTTAGTGGATAATGGCAGTGCCCCTGACATTTTTCGTATGAGCGTTTGCTAAAGATGGGTGAAAATCTGTCAAAACTACGTCCGATCTGAACCCCCCTCTGTGGGTTCAATGGCTAGGTAGCTTACCTCGAGGGAGCCCTAAGCCTACCTGTTACCCTTGGTACCCTGCCCAAAGTCGTAAACTTTATGGAAAACTTTGTAGTGGTCAAGGAGATATCGACCTACAATGCCATTTTTGGCCGAGGCATCCTCGATCGAATCAAGCCAGTGCCCTCTACATACCATAAGAAAATGAAGTTCCCACCAAATACAGCACCGGGAAAGTTTGAGACAATCAGGCAATGGCTAGAAGGTGCTACGTGATCTCGGTGGAAGCCATAAGGTCGGAGGACCAGGGCAAAGAGGTTGGGACTATTAAAGACAAAACGGGACACCTATTAAACCCTTCCGAGCTTCTCAGCTCATGGGTGGCGGCATAGGATCCGAATGGTATCGGGATTGACCTAGTATCCGGATATTGGGTCGTTACATTACTAGGCTGTGTTGGGCCTGGCGCATCTTCCCCTGCTTACATGTAACATCAAATACTAGGATAATTAATTATTTATTTTGTCATTAACCAAAACAATGAACCATATAGAAAAGACATTTTCCAACATACTTCACTTTGTGACAACCTATGAGAGAGAGCTCTCCCTTTCTTGGTCGCTTGCTCCCTTCCTACACTATCGCCAGGCCTGCCACCAGTCAGTCGCTAAATCGTTGGCCACCAAGATCTCATTGAAGCTCGTCGTTGACAATCGCAATAGCCACAGTAGCTCCCTAGAGTCACCCACCTAGTGCACACACAACTACATAGACTACATCAACTAGCAACAGAGTAGTTTGACCTACCTGCCACCTCAACACTGACAATCACTGCCAGCCACCCACCCAAGTCACTGCCACTGAGCAGATCTGGGTGCCGACAAAATAGAGGTAGATGGACTCATGAAGGACCCCTGAACATCAGACCCTTTGCCCTTTAGACTTGGTTTGTGCCTTTTCCTCTTCTTAGCAGATGTTTTCTTGCAATGCGGCCGCTTAGCCCTCACTGTAGCATCATGGCTTCCTGACTTCGTATGCGCTCTCCAATAATGGTCCCAAATAGATGGCCTACTTTTATTTGATTAACAAGCTCAATCGGTGCAGTTACTACCCGTAGGCTCTCATTTAATGAATCTTCAATGTTAATAAGATCCCTTGGATATTCAAGAATGAACAACAACTCTCTCAGCATATAGGCAAGGTGAATGCCCGAGAGTTCCACTTGCAATGTGGGAATCTTGACACAAAATAACTTTTATTTGGCAAGCTTCAAGTTCAACATTTTCTCTTGACAGTCAGTCATGAAAAATAACTCCCTTGACAAATGAAGAAGGTGAACCTATGAGAGATCAATAGGCGGCGCTAAGATGGCCACTTGACTGACAAGCTAAGGCAAATTACATAAAACCCTTGGAGTATCCTTGAGTGATCATGATAGTGCGACAACTTGCCTCGAGTCGGGTTGAGGTATAAAGCCATTGACCTTGAATGTGCTTGATAACATAGCCACATGTCCCTTGAATGGAAGTTGAGAGGAAGTAGTCATGATATTGAGAGTTTCCAACAAGGATTGCCATGACTTGCCCTTAAGCATAGAATCCATCATAGCTTTGGCGGCGGTGTGCGTTAGCACCATATTCATTGAAAACCCCTTCTTTTGATTGGCCGTTTGGAGTATAATAGAATGAGGGGTGATGAGAGCTTTGAGGGTAGCTTTGTTAATGAGCAATGTAATTTCTACCAACTTGGCTTTTAATCTACCCAGCACTAACTCTTGGGACCCTTCTTAATGGCCACTTGTAGAGGTGGAGGTTCAGTCTTCTCAATCATGCTAAGGATAAGAGCGCGGACCAACATGTGGCAGAAATAACCACGAAGCTTGAAATGCATGCCCGACACCGAGTCAATTTGCTTCACCCTTGTGAAGTAGACTTGGGTTGTACATTTAGAGGCATGCGCCCGCTTCATTGTGTGGTAATGGTTTTTGAGGTGGAGGTGGTAGGTTTAGTGGGCATGGGGAGTTTGATGGGTAAAGTAAACGTTGGTGAGTGGAAGATGGCAATGATAGGTTTGGACATGGTAGGTTCTTCCGTTCAGATGTAGATGAAGCTTGTTCAGATGTAGATGAATACTCATACTCAGGGACAAGTGGAGGTAATGGTGATGGATTAGAAGGCCTAGGTGATGGTCGACTAGGTATGGATGGCGTTAGGATAACAGCGGTAGTGGTTGGCTTGGTAGCGAAAGGCTTAAGTGGTGGTGATGATATGAAAGTGGGGGATGTGGTGATTGGAGGGACAAGGGTAGTGATGGGTTAAGGGGTTTTGATGAGGGGTTTGACATTTGGTGGAGGGTTAGTGGAAGTGGATGGTGTAGTGGAACGATGGTGAATGAGGAGTTTACTTGGTGGAGCAGAGGGAGAAGGTTGTGATGACAATCGGCGGTGCACCAACATAAGGCGTTGTGCTAACAGCTCATCATCGTAACATCAGGTGGTGTGAGAGATAGGGGTGATAGTGATGACGTTGGCCTGAGCAAGGGTATGGTTGTTGTTGTAGGGGTTGTTGTTGTAATGGTTGTTGGGTAGGTCTTGGAGAGGGTGCAACGCTTGGCATGAAAGCATGGGGGTGCCCAGGTAGATAATAATAGGTCCACTGTGGGACAAATGGATGCCAAAGGGGATGATTGTTGAATGATGTAGTTTGGTAACACGGACGAGGATGTTGGTGTTTTGGAAGCAGTGGTTGTGAATATGAAGGGGATGTGTAATGGTTAGTGGGATGGCTAGGTGGGTTACGAACAATATCCACTGGTATATGTGAAGGATTGAGCAATGAATTCCAAAGTAATATGGATAATCAGATTTTCTAAAGAACATTAAAAGAGAGCAGAGAGTTACCATGTGGTACCAATGAGAAGAGGGAAGTCTGCATGTAAACAATCCAAAAATGGGACCCTACATTTCATCCAAAGGGGGACCCAACAAGCTAGATCTTCCTTTTTACATCTGTGTTGACTACTTATCTGGCCATCTACTTGCCCTTTTTACTTCCTTTGCAATTGGCTTTAATCTAAGCCTTCTTTGCAAATGGCAAAGGGGGAGAGAAGCTTTGATGGGTCATTGTCTATTTCATGATTGTATTTCTTTAAGAGATGACTCATAATGAACTCACAATGACCTATAGTTGTCATCATCAAAAAGGGGGAGAATGTTGTGCATGTGTGTGTATGCGCATGATCCCATGGCCTTGATGATGACTGCCTATGAGCCATTGATGAATCCCTTATGCATTTGTTGATGTCAACATGTATACAACTCAGGCCAAAGTCAGCACTGGTGTGATATGCTGCATTGAACTAAAAGGTATGAACAAGGCCAGCCAGCAGAAGTGCAAAGCCAAGGGAATGAGACAATGAAGCCCCATAGCCAAGAGTTCCCTAATCACTGAAATTCAATTGCTAAGCTTAAGTGAAAATCGGGCAAGGCTGTTTGAGAAGATGATAGTGGCAGACCAAGCATTTTATATCAATCTTCCAAGTGCAAAAGCTCTATGAATTCACAAAAACCAAGAAAGAGTTGGTAGAAGAAACTAGAGAGTTCAAGCTGTTCAAAGTTTAAAGGACAGGTCAACCTCATAGTCACATTGCGTCGACCTCAGGTCTTCACAGAAGAAAGAAAAAGCCCAAGCAGCTCTCTAGTGCGTCGACCTCACCTTCATAGGAGGTCGACCTTAGGCGTCTTCCAAAAGCCATTGTAAACACGATTCTTCATTGCTGTCTCAACCTCATCCCAATTTCTGTCAACAGGAGGTCGACCACATGCTGCCTCACAGAAGATGTCTTCAACGCATCTGTCAACTAATGCGTTGACCTCACCTCCACAATAGGTCGACCTCAGGTTGCTTCCCAGAAGCTGTTGAGAACGTGCCCTCAACAGGTGCGTCGACCTCACTCTGTCAGCATGTCGATGCAAGATTGCTTCTAGAAGCTTTTCAGCCTATTTTTGTCTTAACACGCCAGATCATCCAGAGACTAAAATATTTGGGCATAAACCTCCAAAAGTACATCTTTTGAGATTTGGAGAGATTCCTAGGATATTGAACTGTCCTTCTCCATCATAAGGCTCAAGTAATAGCTTTTGGGAGAAGCTTTTTGGGCAGATACTAGATGTGGGAAAGGTCAGCTTTCCTGGTGCTTCACTTTTTGGTCATAACCAATGAGATTTTAGTCCAAGGAAAGTGCCCAGGACAGAGATCTATCCTTGTCTCCCACAACCAATAAGAAAGAAGATCTGGCAGATCTCTAAGTCCAAGAAGCATCATTTCCTTCCAACAGATAAATACAAATCTTGGAGGGAAAAAGAAAAAGGCTATGTTTATACTGCCATGCAACCAATTGGAATTCAAATCTAGAAGGAAGGTCCTGAGCAAAATTGTCTATTCCACTGGGCCAATCATCTTGCAGTGTGATGATAAGATTTTTACCCCTGCCATCATATTTACTGGGTCAATCAAAGGCCGCCAGGGAAAAAGCTCATTTGACCAAGAAATCTATTTTACGTTGGACCAATCAGAAATGAGGTATACTTTAAAGAAGTCTTTTGAATCCAGCCAATTGTATTGTAGGATCTTGGAGGGAAAGTCGTTGTAGCTTTGCTCTTCTACCTACGGTGGACCAATCAAGGAAGAGGTTTGCTCAAGAACCTTAATTTACTCCAGCCAATCAAGCTATAGATTTCTTGGAGGGAAGATCCTCCACCAGGCTCTTCTATATATAAGAAGCTCCTGCTTGAAGAGGAGGCACTGCTATTTTACTGTTGCCCAAGAAGAAGAAGCCCACATTTTCCTAAGCCTTCACCTGAGAATCTGTGAGGAAGAAAAAGAAGAGTGAAGAGCAGCCTAGTTTTGGTCTGACCTAGACCAGTACTGTAAAGGAGAGGAAGAAGAAGAGAGAAGAGAAGAAGTCTGAGCAGCCTAGCATCTAACCATCGCGGTCCAGTGCTATAAAAGAAAAGAGAGAAGAAGAGAAGTCTTGTGAGAGAGCAGTCCTGCAGAAGATTGAGCTAAAGGAAGATCCTTGATGTAAGGGCAGCCCGATTTTACAACTTCACGATACTGCTCTAAAGCTACATATATTTCTCCTTGTTTTCTTTATGATTTTCATGTGCAACTTCTGATCTATATTTAGGTGTGTGCCCGATGCTCTGGTTAGAAATAGGAGGTATTGTTAGTCCCCGTGTTTTCACTGCACTTGTAGCTCATTTCTTTTCTTTGTTCATGTGTGTGTGTGGGGGGTGTCGTCCCCGTGTGGTGCTGCAGTTACAGCGTGTGGTAAAGCCTCAACAGGCTTGGTGAGGGGTGGACGTAGGTCTACAAGTTTACAGACTGAACCACCTTAAAAATTCCCTGTACAATGGTTTGTGGTTGTGCGTTTGATCTTGGCTAGCTCCAAAGATCGCGCTTTGCAACGGTATAAACCCGTTATTTGCAAAAGCAACTGACTGCCCTTAGGGCATTTTGTTCACTTTTGTTAATTCAACGAGGTTTTCCTATGGCTGGCTTCAAATACGTAGGAAGCGAGACTGGCGGCGAGATTAACGGCAAAGTTAAGACGTTCGCAGTTCCTTCCACCAACACTGTAAAACTTGGCCCTGGTGATTCGGTAGTCATTACCGGCACTGGCTTGGCTAATGGCATTGGCACCATCGCCCAGGGTCCGACGACTACTGCAAGCACTGGCGTCATTACTGCTGTTCAGCCCCAAATCGCTAACGAAGCGCTCTCCACTACTTGGGTTCCTGCATCCACTGAGACTTACGTCGAAGTGAATGTGGACTCTTACGGCCTGTATGAAGTGGATGTGGCTAATGGCCCCTTGGTTGTTGCGGATATCGGCCTGAACGTTCCTCTGGTGAATACCGAAGGCACCGTGACCGGCTCTATCTGGATTTCCAACAATATGGTCAACGCAACTGGCAAAGCGACTACCGCAACGCTGCCGTATCGAGTGGTTCGCCTGCTCGAAGACGATAACGGCGTGCTCGGCAATCGCGCTCTGGTCCGCGTCAACGCTTCTACTTCCAACATCGGCGCGACCGGTATCTAAGGGGGATTGAACAATGGCAACTAACAGCAACAATACGGTCATTGCGACTGGTAGTATTCCCCGACTTCTCCAAGAAGGCGTCCGCAAGGTATTCGGCGACTCCTTGGGCATGTGGGATTCCAAGTATGACAAAATCTACACCGTCCGCACTTCCAAGAAGGCGTATGAGGTAGACGTGCAGCTGGAAGGTTTCGGCCTCGCCTCTGAGAAAGATCAGGGCGATGACATTACCTTTGACTCGCGTCTCCAGGGCTTTGTGCCTAAGTGGTATCACGCCACCTATGCCAAGGGCTATATCGTCACTGAGGAAGCGCTTGAGGATGAGCTTTATGGTCAGCTTGATAAGGGCGCCCGCGCTCTTGCTCGCGCCATGAATATCTCCCGCGAGCACTATGCCCATGAGCCATTGAATGACGGCTGGGATTCCAACATAGTCATGCTGGGCGGCGATGGTCAACCACTGTTCTCCACTGCTCATCCTAATGGTCCTTCTGGCGGCACGTACTCGAACCGCCTAACCGTTGAAGCCGATCTTTCGGAAGCATCGCTGGAAGACCTGATTGCTCTCATTCGCCGTGCGGAAGATGCTCGCGGTCTGCCGGCTATGCTGAGCATGAACCGTCTGGTAATCGCCGCTGGCGTGAACGAGTTCAATACCCAGCGCATCATGGGTTCGGTTCTCCAGAACGATACGGCCAACAATGCAACGAACGCGGTACGCGATCTGGCATTCATCAAAAACGGCTGGATGAGCACTCCGTTCCTCACTGAGCAGCAGAGCTGGTTCATTACGACCGATGCCGAAGAAGGTCTGATCTACTACCAGCGCCGTGATGTGCAGTTTGGCGAAGACAACTCCTTTACTACTGGTAATGCTCGCTTCAAGGCTAGCATGCGTCAAAGCCAGGGTTGGGGGGACGCACGCGGGGCGTTCGGTGGTAGCTCCGGCGTTTAATCGCTGCTTTGGGGGGCTCTTCGGAGCCCCTTTTCTTCAATGGCCGCAAGGCTGGGTAATAAACCTGTTGAGGACTTTGTATGACCACTCGCTTTCCTAATGGCCTGACCACCGCCGCAAATGGCGAAACTTTGGGCAATTTCATTCTTCCAGATCCGACCAAGGCGCATGTGTATTTTGATGACTTCGATTACTACACTGCTACCGATTGGACTGTCACGGAGACTGGTACCGCGACCCAGGCGCTTACCGATGCTGATGGCGGCGTACTGCTCATCACTAACAGTGCTGCGGACGATGACGCCTCATTCAGCCAGAAAGTGGGAGAATCCTTTCTGTTCGAGGCTGGCAAAAAACTTTGGTTCAAGGCTCGCTTTGCTGTTTCTGATGCAACTCAATCCGATGTTGTGATCGGGCTGCAAATCACGGACACCACGCCGCTTGCTGTCACTGATGGCGTGTACTTCATTAAGCCTGATGATGCTGCCACCCTTAACTTCTCGGTGGTGAAAAACAGCACTGCCTCGACCGCAAGCGCAATCGCCACTCTAGTTGCTGCAACTTATGTCACAGTAGGTTTCTATTACAACGGAACGGACTCAGTTTCTTACTTTGTCAATGATGTAAAACTGGGGCAACTTCCGGTGACGAATTTGCCAGATGATGAAGTTCTGACCATTTCTTTCGGCGTGCAGAACGGCGCAGCGGCAGCTAAAACCATGTCAGTGGATTACATCATGGCGGCCAAGGAGCGTTAATCATGCGCAACCTAGTCGCTGTTCAGGGTGAAGCTGGCACATCGAAAATCCTGCGTGTGAATGGACAACAGCCCAATTTCAAGTTGGGCTTGTTCACTGAGATTTCGGATGGCGCCAGCCTGACATACTCGGTCGAATACACGTATGACCAGCCGGAAGACCCATATCCGACCAGTTATGCGGTGGATGCAGACTGGCGCGAAGTCGATGATATGGCTGCGCTTAGTGCCGATGGCGTTGGCAACCTGTTCTACAAGGTGAATGCCGTGCGCCTGAACGTCACCGCTTATACCTCTGGTGAAGTCCAGCTTACCGTTACTCAATCCATGTGAGGTCAATCATGAGCCGCGTTCGTGAAACTGAGCAGCAGAAGAAAGGTAGCCAACTCCCGAAGGACTGGAAACCTACCTCGAAGGGGAATAGTCAGAAAGGCACGCAGAAAGGCAAATAACTGTGGCCAAGATAACGAGGGACTACTACAAGCGCGGTGCATGGAATGCCACATGCATGATTAGTGGACAGAAATATAAGTCTACTGATATGCGTATGGAATGGACCGGCGCTTGGGTTGGTGCTGATGAATGGAGCGAGAAACACCCGCAGCTCTCCATTCGCCCGCGCCCCGATAACCCGGCTCGCCATCCTGTAAATGTACAGGAGCCTAAGACCACCAATCTTCCGCCTTCTTCGTTGGTGGCCTATGTCTATGATGCTCAGCTTGTGCCATGGCCTGTATTCAATGTGGTACTTGGGCTGAATGGCATTCCCTACATCGTGGACGCCAATGTGCTGGATGCCGATGGCAACAGTTTCCTCATCTTTGAGGCCAATAGTTGGTATGACTTGCCAGCTCCGCCTAACACGATGTTCATTCCTCCGCCGCTCAATCCTGGTCAAATGCTATGACAGTTAGTCGCATCTACGTTCGCACTGCTGGCGAGATTATCGAGGATGCTTTGCGCGACTCGAAGATCATTCCGGCAGAACAGCCGATCAGTGATTTCGACTATCAGAACGGCCTGGATTCGCTCAATAAGGTATCGAAGCGCCTCCAGACTAAAGGCTTGCATCAATGGCTGATGGAACGTGCAGTTCTGCCTATTGTTCCAGGCCAGCAGGTTTATAACCTCGGTCCTAACGGGCATCCTTGCGGTTATGAGTCCGGCTTTGTTACCACTTATCTGGTTGCTGGGGCTGCATTTGGAAGCGATATGCTTGGGGTTGCCTCAACCTTTGGCATAGAGCCGCCCCCAGACCTCCTAGAATCGTCTCCAGTCGTTTCCACGCAAGGATGGGCCGCGCTTAATAGCGCAACGCTCACGATCAACAGCGGCCTTCGTGTGGCGAATACGGGCACAACTCAGGGTGGTGCAGAGTATTTGCTTGAGGCTGAAATAGGGCAGACCTACCGTGTTCGCTTCGACTATGTGAAAGGGACTAGTGCTGGCTGTACCTTCTCTGTGCTGAATGCCAATGTGGTTGCCGATACCGTGACACTAACGGCTGATGGGGATGGTGAGCTTGAGATAACCGCCTCTCTAACTGAGATTACCTTCCGAATCCAGAATACCAGCGCCATTGCCACTCAGTATTCCACTTTGTCTTCGCTTCAATACATGGAAGATGATGGCGGCTCGCGCATTGGCGTTCAGTTCAGTGATGGCTCCATGCAGTGGGCTTATGTGCTCGAAGTGAATGAGAGCGATAATTTCGTCAGGATTAACGCTGATCTTGAAGGCGATTCGATCACGGGCGCGCAGGTCTATTCCTTCGTTCAGCAGATTGACCGCCCCTTGCAAATCTTCAATAGTACCTATTCCTCATCCTATGGAATCAATGAGATTCCGGTGGATCGCTGGTCGCGCCAGGAATACATGCAGCAGCCTGTCAAGAACGCCACTGGCACCATTGTCAATGTGTACTACAACCCGACCTTGGGCGATGGCAAGTTGTATGTGTGGCAGACAGGTCAGAACACTACCAATACCCTGCAATTCGATGTGCGTAAGGCTCTGGCGGTCTATTCCGAAATATCCGATGTACTGGACTTCCCCGATGAATATCTAATGCCGCTTAAATGGGCAATTGCCGCTGATCTGGCGCCTAGTTATGGCGTGCCGGATAACCGATTGGCCGTGATCGAAGGAAAGGCGGCGGCATATCTGGAAGAAGCGCAGGATAACGATAATGAGCTAGATAGCATTCTTGTTCAGCCGGACTATGTGAGATAACCATGGCCGAGATTCCGATTGGTGCAGCGTTTTACCGGATGGATTCACTGCCAATCTCAGCGCAAGAATGCGTCAATTTCTATGCGAATGTGCCAGAAGCGCCTACTCCCAGCAAAATTCAGCTTTTGAGACCTGGGGGGATTGTAGAAGCCTGTGCAGCAGGAGCATTTGCCTCCAATCGCGGCGGAATCGACTTCCTCGAAAAGCCCTATTTCGTTCAGGGCAATGAGCTATATCGCATTGATCGCACTATCAATGCTTTTGGTGAATCATCCTATACCGCTGTCCTGGTAAGCGGCGCCACTGAAATCCCCGGTATGGATCGCGTGATCCTCGCTGAAAATGGTGCGGCTGGCGGCCAAATCTGCATTGTTATCCCTGAACTAGACGACCAATTCAACGCTTATATCTACTCAGTAGACGATGGCCTGGTACAGATTTCGGATGAGGACTTTGACGGTCCGGTCTCTGGTGTGCAGTTTGTGGATGGGTATTTCCTGTTCACCAAGAAGAACGGGCAACGCTTCTTTATTTCTGCGCTTCGTGATGGCTTGGACTATACCTCTACTGACTTCGCGGATGCAGAGGCTTCTACTGATTCCATCGTTGGCTGTCTTATCGTTAACAACCAGCCCATGATATTCGGTACTGCCACTGTGCAGACCTTCCAGAACGCTCCCAATGGCGCTGGGTTCCCTTTCGTCTCTGTGGCTGGGGCAATCATCAACAAGGGCCTCGATTCGATCTATGCGGCCATACAAGTGAACGATCTAGCTATCCTGCTTGGTGGCGCTGAGTTCGAGCGTCCCAAGATTCTGATTGTCCAAATTGATAAGAGAATATAGCGGCTCGAGCATGAGGCCATATACTGAAAATGTGTATTTTCGTTGATGTGGGGCTAACATCAATGCAATGGAAGAAAGGTTTACACATCGATTAAGACAATAGGTCCAAACTGACGAGAGAATATAGCGGCTAGGGCACGAGGCCATTTGTCAAAAATGTGTATTTTTGTTGATGTTGGGTTAACTTCAACGCAAATGAGGAAAGGTTTAAGCATCGATTAAGATGAAAGGTCCAAACCAATGAGAGAATATAGTAGCTCGGGCATGAGGCCATTTGCCAAAAATGTGTATTTTCGTTGATATGGGGTTAACATCAACGCAAAGGAAGAAAGGTTTAGGCATCGATTAAGATGAAAGGTCCAAACCGATGAGGTAATATAGTGGCTCGGGCACGAGGCCGTTTGCCAAAAATGTATATTTTCGTTGATGTGGGGTTAACATCAATGCAAAGGAGGAAAGGTTTAAGCATCGATTAAGATGAAAGGTCCCAATCGACGAGAGAGTATAGCAGCTCGGGCACGAGGCCGTTTGTCAAAAATGTGTTAGAGGCACGAGCCCGGGGGACTTGTTTAATCATCCATTATCCTGCCTAAAAGGGGGAGGTGGTGCATGGTATAATTTTAGATGCCAGTCGTTGAGTGGAGGGAACTGCACTTCTCCTCGATGGTTGACCAAGGCATAGGCTTCTCCTTCATATGCTCATCGGACCACATACGGGCCTAACCAATTTTCAGCAAACTTACCTTTGGGGTTAGAGGCCATGACCTCTTTTTTCTTCACCATTACCAGGTCTCCCTTTTTAAATTCTCAGCCTTTGACGAGCTTGTTGAAGGGACACGCCATGCGGGCCTGATATATCTGAATGTTCTGTTGCACTTGATGGGGACCATGTTCTATTCCTCCAGCCTTCTTTCGACATTTGTTTGTTCGTACAAGACCAGGCCATGTTGAATGGCGACCCTCAATGACGACACTTCCAGCTCGATGGGGACCACAGCCTCCGAGTCGTATACAAGGGAGAACAGTGAGCAGCCGGTGGGAGTCTTGTAGAATGTTTGATATGCCGACAAAGCTTTATACATCTTTTCCTCCCAGTGTTTCTTATGAGCACTGACTGTCTTGGATAGAAGGGTGCATAATGTCTTGTTAAAGGCTTCAGCCAACCCGTTTGCCTATGGGTTGTATGGGGTGGAAGTCCTCCAATCAATTTTATATTTGTCAGATAGATGATAGACCTTCTGGTTCTTAAAGTGACTACCGTTATCGGATATGATTCGGCTGGGAACACCAAACTGGAATATGATGTTTTGCTTGATAAATCTAGCCACCAATTCTCCAGTCACTTCTCTAAGTGCTACGGCTTCCGCCCATCTGGAGAAATAATCGATTGCTGCTTATATATATTTGCACCCAGCAGAGGATGCCAGTAGAGGACCAACCACATCAGTTACCCATTATGCAAAGGGCCAACTGGGTATTGTTGGATGAAGCAGCACTAGAGGCCTTCTGGGTATAACAACATGCTCTTGACATTTCTGGCATGATTTTGTAAATTTGCAACAGTCGTCAAACATAGTGGCCAATAATAACCAAGCTTCTTAATTTCAATCTTCATCTTCGGCCCAGCTTAGTGTGCTCTGGCTATTCCAGCATGTACTTCACGCATTACCTGCCAAGTCTCTTCAGTTGACAAGCAGCGGAGTAGTATCTTCTTATGGGTATCTACCACAATTTGGAACAACGTCCCGCTTCTGAACTCATAGGAGTCTTTAATCCTAAGTAGCTTCATTCTTTTTTCTTTTTCTTTTGGTAACTGTTGATGCGTGAACCATCGAAGGAGGATCTCTCTCCTGTTAGGTACAGGACTCTGTTCGGCCGTGGCGACTTCATATTTATCTGGCTGTACATCTAGCATGTTGGGGACTTGCCGTCAGTTGATCACGATGATATTCAGGGTCTCATCTGGTGGGACTACCTGGGAGCTGGCCAACTTTACCAGAGCATCAGCCTGAGCATTTTGCCCCTGGCCTATATGATTGAGCTCGATGACGTAAAACTTCACCATTAGATGTAGTGCCTTCTGGTGATAAGGGGCAAGTTCCGACCTCTGGACGTCAAACTCCCCTTGTATTTGCTTGACTACTAGCATGGAGTCGCCAAATACTTGTAGCATCCGGATGTCCATGCTGAGGGCAATTTGGAGGCCGATTAACAATGCTTCATATTCAGCTTCATTGTTCGTGCATGGATTGTTAATTGAACAGGAAGTGTATACAACCTCCCCTTCCAGTGATTTCAGGACAATGCCCACTCTCGCTCTGACTTTCACTGGGTCGGTTGGAGAGTTTTCAGTTCTTGAAGCTCCATCAGAGTAGAGCTGCCATGTGACCTGCCAAGCTTGACATGCCTCCAGGGTTTCTTCATCTGGAATTTCTGCCTCTAAGGGAGAGTCTTCCGAGACTGGGTGCGTCGCAAAGAAGTCAGCTATAGCTTGCCCTTTGACGACTTTTTACGGCACATAGGAGTTTATGACTAAAGTACAGATTTAGCAAAATTTCTATTTTCAAGGGTGTTGAGTAAATTCTGTTTTGATGATGTCTTACTATAAGTCATTGGCCAAACTAACTTAGAATCTTAAGAAACATTTTTTAATTTGGCTAGGTATGAAGAAGCTTAACCAAGCCTGGAAAGGCTGCGTCGACCCCAGCAATTGATGAGCCAATGCATTTGATCACAAAAGAAAAGAAAATCTCTCACGGGTCTGAAGCTGCGTCGATGCTACGAGCTCACTATGTCGACTCGATCAAGGCAAAAATGCTAAGGCCAGTGGCGATGACTAACCAGCTGATCTGGGTGATAAATAGCATCTTAAGGCTGACAACTAGCTATTACGTGTGACAAATAGATATATAAGGGTGACGAATAGGTGTTACCTATGACAAATGACACGTAAGGCTTTTTTACGAAGGATGCATCGACACATCAGATGAAGAGCGTCGACACAGTGGGCTTTCCAGAAGCTGTTGAAGAAGCTCGTCACAAGGGTGGTGTCGACCTCGCCATCAGAAAGTGTTGACCTCACGACCATCAACCACCAATATTGAAAGTGGTTAGCGTAAGTAGCGTCGACCTCGCCTTTACAAGAGGTTGACCTCTGCCTCCTCCCAGAAGTCGTTGTAAATGACATTCTCCAAGGCAATGTCAACCTCACCTTCACAAGAGGTCGACCTCATGGTTCTCCCAGAAGCATTTTAAGTATTTTTCTGTCTAATACGTCAGGTCTTTTAGGAACCAAAAATAGCAACCGCAAAGCTCCAAAAACATGATTTTCAAGGCCTGGAAAAGGTTCTTAGGACAAGAAACTATCCTTGTTATCATTTGGTTACCATATTAGCCCTTTTGGTCAATGGTGCTGTCAGTTTAAAAATGGGGGAAAAGTCTCCTTTTAAGGCTATTAGCTTTTTGCCCTCAGCTAATCAGAGAAACTGACTAGCAGATCCTCCAGGATAGAAGGAGGTCATTTCTGTATTCCAACCAATGAATGTCAAGATGTTGCAGGTCTCTCTTGGTCAATCTTCTTTTCTTTATTCCAGACAATCAAATTGTCAAGACTTGGAGGGAAGCTTCTCTGCTGCTTAAGCCTATGAATTGGACGCCCCACCCTTTCTTGTCGCTGCTATTGAAGCCATCATCGCTACCTAGTGTGCCTGTTGAAGTATTGAGCAAGTGTGAGAAGAGAAGAGAAGAAAAAGAGAAGAGAGGAGTGCCTGTCCTGATATTCCATGATCTGAGCTGAGAAGAAAGAGAGAGAGTGTGTGTGTGTGGAGCCAAGGAAGGGTTTAGTCAGCCATGTTTTGTTTGAAATTTGTTTTGCTCTAAAGTCTTGTTTAAGTCCTTCACGCAGTAGTAGTCAAACTCTGATTCTTGTTTTCTTTGCTTTGCTCTTTTCTTGATGTTGATCTTTTCATCTTTAATTCGAGTGTGTCTAAGCTATGTATTAGTGGTGTAAGCTGTGTATCAGCGGTGTAAGCAGTGTATTAGCAGTCTCTCAAGCTTTTAGTCAATAGGAAGCCTTATCGGGGTGGTGAGGGCTGGGCGTAGGCGTGCTAGGGGGAAATCGAACCACCTTAAAAATCTCTATGTCGTGGCTTGTTTTGTGTGCACTCCATTTCTTCTATCTCTTTCACAAGTGCTTTGTTCTTGCTTAAGCTTCCTTGCAGCATTGTGTCTTGGTAATTCCCTACGCTATAATAGAAACATGCCAGGAACTTGGTTTCACTGCCTTACCGTTTCTTGCTGGCCTTGCATTACATCAAAAATTAGGTGCCGAATCTATTCACCCCCCTCTAGATCCTCTCTTACCATCCAACAGTTGGTATCAGAGTAGGCTCCCTAGAAAATGTGGTCCAACGACCACGGGAGATCTGATGGGAATGTAGCTCGCAACTATATAGCTAAAGGGCATGCAATCAATCAACCACCATTCTTTGATGGAACAAATTACTTGTATTGGAAAAGTAGAATGGAAGTGTTTCTCCGTGCCCAAGATCATTTGATTTGGCGTATGGTTAGTAGAGGTCCATTTGTTTTACTGAAAGTGAATGATACCTAGACTCGTGACCAGGTTAAGAAATCCACATTCAATTGGAGCACTATGAACATCATGCAATGTGCCATCTACCACACAGAGTACTCAAGGGTATCCACTTGCATGTCTGCAAAGAAAATGTGGGATAGGCTTGAGCTAATCTATGAGGGGACAACTGAGGTAAGGGCTACCAAGGCCAATATGTTGATTTTCGATTATGAAATGTTCAAAATGAAACAAGATGAATCTATATCTGAGATGTATGCTAGATTAGCCCAATTAACTAACAACTTGAAACTTCTGGGAAAAGAATACACTGATAGTGATTTGGTTAGGAAGATCCTTAGATCTCTCACCCTAACATGGCAAACTAAGGGCACTATTTTTGAGGATTCAAAGGACTTGTCCACAATGACAATCGCCGGTCTGATAGATTTGCCCATGACATATGAGCTCAACCTGAAGAAGAATGAGGAAGATACGGGTTTGATAAAATGTTCGCAAGTTGATCATTTGTGGGAATGGGATTACTGTCGAAGCCCAGAAAGAAAGGTTTTATGTATTGATTTAGATGGAAAGTCTGAGTCAAAGGGATGGGGTGAATCCCAGTGGGACTGGAGGTTGGCGTTAAGCAAGGGGAGTCATTTTATTCGTTGACCTAGATGGGAGATCTAGGCCAAAGGTAGAATAGTTGTTGGCTTAGGAAAAATGTCGTGACGTCGATGGCAGAAGGGGTCATTTTGATCATTGGCTTGGACAGATTGTCTGGCCAAAGTAAGGATAGTTGTCGGCTTAGACGAAGTGTCTTGATGCCTAACTACTTGGCTTAGACAGAATGTCATGACACCAATGGTAAAATAGTTGTTGGCTTTGACAGAATGTCGTGACGCCGAGACAAATACGGTCATTTCATTCATTGGCCCAGACGGTTGGTCCCAGTCAAAGCAAAGGGGGTCATTTTGTTCATTGGTTCATACGGTAGGTTTGAGCCAAAGCAAGGGGGGTCTTTTTGTTCGTTAGCTTGAACGGATGGTCCGAGCCAAAGCAAAGGGGTCTTTTTGTTCATTGGCTCAGACAGATGGTCTGAGCCAAAGCAAAAGAGTCTTTTTGTTCATTGGCTTGAATGGATGGTCCGGGTCAAAGCAAAGGGGTCTTTTTGTTCATTAGCTCAGACGGATGGTCCGAGCCAAATCAAATGGGTCTTTTTATTCATTGGCTCAGACAGATGGTCCTGTTAGGTGCAAAGCCGGGATCTAGAGGAGGCTGAATAGATCCCGCTCTAAAAACTAAGCTCAATTGAAACACACACAATCAAAACACAAAGGAAGCCAACACTTCAGACCACTATATACTAAATAGAATAGAAGATTCACAATATGATTAGATCTGAACAACACTAGAGCAGAAAGCTTACACCCTATTTAGAACAACTCTTGAACACTTGGTGTTGGGACGGTTGCACTACTGAACTAATGAACCTCAAAACACAATATAATCACCACGCACTCAATAACATCACAAGTCATACTCTGCCCACATGTCTAACTGCGAAGAAATATAGAGATAAAGAAACACACAAGCAAACCACATGATGCAAGGAGCTTTTTAGGTGGTTCGGCCCGACACCCAGTCTACCTATATCCACCCCCCACTCAACCTAAGTGAGGATTCCACTAACTCACAGCTTGAATCACTGATTCATAACTTCGAGGAACAAATCCCAACAATCTCTGAGCAACACAACTTGCTCACAAGACCACTGGACCTTATAGCTTGCTGCCCTCTCTGTAGTAGGAAATGTGGCTCTCATGCTTGTCTCTTAGCAGGCGGTTCTTTGTGCATTTCTCTGAGTGTCGATCCTCTGTCGAGGTCCCTTTTATAGTGGGTTGTCCTGGAGGGAGGGCGTTCATCCTTAACAGAGAAGGACCCCACTCATGGAATAACGTTCCCCGCAATAGCGGGGGAGTTTCTCGTTGAGGGATGCTTATCACGGATTCGGTCGATTCCCTGGCTGATCTCACGGCTCTCATAGGGCATGCTCGCCCTTAGTAGGGTAGGAACCGTCACCGTGGGAGGTAATGTACGATCGTTAGAGGATCATCCGGTGGTCATGGTGCCTAGCTCACAGCCCTCCCAGTTTGGCGGATCCATAGACGATATGTCCTGGGCCATTTGTCGCGGGCTGTGGCGGTTGGGGCCCACCGGACGCGTCGTAGATCACGAGTCGTATTGGGTTGGAGGTAGATGGGCAGTACATGGGCCGAGTTGGATTTACCCTCCCCAAGACCCCTTTGGAGTTTTCCATGCCAAACCATTTGATAATGGTGTCTATGTACATTGATTGGGACAAGTCTAGCATCCTCTTTGATCTATCTTTATAGATCCTAATCCCTAATACATAGGATGCTTCTCCCTAATCTTTCATGGAGAAATTCCTTGACAGCCAAGCTTTGACTGACAACGACATACCTGCATCATTCCTAATGAGTAGTATGTCATCCATATACAGTACCAAAAAGGTGATTATACTGTCATTTGTTTTCCTATACACACATGGCTCATATTTGTTCTTAACGAAGTCATAGGATTTGATTTCCTCATCAAATCTTATATTCCAACTGTGGGATGCCTATTTTAGTCCGTATATGGACCTCTGAAGCCTACACACCCTATCTGGATACTCTTTGGATATGAATCCCTCAGGATGTGTCACCTCTTCCTCAAGGTTTCCATTGAGGAATGCCGTCTTCACATCCATCTGCCAAATTTCATAATCATGGTGTGCAACAATGGCAAGTAAAATCCTAATAGATTTCAACATAGTTACAGGAGAGAAGGTTTCGTCATAGTCAACACCTCGTATTTGACGATATCCCTTCGCTACAAGCCTTGTCTTATAGGTATCTACCTTCACATCTGCTCCAATATTTCTTTTAAAGATCTACTTGCATCCAATAGGTACAATACCTTCAAGTGGATCCACCAAGTTCCAAACTTGGTTAGAGTACATGGAATCTATTTCGGATATCATGATACAACAGTACCAACAGGAGATTGAGCTGCTGAAGAAGCAACTGAATGAGAGGAATGCACGACCCTCCACATCCGGGCCAATCGAGGTTTTGCTCGAAGAACCTGGGGGCAGTGGGCAATTTTTAGAAGCACCCCCGCAGGGATCAGCACCTTCACTGATATCCGACTACACCGGGGGCATACCCCTGCAATAGGCACAACATACAACGTCAGCCCCACTGCCAGTTTTGCCCTTCCAAGGGTCTCCTATGGCCCTGCAGGCAACAATGCTGACTACTCCAAGGGCATAGCCTGTCCACTTTTACCCAAGCCTGGTCGACCCAGTAGTGGTCAGTCGGTTGATGCTTGAACAGATGATTGACATGAAGCTAGTGGAGAGGGGCGATGGTGATCAATCACCGTTTGACATCTATCGAGTGCCTTACCCAGCTCATTACGTCGCTAAGAAACTACCGGTTGGCAACACCAAGCCATCGAAGTTTGAAAAATTCAACGGGAAAGGGTCTCCCACAGAGCACATTGCCTATTATGTGAATGTTATGGGAGAGTTGGCTGCTGATGAAGCTTATCTCCTGAAGTTCTTTAGCTCGACACTCACTGGGCTGGCCTTTGAGTGGTACTCGAGCTTATCACCTGGGTCTATTACTGACTGGCCCGATATGCAGAAGAAGTTTAAAGAAATATTTTACATTGCTGAACGAGAGGTCACCATGGCAGAGCTCTATGCCACAAGACAAAGAAACGATGAGTCAACACTCGATTACATCAAAAGATGGAGGAACCTCAGCATGAGGTGCAGACGTCCCCTGCATCAGGAGGACGCGGTGCAGATTTACAAACAAAACTTGAAGAAAGAAATCTTAGAAAGAATGATCGAGACTGAGGTCAAGACATTTGACCGTCTGAACAACATAGTGGCCGAGATCGAGGCCTTCCTTGCCCGGTACTCTTCCATCCCAGCCGTATCAAGTTAGAGGGCTAGGTAGCCTGAGAAGAAGCCAATTCCTCTGGAGGTGCATGCACTGGATTTCCAAACCTTTGAGAAACAAAATGAAAAAGCTAAAGGGGATGCCAACCCTCCCCCGCCCAGGTCCACAGAATAGCAGGAAGGTCCTTCGCTGAGGGAGAAGATGAGGAACAAGCTATACTCGTTCTCTCGGGACAAATCCCAGCTCTTGTTCGAGTGGGCAACCAAGTACAACAAGATCACGTTGCCAGAACCAAAGAGGCCCGATGACCTAAAGAAGAAGGATGAGCCTCACTTCTGCCAGTACCACCAGATGCTTGGGCATACCGTCGAAGACTGTTATGTCTTCAAGGACGTCATTGAGTCCTTGATCAAGGATGGGGAGCTTGACATGGGGGAGCACAATGTAGATCCTCCACAGCCACATGAGATGCCCAACTTGGCTTCCACCGTCAACATGGTGTCACTGTACCAAAAATTACCTGAAGAGTGGGCGGAGGCCAGTACCCGTGCTACTTATGAAGCTTTTGTCACGGCGCCGGCTCAAGACTAAAGAGGTTGGCAATCCGTGCCAGAGAAGAACAAAAGAAGATGAGCCCCTTGGCCCACTCCAGAGGTTCACGTGAGGGGTGTCACGCCCTAACCAACACCACCACCGGTGAACCCCGTGTGGCATGACACGGCCCCTCGGCTAGTCATGAGACGGTCAACTTACAACAGGAAGCAACATATCCCTAGGCGGATGCATAAAGAGGCTACTCCTGTTGCCAGAAGGCTCTAGGCCGTCATTGACGAGCTGGAAGAATATGAATAGCCTGAGATCCAGCCCCTGCAGCTGAAGGAGTATGTCCCCTGGGAGGAGTTCAAATCCCTCCAGCTGACCCCGGAAGTAGAAGCTGAGGTGGAAGAAGAGCCTCCCTTGTGGGGTGAACTTCCCCAGGAGTAGCCACCAGCCACCACAGAGAAGAAAAAGAAGAAGAAGAGTCCCAAAAATAAGAAGAAAGAGGATGTCACCATTGCCTGCACCACCCTCTCGGCATTGTTTGACACTGCCCTTTCCTTGGAGGAAGGAGAAGAATAGCTACCCTATGAACCAGTAGAAGCAAACCAGGCTGAAGCATCTACCTCCCAACTTGCCACCAGGTCGGGGAAGAAATGGGGACGCCCTCCCCAGGCTAATCATAACATCCTACTCAGGGGAGAGCGGCCATACCAAGTCCCTGAGTCCAGGGTCTGAGGCACGAAGATCCCTCCTCTGTCGGGTCTCTATCCTGAAGAACCCAAAAGCCAGGGCACTCCCTCATTCACTGAATTCCTGTTGGCCGGAACAGAGAGGCAGTCACGACCCCAAGGGCCCTAGCCGAATGAAGAAGCAAGTCGCTTTCCAGCTCCCCCGACAGCAGCCCTTCCCCAGTCAGAAGAAGAATTTGACGGCATTCTGAATCTTGCCAAATTCATGTAAGAGAAAGGGGAAGCCCAACAGGTCCCGCAAGCTCAAGCAACCGCACCAGAGCCAGTGGAGCAGGCGCCCTCCGATCCAGTACCTGAGGTCCAAGGTAGGGGCAGGCGCAGCAAGGTCGAAGAGATGAAGCTACTTAAGGTTCAGGCTGCTGACCGAATAGTCAGGCACCTCAAGAAGATCCCAGCCCAATTTTCCATCTGGGAGATGCTGTCCTTAGATGAAGAAACACGACAAGCCATCATCGCCACGCTCCAGACACCAGCACACCTTGAAGCCTACTTGGCGGAGATGTCACCTGAAGTGGCTGTGGCCTTCACAGAGGATGACATGCTTTTTCCCTCCCGCAGTCACAATAGGCCACTCTACATGAAGGGGCAACTGAATGGACAGCCTATCAACAAGGTCCTAATTGACCCGGGGGCAGTAGTGAACATACTTCCCTACCGGGTGTACTAGAAGCACTACTTTGATGTGCACCTGATCGAAGTTAGGAACGTCAAGATTGCTGGCTTTAACTAGAAATGTGAGGTGCCCATGGGGGTCACAGAATTTGACTTGACCTTTGGCGACTTCACCACCAAGGTCCAGTTCCATGTGATCAACTCCAGCACTTCTTACAAGGCGTTGCTTGGCTAGCCTTGGCTACACCAGAACAGGGTAGTGTCGTTTACCCTGCATCAATGCATCAATACCCCTGTGAAGGGAAGGAAGTCAGAATCTTTGCCGACCTTCACCCTTTCGAGGTGTTTGAATGCCACCTGTCGGATGCCAACTTGTACCTGGAAAAGACGAAGCAAGCTCCTAAAGTCACCCAGGACAAAGGGAAGAAGAAAGTGGGGGCAGATGACTGGTTTCCTCCGCCACCCCCAGGCTACGCGGCTCCCCCACATGTACCATTCATTGCAGAAGAAGAACGGGTATACAAGACGTTTCCCCTGATCATATACCCCACAGCGGGGATGCCTAACCTCGAAGACTTACTGGAGGATATCAGAATCCCGCCTGGGATCGTCAAGCCTGTAGCAGAAATTAAGTACCAAGCGGCCGAGCCATTGAGGACTTTTGAGGTGCCAAATCCTGAAGGCTCGCCCACTATCTTCTATGTGGCCGGGGAAAAGTCAGTCAGAGCAGATGATGATTGCCGGCTCCCTCACGAGCTGCATGACTCCCACGACCCAATCTTAAGGCACCCTCACATGACTGACCGCGTAGTTGGAGTGGTCAGAAGACAAAGGATCCCCCTTTACCAGCCCTCTAGTCGGAAGGAAATGTTCGAAAGAATGTGGAACCTGACAAACCTGGATCAGAGGCTGCTGCAAGTCACCAAGCACCCCGGTCTGGGCTTCTCAATAGAAGATTATTGCGAAGTTGACGTTATATCAATCTCGGCTCTGTCCGACGATGACTACACCAAAGGTGTAGACTCACGGGAAGTCCGCTGCAACAAGCGTCCCATGCTTCCAGTTGAAGAGGTACAAGATGAAGAAGTGTTCCTCCATCGCGGGCGCACGGGGAAAGTCTCCCCCTCTTCCCAGGGGTCTACCTCAAAAGATCACAACATCAAGGCACCCCCGCCCCTGCCCGTCAGTGAAGCAAGGAGCGGTGGTACGGGCCATGCTTCAGGGCCTCCCCAATACGACCCCGTTATGTTTGCCCTATATCATAGGCAACAATGGGAGATCGAGATGCTGAAGGCACGACTGGTCGAACTGACGGCACTTGTGGCCGATCTGATTCAGGATCTCCTCCGCCTGCGAGATGAAGGCACCCCATTGTCCTAGGATACTAGCCCTGATACCTCCGTGTAGTCAAGGAGGGAAGCGAGGAACATGGCAAGCCCTTCGGTCGGACGTCTGGTCGGGCGAGGTCTTACATTACAAGAGAAGCTACAGAAGCCGTATTCTTTCCGAAGGGAAAAGACTCGAGGGATCTTTGACTGGGCCTGTCACTACGGCAAAGTCTCCCTCCCGAGGTCTAAAAGGCCGCAAGATGTTCGAAGAAGTGGCGACCCACTATTCTGTCCTTACCACTAGATACTGGGCCACGGCATCGAAGACTGTTACATCTTCAAAGACATTGCTCAGGACCTGATTGACAGGGATGAGCTCAGAATAGGAGATTATGTGGTGTCCCCACCACGTCCCCATGCGACAGGCGGCCCCAGGAGAGGGGTCCACACGATATCAATCTAGCGCTAGGCTCCTAAAGGTGAAACCACTTCAGCCCCCGCTGGAGCTATCTATGATGATTATCTAGAGGAGCCCAGAGTAGCCCTATGCCTCTCCGCGCCAAGGAGCCCCTCAGGCCCACCAGTCGCGATCCAAGGAGAGAGCGAGGTGAATACGGCCTCTGCATCCGGTGACGTAGAACAAGAAGAGGCATGTGGCGTCCTCAAAGCCGAAGAGGTTGAAGATCAAGATTTTATCGACCTATTGTCGGCACCTCCAGAAATTGAAGATGGTGGCCAGGCTACCATCGACAAACTTGTTGAAATCAACCTTGGCACCGAGAGTGACCCCAAGCCCACCTTTCTGGGTGCCCTTATACCTCCGCAGGAGAGGGAACAGTATGTGAAATTGTCGCAAGAGTTCCAGGACTGCTTTGCCTTGAACTATAAAGAAATGTCCGGTCTTAGCCCCGAAGTTACTTAACACATTCTAGCTATTGATCCCAAGATGGAGCCGGTGAAGCAGCCCCCCTGGCGCATGAGACCGGAACTAATAAACCAGATCTGCAAAGAGGTCGATAAACTCATAGACGTTGATTTTGTTGCTGAGAACCAATACACCACTTGGCTGGCCAACATCGTGCTAGTGAAGAAGAAGAATGGACAGATCAAGATCTATGTGGACTTTCGTGACCTGAATAAAGCCTGCCCAAAAGATGACTTCCTGGTGCCCATCACCGAGGTGATGATTGATGCAACTACTGGCCATGAGGCCCTATTTTTTATGGATGGATCGTCTGGCTATAACCAAATCTGGATAGAGCACGATCGGATCTATGGACCCGGCGGTCCTAATGCTACTTCAAAAGTACCGACAGGAGATAGACCTGTTGAAGAAGTAATTGATGGAAAAGACAGAGCAATCCCCAGCCTTTAAACCACCCGAAGTCCAGGGCGAATCGTCGCGGGGAGCAGTTCATCAAGTCGACCCTCCGCCGCTTTACACCCCTCCTCCACCATCGGAGCTGAGTCTAGCAACAACACAGCAACGGCCACCCCAGCCGCTGATGCCGCCGGTGCTCCCTCAAATACATCAGACCCCACCGTTGCTACAGCCTCCGCAGGCGACCACCTTGGTCACCCCGTACCTGCAGCCGACACACTTCTATCCGGAACCTGTTGACCCCACAGTCATGAACCAGATGATGGTAGAAAAGATGATCGAGATGAAGCTCGTTGAAAGGGGCAAAGGCGATTATGTCGCATTCGATGCCTACCGGGTACCATACCCATCACACCATGCTACCAAACGGCTTCCCCCAGGGATCAGCAAGCCGCCTAAGTCTAACAAGTTCAACGGGAAGGGGTCCCCGAAGGAGCATGTCGCATATTATATGACAGTCATGGGTGATCTGGCCACTGACGAGTCATACCTGTTGAAGTTCTTCGGGTCCTCATTGACAGGGCTTGCATTTGATTGGTACTCCAGCCTCCCGGCTGGGGGTCGATCAGCGACTGGCTGGATATGCAGAGAAAATTTAGAGAAAGATTTCATGTTACAAAGAGGGAGGTCACAGTGGCCAAACTCTACTCAACAAAGCAGAGGGCTGATGAAACGACCATTCACTATATCAAGAGGTAGAGGAATCTCAGCATGAGATGCAAGCGGCCCCCGCATCAGGAGGACGCTATGCAAATATGCAAACAGAATCTCGGGAGGGAGGTTCTGGAAAGGATGATAGGGATGGAGATATGGTCGTTCGATCGATTAAACAACATCGTGGCCGAGGTGGAGGCTTTCCTGGCCAGACCAGCACCCACACCCGCTGTCGGTTCAGCTCAGAAGGGCAAAATGGTGGAACGGCGCCAGGTGCCGAAGGAAGCGAATGCTCTCGACATCAAGACGTTCGAACAACAGAAAGACAAAGGCAAGAAGGCGGTTGCCCTCCAGCCGGCAAAGACCATAGATGGCAAAGAAGGTCCCTCATTGCGGGAGAAAATGAAGAAAGTATACTCCTTTCCAAGAGACAAGACTAGGGTACTGTTCGACTGGGTCACTGAGTACAACGTGGTTACCCTGTCGGAGCCGAGAAGGCCAAAGGACCTGAAGAGAAGAGACAGTCCAAGATTTTGTCCCTACCACTAGATGCTGAGACACCCTCTCGAGGACTGCTACGTCTTCAAAGACATCATCGAGGGGATGGTGAATAAAAATGAAATAGAGTTGGGAGAATACAAGGTGGATCCTCCTCAACCGCATGAGGCCCCTATGAGGAGGGCAGGAGTCAATATGATCTCCCTATACCAGGTGCTGCCCGAAGAAATCTCTGAGTCAAGCACCCGGAGCACTTATGAAACTCACTTCCTTGAGCCCGTAAAGGAGCAACAGGGGTGGGAGTAGGTCCTCGCGAAGGCCAGGAAGAAGAAGGCACCTCGCCCTAGAGTGGGGGCTCGTTTGCGTGGTAGCACGTCGCAACCCGTTCCATCAGTGGGAACCTCTGCGGGGACCTCTCCGCCCACGGTCATCAGAATACCCACTCGCAACCAGAGGAGACAACCTCCGCTACCAACAGTGAAAGAGGTCACCCCTGGGACCCGAAGACTACAAAACCTCATAGACGGACTGGACGATTATGTACAGCCCGAGCTGAAGCCTGTGCTGATATGGGACTACGTCCCATGGCAGGAGCTGGAGCAGATGTCGCTCGAGCAAGAGGAACAAGCTGACGCGTCCTCGGACATACAAGACAGTCTATTCTGGGGGCAGGTGCCTGCTGAAACAAAGAAGAAGAGGAAGCAAAAGAAGAAAAAGCAAAAGGCTGTCAGGGCCAATGAAGTGTAGCTTGTCTCCGGCAACACCCTCTCAGCACTCTTCAACTTGCCCGGCGAGGAGGAAGAAGAGGAAATTTGCTTCACACCGCCCGTGCGGGAAGCGAAGGCCGAAGTCACCACCGCGGCACATGCGACGCGGTCAGGCCGAAAGTGGGGGCGCCAGCCGCCACCCAACCATAACATGATCTTCAGGGGAGAACAACCCTACAAGATACCCTCTCCGGAGGTTAAGGGGGTCCAAATCCCTCCTCCGACGGGCTGTACAGCAAGGGCGGGGGTCAGGCGGTGCCCTCCTTCCTTGAATTCATGAAGATGTCCAAGGGGAAGTAGCCATGCCGAGAGGCCAACCCTGCAACCAAGGATATCCACTCATGACCAATGCATTCTGTTGGGACCCCGGACGCAGACCAGATTTGCCCTGCAACAACTAAAGAAGGGCAGAAAGAAGCCGCTATCAGCACGAAAAGTGCCGAGCTTGGGGCGGATGAAGTAGGTCCATCAGGGGCTACAGCTCAAGACTCTCCCAGGCCCAAGTGGGCAGAAGAAATGGGTCAATGTATTTTTTGGCCTTTTTTGAATGTTTTGAACTGGTTTCGGCCGAAACCGAAATCGAAACCGGTACATTTCGGTTTTGGTCCTGGCCGAAACCGGTACTGCCATCCTTGGTCTGTCTAGGCCTATGCTGAACAAGTTGAGAACCTGAATCGGAAGAAAATGCCTTTTGCTACCCTGTACAGTAGTCACCATAATGAATTTGAAAAATAGTTGTTGACTAAAAGAATTGTTCTTTGACTTAGGCCACTACCTGTCCAGGTAAACAAGATGAGATCAAGAGAATAAGAGATTGAGATAATTCTGTCTGAACTTGGATAATGTGAAGGCCTAATCCATGAAAATCTGCTCATTTTTTGTGATTTCTTCTTTCATCAAATCTGCAGCATATTTTTCTCCTGTAAACTTTGACATCTTTACCTTTTTTGTGCAGGCCGCGTACACTCGGATCTGTATTAATATTTAACGGAATATCATTGCTAATTCTGTTACGATGGATGAAGAAGCAAGAGAAGAGGCTCTCCCAGTGACCGCTGAGACAACTAATTCGGAAGGAGATGGCAGGCTGAACTCTTCAGGAAAAGTATCCACTGGTGCTTCATTAATGTTGTCAAACAATAAAAAGAAGATTCTTCCTCATTATCTTCGTGCTTCCATGGGTTCTTGTCACGATTTCTGTAAGTATGGGAGGAAGCACGCATTTGAATCGAAGGGAAAGCAACCTACTCTTCCCAGATTTTCATGCAGCAGTGGAACCCCAGAGAAGGAGCCAAGTCAAGTGAATGGTCTAAATCTAGCACAGAGACGTCAGAAAACTGCCAAGCAGTCAGCATGTCAGAAAACTGAACTATCTGATAGGCCTAAAATCTGTGTGGAAAGGGCTCTCTCTCCTGTGGAGATAGTTGCATGCACTGAGACTCAGATTATAGTTGAACACACAGATAGTCTGATTATCAACCATGATTCTTTCTTTCTTGAGAAAATTATTTCATGTGAGTCATCTGAAGCCACTGAATGCAATTTTCCGTTGCCTTCCGAGAAAATTGTGACACTTGAAGGATTTGAAACCGTCAAACACGATACTCCTGTTGAGAGGATTGTGCTACATGATGATCCTGAAACTATCACTCAGAAGACCATTCCCCTTCTGGGGAAAGCTGAAGTATCTGAGTATTCTGAAACCACCAACAAAAAGAAACTTTCTGTCAAAAAAAATCATTTGTCTCTGGGGCCTGCATCTGTTGAACAAAGAACTAAGTCTTCTAAAAAAGTCTTTGCATCTGTGAAAGTGAAGCAGAAACCTCTATCACCAGTTGAAACATCCATTTCACCAGGGTTACCTAGAGTTAGCAAGAAAGGAACTTCACTTACTAAGAGGCCTGATGCTACTGCTAGACCAACTCTCTCTGGGAAGTCAACGACCACAACTGTGAAGTCAATGTCCCTGAAGAATCCTGCGGCAAGAACAGCAAGCAGAAAAAGTGAGAGCAAAGGAGTAAAAAATGTGGAGCTGTCAAAACCCTGTGAAAAGAAAACCTTGAAACCAGCGTCAACTTCCTTGGCTCTGTCTAGTAATCATGCTTCACATTCTACAAAATCCGTCACCCCTGTGAGTCATCCAAGGAAAGCTGGAAAAACACAACTTGATTTTGATAAGGTAAAAGAGAAAACTCTGCATGTAATTGAGCAGAGACCAGCACAGGACAGAAACGTTGAATATGCAGAGTTAAAAGCTAGCAGTTGCCAACCATCTCTTTCATCTTCATCATCTTCTTTGTCGTCACTTTTGTCGTCTTCTCCATCCATTTCCAACAAGAAAGAAGAAGAGGATCTGGATGTTGAATCTACATTTATCAAGCCATGTTCAGATTCTGAACATGGTGGAGCAGAAGCAAATGAAGCTGGCCAACAAAGCCAGAGACGAAGGGCAACAACTCACCAAGGAGATAAAGATCCAAACCCATATAAGTTAAAATTTAGAAGAGGGAAGGTAGTGGACCCTCAGTCTGACGACTGCAGTGCAAGACGACTAAGATTCAAGGAAGGAAGGATGCTAAGCAATGACCAAAGTGGTAAAAGAGATGTGGAGAAAAGAAGCTTTAGGAGGAAACAGTTGGCAGGTGGAGATTTGAATAATCCTGACCCAGAAGCAAAAACTGTCGTATTGAGGCATCAAGATGTGCAGGACAAGAAAGATACCCCAGACCTGCTTAATCAAATTATAGAAGAAACTGCTAGCAAGCTTGTTAAAACTAGGAAGAGCAAGGTGAAAGCATTGGTTGGTGCTTTTGAAACTGTGATCTCCCTTCGGGACAGCAAGCCTGCTTCCCATATTCTCATATATTTCCTTTGTGCAAGGTTGATGCTGACAGAAAAGACATGGTTCATATGCGGCTGCGTAGACGCTGCATACTCAAGGCGGCAACGCAGCAGTCTTCAAGTCTAAGCTAACGTCGACCTTGCACCCCAAAGGTCGACCTTGCTGCTCGTGTCAAGCTAAGGTGTCAACACGAGAGCGTCAACGCTGTTGGATGGCAGCGTGGATCCTTTTTCTTTTGCTTTGGAGCTGGAGCTGAAGCTGAAACCTGAGACCTTAACAAATCATGCCGCGTGCCAGAAAGATCTAGTACGAATAATAGAGGCTTGTTGGTAGGCCATATAGAGGGTACAGATGTAGCAGAGTGAATGTCGACTGATGGTAAGATGGGCATGCTAGTAACCTTGACGACGTGCCCTTTATGTGGGAATTTCAAACATTGATGATTTGTAGAAGGCACAGCGTCAAGTACTTAAATATAAGGTTAGCCCAAAATACCATTAAAGGTTGGGTCCATGTCTAGCATATGGAAATCTGCTGTGACTGATACGGGACCCAGCCTGACCTTTAAAGTGATCATGCCCATGGGTGGCTTCTTCTTGTTGTCATAGGCAGTGACTGTGATGGTTGACGGCCATATCTCACTCTCCGAGATGCCACACATCTTCAAAGTGCTAGGTGGAAATACATTGATGGATGCACCAATATCCACGAGACATTGACTGACAGCCACCTTATTGATGTCGACAGTAATACACAGAGCATATTTCCTGGCTAGCTGAGGAGCTAATTCATGTTCATAAAACGCAATTGTCGGTTGATCCCCTGCCGGAGTCAAAAATGAAGTAATCTGTTCAACAGGAATGTCTTCATTGACCATCACTTTCTGCAAATACTACTTTAGGGCCAGTTGATGAGTGGTGGATCTTCTGATCAATTCCAAGATAGAAATTCTGGCCGGTGTCTTGTCCAGATGCTTTAGCAAGTCACATTGGGTGCCCGGTACAGATTCCTATTCTTGCCCTTCCTGCTCTTGTGTAGGCTTCGGCTCCCGTTGTGGAAATACATAGTGGAATATCCGTCCACTATGGAGTACCATAGCCTGCGACAATTACACCTCTGTCGAGTTTTGGGTAGGCGGAGGATCTGTGGATGTGGAAGGGATATCTGGGTTAATGGGTGTTGGGGAAGGAGTGATGGAAAGGGGAACTCTTGTGAGGGGCCTTGCCGGTTGGGGATCAGTGGAGGGTATGGTGGTGGGTAATGTGGGTCCAATGGGAGAGAAACTAGTAAGGATAAGCGGGGCCTGGGTGGTTGGAGTAGTTGTAGGCCGAATGAGGAGGGGCCTCGGTAGATGTGGCGTATTTGCTGGAGACATGGTGGGTAATGGTGACGGCCGAGGCAAGGGGGTAGTGGTAGTGTGAGGAGGAGTGGATCCCGATGAGAGGCGAACAAGGAGAGGCCTGATCGGTAAGGGAGTTGTAGAGGTAAGGGGGTTTGTGGTGAGGAGGAGTTTGCAGGGTTACGAATGAGAAGGGGCCTTTGCGGCATGGAATTAGCGGTGGAAGGGACTTGAGTAGTGGAGCGTAAGAGGGGACGTGAAGGTTGAGGGGAGGGCATAGGCTGGGGGGTTGTTCTTAATAATTGTGGAGGTTGTCCTGGAGTTTGGTTTATGGCCCCCACAGAGGTGCTTTCTTCATGCCACCCTTGCCCTCTCTCTACTTCCTAGAAAGAGCTGACAGGGTTAACCTACTGATTGGTTGCCGGATGCTCTGGTAGCGGGTTGTTGACAATCCCCATGTTCGGATGTGACGCGGAAGCTTGCGGAACTAGAAGAGGTTGTTGAACTTGCTGCTGAGGTGGCTGCTGAGGCTGTTGCTACCGGGGAGGTCTTCGTGCTTTCAATGTAGCAACAAATTTCATCATTTCATCCCAGTCGATACCACCTTGATCATTTAAATCATATATATAATCCTTGAAGTGAAAGCAGTGATCTATGTTATGACCGAGCTATCGGAGGAAGACATAGTACCGTGAGGTATCCACATTGGGAGGCCAGACTGTCCTTTCTTTTGGCAAGACGAGCAGGTTGGCAGCCATGAGGGCATTGAATATATCAGGGAGACTTTCGGGTAATGGAGGGTATTGGGCTCTCTTGGGGCCTACGGGTCTTCTCGACTATTGAGGGTCGTAGTTGGAAGGAGGTGGCACCTGATGATATTGTTGGGCAGGGTTTTGTGGTGGAGTTTGATTTTGTGGTGGAGGAAGTGGAGACCGTAAGGGCTGAGGAGAGTTTTTTTGTTGGAGCAGAGCTTGGTTGAGGAAAGAAGGTTGTTGTTGTTGTTGCTGTGGGGGTCTTGGGTTTGGTGAGTTGCGAAAAGATGAGGGATGACCAACTGCTCCTACTTGCTCATTAGTGACGGTGCCTTCGGTCGTTCCACCATTGGTACTGACATTATTACTGTTCCTTACCATTCTTGGTCTTTGTTCAAACATGCCCATGATGGGTGAATCTTTTATCTGTGTTTGAATATACCTAGCCCTTTCATATAATTCTTCCATGGTGCTTAATCTGTTCATGGCCAGAATGTGACAGAACTGAGGAGTAGCATTAGAAATTATCATTTTGACTTGCTCAGGTTTCGACAGTGCATCTTTCAATTTTTCGGCCATTGTCCTCCAATGGTCAACAAATTACACACTGCATTTTCATTATTTTGAACAAAGTTAGTGTGGACGCAGCCTTGGTTGATATAGGGGCATCCATTAATGTTCTTCTATTCTTCAATAGCTAGCTAGGCAATGAGGAAGGTTGGCCTAGGGTCATTCTCATCCCCTAGGTTAACTTCTCTCAATTCATCAACTATGGCTTGGCTTCCATCTTCTATTTTCGGAGGTGCTGGCTACAGGTCAACAAAATCTGGAATATCATCTTCGAGCTTGAATACTTCGGCCTCTTCATTCTGTTTCACCCAAACTTCGTCGGGGATTTTTGATTCAGCTAATGGCGGCTGCATGAATTATTCTATTGGTAGATATACCATGGCTATGGTTTTAGGGGATGAGCTAGCAGCTTGAATCCCTGCAGACGTGTTTGCAGCGTCGAAGGACTAGTGGATATTCATTGCTGAGTTGGAGTAGCATTGCAACGTCACAACAGAAGGTGATTCTGTCTCCTTGCCTCCTTGCATCACCATATCTTCAATAGAGGTGGCTTTTTCTTTCCTAACAGTAGGTGTACCCTGGTCAGTTTCTACAGAAACTTCTTCGATTGGCACGAGGGGTGCTGATATCATTTTTAAAGGAGTGTTAGAGGAGGAGGATAGCCCTACTTCCTCGGTGTCTTCAGCTTCGCTACTGCTGGCCATGTCAAATTTTTCCTGGAGAGTCGTCTCTTTAGGATAGACCTACTCCCAGCACCGGTAACGAGTTACGGCTTCTGATTTTGGGTTCATTGGTTGAATCGGTTTAATATGTTCAGCTTCCACTGCGTATTCATCAAAGGTTTCCCCCGGTGAGCGGTCTTCTGCTGGGTAGAAAGTGGAGATGGTATCCACTTCATAACGCCGGCTATAATAGCATTCTTCGAGAGTGAAGCCTAACCCCGGATGTTGAGAGACACGCCTCAATTCTTTGTATGTGCTGGCAGGATACCAGAGTCTTTGGAATGCTTCTTTCTCTTTGTGAGGCTGGCCGAAGGGGATATTCTGCTTCTAGAACACCTTCACCATTCGACTTGTAATGAATGTCAACCCTTCAACGGGGACTGATAGGTTCTCAATATCGTCAGGGAGATGACAGTCGATGTCTTCCTGGGTGGGGTGCTCCTCAGTAGTATAGAATAAGTTGTTGGGGCCTTCAGACTGTACCACCTCCCATGCCTTGAAGGGCTCAATAGTGGCAACATCGAGGCTGAGGATTGGCCTGGTGAGACCCTCTGGGATTTCAATAAAGCCATGGTGATGATCGACCTTGGCTTCATTAGCTTCGGGATAGGTGGCGGGAGGTGCTACTGCACCCATGTCTCCTGTGCTTGCAATGTGCGAGACTACCTTGGGGTTGACATATCCTGGTGGCGGCGGTGGAAACCAATCGTCACTGGAGGTGCTTTTTGATGCCTTGGCAGGGCCCTTGGCCTTGGAGGTCTTCGGTGGCGGCTCCACATATAGAGAAGCGTCGAGCAGATGACACTCGAACACTTCGAAGGGGTGGAGGTCGACAAATATCTTTTCTTCCTTCCCTTCTTGGTTGTATTTGATGCATTAGTGTAGCGTGGAAGGTACCACCATATTTTCATGCAGCCAGGGATGGCCAAGTAGTGCCTTGTAGGAGGTATTGGAGTTGATGACATGAAACTGCACCCTGGTAGTGAAATCTGCCATGGTGAGGGTGAATTCTGCCACTCCCAGCGGCACTTCAAACTTCTGATTGAAGCCGGCGATATGCATATCTCTGACTTTGTTGAGGCGCTCACTGAAGTAGTACCTCTGATATATTCTGTAAGGCAAGATATTGACAGCTGCCTGGGATCCACCAGGATTCTGTTTATCTCCCGACCATTCAGCTACCCCCTTCACATATAGCGGCCCGTTGTGGCTGATAGTGGGAAGTAACATATCCTCCTGAGTGAGGGTCACATTGGCTTCCGGTAGCGCTTCATCCAAACATGTCTGATATTGGGCAGGCGTTTGCAAAGCAGTGATGATCGCCTGTCAGGTCTCTTCACTCAAAGAAAGGTTTCCCAGATGGTGAACCTTGCCGGGAGCTTTTTGAGCAGCTTCATAATTCTGCTTCCTGCTCAGACATTGGACAGCTTCATTTCTTCTTCCCACTTGGGTTTGGAAAAGCCTTGAGTTGTGGCCTCTGACGAGCATGCGTCATCAGACTCTGAGTCTGCACCTTTCTACTTGGAGTCATCCTCTTGCTATCCCTTATCACCTACTGTCGGGCGGGTTCGTCTTTATCTGGAGCACCAGAAGGCGGCCGAGGCCATGGGTGAACACTCCCAGCCGTGGGGCTGGCATCTTGGCATAGCTGCTTCCCCTTTGTCATTTTCAAGAATTTCAAGAAGGAAGGGGTGGTAGAGTTGCCCCCACTTTAATTGTATAAACCCGAGGGAGGGGGAATTTGGACTCCCTTGACCTCTAGAGGAAGTATTTTATAGGGCTACTCTCCTCTGAAGATAATATTGTGGTTGGTGGGCAGCTGATGCCCCCATCTTCAGCCTGACCGTGTTGCATGCATAGTAGTTGTGGCTTCGGCCTGGCTCGCCCCGGCAACATGTGTGTAACACCCGACAATTTTGAAGGCTAAATGTGAATTATGGCTCGGTAAGAGTAACGAGCTCTGAGGCAGGCTGGTGGACCAGATGGTCGAAGCGTTGACATCGGTCGCACTTCTGTACATAGGTCGAACAGTCACGCTGAAGGGTAGGCCACCAGTAGCCTCACCGAAGCAAGATCTTGGCAAGTGATCTTCCTCCCTAGTGTGCGCTGTAGATCTCTTCATGAACTTCTTGAATTGCTTGGCCAGCTTTGTCGACGCTAAGGCACTTAAGGAGGGGACCAGAGAAAGACCTCCGGTACAAGGCATCGTCTAAGATGATGAAGCACCAGGCTTGGTACTTCAATCTCCGAGCATCCTGAGGGTCGAAGGGCTCTTGGGAGTCTCGAAGCCATGACAAGTAAGGGGTCCACCAGTCGCTCGGTGTAGCTGGTGTTAACACCCATTTTTACCGATAAGTCGGATCTTTCCTCTTGCTCTTATTTATTGATGCCTCGAGTTGTCCGTTGTGTGTCGGGATTATTTTCTGGCAATATTCGAGCTTGTTTTGTGTAAGGCCTCCCTCCCAGGCTGGGTCTATTTCAGTTCAGGGCTTAATGGGCCTTAGAATTGGATTGTTTTCCATTTTATTTCAAATTCCAGCGTCCATCATCTGTGCGGCTCATATCTGACCGCCCATGTTGATTTTTGCTATTTTTAGCATTTTCTGAATTATCACCGACAAGCACTTGTGCGGCCCTCTCATGACCGCATGTTATGTTGTATGGTGTATAAATAGCCGCATATCCCTCAGATTCCAACGCCGGATGCTTCGGCCATTTAAAAGATAAATTTAGGGCTTTTATAATTATCACCGTCAGGGATGAACGGTCCTAAGGCAGCCGCACAAGAAGGTTATGCGGTCTATCGTAAGACCGCACATCCTGTCGAAAATGGAGAAATTAAAGGCTTTTCTCCTCCATTTCGGATGTTTCATTCTAAACTTCTTCTGATGATTTCTCCGCAGTTTCTTCACCATTTTTGATGCCGTTTGTTCCTGGGTTGAGATAAGCCAATTATCTCCAACTTTTATTTTATTATCCATGCTTAAAAATGTCTAATTATCCTCAATTTCGAGTTAAGACCCTGGGTGCTCTATAAATAGACCCTAAGGCCCAGCTCAGAAGGGAGAGAGATCGAGGATCAACGGCGAAGCTCTGTCTAATTGTCGACTGATCCTAGCACAGGAGGGAGGCCTTCGACGTCCATACAGGCCGCTGGTTTCAAGGGAGTAGTCATTAGTTTGTCATTCATTTCGTCAGTCTCGTCGTTTGCTTTATTCGTTGCATGCACGTTTTCTTTCCCTTGTCACTTGCTCTCTTCGTTCTCATTGTCATTCACACATCCACCCACGTTTTTGGTGCCCCAGGGGTTTAAAAACCTCCAGGTGAATCCTCCATCCATGTTAATTAGTCTTAATTTTGTCATTTATAGCGTATACTACACTTCATAGATCTAATTTGGGTTCTATTTTGTTGGTCTCACGTTGTTTTATAGGTCAGCAGCCACCCAGCACGATGCCCACTCTTTCTGGCCGGTCGAAAAGGGTGGAGGTGGACGTCCCCACGTTTTGGAGGTGGGTGGAGTAGTGTGGCTGACAGTCGGCCATATATCTTCATCCTGTGGCTGATAGAGGACCGCATAACTTCCAGCGAGGCGGTTGAAAGAGAGCCGCACAACATTAGGCGGTTCATCCTCGGCTGTTCATCCTCCCAGCGTTGAGTACAGGCGAGTGGTTTCTTCTTTCTCAAGACACGGTGTGTCCATCGCGTCTGGGGTCTTGGGTGGCGATCATAGGTTTCATTTCCACCTTGCTTTTCTGATTCCCTAGTTTCTTTTCATATTCTCCTAGTTGTGAGCAAAAAGGTGGATTGTTTCTCATTGCCGACACGTTCAATCAAGAAGGAAAAAGATATTTTTCCTACCAACAGAATATTCTGGCGATCACGGTGGGACGCCTAGTGACCATCGTGTTGGTGTTTTGTTGACCTCCCTTCATTCTTTGGTGTTTGGTTAGTTTTTGTTCTTGTTCAGCTGTCATAGGTCGCTGGTGGGAAACTCTGTTCCCGGGTGGTTGTGTGGTTCACAGGGGGCCGCCTTAGTGATTATACGGATCTTCAGCGATCGCTCTTCATCGTCCCTGGCCGGGCTCACTGCGTGACCTTGTTGTCTTCTGTGGACAATAGTCGACCGCCTGTCTTCTTGGCATAGGTATGCGCCCCACTTTGCATTACTTGATCCACGATTGTGTCAGGGCCATTCCAGGACCTGCCCTACTGGTGACAGGCTGCCCACCCAGGTACGTCCACCAGTAGCTTTGTCATTCATATAGTATTGACTTCTTGTTTCATTTTGTTTCGATTTAATTGTCACCTTGTGCTATTGGATGGCTCACCACGAGCCGTCTATCCCTCCTATACGGTCTTCACGAGACCGTACATCTGTGCTACTGCGCAGCCGGGCCACTATATATATTGCCATATTACATTATATTGGGTGTTGATCTCTCCAGTTTGATTATTTCTGCATGATTGCCATATTTATATTCAAAAAAATATGAAAAATTAGAAAAAAAATATTTTCTCAATCCTCGAAACACGCTCGTCGCACTGGTACCATCCCGGAGTAGGAGAACGCAACAGTTTGTCCTACACAGGGTTCCGCAGGTCTGTCAAAGAAAAATACACGTAAATCATAAAATGCGCTCCGGAACTCCCAAAAGCGATCCGAAAAAAATCTGAAAAATTCAGGACATTACAGCCCTCCCCTCTTAAGAGAATTTCGTCCTCGAAATTTAGGACAAGCACCATGCCACAAGGGGAGAACACCTGGACCAACTGACGACACTGTCAGAGCCCCACCAAACCTCGATGCTCGTAAAAATCACTGTCCTGAGGGACACGGCCAGACAACGATCACAGACAACGCCTCGCTCACAATTTAAGACCCATCGATCATCAGAGCAGGCATCATGCAAAGGAGAACAAGTCTGGCGTCACCTCAGCCAAGACAAAAACTAACCACGGCAACACTGCCACGATCTCGTTTATTGAGAACACGCAACCCTTATCACGAAAATCAACACCGGTCAATGCTCATGCTCGGTGGACCAACCAAATGCCAGCTTCACAACCCCCTGACAAAACTCATACCCTGCACCATGCGCAACCATCACTGAGCTTCTACCAACTCACACCTGGCAAGCCGAACGCTTACAACAGCACAGAACCAACTTGGCCAGAAGATAACTTCTAACAAAATCCCAGATCCAACCCGAGAAAAGCACACCTCATAATCAGCCACCTAAGGCCTCGCTGGCATACGGCTCATGCCATTCTCGAGCCCCAACAACCAGCATCTTCTGTCTGTGAAAGATCATCTACTGGTCACCACACACTCGCCAATGGGAAGCCTTCACCGGCCCAACAAGCACGCTCCAAATCACGACAAGCCATCCACTGACTCTCCCACAAACCAATACCACATCTCAAGCTGATCCTCACTCGGACACCGCATCCGATCCGATCCTCACGCTGACTCTACCGTCTTAGGGGAGCACGGTAAAATCAAATAACAGTACTCCACAATCCTCGATCCTCACATCACTAGACTCAGACTTATGGAGAATCCTCCCTTGCTGATCACAAACTAGGGATCACCCTCCAATGCCAACGTCTCATCAGAGACCTCCGCACACAGGCACCGTCCTTCATCTTGTCTCATCAAATCCTTCACCTCAAATGATCTAAAAGGACGCCTGCTAATCTCGATTCCGCTCTCACCACAGAGCCACGGGACACAACTTGAATAATTCACAGCACACTTGCCGACACATTTCCCCAACTCTCCATCCTGCCAGTGCCATAAATCACAATGCATCCAGCAAGTGCATGGCAACAACATGTCTCACGTAACCCGAGACAATCTCACACCGAGAAATCAATCTTCCGACGCTCAACACATCTTCTGTAACTCTGCAGGCTCTGATTTACGACACCTCGAAAAACACAACACTGGTTACAAGTTCTTGCAAACACCACCCAACTGGCACTCATCCTTCTGGAGTAGCGCCAACACACCTTACACATCAGGGAATGGGCAATGCTTCTCACTGGCAACCACCTTGCCAACACACAGGACGTGTCTTGCATGGGCTCTATGGCACATGAAGGCCAACCAATCCGGACACATGATGCAAGACGACGAACCTTAATCCAACCCGATCTCCTCCAACCAAGGGAAAAACTCAATACACCTCCGACGAACGGAAGGTCCCCATGCTCGACCTGACCTCAAACCTTACACACGTTGGAATAGCACCTTCCAGCACCGAAAAAACCATTACTTCCATCAGGTCAGCACATCCGACACACTCACCAAGTTTCTTATCGGACCACGATCACGGCATCTCTCGATGCACCACTGCTGTAATTCCTTAAACCGCAGCATGCCACGCCAAGAGCCGTGACACGAGCCATAATCGGCAACTGCCAACGCTCAATCTCGAGTCCCGAACTCGCCACGAAACCTTCACACCTCGAGCCAAATCCAGGGCGAACACAACCCATTCGCATGCAAGAGCGCAGGAGCAAGAACTTACTGGGACGCCTCCACCCAATCCTATCTCGAAATGTGTAAAAATAATCAGGACTTACACGTCACTCCTGACGTCACATAGCATGACAAGGACATCGGGCTCGACCATCAGTAGCTCAACAAAAGATCCTCCACTGGCCCGAGCACAATTCTCAATCAGAGCACTCGCTCTGCCACCCTGAATCACAATCTCAACGTCTCAGGGGCTAGATAAACCTCAAGCTGGAGTGGCCAACCCGATAACAGCTCCCTCAGAGCATACTCAAGGCCGCTTAACCATGGATAATCCTCACCAGTCACCTGACATCGCTGTAATTCCTCGAACGCAGCACCTAAGCAACGCACATGTTGGCAACCTCTGCCCAATGCAGCACAATCGAGGCCACCATCAATGAGGGAGAAAGCTCTCGACCTCGATCCTTAGACCCCACGTTGGCACTCCAACGAAAAATGACAACCACCTTCACAGCGCCAACACTACAAAAAATTATAGATATAGAGATGCCAGTGACGAGGGTAGGTTGCTGACAAGGATAGTTCATTGCGAGATGACCATGAACATACTCCGAAGGAGTTAATGTCATTTTGGCCACCCCAATTCGAGATTTAGCCAGCCCAGAGGTGTCGTGGATTGAGGTGGTAGAATGGATGTCTTGATCAAGAGAGTGCTCATACGAGTGGAGAATCTTTCTGGTGAGTTATTGATCATCAAGCCTAACACTCTCATTATGCACTATGGTGTCAGAGATAACGTACCAATCCCAATCATTTTGGCAGATTTTGAAACATGTAGAGAAGTCCAACTGAGTTTTAAACCCTACATGTCTGCGCATGAAAAGGGCTGCATTAGTTTTGGATTTGATTTGGGATAGTATGGCGGTGGTTTAATTTTGAACCTAGGTTGTGGAAATTGGGGCCATTAGGCACCGTACTAGATGCGCTGCGCTAGGTGGTAGATGAAGCGTGAAGGCCCAGCAATGAATTTGAGACTTGAGGATAAGCTTAGGCAGGTGCCGATCATAGTTCATGTTGTAGTTATTGACATGGTAGTCTACACAGCCACAGCACAGGAGGTAGATATTTTGAGGACCCAGGAGCTAAGAGTGGATAGTTTTAGCAAGGACAGATCTGATGGAATAATGTCCAGTGGTTAGAGGTGTAACAACCTTCGAGCCTAGCATCTTTAGTGATTTCTTTGCTCCCCAGCAAGCTTCCTGACATGTTAATGATTCCGGGATAAGAGATAAGCATAGGAAGGGAGCATGGAGCAGCGGCCAGCTCAACCGTTGTGGTAGAGTGTGGTTGGCGACCAGTAGAGTCAATGCTCAAGGCATGGTGAGTTGCTGTTTGGCAAGTTATGGTGTACCAGGAAATGCTACAAGCGTGGTCTGGTAGGACACTCTGCATGTGTTGTCAGAGGAGCTGACCTAATGATAGCGATGGTTTTCCTGGTGCTAAAAGGTGAACTTTCCAGCATGCATGAGATTCAAGGTTTGGTCAAGTGTGGAAATCTCCTGCTTCGTGGAAAGTATATTGGCATCTCCTTAGTTGGGGAGATTTGTGTTTCAGTTAAATTCCATCATTTTTCATCATGTGTTTGGTTTGGTTGGCATCCTCGAGTATGCCAAGGAGATAGTGTGAGAAGTGTTCTGTGTATTGGCAGTATGACTGCCTGTGAGAAGTTATACACATACCTTGATGCGGTAAGGGTGTGTCAGCGTGTTAAGGAAGGATGAGTGCCAACTGGGCTATGTGTGCGAGAATTCATGGCTGGTGCTGTGGTTCCGGATGTGTTGTGGATTGAAGCCTGCGAAGTTATAGGAGGATTGCCAGATTAGGAGAGAGAGTTTGTGCTATGGGTTCGAGGTACTTGAGCTTTCCTCACCTTATTTTTTGGAGTTAGCCAGCCGTATTGGGAAATTTTTGGATGGCAGATGCCCGAGTTACTTCTGATAATTGCGCATGCTGTACAGAGTGTGCAACAGAAGCATGGTGGGCCCATGACCCACGACCTCCAGGATCATAATGATGGCTAGATCAGAAGGATTTCAGAGAATTGGTGGAGTATCAAAGGATTCTGACCAATAGAGAGGGTCGTTACCTTGGTGTGAGATTATTTTTGGCTGTGTAAGCCATGTTAGTTGTTGCACCATTGCTCGAGACATTATGGTCTATGGCACTGGTGAGATAGAGAGTTGGGAAAATATGACGACAAGTGTGCCGAATGAGTGCCCTATTCATCCCATAGAAGTGATGACGGATAATTGGTGGTGGACCCTGTTGGGGGTTAGAAAGGAAATAGCCTAATAAAGGATGAGGACACGATGATTAGCATTGGTAAACTAGGAGCTTGACTTATATCGGAAGTAGTGTTCTCGAGATAGAATTGGGGTCCAAGAAATGTGAATATAGAGAGAGGATTTGTGAGTACCAGTTGGTAGTTGTGAGCAGTTGATGAGGCTAGTCGAGTGGTCAGCTGTGATAACACCTGAAAGGGGCCCAGTTGAGTCTGAGAGTTTTGGATGATGCAAGAAGGACCCAGTTGGGGCAAGGATCAACAATGTCTAGAGATCTGTGTAGATTGGTGCACCATTGACCAAATTGCTACGATAGAAGGATGACACTTACCTGTTCCGAACAATGTGCGCCATGAGTTGCAAAGGTAATGTTCTGTGGCTCAGTGGTGTGAGTGGGGCCAGGGTTGGAAGACATTCATTGGAGTAATTAAGATGAAGGATTCGATGGGATTGTGTAATGGATGATCCTCTGGGGCAGAGACTCCAAAAAAGATATCATTGGATTGGAGCCTTGCTCTTGTGGCCAGCTAGGATTGGCATGGAGCAAGGATTATGAAGTTTTGTTGCATGATTTCATCGTACTTCCCTAAGAGGATAGAGGTGGCATAAGGACTAGATTTGGAAGCGATGTTCGAGTGAGAACCAACATGGGGAGTGAAAATGGTGAGTGTATGAGTCAATGGATAGGCCGTTAAGATTTAGAATGAGATTATTGGGCCTTATGAAGGAATAATAAAAAGGAAAGTTCATGTAACGAGAATGTACTAGCATGTAACGAGAATATACTTTTCATAACCATGAAGGTTACACACGGGAAAGTCATGTAACTAGTAAGCATGTAAATTTAATCATGAGATTCGTGGATTTCACCCATTTATAAAAAAATTACTCAAGGTGCAATCCGGTGCCACTGTTCATCATACCCCATAGTTTATAGTATGTTTCCGGTAATCAGTAGAGGGGGCTAGCGTCGAGCCCTTGGACACAATCAGTGCCCGATCTGCATCTTCACTTTATAAATCAAGCTACTTCCATGAAATATATCAATAAAGTATGGCCAACAATTAACAAGTCAAACAATAAGGTTCATGACAAGTAAATCAAGGCAATAACGTACCAAACGATCATGAGATTTGAAGGATGAATTAAAGATATGGTCATGTCACGGGAGGAATATGGTAGCATAACGATACAGTTATTAACTTTTATAATTCATTAATAACTTGTTGAACAAGGTTTTGAGTTCCAGATAAGCTATAGACCATCTTGGAACAGAGTAGACACAACCCTTGGGTCAAACCTAGGGTTGAAATCAAGTATGATAGAAAACGGTCTAGTCCTGGCCGTTTTCAGAAAGTAGTAGTCATGTTAAGACTACAATCAAGTGGAGTCGACGCAGAAAGAAGGAAAGAGTCGACGTAGTGGAGTATCTAGCAGAATGCGGTCATTGTAAGGCCGCTGCTTGACAGTGGTAGTCGCCTGATGGCCGCTATCTATCCAGAGTGCAGAAAATGTCAGTAAGCTTGAGTGCTTTCTAGACAAATAGGCATTGAGGGTACAACCAGCTCGACGTTCCAGTGAGAATCTCAGGCTCATGGAGACTTACGAAGGTCTTGAAACATGATCACCTAGTCCGACAGAAGGAATATCCAGTGGAGAGGATCACAAGTCCAAGAGGTGTTCCTTTCAAGTGCACATGTAACTAATAACATCGTACTAGGATACGTGTTATGTACATAAGAAAGACAAGATATGAGAGTGAATCGTGTAAAAATTGTGATCAAATAATTAATGTAACAATTTCCATAATCATGTGAAAATACTTTATTACAAGACTATATGATTTTGGCTTGAAAGTAACATAAGATTAAAATAAGTTTATAAAACATGTAGGCCATGAAATCTACTATGATGGGTGCACAATATAACCAATAACATGAATGTATGGATGAAACTAGGAATAAGACCTAAATACTTAGGCTTAACATATATTAATAAAGGCTAATCCGCATTCTGTTTAGGGTTAACAGGAAGCAGAAAATAGAAAGAAGAAAATGGTCTGATAAGAACTATTTCTTGAGATAGCTGTCTTGAGAGGGCCATTTCTTGGAAATAGCAGTCTTTTGGGGGGCCTCTATATGAATAAGGCAGCCATTGAAGGGCCATTTTTTGCCTGTTGTAGATGGAACAGAAAGCAAAACGTGCAGAGCTTATTCCAAGGCAATCAATGCATGAAAACTACATGAAATTGAAGGATAAGACATGATATCATATCTAAGATGAAGGAGATGCATGATTAGGCATGAATTAAGGTAAATTTATCATCTTTGATTAAGATGTACATGGATAATATGCTATAATGCTGATGCATGCACAGTCACAGAAAATCATGAAATACTAAGTGTACAATCCATGAAGCTTGAAAACAGAGGGCTTTGTTCCAAACAATTGTTTAAGCCATCATGAGATAACCTACCTCTGGGGTTGGCTCTGGACAAAGAATTTTAACTGGAAGGATGACCTAGCTCCTGCATGTCCTACGCTAAAGCAGCAACTTCCCGTCCCTCTATCTCTATGACCCTTGACCTAAATTCACGGGATTTGGAGGGAAGTAAGAAGACATGAAGGGGAACAAATAACTCTAAAGGATGAACCTAAAAATACCTCTACTATTGTCCCAAAACCCCGAGTCTTTGCTGGACGGATGTGCTGGTTCTTATGCAATCTGCAGAGAAACAACTTCTTCCCAGCATTCTAACTCTTCATCGGCTAAATCACCTACCGTGAGATTTTGAGGGGAGTTATTCAATACTAAAGGGAATAAAAAGTTCTAAAGGATTGATAGAAAATAACACCATCTTACTATCGAACCACGTGACCCAAAGTAAGGGTTCACGCAGGTCGATTATGGGCTCTATTTATAGAGTTGCCCTCGAGTTTGGGGGATTAGGTCGACTTAAGAGTCCAATTGGGCATCAAATTAATCCTGATAGAGTCCTAGACAAGTTCCCATGCCAAATAGCCTCGATTGATGGTGATTGGGATGAAAAAAATCTAGTCTTCTCACGCTTCTAACCTTCCTAGTTTCGGAAGTAGGTTGCGGTCCTCACTAGGCCACCTCTTACAAGTGGCGGTCTTGCGATAGACCGCTACCTGCTGCGATGATGGAATTTAAATTTTGGTCAAATTTCTCCTATATTTATCCCTTATTTATCTCATAAAAATGGGGAATTATCCTAATGATGTTTCTAGATTTGGGCTTGTGCCTAGATGTCTTAGAATTAAGTTTATGGGGTCTTTAGGAGGATGGGCTTTTGATATGAAGTAGACCTCACTAGAAGAAGTATCTGCATAGAGGGAAAGTGATCCTCCCAATCAACAGACATCAGGAATTTATCCAACTTTGAGCAAGAAATATTTGCTCGCAAGTTCGACTAAGTGAACCGACCAAGAGCCATGCCAATCTCCACCAACGCTATCTCGTGGGTGAAGTCAGTAAAATCCTCCATGTCTTCTAAATACATGCTACCTCCCGTCCTCTCCCAAGGGATGGCCACCACATTGAAGTCTCTACAGGCTACAGCACACCAAGGTTGACTAGAGGAAAGATGGTGGTGGATCAAGTCATCCCACAAAAGTAGATTCTCCTCCCTGGATTGAGGGCCATACATCTCACTGAAGTCCTAGGAGAAGTCATCTCTCACTTGGCAGAAATGTAGAGAGATGGTCCACCTACTAACTAATCTATCCATCACCACCTCTTCCACTTCATAGGGGTTCCAGAGTATCATAACCCCCCTCCCCAGACTTGCACACCGTCGGGGAAGCAACCCCCATAGGGACTCTAGCACCTCCAATTTCCCTCATAAGAGAAACACCAACCCTTTCATACTTGGTTTCTTGGATGCAGAGAATATCAACTTTACATCTCCTGATTAGCTCCTTCCCTGTCGTCTTCTTTACCGCCCCAAATCTCCTCACATTCTATGAGACAATCCTCATTAAAAACTTGGGATGTTCCTTTTCTCCTCACCCTCTTCTCCTTCCATGTTCGTTTTCACCTGGGCTCTGATACTCACTCCCTAACTTTTTTTGATTTTAGTGAAGGCCCCCCTCACATCCTTCGCAGCCGCAAATGAGATGGCCACCTTATTCGCCACCTCTCTCACCTATTCCCCTATCATCTTTTCCACTCTCCCTAGCATCTCTCTCACTTCCTCCATCCCCACGACACCCCTGCATTTCCGCTCCTCCCCTGCAGGTTGCAACCCTACGACCCCTCCTCCCTCCTCATCCACCATCAGTAGCTCCGGCCCAATAAGGGAGCTTTCTTGGGCAGTGTCTGAGACACTTCTGAGAGGCGCATGCACCGGCACCAACATCTCTTTCTCCACAGCCAGAGGCCCAGTAGAAACAACAATGGTCGGCAACAGAGCACAAGAGTGTAACAGACCCCCCTCTGCCTCCTGAGTGACGAGCCCATCCCAAAGTAGCAAAGCCTGAGCAGAACACACATCTGGGTACTCCCCACCAACACACAACGAGAGGGGCAGCGCCTCTGCCTGCCTACTGCTAGGATTGCTGTTGGCCGCTTGTAGAGCGCCTGGGAACGCCACATCCTCCAGCTCGAAGGCGACAACCATCTCTACTGGAGCACGGTAGCTGTTTGGCAGGTTTGGCAATCCAGTCATCAATGGACGGGGCAGCCTTGGGATGGAGGGCCCCTCAACCACCACCACAACAAAGGAGAGCCCCCCCTTGCCTCTCCCAAAGTGAGGATGCAGGACGTCACAAATCTGGGGCTGAACTTCGTCGGAGACATGGAGCAAGTTGACGAAGACGGGCCAACTGGCCATACGGAAACTGCACCCGTGATAGGTGTGAGTTGGCTTGTCGTCAACTTGGCCCTATCAATGGCGGCTTGTCGGCTCTGCTCCACTAATGTCCCCTTGCTGGAGACCTACAAAGGAGCCCACAGACGAGGGCTAGAGGGCTGCCCTAACTGGTTGGAGAGATGCTTGTTATTGGAACGCTCGTGCCTGATAACCCCATCACTCTCGATGACGGGTAAATCACAGGTCTGGGCCAACCCGAGCCTTGACCCGTCGCTCGACTGCAAACCGCCAGTGCCCAGTGGGTTCTTCCCCCGGCCCGCTACTGAATGGGTCGCACCCCGGTACGTAGGTCCACCTTCCACTTGCCCAAAAACCTGCACGAGCATACCTACTGGCCCACCAATGGTGTCACCAAGCCCAGGAAGTGACCCGCTACAGTCCCCACCCAGGCCTGCCCATTCCAAATGTGCATGGGAGGCTGGGTGAGCCTCACGTATGCCCAAGCATTTGTCTACCTCCCGCCTGCCTCCTGGTGGTTGCCCTAGCCATGCAACCGGGCCGCCATGAGACGACGTCACCAGCTCTACACACCAATGTTCTGTCACGATGTAGACCCGGACCGGAAAAAGAACTCCGGCGATTTCTGTCTTGATGACGGCAAGAACCTTCTGTGGCTCAGAAGCCCGGGCCACTGCCTCTAGGGAAGTAAGGGCTCGTGGTTTATAAGGCGACCAAGGGGACCAAGGCGGTGGCCCACTGCCTTACTGCTTAGGTGACAAGGTGGGACGTCTAGGCGAAGCCTAGTTTATGTAACAACATACACATCATGATGACCACTTGTCTATATTTTCTACCATGCACATTTTGTCTTCAATAAATACAAAATAACTAGTAGCAATTATTTAGCACATATATACATGTAACTGATGTAAGAAGGCACTAAAATAAAAGAAATAACATATATTAAAAAAATAATGAATCAATGATAAGAGAATCAATTGAGAATGTTATTAAGGAAAGATAACGAACTGAAACAGGAAAGGAAATCGAGAATGTCTCGAATGATACAAATCGCTGAATACCGTTATGTTAACAAAAATGATATCGTATCCATAAGATATGAACCTGATTATACAAGGGGCGAAAATCCGAAAGGTGAGCCGACAATTTTAGTATCAATTCGCGGAGAAATATCAAAAGATACAGGTTTCGAGTGGTATCAAGAAGTAGCAATAACAGAACGCGACATTAAACGGCCAATGAACACGCTAGAATTCATTGCCTTTCTGAATGAGCTAAACCAATGACAACTCGCGTCATATCCGTTCTGAAAGATGGTCGAATAATGGAAGATCATTGCGATAGTCCATACACGATCAAAACCGCAATCAACGACATTAAGAGCTTCATTTATGGCGACTTCATTGCAATCCTAGTCGTTCATAAAGGGAAGCTTGTTCGATTGGAGTTATCATCATGAAGCCGGGCAAATTCGATGGAAATCCGAAAGGCAAGATCGTCTACGAAGCCGGAACCGAAGCCGAATTGCATGTCATTCACTATAATTCAAACGACGGCTTTGAGACGATGCTGACGCACTGGTATCCTGACGAAAGCGACATTCGGCGGATGATCGAAGGCAAGCCCGTCGCGCTGCATATTGTGGGCACTCGCCACCCATGCACTCGCCACCCATGGGTTAAAGTCGAGGTAGCGAAATGAAATTGTCGTCCAAATTAAACCCTGTTGGTTCGTCATCATGGGGATATGTTTTGACAAAGATTTGGCGCGATAAGGGATGCCGTTCGCCTTTACGAATTGGACATAAGGATTATCGCCCGAAGAAAGCGGAACTCAATTTCGGTGATATTTTGCGAAAATAGTTGTTGACATTCCCGAACTGATTTCGTATATTCGTATCAACAAAACGGAGATACGGAAATGGCTGGGTTCATCGTTCGCACTCGCTACACTTTCAAGCGGAATAATGATATCTGGAAGACAGCTATTGTTTATCGTAACGGCGAAGAATACAGCCGCATGAATGTCGATACTGCTCGCGAATTCTGTTGGAAGTGGAATGGTAATCGCGAAGACTGTGAAGTTAAATCGGCGCGCTAATGCGCCGTTCATTCGGGAGATATGAATATGTCCATTCGCTATTCAATCAAAAAGTCACTCATTCTTGGTCGCTATTACGTTTACGATCATATTGAAATGCAGTGCGCTTTTCGTGGCAGCTACGAAGATTGTCACGATTGGATTGATAATCCGCTGAAGCTGGCGCTCAAGCAGGGCGAAGCGGTAAAGAAGGCGTTGGAGAAAGATCAGCTTGAACCGCGCAAAATCGATACGACCGAACGTATTTTGAACGAACGCAACCGTCGTGACACGTTGCGCCGGGCCGGCATCAACACGCATCGCCGATAAGTGCGATGAACGGTGGTCCTAACAAGTTGTGCTATCGCGTCAAGGTGACGCCGAAGCCCGGCGCGTTTCCTATCGGTTCGGTCGTTCCCGTAAACGCTGTTTATCGTTCTTGACACGGGAATAATTTCTATGAATAATCGCGAACGTGAACTGATTGCCGCGCTCGAATGGATACGCAAGATCGCGGATGCCGAACTTGAGCAAGACGACAAATTGCGTTCGCGAGCAGCCCGCACTATGAAACGCATCGCCGATAAGTGCGATGAAATATTGGAGAATATGAAATGAAATCGATTGGTTATTTCGCTGGCATCCAGTATCATTGCATCGCGCATTATCCAATGCTTGTCGATCAAGTTGATACTTGGTTGCATAGTCGTGCTGAAGCGATGGAATTTGTCACTAGGCACAATGCGCGGGGCGCGAACGTTGAAATCAAGGAAACTGAATGGGTGCCTGTCGTTCGTCGCCTCGAATTCTATGACGTGAGGGATATGAAATGATTATGACGACGAAAGCGCCTGACGAAGTGCGCGCCGCGTTTAATGAATTCGCGGAGTATCTTGACGTTCTCGCGAGTGATCAACTTGCATCAAGACGGTGGCAATCAACTAAGCGTGATCAGATAGCTTGCGACATAAAGGCTGAAGCTTATTCAATTCTCGCGGATGATATTCGGGATATGGAATTTCGCAATGAGAAAGCTTAAGATAACTCACGAAATTCTATATCGTCCCGGCAATAAGTCCGATGGCGATTACCGCTTTCGAATTGAGGTTGAGGAAGATAATAAATCCCGACATACCCATTCCGGGCAAGACAAGTCGGCGGCACGGGCACTAAGCCTTGCCGCTTATCATTGGTGCAAGTATGAGGAAAATCAGGAATGATCCGCGTTCACGAATTCACTGCAATTAACCCCGTCAATGTCGTTTACATGGAACGCATGAAGGATTGCGTTTTCGTTCAAATCTGGAATGGCAAGGGTCATCGGCTGATGGCTAATGGCCGCGACGTTTCCGAAATGTTTGCGGACTTGATCAAGCAGTTCGGAGCGGAAATCAATCTTGTTCCGGTTCGACATAACCTTGTCGCGAATGGTGACGCTATCTGTTCGCTGGGCAAGGTCAATGACGGCGTTGCCATTAACCTTGTTGTCGATAACCAGAAGACCGGCTTTGTCGTCTATTCGTTCGTGCCGTTCGAAAAGCGGGAGGAAGAATTTCTTCGGCTGATGAATGCAGTTGACAGGGGCTGAATAATCGGGCAAGCTTGATAAACATTAGGGAAACGGTCAAATGTTCATCGGATTAAACGGTCAGGCTCATTTCGCCTGCAAATTCGCCTTCGATAACGGATGGGCGATCACAATCAGCGCTCGCGAATGTGGGCATGTCGATTACCTCATTGCCCCGGCTCATGTGTTCGAACCGGAATTTTATCATTGTTCTCCGCTCGAAGCGAAGACGAAGCTTGAAATATTGTGGAAGGACGCGCAAGAACGTGGCGATGATGTTCGCCATTATAATGGCAGTGACCGCGAAATTCTCGATATTATTTCTGCTGTTTCTGAACGCCCTGATTACATGAGAAAAGAAGTTGACGATATGATTGCTAACATAAAGGTCAAGCGGAAATGAAAGAGCAATTTATTGATTACAATTTTCAGGCCAAATCTGTCGCGCTGATTACACAGGCGAACGGTATCATTAACATGATGCGAGCGAAGGGCTACACGCTCACGCTTCGACAGCTATATTATCAGTTCGTGGCGCGTGGCTTGCTCGAAAACAAACAGCAAAACTATTCCCGTCTTGGCGACATTCTCGACAAGGCGCGACGGGCCGGCTTGATCGATTGGGATGCAATCGAAGATCGTACGCGCTTTCTTCGCCGCATTCCGAATTACAATGGGCCGGCGAATTTCATCACTAAGCAGATTGATTATTACGCTGAAGATATCTGGCGGGATCAAGACGCTTATTCCGAAGTCTGGATTGAGAAAGACGCGCTGATAGGCGTGGCGGAAAGGCCGTGCAACGAATTGCGCGTTCCGTATCTCGCCTGTCGCGGCTATCCGTCATCGTCCGAACTGTATGAGGCAGGCAAGCGCCTTCGCCGTAAGCTCGATAGCGGCAAAAAGGTATTTGTGTTCTATCTAGGCGATCATGATCCTAGCGGCTTGGACATGACACGAAGCAATGACGATTTGCTTTCGCTGTTCGGTCGGACAGCCGAAATCAACGTCGTTCGCCTTGCACTGAACATGGATCAAGTCGAGGAACTTAATCCGCCGCCCAATCCGGCTAAGGACAGCGATAGCCGTTTCGGTGAATACGTCGCGATGTACGGCGAAGAATGCTGGGAACTTGACGCGCTCCCGCCCGACTATATCGACAACCTCATTCGCGAGAATATCGAAAAGATCATTGACCGCGAAAAGTTCGATGCCAACATGGAAGCTGAACAATATCATCGTCAGACGCTTCGCGATGTTGCCGCGAACTTTGTTGGCGTGACGAAATACATGAAACATCGCGCTGATTATGTCGATCTTGGCGATGATGAATATGGCGAGAGTATCAGCGCGACCGTTGATGACATTCTTATTGATCTTGAGAGGAATGAAAATGCAGAATGAAATTGTCCCGCGTGAGGAAGGTTATTATCCGCGCGTCAAGGTGACAGGTGGCGATTACGTTTATTATGGATATCTGACGGCGGTATTCCGTAAGCGGCGTGGCGGATTTATTCGTTGCGATGTTGAAGACGAAAACGGTCGGCTATTCATTCACAACGCGAAACAATTGGGAATGAGCGACGAAGAATTAATTGAGCTTGGCGTAAAATTTAAACTCATTGTCGCTTGACATTCATAATTCGATTGGCTATGTTAGCTGCATAGTCAATTGAGGAATTCGGTTATGTCCGACATTATGAAAGCCGCTTGGGAACATTATCGCGATACCCACAAGAATTGCGATAAGTTCTATCGCGTTGAATTCGCGTCTTGCCTTCGCGCCGCTTGGGCTACTCGCGTTACGCGCTATGTTGAACTCGATATGCGTCCGGCTTTCGAGCGCGGTCATATGTATCAGGCGGTGGCGTAATGGGATACGTTCGCGCGAATAATTCAGTCATGCGGGGCTATTCGCTTCGCCGTGCCGGCTGGATGGCCGATGAACACATTTATCTGTTCAGCGACGCGATCCGCAAATATACCCGCGTTCCCGAAGGCGGCTTTCGTTGGCGGAAATATGAGCCGACGATTGAAGATCAATTCGCGGAAGATTGGGAACTTGTCTTATGATCGAAGATAATCCTTTTGCGCCGACTGCCGCCGATCTTGCGCGGCAGAAAGCCGAACTCGAAAAATACGATAGCCCGGCAGAAGTTGCCAAACGTGAAGCGAAACGCAAGGCGGAATTTGAACGTGGCGTTCGTCTTGGTTGGTGGAATGAAGACGGCGATCCAATCGAACAGCCGGAAGATGAAACCGAAGATGATGAGGAAGACGAATAATGAATAATTTTAAGCAGTCACTTGATCGTCTTCGCATGGCGATTCGCTATCGCCCTCGCGGTATCAGTGATCCTAGTTGCGTTGTTCATCGCAACGATCTTTCCGCGCTTATTCGGGATTGGGAACGTCTCGATTTCGAAGTGAGACAGCTTGACGGCCTTGTCAAGAAAATGGAGGCGGACAATTTCCGTATGACGATGGAAGATTGCGGAATACCGTTAGATGAAAAGAAAGACTAATCAGGAACTTGCCGCTGAATTCCGTCATTTGCTGACGCATGGTGTCAGACAGGGTCCGATTGTCGTCACGACAGACGAAAACTTTTTGGCGGCTTCGAAGGACTGGCGCGCCGATCTATGGCGAGCATTCAACGAAATTGAAGATCGGTTAGACCCGTTGCGAGTTGAAAGACGGAACAAATGACAAAACCGGAAAGCTATCCATTCCTTCGCATCGCTAAGAAATACGGTTACGATTATGGCGAGGTTCAAGGTTGTAGTTTGTAATGTAATTCGACCAAACTCCCTGCACTAGACCATTTGGATCGGGGTGTTCCAAACTGGTGCACTTGGACGATATAGCGATTTTCGGTCGCTTCTGCGAATGCACTCTGAACCTTGTAGATAAAAAGAGTAACTTGCACTAAACATTCCTCTTTTAGGATTATTCAACATCTCGGATGAGGTCAGAGAGCTTTACATCCAGCCCTTTGGCTATAGCCACTAGGACATTGAATCCCACATCCCTCATTCCCCGTTCCACATAGGAGAGATGAACCTCTTTGACGCCAGAGTGCTGGGCAAGATCAATTAGGCGCCATCCCTTAGCCTTCCGAATTGCTCGGATGCGCTTTCCCAGCCGGACGCCGATCCTGCTTCCCATCCATCCAGAATCGAAGTAATCTGGATTTCGTATTTATCGCATACGATAAATGGAGATTAGTGCGATGCTGTGGGTTCTCGTGATTCTGTTGCTGATCCTCACTTTCCGACGGTGGGTGATTCTGGTAGCAGGTATTGCTTCTGTGGTCGGCCCCCTCATCGGCTATTTTTTGGGTGTTTGGTTATTTTATTTTTTTGGTTTACCTGAGAGCCCCTTGGCTATTTGGTGACTAGTGCTGGGTGTCCTTAGTTTGCTGTTATCGACGGACACTGTTGGTGGGATCATTGTCGTTGATCCATTGTATTGATGCTGGAGTTGCTTGTTGAGGCTTGGTTGATTGTTGAGCAATTTGGTGCTTCGTGTAGACCTTTAGGCTAGCTGATCTATGTAGCTTGTAGTTGGAGCTTGGACTGAAGCTTGAACGAGCTGACTTTGATGATCCAAAGGCTGAGGTTTTGGGTTGTGGTGGCGTATAGGCCAAGAATTGATGTAGGCCAACCGGAGAGGAGTATTGGCCAAAGGTTAGGGACCTAGCCGACCGAGATGGTATATTAGTCAGGGACTAAGTGATGTATAGGCCAACCATTGTGGCATTTTGGATGGTGATCAGATGTTTGACTGACCATGGAGGTGTTTTGGTCAAGGGTATGCGTAGGCCAACTGTGAAGGGTGATGACCAAGGTGGAGGCTTGACCGACTGTGGTGGCATATTGGTCAAGGGGGTAGCGGCCGACAGGGATGGTGTAAGACTAGGAGGAAATAGGTAGGTCGATCAAGGTGGTGTATTGACCTGACTGCTGGGAGATGAATGACTGTGGTAGTATATTGGTCGGGGGCTGGGTGTAGGCCGACCATAATGGCATGATGGTCAGTAGAAGGTATACTGACCCACTATTAGGGTGGACTGGTCAGGGATCTAGGGTGAGGTGGTTGGCTATTCCTCATAAGGAAGAGAATTTTTTTATTTTCTCTTTACCAACTCCACCACCCTTTCAGGTTTTCACCAGAGCTAGCCCCCTTTTACTTTTTTCGGTGTGTCCTTACAGGTTTTCACACCGAGGGATAACCTGATTTTACCTGAGGTGCCCTTGCGGGTTTTCACCTCAGTTGGGTTTGAGACATTTTTGCCCCCAGCCACCTCCTTATGGAGGGAGGTGGTTGAGTCCACTGGGGCATCCCTATTTTTAACCCCCTTTTTTTGTGCCTGTGAGCCTTGCAGCTGTCATCCTTAGCTTATCACTGTCAGGGGACGTTGCTTGTAGGTTGCACCATCAACGAGTTGTTGTTGTTGTAGAAGCAGCTATGGATTGACCCTTAACCAAGTAGCTCAGAGCTTTAGGGTGAATCTGGAGACTGGCTAGTCTTTGCTGTAGACGACTGAGACTTTGACTGGGATCTGGGTGCCTCAGCCTCAATGGACATGATGGCCGAAGCTGAGCTTAGATTGAGTGTTCGCCTGGGTGTTGCTACCCCTTGGGACATGATATGTTCTAAAGGGATAAACCCCTTATTGTGGTTTCCTGGTAGCCACTAGTGAGGACCCGATGGAGCTTTGCTAGTGTCACTAGTTGGCATTGGCAGGGATTCTACCGAGTCATTGGCTAATGCCGGTGGAGTTTCTCTCTAGCTACTGGGTGGGTGTCGACGAGATTCACCTGGAATTGTGAATTGACGTAGGCAGGGTGGGCTCCCAAGTTACTGGTTGATGTCGGTGTGGTAGCATGCGAACACCTTTGCAGTGTTATTGATGATTCACATTACCCTTTCCCCTTCAGGGTGCTTCTAAGGGTGGACCGGTGTCCCTGGTCTATCAAGAACTGAAGTCTACCTTGACGGATGCTTCACTGGGTAGTATGATCTTGAGCTGACAACCACTCAGCTAGATTTTGAGCTTGGTGCCATTCTGGTGAATGGAGGGATCTCTTAACTTGTGACCTCCAAATGGGCTGAGCCTCTTTTCTAATGACCCATATTCATTTGAGGGACGATGGGCACTCTTCCTTGGAGTTGCCCCCTCGCTTGAGGTTGGAAGGTTGGATATCGGTCTGGGGCAGTTACCCCCAGTGTGATACTGGTGTATCGGCTTCTTTGAGTCTCACCTTGTCTTCTGGAGGTAGGGGCGGCAGTGGCAAGTCGCCCATTTATGCATCTGCGATAGAGCTCCCAGGTCCTTACCATTAGGAAGTGCTCGATGAGAAAAGTCTTCAACATTAGCCGGAGTCAGCAGCTTTGCGATCGACTGGTGATTATCTTGAAGAATTTTAATCTCCTCCTCCAGCTCTGAGGAGATCACCATGTGCTTTGCCGGGAACACAGGCTGGAAGCTCAGCTTGTTAGGGAAATTCCAACTAGTACCATCCTTGGTGGATCCTACCCAAAAGAATTGAGTTTTCCACCCCTTGTGCGAGGAATCCCAAGGGGAGAGGGTCACACAACTCCTCCCCCTCCACGCCTGGAGGTAAAAGAAGCCCTTCCCGATGTGGGCGTGCTCCTTCAACTTGAAAAAGGCATGAAAGAGGTCTAAAGATGTGACAAGGCCACACGAGCCACGGAGAGCAATGAAGGAAAAAATGAAGGTGTAAGAATTAGAAACCAACTGGATGGGAGCTAGCTGGTAGAATGTTAGTAACTCAACTATGAAGGGGTGGAGAGGAAGGTAGAAGCCACACTTCAAAGCTAGAACGAAAATACAGAACAGTCCCAAGCAGGTATCTAGGCTGGACTCATGGGGTTTGACAGGAGAGAAGAAATATCACCGCGGCAACTTGAAGCGAACCTCGAGCTCCTTCACCTCAGGCTCCCTCAGTTCGCTACGGAGGTGGCCGCTAGGCGTAGACTCAAAACATCCTACCCCTTGCTCAAATTTTTGAATTTCAGCCTCAGCATTGTGGTCCGCCATGGAAGAAATAGGAGAGGAGGAAGAGGCTCCGGAGTCAGACGAGCTAGCGGGAGGTGGAGGCTGATGGACTGCCTTTGCAGTAATCTTTACTAACTCCGCGAAAGCCTCTAAGATCTTCCGCTCCCCCTGGCCGATCCCCCGGTGCATGAATTCTCCCTTGGACTTGCGGGCACGATGAAGGAGAAACCCTAAACGGAGGAAACGTAAGGTGTAAGCACAAGCCGCTATTTATGGGCCCTAGGTGACCCTGATGCCACCGCTGGGACATTTCAAACTCCAAGAAGGGCAGCTCCAAGCCAATGGGCAGCGCACCACCATCAGGATCGAACCCCCATGCGATAGGACAACTGTATCTTCAACCCTTGAACATAATCAGCCAATATGTTGTCAGGCCAAAGTGATGCTACCACGACCAAGCCCCCTACGAGCCAGGATAGCCGAATCGACGGCCCCTGAGCCTTGAGATTGGGACAGCTCGCAATGGTCAATTCCCAACTGAGTCATAAATGCAGTCTGATTACGCTCTACTCTCCAAGCCTAACCTTAGGCTCAGGAGTAGGGGGGGCAAGTGGAGAGGGGTAAATTCACGGCCCAATGAACATACGGCCCAAAGCGGCCCAACCAATTCCCATCTGACCCAACAAGTGAGAGCCCCATTATTGGGCCCACTTATTAAGAAGCCGAAACCACTCAGACCAATACTTCCAAGGCGGCCTCTAGGCCCGGAAGCCCGAGTAACGGTCACTCGGGGAGAGCCCAAGTGGTGCCCGAGCATAACTAACCGAGAGATGCCAGGGGGCGAAGCACCCAGATTTAAACCGGCCAAGAAATGCCCCCTAAACTCTCCCTCTTCCCCCGACCTCTCTACGGAACGAGCCACTATATAAACCAAGAAAAACCCTCCACAAAGGTAAGTCAGTCTGAGCCCTCTTTGCCACTCATATTGGTGGACAGCGATCTCGTGCACCCTTCCTACCTCCTTCTATCTTCGCACCATGGTCTACTATTTTGCTGACTTAAGCATCGGAGGGTTTTCCCCAGGGACATAACCCTGGGCTCCTCTGATCCATTTCCCACCCTACAGATCTTGCATCCATTGTGGCAGCAATTAGACATCCTACGGCTCAGGTGATAGCACGAGATCACCCCTCTTCAACTACCATGGCCGACAACCTCACAATCTGGACATAATTACCTGGATTTACGTTCTTCTACAATCAACTGACACGGGATTCCAGCATGTCATAGCTTATTCCTGCGATCACATGCTATCAAAACCACTAAGTTCTGACATTTGATATGGCTCTCTACTATCCTTGATCTTCTATTTGATTCTATTAAATAAATTCAGGTGTGGTATATACAACACTTTGGCGTCGTTTGTGGGAAATGACAAAAACCATGAAGCCAAAGCCTGCAAAATGAGCCAGAAGTAGTGCCCTGCGCCCTCCTCGTTTAGCTAGATGTGCCCAACTTCCTGTGCCCCCCAATAAGGAGCAACTAGATGACCCAATAGGCTCCCCTAGAGCTCCCTCTGACACTTGATGGATGGCAAGGCCCGAGAAGGGACAAGCGCTGCCAGCAGCCCTTAGCATTAATGCCTCTCCCTGCCAACAGCGCAGGCAGCCTATACCCCTTCTCTTATCTCTCTTAACTAGCAATTACTAAACCTTACTCCCTACGAGTTGTGTCCAAGTCGGTGGGGAGGTGAACTGTCACGCCCCAAGCGCGGAAGATAACTCGGAAGTGGCGTGACGATGTCTACAACGATCAAGTCAATCAGAGCGTAGTGCATTCAACACAAGGGGCAATTGGCTGTGTCTTCGGCATTTTCAAAGGACATTATGCACTTCCTATGCAATCTCCCCCGGTTCATCAGTACGCCAGCTACGTCAACGTCGTGCATTACTCTCCCTTTGTTCCATCCTTCTCTACTAGCAAGGGAGTTATGCTTCATGTCGGATTGCTGAGTGGAGTTGGCAAATCTCATGCTATTAGTGCTGAGTGACAAGACTCCATGGTTTGCCGTTCATCATTCTGAGGAGTTATTTATTCAAGAATTTCCACACGTTGTTAGCACCGGGTGTCTAGGGGAAGCTGCCTCGGTGAAGCTGCATGTTCATAATCGGGCTAGGTGTGGACGCACATTTTGATCGATTAGTTGTTGTTGTTTGTTTATTGGTTTATTCAGTGCGTAGGCGTGCCAGTCACAAAGTGATAATTTATTCGGGTTTCACGAAAACTCATGGTGCGCTCGATTTGACTTCGTCAGGTGATTGTGTGGTATGGGTCGGGACCAAATCCCGTTGTGCCATAAAGGTCATGACATCATTTACATCCCCCATACAAGGGAACACCCTTGATTAATGGCCAAAATTAAGGGCCATGTGGCCAAAAGAAATAATGCTAACTGCGAAGGAAAGAGGCAGGAATGAATCACACAAGAGCCTATGCCGAGACACGAGCAACCGGGCATATCGGTCATTCATAGACCCTTTCATATTCGGATGGGAGTTCATGGTGAGAACGCGGTGAAAATCGAGATAAATGATGTCTACCGAATACACGATAATTTTATGATGATCCGGAGAGGATCCGGTTCGGTAAATGGGTCTGGTTTAATCAGAATGTTGGCCCGAGGTAAGGCCGGGTCGTGGCCATTTTGGGCTAATTCTTGAGACTCAGGCCCGACTTACAAGGGTGACATTATTGTTCCTTCAGTACTAGGTCACGGGGGAGACGAGGCTGCAATGTAGAATTTTATTATTATAATTAGTGGAGCCCCTAATTATATTTCTTTGTTGGGGACTGTGGGTTTGAATTGTTGGGCTTAACCCCTGTTAATATCCACCCAGTGGCCCGTAGGGACACTCATCACTCACAGATGAGGCCCTTTCGACCAAGCGGCATTTCTGGTAAAACATTGGGGTATATCCCCCTCCTCGGTCTACTAGAGCAATCCTATCAAACAAGCCCACAGACTCTAAATCCAAGCGTTATAAAAGGGGGGTATATAGCACCACACGACAACCAGTTAGCTAACAGACTATCGCTCCTGGGTTGGAGTGTTAATGCTCGCGGGCTAAGGGAGCTAGCACTCACGGAGGAAGGGATAATTAGCGTAGGAATTAAAGGGGTTTAGCGAATCAATGCTTGCAAGTTATTCACCTGTTGGCTCTTAGGCTAGTGTCGTCCAAACACAGAGATGAGTCCTTTAGTACAAGAAGAACATACATGCTTCGGTGGTAACCCCAATCTCCTCTAAGCAATAGAGCCGTGTAGAGGGGAAATGGGGAAATGACCTCGAAACGGAATGGGCCGAGGTGCATACATGGGTATACCTCTAACCATGAAATCTATAGAGACTATCGAGCAGGGCCTGGCCACTGCATCAGCGCAAAGGACCCGGGGAGGGGGGTCATTTCTGTAGCCCATGGTGTTCCAGGGCACGTTCGGTGTTGAAGAAACTAAATTCTAAAACCAAGCAAATTGGAGGAATGATTGGACATACAAATTGAAGGGAGAGTGGGGGAGATAGATATATCATCAACCATACATTCCTTTAACGCATATATGTATATTTTGTCCTATTAACACTGAGCAAATGGATGAACTATAAACATTCGACGCCGGCGTTGTCGCATGGACGTCGTCTCAGTAGTTACAGAAGAAAGAGTTTACAGAGGAGGAAGACATGAGAGATGGTGAGGGGGGGAACATGGGCTCATATCATCGCCCCTCCCCCCTTCTCACTTACATTGCAGCAAGAGGGGACAACAACGGGAGAAATCACGAGAAGAAACACGAGACCCACCTACGCTCTCTTCCCAGAAAAAAAAGACAGAGTATAAGAACTTCTTCTCCGATGCCGGAGGGCTTCAGTAAAGCAGAGGAAGGCGACGACAGCGAGGGGGCTCTCCACGAAAATCTGTTCTTCTTCCCCAAGGAAACCCTCTCTCCCTTGAGTTTGATTGGTGGTCGGGTTCCCCAGATGGATTACTCTCAGCTCGTCTCTTCAATTGCCTTTCTAATTGCCTCTTCCTTCTCCCTCTGATTGCCTCCTCTTTACTTGGCCAAACCAAGTTATCATTATATAGGCACAGCCTAATCCGATGTAGAGAATGGCACGCTGGAATAGGGCCTTCTTCACATTTGTGCACCAGAATAGGAGGGCACCAGATAAGGGGGCGCCGGTGAAAAGTCGCACCATATTAACTTTATTCGCTCGACGCGAGTTAGACGGTGGGTCTCGGGCTGATTCCAAGAGTCACCGTGGCCATTCATCGCGTCGTAGTCCTGAAAAACCTTGATGAGAAGTCTTGACGAAGCTCTCGGGTCGACGTATGGCCAAAAAAAATCCAAGACATTACATCCGGGACAAGCACCTTTGCTAAATTCTTATTGTACTCACCCAAATGAGCCTCCACTCATGCTCCCTCCTCCATGTTTAGGCCATATAGTTTTTTTTTTTGAGAACCAACTAGCTTGTTAATGACTTGGACTTGTACCTGCTCTCCAACTTTTTCAAACTGTCATCGGATCATCCAAGCTGATCACCTCTCGAAGTGTGTTATCTGCCAGAAAGAACTATATTGTGCTATTCACCAAGTCCTACATCTCCCGTCATACCTCAGCTAATAACTTCTTTGGTTTTTCAGTCCTGTCGTTGAGAGCTTTCACTAGTCCTTCTCTCATCAGGATGGTCTTCACACATTGCTATCATAGCATAAAATCATTGTAGCAATTGAAAGATTTCATGGACAAGCTTGTAACCTTCCCTACTACCTTCTAATTTGTTCTTCCAATATCCTCCATCGACGCTCCCTAATTAGCTGCGATCTTTCCGATCACCCTAATCTCTGTCAATCTCCACACCCTCCTATACAAACCTCTCAATTAGAGTAGAATTTGTCCAATCCACATGGTTCAACATGTTCGGAGCTCCTAGATCACCCAATTTCGCCTTCAATTGCCTCTAATCTGAACAAAATAATCATGGCTGTTAGATCACCCACCTGTCAATCGAATGAGATGGATCTCCCAAATACAGATAGACATGTTTCTTGACCCAAACTCCACCTAGACCCAGACCCAATAGGTGTACCTGGTCATAATACCTGGATATTTTGACCCAATAACTCAAACCCCAGTTAAATAAGCACTTTAAGAAACCTTATTTAAATATGAAACTTTTTCCTCTCTCCTCTCCATTTCTTCTTCCTCACGATGGACAAGAGGGGAAACGAGAAACCCTATTCAGCCTCTCGCTAGCAACTACCACCGTCGTCGGCCTCCCTGCCAATGATTGTCACCGTCGTTGGCCTATTGCCAGCAACCACTACCTACGTCGCCACCGGCCACTGCCGCCTCTTCAACAGACTCTGGTGGCCAAAATAACGGGTTGCTCTCTTCGTCTGTCATCGGGCTCTCCTACGGCATGTGCGCCCACCGCTGCTCTTGGTCTCCTCGTTGGCCACCTCATTGACCTCATCACTGGCCTTAACTATGGCCTCCCTACCACTGCCCACACGGCCCCTCATCTGCCCTTGCACTACCCAACTACCACTACTGCTATATTATGCCGCCCAGCATTCATTGTTGATCCTGATGTAGCCATCAACCTCCCATGGTCGCCTCCAACCTCGTGCAAACACTGAGGCCTTATAGACACGTTGGTGTCATCGCCCAGTCACAGTCTGCTACTAGCCCCTCCCAAGGAAGCTCCCTCACCACAGACTTGCCTGAAAAACACCATCGCTACCACTCCAGTGTTGCCCACAACCTCACCAACACCGTGAACACAACCACAACCTCTCTAATGTTCTCCCTGGTGTCGTGCACCTTGTGAACGTTGTCACTCAGTCTCACAACCTGTCTCTTATACCAATTTGTTAGGATCGAGACATTGGCGAGACAACGATGACACACACACAAGCTCACACCACAAGAAAGACTAAGAGAGATTTGGGGGAATCACTCTTTTTCATGATAAAAAGAATTACACCTTCCTCCTTAGTGGCCATGCAACATCTGATGTAACAACCTGAATTTTTAAAATGAAGAATTGGAAGGAACATCTCAGACTTTCCAAAGCAGTACTTCATTGGGTAGAAATTTTGGGAATGTGACATCCAGTGGGATCCATGTCACCTCCAAATGAAAATCAGAAGTTACGCTGAGAAAGGCACGAGTTTATGACCTAAACAAGAGGAAAATAAAATCAAGTGAAGCATTTCTTTAAACCCTCATGTGGTCATTTTTACATTGTTGATCATTGAAATGGTAATCCATATAGCTGCCAAAGCTATATCTTCTGTATTTCAGGGGTCGACAGAAGATTTTAGCCCTCCACACTTCCCCGTGTATTTCTGAAACTTACCTTCCCTCGGAATATATAGTTATGAGAAGTTGGAGATTCATCCAGCTGACGGTGCATCCATGGCAGATTTTTAAAACTTTATGACTAAAGCAACCATTGCAGATGCTGGTTTCAGAGGAAGCATATATACATGGTGCAACAAGAAAGAAGGTTCTTCTTGTGTTCGGCCTCATCTTGATAGGTGCCTTATTAATTATGAATGGGCTCATTTGCTTCGCAATCTTCCGCTTCAGTTGAACACCTGAGTCGCACAAACGTCTTGCATAGCTCCACCCTCGTCTATGCAAAGTGTCTGGTGCAAGAAAGGCAGCTTCTATGGCATGATCTTAGAGCTTTCTGTTCTACTATCTCTGTCCCTTGGTGGCAGGAGATTTCCATGCCATTGTTAGCTCTCAAGAAAAGAAAGGAGGGGATGAGCATAGGCATAGGAGGATGGAGGATTTTCAAGATTTTATCAATGGACCTTTATTGTTATATGCTGGTGTTGCACCCGAAATTGTCTCAGAGCATTTTAGGGTCCAAGTCATATAAATGCTTGTAATTTTTATTTTCAAGGAATTAATGAGAAGATTTTGAGAGAAAATTCAAGGAGCAGTGTGTGCCCCCCCTCTCCCTCTCCCTCTTGCAGCAGGATTGCTGTGTTTCTAGGGTGGATTCCCTACAATAACTTGGTGGATCCCAAGTTCTATCTCTCTTCCTGAGTGTGAAGCTCAGCCATCTCCACCGCCGTCACCATTCGTGCCACCACAAGCCACCCTCCCCTTTGTTGTCCTGAATCCCGAAATCCTAAATAGAAGCCTAAAGATCAGGTCAGTTCTCCCAGTCCACAGCTATGATCAAGTTCAAACTTTGAGAGATTGATCCCCTTCGTGTTAGCTTTCCAACCATGTATCATTCGTCACATTTGGCCACCGTCTGCTAATTATTCCTCATTTTATTCTACACCCTGCGCAATCTGCCTTTCAGTAGACCTGCGTGACTGTCCCTAGCTTCTCCATTTTTCCAACCCCCTTAGCCACCTCCAGGAAAATCTCCAGAAATCTCACGTGTTCCTCACATCCCCACCTTCCATCCATAATTTTTCCAAATCTCCTAAAAATCATTTCAATCTCGGTCAAAGGTCAGTTTCAGGCAGATCCCTTTCTGTCCTGAGTGTCTGTAACCAGATCCACAGGAAAACATGTAGTTTGCAGAGCTTCCCATTTCTAATCCCTGCTCTGGATTGATGTGAAAATAATATATGTTGTATCCCTTGGAGTCCTCTTTCCAACGCCACCAATCTCACCTCAATCTGATTTTGGATCTGAGATAATTAATTCTTTCCGTAAAGGCGTGCAAATCTGTTCCCTGTGCAGGTCCAGAATAGTAGTCCGGGAGAAATTCACAAATAAATAGCAAAATTCAACTTCAGTGACCGCTTCTCCCAGGAGTCGACTAGGGACGTCCTGCCATCGTCCTAGCCAAGCGGCGCCTCCATAAGACCTTAGGAGGGTGACATTCCTTTGGAAGTCTTCGCTTGCTATCCAGTGAATCAGGACTGAGTCGGTGCAGCACCGAGTCGGTGTAGGACTGAGTCAGACCAGCAGGCCGAGTTCACCCCGAGAGCACATCTAGTTTGCTACCCATCAACCCAGGGTCAGTCCTCCCAGGCCCCACATGTAGCCTTTTACCTCCCTGTATGGAGTGGACAATAAAATTTACTGTTGTAAATTAACTTTTACTACTGTACCGGGAGTTACCGTAACTGGCCGGGATCGTCGTCCCCACGCTCAGAGCGTGGAGGTAAACTCGCCACCCTCCTCGTGGGCACTTTGCTTTACTCGTATACTTTTGAATGCCACTGCTAGAGTGATAGGATTGTAGCTTGCTATATTATTGCACTCATCGCTGAGAGAGAGAGAGAGCGAGAATCGTCCTGTGACCCTATCCGGGCACGAGTGAGAGTTGACCACCCTAAGTCACGGCCGATTTCTCAATCGCGCACGATCATATGCTTCCCTCGTTATGGACAAACAGCGAGCTTGCTAGAGTCCAAGGTCGGTCTTAAACTTAGAGTCAAGTCCGCCGTGGTTTGTCCCGCATCAGGTCAGTGTGGCATCACACATGGATCAAGGTCCACTCACTCAGGACTCGAACCGGCAAAGAAACAGACTTCCGGTCAGACAACACACAGTAAACAGTCCACCCATGGCCGTTCCTGGGTACACGGACAGTCGATAGACCACCTCAAAACTCAAACGGTTGTTGACAGGCCATTTGGCAATCTGGAACGATCACCTACCAACTGCCCCACAACAGATATAAATGGTCCTCCTTGGACCGTGCAAAGCTTAGACGGTCCACTTGGGACCGTCCCATACAGTGAACGGCCTCCCGCTGGGCGGTCCAACTACTGGACAAAACGAGAAATGACACGGTCTCCCCCAGACCGTGCAAAACATACACGACCCAACGATAGGCCGCTTGAGGATCAGAGCGGTCCCCCTTGGGCCGCTCAAACACCCAACGGCACGAAAACCAAACGGTCACCATATGACCATTGGAAACTCACACGGCCCCACCTCGGACTGCGCCACAGGACTAAATGGTCCAAATTTGGACCGTGCATAGGATCTAAATGGTCCTCCCATGACTGTGTAGATAAAAAACTACGTAATGGTCAAAACTCAACAGTCACAAACACCTCAGGGGTCACGCTGGCCCTATAGGGTAAACGGTCGGCCTATGGGCCGCCCAACGGTGAAACGGTCTAACGACCAGCTGCGTACCCCACCGACACTCCTGAGCCATAAACGGTCCATCTCTGGGCCATGCAAGAGTGTACACGGCTCTGTTAGGACCGTGTACATCCCGGCAACCCGAGAACGGCGAACCTCACCGGAAAACCCCATTTCAAACTCCAAACTGCCCTGGTTGAGGGGGAATCGAAGGGGAAGCATATTCCCAAGCCCCAGAGCATCAATTGATACTCACAAACCATGAAAACACGCATTAAAATGCTAGATCGAGCTCACTCCCTAAAAACATGGGTTTTTCCCAAAATGCGAAAATAAACCCGCTTGGCCAAACTAAATGATTTACGTTAGATGCTCGTATGCCTTGATGCGAGATCTTTGGAGTAAGAAACTATCTTTATAATGGGAAGATCAAGTAACCGCCCCCGCCCCCCCCCACACACACACACACCCACACACGTCTGCTTCCCAGCTGTCGAGCTTCCTTTGTGTCCACCGTCCAGCTTGTCGAGCTCCCTCGCCAATCCTCACGTGCCGGTGGCCACCGATAAACCGCGATACGCAACCGACGCAGGGGATGGTGACTCACGACGCAATCACCAACGGAGACCAAAAACCGACGAAGTCTCAGGGTAACTATATATATCTTGAGCGTTTAACGTCACCGTCGTTGTATTCTCCTCTCTTGTTCCGAGATATACCTCCTTCACATTTATCTCCCTGTTCTTATCCCCCGGTAACAAACCTGTAAACAGAGTTTATAAATAGTTGACCCTTAATCTGGAGAAACACGCAAGGTGTTCTCTCGCTCTTCTCGTTCATCTGACCCCGCTTTCAGCCACCTCCTCAGCCACCGCCCGAGCTTCGACGAGACTCGCCTTCTCGTGTCTGCTCCACGGGGAGTGGTCGCGCAGGGTCGGTCACGGTGAGGAGCGGCCACCAGTGCTGCAGCCTCTGCTCCCTCGACCTCCTCACCACCCACTTGGTGTGCCGTCGGAGCGCCTCGTTCACGGCCTTCAGGTTCAGGTAGCTGCAGGACTCGTGGTCTCGGAGGATGGTTGCGCCGCGGGGTGGCTCAGCGTCTCCAGGGGGTGGGGGTGTTGAGGAAGGCCCTCACCGCGCTCGCCACCTCGGCCTTCCCCCTTCCCCGGCCGTCGAGGGTCAGTGGGGGAGCGGAGGGTGTGCCGGAGAGTATTTCTCGTCGGGTTGGAGGATGTAGAGCTTCCCCAACGGGCGGGGAGTACAGAAGCTTCTGCACACACCTCACACAGATTCAAATAATTGAGAAGGATCATCTAATGAAAAGCAGGGGGTGGGCTTATGCCGCAACACACACATGTCTGTTGAGGCAAGGGTGCCGGCTGAGGCGCCGAAGCACCTGCGAGATGCGGTTCGGGTTGCTGCAGGAGAAGGCCCTCGGCACGATGTCCCTGTGCATCACCACGCAGCACAAATGGGCCTCGTCCAGGCCCAGCTCGAACAGCACGCGCCCGCCGCCGCAGAACACGAAGGGCGACCCGAAGGTGACGATGGGGATCGAGTAGTGCGGAGGGCGCCGCGACGCCGCGGGCCAAGAGCATGATGTGGCCAAGGAGGGCGAGGCTGCCGCCGAGGGAGTGGCCCGTGAAGCGCAGCCTCGCGCCCCCCCCGTGCCAGCCCAGGTGGCTCATGATCTCCGGCATGAACTGCTCGTAGATCCCCTTAGCGGCCTCGTAGATCCCCCGGTGCACCAGCGCCTCACTCCCTGAGAAGGAACCCGTTCCATTCGAGTAGCAAGGCAACTATGCAAGGAATTCTAGCTAGCTAGTGATCGATGTAGAAGTAAGAAAGCCATATAGCGCAGAGCTCTTGTGGAATCATCACTTCGACTTTGGTGGGCTCGAAGAAGAGGTTTGTTTGCCCGGAAGCCAAGGAATTAGAACCCTGCCCATCTCACCATTGTGGCGTCACTCGTTAGTACGCAGTGAATATTGTTGCAGGGTCGTGTCGCCATGGGGTTGGGGGGGAGGGTGTGGTGGCGGGTCGGCCGAGGCTACCAAACCTGGATGACGAAGAAGCGCGTGTAGGTGTCTGGGTCGTCGCTGACGAACCACTCGCACGGGGACGACTGCAGTGACCTCAGATCCCTGGCCGCCTCCAGCTTCGCAGCCTCCTCGGCAGACACCACCGCCGTCATCGTCGACGTTGCCAGGTGTGCCACCATCTCAGACTCGTCGGCGTCATCGCCACCGTTCCCGCGCCGTGCGCCGCCCTTCTCCCCCATCTCGACGTCCGGGACGCCGCAAGCCCCGCCGATGGATGCGGCACCGCGGTGCGAGAGTGAACGTAGGATCGAATAAGCTGCGGATGCCGCGATGCCGTAGGCGGCCTCCGGGACATCCGGGCGGTTCTGCGACTGATCCATGGAGGGCCCCAACCCAGCCACGGCGGCGGGGCGGCGGTGGGTCGTGGAACCGCCGGCCGATCGTGCTTCGCTTTGTTGGCGGCCTCCGCTTTCTTCTCCAAGGAAGTCGTCACCCAGCGGAGGTCATAGTAGCTCCTCCGGTTATCCGCCTGGCACGTGGCGATCACGTCGTCACGGACTACGTTCCTTAAGATTCCCCACGTGTAAGTTGTCGTCTTAGCTTTTGCAATCACGATGCAAGAAGTGTTTAAGAATGCTATTAAGGGGAGTGAGTGAGAATAGCACGTCGCTTTAGTTGCAAAGTCGAAACTAATTACGCCTGTGACACCATTGACCTACGAAACCAGAGGGAAACGTTAATGATGCCGATGGGAAAGGACGATATCCCCGTACCCCTTCGCTTTAATGTTGATTTTTTTTGAAATGTGGGCCGAGTTTGTGAGTCATACTGGTTGGTTAATTTTGATATCGCGCCCCTGTTTTAAGATGTTTCGTGCTAGTTTAAGGGATATGCATGTCGGTTTAGGCAGCATGCACGTCGATTTAAGCGGCATCGTATTAGCGTTAGCCACGTCATTTTCACATCTCTTTTGGTTGTTTGTTCAGGTCGGGTCTGTTTGTGGGCCTTCGACTAGCTCCGGGGGCTATTTCAAACCGCATATTATTTCGGCCTTAATAGACTATCATGAGAGGTATCTTGGAGGCCATCAAACTTCTGACTAACAACTTCCAGCGCAAGCCGTGCTTGTAATTCAGCCACTCCAGTTTTCCTACTAATACGGCCTTTGGAAACACGTATTATGGGACCAGAGACGTCTCTTCACCTCAAAGGTGTTTTCTTCATGTGGTTGGCCACAAGGGGTATTTTGGTCCTCGTGGACGGAGTTTGTTCAATGCGACTGGGTCAGCACCAGCTTGTTAGCCTCGGCTCACCACTTGGCCTCACCGAGCTTAGAGAGATAAGTCGTGGGACCCCTGCCCATTAGGTATCTTGAGGCTTCAGTAGTTTGAGTGAACCTTCTTTGTTGATCTTCTTCGGCCCTCGTGCATCAGCAGACCACATCCTTTCATCGGTCCAGCACAATTGCCGCCCAATTATATTTTGGGTGCCAACAAATGCTCCCTAGCTGCAGGTGTTGCAACTGAGGAACGGGTAATGCGGGACAAGCGGATGTACCTCGACTGAGTGTATTCTTCCTTTTGAACAGCAAGGACCATCGATCCAGTGTTGCTAGGGAACCATTAAAACGTGTGCTTAAACGGCGTGGGCCAAGCGACCTTAATCCGGCGTGAGAGTTGAAAAGCCATAAAATGGTGTGGAGAGTAACAAGCTGTAAAATGGGATCGGGAATAAGAAGCCGTATTAAAATCGAGTGGGGAGTATAAAGTTGTAAAATGGCGTGGGTTTGATAGTGCCACCGTAAAAATGGCGTGGGGAGTAGGAGATGCCATAAAACGGTGTGGGGTAAAACTTTATAAATTGGCGTGGGGTAAAATGGAGCGCTATCTGTGGCGTTGGTTTACCCTCTCGCTGCCCTCTTTTTAAACCCCCATTTCATCTTCTTCTTTCTTTCCATCTCTACTTCGAACCCTAACCCCGTCCAGGCTTTTTCGATGATGACTGCACCCCTTCAGGCTCTGTGGCGGTGCGGCGGCAATGGCGAAGGCTCTTCGTGGGGACGGTGCTCTGAAGGTGGGGAAATCCCTCCTTCCTTCTCCTTTCACCGGATCACTGGGGCTAGGCCTCTCCTCCCGGCATGGCAACAGTGTGGGCGATGGCTCCTCCTCTTCCCTATCTTTTTCCTAACAGCAGCCGCAGTGGGCACCTCTTTTCACGGTAGCGATAGTGATGAAGCCCTAGGCTTTCACCTCCTCTTCCTTGGCTCTGACGAATGGGTGGTGTGTCAGTGAGACTTTTGATGATGGTGATAGTGGTGGGAACGAGGCCCTCTCCCCTCCACTCTCAGCGACGACAACCGGGGCGACCGTGCTATTCCAGAAGAGATTTGATCCCTGAAAGGGGAAGTGGAAACTTGCTCAAGGGCAAAAGCCCTCTCTTGGCCTCGGGGTGCTGCTAGTAGGCTAGCCCTCGAAGCATGACCCTCGGGTGTGCATTCGGCCTCAGTGTGATACCCACATCCTAGTTTAGGGACCGTCTCAGCATTATGTGTGGACATGTTTCCACTTTCTTCTAGCATGCTCACCGGCTAGGGGAGACTTTGTCGAATTTTTGTTAGAATTTTGCTCGAGAAGCCATCTTCTAACCTTTTGCTATTTTCTTTTCTTTTCTTTTGGATGCATACATCATGGCGTCTGGTTCTTCCTCTTCTGCTCGTGCCATTGTGACTTGGGGAGATAATTACTCCCTAGATTGAGGCACCAGTCAGTTGACTATAGTTGCCAAGTCTTCTGACTCTGACATGGATACAGTGGACACTGGCTGTCTTTTGATCACCAACAGCGACTCTTTTAGCTATGATCACCATGAGGGCTATAGAGCAGAATACCCCAAGGACAAGCATCTAGTCTCTTTTACACGGTGCTTCAATCTTCAAGGGAAGAGGGACCTCTTCCTTGTTTGAAAAGCTGAACAGGTGATTCTTCCCGAGTAGGATAGCTTGACCGACTTTGTTATGCAGGGAAGGTCAATATACTTGCCAGGTGAGCCCCGAAAATGCGGTGCGATACTTGGATTGCAGTAGCTAACTCTGCAGGATGGACTGCTGACCAGGGCACCTAAATTTATCACTGCTAGATGGAATGAGTCAACAGGTCGTGTGGATAGAGAGAAACCATCCTTTGATTTATTCTTAACCCCGCTGAAGTGGGGGTATAGAGAAGAGCCATTCTTGTTCGACTATTTTGCTGTGCGCTTCAAGCATCAAGTTGCCATGGGCTAGTTTGCCGACATGAAGGCTGCTAATGCCCATGCTTTCAAGGTGGGAGCTGTGGAATTTACTGACTACGTCTTATAGAATTATTCCCCAATTCTGGTCAATGCAGGAGTGTACCATAGTGTGAGCTCTTGGAGGAAGAACCTTGTGCCCCACATTGCTATACACGACCCCAACCTTGAAGCTAGAAGGAAGGAAGGCATCCCTCCTCTCATCCATCTCCAGGCTTGGGCAACTTTCGACAAAGGGGGTCATTCTTTTCTCTTGTGTTTTCATTTTATAAGCCATTCATCTCCATTTTGGTTGAAAGATTTAGGGGAGATTCAACTTGTTGATCATTTTGTTAGTCATCTTGTGCTTAGATTTACATTCTCAGAACTGGGCTTTGTATTTCCCTATTCTACTTTCGTCTAAGATGATTTTGGAGCATGCTCCGAGCATGTGGGGTGTCTATTCGTCGTGCGAGAACCCCTGTTTGGGCCATCGTGCCCGTGTGTGTGTGGTGGTTGCTGCCATCGTGCAGCGTTTATAGTGAAATACTCTCGAGGTGAGAGGGGTGGACGTAGGACGGCACTTGGTGCGTCTGAACTACCTAAAAAATTACCGTCCCATGGTTTGCTGAATGTGATTGGTTGCTTACATTATCCATTTACATACGAGTGTGTCGGTGAAATGAGTGTTACATTAACTATCCGTTCAATCATCGTTGTCCGAGTGATATGATCATACATTGAGAGTTGTGAGTGCTTGTATGCATCTAATTGTGTAATTTAATCTAGCTAGATTTAGTGATTAATTCACCATCCTGTACTTTACTTTAATTCGATCTAAATTTGTCGATAAGGGCAGGCAATCAATTCACCCCTCTCTCGATTGCATCCTAACCCGGGCCAACATAAAGAAACTGGGCTACTATTGGCCCTCTATGTTTGATGATTATTGCAAGTTTGCCAAAGCTTGCCACAAATGTCAAGAGCATGCCAATGTGTCCAGAAGACTGCCAGTGCCACTACACCCCACCATACCAAGTTGGCTATTTGCTCAATGGGGCACAGACGTGGTAGGGCCACTACTCACTTCCTCGTCAGGGTGCAATTATATCTTAGCAGCTACATATTACTTCTCCAGATGGGCAGAAGCAACAGCACTAAGAGAAGTCATGGGAGAGCTAGTTGCAAGATTCTTACGACAGAGTGTAATATTCCAGTTTGGGGTTCCCAGCCGAATTATCTCTGACAACGGTAGCCATTTCAGAAACAAGAAGGTTTATCGGCTGGCTGATAAATACGAGATTGACTGGAGGACATCATCCCCCCACAACCCTCAAGCCAATGGACTTGCAGAAGCATTCAACAAAATGTTATGGACACTGCTTGCAAAGACTGTCAAGTCTAACAAAAAGGACTGGGAGGAAAAGATGTACGAAGCGCTTTGGGCCTATCGTACGGTCTATAAAACCCCAACTGACTGCTCACCGTTCTCCCTTGTATATGGGTCGGAAGCTGTAGTACCAATTGAATTAGAAGTCCCTTCACTGCGAGTCGCCATCCAGCATGGCTTGGCTAGTGATGAACAAACCAACATAGAAAGAAGATTAGAAGAGCTTGCTAAGCTTGAAGGAAAGTGTCTTCGTGCGCAACAAAATATTCAACTATACCAAGCCCGTATGGCTCGTGCTTTTGATAAGCTGGCCAGGGGACGAGAGTTCAAGAAAGGAGACCTAGTAATGGTCAAAAGAAGAGAAGTGATGGCCTCCAACCCCAAAGAGAAGTTGGTTGAAAATTAGGTTGGACCATATGTCGTCTGCCGAGTATATGAAGCTGTACCACACGGATCAACCGGCATTCCCAGAATGACCGAAATCCCCTATCTTGGTCTAGTGGCACTCCGCCCTGATCGAGCTACCCATATCTTGGTCTAGTGGAACTCCACCGTGATTGAGCTACCTCTATCTTGGTCTAGTGGCACTACGCCCTGATCGAGCTACCTCTATCTTGGTCTAGTGGCACTCCGCCCTGATCGAGCTACCTCTATCTTGGTCTAGTGGCATTCCACCCTGGTCGAGCTACCTCTATCTTGGTCTAGTGGCACTCTGCCCTGACTGAGCTACCCATATCTTGCTCTAGTGGCACTCCGCCCTAACTGAGCTTCCTCTATCTTGATTCAGTGGCACTCCGCCCTCACCGAGCTACACATATCGTGGTCTAGTGGCACTCTGCCCTGATCGAGCCACCTCTATCTTGGTGTAGTGGCACTCCGCCCTGATCGAGCTACCTCTATATTGGTGTAGTGGCACTCCGCCCTGATCGAGCTACCTCTATCTTGGTCAAGTGGCACTCTGCCTTGGCCGAGCTACCCATATCTTGGTCTAGTGGCACTCCGCCCTGATCGAGCTACCCATATCTTGGTGTAGTGGCACTCCGCCCTGATTGAGCTACCTCTATGTTGGTCTAGTGGCACTCCGCCCTAGCTGAGCTACCCATATCTTGGTCTAGTGGCACTCCACCGTGATCGAGCTACCCATATCTTGGTCTAGTGGCACTCCGCCCTGATTGAGCTACCTCTATCTTAGTCTCGTGGCACTCCGCCCTGGCCGAGCTACCTCTATCTTGGTCTAGTGGCACTTCGCCCTGGCTGAGCTACCCATATCTTGGTCTAGTGGCACTCCGCCCCGCTTGCTAACTATGAAACCTAACAACTTCCCTGAGGATACTCCAAATACAAACTTCTTCAGATTTATCTTCAATTTATACTCCCGAGCCCTTTGCAGCCCCTTGGCCAAAATAGTGGGGTGCTCTTCTTTCATCCTCGATTTCACTAAGATGTCATCTACATAAGCTTCCATATAGACATGCATCATATCGTGGAAGATTGCCATCATCGTCCATTGGTATGTGTCACCTGCATTCTTTAGACCAAACGGTATAACCACGTAGCAGAAGGTGCCCTAGGGCATGGCGAACGAGGTTTTCTCTTGATCTTCCGAAGCTAGACAGATTTGGTTTTATCCTGAATAACCATCCATGAATGAGAGGGCCTCGTACCCGGCTGTGTTGTCTACCAACTCATTTATATGGGGTAGCGAAAAATCATCCTTGGGACATGCCTTAATTAAATCCTTGAAATTGATGCAAATTCACACCTTTCCATCCTTCTTCATCACAGGGACTATATTTGCCACCCACTGAGGATATAAGACAACTCTAATGAACCTGACCTCAAGTAATTTATCTACTTCTTCTTTCATCCTCAAAGCCATGTGGGGGTGAAATCTTCTCAATTTTTACTTTACGAGTGTTGCCCCTCGTTTAAGTATAAGTCTATGTTCCACCAAGGCAGGGTCTAGACTCGGCATGTCCTCATAGGACCAGGCAAAGGAATTACTATACTCCCTCAGAATCTTGACTAACTCCTCTTCAACCTGAGAAGGGAGATTAGCAGAAATGATAATGAACCTGGGATCCTCTTCAGTTCCAAGATTAATTTCTTTCATAGGTTCATCCACTGCCGATGATGGCTCATCGAACCTCTTTAACCCTTGTGCATACAGATCAGCAGTGTCATCTATGCTGCTATCCTCAAAGTTGACTGGGTCTTTCTCATCCATGATCTCGTAAACACCTAGTCTGTCATTGCTCCACACCCCATCTTGCTCCTCATCATCCTCTAGGATGATGGCCATTTGCTACGAACTCCGGGCATCTAAGGAGGGCATGACAGCGTTGAGCGATATCCTGGAGGAGCCTATCAGGGATGGATTTGGAATGACGCATCATTGGGCGCGCCGCAAGAATGCAAGGGCTAGAGACACTAGAACACGACCCTACTTCAACAGACTCTACTACCCTATGGGACTCAGCAGACTCTACATCTAACCTAGGAGATAATAAATTTAATGGAAGGGAAGCAGGGGCCTTATGCCCCTGGGAAGAGGATGGACAGAATTTAGTGTAATCCTCCACTGAAATCTCTGTTTTAAAATTGGCATTTTTTTTTGTTGGAGATTAGTGGAGAGCACGCAGCATGGTGGAGAAGATGGTGGAGGAGGAGGAAGGGCAAGAGGAAAGATAGAGGGACAGAAGATATCAAGAAAAGGATTAGAGGAGGATAACCACATAGTGGAGAAATCAACTGGTGGGCAGCGCCCACATGGACAAGTCACAATTAAAAATTCCATCGGCATCTCAAGCCGAAATGAAAATTGGCATAGCATAGGATCAATCATAATGGGAGGTGAACAGGAAATAAAGTCCAGCTTTCGAAAGAAAGGAATCAGGCAGGAAGGAGACCACGTAAGAATAACAGGTGAGCTCCCCTCTTCCCGCAGGCGCTGGGCTGGCTTTCCGCGGGAGTACTTAACTACCCACACCTCAAGTTTTCTCAATCCTTCTTCTTCATGAAACAACTTTGTAAAACTCTCATAGAAATCATTCATGTCATCAACCGGCCCCTTTGGCAGCAATGGCGGGGTGGAGACTACAAAAGCAGCATCTTCTTTCCTACCCTGGCAGGGTGGTGTCTTCAAGGTACCGGGTTGTGGCGGCCCCTTCACAAAGTGTTGACGATAGTCCCAGGTCAATGGCCCTGGGTCTCCAAGAACTGATAATGAGGACTCCCGGTATCTGAGGCCCCTTCTATTCATTTTTCTCCTCCTGGGGATTGGCTTGGTTCACCCTTGCAGCTGAGCACCGAGACCCATACTTGGTTGATAGCCCAGTTTTAATATCATATTCTAGCCCTTAGGATCCCTCATCTTGGGCTTCACCTTGACGCTGACTATTGCGATGGTGGGCTTGCGTGGCACATAGGCCCATGAAAAATTATGGTCCATCACCGAAATAACTGGCTTGTTGCTAGGCCAGAGGGTTGGCAATATTTTGTTGGAAATGGCTTCCACCGTCTGAACTGTAGATATGCTCTTGACTTTTACCACCTGCCCTTGAAATGGGAATTTAAGACACTGGTGGGCGGTAGACGGCACAGCATGGAGACTGTTAATCCACAGATGACCCAGGATAGCTTTGAACATCGGGTCAATGTCCAGGACATAAAATTCAACGGGCATTGTCAGAGGCCCGAGCTCAGCCTGAACAGTTATCACCCCATGACATGCCCTCCTCGAATTATCATAAGCGGCAATGGTAGTCGAGGTCGGCCTCAACAAATCTTCAGAAATATTACATGCACGTAGGGTGCTAAGGGGACAAACATTTATGGAGGCTCCTGTGTCCACCAAAGCCGCGTCAACAGCCACCTTATTTAAGGCTATGGAAATGTAGAGCAGCATCTGCCGTGCCTCGGGAGATGCCAATTCAGACTCAGAAAGGGAGATGGCCAGCCCCCTTGTGATTGCGGCCAAAGCTAATGGAAGACTGTCTACTGCCATGTCTTTGTTCACCATGACTTTCTGTAAAAAGGCTTTCAAAGCATCTTGGTGCAACTTGGATCACTTGATTAACTCCAAAACTGAAATCTTGGCTGACATTCGGTCCAGGTGATGTAGCAAGTCATACTACGTGTCGGGCAATGGGTCTACTTCTTCTTGATCAACTGTCTGTGACAGAGACTGGGGGTTGGGTGCAGGTGCACCAGTGGTGGGATAGCTTCTATGGAACAAGCGCCCACTCCGGAGGGCAAGGTTTTGTGTCGGCATGGCATTGGAGGGACTCACGATTGGTGACTTAATGGGCCCAGTGGGGTGAGTAAGGGGTGTAGAAACGAGGGTAATAACGGTGGGGGTAGGCCTAACGGGCCCTGCCGAAAGGATGACGGGTGATGGTTTAAGCAAGGGAATGGCAATGGGGGGTGTAACGGGTGCTGGCGCAAGGATGGGTGAAGCGATGGGCAATGCGGAGGGTAAAACGACAGGTCTGGATGGGATGGGAGGTGTGGTAGAGGTTGCGATGGTGAGTCGAATGATAGCGGGGGTAGGAGGCGAGGGGGAGTTGTTCCAGGTATGGTGGAGGGCCAGAAGGTGAGCAGGAGTCTCATCATCATAAGACCACCCAGCGTTGGGAGCCAGGTGGTGAACAATATTTACTTGAGCCGGTGCCAGCGACTGAGGTTACGGAGCGGGCGGGTGGTTAGGCATCGGATTCTGATGAATCCCTAAATCTTGTGCAAGTTGCTGCTGCTGCTGAGGTTACGATTGCTATGGCTGTTGCTGCTGCGGCGACGGCTGTTGCGGCCTCGACGACTGTCTTCATCTATCCTTGATCTCAGTGATCAACTTATGCATCTCCGCCCAGTCGATGCGCTGTCCTTCGTGCAAATCATAAACAAAATCCCTGAATTAATAACATCTCTCAATCTTGTGCCCAGGCTACCGATGGAAGATGCAGTATCTAGACTAGTTTATGGCCGGATTCTAGTTCGGTCGTTCCGGAGGAAGTTGGAGATCGTCGGTGTACATGAGGGCAGAGAAGATATCTGGAAGGGTTTCAGGTAGGGGAGGGTAATGGGCTCTCTTAGGACCCGGGCATGCAGGTGCATAGCCATTTGGAGGAGGGACGTTATAGTATTATGGCAGCTGTTGTGGCTATTGTGGTTGCTGAGGAGCAGGGAAGGAAGGTTGAGCATTTGGTGGAGCGGTGAACTGGGGGTTGCGAGGAGGTTGCTGGAAGCGAGGCGGAGTGGGTTGGTTGGGGAAGCTAACAGTCTGCACCTGTTCATTTGTTTGGACTCCCTCGGTAATCAGGCCCTGGGGTTTTCTAGTGGATTTGGACTTCTGGGCCTCGAAGAGAGTGTGAATGGGGGAGTCCTTGAACTGGGTCTGGATAAACCTAACCCTACTGTACAGCTGGTGCATATTGGAGATGTCATTCATGGCCAGAATGTTCCGGAAGTTAGGGGTGGCATTGGAAATGAGAAGCTTAACTTTCTCTTCCTCTGAAATCTGCCCGGGCACACGGGAGGCCATCTGCCTCCATCTATCAGCATAGGTTGCAAAATCCTCATTGGCCTTCATCTTCTCGACCACCAAATCAGTAAATAAGTACTCTGGGCCAACCCGATCTTGGAATCTCTGGATGAACTTTTCTTTGACGACTTTAAAGCTCTCCGCATCCTCCAATGGTAACGCATAGAACCATTCTAATGCGACCCCATCCAATGAGCGGTGGAATAGATACGCCATGAGACGATCATCATACTGAAATTGCGCCGACTCATATAAAAATTCCCTCACATAGATGTAAGGATTACCATTCCCATCATACTTTCGATACGTGGGGAGCTCTAACTTAGGAGGGAAACGAATGTTGTGAAAATTAGGAACTGGGATATCCGCCAAAGACTGTAGGCCGACCCGCTTATGAAGGATGTCGAGCTACTGTTGCATGGTAGCCCACTTATCAAAAAACTCTCGTTCCTAGATTGGAGGAGGAAAAATTGGAAGAGCAAACCTGGTGTAAGGGGTTGAAGGGTAAGTAGATGGAGGGGGAAGCCCATAAGAAGGATATTGGGTCAAAGGAGGACCCATATCGGTGTAAGCCATGTGGGCAGCCCCAGCTTGAGGGCGCAAGAAGTCAGCCGGGCCCACGAGAGCCTTCAACGCTGGGGAGGTGGTCCCATAAGGATCCGTGCAGGAGGATGGAGGGAGCAGGGTCTTTCCTTTTTCAAGAATCTGATGGGCGAGCTAGAAGATTAGCCCGCCTCCAAGTTAGGGAATAGGAGAACCTTGGGTTGGACGGGAGTGAGATCAATCGGAGCAACCAATGATGCCCTTAACCTATGAACCAGTGACAGAGAAGTGGTGGTAGCAGATACATTCTGGGGAGGAGTAGAAGATAGGGCGTCCGGCCCCTATAATGCTTGGCGAAGGACGTGAAGCTAGGCCGAATCCAGCTGGGCCATCATGTGGAGAATGTGATTGGCAGAATTGTGGGTAGAATGATTGGAGAGGGAGGGTTGACTACCCTCAATAGTCATAGATGGAGGAGGAGGGATGGACCCCTCTCCAACTTGAACAGTCGTGACCCTAGTGTAGATATTTTTTTCCTTTCCCTCCCTTTTGAACCTTCATGTGAAATAAAATGCTAAAGGGGGAAAAAGAGTGAACGTGTGTGTGATCGCCACCAAGGTGTCAAGTGCAAGGAGAGCACCACGTTTCCTCTTTATCTTCTGCCTTCAGAGTCGCATGAAAAACTTACAATTGATGGCCCCTTCTTTCCTCTAAGATTATCCAGCTCCCTGCATCAATTTAACCTCCTTCAACTCCATGATCGCCCAATATTCCTTCAAATTCCTATCAAACAGATCTGCCACTGTGATACCAGCATAATGTTTTCTACCACCATTTCAGTCACCTTTCCCCTTTTCCTTCTTACTAGGTACTCATCTTCCTCTTCAGTTGCCTTAGCTCCCCAGTAATTTATTTGCAGGAGTCTCTGGGACTGTCTCCACTGTCAGCTGCTTGCCCATCTCAAATATGGAGCAGACTCCACTGTCAGCTGCTTGCCCATCTCAAATATGGAGCAGACTGCATACCCCATTCCATCCCCTTGGTTTTGAGCAGAGAAAGCGGTCCAACAAAGATATGATCAATGACTTCAACAACCTTGACAAAGCAAAGCATGTGCTCTTTGGGGACTGGGGGGAGGGGGGTCAACCTTGCTGCGGAGGCGGTCCTGCAGAGGTGGTGCTGCAAGCGGGGGTCGATCGCAGGGGACCCCGCAGGGAGCAGAGTCGGAGGGGGAAGGTAAGCTAGTGGTGGTAGAAGTGTCTGATGAAACCAAGCAGGGGGCAGTGTTGAATCCAGGTCCGGCAACCCAGAGCAAGTACAAGCACCTACAGCTGATGCAGGGGCGGTCAACCATGGAGACGAAGAGCTTCCAGGATCAGGTGTGGATCTTCAGGAGGCAGGTAGAGACAAGGAGGTGTCTTGGAAAGATGTGCATGTGGGGAAAGAGGGATCAGAAGAACACACATTCTTCTGAGAGTCTGAGAAAGGTGCGAGCTGCTGGAGAAGTGGTAATAGAGTCAACCATTCTGGAGGTGGACCAGGCACAGACCGAAGACAGCTGGTGGAACTCCATTCTGGTTGCCTGCCCAAACCTCCGTATTACAGAAATGCAGCTGTCCGAAGACATTCAGAAGCTGTGTGCTTCATGGAAACCCAAGCTATTTACTCTGTCCCAAGGTGTGGTTGTGGCAAGGTTAGATTCTGAAAGAGCTGTGGATGAAATTTGGCAGCAGAACCTTGGGAGATCAAAAGAAGCCTATTACAATGCCAAGAGATGGGTGAGTAATTTTGTCCCAAGAGCTTCAAGGTATAGCAAAGCTATCGTCTGCCTTTGTCTCCCTGATCTACCAATGGAACTATGGGGAAGAGACTCCTTGTATGCCATAGCTTCGGAGGAAGGAAAGCCGGTTAAGTTAAACAAGATGACTTTGGAAGGTTCTTGCAAACAGTGTGCCAGGATATGTGTTGAGGTAGACTTGAAGAGTGATTTGCCGGAGGGAGGGTGTCTTCATTTCATTGGGAGAAGCTGAACAATGGCAAGCTTTCAGCTTTATGCATGTCCCAGGCAGAGAAGCGGCTTGTTTCAGGTGTGGCAGAATGGGGCACAGAAGTGCCTACTGCAAGAGCATGATAAGTCTCAGCATTTTGCAGCAAGGAACAAAAGGTACTTGCGTTTTGCAGCAAGGAACAAAAGGAACCAAGGAAGCTAGTGAAGCATCTCATCATATGCTGTGAAAATATGAAATAAAACTGAAACCCAATGACACGGTCTACAGGCCGCAGCGCTTGTAAACCGCAGTGGCTGGCCAGAGGGTCTGGCGGAGGGTGGTGTCCATGCGTGCTTGGGTGCATCGAGAATGGCTGACAGCGACGGTGGCGAACACGGCAGACACGTGCAGACGAGGCTGCAGCTGGAGGGCTGGAGCAGAGAACCGCGCAACTGTGGGTGTAGCAGGGGCCCTCGGTGGCGATGCGTGGGATCGACAGTGGGCCCGCGACAGAGACAGTGCAGAGTGGGGGCGGCGTGGTGCAGGCCAGCTTCGCCGGCGATCAGGGACATGACACAGGGGACGGAATGGGGAAAAAGAAACGAGAACAACAGACACATGACGACTGGCGGGAAAAATGACTCCGGACGACGCCGGAGGGTGGGGGAGGCCATGGACGGAGGGGTGCCGGGACCAACCGAGGGAGGAGGAGGAGGAAGCCCAAGTCCCAATTCAGATCGAGCAGAGATAAGGCGAGGGACACTGCGAGCAGAGATAAGGCGAGGGACGCTGCGAACAGAGATGGTGGGTTTCTACAGCTACAGAGCGACGCCCGTCGGGGGGGGTGCCAGGCCGCGCCGCCGAGAGCTGGAAGCTGAGGCGGTGTTCAGTAGGCAGCGTCGCAGGAAGAATTGCTTTGCTCAGGGGGGAGGGGACAAAGGTAGGCATTGTTATGGTGAACTGGGAAGATCAGCGAGGTAGTTGTTCTTTTGTCTGTTACTTTTGTTTCTTTCCCCTTGAACGTATGCATTCGATTTCATCATCAAAACGGAGAGACTACATACCTGATTCCGGGAGGACGATGCCGCTGGGTGATGAAGACGCCGCCAGCTGTGGTGAGGAAGAGACAGCGGGTGAGAGATGAGGCGACGAGGGTTCGGCGAGAGATGGGAGGAAGTCGGGCGTCGAGCGAGTGTCCTTAAAAAGACCTTCAACACCTTTCTAAGGTACAACATGAAGCTCAACCCGCTAAATGTGCCTTCGGAGTCAGATCCGGGAAGTTCTTGGGCTTCCTCATAACCCAATGCGGGATTGAGGCCAACCCCGACAAGGTTCAGGCCATCCTCGACATGCGACCATCTACCTGCGTCAAGGATGTTCAACGCCTTACTGGGCTCATTGCCGCACTCAATCGATTCCTATCCCGAGTGGCCGAATGATGCCTACCCTTCTTCAAGCTGTTGAGGGGACCCAAAATGGCGTCTGCCACATTCGCATGAGACGAGGAGTGTCAAAAGGCGTTCACCGAGCTTAAAGAATTCTTGGCTTCACCCCCGATCCTGTCCAAGCCGGTCCCAGGTGAAGCTCTACATCTCTACCTCTCGGCGACCCCATCCACCGTAAGCTTGGTCCTAGTCGGGAATGACGCAGGAGTCGAGAGACCGGTCTATTATACCAACAAGGTGCTTAATGAGGCTGAAAGGAGGTACCCCGCAATCGAGAGACTCGTGCTAGCGTTGGTTACCTCAACCAAGTACTTTCGACCCTACTTCCAAGGGTACTCCATCGTCATACTTACGGGTGAACCCCTGAAGAGGGTCCTTGCGCATCCTAAAGCCTCAGGATGCCTCGTCAAATGAGCCATCATGCTCAGGGCCTACGACATTTTACACCGGCCTCGCTCGGCCATCAAGGGACAAGCACTCGTAGACTTCATCGTCGAAAGCACCGTCCCGACTGAGGAAAAGTTCGCGACCACGTCTGGGCCAACCTGGGATCTATTCGTTGATGGCTCCTCAAACTTGACCGGGAGCGGTGCCGGCATCTTCCTTAAGTCCCCCGAAGGAGCAGAGCTAAAGTACGCCTTAAAGTTTAACTTCCAGGTGTCCAACAATGCCTCCGAGTACGAAGCTCTTATCTCAGGGGCCTGGATGGCCCGACGTTAGGGGCTGAGTGGCTTAGGATTTACACTGACTCCCAGTTGGTCGCTAGTCAAGTCAACAGTGATTACTCGGCTCGGGAAGAACCAATGATCAAATACCTCCAATTGGTCAAGGGGTTGGCACAACAGTTCGAGGGCTTTGAGGTAGTCTGGATAGCTTGGGAGAAAAACTCCCGTGCGGATGCCCTCTCTCGGATGGCCTCCTCTCTTGTCCCTAAGGGCACTCGATTAGTTCTCCTCGAGGAATTAGAGTGACCGAGCATCGATTCGGAACTTATGACTGTTGAGTCAGCCTCCTCGAGCGACTGGCATACCCCCTACTTATCTTGGCTTTGAGACTCAAGAGAACCCCCTGACCTACGGGACACTCGAAGGCTAAAATACCAAGCTCGGCACTTCGTCCACCTGGATGACACTTTGTACTACAGATCTTTCTCGGGCCCCCTCGTTAAGTGCATCAGTACCGATGAAGCCAACCGAGCGGTGCAAGAAGTTCATGAAGGCGTGTGCAGAGCATATCAGGGAGGGTGGTCCCTTGCTAGAATCTTGCTTCGGCAAGGATACTGGTGGCCTACTCTCCAGCGTGATTGTTCAGCATACATATAGAAATGTGACCGGTGCCAGTGCTTTGACCACCTGGTCCACCAACCAGCGTCAGAACTTCTCACCCTGACCGAGCCTTATCCATTCGCTCGGTGGGGGATTGACATCCTTGGGCCATTCCCTATGGCTTAGGCCCAGAAAAAGTTCATCATCGTCATCATCAATTACTTCACCAAGTGGATCGAGGCGGAAGTCACAACTAGGATCACCGAGATAGTTGTATGGAGTTTCATCTGGAAGTCGATCATTTGTCGCTATGGTATCCCTCGAGTGATTGTAAATGATAATGGTCGGCAATTCGATTCTCATTATTTTAGAGACAGATGCACCAACCTAGGCATTCATAACCACTTCACTTCGGTCGCCCACCCTCAGGCTAATGGGCTGGTCAAAAATACCAATAAAATCATATTAAAAGGCATAAAGACTAGGCTCGGTAAGGCCAAGGGAAGCTGGCTTGAGGAATTGTCAAGCGTACTATGGTCGCATAGAACGACTCCCAGAATGGCAACCAGTGAAAGTCCTTTTCAGCTGGTGTACAACACTGAGGCCGTAATTCTGTTAGAAATTGGCGATCCCTCTCTCCGAGTCATCTGCTTTTCATCCGAGGTCAACAAACAGAAATTACTCGAGAACCTCGACCTAGCAGATGAAGTCTGGGAGATATCCAGTGTCCGAGCAACAGAATACCAATGGCGCCTCATTCGATACTACAACGCCAGAGTCCGAGACAGACACTTCCAGCTGGGAGACTTCGTCCTCAGAAAAGTCGAAGCCTCTCGATCACTGGACGTGGCAAATAAGCTTGCCCCCAACTGGGAAGGACCCTACCGAGTGGTTGAGACACTCGAAAAAGGGGCGTACCAACTATCTACGATAGAAGGAACACCCATCCCTCGGACGTGGAACACGACAACACTTCGCAAGTTCTATTTTTGAACAACCCTCAAAATCATGTAAGCAACACGAAATAGAAATAAAAGTTCCTAGACTTACGGATCTCTTCTCTCGTCCATACATCCTCGTTCGGATGCAACTCGAATGGTCCCTTACTGACCACTTTCTAGATCTCGTAGTCCTTTGCCCTCAGGAATACTTGCATACGATTCTTCTAGTACGCGTAGTTGGATCCATCGAAGTACGAAGGCTTTGTGGTGGAGTGTCCCTCTACTGTCATTCCTCTAGCATCCATGAATACTACCTCTTTAGAATGTTAATCCCTGCAAAAGAGTTAGGCGCTGATACCACGTGATGTGGGATCTAGAGGGGGGTGAATGGATCAATCACCTAATAAAATTCTCTATAGCAGCTACTAGTGCAGAATTAAAATAAACTGCTATAGGATAGTCACGAAACACTTAACCGCAATCGAGGCACGGCAACTCAAGTAGATCGATATTTAGTCGATCCTACACATTCATCTAACGCCAAGAGCTAGGAAGCAAAGATGGATTCAGATCAGAACACAAACAACCACGAGACACCTGGCTTTTAGGTGGTTCGATCTCTATCCAGAGATCTATGTCTACCCCACACTAAAGTCTAGTGTGGCTTCACTACTGATTACACAGCTTAAGGACCGTTGATCTACAGCTTCGGTGAAAACCTTCCCTATAAACTGCTGAGCCTTACAGTTTCTGCTATCCAGAGGAATCCTCCTCTGCCGCTGAGGTTTACAGCTTGACATGTCTAGAGAAATCCTTCTCTGCTGCTGAGGTTTGCAACTTAACCTACCCGCTGACGCACAGCTTGAAGAATAGAGTTTTGAAAGCAAAACGAAGAAAATAGACGATCCAAACACAGCAAAAATGTTGCTCTAGATGATGAGCAGATCAGCTCTGGTTTAGAACTAAGAGACTGATAATAATCACAAATGATCACTCTCTCAAAGCTCTCTCTCTCTCTCTGCTCTCTTAATATTTCTGGAGTTGGCTCTGCTCAGATGAATCACACTTGCACTTTCAGGCTGGAAGTTGTTTCTTCTCTCAGTGGCGATCACTCTCTTCTCTTTGTGAATCTTCCTTTACTTATAGGCAGCAGCAAAATAGACGTGTGGAAACCACGTTTCCTGCCCAATTTTCATCCAGATCTGATCCCCCTCTGAACACGTGGCGGCATCTGAGCCAAAGTCTTTCCACGTGTCACGAGCAGTAGCTGTGATGTGACACAACCTCAGACCTAAGTAAGCAAGCACAATCTCAAGTCGAACGGGCTGATATAGGTGGCCAACTCACCCGGCACTCACCCCAAACCCGTGGGTAACTCGGCGATGCTGAGTGGAGGATGTGAGGGCTGGCCCCTTGCTGGTAGAGGGCCAGCAAGGCCAGAGGATCTCCCAAAGGGGTATGACAAGTCCTATGCTAGTGGCTGACCCGATGCCGAGGGCACGGGTAACACTCACTCCCACGGTGGTCGCTCGAAGTCCGGGACTCGCGAGATCGGGCACTCTCTCTCACCGGCCAGCGTAGCTATGAGCTAATATGGAATGAAAACTACTGTAATTAGAGCAAGGGAAAGAGCACTTACTCGACCGGTTTGAAGAAACCAGTCCTGCTCGGAGACGTGGGCGCGCAGGGAAGTGTGGGGCTTACCCACGCCGCGGCGGGGACGCTTCGACCAGTTCAAGCAGTTACAACACTACACCTCACATAGGAGGGGGATCTTGGGGTGGGGGTTAAGTGAATTACAACCAAAACTACCTCCGCACAGGGAGAGACCTTCAGCCGGCCAAGCGGGGAGGGGAAAGATGAAGAATAGAGCTTCATATGATGACGGGGTCAGTTCTGTCCCTTCTCAGGAATAGGGTATAGATTGTCGATGCAGGAATTCTTCTTGATGCTCCTGAGCTCCGCTGCCAGCAAGACCAGAGCCAAAATTTCGTGGATTGGTCCAGGAGGATGCAGGAATTTTGGCAGCAGCCGGGGAAGTCGTCGCCGGTCGCGGTGAAGCTGGAATCAGGGACTTTGTTCTCTGGCTCGGACCTTCTCAGCACTGCAGCGTCTGGAAGATGACACCACCACGAATAGTCCCGAACTCCGAATTGCACACGGTCGGTGGCATTGGAACCGTCTACGAGCTGCCTTTGAGGCGAGACCCACGGTGGTGCCAGCCGATGTCGGAGCAGACCGCAGCAATCCGAACACTGATAGAGTGTCAGTTCTGTCCCAGGGTGGACAGAACTGCACACTCTGAGGAAGAAAAAGGAGAAGTAATCGCTCCGGTAGCCGAACGGAGCTCCGCTTCTTGGAGGAGTAAGAAGACTCGTCGTAGAAGGCCTCGGCCAAGCCCCGTCTTCAGATCTTCAGGCGACTGGTCGTGGCAGCTTCTGCAAACGGCCTCAGGTTGCTGACTGGAACTCTTCTACGCAGTTGGAGTAGATCGCTTCTCCAGGACAGCCATGAAGTCAGAAGAGGACGAGATGACCGCCGATGCGAAGAAGACTCGGAGACGCTTCCGTCGGTACCTCTTGGGCCTTCAGGAACGCAGGGATGAAGATGCAGTGACTTCTGAGAGTTACTGGTCTTCTGGATTGTAGGCGGTGCCTCAACATGAGATGTAGGCGACTGCTACACCAAGAAGATGCAGTGCAAATCTGCAAGCAAAAATTGAAGCTGGAGATCCTCGAAAAGATGATTGGGATTGAAATCAGATCCTTTGACCAGCTAATCAAGATGGTGGCAGAAGTTAAGACTTTTCTCTCCTCTGCCCCTGCCGCCGCCAGTCAGGAGGCCATGGCAATGGATAATAGGTCCTCGCCTAAGGAGGTTCACATAGTCGACTCCGAGGTATTCGAGCGGCAAAAGGATAAAGGGGAAGGCCCCGCTTTGCGAGCTAGGATGAGCAAACTCTACTCCTTTCCTAAGGAGAAGATCCGAACCTTGTTTGAATGGGCCTTCCAATATAGCAAAGTCACTCTTCCAGAACCAAAGAGACCTAGTGATGTCCGAAGAAGAGATGACCCCCGATTTTGCCCATATCATCAGGCACTCGGACACTCCATCGAAGACTGCTATGTGTTTAAAGACATTGTCGAAGGTATGATCAATAGAGGAGAGCTCCAGGTGGCCGAATTCAGAGTGGATCCTCCATGCCCTCACGAGCTTCCCGACTTCAAAAAGGCCGTCAACATGGTATCCATACATCGGTAGCTGCATGGCAACTCGGTGTGGGGGCATGCACCAGCCGCCGGGGGAAAGAGGAAGAGAAAGTCAAAAGATAGAAGGGGAGGCGTCGACCTCTCTTGCAACACATTATCGGTCGTGACCGGCATGAGCCAAATGTCTGAAGAAGTAGAAGATGAAGAGATATACTTCGTGCCGACCCAGGCAAGTCAACCCGAAGCTTCCACCTCCCGCCATGCCAACCAGCTCAGGGAGGGGTGGGGGCATTCTTTGTTGTATAATGAAGAAGTATGCCGACACACTCCCCCGCGTGCAGGAGTGGAGATAAAAATATCAAGTTCTCAAAGATTGGACGAGTCTGATCATAGATCCAGGGGAATGATGGTCCTGCCTGAATTCGAGACGGGGGGCAGCATCTCTAGCTCCTGCCAACTTGAGCCCACTCTTATAATGGAGCTGCGCCAGGAGCTCCAGATAATGAAGAGAAAGATGGGGAAGATGGGCTTGAACTCATCCGGCCCACACCCGAATCTGGCAGCCTCGACAACAACAAATAAGCCAAGTGAGAAGCGAACAATTAAATCAAAGCCGGCCGAGGGAGAGTCTACCGAGGCGAAATTATACGAGACCAGACAAAAGGGCGATGGGTTCCCCCCAGGCTATATAAGAAGAGTGGGAGACCCCCATGAAAGATGCAAAAGCCCTCCGGACTATGAAGACATCATTCGGAGATGTGAGAGAAATCTGAAAGATGAAATCCTACAAAGGGTAATGGACATCAAAATCAAAACCTTCGAACAACTGAGTGAGCTGGCAGCTGATGCCGAGGTTTTCCTGGCAAAGTATTGCCCAACCACTACTACCCCAGGCCGGGAGAACAAACCAGTTAGCGAGCATCTGACGCAAAAGGGAGCATGCATCTCAAATTTTGGGGCTTCCGAGCCACAACATAAGCAAATAAAAGAAGCAGCCGGGGCTCCTCCCATTCAACCTACGGAACAAGCGCCCTCACTGAGGGACAAGATGATGAAACCTTATTCCTTTCCTAAGGACAAGACTCAAATGCTGTTTCAATGGGCCCGCGCATGTGGCTGTGGACGTGTAAAATTATACGTCTGCTTGTCCCGACCAATCCAGCATCAATAAATAACTTCAATGGAAGAGATTGCGGAGGACACATCCCGTCCTGACCCTCCGAACAAACAGTACACTGCCGTGAAGCCACTCCTGGAGTCACGACAGCGAAGAAGAACCAACCCCTGGGGGGCTCACAACTCATGGGCCCCGAAGAGAACTAAGTGGATCGTCAAATGGGCTCAAAATGAGCCTAAATCGACTTCAACGGCACGCTAGCGCTACTTCAACAGCATGCCTGGCAGCCCTTCAACGGCACGCGCTAGCGCTACTTCAACGGTACGCCTGAAAGCCCTTCAACGGCATGCCCTAGCGCTGCTTCAACGGCACGCCGCTATGGCCTTCGCCGACACGCCCCCAGCGTGCCTTCACCGGTACGCCCCTCGGGGCTTCTTCAGCGGCACGCCACCATGGCCTTCGCCAACACGCCCCCAGCGTGCCTTTGCCGGTCCGCCCCTCTGGGCTTCGTCAGCGGCACACTCTCGTGGCCTTCAACGGCACGCCTACAAACACCTTCATCGGTGCAGTCTGATCCATCAGCGGCACACCCTGGGCTCCCATATCCGTCGCATTCGGCAGACAAAATCTTATGCCCACGTCCTATGGATCCTCGGCACGCAATGAGTATGCTGAGGTGTCAAACGGGGAGGAGGACACGCTACCTACGCTCCCTGCCACCCAGGACCGAAGTCAAATCCCCATCTAATGACCCAAGTTCCCGCCACCGTTGCTCCGTGCTCGAAGGCTCCTGCCGTTGGGGTTTAAAAGCCTCTCTTCCACCGGCGAACAACACATGAAGAGAAGAATAGAAAAAAAGAGGAAGAACGTGCTCGTAGAAAGCAACGATGGCCGCTAGATTTGCTGCGCTGACTTTTGGCCCCGTGATCGTGGCCAACCATGCTGCTTGTGTGTACTTGGTGGTACTGACCATGTTTGGCGACTTCCCATCGATGGTTGGCTTCCCTAATTTCTTGGTGGTTGCCTTCACCGACGTACTGAAGGTAGAGGTTCTGGAGATGGCCGGGGAGAATATCAACAAGAAGCCCCGGGTTGCCGACGCTCAAAGCTGCAAAGGCTGCCAAGAGGTTGAATCCAACTGGCAAGCTGCATGGTTCACCATGTAGCTCAGGGGGCTCGCCCCACCCACTGCAACAAGCCCGGGGGTCATCGCCAGGGGAACTCCCAAAGTAGAGCTACTGCCCCTATCACCGGGTGGCTGTCAACATCTGGCAAATCCATTCTGATTGGTAGTGTCTACATCTTTCTAGATGGACGCAACGCCTAAGTGATCCTAGATCGGGTTGTCCCTGCCATACCGACCCGTAGCTACTTCCAAGTCCTCTCTAGAAGGACAGCTGAGAAAGAAGAAGCCAGCCCCCAAGGTCGAAGGGAGCTGACCCCATGGTCAAAAATGTTCAAGTAGGTGTGGGTCCCTAAGTAGATCCAGCCTGTTCGTCAAGGTGTACCTGTTCATCACTAGCCCGAGCCTGCTGAGACGGGGAGGAGGAATGAGGGGGGCTTGGCCCCAAGAAGAGAAGAGATGGTCATGGACCCTCCGCGCCGTGCTGTCCGTAGGGCCTGTGCCCGACATGCTGACATCCCTACAATAGGGAGAAGATTCAACCGGCTTGCTGGGAGAGCCCAACTACCTTACATCCCTCTGGTAGGAGGTCAACAATTATCCCCGGTCCTCCACCAAGGGCGGGGTCAAGAGGAGATGACCAATATGGTCAAAAGCTATTTCAGGGGTCTAGGTAACCCCTCATTGGGCCAGCAGCGACTGCTTCAAGCCACCATGGTCGAAGAAGAGGACTGCTTGCTAGTGGCAATTGAAGAAGAAAAAGAAAGAGAAATGACGTCATCTATTGATGACAATGGGTATGAAGACGGCCCAGATTACAAGGTCGATGAAGCCCCTCCCCAGTAGGAGGAGAGAAGAAGAATTTCTGTATTTAAGAGACTGACCTTCCTCGGTCATACAAGGAGGAGGGTCTATAAACAAAGGAAAGAAATGCGAGTTTTTACTTGCAATATGGCCGGGGTAGCCAGCAAATATGGAGGTGTGCCTGAGGAGTCCCAGGAATTGGCTCGACTAGCCGAGAGGGCAGGGCCGAACACCAGAAGAACTAAAGCAATGAAAGAAATGCTGAAAGCGACGAAAGGAAAATAGATATTGTTTAAAGAAGTCACTACCATGACTGCAAATGTAGTGACAGCTGAAGAGGAGGAGGTGTTGCTAAACACCTCGCCTGAAGGCGCTTCAAGGGAAGTAGTGGAAGCCATCCCCGGCGCAGCAGCCATAGACCCGTCGGTGTTAATGCTGTTACAGAAATACCAACAGGAGTTAGAGCTTCTGAAGAAACAGTTGCATGAGAAGACAGAGAAAACCTCGACTTCCAAGCAACCCGAGATGTAGGCTGAATCGTCGCAAGGAGGCGTCAACCCGTGCGACTTTCCACCACTATACACTCTCCCCCAACCAGTAGAGCACAGCCAGGCGGCCGCCCAATAGCACCCATCTCAGCCATTGATGCCACCGGTGCTACCTCAAGTGCACCAAGCACCTCCACTGCTACGTCCTCCACCACAGGTGACCATCCTGGTCACCCCGCACTTACAGCTAGTGCACTTCTACCCAGAGCCAGTTGACCCAACCACTGTGAACAGGCTGATGGTGGAGAGGATGATTGTGTTGAAGCTCGCTGAGCGAAATGAAGGTGACTATGTCACGTTTAATGCTTATCGGGTGCCATACCTGCCACATCATGTAGTTAAGCGGCTCCCTCCAGGGATCAATAAGCTGCCTAAGTTTGACACGTTCAACGGGAAGGGATCCCCGAAAGCACATGTCGCATACTACATGGCCGTCATGGGCGACCTAGCCACAGACGAGTCATATCTACTGAAGTTGTTTGGGTCTTCACTGACTGGGCTTGCATTTGAATGGTTCTCCAGCCTCCCGAACGAGTCAATCAATGACTGGTCAGACATACAGAAGAAATTCAGAGAAAGATTTCATGTCACCGATGTTGACATCCATTTTTAGCCCACTAGTTATGTTATTTCTCTTATTCATCATTTTTTGATGTCCCTGATTACCAATTATTTTGGTGCCTTCCTTGGATGGATTTCCAATTTCATTGTTCCCTAACCTTTGGACTTCAGAGATCATGATTTCTAGAGCCCTAGGACTTAGTTTATCAGCTTTTGGCCTTCCAAGTCAACCTACAGCCCATTTAGGTCAACTTCCATCAAGCATTCGACTCCTTTCACTATGTAGTCTTGAACATGACCTTTTTTCATCCCCCTATATTCCTCTATTCATTAGGTGCCCTTCATAAAAGTTGTTCATTTTTTAAATCCCTAAAATTTCGCGAGAAGCTAATAACAAGGAGGGAAGGGTTACCGATCTCTAGTGAAATTATGGCTTCCGTGCCATACACCAGTTGGAAATGGGTTTCACCGGTAGCAACTCTGGGAGTAGTTCGGTACGACCATTGTACGCTAGGCAGTTCCTCAAGCTAGTTACCCTTGGCTTTCCTGAGTCTGGTCTTAATGCCTTTGAGGATGGTTTTGTTGGCATTTTCAACCAGCCCATTTGCTTGGGGGTGGGCTACCAAAGTGAAGTGGTTGCGAATATATAGGTTGACACACTTATTCTTAAAATCAGTGGACTCGAATTGCTGACCATTATAGCTCACAATCACTCGGGGTATTCCAAAATGACATATGATCGACCTCCAAACAAAACTCCAGACTACTATCTTGGTAATTCTAGCGGTGGCCTCAGCCTTGATCCACTTGGAGAAATAGTTGATGGTGACGATGACGAACTTCTTCTAAGACTGTGCCACGGGAAAGGGGCCCAGGACGTCGATTCCCCACTGAGCAAAGGGATAGGGCTTGGTTAGGGTCATGAGTTCCAATGTTGGCTGGTGGACTAGATGGTCGAACCGCTAGCATCGATCACATTTTCACACGTAAGGCGAGCAATCGTGCTGGAGAGTGAGCTCACTAGTAGCCTTGCCTTAGCAGGATCCTCGTAATAGATCTCCCCCCTAGTGCGCGCCGCAGATGCCTTCGTGGATGTCTTCAATCACTTGGTTGGCTTTGGAGCGTCAAGGAACTTGAGGAGAGGACTGGAGACGGATCTTCAGTATAGGGTCTCCTCAAGAAAGATGAAATGGCGTGCTTGGTACTTCAGTCTCTAAGCTTCCCGAGAGTCGTGGGGCTCTCGGGAGTCTCAGAGCCAGGATACGTATGTGGCCCGCCAATCGCTGGGAGTCATGAGTAAAATAGCCACGAGCTTAGTTTTTACGCTCGATCATTTTAGTTCCTCAAGGAGGACCGACTGGGTGCCCTCTGGGCTGATGGAGGAGGCCAAGTGAGAGAGGGCATCCGCTCAGGAATTTTCTTCCCGAGCTATCTGGATTACTTGAAAACTCTTGAACAATTGGGCTATTTCCTTCACCAGCTAGAGGTATTTGATCATTTGCGTTTCTTGAGCTTCGTAGTCCCCGTTGACTTGACTGGCAACCAATTGGGAGTCGGTATAAATTCTGACTCGCTCAGCTCCCAAGTGTCGTGTCATCCTGGCTCCAGAGATGAGAGCCTCATACTCGGAGACGTTGTTGGAAATCGAGAAATTAAATTTTAGGCCATATTGTAGCTCTGCTCCTTCGAGTGACCGGAGGAGGATGCCAGCTCCACACCTGGCCGAGTTGGAGGATCCGTCAATGAACTGGTCCCAAGTGGGGCCCATCATCGGTAGGGATACTTCTGTGGTCGGGGCAGTGCTCTCCACAATGAAGTCCGCGGGGGCTTGTCCCTTGATGGCTGTGCGGGGCCTATAAGAGATGCCATATGTGCCGAGGAGTATGGCCCATTTGATGATGCACCCTGAAGCTTCAGGGTGGGCCAAAATCTTTTTCAAGGGCTCGCCAGTCAGTACCACGACAGAGTGTCCTTGGAAGTAGGGCCAGAGGCACTTGGCCGAGGTTACCAATGCTGGCACAAGTTTTTCAGTTGCGGGGTATCTTCTTTCAACCTTAAGGAGCTCCTTGCTGATGTAGTACACTAGCCTTTGGACACCTCTATCCTCTCGGACTGAGACTGAGCTTACAGTGGAAGGAGTCGATGAAAGGTACAGGTATAGCGGCGCCCTAAGAACTGGCTTCGTCAGCACTGGAGGTGATGCCAGGAACTCTTTCAGCTTGTCGAGCACCTTCTGGCACTCGCTATCCCAAGCAAAGGTGGCAGATGCCAGCTTAGGCCCCCTTAGCAGTTTAAAGAAGGGCAGGCACTATTCCGCCACCTGAGACAGGAAGCAGTTGAGCATAGCAATCCTCCCAATTAGGTGCTGGATGTCCTTGACACAAGTAGGTGGCTGCATGTCCAGGATCGCTTGGACCTTGTCAGGGTTGGCTTTGATCCCTCGTTGAGCCACTAGGAATCCTAGCAACTTTCCAGACCTGACTCCGAAGGCACACTTGGTGGGGTTGAGCTTCATGTTGTACCTCTGGAGGGTGTTGAAGGTCTCGACCAAGTAGGCGAAATGGTCTTCGGCCTTGGGTGTCTTGACAAGCATATCATCAATGTAGGCCTCGACGTTCCGCCCGATCTAATTCTTGAAGATGTGGTTGACCAGTCCCTGATATGTGGCTCCAATGTTCTTCAACTCGAAGGACATTCAGGTGTAGCAGTAGAAGCCGAAGTCAGTGACAAAGATAGTCTTCTCTATGTCTTCAGGGTTCATTCGGATCTGATGGTAACCAGAATATGCATTCAGGAAGTTGAGAAGTTCGTTACCTGAGGTTGAATCAACCAACTAGTCGATGCTTGGTAATGGGTAACAATCTTTCAGAGTGGCTTTGTTGAGGTCGGTGAAGTCCACACACATTCGCCACTTGCCCGAGGCTTTCAACGGCATGCCCTAGAAGGCCTCTCCAACGGCACACCCTTAAGGCCTCTCCAATGACACACCCTAAAAAACCCTCTGCTCGGCACGCCTCAAATGGCCCACACCCAGTTCACTCACTGGCTTCCCCAACTGGTGCTCTCCTAGCAGACCTCCATCGGTACGCTCTCAACAACCTCTATCGATGCTCCCTAGTCTGGCGTTAGCTGGCACGCCCTCAACGGCCTTACCCGGCACGCCTCTAACAGACTCCAGCTGGCACACTCCCATCCGGCACGCCCCAGATGGGCTGTGGCCAGCACGTCTTCAAGATACTCTAGCGGTGCACTTTCAATGCCCTTGCAGCGACATGCTTTTGAGACCCATTGACCGGCGCACCTGCCACGCCCTCCACCCGGTGCAGTGCCTCTTCCTCTGCACCCGGTGACACGTTGCAACCTTTAGACTGGTGCTAACGACAGCAGATCCATCGGTCACTGCCTGTGACTCTTGGCACACAGTGAAATCATGTCAACCCAGTTGCAACTTTGCTCAGTTGTCACCCTCTGGAGCAGGCACGCAAGTGCTCCCTGCTCGGAGACAAGATCGAGGGTCAATCCTCATTGACTCCTGTCGTCATCGAACGTCAACGCCAGTGGATGTATAAAAACTCCTCGCTCTAGAGAAGAAGACAAGAGACAGAGAATAGAACACATAGGTAGATGAAGATACATGTAGAGGAGGCATCCAGAGGGAGAAGAACAACTCCTAGTCCAGCGTCTGGGAGGCTCAAGGAGCTCCGAGCAAGAAGAAGAAGCCAGTGAAGAAAGAGAGAGAGTTAGCGGTAGAGACAGAGAGAGGGAAAGAGAGATCCTGAATGTAGAGGGAGGGGACAGGAGAGAGCAGGGAGCGGTCGCCCCTCCTTGACCTCGTTCCTCTCCTCAGATGTTCTTCCTCCCTGGTTTTCCTTGTTTCCCGTTCCCTCCTACTTTTGCTGTATCATGTTGTATTTGCCCCCTGACCATGGTCTTTTTTGTTCTCCATCAATGAAATATCTTTCTTTTTGCTTCTTGTTATTCCTATTAAACTCTACTCCCCGCAGTGCATTTCGTGGATCATCTTATCTTTCCCTCTACTTTTTGGCTCCTTGTCTTACCTGCTCTCCAAAACGCTGGTCTATCCAATGTAATGGGTAGTGTCTCGACGTGATGGCATCAGGTTGGGTTACTTTAATGGTTTCCTGGTTTAACCGGGAAGATTCCCACTCTGGGCACTGCTTGCCCCTTCCCTTGAGTAGCTTAAGCCTGGTACCTCCCCTCAACACTCCTAGACTTCTCCTTCCGACCAGTACATCCCCTGGTCAAGTCTAGCCCAGTGCATCTGCTCATCCCTTCCCTCCACCGACACACCCGAATCCATTCTGGCCCGGTGCACTCTCTGCACCTTGACCCGGCGCACTCCTTTGCCCTGTTAACTGGCACGCCCAAGTTGGCCCATACCTGGTGCACCCTAGTCGCCCCCTGCTTGGTACATACACCCATTCACTGCCCGACGCACCTTCAGCCCCTTTCAGCCTGACACACCCGTGACTGCCTCGCCACCCGATGCACCCCCAGCTTGTCCAGCCCGGTGCACCCCCAGCCTGTCTAGCCCGGTGCACCCCCAGCCCGTCTAGCCCGGTGCATCCTGGCTAGCGCCTACCTGGTACACCTGTAACCTGTTTTAACTCTGTGCCTTTTTGCTTGCCAACTCTTGGATTTCTGAAGTTTTCTTAAAGGTGTTGTTCCCCTTGCACGCACCTTGACTTGTTAGGTCACGCCACTCCTTGTGGGCACATTCTCTTTTCACCCCCTAGCAGCCGGGACAAGGGGAGATACTGTCGAATTTTCTCCAGGAATGACAACACATTAAAAGATGAAAGGAAGCTATAAATGAATGAAATAAACAATGATAAAACACTTTAACTAAAATAGGAGAACTATGGAGGGCTTGAAGAACAGAACTGAACGTTGCAACGACAGATTGCCGAACAGGACGATGGACCTAATCACATAATAAAGGGGAAAGGGAGCTGATCAACTAAGAAACCTCCCCCATGCATCTCATGAATGAAATCAACTCCATTTGTGCATTTCACATTAAAAAAAAGGGAGAAGAACACTCCCCTGCACACATTTAACCGTTGCATCGCATTTCATTCGTGTTTGTGTGCCACGACCTTCCCCACGGTATATGAAATGGCGGTACGTAGAAGGTCGGGTCATGCCCGGCTGACGGCTGCCCCTATGCATGAGGACCTACCTCCGCCTCGTACCAAGGGTCGAACTCCTACATCTAACTCAATCTCATGCATGTTCATACCCTCGTATGCTTGAATACCACTAATAAATTGGGGAGGGTGGAAAGTGTCAATGGAATCGTCGATAGGCCATGATTGGAATAAAATCTATGCCATAATAGAGCTAAAACCGATCGAATGTAATTAAGGCCAGTCAAACCTAAAACATGTAAGATACCAACTTCACGAACTCTTTCAGCATCTCCGTTCCCCCGTGACCCTGCATGAAGGAATCCGCTCACAATCACAGAACTCTTCTCACATTCATTCCATTCATTCATACAATTTCATCAATTCATATACATACATCCACAATTGCATAAACACAAAACAAAAAAAACTTCTTTTCCATTTCAACAAGTGTCACATAATGAATGTCAAATGGCAAAAAATGAAAAAACCAAAAAACCAGAAAAACCAGAAAAACTACAAAAATCATAAAAAATAGATAAAAAATGTCACTCCGCTAGTCTGTCGTTGTCCCTGGTGCCCTCGTGTTGCCTTGACGGTGGCTCCATGGCGCTGTGCTCCTCCTCTTCCCTCGGGCGTCTTCTCTCCGCCTCCTCATTTCTCCGGTGGGTGGAGGAGCTAGCCAGAATGTCGCCCACTGATGCGCTCGGTGCCGCGCTCCGTGAGCCTCCGGCTACGCCGCTTCGTGACGTGGCTCGCTCAGGTGCTCGGCCCATCAGTCGGACGGTCCGCTCCATCGTCCGCAGCTCGATCTTCAGCTCAAAAATCTTGACCCACGCCTCGCGAGCCTCAGTGCGGTATCGATCAATGTCCGTTGCCTCCTCACTCAAGCGGGTCACCTCGCCGCTCAGTCGGGTCACCTCCCCCCGGAGTCGGTCCACCTCTCCTCGGAGATGAGGTACCTCGGCTGCCTCCGCTAAAGCTGAAGCGAGGTCCTTGGCCTGCACATTGCATTTGCATATCAGTTAGTTTGAAAACATGCATAATAATGAAGCATTTTTAGGGAAAGTTTCAGTTTCTTACCCGCTCTGCGAGGGTAGCCTCGGCCTCCTCGGCACGGGCTACGGCCCCGGTAAACTCCGCGTCCCGCTCAGCCCATCCCTCGACTGGAGTGAGGAAGAGGACGGCGTGTCTGGTCTAGCCCTCTGGGCTCCCTCCGCCCGCTGCATTTTAGAAGGTCAGTCAGGTTTGCATAAAGTATTTTAGTTTTTAGGGCTAGGAAAACTCACCAGAAGCTCAAGAGCCGCTCGGTATTCGTCCCGCTGCTGCACCGTGGAATGAAAGAGCCCCTCGAGCTCGGCTATGCGCCCGTGTGGGTCTAGCTGCATTTATAAAAGCAAGTGTCATACATAACATAGCATTCATTCATATAGAAAAGGAAAAGTCGAGCATTTTCATATCGGTCGTCGGGTGCCGCGATAGATCTGGCTGCCGTATCGACGGGTGAAGGCTTTCAGGTATGCCTCATCGCTGTCCGCCCGCTCTGTCACAGCCTTGCCCTTGTGTTTCCAGTCATGGATGTACTTCCTGGCTCGATCGCTCCAGTCGATATTGCTGCCAATGCCCTTGGTAGATTTCCCCGGGCATTCATCGTGACGGTGCGGGAACCTCACCAATGGCTGGTGCACTCCCCTTGTCCTCATGATCAGCCGGTAGTGTAGGGGCTCAATCACATTAATGCAATGCAGCTAGATATCCCATCCCCGGTAAGCTAGGGAAGCCTCCACCCATGGCTGTCTCGTGTGGTCCTCATCCCAATACGGTGTCCACCGCACCTGTAAAGGCATTTATGAATTCATTCACAGCATTTAATAGCATTGGTCAGCATTTAAAAGCATATAGCAGCATATAAAAAAGCACGTAGAAGTCGGGCTATTTACCGATGCATGCGGGAACGAATCCAAATCCTCTTGAATCGCCCGAGTCGACCGCTGGATCGACCCCGCGCTCCGGGCAACGTTCCACTGTCTCACGATGGGAAATCGGCCCGGGTATAGCTCCACTCCTTGCCCAATCCCTGGAAAATATAAGAAGGCCCAAAACTGCATTTTAGGAAGTGTTATCATTTCAAGCATACTAGAAGCATATTAGAAGTAATGGAAAGGCATTTAAGGCATTTACCTACAAGAAGGGCGAGAAACCGCCAAGCATGGTCACCCGGTCGGTGGCACTGAGAGAGTGGAATAGGAAAGCCAGCACCGCTGCTCCCCATGCATATTTCTGCACTCGGCTCAGATCGGCCAACAAAGGGAGGAGCCGGTAGCTGATGACGTCAGCTCGTGTCGCGAACAATAGCTTCCCGAATAGCAGCATCAAGAAGCATCTCAAAACTCTGTCTCCATCCGGCCCCGGCTCCGTCGCCATGCTCAGATGAGCCTGCTCAATCACTCGGTCGATGTGCTGTTCGGGTAACTCTCCGACTGCCACTACTGCTCGTCGGAGTCCCAAGCTCTCTTGGAGCACTGACCGTGACAGTTGGGATGATGGATGCCCTGGCCTCATCAAATCCAAGCTGAGATGCTCTTGGGCCAGCTCCCGGTAATCAATGTACGCCCATCTGGTCACAGCCTTCCCGTGCACCCGCAAGCCGCTGATCCGGGCCATGTCCTCCAATGTCGGCGTCATATGCCCCCACGGGAAGATGAAGGCCCGGCTCACCGGGTCCCATCTCTTATGCAGAGCAAGCAGGAGTGCCGTATCCACTCGGGCCACCACAATGCTCAACAGTTCCCCGAAGCCCATGGCCGCCAGGCGTTCACGTTGGTATTCCGGCAATGCAAGGTAAACCGCCCAGACTTGTAGCCATGTAAGAATCATATAGCAAATTGCATAATCATTTTAAGAGTCAAGTCGTACCTGGAGCAGTGGGGAGAACCCACCAAGCATCGTCCACCGACTGGTGGAGCTAAGGGTGTCGAAAAGGAACGCCAAGACTGCTGCTCCCTAGGCGTAATCCCCAACGTGGTCCACATCCTTGAGCAGTGGCAGGAACTGGCAGCTGATAACGTCAGCCCTGGTCGCGAACAACAGTCTCCCAAAGAAGAGCATCAGAAACCTCTGCAGGACCACATCCGCCTTCGGTCCCGACTCAGTTGCCACTCTCAGACGTGCCCGGTCCACGAGCCTCTGTAGATGCTGCTCGGGTAGCTCCCCGGTCGCGATCCCCTCACCCCTCAAGCCGAGGCTCTCCTGCAGCCTCGCTCTCGTCAGGGTGGTCGACTGTCACTCTGGTCACAGTAGCTCGAACCCCAGCAAGCTCTGAGCCAACTCTCGGTAGTCGGGGTAAGTCCTCCCGCTGACCGATAGCTCGTGCACACGCAATCCGGTGATGCCCGCGACGTCCTCTAACGTGGGGACCATGTGGCCCCACGGGAAAAGTAAAGTCTGGCACACCGGATCCCAGCGGTCGTGCAGGGCATTAAGTAGTGGTGTGTCTAGTCTGGTCACCTCTACGACCAGGAACTCGCCAAAGCCCATCGTCGCTAGGCGCTCCCTCTGAAAGTCCGGTAGTGTGAGGTACACTATTCGGACCTGGAGCCAGGAGATCTGAGTCCTACGCTTTCCCTGCATGCATTTAAAATAAATTTGCATCAAAAAAAATAAGAAAAAGAAATGTGCATTCTGTCAGGTTCACGGTTCCCTCTAGGCCGTTTACTCACCCACAACGGCCTACTTCCAACCGTTTCCTACACTCTAAGGGCCCCTCTACTGATTTAAGTTTCACGGTCATCCACTGACCGTTTCGTTTGGTGGGCGGTCCTTTTACAATCATTTAGTGGTGGAGACGGCCCGTTGAGGACCGTTTAGTTCATTGTGTCCACCTCAATAACGGCAATCCCCTGGCCATTTGTGTCCCCAACGGTCCCCATCTGACCATTTTATGTCCCCTCGAAGCCCCGTTGATTTGAGTCTACACAGTCACTCCTCTGACAGTTTTCCTAAGGGGCGGCCTATTGGAGACCGCTTGGTTTTCAATGCTTTAGCTTCTGAATGGACCAATATGGACCGTCCACACACTCCACGGTCTTCCATAGGCCATTTTTTGTTCCTCAATACACTGTTAGTTGGGCTCCCATGGAACGGTCACCATTTGGACCGCCCTTCATTTAAACTGTTCTATGTGAACCGCGTGGTTCTCCTAGGAAGTCACTGTGAGACTATGTTCTGCTCGCCGTTACCGGTGGTGTTCAAGCCTGCCCCGCCGGTGAGCGATGGCCGAAGGGGCCTCCCAACTAGCCCTAAAGGGGTCGTATGCCACTCTCCTAGTGCCTAAGACTACATGCATACTTTCAAGATGGAAAATGGGAGGGTTTTGGGGGGCCTACCTTGGTGGTCCTCGCCGGTCGCTCCACCGCCGCGGCCGCCGCCTCCGGTGGTGCTTCAATTTCCTCCGGTGCCCCGACGACAATCGTCGTAGTCTCCCCCTCAACCGCACACGACGGGGGTCCTTCCACGGCCACCTCCGCGATCGGTGATGGCGGCGCCTCCACTGAGGGAGTCTCGACCGGCAGCGGTGCGACGACATCTTCTCTGGCCATTCGTCGTGCCAAGGCTTGGTGCTTAAAGTGCATAGAGGAGGTAAAGAGATTGGGGAGAGAATGGGACAGGAAGGGTGTGGAATGGAGAGTGAGAAGAGACTGGGGAGAGGGCTCCGGTGGTGAAGGTGGAGGACGTGGGGGAGGTTTCCTCCGTCGGTTACGAAGGAGGGAGAAGATGGGGGGTCGGTGTCTTTTTTTTTGAAACCGGCAGGGCATACGTAGTCTATCGATAGACCGTTTATATCCTTGATGGTCCTAAATTAGACTGTTTATTTGTGGCGACCCAATTCCCTTTATGCGGTCTGTCTATGGCCGTTTAACTCACTGGGCAGTCTGGCCTTAGGCTGTGTTTACGCCACGATGAGATTCAAACTAGCATTCCCTTACGGCCCCATCTAGACCGTTCATATATTTGGGCAGCCTGAGGCAGACCGTGTATGTGTTGAAATGATTAATAACTTTTAAGCCCTATTTTTGCTGCATTATATGCTTCATTGATAATCTGATGGCTTGATTGATTTATTTCAGAATATACAATGCAAAACCTTGTTCATGATTCTTTTGCAGCATCACTTCACCTCCACTACCATTTCTGTCAGGTAAGTATCTCGTACCCTATATCCCTTAATACATTACTATATGGTATCTATGCTATATTACCTCGAGAACCAGCTGGTCATTCACGTGCTCCAGGATCTGACGTTCCCCTTTACTAAAAATGATGATGATCTAGGTGCATGCTTTTAATCATCGGATAGGCCGTTAGGTTGGGAAAATTAGGGGACGATGGTTCTATCTCGCACGCCGTGGTTGCAGATAATAGCGGGTAAATACGATTTACATTAAAAAAAATAACTATGAACGCAAAAGAGTTCATTGCCAGTAAAGGCAATATTACAGATCCTAACATCCGGTTCCTGGTAGTCGGAGAGGTTAAGAACGTTCCGTTGGAAGAACTGCTGAACGAATATGCTGCGCAACGTCCGTCCGTGCAGGAAGCTGCCAGAGTGCAGGAGGCGAAACCGAAGAAAGCAACCAAAAAGAAATAGCATGGCTTGGGAAAAGATAACCGTGGGCAAGTTCCAACAACTTTATGACATCATCCAGGGAAAGAACTTTGATACAGAGCTGGATCGGCAGATACATCTACTGGCCTGCATCGATAATCGGCTGGTATCGTATTACGAAGACTTACCGATACGGGAACTGCAACAGCACGTTCAGCGGTTGGCGTTCCTGCATGGCGGCGATATTCCGCAGGTGCAGCCCAAACGCTACTTGAAAGCCGCGGGCATGACCTTTCGCCCGGTGTATGATTTTCGTGTTCTCCGCGCGGGGCAGCTCATCGATGCGTTGTCCGTTGCCAAAACACCGGAAGAACATATCATGAACCTGAACCGAATGCTGGCGGCGGTTTGTCTGCCAACGAAACGTACGCTGTTCGGGCGCAAGACGTTGAGTTATGGCGCCGTGGAGTTCGACGACGTTGCGGAGGCCATGCTGGAAGCTCCGATACTGGAAGCGCAGGCGATAGCACTTTTTTTTTATCGTGCCTGGGAGACCTTCTTAAGAAGTATGCCGGGCTTTTTGGAAAAGAAGCTGGAGAAGATGACGCCGGCGGAGAGGACGAAGTGGAAACAGGTTTTGGCGCACGTTGGGGCTGGCTCGTGAACGCGACACAGGTGGCAGAGATGGAGCGCATCCAGCTGTCGGAGGCATACGAACTATCGGCTATCAACTTCCTTAACAACCTTGCTTACCTGAAGGACAAAACCAATGAGGAAAAAAGAATTCACGAACAATGGCGACGGAAGCACAGCGGCAGCAACAGTTAATAAGTAGCGGATGGCTCGACAAGGTCGGCCAGGGCAACGATGCTCTGGAGCTTAACGAGGTGGAGAAGGTATTCGTTAAGTGGATGGGACGGCTGGTGGAGGCCCTCCAAAAAAACATTAACTCGCCTAACAGTAAAGGTCAGGAGATCACCGCCAGCGGCGCGCTGTCTGAATCCATCCGGTTTGAGTATTCGCAAAACGGTAAAGGGTATCAGGGTCTTGTCTATATGGTGGACTATGCGGACTACCGCGATAAGGGCGTGCAGGGGCTCGGCCCCAACAACAATAACACAACCAGCCCTTACCGGTTCCGCACCGCGTTCCCGTCAAAGAATATGCAGAATGCCCTACTGATGTGGGTGCGAGAAAAAAACCTCCTGGCAGAGATCACCGCCCCGAAAGGTTTGTTCGGAAAGCACACGCGGAGTTACCTGCGAAACAAGGACCGGAGGCGTCAGCTCGCTTTCGTGCTCGGCAAGGCGATCAAACAACACGGTATCGAGGCTTCTAATTTTAAGCAGGTATCCGTGGACGAGATCATGAAGGGGATGACGCAGGAGCTGGCTGAAGCAATGGCTGGCGACATTGTACTTAGTATTGATTCGGCAAAATTATATTGATGGCAATTACACTCAACAGCACACCCGACAAGTTCACGCCGGCGTTCAACCCGGTGCACTTCAGCGTGTCTTCTGACAATTACAGCGAGCCCGACTTTAAATACGTCGCAGACGTGTACGACGGCTCCGGCAACCTGTTGGCCTCGCTTAAATACCAGGCCAACGTACAGGGGAGCACACCGATCAGTATCGATGTCAGCCGCATACTGCACGAGCTGGTAGGACCGGATTACTGCAAATTGAACAGCGTAGTAAGCCCGGCCGTTATCGTAGCTGCCGGTGGCGCGGTAGCGGGGTACTCCGTTCAGTTCGGGGAACAGTATGGCGGGGTGGTGTACGCCAACCTGAACAGTTTTAGTGGGTACGCTTTTAACGGTGCGATGAACCACTACAAGTTCGCGTTCTATGATGGGGCGACATGGCTCAACGAAAAGTTCCTTACGTCGCTTTCCCGGCAGACGGTCCGTAAGCGTGATAGCGTTATGCTTTCCATCCTGCAATCCGACAGCGCGGCCATCGCCAACTTCGCCGTGAACATATTCGACGGTGCTGGCGCCAGCCTATACAGCACTACCATCACTAACACGCTAACATCACTTGCAACCACAAGCAACCGATTACTACACATACATTGCGGGTTTGACTATCTCTACGACCGGCTGGCGTTCGGCAGTAGCGTGTACTCCAATGCGGCCTACTACACTATCACACCTGACGGTGGCACCGCTATGCGTTTTGATCTGTTCAGCCGATGCGAACGGTTCCCCGGCGTTCGGCTGTACTTCCTCAACCTATAGAGTCGTTTCATGCGAACATGCATAGCTTATTGCATTTCATGATAATTGGTAATTTACTTAAAGCATGCTAGTACTTGAGATCTAGTACCTACTGAGCTTTCGCTCATATAGTTTGCAAAGACGTTCTGAGCTACAGCGTCAGCCACGACTGGGTAGAAGCCACGAGGGTTACCTTCCTGAATCTTGTAGTCAGTACCAGCGGCATCATGACTATTTAACTGCCACGTTCTGAGCAAACGACACGTTCTGCTGCTATCAGTTCGGGGCGTGACATCTAGGGAGCCCGTGGGCTACCTTCGTTTTCAAGGGGAGCGAAATTGCTCGCCTCTAGGGAGCCTGTGGGCTACCTTCCTTTTCAAGGGGAGCGAAATTGCTTGCCTCTAGGGAGCCCGTGGGCTACCTTCATTTTTAAGGGGAGCAGAATTGCTCGCCTCTAGGGAGCTTGTGGGCTACCTTCGTTTTCAAGGGGAGCCGGATTGCTTGCCTCTAGGAAGCCCATGGGCTACCTTCATTTTCAAGTAGAGTAGGATTGCTCGCCTCTAGGGAGCCCGTGGGCTATCTTCGTTTTCAAGGAGAGCAGGATTGCTCGCCTCTAGGGAGCCCGTGGGCTACCTTCGTCGAATACAGTAGGTGACACTTTTGTTGGATTGTTGAAAAAGTACTTTATTGATAAAATTTTCTGAGATTTACAGAATTCCACGTCCTGGGTATCTCTCGCCCCTCCAACGTCGTCAGCCTGTATGCCCCTTTGTCAAACACTTCAGTTACCCAATACGATCCTGCCCAATTGGGCGCAAGTTTTCCCATGGCGACTCTAGGGTCTGCCACGCTCGCTCGTCGTAGCACCAGATCTCCGAGGAGGAAGTGGCGTTCTCTAACGTGGGCATTGTAGTACTGGGCCAGCTTCTATTGATAGACTACGAGTCCTACTTGGGCGTGCGCTCTATCTTCCTCGAGCAGATCCAGATTTTCTCGCATCACCTGGTTGTTCCTGGCCTCATCAAAGTGTCCTACCCACAGTGAGGGGTTAGATATTTCAACTAGTACCACCGCCACTGTCCCGTATGCAAGGTGGAAGGGTGTCTCTCCTGTGACAGCTCTAGCGGTGGTGCGGTGTGCCCACAGAATGCTCGGGATGGAATCTATCCATGAATCGCCTACTTGTTCCAAACGGGTCTTGATGCCATGAAGGAGTGTCATGTTGGCATTTTCCACTAACCCATTCACCTGGGGATGTCCCACCGAGGTGTAGTGGTTCCAAATTCCCAGTGTCGAGCATTTTTCCTGGAAGGCAACACTTGCGAACTGCCTGCCATTGTCGGTCGTGAGAACACGTGGGATCCCAAACTGACAGATTATGTTTCGCAACACGAATTTCCATGCCACTTAGCTTGTGATCCTTCCCAGTGCTTTTACATGGACCCATTTGGTGAAGTAGTCAATGGTAACAATGAGGATCTTCTTCCTCCCTTGAGCTTCGGGGAAGGGACCCAGTATGTCTACCCCCCACCGAGCAAATGGGCGAGACTCCATTTGGGCATGCAGTCGTGTTGCTGGCTGATGGTGTAGATTGGAGAACTTTTGGCATTGTGGACACATGCAGACGTAGTCGAGGCAGTCTTGCTGTAGAGTAGGCCACCAATATCCTTATCGGATTAGTGTCCGTGCGAGTGCTCGCCCTCCTACGTGACTTCCACACAGCCCTTCATGTACCTCCTGTACGGCTTGCTTGGCTTCCGTAGGAAATAAGCACTTCAGCAACAGAGCTGAAAGGGATCGTCGGTATAGACGACCATCGACCACTGTGAAATGTGTCGCTCGTGCTCGCGTGTGCCGGGCCTCGGTGTGGTCGACTGGGAGTCGTTGTCGTACGAGAAAGTCCAAGGGGGGATCCATCTATGAGGGTTCATAGTCTATGGCATTTACCTGGGGTGTTGATTTTTCTGTGCTTGGTGCTGATAATTCCTCGATCAAGATGGACATGGAGTTGGACACCGTAGTGGCTGACGCCAGGCTGGATAAAGCGTCTGCTCGAACATTCTCCTCCCTAGGCATGTAGACCATCTCGAAGTGGGAGAATTTCATCACTGTTGCTTTGGCCTTCTCAAAATACTTGATCATAGCCAGCTCACGTGCTTCGAATTCCCCCTTGACTTGGTTGGCGACGAGCATGGAATCACTGTATGCTCGCACACTGGTCGCCTCCAGGTGCTTCGCCATTTGTAGCCCCGAGAGGAGTGCCTCATACTCGGCCACATTGTTCATGGTTGGAAAGTTGAAGCGGAGGGCGTACTGTAATTCTATCCCCTCCGATGACAGTAGGACTAGTCCTGCTCCGCTACCGACGGCGTAGGATGATCCGTCGACATATAGCTCCCACGTTGGCCCTGAGGACTGCTCGAGCCAGCTTTCCTCAGGTATTGTGCATTTGACGATGAAGTCGGTCAGGGCTTGGGCCTTGATCGCAGTCCTCGGGCAGAACTTGATGTCGAACTCGCCCAGCTTGATAGCCCACTTGATCAACATCCCCGATGCATCGGGGTTCTAGAGGATTTGTCATAGAGGTTGATCAGTGAGGACGACGATTGGGTGAGCCAAGAAGTATGGTCGCAGCTTGCGGGCAGCCGTGATTAGAGCCAAAGCGAACTTCTCAGTCTGCGAATACCGAAACTCTAGTCCTTGTAATGCTCGGCTTACATAGTAGACAGGCTTCATGATGTTACCTTCCTCCCGGTCGAGCACCGCGCTCATCGTGCTTGGAGTCACGGATAGGTATAGAAGCAGTTGCTCCCCCTTTTGTGGTTTGGAGAGCAGGGAGGGGTCGCTAGGTAACGCTTCAGTTCTTCGAACGTCTGTTTGCATTCCTGGTCCCACTCAATCTGCCATTTCATCTCCGGCATTTTGTTGGCTTGCTTGATAAGCCGGAAGAAGGGAAGGCATCTTTCTGTCGCTCGGGATAGGAATTGAGTCAAGGTAGTGACGCGGCCGGTGAGGCACTGGACGTCCCTCACACGCGCTGGTTGCTTCATTTCCAGCACCGCTCAAATTTGGTCAGAGTTCATCTCTATCCCTCTATAAGTGATGAGGAAACTGAGGAACTTCCTTGACTTCACGCCGAATACACACTTACTTGGATTGAGCTTCATGTTGCACCTTCTGAGCATTGCGAATGTCTCCGCCAGGTCTTCCAAATGCTCGGCTGCCCGGACATTTCTGACGAGCATGTTGTCGATGTAGACCTCCATGTTGCGGCCGATCTGTGCATTGAACATGTGGTTGATCAAGCGCTGGTAGGTGGCTCCTGCACTCTTGAGCCCAAAAGACATGCGGGTGTAGCAGTAGAGACTGTGGTTGGTAATGAGGGCCGTCTTGTCTTGGTCGAGCTCTTACAAGCTTATCTGGTGGTACCCGGAGTACGCATCTTGAAAACTCAGCATCTCCTGCCCAGCCGTAGCATTGACTAGCTAGTTGATACGTGACATTGGGAAGCTATCCTTCGGCGTGACTTTATTGAGGTCGGTGTAGTCTACGCATATTCGCCACTTTCCGTTGCTTTTAGGGACGAGGACTACATTTGCCACCCAGTCAAGGTACCGAGTGGGTCTAAGTAGTCCCGAGCGTAATTTCTCGCTCACTTGTTCCCTGATGACGGCTTGTCGCTTGGGGTTGCAACGCCTCCTGCGTTGCTGGACCGGGCGGCAGCTCGGGTCCAACCTAAGTTGTTGGGTGATGATTTCTAGTGGGATTTCGGGGAGCTCGTCCTCGGACCAGGCGAACACGTCCTGGTTTGCCACCAGAAAGTCAGTATACGCTTCTTTTTCTTGATCGGACAAGGTAGCTCTGATCCTCAGTGTTCTGCTCAGATCTTCCCCCACCTGGATGAGGTATAGATCTTTCATTGGAGTGCTCGTGCTCGAACCGGGGTCTTCTGTCCTTGCTTTCTTCTCAGGCGGCGCTTCCTCGGATTGCTTGTCGCGCGTTGAAATGAGGTAGCACCTCTTTGACTCCCTTTGATCTCCCCAAACTTCCCCTACTTCGCGAGGGGTAGGGAACTTGAGTTTCTAGTGATACGAGGAAGGGACGCCACGGAGAGTGGAGAGGATACCTCGCCCAACAATGACGTTGTATCCGGTCATTCCGTGGACCACCGTGAAGTCGGCTAGGAACGTCACGTCCCAGGGTGCGATCCCAAATGTGACTGGCAGGGATATACATCCTTCCGGGAGGATGGTGGTGCCAGAAAAGCCATACAAAGGTGTGTGCAGTGGCGTGATTCGCAACAAGTCCACACCCATGAGCACAAGATAGTCGTACGAAATAACATTGGGATCGCTTCCATTATCGACCAGAATACGTTGTACGGTACATTGGTTGATGGTGGCCGAGACCACTAATGCATCAGAATGGGGAGTGGTTACACCGTTCAAGTCATCGTCTGAAAAGAGGATGGGGTCTTTCAGGTGCTCCCGGGCGGCAGCTTCCTGTCAACTGTTGTCGCCCTGCTCCACGGTGTTGATGGCCGATGCGTACCGTCGATGTCTACTGGCGCTATCTCCACCCGAGGCCGGCCCTCTGGAGATCATCATGATCTCCTTTCCGTTGGGGCGATTGTCGAGGGGCGGAAGGGTCTGTTCATGTTGTCGCTTCTCCGCAGCTTTGGCGACGAACTTATCGAGGAGTCCTCGCCGGGTGAAGTCCACAATAGCATACTTCAAGTTGATGCAGTTGGCCATGTTGTGGCTGTGGTCGTGGTGGAAGCAGCAGTACCTCCTCTTGCTCCTCGTGCTTGGATCCGACTTCAACTTGGGAGGCCACTTGAGGAATGGCTCCTCACGGATCTCCATAAGGATTTGGTCGGGAGGGGCTGTCAGGGGCATGTAGTTACGATAATTATCCCTTTCTTTATTCTTCGAGCAGTCACGGTGATCTCGGTCCTGTCGCTCCTGCTTACTCTGCCCGTCTCGAGGCGAGTCGGCTGATCTCTTTCGATCGGATCGCTCAGTTCTGACCGTGCGGCCGAGGGCCGCGATATTCTCTTCGCATCTGGTGTGCTTTTGGGACAAGACGAGGAGGTCAATCAAAGTCGTCAAGGCTTCGACTCTGACCAATTGTCGGAGGATGGAGTCCTGAATCCCTTGCGTCAGGGCGGTGGTGGCGATGCTGATGTCGAGGTGAGGGATACGGAGTGCCTCTGCTTGGAATCGGGATACGTAGTCTTAGATGTTCTTCTCTTGCCTCTGCCTGATGGCGAGCAGGGTCACCGCTGATTTGGCTTCCTTCCGACAGCCAATAAAGTTCTCTTTGAACAGCTTCTTCAGCTGTTGGAAGGAGGAAATACTCTGGGCCAGCAGAGATTTGAACCATGTTTGGGCATTCTCCCGAAGGGTAGTAACGAACATTAGATACTTCACAGTATCTGAGGCCCGGTGGAACACCAGGTTGGACTCAAAACTGTGCATGTGATCGGCCGGGTCGGTAGTGCCGTTGTAGGGGGTAAATGATGGCAACTGTAGCTTCGGCGGGTTGGGGCCTTCCATGATCTCCCTGGTCCCCGTGCATATTGACTCAGTGCACTTTCTGGACTTAGTCAGTTTGGCGTTGTGTTTCATCAAGTCCATGCACGTTTCAACCCCATGCATGTTTTTATCTTCACTTCACAAAGCCCATGCACACTGTGCATCTGTGCCACATGAAGTCTGTGCAGACTTTGCCATCATGCTTGCTTGCATTTAAGGTTAAACCAAAGTCCATGCAAACCTGTAAGTCCGTGCATGTTTTTCTTAAACATGAGTCTAGCAAAGTCCGAGCACATCAAAGTCCATGCATATTTTACTCAAGAAATGAAGTCCATGCATCTTTTATTCCAAGTCCGTGTAGATTTTTCCTATCAAAGTCCATGCACATTTCGAGTCTACAAAGTCCGTGCATATATTTTTTGGTTGTTTTGGAAAACCAAGTCTGTGCACGTTTCTACAAGTCCGTGCACACTCAACCCCGTGCATGTTTTTCAATGAAGTCCATGAATCTTTTATTCCATAGTCCGTGCAAATTTTTCTTATCAAAGTCCATGCATATTTCGAGTCTACAAAGTCTGTGCACACTCTAGTCCGTGCACATTTCTTCAAGTCCATGCACACTCTAGCCCGTGCATGTTTTCAACAAAGTCTGTGCAGTTCTTCACCAATGAAGTCCGTGCACATTTTCTGCACAAACTGTTGCAAGGTCTGAGCATGTAGAAGTCCGTGCACATCTCATGTCAGTGCACATTAAACCCCGAGCACATTTCGTGTCCATGCACATGATACTCTATGCATCTTTCTCATTAGTCTATCAAAGTCCTTGCACGTCTTTTTGAACCCCGTGGATGTTAAACCCCGTGCATATTTCTTCTGGTCTTCAAGTCCCATCACACCTTTGCAAACCTCGTGGAATCTAAGCCCCGTGCAAATTTTCTCCAGTCTTCAAGTCCTTGCGCATCTTTGTGAACCCCGTGGAGTCAAAATCCCGTGCATATTTCTTCAATGTCTTCAATGTCCTTGCACGCTTTTATGAACCCCGTGGACGCTAAAACCCCGTGCAAGTTTCCCATTGACACAGACTGATTTCATTCCTTCATCAAGTCTGTGCAATCAAAACCCCGTGCAGTTTTTCACTTCTTTTAACAAGCCAGTATTCATTTCATGTCTGAGTATATCTAGAAGTCCTTGCATTTTTGCTAGTGAACAAGTCCGTGCACTTTGTGCACATTTTCAACATATTAACTCCATGCATATTTCTCTTCTCTAAATATGAACTTTATGATAACTGGGTGATGGTTAAATTTGATAGGGATTTGATTATTTCTGGAGAAGGGCTAGGGCACATGATCAAAGAGCCCTTATCTCTGACACGTGACAGAGAGACTTGTTTTCTTCTGGAAGACTCCCAGGGCAAGAAGCGTGGTCTCCACACTCCATCCTTCCTGGAAGCTCATATATATACTGCTGAAGCTCGTACCAAGAGAGGAAAAAAGGACTGGAGAAAAAGTACACTACTGATTGTCCTTCGTCCCTACTGAAGAAAAGTCTTCCATCTGAGAAAGAGAGAGAAGAGTTCAAAAGAAGAAGAGAGAGCCAGCTTGAAGAGTTTGATCTGCAGTGGTCTTTACTTCTTTAGAAGCTAGGGAAGGTCGCTTATTCATTAAATAGCACTCGTGCAGAAAGTCGTCAATTTTCTTGCCATATTTTAAGTCTGAATCCGTCTCGAAACGCTTTCAAAATGGTGACACTTCACACGGGCGCTCCTTTAAATAGCGATAATCTGAGTGGTCGCTATTTCTTCCTGGTAACCGAACTCTGATCGAACCTTCTTCTTTTCCCTTTTTGAGCCTCTTTTCACTTGGGAAATGTCTCTAAAAGTTTTCTAAAGTTGAAGGGATATTTGGGCAATGTTTATCTCCTTCCAAATCTAACTTAAACATGATTTTCTAATTTTTCTTGGAATTAACTCTGAATTTTGGCCCTATACATAGGACCCCTCTCTCCCTTGTGTTTAAGGCCTCAACAATCAACCAAGGGGAGGTGCTGTTGGATTGAAGGCTCAATGAGGAGCTCTCTATGTGCCTCAAAGCTACATCCATTGAGGCTTCTTCCTCCATTAAAGGTCTTGAAGCCCCAATTGGAGAAAACCATAAGCCTATCTTCTTCTCTTTTATTTCTTTCATGCATTCTATTTAGTTCATCATATCATATTCTTCTTTCATTATTTTTATCTCAACATTGAGATTTCCCTTTTGTGCACTCTAGCACATCTCCATAGTGCAACACTTGCACCCTCCTCCATCATCCATCACATTTTTCTTACCCTTTGCATAGGGGTTTAAGGCCAAAACACCAATAAGGTGTGTTCTAATCCATGCTTTCATATTTATATTATTAAGAATTTGATGCTACACACTTGTCTCTAATTCATATCTTTCTTTGGTGTTTGTTGATTTTTGCAAGGGTAATCTATACAAGAGAAACTCTCTTCATCGGCCGACCGATAGGAAGAGAAGGTGAACATCCACAATCTCCCCGCATATTTTGAGGTAACCCCTCTAACGATCACACTCCATATAAAAGAATGAGAACACAATGAACATGAATATAGCATATGAGGGAACTGGCCGAGCAAGCATGAAGTAAACAAGTCATGTAAATAATTTCAAGAGAAGGAATCATATAAAGGAATATGTCATAGACATCGTGCTAGTCATGCACTCGGTGCAATGTCTCACCATGCCATTACAACTCCCCGGGGCACTAGTACTTTTCGAGCACTCCTCCCAGGACCAGACTGAGCCCTTATGATACGTTAGAATTGATTTGGTGGATCCAATATCCCAATTTATGTCTAGACATTCATGAAATTGGCCAGGAGAGATATAAGTTCTCAAGATATCACCTAGGAAAATCCCGGGTTTGATTAGTACGAGCCATTTATGGCCCAATTATCGAGGCACACAAGAAATGTGAAAAAATCAGATGCTGAAAGGTACGCGGTCAATATTGGGCCGCTTAACATAGAAATGGCTCTGTAATAGGCCGTGTTATGATGACAGGGCCAAAGAGCAACCCAGCCGAAGCCAAGGGGTACACGGTCTTAAATGGGCCGCTGAACCAAACTGGGCGGTCTACAATGAGCCGTCCATTGTAAGAAGGAAAAGAGCCCATGACGAAGGGTACACGGGCTGGATTTGGCTACGTAATAACTGAGTGCTCAGACGATAGTCTGTTCCATGGACTAAACGGGCCTCGCCTGTCCGTTCAATAAGTAGGCCAAGCAAGATAGAGAAAGCTACCCAAAAGGGCTCTTAGGCCACCATAGGCATGGTGGAACTGAACCAGGGTTCAGCCCATGGTTCTTAGGTCAGCCTAGAGGCTTTCTGGGTTGACTTAACATGGCCTGGTCAAAGAACAATCAAGGATAATTGACCAGCAAGACTTGACACTCAGCTAGAGTTACATGGTCTCCATTGGGCCGCTCAAAGAGTAACACGGTCCAATTCCGGCCGTGTAAAACTCAGACGGTCCAAAGTGGTCCATGACTCAGAACAGGGGCAATCCGTGTGATTCGATCGAGTCAACAGGTGCAGGACTTGAGGTACAACCTGTCCGGTGTCCTAGTGGGAATCTCAAGCTCGTGGGGATTTATGAAGGTCTCATAATGGAGGTCCTACTCCGACGGAAGGAGTATCCGACGGAGAGTTCCAACCATTATAAGAATTGGGGGCTAGAAATCAACGGAAAATGAATATAGGCGGTCAGTCAAATTCCACCGGAGTCAAATGACTGTCAAAATAGTCCTAATATCATTATTCCATTTCTCCAACATAACTATAGTTAAGATTCATGTTTTAAATGAAATCATAAGAACAAGGAAATATAATTGAATGAAGGAACAAAGTAATCAACAAGATTTGGCATTCATTTACTTCCATATATTCCAATTGAAAATAGTGGGTTGCTGCCTTGTCATTATTTAACTAGGATGAATCATGCTAAGACAATGATAAAATAATTTTACGTGACAGAACGGTCCATCCAGAACCACTTCACAGGCCTCAGCGGTCGGTCGATAGGCTGTTCAGGTCATGCAGGCCCGAAGGCCATACAGGGCCTAAGTGGTTTATCGAGGGGCCGCAGGGGGTCTCTGAATGGTTTGGACATGGCCGTCCCTCTTATGGGTGATTCAGAATGCAAGGACAATTAAGCAGTCAATTAATCACCGTCACCCTAGACCACACGGTCTATCGTAGGGCCGTTCTGGATGGAGCGGCTCCTGTAGGACCGCGCTAAGGACGCCATGCCCGAACTCCGGCGAGCTGGGCTAGGGTTCAATAAAACGACTCAATATTCAACATATGAAGCATTAAAATTGGGTAATAGGCTATTAATGGAACGAGAACAAGCATAAGCATATGATGGCATGATCAATTTAATCTTTAACACCTGCTAATCTCTACGTTAATCAAGGATCAACAAGAAAACCCTAAATCTGACATGCTTCCACTAAACTACAAATTCTCACAGGATACAACACCGATTTTAGGGCTTTTTAAATCAATAGAAAGAGGACAAAGAGACGAATCTAGCCATGTATAACACTTAGGGTTGGGTCTGGAAGAACCTACCTTAGATGAAGGAAGAAGAGGGGACGATGCTGCCAGTCGCGCCAAAGAAACCCTCTAAAGATCACCGAAATTCTCCCTCGTCCACGAACCTCGTCGGCCGCCATAGCATCCAATGGATTCTAGGTCAACTAAGGTTTAGTTTTGTAGGGTCAATTGGTTCTAGAAGGGTCGAATAGGGAGGATAGAGTCCTTCCTCTGTAGGAGCGCGTGAATCGCACTTGACTGAGTCTACTGCTACCTTTCACTTCAAATCCTCCTCCTAGGGTTAGGATTCCGGGGTAAACAGAGAGGGGAAATGTTCTACGAATCAAGGCCATCCATTTGGGTCTAGTTTGGGCTTAAATGATCAAGAATTGGGCCCTAATTTGGTGATTTAAGGTCTGGTTAGGTTAAGCGTTAATTTGGGCCTAAATCTGCTAATTCGGCTTACTTAAAATTTTATTTTGGGTTGGCTGTAGAAGATAAAATTTCCTAATTTTTAGTCCTTTACGAACGATGCCTACCCTTCTTCAAGCTGTTGAGGGGACCCAAAATGGCATCTGCTACGTTCGCCTGGGACGAGGAATGCCAGAAGCCTTTTGAGGAGCTCAAGGAGTTCCTGACCTCACCCCCGGTACTATCAAAGCTAGTTTTGGGTGAAGCATTACACCTGTATCTCTCGGCGACCCCTTTCACTATGAGTTCAGTTTTAGTCCGAAATGATGCGAGAATCGAGAGGCCAGTCTATTACACTAGCAAGGAGCGCAATGAGGCTGAAAGGAGGTACCCTGCAATCGAGAAGCTCGTGCTAGCATTGGTTACCTCAGCCAAGTGCCTCCAAGCTTACTTCCATGGTCATTCCATCATCGTGCTGACCGGTGAACCACTGAAGAAGATCCTTTCTAACCCCAAGGCCTCGGGGTGCCTCGTCAAATGGGCCATCATGCTCGGGGCCTACGACATCTTTTATCGCCCCTGCGCGACCGTCAAGGGACAGGCCCTCACTGACTTCATCGCAGAGAGCACGGTCCTGCTCGAGGAAGAACCTTCATCTGCCCAAGGACCCATCTGGGACTTGTTCATGGACGGATCATCCAACTCAGCTGGTAGTGGTGCTGGCGTGCTCCTCAAGTCGCCTGAAGGAGCTGAGCTATAGTATGCCTTAAAGTTCAACTTCCAGACATCCAATAACGCCTCTGAGTATGAAGCCCTCATCTTGGGGGCCAGGATGGCACGACGACTAGGGGCCGAGCAAGTCTGAATCCACACTGATTCCCAACTGGTCGCTAGCCAAGTCAATGGTGATTACGAAGCTCGGGAAGTACCGATGATCAAATACCATCAGATGGTACGAGGGTTAGCCCAGCAATTTAAGAGCTTTGAGGTAGTCTAGATAGCTCGGGAAGAAAACTCCCACGAGGATGCCCTCTCTCGTTTGGCCTCTTCCCTCAGACCGGAAGGCACTCGATCGATCTTCCTCGAAGAGCTAGAACAACCGAGCATCGAGTCTGAGCTCATGACCATTGACCCAGCTTCACCGAGTGAATGGCGGACCCCGTACCTATCTTGGCTCAGAGACTCTCAGGAGCCCTCCAACCCCCGGGAAGCCTGGAGACAGAAGTATCAAGCCCGACGCTTCGTCATCTTGGACGATGCTCTATATCGAAGGTCTTTCTCCGGCCCACTTCTTAAATGCCTTAACGTTGATGAAGCCAGCCGGACAATTCAAGAAGTGCACGAAGGCGTCTACGGCGTGCACCAGGGAGGAAGATCGCTCGCCAGGATCTTGCTTCGGCAATGTTGCTGGTGGCCCATGCTTCAGCGCGACTATACAGCCTACGTACAGAAGTGCGACCGATGTCAGCGCTTCAACCACCTGGTCCATCAGCCTGCCTCGGAGCTCGTTACTCTTACTGAGCCATACCCCTTCGCTCAGTGGGGAATCGACATCCTGGGGCCGTTCCCTACGGCGCAGGCCCAGAAGAAGTTTGCCATCGTCGTGATCGACTACTTCACAAAATGGATCGAAGCTAAGTCTACTGCCAGAATCACTGAGACGATCGTCTGGAGCTTTGTGTGGAAGTCGATCATTTGTTGCTTCGGCATCCCCCGAGTGATTGTGAGTGATAATGGTCGGTAATTTGATTCTCATTATTTTAGAGATAGATGCGCTGACCTAAATATTCACGACCACTTAACTTCGGTGGCCCACCGTCAGGCCAACGGGCTTGATGAAAACGTCAACAGGGCTATACTAAAAGGCATAAAAACTTGACTCGGCAAGGCCAAGGGTAGCTGGCTGGAGGAATTACCGAGCGTACTTTGGTCACACCGAACCACTCCAAGAACGGCCAACGACGAAATAGCCTTCCAGTTAGTGTATGGCACAGAAGTCGTGATTCCGCTAGGGGTCGGCAACCCCTCTCTCCGAGTCATCAGCTTCTCGCCTGAGGCAAACGACCGGAAGTTACTCGAGAACCTCGACTTGGCGAGCGAGATCTGAGAGATCGCGGGTATCCAAGTAGTGGAATGCCAGCGATGCCTCGTCCAGTACTACAATGCCAGAGTCTGAGATAGGCACTTCTAGCCAGGAGACTTCATCTTAAGAAAAGTCGAAGCCTCTCGACCACTAGAGGTGGTGGGCAAGCTAGCCGTTAACTGGGAAGGCCCCTACTGATTGGTTGAGACGCTCGGGAAAGGGGCATACCGACTGGCTACCATGGAAGGAGCACCCATCCCCCAGATATGGAACGCGGCAACACTATGCAAATTTTATTTTTGAGCCTCTCTAAAAAATGTACATGTAAGCAACATAGAGCAAAAAACTTTCTCCTTCTTCTTATTAATGCTTCTTTGATACATCGGATAGGCCAAGGCCATTATACTACAAAGCAAAAGAAAAAATAAAATTACATTATCGGCTGGTACAATCTGATCACTTGGTGTGAGCTCTGCTGGTACTCTCAGAACGAGCCACTAACACTACCTCGTGTAGAAACTAGCTCGGCTATTGGGATGACCGACCTTGTTTGCTTGAGATCTTCAGAGGGACAAGTACTTAAGGCACTTGACGCCCATGTCGAGAGCCATCTGAAGTCCGATGATTAGAGCTTCATACTCAGCTTCATTGTTGGTTAGGGATTTCATGCGGGCACATGAGTTGTATAAAACTCCGCTCGGAGGAGTCAGGAAAATAATGCCAGCACCCGCCATAGCGGCTGAATCTTGATTATTCCAAATAATCACCCGGGAAGCGCCATGGAAGTCGAGCTCCCAACAGGGTACATTGGTTGTATAGGCATCTTGCTACTGGTAATTAAAGACATCTCTGATTTGTTCAACTGGCACCAGCAACTGGAAAGCAAGGGAGTCCTCATCAGGGAGCTCTGTGTTGAGAGGTGAATTATTCGGTACTGGATGGGCTGCCAAGAATTCAGCCATGGCCTGTCCCTTGATCACTTTCCTAGGGACGTACGTAATATCATACTCCATCAGCAGGAGAGCCCATTTTCCCAATCGACTTGAGAGGACGGGCTACTTGAGGAGATACTTGAGTGGGTCGTGCTTGAATATAAGCTCAACCCAATGGGACAGGAGGTAATGTCGTAGCTTCTTAATGGCAAACACCAATGCCAAGCAGACTTTCTCCATGGGTGAGTAGCGGCACTCAGCACTGATCAGTTTCTGGCTGATGTAGTAGAGCGGCTGCTCTTTGCCCTCCTCCTTAATTTGTGCCAACAGGGCTCCCAACGAAGCATCCATAGCAGCAATGTAGAGTATAAGGGGTTTACCCTTGACTGGTGCCCCCAGGACTGGGGGAGTGAGGAGGTACTCTTTGATTTACTCAAAAGTAGTCTGGCATTCTGGGTCCCATACTAATAGGGCGTCTTTCTTCATAAGCCTGCTAAACGACGTGCATCGACCCAAAAGATTGGAGATGAACCTTTGAATGTAGGCCAGTCTTCCATGGAAGGACCTGAGCGCGGTAAGGTTTTTGGGTGGTGTAAGCTCCTGAATGGCTTTGATCTTCCAGGGGTCCACCTCAATTCCTCAGTACCTGATAATAAAGCTGAGAAACTTGTGGCTGGATACGCCGAAGGCACATTTCAAGGGGTTCATTTTGAGCCCATATTGCCAGAGTCAATTGAAGATCTGTCGTAGATCATGTAGATGGTCTTCCCGCCTTTTAGTCATGATGACGAGGTCATCGACATAACAGTTGATGATGTTGTGCGACATTTCATCAAATATTTTAGTCATGGCCCTCTAGTAGGTAGCACCGGCATTCTTCAACCCAAAGGGCATGCACTTGTAATTGAAAATCCCTTTGGGAGATCAGAAGGGAGTGCGATTCTTGTCTTTGAGGGACATCCAGATCTGGTTATAACCAGATGACCCACATGTCCGGTGGTCCTATCGACCATGGTTTCTGTGATTGAGACTAGAAAATTATCCTTTAGACACGCTTTGTTGAGGTCCCAGAAGTAGACACAAATACAGACTTGACCATTTTTCTTCTTTATTAGGACGATATTGGTGAGCCAGATCAGGTAGATACATGGCTCGATGAAGTTGACCTCTGCCATTTTGTTGACATTGGCCAAGACTTGGAGTTCCAGCTCATGGCGCATGCGCAGTTGTAGTTGTTTGACTGGAGTTGCTGAGGGAGAAATGGCTAGCTTATGCTCCGCTACAATGGAGTCTAGCCTTGGCATCTCCTTGTACATCCAGGCAAAGCAGTCCTTGTATTCGAGTAGGAGTTACTTGTAGTCCAGCCTTTATGCTTTGGTGAGTAGAGCGCTGGTGAAGGTTGGTTGGTGGGCTTCATCTCCACCCAACTCGATTTCAACAAGTTCGTCAATGGTTGCTTCGCTATCATCCTCCAGCTCGGGAGGAGTAGGTTGGAGGTCGATGAAGTCTTCATCATCAATGTTAGCTTTGTGTACTTCTTGATCTCCAAAGCCACTAATTGACGCTGATGGAGCCATGGAATTACTGTTACTCGACTTTGGGCAGGACTATTGTGAACTAGCAACAGCTTTCCAGCAACTATCGACTGGTGCCGCGGAAGCTTCCCTGGGGTTGCCTGCCAAAGCTGGCAGCACTTCATGGCCAGTGCTCTGGATACCTTCCTTACCAGGAGAGTTTCTCGAGTTAAGTCCTTCGACAAGATGGGAGGTAGGAGGGACCTCTTCAACCCTGATATCTTCACCAGGAAGCGATGAAGACTCTGTGACTGCTTGGACTGGGATACCAACTTTAACATGGAGCGAGATCAGGATCTCCTCTCCCTCATCCCTGGAGTTGTCGAATTTAGCATCGACCTTAGTCTGGTTGGTGACTGGCTAGGTCAGGCCTATGACGTTGACTACGTGGTAGATGCAGAAGCCCGGGTCTTGGTCATAGCCCAGTCCCATGGTGTCCTTATAGGAAAATGGGGGTTGCCGCCGGACCTGGGATGGGGTCCATAATTAGCGGAAGTATCTTTGCCGTGCGGAGCCTTGCCATTGGGGAATGTGTTACTTTAGACACATTTCTCAAATATGCCATGTGTAAGACCCGTACCGTAGTGGATCCTTAATGGATCTTGTGTGATTTATTATTCTTACTTGTTCCACCCTCGCGGTGTGTTTATTTCCATTGCTCCACGCTCCGGCGTGTGTTTTTATTTTTCCTCTTAGGTTAGTTCTTGATTGAGAGCGTTTGTCCAAGTCTGGAATTATGATGATTGCGTAGGCTGGTGTTGTGCTAGCTTAGTGGTAGATTGATCACTTGACTTATTTCTACACTGTTCATCATCTTGCAATTAAGGAATTTCAGTTCTTAATTCATCATCCTCATCAAATCAAAATAGAAAAATAGAAACAAATAAAAATCAACAACTGCCACTTGCCTTTGGCGGCCCTCTAGTGGTGTGCCAAGGTCCGTCATTCCCCGATTCTAGCGTAAGTCAGTTTGAGTCGTAGCGGTCGTGCGATAAACCATTACTTGCTCTAGTGACCTTTCCTTAGACCGCTAAGAGCCATTGACGTCAGTCAACGTGTTAAGTCGGTTCGCGTTGGCGACTCTGGGTCTGACCGCCATTCTGCTGTGGCGCGCCTTCCTTAGGCCGCTACGGTGTGTTTGACCGAGTTAAGGTTTTAAGTCGGTTGGCCTTGGCGGTCCAACCTTCTTGCGTCTCTTCGATGTAGCGCGCCCTTTCTTAGGCCGCTACAGGTTGTTTGTCTTAGGTCAAGTGTCTTAGGGCAGTTGTGTGGCGGTTCATGCTTGGACCGCTGCATCTGTGTAGCACGTCTATTATAGACCGCTTGGTGGTTTGACTAGATAAGTCGGTTCAGGGTTGACTGAGCTTAGCAGCCTAATCCTTGACTGCTACAGTCCCCTAGCGGCCCAATCTAGGACCGCTAGAGTCTTGTTCCCTTTGGAGTGTAGCGGCCCTTTCCTTGACCGCTTCTTCAATGTGGCAGACTAGAGATAGACCACCATGTCCCCAGGGTGTTACTTTTCATGGTTTGATTCCCAATTGTCTTGGCTTGACCTTGTGGCTTACCCGTCGTCCCGTGGACATTTCTTAATATTCTATGAGGGCTATGACCACATTATGAGACAGCCAAGCATGCCTTTTTATTGAATAGGTTTCTATGTTGCTCCCTAGTCATTGTCAGGTTCTGCTCAACCCGGTGTGACCCGGTGGTTGACGTATGACCTTGTGTGTGTCACGACTGTTTTGGACAGAATGAGACATGGTTCTGGATGCCTTGCGGTGCTATCTCACCCTAGTCTGCGTGTCCAGGTGTGTTGAGGGTCTTGGTATTCCCTCAGGTCTCCGTGAGTCATTTCCTACTGATGTGTCATTTCCTCTGGCTTAGGATTAGACCGATTGGCGGCGCGTTACTGCTTCATACCACAATCTTGACCCCGAGTCGTAAGACTCAAGGATCGTTGTGTCAGCAGGTCTAGTGGCCTTGTCCCGAGTCTGTGGGGAGTGGGTGTACTGCCTTGGTGCTTTGTAGTACATGTGACAGGGCGTGCTTAGCCTGTCTGTACTTCAGCACTTGTGTTTTCGAGTCTTTTGTGTCTAGTGAGCCTCCGCTAGTCGTAGTCTGGCGACACGTTCCAGTGTCGACCCACCTAGGAGTGGTGGCGTGGCAGTTCCCGAGATACGATTTTTAAGCTAGTTTTCGTGGGCCCCTGCTTTACAGCGTCATCCTACTGGGGGGAAAAACTAGCTAGAGGCCTAGCTTTAGGCAAGAGCCGGTATGTGCAAACGTGGTCAGGGGCGTTTGGACGAATGCCGATGGGCGTGACCTTGACTAGTCACTCGTTACTAGTGTTCCTGTTCTGGTTCAGCGCGTACCTCAGTCTCTGTCATTCCCGATGTCCGTAGGGAGGTACTTGAGGCGCAGTGTAAGACGTCAGTGGACGCAACTGGCTGTTCTTCTAGTGAGGAGGTGCTTCCGTCACTTGACACGTGACTCTCGCGTTTCTCATGCATTGTGACCTTTTCGGGTTAGCCTTTTCTTGGCCTTACCCAAGGTCAGTGTTGTGTAGTATGCACGACGCTCTAGTCGTGTATGTGGTTGTGTTTAGGAGAGTGGGCACGGCATTCGAGTCGTGTATGCTTTAGGGTCTATCTTGTCTGCCTAGGTCTTTTCTAGGGCTTTTACCCTTTTCCTAGTAGGCTTTCGCCTGCCTGGTGTCTCGTCGACGGATTGGTGACTCCTGACTTCGTCAGCTCAGAGTTTACCCTTCTGTTGCCGTCTAGAGTAGCCTTGGGAGCTGAGGTTAGTTCGGCAGTCGTGTTTTGCTTGGTATGACTTTTTCCTTTTCTTTTAGCTATTTCTACTCCTTCTGTTTTCGATTTTCGTTTATAGCTTTCTAGTGGTAGTCTTCCTGCTTTACTACTAATGCTGTTTTAGTTGTTGTTCCGTGTTACTGCGTTATTTTTTAGTGGGGATCCACATGACCCCTACTGAGCCAGTGACACGAGGCTCACCCCTACTTTTCAGGTGTGGCACTCTTCTTCCTTTGCGGTTCCTGGTGTGGCGTGTTCGTAGTTGCCAGCGGTACCTGCGTCGGGCTTCCCCCGACCTCAGTGTACATCTTCTTTCCTGTTAGGCTGTACTTGTCTTTAATTTGGACTGGACTCTGGATTAAAGCATTCTCTTTAAATAGTGAAATTCATAATAAATGTATTGCTCTGTACGGAGAAAAACTTTTGTGGTGGGTATCGGGAAAGGACTTGTGAATATCCTATAAACAAAGGTTTCTGGTCCGTTCACTTAATATTGTTGCCAAATAAGAGTACAGAGAACTCAGTAGTTTCTCCACGTACCCCAACCATCCATTCTTTCGATTCCTCTTTTGAAATCTGTGTGCGTGTGGCTCTGTGGCTGTGCAGAGAGAGAGCGGGAGGGAGGGCGCTCTTTAACATGTAATGATGTAATTCGTACCGGATGGCCACGTTCCGCGACGTACCAATAATAATGCATGCCAAATGTGACTCATTGCCGTCCCTCTCCCTTCTCACTTTCTCGTCCTCTTGTGGGTGTCGTCGTGCCGTTTTCATATTTTTTTGGGGGCGCCTTGAAAAGATTCGGATCCCCCCCCTTCCCAGCGCAGAATGAAAGGCGAACCCTGTGTGTTTCTGTCTCTGTCGACTCTCTCCACCTCGGTCGGCCCTTGATGCCTTTCCAGGGCCGGAGAAAGAGAAACAGAGAAGAAGAACGTTAGACACACACACACACACACAGAGAGAGAGAGAGAGAGAGGGTTGCGTGTGTATTGCTCGCGAATCTGTGCGCAGTGACAAATTAACGGGGGGTGAGCACGGTGGATGGCGCTGGAAGCCGTGGTTTTCGCGCAGGGCTTGTTTACTCACACTCGTAAACGGCAGCACCCCATGGCCGGAGGACACTGGATCTACGAACTCGGCGACCTGGAGGGTGCGGGGAATGCGCTGCTCGTAACCTCCGAATCGGAGGCCGGTACTGGCGGCTTGGGCTCCTGTCAAGGCAGCGCCGCGACGATGCACGAGCCCAGCTGGACGGCCTTCGACGGCGTGCGCGGCCGGCTCTGGGACCCCTCCTCCCCCTCCATGCCTCAGAGCTTCTTGCAGGACTACGGCATGGCTACGTCCTCGCCGGAGGTGCCCGCCACGGACGGGGTGGCCTCCCTCGACACCGCTCCGGCCGTGATGACCGCGGCGAGGAGCCGGAGGAAGCGGCGGCGGGCGAGGAGCTGCAAGAACGAGGCGGAGGTGGAGAACCAGAGGATGACCCACATTGCCGTGGAGCGCAACCGGCGGAAGCAGATGAACGAGTACCTCGCGGCCCTCCGGTCGCTGATGCCCGCCTTCTACGTCCAGAGGGTCCGTTGCTTCTCCCTCCCCACTTCCTCCCTCCTCGGATTCCCCCTTCCTCCTTCGATCATCTCAAAACCAGGGTCATCGCGCGTCTAGCAGGGCGACCAGGCGTCCATCGTCGGGGGGGCCATCAACTTCGTGAAGGAGCTGGAGCAGTTTCTGGAGTCCCTGGAGGCCCAGAAGCGGATGAAGCAACAACAGGGCCAACAGCAACAGCTGCCAGACGCATCCGCCACCGCTGGGTGCACCGTCCCAGCCGGCGCTGGGGACCATAACAGGAGTACCTCCGCGGCGGACGTCGACGTGACATTGGTGGACAGCCACGCCAACCTGAAGGTGCTGTCGCTGCGGCGGCCCCAACAGCTGCTGCGGATGGTGACGGGGCTGCAGAGCCTCCGCCTCACCACCCTCCACCTCAACGTCACCACCACTATCAACCAGATGGTCTGCTACTCGTTCAGCCTCAAGGCATGTTCCACATATCAACCCACCTCTCTCTCTCTCTCTCCGATTAAGTTTGCACGATCCGGGCGATATATAACAGTGTGGCTATATATGTATCCTGGCGATGTGAGCAGGTGGAGGACGACTGCCAGCTCTCGTCGGTGGAGGAGATTGTGGCGGCTGTGCACCAGCTGCTCGGCAGGATCCAGGAGGAGACCGGGTTCTAACTTCCCAAGTCCAAACCCAGCGCTGCACCACATATTACCCCGTAAAAACACTCTGCCCAAGCATGCAAACACATCGAGGAGATGATGATGACGATGATGAGGTAGCTTCAGTGATCTGATGCCCCTTAATTCTTCCACTTCCCACTTGCGACATCTGTCTTCTTCCGTCAGATTTTTCTCTTCCCACTGCATTGTGCATGGCCGTGTACTCTCTGCGATCGATTCAAGACATGTAATAACTGAGAGTGATCTGAATTTCCTTTCTGTTTCTTTTCTAATAAATTAACTGGGGGCGGAGCCATTGGCGAGAGGCAGCCGCTGGGGTGCCGACACGCCGGCGCCCAGGAGGAAGGCGGCTAAGGGGCGTCGCTGGCAAGGGGGGAAGTGAAGTCTTGGGTTTTGGTTGTCTTTTTCGCGGTTGTTCCTCCGTAGTCCGCAGAAGGAAAAGACTTATTGGCCAGGCTGCCTGGCGGGAGGTCGCCAGCCGCTGTTTTGTGGGGGTGGGGAGAGGTTTGTTTCTTGCGTCTTGGGAATGGCAAACAAGAGCACCCTGCACCACACCGTTGGAGGGCTGCCGCGGCACTCAGCTGGCCGTCGGTGTGGGAGTTTGCAACATTAGGTGACTTCGATAATAAAATAAAGAGATTTATATATGTATATATTTAGGGTAAACTCTGAACTCGAAAGGTTAGGAGTTACCGATTTGTCGACAAGCACGAGGCCTAAGACGAAGGCCTACAAGACTAGACAATAAGTCTAGAAAAGACCTAGACAGACACAGACCCAACACGACTAGAACATCGTGCACACGACACAACACTGACCTCGGGCAAGACCACGAGAGGACTAACCTAGAAAGGTCACAACGAATAAGAAATGCAAGAGTCATGAGGGTCACGTGTCACGTGACTAGAGTACCTCTTCACAAGAAGAACAGCCAGCTGCGTCCACTGACGTCTTATGCTGCGCCTACAAGTACCTCGCTACAAGTGCCAAGAATCAGCGGAGACTGAGGTACGCTCTAAAAGGAACCAGGAACTACAGTAGCGAGTGACTAATCAGGGTCATGCCTATCGGAGCAATTCCAACGCCCCTGACCACGTGTGCACACACTAGCTTTTGCTTAAGTCAGGCCTCTAGCAAGTTTTTCCCCTCTATAGGACACTACAGTTGGGCCGGGGGCCCACGGAACTAGCTTAAAAACTGTATATCGGGGATTGCCACACCACCACTCCGGGTGGGTCGATACGTCATAACGTGTCGCCAGGATACGACTAGTGGAGGCTCACTGGACATAGACTCCAAAGTACGAGTGCTGAAGTATAGACAGGCAAGGAAGCACTATCGTACGTACTACGAACCACCAAGGCAGCACACCACTGTCGAAAGACTCAAGACAAGGCAACTAGACCTAGAGACACAACGATCCTTGAGTCTCATGACTCAAAGTCAAGATTGTTGTACAAAGTGGAACAAGCCGTCAATCGGTCTAATTCTAAGCCAAGAAATCGACTCACTATAGGAAATGACTCAAGGAGACCTGAGGGAACACCGAGAACCCTCAGCACACTTGGATGCACAGAATGAGGTAAGATGATACCTCACGGCATCTAGAACCTTGTCTCGAATGGGACAGAACAGATGAGACACACACAAGGTCACCTGTCAACCAGTGGGTCACACCGGGTTGACCGGAACCAGACAGTGACGACTCTACAGTAGGAAAGAGAATCCTACCATAAGCAAGAAGACTCCTGGCCACCTCATAACGTAGGCTTAGCCCTCATAGGACCTTAGAAGATATCCATGGGACAACGGGCGAACCATGAGGTCAAGCCAAGATAATCGGAAGGCCGAAACACAGACTCGACAGTCTAAACAAGAATCGCCACACACGCCGCCCCTAAGACATGGACCAAGGGTTAGACCACCAAGGCTAACCAACAACACAACAGACTCTGCCCATAGCACGGTCACCCAAGGGCCATTCAACAGGACTAAACGATCTCCTAGAGGCTGCCCAAAGGGGACAGAATGGTCTGGATAAGGCCGTTCCAAGGGAACTGAACAGTCTGGGAAAGGCTGTTCAGCCGAACTGACCTACTACAGTAGCTCGGTCAAACCTAGTCAATGGTTAGAACGGTTTTGACCAAACTGCTCAAAAACATAGAACGGTTGGGGGAAATCCACCCCACGAACCGCCTCAAGCCAATGAACGGACCAATGGAATCTGCTTAATGGACCCGAGGGAGCAGAACGGCTAGTGACTAGCGGCACTACGCAGCAAAGAAACCTAAACGGCTAGGGACCAGCCGGTCGACAGGACTGGACGGCTCAGACCTGGTCATGCCATCCACTAGGTGGTCTATCGCACGACCGTGCAGACACCCACCGACCTACTCTAAACGGTCAGAAACCAGCTGCCTTACGCCTTAAGCGATTTCTATTAAATCGTGAAGGCGTCACGATGAGTAAATCATGGGATCGACCCGATCGTGGCCTTTCCACGCCCCATTCATTCCGAAATGAAGGGGGTACATCCACAATTACATTGGCAATCACATAGACTCCGACAGGAGTCGAATCGGCTAAGAAACAGCAAGAAACAGGCATTTTTCCAAAATCAACCCAAATGGGGTTAACGGGGTTCCTGGGCTCCTACCAGCCCCGAGTGAACACCATTCGACACGAGATCAGTGACTATGGGACGCTGACATCTCAGGGAGTCCATTGACACTAACTAATCGTAAAATCGTCACCATTTTTTGATGAACCCTACAAACTCTGAAAAATCACAATGAGCCTAAATTTGATCATTCTCACACCATTTAGCGTGAAATCGTGAGGGAAGGTGTAGGAATGGTAGGTGATCCATCTCCCTACCTCCACCGAAAAAATCATGCACTGAAGCGACTAATGCACACTGAAAACCACAATGCGAGCTCAACCATCAGCTTTGAATCCATCGTTCGGAATCGCGCCTAAACCGATCCAATCCTCGCCCCTTCGCGCAACCGACCATCCCCATGCCGTCGCCACCTCACCCACGAGCCTTCTCCATCTGCAGTTGGAGCTGGAAGGGCAAGAGAGGAGAGAAAATGGGAGAGAGAGAGGGACGTGCGCAAATGAGAAGGGAGGAGAGAGGGAAGAAAGAAAAAGAAAGAAATTAAGAAATTTTTCTAATTTCTAAAAATCCATAATTTATCTCAAAAAAGGGTCAGCCATCAACAATATTATCCATATAAAGCATGAAGCATAACTTAAGCATGATAAAGCAACAAAGATAAATAATATATCATTGCCAATCATTCAGATGTAACACACCACAAACGGTCTAAGGTACGACCACAAGGAACTTCCTAATGGTCTAATGATAGACTGCATGTTGAGGTCGGTTCACATTCGACGAGGAAGACGAGCCAGATGGAAAACGGTCTAAGGAACGACCGCTTAACTCGCCCAAACAGTCTAGCGATAGACCGCATGTCTCTCAGAGATTTAACCGGCCGTTCTCTCCCTCTCTCACACGCTCATTCACACCAATTACCCAAACGATGCTCAAACGCTTCGGCGACCCACCCATTCCTACTCTGGCGATGACCTACCGGCGACCATCGCATCCAGATGACGAGGCCAATGCAGAAATGTGCCGTCTGCTGCTTCCAACGACTGTTAGAGGAGGAGGAACTGGCGGCGGTGAACTCTCCGGCAACGGAGGAAACGATGGCGACGACAGCGGAGGAGGCTCCTCCGGCTGAGGAAGGTGTTGAGGAGGCCACCGGAGACGAGGAAGGCGAGCAAACGGTCGAGGGAACGCCCAAGAAGGCGACCGGCCGTTGGACGTCGGAGGTAGGCCGAGGACCCTAAAAGCCCCATTTTTAATTTTTTTTAGTGTGTGCTTGTGGGTAGAATGGGGTTAGGAATGGTCATGGGATCCATGAAAGCATTGTAGGGCCTTTAAGGGCCATCCCACAACCCTGGAGGAAGAGATGAAAACTGGCCACCGTGGCGAGGCCCATGCGGTCCTTCCAACGACCGCATGGGGCTAGGCTGTCTAGAATTAGACCGCTTGAGGAAGGAAAACGGTCTAAGGACGACCATTTGGGATTTTTGGGCAGAAAGTGATTTTTTTATGCAATGAATTGTTAATGACCTGTGACTGATTAAATGCTCTTAATGTATGCAGGGGAAGAGATGGGCACGGATCTCTGGGCTACAGGTCCGGGTAGTGTACCAAGCACTACCGGTCTACCAGAGGGAGAGATTAGCAGCGATGGGCTTCGCTGAGTTCCTGGAGATCGAGGTGATGCAGATAGACACGTCTCTCCTATACGTGCTGCACGAGAGATGGGATGCAGTGAGCCGAGCATTCCTCTTTCCATGGGGACACATGATCTCCACGCTCGAGGACGTGGCGAGGATCACAGGGCTTCAGATCCATGGAGCACCGGTGATGGGAACTACCTACACTGACTATAGAGAGATGGCGAGGGAGCTACTAGACCTGGAGCTGACTCGACCGGGACACCAGCCATCGATGCTGGCGAGGGCGACACTCCAGGAGAGCTTGGGACTGAGGGGTGCGACGATAGCAGTGGGTGAGCTACTCGAGGAGCACCTGGGCTGATTGACAAACCATGCCAGATAGAGAGTAGCCGCAGGACCGGGACCTGAGGTAGATATAGTGTTGCGCCGCTTCCTGATGTTGCTGTTCGGGAAGCTTTTGTTCGTGATGAGAGCAGATGGAGTGAGCTGCAAGCTCCTCCCACTTCTGAGGGACCTGGCCAGAGTTGGAGGGTATGCCTGGGGAGCAGCAGTACTGGCGTTCCTCTTCGACTCTCTCAGCACGACCGACCAGTGGACGATGCTGGACGGCTTCTCACCTTTTCTTCAGGTACAAATGCTTAACCTGAAATGCTTATGCTTCGGCTTAATTATGCGTATTATTGCTATACACTGACTCTTGACTAATGCAGGTATGGAGCTACCTATACCTCCCAGGCTTAGGGTGATGTAAGGAGGTACATCCAGACCGGATGCCCATCGCGAGGCGGTGGGTAATGGCTCGAGACATGGGATCACTGCAGTGCCTATCACGGGCAATCCAGGATGACATGGACACTTTTCCTTACGGATCGGTAAGCCTCTAAACTTAATCTAAATGCATTGAAATGCTTATTAAATGCTGTTCTAAATGCTGACACTTGTCTTACTTGCCTTTTTCAAGTGCGCTGGACACCCTATCGTGACGAGGGTCACGAGGGGCAACCCTGACCTATTAACTGTCTGGTATATACCCGACAGTGAGTGATCCCCTCTGGACCATTAATGATCTTCGCACGGATCCTAAGATGGTTAATAACTTGATAATTCATGGCTTATAGTTAAAGTCACTTAGTCAACTCATTAAACTATTCCAATCTTCGTGTATGATCCGATCAATGTCTTAGGTCAAAGGACCAACGAAGCTACTGAGACAATTAGATCAGTTGACATTAGGTATAATAAACCATATGAAGATCTAATAGCGGATCAGTCCAATGTACATCCTCCCAGGACGTACACCTACACATGTGTATTGGTGTCCTGCACCAATGACCATGAGACTGCTCACGCATACATCATGTGTTTAATAGGTAATCAAAGTCTCCGAGTGATTACCCTCCAACCAGGAATAATTTTAAGGTATGTATTCATGTAAAGTCAGTCTCATGATCGAGATCCCCTCTCGAGTTGACTTTACAACCACATATCCTAGAGCCTCCCGCCGCCCTGTAGCCTTCACCTCGTCCAGATATTGCCTTACGGGCGATTTTGCCTGGGGCGTCTTTGCGGGTGGAGGCAAAGGGGTTGTGGTCAGCGCTGGTGACGCCATTTCAAAATGCGTTGGCTTTTTTACCTGTCAAAGGAGGTTGCAATAAGTTGCCATCTGTGTGCTGTTCGAGTGATCTATGAAGAGGAAGGACAAGCAAAGTGAAGAATTGATCAACATCTAGCACCCAAAAAAGGGGGGCGGGGCAACCATGAACGTAAAGGAAGAGAAATTTCAATTACTATGTAGGCCGGTATAGAGCCACAATGATATTGGCCAGTAGTTGAGGGATGGCTCTTTGTCGCGGTGGGCGGCCTCTTGGACCAGCCAACATACGTCCCCGATCGTCTGACAGAGGTTGGCAAGGATGGCCAAGTCTGCATACCGCTTAGCAGATAGATGGCAATACAGGTTGAAATGATCAATCCCCCATCCTTCGACATAATGATAGGCCACGTGCAGATGCTACCCCAAGATGGCTGCCGGCCAAGCCTCAATAGTTAGCCCATGCACCTGTAGGAGGACGTAGAACCAGGTAGTGTCTGCATAGTTCTGTGGCCTCCGCTAGTCCCTCCTCACAAATGTACGATAGGGGTAAATCAAATCCTTCTCGGCCCGTCAGCTGGTTGCGGGGGTGCCTTCCTCTTCTGCTGGCAGTGGATAGTTGATTAGCTCCAGGCGATTCGATCCGATGCGACAGAGGTCCCGCAGGGTCTTCTTGAAATCATCCTTCGACACTGAGGGCAGCTTGGCCTGTGGCGCCGATTTGCCCTCTCGGGCTGCCTTACGAGCGATCATATAATCGGCCACATCCTTGCTTTTGCCATGCCACAGGCGCAGGAGGTGCTCTGGGTCAACTTCAAGAACGGGCATGGGCTGCCGGCTCAAGAATCCCCTCTCCGCCCCATCCCAGCAGTCGGTCTTGTAAGATCACTAAAAGGCCGTGCGGGCATTCCACCACTTCACGTACTCAGGTGTCACCGGAAGGACGCGACCGGGAGCTGGTACTCTGAAGGTAGCAGCATCTGCCCGGTGGAAGAAGTCCCACCAGACTCTGGCGTTCTCTGCAACCAAGCTTCCTCGAAGAGCCCACGTCGCCAAGCCGAACTGGGCGTTGTATACAGGAATATGCTGGTTGTAGCCAAAGTTTTGGCCAAAATAGAAGGGGTAATACGGCTCCAGCAGTAACGTCTCCCCCTTCCTGAATGCCAGCACGTTGGGATGGATGGACAGCGCCCAGTCCCTCAACTCGGGTTCCAATAGCGGGTGAACCACATTCACTTGGCTAATCGGGTGGATGTACTTCTCCACCTGGTCGTCTTTGCACTCTCTCTTACTGTTCACCAGGGGGCTGGAGTGCACAGCCAGTGCCCAAAAATGAATGGTCCCGACGGCATCTTGAGGGATTGTGGTCAATCGGCCCCGAATATCGTATAGCCATAGAGAAGTAGGCCCCGACTCAGCACTACCAAATTCAAGCATCCGCGGCACGAGCCCCCAGTCTTGAGTGGCACGCGGGGCGAACTCCGGGAACAGAGAACAAACCCACCCATTGAAAAAATGCAGCGGGCACACATACCAGGCCTGTCGCGGGAACTGATGAGTGCTGATATCCCCCAGAGCCCTATATATTAGGCAGAGGGTAGCTGGACAGAGAGACAGCTTAATCCCCCATGCCATCTGGCACGCCGGGTAAATTACTTCTAGCCGGATCACCATCTCGTCCCCGTATGGCATCGCAAATGAACACAGCCAATATGTCAAATACGCCGCACAGTGCGTTAGCGGGTCAACCGCCATCAGGTTGGGCCCGCTCTGCCACCCCCTGGAGGGGATCTTCACTTCCGTCCTGGGCTTTGCATGTTTCTTGCGGGCAGTGATGGTGCTGACGCAGGGGAAGTCCTCATACTGCTTCAGCCCATCATAAAAGTATTGCAGCCACAGGGCCATCCTGACCCTCTTCCTATCCCCGCGGTGAGGCTGCCTCTCACCATGGGCTGACTGATATAACTCTCAGTATGCCTTCATTAGGTATCGATATGAGTATCCCAGAGAATAGTAGCCATCCCCGTCAGTTTCATCTTTGATTAGGTCCAGGAGGTACACCTCTTCATAAGGCTCCCCGTCAATAGGCAAGCCGCTGAGCTGGCTAAGGCTCCTTAGATCTAAGGACGTCTTGCCCTCTACTGTATAGAACGTGTTGGTCTCCGCACTGAATACTTCTATCATTCCGCAACAGAGTCCCTTGGAAATTAGATAGTCATAACGGGAGGCGTGAACACAGTGATATACACCGGCCCGGATAAGTATGGGGGCATAATTGAATAGCACACACTCAGTAAACTCAATTGCTCCTTCCCTGAAGCTGTGTGCAGTCTGAAGCTTCAGTTCCCCGAACCAGCCCAGTGATAGCCCATGCTTGAATCTGATCGCCAGGCAGTCCAGAATAAATGGCTCTTCTCTGTAGCCCCACTTCAGAGGAGCCAAGAACAACTAGAACTACGCTGAGCCTTAGACGCGCTCCTCTGAAGCCTGGCCTCACCTGAAACACGGTGAAAATACGTAGGGAATGAGCCTCATATAAAAGGGCTCAGTAGAGATCACTCGGACCCTTACCTCGCAAAATGAGAAACTACAGCGCAAAGCAGCTAAAGGCAAGTGCAATAGAAATAAATAAATGGAAAAGCCCTGCTACTACTAACACCGATCCCGCGATGTGAAAATCGAGACACACGCCATGGTGAAATGACAAAGAGTCGCTACCTGACAAGACAGGAGTACCACCCACTAGAAGCATAGCCGGATGCGTCCCCTGATGACTTACACCGTGCCGTAGTGTCTCCCTACTCGCCCCAGGCAGAAACTGAGACACACACAAGTAACACTGATGAGGGTCTAGTTGGGGTCGTGCTCGTCAGCACGCGTCTGAAGTCCCCGACCACGTGTGCACACACTGGCTGACTGCACTACGTCAGGCCCTCTAGCTGGTTCTTCCTCCTGGCCCGGACTCGAGTAGCCACAGTAGGAGGCCCATAGCAACCAGCCTAAAATCGTCTCTAGTGGAGGGTCAATGAATGAGTAGACTCTCTAGTCAATGAAAAATGACACCTAAACCAGACAAGCACAAGGACGGCTCCTCGTACGACACCGACTCACAAGGACACAAGCTGAGTACACCATCTCCCGGGACCCCAAGGCACCCTATGCACGGCCCCCACATGATGCCCAACATCAGTTAGGCCTTGGGTCAGCACGTGGATCGATGTCCACTCACTCAGAACATTATTCAGCAAGAAAAGAACTACCAATTAGACAAAACACAGTGAACTATCCACCCTGGGCCATTCTTGGGTAAACGGACGGTCGATAGACCGCCTCAGAACTCAAATGGTTCTCCCCAGACCATTTGATGATCTGGCACGGTCACCTACTAACCACCTATCAATAGTCATGAACGGTCCGCCTTGGATCGTGTAAGATATACACGGTCCCTCTTGGGACCGCTCCAGAGATGAACAACATCCCACGGGACTGTCCAGCTCCAGGACCAAATGAGAAGTCACACGGTCTACCTCAGACCGTTCAAGACCTACATGGTCCAATGATAAGTCGCTTGAGGATCTGAACGGTCCCCCCTGGGGCCGTCCAGTCACCCAACGGCACAAAAGCCAAACGGTCCTTTTGGGACCATTGAAGACTCAGACGGTCTAGCTCGGGACCGTTCAAAGGAACTAAATGGCCATACCCTAACCATGTAGTCCCAACACTGTGCAACGGTCAAAACCCAACGATCAGAAATGCCTCGGGAGTCACGCTGGATCCACGAGGTACACGGTCAGCACAAGGGCCGTTCAGGAGTTAAACGGTCGAATGATGGACTGTGTACCCTACTGACACTCCTGGGTCAGTAGGCGATCGATCGCTGGGCCGCTCAGGGGTATACACGATTTCTGTTAGGACCGTGTACATCCCGGCAACCCGAGAACGACAAACCTCATCGAAAAATGTCGTTCCACGCCCCAAACAACTCCGGTTGATGTGGAAACAAGGGGGAAGCTTGTCCCCATGGTCCTAGGCACCCAATGGTGCCCTCAAACCTCGAAACCAAGCGATAAAATGCTAGATCGGCCCACGATCCCAAAAACATGATTTTCCCGTCCCGAGCTCAAATAAACCTCTCTCGACCTCCCACCGGCCTAGAAATCACGGGGAAGGAAACATGGAGCTAGGGGAACATCACCCTGCCTCGGTTTCACTCGGGACGCATCGGATCGCCGTCAAGCCGCGGAGGAATCTTTAAAACCCTCGTTCTTCCACGAAATCTCACGAACCACGCGCCGCCAGGATCACCTCACCGCCGCAGTTGCCGCCACGTTGTCGCCCTGTCGCCGTCTGCTGTCGGTGGGGAGCGCTGCCGCGTTCACGTGGGAGGAAGAGAGAGTGAGGAAGGGGGGGCGTGGTTCACTCACGGGAGGGAAGGAAGGAGGAAGAAGAAGAAAAGGAGAAAAAGGAAAAGGAAAATGGGTTATTTATAGGAAATTCAGATTTTCTAAAAAATATGAAAAAAATAGAAAAATACGTTTCTGCGATCCTCGGAACACGCCGGTCGCACCGGTACCACCCGCGAGTAGGTGAACGACTCGGTTCACCCGCTACGGGGTTCCGTAGGTTTGCCGGATAAAATACATGAAAACTACGGAACACATTTCGAGACCTCCGAAACTGATCCAAAACGCATGGATCTGAACCCGAAAGATGTCCGAAAAATAATTCTGGGCATAATGGAAATAAATTCTCTGAGAAAATAGATCTGGGACTCGAGGAGAAGGATCCGACGGGTCCGGGTTATTACAGCCCTCCCCCCTTAAACAAATTTCATCCTCAAAATTTAGAACGAAGCACAGGTACAGGGGGAAAGACTCACGCAAACAAGTAAGGATATTGCTGCCGCATCTCATCCTCACGCTCCCACGATGCCTCACCACCAGAATGACGCTGTCAGACCACCTTAACCAGAGGAATAACCTTGTTCTGCAAGCACTGCTCACGCCGATCCTCAATGCGGACATGGTACTCGGGAAGGGACAAGTCTGGGGTCACCTCAGGTCAAACGGCGTCCTCCAAGACATGGGAATCATCGAGCATGTACTTCCGAAGCATTGACACATGAAACACATCATGCACATCGGATAGCTCCGGAGGTAACTGCAACCGATAAGCAACTTCCCCAATACGCTAAATAATAGGAAAAGGACAAATATAGCGGGGACTCAGCTTCCCACGCCTGCCGAAGCGCATCACACCCTTCATGGGAGAAACTCTCAGGAACACCCGATCTCCCTCAGCAAAGCTGAGAGGTTGCCTCCTCCGATCGGTATAACTCTTCTGTCGGCTCTGCGCTGCCAACATCCTCTGTCGAATGAGATGCATCACCTCAATGCACTGTTGTGGCAAATCTGGTCCTGTCAGGACACGCTCGCCCACCTCGAACCAATCAAGCAGAGTCCGACAAGGTCACCCATATAATGTCTCATAAGGAGCCATACCAATACTCGAATAATAGCTGTTATTGTAGGCAAACTCCACTAATGGTAAATGGTGGGTCTAACTCCCCTGCCACTCTAAGCAGCATGATCTCAACATGTCCTCCAAAGTCTGGATGGTCCTCTCAGATTGACCATCCGACTGAGGATGATAGGCTGAGCTGAATGTCAACTCGGTGCTTAGAGCTCGCTGGAAACTCCTCCAAAATCCCGATGTGAAGCACGGGCCACGATCAGACACGATGGAGATGGGGACTCCATGCAACAGAACAATCCGCTCCACATACAATCAGCCCAACTTCTGCACGCTCCAACTAAATTTGATTGGCAACAACCAAGCCATCTTCGTCAGTCTATCCACTAGTAACCAAATACGGTTGTGTCCACTGGACGTCCTCAGTAACCCAACCATAAAATTAGTGGTCACATGGTCCCACTTCCACGCGGGTATCTCCAAGGGCTGAAGTGTACCTCCTGGTCGCTGGTGCTCAGCCTTCACCTGCTGACAGGTCAAACACCTAACCACAAACTCTGCCACATCTCTCTTCACGTCAGGCCACCAAAACTACCTCTTCAGGTTCTGGTACATCTTAGCCGATCCGGGGTGCATGGCATACCGACTCCCATGAGCCTCATGCAACACCGTAGGCCTCACCTGCTCCTCGATTGGGACGTACAACCTACCTCTGAACCTCACAGCTCCATCCTAACCAAACTCCACCTCAGCCATCGACAAAATACAAGGTAGCTCAGGGTCCGCACGATGAGCCTCAGTCACCTGTCAACGGACAGCTAGCGTGATAGTCAGACTTGCAAGGATAGCCGAACCCTGATCCTGAGGGATCTTGAGCCTAAAAGTTATGGCCAGCACCTGCTCCCAAAGCCTCCACTTCCTCAACAACATCTGACTGACAACTACTCTCCTGCTCAGAGCATCAGCTACGACATTCATCCTGCCAGGTTGATAAGATAGAGTAAAATCATAGTCCTTCATGTACTCCAACCACCTCCTCTGCCTGAGGTTAAGGTCCTTCTGAGTGAACACATACCTCAAACTCTGATGGTCAGTGAAAAGCTAGAACTTCTCGCCTTACAGATAATGCCTCCAGATCTTCAGGGTGAAAATCACCGCCGCTAACTCAAGATCATGAACAAGGTAGTTCACATCATGTGGCTTCATATGCCGAGATACATACGCCACAACTCTCCCATACTGCATCAACACAGCACCCAAGACTACCCTGGAAGCATCTGTACACACCATGAAACCTCCCGATCCTGAAGGCAACACCAACACTGGAGCAGTGGTGAGCAATCTCTTCAGCTACCTAAAACTTCGCTCACACTCCTCCGTCCAGACGAACGGCACATCCTTCTGCATAAGCCTGGTCATCGAGGCCGCAATACGAGCAAAATGCTGAATGAACCTCCTATAATAGCCCGCAAGCCCCAAGAAGCTCCGAATCTCCATGACCGAACTCGGCCTCAGCCATTGCACTACTGCCTCGACCTTAGTCGGGTCCACGGAAACACCATCACCAAAAATCACGTGTCCCAAAAAGTGCACCTCTCGGAGCCAGAACTCACACTTGCTGAACTTGGCATACAACTGGTGATCATGTAGGGTCTGCAACACCATCCTCAAATGATGTGCATGCTCCTCAGCAGACCACGAATACATAAGGATGTCATCCATGAACACGACCACGAACTGGTCCAAGTACGGACGAAGCACCCTATGCATCAAATCCATGAACGCTATCGGGGCATTGGTGAGCCGAAACGGCATCACCGAGAACTCATAATGCCCATACCTTGAACGGAACGCAGTCTTCTCAACATCAGACTCTCGAATCCACAGCTAATAATAGCCCAATCTCAAATCAATCCTCGAAAACACCTGGGCCGACTGAAGCTGATCAAACAAGTCATCAATCTGAGGCAACGGGTACTTGTTCTTAATAGTCGCCTGGTTTAACTGACGATAGTCGATGCATAGTCTCAAACTACCATCCTTCTTCTTCACGAACAACACCGGCGCACCCCACGGGGAAAAACTAGGACGAATGTACACCTTGGCAAGCAACTCCTGCAACTGTGCCTTCAACTCCCGCAATTCTGCAGGTGCCATATGATAAGGGGCCTTTGACATAGGCGTCGTACCTGGTACCACCTCAATCACGAAATCAATCTCCCGCTGCGGTGGCAACCCAGGCAACTTCTTGTGAAAAATATCGAGAAACTCACACACAACCGAAATGTCCTCTACATCAAGACACTGTCGATCGACCAAAACCACAGAAGTGACCAACAATCCTTGGAAAAGTTTGTAGATGGAAGAGAAAACCTAGATGCATTACTAGGTACAAAAATGAACCACAACAGCAAGGTTGCAGCTCCAGTGGTAGGTCGCAGGTAGGCAGCAAGGGTCCTAGAAACAGTAGCTTCTCTGGCTCTTCCCTGACTCATCTGGTGGCAAATCATATACCACTGGAAAGGTCATCTAGAGAGCTTTCTAGGGGTGGTGGTGTTGTCACCGTCTGAGCTTTGAGCTGCCCGTGAGAGTGAATCTTCCCTAACTGCGCAAGGACCCTCAGGCAGTAAACCAAAGCCCTAGAAAAGGTTCCACCACGGTCACCCCCTTGCAGATCTGGGCGTGCCACTTGGCTGAGGACACCTTCTACCGGTCCTCTATCATCCCCAAGAAGCGGAGTGAAGTTTGCACCCTGGCATCAAGAGTTCTAAATTTTCTTCCAAAGTTGTGCTAGGACTGTCTGTGGTGCCTCCATCTTCCAGCAGCATTACCCTGTGAGCGGCCAGAACTAGAACTGTCCGGCACTATTCCAAGACCTGCACCAGCCAGCGAACGTCTCAGGGTTAATCCAAAAAATTTGAGTGTCTTACCGGGCCAAGTCGGAGAGTTTTGGCATTGGTCTCAGTTCATTTGGAGTTCAGGAGTGTCCGTGGCGGCGCCCACTTCGACCGACTGTCTAGTGGTTCCAGAAGCTGGCAGCACTGACGAGGAGCCCGACACATCAAGTTTCTAGCTTCGTCCCCTCCCCTCACTTGGCCGGCTGAAGCCCCCTCCCTGCATGGAGGTAGTTTTGGTTGTAAACACTTAACCCCCACCCCAAGAACCCCCTCTTGCGAGAGGTGTAGTGCTGTAGCTATTTTATTTTCAGGTCAAGCGCCACTGATGCGGTGTGCGGGTGCGTACCCACGCTATCCCGCTCGCCCTCGTCTCCGATCAGGATCGATGTTTTCACACCGATCAGGTGAGCTACTGGTACCCTTAGCTGGTTACACACTTTGCTAGTCTAGTATCGTCTTGAATACCCGTTGGACGGTGAGCCAAGTGCTCGGACTTGCACACCACTTCTAGTGTGCCCACCACGGAATGTGAGTGAGTGCCACCCAAACCCATGCCCCCGGCATGTCGGCCTCCTACGAAGTTGGGAATCCCAGGCCCTTAGGGGTCAGCCTAAGCTATCCAAGTCCCTTAGAACATTTGGGTTCCACCTTGGACCCCCGTCATCATCAGCTGGTCACCATCGAGAGGTCGCGTGTGCCGTGAGAGTGAGCCGTACACGTGAGTCCGTGTTCTTCCTTGTATGCTTGCTGGTCTAAGTCCTTGGTTCATCATTTCATCCAATATCATCTTAGCTGTGCCACATCACTGGGGTTGTTGATGGACAAATGGCTAGCTCATGCTCAGCCACGGAGGGGTCTATCCCTGGCATCTCCTTATACGTCCAGACAAAGCAGTCCTTGTATTCGAGCAGGAGTTGCTTGTACTCCTGTCTTTCTGTTTCGGTAAGGAAAGCGCTGATGAATGTTGGCTGGTGGGCTTCATATCCACCCAAGTTGACTTCAATGAGTTTGTCAATGGTTGCCTAGACACTGTCCTCCAGCTCGGGAGGAGCAGGTTGGAAGTCGATGAAGTCTTCATTGTCAGTGTCAGCTTTTTGTACTTCTTGGTCTTCGAAGCCACTAGTTGACGCTGATGGAGCTGGGGGATTGTTGTTATTGAGTTCTAGGAAGGACTATTCTGACTTACTAGGGTCTGACCGGCAGTCACCGACTAGTGCCATTGAAGCTCCCTTAGGGTTGCCCATTAAAGCAAACAGCACTTCATGGCCATTGTCCTGGGGGTCTCCCTCATCGGGAAAGTCTATCGGGCTGGGTTCTTTGACCGACTGGGCAACACTAGAAGCTTCTTCAGCCCTAATGTCCTCACAGGCAAGCGATGAAGACTCATTGATTGCTTGAGCTGGGGTGCTGGTCCTGGCAGGGAGCGAGATTAGGAACTCCTCTTCCTCATCCCCAGAGTTGTCCAATTTTGTATCGACATTAGCTTGGTCGCCGACTGGTTGTGCCAGGCCCACAACGTTGACTGCATAGTAGACGCGAAAGTCCAGGTCATGGTCATAGTCAAGTCCCCTGGTATCTTTGTAGGAGAAAGCGGGTTGCCCCCTGACCTAGGAAGGGGTCCACAACTAGTGAAAATATTCATGCCATGCGGAACCTTGCCATTGGGAAATATGCTACTTTAGGCACATCTCCCGGATATGTGGCGGCAAGTCATCCATCACTTGGACCGCTTCAGGGGTATTGTCAACTTGCTTGGACCAGCCAAAGTCATCTTCTGGTGGGGCTTGAGGGGCCACGTCTCCTTTGTAGAAAATAATGGGCTTATGCCTATTAACCTTCTGTTTTGACCCTGTGATTTTGATGTTAGCAACACTATAAGCCACCACATGATTCTGTATGTTTGACTACATCTGGACATGAGTCTGCATGGCTGCATGACTTGCATGGTTGAATGACTGTGGTTGGAATGATAGGTTTTGATGATAGCTACACCATAAGTCATTTAATGATAACGCACCCTGCAAACATATCTGGGTGGGATCAAATATATGACAGGGTTACCTGTCATTAATGTTATTTGTTGTACCGGGAGTATGAGTTTAGCCGGGGTCGTCTTCCCCACGCCCGGAGCGTAGAAGTACACTCGCACCCCCCCACTTTAGTTATTTGCTTTCCTAGTATAGGCTCTTGACGCTACTGCTCGTGAGCATGTTAGGCCCCTTGCGTGTTTGAGTTAGTCACCTCTGTGAGATGAGAGTGTGAGACCCATCCCGTGACTCGATCCGAGCACAAGAGTGAGTAGACCACCCAAGACTCAATGTCGATTTCTCAACCGTGCAGATCAACTCGTTTCCCTCACCGAGGATGACCGTGAGCGAGTGCTTCTTGTTAGGGGCATGGTTGTCTCTTCAGGAGCCACGTTAGGTGCTGACTTGGTCGTGTTGTTGCTAGTCGCGTCATCCAACAAGTTGTGTCATCTAGTAGAAGTCCAAGGATCGTGTCCACAACATCGAGTCTCATTGTCGTCCCGCATCACTATGTTTTGTGTATGGTTATCACAGTTGTATCCCATTCGTTTTGGTATGAACGGGGCATGGAAAGGCCATGATCGGGCCGATCCCACGAATCTCCTGCTTCGGCAATGGCACGGTTGAACAGTAACCATTCAAGTCTTGGCGTGGTTGTGGGCTAACCGTTCAATGAAGGTCGGTGGGTGTCTACGCGGTCGCGCGATAGACCACCCAGTGTGTAGCACGGCCATGGTTGGACTGTGCAGTTCATTGGAATGGCTGGGGTCCAACCGTTCCATTCCCCTTTGTGGTTTGAGCGGCCTGTGTCTAGCCATTCTGTTTCCCTGGGCCTTTGAGCGGTCGGTCGATAGACTGTTCAATGTGCTCATGGCGGTTCATGGGGAGGTTACCCCTTAGCCATCCTGTGTCTTGAGCAGTCCCTTCTTGACCGTTCTGACTGCCTTTTGACCGGTTACTATAGTAGGTTGGTTCAATGGAATGGCCTGCTCCAGACCGTTCAGCCCCCTTTGAACGGCCTCATGTGCCGTCCTATTTCCTTGGGCGGCCTCCTTTGGACCGAGCAGTTCATTGAGCGGCCCCTTGGTGACCGTGTAGTGAGTTGGGTCTGTTGTGTTATCGGTTGGCCGTGATGGCTTGTCCCGTGTTCGTCTATCCATGTGTGTGTCCTGTTTGACTAGCGTCAAACGTTTAGGTTGGTTAGGGCAGTGTCTCTAGCGGTCCTCGCCTAGATTGCTAGTATCTGTGCTCGGTGGTTTGACTGGGTAGTCGATTCGAGGGTTGACTTGTGTAGCAGCCATATCATTGACCGTCACAGTCGCCTCGCGGCCCAGTATGGGACTGCCAGTGTCCTTGTCTCTGTGTGCATAGCGTCTTCCTCCTTGTTTGCTTGGTTTACCGAGCGGCCGAGTGATGGATCGCTTCTACCCAGAGTGTCGTTTCCCGTCATTTCAATTTCTGTGTGTCTTGGCTTGACCTTATGGTTTGCTCATGACCCGTGGATGTCAGTTGGCATCCTATGAGGGCTGTGACCATAATGTGATGGCCAGGAGTGCTTGTGTATGGTGTCCTGTCTGTGCATCGTTGTCGGGTTCCTGTCAACCTGGTGCGACCCAGTGGTTGACAGGTAACCTTGTCCGTGTCTTGACAATTCTGTCTAGCCTGAGACAGTGGTTCTGGACGCCTGAAGGTATTGTCTTAACCTCGATTTACATGTCCAGGTGTGCTAAGGATTCTTGGTGTTCCCTTAGGTCTCCGTGAGTCATTTCCTGCGGTTGTGTCATTTCCTCTGGCTTAGGATTAGATCGATTGGCGGCTCATTCTGCTTTGTGCGACAATCTTGACTTCGAGTCGTGAGACTCTGGGATCATTGTAGTTTCAGGTCTAGTCGCCTTGTCCTGAGTCTATCGACAGTTGGTGTACTGCCTTGGTACTTCGTAGTACGTGTGATAGTACTTTCTTGCCTATCTGTACTCTAGCACTCATGTTTTGGAGTCTGTGTCTAGTGAGCCTCCACTAGTCGTAGCCTGACGATACATTTTGACATGTCGGCCCACCAGGGAGTAGTGGCGTGGCAGTTCCCGAGATAGGGTTTTTAAGCTAGATCTGTGGGCCCTGGTCCAACCGTAGCGTCCTACGGAGGGGAATACTAGCTAGAGGCCTGGCTTAGGCAAGAGCCAGTATGTGCACACGTGGTCAGGGGCATTAGGAGTTGCACCCACGGGCGTGACCCTGACTAGTCACTCGTTACTATAGTTCCTATTCTGGTTCAAAGCATACATCGATCTCCATCAGTCTGGGCATCCGTAGAGAGGCACTTGAGGCGCAGTGTAAGACGTCAGTGGAGGCAGTTGGCTGTTCTTCAAGTGAGGGGGTGCTTCCGTCACGTGACACGTGACTATCGTGTTTCTCGGAGTCTGTGTCCCCTTCCGAGTTAGCCTGTTCTTGGTTCTGTCCAAGATCAGCTTCCCCTGCAGAGTTGGTCAGTGCTTGGCTATGTCCGGGACCAGCTTGGTGTGGCATACACGATGCTCTAGTAGTGTATGCAGTTGTGTTTTGGGGAGCATGCACGGTGATCTAGCGGGCCCCAAGCCCTCATGTCGGTGTCTTGCTGGTCGCGTCTCACTTAGAGTCCGAGGTCCGTAGTCCCTAGAGTCGATCTCCCGTGTCCGTCCCGCATCAGCTACTCCTCGCTGCTTCGACGCACCCCCAAAGCTTGCAGATATTCACCCTCTTGGGCCTTGATGATGGCAAGCTCGTTGGGGGCCCGAGTCTTAAAGAATTCACGATGATTCACGTATTTCAACAATAGTAGGACTCGTCGTGACCATTCCTCCAGCGGGCAGCCCAGCACTTGTAGTGCACCGGTTAGCCGCATCACTATCGCATGCGCCCCTCGGTATGTGCGGGAGGGGTCAGCAAGCATCATCGACCGAAGCGTCAACAGCATCTGCCAAACCAATGCGTCTGAAGCGGCGTGGCCAATTGAAGGTACCGCCGGAAGAGTGAACTCCACCGTGCTGTCCACGGTAGCCCATATCTCTACATCCACCGCAGTCGAAGAAGAGGGAAGTGCCATGGCCAAATCACTGGGCCCTCTTGCTTCAAAGGATAACTCCCGGTCGGCCACTGCCAGGGGAGTAGGCAAAACCATCGCCAGATCCCTTGACACCATCGCTTCACGGCCTAGCAAGACAGGGACCTCACTCTCGGTCGGGGGAGGGACGTCAAAGGAAATCGGGCTAGACATTATTGCCAGGAGACCCACGGCCCCTTCTACTTGAGCTTCCTCCTCCCCAGGAATGGTGATGTTCACCAGGATTCCCCGCAACAGTTGGGTCTCCTCCAGTGTCGAGAGCATCGGAAGTGGCGAAAGAGGAACCGTCAACTCCAGGTTGGCCCCTGACTGCAGAAGCGACACTAGTGGCTCCACCTCCGCCCCCCAGAGTGATCTCAGCCTGTCTGCTCCCATAGGACTGAGAAGCTCCCTCCGCTTGGGGATAGCCCTACGAGCTCCGACGACGAGCGCTCCTGAGGGCTCCGCCTCCTCCTGAATATACAAGACAGGGTTAGTCACCCATTGCCTGAGGCGAATCACACAGAAGTGGTAATAAGACAAAGGGAGAGCTGAAAGGTCCCCATGCTCACCGCGGCCACCGGGACTATGCTACCCTCGGGCGTGATCTCCCCCTCCTCTAGAGGCTCGTCCACTGACCCAGGGGTACCAAAAGTTTCTACAGCCACCTCCCGCCACATAACTTCAAGTAAAGACCCCAGCTTGTCTGGGCCCGTGTGGACTCCCTCCGGTCCGCCGACCGATAGGCCCGTGGCGGTGACCTCTGCAACCTCCGGTGGGGGCGACTCCTAAAAGTCAACAAGTAGCAGATGCAAGATCAGTGGATGGTCATGGGGGGAAGCCCTAAGCGAATGGACTCACACTTGCAGGGGGCGGCTTAGGAAGTCCAGACTCCTCGAGCACGCCTTCCCCCGAAACCACCTCGTCAGAGGAATAATCATAATCCACCTTCTCGCCTTACGAGGATGCGGTCCGAGCGGGCACTTCCCTCACCTACGTGGGAATCTCCCTCGCGGGGTCGATAACTAGCGCTTCCTCACGTGGGCTTGGCAACGGGGAGGTCCCGGACCTCAGCCTCCTCCTCACATAGATGCGCCCCCCTGGGTGAACTCCCAGGCGCACCTTCGGTTCAGTGACCATGCCAGGGCCTGCCAAACAAAATAAGATTCGGACCGAGTTAGAGCCGGAGAGTCCCCGAAAGATCAAGGAAGGTATCTAGGGTGGCAGAGATGGTTACCCTCCCCGACATCTACAGCAGGAGGCGGCTCATGGCTGGCCTCCTCAGCAAGAGCTGCGGCCTCGGGAATTGCAGTCTCCTTCGCATCGGCTGAAAGGAAGAAACACGTGTGTTATGCATGCATAGAGATCTCATCCTGGGAGGTGACTAAATCTTGAAGAATATCGGTGCCTCGGGAACCTTACCTGCGGGACGGCTTGGTTCAGTCCGGGCCGTAGAAAATTACGTGAAAGAAGGGACTAAAGGCGGAGGGGAAGCTGAAGTGGTCCGAATATCCTCCACCCTCCTCCGCTCAACCTCCTTTCGTCTAGCTATTTTAGCGGCGGCCAATGCCCTCTCTATGGGTGACCCCTTTTGAGGTCCTTCGGTGGCCTTGGGTGAGGGAGTTGGAGTGGACGGTGGCTCCGACCCGACCCAGGCCTCACCTGCGTCGGGGGTCGACGAGGGCATCGGTTCCTCCCTAGCTGATGGACAAAAAGCAAAGGCATCCAGGTGTAAGCAACCCGTTCTGACATAGAAATAAAACTCCACCTGGAAGACACTTTTGACAGAGGAGTCTCACCTGTGGGTTGGCCCAGTTCAATCCGACCGACCTCAAATTCCTCGAATGATGGGACCAGAGGTGGAAGGGGAATGATCTTTGCAGCCTTGGCGGCCTCCGTCTTCTGACGCTTAGCCTCCCGCTGCCCAGTAGCCTTTGCCTCATCCAAGGACTTCTTCAGGGGTGATCTTGCCTGGGACCTCCTTGCGGGCAGAGGTAAGGGAGTTGTAGTCGGGGCCAGTGGTGCAACCTGGAAATGCGCTGACTTCTCTGCGCTGAGAGAGAGGAGCATAGTCCTGCCGACCCACTACCTCAGTGTGTAGGCCGGGTTGTTATTTTTAGGCTTGGTGACGCGGGGGACAATAAGGAACCCGACGGCACCGCTCTTGTTTAGCTTCCCTGGGTAGCCTGACGGGGATGCAGAGACACAGTTGGAGGGGGCCAGGTGAGCCCTTTGTTACTTACCCGCCAGGGGTGAGGAGGGGCTGCCTTTCGACAGCGCCACGAGGGACTCCAACCTCTTCCTGAGGGCTTCAGGTGGAGGGGTGACCAGCGCCCATCCTAGTCAGGAGGTGGCAGATGTCGGGCTGCAGACGGAGTGGATACTAAGTACCCGATTGGCGGTGCTGACGTTGCACCGGTCAGCGACGAGTTCCTTGGAGCCGTACTACCCACATCGGTTCATGAGGAACTTTGGGTACGACCAGGGGATCCCGCCGAATCGGGAGTTCTCTTTGATAGGTAGGTAGTACCAGGGTAGAGACACCCACCTACTTGCGGCAGCATGGTGGGACTTCTACAGTCGTCGGGAGCTGGAGTAGTTCCTGATGCCGGGCCAGGGACGTCGAGGGAGGTTTGACGTTTACTACGCCAGGGGGTGGTTCGAGCACACCCACATGTACCGTTAGAAGGCCTCCGCGATCTGGACGGCAGAGGAGAGCTGCTTGCTGTGGGAGGATTTGCCTCCTATTGCGCTGGACGATGGGTACCTGAGGACCCGCATTGCTCGGATCCATCGAGAGATCGAGCGGGTTATGGAGCGGTGGCCCTGGGGTGGCCGGGGTTCGACTTCTGGGAGTCGGAGCAGTGGTGGGACACTGAAGCCCCTGGTGCAGACTTCGGTGAGAGCAATGGCGACAGGTGGAAAGGGGTCCCGACCAAGGGCGCCTAAGGCCTGGTGGGCCCAGTTTTTGGCCGATTGTGTCTTTCAGAGCTCGGGTTCGCTGGGTCAGGAGCTCCCACACGAGAGCTTTGCCAACTCAACAATTGATGACTGGCGGTGGCACATTGCTCACGCGATTGGGTCTGCTGGGCCCGTGGAGTTCTTGTCCCAGATTGAGTGCACCTGCACTCTGCGGGACATCCGGGAGGCTGTGGCTAATGCGGCCCGGGTGCTGGCATTGAAGCCAGAGTAGCTGGTATTGTTGCCACCGACCCCCTTTGGGGCTCCAGGTACGGCCTTATTTGGGATACTCCATCCCTTTTTCGTTTATTGCTTTCTGGTTATAACACTGGGACATTGTATAATGCTATGTCTCTTGACAAGTTCGGCGATAGAGGGGGATAACCCCTCCACGGAGGCATCCTCAGGGAGCGGGGACGAAAGTCTACAGGCGAAAACGCCCCTGAGTAGAGGCTGCAGTAGCCGAGACTGGGGAGTCTTTTGGAGGACTAGGGACTGACGGGGTAGCTGAGGCACAGATAGCTCTGAGTAAGTGTCGTTTGCCTTCTTCGCTCTTGGTCAATTTAGCCATGGTAGTGGGCTAATCTTGCTTTGCTGGGTTTAAGTCCTGCATCTCCCATGGAGGCTAGGGCGGAGGTGACCTTCTCACCCCCTCGAGAAGCGGACCCTCTCTATGCAGAGGGAGCTGAGTGTGAGATTGACATGAAGGGTTTTCTCTGGCTGATGGATGAGATGGCACCCAATGTCAAGGCCTTCCCTGACTTTGCGTCATGGGAAGGTGTAGGAGGAGCCCATTCAGGTAAGGGCTTCTGTTGGTGACTGTAAGTAGTGACTTCGCCCATGTCTGGCCGTTGATGTGACCGTCTGGTTTGTGCAGAGGAGGCAGAGACGTCGGGGGATAAGGCTCTGACTGAGGCACTGGACGGAGAGACTAGACAGGCGGGGGAGCCAGCCCCCATGGCGACTGGCAGTTGTCTGGGTAAGTGTCCAATTACTTTGGAGGGAGTCTTCCTGTTACAATTGCACTCTTGGCAAGCCAAAGTTGTTGACCTAGTTTGAGTCACTTGTTTGGCAGGTGAGGATGTGGTGGCCACCATGGAGATGATCCAGGAACTGGTGGACGCTGGTCCGTCAGTTGTCCTGCCGTCGTTCGGGGATGAGGCTGGGCAGGAGACCTCCATGCCCCCACCCACCATCAGGGACACATTGGGCAGGCTATCGGGACTGTTGGAAAAGCTGCCCCTCCCACCTCTGTCGACCGTGGTGTCGGCTTGCGCAGTGGGGCTGGTGGAGTCGTCCAGCTTGGGACCCTCAGGTATGTAGCTGAGTACTTAGTTATTTCATGGTGGATTACTCTACTTTACCCACTCATGCTACGTTTTCATTGGGGGTTGGTTGCAGGGAACTCTTCTCCCCTGGAGGAGGGAGAGCTTCCCCAGGACACAACCTAGGTGGCTGGGGACGAGCTTGGTGTTGCTGCGTCTATTGGGTGTGATGAGGAGTTCGTCGATATCGAGGGGGTCTTCGAGGGGGACGCCCCAGCTGGTGAGCTTCTTCTGATGGAGGCATCACCACCACCTCCCTCTGGCTCGGGTCGTCTACACACTTGAGATTGGATTGAGCTCGAGCTTCATATCAACCGCGGAAACGTGATTTTCTATTTTTTGATATTTTTCTGAAAAATCAGATTTTCTTATTTAAACCCTCAACCATCTCTCTCCCCTCTCATTTCTCACCTTCCCTTCTCTCTCTCGTTTCTCTCCCGTCTCTCGACCTCTCGGCGTGGGGCACGCGACCGTGCGGAGCTGGATAAGGCGGGGACGCATTGGGGAGATCAGTTCATGGGATGGAGCGACAGTTTGAGCGTGGCGTGGCGCGATCCCTCGGTGGATTCCGAGAATCGACGTGGTTCATGTTTTGGCGATTTCGGCATGGTTTAGTCACTTCGGCATGCGAGATCTTCGGTGCAGGCAGGGGGACGATTCCCTAGCGCGCGTACTTCATTTTTCGGTAGTTTTACGCTTTTCCGTGCAAGAATGAGCGAGTTTTGGCCTGTTGTAATTTTTCGAGGTTCGTAGGCTTTGCTGAAAAACTGTGACAGTTCTGCGATCGGTTAGTGTCAATAGACTCCGTGGAACGTCGGCATTCCACAGTCACTGATTTCATCTCGATTGGCCGTCCCATTTGGCTATTAGGAGCCTGGTAAGTCCAGATGCTCTATTTGGGTCGATTTGGTAAAATCGCCCGTTTCTCGCCGTTTCTCAGCTGATCTGGCTCCAGATCGAGTCTATGGGTTTCCCTGCGCGATTGTGGTTGTATCCCCTTTGTTTCAGCACGAATGGGGCGTGGGAAGGCCAAGATTGGGACAACCCCACGGGTGGTTCACCGTGAGGATGGACGGTCGAACCAGGTACCGTCCATCCCCATGGGCGGCCAGCCACAGACCGTTTATCCCCCGTTGATTTTGGGGTTGAGCGGTCTGTCGTGTGACCGCTCAAGGTGGTGTGGCCAGTGAGGGTCTGCCCATCTTCCCCTGTGCAGCCAGCTTCCAGCTGCCTATGTTTTCCGTTTGGAGGTGCGGCCAGGTCCTGACCGCACATCCCTATTGACCCTGGGTTAACATCTATGTGTCAATGGGGTTGTGCGGTTTGGTCAAAGCCCCATTGACTGGCACTGTAGTAGGTCGGTTGGCTTGTGCGGCCGACCCTTAGCCGCACAATGCCTTGGGCAACCGAGCCCTGACCGTCCTTCCTACCCTTGGGTTAGTCCGATTAGAGCCTTGTGCGGCCCATCCCTGACCACATGTCCTTCATGCGGCTCGTTCCCAGCCGCACATCCCTTGAGCGGCCCAGGATGAACCACCCATGTGCCAGTCTAACTTGGTGTTTCTGTTTTGGCTGATTCGAGTCCCAGATGTTGGTGTTCTCGACTTGTGCCACTCTGTGTTGGCGCGCGTGCGGTGAGGGTTACCCGTGTGTTATCGGTTTGCTTTAGTGGGTTGTCCCGTGACCGTTTGAGTGTCGTGTTGGACTCCGGTCGACCCGGTTGTGACCCAGTGGTCGACTTTCGATCTCGTGAGTGTCCCGGACACCCCGGAGGTTTTGTGGTCGTGTTTTGAGGTGTCAGTGGATTCCATGTTACTGTGGTTTGATCCTAGGGATTAGGCCAGATTGACAGCTCAGTGCTGTCACGTTCAACGATCTTGACCTCGAGTTGTGTGACTTAAGGACCGTTGGCTTAATAGGTCTAGTGGGCTGTCCAAAGTTTGGTGGCCTCGAGCCACCGGACTCTTCGTGTTACTCGCGATGTGTGCATGCGTGGTTTTATGTGTTTACGTTTAGTGAACCACCACTAGTCGTAGCTTTCCTATGCACGCGGGTGCAGACCCACCTGGGAGTGGTGGAGAGCGTGACCCGAGTCAGATAGTTTTTAGGCCGGTTACCATAGGGCCCCTTGCCTTTGCCGCCAGAGTCCGGTAGGGGGGAAAAGCAGCTAGAGGACCCGACCTAGAGCAGATGGTATGTGTGTGCACGCGCAGTTGGGGGCAGAGGACACGTGCTGACGAGCGTGACCCCAACTAGTCCTTGCTGTGAGTTCCTGGTTACTATGTGTGTCCTTGTCTCCGCTAGGGGCGTGGTAGCTGGACACTTGTGACACGGTGTAAGATGTCAGGGGACGCATCCGGTCGTTCTTCTAGTGGGCAGTGCTCCCATCACGTGACGTGAGTTGTCGTGTCCTAGGTTTCCGTTCTTGTCGGCAAGACGAGGTCTCGGGTGTTATTTTTGGGAGCGTTCTCGTAGCCGCGGTTTGGGGTTTCGGCGAGTGTCACCGAGGGTTCTCCTTAGTCGGCGTAGAGTTTACGACAGCGAGATCGTGACCGTGTTTCCAGACTGTGTAGTCTCAGCTTGGGCCCTGCTGTGAGGGTAGGCCTCTGCAACCGAGGCGTTGTGACGTTTTCCTAGTAGCGCGACTAGGGTGGTTCGTGCCTGGTGGTCTCTCGATCGTGTAATCGAGATGTCGTGTGCGTGACTTGGTTGTCCCCCGACAGGAGACCGGGTCGTGTTTTCTAGTACAGTAGGAGTAGCTGTAGAGATGAGATTTTGCCAGCCACCGTAGTTACTTTCCTGCTTTCATAGCTAGCGTAGCTTTCCTTTTCGCCATTATTTTCTCGGTTGGGGTTTCGCGAGAGAGCCGACCACCCTAGCTCACTGTCGGTTTCTCAACCGTGCACGTCCGTACGCTTCCCTCGATAGGGACGACCGCGAGCTTGCTTAGAGTTTAGGTCAAGTCGTGGTCCGTCCCGCATCAGTGCACATTTAGGTAAGGTCCATGCGTGTGTGGATTGAGTCCATGTAGACTGGGTAAGGACTATGCAACGTGTCCATGCATGCGTGCAGAGTTAAGGGTGAAGTCCATGCACATTTAGGTAAGGTCCATGCAGATGTACAAGCTTTGGAGTGAAGTCCGTGCAGGTTTTAGGCAAGTCCGTGCATATGCACGGGGTTAAGAGACGAAGTCCATGCATGTTTCTGGGCAAGTCCATGCAGGTTCTTTTTTTGACGAGGGTGAAGTCCATGCACGTTTGGACTGAGTTTGTGCATATGCACGGGGTTGGAGAACAAAGCCTGTGCGCGTTATGCGCGGGGTTGAAGAACAAAGTCCGTGCATATGCACGGGGTTGAAGAACAAAGTCCGTGCGCGATGTGCATGGGGTTGAAGTACAAAGTCCATGCATGATATGCACGGGGTTGAAGTACAAAGTCCGTGCACGTTGTGCACGAGGTTGAAGAACAAGGTCCGTGCACATTGTGCACGGGGTTGAAGAACAAAGTCCATGCATATGCATGGGGTTGAAGAACAAAGTCCATACACATTGTGCACGGGGTTGAAGAATAAGGTCCGTGCACGTTGTGCACGGGGTTGAAGAACAAAGTTCATGCACGTGTGAATAGAAGTCTGTGCACGTAAGGTCAACGGCTGAAAGAAAGTCTATGTACATGGGCCGAGGTCAGTGCATGGGCAGGGAGAGTCAGTGCAGTTATGGAGTATGCAAGGGGTAAGGTCAGTGTACATGCAGACTAAGGTCAGTGCACATGAGCTAAAGTCAGTGCACATACAGACTAAGGTCAGTGTACATGCAGACTAAGGTTAGTGCATGTGGGCTAAAGTCAGTGCACATGCAGACTAAGGTCAGTGCAGGGTCCATGCATGTGAGGGCCAACGTCAGTGCATGTATGCAAAGGGGGGGCAAGGTCCGTGCAGGGTCCGTGCACATGGGGCCAGGGGCTATGCAAGGTCGGTGCACGGCTCATGCGAAGGGTGAAGGCCAAGTCGGTGCAGGGTCCGTGCAGGTGTGTAGGGCTCGTGAGAAGGGTGAAGGCCAAGTCAGTGCAGGGTCTGTGCACATGGGGCCAGGACTTGTGCAAAGTTTGTGCAGGGCATGTGCGTGCCAAGCGATGAAGTCCGTGCATGGTCTGTACGGGGTTAAGGTTGCATGGGGTTGAAGCTAAAAGGGGATATGTGCACTGAGGAAGGCCATGGGTGTGCCGTTGAAGGATTGGAAATGTATGCTGGCGGAGAAGGTGTACCGGCCAGGGAGGTGTACCGGTGAAGTGTGAACTAGCAGGTGTGCCAGTGAAGGAGAGGGCAGCCTGTGCCGGTGAAGGGCTTAGCGACAACAAAAGGGGCGGGGTACACCGCTCAAGGAGTGTGCCGACGAAGGGCAAGAAAGAGTGTACCGACGAAGGGGTCTAAGGGCACCCCGTGGAAGAGTTTAATGGCGTGCCGGCGAAGGGGGGTTTAAGAGCGTGCCGGGGAAGACCTGTAGAGGCGTGCCAGCAAGGGCTGGCCAGACGCGCCGGGGAAGGTTTGAAGGCATACCCACGAAGGGCCTGAGGTGGTGTGCCGGGGAGGGAGCTGAATGGCGAGGAGTAGACCAAAGGGTGTGCCGGTGAAGGGGAAGGCGGTCTGCACCAATGAAGGGCCCACTCCTCCTTCACCTTCTTAAGGCCTTTCTTTTCTTCTTTTATCCTTCTCTTCCTCCTTTTCTTAATAGATTTTCTGTGTGATTCATGATGGGTCCCTTTTCCCCGTCTCTTAACCATTCTCTGTTCACTCCTCCCTTTAGTACGGGTGCTCAAAACACTCAACCATGGTTCAATCCAGCCCTCTTCATGTTGCCCCTGGTTCTTTTCACCTTGGTTAAGGCATTTTTATTGTTGATCATTTCATTTGTTTATTACTCTCTTTGGTCTTTTAGCATATTATTATTTCTGATAAAAATTTGGCAGCATCTCCCCTTGACCCGGGCGTAAGGGAGATACAGGGAACATGCCCACATGGAGTGGCGGAACCCGACATGTGGAGGTCAGCGTCCGAAGATGGCAACACCTTTAATAAAACATCAGAAAACCTGAGGAAACCGACGGAGGGAAGGTCTCTCTAAGGCTGGCCAGGGGCATACCGGCCAAAGACTGTGCCAGTGAAGAGGTGTAGGGGTCAATGCATCGGCCAGGGAGGCTGTGCCGAGCTAGGAGCGTACCGGTCAAGGAAGGGCTAGTGTGCCAGCGGAGGCATTTGAGGGTGGTTTAAGGCAAGTGAGAGGGAGGAGGCCATGGAGTCTGGGGTTTGGTCCAACTGGCAAGAGGGGCTTTAGTTGAGGGTAGGGAAGGTTAGAGACTGGGGGTTTGAGGAAATTGGGGGAACGAAAAACCAACGGTGGTGTTTGGGGGGTCTCCCCCTCGTCTCTCTCCCCTTTATGCGGTTTAAGCACCAAGCCATACGCCCGAGCATGGCCGGTGAGGAGGACCGGATGACGCCGTCGGCAGCTGCCGTGGAGGAGGAGGCGGCGCCACCGCCCGTGGCCGAGGAAGGAGCAGCGCCCGCGGCCGAGGAAGGAGCAGGGGCGATCGTCGCCCAGGAAGAGGACGCCGGGGAGTCACCGATGGCTCCCACGGCGGTTGCGGACAAACCACCGAGGTCCTCCGAGGTAGGTCGCCTAAAAACCCTGCCCCATTTTCATTTCTAATCCGTGCATGTAGCTTAAGAGGGTAGAAGAGAGGCGCACGAGCCTTTTAGGGCCGATTGGGAGGCCGCACGGGCCCTTCACCGTCGGCGGGATGGAACTTGAACGCCGTCGGGCACGGCGGGCCTAAAATGGTTCAATAGGAACCGCTCACCAAAACTACACGGTTCAAAAAGAACCGTTCTATCATGGCACAGCCCATGGGTGGCCGTTCCAAAGGAGTTGAAGCGACGGGGTATTGGGGAGGAGCACGGTCGGTGGGAGACCATGCATAGGCAGGGCGGTCAACATCCGGCCATTCAGAAGTCAAAGGGTTGAGAAAAGAACGGCCTTCAACAGACCGTGGGAAACCACACGGCTGAAGGAAAACTGTGCAACCTGAAATGATGAGGGACTCGAGGGGGGATAACACGGTCAGATGGGGACCGTGGCTTTATTGGACGGCCAGAAAAGGGCCCTTTACTGGTTTGATTACAGAAATGTTGAGCGGTCGGCTTTGGGCCGCCCATTAGGTAGAACGGTCTACGGAGGGCCGTGGACCTCTGGAAAGGGGCTTATTGGGACGGTTTGAAGCAAACAGTGGAAAGGTTAAACGGCACGTATGTAACCGTTCTGTGAGCAGAGTGTATTTTTCTCTCTTTTCATTTTCATTTAGTTATTTAATGAAATGCACAAATCTATTGTGAAATGTAATTGCCCTAAATGTATGTAGGGAAAGCGCAGGACTCGGATCTCCTGGCTGCAGGTCCAGGCAGTGTACTTCGCACTACCGAACTTCCAGCGGGAGAAGCTCACGGCGATGGGCTTCGTCGAGTTCTTGAGTATAGAGGTCAGCCGGCTGGACACGCCGCTACTCTATGCTCTGCACGATCGCTGGGATCTGGTGAGCCAGACGTTCCTCTTTCCGTGGGGCCACATGGTCCCCACGTTAGAGGACGCTGCGCGCATCACTTGATTGTGCGTGCATGGGACTCCGGTTAGCAGGAGGACGTTCCCCGACTACTGGGAGCTAGCCCAGGAGCTGCTCGAGCTGGAGCTGCTGTGACCGGAGCGACAGTCCATGACTTTGACGCGGGCGAGGCTGCAGTAGAGCCTCGGACTGAGGGGCGTAGGGATAGCGACCGGGGAGCTGCCCAAACAGCACTTGCAGAGGCTCGTGGACCGAGCCCTACCCAGAGTAGCAGCTGTAGTAGGGCCAGAGGCGGACGTAGTGTTGCAGAGGTTCTTGATGCTCTTCTTCGGGTGCCTGCTGTTCGTGACGAGGGCCAATGTCATCAGCTGTCGGTTCCTTCCACTGCTCGAGGACCTTGACCACGTCGGGGACTACACCTGGGGAGCGGTGGTCCTCGCGTTCCTGTTTGAAAATCTCAGCTCCACCAGCCGGCATACCATGCTCGGTGGATTTACATCCTTACTCTAGGTATGACCTGACCCTTAAATTGATTATGCAACTTGCTATATGATTCCTATATGTGTAATATGCTGACATTTGATGAAATGCAATGCAAGTGTGGGCCTACGTGGGACTACATGGGCTAGGGAGAGGTGAGGAGACCTACCGGGAGCGGCTGCCTATCACTAGGCGGTGGATGGCTCCACGGGAGACTGGGTCCCTGCGGTGACAGGTCCGAGAGATCCAGGACGAGTTGGACACATTGCCCTTCGCCTCGGTAAGAATCTAGACTCGAAACCCTTTATTTAAATACAACTTATATGCTTATGATGCTAATGCAGTTTTCCTATTTGACAGGTCCGGTGGACACCGTACGAGAGCGAGGGGCAAGAGGGTCAGCCCTGGGTCGTGGCGGCCCTCGCCGACGCCGGCCGCGATATCTGGCTCCACTGCATGAATGTAGTGGAGCCGCTGCACTTTCGCCTAGTGATGAGGACGATCGGCGTCCATCACCCAGCCGTCGAGTTTTCAGCATCAGAGAGGCTGAAGGAGCGCGTCGAACGACACCCCCGAGGGTTGGCCACGGTGGTGGACTGGACGACGCGAGCTGCGGAGCAGATCACTGACTGGACAGCACTCGGGTGGGTTGTGTCCAGTCGGGTGGAGAGCGAGGAGGCTTACTACACCGCCTACGCCTGGCACTACAGGGACCAGGTGTTCCGTGGTGCCCATCGACCGGTACGACTTCTAACCCTAATGTTTTCTTATTATGCTTTTTATATGATTATGCACTGACCTTTGGACTTCCTACATGCAGATTGACCCCCAGGGGAGGATCGCAGAGTTGCAGGGACTCCTCCACTTCACTTGGCATGTGGTACGTTTTACTACTTTAGACTGTACTTTCTGTTGGACTGGACTCTATTGTAGTTAGTTATTATTTCTGTTATATATCTGTTGTCCTACTTTATTTCATATTTCTATGTACACCACACCTATCTTTTTTCCCTTCTGAGTCTTCGGGCTCGTGGGAGGCGGGCCAAGGTTCGAGTCGCGCCGGTTCCTTTCCGGTACTCGGATCTCAGGTCGCCACAGCTGGTATTAGAGCTATGGTTGTGGAAGTACATGAAAATTCGAGATATTGCAGTGATCAGAGTCCGTAAGGTCTAGTACAGTCAGCAGCTGGCATAGGGTGTCGTGCCTATTTTTCACTTGATTTCTCGCGTGAGAGCCTGAGTGCGCGGCGTTGGTGCTATGAAGGTGGTTGCTGTCGTCGTTGGAGTGCCGGTGTGGGGTCTAAGGATCAAGGTTGAGAGCTTTCTCCCTCATTGGTGGTGGCCTCAGTTGTGCTGCATTGGGCAGAGATTGCCGGCAGGTGTGCAGCTGCGACGCTGTGTTCGAGGAATCTACAACGAGGTCAGGTGGCTGGCGAGGATTACTCGTGGTTTGGTGATCGTGAGTGTGCTCTGAGGGAGCTATTATCATGTTGGCCACCCTAGCTTGAGGATTATGCAGCCCCTGAGGTGTTGAGATCATGGGTTGAGGTGGGAGAGCGGGTGCTCTGGTTGAGATGTGCTCAGATGAGCAGAGGATCTTCTTGGATTGGGTTGTGGTTGTCTTGGATCTAGTTCAAGATGTAAAGGTTCCGTGACGAGCTCGTGGCTCGAGGATGAATGTTGGCTGGTGCTGATTATGGCTCATGTTGCAGCTCGAGGCGTGGTGTGTTGCGTTTCGAGGAGTCGCAGTGATGGTGCATCGAGAGGTGTTGTGATCGTGGTCCGACAAGACATTTAGTGAGTGTGTCGGAGGTGCTGACCTGATGGGAGTAATGGTTTTTCTGGTGCTGGAAGGTGCTATTCCCAGCGTGTGTAAGGTTCGAGGTCAGGTCGAGCAAGGGGACCTTCCGTTTGTCGGAGGAGTATTGAGTTTTCCCATTGGTTGGAGGAGATCGTGTTGGGTTAAGGTTCATCGTCTTGCATCGTGTGTCCGGATTGGTTGGCCTCTCTCGTGTGCCATGAAGTCCGTGTGAGACGAATCATGTGTTGGCAAGGTGGTTACCAGTGAGAAGCGTTGCCCATTCTCTGATGTGTAAGGGTGTTGGCATTATTCAGGAAGGATGAGTGTCGATTGGGCGGTGTTTGTGAGAACTTGTGGCTGGTTTCATGTTTTCTAAGGTGTTGTGAATCGGAGCCTGCGGAGTTGCAGAGGATTACCAGGATGGAGGATCCCGAGTTATCGTTGTGGTGGCTGTGCACATGGATCTGAGTGCGCAGCGGAAGACCGTAACGTTGGTTGCTACGGGTGGATTTTCGAGGATGTGTAGAGCGTCGGAGGATTGGTTCATCAGTGTAAGATTGTCTCGGTTGCGTGGGACGTGTTGTTGCCGTGCCGTCGCTTGAGACATTGTGATTGGCATTGGCTGGATGGAGAATTAGGGAAAACGTGCTGGCGAGGTTGTCGCATGAGTGCCCACCCAAACGAATTAATGTTTCGAACACGGCCGGCCATATAGCTAGATCCTATATGCAACCCAGATTCGGGGTAAGCTGAACAGGCAACATCTCGATCGAGCTACTCACAAGCAAGACTCTAAAAAAGAAGACCAAGCAATACAATATATAGCATCGCTCGGGACCCCAAGTGACGCCACCCTCAAGGATTGATCTACAGCAGATTTCATCTCAAACAACATGTATGTATGTGCTCATCGATCTGTGAGAGACGCGAGGAGGGGCCGCGAATCAATGGAAGAAGAGATTGGAGAGGTGGAGTGGAGTGGAGTGGAGCCGCACCTGGGGGAAGGTTTCGCTCTGTGCCCAGACACTGCCGTCGTGCCCGACGATCGCGGCGGCCCTGAGGGTCTGCCCGCCGTCGAGCTCGCACATCAGGTGCTCATCGACGTACGGCTGCCAAGACATCTCCCTCACCAAGCAAACACCACTCTCTCTCTCTCGCTCTCTCGCTCTCCCCCTCCCCCTCTGTGCTAATGCAAGTCGATCGAGTGAGTGGGGAGCTAATTCTATATATATGCATACATATATAAGCACGTACCCGTCGAGAACTGTTCGGCGGCTGGTATAGACATACGTAGATCTTGTGCACTCTACATGGTCTCACCCACGACGTCGCCGGGGCCAAACAATACCCCTCCATCGCAGCCACCTGAAAACTAGCCACCTCCACTTTGGAGGAGACGTCGCATCAAACAGCAGATCAGGTTTGGAGTGAATTTAAGAAGTGCACCACCAAGAACAACCTTTCCGCTTCACGTTAACGTCATCTTTTTGCATGGATTGGGACGATCAGATGGCAGGGCCACCAAATTAATTCTCGATTCTGGGGAAACACCCATCCAGACATACGCCATATGTTTATATATTTATATATTTATATATATCCAAGGACTAATAATCCTCCCACCAAGAATAGGCCTTTGAGGGGCCTGGGGCTGCTCCTGAGGTGGAAGAGGAAGAAGCTCTAGAAGCTACTACTGGCCTGCTTTTTAAGGGCTTCAAAGCCCCATTATATTGGCTTCTGTCAACTGGGGCCGTCCAGCCCTTCTCTCGCCACTGCTCCTCAATGTCGCTCACGACCCGGGCGATTCCCGAAAAATGGGATCTAATAAAAGCTGGGTCAACAAATAAAGGAGGCAGATCCTCCCTCCTCAAGCACTGCTCCTCAGCAGCCCGGATGGCGTCGCGATGCTCCCGGAAAACATTGCTGGCTTTGAACCACCAGCGGGCATAATGGATATCAAAGTAGCCTCTGCGCTTCTGCTCTGGGACAGGGTATCCCTGTGCCACCTCTCGGCAGAGAAAGTCCTGCCAAGCTGCTGCTACCAAGTGCACGTCCCTGTGCCTGTACAACCGAGGGACCAAAGAAAACTCTGCACCTGAAGGGATGCCCTGATCATACCCGAAGTTCCTGGCGAACCGGTGCGGGTAATAGGGCTCAAGTATCGCCGTGCTGGAGCGTCGGTACACAAGAACACTGGGGTGAATGCTGACAACCCACTCTGCCAAACCCTGAGGGGAGAGTAGAGCATGTGTAGAAACTCTGCTAACAACAGCATCCCCTCTTGCCCAACATAAGGGCGGTGAAGGTAGGAGAAGTAGTCAAGGGCTAAGCCCTCTTCTCACCTCACGGGAACAAAAGACAAGGCCCGCCAGGCCCCTACAAGCTGAGTCACTGAGTCCTGTGATGGCTGCCCTATGAACCAGAAAATCAGCGGCGCCGCCGGGTTTTCAACTGGAGCCCTCATGGATAACTCTGGAAATAATAACCCTGCCCAGGCACTCAAGTCATGAGTGGGCAGCAGAATGCTCTTCTCCCCCGGTGACAAGTGGGAAGACAAAGCCCCGAGCAAATGAAAAATATTCGCTAAGGCTGCTGGTGCGATAGCAAGTCTCTGTCCACAAGCAAGCAAACAGGCCGAGTATATCACCTCCGGCCGCAGAAGTCCCTCCTCCCCATGGGGAACCACGAAACTAGCCAGCCAGTAGGCCAAATAAGCTGCCAAATATGTAACAGGAGGTAGCTTCCGTGAGTTCCATCCCTGTGTCGGTGTAGGCAAGTGGCGAGGATGAGGGGGAACGTCTACTCGGACTTCCCTGCACTCCTCCCAAGTGGTGCCGGACTGTGCAAAGTCCTCGTGGAAGCAGAAGGGGCCACTATAAAAATGGCTCACCCATGCATTCAATGTCACTCTCGGTGTGCGAGGGGTCCGGTCTGTGCCAACTCGGGTCAAGTCTCTCCAGGTCTTCTCAAGAATCTGAAGCAGTATGGCAGGGTGTACCGTCCTGCGCCGTCGGTGGAGTTGAGGTGCAGATCGTCCAGTGATAGCTCCTCATATAGCCTCCCGCAGATAGGAAGACCCGAAATCCTCTGGAAAGCCCAGAGATCCAGAGAGGTCTCTCCTCCAGCTGTGACAAAAGTATTCCACCGGCGGTTGAACCTCTCTACTAAAGCCTGTAGCAGGCCTGTGTGACAGGGATAGGAATATAAGGCGGCCGTCACTGCATGACGGATCCCTACCCTATCCAACACCGACCGGTAGACAGTCAGAACGCCCCAAAGCCACTCTGTCGCGCCTTGGTGATATCTATGAGATGGGATAACAGACCACTTCCCATATCAGCTGGGAGTCTTCAATGTCAAATCCCTCTCAATCATGCAGTCATGGACATACTCCTCATGTGCGAAGCTCGCTCCGGTGGGTGTCAAGAAAAGACCATCTACAACCTGATCCATGGTCATGTGCTACCCATGCATGTGCCAAGCTGCGGGAGATAGTGGCGTAGTCCGAACAGTAAGGCTCTCGTGCCGCTGAAAAGAGCCCAAACTCTGCTGATCCGGGTACTGTCTCTACCGGGTGAAGCCCTCTGGGTAACTCGGATAAGTCAAAGAACACAGCCCACGCATGCTGTCTCTCCCTGCCAACATCGCCCTCTCAAGACGGCGTCTCTCCTCAGGAACTGAGGGATCATCGGCTTCCATGCCGATCGGTGCAAAACTCTGGAGGAAACGATAGAGGTGACGGTCCAAGGGGTAGTGGCGTGGGTAGCCCCCTGAGCGGTCGTAAGTGTAAAGGTCGCCCCATCTCGTGATCCGAGACACGTCTACAAGGCCCTCGCCTCCCCAACGCTCTCAGTCGGGCCCTCAGCGACCCATAGCCAAAGTCCAACTGGCTAAAATTTTCGTCATCAATGACTCGGGGAGGGAAAAGTGGCATGCGTCGGTCGGTGCGCTCAACCGGGCACTCGTCAGCACCCCTGACCCTCGACCTCCTCGGCCGACTCCCATCTCCACTACTGCGAGCCATGTCTAGAAGGACAAAAAATGGGAAAGGAAAGTCAGGCCAAAATATCCTGGGACAACAATATAACTGTTGACTGCAATTCCGGAAAAAATACAACGTCTATATAAAAAGATGCAAAGTGTATTTCCCTTCAAAGGGCCTAACCCGCAGCCCACGAGCGGGAGGGCTCGAAAGGGCTAAAAGATGTGTGTGGAGGACATAGAAATAAGAAATAAAGTAGGAATAACAACTACAATTAACATAAATAAATAATTCTAACTACAGAGTCCAGTCCAAATAAAGTACAGTCTAAGGCAAGGGAAACGTACCCAACGCCGAGTGACCACTCGACCCGACGAGTTGGCTACTATGAACCTCCGTGCTACACCTTCGAAACTCGAGCAAGAGCCGCCACACCTGAAAAGTAGGGGTGAGCCTCCTATCACTGGCTCAGTAGGAGTCCCGCAGAACGCAAACCGAAAACAACGGTGATATCAAGCAGCGCTAGCAAGAACAACGGCAACAGCAGAAGTAGCTACAACAACAACGGCGGAATACACGGCCGTACACGAATTCCCAAACTCAGTAGCCGATGAAACCACGGTTCTACAACTACTCCTACCGGAACGGAAATCAACACCTAATCTCACAGTCGGGGAACCACCGGACTAACGAGATAACCTGGCTACGTTGCCAGAAGAAACACCATGACACTTCTGTCGTGGAGGCCTGTCCTCGCAGACGAAGGCCCAACCCAAGACCACGCGGTCTAGGAGCACGGTCACGACCTCGCTGTCGTGAACCCTACGCCGTCCAGAAAAAACCCACAATAATCCCTACCGAAGACCCTAGACCTCTATAGCGAAAAAACAAGCGGGAATTACTCGTAAAATCACATCTCACAGACGAGGAACCGAAACTCGGGTCACGAGTCTCAAGTGTCACGTGATAGGAGTACAACCCACTAGAAGCAAGGCCGGATGCGTCCCCCGACGTCTTAGTCCGCGCCTCAGGTGTCTCCCTATTCACCCCAGGCAGAAACTGAGACACCGTACCAGTAACCAATGAACAAGGGCTAGCTGGGATCGCGCTCGTCAACGCGGGTCTGTCACCCCCAGCCACGTGTGCACACACAAACTACACGTCCTAAGTCGGGTCCTCTAGCTGGTTTTCCCCCCAGCCCAGACTCAGGCTGCAAGACGAGGGGCCCTACGATAACCAGCCTAAAAACTGTCTCTCCCGGGTGAAGCTCTCCACCTACTCCCAGGCAGGTCAGCACACGCGTGTCCAGGCAAGCTCCGACTAGTGGGGGCCACTAAGCAAACAACTCTCGACGTTAACCATCGAAATACGGACATGCTTCATACAAGCCCATCATAATTAACTGAGGAAACGGGTGGCAGAAAGCCACCGGACTCTAGGCAGTCCACTAGACCTACTAAGACAACGGTCTTTTGAGTTACAAGACTCGAGGTCAAGACCGGCGAAAAAGGATAGCTCAATGCCGTCAATCTGACCTATCCCTAGGTCAAAAACCACGATAATATAATTATTTGGGCGGCTCACGACCGCCGACCCTAATCCCTTTTCAAGGGAAACTAAGAAACCCTCCAAGTCCAAGCTGGGTAATTGGACTCGTAATCCACAGGCCACACGCATGACCCATACGGAAACCGCTTTCCGAGAAAGCTATCGACGTGCGGGAATGGCCCTCCACACTCAGGCCGATGCACGAGAACTCGATTAAGCGTAACACGAAAGCTCGGAACACGAGAGGGTCACTCGGACCCTTCAAACCCTCGGGCACGCTAATCAAGATAATACGGTACCTCCGGACACCCAAAAATACAGTCACGGTCCTCACGGGGTGTTCGAGACAGCCACGGGGCCAATGGTCGACCAATGGATCATAATTGGGTCGACCGGGGGCCAGGGCCAAGACAGGGCAGATCAATCGACCAATCCCCTGGGGTCAGTCGACCAACAGGGGCGGGCGACCAGCCACAGGCGGACGGTCGATCATCCAACGCCCTAAGGGAGTCTGGCCCAGATCGGTCAACCGGACCAAGCAAATCGGTCGACCGAAATGGCCAGAAGCCCCTCCCGTGGCAAACGCCGCTCGGTTGACCAACGCCAGCCCATTGGTCGACCGAAAACGGTAGAGACGCGACCAGACTCAACCTCGGAGTCCGGTTCCACGCCCACTCGACCCCGATCGAGGGGGAAAACATTGGGGACCACTCCCCAGGTCCCAAAATGCACGTAAATAAACGGAAAAATGGCGTTCGATCCGACGAATCCGTCGCACGCCCTAAACCATGCATTTTAAACCCTCGGCGTGAAATAAATCCCGCTCGGCTCACCACGACCTACCAAATCCACGGGAAATGAAGAGCATAGGTTAGGGAACTATCCCCCTACCGCCACCGAAGATTTCACGGGTCGTGGACGCCGTTCCATCGTGAAAACGCCTCGCAAACCACCGCCGACGCCCCGAACTCGCGACCGAGCTCGCCATGCGCCACCACCTCGATCCTCGACCATCCTCGGCCGCTCCCCGCCCTCACGTCGTCTCCGCCTCGCCCTCCTCCACCACCGTCGACCACCCGGGGAAGAGGGGGAAAGAAAGAGAAGAGAGAGAGGGAGAAGAGAGAAATGAGAGATGGGAGAGAGAGAAAAGGGGCGGGGGGTTATTTATAGCGGAAAGCTGGGATTTGATTTGGAGAGGGATTAGGAAAGAGATAATAGGGAAAGGAGGAGATTGGGTTACTAGATGAGGAAAGAGAGGAGAGAATCAAGGAGGATAATGGCTGATGTGGCAAGGAGGATGGAAGAGAGAGAAAGGGGGAGGTTGGCTGCGCCCAAGAGAGAGAGGGAAGAGAGAGAGAGGGCTGCACCCTAGAGAGAGAAAGAAGAGAGAGAGGGAGGTGCACCCAAGCAAGAGAGAGAGGGAGAGGAAAATGCAACAAGCACTCAATTTTCACTTTCAATAATTCTCTACCAAAATGAGAGCCCATGGTCCCCTATTTATAGGAGAAGTCAGGGGGTTACAAAGACATCAATTATCCCTAACAATTGAAAAAAGATCTCGTATCCCGGGGGTAACAATAAGCAACCTATGACCTTTAACTAGACCCACTAGGTAACTTGACCTTTTGGGCCCAATTAACTGACCCACTAAGAACTTAATACTAATAAGAAAGAAATTACATCATAATTAAAAGAGAAAAATCTAAAATTAGATTGGCCAGGCCTAATGGGCCATGGGATGGGAGTGACCTCTCCACCCATAAAGTTTGGGCCATCGAGTCCCCACTTTGATGTCCTCATCAGAGGGAGTGCCCGAAGCACACTATATTTCAGCATCTCCACCGTAGCTATATCCTACCATTCACTGCGGTCACCACACACGCACCGCGCCAGTGAAACCCCATCACGCGTGAACAAAAGGATGGCACACTCGGTGGGACATCTCCCGCCTTCCTTCTTTCTGCTGAAGAGAAAGCCGATGCCAACCCTGAAGTCCAGGTGCCCTTTTCTTGTCCTTGCAGGAGAGGTAGGAGGAGAGCACCTGTTCACACTTTCCACCAGCCTCCAGTTCGCCTTCTAGTTGCCAGATCACATTTGATGACAATCCGTGGTCGTCGCCTCTGCTTGTCCGTTGCATCAACAACTATGGCGGCTGTCACCTATGGTCCCATTGTCATCGCCACCCATGGGCAGGTTGGCTACTTGGCAGTGCCGATTGCTTTCGGCTGTTTGGCCTCGGTCGTCAGATTGTCGTACTTCTTGGGTGTGGTCCTTGTTGCGGCTCCACCGCCACCCTCAACTCTTGTCTCTTCTGGCGCCGTCAATGCGCCACACCCGCCGCTAGTCTCAGCAGCCAGACCGAGTGTCAGACTCAGGTCACCTATTACTGGCCCCCGTAGGGGTTCCAGACCATCTCCCTCTCGGGCTAACACCAGCCCTCGGGCCCAGTTTTGACCGGCTCCGGACGTGAGCTTTACGCCCTGAGTCCTGCTCCCTACCACTGTAGTTCGCTCGGGCTTCCAGCCCCAGGCCTCGGTTGAGTCGGCATCTGGTGTGGGTCACCACTCTAAGGTGCCCAGCTCCTCTGCGCCTCACTCGGGCCGCCAGCCCCAAGCCTAACCCGAGCCAGCTCCTCACATGGGTCTACTGACTCCGGGGCAGGGCTCCCTAGTATCTCGTTCGGGCCGTTCGACTCGAATTTCTGAAGTGCAACTACCTCACCCTGTGCTTCAATTCCCAGTTCAAGGCTGCTCAACATGCAGACCGGGCATGCAACCCTGTGGTTTCCCGCGGACGACGCCTAGCCTGAGTGATCCGCGTCAGGCTCCGCACCCCTCGGCTCCGTCATGCGGGCATGTTCCCTACAACTCGATGACGCCGACTCCCAGTACGGGTCTGCCTCTATGGGACATGGCGGCCGCGGTGTGGACTGAAGGCCATGTATGCCACCTTTCGGTCCCACTAGTTCCCATACTAGGCTCACGGCCTCAGGTCGCTGGCATCCTAGCAGCCCCTGTAGTGTCAACTCTGGGTGCAAGCACGTCATTGTCAGCATCCGCAACACTATTATCGGCTCGAGTGAGGGCTTACACTCGAGCCACCCAGTCGTCGGCCTCCACCGTGGGCCTCGGGTCTTGGGGACCGATTCCAGTGTTGCCGGTCGACGGCCTTATGCCACTAGCAGTTACGGGTCAAGTTTTCTCGGTCTACCACCTTGGAGTGGAATCGTCTTCGGCTCCCCAGAAGAAGCATCATCGTGACCGTAAAGGCAAGTGACCTGCCGCTGCCACCAGTAACTCTGGCAAGACCATTCTTGTCAGGAATCTATGGATTCGCCTAGACAAGGGTGAACCCATCATACCCCAGAGCGGATCGTCTCTACGGTCCCTACTACCAACCACTTCAGCCTTCTGCATCAAACGCGAGAAGACAAAGCGGAACTCAAAAGGGCAGAAGCTCTGACAGCGGCCCAGAGACGCCAGCGTCAGTTCGGTGTCTGAACTCCCAAGTCCCATCGCCCAGGCAACAATCACCTAAACGTGAACAAGTCGGATGAACTAATCTGAGCAATCATCTAGGAACAAGACATGAAATACATGCAAGCAGAACTGCACCTAGACATTCATCTAGCGAAAAATGAATCAACCAAACAAACCACTACACCAGGAGATTTTTTAGGTGGTTCGGTCACCAAGACCTACGTCCACCCCACACTCCAAACCGGAGCAATTGATTAATACACAGCAATTTGATTGTTGTGATCAAATCTAACAAGTTGTCATCATCAAGACTGTCAAATCATCATCATCAAAACCAGAGGGACAATAGAGCTTTCTCCCTCTTCGATGGTGGCAACGGTTGTGCTGCGTTGGGCAGAGGTTGCGAGCAGACGTGAGTTCGCAGTGTTACGTTCGAGGAAATTACAGTGAGTTCAGGTGGCTGGTGGGGATTTCTCGTGGTTAAGTGGCCGTGAGTGTGCTCTGAGAGAGCTGTTATCTAGTTGGGCCATTCCTGTTCAAGGTTTATCCAGCCCTTGAGGCTTTGAGATCGTGGTTCGAGGTGGCAAAGCAGGAGCTCTGGTCGAGATGTGCTCAGATGAGCGGATGATCTTTTTGGATTGGGCTACGGTCGCCCTGGATTTGGTTCGAGATCGTATGGTAGTGGTAGATTTGGGACTCGAGGATGAGCGTTGGCGGGTGCCGATTATGGTTCGTGTTACGGCTCCTGGCGTGGTGAGTCGCAGTTCGAGGAACTGTGATGGTGGCGCATCGTTAGAAGCTGTGAGTGTGGTCCGATGAGATACTTGACGAGTGTTGTCGGAGGAGCTGACCTGACGGTGGTATCGATTTTTCTAGAAGGTGCGGTTTCCAATGTGCTCAAGGTTTAAGGTCAGGTCGAGTGTAGAGTTTTCTCCCGATTGGTCAGAGACATGAGTGGGTTCTCCTCGGTTGGAGAGGGTCGTGCTCTTATCAAGCTTTGTTGTCTTGCATCACGTGATCAGATGGGTTGGCCTCCCTTGTGTGCCATGAAGTCCGTGCGAGACGCGTCCTGTATTTTGGCAGTGTGGCTGTTTGTGAGAAACGTTGCCCATCCTCAGATGTGTAAGGGTGTTGGTGCTGCTCCAGAAGGATGCGTGCCAGTTGGGTGGTGTTCGCGAGAATTCGTGACTAGTGTTGTGTTTTCTGAGGTGTTGTGTACCAAAACTTGTGGTGTTGTAGAGGATGTGTTGAGCGTCGGAGGATATGTTCCTCGGTGTGAGATTGTCTCGGGCTGTGTGAGACGTGTTGTTGCCGTGCCACTGCTGGAGGCATTGTGGTTTGTGGCGCTGACTGGACGAAGAATTGGGGAAATATGTGGGTAAATGTTAAGTATGCCACATGAGTACCCTGTTCTTGCGTTGGAAGTTGCATCCATGGACGAGATCGTGTTCCGGTGGAGTGATCTCTGACAGATTATGGGTCCCGATTGGTGGCCCTGAGCGGCTGGTGAGGTTGACCGAGCGATGGACCATGGTAAGACGTGTATTGCTTGGGGACCCGTATGCATTGGTCGTGGCACTATCGACCAGCCTGCTGTGGTAGCAGGCGGCATTTGTCAGTTCTGGAGATGTGTGCCGTGGATTGTAAGAGGTTGTGTCTCGTGGCTCTGTGGTGAGAGCAAAACCGGGATTGACAGGCGTCCGTTTGGAATTGTTGCGGTAAGTTGTGATTGGATAGCAATCAGATGGTGCATGTGTGTGGGAGGTCCTTGATGGGACATAGGCATTGGATGGTGATCCTTTGTTTGTGACCAGCAAGGGAGGATTTTCCTGTAAGCCTCAGTCGAGTGATGTGAGGATCGAGGATTGTGGAATCCTATCATTTGGTTTCATCGTACTCCCCTGAGAGGGCAGAGTTGGCGTGAGGCTCAGATCGGATGCGGTGTCCGAGCGAGATTGGCTCGAGGTGCAGTAATGGTCTGTGGAGGGTCAGCGGATGGCCTATCATGATTTGGATCGCGCCGGCTGGGCCGGTGAAGGTTTCCCATTGGCGAGTATCTGGTGACCGGTGGATGGTCTTTCATAGACAGAAGATGCTAGTTGTAGGGGCTCGAGAATGGCGAGAGCCGTGTGCCAGCGAGGCCTTGGGCGGTCGATTATGAGGCGTGCTCTTTCCCAGAGTTGGATCTGGGATTTTGTTAGAAGTTTATCTTCTGGTAGAGTTGGCCGTGTTGCTGAGGGTGTTTGGTTTGCCAGATGTGAGCTGGTGGATGTTCAGTGTTGGTCGTCCCCTGGTGCGGGGAGTGAGATCGGTCGGCGGGTTGTGAAGCTGATGTTCGGTTGGTCCACCGAGCATGGGTGTTGACCGGTGGTTGGTTTTCGTGTTAACTGAGGTGACGCCAGACTTGTGCTCCTTTGCATGATGCCTACTTCGATGATCGATGTGCGTTGGATTGTGAGCGAGACATTGTTCGTGATTGCGTCCCTCATGATCGTGGTTTTTACGAGTATTGAGGTTTGGTTGGGGCTCTGACGGTGTCGTCAGTCGATTTAAGCGTTCTCCCCTTGTGGCTTGGTACTTGTCCTGAATTTCGAGGACAAAATTCTTATAAGGGGGAGCGCTGTAATGTCCTGGGTTTTTCAAATATTTTTCGGATCAGGGTCCATGAGTTTCAGATCGCTTTTGGGAGTCTCAGAGAGCATTTCGTGGTTTACGCGTGTTTTTACCCTGACGAGCCTTCGAAATTCTGTGCAGGGGTGAACTGTCGTTATGCTCTTCTCGAGAATCGCAGCTTATAAGAATTTCATCCTCGAAATTCAGGACAAGCACCAAGCCACAAGAGGAGAATGCTTGAACCAACTGACGACATAGTCAGAGCTCCAACCAGACCTCGAAACTCGCAAAAATCAAGATTTTGAGGGACGCGGCCAAACAATGATCGCGGACATGCCTCGCTCACAATCCCAGACACATCGATCATCAGAGTAGGCACATGCAAGAAGTACAAGTCTGGCGTCGCCTCAGCTAACACGAAAATCAACCACGACAACACTATCACGATCTCGCTTACCAACAAAATGTAACCCTCATCACGGGAACCAACACCAGTCAACGCTCACTCACGACGGACCAACCAAATGTCAGCTTCACAACTCGCTGACCGCTCTCACGCCCTGCACCAGGGGCAACCAACACTGAGCTTCCACCAGCTCACACCTAGCAAGCCGAACGCTGACAGCATTACCAGACTAACTCTGCCAGAAGACAAACTTCTAACATATCCCAGATCCAATTCTGAGAAAAAGCACATCTCATGATCGTCCACCCAAGGCCTCGCCGGCACACGACTCACGTCATTCTCGAGCCCCAACAACCAGCATCTTCTGTCTGTGAAAGACCATCCACCGGTCACCAGATATGTGTCAACAGGAAACCTCCACCGGCCTGACATACGCTAACCAAATCACAACAGGCCATCCGCTGACCTTCCACAGACCATTATCAATCCTCAAGCCCAACCTCACTTGGACACCGCATCCGATCCAAGCCTCACGCCAACTCCACCCTCTCAGGGGAACACGACAAAACCACATGACGAGATCCTGGTGTCTTCGGTCTTCGCCTCACTCGACTCAGACTTACAGGGGAAATCCTCCCATGCTGGTCACAGACCAAGGACCGACATTCCATATCAACGTCTCATCAGAGACCTCCGCACATAGGCACCGTCCTTCATCTTGTCTCATCAAAGCCTTCACCTCAAAACGATCCAAAAGGACACCAGCCAATCTTGATTCCGCTCTCATCACAGAGCCTCAGGACACAACCCCTCACGATCCACGGCACACTTCTCCAGAATTGACAAGTGATGCCCGCTACCATAGCAAGCTGGTCGATAATGACGCAACCAATGAACATGGGTCCCCAGACAATATACTTCTTACCATGGTCGATCACTCGGTCAACCCGACCAGCCTCTCATGGCCACCGATCGGGACCCATAATCTTGCCAGAGATCACTTATCTCAAAACACGATCTCATTCAAGAACACAACCTCCAACACATGGATAGGGTACTCATGCGGCGAACTTGCCAACATATTTTCCCAACTCTCAATCCTGCCAGTGCCACGAACCACAACACCTCTAGCAACGGCACGGCAGCCACACGTCTCACATAATCGAGACAATCTCACACCGAGGAACCAATCCTCCGACGCTCAACACATCCTCTGCTACTCTGCAGGCTCTGATTTACGACACCTCGAAAAATACAACACCAGCCACAAGTTCTCACAAACACCACCTAACAGGCACTCATCCTTCCAGAATAATGCCAACACCCTTACACATCAGGGAATGGGCAACGCTTCTCATTGGCAACCACATTGCCAACACACAGGACGTGTCTCGCACGGACTCCATGGCACTCGAAAGCCAACCAACCCAGAAGCATGATGCAAGACTATGAACCTTAACCCAACGTAATCTCCTCCAACCAAGGGAAAAACTCAATACTCCTCCGACCAACGGAAGGTCCCCATGCTCGACTTGACCTCGAACCTTGCACACGCTGAGAATAGCACCTTCTAGCATCGAAAAAATAATTACTTCCATCAGGTCAGCGCCTCTGACACACTCACCAAGTGTCTTATCAGACCACGATCACAGCATCTCTCGATGCACCACCGCTGCAATTCCTCGAGCCGCAACACATCATGCCTCGAGCTGCAACACGAGCCATAGTCGACACTCGCCAACATTCATCCTCGAGTCACAAGCTCGTCACTGCCACATGATCTTGAACCAAATCCAGGGTGACCACAGCCCAATCCAAGAAGATCCTCCGCTCATCCGAGCACATCGCGACCAAAGCACCCACTCTGCCATCTCGAACCACGATCTCAACACCTCAGGGGCTGAATAAATCTTCAACTGGAGTGGCCAACACCAATAACAGCTCCTTCAGAGCACACTCACGGCCACTTATCCATGGACAATCCTCACGAGTCACCTGACCATGCTATAATTTCTCGAACGCATCACCACAGCAACGCACCTGCCGACAATCTCTGCCCAACGCAGCATAACTAGGGCCACTATCGATGAGGGAGAAAGCTCTCGACCTTGATCCTTAGACCACACGTCGACACTCTGACAACAACCACCTTCACAGCGCCAATGCCACAGACTCACGCTCTCACGCGAGAAACCAAGCGAAAAATAAGCACGAAATCCTATGCCAGCTACCGATTGTACTGGACCTTATGGACTCTGATCACTGTAATATCTCGAATTTTCATGTACTTCCACAACCTGGCTATGATACCAACTGTAACAATATCAAAATGAGGTTCAAAAATAATAGAGATATCCTGGCGGGCTCAGTCGGCTCCCATTACGGGACCACTAGGGGCAAAAATTGCCATCAACCCAGCTGAGGTGAAAATCTAAAAGGGCGCCTCAGGCAAAATCGGGTGACCCCTCAGTATGAAAACCCGTAAGGGCGTACCGGAAAAAGCTAAAGGGGGCCAGCTCTGGCGAAAACCCGATTGTGTGGTAGAGCTGGTAAAGAGAAGAAACAAAATACTTCTCTTTCTCTACTCCTCGCTGATAGGGGCCGTCGATTCCAACATTCTGTCGACGGCTATCTCTAGATCACTCCACAGCGAGGGTGGCCACTATTCCCTCAACGGCCGGACAAGGCCCAGCTCCAGCCCCGGTCCTCAGTCCCAGCAATGTGGCTTCAACGCTTCCACAGGCCGGCCACCCAGCTCCAGTTCCAGTCCTCAGTTCCAGCCCTGTGGCTTCAATGCCTTCCCAAGCCAGCCACCCAGCTCCAGTACCAATTGTTAGTCCCAGCAATGTGGCTTCAATGCCTCCACAGGCTGGCCACCTAGCTCCAGTTCCAGTCCTCAGTTCCAGCCCTATGGCTTCAACGCCTTCCTAGGCCAGCCACCCAGCTCCAGTACCAATTGCCAGTTCCAGCAATGTGGCTTCAATGCCTCCACAGGTCAGCCACCCAGCTCCAGTTCCAGTCCTCAGTTCCAGCCCTGTGGCTTCAATGCCTTCTCAGACCAGCCACCCAGCTCCAGTACCAATTGCCAGTTCCAGCAACGTGGCTTCAACGCCTTCATGGGCCAGCCACCCAGTTCCAGTACCAGCCTCCAGTCCCAGAACCGTGGCTTCAACATCTCTATAGGCCAGCCCCCAGTTCCAGTCCCAGCTCTCAATTCCAATGTCATGGCTACAACACCTCTATAGACCAGCCACTCAGTACTAGTCCCAGTGCCAATTCAGCAATCCAGTCATCACGCCTCCGTGAGCCAGTTACCCAGACCTAGCGCCAACATCCAACTCTCACATTTCAGCTACCACCCCCTCACAGAGTAGTTGGCCAGTCTCAGCCCCCAGTTCTGGCCTTTGGCCATCATGCCTCTCAGGGACATTCAACCATCACAACCTCAGCTTCTCAGCCTAATGTAAACCACATTTCCGGCTAACAACATGAAGACAACCAACACCCCATGCGTCGGCCTATGACTGATGCGTCCCAGAACCATCCCACAGTCTTAACCTCGTAGGTTGCCATATCCTGGCAAGTCTATGCTAACCCTATACAACAAGGGCTTTCCTCTGCAGAGGACTAGCCCCCAGCATTTGGCCTATGCCCCTACTTCCCGGTGTCTAGCCCCCAGTTCTCAGTACCCAAAATCCAGTCACACTGTCCCGCAAGCCCAGTTCTCTACGTCAATGCCCCCAAAATTGGGTGAACCTGACCTGTTACACCCTGTACAAATACGTGGCAGGGGAGAATCAAGCAGACTAACAGTAACTGGTCGCCATCCCATGCATTCAACATTGTTCCATGCAACAAGAAGTCGGACAACTCAGCAAGTAACAATATCAAAATTTAGAATTTATCATTAGTACTCTATAAAGGGGAGCCCAAGACATGTCCTTGGGGTAACAAAAATGTACAATCTGGATAACAAAAAAAGGAGGGAAAGTGATACAATCACAGCCTAGCCTCGCTCCCCTCCAGCTCCTCCTTCAAGGTGGACGCAAGTTGCCCGCTCGCCTCGGCACTCGTCTCGACAGTCTGCCACTCGACCCTAGTGAGCTCCACGTCTCGCCACTGCTCCTCCAGGGCCTTCGCCAAGGCCTCGGCTCTGCTCTCCGCGTCTCTCAACTGAGCAGCGCGGTCCTGGGCAAGTGACATAGCCGTGTCAGCGCACCTCTCCCGCTCGACAGCCACAAGTGCAAGCCAAGCCCGCCACTCCTCCAGCTCTCGGACGGCCGCCAGTCGTCGAGCCCTCTGCTTCTGCGCCTCTAGAAGTCGCAGGCACTCCGCCCAAATGCCGGCCAAGCCAAACATCTAGAGTTCGCGTGGGAACCCGTGGCCATGGTAGCCCTGGGTGCACTCCCTCAACTGCTGTCGGAGCTCCTCCGGAGAAGGCAGGGGGTCCCCTCCTGCGTAACCTCGAGCACGCTGGAGCAAAGTCGCGCCCACGCTAGCATCCAGCAACGGCTCCGGTGGCGAGACAGATGAAGGCCACTCGATCCCCAGCTCCAGGAAGGAGTGGCCTACTTCAGCTAGCACACCAGAAAGGCCTGTAGAACCCCACCAAACACAGAACGGGTCAGTAACGTTCAGGGCTTCCCTGTGACGAGACAAGGTGAAAAACTAGAGAAATGTCCTAGCTCTCACCTGCTACAGCTCCCGCTGCGCCTGTAACACCCTCGCTCGGGGTCGGTGAGGGTAGTCTCTCCTCCACCTCAGCAGCATCTCCTGCTGGAGTCAGAGAGGCAGAGGCTCCTCTGACATCCGGGTGTCCCTAGTAATCATCAGAGAGGTAGAAAGCTCTCCCAGATCCGCCTCGATGTCATTGGCTCAGTAGGGGTCACGTGGATCCCCACTAGAAAATATGTAGTAACACGCTAAAATAGCAAGTAAACAACAGGTAAGCAGCAGGTGTAGTAAACCAGGAAAACTAAACTACAAAGCTGTAAAGAAAGGGTAGCAGGAGTAGGGAGCAACTAAAAACTCGGGGAGCTAAAAGGAAAGGGAAGAAGTCATACCAGATGAGCACGACTATCGAACTAACCTCGGCCCCCGAATCTACTCCAAGCAAAGATAGAAGGGTGAACTCTAAATTAGGAAAAGTCAGAAGCTTACCGAACTATCGACACGACGCCAGGCTCCAAATGAAGACCTACAAGAACAACCGACAAAGCCTAGGAAAACCTAGACAGACTCTGACCCAGACGACGCGACTAACACGTCATGCACACTGCCCCACGCATGACTAGAACATCGTGCAGGCGACAGACACTGACCTCGGGAAAAGCCAAGAGAAGGCTAGCCCAGAAAGGTCAAGATGCACAAGAAACATGAAGAGAACCACGAACAGTCACGTGCCACGTGACAAAGCAACCCCTCACTATAAGAAAGGCCAGACGCACCCACTGAGCCAACGTCGAGGAAGGCAAAATCTCAGCTACGCTCTGGAAAGAACCAGAAATAGAACTATCGTATTGAGAACCAGTCAGGGTCACGCCCGTTGACGTGAGTCCAAAGCCCCTAACCACGTGTGCACACACTGGCCGTAGACCACTAAGCCAGGACTCTAGCTAGTTTTCTCCCTCCGCTGACACTGTGGTCGAGGGTAACAGTACTGCCAAATCGGGAGCTCATGGAAACTAGCTTAAAAACCGCATATCAGGAAAGTGCCCCGCTACAAGAGCCGTCACGCCGAAGCGAGCCGTAAGGCGACAACTAGTGAAGGCTTACGAGACAGCGAGACTCAAAGTACGAATGCAAAAGTACGGATAGGCAAAAGAGCACTGTCACACGTACTCCGAAGCACCAATGGTAGTACAATCACTACCGATAACTCAGGACAAGGCAACTAGACCTACTCACATAATGATCCTTCAGTCAGATGACTTGGAGGCAAGATCGTCACAGACAGTGGAATAAGCCACCAATCGGTCTACTCCTAAGCCAGAGGAAACCACGATCCACAGGAAATGACTCATGGAGACCCGAGGGGACAACAAGAACCCTCAGCACACCAGGACACACAAACAGAGGTAAGGCGATGCCTCGAGGCATCCAGAACACTGTCTCGAGCTGGACAAAACTGTCGAGACATAGACAAGGTCACCTGTCAACCCCTGGTCTCAAGGGGTTGACCGAAACCCGACACGACACATACACACAGACACCCGCAGACACATACACACTGAATGCACAAGCACTCTTGGCCGTCCCATCATGGTCATTGCCCTCATAGCATGTCAACAGACACCCATGGGTCACAGGCAAACCACGAGATCGACCCAAGACAAGCAAAAATCAGAGCGGTGGACAACGACTACACTCTGGGCAGAGCGAACCATCACTCAACCGCTAGGTGAACCCGGCAGTCAAGGAAGCCACTGCAAGACTAGTGACAACGACACTGGTAGTTCTAGATTGAGTCATTAGGGTACTGTCATAGTCAAAGAAAAGAACACACCCAGTCACCTAAACCGACCGATCCAGAAACTACCGACACAAAGACACCATCCTAAAACACAAACCTAAGAAAGACCAACACACAGAACAGACATAGAACCGAACAATGGCCATCACGGCCACAACAGGACTGTAACGCACCTCTATAGGGGCGTTACCTGCTCTGACGCACCAGGGTAGGGGCGTCAGGGCAACCAAACCACAACACGAATAAAAGGGCATGTAATGGACCTATATAGGCCTGTTACACTAGCCTAACGCACCAGGACAGGTGCGCCAAGTCCAACAGACCCAAAACCACTAACACGGACCATGTAACGCACCAGACTAGGTGCGTTACACAACGTGACGCACAAGGGGAGGTCCGTCAGGGCTAACCAACTGACCTGGTCTTCGAGGCAGACACGGTCATCGAGGGACTGACAGCCACAGTCCTCAGAAACCACAGCATGTAACGCACCAAGCTAGGCGCGCTACAGCTATGTGACGGTCCCACTATGGTCCGTCAAACCCAGAACGTAACATACCAACACAGGGGCGTTACAGTCATGTGACGGTCCAGTACTGGTCCGTCACACGAACCCAGCCTCGAAGAACATGAAATGACCAACGGTTGTGGCGGTCTATCATGGGACCATCACACAGTGTGACGGTCACTGGAACGACCGTTACACAAAATCGGTGAATAAAATAGGGGAATGGCCAAATCGGCCCGTTCCACGCCCCATTCACACCGAAGCGTAGGGGAAACAGACGCACACAACCATACAACACACCTGGAGGCTAAAAACGGCGCATGCATGCATTAAAACGTAAAATCGAGGCGATTCTGACGAATCGACCCTAAATAAGTCACCGAGGTTCCCAGACTCCTACCGCCCCAAATGACAACCGCTTGACACGAAACTTTACCCCCTCTCCCCCCTGGTCTCCTCCCTTCCCCTACACCAAATCCTCACTGGCTCTCTTCTCGCCAAGCCCCTCTCTCCCCCCTCTCATGACAATATGGCACCCTTCTTTTTTTGCTCTCTTGCTTCATTATTCTATGATTGATATGGAGGAAGCGCTTCATTATTCTATGATTGATATGGAGGAAGAATAGGCAGAAGAAGTATATCGATAGAGAGAATAAGGTAAGGCACAACTATAGAGGTGGTGTACCACCTTCTTTGAGACTCAAGTAGACTCGAAGGATGAAGGCTAAAGCCCTTCCCAGGGGGATGACGACTCTCTCATCCCCATCTCGTTGGTAGGTCATTGACAAATTGCCCATCTCCTAGAGCTCCAACGGCACTGATGAGGGTGAAGATTGAAGAGAACAAAGAAGAGCAGAAGCGGCTTGTAGAAGAGAGGATGAGTGACGACTCCCTCAACCCCACCTCAGTGGCAGGTCATCGATGAACCAGCCATCTCCCAAAGCTCCAACAACGCCGAGGAGGGTGAAGATTGAAGAGGACAAAGAAGACGACGAGCGGCTTGGAGAAGTGTGGATAACAGAAGAAGCCGCCCCCGTCTCGTTGGCAGGTTGTCAACGAACCGTTGTCTCTCAGATCTCCAACGACACTGAGGAAGGTGAACATTGAAGAAGAATAGAGGACAAAGAAGCGGAGAATCGGCTTGGAGAAGAAAGAAGAAGAGGGGGATCTAGCACCGGTGGGGTAGTGACGGTCTGGCGGACAAGTTCGTGGGGACAGGCAGACAGCCAAGTCATCCTTTGATTTCTTCCCCTTTGTCTTGCACGGGTGGAGGAAACATAGGAACACCTAATAGTAGTCATCACTCATCACTTTGTCAACAGCCAGAGGAGGTAGAGCCACAGAGGGGAGGGAGGCCCAAATGCCCAATCGACGGTTGTCCTAGCGGCTAGCGATTGAGTGTGGTAAGTCTGGTGACTCATGTAGTCAAGTGAGTGAAGGGGGCAGCGATCAGCGGCGCTGCGGCAACCTATCTTTCTATGTGACTATTCCTTGAAAAGCACGACAACAACAACACGTCCTGGGAGATGTCAAATATCAACTGTCAAGGGTCATGGGTCATGACACCCGTGGATTTTAAGAATGAGAAGAATGGTGGGATCTTTTAAAATTTATCTTTTTAAATAATTTATTTTGTCACATGTTCGGGTCGGGTCTGACGAGCCCATCTAAAAACCCAAGCCTTGCCCATTTTATAACCGGGCTCCGATTTTTAGGCCCGATTAAAAATGCACAAACTGAAAAAAGGCTCGCAGTCTGACCTAATGTTGGGCCTAGCATGTAGGCCGGTTGGGCCAGTGAGGCCCATTGGTAGCCCTAAATTGTAGTGTGGATTGCGTATCATACAATAAAAGTAGTTGGATAGCCTTATGATTCACATTTTCATTGCCCAAATGTTACTCCTTGATCTATATATCATAGCAAAGCATCATTCAGACACACCTCAACATAGTATACGTACTCTCGGGTACACGACTCGGAAAAGATTCTTTTCGGGGAGGAAAAGAAAAAGAGAAACGTATACTAGTACATGCATTTCAACAAATAGAACATAATCCGCCAATTCACGTCCATATATGTAACTGTTCGTGTTAGTCTCAGGTGTTGTTTAGTTTCACGTAATTAAAGCACCTCAAAATTAACTGTAAGCAAAATACTGTATTTCATGTATTTTTACTCTTGCTCGAAGAAGCGAATGCACCTGGGCTCCCGGATAGCATGCATTCTGGAAAAAAAGGCAAAAAATTAAGAAAAAAACGCACGAAAGAACTAAGGTAACTAATCCTTTTCATGATCATGAGTTGCCGAGCATGTCTACGTTCAAACCTGGGGTTTCTATTAATGTTTTTTTTATGGAAAAGTTTGGCGGTGTCATTAATCAGATCAAATTTGGTCTTCTGTCTCAACGTCGACGGTCATCGAAATTCCAGTCCATCGTAGCCAAGGAAGAACGTGCATGCAAATGGGGTAGTGGCATTCACCTCCAAATGAACCAAAAAGGCAGTGCTTGAGTGGGTCAGACGAACATTAACAGCGCCTAAGTCATCTGTGTGTGTGTGTGTGTGTGTGTGTGTGTGTGTGTGGTTAAAGCGCGTGCATGTGGCTTCATCTATCTCATATGTTCGATCGGAGCAGTTGACATCTTGTTGCCTTGATCAAAGTATTGTACTCCCCACTTCCCCACCATGGACTACGTATGAAGTCGTCCGCCCACGTGGCCGCCTGCCGTGACGAGGATGGCGGTGGATGACGTGCTTCCTACTTTGCCACCGGCGCTCCCCCCGTGCATGCATATGAAGGCACTGCAGGCTTATAAATACCCCCTCTGTTCCTCCCCCAGCCTTCCACATCAAAACAAGTACACCCCCTTGTGACCTAGAAGATGGCGTTCCCTAGGAATAATGTGATGGTCGTAGGCCTCCTCCTTGTGCTCTGCGTGAGTGCGTCCTCCGCTGCCCGGGTGCTTTCCGCCGATGCCAGCAACCCAAATAAACACCAAATAAACACCCTAACTACCAAACTAATGGAGCATTCGAAGAATAAAAAAATCTTTTAGTGCGTCCACAAGTCTGGCACGCCCGATGGGACCTATCCACCCTTCATCTCTTTGCCAAAATTAGGGGCTCTGTGGCCCCCTTCTTGGAGTACTGATTGCTTCATCTTTGCAAATGTAGGAAAATCACATTCCAACTGCGAGAATGGTGGTCTCCTTTGGGCCCCAAGTTGTGAAGAGTCACATCTGGGAAGGCTATCTCGCCATCCCACTCTGCTTCGGAAGCTTCCCTCCGGTCGTGGGCTTCCTTAACTTCCTAGGAGTGGCCTTCGTTAACATCCTGGACGTGGAGGCGTCTGACGAGCCTGAATTCAACACTCCCATCCAGGGAGTCATTGAAGCTGCTACTGGCCGAGCTGTGGCCGAGAACAACAACAGCGTCCCGCCATGGACGTTGGGCTGTAACGTGCACCATGTGCACTAGACCGCCGGCCCATCGAACCAAGGGTCGGCATCCCATCGGAGGAGACTTCAAAGGAACAACCCTGGCACTTCTGCGGGGTGCCGAATCTCTAGTTCCGGCAAGTCCATGATTGTCGGAACCATCTGAGTCCATCTGAATGGACAGAGGTCTGAGGTGATCCCAGACCGTATCGCGCCGACCATTCCAGTCCGCAACTCCTTCCAAGGACTAAAGAAGATGAAAGAAAGGATGGCACCCGTCGATGCGCCGGCTCACAAACTGGCAAAGCTGAAACAAGCTTGGGTTCCCAAGAAAGCCCAACCCACGGCACCAGCCCAGGCGGGGCCTAGCCCCGACCACCACAATAGGGGGCGAAGAGATGAAAGGGTCAAGGTGACAGCCACGACCCACCAACTGGCAGTTGCTGCACCAGCGCTGCCCAAGAATGCTCACCCCCGACGTCACAGGCGCTGTCACCATGCTGACCGTTCGGCATTCGCGGCTTACGCCCATCCTGCCGTCGCCACCGACACCCAACTACTGGCCGCTCTCCCCGACCAGGAGTGGGAAGGGATCGAGCAGGCCATGAGGAACTACCTCTGGGGCCCAGGCAGTACTCCCTTGGGTCACCAGAGATTGCTGGGGGTAGTGGCCTCTACCTTCCGGGAAGAAGAAGAGGCTCGACCCGTGCCTAGTGCAGAGTCAAGAAACCAATCAGAAGAGCTACGCCAGTCCCTTGTGCAGGAGGAAGCGCCACCCCGACGGTCGGTCTTCGACAGGCTGGTGTTCCCGAGCAAACCATTAAGGAGGATGGCGAGAAGAAACAGAGACTAGAGAGTTATCACCTGCAATATGGTAGGATTCTCTAGTCGGTATGGGGCTTTACCTACCGACCCTGAAGAAGTGGCCAAGCTCACCGCCAGGCCCGGCCCCCTCACCAGGAGAAGAAGAGTGGTGAGTGACGCGATGCAGGCAGGTGTCGAGGCGACCTCCTCTGAAGACCCTCCCACGGCCTTGGCAGCCAATGTTATCACTACCGGGGGCACGAGTGGCGGACCCTCCACATCATCCGAGGATGCCCTAGCCGAAGAGACAGGCGACATGCCCACTCACTCTACAACCGACCCCGCCATGCTATACATGATATAACAATATCAGCGGGAGATTGAATTGCTAAAGAAACAACTCAACGAAAGGAATGCCCAGCCCGCGACGTTTGGACAGACTGAGGTTTTACTGGAAGCGCCCGGGGGCAACGGGCAGTCTTCTGAAGCAACTTTGCAAGCTGCAGCGTACCCACTCACCCCCAACTTCCCTGCGGGCATGCCCCTACAGCAAGCACAGTACCCGGCCCCGTCGCAGATCTCACCACCCCGGGGGTCCCTCTGGACGTGTAAAATTACACGTCTGTGTGTCCCGACCAATCCAGCATTAACAACAACTTCAACCGAAGGGATTGCAGAGATCACGTCCCGTCTGGACCCTCCGAACGAACAACACACTGCCGTGGAACCACTTTAGGAGTCACGACAGGGAAGAGAAACTAACCCCCGGGAGGCTCACAATTCGTGGGCCCCGAAGAGAATTAAGTGGATCGTCAATCGGGTGCTAAACGGGCCCAGGTCCACTTCAAAACAACGCCCCCGTGCCCCTTCAACGGCACACCCAGCGGAGGCTTCGCCGGCACGCCCAACGACTCCCTCGCCTGCACACCCTCATGCCCCCTTCAACGGCACGCTCAGTGCCATCAACGCCGCACTCAATAGTGCCTTCAACGGCATGCTCCCTCCTCGGCACACCCTGCGTGGGTCTTCACCGGCGCACCCCATGGCCTTCGGCGGCACACCCCTTCAACGGCACGCCCAGGCCAAAAGTGTCTTCAGCGGCACGCCCCCTGTGCCTCTTCGCCAGCACACTCTTTGTGTCTCTCAGTGGCACTGATGGGGACATCACCCATGATTCTCTCTGGCTCAGGACCTCTCTCCCTCCTGGAGAGGGGTAGGATGGAGCTCCATGACAAAGCGGGTCCGCCACGACACTTGGGCTATCTATCAGGATCATTTTGATATATTCTCATAGTTGCCATCATCAAAAGGGGGGAGAATGTTGGGCATGTATGTAACATGTTTAATTCTATTATTTTGATAATGTCTGACTATGACTCATTGACGAGTTTGACCTACATTTGATAATATCAACATTCATGCACTTCAGGTCAAGCTTGCATTGGCAACAAAATGTGTCAGTAAAGATAAAGAGAAATCAATTAAGACACAGAAATCAAGGCTAAACTCTAGATACATAGTTGCACAGAAATCAAGGCAGATGATGATATTGGGTGCACAGAAATCAAGCCAGACAGGTTTCACAGAAGTCCATGTAGTCAGAAATTGCAAGAGATGAAGCCCAATGAACACGCCTAAAATACATCAATTCAATTCATTGTCAAGTATTCTGATGACTGGTGTGAAGCCAAGTACATGTGAAAATTTTTCCTGAAGGTAGAATATCAAGTTTCTCAAGATCAGCAGACTTCTGAAATCCAGAGGAAAAGAGTCAACACCAGGAGTCGACTCTTAATTATCAAGGTTCTGTCTGGGGACAACTAGAGGAAGAACGTCGAGACCAGGAGTCAACACCTTTTTAACAAGCTTCTGTCTGGTGTCTGCAACACTCATGGCATCAATATAGTGAGCCAGTCCTATAGGCCGAGCTACTGTAGCAATCTGAGCTATTGTAGCAGTCCGAGCTAAAGTTGGAGAAGGCCGAGCTACTGTAGCAATCCGAGCTTCCGAAGAAGTCCGAGTACTGTAGCAATCCGAGCTACTGTAGCACTTCGAGCACTGTAGCAGCCCAAGCACTGTAGTTGGCCGAGCTACTATAGCAGTCTGAGCTAAAGCTGGAGAAGGCCAAGCTACTGTAGCAATCTGAGCTAAAGTTGGAGAAGGCCGAGCTACTATAGCAGTCTGAGCTAAAGTTGGAGAAGACCGAGCTACTGTAGCAGTCTGAGCTAAAGTTGGAGAAGGCCGAGCTACTATAGCAGTCTGAGCTTCTAAAGAAGTCTGAGTACTGTAGCAATCCGAGCTAAAGCTAGAGAAGGCCGAGCTACTATAGCAATCTGAGCTACTAAAGAAGTCCGAGCACTATAACAGACCGAGCACTGTAGTTGACCGAGCTACTGTAGCAATCTGAGCTTCTGAAGAAGTCCGAGCGCTGTAGCAATCTGAGCTACTCTAGCAGTCTGATCTATATGAAAGAGGTCTGAGCTCATCTGAAGATGACAGAGCTACTGTAGCAGTCTGAAGCCACCATAGCAGTGCCGAGTAGAAGGGAGAGTATGACTGTGCCGAGCTTGAAAAAGGGGAATGCTCGCACATCGCTACATCAACTTCATTGAAGATCTCTATCTCTTTTCTCTACTCTACCTTCAACAGTTCTGAGGATTTCTTGAGGATTAAAATAGAACCGTAAACCTCCAACAACATGGATTTTGAGGTCAGGAGGAACTTCCCATGTCTGTCATCACTACCCTACCTAAACACCTTTTTGGAGGAAGACATGTCAATGTCCATACTTGGGACATGACTCTTGTCAGGACCACCTTTCTGCTATCAACCAATGAGATATGCTCCTAGGAAAGTATAGCAGTGAAGTAACATGAACCAATGAGAATGCAGACAACCAAGATCTCCTTCATGAGTTTCCTTAAATGCTTAGATTTGGAGCTGCACAAATGTCCCTTGCAAGTATCTCTTTGAAGCTATCAAAAGAAGACCTTGCATGAATATGTCCTTTTTGTCCCTACTGAGCTAATGAAAAGGACAGGGGTTTTGGAGGGAAAGTTCTTCACCACATTTGCTTAAGGCTCAACGATAAATATCAAGCTTATACAAGATAAGAAGCTGCTGCTGCCCTGAGAGATCCACGCCCTTGAGCCTCTAAGAAGAAATCCTATGAGAAAGAAAGGAAGGGTGTAAGAGTAGCCCAGCACCAGTTTGACTCAGTCCACTACTGTAAGAGAAAGTGAAAAAAACTTTGAGAGAGAAAGTAGCCCTATAGTCTACCTCAGCCTAAAGAATCAGATCCTCAGATCTAAAATTTGTAGCTGCAGTTACCAGCCTCCGCATCATCATCCTAAGCTTTAGTTGGTGTTCATTCCTTTTATTTTGTTGTGGTTTTTCCACTGCACTTGCAGTGAGTTTTATTTTGTGGTTTTGTTCATCTTAAACCATCCCTACCAGTCTTGTGTGTAGGAAGACAGACAGAGGTGTACTCTGGTCTGTGGAGAACCATCCCTACCGATTTGTGTATAGGAAGATAGATGGAGGTGTGCTCCGATATGTGGAGAATTGTCCCTATCGATCTTGTGTGTAGGAAGATAGATAGAGGGATCTCTGTTCTGTGCTTTGGGGCGTGTCCCCGGTCAAGCTGTGTGTCAGTAGGAAAGTCTCACCGGGTTTGGTGAGGGGTGGACGTAGGTTGCGGGTTTGCAACCGAACCACCTTAAAAATCCCTGTGTTGTGGGTTGTGTATCTTATGTGATTGCTCTATTTTCTCTATCTCCATCCACAGGTTTATATGCTTGCTGTATGAATGGACTTTTGATTACTATCTATAGCACACATCATCATATTGGTCACACATGCACACGAGATTCTATGAGCAGCCAATCTCAATTCATGAGATTCTGGTTGATCTCTAAAGTTTACATATATAGCTAGTTATTTCACACTCAGTTGATATGTGTTGAGATCCCTTTTGTCCAGCGCAATAAATCACTCTTAGCCCTTAACCACGTTGAAGCAACATCGACCTCGCTGTAGAGCAGCGTTGACCTTAGCTCTCTACCTAGTTGTGCTATGTTGAGCTCAAGCTTCGACCTGTGCAGTCCTTGGATCTTGTTTTGCTGTCTTCACTTAAGACACTCCATCTAAATCTGTTATGCTTTGTGTCTAAGTGTTTTATTTGCTTTATAGGAGTGGTCTATGCCTTTGGTAGCCAAGTTTTAAATAGGCCAAAGCTCGTGATAGGATCTATTCAATGCCCTTTCTAGATCCTATTGCACCTCTGAGGACCCAACAACCAGAACACGACACGTGGGCACGAGGTATCGAGCGACACGTGGAGAGAAAGGAGGTTCCACATGTGCGAATGTGCAAGCAATTATGGGGATTCGTGTACGGGACATCTTTCCCCAAAGGCCGTAAGCAACCGATGTTTATTTACATTGGATTGAATCTGAACACCTTTGTTCCATGCTGAAGAAGAGCCTGGATAATTCTGAAGCCAAGGTCAGGGGACCAGGTATATTCTACGGCTGAGGGATTGGCAAACTGGGGCCCGGAGATAGGTTGCACACTGGCTAGTGCGGGCAAGAGGCTGGGGCCTAAGTACGGGCATGCATGTTAAACTGGTTTCATGCTTTTATAGGTGCCGCGTGGGATTTATGAAGGGGCCGGAAGGGCCGAAATACAACTGGTGCAAGTCGCGGGATAATTTCAACTTGTGGGTCAGCCCCCGGGTCAATGCAAGACAAAGCGGATTATCCGTGTGTTTTCACAGGGGGCTCTCCACAAGGGGCTAGGGACATGCCCTACTCGCTGAAGGAGGGTTGGACTAGATGGCAGAGGTGGCTGGTGGCTGGTGCCTGAGGGAGGTCAGATGTGGCTAGGGATGAGTAGTCAGGTTCGAGTCCCGAGAGACCAGTGTCTTCATGCCAGGGAGTTACGGCTGGTCCCAGGAATGTTACTTTCAGGCCATGGTCCAACTAACTTGGGTCAGCTATCGGGATGATTGGTGGCCAGCTCGAGGTGAGCGACGGGCACGTGGTCCCATAGCAGGGGTGATTTTGACATTATAGCATGCACTTTGTTGTCATGTCACATCGTACGCAGGCGGACCCAATGTGCAGGTGTGTTCGCCATTGTCATAACACCCTATTTTTTTTAGCTAAAGTCATACTTGTAAGGCGCATGGGGAGAGGCTCGACGCCAACCACCCTACAAGAAAATTTTATATATAGCAAGCAAAGAGCGAAGAGGAGGGATACAATGGACAACGAGGTCCAGGGGGGATGAACCTGCAGAACAAGCTAGTACAAACAAGGGGCATAGCCTTAAGGACCCAAGAAACAACCCACATAGATAGGGGAGGGAGGGACATGACCGAAATGCCTGTGTGAACCAGAGGAGGCAGCAACTCAAGGGGGCATAGTGGCACGGCTCGGGGAGGTGGAGTGGGTACGCCGTTGCGATCTGTGAGGGGTCGTGCCTACAAGCTTGCGCGACAGTCTGCTCCCACCGACCCAGTTGACATGGGCAGCACAGAGGTTGAAAGGGGCGGACCAGTCAACACCAGGGATGATGAGAGGCTCGATGAGGATGGGGAGCTAGATTCCTTTGCCGGTAGCAGGGGGCTCGAATGTAGGCACGGCCACTCGAGCCGGACGAAAGACGAAAATGGGCAGCTGTCAAGCAGAGGGTCACGGTCCAACCGTCTGACTGCTCTCTTCACAGCTTGAGCGAAGGACAGCCTTGGCTCAACAGTCGATGGAGGGAGAGGCTCCTCTAGAGATTGGGAAGCAGCCGGCGAAGGAGGGGCATGGGAGTCGGGAGTAGCAGGCGACCAAGCTAGAGCAGCCGCATTGAGCTGACTAATGGGGGCCGGCATGCGTGGGACGTCATCCACCAGGTCGACGCATGGAGGAGGGTGGCCAGAAGAGGACCCTGGAGGCATGACATCGGCGGCAGCTAAGCCCAAGATGATAGAAGCAGCAGGCGTGCACTGACCGAGCAAGCGGGCGGCCAAACCATCCCCCACGACGAGGGACCAATCGAGCAGGACGGGGCAGATTGAACCAAGGCCACCGCGAGCACAGGGGGATCCAGCACCGGCGAGGTAGCAGGATGAGCACCCTGGCGAAGGGGGGTGGCCACAACAGACGCGGGAGCAGCAGGCCGATGCTTGAGGAAGGACGTCGGCTCCAGCCCCGGCACGGTGAGGACCTGAACGATATGGGGGAAGGAGGTGGAGGACTTGCCCAAGATCAAAGGCAGCACTGGGGGGCCCTCCAGAGAAGGCAGGGGAGCAAGAGCAGTGACGAACCCCGGAGGTGCCGAAGGGGACAGCACGCCAACTCATAACACCTTGCGTGTGGAGGGTTAGACTTGAGTGAGACGGCTAGATGCCATGTGAGGGAAGTACGTGTGACATACCCTCAGCGTATACAAGCTGGTTAACAAGCCACCCCACACACGCTTAGCTCCTCGCGTCTTTCATCAAAAGCCTTCGAGAGCTTGTAGCTGAGGGCCCATAGTTGTCTATGTGTGTATGCATATGCCCCTTGAGCTTCTAAGGGGGGAATTTATAGTGGAATTTGAAAGGTCAGGGGGGTTTACCCGGACTAGACTGGGGGGTGATCTGGTCCGCATAAACCCCCTTGAAAAATATATATTTTTTATTTCCATAGTGGTGAGTGGGGTTTACGAGGACCAGACTAGGAGGGCCACCCACGACTAAGCCGAGTTCTTATGGGCGAGTCCATCACATTGCTCCTACTCCAAACCCCACCCTTGCCGAACTCGTACAAATGTTGTCAGATCGGGTGGATAGGAGATGTACTTATATCGAGTCCCTGGTTTCCCCTTGTCCACCTCCGAGACAGGATAAACTTATGCCTGAACCTAAGGAGGTCATGGTTGGCAACATCCATTCGGTTCCATCTACAGTGGCATCTAAAGGTCCTCTCCCCATTGGGGAGGATCCTCGTCTCCCACCGGTGCGAGCTCCTCCTCCCCTATTGCCCACACCCCTGGTCCGTCGGGAGGATAAGGGTGAGGACCCACTTATCAGGGAGCCTAGTGGGTCACGAATATAGTGTTATCGCTGCTAGGGTTTCGGCCACTTTGCCGGATAGTGTCCCATTCAGACATCATGAGTCCTAGGGGACATAAGGGTCGAAGAAGCCTTACCTTCTGAAACTTATTCGAAACCACCCCAGCCAGAGCCACCCATACTTCTCACGGGGAAGCTATACATAGACGAGCCACTACTTAGCCGGCTGAAGGATGGCTTGGTCCCACCTCCTTACCCATCCATAGACCCCACCTTACCTTTAGTGCCAGTCAACTCCTACCACACCACATTCCGATCTAGTCACCATGTTGATACCTTGGATGACCTTGTTATAAGATTAGACTCACAATGGAAGTTGACACACTTATTGGCCCGAGACTTCGACCCCAATAGTCATAGCTTCACCCATCCGACCATGGGGTCCATTACCTCCGTGTGCACCGTGAGTTGTGTCACCACAGAGATTCTCCTATTCCTTCCCTTGTCGGTCGAGCCTAACTTCGTTCCATTTACTCCAAGGGGGGAACCCTACCTCCTATATGAGATCACCGTCCCCTACACCCTAGTGCACGAAGGTGACCACCTACACCTTCAAGATTTCCAAATATGGGACTATGACTTATGGGAGCCTAGTTCAAAGGGACATAACTTCTTTGATCCCTTCGATCCCTTCCCTAGCAACCCACCTTATCCATTCTGATGTGACACAGGTAGTGGGTGAATGCCGCAAGTAGTGTGTTCCCTCAGACCTAAATCGCAAACACAATTGCAAGACTTAAGATTGTCGGAAATCGTCGATCCTCCGCGCACACTCGCTTCCCGTGGTGACTCGGTGATGCCAAGTCGAGGTGGTGGGGCAAGACCCTTACTGATAGAGGGCTAACAGGGCTATGGTTTCCCTCCCAAAGGTACGGTGCCCACAATCAAGGGGCTGGCTAGGTGCCTAGGGGGCACTGGGTCACTCTCTCTCCCAAAAGCCCACGATGACCGCACATATGCCAGATGCTTCGGGGTCGAGCACTCTCTCACTGACCAGCTGAATAGTTTTGTGAATATTAAAGGAACAAACACTGAGGGGAGCAAGGGCTGGAGCTTACCTAGTTGGTTTGAGGAAACCAACCCCGTTCGGAGACGAGGGCGAGCGGGGAAGTGTGGGTTCCCCGCACACTGTGTTGATCGGAGCTTCACCCTGCTAGAAAATATACAAGCACTACACCTCGCATAGGAGGGGGACCTCGGGGTGGGGAGAAGTGGAGTACAACAAATACTACCTCCACACAGGGAGGGGTAATAAGCCGACCAGGCGGGGAGGGGAGTGAAGCTAAGACGTTGTCGGGTGGGCGCTTCTTTAGTTCTATCCAGGTCTACAATAGCAAGACAGGGAGTCGCTGTAGATGCTGCCACGCACTCCACCGAACTCAGAAGTCATCGTGGCTGGTGCCAAAATGTCGCTGACAGGCCCTGGTACGCCTGTGAATTTCTATGGGTGGCCCTGTGGTCATCACCGGCCAGGGCAGACTCAGGTCCTGGTCCTCTGTGCTCTGGCTCAGACTGGTCTTGGGGTGCAGCAGCAACTAGATGAAGTCGTCACAGCCACTCCCGGAGTCCAAATGTGGCGGGATCAAGATGAATACGACTGTGGTCGAGTCTTCTTCTAGCGGCAGCTAGGAAGAGCACCAGATGATGTCGGGGTCGAGGGATATGTCCAGAAGAGTGGGAGGGGGTCTGGATGGATCCTGACTAACCTGATCTGCGACCTTGGGGTAGAAAAATCAGAACGGGCTGCTCTGAGCTTCAATCGGTGCCCCGCTTGATGCGTTGGATAGGTGACTGGTGGGACTCCACTCCGGCTAAGTGGCGCACCAAGGGAAGCTCCAGTGTAGTCGCTGTAGCTTCTGAACTGCAGCTCTGGTCCCTGCTCAAGCCCCAATTGTGCAGTCGGACGAAAATGAGTCTCCCGGGTGGCTCCGAACTCGAATAGGGGCGAGATCACCTCGCCTGCGAAGCTAGATGGGAGAGCTTTCTGTCAATGTATGTCACACCTACATAAGTCACCGAATGACCCCGAGGCAGGCTCTACAAGTTGGGCTTCTGCTGCTACCTGCGAGCTGGGTGTGCTAGGTGGTGATTGATGTGGTAGCGGTGGAAAAGGGGTGATGGGATTGTAGTGGGGTAAGTGGCTAATGGCTGTGGGAGGTGGCTTGCCAAGCTACTCCGAATGTTCTTCGTTAAGCTAGTTTAATTCCGCTGTAATTTATTTTAACTAGCTATAAAGAGGGCTGCATTGTGAAAAGAGGGGCAGATCTATTCACCCCTCCCCTCTAGATCCGCCATCCACTACTCAACACGTGTCTGATCAGCTATTCAAAATTAGAGGTCGACTGACCCGAGTTCCGATGGACGCACCCAGCAGCATTCGCTTCTGGAGCTTGGCGGCAGGTTCAGCCCCACCGGTGAATCCCCAGTGAGAGTGTAAAATGAAGGAGGTGGAGACTTATGCTCACCCCCTTTCGGGAGCTAATGCTACCCAGTCTCTTCTGGAGCCAGAATTGGTCAGGTGGGCTCTGGCCATCCGGCCTAGTGTCCTGGTTTTTCGAAAAAGTGGCCTTCTCATTCTAGAGCCTTACTATCCATTCCGTTTCGGGAGAAATTTTGGCTATGACCAACATATCCCTACTGCAGTTGCCCAGTTTCCTTTGGATAGTCATGCAAAGCACAGGTCAACGATTATTGGTGACGGACGACTGTGGTGGGATTTCTTTCATCGCCAGGATGATGTAGCCTTTAGGATCCCGACCATATCGAATAGTGTCCCCAGAGTTACATCAGAATATATCAAGTGGTGGAACACCCACATCAGTTTCTATAGAGATGGCAGGGGAGCTTTTTTGGGATGTAGCCGAACGGACATTCTTGAAGCCCATCTGAAATGGCTCTATTCGCGGCACCCGAGAGAGGCAGAAACATATCTTGCCAAGCGTCAAGCTTTGAAAGGAGAAGCTTCTGAGCTGCCAACTCCTATCTTTGCTACTGTTAATGATGATGCTTTTGCAAAGAATTTGAGGCAGCTATGTCATGTGGGAAGTGCTCGCCTGGGAACACAACAATATCCATTCCCAACTGAGGAGCCACTTCCAACAATGACCCCTTGGAAGAGCGCAGCAGACAGATTTCATCCGTATCGGACATTTGTGAGGAGAGAGGACAGGACTTTGACGTATTACCAGCATACATCCTGGTTATTCGTCCTGATGAACATTCACGGGTTAACCCTGGAGAACCCAGTGGCTAGTATTCTGGACAAGCCACTATTTCTGTCCTTCTTTTATGCCGACGGCTGGTGCATGGACCACCTCGGTTTATTTCACTGCCTTGACTTTCACGGCCATGCAGACTTAGCTGCTTTATCGGAGAAATGCCAGAAAGTTGGTGATGTATGTTGGCTCATCAAGGAGGCTGCTTCCTGCTCCAAGGAGACGGCTTATCAGTACTGGCCGCTTTCTACCTTTTACAACGGTCCAACAGGTATGGCCCCTCTTTCGGTCGTAGTGGCTTCGCCCCACTGCTAAATTCTACATTTATTAATTTTGCTATTCTTCTTGCCTCTTTAACAGACATGCCTGATATTAAGCAGCATGGGCTTTATCGGAAGATCATCTCCCAGGCTGAGAAGCCTTCTTATTTTGAGATTCCTGCAGTAGTGCCAACTACTACTCCTCTGCCTCCTGGAAAGAAGAGGAAAACTTCCAAGGTCGAAGCTGCTGTTGTAAGGGCTAAGAAGGCCAAAAAGGGCCATTCGCAGCAACCGGCCCCTGCAGCGGCCACTGTTAACACTCCTCTACCTGACATTCCTTCTTTGGATGAATTCGCAAGCCAGCAAGAAACTGCCCAGCAATCTGCCAATGGTAACACGGCTGGCTTGTAATTGCTTCTTCCTTTTTCCTTGCTGATTTCATGAGAGCTCTGTCCTCATTCATGCATACCCTTTTCCTTGGTTTTAGTCCAAGAGTAGGCTGTTGCTGTTGTCGCTACCGGGGAGGATGTAGGCATCTCAGAGGGTGTAGACGTGGGAGCTCCTACCATCCTTCCGAAAGATATTAGGTTGCCTTCTCCCACTCCAGCTAGTGAGGCAGAGAGTAAGTGCACTTTTTTAGCTTTGTTCCATCTTTCAGCTGTTCTTTTGCCATTCTTCTTATAAACCTTTCCATTGCAGTGTTGACAGCAGATGCTACTCAGCCGCAGGAGGGGCATAAGACGCAAATGAAAAAGGGGACCGTCCCCCTGCGGCGCATAACCACCTAGTCTGTGTCCAGGCATGCGTTAGAGATAACTAGTCAGCCTGTGGATATATCCTCTAGCAGTTCCGCCACCGCTTCTGACACGAGGGAGGAGGAATTTGATTTTAGTGAAAGCGAGGAAGAAACCTCTAAATCTGTGGAGGCACCACTCGGATTGACAAAGGGTCTTCCACTGTTCCATCCTCCCAAGCTGCAGGTGCCACTTTCTGAAGTGGAATCACATGAGGAATTTGCTGGTATCGACACAGAGGTGGATATAACTCCTCCTTTCATCACCCCAACCATAGAGCTTTCATCTCCCCTACAGTCCTTCGAGGACATAGGCTTCGCCCTGAGAGTGAGTCTCCTTTATTACAGCTTTACAAATTTTTCCTTATATGCCGCTCAGTGCTGACTCAATTCTGGTCCAGGACTCTGCGGGCGCTGATCAAGTGCTACCCTCGGCCCCTATATGAAGGGAAAAATCAATGGGCATGAAGTAAACCGGATCCTGGTAGATGCCAGTGCGATAGTCAACATCATGCCCCTCAAAACATTCAAGACTCTATATCTGACCCCCTACCTCCAGAAGGTTCAGGCAGTCAAGATATCTGGCTTCAATCAGAAAATCGAGGAGGTCCTCGACCGAGTGGATGTTGACTTGGTACTGGATGATTTTGCCTCCAAGGTGACCTTCTACATCATCGACTCCAGCACATCCTACATGGTGTTGTTGGGCAGGCCCTGGCTCCATGAAAACTGGGTCGTCCCCTCAACCCTCCACCAATGCATCAAATATATTAAGGATGGGGAACATCATGCAGTCTTTGCAGACCTGTCTCCATTCACTCCAACAGAATGCAGCCTGGCCGATGTGGCTCTCTACTTTAAGGGAACCAGTCCCTTCCCCGTGATTAAGAGCAAGAGTAACGGCTAGCTCTCATAAGAAGAGGAGGATAACCTCTTCTCCGTTGACGAAGAGAAGGCCAAGCTTCACCATCTACGCCATAGCGCAAAGTCAACCATAGATCACCCTGAGAGGCGTAAAGTCGATTTTGAGGCTAATCTTATTAGCCGAGCAATCGACAAGAGTATATGCCTGCCACCAAACTACATTCAGCTCGTCTGTGCCTCAGACGAGCATAGGGTCGAGCAGCTCACGACGTCCATCGTCACTTACAAACTGCAACACCGGTCTTAGAAAAAGGATAGAAGGGATAAGTCCATCATTTTTCACAAAGGAGATATGGTTCCTCCACCCCCACCAGAAGATGATTTCGGCTGGTCCAAGCAAGCCGACAATGTCCCTAAAGCCGTCCAAATTCTGGACAACCTGTCGCCTTGCATCTGGGAGACGTGCCTCAAGTAGCATATTCCCCAGTGGCAGGGCACTGCGCAGCGGAGATATTTCAACGATCTCTGGACACCCTCACAAGTCTGGGGGAAACCCCTGTTCTCCCAAAAGGATACCAAAGGTCTTGATTATGACCAAGATCCAAACTTCTGTGTCAACCACGCAGTCCACGCTGTGGGACCGATGCAGCCAATCGTTGACCCAGTTGTCGCCAACACCAAGTTCAACAGCTCGGGAGATGAGGGAGAGGAGATTTTAATCCCACTTCCCGCGAGAACTAGTACCCCAGTTCCAGCACCTGATGAGGCTTCCTCATCCGTCCACGAGGATGTTGAGATGGAGGAGACCCCCTGATGTGACACCACTAAGGCAAATGCAGTAAAGGGATGGAAGATCCTTGGACCTACTCCGCAAGCACAATGCGCAAGAGTGGAGAGACACGTAGATGCCGATCCAACGTCGCACACACGATCCCCGTGGTGACTCGGTGATGCCGAGTAGAGGTGGTGGGGCAAGACCCTTGCTGGTAGAGGGCTAGCAAGGCTATGGTTTTCCCTCCCAAAGGTACGGTGCCCTCACTCAAAGGGCTAGCTGAGTGCCAATTGGGGCACAAGGACACTCACTCACTCACAACTCCACAGTGACCACTCGAAGTTAGGTGCTCCGGGAACGGGCGTTCTCTCTCCACCAGTGGAGCAATTCGATGGATATGAAATGAACAAGAACTGAAATGAGAGCAGGGGTTTAGAGCTTACCTAGTCGGTTTGAAGAAATCGACCCCTGTTTGGAGACATGGACGAGCGGGGAAGTGTGGGTTTCCCGCACACTGCGTCAGTGAAGCTTCTCCCTATTTAAATGTTACATGAACTACACCTCACGTAGGGGGGTGATCTCAGGGCAGGGATTAGTTGAAGTTACATCCAAAAACTACCTCGACACAGGGAGGGGCCTTCAACCGGCCAAGCGAGGGGAGGGGAAAAGCTGATATAGAAGAGAACTCGTAATTCTGTCCAGGTCTGGAACAGCAGGACAGGGGGTCACTGTAGACGCTGCCATGCACTCCCTCGAGCTTGGAAGTCACCATGGCTGTTGCCAAAACATCACTGACAGGCCCTGGTACACCTGTGAATTTCTATGGGTGGCCCCGTCGTCGTCACTGGCCGGGGAAGACTTAGGTCCTGGTCCTCTGCACTCTGGTTCGGACAGGTCCTGGGGTGCAGCAGCAACTGGAAGAAGTCGTCACGGCCACTCCCGAAGTTCGATCATGGCGGGACCAGGTCGAGGATGACCGTGGTCGAGTCTTCTGATCTAAGACCTTAGAGTAGAAAAATCAGAACCGGCTGCTCCAAGCTTCAATCGGTGCCCCGCTTGATGCATTGGACAGGTGACTGGTAGGACTCCACTCCGGCTAAGTGGCGCGCCAAGGGAAGCAGTGGTGTGGTCGCAGGAGCTTCTATAAGTCACTTCTGGTTGCAGGCTGGACCGGTTCTGCGCAGTCTATGGAGAATGGCTCTCCTGGGCAGCTCTGAACTCGGATTGATACGGGACCACCTCGCCTACGAAGCAGCTTAAAGATCTTTCCGGCAATATAGGATAGGCCACCAGAAAACACGAGATGTAGCTGTGGAAGCCTCTGCAATCGCATGGTACTCTGCTACTATAGATACCCTGCCCAGGGGTATAGAAGCCACAAGGAATACTCCCCAGCCTGGGGGCATCTGGCGAAGAGACACACCCCAGTTTGGGGGCATCAGTGGCGAGAAGAGGCGTCCCGTATCGGGGGATATACGAAGAGAAAGACACCCCAGTCCGGGGCATAAGAGGCAGAAGAATCTACCCCGCCACCGGGGCATAAGAAGGTAGGACAACTCCCCCCATGGGGACACGTGTGATAGAGAATCTACCCCCGGCTTAGGGGTACTTGAAGAAGAAGCATACCCCGCCACGGGGAATAAAAAGAAGAAATATGCCCCGCCATGGGGCATAGGAGGCAAGGAAAAGATACACCCCGATCCGGGGGCGCATGAGCGAAGAGATATACACCCCGCCATGGGGGGGATTGAAACTATAAAAATACGCCCCGGTACAGGGGCATTTGAAGAGGTCACGCCCCGGTGTAGGGGGGCATACGAAGAGAAGTTTGCCCCGGCACAGGGGTATTTGAAGAAGAGACGTACCCCGCCAGGGGGAAAAGAAGAAAAGTCCATGAAGCCGTAAAAAAAAAATATAATACACCCCGGCTTGGGGGCATTTGAAGAAGAGAATCCACCCCGGCCTAGGGGCATAAGAAGCGGAAGATACACCCCGCCATGGGGACGTAAGAAGACAAAGCCACACCCTGCTCTGAGGGCATTTGAAGAAGAGACACACACCCCGCCATGGGGGCATAGAAGCCGTGAAGAACACATCCCGGCTTAGGCATATCTGCAGAAGCTACATCCCGCCGCGGGAACATGAGAAAGAGAAGGATACACACCTCACTTTGGGGGCACAGGAGTGAAGAGGCATATACCCCAGCCTAGGGGTACAAGAAGCAAAAGACGCATCCCGTCATGGGGGACATAAGAAGCAAATACTCTACCCTCCTATAGGGGCACATGAAACAAAAGAATACAACACGGCTTTCGGGGGATATGAAGAGAAGTATACCCCACTCTGGGGTAAAAGAATCAGAAGAATCTACCCCGACCTGGGGGCATAGCAAGCAGCGGAGTAACACCCTGATTTGGGGGCACGTGAAGAGAAATATCCCATCGTAGGGGCCTGTAAAAGAAAAGAGAGCAAAAGTACACCCCCGCTCTGGGGGCATATGAAGAAGAAGCATACCCCTCTGCGGGGGGGCATAGAAGCCGTGAAGAGCACACCCTGGCTTAGGGGCATTTTGAAGAAGCATACCTCGCCTGGGGCATAGAAGCCGTGAAGGGAAATATACCCCTGCCCTGGGGGGGCATATGGAGCTGAGAATTACACCCCACCACGGGGGCATAAGAAGCAGAAGAACGCACCCTGGATCAGGGGCATTTGAAGAAGAGCATACCCCCACTTTAGGGGCATATGAGACAAAGCCACGCCCCGGCTCACGGGCATATGAAGAGAAGCCCACCCCGGCTTAGGGGTATTCGAAGAAGCACACCCCCCACGGGGGCACAAAAGCCATGAAGAATACACCCCGCCTGAGGGCATAGGAACAAAGAGACATACCCTCCTGACCTAGGAGAGCAGATAAAGGAGAGCCACACCCCGGTCTGGGGGCACATTAAGAGAAGCATGCCCCAGTCCAGGGGTGTTGATGAGAAAAGAAGAGAAGAGAGAAAGAGAAAGAAGAGTCACGAGGCAGACGTGGTCTTCGTACCCGCCTTTTCACACGAAGGAAGAAGAGACAAAAGGAAAGAAGCTCCTTAGGTAGACCTGGTCTTTCACCTTCGGCCCTTGGCCGTCCACCCAATAAACCTCTCACACGGTCGGCGTCACGACCTTTCGTCCGAACCAAGGGCATTCCACCAACGGGGCGTTAAATCGACTACCATTTCCGCCAACAGGGCATTAAACTGACTAGCATTCCGCCAACGGGACGTTAAACCGACTAGCATTCCGCCAACGGGGCGTTAAACTGACTACCATTTCCGCCAATGGGGCGTTAAACCAACTAGCATTCCACCAACGGGGCATTAAACCGACTAGCTTTTCGCCAACGGGGCGTTAAACTGACTAGCATTCTGCCAATGGGGCATTAAACTGACTAGCATTTCAGCCATCAGGGTGTTACACCGACAAGACATTCAGCCATCGGGACTTTAAGCCAACAAGACACTCCGCCATCGGGGCGTTACACCGACAAGACATTCAGCCATCGGGGCTTCAAGCCAACAAGACACTCAGCCATCGGGGCTTCAAGCCGACAAGATGTTCAGCCATCGGGGCTTCAAGCCGATAGATGTTCAGCCATCGGGGTGTGAAATCGAAAGATGTTCAGCCATCGGGATGTTAAACCGAAAGATGTTCAGCCATCGGGGCTACAACCGATAAATATTCAGCCATCGGGGCTTCAAGCCGGTAGATGTTCAGCCATCGGGGCTTCAAGCCGGTAGATGTTCAGCCATCGGGGCTTCAACCGAAAGATGTTCAGCCATCGGAGCTTCGAGCCGATAGATACTCCGTCGACGGAGCGTTAAACTGACTAGCATTCTGCCAACGAGGGGTTAAAACGACTCCCTCAGTTGAGTATCCATTTCATTTTATCGGCATCTTTCCTGTTCCCATTCTCAGCAGGACTGTAGCATCCCACGCCTGTGTCCATCAATACTCTCCCAACAAATATATTATCAATGTCAGACTTAGTACAGGTTCAGAAATATGAATGACAAGTAAAAAGGATAATAAATTAAGAGGCAAGAAACATTTTAGTCAATCTTGGGGACCTTGTTGCCGAACAACTATACTATTTAGGTTTGAAATAGTGCACTTGCCGCCAAGCCTCTCAGTCTTCCCCACATCAACATGAAGTGTGGGCTGTGTCACAGTGGAGTTCTGTAAACTCAAAAAAACCTTGACCACTACAAAGAACCGACTCTCAACACATTGACATAACTGATTTCTGCTTCAGTCTCCCAGTTGACACTTCTGCTGTGGTCTAATTATCTTCATCAAACAACTGGCTTATAATTAATAGTTTCATCACCCCCTATTTGCAGGGGTTAGGCTTTAGAAAATTAGAACCTTATGGTGATTTGTTCGATTATGAAACATTTATGTTGCCTCCCAATTCTGCATGACATTAAACATACTAAAGTACTGATACAATGCTGCAGAATATCACTTGGGAAGTTGCCCTATTAATTGTGAAAGCCTCTAGTTAGTAATATCTCCTTATCAGATGCTGTAGTTGGAGAGAGCTGCTCGTCAAATTGCCCACAGTGATTGAGTGTTTCCAAAAAATACTTGGCTAACTTCATCAAACAAGAACTAATGCTGATAGTTGCAAGTCTGATGCCCACACTACCTACCTATACTTCGCCTAATTTCATCAAACAAAAACTAATGCTGATAGTTATGTCTGATGCCCACACTACCTACCTACACTTGCCATGACATGTTCTAAGCTCAGGCAAGAATGACTCCTTTTGATCAGGTTAGTAAGGATCATAAAAGGCATTTGTTTTGTGAGACCCTCTTGCAGACTGCTCCAGAGTTTTACTCAGCACATACATACTTCTTTCAGCACAAGAATGAGAAATCCCTATGTTTCCAGCACCATTTCTTGAGTGTCTTTAGGAGTCTATTTACAGAAATACACTGAAAATTCAGTGTGATATGTCCATTGTCCTGGCCGGCTATAATAGATATAATATAGTTTGTCACCAGACACAAATTATATTTTCTGGCTAAGACAAATACTAAAAAAGGGAGATAAAAGATCGATCACCAAGGCACACTTGTGCAGATTTTTGTGCCTCTTATCCTTCTATTTTCCTGTTTGGATTGACTTCTTTTTCCAAAACCCCAGTAATGGAAATCTCAACCAGTGGTCCCACCTAGTTCCCTAGCAGTGTGTGATGTAGCCCCATAACTTCTCCATTAACAAAACCCAACTCTGATGTCAAGCTAATGATTATATTAAACAGTGTCATTGGGCAATATTCCAGAGTACTAGAGAGATTATTATTTAATGTGGCAATTAGCCACAGTCATATAAGGTTTTAAACAAAAAACCCACCTGTCTAGTGGCCAACATAAAATCGTAAATGGGTGCCTTCATTAAGGCATAAAAAATCATAATTGACCATATCCCAATATCCTGGCAAATACATACACAACCGGAGGAGAGGTGAGTTGGCATTGACAAAAATCTCAGCTTCTCTGCAGGCTTCTTCTCAGAATAAGGCAAATATTCCTGCCAAATGCCTTGGGAGTTTAATCCATTTAGACGAAGTCCGGCATTGATACCATTATATTGTCAGCAACTTCAAGCCAGAAGTTCGAGCCATCTTTGGGCAGTTCAGGAAGTATTCAACTTTTAAGGAGTTATGTGAAATTTAAAGACCATTTTATCCTTTCACAGAGAAAACTTTGTAATTGTCATCTATAAATGTTAGAGACCATCCTTTAATTTTCTAGACCTTTTAATATCACTTAATGACCTCCATAAAATCATTTATCTTTACATTAGGAACATTATGAATTTTTATTAAAGACACATGCAGATAATGGGCAATTTGCCTTTTTACACTGCAGACCACACGATAGTCAATTCACTTGGTTTTTCCCCTATTTTTTGCACATGGTAAGCCCCACTGTCTTGTAAACGATTTTTAAGATCAGAAACCATATAAAAACTTCTCAAGGGTGAACAGAAGTTTCTCCACATGCAGAACTTCATCACAAGTGATATAAGGATAGCACCCATGCCTTGCATTTCAAAAACTTAAAAAGAAACAAGGGGCACAAACATGATTTGATCTTTCCAACAAATTCTTGTATTCCTTTACCACTATCTGATCTTTAGAAGTGGTGTCTCTTTGCCATAATGCTCAAGAGTCCCAAAGTATCACTCTTAAGTTCAATTATCCCAGAACCAGAAGGACATAGTCACATAGCTTATCATTTCCTTTTAAAACTTTGTTATTCTCCAGCACCTCCCCCAAGGAGCTTCATCACACCTCAATTAAACTGAAGTAAATCAAGAAACAAACAGTTTTGAACCAAGCATTTACATCCTCATGAAGTACCATAAAGATCGAAATTTCTTAACTTGACTTCTTCTTTATTACAACATGACAGGAATTATATCAGGAATTCAGGAGGGAGAAAAACAGAAGACTTTACCACCAGCATTTTAGTTAATTGGATCTGGGCATAAATGGCTGGAAATGCAGCTTGCAAAACTAGCCAAGTGATCAAAAAAAGAAACTTCTAGAGACAGAGAGTAAAAGACATGATCCACTGAAGCATGGTAATTCTACCTAGTAGATTCTTTTCATTGCTCACATGGAGGACAGTCCAACAGTAATCACAAGACAGATGCTTCTGCAGACCAGCTGACAGGGTGCCAAGGTATGATATCCAAAATAGGTTACAATCCATGATTGGCTTTCCTAGCTCAACATTCTTTGGTCTTAGCTTCTCCAGTTTCAATAATCAAAACAAATATAACCTTTAATATTGATAACATTACTTAATAGATTAACAGCCAAGAGAAGAAAAATATTCAAAGGCTTTGCCAATGAACATAATATTTTCCAATGAAATTTTCCATTCTTTTTGAAAGTGGGTAGTATCACTATTGTATTAAATGAAAAAAGGGATGTACAAGTATAATCAATAAGCTCTCAAAAAATCTCTGTACAAAAGGTCACACCAAGACAATGTGACACTCACTAACCCCCCAGCAAAACAAAAAGTTGGGAGTTGAGGGAATTCACATTAGAAAGCAACTCCGCCCATTCCCTCACTCTATCACAAATGAAAGATATAATAGACTCCTCGGCTCTAGCCACCCTCCTAAAAATCCTATTGTTTCGTTCTCCCCATAGAGACCAAAGGATGGCATGTAAGATCAGCCACCACACTATGCTATCTCCTCTATTAGGCCATCTTCTGCCCCAAAGTTGAATGATGTGAAGCACCTCTCACTGCCGACCAATGGCGCAGCGGGTTCTGATAGCAAGCCCCTCCCACACCGTCTGTGAGTAGGAACAACCTACAAACATGTGGTCTAGTGACTCATCTCCCTATCCACATAAACAGCAAGTCCGCAAGATATCCAGAATGAACTGGAGAAGCTTGTCTTGGGTAAGTAACCTCCCATGAGAGATCCTCCAAGTGAGAATCTTCAGCTTCAGTGGGCTCCTCGGTCTCCAAACCTGAGGGGCGAAACTGTAACGCACCCCACTGTCCGAGATAATGGTGTAGGCCGACCTAACTGAGAAGGTCCTCTCCTTCCCCCATCTTCAAGTCCACGCATCCTCCCTATCGGGGTTTGGGATGTAGTCGAGGAGGAGTAAGAGGGCCTGGGGCCCTAGAGCTGCTCCATCTTGATGATTGTAACGTCCCTCCTAAAGGTCAGCGCCCAGGTGCCTCCTGACAACTCGAAGCCAAAAACCCTAGAGACTGACCACATGGGGTCAACCAAGACAGTGTAGAGGCTCGGGAAAGAAAGCTCTAAAGTGAAGTTGCCACGCCATCTGTCCTTCCAAAAAAGGCACTAATCGCCTTTCCCAAGTCAGACCCGCACGCCTGAGAAGATAACATCCTTGTAAGTCAAAATGCCACACCAAAGGGGCGAGGTCTGGTACTAGAGCTGGTGAAGCCAAATGCCAAACTCTCCTCCTGTCATAATATCTCTGCCTGATAACCTGTGCCCACAACCCATCATCTCATGTCTTCAACTTCCACATCCACTTGCACAAGAGAGCCAGATTCAAATCTCTAATTTCCTTGATCCCTAGACCCCACAATTCCTTGTTAACTGACACCCTTCCCCCATTTGATATCATACCAACTCCTGCATTTTCTCCCACTCTCATGCCAAAAGAATCTCTTCTGAATAGACTCAATCTTCTTCACCGCAGACTTCAGGGCCCGGAACACAGAAAGAAAATAGATAGGTAAGCTATCCAAGACTGATCTGCATAGCAATAATCTACCCCCATAGCAGTCTAGCCTTCCAACTAGCCATCCTAGACTCATGTCTCTGAATAATAGGAAGTCAATCTGCACACCGAAGAGCACCTCGAGTAAGAGGGAGTCCCAAATAAGAGATAGGGAAAGCCCCTAACTGATTAACCCAAAAATTAAGCGCCCTCTGGAGCGGGATTTCTTCCATCTAAACCCCAATCAGCATCAGCTTGTTGAAGTTAACTTTCATATCAATGATCTCTTCTAGCAGCTCCAAGAAATATCTAGCCATGTAAAACTGATGCTCATCCTCTACTAGGAACAAGATAGTATTATCAGCATACTGCAAATGAGTGACAGAAGGCCCTCCTCTCCCAATCCGGAATCCCTTGATCAGACCCGAGTCCTCTGCTCTCAACTACACCCTACTAAAAACATGAGTCACAAGCACAAAGAAGAGAGGTGATATAGGATCTCCCTGCCGGAGCTCCCTCCCACTGTGGAAGTAAGAAGTCAGCTTCCCATTGACTAGGACAACAAAGGAAGCAGAGAAAATACAAGCCCGGACCCAGCCAATCCATTTCTCCCCATAACCCATCTTCTCTAACACTTCAAATAAGCATAACCAATTTACCCTATCATAAGCTTTCTCAAAATCTAGCTTCAGGACCACCACTTTCTTCCTTTGAGTCAGAGTTGTATGAAGTGATTAAAAATTCAGGTGCCATGGAATCTGATACCAAATGATACCACTTGATGAATACAAATGCATAGATGGCACTAAGGAGAGTAGTAGGGCAGATACCACTGGTAGAAGGTGTTGGGACAAGAAGGCTGATACTAATGGTTGACACCAGAAGGCTTATACCACTTGATGATGATTGAAGCATTCAAGAGATACCACTTGTTGCCGGATAATATCACTGATTGGGGGTAAATGATGAAGCAAACTTTGACATCCAGAGGATGAGTCCAATTAATGCCAAATACACTTAAGCATTCCATGGTAGAGCTGGCAGCAAGGAGCTTAACAATGCAGAGTGCAGAATTTTTGGGAAGCAGTAGGGAGACCAATTGTCTTTTTGACAAAAGCCAAGGCCACCTAGACAACTATCTAGACAAAAGGATCAACCCTTGGGGTCGATGGCTGAACAGCAGGGTCTTAGACAGACCTAGACCCGGAGAGGGTTGACTCTGGGAGTCGACACTGCCAGTGCAGGAGCAAACTTGGCCAGAAAATTGATGCCACTTGTGTGGATTGGAGATTTGTCAGATACTAAATGGCAATAAACAAGCATACCTTAGTCGGGAATCATTTTAAATGGAAGAGAATCAAATGACAGCAAGGGATAGCAGAATTATGACATTACAGAAGAGACAAGTCCAAGACTTGTTAGGATGGGAGTTTTTCAGCCTGAAACATTGCTCATAAGTGTAGAGTTATAGATTTTTTAGAATCTTTAGTTATAGAACTCCAATGATAAAGCCCTTATCTTTCTGAATGGTTTAAGGGTAATGAATTCTGAGTTCTTCAATCATGAATGTTGAACATTTTTGCATTCAAAATTAATAGAAGTAAATCAATATTACATATTAAAGACCAGGTTAACCTCCTTTTATCCTACTCGTTCAATTTTATTAGCCCCTTTGAAAGAAACTACAATTAGTATTGAGGTTAAACACCTTGAAGTTTCTGATTTTATCCATGGGGTGCTACCATTTTCAGCCACTTGTTTTTCGAATGATTTCTTGTTTTCCATTTTGCATTAGCATTCAGGTGTGGCATGCACCTTTTTACGTGAGGATGCACGTTGATCAGACGCTAGCATCCCCAGTCACTAAGTGTAGCTCACCATTCTACTTTAATTAGGACAGAGGTAGCAAGGCACTTCATGATGTTGTCCACTCCACTTCATTGATGAAGGGACTCGATTTCTCGATGAAACGATTGCCATTTCTCTGTCATAGAGCACTGAGCTTAGTACAAACATTTTTACGTGAGTATATACATCTATCAGACGCCAATATCCCTAGTTACTCAGTGTGACTGAAGTTCATTGCTATCATTAAGAGTAGCCCCTTTTTAAAATTGTTCAGATCCGACAAATGTTTAAAAATAATACAAGAATGAAGTTCCTCAAACAAAGATGTCTTTGTACTTAAAATAAACTTTGAGATGTAAGAAGGCATAACATGTTAAAACATGAAACAATAGTTTAAGTCCATTAAGTCTGAATACAGTCATTTTCAAGATCATTAATCTTAAAAGCTCAAGAAATCATTAAATTTAAACCAATAGTTTTAATGTTCAGGATAGTCATAGAACTCCATAAAAGAAGATTCCTTTTTAAGGTTTACTCTGATAAATGAACTCAGCAACAAATAGAACTTCTCCCAAGAGATTAAGACGTTCAAGGAATCAAGGATCAGATAGTTGAGCATGCAAAAGATGACAAATTTCAGACAAACCTGGAAGGTTCAGAGATATCAAAACATTTCAGGCCCAAGATGAAACACAGCAAATCATCATCATGATGTAGTGGCCTGGTTTATGCAGATAATGCAGTTGAGTAGAGAGTGAGAATGGATAGTGAACTCTCCCCCTGAGGATGTGCAGCTCAGACTAGAATAAGTGAAGAGGACTAGCAGCTATATAGGAGTGTCGAAGCAGGCATCTATCTCATGGTATCGACGCACTGAGCTCAAACAGAGAGCAATTTGTAAAAAGGATCGCCAAGGCGTCGACCTGAGTTGGTCTAAGGTCAACCTGATCAACAGCAAGAAGAATTTCAATAGAGTTTGAAGTTTTGATAGCATAGATTCCCAAAGCATTCAGCAAACACAACTTTTTTATAAAAAAAAACGTCATTAGATGTGAAATGCACCACAACAAGCATGAATAATTTGTCAAAATAGATTGACTTCCCCTTGAGAGTATGCAATTACAGGTGACATCAGGATGAAATTTAGAACTGACAGTGCGTAGACATGTGAGCTTGAATTCTACGGTGACTCCCCCTCAACTTGTACATGAATTTCAAGATGCCTTAGTAAGGCTAACCATAGGGGTGTGTAGCCTATGACCTGTGTAAGCAATGGACCCATGGTACTGGGCGGAGGTACATCCTTACGCATAGTGAATATTTTTAGTTGGACTTAATCCTCCAGCCGTGCTCTCTCCCAGTGGTCTGCTATCGGTGTGACCAGCCCGGTCACGTTGTGCGAGATTGTCCTCTGAGGCCTCGGTGCTGACAATTCCTCAATCAGGATTGACCTCGAGTTGGAGACTGCGGTGGCTGATGCCAGGCGAGATAGTGCATCTGCTTGGGTGTTTTCCTCCCGTGGGATGTGGACCACCTCGAAGCGGGAGAATTCTCTTGCTGCGGCCCGGGCCTGTTCTAAGTACTTGATCATAGACGGCTCGTGTGCCTCGAATTCTCCCTTCACTTGGTTGGCGATGAGCATGGAGTCACTGTACGCGCGCACGCTGGTCGCCCCCAAGTGTTTCATCATGCGTAGCCCTGAGATCATGAGTGCCTCATACTCGGCCATGTTGTTTGTGGTTGGAAAGTTAAACCGTAAGGTGTACTGAAGCTCGAGCCCTTCTGGTGAGAGCAGGACCAACCCTGCTCCGCTCCCCACGGTACAAGACAATCTTTCGACATACAATTCCCATGTGAGCCCAGAGGATCGCTCGGGCGAGTCCTCGGCGGGTATGGTGCACTCAGCCACAAAGTTGGCGAGAGCCTGAGCCATGATAGCGGTCCTCAGACAGAATTTGATATCGAACTCCCCCAACTCGACAGCCCATTTGATCAACCTTCCCGAGGCATCGGGGTTCTGGAGGATTTGTTAGAGTGGTTGATCGGTGAGGACAACGATGGGGTGAGTCAAGAAATACGGTCGCAGCTTGCGAGCACCTGTAACAAGTGCAAGGGCGAACCTTTCAATTCGTGAGTACCGAAATTCTGGGCCCTGCAGTGCTCGGCTGACGTAGTAGACGGACCTCATAACCCCCGCCTCTTCCCACGTGAGGACGGCACTCGTCGTGCTCAACGTCACGAATAGATACAGGAGTAATTCTTCTCCCCTTTGAGGCTTGGCGAGGACGGGGGGGCCGCCCAGGGAAAGTGCCCTGGTGGACGGCCAACTTTGTGGCCGCCAATTTCTGGTGGATGGCTTGCTATGTGGTTACCTAGTCCAGTGAGCCTCAGACAACCCCGTTGATCTAGTTCTATGGTTTCGGGTGTCCATATAGTGTGTGGTTCCGTAGAGGGCATGCCCTCATGATTCTGTGTACTCGTGTAGATTCCGTATGTCCGCAGAGGGTCATTCCAGCATGACTTGTGTACCAACGGAGGGTCATTCCTGCATGGCTTATGTAACCGTGGAGCGTTATTTCCACATGAGTTTAGTAAGCCAACAATCACCGGTTTCTGATGTCTGACCTAGGATAATTTAACGGCATAGAGCCATGTCATACCGTAGTCTTGGTGTGCATGATCGATGGTTTCCGTGTGACTACATCGGGTAGAGTTCATTCGGAGTAGTACCTCACTAGTTTAGCTTATTGTGTGTCTTGCGGACACTAGCCATGTGGCTGAGAGTGGTAGCTTGTTGAGTGCAGACACTTTCCGACTGCGAGGTCAACAACTTTCCCATGACAGTGTAGGCTGGTTACTATGGGACCCCTCTTCTACTGCATCCTGCGTTTGAGTTTTGGGAAAATACCAGATATAGGACCTTGACAAAGGGGCAGTCTATCTATTCATGCACACGCGGTTGGGGGCTTCAGACACGTACTGATGAGTATGACCAAAACTAGTCCTAGTATTGTCATGTCTCTGCCACACTCCTTGACAAGAGGTCAATAGGCTAAGACTCTTGTCTTTTTGCTACATTCCTTGAGGGAGGTGGGTAGGCATGAGTTAGGTGGTACGGTATAAGACGTCAGTTGATGGATCCGGCCGAATTCCTCTGTTGCACTCCATGAGGGAGTTGGACTAGGCAAGGGAGAGTAGGTGCAGTGTAAGACGTCAGTGGATGCATCCAGCCAGTACAAGCATGTGGGTTCTCCGGTCACCCATGGTTTTAGTGTTTCTCGACAGCAAGGTCATGGTTCTCCCGAGAGTGAAGGTAGTACTTCTTGACTGGGTGACATTAATTGTGGTTTCCAATAGCTGGTTGAGGTCCTACCGATAGAGAAGTCGAATCACCTTGATTAGCATGCTCGTGTGTTTTGTGGGTCTACGTGACCCCATGTGTTCTGGGCTTTCCTGTTTCGCTAAATCGAGTCACCGTGGATGGGTATGAGTGCAGAGGGCTGTCCTCGCACGCTGTTAGCTTTTTCAGGAAATAGTTTTTGTGTGGGCCATGCATATGGCCTATGAACTGTGAGTTCAGTCACCTAGCCTGGGGCTGGGGGTTTCTCGAATTTCTCTTAGAGAGGGAATTAACTCAGTGGTTGCGAGCTATTTTGAGGAATCTTGTGGACCATGGTTTCTGACCCTAGGAATAGGAAAAGTTAATGGCATGATGCCGCAATTGTATGATGGTCTTCTCCTGAGTCTCGTGACTCAAGGATCATTGGGTTAGTAGGTCTACCTAGCTATCTAGAGTCTGGTGGCCCCTCACCACCCGGTACTCCGTGTTACTCGTGAAGGGTGCGTGCGTGACCTTCAGTGCTTTCGTGTTTCCTCTCTACGGAAAGTGTTCATATTCAGCGACCCCCCACTAGTCATAACTTGCCTGGGCACATGTGTGCCTACCTACCACGGACTAGGTGGAGAGCTACACCGAGGAGTGATGATTTTTAGGCTGGCTAGTCGTAAGGCCTCCCACTGTGTCAGCCTGAGTTTAGGCTAGGAGAAAAACCAGCTAGAGGGCCTGACGTAACGCAGTCAGCCAGTGTGTGCACACGTGGTCGGGGAGTTCAGACACGTGCTAATGAGCACGGCCCCGACTAGTCCATTGTATGAGTTCTATGGTTACTGGTACGGTGTCCCAGTTAAAGCCTGGGGCGAGTAGGGAGATGCCTGAGGCACGGACTAAGTTATCTGTGAATGCATCTGGCCTTGCTTCTGGTGGGCATGTACTCCCATCACGCGATACATGACTAGAGGTTTGGTTTCACGTCTACGTGACGCGATTCGTCAGGTGCTCCTCGTGCTTTCCTGTTGTCGAGGTCTAGGGTTTCTGGTAGAGTTACCGAGGTTTCACCCATAGACAATGATGGAACATCGGAGCAAGGTCATTACTTTTTGAATTTGTGTGTTGGCATTAAGTCATTTGGGTCACTTTGTAACACTAGTTATAAGCCATTAGGCTAAGTTCATTAAAAGAGTCCATTAGGAGGTTTATGTTCATATTGGGCCTTAAGGTCACTTAAAGCCCAATTGGGCCTCTCTCCCTCATGGTCTTCCTAGCTTGGAAGGCCCAATAGGATGGTCAAAGGTTCATGGGCCCAATAGGTTGGTCTTTGGTCCAAGGTAGAACTTGGACCAAGTTGCCATCTTGGACCAAGAGAGGGGGCGCCCCCTTCTTTGTCCCCGTGTGGGGAATTGAATATTCCATCCCCATTATGCCCTCCCCTCTCCCGTTGGCCTAAGGATATTTTATGTCATTTGTCTTTGATCTAGGGTTTAATATAAAATATATTGTAACCTTTTATTTCATAGAATTAATAGAAGAAAAAAGTATTTTGTGCAAGTGTCCAAGGGCGCCCCTCCTCCCTCTCTCTCTTCTTCTTGCAGTTGTGAGAGTTGCAGCAGATCTGAGTGTGATGCCCTAAATCTTAGAGAGATTCCAAGTTCTATCTCTTCCTCTGGATACCAGGTTCGATCACCGCCGCCGCCGCCATCCGTGACGCCAAGGAGTCGCTATAGCCCATTCTCCAACTTGCTGTCATGAGTCACGAATTTCAGAACAGAAGGTTCACGATCAGGTTGGTTCTCCTCATCCAGCCATCTGATCGACCTCAAATTTTGAGGGCCTCTTCCCCACGTCCTCCCCCATCTCCAGATAAAATTTTATGCCGATCCGCCGCCGTTTACCCCTCCGTCTACCGCCATCTCTTCGCCCTTCATAGTCTACATGTGTGCAGATTTGTGAGACAGCCACCTGATCCACGAATTTTCCACCCCCCAAACTATCTCTGATTGTCACCAAATTTGGTGTGCTTGATCACTACGTTCCCCTCTCTCACCCAAATTAATCCCTTCACCCAGATCTACCCTTTGACCCCCGATCAAATCCCTTCTTTAGGCAGATCCCAGTCTACCCTGCACCCCTGCCAGGACGTGACACCCTGTTGCAGAGTTTTTCTTGGAAGATCAAGCCGTTGGATGGTCGTGGATTTCACATATGTCATAGCTCTTCGAGTCCTCTTCGCAATGGTGCCAGGCTCGCTCCGTTCCGACGCCGGATCTGGGCACAGGAGCCGATTTCGTCGGGTCGCGCAGGTCTGTCCCGAGATAGGTCTACGGGACAGTGTTGGGAGTTAAATCCCAATAAATATCCCGGCTTCGATCTAGCGACCGCCGCTCCTGGGAATCAACCAGGGACACTCCAGCAACGTCCCAGTCAGCCGCCGCAGGCAGGAGACGTCCGGACGCCGTCGTCCCAGCAGCCGCACAAGCTTGCTGTCCTGCGGGCCCGGGCAGAACCGAATCGAACCGGCAGTCCGCCTCCGCTTGAGCACCTCATGGACATGCTTCCCGTCAACCCAAGACCGGCGCTCCCGGATGGCTGTTGTCGTCTTTTACCTCCCTGTGTAGAGTGGGCTATAATTTTGTTGCTGTAATTATTCACATTTACTGTACCGAGAGTTACGGTTTTTGGTCGGGAAGGTCTTCCTCACGCCCCGAGCGTGGAGGTACGTTTCCGCTCGTCTCTCGTAGCTTTGCTCATTCCGTACATGTTTGAACACCGCGCTTGCATGAGTTAGGGCTTCTTGCCCGTTCAAATAACATCACCGCTGTGAGAGTGAGTGCGTGACCCGTCCTGTGACTTGATCCGAGTACGTGAAAGTATTGACCACCCGAGACTTAGTGCCAGTTTCTTAACCGCGTAGATCGACACGTTTTCCTCGCTAGGGATGATTGTGAGCTCGTACTTCTTGTTGGGGGTATATTCGCCTCTTTTGGAACTCTTTAGGCCCCGAGTTGTTCGTGTCATTGCTGGTTGCGTTATCAAATTAGTCGCGTCGTCGCCTAGAGTCCCGGATTTGCATCAAATCGCTGTCGAGTCGCATCCCATCCCGCGTCATAAAGACTGCTCTCAGAAGATGAAGCAGATGTGGGTCACCAAGCAGGAGGCCCACACTCTCAAACGAGTAAGCTCGACCAAGCTCCGGAATGGCAACAAGACCTTTCTTCGTCATCTCGGGACGTCAAGCCCTTGTGCCCCCGAGGACAAAAGAGAAAAGGGGTCTATTGAAAGTTTAATTTTATTCAAGTCTCGGAGTTAGTTTGAGCGAAACAAATTACATGTGATGAGGCCTCGACACTCGAGATGTCTCAGTCTTTGATAGGTTGGGGGCATCGGCCCCCTCGAGGGTCCAACCATCAAGAACCATGTAGTCTGAGGCGTGAGGCGGTCGAGGCGACTAGGGGGTCGCCTCATGCCTCAAACGCCTAGGTGATGGCCTAGGCATTTGAGGCGTTAGAGGCGAGATTTATACGATTTATAGATTAAAACGGATATCAACAGTGTCTCATCTGATAACATTTCACATGAATATTTACATTCGTGTATTGCCGCCGTGTTACCCAACCCAGTCGCCGGATTGCATATATGCGTCTATATATATATGGCTGTGCATACATCGGTATTTGGTTGCTGGCCTATTTCCGTTTGACAATGCAGCCGGACCCCACCATATATGGTTAAATAAACACATGTGGATGCATCGGTTAGATAGACGTGTGGGTGCATCAATCAGATAACCATGCATGGGTGCATAAGACCCTTCGTAGCCACCAGCCATTTCGTTGTGCATAAGAATAAACATATAAGGTGCATAAAACCCATCTCAACCAACCCATGTGATATTATATACGTGAATAAATCCTTTCACCTTAAACCCACCCCTACCACATGCGTATGAATAAGCCTGCAGGTATATATATAAATGAGCATGAAGGATGCATGAAACCCACGTATCCATGCATAATCAGGCCACCAGATTTCCCAACACTCATCAGCCGCCAGTTCATTTACATAATCATGCATGCATATATACATAAACAAACACGTGCATGTGTATAGGTAAGCCATTTAGACCTCCATCCCAGCCGCCGGATCATATGCAAAGCATGTTCTCATACATTTATTCATGTGCTTTTGGCCGCCGGATCACTCAACCGCATTGGCCGCCGGTTCATGCTTCCATCCATGCAGCACTTCTTATTCCCTTGTCGGCTGTAGATTAAACTTTACTTCCCTGTTCTGCCTGCCATCTCATCCCCCTCACTGTTCCACTAATTGCTGAGCCATTTCCAGCCCCATGAGATATGAATAAGGTATATTAACAGGATTTTTACCCCTGCATCATGATTTATCCCCCGAATTTTTTCGATTATTTCGTCGAGTCATGGAGATCCATCGTTTACTATGGCGTGCTCTCCGATGACATGACCACGGGAAAAGTGAATAGGGCCGCCTCAATGGCGAACAATGGCCCGCCACTTCTTGGCCATCTCAACCCTCGGGCTTTGATATGCCCATTTGTTACGGACCCCGTCTTAGTGCTCCGTGGACGGGTTTCCTATACATCCCTTGGCATATCCCGAGATAAGGAGAGATGCTATCGAAATTAATTCAAGAGGTCTTGTTTTAATATTGCATCGTACTTTTTAAATACCCCATTGAGTCATGAGGATCCGCCATCTATTATGGCACGTTCTCCGATGGCCTTATTAGGGGTGTAATGAATAAATCGCCTCGAAGGTGAATAGTGCCCCATTGCTCTCGCCCTTGTGGCTTTCGGGCTTTGGCGTGCCCATGTATTACAGACCACGTCTCGGTTCTTCATAGATGGGTATCCTATACATCTCCTGAAATATCTAGAGATAAGGGGAGATGCCGCCAGAATTAAATCGGGAGGTGGCATTATGTCATGCCTTTCCTGATATTCCAATCATTCCACTAGATCATGGAGCTCCGTAAAATATCATAGCATGAGCTTCAATGACATCAATGGAGAAATGAACTTTAATCGCCCCTAAGGCAAATAGTGCCCCTAACATTTTATGTCCCATGGCCTACGGTCGTGCTAACTCCCCTAGGAGCTCTTGTGCATACCTTGTGGCGCCAATGGGTCAAGAATAATTAGTAAAACTCACCTGGGCTATCATCTTTGATATTTCCATCTGTTTCGGAACATCTCGGCACTCCGTGGATGGATCTCCTATATGTAGTACCCCGAAAAAAATAAGTGGGGTAAAAATAATTTTTTTCTAAATGAATAAATTCTCTAAATAAAATAGGCAAAAGGCCCACACGAATGAAGGACTAATAAAGCCCAACAATAAAGGCCTCTTGGTCTTACGTATAGCAAATGGGCCTTATAGTTTGGGCCTGTATATATTTATGAAGGGATTGCTGTTATCTTAAAACCCTGTCTCCGTCCAACACATGCATGGGCGATTAGGGTTTGATTGAAATAGGGAAAAATAGTCGTCGCTAAGGAAGGGAAAGGGAATTGCATGGGAAGTGGAACCCACTAGGATTAATACATGGGGAATTTAAATCCCATTAGGTCTCCGTACACAAAGTAGGATTTCTACTCTATAAATAAGCCTTGATCGATCGATAGAAGCCTATTGATTCTACCAATCATGCTACTACTGCGTTCGACGATGTCCTCTGCGTGCTGCTACGGTCGTTGCCACCGTTGCTGCCGTAGTCGTTCTTCTTGCCGTCGTTGCATCGTGGGGCTACGACAACCGTGCTCATAGCCTTTTGCATCCTTCATTTGTTCGCTACAAATGTTGTAGTCATCTCCTTCCTCTTACTGCTATAATTACCGTGAGATACCACAGTTGTTGTTGTAGGCGTCTTCATCACTGATTGGTGCACTGTCGTTGCACTAATTGTCATCTTCTTCCTACTGTTCCTGTTGTTGTTAATTCTCTTCTCTGCATCATCTTTCCTGTGGCAATATTACTCTTCCGCCGTTGACTATCATCTGCTACAGACCGTTCTTATATTTTTCTCTTATGTCTTTATACACTACCGCGAACCCACCTTTGGGTCCCTAGTAGTGAAGAATGTCCCAAGAAGTTTGCTGTTCTGAGTTCCTGAAGAAAGCTCAACGCCCCTTCAATGGCACACTATTTTGTGCCCTCCAGCGGCACACCCTTGGTGCCTCCCCAACGGCACACTAGTTTGTGCCCTCTAGCGACACACTCCAAGTGCCCCTCTAACGGCACACTAGTTTGTGCCCTCCAACGGCACACTAGTGGCAGCCCTCCAGTGGCACACCCTTGGTGCCTCCCCAATGGCACACTAGTTTGTGCCCTCCAGCGGCCCACTCCAAATGCCCCTCCAACAGCACACTAGTTTGTGCCCTCCAACGGCACACTAGTGGCAGCCCTCCAGCGGCACACCCTTGGTGCCTCCCCAACAGCACACTAGTTTGTGCCCTCCAGCAGCACACTCCAAGTGCCCCTCCAGCGGCACACTAGCGGCAGCCCTCCGGCGGCACACCCATGGTGCCTCCCCAACGGCACACTAGTTTGTTCCATCCAGCGGCACACTCCAAGTGCCCTCCAATGGCACACTAGTGACAGCCCTTCAGCGGCACACTATTTCAAGCCTTCAACGGCGCACCCAGGGCTACCCTCCCAGTGGCACACCTTCAGGGTTCTCCAACGGCACGCTTGTCAACCCATCCACCGGTGCACTTCAATTTGTCCTTCACCCAGTACAACTGGCAGAAGAGACATGGGGGCCACTGCCTACGGCCCTTGGCGTGCAGCGGGGATAGGACAGGGATAGCTGAGGTGTTGCCTCCTCAAGTAGGCACGCAAGCTACCCTCGCATAGAGACAAGACCGGGGACAGCTCCCATTTAACGCTGACCCGCCATCAACGTTCTCGCCTCCAGGTTATAAAAGCCCCTCCTCACCACGGAGAACAAGAGAGAGAAAAGAGAGCAAGACGAAGGGGATAGACACACACACAGAAGAAGAAGGAGAAACGAAAAGACAGGCAGACAGATACAGAGAAGAGAAGAAGAGAGCTGTAGCTTGTCCACTGTTCGGGGAGTTCCAGGAGCTTGGTGGAGAAGAGGCCAATGAAGAGAGAGTAAGCAAGAAGAGAGGGAGAGGTTTAAGATGTAGTAGGGGGAGAGTGGGAGAAAGGGGAAGGGCCTTCATCCCTCCTTGATCTCCCTTCCCCAGCCCTTCTTTGTTTTCTTCCCATATTTTCTCTTGTTTCTCCTCCATCTTTGTACTGCATTGTATTTGGCCCTCAGCCGTGGTTTCTGCCACTTGATTCTTTATGAATGAAAACATCTTCTTCCTCTGATTGTTCTGTTTAGCCTCCACTATCTAGTGCATGTCGTGGCTTGTCTTCTTTTTTCCTTTGGTTCTCTTACCTACTGGGTTACTTGCTCGCCAGGATGTTACAGAGTCTATCCAATCTCATGGGCGGTGTCTCTGGCATGATGGCATGAGGCTGGTTTCCTTCCAATGGCTTTTGCAGTAGCGTCGTCCTCCGAAGTTTCCACCCTTTTGGGCGCTATCTGCCTCTTCCCTTGAACAGTTTGATCCCATGGTTGCCATTCAACACCCTGAACCCCTCCATTAGCTAGAGTGCTTCCCACTCCGCCCAGATTAACCCCTGACCGGCACACCCTCATAAGCCTTGCCCGGAACCCCTACCAAACCCTCTGGTCCGTGCACACCTAGCCTCCCTAGCCCGGTGCATCCCTTATCCATCCAGTCTGGTGCACCCTTGGACCTCCCTTGCCCGGTGCACCCTCAACCCTGCTCGGTCGGCACACCTTTAACCCCTCCCAGTCGGCACAGCCTTGGCCCTTCTAGCCCGACACACTTTACCCCCAAACCTCTCCAGCCGACACACCTAACCCCTAGCCTGCCCATCTGGCACACCCTTCAACCCGGCACGGCCCTTCACTCCCCCCTGGCTGGTGCACTCTTTAACCCCTCTTGCTCGGCACACTTGTTGCCCTTTCTTACCCGGTGCGCCTTGGCCAGACTTCACACGGCGCACCTGCAACCTTGTTTTAACTGAGCATCTCCCTGCTTGCTATCCATGGATTCTTCGAAGTCTCCTCAAAGGTGTTGTTGCCCCTGGCACGCACCTCGAATTATTGGGTCCTGTCACTCCTTGTGGGCATGTTCCCCTTACACTCCCTTAGCGTCTGGGTCCAGAGGAGATGCTGTCGAGTTTTCACCAGAATTAACATAATAACAATAATAATAAAAGAGGAGCCATAATGCAAAAAAAAGGGGAATAAGAAATAAGCAGAATAAACACCAATGAAGCGGCTTTGCCAAAATAACAAAAGAACCACGGAGATCCCGAATAACTAAACATTCGCATCAATATAACGGGCTACCAAACATAACCACGAACTTGATCTACATGAATAAAAGAAAATCAAATAAAAACCGCACACATGCATTCCATGGATAAAAGAAAATTCCTTGCATGCATTGAATGAATAAAAGAAAATTCCCTCACGTGCATCTCACAGAGAGAGAGAGAGAGAGAGAGAGAGAGAGAGAGAGAGAGAGAGAGAGAGAATTAAAGTATTTCTCAAAGATTGATCTCAGGTCCGGATATCACCAACTAATAATCAAGGATGTGGACATTGATAAGACCGCGTTCAGGAGCAGGTATGGGCACTACGAATTTGTTGTTATGCCTTTTGGACTAACAAATGCCCCTACAGCCTTTATGCAGCTGATGAATAGCATATTCAGGCCTCACCTGGATCAATTTGTAGTGGTCTTCATTGATGACATATTGATTTATTCAAAGACCAAGAAGGAATATGAAGAGCATTTGAGGATTGCATTACAGATATTGAGGACTAATCGACTATATGGCAAGCTCAGTAAATGCGAGTTCTGGATCGAAGAAGTGTCTTTCTTAGGACATGTAATCTCCAAGGATGGAATTTCTATGGATCCGTCAAAGGTAGAAGCTGTGACGAACTGGGAAAGACCGACAAATGCTAGCAAGATCTGTAGTTTCTTAGGTCTAGTAGGCTACTACAAGCGATTCATTAAGGACTTCTCTAAGATCGCCATACTGCTCACTAGGCTAACTCGCAAAGAGATCCATTATGAATGGAACGAGGAATGTGAAAGAAGCTACCAAGCTCTAAAGGATCACTTGACTACTGCCCCAGTCTTGGCTTTACCAATTGAAGGAGAGAAATTTAAGGTATATACCGATGCGTCTGGCATTGGCCTCGGATGTGTATTAATGCAACAAGGGAGAGTTATAACTTACTCTTCCCGATAGTTGAAGAAGCACGAAGAGAACTACCCAGTCCACGACCTGGAGTTGGCTGTGGTAGTATTTGCATTAAAGATCTGGAGACACTATCTCTACGGAGAACAGTTCACCATGTACTCTGATCATAAGAGTCTCAAGTATCTCTTCTCTCAGAAGAAATTGAATGTGATATAGAGACGTTGGCTAGAGTACCTCAAGGACTTCGACTTCGCGATACAATATCATCCTGGAAAGGGTAATCCTGTAGCTAATGCCCTTAGTGGAAAGCCAAGAGCCCTGTTAGCCAATTGCATGATTCAAGAGTGGAAGTTGCTGGAGCAATTCTCTAGACTTGACATAAGTACGGACAATGAGAACAGGTGTGTGACACTATCACATATGAGGATACAACCTGAGTTACTCTCTAAAATACAAGGACTTTAAGACAATGACCCGGTGTTAGTGGAAATCAAGGGTAGAATAGAAGAGCAATCTTATTTCAAGATAGCATCAGATGGAAGATTGTTGCTCAGAGAGAGAACTTGTATACCAGATAGCCTAGAGCTAAAGAAGAAAATATTAGATGAAGCCTACAAGTCAAGGTACACGATTCATCCTGGATCTACCAAGATGTACCAATGTTTGAAGAGGACCTTTTGGTGGCCCAACATGAAAAGAGAAGTTGCGGACTTCGTGTCACACTGTCTCACGTGTCAGCAAGTTAAGGCGGAACACTGAAAGCCTATCGGTAAGCTACATCCACTAGATATTCCCAAGTGAAAGTGGGAGGATATCGGCATGGACTTCATAATGGGTTTGTCTAAATCTAAAGGAGGACATGATGGAATATGGGTCATCATAGACCGATTGATCAAATCGGCACATTTCTTGCCAATCAAGAGCTGATAGTCAGTTGACGTTCGTGCTGCCTTATACATCAATGAAATAGTTCGACTACATGGAGGTCCTATTTCAATCGTGTCTGACCGAGACCTATGCTTCACTTCACACTTCTAGAACGGTCTACAATATTTGTTGGGGACAAGACTCAACTTTAGTACAACATTTCATCCTCAAACGGATGGTCCGACCGAAAGAACAAATCAAGTTGTAGAAGACATGCTCAGAGCATGTATTATCGATTTCGGTGCAAGCTAGCATGATCACATACCCCTGGTCGAGTTTGCTTATAACAACAGTTACCAGGCAAGTATTCATATGGCACCTTTCGAAGCATTATACGAAAGGAGTTGTCGATCACCTTTAAGATGGGACGAAGTTAGTGAGAAGGAACTACTAGGCCCAGACATGGTAAGGGATACCACAAAAAAGATCCAGCTCATTAGAGAAAGAATTCAAATGGCTTAGTCTAGGCAAAAGACTTATGCCGATACTAGAAGGAGAGATCTCAAATTCTAGATGGGAGATCACGTCTTTCTTAAGGTTTCCACTGGATGAGGCATTTGAAGATTTAGTGTTAAGGGTAAGTTTACACCAAGATATATCAGTTCTTTCGAGGTGTTGGAAAGAGTTGGTGAGGCTGCTTACCGCATCGCCTTACCTCCACAATTGTCAGAGGTCCACAATGTGTTCCACATATCAATGTTAAAGAAGTACATTCATGATCCATCACATGTCATAGATCATGGCAACCTGGTGATACAAAAGGATCTCACATATGAACAAAAGTCATTAAAGATCCTCGATCGTAAGGTACGTACACTGAGGAATAAGATAATTCCCATGATCAAGGTTCAATGGAGCAAATGCTCAGAGCAAAAAGCTACATGGGAGACTAAAGAATCCATGAAGAAGAGATTCCCAGACTTATTTATAAATGGTATATAATAGAGGTAACTAGACCTTTACTTCATGACATAATTCCCATCACTTTTTTGGTGAAGGGTCCATATTTTCTCAGTCAGTCATAGTCATTGCTCTATAGATCATCTTTTAATCTTCTTAGGCAATTACCCTTTAAAGTCATCATACCATTTTTAATGTTTAAAAATAATACTCAGTGTAAAACCTTTAACTAGGGTGGCCTCAATGCTTTCAAAATTCATAATTCAAGAAGGGGTGAGGACATATCTCTACATGTCTATTTTAAGTCTATTCCATACAGTGAGAGAGTCATTTTCAAGATTCTTAAACTTAGATTTAAGGTTTATATACTCTAAACCATCAATTGATTTAGGGCTAGTCTGAAATGATCACAAGAAGCTCTAAGAAGAGAGCATTAAATCCAAGCTCCCCCTGAGTGTGTAAGCCCAGTTAGGTTAGCACAAGAAAATTCCCCTTCAAGAAAAGATATTCATTGTATGAAGCATGATAGAAAGATAGAAGTTATGAGCATGAGGAAGGAATGATCACAGTTTCATTTAGAAGAAGAATTGAAGCAATAAACTACATCATTTATGTTAATTGCTGCATCGACGCAAGGAGTACGTAGAGTCGATGACAAACACAAATGGAACATGGTGAGGAGACTTTATACATGGCGAGGTCAACGCATGGTGAAGAATAGGTTAACATGATCTTCAACTGGAGTGATTTTCAGGAATATTTCAAATTCACTCAACAAATAGATATGTATACACATGTATATATTTAAACATGAATCATCTCAAAACTTGCATACAACAAGCATGACCATTTGAGCTTTATCTGCACATCAGAAGAACAGATTCACATATGCTTTCAACCTTGAATGAAACTATCAACAGCTCTCATGCTGAATTATTTTGTACAACAGTCATGGAGAGAAGGCACGGAACATTGGAATCATTTTTATTAGGCAACTTAAACTCCCCTCGTTACTTTAGAAAATGAGTCCATGTACAAAAAATGAATTCATCATGTTTGGACAGAAATAGATGAGCTCCCCCTCAATCCAGCCATTCAGATTTAGACATACTTAGAAACCTTTTAACTCAAATTGAAATGACTTAAGTCTAAATGCACAAGTGACTTCTGGTACCTAGCGGAGGTGGTCCTTTATGCATAGTGATAGCTTCTAGACAGGCTTGGCCTACCCTTCCACATAAGACCATTTAATATACTAGGAAGTCGTGCACCAAGAATGCATGTGACACTGCAGAGCTGAGCAAATAAATGCATGAAATTCTAACTAATGTATCTTGGGACCAAATGTATAATTGACCTTGATACCTGGCGGAGGTTTTTCCTCACGCATACTGGTTGCTTCAAGATAGACTTGGTCTGTCCTTCTACAGGCCAGCATTTGATATACCAAAGGACCATGACATGATGATACACTACCGAGATAAAGAAATGATCATAATGATGACTCCCCCTCAATCTAACATTACATGCATTAAGACATACAAAGTGCAATGCAAAGTTGTTTTCATGCATGTAGGCCTCAGACATGTTCATTCAAACAACAATATTCAATAATCTAAATCAAATTTTCACAAGGGAATTTTAGATGCTAGCATCATCAAAACAGAATTTGTTCTACAGAAAATGAGAAGGATACCACCTGAGCTTTTGCGTGGAAGATTTTCATTTTATCCTTGAAAAGGCTCACAACTTCCAGCTCGGTCTTTGCACCTTGACTTCTTGGATTAATAGATTCCTTCATGCTTCTTATCTTCAAGGTACACCTGCAAGGTCTTCATCTTTCTTGCTTTCTAATTCACAAATTTTCACTAGATCAATCAAGTCAAATTCTCCCAGCCATGAAATGAAAGTGAATAACATATAATTAGGCATTCCAGATAAGCTTTGAGACATATATGCTTGAACGACCAAAGAAGATTATAGATCAGCTTATATTAGATGAAAATGTTAATCATATTAAGCTGATGGGTCGACGCATACTGATCAGTGCATCGACTCAGGAGGTTCTGACAGAATCCAGAATATGACCAAGATGAACTACTAGGTCGATGCAGTTCCATCAGTGCGTTGACGCACAGATATCAAACAGAATGATTTTCAAAGACAGACTTTCTGTTTGAACAAAATCAGATTTATTGCAATCAATATAAATGCATTCTAACAACAATCATTAGAACATGCAATTTAAATGCAAATATTATAGGCGTTTCAACTCCCCCTAAATGTATGCATGATTTTTATGTTATTGAGTTTTTAGATGCCAATGTTATGCAGTTGATTCTGAAGAGAAATATGCATGTGATTGAACTTAACTAAGTCCATGAACATTTGAGTATGCAATGAAGTTTTGACAATCATGGACAGTTGACTCGTGGTACCAGGTAGTGGCACATTCTGATGTGACACAACCTCAGACCTAAGCAAGCAAGCACAATCGCAAGTCAAACGGGTCGATATCGGCGGCCAACTCACCCGGCACTCACCCCAAACCCGTGGGTAACTCGGCGATGCCGAGTGGAGGATGTGGGACCCCCCCCTCCCTCTGCATGTAACCCCCCACCGCCGCTGTCACCCCCTGCATGCCACCAAGCCTCTCCCCTGTCGACCGCCCACCTCCACAGCCGCTCCCGGTGCCCCACCACGTCGCCCATGCCCACCGTGACCTCACCTTCCCACGCCTCTGATGGCTGCCACTACCAAGCCTCCCTAACCGACCGTAGCACCCCTACCTACAACCCCCCCGCCGGCCATCGCCCGCACCGCTGTAGCTACTAGCACCCGCCGCCCCTCCCATGGCCTCTCTCCCCTGCGAGAACACTTCCCCACGCCACCGCAACGCCCCCGCCGGCCATCTTCCCCCGTGAGACCACTGCCACCGCCACCTCGCCATCACCCTCCCTTCTGCCGTCGTGTCCTACCTACACCACACCACGCTCGCGAACCCCTCCACTCCACCGTCCGTCCACTTAGCGACCCTCCCCACGTGTGCCCCCTTACACAACCTCCACCCATCAATACGCCTCCATCATGGTGTCGATTTGAACTTGATGATTATGAGGAACTAGAAATGGCACATGACAAAATTTGTGAAGATTTTGAATATGCACCCATTCCAAGTTTTCTTCGCTTCCCTCTTCCACCACTACCAGAAGAACCCCCTGTTCAGGATGAAGCCACTATCCCTACCCTGTCTATGAGACATCATGGTGTTACGATGATGGGTCAATACTCCAACGACCCACGTCAATGCATCATGAAGTATCCACTATTCCTACGCCTATCTACGAGACATCATGGTGTTACAATGATGGGTCAATACTCCAGCAACCTGCATCAATGCACCATGAATTAGCCACTATCCCTACCCCTACCTATGAAATCTCATGGTGTTACGATGGTGGGTCCATACTCCAACAGCCCGCGTCAATGCACCGCGAATCACCCCCTATCCTGAACCCCTCACGTACCACCAAAACCCGACACTTTCTACGTACCAAGCCTCCTACCATTACACCTCCCCCTCCAACTATACAAGTAACCTCCATACCATCAGCCTACCCTAAGCCTCCCACTAACCCTTGTTCCCAACCAAGTAACCCTCTATCGCCCCTACTTAAGGCCTCCACTATTCCTATAACTTCAAACCCAACCACTCTTACACCTCCCTTACCCAAACCCGTGATTAATCCTGAGCAGGGCCCATCCCTTTTTGCACTCAAGCCAACCTCATCTGCTCCCGAGCAAGGGGAGAAGCTCATCGTGTTTCAACCTCCATCTATCCTTCCTACCCCTTCCATTGAACCTCCAATACCCCTTGAGCATGTTGCCTCCGTCTCACCTTCTTTCACCACCTCTCGGAGTGGGTGTATTCCTACAAATACATGTGCCAAAGATGATGTTCAAGAACTGGACAAGAAGAATTCGGCTACGATTATGCTATTCAAAATCTAAGATTTCATTTGTCGAATGCCGATTCGGGTTCTTGTGTCGGGCACCTTTGAGAAGCCCGAATCTCCATCTGCACCAATGTCCATCACGAAGGACTCCCAAGAATTAGTGTTGAGCAAATCAGGGGCCAAAATAACAGAGGTCACATTACTCGTAGGCAAACATTCCTTCAAGACTCTCATTACCCCTTGTTCGGTTGTAGTCCAAATGGCTAATCAAAAAAAGGGGTTCTCTTCAAGTATAGTGATGACACATTCCACTCCAGAGGAGATGCTGAAGTCTATGCTCAACGGCAGGTCAGGGTAGTCCTTGTTGGAAGTTTTTGATGCCACATATGCTCCTTACCAACTTCCATCCAATGGGCGAATGCCTATGTTACCCAACATATTCACGAAGGATATTCCCATGGCCCTGAGCACTACGTCAAAAATGAAGCTCCTTATGTCCAAGGTCAAACTTCTAATGATAGATACCATTCATCTATCAAGGAAGCTATTTCCAAAAGAGCTATTTCATGTCAACATCCCTGCTTCACAAGCAGAACTCTCAAATTTTTGCTATGATCATTTTCCAAGAGAGTTACCGTTCATTTTCGAATGTCTAAAGGGTTCTATTAAAAGTCCATCAAATGAGAGCCTGTTGGCCCTGATCGCACCAATTGAGCTAGCTGGTCAGAGAAACACGAGGCCGTCCATCTGGCCACATCAATTGGGAGCAGCCTGTGAAGCCGAGAGGCCAAAAAGTGGTGTTGAAGGTTGAAGGGCTATATTGTAAGAGAGTATCTATCAAGAAGAAGGGAAGGCATAAAGTGAAGCTTAAGGGCAAGAAACCTCTTGTTGGAGGGGCCCACATTAGTTCATCCACATCTTATCCCAATCCATCACTACTCATGCTGTTATTCAGCTTCTTTTTGTGGGCAGTCCATTGGCTGAGGGGACGTTTAAGGGGACGTCTTCCATCATTTAAATCTACGCCATCAAGCTCCCCCTCTGCTTTAGGGTCCCTGGACCCTAATATCCCTCGTCGTCCGGAGCCTTCGGACCCCTCTCTATGTAGATGCCTTCCCTCCCATATTTCTCCTCATCCGGAGCCTCCGGACCCCGCTCCATTTAGTTCCTGTCTCCCTCAGGTAGGGTAATTGAGCTGCCGAGCATGATTAACCAGAACTCGATCCAGTCTTGCCCAGATACCCCGGCCACCTGACTCCCAGTCTATGGATAGAGTCTCTGTTTTCAAGATGTTTCACGCTTATACCTCAACTCTTGGTGATGATTGGACCCTCCATGAGATATTCCTTCTTTCAGACTGGTGCTTTCTTCACTAAGGCCTCCGTAAGTCTACGCTATTATTAGATTCCCTCAAGACAGCTGAACAGGTTGTACCCTCAAAACCCTAAAACCTTTGATTACCTTGTCACTCTGAAGAAGCATGGTTCCATAGCCTTCATAGAGCGTTGTTTCTGGCCTCTTCTGAGAAGTCTGTCTCTGTCTGGAATTGGCAACTAGATAGTAGACGCCCATTAAAATGAGCACTTGTTTATGTGGACGCCATTTTCATCTTGCCTATTACTGTTCACAGATTTGGCGACCAGACAGTGGATGCTATTTTTGTAATTTGTGGCGACCTGAGTGGATGCCAATTATCCCAGATTCCCGAATTGTCATGGTTTTCGTGAGATTTTCCACTGTGTCATCCCTACTATAATTTTGTCCTTGGAATCCCTTTTTCGTGAATCTACCTTATTATCTTACAAAGGCTTATTCTTTGGAATTCTATTGGCTATAAACTTTAGCAGATGTCTAAATATTTACATGACTCAATGCTTGGCAATTATGGGGCCCAGTCTGGTCCTGGGAGGAGCGCTTGAAAGTACTTGTGCCCATAATAGTTGATTGACCACTGTGTGATATTACACCAAAGTGCATGACTTGCTTGATCATTGACATTCCACAATCTCTGTAGTGCTTGACTTGACTTGACATGACGTGACTTGCATGGCCTGAAATGGGTATATACTTGCTTGAACTTGAAATAGAAAATTCTCATGACACGTCTTGATAACTACATGCTTGATATATCTTGATACTTTACATGATATCTTGAAACTTGCTAGTTCTGTAACTATTCTCTTGATATTCCTTCTCGACATTATCATGTGTTCATGCATAGCTATACTTGCATTACAAGTAACATGTTAATTACTTACAGTAAACTTATTCTTGAGATATAATCCCTACTAAGCGTTCACTCACATAGTATATTTTTCCCAATTTTTAAGGTAATTTTCGATGATGAGGATCATTCGGATGGAGATGGTCACGAGTGAAGAGACTAGAAGCCGTCCAAGGCTATCGACATCGAGTCTTTTACTTTTCTTGAGTCTATTATTGTATCTTCTCTTTATTGAGTCTAGTTGTCGTTTGATTATCATCATGAGTCAAAGGATTATGTAATGATGGTTACACTTTGGGATATTAATGAATAAATTAGATTTGGTATTATCTTGCTATTTGCGCACTCTGTCTATGTGCCGAATTCCTTATGCTCTGATTGACATGATTGATATAAACTCATCATGCATATCGGGTTCCTTCGACGCTCGAGACGTGACATCGGGTCTTCACCTGCAATATGACTAGAGTGTCCAGCTACTATGGGGCTCTGCCCACTGAACATGAAGAAGTGCTCAGGCTTGCTGAGGGGCAGGGCCCTCGCACTAGAAGAAGAAAGGCTGCAAGCGAGGTGCTGCAGACCCTCGCTAAGGAAACTAGTTCAGATGAGGCTGTGGCGGCTGTGATCGCCAATGTAATCATAGCTTAAGATGATGGTGGGATGCCGTCCATGTCATCAGAAGAAATTTCAATTGAGGGAAGAGGTGGCACCTCCAGCCCCTCTATGCAGGATCCTACTGTAATGATGTTGCTTCAGAAATATCAGCATGAGATTGAAATGCTGAAGAAGCAGCTGAATGAAAAGAATACACATGCATCTACATCTAAGCAGGTTGAAATCCCTCTCGAGACGTCTAGGGGCAGGGGCCAAGTCTTCGAAGCTTCGCCACAGGTAGCCGCATCCCAACTAGCGCTTGGCAATATTGGGGACATTCCCTTCCAGCAACAACATACGGCTACGATGCAACATCCAGTCCTTCCATTTTAGGGGCCCACTGCTACACCTCAACCAACAGTGTTGAAGGCAACACACATGCAACAAGCGCATTTCTACCCGAGTCCGACTGACCCGGTGATAATGAATAAACTAATGGTGGAACAGATGATAGAAATGAAGTTAACAGAAAGAGGTGACGATGACTACACCTCCTTCGATGTGTACAGGGTCCCGTACCCACCTCATCATGTCGCTAAGAGGCTTCCCCTAGGCATTAATAAGCCTCCAGAATTTGACAAGTTTGATGGGCAAGGGTCTCCGAGGGAGCACATTGCCTAATACACCAATGTGATGGGCGACTTGGCATTCGTACAAGCTAAAATTCTTCGGGTCCACATTAATAGGGCTTGTTTTCGAGTGGTACTCGAGTCTATAGGTTGAGCCTATTGCTGATTGGCCCGATATGCAGAGAAAATTCATAGAAAGATTCCACATCGCCGAGCGAGAGGTGAGAGTGGTAGAATTATATTCAACCAAGCAAAGGAACGATGAATCTACCATGGAATACGCCATAGAGTACTTCAAAAAGGGGCAAGGGAAGAGCGTCGGAACTGCCAGCTAAAAAGAGGAGGTTATCTCAACCAGAACAAGGAGATAGGGGGTCCAGAGAAGAGCAACCACATGCACTGTCATCTCCGGAAGAAGAACAAAGTGATTCTACAAGAATATTATTTCCAAGGTTTATTTACATTCATGACCAAGAGCTGCTCGATTCATTTCTTGAGTTAATGTAGATCATCCATTTTCAAGGGTGGAGAAAGTTTATCAGCAAGTACTGACTCTACTATCCCAAATTGGTCAAACAATTGTATAAGAATTTAATATATGACCCTGGGATACCAAAACTGTGGACTTCTTTCAAAGGTATTGAAATTGAGTTGACCAAAACCCTGCTTCACAAAGCTTTAAGGATTCCAAAGGATGGGGTAGAAGAATCAGAATTTACTTATGATGAGCATGCATCATACTCCATCATGACAAAGAAGCCAGGAAATCCTGATGATGTGAAGCAAACACATGTTACTTCCTTCAACACCAACAGATTCCCACCTATGAAATGACTGATGCATCATATATTCACGACAATCATAACTCCTTAGGGTGGGGGCAGGAATCGACTAACAAAGACTCAGATATTCTTATTTTATTGTCTATTCAACAACATCAAGGTGTGCCTACTAGATGTTATGCTACAAATCATTGGACACTGTCGAGAAGCTGGAAGGAATCTGCCCTATGCAACCCACCTGACTACTATATTTCAAAAGAAAAAGGTGCCTTTGGAGAATGAGAAGTTCATAGAAATACCAATTTCCAACATTTACTATATGGACTTTATTAGAAAATTCATGAAGTTCCAGGTGGTAGGAGGCATAGTTCAGAGAAATTTACATGGTGCACTAATAGAGCAATTAGAGCAGCCAATACAGTAGCCATTAGCGAAGCAAGCAGAGTAGCAAATACAGTAGCAAGAAGAACAACATGTGGAACAACAAATAGAGCCAGAGGGAGTCCATGCAGAACCTCAAGCTAAAGAAGCACATCCAAATCAGTGTAGAGATGTCATCCCTGTTCTAGGTTGTAAGGCACCTCCATCCTCTCTACATCATCCAATAGATGATAGGGGTGCATCATCCTCTAGTGCACCTCAGCCTGCTGATGCTCCATCAGGTATTCCCCCAGTTATCTTTCATTTTCTACAAACTCAGTTCACCAACATAAACTCTTCTATCATGGGACTGAGCTCTACATTTGTTGGCTCGATTAGGAAAGCAATCGAGAGGGGGGTGAATTGATAGTGGCCCCTTTGCAAGATTTTAAAATTAATTCGCAGAGATGATAGAGCAGTAGTGTAACAACCTCAATAAAATGCCAAGATATAGATATGAAGAGATAAAGCTTTCTAAATTTAGGTTAATGTGAAATGATTAAATGAAAGTCAAACAACCACTCACCACTCTCCAGCGCTGATTAATGATCACTCGGATGAAAATAAAGGAGCGAACAAATTGATTGAGCTCTCAGCTCACCGTATCACACTCGTAAAATGAATGGATATGGAATAATAGCAATCACACAAATAGCAACCCACGGCACATCAATTTTAAGGTGGTTCGGACGCACCCAAGTTGCATCTTATGTCTACCCCTCTCAACTCGAGAGGATTCTACTATAAACGTTGCACGACGGCAGCAAACCACCACGCACACGGGCTCAACGGCCCAACACACGTGGGTTCTCATACGATGATGAGGAACTACACACACGAAGACATGCTCCGAAACATCTATGAAGAAAATAGGATAGGAAATATAATAACCAGTCCAAAGGATAAAGAACTATGCTCAAAAGGAACTTAAGAACACGAAACAAGCAGATTCTCCCCTTTAATCTTCAATACAACTTGGAGATAGGTGGAAGGATGCATTGGAATGATGAAACCATGAGAGGATGAAGCCGCCCCTTGAAGAAAACCACCTAAGCAAGGTACGGTGGAGAACAAACGGCAGCTCACCTCTGGCTTCAAGCTCAGGGATGTGAGATGCATTCCTCGGCGACGTGGATCTCCTTCTCCAGCAGAGCAAGCACCTTTTCCTTCTCTTTCCTGCAAGGATGAAACAAGATTAGCGCTCAAGTTTTTTCCCGATCGGACAAGATGCGGCTGTATATACTAAGGAGAAGGCAAGCCAATAAGACAATAATACCCCTGCAAAAACCTCTTCAAACCACACACAATCGATGGTAGAAACCCTAAGGGTAATGTGGTAAAGAGCTAAGCCAATCAAATCTAGAATCAATGGGTTCGCATCCAAAACTGGCAAGCCCGATCGGAATGCCCATAACAAGTGTCAACTCTTCGAGTCGACTCTTGCTTCACGGGTGTTCGGCCAGAGCACATAAAAACAACACACAGGTGAAAAGTGTTGACTCTTTGAGTCGACACTTTTTTCGAACCGTTCTGTTTTGTGAAGAAAAATAACACATAGGCAAAAGTGTCGACTCCTTGTGTTCACACTTTTTTCTAACACTTCTGTTTGGTGATAAAATGTAACTTCAGATCTTATTCTATCCTGTGTGTTCTGGATTCTGAGCCAGAAGCAATAGCAAACCACAGAAGTTTTCATTTCCTCTTCGTTTACTGGATGGTCTTGAAATAATTATTTGTTGTAGCCCTTCGAGTCTACTCTCCAACGGCATTGATCTCGCCTCAATCCGACACCGGATCTGGGTTCGCCAGGTCGTGCAAACCTGCTTTGTGAACAGGCTAGCAGAGGCAGCAGCAAGATAATTCTTGTAAAATTACTTCGGCGTCGATTCAGCCACTGCCGATTTCAGGGATGAAAGAGGGGTCTTCCACCGGCATCCCAGCCAGCCGCCGTGATCAGAAGGTGACTGGAAGCCACCGTCCCACAAGTCGAGTTCAGTTGCTATCCAGCGAGTCAGAATAGTACCGAGTCGGACCAGCAGCCCACCTCTGGTCCGAGAGCCCTTCTGGCTAGCTGCCCGTCAACCTGAGACCGCTACTCCCGGGTACCGCTGTAGCCCTTTACCTCCCTGCGTGGAGTGGGCAATAAATTTCACTTCTGTAATATGTGGCCAATTACTGTGCCGGGAGTACGAGTCTTGGCCGGGAATGTCGTCCCCACACTCGATAGCATGGAGGTATCATGTTCGCTCCCCTCTCGGCAACTTGCTTTACTCGTATATATTTTTTTATACTGCTGCATGAGTGTGGTAGAATTCTAGCCTGTTAATTTTATTACCGCTATGAGTGAGTGAGCGTAACCATCCTGTGACCCGATCCGGGTACGTGAGAGAGCCGACACCCTCGACTCATTGTCGATTACTCAATCGCGCAGATCTACACACTTCCCGCGCTAGGGATGAATCGCGAGCTAGAGTCCTAGGTTCACATTCAAATCGGTCAAGTCTGTTGTTCGTCCTGTATCAAATTGGTATCAGAGACAAGTTGAGCCTAGGGTAGTCTTTGCATAAAAAAAAGTCTTTTCTTAGGTTTGCATTTCATCCCAATACCCGGTATATCAAAAGACGTTACCGGAAAGATAGATTACGCCTATTGGAAAGGTAGCCCCTTGCGTGAGGTTTCTACCTCCGCCACGTACAGGACATTGGTTAAGTCTAGGGTCCTCGGTATGTATTAGTTAGTGTATTCCAACTTTTTGTGCCGTTGTATGCCCACCCGGTGAGATACTCAATACCATCGCCCCGCGTCTATGGCAAACCTACGAGATACTACCTTGGGAGACTTTCACTCCTTGCATGAGGCAATGATGGCCATCATGGCCCGGTTGGACCAGTCCGAGGCCACCTTTCGTGGCTTCTTCGATAATATGGATGGTCGCCTTGGGGCCTTGGAGGAACGCATGGAGTCATCCGACCGATCTGTCCAAGATCTAGTTGGACGGTTGGATAGGATGTCACACGGAGACCCCCCTAGAGCGACCCAGGGCCCACCCACACCCACTCCAGTGGTGGCCCAAAGCCAAGTCACTCCCGTAACCCAGGTCCAGCCCACCCCCGCGGTCTAGGACCCACCTGCACATGCTCCTCAGCCCGCCCCTCATCGGGCCCCTGAACCACAGTTCCGTGGCCTTGGTCTTGAAGACTATGGGTCTGATAATGCTTATGAGGGGTATGGCCGACGCTATTGTGGCTTTCATCAGTCGAGGGATGAAGTGGATGATAGAGTCCTTAGGACCGTACGAGTAGACCCTGCCACTTTCGACGAGTCTTTGGACCCGAAGATTTATCTAGATTGGGATGCCGGGATGGATTGGTACTTCGATTGGTTTGACATGACAGACCGCCGAAGAGTCTGATTCACGACCATGAAGCTAATAGGACAGGCACAAACTTATTGGAAGAATGTTGAGAGCCTGTTATTTCAACGTATGGAGCCCCAGGTTGATACATGGGGCGAAATGAAGGTCAAACTCTGACAAAAGTACCTTCCTGTCATATACCATCAGTGACTCTTCGATAGGTGGCAGAGTCTTAGCCAGGGAGACCAGTCCATCTCTGAGTACATCGCTAAATTCGATGAGTATTTTCTGTGATGTGGCATCACAGAGGAGAGTTCCATGCCTATTTCCTACTTCTGACGTGGTTTGCGGCCACACTACCAGTATGAGCTTTTCCGCCGCAATGCGAAAATGTTGGAAGAGGAATATCAGGTTGCTCGAGTTGGAGTAGTTCGAGGTCGAGTTCGAGCCGGCCCAACGACTGGGACCCTTTCCTCATCGTGGGGTTGAGTCTCGTAGCTCATCGGGCTCCTATCAACGGGTTCCCTTGGCTCGACCCCCGGAGCCTACCCGTTAGGAGCCACCTAGGCCTCGCCCCCTCCCACCGAGGGACACTCCACCTCAACACCAGCCACCTGTACCAATTGCCCGACCCCCGCCACCCACACCTTCTACTCATCAATTGTTGCCTGCACCCCCTATCCGTCCGGAGGATAAGGGCAAGGGGCCATTTATTCGGGAGACTAGTTGTGACGACCAAGATCCCGGATACCATATATATCTGATAGGATTATCGAATACATCTGATACCACTTGGAACCCGCGAGGCCTCCCAAGAGCACTAATGAAAACTACACAATATATTGTAATCATCAAAACCATTATTAAAGATAGAGAGAGAGAGCAGTGAACCCAACACGGTAGAGGCGTGGCGTTGGCGCGATCCCGTTCGTAGATTCAAAGGCGACGTGGGTGGCTCGTGCGATTGTTTTCAGCACAATTTAGTGACTTCGGCACATGGTTTCTTTGGTGAAGGTAGGGAGACGGATCACCTGCTTCTCCTGCATATTTTCCCTGTAGTTTTACGTTGTTCGGTGCTAGAATGGGTGAGTTTGGGCTCATTTAGGTAAAACCCCAATTTTGTGGAGTTTGTAGGGTTCACAGAAAAATAGCGACGATTTTTGATAAAATTACTGTCAATAGAACCCTCGGGATGTCTGGATCTCGTTCCCGCATGTTTCATCGCGATTGGTCATCATTCGGGGCCGGTAGGAGTCTGGGAACCTCAGTGACCCAATCTGGGTCGATTAGTCGAAATTGCCCGTTTCGTGCAATTAGATGGTTGCATGTGACCCCTTCCGGCTTGTGGAAGGCATTTTTCATCGTCTAGGGTTGTTTCCCCCGCGTTTAGATGGGAATGGGGCGTGGAATGCCCGAGATCAGCCTTTTCCCCTGTTTTCCCGCCATGTCACTTTCGCGGCCAATCCAGTGACCGCTACAGGTCTCTGGCGGCCCCACGATAGACCACCACATTCTTTGGCGTGTCGGCTAGTTTCGAGGTCGGTTCAAGTTGGCGGCCCAACCTTTGACTGCCTCTTGTCTCTGGCGGCCCTTCATTGGAGTGCCAGAGTCATGGTTTCTCGATATTCATGTCAGTCGGTTCGAGGCTGGTAGTTTTATGATAGATCACCATGTCTCTCTGGCAGCCCTTCTTTGGAGCACCAGGAGTCATTGACTAGAGCCAACGGTCTATGTTAGTTCGTGTTGGCAGCCTAGTGTACGACCGTCCCTTTTCTATAGCGCGCCTACCTTAGGCCGCCACAGTGTGTATTGACCGGGCTCAAGTTCTATGTCGGTTGGCTCTAGTGGCCCAACCTTTGACCGCTACTATCCTCTAGCGGACTAGTCTATGACTACCATTGTCCTAGTCTCTGTGTGTCATTGTTAGGGTCTGGTCAACCCGGTGTGACCCAGTGGTTGACAGGTGACCTTGTGTGTGTCTCGACTTCTCGATTTAGCTCGAGATGGTAGTTATGGATGCCTTGAGTCATCATCTTACCTTGATTTGTGTGTCCAGGTTTACTGGGGGTCTCGGTGTTCCCTCAGGTCCCCGTGAGTCATTTCCTCTGGAAGTGTCGTTTCCTCTGGCTTAGGATTAGACCGATTGGTGGCATTTTTGGCCGTTGCGTGACGATCATTACTCCGAGTCGTGAGACTCATGGATCGTTACATGAGTAGGTCTAGTTGCCCTATCCTGAGTCTGTCGGTAGTTATTGTATTGCCCTGGTGCTTCGTTGTGCGTACAATAGTGCTTCCTTGCCTGTCTGTAGTATAGCACTTGTGTTTTCGAGTCCCTGTGTCTAGTGAGCCTCTACTAGTCGTAGCCCGGCGATGCGTTTCGACGTGTCGACCCACCTGGGAGTGGTGGCGTGGCAGTTCCCGAGATATGATATTTAAGCTAGTTCCGTGGGCCCTGGTCCAACCGTAGCGTCCTACGGAGGGAAATACTAGCTAGAGACTTGGCTTAGGCGAGAGCCAGTGTGTGCACACGTGGACAGGGGTGTTTGGACTTGCGTCGACGGGTATGACTGTAACTAGTCACTTGTTACTGTAGTTCCTATTCTGGTTTAGTGTGTACCTCGGTCGCCGCCGTTTCGGGCATCCGTAGAGAGGTACTTGAGACATAGTGTAAGACGTCAGTGGACGCAGCTAGCTATTCTTCTAGTGAGGAGGTGCTTCTATCGCGTGACGTGTGACTCTCATATTTCTCGGAGTCTGTGCCCCTTTCGAGTCAGCCTGTTCATGGTTTCATCCAAGATCAGCTCCCCCTATAGAGTTGGTCTGTGCTTGGCCTTGTCCGGGACTAGCTTGGTGTGGCGTACACGATGCTCTAGTTGTGTATGCGGTTGTGTTTAGGGGAACATGCACGGCAATCCAATCGTGCGAGCTGTAGAGTCTGTCCTGTCTGTCTAGGTTTTTGTCTAGGCTTGGTGTCTGGTCTCATAGGCCTTTGTCTTAGGCCTCGTGTTTGTTGACAGATCGGTAACTCCTGACCTTTCGAGTTCTGGGTTCACCCTTCTGTCATTGCTTGGAGTAGCTTAGGGGCCGAGGTCCTCTCAGTAGCTGTGTTTTGTCGGTACAGCTTCTTCCCTCTTCCTTTACCTATCCCCTACTCCTGCTTCCTTTTCTTTACAGCCTTCTAGTGGTAGTTTTCCTGCTTTGCTACTACTGTTGTTTTAGCTGTTGTTCCGTGTTACTGCATTATTTTTCAGTGGGGATCTACGTGACCCCTACTGAGCTAGTGACACGAGGCTCACCCCTACTTTACAGGTGGGTGGTGTCTTCTGCTTTCGCGATTCCTGGTGTGGCATGTCTGTAGCTACCAGCGGATTCCATTCAAACTTAACCCCTGCCTTAAGTAGTTCGTAAAATGGTCGGCGCCTTTGAGAGTGTTGAGATATAAATCTTCGAATGAACTATAAATGTCCAATCAATCCTCAAAGTTCAGTGATGTTCTTTGGCGGGGGCATATCCATGACGGCCTTTACTTTGTTTGGATCAATTTGAATCTCTCGCTTGCTAACTATGAAACCTAACAACTTCCCTGAGGATACTCTAAATACACACTTCTTTAGATTAATCTTCAATTTATACTCCCGAGCCCTTTGCAGCACCTTGGCCAAAATAGCTAAGTGCTCTTCTTTCGTCCTCGATTTCACCAAGATGTCATCCACATAAGCTTCCATATAGACATGCATCAGATTGTGGAAGATGGCCATCATCGATCGTTGGTATGTGGCACCTACATTCTTCAAACCAAACAGCATAACGACGTAGCAGTAGGTGCCCCAGGGCGTGGTGAACGAGGTTTTCTCTTGGTCTTCTAGAGCCAGATGAATTTGGTTATATACTGAATAACCATCCATGAATAAAAGAGCTTCGTACCCGGCTGTGTTGTCTACTAACACATCTATATGAGGTAGCGAAAAATCATCCTTGGGACATGCCTTATTTAAATCCCTGAAATCTATCCAAATCTGCACATTTCCATCCTTCTTCATCATAGGGACTATATTTGCCACCCATTGAGGATATAAAATGACTCTAATGAACCTGGCCTTATGCAACTTATTGACTTCTTCTTTTATCCTTAAGGCTTTGTGGGGGTGGAACCTTCTCAATTTTTACTTTACCGACCTTGCCCCTGGTTTGAGTATAAACCTATGTTCCACTGTGGCAGGGTCAAGACCTGGCATGTCCTCGTAGGACCAGGTAAAGGAATCACTATACTCCCTTAGGACCTTGACTAACTCCTCTTCAACCTGAGGAGGGAGATAAGTAGAGATGATTATGAGCATGGGATCATCTTCTATTCCAAGATTAATTTCTTTTGTGGATTCATCCACTACTGATGACGGCTCATCAAACCTCTTCAAACCTTGTGCGTACAAATCAGTAGTGTCATCCACGTCACCATCCTCAAAGTCGACTGGGTCCTTCTCATCCACGATCTCGTAAACACCTAGTCCGTCATTTCTCCACACCCTATCTTGCTCCATATCATCCTCTAGGACGATGGCCATTGTTACGAACTCCGGGCATCTAAGGAGGGCATGACAGTGTTGAGCAAGATCCTGGAGGAACCTACCAGGGATAGATTTGGAATGACGCCTCACTGGACGCACCGTAAGCGTGGAAGAACTAGAGACACTAGAACACCATCCTACTTCGACAGACTCTACTACCCTAGGGAACTCAATAGACTCTATATCTAACCTAGGAGATAAGAAATCTAATGGAAGGGAAGCAGGGGCCCCGTGCCCCTGGGAGGAAGATGGATAGAACTCAGCATAATCCTCCATTGAGATATCTATTTCTAAATTGGCATTTTTTTTGTTGGAGATCAGCGGAGAGTATGCAGCATGATGGGGCAGATGGTGGAGGCGGAGGAAGGGCAAGAGGATAGATAGAGGGGCAGAAGATATCACGAAAAGGATCAGAAGAGGAGAACCACATAGTGGATAAATCAATTGGTGGGTAGCGCCCACATGGACAAGTCACAATTAAAAATTCCATTGGCATCTCAAACTGAAATGGAAATTGGCATAGCAAAGGGTCAATCACGATTGGAGGTGAACGGGGAACAAAGTCTAGCCTTCGCAAGAAAGAAATTAGGCAGGAAGGAGACCCAGGAAGAATAACAAGTGAGCTCCCCTCTTCCCGCGGATGCTGGGCTGGCTTTCCACGTGAGTACTCAACAACCCGCACCTCGGGTTTTCTCAAACCTCCTTCTTCATAAAACAACTTTGTAAAACTCTCATAAAAATCATTCATATCGTCAACTGGTCCCTTTGGCAGCAATGGCGGGTCGGAGACTGTGCAAGCATCATCTTCTTTCTTGTCCTGGCAGGAAGGTGTCTTCAAGGTACCAGGCTGTAGCGGCCCCTTCACAAAGTGTTGACGATAATCCTAGGTCAACGGCCCTGAGTCTCCCAGAACTGATAATGAGGACTCCCAGTATCTGAGGCCCCTTCTGTTCATTTTTCTGCCCCTGGGAACCGGCTTAGTTTGCCCCTGCAGTTGAGGGCCAAGACCCATACCTGGTTGGTAGCCCAGTTTTAATATCATATTCCAGCCCTTAGGATCCCTCATCTTGGGCTTCACCTTGACGCTGACCGGTGCGACGACAGGCTTACGTGGCGCATAGGCCCATGGAAAATTAAGGTCTATCACCAAAATAACTGGCTTGTAGCTAGGCTAGAGGGTTGGAAATATTTTGTTGGAAATGGCTGGAAATATTTTGTTGGAAATGGCTTCCACCGTTTGAACTGTAGATATGCTCTTGACTTTTACCACCCGCCCTTGAAATGGGAATTTAAGACATCGGTGGGCGGTAGACGGCACATCATGGAGGCTGTCAATCCAAGGGCGGCCCACATGCACACTGCTGGCAAAGACTGTCAAGTCTAATAAAAGGGACTGGGAAGACAGGATGTATGATGCGCTTTGGGCCTATCGTACAGTCTATAAAATCCCAACCAGCTGCTCACCATTCTCCCTCGTATATGGGTCAGAAGCTGTGGTGCCGATTGAATTGGAAGTCCCTTCGCTGCGAGTCACCATCCAGCATGGTTTGGCTAGTGATGAACAAACCAACATAGAAAGAAGATTGGAAGAGCTCACTAAACTTGAAGGAAAGCATCTTCGCACGCAACAAAACATCCAACTCTACTAAGCTCGCATGGCCCGTGCTTTCGACAAGCTGGTCAAGGGATGAGAATTCAAGAAAGAAGACCTAGTGATGGTCAAAAGAAGAGAAGTAATGGCCTCCAACCCCAAAGGAAAGTTGGTCGAAAATTGGGTCGAACCGTATGTTGTCTGCTGAGTATATGAAGGGGGTGCCTACGTCCTTGTAGATCACAAGGGAGTTGTCCAGTTCTCTCCCCTTAATGGAAAACATATGAAGCTGTATCACACGGCTCAACCGGCATTCCCGGAATGACCAAAATTTACCTTGGTCTAGTGGCACTCCACCCCGGTCGAGCTTTACCCACCTTGGTCTAGTGGCACTCCGCCCTAGCCGAGCTCTACTCACCTTGGTTTAGTGACACTCTGCCCTGGCCGAGCTCTACTTACCTTGGTCTAGTGGCACTCTGCCTAGCCAAGCTCTACTTACCTTAGTCTAGTGGCATTCTGCCCTAGCTGAGCTCTACCCATCTTGGTCTAGTGGCACTCCGCCCTGGCCGAGCTCTACCCATCTTGGTCTAGTGGCACTCCGCCCTGGCCGAGCTCTCCTCACCTTGGTCTAGTGGCACTCCGTCCTAACTGAGCTCTACCTGCCTTGGTCTAGTGGCATTCCACCCTGGCCAAGCTCTACCTGCCTTGGTCTAGTGGCATTCCGCCCTAGCCAAGCTCTCCTCACCTTGGTCTAGTGGCACTCCGCACAGTCTGAGCTCTAAAAATATGATAATAATATATACGACATTGTTGTTATAGACCTTATGTCCGAATCGGCATAAAATCTCATCCTTTGCATTAGCGCTACCTTTTTGCTAATGAATAAATCCCTTTTCAGTGCAAGACTTCGTGTCCTAGCCAGCTATCATATCAATACCGTCGTTACGGGCCTTACGTCCGAATCAGCATATAATTCATCCTTTGCGTTAGTATTACCTTCTTGCAAATGAATAAACCCATTTTCGGTGCAAGACTTCGTGTCCTAACCGACTATTATGTAATACCGCCATTACGGACCTTATGTCTGAATCGGCATAACATCTCATCCTTTACGTTAGCATTACCTTCTTGCTAACGAATAAACCCTTTTTCGGTGAAAGACTGTGCATCCTAGCCAATTCTTCAACAACATTGTCGTTACGGGCCTTATGCCTGAACTGGCTAAAGCTCCCCCTTTGCGCTGGCATTGTCCCTTTGTCAATGAATAAATCACTTTATTGGCACAAGGCCCTGTGCCCCAGCCAGTAGCTATCTACCGCCACTGAGAGTCAAATATCACATTTTGACCTATCAATACCATGTCATCATGTGTTCAAAAAAAAAGACAAGAAAATGGGGCTTAAAATAGAGGTGCCCTGCTAGCCTTGTTCCTACATCAAGACAAGGGCAAAAATGACTACAACCCGACTGTGATGAAAACCCGCAAGGGCGTCGCAGGTAAAATCGGGTATCCCGTCACTTGAAAACCTGCAAGGGCGCGTGGGCAAAAGCAAGAGGGGGCTGACTTTGGCAAAAACTCGAAAGGGCGCTTGAGTCAGTAATGTGGTAATTTAAAGTTCCTCTTTACCCTCATCCTAATGAAACTCCGAAAAGGACGATCACCACAAGTCCCGCCGGAGATCCTTTTTCTAGTAAACCAGTGTTTGACCCTTGTCATCATCAGCAAGATCGGTCAACATTTCCTTTCACTTGGACCTTTCGTCCTCGTTGATGAATAAACCTTTGCTTCGACATTTAACCAATGTCGATGAATAAACCCAAGTTCGGCCCTTGTCACCATCGGCAAGATCGATCGACATTTTCCTTTAACTTGGACCTTTCGTCCTCGTTGATGAATAAACCTTTGCTTCGACATTTAAGCAATGTCGATGAACAAACCCAGGTTCGGCCTTTGTCACCATTGGCAAGATCGGTCGACATTTTCCTTTAACTTGGACCTTACGTCCTCGTTAATGAATAAACTTTACTTTGGCATTTGACCAATGTCAATGAATAAACCCATGTTCGGCCCTTGTCATCATCGTCAAGACCGGTCGACATTCCTTTAACTTAGACCTTTTATCCTCGTTAATGAACAAACCCTTGCTTCGGCATTTAACCAATGTAAAGGAATAAACCCGTGTTCGGCCCTTGTCATCATTGGCAAGATCGGTCAACATTTTCCCTTTAACGTGGACCTTTCGTCCTCATTAATGAACAAACCTTTACTTCGGCATTTAACCAATGTCGATGAATAAACCCATGTTTGTCCTGAAGCACATATTCGTTGTAATCACGCGAGGGCCCTACTTGAAGGACGGCATAAATCAGACCAAAGTCTAGGCAATCAACATAGGCATCCCTCAGCCTCTCTAAGCCTACCACCTCAACACTTATGGTGGTCAACATCATCATCCATTGACTCAGCGCATCAGCTACCTTGTTCTCCGCCCCCACTTTATGCTTAAGCACAAAAGGGTACTCCTGGAGATACTCCACCGAACGACTATGGTGAGCATTCAGCTTCTTCTAGGTATGGAGGAATCGTAAGTCCTCATGATCAGAAAAGAGGACAAACTCCTGGTGCTGCAGATAGTGCCTCCAATACCGTAATGCCTGGACGACTGCATAGAATTCTTTATCATAAGTAAAATATCACAGTTTGACATCGTTTAGCTTCTCGCTAAAGATTGCGATGGGGTGGGACTCCTGACTCAACACTCCACCAATACCCACTCCAGAAGCGTCACAGGTGACCTCAAACACCTTGAAAAAATCAGGTAATGCAAGGACATGTGCTTGGGTCATACGCTCCTTGATGTCCTGAAATGTCGTGACTGCAGCCTTAGTCCATACAAACGCCCCCTTCTTAATGCAATCTATGATCGGGGCAGTGATAGAACTGAGGCCACGAATGAAGCGATGGTAGAATGTCGCTAAGCCATGAAAACTTTAGACATCATGGAGTGTGCGAGGTTTGGGACATTCCCTAATGGCCCTAATCTTCTCCAAATCAGCGAAGACTCCATCTCTCGACACAATGAACCCGAGGAAGGTAATCTGATCGGTCATGAAAGCACACTACTTCGGGTTGGTGAATAAGCTCTCTCGCCTCAACACAACACAGACCTGTCTAAGGTGGTCTAAATGGTCCTCTCTAGTGCGGTTGTAGATAAGAATGTCATCAAAGTAGACTACCAAGAAGAACACTATCATAGGGTGTAAAACTTGGGTCATCGACCGCATGAAGGTGCTAGGAGCGTTGAAAAGCCCGAAGGACATAACCAACCACTCATAGAGACCATCCTTGGTCTTGAATGCTATCTTTCATTCATCCCCAGGCTTGATCCGCACCTGGCGATAGCCACTACAAAGGTCTATCTTTGAAAAGATGGTGGCTCCTGACATCATGTCTAGCAAGTCATCTAATCAGAGAATGGGAAAATGATACTTCACTATGATCTTGTTCATCGCACGGCTATCAACGCATATCCTCCATGTGCCATCCTTCTTCGGGGCCAATAATGCGGGAACAGCGCAAGGGCTCTTGCTGTCCCTGAGAGATCCCTGACTCATCAACTCCTCGACCTGCCTTTAAAGTTCGACATGGTTCATGGGACTCATCCTATAGTGGGGAAGGTTGGGTAAAGATTAGCCCGGGACGAGGTCGATCTCGTGCTGGATAACCCTCATAGGTGAAAGGCCTCCCAGGAGGTCTTCCGGGAAGACATTCAACAACTCCCGCAGGATCGCAGCTATCTCAAGGGGGTGCTCATCATCAGACCCTCGAGCGACATCTTCCACTCCTCGGACAACAACAACAAGGATAGGGATACCCCCGGTCACCTCTTGCTCCATCTCTCGCGGGGTAATCATCATCAACGTCCTTGATGGGAGGTCTGAGTAGTCGAAGCAGTAGTAGATCGCATCATGGATGGGGTGGGAGGACCGACCGTTCCCTGACTAGGATGGGTCGAAGTGTTTTGGCTGGATGGTCCTCAGACAGAAGGGTCCTTCGACTGTGTGGGGTGGAAGGTAATCCTATCGTCCCCCATGGTCGAATGTGCACGTGTTCGACCATCCCTAAAGGGTGGCATCCCAATCAAAAAGCCAAGGCCTACCGAGGATAATGCTACCCACCTCCCTAGGCAGCACACCACACAATATTTCATCATGGTAAGCCTGGAACTGCAATGGCACCAGACATCATAGTTTGACCGGGATGGAAGTAGAATCCACCCAAGATATCTTGTAAGGTGTGGGGTGATCTCAAGGCGTTAAACCCAGGTGTTTAACAGTGCCCGTAGAGATAGCGTTAATACAACTCCCTCTATCTATGGTCACCTTACAGGCCTTTCCACCCAGCCTACAAAATGTGTGGAAAATGGTGGTACGATGTCAGTCGTCACTCACTAGAGGCTAGGTTAGGATGCACCTAACTACACCCAACTGGACATCACCCTAATACTGGGTACTTGGGACATCAACTTTCTCTCCCTCCATTAGTTCATCAAAGAACTCCTCCACTAAGTCCTGATCAGCTTCGTAACTGATCGGCACAAGCTCATGTGTAGGGTCACCGACAGAGGGATCAAAAATAACAAGTGACTCCCGAGTGGACACTTGGCCGAATAGTGGCCAACTCCACCACACCTATAGCAACTACCATGCGTCCCGGTCCCCAAGGATGTTCCATTGGCCATCAGCCCCTTACCCTTGTCCATAGGATAGACCGGGGGTGTAGGAAGTAGGGGTTGAGTCGGCATGGTGGGCTGGAGAGGTCTAGGGGCAAAGACGAGTGCCTGCTGGCGAGGGGGAGGATCCCTCCAGGGATGGGGCGCCTAGGAGTAGCGAGGTCCTGGCGAGGGGGTTCCTGTGGGTGGGCCATGGGCCATCGAGTGTAGGAACTGGGCGTGATCCGAGGATTAGACACACGTGGATAGGTGACCCCTTGGCACGGGATAGGAGCAAACTCTGCCTCAAACTGCTCCACCTCAAAGGCAACCTAATACGCATCCTCCAAATTGGTCACGTTGTGGTGAAAAATATCATACTAAAGGTGTGGCCGCAGACCACACCAAAAGTCAGAAACAGGCATGGAGCTTTCCTCCGTGACGTCACATCACAGAAAATACTCATCGAATTTAGCGATGTATTCAGAGATGGACCGATCTCCTTGGTAGAGACTCTGCCATTTGTCTATGAGACGCTGGTGGTATGTGGCAGGAAGGTACTTCTGCTGGAGTTTGGTCTACATCTCATCCCATGACTCAACCTAGGGTTCTTAATGATGGAACAATAGGCTCTCCACGTTCTTCCAATGAGTCTGTGCTTGCCTGAGCAGTTTCATCTTCACGAACTTGACTCTCTGGTGGTCCGTCATCTCAAACCACTCTAAGTACTGGTCCATGCTGGCCTCCCAATCGAGATAGAGCTTTGAGTCCAAGGACCTGTCAAAAGTGGGAGGGTTTACTCGTACCGTCTTGAGGATCCACTCATCCTCATCATCCCTCTGTGGTGGATGGCCACGTCGACATCGGCCATTTCCCCCATAATCATTGTCAGACTCATAGTCCTCAAGGTCGGGGGCACGTGGCAGTCGCTCCTCAGCCCTAGGTGAGGCGGGCTGGGCAGCAGGTGCCTGAGGGGCCTGAACAACCCTGGGTTGGTCTCGGTGGGGGACTCTCTCCACACTCTCTAACCTTCCAACCCGACCTTGGACACATCAATCAAAAGCGTCAGCACGGTCCTCCATGGCCTTGAGTGGGCTCTCCATGCAGTCGGTATGCTCCCAAAGAGTTTACTCGGACCTATCCATGCGCTCCATGAGTAGAGCCATCATGTCCTCCAAAGATCGGCCTCCCTGGGTGGCACCTCAAGGTTCACCCATAGTGTCAGGGTGATGGTACTGAGTACCTCCACGAGTGGGCATGCAAGGGGACCTAAAGGGAGCTAAGGGGTAACACTATCTGGGTGGACCAATGCGAAATGAAGAACTGAGACTCAACCAATATCCAATATGTGGCGGAGATATTGATCCGAAGATCCAACTCACGCAAGCATGCTACCTTCCAAATAGGCATAACATATCATTCCGATAACACCTTTTCATATACCAGATATAGGAATGGAATGCAACTCCTTGGACAGGACTATCCTAGACTCAACCTAACTCTGATACCAATTTGATGCGAAACGAAATGAGATTCGATACCAATTTGATGCGAACCTGAGACTCTAGATAATGACGCGACTAAATTGACGACGCGACCAGAGACGTCACAAACAACTTGACACCAAAAGAGATTCAGATGAGGAGTATTTGTCCTCAACAAGAAACGCAAGCTCACAATTCATCCCAATTGAGGGAAACGCGCAGATCTGCACAGTTGACAAACTGACAAGAGTCAAGGGTGGTCAGCTCACACTCGTGTTCGGATTGAGTCATGGGACAGTCACACTCTCTCATTTGTAGCGATAATTGAATTTGAGCTAGCTAGGATCCTATCAATCTCACATACAGCGGCTTCAAGAACGCATATGGAATAAGCAAATGCGATAAAGGAGGATGGTATGCGTACCTCCACGCTTGGGCGTGGGCAAGACTTTACGGCCAAGACACAAAACTCCAAGTATAGTAAATAACAAATAATTACATATCCATCTTTACAACCTACTCCACATAGGGAGGTAATAGGCTACACAATGAATCCGGGAGTGGCGAGCTTGGGTTTACGGGCCGCAAGCCAAATGTGCTCTTTAGGGCAGAGGCAAGCTGCTGGTCCGACTGGGTGTTGTTCAGATCGGTAGGACAGCAAGCACAAGCGATCAGCAGAATGGTGGCCTCCGGGTGTCTTCTCATTGCGACGACTGGCAGGGATGATGGTGTGGTGTCCATTGTCGATCTTTGGGAACGACGATCGCTGGATCTCAGTCGAAGTGTTGATCTGAGATCTAAAACCCAGATGTGTCCCACAGTCCAGTAACTGGACAGATCTGCGTGACCCGACTAAAATGATCGTTGTGCTTAGATCTAGAGTCAGATCGGAACGAAATCAGCACCGTTGTAAAGGGAACTTGACGGTCTTCCACATATCAGTAATTAAAGAATCATCCACCACGCCAACTTTCTAGGAAAAATTGTGCAACAAGGGTTCATGCTGGTAGGGTGTGCAGGGTAAACTGTAACTTGCCTGAAGGTGGAGATTGACTGAAGGGAAAATGGTGGATCTGGATCGAGGGGTTAACATGGTTGAAAGAGGGGGAAGTGGGAGTCATACACACCAAATTTGGTGGCAATCAGAGAAGGTTTAGGTGGTCAAAAAAATGGGTTTGCAGGGTTTTGTCTCACTGGTCTTCAAGCAGACAGACTGCAAGGGGTGGTGAAACAATAGTGGGATGGGGTCAAAATGGTGGTAGATCGAAGTAAAAATTGCACTGGGAAAAGGGGAGGACGTGGGGAAGAGGCTGTCACCGTTTGATGTCAATCACATGGTGGGATTTGGAGAACCAACCTGATGTGACACAAAGATGGGGGTGGGCAACAATTAGACAAAATGCCCTCGGACCTAATTCGCCAAGACAAACACAAGAGCCGAGATCAACTAGCGAGTCGCCGAAACACCGTGCGCACCCGTTTCCCGTGGTGACTCGGTGATGCCGAGTCGGGGTGGTGGAGAAGGACCCTTGCTGGTTAGGGGACCACCAGCCAGGAGCAAATTAGTGAGGAAAAAGGAGAACGGAGGGGGAGAAAGAGAAAAAAAAAGCCTGTTCTGAGAGAAGAGAATTTATTCCCTCTCTGATGCTTTTGGTGCAGAGGAACTGGTTCTTGCCACCCTTTTTCTTTTGTCAGAACAAACTTCTATAGCCTGTGACCTAGCCTTGGACGTTACTGGTGAGTGGGGATCATGGCTCACCTGGAACTCTGAGAAGACCCCCGTAGAGTTACATACCGAAAAGAACTAGCTAGTTCTAGTTCCATCCCCGTTTTCCATTTCAAGTTAATCTTTAAAGACGAATCCCTTTGGTTTATGGAAGAAATAACGTACGGTCCGAGGATGCAGTCAAGACAATAATAATAATATGAGAGAGAGAGAGAGAGAGAGAGCGCGAGGGAGGTACTGATTAATTTGATGTGGTACGAGTACGTTTAATTCAAGCAATGCACATGTACAATGCCATTAATAATATAATGGCAGAACGGTTATGCAGTGAGCATGGTGCTGCAATAAGAGGAAGAGGAAGATGGACAGAGAAACACCGGATGCCGATGAGAAAGGAAGCACCAAAGAACAGAAGACATCGCACATGGTAGTGTAATGGCTAGTAGGCAGGCGACCGGAGGCATAAGTAATGGAGGTAAGGAGGATCGAAGAGAGGGGACACACCAGCAAGGAAATCAAAAGGGACTTTCTCTTCTGCGGGGAGGGCCCTGTAGCTCGGGGCTGTTACGACTCCACCTCCACGGTCACTGATGAGTGCTTGATATGGCGCAACAGCAGCAGACCAATCATCCATGGAGGGGGCAAAGGGGAATGCCGGGAGGGGGCTCCTGCCAAACCCACAGGCGCTTGCTGTCGCGGCGGTTGTTTCGTCTACCCTCCGTTGGGATGTTTGGAACGTCTTCTTCCTCCTCCTGTAGGCGGTGGACTGCTCCCTATACTTCCTAGCCATGATCACATGCCAGTGGTTCTTGACCGCGTTATCTGTCCTCCCGGGGAAAAGCCTCGCTATCATGGCCCATTTGTTGCCGTAGGCCCTGTGGGCGGCCATCAGCCTCTCTTCTTCTTCTTCGCTGAAGGCCCTCCTGTTGATCCGAGGGTCTAGCTGGTTGAACCACCTCAGCCTGCAACTCTTGCCTGCCAACACAACCCACCCACGTATATATATTCAGTGTGTAAAACTTCTTTGTAGGCAACGGGGAAGAAAACAAAAACACTTCATATACTAAATCCAAGTATATCCTAATGTGCAGATGGACGACAAAATTGATGAACTATCGTACACGGGCATACTCAGGCTGTGTGTGCAGATGGAGAACGAGAGAGAGAGAGATGCATTATACATGTGTCAGATATATATGCTACCTGATCTCCCTTCAAGCTTCTCAGCTATGAGGTTCCAGTTCTGGGGACCATAGAGGGCAACCAGCTCCCTCAGCTTGGTGTCTTCGGCAGGCCTCCAATGGCCCTTGGGGCAGAGCTTCAGCTGGCTGCTGTCACAAGGCTCCTTCCCACAGAGCGGCCCCCCACTGCCATCCTCTCCGTTGGGACAACTCCCTTCCTCCCTGGCACTGCTGTTGCTCCCGATAAACGAATCGCTGCCAGTATCTGAGCCCAACCTCCTGACGCCGTATTCCGTGCAGTGATGACATGGGTGGGGCTGGCGGCGGCGATCCTCCATGGAAGGCGACGAACTCGGAGGTTTCCCACCGGGGATGCCGAGGTTGCCATCTCCCCCGTCGGGGCTCTTCCCATGGTAGCAGCTGCTTCCTCTTGAAGGAGGAGGGTTGATGGAAAGCGAACGCATCTCCTCGAACACCACTTCCTGAGGGGAAGATGAGACGTGCGAGTACTCCTCTGCCGAGTGGACGCGTCTGCTTGCCATGACTTCACTTCCACCGAGCTGTCGCAGGGCCATCATCACCTAGAAGAAAGCTTTGATGCGCTTGTGTAGCGTCTTCAGGGGAGTAATATGTACGACGAGAGAGAGAGAGTTGCTCGTGGAGGGAAGGGGTGGAGGAGACGGATTCAGAGGCGGGTGTGGGAGAACAAAACCTCCTTAAAACAGAAAAAGGCGTTGCAGAAACCCACACGGCTGCTTTCTCACAGGAGAAAGACTGTTCACCGCGGCCTTTGAGCTCTCACCAGCGGTGCCCCCCCGGCCTTAACAACCCTTCACGGGGACAAAACCAGCAGCACTTGCAGTTTGCTCGTGTAGAAGTCTCGTCATTACACGTATGGGCATGTCCGAACTAGTGGAGCCTCTCTCTCTCTCTCTCTCTCTCTCTCTCTCTTTGCTAATTAACGGTGAGTACTTCTGCACGGTAAGCAATATAATGTGACCACTGTCTGGTGGCACGGTAGAGACTTCTGCACCACGTTCTTTTCAAGTACAAAGTGAGCTTATAGTTCACTCGCGAAGTAAATGCGCGGTACTATAGCAGCTGCTCACCTCCGCGGGGGGGGGGGGGGGGGGGGGGGGGGGGGGGGGGGGGGGGGGGGGGGGGGGGGGGGGGGGGGGGGGGGGGGGGGTTTAGGGGCATTTTGGGTCAGTAGGAATTTGGGGTCCCTATAAATACCCCATGCTCCCCACTCTTGGAAGGGATGGAATGTTGGGGGAAAAAAAGAAGCTCTTGTGAGCTGTGAGAGCTTGCTTGTTGTGAGGTGAGATGCCTTGCTTTGTCTCCGAGAGGGAGATTGGGGTGAGGCGTCCCAAGGGAGAGGACGCAAGGTCCGGGCGTGAAGCCTCACCACTCCCAATATCCAACACCTATCGCCCGCCGCCGTCCACTGCAGCCACTACCACAGCCGCCAGCACCATCTCATCCCCCTCTTCCCCCCTTCTGCCACCTTCCTCCCCCCTCCCTCTGCGCACCACCGCTGCCCAAACCCTCTCTCCACCCATCTCCTTCTTCTTCGTCCAGCCACCACCTCAAACCACCACTGCTATGTCCAGCAAAGCCGACCACCCCCGACAAAGCCTCCTCGCCATCGTCTGCCCTTCTCCTGGCCACATCCTCCTCCGACCTCCTCCCAACACCGTCACCAAACCCCCACCCCACAGAGCCCACCGGACACCCCACCGTCTGCCTCTTCCTCTCATCTGCAGCACCACGCCGGTGTCTGGAGCCCGCCGTCCACCTCCCCTGCTGCTGTCTGCCGTTGTTGACAACCCCCACCGCCACTGGCCACCACCCGCCCCCTCTCTTCTTTTCTCTTCTCCCCCTCTCTCACCGTTTTCGATCCATCTTCCCTGTACAGCTGTGACAGGTGTGGTCCGCGTGGACACCCTGCCCTGGGTACGCCGTTCGGCTGATCCCATGGCTCCATCCCTGCTGACCCTGTTGTATCGCCCTCACCCTTTCCATTTACTACCATCTTCAAGCAACTTTTCACTCTTTTTTACATATAATATTCCCCCCTGCAGCCTTAAATGCCCCTGGTGTGGGCCACGAAACCTTTTCAGCACGTCTCCTTCTCATCATCTCTCTTTCCCACTCCATTCACGTGAGAAGACCACCATGACTCACCTTTTTCTAATTATTTTATTCCACAACATTTAATGCCCCAAGACCTTCCTCATTGTGTACCCCAATTCCAATCACCCGTTACCTTCCTTCTCTTCTCTCGATTCACCCTCCCCTACCACCATCTCTCACCCCTCACCTTTGTACGAGACCCATGCCATCTTCTGACCGCGCCAGGCCACGCTCCCCCTCTTCCCCTCACCGTCGTACACTACTCACCTTTCAACTTTCTCACTCAACCCCCACGCCACTCCTGCTCCCTCCCTCTCCCACTCACAACAACCCCGCCCCCCATCCACGTCTATCTCTGCCCATGTCCCACAATCCCTCTCTCCCTCACCCTGCCACGGAACCCACGCCACCCTCCATATCACTCCCGTGCCATACCCCTCTCTCCCTCACTTCCTCTTCTCACTTTAACCTACGATTGGCCCACACCCTCTCTCGTCTATCGCGTCTCTCTTCCTCTCCCTTTGTACGTCGCTCTTGAAATAGCGGCTCCGTCACTTGACCCATCGCACCATCTCACCACACTCGGAGTCCTTAAGAGAGAGGACCGACCAACACATTTGGGGTTTCAATCGTCTTTGTTCCACGTAAGAAGTTAGTCGCACTCATCTCACGCACTCGGGATTGCAATATTGAAGATTCGACAGCACGCAAAGAGAGTTTAGTTCGACACGTAGAGGGTCCACCATATCAAGTCCCGCATCAGTTTGGTATCAGAGCTTAGGGAATCGGTTTGTTCTATCAGACCGGGATCCGAGGCACACTTCATGACCCCATGTCTTGCATAGCTACGAGACACTACTCCATGGATCTCGACTATACCACTACCCTACGAGAATTACTCATAGAGTTTAAACAGTTGGGTTGATCCAAGCTATTGTCGATAGGCTCACCACCCACGATGAGACTGTCAGGGAAACTTGTATTCTCAAATCAACAGTTAAGGAAGTAGTCTACGAGGTCGATCCCGCGTGGGTAGAAAAGTATGAAAAGCAACAACGAGAAGTGATCTATGAGCCCGATCTCGCATGGGCAGAAGAGTATGAAGAGCAACAACAGGAAGTGACTTATGAGCCCGATCCCGCATGGGCTAAAGAGTACGAAGAACAGATGCGAGAATGGTTTCTGTTACATGATGCTTGAGATCATGATTTGTTCATTGCTTCCGAGTTAGATTTGATTGATGACACATTGTTCAAGGTTGACCCATCAGTTGCTCCACCTGACCTTATTCTACCTCGAGAGTCGTCCCATGTTGACATAGTGTGACAAGATTTTTTATGAGGCACATGTGGAGCGACGACCCGATATTCTTCGTATGATTGTCCACCCCGGTCGTGCATTCTATCTGTGCGTGATCGTCTCCATCATCCTTCGGCACTTCAAAAATCGAGAACGAGTTTTCTCACACTGAGAGCGATTGATGCTGAGCGAGACGCGAGGTGTCGAGCTATGGATCAAGTTAGCGTATCCTATGATGGCGATATTCACGTGGACGACGATCAGAGTCGCAAATTGAGTCATTGTTTATTTTATTATGTATTAGATGAATGCTTAGGCTCGCCCAGATGGTTTGGCTTGGTTTGATTAGCTAATCATTCTTCTGCTGATTTCTTCTGAATCGGTGTGTGAGTACACTACAGTTCATTCTATTTCCGCATTAGTTAGTTTTAAACTGCTTTGGGTTGTAATTTTTGGGGTTGGATCTATTCACCCCCCCTCTAGATCCGTTCATCACACCCTTCAAGGGGTTTCCCCCTCCACTACGGACTTGGGAGGTGGCTGAGACATGACAGTGATAGAGACTGAGAGGGATGAAGGCACACGATGCCTAAGTACCATCGTCAGACCCTCCTACTTATAGATGAGGAACTCCCCTTCACAAAGGTAACCCTTACCTATGACAGATGGTATCCTTCATTTGACTCGTGCATTGAAGGAAGGTATGGGTTCATTAATGGCAACCACATCACATAAAGATCAAGCACTCACTATGAAAAGAAAGGTTACAGAAAGAGGAATTTTATTGATAAGGAAGGGGGTACAAGAGGTTACTCGTCCTCCTCGGGATGGAACCTGTTAGGCTGAAGGCTCAACACCCCCTTGTTACAATATAGGCGGTTTACATTTTTCAAGGCATCCCGCCACCCTTGCAGGTACCCCTTCTTGTACTCCTCCGACACGCCACCGCTACTACCTTCCCCCGGTCCCGGCAACACTTTCTTTCGAAAGCACAGCCACTTGGGGGGAGCCCCCTCTGACGAAGAACTCGACTTCTCCGATGACATCTTCTCGCAAACGCTTTCGACCGCTAAGGGAGCTTAGGATGACCTTAGGGTTAGCCATAGGGTCACCATTTATGAGGAGGAGACGAAGTCCCCAAAACGAGTAAAAGAGTTTTCACACCTCCCCAACTTAGTGGGAGTCGAAGCGATGGGATCCCAAAGATCACGCCTTCTTACATCCCTTAATGTCACTTAGGCCATTGGTTCGTATCCCAAGGAAGGTTCAAAGTAGAGAAAAGAAAGCAGGCAGGTTGTGTGGAAAGGTCAAAATACTCCAGACAGTCAGAATTTGCAAAAGAAAGGCAAGTCATCATTAGAAAGTGAAAAGTTTACAAGGAGGGGGATACACCTGCTCGGACGTACCCTGATAAAAAAAAGAGAGAAGAAGAAGACAAGTACAAGTAAGGGTGAGCACTCCCTCAAGTGCTCGCCTCCTCAACAGCGTCAGCTGGTGTTTGGTCATGGGCCTCAAGAACACCTTCAGGAAAGGCCGCGGAGGGCACGGCATTGTCAGTCAGATCGATTGTGTCCCTCGTCGCTGAATGCTGGGCCCCAGTGGCATGCTCCCCTATGCTCAGCCCATCCTCGCCAGGCTCCTCCTCGCCAAGTTCCTCATCGCCATAGCTGGCTACAGGCTTAAATGGCATTAGCAGAGGTGGCAAATATGGTACCAGGACACCTAGGTTGTTAGCAACGACTTTGAGGGCGGCCGACCATCCCTCCTAGATGCTAAGGTCTCTCGTAGGACCATAGACTTCGATCGGAACCGCGTTTAGCTCATCCTAGTACTCCGAGCATGATCAAAAACACTCCATGGCTTCTACGCCAATGGTGATCGCCACCTTTAGCCTCTCGGTCTGGGCCTCCACTACCTGGGCCCTCTCCTCGGTCCCGTCCCGCAAGACCCTTAGCCTGGCTGCCCGTGTATCGGCCGCGTCGGCCCACTCGATTGCCTAGCGAAGGGACCCTTCTAGCGTATAAATTTGGCCCTAAAAGGCGTCCCGGTTGTGCTCAGCCTCCACCAAGGTCCACCCCTATGACTCCAGGCACTCCCAGAGTTTGGCGCATAAGGCCTCCAACTTCTTCTGCTTGGCATGACTCTTTGTCAGCTGTCGAGCAATCCCGTTGAAGTGATATCCCCACAGCCGATGACCGAGCATAGGTTCTTGGCCGCCAAATTATACAGGTACCCTTGGGCCACGGGGGAGAAGTTGCCAGTATAGTCGGATAGTCGCATGCCCTTGTCCATCAGAGCGTACACCTCGCGTTGGTTGGCAATGACCCCCGAAATCTCCTCGGGCGGTAGGAAGTTGGCGGCCACACTAAGGCATGGCGCCTTGCCTTTACCAATTGCCTCCTCGGTAGGGACCAAGGGAGGAGCCCCTGTCTACGGTGAGCGGACTCGGGTAGGTGGTACAGGAGCTAGCGCCTCGACTGGCACTGGGGCCGGAGGAGTTACACATCGGGGAGTGATGCGGGACAACATGAGACTCGACACCGATTTGAGGTGAACCTGGGACTCTAGGGGACAACGCGACTAAAAGGATGACACGACTAGCAACGATACGAACAACTCGGCACCTAAAGAGTTCTAGAAGAGGCGAACATGTCCCCAACAAGAAGTATGAGCTCATAATCATCCCAAGTGAAGGAAGCGTATCGATCTACACGGTTGAGAAATCGGCACTAAGTCTCGAGTGGTCAATACTTTCACGTGCTCGGATCGAGTCACGGGTGTTGACACTGATTTTATGACTAATGAGTTGGGTCATCTCCTTATCTATTTTTATGATGTCCCAGGTTGTTTTGCTTTTAGCTTCCTGTGTACTGAGTTCTTCTTTTTTGGTTCTATCGGAGTACGCCTGAATAGTCGGCCCCTGTCCTGTACGCTTCCTTGTATTTTGGCGGGGAAGCTGTTGCTCTTTATTTTTCGGGGGAGTACGAGTGTTCACCCTTGGGAGCGCGAAGGCTTCCATCATTTCTGATGGAGCAAGGATGCTTGCTTCTTGGGAGCTTGGAAGCTACCATTGTTTTCGAGGGGAGCAGGAGTGCTTGCCTCCAGGAGACCTAGGAGTTACCTTCATTTTTGAGGGGAGCAGGAGTGCTCCCCTCTAGGGGACTTAGAAGTCACCTTCACTTTCGAGGGGAGTGGGGGCGCTCGACTCTAGGAAGTTTGGAAGCTACCTTCATATTTTGGAGGTGAGCGTGCGTCTGTCTCTTGAAGAGGAGAAGATTATTACTCTCTCTTGGAAGCTCGGAAGTCACCCTTCGTATTTTGGAGGTGAGCGTACGTTTGTCTCCTGAAGAGGAGAAGATTATTGCTCCCTCTTGGAAGCTCGGAAGTCACCCTTTGTATTTTGGAGGCGAGCGTACGTCTGTCTCCTGAAGAGGAGAAGATTATTGCTCCCTCTTGGAAGTTCAGAAGTCACCCTTTATATTTTGGAGGTGAGCGTACGTCTGTCTCCTGAAGAGGAGAAGATTATTGCTCCCTCTTGGAAGCTCGGAAGCCACCCTTTATATTTTAGAGGCGAGCGTACGTCTGTCTCTAGAAGAGGAGAAGATTATTGCTCCCTCTTGGAATCTAAACAGTCACCGGTGTTTTCAAGGGAGCATGGGTGATCGCCTCTAGGAGACTTAGAAGTCACCTTCATTTTCGAGGGAAGTAGGAGTGCTTGTCTCTAGGGAGCTTGGAAGCTACCTTCATTTCCAAGGGGAACAGGAGTGCTCGCCTCTAAGAGACTTGGAAGTCACCTTCATTTCCGAGGGGAGCAGGAGTGCTCGCCTTTAGGGAGCTTGGAAGCTACATTCATTTTCGAGGGGAGCAGGAGTGCTCGCTTCTAGGAGACTTGGAAGCCACCTTCATTCCCGAGGGAAGCAGGAGTGCTCGCCTCTAGGGAGCTAGGAAGCCACCTTCATTTCTGAGGGGAAGCAGGAGTGCTCACCTCTAGGGAGCTTGGAAGCCACCTTCATTGCTGAGCTTTGGCTCTTGAAGTCTGAGCTTTGTTGCATCGTCCGAGCTTAGTTGTGTCAGGTACGACTCTCGGCTGACCTCGCTTGGCATGTCCTCCTATCAGGATGACCCTCGAACTGGAGGTGGTAGTCAGGGCATCTACTCAGACGTTCTCTTCCCTTGGTATGTTTGCTACCTCAGGGACGCGACTTTGGCTTTCTTCTACTAGGACAACGTCACCCCAACTTGGAGTGTTTTGCTCGGAGCCTCCCCTGCCTTGGGGGAGATATAGGTCTTCCGCTGGGGTGCTCGTGCTCGGACCTAGGTTATCCATCCTCACCTTCTCCTCGGGCAGGGCCTCCTTGGTTTTCCTCGCCCTATTTTGAGGTCTTAGGAAGGTCTTGTCTCGTGGTGCAGTCCCGAACGTGATTGGCAATGAGATACGTCATTCCGGGAGGGCGGTTGTGCCAGAGAATCCATACAAGGGTGTGCACAGTGGTGCTATTCGTGATAACTGCACACCCATGAGTACCAGGTAGTCGTAAGAAATAACATTGGGGTCGCTTCATTATTCACTAGGATACGTTGGATGGTACATTGATTGTCGTTGGTCGAGGCCGCCAGAGCGCCTGAGTAGGGAGTGGCTACACCTTCTAAGTCTTTGTCTCAGAAGATGATGAGATCCTCGGGGTGCTTCCCAAGTGGCAGCTTCCTGTCGGCCGCTGTCGCCACACTCCACAGTGTCAATTGTTGACGCGTACCATTGGCATCTCCTGGGACTGTCTCCTCTCGAAGTTGGTCCTCCAGAGATCATCTTGATCTCTTTCCCTTTGGGTCGGTTGTCGATGGAAGGGGCTTGTTCACGTTGTCGCTTCTCCTCGGCCTTGGCGACAAATTTATCAAGGAGTCCTCGCCAGATGAGGTCCTCGAAAGCATCCTTGAGTTGGATGTAGTCGGCGGTATCGTGGCCATGGTCGTGGTGGAAGTGGTAGTATCTCCTCCAGCTTCGTGTCCTCAGGTTGGACTTCATCTTCTTTGGCCACTGGAGGAAGAGCTCCTCACGGATCTCCATGAGGATCTAGTCAGGTGGACCTGTTAGGGACATGTAGTGGCAGTAAATGCCCCTCTCCTTGTTTTCTAAGTGGTCACGGCACTCTCTGTCTCGTCGATCCTGCTTATTCCGCCCCTCCTGGGGCGAGTCGGCAGATCTTTCTTGGTCGGACCGCTCGGTTCCTGCCGGACGGCCTAGGGCCGCAGTGCTCTCCTCGCATCTTGCGTGCTTCTAGGCTAAGGCGAGGAGGCCTGTTAGGGTCGCCGGGGCTTCAACTCCGAGCGACGGTCGGAGGATGGAGTCCCGGGTCCCCTGAGTGAGGGCGGTGGCGGCGATACTTACATCGAGGTGGGAGTCAAAGGTTGTAATTTTCTTCTCATTTAGTCTTCATACTATTTGGAAGAAATTTGGTTATGAATAAATAAGATTTAGGTTATTTCTATCTTGCGCACTTTGTCTGTATTTGTTGAATGCACTACGCTTTGATTGACATGATCGTTATAGACATCGTCACGCCACTTCTGGATAATCTTCCGCACTTGGGGCGTGACATAAATCCCCTTTTCTTATTTTTCTTTCCACCCTTCTTCATTTGCAAATCTCCTTTCTCTCTCCTCATTCTCAATCTCTCTGCGGTGCGAGTGACTTGGAGTGTGGCTGAGCTCTTCAAGCGGGTGAGGGAGAATCTTGTTTACTCGGGATTTGAATCCCAATTTTTGGACCCTGGGAGGCTCCTAGTAGGCCTTGCCCTCGGAGCTATTTCTCTAGGTGTTCCATTTTGGCCTCGGCGTAATGCCCATGGGTTGTTTTAGGGACCGTTCCCTTGGTGGACGTGTTTTGCTTCTTTTTGGCAATCTCCCTAGCAGGGAAGACTCTGCCGAAATTTTGTCAGAAACTCTATCTTGATCAACTATTTTCTGACCTTGTTTATTTTTTGATAAGTCTTTTTGTAGATAAAATGACATTTGGGTCTTCTTCTTCTACATCCCATGCTGTGGTGACATGGGAAAACGTTCACTCCTTGGACCGGGGGCATGAGCAGATTGCTATGATCGCAGAATCCTCAGATTCGGAGACCGATACATTAGACACCAGGCACCTCCTGATCATTGGGGGTGATTCCTTCAAGTACGACCATGGAGATGCCGTCAGGAGGGATCATCCTAAGGACAAGCACATGATGACTTTCCTTAAGCAGTTCAATATTCAAGGGAAGAGGGACTTGATCCTCGCCCACAGAGCTGAGCAGGCTCTACTTGTTGAAAGAGATAGCCTGTTTAACTTTGTTGTGCGGGGGAGGCCCATCTATCTCCCCGGGGAAGTCAAAAAGTGGAGCGCTGTGCTTGGATTGTAAGACCTGGCTCCAGAAGGCGGGCTACTGACTAGAGCTCCTGAGTTCATCCATGCTCGATGGATCGAGACCGGAGGCCGTGTTGGCCAGGAGAAGCCCATTTTTGGCTTGTTTCTTGCCCCATTGAAATGGGGGTATAGTGATGAATCTTTCCTACTGGACTGCCTGGCGGTCCGCTTCAAGCATCAAATTTTCGTAGGATGGTTTACCGAGCTGAGAGCCACCGACGCCCATGCATTTAGACCCAGAGCTTTGGAATTCACAGACTACGTGCTATAGCACTATGCTCTAATTCTGGTCAAAGCTGGTGTGTATCATAGCGTGTATGCTTCGAGGTACCACTATCCAATTTCCAGAGGTTTATGCTGTGGTATGATTGAAGTATTCTGCCCAGAGTATAACACTTTCTATACTTCGAAGGGAGAAACTTCATTAGACCTCTGGAGTCTTTCGCAGCTTAGCAGCCTACCAATCTACGGAGAGTCGTACAAAGAAGTCTACTGGCCAGACTGGCTGAAAGATCAGACTAACGGCGAAGGTCGGTATTTGACAGGCTTTGCTTATCGCTACCTGATGAAAGCGTATCATACACTTTGCCGTTCATCATACAATACGAGGGAGGCACGCAAGCCTGGAGAGAAGAGGCGTGTGTGGATGGGCACTTGGCTCCAGCATTTCTTCGGTGGGGAGAAGAAGTATGAAGACTTTCCCACTATAGCCCTGACTTCCTTGAGGCGGAAGAAGAGGGTCCAGTGATAGGCCACTTTCCCGTCCACTTTGAAAGGAGGTCAACAAGGAGGCCCAAACCCCACTGGTGTTGATGCAGTCACGCACTGTGCTGCATATTTGACTTATTGGATTTGTTCGTTTGCTCTCTCGCAAGGTGACGAGAGTGTGATCAGGGCAGAGGCCATCTACCCTACTTGTCTGATGGCCTGGGGTCTGAAGCTGTCCCTTTGCCCAGTGGCTTTATGCCTGATTTACAAAATGTTGGGAGACTTGTACAGGACCCGTCTTCCCAGAAATTTGTGGACCATCGGTCCATTACAGTTTTTCAATGCTTGGGTCTGTACCCTATTCCCGGAAGCTGCTCCTCGGGCGTTATAGTCATCTCGCCTTGTCCCGAGGATGATAGAATTTGCAAGTGTGGAACCATCTTCGGTGGTGGAACAACTCTTCACCATTAGGGGCAAACTGACCAAGGTTCCCACAGACTCGTCCGGAGTTCTGCACTTTGAAGCCTAGCAGCTCATTCCAGCCCATTCGTGAATAAGATGAGGCAGTGTAGTCTGTCGGGGATAGAGGAATACATACATCTGATCTCTGGCTCCAAGTGTACGAGGCCGATCATGGAGTCGGAGCTGATTGACTGGGCACTGGCTATTAGACCAAGCATCCTTGTCTTTCGAAAGAGCGGCATCCTGTGGCTAGAGCTGTACTATCCATTCAGGTTCAGTTGAAATTTCAGCTACGATCAGCACATCCCTTCTTCTTCCGCACAGTTTGGGTTGCCGAACAGGCACAGAGTCGGCCAGGTGGCCAATGACAAGGTCAATGGGGGGAGGGGAGGGAGCATCCGGTGGAGGGGGCTCTTGACAAGAAGTGGATGGAGGGGTGTCACGACCCAAGATCCGGATATCGGGAATAACCCGATACCATTCGAATCTTGGCCCGCCACCCATGAACAGGAGGGCTCGGAAGGGCTAAAAGGTGTGTGTAGAGTACATAGAAATAAGAAATAAAGCAAACAACAACTACAATTAACAATTTGAATGATGAAAATAAAATTATATTTTCAATTAAACTACAGAGTCCAATCTAAATAAAGTACAGTTTACAAAAGGGAACGTACCCAACGCCGAGTGACCACTTGGCCTGGTGAGCTGGCAACTACGAACCTTCGCGTTACACCTCTGAATCCCGAGGAAGAACTGCCACACCTGAAAAGCAGGGGGCGAGTCTCATCTCCTTGACTCAGTAGGGGTCCCGCGAAACCCCAACCAAAAACAACGGTAGTAATCAACGCTAACAAGAACAGTAACAACAGCAGGAACAACAAACACGGTGACCGGTAAAATCTCGGCTCTACAGCTACTCCTTCTATACCGAAAAGACATCATGATCTCATAGTCGGGGGATCACTGGACTGACGAGAAAACCCTGGCTACACTACCAGAAGAATCATCACGACACCTCTGTCATGGAGGCCCATCCTCGCTGACTAAGACCCAACCCAAGACCACGCGGTCTGGGTAACACAATCACGACCTCACCGTCGTGAACCCTACACCGTCTAGGGAGAACCCTCGATAACGCTTTTCAGAAACCCTAGACCTCTGGATCGGAAAAACACCCAGAACTATACGTAAAAGTACATCTCGCAGACGAAAAATGAAAACTCGAGTCATGAGAATCTCACGTCACGTGATAGGAGTACCTGCCCACTAGAAGCAAGGTCGGATGCGCCCATTGACGTCTTAGTCCGCGCCTCAAGTGTCTCCCTACTCATCCCAAGCGGACTCTGAGACACTGCAGTAACTAAGAACTCAGAGCAAGGACTAGCTGGGATAGCGCTCGTCAGCGCAGATCTCTAGCCCCCAGCCAGGTGTGCACACACAGACTATGTGCTCTAAGTCAGGTCCTTTAGCTGATTTTCCCCTCAGCCCACACTCAGGCTGCACAGATGAGGGGTCCTACGGTAATCAGCCTAAAAATCGTCTCTCCCGAGTAAGCCGCTCCACCTATCCCAGATGGGTCATCACACGTGTGCCGTAAGAAGGCTACGACTAGTGGGAGTCACTAAACGTAAACACGGATGGTCACGCACACACCCATTTCGAGTAACATGGAGTACCAGGTGGCTCGAGGCCACCACCCTCTAGATGGTCCACTAGACCTACTAAACCTAACGGTCTTGAGTCACGAGACTCAGGTCAAGACTGTTATACAAGGATAGCTCCATGCCATCAATCTGGCCTATGCCTAGATTAGAAACCACGGTACCATAATTATTAAGACGGCGCACGCTCGCCTACTCTAATCCCTTCCAAAGGGATGCTAAGAAAACCTCTAGCCCCAGGCTAGGTAACTAGACTCACAGTCCATAGGCCATACACATGGCCCATACGGAAACCACTTTTTGGGAAGCTCACGACGTGCAAGAATAGCCCTCTGCACTCATGCCAATACACGGCGACTCAATCTAGCGAAAGCACAGAAGCCCGGACCACAAAGGGTCACCCAGACCCTTAAAGCCCTCGGGCAGGCTAATCGAGGTAAAACGGTACCTCTGGACACCCAAAAACATGGTCACGGTCCCCACGAGGTGTCCGGGACGACCATGGGGTCATAGGTCGGTCATTGGGTCTCAACCAGACTGACCGGAGGTCGAAACGGGCTGAAACTTTGCATTTCGATCGACAACCCACAGGGGTCGGTCGGCCAACCAGTTTGGTTGACCGAACTGGGCAGAAGCCCCAATTTGAGCGAACGCTCGAACGGTAGACCGAACCCTGCGGTCAGCCAACCAAAAATGGCAGAACGCCACTCAAACCCGGCCCATGGGTCCATTCCACGCCCCAATCACCCCCAGGTGATGGAAAAAATATGGGAAAATCATTCTCCAGCCTCTAGACCACCTAGAGGGCATGTTTAAGCCCCAAAAATGCGATTGAATTGAAGAATCCATCGCTCACCCGAAAATCATGCTTTAGAACCCTCGGAGTGAAATAAACCCTCTCAGCTCGTCTCGAGCTACCAAAACCACAGGAATTGAAATATAAGGGTTAGGGAACCATCCCCTTACCTCCACTGAAGATTTCCTGCATCGAGGATGCCGATCCATTGCGAAAATGCCATTTAAACCCTCATCGGCGCCCCGAACTCATGATCATTGCACGCCGTGCCTCCATGCCTCGATCCTCGTCCCATCCTCGCACGCCTCACCCTCGCAACATCGCCGCCTCCCCCTCCTCCACAACCGTCGGCCGCCCGTGGGAGAGGGGGAGAGAAAGAGATGAGAGAGAGTGAGAAAGAGAGAATGAGAGAAAGAGAGGGGGTGGGGGTTTAAATGGGAAAAATTTGAGATTTTAAAAATATAAGATTTAAAATTCAACAATTACATCAAAATAACTAACACCTAATTATTGAAATTAGGAAGATCAGAATTACAAACTGCCCCTAACCACGTTTGTGAACTGTGAGGGGAAGCTTAACACTCTCAGAAAATCTTCCTTCTCAGAGACAGAAGATCTTTAACCGAAGTCATGGCCAGGTTCTAACCAGACGGACTTTCGTGCCGGCCGGACGACCAAACGGCATATGACGAGGGTTGCCAGCCAGCGCCGTCTTCCTCAAAGGAGGGGGCCCCCGACTGGATCCTGGAAACCAGTAAAAACTGGGGGCTCCTCCGAATAAAAATCGGACAAATATGGGACCCACGCCAACCCTAGATCACTACCAGCTGTGATAGCCTCACGAAGGATGGCCCACACATCAGACGGCCACCGTTAACGCGACACCGTAACGAGATCTGCTCTTCTCTCTCTCTCCGCCCCCACGATTACGCGCCCAATGGGAGCGACACATAAACCCTAGAGAGAGGGAGAGGGGGGCGAGGGGAGAAGCCCACGCCGATTGAGGGGACACGTGGCGGAAACACGTCCCCGGCCAGGAATTTCTAAAATATTCTACTCCCCCTCAAACGCCCCCCCACCCTTTACTACTTCCCCTTCCCCTGCTCTCTCTTCTCTCCTCTCTCTTTCTCCCTCTACGTCCCCTCCAAGTCCAAGCCAAGCCAATCCTCTCTCCCTCTCTCTCTCTCTCTCTGTGTTTGTTGGTCGCGGCATGGCGGGGACGGGTGGAGGGCGAGCAGCCATGGAGGAAGGGCACTCTGCAGAGGAACTGGAGGTGGCGAGGATACTGGTGATGCTGCCGCGGCTGGTGTGGGAGGCGGATCACAAGCCCCCCTGCACCCACAACCTCCGGTGGGGCGCCAGGAAGAGGAGATCTGCCGGCGGCGACGACCCCCCCGACCCGCCCCAACCTGATGCCGCGCCTCTGCCGCCGCCCTCTCCGCGTCTCGCTGCTCGGCCGCCTCCCGCTGCCGAGAAGCTTAGTAAGAAACGCAGCGGGGAGGGGACGGCGGCGGCGGCGGCTGCCCCGGCTCCCTCGCGCACGGACGCGAGACCTGGAGCCCTGCACCCGCCCGCCGCCGCAACCGCCGAAGCCCCCGAGGAGGCCGCCGCCGCCGCGATGGGGACGTCGAGCCCGGAGACCCCGCTGGACTTCTGCTCTAGCGCCGAGGAGGCCGACGCCAAGGCCAGGGTCCAGGCCTGCCCGCCCGACGCGGGGCGCCCCGCCGCCAAGAAGCCAAAGCTGAAGCACGAGCATGTATGGATAAGATAACCCCTCCCGCCACGTCTCTATCCCCCCCAGCCCCCCAATCTTCCCATGGCTTCTGTTAAAACTACCGTTTTCTCTTCTTTCTCCCGCAGCTATCCAAGCAAGTCGACCAGTTTAAACGCACCAGAACAGAGCTCGAGAAGGTGGGTTCCTATTCTTCTTCTTCTGCTCCCCCCCCCCATCTGTTTACTTCTTTCTGGGTCTACAAATTTCAACACTATTTCTTGGATTCTCGTCGAAAGATGTAAGCTTGTTCTTCCCTTTCTGGGATTTCTTTCCTCCGAATCAGGAAGCCGCAGAGATCAGGAAACGGCTGGAAGCCTTGAGGGAAAGAAATTCCGAGTTGGTGGAGCTACGAATCAAGGTACATTTGGCCGTTCTCAACTGGGTCGTTTCCGATTGGTGATTCCCGGGTTTTACTGTGCGATTAGTGCCGTAAACCACAATAAATTCGATCTGGGGGGGAGGGTGGTTTGCTTGCGATCTCCTTTTGCCATGCTTGTTATTATTATTGTTCACCTTTTAATGACTTTAATCTGATCAGCTTTCCTCCTCCGTATTTATTGTTATCTGCAGTTGGAGAAGGAGGGGGAGCTAAACAGGCAGCAGCAGGAGGCCGACCGGCGCCTCCTCCATGGGAGAGGCTGCTTGGATCTGCTCCCCACGGGACCAGCCCCGCCCGTCGGCGCCGCCGGTGCCCCGGATGTCGTCCACCCGCAACTCCAGCAGCAGCAGCAGCAGCAATACCAGCACGCCTGGCCGCAGCACTGGGGGAGCAGCCACGCCCTGCTCCACCAGGTGGCCTCGGGGTTCTCCATTCACCCGTCTCCGGATGCGGCAGGGAGCCAGCAATGGAGCTGGGCGGGCGCTCAGGCGTGGAGGTTGGAAGGCAACGGGGCCGCTTCCTATGCCGGCAGGGTGCCCCACCTCAACTCCAACGCCGGCGTGGAGTTGGCATTGGGTTCCCAGCAGTACCCTCAACAACAGCAACAGCAGGGCAACCACTACTACCAGCAGCTGGAGCAGTGGAAGAGGACGCCAGAGGAGCAGAGGGCGGCGAGGAAGAAGAGGATCGAGATGATCCAGAAGAGGAGGAACGCGGCGGGCACCGTGGCAGCTGGAGTCAGCGTCAAAGTCGCTGGTTTTAGATGATAAAGATGGGAATTCCAAGGGATCCTCCTCTGTTGGGGTCCCTTCTCTTTTCTGCTCTTTGATTGATTGATGATATATTAATATGGTTAGGGGTGGAGCGGGTTCATTCCCTTCCTTTGGAAAGGGGGTGCGCTCTCCCTTATGTTTCTTGATGACTTGGATTTACATTAAAAAAAAAAGAAATTGAATGTTTAAGATGAAAGGAGGTCAAACTAGATGTTAACATGAAAGCTTGGTTCAATTTTATTAAAATTGATTTCAGATATGAGTACAGATAGTCTATTTTGGATAATCTATGAATACATTATACTTAAACCATCCTGCTCAATAAAGATTTATTCATGCGTTCTTATAATTAAAGACTCTGGAATATGCTCATTTCTAGACTTATGATAATGGTAACTCATTGAAAACCCTCTTGAACCATTTGATCATTTAGGCCTTTCGACTGATCTCTTGCACTCAACTTTACTCTACTGAAATTCTTTGCTTGCACTCAATCCCTCACTGATTACATCATTTTAGATTCTGCTGGCTGATATTTTCTGTAGATTGCACTATCCCATGATCATAGCCTGAATTGTCTATATACCCCTGTGTTTTTGCTGCTACATTCTCTGATCATTTCTTCCATTTCAATCCCTCTATTCGATCAAAGGGGGAGACTCTTGGTATCAAAGGGGTACATGATTTGCATTATCGGGTAGTTTAAGTTCCTTTAGTAAGGGGGAGAATAGCTAGTGACTCAACCATATCATGCATGTTTTGTATTTCTCTCTACTGATTTTATCCAACTATTATTTCCTTTTTGATGAAGTCAAAGTGGGAGAATAGTTTGATATGAGTTAGCATGTTGTTTTATCAGCATGTTGTTTTAAATTTATGACTCATAGTGTTTCCATCATCAAAAAGGGAGAGATTATTGTACCCCTATGATTTTGATGATGTCAAATACTATGACTCATCTAAGCATGATGCCACATGTGTTGATGCTACATTTATGTGGTTTTGTTGCCTATATTTGCATCATGTGTAAAAGTCTGTGTCTGAATGCTGAAAAGAATAGGTTGGACTGTGTCTGAACACTGAAAAGAACATATCTGAATGCTGAAAAGAATAGGTTCTGAAGATGAATCAAAAAGTCATCAAAAGATAGTCACTACTGTTAAGCTGAAGTGACAACAGGTCAAATTGTGAGCAAGCAAGTGCATTGAAAGGTCTGTGCATATACCTTTGTTATCAGGTAAAGTCGATGCATATTTTTACATTGAGATAGGCAGGTCGGTGCACATATCAACACTAAGCTTATAAGGTCAGTGCATATGCATACATGGTGTGTCATGAAGGTCGATGCATATCCCTATTCACACCTTCACATAGGTCGATGCACATTTTGTTAGTCAGCATACAAGGTCAGTGCACATTCTGTTAGACAGCATATAAGGTCGGTGCACATTTTGTTAGTCAGCATCCAAGGTCGATGCACATTCTGTTAGACAGCATAGTAAGGTCGATGCTGATGTAGAACACATGCATAGTAAGGTCGATGCTAATGTAGAACACATGCATAGTAAGGTCGATGTTAGTTGCCTGAGCGTGAAGCATAATGTCTGTGCACATTTACATTGGTCACATATAAGGTCGATGCACATTTATATTGGTCATATATAAGGTCGATGCGCATTTGCATTGGTCATATATAAGGTCGGTGCATCTTTTGCACAGGTTGACGTTAGTGACCTAGCAACTGCAGCTGAGGTCGATGCATGTTTTAAGTCTATGCACATATAGGTCCGAGCATGTTTTAAGTCTGTGCACATGTAGGTCTGAGCATGTTTTAAGTCTGTGCACATAATGCCGAGGTTGCTTTATTGATCTTGACTACATCGAGGCATCAACCAGATGCGTCGATGCATCTTGCACTGTTTCTATTGACTACATTGATGCATCTTTTCTGTCATTGCCTCTTCTTTTCATCTGACCCATGCTCTTCAAGGTTCTAAACTTAAAATGTTCTATCACAGATTTTCTGCATGCATAAAGGTTAGTGTCAGTCCAAAAAGTACATAGTATATTGACATCATCAAAACCTAGAATTCAACACTATCATTGGGGATGATCACCTCTTGGGACGTACTTACGCCCTGGTGACCATCCCGGAAAAATTTATTTTGTCCATTGGGCCCATTGTAAAGCCGAATGATGATGTTCACTTTCCTCACTTATTTACCTTAGTGAATGCTTCCCCTTTAAACGTTTATTCATTTGTGAACTTCACTAATGTGCGTTTATCCAGCTGTAGGTCATATAGCATTGGGATTTGCTCTCCATCACCTTCTCCTACTATTATATATACTATATTATATAAAGCCCAGAGGCTAATAACTTCGGGTGCATAAACTCTGAGTTCCTCTCTAATAAAAACAATGAGGGGTTTATGTTCCCTAAGTTATTCAACGGCTGTTTGATTTCTTGATTGACCTCGGGATGACGGACTCATCAGACTCTTGACCGATGTCTTTCCCCGAACCAGACAATAATACCTCTGGATATGCATTAGGTATATTTTCTCTTTAAACCCAACATGCATCATATAGGTCCTTTCTTTTGCATACAAAAATAAAAAAATGCATATAGAGCCCCTTCCCCAAGCCAGTCTCCACCTTCGGAAGGTGGAACCCGCTTCTCCCAAGGTCAGATCTGAGCTCCCCTCCCCCTGCTGGCTACCCCTCACTCTCCCCATCACCACTACCCATGTCCACCCCTCTCCCATAGCCATCAGCCATCATTCCCTTGCCATCCCTCACCCATTCCCCCTTCCATAACGCCCCACTCCACATCCATCCCTGGTTCTGGGTCGCAGGTAGTAGAGAACCCTCATTTTGCAGAGGGTGCCACGGTGATATCTTGAGGCTTCAGGAGGCCCACCATACATCGTTGGAAAGGTCATCCAAAGAGATTTCCAAGAGTGGTGGTCTCGCCCCCATACAATCTCCGAGATGCCCGTGAGAGCAATTCTTCCCCGACTGTGCAAGACCACTCAGGCAGCAAACCAGAGCCCTAGAGAAAGTTTGACCATGGCTACTCCTTTGCAGATCTGGGTGTGAATCTTGGCTGACAGATTCCTCCTCCAATCCTCTATCATCTCAAAGATGCGGCACTCCGTTTGACATCCGGAGCAGCCATTTCTTCTTTTTCTCCCTTGGGTGTGCTGTTCTGTCCCCTCTAGGACTGAGAAGACACCTAGTCACTGTTTGAGACCTCACCGCCAACCCCAACCTCCTATGACATTGCCGTGGGTCTCTGTTCGAAGAGGACTTGACGATGAATCCATCGGTACCAGCCACGCCCAAATCGGAGCTCAGGAACGCCCGTGGTGATCTCGTCTTCCTGCTGCATTGGTGCTGAGATAGTCTGAACTAGCGAGCAGAGTCACTGTTCACGGCCCCGCCCCAACCAACGCCGGCCACCAGAGCTCCCACCAAAAATCAGACTTCTTCCTGGGTTAGTTAGGGAAGATTTGCCACTGGTCTTGTCGAAAAAAGAGTTCGGGAGCGACCGCAGCAGTGACAACATTACCTATCTATCCCCTGTTCCAGAGAGCGGGTAGAACTGACACCGGCCATTCGTTTAGCTCCTAGTTCATCTCTTCCCTCCCCCGCCTGGTTGGCTTACCACTCCTCCCTGTGTGGAGGTAGTTTTAAATGTAATTTCAATTAATCCCTACCCTGAAATCCTGCGAGAGATGTAGTGTTGTACTTCTCTAATTTTCAGGTTAGAGCTACACCGGCGCAGCGTGCGGACGCGTTCCTACGCTTCCCCGCTCGCCTCATCTCCGACCGGGATCGGTGTATTCATGCCGATCAGGTGAGCTACTGAACACTTCTCTTTGCTGGTTTTCTTTGCTTAATTAGTATTGCATCTTAGTGCCGTCAGTGGTAAGAGAGTGTCCGATCCCGAATTGGCTTATATTTGAGTGATTATCGCGGGCGAGTTACGAGAGAGCCATTACATCCCACGCCCTCGGCGTGCTAGCCGCCTGTGAAAGTGGGCATCCATGGACCCTTGGGGGGTTCAATCCCAAGCTAGCCAAGCCCTTGGAACCTCAAGGATCAACCTCGGACCCTCATTCTCATCACCGATCCACCTACGGACCCGGGTGTGCGCGACGCTGGTGAACCAGGTTGAGTGAATCTGCCGTTCGGTTCGATTGCTTGCATAGATAGGTCCAAGGGGCATTGGTCGAGTGGCTGCCACCCCCAAGGTGGTGTCACATCAATTTCTCTCCGATAGGGGCCATTTAATGCGGCTGTCCTGGGAATGCGCCCATGATGATGACTCTCTTCAGTCGATGCGAGGAGTCCCTTCTTGGAGTGTGAAACATCGCATCGCCTCCTGCCAAACTACTGGGAGTATAAACGTCGTGCGGGTTTATGGTTCGTGCCTCCTTTCTTTAGGGTTCTATCTCTCCATCGCCTTTTCATTCTAAAAAGCTCATGCGCCACGAGGGGGGTTTGGAGGAGTGAAGAATCGCAGAGGGCTTCGTGGAGGTAGTAGAGATCGCGGCAGTGGAAATTCGTCGACTTCCACCTTTTCTCGAGTCGCCTGAGTCGGCGTCCTCCTCCTCTTTCTCTTGTTCCTCTCGTTCGACCATGGCGGAGCAGTACCCCACTGCTGAGGAGTAGGAAATTGGTCAGGGCACGGGGAGCCTGGTGCCGCAGCCTGACCATCCTTTACGCAGCGAGTTAAGTGGGGATGAAGTGAAGGTAATGGAGGGGTGCTTCGGGCTACCATGGCAGTATTATTTCTCTTCGGCCCAACCTCATGAGTCCAATCTGGATACTCGTTCAGGCCTCTTCTGCACTTTCCTCTTGGCTTGGAAGTGTGGGTTTCGTTTGCCTCTCCACCACTTTGTCATCCAGCTACTTCAATCTTACTAACTGGCTCCTGTCCAGTTGGTTTCCAACTCTTACACCTTCATCTTCTCCTTCATCTTTCTCTGTCGCTCGTGCGGTCTTCGCACTTTATTGGACCTCTTCCATTCCTTTTTCAATTTGAAGGAGCACACCCATGCGGGCAAAGACTTCTTCTATCTTCAAGTGAAGAGGGGAAGGAGTTGTGTGATGCTTTCTACCAAAGATTCTTCTCACAATGGGTGGAAGACCCATTTTTTTTTGGTGGGCTCACAATTTCTTGAGTTTCATATTGACCAAATAAACGGAGTTTATAATTAAACTACAGATCAATAGCGTGCAGCGAGTGTTACTCATGTTGCACCAATCACATCCCTTAGTAGGGTTGACGTGGCGTTAGACATTCGTTATTGTAGAGGTCAAAATTTTCCCCTCATCTCATATTATATCTTTAAGATTTGTTTGATGGGGAAGAGTAGTCGGCCACTCTGAAGAAACTTATAATCACTAGGAAGAACGTCAGAAGGAGCCCTAAAAAAGATGTCAAAAAATAACTGTCAGATGCTTAAGTTCGGGTCATTTGAGAGAGTAAGCAGAGAACCGAAAGGAAAGAAAATAGGAGAGGGGGAGAGCCGAGAGATTGTAATCTGGAGAGGGCACTTAGAGAGTATCCGTAGAGAATGGAGAGTGCTCAGAGAGATAGGAAGAGAACAACCATGAAGGGACCTTTCTCTCATCGCTATCCGACTAGAGTCTTCTTCGGTGACGAGCGCATAGGGAGCTCTCTCTCTCTCTCTCTCTCTCTCTCTCTCTCTCTCTCTCTCTCTCGTTGTGTGGAAGTTTCTCTCTACTGATGATGTGAGTGTCTCAGTTGCCTGGTGTATGCCTATCCCCCCTCATGTCCTCATCTGGGGACCTATTTATATTGGGCGTGGTAGCCTCGTCCGACTTAGCAATGGCATCATTCACAGAGTGGAGTCTGACCTGATCATAGGATCATGCGCCATCTACTCATTTGTTCCCAGAGAGAAGGCGTCATGGAGAGTATCTCGGCGGTGTGGAGATGACCCAGGCCACGTCGGGGCAAGTCTGGTGATAGCGGCCCAACATTCATCCATTGGTGAATTCCACTATGCCTGAAACACAGGCACCCAGGTATCTCCCTTGTGTGCTGACAATGCGATATTTTGCTCGTGGGCTGGTGATGCTCTAGTGGGCCCTGATTGGGCCATGTTGATTAGGCCTTCGGTTAGTCGGGATGGTCTGTTACGACTTGGCCGCCCCAAGCTATAATGGGCTTCGCGTTATTGGACCACGTTAGGCCTAGTGGAATTTTCCCTCCCCATTAGTCCTGGTCCGGGATGAATCCTGGGTCTTCCTAGGACCTAGGGGACAGCAAGCACAAATGAGCAACTCGGACCTTGGCGACAGCAGACAGACAAGTGAGCACTCTCACTTCCAAGCGTGACCCGGTGATGGGAAGGGTGGGTTTCTACCCGCGGGCAGCCCGACAGGGTTGAAGCTCGTAGGAAGGCTAGAGATGGCTGACCAGAGGGTGGTGGAGGGCTCCCAGGCTCAGCCGGGGCAAATCTCGAGCCAAGGGCTCCAATCGGGTTCCCTCACTCATGCGGCAGCAACTAAATCTCACGAAGTGGGGGCTGGGGGCGAGCACTCACTCACAACTGGCACGAGACCAGAATGGATACGGGTTGAGCAAAGTAACGAGGGGGTGGAGGGTCGAGCCACATACCTAGCCAGGTCTGCAAGACCAGCGTCGGCTGGAGACAAGGGTGAGCCGGGGAGTGTGCTCACCCAACTCGCACGCTACGGCGTGGAAGCTTCCGATGGACCTGTGTGTACAACCAGTAGCAAAACTCCATGCAGGGAGGGGGAACAAGGGGGTGGGAAGTACAACACTACCCTCGCACAGGAGGGGGGTTCGTGGGGAGGGGAGGCGACCCGGAGGTTATTGCTATGCGTAGTCTAGCCTACGGGCCAGCAGAGTGGCCCGGTGATGACAACAACACGTAGGTGGCGCCGGGACGATCATGATTAGTCCAGAACACGGGGAGGCCTTCTAGGGACGTCCCCTAGAGTTGTGGTGGTCGTTGGGCACAGGATGGTGGTGAGAGGGACCCAGGAGACAGCTTTGTCACCAGAACTCGATCTGCTAGACTGATCTGCTCACCTGGGACGGTCGGTGCCGATCTCGCAGTGCCGTGGTTGTCAGGCTCTGCTAGGGATGCTGGCAGATGGAGAGTAGCAAGAGGAGAGGCCCCTCATGGTAGAGGGGCTGGCGGGGTCATTGGTGCTGACTGGGGTGGCACTGAGTTCAGGACTGGCTGATAGTGGACAGGTTGCAAAATGCTGCCCTGTTGGACAGAACTACGCAGGAGGGCCTTCGACTTGATTCGGGATTGGGGCAGGTCCCGAGGGTGACTGCAAGTGCCGGAGGGTGTGGAGAGGAAATATAGGCAAGGATGGATGGAGGGGGATCCTCGGGGCATCGATGAGGGATGGGGGCACTTGTGATCATGCAGGTCGCAGGCGCACAGGTGCAATCAGCAGACGTGCTGTCCCCGCGATGGCGGCGTGGGATAGCCTCTCCGGGTGGACTATTGGCTACGTGAGGGAAAGGGGGATCCCTCTAGTTGTTGTCTGTGAGGGGAGCACGTTGTAGGAGGCCGGGGACAATCTGGATCACTGACGAGGTTGCTCTGGTCATTGTCGAGCCGTTTTGTCCTTTGGCTGTGGGCAGGCTGTGCACTAGGCCCTTCTACGGGGTGGGGAAGTTGTGGGGATGGGCAAGGGGTTGAGGGATGCAGTTCTTCACCCCCGGTGACCATGGGTGCCTCGGCTTTGGCGAGGTCAGACTCCGTCGCGGCCAGCAAGCCCTTAAGCTTCTTAATCTGGCTCGTCAAAACGCGGATACTGTCACGACACTCATCTACGACTCTCTAGTGCTGCTCTCGGTTTCTCCCCCGCACCTCTAAGGCCCACAGGTACTCATCCCTCTGGGCATTGATGGCTGCGATCTCGACAGGGGCTCGTGCCTCGAGAAACTCGCGATGATTTACATATTATAACAATAGCAGGACTTATCGTGACCACTCCTTCAGCGGGCAACCCATCATCTGCAGGGCCCCGGTCAGCTGCATGACCATGGTATGCACCCCCCGGTACGTGAGGGAGGGGTCGGTGAACATCATGGCCCGTAACGTCAACAAGGTCCAACGGACCGGTAGATCTGAAGTAGCACGACCTATCGAAGGCACGGCAGGTGGATTGAACTCCACGGCACTGTCCACGGCCATCCACAACTCTGTGTCGACCACGGACGATGAGGATGGGAGAGTCAATGCCGAATAGCGAGGACCTTTTGCCTCGGAGGATAGGCCCTGGTCGATCACCGCCAAGGGCGAAGGCAAGGTTGCAGTAGAAGCACTTGACGCTGCCATGATGAGAGGCTGCTCCATTTTCGCCCGTTGGGTAGGGCCCGAGTCCGCTGCTAGCATGTAAACCATTAGGTCTGAAATCGTGGCTCCGGTCGAAGAACAAATGGCCACAGGGACTAGGTCAAGCGCCACGGGAGACGAACTTGCTTCCATCTCCACCTCCTCGGCAAGGCCCGGACCCGTCGTCGCTTCACAGGCTGGGAGCGCAAGGGTCACGACTTCGGCTAAAGGGGGGTGTCGAGTAGAGCCGGGCCCAATACCGCTCCTGGGGGGCCTTGTGGATGTCAAAAAATGATGACGATGATCATAGGCATGCACGTCTCGAGACTCGAGAGGAAGCCAAAGATGAAAATTCTAAATAAACCTTGTGCCTCACCCGATCAGGACGAGAATTCACTTGGTGGTCCGCTACCCGATAAGGAAGCCCCTCAAGCAGAATAAATGGCCGCGACTTCGAAAAGAATCCATTCGATGCTTAAAACGGCGCGGAGGGGCCTTAAACCGGCGCGCCTTAAACCGGCGCGCCCCCTGTTGTGGTTAAAACGGCGCGCCCCCTCTTGCTTCCCCAAATACAGCGCACTCGCCTTTGGAGGATGCCTCCCTTGGCTTTTGTTAAAACGGCGCGTCCCACTTGATGTTGTTAAAACGGCACGCCCTTATGAGTTGTTAATACGGCATGGTGATTTTGAAGGCCTATTCTGGCGCGGGTTAAAACGGCACGGTCACTGTTCCACCGCGTCGTTTTAACCCCTCATTCTCAAAGCGCACAGTAGACTATTCTCTGAAGTCTTAACCCGGTGTGCAACCTCGCCATCCCGTCATCAATGCGGTCCTTTGTTTCCTGCGAACGGCATGATGACGAACAAGCTTGAAATGGTTAAAACGTCTGTTTCGATCCGGCGGGCAACTGAGCATATCCTTTAAGTGGAAGTTCTCGAGCCCTGCATCGCCGAGCGATCATTCCGTCGGCCGGCTGCCCACTCCCCTGCGAAACATGGTGATGACGACGTGGCGCGCGAAGAAGCTCGACAGCAACAAGGTCGCGACGTGGGCAAGCGGCGCGGCGCGCTCCTCTTCGAACAAGAATAAACTGAATACTTCCCCTGAGGGATATATAACAAGCACTGGCTAAAACATCTCTCGGCTGGCCATTCTAGAGGAAGTAAGGGGCTCTCGGCTGTGGGCAGTGAAGAGAAGAAGAAAAAGAGAGAAGGAGTTTGGTCCCCCGGCACCTACAAGGTGAAGAAAAAGAGAGAGTGTATGTGTGAGAGAGGGAAGGTGAGTCCGGAGGGGGGAGGAGCTCGTGCTCCATTCCCTCTCCCCCACTGACATATCTCCTTCCTCTTCCCCTCTCAATGTATTTCCCCTTTCCTTCGGGATAAAATCCTCTTGTATCTCTTTCCCCCGTTTGTGTGGATGAATAAAAAGAAAAGCCTTTTGCAAGCTTAGTGTTCCCCGTGCAACCTCTGTTTCCCTTCTTCCTTCTCCAAGCATCCAGGGTCCTTGAGGCTTGCCTCTTCATGGCATGGCCCTCAAAGTGACCCACTGATGGATGAACAATCATGGCCCTCTTGTGACAAACATTCACCCTGTCTTGAAGGATCATCACCCGTGAGCCATGGTCGCTCTTGAAGGATCATCACCCGTGAGCCCTCGAGTGTTCCATACTCACATTTGGGTTGTCGGACCGCCGTGAGGCCATTCCAAATTTTGAGGGTCACCCCGGAGCAATCCGTTTAGTGGCCTTCTATTATCTCTGACAAGTCCTAGTCCGGGGGAGGTGCTGTCTGATTTTCGCCAGGAGCTAAGAACACTCAAGAACAGATGCATAGGACAATCTCTATGAACTAATCAACTGAACCTCTGTGAACAAACTCCCCGAATAAAACACTTAAACCTCATGTTCACTCACCTTGCCATCGGGTTGAGGAGCTCCGAGAGGAGACTCTTCGAAGCGAGGCTTCCCTTGCCGAGTTGAGGAGGAGAGGACCCCCATTTTTGCCTGAGACACCCTTTCAGGTTTTCACTTCAGCTGCGTTATAACCTTCTTGCCCTTAAGCAATTGGTAAACCAGCTGCCCAAGTCCACGGGGCACCTCTATTTTACCCCCCCCCCCCCCTTAACGGATGCAGAAGGTGAACCCCTCATAAGCTTGAAGCTGAGGGTTGCACCTTCTTCGGAATCATCCCCTGGCTAACCTCTAGTGGGTTGAAAGCCGGCGATAGAGATTTGGAATTTGGAATTTAGGATCTGGGGCTAGCCAATGAGCGGTGCTAACACCAAAACTTAGGATTTAGGATTTAGAATTTAGGGCTAACCACCGGGTGGTACGAGAGCTGAAACTTGGAATTTAGGACTTAAAATTTAGGGCTGACCACTGGTGGTGCAAGAGCCAAAACTTAGGATTTAGGGCTGACCACAGGATGGTGCAAGAGCCAAAACTTAGGATTTAGGATTTAGGGCTGGCCACCGGGTGGTACGAGAGCTGAAACTTAGGATTGAGGACTTAGGGTTAAGATTTAAGATTTAGAATTCAAGACTGACCACTGGGTGGTGTAAGAGCCAAAACTTAGGATTTAGGATGTAAGACTGACCACGAGGTGGTGCAAGAGCCGAAACTTAAGATTTAGGATTCAAGATTTAAGACTGACCACGGGGTGGTGCAAGAGCCGAAACTTAAGATTTAGGATTCAGGGTGTAAGACTGACCACGAGGTGGTGCAAGAGCCAAAACTTAGGATTTGGGATTCAAGATTTAAGACTGACCACGGGGTGGTGCAAGACTTAGGATTTAGGATTCAGGATTGTGGGACAAGAACACAGAATGGCAGAGTGACCGCACCATTTTTTTATTTCTCTTTTTTTCTTCTTCTTTTTCTTTTTTTTTCTTTTTTCTCTCTCTTTTTTCACTCTTCTTTTTGCATCACCAACCCAGTACCCTTTTGGATTTTCACTTGGGCTAGTTCCTTCTTTTCTTTTAACCTTCACTTGGAAAGAAGATATCTGGCAACGAGCGCTACGTGAACTCATGCTCAGGGACATGATACAACTTTAAGTGATTTCCGTTTAATAGAGGGAAAGGGTTGTCTCATTTGTGGTCAATGACCATATATGCTCCCCCTTCATAAACCCTCCTGACGACGTAGAGTCCGCGCCAATTGGGTTGCAATTTGACGTTGGACTTGTCTGCCATAACTTCTCTTTCTTTAACCATAACGAGGTCACCTCTTTTAAACGCCCTTTGTTTTACAAACTTATCATAAGCTCATGTCATCCATTTTAGTATGCTTGTAGGCTTTTAACATTTTGCCTTCCAGGTTGGATAGTTCTTCCAACCTCCTTTCTATTTCATCTTGTTCCTGAGCTTGTAAATCGGCATGCACGACTATCTGATAAGATGACATTTCAATTTCAATCAACACCACGGCTTCTACGTCGTATACTACAAAAAAGAGGGAGCAACCGATGGGAGTCTTGTAGACTATCCAGTATGCCGAGAGAGCTTCGTGTATCTTCTCGCCCCAGTCTCTTTTGCGACAGCCCACTATTTTAGCTAGGAGCTTGCAAAAAGTCTTATTAAATGTCTCGGCCAATCTGTTAGCTCAAGGATTGTAGACTGTTGAAGTTCTCCAATTGATGTGGAACCTAGCCGCCAACTGGTAGATGGTTCTATTTTTGAATGGGTGCCATTATCTGACATAATCTGACCGGGAGTGTCGAACCTACATATGATATAGTGTTTGACAAATTGAGAAATTGCCTCTCCTGTGACATCCCGAAGAGGGATGGCTTCGGCCCATCTGAAGAAGTAATCTATCATGACTAAGATAAACTTATAGCCTTTTGTGGATGGTGGGAAGGGTCCCACGATGTCCATTTTCCATTCTACAAAGGGCCATGTAGGAGTCATGGGGTGTAACAAGTTTGGGGGACTTCTTGGCACTAAGCCAAAAACTTGGCACTAATGACATGTGCGGGCGTACCGGTTGCAATTTGCATACATAGTAGGCCAACAGAAGCCTTTAAGTTTTATGTTGTTCTTCATTTTATCCCCTGCTTGATGGGCACCGCAAAGCCCTAAATGGACCTTGCGCATAATCACTTTAGCTTCCTTTGGCGAAAGACAACGTAGGAGAATAAACTTGTCCTTTTCATGGACAAGCCTGCACAGTTGATCTCTTATCAGCTGATATGATGTTGCCCTTCGCAGCAGTTGAACCCTTTGAGCCCGATCTTGGGGGAGGCAACCATTTCTTATCTTCGTAATTGGTTGACGTCAATCTTGTTCTTCTTTCTCGGTAGGATCATCTACCTCAATTGCGTTGACCTCAGAAGTTGTGGGGTCGACTTCTTCGTCTAAGACACTTGACATAAGTCTCCTGTGTTCGAGTATTTTAAAGGCCTGTTCTCTTCTGAGGAACATTTTAGAAAGGAGGAGCTTCTGGATTGCATTCCCAAGTTGGTAATGAGTGAAACAGCATTAATGGGAAATCTAAGCACAGCCAGGAATATACATATAGCACAAAGATGAATGCGTAGGAAATCTCATGGAGAGAGCATCAGAAAGATAAAAAGCATTGCTATGCTTTCATTAACCCACATACATATGTTCGTACTGCGGAGTAAAGCACACGCAGGCCTCTGAAAGGGCATGGAGGCTACATTCTTTAATAGACACCAAGTGAAGAACACATACATCGGATGACTCTATGAGACCATGAGGTTACATCCTTGTTGAACATCAAGCAATAGAGAAGAGAAATGGACAAGAACAGAGAACCAGGAGGGGGAAGAATGTGGCCCCGTTGGGGCATTAACCAGTAATGGCACCACCTTCGTGGGACACCGAAGACGACCCTCCTTTTCTATTTTCGATCACAGATCTCACTGGAGCACTCTGGTCTTGGCTCTCGCTCTCTGCCTGCTATGTGTTTTTTTTCTTTCTTTCTTTCAATCGATCTCCCCCCATCTATTTTCTCTTCGACCTCCTCTTCCTTGAAACACGGGTTTTATAAAGAGAGAAAGAGACCCTCACCAATCGGCACGGCGCTCTCCCTGGGACGCCTTTTGCCATATCAGCGGCCAGGTCATCGGCACGCCTTTGTCTGACCACAGGGCTCGGCGCTCCATTGGTGTTGATGGGCCCTCTTTTAAGCCCATATGTACGTATGGACTACAACCCTATATATCCCTTTTCTTATCAAGCCCTTGCGATGCAATTCTTTGCAATATTCTGTTCTATGGTATTTAACTTCGCTGGCCAGTGATGTTAATCCCATCGTCTTGCTTCTTCCATGATGTTGTAGAGGTCTTTCCTAGCAGACGAATGATTGTCTGGAATTTCATTGACTTTGATAATTGGTTTAATCAGCTAGATCGTTCAAGATGACGATCGCACCGGGCAGCAGCTTTGCCGAGAAGGGCTTTAGCCGGACAAAGTGATAGACCCTCCTTCTATCATGGTTGGAGCTTTGAGGAACATTATCATAGCTTAATCTTTGATTGACCTTTAGTGGCCTAGTCATTTGCTATCAGCTTTCTGTAGTTTCAACTGATTATAAATTTTTGATGTCAACATGGAGCCGTCAGGGGTGTGTAGTTGTGATAGTTGCCCCTTACTCTTTCTCGGTGGTCACGGCGGTCTCCGTCGCATCGCTCTTGCTTACTCCACCCTTCCCGTGGCGGGTCGGTGGTTCTCTTTTGGTCAGACCTCTCGATTCTGACCATGCGGCCCAAGGCTATAGTATTCTCTTCGCAGCACGCGTGCTTTTATGCCAAGGTGAGGTGGTCTTGAAGGGTCGTCAGGGCTTCAACTCCGAGTGCTCGTCGAAGGATGTGATCTGGCATTCCTTGGGTGAGTGCGGTAGTCGTGATGTCGACGTTGAGGTGTGGGATCTGGAGTGCCTCCGTGCAGAAGCCGGAGATGAAGTCCCACAGCGTCTCTTCTTTCTGCTGCCTGAGAGCGAGTAGGGTCACTGCTGACTTAGCCACCTTTCGATAGCCAATGAACTTCTCCTTGAACAGCTTCTTGAGCTGTTGGATGTAGGAGATGGTCCCGGCTAGTAGGGACTTGAACTAGGCCTAGACATTCTCCTTAAGGCTCGTAACGAACACCAGGCACTTCATGGTGTCCGAGGCCCAGTGGAACACCCGATGGGACTCGAAGCTGTGCATGTGATTAGCCGGGTCAGTGGTGCTGTCGTAGAAGGTGAACGACGATAGCTGGAGCAATGGTGGGATGGGGACATCCATGATCTCCCTGGAGAAGGGGGAATGAAAGTCCTAGTCATTGTAGATTAGGCCACGATTTTTAGCTGCCAGGAGGACGTCATCCAAATATCGGACCTTGTCCTGTATTTCGTCGATGCGCTGGAGCCAACGATCCATCTCTGGGTTGGAATGCAGGGGGCTACACACCCTTGACGTGGGCGTGTTGCGTGATCGTCGAGTCCTCGCGACCGAGGCATTGGAGGCCACCTACCCTTGGAGAAGATTCTCCTCGGTCTGTGCCACCTCCTCCTACCATCAGTCGGGCATGATGCATCGGGGTTCTGCTGGCCAGTTCAAGAGCTCTTGGCAAAGTCCTGTCAGGGCCTGGATCTATTGGCGAATTTATTCTAGGTCACTAGAGGTGACCTCTTATCGCGGATGGGCAAAGGATGCTTCCTGTAAGCCCCGGTGTGAGTTGGGTCCCTGATGGGAACCACGCTCACAGTGATTGGCATTGCGGAGGCTTCCACAGGGCGCCATAGCTTTCTGCTTGGGTTCCCACAGCCATGCTACTGCAAGGATGGAGCCTCGATCTAAGCTCGTTCATGACTGACCAGCTACTACCGCACTGACTAAACGGAAGCACGCTCTGACCAGCGCTACCATGGTTGACGAAGGGCCGTCTCAAGGGGATCCGACAAAGTAGAAATGCTTGTTTGCGGCAAAAAAAGGGAAGGCAAAGGCAAAGCTTGTTCCTCCTCAGCCAAGTGCCACTCCCGCTATCACGGCAGAAGAGAGTGACAAGCCAATGGGCTAGTCATTAGGAATTAATGGATCTCATTCCTTAAAGAGTCCAATAGGAGTCCAATAGCCCCCCCTGCCACTCCGCTCTCCCTCTCACCGACAACAGCAGCCCCCTGCCTCCCCTCTCTCACACTCTCCGGGAGCGGCCACACCCCCTGCACCTCCTGCACCACCGGCAATAGCAGCAGCCTCCCTGGCTACCCGCTCTCCCTCTCGCCCATGCAACTGCGATAGCTGTAGATCCAAGGTGCGACGTATTGTTCGTGGGAGTGATTTCCACCTCCATCACCACTGCGGGATGTGACTTTCAGCCACTGCCATCATGCCCGCATTCGTGCCGCCATCGAGCCACCACAACCCCATCTTGACCTTACTGTCCAGAATTTTGAGATTCAGGATAGAGCCTCAAAGAGAAGGTTGGATCTCCAGATCCGACCGTCTGATCGAGCTAAGATTTTGAAGGTTTGTTCCCAGTCTCCTCCCCTACTCCCAGATCAATTTTCACGTTGATCGGCCTCTGTTTGAGTCCCTTCTCATTGCCGTCTTTCCACCCTTTACAGTCTGTTTGTGTGTAGATCTGTCAGACAACCACTTGATCCATGAATTTTTCCACCCCCAAACCATCTCTGATCGTCACCAAATTTGGTGTGCTTGATCATCACGTCCTCTTCTCCAAATTAATCCCTTCACCCAGATTTACCATTTGACCCCCGGTCAAACCCCTTCTTCAGGTAGATCCCTATCTACCCTGCACCCTATCAGAATGTGACACCCTATTGTAGAGTTTTTCATGGAAGATCAAGCCATTGGTTGGTCTTAGATTTCACATATATCATAGCTCTTCGAGTTCTCTTCGCAACGGTGTCATCCACTCTCCGATCTGAGTCCGGATCTGGGCACAAGAGCCGATCTCGCTAGGTCACGTAGGTCTGTCCCGAGATAGGACTGCGGGATAGTGTTGGGAGTTAAATCTTAATAAATATCCCACCTCTGATCTAGTGACCGCCGCTGTCGGGGATCGACCAAGGACACTCCAGCAATGTCCCAACCAGCTGCTGCATCCAGGAGACGTCCGGACACTGCCCTCCCACCAGCTACCGCAGCCAAGAGACATCTGGACGCTGCCCTCCTAGCAGCCACACCAGCTTGTTGTCCTACGGGCCCAGGCAGAACCAAACCGAACCGGCAATCCATCGCCGTCCCGAGCGCTTCACAGATGTGCTGCCCGTCAACCCAAGATCAGCCCTCCTGGATCACTGCTGTAGCCTTTTACCTCCTTGCGTGGAGTGGGCTGTAATTTTATTACTGTAATTATTCACATTTACTGTACCGAGAGTAATGGTTCTTGGCCGGGAAGGTCTTCCCCATGCCCCAAGCATGGAGGTATGTTTCTGCTCCTCTCTCATAGCTTTGCTCATTCCATATATGTTTGAACACCACGCTTGCATGAGTTAGGAATTCTAGCCCGTTCAAATAACATCACCACTGTAAGAGAGCGTACATGACCCATCTCATGACCCGATCCGGGCATGAAGGAGTGTTGACCACCCTTGACTCAGTGTCAATTTCTCAACCTCGCAGATCCATACGTTTCCCTTGCTTAGGGACATCCGCGAGCTCGTGTCTCTTGTTGAGGACATATCCTCCTCTTTTGAAACTCTGTTGGTGTCGAGTTGGTCGCATAATTGCTGGTCGCGTTATCAAATTGGTCGCGTCGTCACCTAGAGTCCTAGGTTCGCATCCAATCGATACCGAGTCGTACCCCATCCCGCACTATATTGGTATCAGAGTGAGTTTGGGTCTAGGGTAGTCAGTCCAAGGTGTTGCATTCATTCCTGTATCCCGTATATTAAAAGGCGTTACTGGAAAGATAGGTTAAGCCTATTGGGAAGGTAGTACATTTGCATGAGTTGGATCTTCGGATTAAAATCTCTATCATGTACTGGATATTGGTTAGAGTCTAGAGTTGTCTCACATTAGGTGTCTCATTCAGATCTGCATTTAGCTCCCTTACATGTCCATCATATAGCGATTCCCCCAGCTTCTAATGGACTCCAAGTCGCCCAGGCAATATCACTGGTTGCATACCACCAATGGGCTCAAAAACTAGCCCATCTTCTTCAATAGGCCCAAAGCAACGACCTTTGATGGCTCCAAAGTCCCGAGCAACTACCTACATTGGGAAGCCGTCATGGATAAATATTTTGATTGTTACCCCATGTCCGAGGCCATGCAATTCTCTTTTGCCAAGAAGAGGCTTTTGCACAAAGCCAAGGATAATTGGAGATGCGTTGAGAGCTTGAGAGACATTAGGCGGCAAAGGCCCATCGAGACCTGGTACGACATGAAAAATGAGCTTAGAAGGACCTACCTGCCTCGCCCAGTCACCTCCAACCAAGAAGATCATAGTCAGAGACAAAGGGCCTTGCACGTAGATGAGCCTAGGTCTAAAACTAGGCCCGGTGACTATGGACGAATCCACCATGATGCACCTATTTCAAACCCCACTACCTTTGCCGAACTCTTGAAAATCTTTTCAGATCGGTACGTACCACGTGCCAAGTGAACACTCGGCCTGGCAAGCTAGCAACTAAGAACCTTCACGTAATGTCCTCGAACCTCAAGGAACAACGACCACACCAGAAAACCAGGGGTAAGCCTCCTATCACTGGCTCAGTAGGGATCATGTGGAACCCCAACCAAGAAAACAACGGCAGAAAGGAAAGCTACGCTAGTTAACAGGAGTACGGTAGAAGTAACGAGATGTAGAGAGTAAGCGAGAAAAACTGCCTACTCTAACAAAACCGTACTACTAGACCTCGGTCTAACAAACTCGAGTCTGAAACTACCAAGAGATAGGAGCACTACCCACTAGAAGAACGACCGGATGCATCCCCTGACATCTTACACCACGTCACAAGTGTCTAGCTATAGCACCCCAGGCGCGAGACTCATACATGCACAAGTACCACAACAAGAACTAGCTGGGGTCACGCTCGTCAGCGCATGTCCTAAGCCCCCAACTATGTGTGCACACATAGACCATCTGCTCTAGGTCGGGTCCTCTAGCTGGTTCTCTCCCCCACCGGACTCTGGTGGCAAAGGCAAGGGGCCCACGGAGACCAGCCTAAAAATCATCTAACTCTGGTGAAGCTCTCCACCACTCCCGGGTGGGTCCGCACACGCGTGCGCAGGAAGCTACGACTAGTAGCTAAGTCACTGGAAAGTAGACTCTCAAGTCAATAGAAAGCAACAACTGAACCAGACGGAGTACAGGGGACTACCCCTCGTACCAACACCGACTCACGGTGACGTAAGCCGAAGATGCTACATCCCGAGACCCCCACGGTGCCCCACACCTGGTCCCCATATGATGCCTAGCATCAGTCAGACCACGGGTCAGCATGTGGATCGAGGTCCGCTCACCCGGGACTCAAATCGACATAGAAGAAACCATCGGCTAGGCCTCAGACGATGAACGGTCCATCATTGGCCGCTCAAGAGTGCACGGTTAAGTCTCAGCCACGCGTGGGAGAAAGATGGTCCAACCTGGCCGTCCATCAATCCCAACGGTAACCAGACTATAACGCGCCTGCCCAGGGGTGTTATAATACTTAACGGACCAACACAGGTGCGTCAAGTCTCGAGTCACAAAAGAGAACATAACGCACACCTCTAGGGGCGTTATGTACATAACGGACCAACTATGGTGTGTTATGTCACAGAGTGAAAATAGGCTATAACGCAGTCCTCTAGGCGTGTTATAGACCTTAACGGACCATCTCTGGTGCGTTAAGTGCAAGGTAAGGGCGTTGAGCATAACGCACCTTCCCTGGGGCGTCATAGGACATAACGGACCTCCCTAGGCGTGTTATGTGACCAGGACCCCCAACGGTCAAAAACTAACGGTCAGAAACCATAACGCACCAACATAGGGGCGTTATGTCTGAGATAATGGTCAGTCGTGAGACCGGCTCAATACGGCTTTTCCGCCGGTCTCGGAAATCGTGATGTCCGAGCGCGAGGCGGCGGTGCAGTACTCGAGGAGATCGTTCCATCCGGGCGAACAGTTTTCCCAGTCGGCGGCGCCGATGACGTTATCCGAAAAGCCGTCGCTGAACGTCGCGAGGCTGACTTCCAGAGGCGATGAACAAGCGCCGACCGAGGCGTTTCCGGCGGCGTCGGACGTCGTCACCGTGTAGCTGTATTCGCCGGAGCCCGGCAGCGTGACGGGAAGGTAGCCCGACGTTCCGTCCCCGACCGGAATAGGGGAGCCCGACGGGGTCGTGCAGGTTCCGTCGGAGTAGAGCTGGATCGTCTGTTCGACGGCGTCCGCCGATCCGGCCGGATTCCACTGGAAGTCGACGTTGGCGTAAAGCGAGGTTTCCGACTGGGCCCAGTAAACGCCGGTCGGCGGGAGCGGGGCGGTGAGATCGGCATCGGGCGAAACCGTAGCGAACGTCGTTTGGGCGGCTCGCGTGAGCGCTTTGATTTGGGTGCTGCACGACGAAAACGAAATCGCGGCAGCGAGCCCGAAAAAGGCGCGCGCGAACTCGATTCCGGATGGGACACGGACCGACGACTTGAACAAACGGACTCCGTTCGTCAGCGGCACCTCTAAAAATTAAGAGATCTTAATATTATAGTATCCGACTTAAATGTTCAGGTAAAGTAAGGAAATGCAATCTTTCCTAAACTTATATAGTTTAAGACCGGGAGCGAACGGGCAAGGAAGCGATCCAAGCGAAGAATCCTTCCATCGTATCGCCGATCCAGACCGGACGGAGATCACCCCGACCCGGAATCGGGATTTCGAGGGCGTTTCGGGGATAGTTCGTCGTCACGCTCGCGGTCACGCATCCGGCGAGGAGGGCGCCTTCGAGGCCGGTCGGCGAATCGTCGATCGCGACCGATTCCTCGGGCCGGACGCCGAGCGAAAGCGCCGCGAACTCGAAGGGGCCCGGATCGGGTTTCGGCCGGACGACGTCGTCGCGCGAGAGGACGACTTTGAAATACTCCTCGATTCGGAGGAGCGAGAGCGACGCCTTCAGTTCGCGGCGTTTCGCGTTCGAGACGACGGCGCAGGGGATCCCGACGTGCGCAATTCGGCTCACTTCGGAGGACACCAGGCATTTTAGGGAGTTGATTATAAAGGCTCGAAAGCCAACATAGTTTGAAATCCCTGAGGTGGCTCCGACTACAACACCTTAGCCTCCAGATGATTCGTGAAAGCGAACCAGATCCCAAGTAAAAGAGGAAGTAGCTAAAGCGAAGGAAGCGGCTACTAAAGCCAAACGGGCCTGGTGAAAGAAGACTATAGACCATGAGCCAGTGGTTGTTCTGTAGCCCGTGGTATCATTTGAGGAGTTTGAGGCTTCCCATGTGTAGACGCACACAGCCAAGGTATATATTTTCTTTCTTTTGCATCCTGCTTCTGCTTCGGGTGATTTTTTTTTTACAGTTGCTGCCACTGCTTCTACAGCAGTGGCGCAAGAGGCAACCGGAGAGAGAGAAGAGGGAGTGCCCATAGCTCCCATTACGGGCGATGTTCCTTCTCCCATGCCCAGTCCCGAGATAGAAGGTAATTTGTGGTTTGTCCCCTAGGGCTTGCATAGTCTATTATGCCTTCAGGGTATATGAATATTCTTCATTTCAACTTCAGTTGAGGCCCGCCCGCCTTTGCCTCACGTTATCGAGGCTACCAAGGGAGCTCTTGTTGAGCAGGAGACCATTCCTAGGAGTGAGTCTGCTCCGAAAGTTCCTTCACCTGCCATTCCTGCTACGGAACTGACCAAATAGGTTTCTGTTGAGGGAGATGCCCCACCCAAAGATTATCCAACCGAAGAGCCATCCGCCTTGAAGGGAAAGAGTCTGGCACCAGAACAATGCTCATCTTCCATAGAACATGTGGACTATAGCGGCAACTCTAGTGATGAGGAGTTTCCTCCAGTGGAAACAGAGACTGAGGATGCCGAGGCATCTTCTACATATGAAAGCGATTACACCACCTTCAGCCCGCCCCGGCTGACATGGAGTAGCTTTGGGCCACCTGGTCCCTCTATAGGGGAGGGGGCCGAGATGATGGAAGCAATAGTCTCTAGTGCTGGAGATTTGAGCTGTGTCGGTTGAGGTAAGAGAACCCCTCTGTTTGGCTCTTTTTAGTATTGTGCTTCTTCTCATTGGCCACTATATTAACCTATGAGATGTGTCATGTTTATCTCCCCTTTTTGAAGGTTCCTACTATTCAGGCCAAAGTGGCCTTGCCAGCCATGACTGCTATTCCCGGGTGTGGACCCACCAACATTTTCGCCTGTCCTAAGGCCCATAGCTTTGCGACACCCCAAAGACTATATCACAGCAACGGGCGTGGAAGTTTCGGGTGTGATTGTCGGATCTGACCAGTCGATCATGGCTCCAGAGCAGCAACGACTCATTACTGGCGAAGAATCATTCCAAGGTGCTGAGGACATTCCCGAAATGGAAGTGGGAGAAATTGTGGAAGAAGTCACCGGGGTCTCCACAGTTTTAGCCCTTGCTGCAGAATCGGCACTGGCTGAAAGGGGACGAGACGGCGATGGTGCCCAATCACTTCCCAGTGTTGAAGCTAAAGCTGCGACAGCCTTGCCAAAGGCCAGGGGGAGAGGTTGCTGCTACCGAGATTCCCTCTACTGCACTAATTACCGGGATCGACTCGAACGCGGGTGCTTTGTAAGACATGCTATCATCTCCTCAGAGCCGAGGGATGATATTTGGGCCGCAGTTGACAGCCACATGGAATTTGAGCTCCCCGATATGCCATCACTTGGTTTGCAGTCCTCAAGCGGCCTAGTGTGGCAATATCTGGAGACACTGTAGCAGACAGTGACAACCCATCAAGATCTATCCTATGTGTAGCTGAGGGGTCACGTGGAACACCTTTCTCGCATGTTACTAGGTTTTGGCTACCCAACCGAAGATTGGACGTAGCGAGTGATCCTGTTTCTGAAGTACGTGAACAGAAGGAAGTTCATCGGCCATGGTATAGCAGATCAGCTTTTGGCCATAAAGTTTGAACGAGTAGAGTGTCGAACCACTCTTGTATCCCTCACGGAAATCGCCCAGCAGATGCGCGATGCTGCCAACATCGCTATTCAGCGTCGAACTTCCTTGAAGACTTAGAAAGTTGAATTGCAGGCCGAACTCTCCTGAGCTGAGGTAGAGCTGGAATCAACTGAATAGCAACACGTCGAGAATATAGAGGGGGTGGAGCAGGCAGAAGGGTAGGCCACCTCTCTTGAGGAGAAACTGACGCAACTGTAGGATGAGGAGTCTCGTTTGTAGGAGCTAATCCGTCATCCCTCCTTGGGGATCTTAGAATTTAAGGTCATCTTCTGTCGCTCACTGTAATAGTTTTTTTATGTTTCTCTCTCCTTCCCTTCTTTTTGTGGGCCTTCATGTATCTCGGGGTATGCTCCAAGTACCGTGTACTCCTCCCTATTTATACAAATTAAATTTCTCCATTATCTGGTCTACATGGTTGCTGCCGAATCACAGCTTTAGTTTCTTCTTTCTCTTTCTCTTTCTCTTAGGCATAGATATGTAGCTAATCCACCTACCCTGAGATACACGAGCTGCCAAGGCAGGAGAGCACTCGCCTTCAGTGCCCAAGGAAGGAGGACGAAGGTAAAAGAGGGGTGGATTTTTCTACCTACAGTGATCACCTCAGGATCACCAAGGATTGCAACGGGGGGATTAGCCATAAGTGAAGGGATAGCATTGACTCCTAGAGATGGCTTAGTTCCCTCCGCAACACCAGAGGGGCCAGTGGACCCAAAAGCATCTTGAGCAGGGGCGTCCAAATGGCCACGGTTTGCAAGAGATGAAAATAGGGGCGCCATGGATGTAGCGCCATACACCACTAGGGACGAGTAGGACATATGGGATGGGTCCCCTTGAGAGGACATAACCATGCTTGGATCGTCAGGATGGGGAGATGGACCAGCACCATCAACACCATCTGCATTAAGTGCATCAGCAATAGGCTTTGAATGAAGAGGTGCTTCTGGAGTAGCCGGATCAGCAACAGACAGAGCGAATTGAATTGAGGGGCCAGCCTGGTCACGTGGAGGAACAGGAACAGCCTTTGTAACCGCCCTCCACGCCTGGGCCGCCGGACGCGACGGAGCAACCTTGCCGAAGACCGGAGGAGGGTCGCCAGAAACTCCATGAACGGATGCAGATCGAGCACAAGTAGCACCTTGACCGGCACTAAACTTCTTACACTTGCTAATCACATGGCCAAGGCGGTGGCAACCTGAGCAAAACAATGGCAAACTGGGATATGCAATGGGTTGCCAAAATCCATTAGAGCCTAAACCAACCCAGACCCTGCCTGGTAAACTCTGAGAAATGTCCAGGAGCACACAAGCCCGAGCAACACCAGATCTTGCAAGTGATAAGGTGTCCTGATCAATCTTAAGCACGGAGCCCACACTCCTAGCTATAGAATGGATCATAGCATCAAAGAAGAAGTTAGTTGGGAGTTGGGGGAACTCAATCCAAACAGGGACCACTGAAGAGTCCACATCAGGTGAAAACTCTAGAGACCACCTGGAGAACTTGAATAACCGGCCAAGAAATAGCAAAGAACCCTTCAGCAGAACAGAAATAAAATCTTCCTTGCATAAGAACCTGATAAGAAGGTGGCGATTGCCCAAAGCACTAAGTGTAAATTCACTCTGAAATTTAAATCGCTGCACAAAGTGTGCTCTAATGTCACAAAATTTAGGACGACCAAAGGGAGTATGGGCCACAACGGCAAACTCCAGGGGCTTGCAAGACGCATCAATCTCATCAAGTGAGAAGAAGACAGCCGGATCACCCATATCCGTGCGAGCAGGTGGGTGCACCGGAACGGCCACTGACGGAGGGGCCATGGCCTTTTGGAAAACCTACACAAAGGTAGGCCGAGGGCCATGCTGTCATGCAGAAGAAACAGGGATGGAGGGGCCTCCATCCACACCAGCATGTGACACAACAATATGGGCAGTAGTAGCATTGGACTTATCTGCCGAGAAGGGACCCCAAGTAGAATCCGAAGCGACAAGACAGGGAACAAAGCCATGGGCTTGCTCGAATGATGCAGCAGGAAATGTGGGGGCTTGAGGAACAGCACCACCAGATGAAGGAGGGACAAGAGCTTGAGGAGCGACCGATGAAGCACCAAGATCACCAGCAGGGGAAGTACAATGGTGCTCCACACCAACAATACCCGCAGGAGGGAAGGAGACGGAGGGGGGAGGGCGCGGCCCTCCCCTCAAGTTGGACATCAGAAAAAGATGAAAATTTTGATTGAACGTCTGTGTTGTCTGCCTTGTGTCTATTCTTTCGCCCAGGAAGAGGGGTGTCTTATACTCCAACGATAGGGGCTTTCGAGCGCGAGATGGTGGAGGCGAGAATGTGGTCGGCATTAATGAAGATTTGACCTTGGTCGTCCTCGGTGGCAGGGGGTAGCCAGCGTGTCGCTTCCTCCATTCGACACCTCAGCACACTCACTACGCGTCAAGGATTTGTAGGGGATGGGTGCCATGCCCGTTTTATCGGTGGTGCCGGTGAAGAGGACGCTTGGGCGTGCCATGGGATGCCATAACCAGCGTGTCACTAAAGGGATGGCAGGGTGTGTCGCTGGACAATCACCCTGGGCGCGCCGCTATAGGAATGGCAGAGTGTGCCACTGAGGAGACCAGAAGGGGCGTGCTGTTGAAGACACTTTTGGCCTGGGCGTGCCGTTGAAGGGGCGTGCCACTGAGGAGATCAGAAGGGGCGTGCCGCTGAAGACACTTTTGGCCTGGGCATGTCGTTGAAGGGGTGTGCTGCTGAAGGGCATGGATGCGTGTGTTGTGCTGGTGAAGAGCCCACGGATGAGCGTGCCGGGGAAGGAGCGTGCCATTGAAGGCACTATTGAGCGTGCCATTGAACAGCCACTGGGCGTGCCGGTGAACGGCTGCTGGGGTGTGCAGCTGAACAGCCGCTGGGCATGCTGGTGACCAGCAGCTGGGCGTGTCGGTGAACAGTCGCTGGGCTGTGCCGCTGAACAGCCACTGGGGTGTGCCGCTGAAGGGCCTGGGGCGTGCAGTTGAAGGCCGACCTTGAGCCCGTTTCATGCACAAGTTTTGGTTCATTTAATTCTTCTTTGGGGCCCATGGATTGTGCGTGAGTGACCGACATGACCGATGGCTCGCATCCCGATGCGGGCCCTAGTGCCATTTATTCCTCCCTACTCTCGCGCAGTTAGTATTAGTTCTCTTAGGCCACAGGGCCCTTAATTTTGGTAATTAATCAAGAGTGTTTCCTCGTATGGGGGAGGTAAATGACGCCATGACCTTTATGGCGCGGTGGGTTTTAGTCCCGACATGAACTACACAATCGTCTGACGAAGTCAGATCGAGTGCACCTGTGGCTCTTCGGAGCCCGAATAAATTGTCACTTTATGACTGACACGCCCTCACACTAAATAGACAAATAAACTACCTAACAAACGAACAGAATATCAAAATAAATTTTAGTGCGTCCACAAGTCCGGCACGCCCGGTGGGACCAATCCACCCTTCATCTCTTTGCCAGAATTAAGGGCCCCGTGGCCCCCTTCTTGTAATACTAATTGCACTATTTTTGTAAATGCAGGAAAATCACACTTTGACATCGACAATGGCGGCCACCTTCGGTTCCCAGCCTGTCGAAAGCCATGTCAAGGGCAGCTACCTCGCCGTCCCCCTCAACTTTGGGAGCTTCCCTCCCATGGTTGGCTTCCCCAACTTCCTAGGGGTGGCCTTTGTCAACATACTGGACGTGAAAGCGTCCGACAAGCCCAAGACCAACGATCCCACCCGAGGGGCCATCGAAGCTACTGCTGGCTTAGCTCTGGCCAAGAACAATGACGACGTCTCAACCAAGATGTTGAGCTGCAACGTGCACCATGTGCACCAGACCACCGGCCCACCTCATCAGGGATCGGCGTCTCACCAGAGGAGGCTCCAGAGGAACAATGCTGGTGCTACCCCAAGGTGTCGAATCTCCAACTCTGGAAGATCCATGACCATCGGGAGCTTTAGAGTCCACCTTGATGGATGGAGGTCTGAAGTGATTCCAGACCGCATCGTACCGACTGTTCCAGTTCGCAACTCCTTCCAGGGGCTGGAGAAGATGAAAGAGAAGGTAATGCCTGCCACCCTAGCTGTAGCACCGAAGAACACACCGATCCACAAGTTGACTATACTCAAATAATGTTGGATTCCTAAGGAAGCCCGGACCACTGCACCAGCCCAAGTAAGGCCCAGTTGCATCCGCCCGAGAAGGGCCCGACGAGATGAAAGGGTCGAGATGGCGACCCCCATCTATCAGCCGGTAGTTACTGCACCGGCCCCGCCGAAAAATGCCTGCCGCCAACACCACAGGCACCAATACCAAGTTGCTCGCCCAGTGCCCGTGGTTTACACTCCTGTTGCCGTCATCGACACGCAAGCACTGGCTACTCTCCCTGACCAGGAGCGGGAAGGGATCAAACAAGCCATGATAAACTACCTCCGGGGCCCGAGGAGCACTCCTATGGGTCATCGGAGACTACTAGGGGCAGTGGCCCCCGCTTTCCAGAAGGAAGAAGAGACCCGATCTGTGCCAAGCACAGAGTCAAGGAACCAGTCAGAGGAGCTACGCTAGTCCCGTTTGCGAGAGGAAACGTCACCCCGATGATCGGTCTTTGATAGGCTGGTATTCCCAGATAGGCCGTTAAGGAGGATGGCGAAGAGGAACAAGAATTGGAGAGTTTTCACCGGCATCATGGCAGGAGTCTTTGGTCTGTATGGGGTTCTACCCACCAACCCCAAAGAGGTGGCCAGACTTGTCGCCAGACCCGGTCCTCTCATCAGAAGAGGAAGAGTGGCAGGCGAAATAGCATAGGCAGGCGTCGAAGAGATCTCCCACGAAGAACCTTCTATGGCCCTGGCTGCCAATGTTATCACCACTAGTGGCACTAGTGGTGAGCCCTCCACATCATCTGAGGATGTGCGGACCGAAGGAGCAGGGGGCATTCCTAGTCTCCCCACGAATGACCCCGCAATGTTGTACATAATGCAACAATACCAGTTAGAGATTGAGCTACTGAAGAGACAACTGAATGAGAAGAATGTACAACCCTCGACGTCTGGGAAGACCGACGTTTTGCTCGAAGCGCCCAGAGGCAATGGGCAGTCTCCAGAAGCACCTCTGCAAGGAGCAGGACCTTCACCAATATTCGGCTACACCAGAGGTATGCCCCCGAAGCAGGCATCGCATGCAACACCGGCCCCACCACCGATTCTGCCTCCCCAAGGGTCTCCCATGGCCCCACAGGCGACGGTACTGACTGCTATGAGGGCACAGCCTGCCCACTCTTACCCAAGCCCGGTCGACCCAATAGTGGCCAACTGGTTGATGCTCGAGCAGATGATTGACTTGAAGCTATTAGGGAGAGGTGATGGTGGTTAGACACCACTTGATGTCTACCGAGTACCCTACCCGGCTCATTACGTCGTTAAGAAACTGTCAGTTGGCATCACTAAGCGACCGAAGTTTGAGAAATTCAATGGTCAAGGGTCTCCCAGGGAGAACATCGCCTATTATGTGAATGTCATGGGGGATTTGACTGCTGATGAAGCTTATCTCCTTAAATTCTTCGGCTCAACACTTACTGGGCTTGCCTTCGAGTGGTACTCGAGCTTGCCGCTCTGGGAGCTGGGGTTGTATCCTCTGTTACCGCAAGGTACTAGCTTTATTTTTCATCAGATTGCTCTGGTTGTGAGGGGTGCTTAACTGATCTGGTTCTTCTTTCAGGGGCGGCTGAAGTGCGGGGTTGGACCTGCGAGATCGTCAGGCTACCGCGGAATACTCCCCGTCCTATGGACCACGTCGCCCCGGGGACTGGTCAGGTGTCAGTCGTCGCCCCCCAGGTGCCCCAGGGAGGCTGCAATACTTGGTCCCGGTCGGCATCCCTCTAGTGCCTTCGCCGGCGGCATCTGCAGCGAGTGGAGGAGCTAGTCCTCTGGGGGGCTCTACGGCTAGTGGAGGTCCTAGCTCTCTAAGAGGCTCCCCCGAAGAAGTTGCTGGCACAGTCGACAAAGAATTCGACATGGCCAGTGGTAGCCACACCATCTTGTCTGACGAAGACTTGGTGACGCTGGACTCCCGACGTCGGGCGAGGAAGAGAGCGAGGACTCCCACCTCTACCCAGACCTGTGTCCCGCCTCCTCCACCGTCTAAACCGCCTTCTTCTAAGGCTCCACCGCCACTGTTGGCTGGGGAGCTGGTGATCGCTGCTTCTGCGTCAGTCCCCACGGCACGGGGGCAAGACAAAGGCAAGGCCCCTGTGGCGGAGGGTGCCAATGCTCCCTCTTCGTCAGTGTCTCCTCAGCGCATCCAATCTTCTCCTCTCGGGGATTTGACCTCTGGGCTAGTCGGGATCACGACGATCATCGATCTCATGGGGAGGAGCGCGCAATGGTACAAGCATACCAGTGAGTTTGGCCCTGGGGTTGAGAAGGAGCTGACAGCGGTGACGTCGAGGAGCACGTGCCTAGTTGTCAGCGCCTTCGACTTGTGGAGGCATTACTTCCAGGGGCTTGCCCAGCTGCGCGCTGGAAACTAGCTAGGCTACCCAGGCGGGGCTCGAGGAGTGCTTAAAGGAGTCCGAGGCAGCTTGCGCTAAGTTCCAGAGGCAGTCGGTCCAGCAGGGACTAGCCCTCGCTGGTATGGAACGCGACCGTGACCACTTTCGGGCGCAAGCTGATGCGACTGAGGAGCGAGCAGCTAAGCTAGCGGTGGAGATCTGTGCCATGAAGAGCCGTGCTTTGGAGACTGAGGCAGAGATTGCCACGCTGCACTGCTCGATGTCGTCTGCGGGTGAGGAAGCGGTGGAGCGCTTCCGTTCCTCTTCGGCCAACCGAGATGAGCTGACGGAGGTGGCCCTGGAGTTCTACGGGTCGGCCCGTGACCGTGGCTTTCGGGAGGGCTGGAGTGCCACTGTGAAGGCCACAGCGGATAGATTTGGCCATGCGGCTCCGCCTCTCCTTCCCCCCTCGTCACCTTATGGCCCGGAGGCCGATGATGGTGAGGGGGAGCCCGATGGCGTTGGAGCTGAGGAGCCGGCACTGGTGTCGAGCACAGGAGAGCGAGCACCTGCGAACGTTTCAGTGGTGGGAGGCCAAGTGGTGGATCTAGATGAGGACTCGCCTCCTGCTGGAACTGCTGAGGCACGTGAGCCTAATGAGACTGGGGCACGCGATGAAGTACTCGGGGTATACCCTTAGAAGGGTGCCCCTACTTGCTTATTTTGATGTTTTCTTCTGTTTCTGCCTAGGTGGCAAATCTCCTTTTGTAAGCTCTTAATTTTAGAATGGAAAACTTTCCTTTGTTTTACAAATCTTGAGATCTTTTCCGTGTACATTCTCTTTTTTTGAATGGCTGCGAGATCCTCTGGGGATATGAAATGGCACTCGTGAGGGGACTCAGAAAGTGCACGACTTTTAGGGACTCATCGCTTCAATTTTCGTGGATTTGCTTGAGGCGGTAGGAGTCCTCATACTTCCGTTGAGTCCATTTAAATAGTGGCATTCGTGATGCTTTTATAGCCATCTTCGAGTGGTGAGCTTTGAGGGGAGTGTGGTTGTAGGATGTCGTCGAGCGAATCTGGTACCTCATCGGACGATGAATCTCTGCAAGCTCGCCGCCAGCCCTTGATTCTCCGGAGGGAGCCTCCACTTGGTCCTTGGCGGCCGTGGCCGGAACCAGGGGTGCATGGCCTGGTCTCTGAAGACTACTAGAACTGGTACTTGTATGGCTGGCATGAGGCCTTGGAGAAGGTCAATCACTTATACGCCGACCGGGGAGTCCTGCTTCTCGAGCCGGACATGTTTCGTCCTTAGGGGGACCAAAAATGATTTTGTACTCGCCTCCTCCTTACCTCTTGATATTGTACCTCTGCCATCTTCTTGTTGCATAGTAGTGACCACTCTTCTTTACTTGCAGGTGCGTGATGAGGTACTTCCCCAAACTGAGGGGCGTGCTCTACTGCCTGAAGATGGTGGTGGATGGGGTAGCAGACCTCGTCCTCCAGTTTGTAAACATGGTCGGCGGGCTGGGTTGGCTTCTGTAATGGGTAGGCCTTGTTGCTCTAGTGTCCCCCATTGGTCCGCATCCACGGAACAAAAGGGATGCTAGGTGTGGAGCTCGTCCCTCTTCTCTGGCATAGGTGACTTCCTCTGTTGGTCCACTTCCTAAAAAAGGACATGTCATTTCACTAAGTCATATATGCATATGTCCCATAGTACATCAAGTCTGTCCCTCACTAGGACCCCTGCTATCACCGGTACCCTCATGTCTCTTCACCGATGGGTCCATGGCCGTGCTCCCCTCCTCTCGCTATCGTCGACGCTGCTCCTCGTCCTCATTCCTCCAAAGATCGGAGGAGCTAGTGAAGTAACCTCTATAGGCACTGCAATGCGCGCCGCTCAGAGTCCTGCCACTCTCTGATTTTCGGCCCAACGCCTGGAGGGACTGCTAGTATGCCCCCATTGCACCTCTCAACTCGGCTACCTGCAGCTAGGACTACTCTAGCTCGCTCCTCAGCCCTGTCGCCTCAGCACGAAGGCACTCTACCTCCGCCACGCTAGCGTGGGATCTCTCCATCTCTACATGAAGGTGCACCACGTTCATCATCTCCCCCGAAGGCGCTCTGCCTCTACCCAAAAGTTCTCCACCTCCTCTCTCTACCAGGTAGCCTCGCTCAGCGCCGCCTCTAACTCCTTCGCCTGCATATGCATTCTTTTCATTAAGCATTTGCATCCATAATCATATCGTCAAATGGAAGTTGAGCTGTTTGCTTACCCTCTCGGGAAGTGCCGTCTCGGCCTCCTCCGCTCGTGCTACCGCCCACGTAAAATTCGAGTCCCGCTCAGCCCGGTCTGCTGATGGCTGAGAGGAAGAAGATGGTTCACTAGGTCCCTGGCGCTGGGCTCCCTTGGCATGCTGTATACAAGGGCACGTCAGTTTCAAAAGCATAGCATGGCCTTTTAGGTCTAAGGTTGAATATAACTTACCAGGCAGTCCAGGGATCGCTGGAGCTCATCCCACTACTGAACCGTGGAGTGGAGCAACCCCTGGAGCTCTGTAATCCATCCCTGGGGATCAAGCTGCATGTACCATGTCGATCATTAGTGCATTATGATCATAAGCATATTAGAAAGCATGAGTTTAAGAGTCATACTGGTCGTAGTGTGCCTCGGAACACCTGGTCCTTATAGTGTCGTGCGTAGGCGGTCAAGTAAGCCTCGTCGCTGGTGGCTCGGGCTCGTACTGCTCTCCCTCGCTCGATCCAGTCCCAGATCTGGTCTACCACCCGAGTAATCCAGTCGATCTCTACTACGAGCCTGCGTGCGTGTCGTCCCACGTGCTCCTCCGGTCTGTCTCGTGTCGGGAACTCCACCTCTGGCCGGTGGATGCCCACGGTCCTCATGATCAACTGGTAGTGCAACGGCTAGATCACGTTCATGCAGTGAAGCCAGATGTCGCATTCCGCATAGCCCAGCACTGCTACCACCCACGGCTGGCCCTCGTGTCCCTCGAATCTGCGAGGTAGTAGGCATGTCAAGTATTAACCATCCAAGCATATAGTTGCATTTACAAAGTCCAAGGTTAGGTATTTCTGATGCATAGGGTAACGCGTTGATGTTGTCCTGGATCGTCTGCACCTGCCATCGTAGTGAGCCTGTCTCCTGGGCAGCCATCCATCACCTCGCGATGGGCACTCACTCAAGGTGCACCTCCGTCCCTCTCCCTAGTCCAGGTAGGTACAAGTAGGCCCATACCTACATCCCATGCATCAAGCGTCAGCATATAGCATATACCAGTTATAGCAAATGCATATCATTTAGGGGTCAAATTTTACCTAAAGTAGTGGGGAGAACCAGCCAAGCATCGTCCACCGACTGGTGGAGCTGAGAGTGTCAAACAAGAAAGCTAGCGTGGTCGCACTCCACGTGTACTCACCCACTCTGTCCACCTCCTCGAGCAGGGGTAGGAGCCTATAGCTCACCCTATCAGCTCTGGTCATGACCAGTAACTTCCCGAAGAAAAGCATCAGGAACCGCCGAAGGACCACGTCTACCTCGAGTCCCAGTCCCGCAGCTACCCGCTATCGTGCTCTATCTGTCAACCGCTCCAGGTGCTGCTTTGGTAGCTCTCCGATGGTGATTGCTGCTCTTTGTAAGCCTAGGCTCTCCTGTAGGCCTGCTCTAGGTAAGATAGTGGACTATCACTCCAGTCTCTGTAGCCCAAGTCCCAATAGCCTTTGGGCCAACTCCTGGTAGTCTGTGTAAGTCCTCCCGCTCACTGGCATGTCGTTAACTCGCAGCTCGGTGATCCGTGCCACGTCCTCCAATGTCAGAACCATGTGTCCCCATGGGAACACAAATGCCCGGCTCACCGGATCCCATCGGTCGTCTAGAGCATAGAGTAGAGCCAGGTCTAGCCTCGTCACCTCCATGCCGAGGAACTCCGTGAATCCCATGGTAGCTAGTCTCTCTCTCTTTGAAACTCGAGCAGCGCCAAGTAAACTGTCCGGACTTGGAGCCACGAAATCCTTGTCCGACATTTTCCGTACATACATTAAACAGTTCATGTCAGTCATCCATTTCATGTAGTCATGCATTGCATAAAAAAATGCAGTCTGCTGACATGGTGGCCACATTATAGCTATTTTTGTCTATCTAACGGTCTATGCGCTTGACACCCATGTTAAAAATGTCGTGCCACAATTTTAAAAATTATCTTTAAGTTTAAAAGTATTTTTCTTTTCTACTTCCATGCATGCTATTTCATCTTCAAATAAAACCAGCTTGGATTCCAGAGTGTCATTGGTGTTCTTTAAACCTTTAACTTGCATTTCAAGCAAATTATATTTTTCACATGAGTTAGACGAATGAACTATTTCATGAATCTTTTTCTTTAAAGTCCTATTCTCATTTTTCATTCTTTTATATTTTTCATCTAACTCTTCATATGCAAGTTCCCATTGTTCATTGGTGATAAACTCTGAGTCAGAGATTACCTGTTCATTGTCACTCTTGGCCATTAGACACATGTTCTTGACTAGCTCCTCGATATCTTGCTCATCATCAGACGTGGACTCATCCTCGTCCTCGTCACTCCACGTCGCCTTCATTACTTTCGGCATCTTACCCTTGACCATTTTTCCTTTCTTCTTTTGCAGTTCGGGGCATTCACCTCGCATGTGCCCCATCTTCTTACACTCATAACATATAACTTCAGCCGCCTTTGATGGTTCATTTCGTTGCTTTGGCTGCCTCTTCTCTTGCTTGAATTTTTCACCAAATTATCTTCTTTGGCGCAGAAACTGTCTCACTTTTCTCATCAGCATGGCAACTTCTTCATCGTTGTTGGTTCCCAACGACTCCTCTTGACTTGAGACACCTTCCGGGAGTGCTTTCAAAGCAATTGGCTTTTTCTTCTTGGTGTCCTCTTCCGTTCTCTTAATATTAATCTCATAGGCCATCAATGACCCTATGAGTGCGTCCATAGTGAGCGTAGACAAATCCTTTGAATCCTCTATGACGGTCGCCTTGGTGTGCCAGCTTAGTGATAGGGACCTCAGCACCTTCCTTACTAAGTCCTTATCTTGGAACTCTCTCCCGAGTGATTTCAATCCATTTGTGATCTCCATGAGATGTTCGAACATCTCGGAGATATTCTCTTCCTCTTTCATCTGAAATAGCTCGTAGTCACGGATCAACATGTTAGCCTTAGTCTCCTTCACTTCTGTGGTTCCTTCATAAATCAACTGGAGCTTATCCCACATTTCTTTAGCGCTCCTGCACATGGAGACACAAGCATATTCGTTAGGGTGAATAGTACACTGAATAATATTTAAAGCGTTAAAATTAACAGTGGCTTTTTTGATAGTATCATCATTTCAGTTCTCATTATCAGGAGGTAGAGTGTATGGACCATTTTTAATCACAGTCCATATTTCATGACTTTGTGCATGTAAGAAAATGATCATCCTATTCTTCCAATAGGGGTAATTACTACCATCAAAGAATGGTGGTCTATGAATGGAATGCCCTTCAGGCATCAACCCCATGTTGGCCATCCTAACAGATCACTCTAAACCGCTAAGTTTCAAACAAAGACATAGCTAAGGCTCTAATACCAATTGTTGGCCCAGTTAGGAGGCAATCGAGAGGTAGGTGAATTGATTGCCCACCCTCTTTAAACAAATTTAACTAAACGGCGTAGATGGTAGATAAACACTGGATTTAAGCTTGAATAAAATGACTAAGTGATATGCAAGCAAGTATTTACAACTCCACAACGCTTGATGATAATCACTCGGATGACAACAAATGAATGGACAGTTAATTAATCTCTCGTCTCACCGAATCACACTCGTTATATGAATGGATAGGAAACAACAACAACAACCACACAAAGAGCAAACCACGACACAGTGATTTTTAGGTGGTTCGGATGCACCAAGTGCAGTCCTATGTCCACCCCTCTCACCTCAAGAGGATTCCACTAAGCACGCTGCGCGACGGCAGCAATCATCACACACACACGGGCACGACGGCCCACACACGTGGGTTCTCACACGACGACGAGGAACCGCACACACGGAGCAAGCTCCGAAATCATTTAAGACGTAAATAGAATGAGAAAATACAATTCTTAGTCTGAAAATATGAATCTAAGCTACAAGACAACTAGAAAATGGATAGATAAGATTTTTCCCTTGATAATCACGTAGCTAGGAGATCAAATGGAGGGTGCTGTAGAATGAAAGCACAAGAGAGAAAGAAAGGTCCCCTTTGATGGAGTCCGCCCAAGCAAGAAGATGGTGGAGACTGGCAGCAGCCTCCTTCCAGCTTCAAGCTCGAGGATGAAGGTTGCACAGCTTGGCCGTGGGTTCCTCCTTCTCTTCAAGAGCACCGGTCCTCTCCTCTTCAACCTGCAAGAAGATGTCACGTTAGAAAAACCTCTAGTGTCTATTTCGATCGGACCCAAGGGCGGCCATATATATATTAGGCAATAAACATGTTATTATGACTCAAATGCCCTTGCCAAATCCTCTTCATACCACTCAGAAAAGATGGTGGATGCCCTAAGCCCATTGTGGAAAATAACCAAGGCATTCGGACCCAAGATTAGTGGGTTCGAGTTCAGATCTAGAAACCCGATCAGAAATTCGTAGAACAAGTGTTGACCCAAGGGTTCAACTCTTGTTTACACAGGTTCTGCCAAAACCGCAAAAATCATAACCCAAGTAATAAGTGTCGACCTCCCAGGTTGACACTTTGGCGAACATCATGGAGCATAGCTGACGAGCAACGGGACCCTCGAAAAATGAGGAGTGGTAGGAGATGTCCCCATCACCTGATGACCTTCATGACCCGCACGTCCCAATTTTGGGGCTTTTCTACATGACCGACCGCACAGCCGAGGTGGTCAGAAGACAAAGGATTCCACTTTATCAACACTCTAGCCAGAAGGAGATGTTTGAAAAGATGTGGAACCCGCCAAACCTAGACTGAAGGCTGCTATGAATTACCAAGCATCGAGGCCTGGGCTTCTCACTGGAAGATTACTATGAGGCTGACGTGATATCAGTTTTGGCCCCCCTCGGTAGTGACCCCACCAAGGCTACAGCCCTACAGGAAGCCCACCACAATAAACAATTTGCCACCGACTGAAGAGACACAAGACGAAGAAGTATTCCTCTAGAACCCCCTCCACTGCAAGCGCGTGGGGAAGGTCTTTCCCTCTTCCAAAGGGTCGACCTCAAGGGACCGCATCATCAGGGTTCCCTTATCCCCATCTGTTGGCGAGGTAGGAAATAGAGGCGCGGGCCGTGCTCCAGGCCCTCCCCGATGCGATCCCGTCATGATCGCCCTATACTAGTGACAACAATAGGAGATCGAGATGTTGAAGGCACAATTGGCTGAATTGACTACACTTGTGACAGGCCTGATCCAGGGCTCCCTCCGCCCGTGGGGTGAATACGTGACTTGGTCCCGGGCCACTAGTCCCGACACCTCCATCCAGTCGAGGAGGGGGGCGAGGAATATGGCGAGCCCTTCAGCCAGACAGCCAGCTGGGCGAGGCCTTATATTGCAAGGGAAGCTGCAGAAGCCCTACTCCTTCCCAAGAGAAAAGACCCGAGGCATCTTTGACTGGGCCTGTCACTATGGCAAGGTCTCCCTCCCAAGGTCTAAGAGGCCTCAAGATGTTCAGAGAAGCGGTGACCCACTATTCTGCCCTTATCACCAGATACTCGGTCATGCCATTGAAGACTATTATGTCTCCAAAGATATTGCTCATGACCTGATCGACAGAGATGAGCTCTGAATGGGAGATTATGTGGTGGCTCCGTCGCATCCTCATGTGACAGGTAGCCCCGGAAGAGGAGTCTACACAATATCCATCTAGCAGCAAGCTCCTGAAGACGTAGCCACCATGGCCCTGGTCGAAGCCATCTATGATGATTACCTGGAAGACTCCAGCGTAGCCTTGTGCCTTTCCATGCTAGGGAACCCCACAGGCCTGCTGATTGCAAGCCAAGAGGGATGTGAGGTGAAGGCCACCTCGGCGCTGGGTCACGAAGAGCAAGAAGAGGCCTACGGCATCCTCGAGGCCGAGGAGGGTGAAGACCAAGACTTTGTCGATTTGCTACCGGTCCCGCGAAAAATTGAAGATGGCGGTCAGGCTACTGTCGATGAGCTGATCAAAATTAATCTTGGCATGGAGAACGACCCCAGGCACCCTTTCTGAGTGCCCTCATACCTCCCTAGGAAAGAGAGGAGTATGTGAAGTTCTTGTAGGAGTTCCGTGATTGATTCGCTTGGAACTACAAAGAGATGCCTGATCTTAGCCCCGAAGTGACCCAGTACATGTTGGCAATAGATCCCAAGATAGAACCGGTAAAGCAGCCCCCCTGGCGCATGCGACCGGAATTGATAAAACATGTCTGCAAAGTCGACAAGCTCATAGATGTCGAATTTGTAGCAGAGAATCAATACACCACCTGGTTGGCCAACATCATGCCGGTGAAGAAGAAGAATGGACAGATCATGATCTTTGTGGATTTTCGTGACCTGAACAAGGCCTGCCCGAAGGACGACTTCCCAGTGCCCATCACCGAAGTAATGATTGACGCAACCACCAGCCATGCAGCCTTGTCCTTTATGGACAGTTCATCCGGTTATAACCAGATCTGGATAGCCAAGCATGACGGGATCCATACAGCCTTCAGGTCACCTAAGGGAATCTTCCACTATAAGAGAATGCCTTTCGGCCTTAAGAATGCCAGCGCTACAGATCACTGAGAAATGACCAAGATATTCGACGAGCTGCTCTACAGCAAGGTCGAGTGTTACATTGATGATCTAGTCATTAAGACGAAGAAAAGAGGTGACCATTTGAGCGACCTCAGAGTCATCTTCCAAAGGCTCCGAAAGTATGAACTGAAGATGAACCTGATGAAGTGTGCTTTTGGCATCTCCAGCGAAAAATTCCTGAGTTTCATTGTCCGACATAGAGGGGTCGAGATCGACCCCCTCAAAATAAAAATCATCTAGGAGCTACCACCTCCAAAGAACCTGGGAGAACTATGGTCCCTGCAAGGCCGGCTAGCTTATATCCGCAAGTTCATCTCTAACCTATCAGGACACTGTCAGTCGTTCTACAAACTAATGATGAAGAATGCACCATTCAGCTGGGGTGATGAATGCCAGCACGCCTTCAACAGGCTGAAGGATTATTTGGAAACCCCGCCTATGCTGGGGGCACCTGTCAATGGCAAGCCGCTCATCCTTTACATAGCGGCTACCAAATATTCACTGGGGGCGCCCATTACCCTTGTTTAGCTATTGTTCCGAACCTATCAAAGCAACCCAATATTTCCCTAGGTAGACTCATTTCCCTATTTTTTTTAGAGTCACCAATTTTATTGGAAGTTTCATCCACCAGACCCATCATCCACGAATTTTCTTGGAATTCTTTGAGTCCTTTTACGATTTTTAAAACATCTTTGTCTTTTCGTAAATCTTGTCAGTCCTGTGTAGTTCAGATCCGACCTCCGTCCACTATAAAACCTCCAAAATTTTGAGTCCTCCATAAAAGTCCATATAAAAAATATCCCCATCTTCCTGACTTCAAGATCTACAATGTTGATGAAGAGGTCAACTTCTAGATTTGAGTTTTGATTCACGGTCAACGTAAGTTTTCAGGAAAACTCTAATCTATCCTGAGTTTTCTGAGTCTGCCAGCCAGCAGCTTGTAAAATCGACCAAGGCAACCTAAGAGACATTAAAAATTCTCTATCTACCCTGGGATCGTATCTCTCTGAAAGAGCTTTCCAATGGTACCATCCACGCGTCGATCTGACGTCGGGGTTGATCGTAGCAGCCGATCTCGCCGAGTCGCGCGCAGTAAAACAGCAAGATCCAGCTCGTGGACAACAAACCGCAACGATCGCCCGGCCACCGCCTTGCCTTCCACGAGGCGAACCAGCACGTCGCCTTCCCAGGAGAGGCCTCTCTAGGAGCCACCGTCACAGCGGTACCACTCCGGGTCCACTCGGCCCCAACTGAGCAGCTCGTGGGCCACACAACTAGCAGCAAGCGTCCTCTGGACGGCACCGACGGAGCGGATCAAAGTGCTACCCGTCATCCCAAGATCGGTCCTCCCGGACCCCATTTGTAGCCCTTTACCTCCCTGCGTGGAGTGGGCAGTAGAAATTATTTCTGTAAATTATTGAATGATTGTTTAATCGGGAGTCACCGCATTTGGCCGGGATCGCCTTCCCACGCCCGGAGCGTGGAGGTATCGTGTTCGCTACATTACTCGGCATTTGCTTTACCCGTATAAATTTGTATATGCCACTGCTAGAGAGCATGATAGGTTAATCTAGCTCATATATTTTTATCACCATTGCGAGAGAGAGAGCAAGACCCATCCTGTGACTAGATCCGAGCACGGAAGAGCCGACTACCCGACTCATTGCCGATTTCTCAATTACGCACGGTCCCACGCATCCCTCACTAGGGACGCCCGCGAGCTAGAGTCCCAGGGCATGTCTCATCCCGCATCAAGCCTAACTTGGCTTCTGGGTGTACAGGTGCCTTTGATTTGCCCGCGGCCGGGGGTTCATCAGAGACCTCGTCTAGTTCTTCAGGCAGTGGCAGTGCAACGATGGAGACCGGTGACAGCTCAAGCTTGAGCTCTTCTTCCTCTGATGCCTCTTCTGTCGGGGATGCCGAGATGGAGGCAGCGTTGGAAGGTATATACAGCTCCTTCACTCCTCCTCATTGGCTTTAATGTAGAGTTTATGGCAGAGTGCTAACATTTTGTGTTATGTCCAGGACTGGAGTCTGGGGAGGAGCACGTGTCGGCTCCCATCGAGGAGGATCAGGGAGAGCCCTTCATCTCCCCCATGGCCACTGGGGACGGTCGGATTACAGGGGAGCCTCTGCCCTCTCTGACTCCAACAGGGGATACTACCGAGGTGGAGGAGAGGTTACCCTCACCGACCCCGAGCGGGGATGTTGCAGGCACAGCGGGAGCCACACCAGGTGAGAGTTAGGAGCTTTCTTAGGTTTTTTACCTTGTCTTATCATAGGGAAGCCCTGAACGTTGCTGACCCATTTTGTGTTTGGTGGGGTTGTGCAGGTTCTTCCGGTGTGTTGGCTGAGGTTGGTTACTCCTCCCGAGAGCTGGGGATCGAGTGGCCTACGTCTGTTTCACCACCGAAGCCGCTGCTGGATGCCAGCGTGGGTGCGGCCTTGCTCTAGCGAGCCCAGGGCTATGTAGGAGGTGATCCCCTGCCTTCTCCGGAGGAGCTTCGGCGATGACTGAGGGACTGCACACAAGGCTACCACGGCCTTGGATTCCCTCGCGAGCTCTGGATGTCTGGCTTGGCCGGCATCTTGGCAGAGTACCTGCGACTCCTGGAGGCTTAGGAGTAGAGGGCTCAGCGGCTAGCGGCCGTCTGAGAGGTGCGAGAGCAGAGGGCTTGGCTAGCGTTGGCGACTGCCGAGCAGAGGAAGTGCGCAGATGTGGCCATGTCACTTGCTCGGGACCGTGTCATGTGGCTAAGCGAGGCAGAGAGCAGGGCGGAGGCCTTGGAAAAGGCCATGGAGGAGCAGCGGCGAGACGTGGAGCTCACTAGGGCCGAGTGGTGGACTGTCGAGACAGGGGCGGAGGCGAGCGTGCAGCTTGTGTTGACCTTGGAGGCGGAGCTGGCTGCTATGGAGTCTCGCCTGGCGGCGCTTGAGGGGAGCGAGCCTAGGCCGTGATTGTATCACTTCTTCCCCTCTTTTTTTTGTTATCCAGACTGTACATCTTTTGTTACCCCAAGGGCATGTCTTGGGCTCCCTTTTACAGAGTATCAATGAGCATTTCACCAAGGTTCAAAAGAAAAGAAGGAAGAGAAGAAGAAGGAAGAAAAGATTTGTGGGTCATCATACAAGAATCATGTGTGTGAATAATATTCTATTTCAAAAAGGGAGGGCTACATATGCTTTGGGGTATACCCCTGCTTTACATGTCAACAAAAAAAAGGAAAAAGGGGGGGCGACGCTCAATCTATTCCCCGGAAGATTTCCTTAAGAGGAAGAATCCCGACATAGGGGAAGTTTGCCATGTCACGCAGCCGGTTATCCTGTCCTTCGAGGTGTTCCCGCTCGACCAACACAGAAGCTGCCTCAGCCTCAGCAATGGCCAATTCCTCAGTTTCTTCGCCCCTCATCGCCTCAGCTTCGGTGAGATCAGACTCGACCTCGACGAGCCAGCCCTTTAGCTTCTTTATTCTATTCTCTAAGGTGTGGATGTTGTCATGGCACTCGTCGAGCACCCTTTGGTGCTGCGCCTAGGTCCCCCTCCGCGCCTCCAAGGCTTGCAAATAATCTTCCCTTTGGGTGTTGAGAGTGACAGCTTCAGTAGTAGCCCGCGTTTCGAGGAACTCACGGCAGTTTACATATTTCAGTAATAATAAGACCTGTCGCGACCACTCCTCTAGGGGGCAGCCCATCATCTGCGAGGCCCGGGTCAACTACAAAACCACGGTGTGCACTCCCTGGTATGTGAGGGAAGGATCAACAAAGACCATTGACCTCAACGTCAGCAATGTCTGTCGGACCAGTGCGTCTGAAGCAGCATGACCAATTGAGGGCACGACTGGCGCGTTGAATTCGACTGTGCTATCCACGGCCACCCATAGCCCTGCATCCACCACGACTGACGAAGAAGGGAGGGCTGAAGCCAAGCTGCTGGAGCCTTCAACCTCAGGAGATAGCTCCCAGCCAGCCACTACCAGGGGAGAAGACGGTGCCATGGCAGGACCACCCAGCACCGCCATCATGAGAAGCTGCCCAACCTTGACTGAAGGATGAATCACCCTGGAGACCGAGTCAGCCATCATGACAGATGGGCCCACTCCCATCTCCACTTCCCCCACAGGGCTCGGGTCCGCTGTCGCCTCCCCCTCCGGAGTCTCCCTTGAAGGTAGGGTGATATCCGCTACCATCTTCCTCAGGAGCTGGTCTTCTTCCAGTGGCATGAGCCTCAGAAGAGAAGGAAGCAGGACAGCGAGCCACGGACGGGCCCCCGACTACAAAACGAATATCAAGGGTTTTGCGCCTGATCCCATGAGAGTTGTCAGCCATCGTGCCGTCTGCGGGCCGAAAGACATCTTCCATTTGGAAATAGCCCTACGGGCATGAGCAGCAAGGACTTGAGGGGGCACTATCATTTCCTGGATGTACAGGGCAGGGTTGATCACTCAGATCGCATGAGGTGAGCCACTAAATCTTGAAGGAACAAGAGTGGGGCCCAAACACCCCCACGCTTACCTTGGCCACCGGAACGATGCTGCTCTCCGGTGCTATCTCCCCCTCCTCCAGAGGCTTGTCCGTCGGCACCGGAGTCCCCGCAGACCCGGGGGGAGCATCGTCCTATTCAGTTCGATGATGAATTAGCATCCCTAAGGGAGATTCAAGAAGGAGAGCTGAGACTTACAATCGCTTCTGTCCTCACCTTTGGCGATGCCCAATCCCCTAGTATGGGGACAATGGAGGTCCCCGCAGGCACCTCCTGTCGCAGGACCTCGAACAAGGACGCCAGCTTGTCCAAGCCTGGGTTGACTCCTTCTAGTCGCCTCATCGATGTGCCCAGAGTAGGTACCTCTACGACCTCCGGTGGGATTTATTCCTAAAAAATGACAAAGAGAAGGAAGATGGAATCAGCGGATGCCTTCGAGGGAAACCCCCATGAATAAACACACACTTACAATGGTCTCCCCCACCAAGCTCGAAGAGCCGGCCAGTAGAGGGGCCTTAAAGACCAGCTCAGGAGGACCAGACTCCTCATATACGTCCTTCCCCAATGCCACCTCATCAAAAGAGTAGTCGTACTCTACCTTCTCGCTTGACGAGGATTCGATCAGAGTAGATTTTTCCCTCACAGGCAAGGGAGCTTTCACCTTGGGGCCGAGGACCGACGCACCCCCACACGGGCTTGGCGACGGAGGTTCCCCAGACTTCGGCCTCTTTCTCGTATATACCTTCACCATCGGAGGGATTTCCCCGGGAGCTGTAGCTTCACCCGCATCAGGAGTAGGGACAGATATCGATTTCTCCACAGCAGCTGAAACAAGAAACATATATAAGGGGCCTTGCCCTAGAAAGCAAATGAATACTGAAGGGCACCGATGGCCGAAGAGCCTAACCTATGAGCTAGCTCAGTTGGGCCTGGGCCATCGCGAATTCCTTGAAGGATGAAATCGAGGGGATTGGAGAGGCAGCCATCACAGCCTTGGCAGCCTTTGCCCTTCTCCGCTCGACCTCCCACCGCCCGGCCACCTTGGCGGTGGCCAATGCCTTCTTCACAGGCAACTTTGCCTGAGATCTCTCCTTGGCCTTTGGCGGGGGAGTCAGGGTAGGAGTTTGGGTAGTTCACAGATCATGGGAGCCATCCACTTCAAGGTGGAATAGCGCCTAGGACCGGGGAGAAGCTGAGGTGATAAAAAGAAGATTAAAGGAAAAGAGAAGAAGAGAAGGACGTATAAGTATTTATGAAGGAATTGAATGAAATAAAATGAAATTGCATTCACCTCCCTCCCTCAAAGGGCAGGAGCTCAAGTGCCTTGCGATAGAAGTCAACCTTTGCAGCACCCCATACTCCTTTTTGGCCGGCTTTGGTCCTTCATAAGCAGCCCCATCCATAGAGCGTCCCTCAAGAGCCCTCTTCATGGTGATTTGGGAAGGTTTGGCAATGTTTTCAGTGCCTAGAAGAGGGGTGTTGTGTGAAGAGCGAGATTAAACTTCTTTCCTATTTATAGAATCCAATTTGTGGCCTAATCCCACTAGGATTGAGGTAAGGTAACTCTAGATCGGGTTAGGATCGACTTTGACATGAATTGGGACTCTCTATCCTCAGGTTGGGACTCTCTTGGAGAGTCCCGATGAGGAGCTACCAGGGTTTCTCTATATGAGGTCTATCGATCGACTGCGCGATCATAATCAGGGTCTAGAATGGACTGTTTTTACCTCTTCCACACACTTCGCCTCTTAACATTAGAAATGGCTTTATGAAGGTTGTGTTTCAAATAGAACGGCCGAGGAGGGACCGTCTTAAATTTCTAAGCGGTTCACTAGGAACCGCTTACAACCTTCTTTGGGCCTATGGCCGAACAAGCCTCCGCGATCGACTTTGAGACTGTCTGTACTGTGGAGCGGCCGTTTGTATGACCATTTATACCTTTGTGCCTTGGTTTTGCCTTCTTTGCATCATCACTCAAGCTCTTTTGTTCGTCCCTCTCTCTCACTCTCTCGTGTCAGTGTAGGAGTCGTTGTTAGTCAGTTAGCGTCAAGCATTCATACATTCACACATAACATTCACTTGCAAAAGAAAACAAAAAAAAGCATGCCATATCACTATCATATCATATGCACATGAGTAACATCTGGGTACATCAGGCCTGTCCCTTAGGGCCCCCACTGTCACTTGCCCCCTCGTGCCTCTTCGATGGCGGGCCCATCGCAGAGCTAGCCTCCTCCCGGTGCCACCGGCGCCGCTCCTCATCCTCATTCCTCTGACGACCAGAGGAGCTTGTAAAGTAACCCCAGTAGGAGCTGTGGGTGCTGTGTGTACTGTGCATATAGCTCGGAGCTCCGCTGCGCTCTGGCCTCTGGCTAATCTGCTCATAGGTCTCTGCCACACCCTCTAGCCTCGCCACCTAGAGTCGGGCTCACTCCGCCTCGGCTCGGTAGCACTCCATATCTACAGCACCAGCCCAGAGTCGCTCTAACTCCATGTAGAGGAGCGCCATCTCGACCGCATCTGTCAGACGGCTCCACTCCATCTCCTCTCTAAGCCAGGTCAGCTCGGTTGTCTACATGTACACGCATCATGGTTAGTCAATTGCATTGCATAATCATGACCAACTGGGAAAGCGTAGTATCTACTTACCATCTCGGTGGGTGCCGCCTCGGCCTGCACCACCATCTTGCTGAACTCTGCATCTCGCTCGGCACGATCCGCGGGTGTCTGGGAGGAGGAGGAGGAGCGTCAGCTCCCCAACACTGGGCACCCTCGGCTCGCTACATTTTAGAAGTCCGGGTCAGTCAACAGCATCAGCATATGCATATTAAGTCTAAGGTTCAGTAAAACTCACCAGGAGGTCCAACGCCTGCCGGAGCCTGTCTCGCTCCTAGACGGTGGAGTGGAGGAGGCCCTGGAGCTCGGCGACCCGCCCCTGGGGGTCAAGCTGCATATAGGAAGTCAATCGTCAGTGCATCATAACCATAAAAGCATATTAGAAAGCATAGAGTTTAGAGTCATCCCGGTCGTCGAGGGCCACGGAAGACCTGGTCCCCATAGCGTCTAGCGTAGGCCGTCAGATATGACTCCTCGCTCCCTGCTCGGACGGCTACCATTCGCTCGAGTCCCATCCAGTCCACTATCTGCTCCACCATCAGAACGGTCCAGTCTATCTCCATCGCCAGGCCTCGGGAGTGCCGACCAACCCGCTCCTCTAGCTTCTCGGGTGCCGAGAAGTCGACCGCCGCCTGGTGGACCCCGATGGTCCTCATCACGAGCCGATGGTAGAGGGGCTCCACCACATTCATGCAGTGGAGCCAGATGTCGCGTCCGGCATAGTCTAGGGCCACTACCACCCATGGCTGGCCCTCGTGCCCCTCGCTCTGGTAGGGCATCCACCGGACCTGTCAGATAGGACAATTGCATCCGCATACAGAGCATATAGTTGCATTTAACACAGAGTTTTTAGTTTTAGATCTTACCGAGGCATAGGGCAGTGTGTCTAGGTCATCCTGGATCGCCCGGACCTGGCGTCGCAGGGATCCAACCTCCCATGGTGCCGTCCACCATCGCACGATGGGTAGCCGATTTGGGTATGTAAGACCCCATATTTTTAAAATGATTAATTATTAATTATTTGACATGAATTAAAATTTTTATGAGAATAATTGAGACGATTTCAACCGTGAGATTTCGTTCTTAGAAAGGCCGAAGCCTCTCAACCACTAGAGGTGGTGGGGAAACTGGCCCCTAACTAGGAAGGCCCCTATCGAGTGGTCGAGACGCTCGGAAGAGGAGCATACCGGTTATCTACCATCGAAGGAATGCCCATTCCTCAGACTTGGAATGTGACAACATTGTGAAAATTCTACTTTTGAGCTTCTTCCCATACATGTAAGAGACAAATTGTGATAATATCTCTCCTTTTTATTGCATTAAACATCTTTATACATCAAATAGGCCATAGCCGGTACAATATGCAAGAACGAGACAAACTAGTACATCACAAACTGATCACTTGATGCGGATGAGGTTGGTAGCCCCAAAGCCGAGCCACTTACTCCACCTCGTGTGGAAACTAGCTCGAATAACAGGACGATTGACTCTGTCTACTCAGGAAGTTCGGAAGAGATGCTATTAGGGGAAAAGAGAAGGGAAGAGGAATGCTCGGGCGCCAACTTCGTAGAAAACAAGAGAAGGCCTCCTCTGCCAAATCTTTGGAAGTTGGACCATAACGAAGGCATCAAGAATTGATGCCGTGGGCAATAATAAGCAAGAAGTAAAAAGTCGGCACCCTCCAAAGAGTGAAAGAGGTCAGCAAAAGAATAGAAGAGAGAGAAAGAATAAGCACTGCCTTGAAGGGAGTGGGAGAGGGGGGGAGAGGATGAAAGAAAGGCGGAGTAGTGACTCCTCCCCTCCCCTCTCCCTAGTGGGGTGACGGTCCAGAGGTTGGGAGGGAACACGTTGCCATGCACTGACCCTTCTTCTACGCCGACTGCCCCATCACCGATTGTTCTTCTACGCTAAAGCAGCATGAACACCCCAGCAATCGCCAAAATCTTCATCTTCAGAGTCATCCTCCATGCTTCGCCTACGAACGATCACAAAGAAGGAGACGGCCGCTTTACAGGAATGGAAGGATGAAGCAAGAGATAGCAAGGTAAGCCTTAAGCAGCATGAAGAGGAGGAGGCGCCCTTCAGGACCTTTTATAGGCTGAAGGGGGAGACATTTGTCTTAATTGAATCTCCCCTTGAAAAGATGCAAGAGACAGACATACTTCCCCAGAAGTAATTATGCTACCTCCCTCACAAACCCCCATGAGAATACACGAAACGACAGGTCATTTAAAGCATAGAATGATGAAAAGATGCCAGCTCCGCACCTGATCAACACGCAAGCCTAATTTTTTGGTGATTAATCGTATGAGATCTCTGATTCACTAGCAACTGCAGATACGGTAAATCCGACTACGTCAAAGGTGGAAATGTACAGTCAATTGCATTTTGAATACTACTACCATTATATGGAAATAAAATCATTATGCTGCTAAATCCGGAGAGAGATCACAAAAGAATGAGGAAGGCAAGTAAAAATTTCCCTAGTCTATGGAAATGGGGGAACTTTGGGATGTTCGTGGCCCCTCTTGAAGCTCGGCAAGTAGAGGACCCACGGCACTCAAAGATTTTCCCTCGATACCCTTGGTGATGGTCGGCCCGGGCACTGACCCCATTTGTATGGGAACTGCCCCATCTGTGCGCCCTCCCAAGGCACCCGGAGTTGGCGATCTCTCCTCCACCGAGGTAGAAGCACCATCGGTCCACCCTTCATCGCTCGACGTTGATGAGGGAGAGTCTGAGCCATCCTCATCAGAATTGTAGCACTCCCCGGGGGCGAAGAAGAGCTCATCTAGGACCTGTTCCTGGGCCAGACTAGTTGCCTGCATGAAGCCTCGGGAAATACCCTTCTGCTACCCTTGTCTATAGCCTGGCTCATAATACGCGAAGGCAGCCAGCTTCAGGGATTCCTGGTACTCCTCCGAGCTCTGATAACGCTCGGCTGCCTCCGCCCTGGCTCTTGCTACCTTCTCCTCGAGCTCGGCCACCCTTGCATCGGCCACGACTAGCCTCACTTCGACCTCAGCCAACCTTGCCCTGGCCTCGGTCAGCCTTGCCTCGGCTTCTGCCCATGCTGCCTCATCCTCCCCCTTGGCCCACTCAATATCTCGGACCTGGCCCTCGATCTCCTCTTGCTCGGTTACCCACTGCCCCGAGCACTCTACATGAGCCCGACACTCTCCATCCAAGAGCTTGCTCTTAAGCTCAGCCATGTGCAGAGCTTGGGACAATTGCTCGGCCTGTAACCGAGCATCCTCCTAGCTATCCTGATCACGAGCCTAGAGTAAATCCACCTCCTACCGAAGTACCCCGAGCTCAAACATTAACTGATCGATCCTACAGTCAGACTCAGTGCAAACCTAGGACTGAGCCCTTCCCTCATTCACCAGCCACGCCAAGAAGTCAGTAATCTCAACCCCCAGGTGAGCCATGAAGATGCCTCCCTCCATGACCCTTTCGAGGAGCATAGGAGGGGAACATCACCGGAACTCCTCGCGAATAGATGAAGGTGCCAGATCTCGACATCGATTATATAAGGAGGCCTGGACAGCGAACCGCCCTTACTAAAGAGGAGGAGCCTCTTCTGGGAGAGAAGGGGTCGGAGAGTCCGCTCTGGTCGTCCCCATTCTTTGGACAATAGCATTTAGCTCAGCCCGGATCTTCACCTCGACACCCTCCTCCTCGCCATGCACCCCGTCAGCCCCGACCGGGACCTTGGAGTAGACCTCCTCCCCTTGCGCTCCTACCGGCTCAGAGGAAGTCCCCTCAACCACTGTGGGCACCTCTGGCTCGGTCGGAGGAAGGATGGGGTGATGGACACCCTCAGCTATGCGCTCCTCGGTCAGGTAGGAAGTCTTTGCCTTCTTTGACAACCTCTTCTCGACAGTCAGAGCCGTCATTGAAGCTAGCAGTAGCTGGTCCCGGGCATCCTTCCGCTTGGACCCTCAGTGCTCGAAGACATCATCCCGAGCAATTTTCTTGCCCTTATCCCGGGTGGAAGAGGGACCTACAAAAGCTTGAGGGATGCTTGATGTAGTCATCTCCTCCAGCTCGATGACCTCCCAATCGGTTGGTCGCCCCTCACCACCACTGCGTCTTGTTTCTACTCAACAAAAAATAAGTCATCGGTAAGAGACTCGACCAACTTAAATAAGAAAGTGCAAAAGCTAAAGCTTAAGGTCCTTACCACTGGGAGGCAGTGCTCAGCGCAATGTTAGCTGAACCCATCAACTCAACAGTGGTTCGGCGATTCTCCAGAAGAACCCTAATCTCCTCTTCCAACTCTGAGGAAATCACCAACTACTTCGGAGGGAATAGCGGATGGAAGTTCGGCTGGATAGGGAAGCCGCAGTTGGGATTTCACTTACTAGCCCCAACCTAGAAAAATTGAGTCTTCCACCCCATGTGCGAAGAATCCTAAGGAGAGATAGTCACACAGCTCCTCTTCCTCCTCGCCTAAAGATAGAAGAAGCCCTTCCCAGTATGGGTTTCCTCCTTCAGCTTGAAGAAAACTTGAAAAAGGTCTAAAGAAGGGTCGAAACCGCACGAGCGACAAAGGAAAATGAAATAGAAGATGAAGGAATATGAATTGAAAATTAGTTGGACGGGAGCCAACTGGTAGAATTATAGTAGCTGCACAACGAAGGGATGGTGAGGAAGGCGAAAGTCACACTTCCAAGCCAGAAGAAAGGTGCAGAAGAGGCCCGAACGAGTATCCAGGCTAGACTCGTGTAGTTTGGCTGAAGAAAAGAAATACAGCCACGACAGTTCGTAGTGGGCCTCAATCTCCTTCACCTTGGTCTCACCTAACTCACTGCACAGAGGATGGCTAGGCACCACACCTCCTGCACCTTGTTTGGGCTTTCGGACCTCAACCGCAGGATCGTGCTCCGCCATGGAGGAACGATAAGAGTTAGAGGAAAAAGAGAGGACTGTGGAATCAGAAGTTTCAAGAGGAGGAGGAAGCTGACGGATTGCTGTCGCCGTGGTCTCTGCCAAGTTCACGAAAGACTCTACGATCCTTCGCTCCATCGAGTCACTCTCATGGCGCATGGGTTCTCTCAGAATAACCGGTGCAGCCAAAGGGAAAAGCCCTAGGCAACAGAAACGTAAGATGCAAGCATGCAAGATATTTACACATATATCCTGGTGACCCTGACGAGATGCGTCGCGACATTTCGAACCCCAAGAAGGGCCTCTCCACGCCGGCTCGAGGGAATCACCATCATCATGCCCACGCCCCCAGGACAGCCACATTAAATGGCCCCTGCCGGCAACTGATATCTCCCACTCGAGCCACCAAGACTACCCCATGGTATACTACTCACCGAGCCCAAACTCTGGCTCGGGAGTAAGGGGGCAAGTGGAGAGGGGTAAATCCGCAGCCCATATACATGCGCGGATCAGGACGGCCAAATCAGGTCCACACTAGTCCAACCAGGCCCAATCCGACTCAACCAGGCCAATCCCCCCAAGTGACAGCCACACAAATGGGCCCACTTATCTCGAAGTCTAAACATCCTCGAATCAGACCTTCCTAGGTGGCCTCTCGGCTCGGAAGATCGAGCGATGGTCACTCGGGAAAGCCTAACCAGTGCCCGAGCATAATCGTCGCGGCGCTGCCCTCTACGCTCAGGAGAAGCCCAAGCACCCCATCCAGGGATATCCTACGCTCGGACCCCCTACGGGCGCGATCTTCTTTGACAGGGTATATCTCCCAGCGAGAATCTCGTTACCGCTCGGAGAAGGTAAACTCAAAGGGACAGGGAAGAAGAAGGCTCCTCCTCTGGGACATAACGCCCCCTCGTCCCTCCAGATACCCTATCTCTAGCCAAGAGAGTGAGCAACTATATAAACTCTATGAAAGCCCTCCGAGATGGTAAGATGATCCTGAGTACTCAACACCACACTCATTGGTGGAGAGCGATCTCTTGTCCCACACTCTTTCTCCTACTCGTATTACACCTACACTCTATCAGTTTGCTGACTTAAACATCGGAAGGTTTTTCCCGAGATTTCAACCCTGGGTTTCTCTGATCTGTTTCTTGCCTTGTAGATCTTTCCCTCATGGTGACGACCGCAGGATCGTGCGACTCAGGACCTAGCACGAGATCACCCCTCTTCAGATAGTTATATAAAGCCTTAGTCAGCAGAGGTTGAAGATCGACTTGGTCCCCATCAAGTTGACATACGTCTTCGGTCTTGCTCAGCCCAACCGAAAGAATGGCCTTATGAGGAACTATTGAGTCAGCCCACCAGCTACCCTAGTCGACTGATATCGTCTGGCAGATCACAACACGTGCAGGTTTCCAGTGGGCCCCACGGTCACGTTGTCACTTATTCCCAATCATTGGCATACGCCTCAAGGACACGTGCCTCGATTTCTAGAAGGATCCTAGGTAAGACTATTCCACTTTTGTCATGGACCAATATGAAAATAGCTCTGAACTGGAAGATTATCCATATTTTTCTGCTATAAATATAGACCTCTCGCACGGGTCTCCGCATGAACACTTGGCCTACTACATTATGGCCATGGGTGAACTCGCGTTGGATGAGTCTTATCTCCTCCGCTATTTCGCCACCTCACTTACGGGAACGGCCTTCCAATAGTATTCCTACCTAAAGTCCAACTCGGTCATCGATTGGGCGGATCTCCAGAAGAAGTTCCTCGACTGTTTCTAAACAGCTAAGCGAAAGGTCTCCTTAGCCGAGCTCTACTCCCTCCGACAGAAGAAGGGTGAGAGTGCCCTCGACTTCGTGAAGAAATGGCGAGACCTCAGAATGAGGTGTGTCAATCCGCCAGTCCAGGAGGATGCCATCACTATCTGTCGCCGATGCTTGGCGACCGAGGTTAGCAAAAAGCTTCTCGGCACCAACGTCAAGGGCTTTGACCAGCTTAATTCGGCGGTCACTGAAATAGAGATGTTCTTCACCGATAACCCGAGCTACATCTCAGCTAAGGGTAAACAAGCGCGGGAATGCCAGCCCGGTAAGGAGGTAAACACCGTCGAATGCACCCCCACTGCTAAAGCCAGCAAGGGAGCCAGGACAAGTAGTTTCGTAAAAGGCCAGCGAACAAGCCGGCTGCTCTCTCCTTCTCAGAGCGTATGAAGACGCCCTTCTCTTTCAAGAAGGAACATATGAAGATGCTCTTCAACCTCTACATGGCCCAGAGGATCGTCGAGCTACCTAAAGTCCGCAAGCCAGACGAAGTCCAGAAAATCGATGATCCCAACTACTGCTCATACTACCACATGCTGGGTCACCCCCCCAAAGATTGCTACGTCTTCAAGACCCAGGCACAAAAGATAATCTGAGATGGCCTTATTCAGATGAAGAGTGGTCTCGTTGATCCCCCACTGCCACATACGTGGTCCATACCAGCTAAAGCAGCGCATGTGGTTCACCATCCGACTAATGTCATCCACATGATGGCCACATTTTCTCTCTCTAATGACGAATCAGAGGAGCACATTGCTAACCGAAGAGAGCGATCGATCTGGTATCTAGGGTGGAGGCCCTGGCATGATCGCAGACCCCTCTCCTTCCCCCGAGAAAGAACTCGACGGCTCATCGACATCCTCGTCGAGAGGGCGCAAATCTTGCCCCGCGACCCACCGGCAGACTACACTCATTGGGACTTTAGCCACCCCCAGTACTACCCTTTCCATGTGTAAATCTGCCATGCGATCGAGTCCTGTGAGGAAGTCCAGTACCTCATCCAGGAATAAATCCAGTGGGAGCAGATCGATGCTGAGGGAAATTTCATGGCACTTGTCCGGCTGCGACAAGCTGTCGAAGAAACCCTGAGCACTGCCAGAAATACACCAGAGTAGCCTGATCCTCCGCAGGAAAATGGGCATGGGCTGCCTTACCAGCACACTCCAGAATGGCTCGAGTTTTGGACCGACAATCGAGAAGCCCTCGAGCGGCTGCGGAGGTGCAGGGAGCAAGTTGCCAGCCAAAGGATAGGGCCGAGTACCTTCTCGGCCAACGTCATTCATACTCCTGCTCCCCGGGTCTCCCCGGATTCCTCGACATCACAGGCCGGTCAGTCGGCCCCTGCCACCTCAGCCGCCCAATGGCGACCCTGGCAGGAGCTAGAGTCTTTGCCCTTTTCCAGAGAAGACACTGCTAGACTCCTTCGAGTCCTTCTTGGCCGAGAGGATGTCCTGGTGGGCGAGGCTACCATGAGCTCCTCAAGCTCTTCTTACCTTCCCTCTGTTCCACTCCGGCCTCCATTGCTCGAGGATAGGAAGGGAAAACAGAAGCTGGATGAGGTTTCGACACGACCAGACCAGGTCCCCCCAACAGTTCGCAAGTCGGGTCTGCCATCACAAAGGCCATCCAGTGCACAAGATCAAGAGAGCCAATGGGGGCAGCAAGGCCCCAAGACTTTGTCGAGTGTCGCTCGACCCTGTCCTCAGTCAGACCACAGAGGTCTGGCCAGGAACCAGGATGTTGCTCATGCTCCTCGGGCCACCTCTCAACAAAAGCCCTCACCACCGCGGCTAAGGCATCAAACCGTGCATACGTCTTCAGACGCCAGTACCAATACATCGGCTCAACAGAAGAAGCCTCCCTCGCCACCGAGGTCAAGGCATCAAATCACGCACATATCCTCAGACGCCAGTACAAGTCAGTCGGTTCATGGTAGATTTCCACAGCCACCGCGGTTAAGGCATCAAACTGCACCTACGTCCTCGGATGCCAATCTCAGCATCCCAACTTACTAGGAACTACCACTGGAGGTCATTGAACAGGCGATCAACGCCACCTTCCAACTACAACAATCAGAAGGTGCCTGGATTGAGATCCAGGCAAAGAAGAGTCGCCCACCTCGTCCTGCAAACTCATTGGCTCGATGGTATCCCCACGGGGATCCATCAGCGTCAGTTCTAGTGCCTCCTCCTCCTGCTCTCCGGGAGGCGACCATCGCCAAGAAACAGGAGAGGAACAGTAGGAAGAATCTCAAGAGGTGGCTCAAGAAACAGGCCGAACAAGCGGCCGCCTTGCAATCTCCTTCAGAGTTAACGCCTATAGACCGTTCAGTCCCCTGAGCGACCCCTTGGTAGACCGCATAGTGGTTTTGGTCCGTAGTTGAGTCGGTTAGCCTTGGCAGCTTAACCCTCGTCCATCTTGTCATCGTAGCGTCCTTTTCTTGGGCCACTATAGTCCGTCTGTCTTAGGTCCAGATCTTAGGATGGTTAGTCTGGCGGTTCACTCTTGAATCGTTGAGTCCGTGTAGCAGGTCTATCTTAGACCGCTTTGGTGGTTTGGTTGAATAGGTCGGTTTGAGGGTTGACTAAGTTCACCGGTCTACTCCTTGACTGCTATAGTCCCCGAACTGCCCATTCTATGACTACCAGTATGGTTTACCAGTGTTTCAATTTCTGATTGTCTCAGCTTGACCTCATGGTTTACCTGCTGTCCCGTGGATGTCTCCAGACGTCCTATGAGGGCTATGACCATGTTATAAGGTAGCTAGGGGTGTTTGTGTATTGTGTCCTATTCTGTGAGTCGTTGTCAGGTTCTGGTCAACCCGGTGTGACCCAGTTGTTGACAGAGGACCTTGTGTGTGTCTCGACCATTTTAGGTAGCTCGAGATGTAGTACTGGATGCCTTGAGGTATCGTCTTACCTCGGTCTACATGTCCAGGTGTGCTGAGGGTCTCAGTGTTCCCTCAGGTCCCCATGAGTCATTTCATACGATTGTGTCATTTTCTCTGGCTTAGGATTAGACCGATTGGTGGTGTATCTCTGTCGTTGCGCGACGATCTTGCATCGTGCGTTAGTAGGTCTAGTTGTCTTGCCCTAAGTCTGTTGGCAGTTGCTGTGCTGCCTTAGTGCTTCGTAGCACGTGTGACAGTGCTGATTTCGCCTGTTTGTACTCCACCACTTGTGTTTTAGTGTCTGTGTCTAGTGAGCCTCCACTAGTCGTAGCCTGATGACACGTTTCGACGTGTCAGCCCACCTGGGAGTGGTGGTATGGCAGTTCCCGAGATACGATTTTTAAGCTAGTTTTCGTGGGCTTCCTTGCCTGGCAGTAGCGTCTGCTGGGGGAGAAAACTAGCTAGAGACCTGGCTCATGGCATTGAGATTGTGTGTGCACATGTGGTCAGGGGCGTTTGGACGAACGCCGATGGGTGTGACCCCGACTAGTCACTCGTTACCGTAGTTCCTGGTTCTGTTCAGACAGTGTCTCAGTCTCTATCATGTTTTTGACATTGTAGACGGACACTCAAGGCGTAGCATAAGATGTCAGTGGACGCAGCTGACTGTTCTTCTAGTAAGGAGGTGCTTCCGTCACGTGACACGTGACTCTCGCGTTTCTCGCACGTTGTGACCTTCCCGGGTTAGCCCTCTCATGGTCTTGCCCGATGTCAATATTGTGTTGTGTGCACGACGTTCTAGTCATGTGTGTGTGGTTGTGTCTAGAAGAGCGTGCATGGTAATCGAGTCGTGTATGCCTTAGGATCTGTCTGGTCTGTATAGGTTCTTCTAGGGCTTTTGCATCTTTCTTGTAGGCCTTCGCTTGCCTGGTGTCTCGACGACAGATCGGTGACTCCTAAATTCATCAATTCAGAGTTTGCCCTTCTATGGTCGCCTGGAGTAGCTTAGGGAGCCAAGGTTAGTTCGACAGCCGTGTTTGCTCAGTACGACTTCTTTCCCCTTTTCTTCTAGTTGTCCTACTTCCATTTTCGACTTTCTTTTACAGCTTTGTCGTTTAGTTTTCCTGCTTTACTACTACTGCTGTTTTAGCTGTTGTTCCATGTTACTGCGTTATTTTTCAGTGGGGATCCGTGTGACCCCTACTGAGCCAGTGACGCGAGGCTCACCCCTGCTTTTCAGGTGGGTCATTCTGCTTCCGCAGTTCCTGCTGTGGCGTGCTCGTAGTGGCCAGCGGTACCTGCGTCGGGCTTCCCCCGACCTCAGTGTACGTCTTTCTTTACTGCCGACTGTACTTGCCTTTCTTTTGGATTGGACTCTAGTATAATTGTTAAACTAAAATTCTTAATTAAAAAGTAATGTTATTTCTACTACTTTAGGAAACCAGATTAATGAAATATTATTACTTACTATTATATCTGGGGCTTCAATGTACTACACGATAATCTTTTTTCCCTTTGGAGCTTTACAGCACTTGGGAGGCTTCACGAGTTCCAAGTGGTATCGGGTCTACTCGATAGTCCTGTTGGGTATATCCGAGATCCGGGTCGTCACAGCGGAAGAGTTCCTGAGCTGTCTCTTCGGCCGTCTCCCTTCGACCCCGAACAGGTCATCCTCCTCCGAGGAGAACAACCTGCCCCGATCCCACCAGTGGAGATTCAGCGACAACCCAGCATCTTCGGCCCGACTGGCGTCGAGGAGATCGCCTCTAGCATTCCAGTTCCCGCACCAGTTCTGACCTGTCCTACAGAGCAAGTAGGGCCGTCCGGTAAGGACGGGCCAGCCCTTTAGCCTCCCTCAAAAGAGCCATCATTGGCCTCCCTCTTCCAAGAGTCTGCGGGTGGCCAGAGTCAGCCGGATCCCACTAACAAAGGTAAGGTGGTGCAACTCCCCGACGGGGAGTGGCGCGGCAGCTTACTTCCGCCCCCTCCCATCATCATTAGCCACCTCCCCCTTTCCCCCACTCGAGTTTGGGAGACTGCCCCTGCTGTCTAGTTCGCCACCCAGAGAACCTGAAGACTGCAGAGGAAGCTACAACATCACCCAGGTGTTCCAGGAGGTGCAAGAGCTACCCCTGGAAGCGTCTTCAAGTTGTCTTCGCAACGGCGGTCATCTCGCCCCGTTCCGAGCTCGTGGCTGTCCGGGAGAGGCAATCTACTCCGACTACGCAGAAGCACCCTGATCAGCTTCTAGAGATGACTTGCAGCAGCTACCACATTGGCTCTTCTAAAGATCTGGAGGCGGTGCTAGACCGGAACATTCTACTATGAGTCTTCCTCCTACTCCAAGAAGCGGAGCTCCATTCGGTGACCCAAGCGATTTCTTCTCCTTTTGCTCCCCAAAGTGCACAGTTTTATCCTCCCTGGGACTAAACTAACACCCTGTAAGTGTTTGGGCTTCTGCGATCTTCTCTAACATCGGATGGCACACCCGTGGTCTTGTTTCGAAGGCAGCTCGTCAACGGTTCCAACGCCACCAATCGTGCTCAATTCGGAGCTCGGGACTGATCGTGGTAGCCTCATCTTCCAGATGCTGCAGTGCTAAGACTATCCGAGCCAGAGAATAGAGCCTCTTCTTCCCGCTCCACCGCGACCAACGACGGCTTCCCCAGCTCCTACCAAAATTCCTGTACCCTCCTGGGCCAACCCACGAAATTTTGGCACTGGTCCTGCTGACAACAGAGTTCGGGAGCCCCCACAAGAATTCCTGCATCGACCGTCTATCCTCTGTTCCAGAGAGGGGACAGCATCGACTCCGACGTCGCGTGAAGTTCTTGTCGTGATCTTCCCCCTCCCCGCTTGGCCGGCTGAAGGCCCCTCCCTGTGCGGAGGTAGTTTTGGTTGTAATCGATTAACCCCCACCCCAAGATCCCCCTCCTGTATGAGGCGTAGTGGTGTAATCACTTGAGCAGGTTGAAGCTTCCTCACCGCGGCATGGGTAAGCCCCACGCTTCCCCGCGTGATCACGTCTTCGACTGGGACCGGTTTCTTCAAACTGGTCGAGTAAGCACTCTTCCCTTGCTCTATTTATAGTACTTTTCATTCAATATTAGCTCTTAGCTATGCTAGTCAGTGAGAGAGAGTGCCCGATCTCGCAAGTCCCAGACTTCGAGTGACCACCGTGGGAGTGAGTGTTACCCATGCCCTCGGCACCGGGTCGGCCTCTAGGATTGGACTAGTCATACCCTTTGGGAGACCCTTTGGCCTTGCTGGCCCTCTACTAGCAAGGGACCATCCCTCACATCCTCCACTCGTCATCGCCGAGTTACCCACGGGTTTAGGGTGAGTGCCGAGTGAGTTGGCCGCCGATTTCAGCCCATTTGAGTTGCGAATTGTGCTTGCAATATAGGTCCAAGGTCATGTCACATCACTCCTAGACTCCTCCATGGCATACCCTTAGGCCCCTTCACTGGTACACCCCCTATTACCCCTCACCGCTACACTCCCTGAATGATACTTCCTCCCTCTGGCTATTGTTAAAACCCTTCACTAGCACGCCTGCCAGTGCATCCTTCGCCGGTACGTCTCTTCGCCGGCATGCCCCCCATCCCTGTCAGTCATCTGCATGCCCGTGACCTTCCTCGGTGAAAATCATCCCCTTCTGGCCTTAACCCCATGCAACCCATGCACGGACTTCACCCCTTTCCCCCTCTGCATGCATGAGCCTTGTACAAGCCCTGCATGGGCCTTGCATAGCCCCTGGCCCCCATATGCACGGCACATACACTGACTTTAGCCCAGGTGCACTGACTTCCCCTGCATGTGCACTGACCTTAGTTTGCATTTACACTGACTTCATCAGTACGTACGTTGACCTTAGTCTGCATGTTCACTGACTTCCCTTGCATGTGCACTGACCTTAGTTTGCATGTGCACTAACTTCCCCTGCTTGTGCACTGACCTTAGTTTGCATGTACACTGACTTCGTCAGCACGTACACTGACCTTAGTCAGCATGTGCACTGACTTCCCCTACATGTGCATTGACCTTAGTTTGCATGTGCACTAACTTCCCCGGCATGTGCACTGACCTTAGTTTGCACGTACACTGACTTCGTCAACACGTACACTGACCTTAGTCTGCATGTGCACTGACCTTAGTTTGCACGTACACTGACTTCGTCAGCACGTACACTGACCATTGTCCACATGTGCACTAACTTCCCCTGCATGTACACTGACTTCTCCTACATGTACACTGACCTTGCCCTTGCCATATTCCACAGTTGCAATGACTTCCCCCGCATGTTCACTGACTTAGTCAGTATGTGCGTCGACCTTACCCCCATGTACACTGACCTTACCCCTAGCATGCATGGACTTGGCCCCCTCCCCATGTGCATGGACTTAACCTGCATCTACATGTACTTAGTCCAGATGTGCATGGACTCCCCTTTGAAAGCATGCATGGACTTCGATTCCTTTATGAGGAACCCGCACGGACCTCATCCCTCACCGGTGCACCTTTCTCTCTCTTCTCTCTCTTCTCTCTCTCTCCCTCATGCGTCCTCTCTCCTCTCCCCCATTCCTTCTCGATTTTCAGCTCGGACGGCCTCAGATCGAGACGTGGGAGGCGCCGTTGGGATGGGCTCGACGCGAGGAGCGCGTTGGTACCCTTCATCCTGCGGTTTGCAGAGTGTGGATACGCGTGGGAGCGAGAGGATGGCATGGCCCTTGTCGCCCGATCTGCACTGATTCGCGGTCTTCGCTGCACAAGAGGTAGGGGAACGGGTTCCTCGTCTCGCAAGGAGTCCGTTGACGCCGCATGCATCGCCATCCGTCGCTATTTTTATCATTTTCTGTGCAAGTCTTATTTTGGGGAGATTTTGACCTAATTTCTCAGTTATCGTTCCTTCCTCGATTTCTGGTCTAGACGGTCGCTGATCGAAACAAGGGAGGTACAGCTGGATTGGTCGCGTCGCGAGGATCGCATTGACACCCTTCTTCCCTCGATACGCGGAGCGTGGAGCCGAGTCAGGCCGGGAGGCGCCACGTCACCCTCTCACCAGATCGACATCGAGTCGTGATTTTCGTCGCAATCCAGGTAGGGGGATGGATTCCCTATCTCGTTAGGATACCACTGGTACTACATGCGCCGTGGTTTGATGCCCTCTTCCTCATTTTTCGTTCATAAATCTATGTTCGAGTAATTTAGTTCCTTTTTTAATAAAATTGATTCTCATGGGCATCATCTTTTAATTCTAGTGGCATGATTAGGTATTAAGCATTCGTATGGCATGGTAGGGTAGTGTTAAAACGTGTTTCCCCGCGTCCCCCGTCGATTTCGGTCGATCGGGAGGGGGTTTCAGTTCCGAACTCCGAAGTCACGAAACCCAGTCGATATAACGCGCCACCCTTGGTGCGTTATAGTCCCTTAACGTGCCTGCCCAGGTGCGTTAGATTCCTTGTGGTGGACTCCTCTAGGTCTGTCATTTCACCATTGACCGATCATTTGACCGTTGACCTAGTAAGGCGGTTAGCATAACGGTGTAGGGTAGATCCGTTATAGTCATATAATGCCCTGGATTCGGTGCGTTATATCATTACGTTAAAACTATGGATTTTCTAGGGTTTTATGCGTTCGGGTGACTTTAACCGGCCTAGACCCGTGCGTTATAGTCACACAACGCACCAGCCTTAGTGCGTTATGTTTCCTGTGGTTTTAATGGTAGTTCGGGCGAGTATAATGGGTCATGGGAGGCGTGTTATACTCAGCATAACGCCCCATGCTTGGCACGTTATGCCCTGTGTTTCTTGTTGTATTGCATTGTTTGACTGAGTATAACGCGCAGGGGGAGGCGCGTCATACTGAGCATAACGTCCCAGTGGTGGCGCGTTATAGTCTGCATGTCTGTGTGCTTGTGTTCATTTAATTGGTCGGGTGTGTTTAACAGATGAAGAGAGGTGTGTTATGTTCAATATAACGCCCCTGCCCTAATCCGTTATGCCAGGTAACGGGTCCAGAGTAGTCCGTTATATCCTCTGGCATTCTAAAAGGTGTAGGTGTAGTCCCTAATGCATTCCATTGTGCATGCGTGCCATGGTTAAGTTATTTTATAATACTTTGGTATTATTTTAGATGCCAATGGAGTACCTTCCCCTTATCTTGTGATGGAGTCACTAGTCGTAGCCTGAGACTCCCTGGTGTCGACCCACCTGGGAGAGGTGGAGGGGCATTCTCGTCGATCAGTTTTAGCTAGTTACCGTGGGCTCCCGGCTTGACAGTGGTGCCCTCGACCGTAGCATCCTACGGGGGGAGAAAACTAGCTGGAGGTCTGGCTCTAGGCAGGAGTCAGTGTGTGCACATGTGGTCAGAGGTTTAGGACTGACACTGACGAGTGTCACTCTGACTACTTCTCAGTTTGGTACTGGTTCTATTACGCCTCTCGCTTGTCATGTCCCAGACTGTAAGTTGCTTAAGATGCAATATAAGCCGTCAGGGGACGCATCTGGTCTATATCTTCTAGTGATGACTCTTCTTTCTCCTATCACCAGGATGGTTAAGGTTTCCCTCTATTGGTAGATATAATTATTATGGGTATGATCATGTGTTTCTTGTGGGTCGCGAGCTAGACCGCGAGACGTGTTACAAATGCTTCGTAAATTCGTTTCGTGGCATATGGTTTATTATATAAATTGCGTAGATAGCATTTTCTGCTTCATTATTATTGTGTTAAATTGTGCCATTGCCTGTGCATTATATTAAATGCATGCTCTAATTGCTTTCATATTTACCTGCTTGTGTGGTTAGTGCGAGGTAGGGATCCACGTGACCCCTACTGAGTCTGACTGTGACTCACCCTGCTCCCTTTCAGGTGGTCAGCCGCAGCCTTCTATCGGAGCTTCGCATGGTTTTGGAGACCGTGTCTAGAGTGCCAGCCGTGGTCTGTCCTTTTGTGTTCCTTGGCCGAGGTATGCCCCGTGTAGTTGTTTAGTTGTGGGACTTGTATATTTGTAGATCTGGACTAGTGTATACATTTTAGCACTCTGATATTTTAAATTACTTCCACATATATTTCAACAATTAATAGAAATAATTAATCTAACTACAACAGAGTCCAGTCCAATAGAAAGTACATTCTAAGGTAGAGAACATACCAAATGCCAAGTGAACACTCGGCCCGACGAGCTGGCAAGTAAGAACCTCCACGCAGCACCCATGAACCTCGAGAAAGAATCGCCACACCTGAAAACTAGGGGTGAGCCTCCTATCACTGGCTCAGTAGGGATCCCGTGAAATTTCAACCGAAAATAACAGTGGTAGGGAAAGTAACAACTATAGCAAGAACAATAACAACAACAGGAGAAGCTATAACAACAATGAAAAAAAGCGTGACCCTACTCGAAACCCCAAAACATGGCAGTCGATGAAACCACGGCTCTACAACTACTCCTACCAGAAAGGAAAATCGACGCCCTGATCCCACAGTCGGGGACCACCAGACCACGAACCACCCTAGTCACGCTACTAGGAAAATGTCATGACACCTCTGTCGCGGAGGCCTGTGCTCACACACAAAGGCCCACACTAAAATCACATGATCCGCAAACACGGTCACGACCTCACCGTCGTGAACTCTGCGTCATCTAGGGAAAAATTCTCGGTGATGCTCACCAAAAATCCCAGACCTCGACTTCAGAGAAACACCCGAAAGCTACATGCAAAATCTCATCTCATAGATGAGAAACAGAACCTCGAGTCATAATGCGCTCATGTCACGTGACAAGAGTACTTGTCCACTAGAAGTAAGGCTGGATGTGTCCACTGACGACTTAGTCTGTAGCCTCAAGTGTCTGTCTACGATGCCCCAGGCGGAGACTGAGACACCGTATAGTAACCAGGAACACAGAACAAGGACTAGCTGGGGTCATGTTCATCAACGTGTGTCCTCTGTCCCCAACTACGCATGTACACACAGATCATCTACTCTAGGTCGGGTCCTCTAGCTGATTTTCTCCTCAGTCAAACTCAGGCTGCAAAGGCAAGGAGCCCTACGATAACCAGCCTAAAAATCATCTCACTCGGGTCATGCTCTCCACCACTCCCAAGTGAGTCTGCACATGCATGTGCAAGAAAGCTACGACTAGTGGGGGCTCACAAAACGTGGACACTGAAAATAACGCAAGCACCCATCTCGAGTAATGTAAAGTAATAGGTGGCTTGTGGCCACCAGACTCTAGACCTAATAACCCAACGGTCCTTGAGTCACGAGACTTAGTCAAGACTGCTGCACGCGACAGCACAGCGCCGTCAATCTAGCCTAATCCCTAGGTCTAAAATCACAGTGACACAATTCCCATGATAGCTCACCAGCTATCGAGTTGATCTCTCATCCAAGGGACGCATGAAAAACATCCAGCCCCAAGCTAATTAATCTGGCTCACAGATCGAGGCCACACACATGGCCCACTCGGAAACCACTTTTTGGAGAAACCCACGTCATGTGGGGAAGACCCTCCGCACACATACTGACTCATGACTACTCGATCCAGCAAAAGCACGAAAGCCCACAACACGTGGGGTCACTCGGACCCCCAAGACCATGGGCACATAAATCGAGGTCACACGACACATCCGGACACCCCCAAAATACGAACACAGAACCCATGGGTGTTCGTTACTCTCGCGAGGCCGAAGGCCAACCACTTGATCACAACCGGGTCGACCGGAAGCCAACACAACATGAAACTGACATGGCGAGCACGAAAACCAAGTGGCAGTCCTCTCTAGGCCGTCACTGACCCTGGCGGTCTCCTCCAGACCATAAGGCCTGGACTAGTGGTCCAGCCAGGACTGCAAGACCCCAGAGATTCTTGAACCTCAAGCGGTCACCTCCGGACTGCCAAGCAGGGTGGCGGTCCTTGGCCGTTGGCTGGCGATCAGTCACAAGGCCGCTACCCTACCAACCCTAAACGACTAAGAACAATAGAAAATGGTCATGCCCTGACCGTAAGGCACACCCTGGCGATCTCCTAGAGATCGCAAATCTTGGTAGCGGTCCATCACGTGACCGCAAGGCACAAACCGATATAGGGGGACCCTGGCGGTCACCAGGGGACCGCCTCACCCCCTAGCGGTCCCTGGAAGGACCGCTAAGTCGTCCTGAGCCCAAAAATGACAAATCATGCAAAAAATCCCATTCCGCACCCTGTTCATGCCCACGTGAAGGGGAAAACAAGGAGAAACTAGTCCCCAACCTCTCTAGCATCGAGAGGACTCATTTGAACCCCAAAAACTTGATCAAAATGTAAGATCTGGCTCACACCTCAAAACATGTATTTTTCCCCAAAATGTGAAAATAATTTCACTTGGCTCACCACGGCCTACAAAATTTGTGAGAAAGGAAGTACGTGAGTTAAGGATCCGTCCCCCTACCTCCACCGAAGATTTCACACGCCGAGAATGCCGATCCGCCAAGAAAATGCCACGAAAACTCCGTCGGTTCATGAGCTCCACTGTGAGCCACCACCCCACGATCCTCATCCATGCCCGGCCGCTCCTCGCCCCCGCCTCGCTCCATGGGCCGTAAGAGAAGAGAGGGGAGAAATAGAGAACCTGAGAGGACGCCCCTTGCAAGGGGGTTGGACTAGGGGTGGGGAATTAGGTTACAACCAAAATGTACCTCCACGCAGGGAGGGGCACTCAGCCGGCCAGGCGGGGAGGGGAAAAGCCGAGGTCGGAACCAATTGGGAGGCGGTGGCCGGTTCTGTCCGCACTCTGGAACAGGGGACAGGTGGACATTGTCGGCGCTGCTACGACCACTCCCGAACTCGGTTTTTGACGAAACCAGTGGCCAACTCCTCATAATTGGACCAGGGTATTGATTGAATTTTCTAAAATTCTCAGGTTGTCGGTGCCGGTCAGGGAAGAGCCACGAACAGGGTCGCTACTTCCTAGTTCTGTCTACTACAGAGCCATAGCAGCAGGAAGCCAAGGCCGCCACGATCACTCCCAGACTCAGAATCAAGTGTGGAAGGATGCGTTGGAACCATTGACGAGTCGCTGTCATAACGTGACCCACGGGGGTGCCAGCCGATGTCGTACTAGGCCGAAGCAGTCTAGTGAGTGATAGAGTGTCTGCTCAGTCCCGAAGGGGACAGAATAGCGCACTGTGAGGAGAAAATTAAGAAGTTGTTACTCCGGTCGCCGAATGGAGTCCCACTTCTTAGAGAAGGAAGAAGACTCGTCGTATAAGGTCTCGGCCAAGCCCTACTTTCAAATCTTCTAGTGGCAGAACGTGGTAGCCTCTGCAAGTTGTCTCTGGCTGATAGTCAGGATGCAGTCGCGCAGTTGAGGGAGATCGCCTGCCCTAGACAGCCATGAACTCAGAATGAGACGAGATGACCGCCGATCCGAAGAAGACTTGGAGACTCTTCCAATGGTACCAATTGGGCCTCTTGAAATGCTGGGATGAAGCCGCAGTCACCACTGCAATCTGCTGATACTCTGCTACCTCTGAACTGAGAACTGCAGATTGAAGTGGATGGGGGAAAAATGGGGCCGGACAAGAATAGGAGACCATCTACGCAGTGCCGGGATGGAATCCAGATAATCATTTGGGTATTTCCCCCTTGATATCCCTGCTCAACCGGATACTCCGAAATATTTATTTCCCCCGAGGGGTAAAGCCAAGCGGGGTATGTATCGGCTACACTCCCTTAACCTCCCGGGGTTAACACCGCTAAACCAGATTTCGACGGTATCTCCCCTTATCTCGGGTCATGCCCGGGGGAAAATAGACCATCATCCATGGAGTGCCGGGATGATAGCCGAAAGGGAGGGCTCTACGCACCTAAACGATGTACATGCCTATAGCAACAGTTACTGTTCTCTCGGAAGCCGTTGGACCTTACACAGTGGCAAGGCTCCTTTGGTTTGCAGGGTAATAAATGAATTCAGCCCGGGACGATGTAATGTAGGGGAGGCCATTCCCCGTTGATTTACTCCCTGAGGTGCACATGATGACCATGGACATCCCTTATGAGATGTAATGGGGTTGCAAGTTAGATTGAGGTGTAGATGGGGGTTCTCGGTGGGACCTTCTCGGTCAGGGGAGTGGGTGGCTAGATCTTGGCACGCCTTTCACATAAAATTTAGATAAAGGAGGGCAATTGTTAGCTGGCTGTCTTGGCGGGAAAAGAATCGACGTGCCCAGGTTCTCGGCGCGTAAACCACCGCGCCGAGGAGTATTTGGCATGCCGAAAAGGTGCTGCACTGAGAAGGGGGGAGGTTTAAGTTGTTTTACGGGACCCAGCTCTAGTAGTTTTTTGGGATTCAGACCTAGATTTGGGCTGCATTCAAGGCGCGAAGGGGACTGGATCAGGGGTTTTACTGATGTAGTGCCAGGGGATCAAAGGTTTTGGGTTCGGTGCTACGGATTTAGAGGGGGGTGAATGAATCTCCCCTTAAAAATTTCTTATCTATGCGGAATTAAATTATTGCTAGGTCGAGGGAGCAAGCTCGGTTTCCCTCGAGTTTTTACCTCCTATCAAGGGGACGCAAGTGTATCGCTAAAGGTTGGCCTCGGACATGAGCTCTACAGTCGATTGCTTGCGACTTTGAAGAATTCGGATGCCCTCCTCGACCTCCGAAGATATAGCAGTGGGCTTCAAAGGAATTGCTGGATGAAAATTTGACTGGATCAGGAAGCCCCAACCATGCCCCTTGGAGTATGTCACCCAGAAGTATTGGGTTTTCCACCCTTTGTGTGAAGAATCTCTGGGGGGAGGGTAACGCAGCTCATCTCCCTCCTGACATGAAGGAAGAAGAAGCCTCTCCCGGCCTGGGTATGCTCCTTCAGTTCGTAAAAGGCATGAAATAGCTCGAGGGATAGAGGAAGGCCGTATTTCTAGCTCAAGACAATGAACGAAAAGATGAAGATATAGGAGTTGGAGACCAGCTGGACAAGAGCCAACTGGTAGGAATTCAACAAATCGACCACAAAGGAGTGAAGGGAAAGGCGAAAATCGCACTTCCAGGCAAGGAGGTAGTTACAGAAGAAGCCGCTACGAGTACTCAAGCTGGACTCATGCGGTTGACACGGGGAGAAGGAATGCCGCCAGGGCAACCGGAAGCGGATCTCTGGTTCCTTCACACCCGCCAACGTGAGTTTCCATATATATTTGTTTATGCCGCTGCTAGAGAGCATGTGTAGGGTTATCTAGCTCGCTTATTTTACTGTTACCGCTACTGCGAGAGAGTGTTTACCCGTCCCGTGATCCGATCCGGGCACGAGAGAGCCGACCACCCTAGCTTACGCCAGTTTCTTAACCACGCACATCCGCACGCTTCCCTCGCTAAGGGACAAACGCGAGCTCATCTAGAGTCCTAGGTCGAGTCTGTGGGTCCGTCCCGCATCATTGGGTGACTTCCCCGAGTTCTTGGTATCGGTAGTCCGATGATATCGAGTTATCGATATCCGGATCTCCTGGGTCATTATAGGTGGTATCAGAGAACTGCTGTGTGAAGTACATGGGAATCTGAGATATATAGTCTCTATAGTCCTTAAGTCCAGTACAATATTCAGCTGGCTTAGGTTTTACGATTCATGATCACTTCATTTTCCATGTGTCATCTTGTGCATGCTGGATTAGCACTGTGTGAGATGGTCCTGCTCTCGTCAGGATGTAACGAGGTGCTTCTTTTTCGTCATGATGTCTGTCTTGACCATGTTGTACTTGGTAGTATTCGTCAAAAGGCTCGAATCTGCAGTACATTGTTTGAGGTTTTCTCGTGAATTGGTTCAGGTTGCTATTGACTTTCAGCGTTGGTTTGATGGTCGTGCACGTTGTTACGTTATTTTGGTCATCCCATCTTGAGCTCGTGCAGCTCCTGATATGTTTCGCTTTTGATGAAGTGCTCGATTAGATTCCGTGATTGAGAAGATGCTCGGGTGAACCTAGGATTTTCCCTGCTTGGTGAGCTTCTATTGGTTGAGCTTGATATTTCTCATCCATTTGGTGGAGTCTTCTCGAGGTAAGCCTTGGAATTACTGTCTTAGTGATGCATTTGTCCTGTGTCTGCTTAAGTGTGGACAGCTTTATTCTAAGCTTGATTTGTTCCATGTTTTACGGTTGCTTAGCTTTGTACTCCGTTATGGTGTTAAGAGCTGTTACGTACCGTGTTCATCGTGCCGTGTCCAACAGCCGATGTATTGAGAAGGCTCATTTATTATTTCAGGACGTGAAGGTAAGCTGAGATTTGCATTCTTCCTTGGGCTTTGTGCTGAAGGTGGTACTCTTCCTCATTGCACTTAAGCTTCATGTGACCAATTGTTCGCTGGATCAATACTTGTGGTGTGTTATTTGTGATTTTTCATGAATTGCGATGGTGCCGTGTGTGTGTTGAGATGCGAATATCAACCTATTTTTCTGATGCCAGTGTGCGTTGTATGAGTGCGCAGCGGAAGCATATGGATTGGTTACCCACGGGTCGAGGATCGCTGTTGTCGGATTCTCGCAGGTCGAGAGAATTGTTCTCCTCGATGTGACTTCATCTTGGCTTCCTGTGCCTTGATGTCGTCTATTGCCGTGCTGTTGCTAGTAATTTTTCTGGTATTGGCATCGACGTTCGCGAGCGTTGGGGAATTGGTCGGCATTCCTACTGATTGAGTACCCTTTGCTCTGCATTTTGTCTCTTGGGTGTTGTGTTTTTGAGGCGTGCTCATAGTCCTTGAGATACATTTCCAGAGATTGTCGTTTCTTGTTGTCGTGGGTCATTCTTGGTGAGCTGCTCGATGCATGACCCGTTCCCTATAGTCGTGTGATCAGATGCTATTGTGCCTTGATTGTGACCTAGCTTGCAGTTGTGTTCCGTGGTTTTGTGTCTTGTATGGAGCCGGAACCCTGCGACTACCATTAATGTTATTTTTGCAAGTGCTGTTTCTCTATGATTTTGTCTATCTGTTATTAGCACTTTGTGGACCAACTCTTGTCAGTTGGCTTTGCTACACTCCTTTTCTCCTGGTAGAGTTAGCTTGCGACTCAATCAGATGTAATATCTGAGTGAGGACTGACTTGATTGTGCTCGTGGTCCGGTGCTGTCATTTTGCTATTGTTTCTTTGTTAATCTATCGTTGGTGTCCTGTGTGCCAGGTGTTCCCTGTTACCTTTGGCACTGGAGTCGATGATGTTGTCAGGCTGTCAGCTGAGGGGACTATGTTTCCTTATTTAAGTTGCCGCTTGATGTGTCTATCGTTTTATTTTCCTTGGTGTCTGTTGTTGTGGTAGTCGTGTGTCTTTTCTTGTGAGACGTAAGCGACGTTGCCCTGTTTCGGAGGTGTCGGACTTCTGCTCACTTGTGTCGTGCTCTATCCTAGGCCTATACTCGTGATTATGGTCTGACGGTGTCCCTCTGAGCTCTGTTTCTCATGATTCGTGTCATTTCGTAGTTGTGTTGTCAGGTTGTTCTTCCCTACTTCTCCTTGGTTAGTCCTTAAATTTTGAGGATAAAATTTCTTAAAGGAGGGGAGGATGTAATGCCCTAGATCTTTATCAGATCATTATTAGGTCTTTCGGATCCTTTTTGGAGAGTTTCAGATCTCTTCTGTAGCTCTCGAGTTGAGTTTTACGATCCGTGTGGATTATTCTCTCGTATTAGTTACAGAACCCTGCAGTGAGTTTATTTCTCAATTCATCAACTCGCAGATGATACAATTACGCAAGCGGCCTTGAATGATTTGGATGTATGCATCATCCCTAAGTTCTGTAAAGAAGCACAAGATTGAAGTTAGTATGAATCTTTACAACTTCTTAACTCAGAATGCTTACACAATAGATCCTGCAAAAATACCTCCTCCGACATCATCAGTAGTTCATTGATCTAGAAGGAAAAAGATAATTACAGAGTAAAACAGTCCAAAAAGAGGTTAATCAAGTTTATTCTCCAACAAATGATCTAGACTCATATAGTGTTTGGTCATCATCAAAATCCAACAAGTAGACTTATCACTCAGGGGGTTCAACAGGCCACACCTGCCTCGAATGATGTGCACGTGACTCAAGAAGGTTGGCACAAGATCTGAGTGCTTCCACGTGACATTCCCCGCGAGGAGCCTTAGCTCCCAAAAAATCATTATAAACGTGTCGGTAATTATTTCATAACGCATGAGTTTGAGGGGGCACAAAATAATAAGAAAATAGTCAACATGTGACCAATACAGCTCTGAATATCTTTTTGCACCCCGATGTGGGGCTTTCAAGGTTTTTCAACACGCTCTCTCTTCTTTTTATAGGAATTGACTTATCGGCCATGCAACCCCATTGCTTGGCGATTAATCAAACATTTTCCCCTCTTATCGTTGTGATCGACCTTTATGGCACGATGTGTCTCCAGTCCCGACCCGATGCCCACCATCGTCTGCTTAGTGATCAGAAGGAGCGCACCTTAGGTTAGTCCAGACCATCCCAGTCTTGGAACCTTAACACATTGTAACAAAAGTGACTGGCACGCCCTCATACAGTAAAATCGATAAAAGATACAATGATATTTTATTAATTATTATCTTGAGTGCTTCCACGTGGCATTCCTCGCGAGGAGCCCTAGCTCCGAAAAAATTATTATAGACGTGTCGGTAACTATTTCACAACACATGAGTTTGAGGGGGCACGGAACAATAAGAAAATGGTCAACATGTGACCGATACGGCTCTAAATACCTTTTCGCACCCCGATGTGGGGCTTTCAAGACTGTTCAATGCGTTCTCTCTTCTTTTTCTAAGAATCGACTTATCGGCCATGCAGCCCCATTACTTGGTGATTAATCAAATATTTTCCCCTCTTATAGCCGTGATTGACCTTTATGGCACAACGGGTCTCCAGTCCTGACCCGATGCCCACCATCGTCTGCTTAGTGATAAGAAGGAGCGTACCTTGGGTTAGTCCAGACCATCCCAGTCTTAGAACCTTAACACATTGTGACACAAGCGACTAGCACGCCCTCACACAGTAAAATAGATAAAAGATATAATGATATTTTATTAATTATTATCCTGAGTGTTTTCACATGACATTTCTTGCGAGGAGCCCTAGCTCTGAAAAAATCATTATAAACATATCGATAATTATTTCACAACACATGAGTTTGAGGGGGCACCGAGTAATAAGAAAATGGTGAACATTTGACTGATACAGCTCTGAATACCTTTTCGCACCCCAATGTGAGACTTTCAAGGCTTTTCAAAATGCTCTCTCTTCTTTTTATAGGAATCGACTTATCGGCCATGGAGCCCCATTGCTTGGCAATTAATCAAACATTTTCCCCTCTTATCGCCGTGATCAACCTTTATGACACGACGGGTCTCTAGTCCCAACCCGATGCACTCCATCCTCTGCTTAGCGATCAGAAGAAGTGCACCTTGGGTTAGTCCAGACCATCCCAGTCTTGGAACCTTAACACATTGTGACACAAGTGACTGGCACGCCCTCATATAGTAAAACTGATAAAAGATACAATGATATTTTATTAATTATTATCCTGAGTGCTTCCACGTGGCATTCCCAGCGAGGAGCCCTAGCTCTCGAAAAATCATTATAGATGTGTCGATAACTATTTCACAACACATGAGTTTGAGGGGGCATAGAACAATAAGAAAATGGTCAACATGTGACCGATATGGCTCTGAATACTTTTTCGTACCCCGATGTGGGGCTTTCAAGGCTTTTCAATACACTCTCTCTTCTTTTTATAGGAATCGCCTTATCGGCCATGCAGCCCCATTGCTTGGCGATTAATCAAACATTTTCCCCTCTTATCGCCGTGATTGACCTTTATGGCATGACGGGTCTCCAGTCCCAACCCGATGCCCACCATCATCTACTTAGTGATCAGAAGGAGCGTACCTTGGGTTAGTCCAGACCATCCCTGTCTTGGAACCTTAACACATTGTGACACAAGTGACTGGCACGCCCTCACACAGTAAAATTGATAAAATATACAATGATATTTTATTAATTATTATCCTGAGTGCTTCCACGCGGCATTCCTCGCGAGGAGCCCTAGCTCTAAAAAAATAATTATAGATGTGTCGGTAATTATTTCACAACACACGAGTTTGAGGGGGCACAAAACAATAAGGAAATGGTCAACATGAGACCGATACGGCTCTGAATACTTTTTCACACCTCGATGTGGGGCTTTCAAGGCTTTTCAACACACTCTCTTCTTTTTGTATGAATCGACTTATCGGCCATGCAGCCCCATTGCTTGGCAGATTGGGCTCGATCGAGTAGTGTTTGGGGAAGACGTTGGTGGCTTGAGTCGGATGGGGATTTTTTCTTGGCAGGGGTCACTCAATGCGGCTATCCTGGGGATACGCCCATAATGATGATAATTCTTATGAATTGACATGTGGAGGCCCTTTTTTGGAGACTAGAACGTAGCGCTGCTTCCCACTAGGGGTTATAAGTGTAGCACGCGTTTGCATTCCAAACTTCCATTGCTGGGGGTTTTTCTCTCCATCACTCTTGCATTTGTGAGGGGCTCATGTGCCGTGAGGGCAGTCCGGAGGAGCGAAGAGTTACAGCGGCCTTCCTGGAGCTCGCAGAGATTACGGCGGTGGCGATCCATCAACTTTCACTTCCTCCTGAATCATCCAGCTCAGTGCTTTCCTCCTCTTCCTCCAGTTCTTCTGGTTATTCCATGGTGGATCAACATCCTGAGATCGAGGGGCAGGAGATTGAACGGGCCCCAAAGGCTTTCATGGTGCCGTCGGAGCCTCTGTACAGCGAATTGAGCGAGGGCAAGGTGAAGCGGTTGGAGAATCGATACGGGCTACCATGGCGGTACCACTTTTCTCCGCCTGAGCCTCATGAGTCCAGCCTGGACACTCGCTCTGGTTCTTTTTGCTCTTTCCTCCTAGCCTGGAAGTCCGGGTTCCGCTTGCCTCTCCATTTCTTTGTTGTCGAGCTACTTCGATTCTACCAACTAGCTCCAGTCCAGTTGGTCTCCAACTCCTATACCCTCATCTTCTCCTTCATTTTTCTCTACCGCTCGTGCGGGTTGGATGCCTCATTGGACCTCTTTCACTATTTCTTCGAGCTGAAGGAGAATCTTCATGCGGGTAAGGGTTTCTTCTATCTCCAGGCGAAGTGTGGAAGAATTTGTGTGTCCCTCTCTATCAAAAATTCCTCTCACAAAGGGTGGAAGACCTATTATTTCTGGGTGGGCTCGGCAATGGAGGGTGAGCCTTGGGCCTTTCTGACGGTTCCTAACTTCCATCTGAGCCTTCCTCCAAAGTAGGCGGTGGCTTCCCCAGAGGTGGAGAAGAGAGCTACCATTCTTCAGAAGAATCACCGATCAAACGTCGAGTTGATGACCGCGGCCAATATTGAGGAGTATCCTTCCTTGAATGTGGTGCTTCCAGGTAAGGACTTCAGGGTCTTGTTTCATTTCTGGGTCGGATAAGCAAGCTCCCTTCTCATGATTTGCTTTTCTCTATCTAGACTCGAGACGATTGGTTGATGAGGGGGCGCCGCCGCTCGAGCTAGAAATCATCAACTTGGAGGAGACACCTGCTCCCAGCGTACCTCAAACTTCTGGGAGCTCTTCCAGTGCCCGAGATAAGGGCAAGTAGGTCGCCCGGGATGGTGCTTTCGAGTGCCGTGGGGCCAAGCGCAAGGATCCCATGGAGCGGCTACTGTGATCCTCGATGAAGGCCGCGGTCGCTGAGAGAAAGCGGGTGAATAGGGTGGATGTCGCCTGTTCGGTCGAGGGGGGTGCACAGTTGGTTCTCCCAGGGGGCCGTCACCACCGAAGAAGTCATGGCCGAGGTAGCTGGGTCCCAGGCAGAGGTGGTCGGTGCTAGGGAATCGAATGAGGCAGAGGGGGGGCAGGGCGAAGGGATCTGATCTGAGCCGGTTGAGGCCGAGGGGTCGCAGGGTGAGGTGACCCAACCCTAGCCGACCGAGACCGAGGAGGTGTGGGGTGGGGTGACCCAATCTGAGCCAACCGGTAGGACCCTAGAGATGAGGGAACTCGGGGGGGTGACCCAATCCCAGCTGTTCCGGAGAGGGCTTTCCCTTCCACGACTGGCACCTTTGCTGTCCGAGCTCCCCTGTACCGGAGGTGCCGCTCCGTGGCATCGGGGGCGGTTCGAGGAAACCTTGGACGTAGTCCTCCTTCGGTGCTTTTCGAGCAGGTTATGGAGGGCGGCCTGATCCTGGCTCAGCTGGGGATTGAGATGGTGGACTTGTTTGCACGGGTGGAATCGGAGAAGGAATCTCTTTCTTGGGCCTATGGCACATCCGATCGGAAGGTCGAACGGTTGACTCTTGATCTTGGAGACCTTCAGCGGGAGGTGATCTCACTTCAGGCACAGGTTCAGTCGAACCAAGAGGAGGCTCGGACATGGCCGAGCAGCTGGCCCATGCTCGTTATATGATTGAACAGAAAGATAGGCTCCTAGAGACGGAGCATAAAGTTCAGGTCAAGCGTGGTGAGCAGTGGAAGGGCGAGCGTGAGGGGCTCGAGGGCCGAGTCTGAGAGGCCGAGCGACAGCATGCAAAAGTTGAGGACGCACGAGCCAAAGTTGAGAAGAGACTGTTGTTGTGTCCCCTAGGGCACAAGTATACTGTATGTTGTTTAGTTTTGATGCTAACAACATATATTACTTTGTTTTGATGATAGCAACACAGTGACTCTGTATGAATCTTAATTTAGTCACCATGAGCTTGTCAATACCTTGTGCCTATTGCCATAGTCTTGCATGCATTTGTCTCTTTGATCATTGAACTGCTTGGTCATAATATGACAGGTTGAGATGGCGCCCTAACACGGAAGCTTATACCGGCCACGTTAGATGGTAAGCCACTGATTGAGCACTATTGGGAGACGCCATTTAATCACCCAATGATGCTCCGGCCGGTGATGCTCTGTGGCAACGTGGACGCGGTGAAGTCTTTCGGTCAAGACACCTTTGTAGTAGACTACAAGAGCACCGGCAAGAGCCTGAACGACACTTATTGGCGGGGCTTCACACCCAATGTTCAGGTTGACCTATATAATATGGCCGCGCGCAAAGTACTCCCTACACTGGATATCAAGGGCGTGGCTATCGAGGCTTTCTCAAGCTCTGGCGAGCAAGGCTTTCGCCTCTTTAAGGCGACCGACGAGCAAAAGGCGGAGATGTTCGAGGATACCGCGTTCTGGATCGCCATGCTACAACAATGTGGGGAAACGGGTATATGGCCCCGCAACCGTTCCAATTGCTTTCTGTGCCCGTTCCAACAAGTATGTTCTCGTCCACCCGAGGCTCGCGAAGCGATTTTGGCAAGCAAATATGACCGCGCGTTCTGGAACCCAGAGAAACGGAGGTTAGAGAGCCCGGATGAACTCGCAAAAGGACTGGATACATCTGGACGTAATAGTGAAGAACACCTCGGAGAAGCTGGCGCCAGACATAGTGAGCAAACTGGACCAGGCGTTACGATCAATGGGCAGCAATAGCCATACAATCGAGTGGTACTGGGGTTCGATGCCCGGCGAGAAGCGCCCGCCCAGCGCGGCGAAAAGCCGCAGAGACACGCGGTATCCCGGCTGATATAAGCCTCGAACGGCCTCCTCGGAGACCTGAGATGCGCCCCGGCTCGCCACACGAGCCGGGTGGTCCCTGAGGAGGCCACCCAATGAGATGCAGAGGCTTCAAATGCAACCACCAGTTCACCTCGATATACCTCCATAGCGACCGCTGGAACGAGTGGTACTGGTGCTGGAACTGCCACATACGATGGTGTAAGCCCCGGAGACTAATATGAAATGTCCTAATGGTGGCGAACATGATTGGAGGCCGACAATGAAGCTGGGCGACTACCAAGTGTGGTATTGCCCGCGGTGCAAGCAGAAGTGCAGTAGGCACGTGTCAGAAGGAAAACCGAAATGAAGCAGTACGACCCGGACGGTGAAAAGATTGCAGAATACGTAAGCATTCAAACAGGAAGGTCGTTTAACGACATTCACGGGCTCAAAATTGAGAAGCCCAATCTTTTGATCGAAAACTTTTGGGAAGTGTGGGAGCGTCCGGCACCGAAGCCTTTTCTCTGCTACCATACAACGGGAATGGTTCTCGGCTTCATGCTTTCAAAAATGAAGATAATTATGGGCAAAGTTAAGCCTTTGCGGCCGCCGAAACTAATTCCCTGTAAGGGGAAAGGAAAAGACGAATATACGTACTCTTTCATTTGGGATGTTTTCGACGTTATAGAGGCGGTTGAGCCAGACTACATAAATGAGCAAGTTTCCTGGGTGGAACTGAACGGAGTAATAAATGCCAAAAACCATCCTAAAGTACTCGGGGGGCAAGTCCAAGTACGCCGAGACTATCCTGGCGCATTTACCACAGTATACTAATGGCAGGTTCGACGGCATCTTCGGCGAAGCTTTCGCCGGTGGTGCCAGTGTTTCCCTGCAATCGAACGCCAAAAATCTGGTACTGGTTGAAAAAGATCCTAGAATTGCCTCTATCTGGCGAACAATTCTATGTGAAAGTGATACAGCCTATGATGCTTTCAAGTCTGAAGTGCTTGAGGCTTACGAGGAAATAAACAAGATGCGAGCCAAGGACGATCATGAGGCTGCCAAAGTTACCGCCGCAAAGTTTTTTGCCTTTGCGGACACGGCGCATTCTGCCTTGTCTTCGGCGAAGTCTTTTATGCTAAACAGATGGTCGAACTCAGCGGCGGTTATGCGGCGCCCCATTGGTGGAAAGTTTCAAACGGGCAAATATAAGATATTCTGCCGATTTAACGCCCCAAAGCTGATGTCGGACAGTGACGCAATTCGTAAATCCTACTTTGGTTCCAAGGTTTTTTCCAGTTCCATCTTCGATATAAACTTGAAGTCAGAGGGATGTGATGCTATTTACTTTGATCCGCCATATTTCGTCTGGGGGAAAGAAGGAGGACTGTACGATTATCACTTCACAAAGGAGGATCACACGAAACTTTGTGCGTATGCAACCGCACAGAATATCCCATTTGTAATGAGTTATGACGCCATTTCCAGCTATACAAACATTCCCGAAGACGAAAATTTCTTTTGGAACCTCATGAATGATTATTGGAAGTTCGGGTGCGAAAAGAAACTTCTTATTATGACACAACATGGAGTTGTGAAAGCAAACAAGAAAAAAAGCCAACCGAAGACCGAAACTCTTTTGGTCTATCCTGGAAAGGACAACGTAAATGCAGCTGAACAAGATGCCAAGCCCGCCAGTCCGGATGTTGCTGAGCGGATGGCCGGGGACGGGCAAGACGGGAGCACTGGCAGCGCTGGCGAACGCGGGCTGGAAAATCAGGCTTCTTGACTTCGAAAATCACAAAACACACTCCGGGACCCACAACAGTACTCCAAAACCTACGGATTCTGATCCAAACAATTTGGGGCGTTACAAATCTCCCCCTTTACAGAAATTTCGTCCTCGAAATTTGAGGCAACCGACATCTCACAGGGGAAGAACAACTCATCCAGCTGGCAACGCTTCCAAAGCTCCAGCAAAAATCTCTATTCCCGTGAAACCACCGATCCTGAGGGACACAACCAAATTATTACCACGAACAGAAGTATCTCGCTCCAGATCACAATAGACACCGATTCTCAGAGCGAGCATAGCACACACATGGGTACAAGTCTGGCCCTAGCTCAGCCGCACCAAAATTCCAACCATGGCATCACTGCCACCATCTCGCTTACCGAGGAGACACAACTGACGTCACAAAAACCTGCCAACAATCAAATTCCAAGCTCGACGGACCAATCAAACATCAGCTTCTCTACCTGCTGACTATCCTCACGCCCTGCACATGGGACAACCATCACTGAGCCTCAACCAGCTCACATAGTCATCTCAACTGACTGTCACAAATCCGTCGGCTCTACGCCATGAACCATCTCACACCTTGCAAGCCGAATGCCAATAACAGCAAGGGACCAGCTCCAGTTCGATCACAAATCTTTAACAAATCCCAGATCCAATCCAGGAAAAGGTATATCTTATAATCGGTCACCCAAGGCCTCACTTACACACGACTCTCGTCATTCTCAATCCGCTACAATCGACATCTTCTGTCTGTGAAAACCCATTCGCCGGTCACCAGTTACTCGTCAACGGGAAACCCTTACTTGCCCAACTTCCTCTTTCCTGCTCCTTCACCAAGCCCAATAACCACATTCCAAATCTCGACGGGCCATCTGTTGACTCTTACACTGACCATCAGTCCATCTCGAGTCTGATCCTCACGCTAACTCTACCCTCTCAGGGGAGCACGCCGAAACCAAATGATAGGACTCCACAATCTTCGATCCACAACAACACTAGACTCAGGCCTACATGGATATTCTCCCATGATGGCCACAAGACCAAGGCTCTCATTCAATGACAACATCCTCCAGGGACTTCCGTACTCAGGCATCGTCCATTACACCGTCTCATCCCATCTTCAACACAATTATTCCAAAATGGACACCTGCCAGTTCTCAGCTCCAGTCTCACTACCGAGCCACAGGACACAATCTTGAATGATCCTCGGCACATATCTCCAGAACAAACAAGTGTCGCTTAACACCATAGGACTCTGGTCAACAGTCCGCCAAACAACATGGGTCCAGACACCTTTACCACAGCTGGGTCCTTTCCGCAACATTCCAAAATTCTCAGACTCAATTGGACCTCTTCCAGGCATTACCACAGCTGACCACTTGGCTAGCCTCACCAGGCGCTTGCAGCTACCAATTGGGACCTACAATCAGTTGTCGGAGATCTCATCTCTACGACCACGGTTTCATCCCGAGGACATCACTTCTAACACAAGAACATGGTACTTATACGGCAAACTGGCCGACATATTTTTTCAATTCTCTATTTTGCCAATGTCACAAACCTCAATGCCTCCAGCAATGGCACGACAATTGATGTGGCTTACACAACCAAAGACAAGCTCACAATGAGGAAACAATCCTCTGATGCTCTTCCCAATTCTCTGGAATCCGCTCGTAGTGACCAATACTACGATCCTGGACCTAATGGGTTATGGGCCGACCAGGCTTCCGCTGCGCACTCTGCGCTACGCGCACAATCATAACAGACAACTCGGGATCCGCCATCCCGACAATCCTCAACTCGGCTAGCTAACTCCCGAAAGCAAGGTGAAGAAAGCTCAATTACCTCGAACCTAGAGCACAAATTCTCTCTCTTAGTCTGGTAATCCTCTTGCAACTCCGCAGGCTCCGATTCACAATGCATCGAAAATCACAACACTAGCCACAAATTCTCGCACACACAGCCCAACTGGCACTTATCCTTTCGGAATGACGCCAACGCACCCTTACACATCAAATGAATGGACACAAATTCTCACGGGCAGCCACACTGCTAAAACACAGAACACGTCTCGCATGGACTTCATGGCACACAAAAAGAGGCCAACCAATCCGAACACGCGATGCAAGACGTCGGGACTTAGCAAATACGCGATTCCCTCCGACCAAGGAGAAATTAGCATAACTTCTACAGAACGGGAGGTCTACACGCTTGACCTGACATTGAATCTCGCGCACAAGCTGGGAACCTCACCTTCCAGCACCAGAAAAGCCACCGCTACTTTCAGGTCAGCTCTTCTGACAACACTCGTCAAGTGTCTTGTCGGATCACACTCAAAGCATCTCCCGACGCACCATCATTGCAATTCCCTGAACTGCAACTCACCAAGTCACGAGCACTTACTCTGCTAATCGCCAGCCATACTCTGTCACAGCGGTTGAGCTATTCACTGCCACATGCTCCCTTCCTATGCTTGCCTCTGATCCCGAAACCATTAACACGCCAAAACATTCGCCGAGGAGTGAAGAGGCTCAAAGGCTGCTACACCACTAGTCACCGGACATTATTCCCTTGAATCTGCCTTTGCTAACACCAATCCATTCTCAATTCTCAGGTTCTCAAAATATCCATCTCCCGAGCCACTGCCGCGCGGACCACCACGCCAAGAGTCACAACGCGAATCACGATTGGCACATGCCAACGCTCATCCTCAAATCTTGAACTTGTCGCTGAACCTTTACATCTCACCTACCACCTCACGCGGCGCATCCAAGACGGTACATAATGGCCTCAAATCTCACAATCTGAGCCACGAACCAAGCCACCGCCATACAATTTCGAATCCAAATCTAGGACTTACACAATCCATTCACAAGCAGAAACGCAGGATTTAAAACTCACTGGGACATCTCTACTCAATATTGTCTCAAAATCTACAAAAATAATTGAGACTGGCGTGCCATCTCGGACGCCACAGAGCATGACGAGAAAATCAGGCTCGACAATTAGCAGCTCATCAAGATGCTCCTCCGCTCGCCCGAGCACATTTCTCGATCGAAGCATCCGCTTCACCATCTCAAACCACGACTTTAACACCTTTGGGGCTGGATAAACCTCAAGTTGGGGTGGCCAAAAACGATAGTGACTCCGTTAGATCACACTTATGGCCACTTAATCACGAACAATCCTCGCCAGCCACCTGGCCTCGTCGCAAGTTTCTCGAATGTTGCACCACAGACTCGCACCTGCTGGCAAGCTCTGCCCAATGCGGCACAATCGGGGCCACCACCTCTGGGGAAGGAAACTCTCTTTCTTACTCTCCAGGCCCTACGCCGGCACTCCGACGAAAACAACAACCGCCTTCACTGCGCACGCCGCGCACTCTGGCTCTCACGTGAGAAACAAAGCGGTAAACAAACACAAAACCCTATGACAGCTATCGGCTATACTGGACCTTATAGATTCCGATCACTGCAATTATCACAAATTCCCATGTACGTCCACAACCACTGCTCTGATACCATCTGTAACGGCCCAAGATGTGGATACCGGGAAATACCCGATACCATGCGAATCCTGGCCTGCCACCCACGAGCCGGAGGGCTCGGAAGGGTTATAAAGGAGTGTGGAGGTACATTGAAATTTAAAATAATGCAGGAACAATTATATAATTAACAATTTAAATGACATAAATAAAATTATATTTTCAATTGATAATCTAACTATAGAGTCTAGTCCCACAAAGGATGGTCTATAGGGAAAGAAACATACTCTAACGTCGGGTGAACACCTGACTCTGGCGAGCTGGCAACTACGAACCACCACGCTACACCTCCAAAGCTCGAGGAGGAACCACTACACTTGAAAAGACAGGGATGAGCCTCATCTCATTAGCTCAGTAGGGGTCCCACGGAACCCTACCACAAAACAACGGCGGTAAACACAACGCTAGAAAGAACAACAACAACAGAAACAGTAACGGCGGGAGGAACAGCCGTAACAAAACCACGGTAGCTGCTGGAACCACGACTTTATAAACTAATCCTATGGTATCGAAAGCAAACTCCGATCTCACAGTCGGGGGATCACCGGACTAACGAGGAAAACCCTGGCAACGCTGCCAGAAGAAATATCACGACAACTCTGTCCTGAAGGCCCGTTATCACAAATGAAGGCCCAACCCAAGACCATACGATCTGAGAACAGTCACGACCTCGCAGTCGTGAACCTTACACTGGCTAGGGGGGGGACCTAGGTAGCCCTTACTCGAAACCCTAGACCACTACATCAGGGAAGCACGAGGAAGCTACCCGAAAAGTCACGTCTCGCAAACATGTAACCAAAACTCGAGTCACGAGAGTCAGGTGTCGCGTGACGGGAGTACCTGCCCACCAGAAGCAAGGTCGGATGCGTCTACTGACGTCTTAGTCCGCATCCCGGGTCTCCCTACTCTCCCCAGTCAGAAACTGAGACGCCGTACAAGTAACCAAGAACTCAAATAAGGGTCTAGTCGGGGCCGTACTCGTAAGCTTGTCTTCGAAGTCCCCGACCACGTGTGCACACACTGATTGACTGCACTACGTCAGGCCCTCTAGCTGATTTTCCTCTCAGCCCAGCCCGGACTCGAGCAGACACATTGGGAGGCCCTACGGTAACCAGCTTAAAAATCGTTTCTCTTGGGTGTAGCTCTCCACCTACTCCCTGGTAGGTAGGCACACGCGTGCCCAGACAAATTACGACTGGTGGGGGGTCACTAAGCGTACCACTCTCGAAAAGAACCTCCGGAGTACTGACAGGCTACACACGGGCCCGTTACAAGTAACTCAGAACACGGGGTGGCACTGTGCCACCAGACTCTGGACAGTCCACTACACTTACCAAAGCAACAGTCCTTGAGTCACAAGACTCAGGTCATGACCATCATATAGTACGGCTCCATGTCGTAAATCTGCCCTACTCCTAGGGTCAGAAATCACGGTCGAATACTCTTTACGGTGGCCCATAACCGTTGAGTTATTTCCCTTCCCAAGGGGAAACTTTGAGAAACCCTTAGCCCCAGGCTGGGTCCATAGGCCACATGCATGGCCCACACGGAAACCACTTTCTGAAGAAGCCAACTTCGTGCGGGAATAACTCTCCGCACTTATACCGGTACACGACGACTCGATTTAGCGAAACAAGAAAGTCCGGAACACAGAGAGTCACTCGGACCCTCAAAACAACATGAGCACGCTAATCGAGGTAACACAGTACTTCTGGACACCCAAAAACTCTGTCACGGTATCCACAGGGTGTCCGAGACAATTACGGGGCCATAGGTCGATCAAAGGGTTGCAACCGGGTCGACCGGGGGCTAAAACGGGCCAAAACAAGGCATTTTAGTCAACCAACTTGCATGGGTCGGTTGACCAACAGGGTAGGTCGACCTACTCCATTGGGCCACTATGTCTTTCTTTTCATACTTGTACATTGTTTCTTCCATTAATGAAGTTGTGGTGCCATGCACTTTCAAAAGAATAGTCATCGTGCCCCCTTTGTTTTTGGAAGATCAAGAGTAAACCCACCCACCCAGGGTCAAGCGTTCTAGCCAATATCACTTGTAGTAGTCCGAGCTGCGTGCAAGCCGAATGTCTCTTGGACGGTGGGTGCCTCTTCAGCCAGGCTAACTCGGTAATTGGAACTCACCTGAAACCCGGGTTGGTACCCACCAGTGGGGTTTGGCATCGCCACTTGGCAGTTGCCCACGAAGTGCTCATCCAACTCTCCCAACCCCAAGGGATAGTCAGCGTGTTCGTTACAATCACTTTTATCATTTGACCAGCCTTGTCAGTTTTTGGAGCCTTGCACTACAAATGCATATACCTACTGAGAAGTCTCCTCGTTGATGTTTATCCTTGACAAGGTTGTTCCACATGTGTAGTCAAGGTAGCATTGGTTTGGGGAGGGTGTTTTGGAACGCCGATGGGACCATTTCTCTGGAAAGATAGCTACCTCATGGCTTGTGCAATTCTAGTGAATTGTGTCATAGTATCCATTTTTGTCTCTTGCGAGGGAGGAAAAAGAAGTTGTTTTGTAGTTAATTTTCCTGGCAGATATCATGCAATATGTTATATGAATTTCTGTTCTGAGTGAAGCATGTTTCTGATATGAGTATTTTAAGGTTTTTTTCGGAGTGTACTACACTTGGAGAGGATATCACTAGCTTTACCCTTAAATTGAGCCCAAATGTATACTTTTAATGATCAAAAACTTTCAAGTATATGCGTTTCTGCTCTTATTTCCTGATATCACGCCTTTCCTTGAGGCGTTACTTAACAAACAACGCCCTTCTCATAGGCGTCCATTCAACATTAATTGGCTTCCGAAAAATGATTAACATTCAAAATTGACGCCTCTAAAACGGACGCTTGTTCCAATAGACGCCCCTCAAGTTGGCGCTGTTTCAAAAAAACCTTTTCCAAATTGCCAATTTTGATGCCCCTCAAGATGCCGTCAATTAAATTCAAATCAATAATTACAATCATCGAATCAATCACTTCACATTAACTCCCCTGACAACGGTTCAAATTTCCAAACGCCTTTTCAAACGACGCCCCTCTTAACGCCGTTATTCACTCAATTAACGCCTCTCCAACAGGCGTTATTCCAGGAAAACGCGCCATTTTAAGGGGCGCTATTCAAATTCAAACGCTTCGAACAAAACCCTTGGCTTCCCCTCTCCCCTTTTCATTCTGTTCATTTGGTCCCGTTGCCCCTTTCTCCTCCTTCTTCTCTCTTTCTTCTCTCTGCAACCCTAATCGAAGCTCGAATCGAAGCCCAAGTCGAAGCTATGGCCGGCCCCCACAAGCGCCAGAGGGTGACGGGCCCCGAGGTGATAGACCTCGCCGGCGAAGAAGGAGTGGCCGTGGAGGAATTGCTCGCCGTGGCCGGCGAGGAAGAAGCCCCCGCGGTGGCGTCCGGCGAAGGAGGAGCCGGTGGCGGCGACGGAGAGGATGGTGGCGACGCCGGAGGAGAAGAAGAAGGCGGCAGTGATGGAGGAGAAGCCGGAGGAGAAGAGGCAGCCGCCGGAGGGGAAGAGGAAAGAGAAGATCGCGGCGGCGACGGAGAGGAAGGAGCTCCCCGCCGGCAACCCATGCGCGGCGGCGGCGTCCCCCCACCCAAGAGCAAGGTAGGTCCCTACTTCCCCTCCCTTTGCAATCTTCGTTTCTTCCATAGCCACAGCCCACGGGATGGGCTCTCTGGCAAAATCGTGGAACAGAGAATTGACGCCCCCCAAAGGGGCGTGAATCGAACAACTGACGCCCTCAGGAAAGGCGCTTATTAAAACCATAAATAAAAAAGGCCCAGAAAATAATGAACAACGCCCCCCACTGGGGCGTGAATCACATGAATGACGGCACAGGGTGTGTCGTCAATTCTTAATTAAACCGAGGCTGTCAGAAACAACGCCCCCCTAAGGGGCGTGAATTGTTAAGACGGTGCATAAAGACGGTGAAACCACGCCCCCTTCAGGGGCGTGAATTAAGAAAAGACGAAAATGGGAAAGAGTGAGAGTGAGAGACAGTGAAACAACACCCCCCCTGAGGGGCATTAATTGAAGAGAGACGGTGGGGTGTAAACAAAGGGAGAGACGGAGGGAGAGACGGTAAAACAACGCCCCCCTGAGGGGCGTGAATTGAAGAGAGACGGTGGGGTGAAAACAGAGGGAGAGACGGTGAAATAACGTTCCTCTGAGGGGCGTGAATTAGGTTTAGACAGTGGGAGAGACGGTGAAATAACGTTCCCCTGAGGGGCGTGAATTAGGTTTAGACAGTGGGACTCCTGTGCATCAACGCGCAGCAGGGGGCTGTATTGGGTTTGGCTTGCAGGGTGGAATGCTTGGGTTGTGGAATTTAGAAAGGGTTAAGCTTTGCCTTTAAACTTCTGATTTTCTTCTGTTGTTTGTTTTGTGTTGTTGAACAGGGGCTTATGAAGACTCTCTTTAGCTGTGAAACCTGTTTTGATGAACTCACCCTTAGAGATAACAACACCGATTGGTTCTAGAACAGCCATTCATATTAAAATACCCTTGTTCTGGTTTACGTTGTTTTCACGACTCAGTGGAACGGGACCGCGCCCCTTCCTTGAAGCGATATGTGCTCTCCTGGGTTCACCTTATAATTAACCATCCAAATCCATGTATCTTTTCATGGAACCCTGAGAAGTCAAAAAATTAAGACAAGGAATGCCCAAGAAGTCAAATGGCAGAGCCATTTTCGAAAAGTCAAGAAATTAAAACGAAGAATACCCAAGAAGTCGAATAACGGGGTTATTTTGGAGAAGTAAAGAAATAAAGACGAGGAGTACCCAAGAAGTTGAATGACAGGGTTAGTTTCGAGAAGTCGAGAAATGAAGACAAGGAATGCTCAAGAAGTCAAATGACAGGGCTATTTTCGAGAAGTCAAGAAAAATAGTCAGGAGCGCCAAGGAAGTCAAACGACAGGGCAATCTCCGAGAAGTTGAGAAATGGCAAGATATGCCCAGGAAGTCAAATGATAGGACTATCTCCAAAAAAATAAAGAAACTGCAAAAGTACCATGATGGAGAAAAATTACAAATATAGCCCGCCTTAGGCAGAAATGTTCTTTATAGATACTAAGGCAACTTAGAGGTCCAATCACAATCAAAAAAGCGATTATGACCATGAAGCAACTCCGAGGGACCGACAATGATCATCTTGGCGATCCAACGGTCCTCGTGATGGAATTCAAATTCAATCGTCCGATCAAGGGACAAAAGTAAATTCAATGACCCGATCAAGACAAAAGCAAATTCAAAGATCCAAATGCAGATTGAAGCAAATTCAAAGGCTCCAGTTGCAACCGGATATAATCTTGCAAACCCAATTACATAATTGAGATCAAACGTAAAGGTCTTGAAAGACCGATTCTAATTCAAATTACATATGATCAAGGGAATGAAGTCTTCAAATTTCTTCGCAAGAGTATGTACCCGGAATGGGCGATCATCAAGAGCACTTATGTCACAACGCATAGAAACAAAAAGCGTTCTTTGACAGTTAATCAAAGGTGTTCGGACTTGTTCCGATAGAAATTAACATTGATTCCGGTCGGTGGAGAAAAGTCTTGTACACGAACCCTAAATCATCTGATAAACCTAAAACGTAAAATAAATAAATACAAATAAACATGTTGATGATACCTAAAAGAGCCCCAAAATTTTAATTCATCATCAACGTGTCCGCATTTTTCGCGTGTAAACAACCGTGTTATAAAAGGGAAAAAAGGCCAGTTGTGGCTGACTTAGAGATCAAATAGTATTAAAAACTTTGAGAATATGAATGTTTCATTACATATTGCATTTTAATCCTTCTTTAGAGTCCACTAGTATTATTTATCTTTATTTTTTGGTTTGAATCATAACTCATTGTTGATCTTCTACTTATAGTGACTCCCATCTTCTCCTTGACAGAGCACTCCAATCTCCTCCTTGACATAGACAATCTTCTCCACCTCACCCGTGTGCCCTAGCTGCTTCTGATCTGATCTGATCTGATCTGATATGACAGCCTCTTTTCTACTCTCTAAGTCAATTGTCACCCTCTCTTCTTTCTCCTTTTTGCTAATGCATCCCATTCTCGAGGTACAACTCTTATCACTCAGACAAATTGCATTGAATGGCGAGTTCTTCTTCCAAAACATTTTGAACACCTCTCTCATTTCCAGACTAATCTGCCATCTCTTTTGTCATAAAAAATTATTGGGTTTTTTAGAAATAAGCCCCTATAAAAATCAAAATTAGGAATAAACCCCTAATACAACTATTTAGTCAAAAATCCCCAAAATCTTGTCTGTGACGTGAAAAAGCCCCTACCATCAGTTTTATGTATAATATTTAACTTAACTAGGGTTAAAGAAGCTAACCCAAGGTGATGAAATGACTAAAATACTACTCCAATAACCCCTATCCACACACTTAACTAGGGTTAAAGAAGCTAACCCAAGGTGATGAAATGACTAAAATACCACTCCCCTCCTTCGGCCGCCGCTGCTCTCCCCGCACGCACGCACACACAGAGAACGGAGGGGGGAGAGGGGGAATAGGAGGGGAGGGCATCGGAGGGGGAGACCAGCGGCCGAAGGAGGGGAGAGCAACGGCGGCTCGAAGGAGCTCGCAGAGGTAACGCCGGCGAACGGGGAGACCGGCAATGCCACCACCTCTATTGCCGCAATTGTGAGAGAGAGGGAAAATGAGTGGCAGCGGCGATGGCGACTTCTCCTTGCAGTAGGGAAGTAGGAGGAGAGGTGGTGGAGGTGGTGGCCTGGGAGAGGGGTTGTCAAAGGCCGAGAGAGGGAGGGAGAAGAGGAGGTGAGGGGCGGCGGCGATCTCCGGCGAGAGGTGGACCAGGGTTGCTGCGAGTGGCATGGAGAGGAAGTTGGGGAGGCAGGGACAGTGGGTCAAGGTCGGGGGGGGGGGGCAGAGGGAGAGCGTAGGGGGATTGAGAACAAGAGAGGGGGGCGCGGCCGCCTCCGACTTAGACCAAAGGTCTAAATCGGGGCTTTCGATGAGGGTGCCGCATAAGGTGAATTTGTTAATGCTGGGACTGCATCAACGCAAGGACTTCAGTTTTCTTCTGACCTAGACAAAAGGTCTAAATCATAGCTTTCGGCAAGGGTGCCGCATAAGGTAAATTCATTGATGATGGGATTGCATTAATGCAAGGACTTCGATTTTCTTCCGACCCAGACAAAAGGTCTAAATCGGAGCTTTCGGTGAGGGTGCCGCTTAAGGTGAATTCGTCGATGCTAGGGTTGCATCAACGCAAAAATTTTGATTTTCTTTCGACCCAACGAAAGGTCTAAATCAGAGTTTTCGGTGAGGATGTCGCATAAGGTGGATTCGTCAATGTCGGGATTGCATCAACACAAGGATTTCAATTTTCCTTGGTCCGACCTAGACGGAAGGTCTAGGCCGTGTTCTTTGGCTGAGACCCAGGAATGGCGTTAGTCGTCGCGTTAGAAACACTAAGGAACCGCTTCTTTTTCTTCCATTTTATCTTTATTTTTTATCTTTTTTCTTTTTTCTTTTTTTTCTTTTTTTTAATGATCACAGTGGGACTGGATCACAAAGGTATGATAGTGTCGTCGACATTGACGTCAACACAATGGAATCGGGTTTAACCGACTTAGACGGAAGGTCTAAGCCGTGCCGCTCGGCTGAGGTCTCAGAAGGCCATGGGCGCCAGGTTAAGTGGTTCGTTGATGCTGGGATTGCACTGACGCAAGGAATTTGGGTTTCTCCAACTTAGACGAAAGGTCTAGGCTGGATCGCTCGACTTGAGACCCTGAAAGGCCTTAGGCACCAAGTTAAGTTTTCTGATATTTCATGTAAAAAGCTCCATGATAGAATCCTGTTCATTGTGGGGTATTATTTTTGGTTGATCTCCGAGCTGGGGAAGCGCCGCATGGTATAGCTTCAGGTGTTTCCCATTAAGGGGCAAAAATTAAACTTCTCCCCGGTGGTTGACGACAACATAAGCACCGCCTTCATAGACTTTCTGGACCACGTAAGGTCCTGTCCAATTTTCATTCAATTTTTCTTTGAGATTGACCATGACTTTTCTTCGCTTGACCATGACTAGTCTCCCTTCTGGAACTCACGTTCTTTGACGAGTTTGTCAAAGGCACGGGTCATACGGGCTTGGTAGACCGGTATGTTCTGCTGGGCTCTGAGCTGCCGTCCTTCCAGATCAGAAAGTTCCTCCAGTCTCCTTTCTATGTTGGTTTGGTCACCCTTGACCAATTCATGCTGGATCGCCACTCGCAGTGAGGGTATCTCTAGCTCTATCGGGACGACCGCTTCTGGGGGCAACATGAAGAGGACTGGACTGAACAATGGCTAAGTGCTCCAACATGCATGCTAAAATAAGAAAAGAAAGGCCTTAAAGGGACGAGGAAGAGTGGGCCCTTCACTGGTGTAGATCACTTTCCCCTTCACCGGAACACCCTTCAGTCCACCCCTTTGCCTGGGGTGCGTCGCCGGGGCGGCTGCCCGTGGCGTCGCTGGCCGAGGCGGGGAGGCTGCCCGGATTGCGTCTGGCGCGTGCCTCGATGCCCCGGCGGCGTTCGGCGGTGGCGACCCAGGGGGACTACGTCCAGTACAGCGCCGCGCTGCGCCGCGCCAAGTCCACTCAGACCGGCAGCGGCATCACCGTGGGCGTGCTGTCCGACAGTTTCAACTGCTACAGCTATTACGCCGCGCATGGTCCGGCGGCCAACACTGTGGGTACGGTGTACGGGTATGCGACCAATGGCTTCACGGCCACCTACGCCGATGACGAGTCCAGCGGCGCGCTGCCCTCTGGCGTGCAGGTGGTGCAGGACGCCACCTGCGCGGACTACGGCGCGCCCCAGCAGATGCCGTTTGCGGACGAAGGCCGCGCCATGCTGCAGATTGTGCACGTGGTGGCACCCGGTGCGTCGCTGGCATTCCGCACCGCCGTCAACAGTGAAGCGGACTTCGCCAATGGCATCGTGCAGCTGGAGCAGCTGGGCGCGCGGGTCATTGGCGATGACATCGGCTATCCCGACGAACCGTTCTTCCAGGACGGCGAGGTGGCGCAGGCCATCAACCAGGTGGCCAATGACGGCGTCGCGTACTTCTCCGCAGCCGGCAACGACGGCCGCAACTCCTGGGAGTCGAGCTCGCCGGTGTTCGCGACCAACTCCGCCACCAGTTCGAACAATGTCGACTTTGCCGGCGGTGGCGGCACCCTGACCCTGCCGGTGAGCATTCCGGCGGTGCCGCCGGGTGACTACGTGTCGCTGGTGCTGCAGTGGGATCAGCCCTATGTCACCGGTGCCAGCGGCAGCCCGGGTTCGAGCAACCAGCTGAACCTGTGCATCGACAGCGCCTCCCCGCAGTCCGATGAGGTGGCCAACAACGACAGCAATGGCTCGGTGAGCGGCAGTTTTACGGCCGTGACCTATCCGGCCTGCACCGGCGCGAATGAAGTTGGAAGTGATCCAGTGGACATCCTGGTGATCGGCAACCCCGCCAATCGCAAGCGGTCGGTGAGGCCAGGAAACGAATGGTATCGGGCTCCTCCCGGTATCCGGATCTTGGGTTGTTACATTATGCTTAACAGATTGAACTTTAACTCACCTACCAGCAATGCTTGTTCTATTTTAGTTGCATCATCATTTCCAAGGGTGGCTAGACGACCTTTGAGCCATTGCACTCCTTTGATTGACCGAGGAGGCTCCATGTTAATGATGGCTTAGATCTTCTATGGGTTTGCTTTGATTCCCCTCTTACTGATGAGGAAGCTGAAGAACTTACCCGATCCAATGCCCAAGATGGACTTCTGTGGGTTGAGCTTAATTTTGAATCATCGGACCATCACAAGGTTTCCTCTAGGTCACTAAGGTGGTAGGATGTCTGCGTGCTCTTGAGAAGCATGTCGTTAATGTACACCTCCATATTTCGACTGATCTGCCTCTCAAACATGTGGTTGACCAGCCATTGGTATGTTGCACCTACATTTTTAGGACCAAAAGACATCCGTGTATGGCAATAAGTACCTAGGTCTATGATGAATGTAATTTTTTTCTTCGTCATCTAGGTGCATTCAGATTTGGTGGTATCGATATATGCGTCCAGCAAGCTCAATAGGTCGTTCCCAGCAGTGGCATCCCAAAGTTAGTCCACCTAAGATAATGGGAAGTTGTCCTTTCAACAGGCCTTGTTAAGGTTAGTGAAATCCACGCACATCTTCAAGCTTCCGTTAGGCTTCTTGATGAGGACCATGTTGGAGAGTCAATCCGAGTATTGCACTTCCCGAAAAAGGCCTGATCGCAAGCCTTTGGAGACCTGCAAGTGTACTGCCATCCGTCACTTCTCTAACATCACTCGACAATTCTGCTAGACTAGCTAATGCTTGGGGTCAACATTAAACTAGTGGGCGCAAATGCTAGGGTCAATGCCAGGTGTTTTTATATCATCCCAAGTGAAGACATTCTGGTTGTTGGTGAGGAAGTTGACCAATTCCATAGAAAGCTCAGTAGGGAGCTCACCCTGATCCAAACTTGATAGTCCAATCGCCCACCGAGGCTGATGATGACGAGGACTTTTTTCGACTCTGTGCAATTATCTGTCAAGGTCTCGGTGTCACTAGATGTACCGATATGCTCCGGGGCTCCTCTGGGGCAAGCTCGAGTAGAAGGTTGGATGGAATTTATATAGCACCCCTAGACTTCAGTCTGGTCTCCCTAGACTTCTCCCATGTTGTGTCTAGTTAGGAACTTAAGCTTTTGGTGATAGGTGGAGGTGGCTCATTGCATACGACTATCCCTCGGTCGATTGTGGCATTGTATGCAGAGGGTACCCTGACCACTGTAAAGTTAGCCATGAAGCTGATGCTCTAAGGGAAGGTGCCTAGGGTGACACCTAGTTTGACTATCCCCTTAGAGGTTACAGGTTGCCCGTTAAAGCCATGCAGGGGGGTTTTAATAGGCCTCAGTTGATCAGCCATGATCCTAAGTTACACAAAACAGTCATAATAAAGAACATCGAGAGCACTGCCATTATCAACCGAAAGTTTCTTTACATCATAGCCGTTTATAACGGCCGACACGACATGGGGGTCCTCATGTGGGATTCTGACCCTGTCCAAGTCTTCGTTAGTGAAGGTGATAGCTTCCTGCGTGGCTTCGCCTGGCACTCTGGGCTAGTGATGATGACCTCTCAATAATATGCCTTCCTCTTCCAGTTGCCGTCGCCGCTCGCTACCACACTTCCTCTAATTGTCATGATGCCCCCCTTGAGCTTATGCTTTTGGAGGTCCTCTCCCTCTAGCTCGACATTGGGAGCTAGGTGCTTCAACTAATTGTAGGCGAAGTCAGAGTGAATGCAACTCCAATGGATCAGCCGCTGAATCTCCCAGATGAGGTTGGTACAGTCATCAATGTTTTTTTTTTACCGTGGTCCTGGTGGAATGTATAGTACTTGGTTTTGTCGCACTGATTAGGGTTGCTTTTCATCTAAAGGGGATACTAGAAGAAGGGCTTGTCCTCAATTTCCAAGAGTATCTGACTGGGTGGGACAGCCAACCTTGGGAGTTCACCCTGTGGGGGCCTTTGATCATCTCGACGCTCATCCCAGTGGGGGCACCTCTACTCCCTCTCAATGTTGAGCCTACGACGGTACTCATGAGTGGGTTCTTTTTCGGCATGGGCAGAGATGATGTCTTCCCTGTTGCTATAGTTTTAAGCCTTGGCCATAAGCTCAGGAAATGATGTCAAAGGCCTTTTAACGAGGAAAATCTATAGGCTAGGGCGGTGGTCCATCCTAGCATTGCCGTCACGACAGTGGAGACGTCCAGACTTTAGATCTAGAGAGTTTCAACATGGAATTGCCCCAAGTAAGACCTGAGGGGGGTCACCCTTTTCTACTTAAGGGCCATAAGACACGTCGACATTTTGATAGATGGGCGTACTCGGTGAAATGAGATAGGAAAGCCCCTCTTAGTTGTAGAGAAGTGGAAATAGAACTTGGTACTAGGGCTTTGAACCAAGCGACGGCCCCCCTTTCCAAGGTGAGGGGGAAGGCTCTACATTTGATGGGGTGTGTGTGTGTGTGTGTGTGTGTGTGTGTGTGTGTGTGTGTGTGTGTGTGTGTGTGTGTGTGTGTGTGTGTGTGTGGCTACATTATTGCTTGCATGTGATAATTGGTGATGTCTTCTTCTTTTGGTATATACTTTATATTATATGTATGTATGTTGTTCCTGGTATGATTTGCAATTTTTTTGGAAGAAATTGGCAAACATTAGATTAGTACTTTCTTCACTCTAAATGTCCAATTCTTATTGTTAATTTATCTCAAAATCAATTTGGTATTTTATTTCAACGTCATTTTTTTTAAAGTGGTCAGGACCACAAAATATATGAAAAGTAAATGAAAGGATATACGAGTATAAGCTACGTGCTCACAAAAATCCATACCAAATGACCACGCCAAGACAATGTGGTGCCCCTTATCTCCCCAACAAAACCAAAAAAGAAGAGTTATGGGGGTTAACATTACAAAGAGTCACAGCCCAATCCCTCACTCTCTCCAAGACAAAGAAGCAATTTTGTCCATCGTCCGAGCTTCCCTCCTTAATATCTTGTTGTTTCTTTCTCCCCTGATGGCCCAAAGGGTAGTATGTAGAATGAGCCACCATATACGGCAGTCACCCTTAAGCTGCCACCACCTATGCCATACCCGCAAAAGGAGCTGCACACTATCCATGGTAAGCCGGGCACCTGGAAATCTACTCAACTCGGTCCATAGCTCCTGAGTGAAGAAGCATCCTACAAAAAGGTGATCCATAGACTTGTCGCCCATGCCGCAAAGAACACAACTCATAGGAATGTCAAGCGTGAAAGAGGCCGGCTTATCCCTCATAGGTAATCTACCATGAGAGATCATCCAAATTACCACTTTCACTTTCAGTGGGCTGCTAAGCTTCCAAATGTGACCGACCAGTTCATGTCTTGTTCCTCTCTCAACGATATAATCATAGGATGATCTGACTAAAAAATCCTTTGTCCCATCACCACCACCATCTATCTATGTCGGAGTTGATCAATCTCCACCTCCCACATATCCCTTCTAAAGGTAGGGTTCCAAGTGCCTCCAAAAAGCTAAGGTTCAAAGACCTGGGAGACTGCAGCTGTTGGTGAGGATGCAATGGGACATAGCTGAGGAAACCTCTCCTAAAGGGTAAAGTCCCCACACCACCTATCCAACTAGAAAAGACACCTCCATCCGTCACCCAAACAGATACGAGCACTAACAAGCAGAATATCAGTGCACTGCAAAATACCCCTCCAGATGAGAGAGATTATGGAGAGAGACTTCGCAAATTCTCCCCTTCCAGTAATATATGTGTCGAATGATTTGTAGCCATAAACCACCGTCAGCAGAAACCATCTTCCACAGTCATTTGCAAAGTAGGGCTATATTAAACCCCCTAAGGCTCCTTATTCTCAAGCTTCCCTCTTCCTTCCTCTTGCAAATTCTGTCCCAAGCAACATCATGCCACCCTCTGGTCCAGTCTCTACCACCATGCCACAAGAATCTTGCTTGGATTGAGTCAAGCTTCCTTGTAACAGTCTTTGGAATCTGGAAGATAGAGAAATAATAAATGGGGAGACAATTAAGTATTGATTTACAAAGCACCAGCCTTCCTCCATATGAACGAAGCCTCACCTTCCATCCTGCCAACCTGCTCTTAAACCTATTGATCACACCATTCCAATCTCTGCAATGAATAGCCCCTGGAGATAATGGAAGGCCCAAGTAGGAGATAGGAAATTCTCTTATATGACAGCCTAGGATAAAAGTTGCTCTCCACATCTCTCTGTCCTCCATGTTGATCCCCACTATATGACTCTTCTCGAAATTCCCTCCTCCAACAGCTCCAGCAATAATCTACTGAAATAGAGATCTCTCTCTCCTTGTGCTAGAAGAAAAATAGCGTCATCAACATACTGCAAATGTGTGCTGCTAACTGCCCTATAAACTGGAAGCCTCTGATCATCCCGTGTGCCTCAGCCTTAGTCACATCCTGCTTAGATTATGAGTCACCAAGACAAAAAGTAAGGGGGACATTGGGTCACCCCACCAGAGACCCTTACCACAAAGGAAGTAGGACGAAGAATGTCCATTGATTAAGGCTGCAAACCTGGCAAAAGTAACACAAGTCCGAACCCACCTGATCCACTGCTCATGAAATCCCATCTTCCTCAGGACATCAAAAAGACAGATCCATTTGACTCTATCATATGCTTTCTCAAAGTTTAATTTGAGAACCACTCATTTCTTCCTTTAATTATTCATAGCATAAAGGCATTCATAAGCAACCAAGAAGTTCTCTTATATGTGATGACCTCTAATGAAACCTCTTGGTATCCATCCACCAACTTATCCATCACACTGTCCAATCTCATGGCTAGTAACTTGGAGAAAATTTTGTAAGTGCCATTCAGGAGACTGATCAGCCTGAAAGGCCTAAAATCATGAGCTCCTTGCTTCTTTGGAATGAGGACTAGGATAGTCTTGTTGATATCTCCTAGATGATCCTGCCTCACTTGAAACTCCAGCACTGCACTAAGGAGATCAAATTTAATGGGTCTATCGCGCGGCCGTTTTTGGTAAGAAACGGTCATGGGAGGACCATTTTTTGACATTTTAAAAATAATAAAAATAAAAAGAAAATAAAAAAATTTATTGTTCATATGGTCAACGGTTGACCATTTCTAAGGGTAGGCGGTCCACATTGGACCGTGTGAACAGTAACGATCAACTGTTGACCGTTTCTCAAGGGGTGCCTGTCAGGCTCGCGTGACTTTGAAAATTGGAGTATATGTTGAAAACGGTGCAGAACTAGTAAATGTGATAGAAGAAGAAATTGTAGATAACTAAAAAATAAACAACTTTTATGAAGAGAGCAAGATGAAAAGATGATCATAAGAGAGAGAAAATAAGGTAAGAAAATAGGAAAAATGTTAGGTCTATGGGTGAATAGCGTAGTCTACTAGAGAAATATGAATAACTCAAAATTGGTGTAGAACTGACTAATGGCGTAGAAGAAGAAATTGTAGAGATTTAAAAATCAAACAACTTTTATGAAGGACATATTTTGAATAGAGGACCATAAGGGGATGAAAAAGGGTCATGTTCAAGATTACACAATGAAAGAGAGCCGAATACTTGATGGAAGTCGACCTAAATGGGCCGCAAGTCGACTTGGAAGCCGAAAGTTGATAAAATAAGTCTCGGGACTCTAAGAAATCATAATCTCTAAAGTCTAAAGGTTAGGTAATGATGAAATTGGCTCGAAATCAATCCAATGAAGACTCCCAAATAATGGGCAATCCTGGACATTAAAAATGAAGAATAAGAGAAATGACTCGACTTGCGGGTAAAAAATGGGTGTCAACAACCGTCCAATTGCATATTACACCAAGAATTGTTACCAAGTGCATAGCAAGATCACTCATTCAATCATCCATTTAATTTCCATATAATGTCCACCAAGACTTTTGTTCACATATGAACCCTTGAATAAATTCTAATGACTTCTTTAGTGGTGTCGACTCCTTGAGTGCATGGTGTCGACGCACTTTGTTGAAGTCATGTTGCTGGCATGCTGATGATACTAGTGAAGGTGATAGCGGAGATGGCATTGTTGATCTTTAGGGAAATTATTGTCGTGCTACCATGCTTATGCTACTAGCCCACCTAAATTTGATGGTGCAATTGCTACTGAATTCCATTGCTTTCTTTAAATGACAAATGTCCATGGTGTGTTCTAGCCTGCCTTCAGATGAATTAAAATGAGTTGACGGATTTTCCTCCTGTTTTGCACATCTTGTAGGCATGCTTTGCCTTGACTTCACAAGTGCTTCTGAAATAGTAGACCTGCATGATTTAACACACTGTGGGAACAAAATGTTTACATATGTATGATGCAAAGTTGCAACTCAAACCCAAGACATGAATAGCCCATATGCAACCATACATATATAAACACAAAGAACAAAGTTTTGTCACAATCAAAACATTCTTCAACAATCTCTCCCTTTTTATGATGACAAAACTTTGTTGCTTTGTTTGCAATTCTTCACGCCCTCAAGCAAAATCAAGCAATATAAATTTCTCCCCCTTTGGCATCATCAGAAAGTGGGAGTAAGCATTGAAATGCAAATATAGCAGACATGGGAGGGAGACTTAGGAACTTGCAAGCAATCTTGTATTGTAAGAGAAGTAGATGTAGACATAATGAACATCCAGCGAAGAAATTGAATGAAGACTATTTTAGCAGTCAAAGCAGGTTGAAATATGACATCAAAACATTCTTGTAAGTGTCAAACATCAGCTTGAAGGTGAAGGCATCAGCTAATAAAAGGTAGCAAAGAGGATGATATCATGAAGTTCAGTGAGGTCTATGAAAACACATTATCCAGGGCCATTATTCTAAGATTTTTAATTTTCTTTTGAAGTGCATGGAACTAGATGCAGCTTGATGAAATACACATGCATATGACACGTGTGAACCACGCAGGCATGCAGATGATTGGCAATATGAACGTGTGAAATGCAACGAAAATGATCACGTTCAGACATGACAAAGCTGCAATTGGATGTCCAAACCATATATGCACATGTAAATTAAATCATAATAGTTGCAGCAGTCAAACCAGGCATGCGGATCAAAACATTCTGATTATATCGATGCGAAAGTGTGTAGACTAAAGACTTGTAGACCAAGTGAACTTCAGTGCTGGAAGCCCATTTAGCAATTGTGAATAGTCAGAGTAGATTGTTATGAAACCATGGATTTGAATTTTCCTTGAGTTTCAAGTTTTTAATTTTTTGTTTGGAATGCATGAACTAAATGCACATGGTTGAAATGTAAATATGGACAATTTGGACATGCTGAGTGCAAATACAATGATCATGTTGGTAGACCAGAGAGATGATTCAGTCGACTGAATGCATACATAATTGACCTCAAGTAGATAAAAGCACATACATGCAATATAGCTCCCCTTTTTTATTTAAAGGGGATTGATTAGGTGTACAAAGAGTGCAGATGAGTCACTATAACTAGGATGCTCATGTGTACACCTAGGACAGTGTGTAATTTAAATAGATGAAAATATGCGGCAGATCATACAGCTTGACACTGCTGATTCACAGCTTCACAATGAGGACAACACGCCACACACAAGGAGTAGAAGTAAAAAGGAAAAACTCAAAACAAAAGCACAAATGCAAGGAAGGATAGAAAAACTGCTACTATAGAACAGAAGGTACAACAAGAATAACAAAAAGAATCACTCTTCCATAGATGTCCTAGCTAGCTGACTGGCTGGCTTGGCTTGGCCCCTTCTTCCTCCTCTCTTGTTCTCACGTTCTTGTGCAGGGGACTCAGGACCGGTGCTCCTTCTTTTCCTCTTTTCTTTCTCACGTTCTGCTCTTCTCTCAGGCACACCAGCTGCACCAATGGCAACTCCAGCAGCAAAGACAACAACAACCCCATGCAAGGGAGGGGCATCCAATTTATAGGCTCAAGCAGCAGAAATCTTCCCTCCAAGGTTCTGCCACTTGATTGGCTGGAGAAAAATAAGAGTTCTTCTAATAATTCAAACCTGCAACATCTTTTCCTCATTGGTTGGCAGAAGGAAGGATGCCCATTTGTCCTCAAGGATCTTCTAGACAACACCTCTGATTGGTTGGATGCGAAAAGCAGATAGCCTTGAAAGGTGACCTTTCCCCTATTTGTAAACTGACAGCTCCATTGACCAAAATGGCTGATATGGTAACCCAATGATGACAAGGATAGTTTCTTATCATAGGAACCTTTTCCAAGCCTCAAAAATCATATTTTTAGAGATTTATGGTTACTATTTTTGGTTCCTGAATGGCTTTCGAAAAGTACAGGTCTGACATAGTATAAAAGAGGAACCTTGAATACGTTGATGCAACATTACCCTTGCCTTGACGCAGGAGTTGAACAAGCGCCTCTTAATAGCTTCTGGAAGGCTCCTTGCGTTGACGCCCTGAGAGAAGTGCGTCGATGCATCTACTTGGAGATGCGTTTACAACACTCTCTGGAAGAGCCCTGTGTTGACGCCCTGAAAAGTCAAGGTCGATGTAGTTGTCTGAGCTGCTCCTAAACAAAACCTAGAAAATGGAAAGTCGACACCTGGGGTTGACACGTCAGTGAAGCACTTGAGCTGTTGGCAGGAGGACATGTTGTGCGTTGGCATAGCAGACAAAGGGCATCGACGTAGACTTTGTGGGATGCGATTACAATGGCTTCTGTGAGGGCTTGGGGTCGACCCACTGAGAACCTGAGGTCGATGCTACGTAGCTTAACAGAACCTTCGTATGAAGGAGTCGACACATTCAATTCCCACGTTGATTGCGTTGACGCAGTAAGGCTGTAAGGTCGACGCAGCTGAAGACCCGATAGAAATTTTCCTTTTTTTTGTGATCAAATGTGTTGACGCATCCATTGGTAGGGTCAACGCAACCTTTGAGCCTTTGTTGAACCTCTGCACACCTAGCCAAAAAAGGGATGTTTCATGAGTTTCTAAATCAATTGGCCAATGACTTATAGTGAGACATCATCAAAATATTATTTATACAATATTCTCCCCCTTTTTGATGATAGCAACTATGAGTCATTGTACTCACAAGTTTGACAGTAAATGTTGGCATGCAGCACACAATCATACAAATTTGAACATAACTATCATGACATGAATACATGAAGGACTATATCAATAACATGAGGGACTCAACATGATATGCAATGAACTCATGCAGACAACAAATGGTGACTCATCAATAAATCTCTCTCTCCCCTTGACATACAAACTCTCTCTTCCGCCTTTGACATCAGCAAAATATGAGGGCTGCCGTAGAAAGAGCAGTGTAGAAAATGAGATGTAGAGAGAATCTCAGAGGAGAGATTCAAGACTAAGACTCAGTGGAGGAAATGACTGATCAGCTCCAAAAATAGGTATCTCCTAGCACACAAGCATGTCATGGTAGTAGAGTATGAACTAGGGAATTAAAATTAGGAACATTTAGAAGTGTTGGAATTCAAGCAACTAACAAAAGAGTACTCACTCAAGATTACTAAAGTTGATGCACACAAGTGAACCGAAGTCTTGGATAATCTCTGTTCAATCTAACTTATGAGATCCAGTGACTTTTCAGGAGTAGCTACCATGAGTAGTGAAGGCAAACAATCTGGAATTGTGAGAGCTAACTTGATCATGCACCTCTGATTTTTCTAGTGGCCGAATTAACAGTCAAGTTTGACTAACACATTTTGACGTGAGGAATCACATTTGTTAGATGCAAGTGCCTCAGTTACTCAGTGCAGTTAACTATCACACCTCATTTTGATCAAAGATAGCTTGCCACTTCATGCGTGATTCTCTATCACTTCATTGGTAAAGGATTACAGTTTCTCAATGGACAGGAGCCATTGCTCTGTTAAGCCCTTCTTGCTCAAATTTTAAATTATTTTTTAAATAATACAATCTGATTAAAGTTAGTCAAGGCATTACCTTTTGACACGAACTACCTCACGTCTCAGGTGAAGTGTATCCGGTTACTCAGTAACCCCTAACCATGCTCTGCAATGAGTGCTTTGGAGAAGTCTCAAATAGTATGGTTGTTTGATCACAATACACAATGGAAGTTTCCTTACATCGATCAAGACGGATTGCCCCAAGCCCCAAGGAGGCGTAGGAGAGGTCCCGAAGGCCTCGTTTTACCTCGGTTGCCGGAACTATTCTATTTTTCGGTGTTATCTCCCCCTCCTCCAGAACCTCACCGGCCTTTGATGCGGCCTCCGCGGCTACTTCCTGTTGCACGACCTCGAACAAGGCCGCCAACTTCCCCAAGCCGGCGTCGCCGCCCCCGAGTGACTCCACTGGCACATCCGGGATGGGCGCCTCCATGGTTCCTGGCTGAGTTTGCTCCTGCAGGTTGAGCAGAGGATAAGAGACAGAGGGTCAAAAGCTAGCTACAAATGGGGGGGCCCATATGAACGGGCCCACACTTATGAAATCCTCGCTCGAAGCTGCCTCGTCAGAAGAGTAGTCGTAGTCTACCTTCTCGCTCGAGGATGACTCGGCCCGGATAGGCTCCTCCCTTGTCGGGGAAGGGACGCTCACTCGGCTGCCTTCAGCCGCCTCCTCGCGCGGGCTGGGAGATGGCAACGCCCCAGACTTCAGCCTCCACCTTGTGTAGATTCGCGTCGGCTCGGGGATCCCCTGGGCCTCTATGCGCTCGGGAAGGGGTCCGAGGGGAGCTGCCAAATGAGGAAGCATTCGAGTCAGACGAAAGTCCTCGGGCTTCCAACGAATAGCAAAAAATACGCCAACCACGCCAATGGAAGGAATTACCCTATTCGGTCTCCGCGGCTGGGGGCGGGCTGTGGATTGTCTCCTCCACAGAGGGCGCGACCCTAGGCGCAGCGGCTTCACTCACATCCCGAGCAGGAGCGGGTACCGGCTCCTCTACAGGGACTGGAGCAAGAAACCCATGTAAAAGGTCTTATCTCACAAGGCGAAAGGATGTTAAGCAAAACAAAAAAAACCTCACCTGTGGGTTGGCTGCCCTCAGCCTGAGCAGCCACGCACGCGGCCACAAATTTCTCGGCTTCGGCTTTCCTCTGTGCCAGTTCCTGCGGACTGATTGTCATAGTGGGGATCCGCACGGAATGCATCCCCTTCGCTTCTGCTGAGAGAAAGACACACACACATCATACAGGAGCAAAGGATTTCCCCGGGGGGGGAACCGGACCCCGAAAGGCGTCAACATCTAAAAACCTCACCTGCAGGATGGCTCGACTCGGCCCGGAGCATAGCAAACGTCGCGAAGGACGGAACTGACGGAGGAGGGGAAGCCAAAGCCGTCCGAAAAACCTCCGCCCTCTTCCGCTCGACCTCCTCTTGCACGGCCACCTTGGCAGCGGCGAGCGCCTTCTCCACCGGAGACTTCTCCTGAGGCTCCCCAGCAGCCCCGGGCGATCAAGTGGGAGTGGATGGAGGCTCGGACCCGACCCAGGCTTCGCCTACAGCAGGAAGCGGTGAAGGCCAGGGCTCCTCCCTAGCTGATGAACATGAACCGCATCCGGATGTGAGCGGACCATGCTGAAACAAAGATAAACTCCCCCTGAAAGACAACCGCAACAAGGGAAATCTCACCTGCCAGCTGGCTTGGTTTGGCCTGGCCAGCCTCAAACTCCTCAAAGGACGGGATGCGAGGCAGTGAAGGAACGGTCTCTGCAGCCTGGGCAGCCTCCGCTTTTCGGCGCTTGGCATCCTGCCGTCCAGCGGCCTGCGCCTTGCCCAGGGCCTTCTTCATCGACGATTTCACCCGAGGCCTCTTCGCAGGAGGAGGTAACGGGGTTGTGGTCGGGGCTACTGGCGCCTCATTAAAATAAGCTGGCTTCTCCGCTTGCTGGAGAAGATTGCGGTACGTCGCCAGCTAGGTGATGTCTGGGTGGTCTGAAAAAAAAATAAACTACAAAGGGAGCAATGAGTTAGTTATCATTCGGCGCTCAATAATGACCGGCGGGGACAAAAGAAGACACAATGTAGGCGCGCACTAATACGTACCGTGAGGGTCAGTATAAAGTCGAAGCAAGATTGGCCAGTAGCTTAGAGAGGGCGCTTGGTCCCGACGAGCCGCCTCCCGGACCAGCCAACATATGTCCCCAATCGTCCAGCAGCGGTTGGCAAGGATGGCCAGGTCGACATGCTTCTTGGCCGACAGGTGGCAGTACATATTGAAGTGGTCCATCCCCCACCCTTCGGCATAATGATAGGCCACATGCAATTGCTGCCGTAGGATGGCCGCCGACCGAGCCTCGATTGTCAGCCCGTGCACCCGCAAAAGGGCGTAGAGCCAAGTGGTATCCACGTAATTCTGTGGCTTCTACTCGTTCCTCCTGACGAAGCTGCGGTAGGGGCAAATCAAGTCCTTCTCGGCTCGCCAACTGGTCGCGGGGGTGCCCTCCTCTTCTGTCGACAGTGGATAATTGATCAGCTCCAGACAGTCTAAGCCGATGCGGCAAAGGTCCCACAGAGTCTTCTTGAAGTCATCCTTCGCCACCGAGGGCAGCTTGGCCTATGGCACTGGTCTGCTCTCTCGGGCCACCTTGCGAGCAATCATATAGTCGGCCACATCCTTGCTTTTGCCACGCCATAGGCGTAGGAGGTGCTCTGGCTCGACATCAATAACCACCTAAGTTTTGTAGTTGTGGTTGCAGGTTTAATTCTCGCCAATGGTTGCCGAGAGAGCTCAATGGCGTGAGATGCAAAGGATGATGTAGGGTTTAACTTAAGCTCTATAGTAGGCTGCTTAGGGAGGAGCAAATCGATGAGTTGAAGATTTATATAGAAATTTCAAGAGTATGAACCCTCCCAAGTTTGCAGGGTCTACGGACCCGGATGAGGCCGAACCTTGGGTAAGAAAAATCTAGAGGATATTCCGAGTCACGCAATGTGCTGATGAGGAAATAGGCCTACGCGCCACCTTTCAACTAGAAAGGGATGCCCGTACTTGGTGGGAGTCGGTTGAAGCCACTCTACCACACGACCATGTGTTTTGGGAGGAATTCGTGGAATACTTCAATGATAAATACTTCTCCGATCGAGTGCAAGAAAGGAAAGCCACTGAATTCGCTTCCTTGAAGCAAAGAAGTTTGACGATGGCAGAATATGAAGTGCAATTCGCGAGGCTATCCCAATATATGCCACACCTTAGAGGTACCAAAAATATGAAGGTAGGGAGATTTTTAAATGGTTTGAAGCCGCAGTATATTACTCAACTCGTCTCGATAGATATCCAAGTATATACTGATGTGGTAAGAAGAGGTCAACTCTTGGAAGATGCAATGGAGCTGTTTGAACGCATCCGGGGAAGAGATGCCAAGAAGGAGCAAGTTACTGGGTCCGGTAATTTTATGCCCTCCTTCGAGAAGAAGAGGCCCAATTTTGATCGGCGTAACTTCAATAAAGATGAGCGTAACATTCAAAAGGACTAGAAGCCAAGGTCGTTTGACAAATAAATTGTCCCTATCACTGCATCATTAAAGGAACTATACAAATACTGTGAGAAACCCAGACACAAAGCAGATGAGTGTTGGAGAAGACTAGGAGCATGTCTTCGCTATGGGAGTCTGGAGCATAAGATCTCGAGTTGTCCACTTCTCAACGAGCAAGCTCCAATGGAAAGACTTCCAGTTGCTATCAAGAAGCAAGGAAGACTTCAAGCTCTTATGGATGTAGAACCTATCGAAGATGGAGGCGTCATGGAAGGTACTCTCTCTGTGTGCCCATGGCATGCCTCTGTCTTATTTGACACTGGAGCTACACATTCATTCATATCTAAGAGCTTTGTTGATATTTTGCCTACGAGGTCTATTCCATTAGAATCTAAACTTGTCATTATTACTCCTATTGGTCCAGGATCGGAGATTAAATATTTCTATCCTACTAGTGAAGTTCTAGTCAGCAGTTGTAACCTACCTGTTGACTTAGTATGCATGGAGATGGAAGGATATGATATTATCTTGGGAGTCGATTGGTTATCTACACATGGTTCTCATGTCAACTACAAGTTGGGCACGATAACTTTTATTGGCTACCCCAACCTCATATTTTCTTGTGTCAGGCATTCTAAACACATATCTCTTATTTTGGCCCTTAAAGTTGATAAATTATTAAAGAAGGGTTATTCGACTTTCTTAGTTTCTATCACTATGGCCGAGCATAAGGAACCCATTCTGGAAGATATTCCCATCGTTCAAGATTATTCGGATGTATTTTCAGATGAGTTGTCCGATATTCCTCCGAAAAGAGAAGTGGTCTTCTCTATTGATTTGATTCCGGGAGCTGCACCAGTTTCTAAAGCTCTATATCAGATGTCCGCCATTGAAATGAAGGAGTTGAAAGAATAACTATTGGAGTTACTGGAGAAAATATTTATCCGACCAAGTACTTCACCTTGGGGAGCCCCAATCCTATTTGTCAAAAAGAAGGATGGGTCAATGAGATTGTGTGTTGACTATCGATAATTAAATCAACTCACAATCAATAATAAGTATCCATTGTCGAGAATTGATAAACTATTTGACTAGATTTCTGGAACTCGATATTTTTCAAAGATCGATATCAGATCTGCTTATCATCAATTAAAAATCAAAGAAGGGGATATTCATAAAATGACATTCAGGAGTATGTATGGACACTATGAGTTCACTGTTATGCCTTTTGGCTTAACCAATGCGCCTATCACATTTATGCAGTTGATGAACAATGTATTCAAGTCATACCTTGATCAATTTGTGGTAGTATTTATTGACGACATTTTAATCTACTCCAAGTCTAAGATGGAGCATGAAGAACATGTCAAGAAAGCCCTCCAATTATTAAGAGATCACAAACTATATGCTAAGCTTAGTAAGCATGATTTCTAGCTTGAAGAAGTTTCTTTTTTAGGTCACATAATTTCCCAGAAGGGTATTGCGGTCGATCCTTCAAAGGTTGAAGTTATAAAGAACTGGGAGAGACCGACCAGCATAACCAAAATTCGAAGCTTCTTGATATTGGCAGGATATTATAGAAGATTTATTAAGGATTTCTCCAAGATCACTGTATCCTTGACAAGATTGACAAGGAAGGAGGCTCCTTATGTATGGTCCGAGGAATCCGAGAAGAGCTTCCAGACTTTGAAAGATTGTCTGACTACTACCCCTATACTCACATTGCCTACGGAAGGAGGAAGATAATCTACAAAGCAAAACAATGCCACAATTCTTCATCGGAGAAAAAGCTATCTGCTGACCTGACTGAGAAACAACCATCCTTCTCCCATCTCCACCACCAGTGATCAGTTTTGCTGGACACTGGAGCATAATCCAACAAGAAAAGAAGCAGTCTCTCAAACTGGTCCATCTGCTCCAACCTGGGATTGCTCCTAAAGGATGGTGCCCAAATCCCTCTCGGTAGACGTGGGTCAAAAGTTTGATACCAAGGCCGAAGGTGCAAATGAGATGGCAAAGAGCTGCGAAAATGTGGCCTCAGAAGTATGATCGCCACACCACCTATCTTTCCAAAACAAGCACTTCTGTCCACTCCCCAACCAAACACGGACACTGAAGATAATGATGCCCCTGCACTGCAAGATACCTCTCCAAATGGGTGAGATATTATGCTAAGAGGATAGTAACAAATCCTAGTCTCTGGCCCTCCCATGGTACCTTTGTAGAATGACTTGTACCCATATACCATCATCTTTGGAGCCAAGCTTCCACAACCACTTGCCACTTCCACAGCAAAGTCAAATTGAAATCTCAGATATTTTTTATATCAATTACTCCCATCTCCTTACTCTTATAGACTCTACCCCAGGCAATATCATGCCATCCCCTGCATCTATCTCCACTTCCATGCAAGAAAAATCTTGCTTGAACAGACACTAACTTCTTTGCAATTGTCTACGAGATTCGGAAGATGGAAAGGAAATAGATAGAGAGGTTATCTAGCACAAATTTGCAAAGCACCATTCTCCACCAATAAGAGAAAAGCCTCGCCATCCAACCTACTAGTTTAGATTCATATCTTTGCACCACATTGCAGCAGTCACTGCAATGCCCTTGGAGACAACAGGAGCCCCAAATAGGAAAAGGGAAAGACGCCTATACGATAACACATGATAAAAGCTGCTCTCTTGCGGCCCTATCTCCCATATTGACACCCACAATTTGACTCTTGTTGAAACTCACCTTGAGACCATTGATTTCCTCCAGCGACTCCAACAACAGCCTGGTGGCACATAGTTGACTCTCATCCTCTACTAGAAATAAAATAGTATCATCATCATACTGCAAATGAGTGACATGAACATTCTCTACCCCAACCTGGAATCCTCTAATCAGACCATACCTTTCAACTTTCAGCCACATCCTACTCAGAATATGAGTTACCAAAACAAAAGGCAAAGGGGACATCGGGTCTCCCTAGCTTCACCTCTGCCATTATGGAAATAAGAGGTAGGCTCTTCATTGACTAGGATTGCAAATGTGGCTGACGAGACATAGGCATGAACCCAACCAATCTATTTCTCATCAAAGCTCATCTTCAAAAGGACATCAAATAAGCACTGCCAATTGACATGATCATATGCTTTCTCGAAATCCAGCTTAAGAACCACACATTTCTTCCTTTGAGTCTTCATAGTATACAGACATTCTTGGGCTACCAAATAGTTTCTCTAGATATGACATCCCCCCATTAAGGCCCCTTGGTAGCCACTAATCAATCTATCGATGACATTGTCTTGTCTCAAGCCTAGAAGCTTAGAGAGAATTTTATAAGTCCCACTCAACAAGCTGATAGGTCTACAGTCTATTAGGCACTGTGCTCCTTGGTTCTTGGGGAGGAGAACTAAACAGGACTTGTTGATACAGCTCAAATGTGCTTTTCCCTCCTAAAACTCAAGTTTTGCAAGTAGGAGGCCGGTCTTGATGATGTCCCAACAAGAAAAAAAAAGAGAGAGATCATGAGAAAGCCATCTGGACTAGGAGCTTTGTCACCTGCAAGAGAGAAAATAGCCCTATAGACCTCCTCTTCCAAGAAGGGATGGGAGAGGTCTCCACTTTCGTCAGCAAAAAAGGGAGGGAGGAGATCTTCCGCGATCAATGGTCCAACAATGACATCCTCATTGAAGAGTTTTGAGTAGAAGTCATTGCCTATAACCTGATATCATCATTTCTAGAAAGGATTTGGTTACCAACAGTGATACTTGTAATGGAGTTGATTCTCCTCCTTCCAGAGGCAATCCACTGAAAGTAAGTTCCTATCACCTTCCTTGAGCCATTTCCCCCAAGATCTCTACTTCCAATAGAGCTCTTCCCTCATAAGGATCTCATAAAATTTTGACCTAAGTTTGTCTCTTGAGTTGCTTATGAGATTCATCCAGCAAACTTGCCTCCTCCAAGCAATCAAGTCCCTCAAACTATTCCAAAATCATGTCCTTAGCCTCGTTCCTAGGCAACGTCTTTCTACGCCCCATTCCTTTAGCACGTGCAGCACATACTTCAATTTACACACTAATCAGCCATAGAAGACTGCTCTTGCATCTGAACATTCTAGGCCCGTATGACGGTATCCATGAAGTCTACCTCTCTAAACTAATATCTTTTCAGTCTAAAGTTAGCTCTCCTTGAACGCCTATAGGTAGTCTTAAGCAAGATGGGTTTATGGTCCGAGACAAGTCTAGCCAAGCAACAAACATACACATGTGGATAGTGATTCTCCCAGTCAACAAAAACAACAGCAACTAAGGTCGACGCTAGTTATGCCCTCAAGAAATTAAGGTCGATGCTAGTTGTGTTTTCAAGACACTAATGTCGACGCTAGTTTCGCATGCTAGCACAAGTCAAGTTCTATGCATACATTGCTCAAGTTTGTGCACATGCATATTCAGGACTGTGCACATGAATGGACGCCTGAGCATACATTTTTATGATAGTGCATACGCATACGCTAGGTCTGAGCAGACATATAGAAGGTCGGTGCACATCTCCCTTATGCAAATAGAAGGTATGTACATGTTTACCTTGTTGACATTTAAAGTCTATGCACATTTGTTCATATGCTATTAAGTTCTGTGCGCATCTATTCACTTCCAGATAAAGTTTGTGCATAATTGCATATAAAGTCTGTGCACATTTGCTCACTATACATTTGAAGTGTTAGCACATCCACCCATTTGTTCTTCAAGGTTGAAGCATATGCATACATTACTTATGTTGACCAAATGTTTGATGAAATGTTGCAGAGAACCTGTTATTGGCAGAAGTAGCACGTGAAGAGTTCATTGGAGGTTAAGCGACCACGTGCCAGACTAGACACGTAATCCAACACACAAGAAGATGTGCTACTTGGGATCTCCTTTTGGCACGAAAAGAAATGGACACGTGGCAGATCCTCTGAGGGCAATGATTGGAAAATGTTCCTTTCCACGTGGGTAAGTCTGGTTCACTGGAGCCTCCAAAATACGATACTCTGTGCTATAAATAGTGGGCAACCCCGATCACAGTAAAAAGGGGACTGACCAGAAGAAAAGAGAGAGCTCCTGCCCTGAATGTTCCAAGAGAGAAGAAAGCATCTCTAGGAAGAAGAGATAGAGTGAGAATCTCAGAGAGAGAGAGAGAAAAGAAGATTTGAGAGCACCCAACTAGTTCATCAGAAAATGCTTCATCGAAGCTACATTCTGTCTTTACTTTTCATTTTCTATTTTCATTTGATCCGCTTTGTTGTTTGTGTTTTCTGCTTCCCTCTGAGTACTATTGGAGGATGGGAGACATTGTCTTCGGTTGCGAGTGACCAGGGTCACTCGTGGGTTTCCCTCTGGTGTGGAGGAAGGGAGGATCTGTCCTCCGATTCTGGACTAGCTGGTAGCTAGGCCAGGTCTCAGGTTCCATGGGATGCAAGATCTGGTTTGAGGAATTTATCTTCCTCAGGGCAAGCTGTTAGGCAGCGTTGTGTCGCAGACTGAGTCTACTTCTTCTCTAAAATTGTTAGTGAAATCCTCGTTCAGTGTGAGCAAGGGGTGGATGTAGATTGCAGTTGGCAGTCGAACCACCTAAAAACTCCTTTGTCTTCTGGTATGTTTGTTGTCTTGATCTTCTCGGTTGGCGCAATTTTTCTTTATCTAGTTGGTATATTAAAAGGCCCAATCTGAATGATAGGCTAAGCTTATCTGGAAGGTTGGCTTCTTGCGTGAGCAGACTTCCAAGTCCAACCTCTGCCGAGTACCACTGGTTATCTGCTGGACTCTCATTTGCTTCACCATTGCTCGGCTACTGATTGTGTGTTGTTAAAGGCCTCCATTTACATTGTCTTTCTTGACCCATCCACTGTTCGATCATTTGCCTGATCATCTCTCTGATCTATCTGGTTATCATATTATCTGCTGAGTTTATCCTCAGTCGTGTTTTAAGCTCTCTGTATCATTTTACTGGGCTCTATTGCTGTGCTCATTCGATTTGGTTTTAAGATTGGGGTGATCTATTCATCCCCCCTTCTAGATCACTCTATGATATTTCTAACAAGGAGTGACTGAGCGTTTATTTTCTGTAGGTGGGTCTTTCGTGACACTATCCGTGCCCGATAGGGCTATAGTTCTTGTATTTTCATCTCATTGTAAAAATTTGATACAATCCAATATTATTCCTATGAATTGATGCATTTATGTGGGTGTGTTTCTCTTCGCTTTGGTGAATATTTTCTTTTCTCTCTCTCTCTTCTCTCCCCCTATATTGGTAGTGATTGTTCCCATCGTGCCGTGTGGATTTCGCATTCTTCGGCAATTTATTTCCATCCGAGGAAAGTCTCGATCACATAGCATCTCTGCCCTTAGGATTTGTCCTAGGCTATGAATATGATCTTAAGTTCCGGAATCTGTGAGCTCTATCTGTGATTTCACAGACCGCTCTGGTCGTATCATGCCGTTTTGTTCCCTTTCCTAGACCCGTTTACAAAGCCACACATAGAGGGACATAGTGCCCTTGATCTCCCTCTATAACCCACTGTTGGGGAGGAGAAATCTATCAGAAGTATGGGCCTCATAGCCCGCACATTCATCTTCCTCGCTGGCTCCTCGCAGTGTGGTTTGCGGGATATCTTCCGGTACTTTGTTTCTGGCATTTGTGAACTGACATGATTACATTATGTGATCTGGCACAGCATTAATCCCCTCGTTCTCCCTCTGCAATTCACTATTAGGGAGGGAAAAATCACCAGAGTGTTGAGTAGTGGATGGCGGATCTAGAGGGGAGGGGTGAATAGATCTGCCCCTCTTTTCGCAATGAAGCCCTCTCTCGCTAGGGACGTACGCGAGCTTGCTTAGAGTTCCAGGTGGCCTCGAGCCCTCGTCGTCTCCGTCCCGCATCAAATATTCTTCTATTCTCTTCCCGCTGTGGGGGAGCTTCAGTGTACCCGACTTTCAAGCCATCTTCATATTTATTGACGTCCATGCATGAAGCCATCCTTCTTCTTTCTTTTCCTTCTCCTTATTTTATTTGGTGCTAATAGGGTGGGGTAGTCACTGTCAACCTAGGGAACCCAGGCCATAAAAGTAATCCCTGACCACCTTGGTCATTTCTTTTTGACTGCACCCTGAAGAGAGGGCAAGAGGCAGCAGTTGGTCTTGCGTCGACGGCATGTAGGAGAATCGTGACAATCTAGTAGCCCCATTCAACCTTGTCGAACATCGAAAAATATTGGTCTGCCTGGCATAGACCCTATGAGCAGGCAGAGAGGCCACTGGCACGACCTCTTCTACCTTCGGTGTAGCTTTATTGCCCCCACACTTGGGGCCTTTAACAGTTAGAAGTGAATCTTGCACGGTCGAAGTCGAGCCCTGTGTCCTCTTGGGGACCCAAACTTGTTTGCATCTTGGTAGCTTGGAGGCTAGCTTCCCCCGAACGTCCTTGTCCAAATTGGCCCTCTAGCTTCGTAACGCTTGGAAGGCATTTCATGTAGGAACTGCAGAGACGATGTGGTCTGGTAGAGCTTCAGTGTTGCAGTTGTTTAAATATACTCGAATGCCGCCAATCATCACAGATTTCCCGAAAGCCAAGAGTCGGCCTCGGGGAATAGCAACAATCCTTCTTCTTTGATTCTTCTTCTTCCCCCCAGACACCTTGACACTGGCGGGGATGGCTCGGTAGTCCATGTGATGGACAAAGCATGAGATAGTGCAGTGAGGTGGAGTGGCCCTCTGCGGATAGCCTGCCTTTACATGGGCTACGGCCTTGGCCGTAATAGTCTGATCAGCTTCCTCTTCCTTGACCCTCAGCAGGCTGACGAAGGTAACTCCAAGGAAATTAGGAAACCCCACCATGGGTGGCAGAGTCCTGAACATGGTGGGCACTGCCAGGTACCCATGTTCTGTGTGAGCAGTGACCACTCGAGGGCCGATGGTGGGTGCAACAAGTCCGCAAGCCATTACTTCCTGTAGAACAAAGCGAGCAAATAATCAGTATTTTTGGGGAAGGCCCCGGGGCCTTCTACCTTGGTGAAAAGATGAAGGGAGACTTCGTCCCACCGGGAGTGCTAGCTTTGTAGGGATGATAAATATTTTATTTGATTTATCTTGTTTATTAGTTTATTTGTTCATTTAACGCGGGTTGTGTCAGCCACTTTTGTGATAAAATTTATTGTGTGCTCGTTTGACTTATCAGACAATGGCGGGTGATCGTGTCAGGATAGAAGTCTGCCATACCATGAAGCCTATAGCGTTAATTACGCCCCTCTGAAAGAAGGGCAACTGTTGAATAGTCGCCAAAGTAGAAGAGCCCTTGGGGATAACAGAATATATGAAAACGATGCTCATTTTATGAAATGGAATAGGATTTAATCATGCATGTAAGCAAACAATATGGTAATATTTATTTTATCTAGCTGATTCTTGGTACAAGACGGAGAACGTAGATCCGAAGATCACCATCACGCATAGTTATAGTTTCCAGTCGGATGTAATCTGACTTTTTACAAATTATCATTTTATATACCATAGAATCAGGAAATGAAAGCACTCATACTTATATTTATACAATTAGATATGAGTGGATATATAGATGCGAGTTGCATCCCTTATTTGGAAACGTGCTAGAGTTGGAATTAGTGGAATCGGGAGTATTAGTCGATTTTGACTTCATGCAGGTTAGTTTGAGATTATGTTGTTGTTATTTTATTTAACAATTTATTCACATATTTATTTGAAAATTTCAAATAAAATTTTGGCATCACCGTTCCTGTCCCAAAGAATGTTGGGGAGAATATGGGAGAATCATCCACGAAGTGTCGAGATGAACTCCGGAAAGACGGTCATGCCTGGACGGCAATCCTGTACCACTTGATAGGTGGGGAAGCCCGAGGGCTAGCCCTCTAGGAAATCTCAATCACCTTGAAGGTCATCGATCAATGCTTGCCATTTTGCTTGTTGAACCGCCTTTATTATCATAGCACATGCATATAGGTTCATGGAAACTAGCATGACTATGCTCCGATGGGTTCGTATGTCATCAGGACAATGAATGCCGGGAACGGCACCTTATTCATTCATTTATTCTCTTTATAGGGTATCATACTCTCATAATTCAACATGGATAACCGTGAGGCCGTTACCCCAACAAAAGGTGAAAGCTGAGCGGAAAAGCTGAGACACAATACGGAATTAAATCACAGACTCCTAATAAAATTTCTGCAACATCTTCCCCTGCCACGGAATATGTTTAGGAGACCCGTCCACAGTGAGCTGAGACAGGTTCGAAAATAGACGGGCATATCAAAATGATGGCCCGGACCCAACAATGGGTAGTGAAACACTTTGTCAATTAGTTTTGACCCATTGTGGTACCGCAGCATAGACTCAATTATGGTTTTTGGGCAATGGCCCATATTCTAGAAGCATGGACTAGTGTATTTATAGAATTAAAAGAATAAATAGGATAAATAAAAGGATAAAAGGAGATAATGTACGAAGGAGTTTGAATTAGTTTAAAATTCGACGCCCAAGTTAAAAGGCGGTCTATCACGCGACCGCTTGGAACTTGAAATGGTCCTCATTGGACCGCCTCTAAGAGTCCGCACGTGAATAGTTTGATCGCGAGGAAAACTCTGATTTCTCCTAACCAAATCATCAAGGATTGATGCAATCTGTTGGCTAGAAGACTCTAGAATGCATTGAGATCTATTTGGTGACCTAATTAGGACTCTAGGATCATTCAAATACTTGAAACCCTAGTTGAAACCCTATAAATAGGCCTTAAGATCGACCTACGTGACCCTTACTTTCGGCTCACGTGGAACTAAAGTAAAGAGGCCGAATTAGTGGTAAGTTCTTTATAAGAATTTGTTCATTATAGTAAGGTCTAACTCTCCTCCGAATTTCACATTAGGAGATCAAGTCATTAGGGAGATAGAAGCGTGCAATGTCACTGGTTCGGTGCAAGCAACCCAGGAACTTGTGCGACTAGGCTAGATTGATCAGCGAACTAGAAGCCCTAAATGAGGTAATTAGAAGTTGGTTCTTTAGAGTTAATTGTTCAGCTTAGTATCCTCTTATTACCCTCTAAATTTCGTAGTATTAGGTGAAGGGAATAAGGAGTTAGAGGGGTAAGAAGTTGCTGATTCGGTTCAGGACAAGCAGAAACTAGGGTTGACTTTCAGTCCTAACTTTGAAGTTTAAATCCCAGTCCAGAGGTAGGTTATCTCATGAACGGCTTAAACTTGATATTAGGAGTAAAAGTCCTCAATTTTCAGTCGTTTTCATGCATGGTACGTGGAGTATTTTGTGTTTTATTGAGACTACGCAAGTTAGTTCATTTTTCATGTATGAACTTAGCCCTAATGCAATTAAGATGAAATTCTTGTCTAATTCTCACAACTTATGCATATTCATGGCCTAATTACCTTCTAACATGTCTTAGCTACGTGGTTACATCATTTTCCATGCATAACATGCCCTACATTAGCATTTTATTTCATTATTTTATAGCTTCTATCTGTCAGATAGAAAACAGTCAATAAAGTGACTGTTGCATATAACCGCGGTCTATCGCAAGACCGTTTATGACACTATGTGGCCAGACCCTGACCGCTATTTCGTTCTGTGAACCAGTCTGATCCCAATTGGCTTTTCCATATTTATTAACACTACAACTACGATACTCTCGTGCTATCATGTTTAAACTTACTATTGAAACCTTATTTCAGCATGTGCATGATTTTAAGCACTATTTTCATTATCATGTAATTTCATGCCCAAATGTTTTAGTTTTGTAATTAAATAATTTCCATGTTATGAATGAGATCTATGCGGTGTTATTTTCATGGTTTAACTGAGTGTTTTATCGAACACTCACATCTCTTGAGTCATTTTCTTAAGTACATGGTGTGTACTCCGATATGCGACCATTAGATACACATTTGCACAACTAGGCACACCTCTTGGACTTGTGAACCTCTCCACTGGATATTCCTTCTGTCAGACTGGGTGAACTTATTTCAAGGCCTCCGTAAGTCTCCGTGAGCTTGGGATTCCCACTAGGACGTCGAGCTGGTTGCACCCTTAAAAGTCCAAATTGTCTAGGAATCACTCACATGATTGGAGATTTATTTGTTGTATCCTAGAAAAATGTGGCCAGATAGGAGACCGTCACTGTTACTTAGCGGTCCTATTTAGACCGTCTTGGAATAAAACGGCCACCATGAGACTGCTATTGTTCGAGAATGTTCAAATGTCGACTTTCCCTTCGTTCTGGTTGACATAGTTTAGTTGCGGCCTTTACTGGACCTCTAGTATTGTTTAAGCGGCCTGACTGTGACCGTCTTCTGCATGAAATAGACCAGTGAATGACCGTCATATAAATCCCCATTCAAAAGGCATTTTTCATATCCATTTGGTGAAGTGGCCACTTACTTGTTGAGGCAATGGCAATAAGAAGTGGAACTATATCCATCTAAGCAACTGGAGCAAATGTTTCTTCATAGTAAATCACATATTCTTGACTATATCCTTTCGCAACAAGACGAACTTTGTAGCGTTTAACTAATCCATCATATTTAATCTTGATTTTGAAAAATCACTTACATCTAATAATAGCTTTTCCATGTGGTAGTGGAACAAGGTCGCAAGTATGTTATTTTTGAAGAGCATAGAGGTGATAAAAGGATGCCTGCTAAAAGGAGGACAATTCATGAAGAGTAAAAAGTGTGGAAAAATAACAATGATAGTCACGAAGGTGAACAAATGGCTCGCTTACCCGTAAGGGATACCAACGGAGTTTTGAATCTTTTGGTTCAAATGGTGCTGGATCTATCGACTAGTCTGAAGAACTAGAGTCAAGTAGTAAAGGAGGATGAAGAGGCACATTAGAGGTGGGAGAATCAGGCTGTGGAATATTTTTACCAGCCGGGTCGCTGGCGTGAGAGGGGGTATCCCCCGTCGGATGGGAAGGTGCGCCTTCTTCCATCGCCATAGCCTTTCCCTTGTCGCCGGCGGTCCTCCTACTGGAGCTTCTTCACACCATGCTGGCTCTTTGCTCGTTTCCCATAGACGGCGCCAGATGAAGAGGGGCTATCTCGCACTGTTCCTGAGCTGAGGTTGACGACCATGATTGTGAGAACTGCAAGAAGGGAAATAGATCAGGGGTGCCTAGGGATGGTTCCCTGGGGAAAACCCTCCTATGCTTAAGTCAACAAATCAGATAGAGCTCTAGTGCGATTGCGAGAGGTAGGAGGAGGTAGGGGCACGATATCCCTCTTCACCAAGTGGTGAAGTGGCTCTTGCTCAGGATTAGAGTGGCTTAGTTGCGCTCACCTTCTCATAGGAGGGCTTCCTAGATTTATATAGTGACTCATGGAACGTAAGAGCCCTGTGAGCCAAGAAATTTCAGGGGCGGTTACGTCCTCTTCATGGGCTCTTTATAACATGAGGACTCTTGATCTCCCTTATCCCTTTGATCTCCCTGCTTTAAAGGGCATGTAACGGTCACACAGATAAGCATTCATCAGTCGGTCCGAGCATGGGGCACTAGCTCAGGGGGGCTCTCGAGCGATGGGTGCACGGCCCAGGTGGGGTATGCTAGGTTCCCAAAGGGACCTCCCCGATCGATCTGACGCTTGGACTTCCAAACTTGAAGGTCACCTAGGAATCGCTTGATTTGAGTGAGTTATTGGGCTTGAAGCTAGTGGCCCCCAGGGGGCTGCCACTTTATGGAGTCGGGCCTCATTTGGTCAGGTGGGACCTCATTTGGCCGCTCTCTCGGGGTGGTAAAATTCCCCCTCTCCAGCCACCATGTTGTAGGTGCAGCCTCGAAGCATCTCCTCAAACCGCTCTGTGGTGATCTCCTTATCTTTGTAGAACAATAAGAGTTCTTTTGGAATGATAAGCTTCTCGCCATTCTGGATCTTCTAGATCATCTCTTGGACCCAACTTCTAAGGTGAGCTCACTTCTGCATTTCTTCCCACAGGATGTAGCTATCGAGTGGGAGTGCACTGGTGGGACGAGGAGGAACATATTCTTCCAGGTTGTCAATGAGCCGTTGTAGCTTTTGGAGAGGTGTTAGCTGAGCTGGCGATTGTAAGGTGGCTGCTTGCTTCTTGAGCCATCTTCTGAGGTTCTTCCTCCTATTCCTCTCCTATCTTTTGGCGATGGCTATGTCTAGGGGAGTAGGGGGGAGGAGTATTGGAGCTGGAGTTGACAAATTCCCAAGAGGACGCCTTCGGGCTAGTGCCTTGCCAAAGGGAGGTCGATGGCTTTTCTTTGCTCGAATTTCAATCCAGGCACCTTCCGCTTGTTGTATTTAGAAGGTAGTATTAATCGCCTGTTCGATGACCTCAGGTGGTAGCTCTTGGTATGCTGGGATGCTGGGCCTGGTGTCCAGAGACGTATGCATGGTTTGATGCCTTACCCACGGTGGCGGAGTTCTTTGTTGGGATGTGACTTGGGGGACTCGCTTAGAGTCTTACTCCTTAGCTTTGCCTTTGCTATCTGGCTTGGAGCAACACCCGATCGTAACTGGATGTGTAGCGGGGTACCGCCGCTCTTGATGGTTGCCCTGGCCTTGTGTATTAATCGGGCCTTGCTGTGAAGGGCCGGGCTAGCTTGCTAGAGTCATTGAAGACTCTGAAGATGTCACCTCAAGATCTGAGCTGAGCTATAGGGCATATGAAGAGAATCCAAAGGCATGCCGGATGGAGAGACACGACATGGTCGTGCCAAGGCCTCGCCCTGCTTTTGCTTCCCCTTCCTATCTCTTAGTATAGAAGGTGGAGTCGGGGCAGGGAGATAGCGAGAGGAGCTAGGGATGTCCATTGTTGTCTCGCTTACTAGGACATCCTCTCGACCAAGGAGAATTTGGAGTTCCCTGGCAGTTTCCTTTTGGAGAAGGGAAGAGACTCCAACTCTTGCCAAGGCTGCCAATGCGAGGCCGAGGTAGCAGGAGCTGACTGGCTGGTACTCGGTGTCTGGGCATCTGGAGAAGCTGAGGTGGTAGGAGGATTGATGACGTTAACCTAGAAATTACTTGGCTCAATCTCCTGGCTAGTGTCCTACGTCCTACGACTTTGCAATCACTCGAGAGCTTCTCGATTGTCAGTTCAAAACTCGAGCCACCCTGGGACATGTTGATAAGGCAAGCCATGCCTATTTTCTCAAGGAGGATCTGACTGATCTGGTGCATTTCTGGCAATGCTCAGGGTTTCTGCGATAGCTTGTCGAAGCCTCTGGGTCACCATAGAGTTCCCCTCAGCATCAATCTGCTCCCACTGGATCTACTCTTGGATTTAGTGCTGAACTTCCTTACAGGACTCGATCGCGTGACATATTCTGGCATGGAAAGGGAAATGCTAGGGGTGACTGAAGTCCCATTGAGTATAATCTGTAGCAACCCTGAATTTTTGAAAAATATAAATCTTAAAAAAATATTAAATCGTGACTTATATAAAGTCGCCAATAAATCTACACCTAGTCATTTTGATTTTTTTCTCATTAAGTGTTCATACATTTTTTTAAATACTTGCAGGCTGTGAAAATAGAGAGACGCATTGCTCAAGAAACAAAGGTAGAAAAGCACATACAGAAACTTTTACTCCTTGGTACTCTTCTCAAGTAGGAATAGGATGTTTATTGTTGGGAAATTAAAAGGGAATGTAACCCAAATGTTTTGTCTTCATGTTATTCTTGCTAATTCATCCGTCTTATTCATATGAAGAAAGATCAAAGTACATTCAGAAACTTTGTGTTAATCTTGCCTCATAACATCGTGAATCATTGTTCTTAAAAGATGATGTGATCATGATACAAATGCTTTAGGCAGATGTTATTCTTGATAATTCATTCATCTTAATCATGTAGTTTTTATATTGAAGCCACTTAATTATAAAGTATTGAGACATGAAAAAAATAGAGTTTGGAGATAAAGATGCAATGCCTGTGAAATTAAAGCACATTAAAATTAAAAAAATGACTTTCGATTTGCTTCACAACACTAATTTTCTTTGTTATAGGTATTATCATCACCTTGGGCATCTTCTTGGAGCTTGTATAGTTTCGTCAATTTGGAGTAGACAATCACTAGGGAAACTTGCTGGTAGCATGTACATTATCAAAATAAAATGAAAAGAAAATGTCTTGATATTCATGTTCAAATGACCATAATTTAAGCTGGTAATGTCTATTATTATGGTAATAATACATTTATAAAGGAAACATCAGTAGGTTATTTGGGACCAATACTAATAATATATAAAAGACTTATTCCTAATAAATTCACAGGATACTCTCCAACTTCTAAGTATGTTCATTTTTCCACTGAGAACTGGAAGTGAGGGTCAGCTCTGACTCTTCAGGTTCTTACCCTTGGTCTAATTGTATAACATAATTCAACTTGAATCCAGCCATCTTATGTTACTTTGTTTGATTTAATTCAGGTTAATTTAGGTTTTGTATTCTTCTACGAGAAGTCCAAGCATTGAGTATGAATATTGATTCGTTAAGGAAATGCAATCAACAGTTTACTTTGTCTCTGTCTGTTGATATTCTGTGTTTCTATGAGAATTCTTTATCATTACTTGGTGTGTGTATTTATTGTCGTGGAACCTATGCAAATTTAGGTGCATGTTATAGATTTTGTGATCCTTTATTGTTACAGGGGCAGGAGAATCAGGGAAATCAACTATCTTTAAATAGGTTGGACTAACTTGATTACTGTTGGTTATTGCTCCAACCCATCTCCAATCTTATGCTTTTTCAATCTACAGATAAAACTTCTTTTTCAATCTAGATTTGATGAGGCAGAGCTAAAGACCTACACACCAGTTATTCATGCTGATGTGTTTCAGACAATTAAAGTATGCAATTCTGAAAAGGGTGTGTTTGTTTCTTTTTTTTCACTTTTATATTCGCAGTGTTATTAGTGTCTGATTGTCCGTGAATGGGAACCAATGGAGGGTTGTTGTTGTGTACTGGGACATCAAAATGATATTTTCTTTAACCTTCACTGGGTGGGTTTCTACAGATATTGTACGATGGAGCAAAGGAGTTTATGCAAAATGAAATAAATTCATCGAAGTATGTTGTATCCCTTGAAAATAAGGTCTGATTATGCCTTTCCTTAGTACTGTGTCTATCCATATTTTCTTGTTAAATAGCTTTTTGAAAGTATGTATGCCTTTCCTTAGTACTGCATCCATCCATATTTTCTTGTTAAATAGTTTCTTGAAAGTATGTTTTCTTGTAAATAGTGAAAGAAAGCTGGATTGTTTTGTTTTTCCTTCTGTAGGAGAGCAATTTTGACCAATTCAAAAATGATCACATAGTTACATGCAAGTATTCATATTTCCTTTTTCTGAGGGAGCTGGGGAGTTGACCTCATACGGTCTTCCAGAGATCTCATGCTGCCCCATCTTGAGGAGGCCATGCCAACAACCCAAGTGAGACTGGAGCAAACATCCCAAGTTTGTCGAGCATGCATTAGAGTGGATAGAGTGAGGGCCATGCCAATAAGCTTAGCTAGATGGGAGCACAATTCTGAAATCCTCTAGTTATACATTAGAATGGGAGAGAGTGAAGTCCACTCAAAACAAAATGATGCGCAAACTCAATTCCCATGCCTAGATCAAGAATCTGCTGATTCTGGTTTCAATAGTACCGAATCGTTGCTGTGAAGTGGATCAGAGACAGCTGATTACAGACTACTTATATTTCTTCATTTAAAATTATTGCTCCCCCAATCCAGCTAATTTGCAATTTCTTCATGAACTTTAGTTATGATTAGAATCATATATGCCTTCTCTTTGACAAATAATTTCTTTCATCAGGAGATGGGTGAAAAGTTATCTGAAATTGGTGGAAGATTGGACCACCCATACCTTACCAAAGAACTTGCACGTGAGATAGAAACTTTATGGAATGATGCTACAATTCAGTTATTTCCTACTTCAAACATATTGCCAAGGGATGCTACTAAAGCTTCCCATCACTTGCATGTTGTTTCCCTTAAAGTCCCATGGAGGAGCTTCCCAACAAACTGCCAGAGGTTGCTTCACCCTTCAGGGAAGACGGCTTGTGCGCAATAGGTCAGGAGGACCTTCGCAAGCCCCTCCTCCAAAATAAGAAGCCTCCTCTACTCTGAGGAGAGAAAGGTCAGGGGCACGCCAGCAGCCCCGAGAGACTGACGCCCTCTAGGGACGATGAGGTAGCCCGCAAGGGCGCCCTCATAGCCCTTGGGCTCAGTGTCAACTGGAGTTATCCCTCCAATTGAGGGACTTCGAGCAACATTTCACGGAGTAGGAGTGCACCCTCTGCGCCTTGCAGAAGATGTCCATCAAGGAGGTTAAGGAGCAATCCCCATTCTCTGACCAAATATTGAAGGCCCCCAGAGTCTCGCTACCGACCTTCAAGTCATACGACGGCTAGGGACACTGGGCCGACCACTACGACAGCTTCGATGGCCTGATGATTCTCCACGGGGCTTCGGACTCCATGAAATGCCAAGCGTTCGTGACCACCTTGGTCCAAGGTGCTCAAGCCTTGTTCCGAGCACTCACCCCCAGCAGCATCCACAACTTCCAATAGTTTGGGCGGATCTTCAAGGAGAGCTTCACCGATAGTGACCCTCCAAGGTCAGTTGCGGGGCTATTGGCGCTAAAGCAGGCCCACGGGGAAAAGCTACGAGCTTATGTCAGCCGGTTTAAATTGGAAGTCCTGCATATCCCTCGCCTAGATGTCACCTCAGCCATCACCGCATTGACCGGAGGCACCCACAACGAGAACCTCCAGTGAGAGCTAGTCCTCCATCCCCCCACCTCCCTAGACGATCTGATGACCATAGCCCTGCACCATGCAGAGTGTGAAGAAGTCTTCAATGCTTGTCACAGCATGAAAGGCTCGGGTTGGGAGGGTGGTAGGAAGTGACCATCCGAGCAAGGCTCGGGCTAGGTAAAAAGGCAAAGTCAAGACGGAGAGCACAGGGAGCCCCCTCGAAAATATGAGCGGTACACACCCCTATCTGTCCCAGTCTCTAAGATATATGAAGACATCAAGGGATCAAGCCTTCTCCACCAACCTGAGCCTATGAAGTCTGACCTAAAGCACCACAACCGACGCAAGCACTGCCAGTTCCACAATGACCATGGACACTATACTGGAGAATGTCATCAGCTCAAGGATGAGATCGAGCATCTCGTCCGCCAGGGACACCTATCTCGATACGTGTCCAAGCAGAGGGAAGATCGCGGCATCCCTCCAGACGAGATTGACAATCAACCCCAAGGAGTCCAAATTAACGTCATCTCTAATAGCCCAACATCAGGCGGAGACAGTAGCCGAGGAAGGAAGTGTCATGCTAAATGGGCGAGCAGGGCCTCCGATCCCCCCAAAGCCCCATCAGTGAGCGAGTAGCAGGCCTTGGTGTTCTTTGACCAAGACCTGGAAGGGGTAATCACCCCGCACGTTGACGCCCTTATAATATTAGCTACGATAAACCATTGTAACGTAGATAGGATACTAGTTGGCAATGGTAGTGCCCCTGATGTACTCTCGTATGAGTGTTTTCTTTAGATGGGCAAAAACCCATCCAAGCTCCACCCGATTCAAACCCTACTCTATGGGTTCAATGGCCAGGCAACCTATCCCGAGGGAGCCCTGAGCCTGCCAGTCACCATCGGCACCCCGCCCAAAATCGTTACGATTATGGTGGACTTCATCGTGATTTAGGGGATGACGACTTATAACGCCATCTTCGGTCAAGGTCTCCTCAGTCGAACGAAGGCACTGCCCTCTACCTATCACTAAAAAATGAAGTTCCCCACCAAAAATGGCATGGGAGAGGTCTGAGGTAATCAGGCAATGGCCAGAAGGTGCTACATAATCTCGATCGAAGCCATAAGGCCGGAAGGGAAAAATAAAGGGATTAGGGGAACCGAGGAAGGGCTCGCAACATCCGAGCTTGGCGGTGAGTTGCTAACGGTCTTCCTCAAAGGTGACCCAACCCTAGGAGTCAAGGTCGGAGCCAACCTCCCATCTGATGTTCAAGAACAATACAAAAATTTCCTTGCTGAGTATATTCGGGCTCGGGTCTTCTCCGCCAACCCGAGCCTATGAAGGTGAAACACCGCAACCATCGCAAGCACTGTTTGTTCCACAGTGACCATGGACACCACACCGGTGATTGTCATCTGCTCTAGGATGAGATCGAGCGCCTCGTCTGCCAGGGGCACTTATCTCGATATGTGTCTGAGCACAAAAAGGATGTCGTGACACCCGAGGAGATCGATAATATCCCCCGCGGAGTCCACATCAACGTCATTGCTGGCGGCGCGGCATCAGGTGAAGACAGCATCCAAGGAAGGAAGCATCACACAGAGCGGGCAAGTCGGGCCTCCAAGCCCCCTAAAGCACTGCAGGCGAGTGAACAGTAGGCCTTGGTGTTTTTCGACCAAGACCTGAAGGGTTAACTACCCCGCACGATGACGCCCTAGTTGTATCGGCTACAATAAACCATTGTAACATAGATAGGATCTTAGTTGACAATGGTAGTGCCCCTGATGTACTAGATCTTCTTCTAAAGACTTAGGCTGTCTCTACTTTTTCCAGCTCTTTTCTTTTCCAGGGCAGCAGTGGTTATTCTTCAAACAAGAAGTCCATATTTATAGAAGAGAAGGATGAAAGCTTTCCATTTTCTAGATTTGCATTCTGATTGGTCCAAGATAAAAAATAAGGTTCTTTGATATGGAAAATTTCCAGGTCTGTTTTCTTGATGTGTCCATTACACAAAGGAATTCAGATTTACCTATGGTGCAAAGGAAGGATTTCCATCTTATGATCTCTGTCAGACCTTGAGGTGCGTGTCCTAGAAACGTGAGTCGTTGGCTTGGAGTAGGTAAACATGTGACTACTTGAAGACTCACGTGTTTGTACGGATGGGCTTCAGTCAGACGATTGAGTAGGCAGATTTGTTAAAAGTTCTTCTAGTGTGTCGACACACCTAGTGGTGTGCGTTGACGCAGATCTCTTTCTGCACTGGCAGCTGCATGCTAGAACACCAGTTGGGTCGACGCACCTAGTGGGGTGAGTCGACGCACTTCACCGTCTGCTTAGGCTGCTGTAGGCTGAACTGAAGATGTGTCGACATAGCTAGAAGGTTGTGTCGATGAAGCCTTGTGATATGCTCCTTAATCATCTCTTGGAATGAGTCTAGTGTCGACGCACTAAAGATAATGAAGTGGATGGCGTTGACGCACCTTAGTAGTGTGCTCCTGAGGCTGTGCTGAGTTTGAAGGTGCATCGACACAATGAAACACTTGTGTCGACGTAGCTAGTTGATGCTTGGATGTTCTACTTCTAGTAGGCTGATGGGTCGACACACTTAAAGGAAGGAGTCGACGCAGCCTGAAGAGAATTCCCAATAACTTGTTCTGGAATTGAAGGTGCATCGACGCACTAAAGACCTTGTGTCGATGCAGCTAGTTGTCTACTTAGGTGTTCTACTTCTTGTAAGCTGGTAGGTCGGCACACTTAAGAAGTGGGTCGACACACTCTTTGTTGTTCGCTATTGTTGCTCTGCTTCTTGTAGATGAGTAGGTCGACTCACTCATGAGTGCTCCAACCTCTAATAGTTCTGCCCAAGGCCTTGCCGCTTCATTTCAGCAAATTGAAGGCACCTTGCACCTTGAGCTTCTCTCAGCTTGTGTTGTCATAAGATAGGCATCTTGAGCTTCAGTTAGCTTATCTCCTTTCACTCAATTGCCCCAACCATTTGAGGTTGCTTGGATCCAGTTGCTTCCAAGTCCATGCCATCTGACCTTAATTTGTTAGTATCACCTCCCCATTCTACCTTAACATTGGATTTTCCATTGTCACCTGCTGCTTTGCACCTCGACCTTCATGGTTCCATGCCTTTTACTTGTACTGTTGTTGATACTACTGACGTTGCTGAGGTGACAGGAAAGTCTGTCGACTTATCTGAGTATCTGTCAATTGATCTTCATATTGGTAGACTGAAGTCTGAAGTCAGTCGATTGAATTTGATCATAGTCGACTGATTTTGCACTCAGTCGACTGAGTTTGCATATCTTGTTCTTCTCATATGTAGATTTTCAAAATCCTCATTTACTTACATCATGAGGAGAATCAAGATAAAGGCCATTCAGAATATTATGAATATTAGAGTTTCAAAGGCCAGATAAGATTTCATCATAATCCAAGTATTTAAACATGAGACTTCATGAAATTTATACTTAACAGTATCTTCATGAAGAACATGACATGAAAAACATAGCAACATGAAAATCATCAACACACAATGAATCATAGTTAGATCATTATCAAAGACGCAACAATGAATCATAGTTGGACATTATCAAAATCACATATGAACCATACTTGGACAACAAAATGTCCCAGCTCAAAGGCGACTACCTGTTGAGGGGCTGCGATGGTCACCTGGTTGGCACCAGGCCCGATATGGTCGCACGGTCGAGGAACGTTCGTCGACAACTCCATCATCTCGAACCGCAGCTCTGGCAACCCCGACACCCCTGCAACATGATGAGAAGAGTCATAGATTGAAGACCGAGGAACTAAGGAAATAACAAGAACTATACCATGAGGTAATGGGGGGCTTAACCCCAATTCTTGAAGAACAACATGGGTTAGCCTCGTGTCGACATCGTGAGGGGGTGACAGAGAATGGCTTTGACCACTTTTGCCTCCTCACTAGTAGGGACCGATAGACTATCAACCCTAGGAGGATGAAGGACTACAATGAAACTCCAATCACAAGCTTGGCCAATACCTCCCACCTTCATCAGAAAGACAAAGCGCTCGGCCCAATACTTAATGTTTGAGATAGTGTAGGATACGTGGATAATGGTCCTATACTTCCTAGCTCGAAGGTTGTAAAACAACGACTCAGTGCCAGTGTAACGCCTGGCAAATTATAAAGGAGTAAAATAGAAATAATGACCTATATTTCAGAAATAGAAATGATATTGTGAATCTTATAAATTTTCATAAGGAATAAAAAGAAAAATCTTCTTGATTAAAAAATAAAATAAAATGAGATCAGTATTTAAATAAATAATGAGGACTAAAAGATAAGTCCTGGACTTAGGAAGAAGATGGATGTGGGATGCAGCCTTCCTTGGTTGGTTCTAGCTCCAGGATGCGGCAGCACTTCATCGCGAACTCTAGAAATCTCCTCCTTCATGTCATGAAGCCAAGGGTTCTATTTATAGACCCTCAAACTCTTGGGTCGAGTTGGAGAGAATCCAGCTGGAAAGTAGGACATTTATTATCGAACTCTTGAAGATAATACTCCTAGGAGTCCATAGAAACAAACAGAAGGTTCTGAGGATGAGATTTGAGAGAGAAATCAACAGATTAAACTCTTAATTCGACCACGGAGTAGCAAAGAAAGAGTAGTTCTACTAAAACACTTCTACTTGATATAACGGCCTCACGATAGACCGCTACAAGGAATTAACGTGCCAGGGACAGTCTGCTACCCAACCTTATCTAGCAGAGGATAAGACCAATGGGCGAACACTTCGGAACAGGACTCTGGAGAACATAACGGATGCTGACAAGAGCGTTAAGGTAAAGGTGATAGATGGACGAAGATCCGTTAAACAATGAAGATGATAGGTGAGACGGTGACCTTGGTTATGTAATGGTCATCTTTAGGTACGTTATATGACCGTAACACGCTAGACTTGATGCGTTACAGAACTAAGATGATAGAAGAGACGGAAGATGAGATGGTGGGATGAGACGAAAGATGAGATGATGGCTTTGGGTTCTGAGAGAAGGTAATGGACTGGGGAAAGGGCATTATGATGTTGTTGACGGATTGAGATAGGTCTGTTAAATAACAGAGACGGTAAATGAGACGTAGGATAAGACGATGGGAGAGACCTTAGCCTTTTGGGTCCTGAGAGAATATAACAGACTATGTAAGGTGCGTTATATGACCGTAACGCGCTGATGCGTTATGGACTAAAGGGTGACAAATGAAATGAAAAATTTTCTAAACTTTGTCCAGCGGAAAAGGTTGAGGAACTAGACCTAACCAAGGAGGAAATGACCTACGAAAGAGACCTCAGAATTGTCCTAGGAGTTTAACAAAGGTGGATAACTTGGAGCATCATTTAGATGAGTAAGGGGACGACCTAACTTATTGGCCATAAACGGGTGTCAATAGATGCCCCTCCTTAATGTCCTCTTTGCAGGGGAGCGAGCGGAGGTGTAGTGAAAGTGAAATGGAACGTGGAGATGAAGCGGAGTGGACTGAAAAGTGGGCGTTAAGGCAAACAACACCCGTCCTCAACCAATGAGTGACAGGAATCTTTCGAAAAACTTCAGACTAATCATAAGGAACGGCAAGCCAAATGACGCATGTCTGGAGGAACTAGCAACTAAGGAAAGGAAAACACGGCCAGCGGCCGGAGCAACGGAACGGAAAAGAGACGATTAACTAAACTCCAGACAGGAATCTTCAGCTAACCATACCGGGTGAGTAGACCGAAGGAAACCTTCCGACTCGGAGTGGAATGACTCTCCTTACTCGAGATTACGGACATAGCTATTCACCATCATTGAGACACTCTGGGATAGATGAGGCTCGTGAATGCTCAAAAATGCGTATGATGCATGCTGGGCTAAAAGAAAAAGAAATCTTCGAAATGAATGCGAAGAAAGATAAAATAACAAGATACTCGAGAATAGTCTTGCTAGACTGGAGAAACCAGGGTCAGGACACTATCTGCAACCACGGCGTGCGAGATAGAACCATCGTCCCCAAGTTTTTCAACCTAACGGCCAATCCAATGATTAAACATGTGCACTTAGATCATCATCATTTTTGTTTTAAGGGAACATCAGATCCCAAAACACATGAATGACTAGCCAGTTCTCAAGATAATATGGCATAGATAACATATAGTAATTCATTAAGGGATAAGGAATCGAGATACAATACCTGACTTACCTGTTTGGTGATCAGATGATAATGCGATGATCTTGCTGCGAGAGTTAGCCATCAATAATGATAAACAAGGATAACCATTCCATTACGGCAAAACATTCAAGCAAGACATTAACGGACTCGCAAAAGGGCATCAGGATAATATAACGGACTGACGTGGATCCGTTATGGTTCACCGTTCCAAAAATTTTCAAATGAACGCCCCAGTTTCCTGACGGACTAGGGACAGCACGTTATGCTCAAGGTAATGGACCCACGACAGACCGTTATAGTTCTTGGGTTGTTAAAAAAATAAACCAAGCCCTCAATATGCTCATTTGTTTAAACCTCATTCAAACCCCTAACATCCTTCACCCTAAAACCCTTCCCAAAATCGAGCACCCAAAACCTCCCTGGCCACCGATGACGGGCTTCTCCGGCCATCATGACACGAGAGAAAGGGAAGAAGAGGAAGGCTATTAGGAAGATGAAAGCTAGGTTGGAAAGGGAGGAGACTCCCCCGACGGTGAGCTCACTAGAGGAAGGGGAGACGACGGAGGCGACGGCTCAAACGGAGGAAAGGGAGGCCCCATTGGCTCCAGAGGAAACTGTGTTGTGCATATGTTGTCTAGCTTTGATGATAGCAACATATCATATTTTACTTTGATGATTCTGTTTTGATGATAGTAGCACCGTCGTACATATCCTTAATCAAATCAACATATCCTTGAGAGATTCCTACTGAATGTCTAAAGAGAGAAAATACTTATATTGTACCTCCTCGAGTGTTTTAACATGTGTGCTTTGTGTGGGATCACAGGCCAACAGTTGGAAAGTTGGACCCATAGTTACTGAAGTGTGTTTTCATTGGATATTCTACTATTCAGAGGGGATACAAGTGTTACTTTCCACCGGAGAGACAAGTGTTGGTTAGTATGGATGTCACATTTCGGGAGTATGAGGCATATTATGGAGCCATACCGGCCAATGGACGAGAAGTGAAGTGGAAGAGTTAACAAATGATTGGCATTTCAAATGAGTTTCTCTTCGTGCCTAGTTCTCCCATTGTTGGAACTAGATGCGAGGGGGAGATAAGGGCTACTGGAGATGATGCTGGACATGAGAAGATAGGAGATAATGTAGATCAAGAGTCATCTGGAGGGCAGGGGGAGATGGAAGATGATTCCATTGTGCACACTCCAACTTTCCAAAGGTCACCCTTTGGAGAAGTCTCTAGTCCACCTTCTTCTAGTAATGTCCCTTCCACTTCTGAGCTTGAGATACATGCTGCTATTCATAGACCTTTTAGAACTATTGTTCTCCCTGCTTGTTATAGGTATGACATATCACTAATCATGTTTGCCATGAGTTCTTGTCTTTATCTTTTAGGTGCTTCATTACTTTCTTGTCCTCTACCAGCATCCCTTCAAATTAGAGAGAAGCTATGGTTGATCCATGCTGGAAGGGAGTTATGTTAGAGGAGATCAAAGCTATGACTAAAAATCAGACTTGGGAGCTGATTTCACTGCCTGCAAGAAAGCGACCAATGGGATGCAGATAGGTGTATACAGTGAAATGCACCCCTGAAGGTGTGGTTGGTAGGAGTTGACTATGATAAGATATTTACTCATGTGGCAAAGATGAACTCTATTCGCACTTTGATCTCTTGTGTTACTAATTTAGGGTGAAAACTTTTTCAGCTCGATGTTAAGAATGCCTTTCTTCATGGGGATTTACAGGAGGAGGTATACATGGGGATTGCACTAGGCATTCACATCATTAAGACATAGGGGAAGTTGTGCAGATTGTGGAGGTCATTGTATGGACTAAAGCAATCACCACATGTATAGTTTGATAGGTTTAGAAGGCCATTTTCTATTACCACCCTATCTAAAGCCGTCTGTAAGCACTGTGACAAGGCAAGGCACAAGTCCGAAGAGTGTTGGAGGAGATTAGGAGCTTGTCTTCATTGTGGGAGCCATGATCAACAGATTCCCAACTGCCCCCTATTTAATGAGCAAGCTAGCAACGACAAGCACCCGGTGAAGAAGCAAGGCCATCTCCAAGCATTGCAAGAGGCGGAGCAAGGTGAAGGCAGAATAGTAGAAGGTACATTGAATATTTATTCCAAGACTGCACGTCTTATTTGATACCAGCGCAACTCATTCATTTATTTCTCAAAGATTTGCTACTTCATTATCTGTGAAACCTATTTTGTTAGAAACGGATCTAGTAATCTCCACTCCTCTTGGAACGGGATCCGAGATTAAATAGCATTACCTAGATAGTGGAGTCTTCGTGGAAGGGCATAATCTACTTGCTGATCTAGTATGCATGGACATGGAAGGGTACGATGTCATTCTAGGTATAGATTGGCTATTCACGTATAGGGCTATCATAGACTGCCAGAAGGGTCTAGTAACTTTTAGTGATTTCCCGAAGCTTTTCTACTCTAGTCCCTGGAGTTGTAACAAGTCACCCCTTAGTTCGGCTCTCCGAGCTAGTAAACTTATAAGGAAGGGTTGTATAGCCTTCCTAGCCCTTGTAACTATATCAAAGGTTAAGGAATTGAAGCTAGAAGATATTCACGTGGTTAGGAATTTTTTCGATGTATTTTTGGAGGATTTGCCCAGTCTACCCCTAGAAAGGGAAGTGTCTTTCACAATCAACCTTATCCCTACTGCTGGCCCTATTTCAAAGGCACCGTACAGAATGTCCCCCACTGAACTAAAGGAATTAAAGGAACAACTAATGGAGTTATTGAAAAAGGGATTTATTAGGCTGAGTACTGCCCCATGGGGAGCGCTCGTCCTACTTATGAAAAAGAAGGATGGATCCATGAGACTGTGCATAGATTATCAACAGTTAAACCAACTCACTATCAAGATCAAGTACCCACTACCGAGGATCGATGAGCTATTTGATCACATTTCAGGAGCTCAATATTTTTCGAAGATTGATCTCAGGTCGGGATATCATCAATTGAGAATTAAAGGAGAAGATATTTTTAAGATGGCATTCAGGAGTAGGTATGGGCATTATGAATTTAGTATTATGTCTTTTAGACAAACGAATGCCCCTGCAGCCTTTATGTAGCAAATGAACAGCATATTCAGGCTTCATCTAGATCAATTTATTGTAATCTTCATTGATGACATATTGATATATTCTAAATCTAAGAAAGATCATGAAGAACATTTGAGGATTGCGCTGCAATTATTGAGGTATAATCAATTACCCTCTGCATCAAGAAAGTTTGTCAAGCTAGATTCCTCGACAGGTTGGGAGGCTATAGGGGTAATTTTGTTTGTTTATTTTATTCTGATTTATTTATTTATTTAACGTAAGGCGTGTTGTGCCCCTATGATTTTGATGATGTCAACCACTATGATTCAATAGTGTTGCCATCATCAAAAAAGGGGAGATTGTTGTGCCCCTGTGATTTTGATGATGTCAACCACTATGATTCATCATGATATCATGAGTCTAAGTATGGAATGTGTTTTTGAAGTTGCATTTGCCTTGATGCATTTGTTGAAATCATCATAATCTCATTATATGTGGAAGCATGTGTATTCTGCAAGAACAGGTTTTGAAGTTCAATAAAAAAAACTAGTCAGCAGAAGACATTGAAGAAAGAGTCATGGAGAAAGTGTTGACACTCAAAGTCAACTCCAACTGACACTAGGGAGAGAAACTAGGTTACATACTGGAAAGAAGAGGATTGGTCGATGCAATGGCCTAGCTAAAGGTTATTAGGTTGATGTAGCTCAGTGCTGTAAGACCAATAGGTCGATGCACTCAGAGTAGGCTTAAGGAGTAAGGTCGATGCAGTTGAAGTTTCATGATAATCAGGTCAATGCACCTGAAGAAACTCTTGCTGATCAGATCGATGCATACTCATGATGCTGCACTGTAAGGTCGATGCACATATGCAAGAAGGTCGATGCACATCACTACTTCAAGAACTAAAGGTCGGTGCATATGCTGAAGTGATGCATAGAAAGGTCGACACACATTCATACATTGAGTGAAGACGTTTGGTCTATAAGGTCGATGCAGCTATTTCGACATCTGCTAGTGAGGTCGGTGCACTTAAGCAACTCAAGATGTAAGGTCGATGCACCTCAGTCATTCCAGTCCAGAAGGTTGATGCATACCATAGGCAGGTCGATACTAGTGATCTAGTAATTGCAGCATAAGGTCGGTGCATCAATGTTGGGTAACATCACTCAGGTCGATGCATCAAGACTATTCAAAGCCAACAGGTCGATGCATCAAGACTCTTCAAAGCCAACAGGTCGATGCATCAAGACTCTTCAAAGCCAACAGGTCGATGCATCAGGACTTTCATGTACTACATCTATGTGAAGGTCAGTGCAGCGAAGAAGCAGGTCGAGGCAAAAGAACAATAGCTCCAACCAACAGGGTCTGAACAATCAAAGGACAAGTTGAAATAGCCAAAAGCCTTCTTACAAGATGGATTAGCAAGGTTCAGCGATCCATGAAGAAAAGAAAGTGTTTGAAGAAATGCCTCTGAGTACAAAGCCTTAATGCGTCAATACCACAACAAACTGCATCAACCTCAACAAAAGAAGATCATGTCCTTTAGGCTGTCATTAAGAGAAACTCAAGGGCTTTAGCAGCCAAGTCCTGTGGTCAGATTAGTAGCAACAATATGCTCATATAGTCAACATTTGTTCTGCAGGTTAGCATAATTCTCCAAGCCAGCTGAAGTCTCTGCAGTTCACACCGAAGCATTATTTTTAAGCCAGGAAGTCAGAGCATCAGAATGGTGCCTAGATGCACTAGGTTAATGGTCGGTGCAGCTATATTGACTATTGCCACTAAGGTCGATGCTCCAGACAATCCAACTCCGAATCCCTTAACTTAAATCCAGATCTGATAAAGGAGCTTAAACCTGATGTTAGCAAATCATTGGCACCTAATCTCTAGAAGGGAGAGTGAGTGGCACGTAAACCCAGGCAAGTAATGATGGGCTCGTAATCCGAGGTTCAAAGTCTGAATCACTCTTCTCTCTCTTTCCATGTGGACAAATGGGAAATAAAATGTACAAACCCATTTCCCAAGTTTCTTCTGGAGGCTCTGTTCCTCATATAAAAAGAGACCTTCACCCTTCTAAAAAAAAGAGAATAGAAGAGGGAGTGGTGATCCGAGAAGAAAAAGAAGAGCCAGTGAGTGAGCAGAATAGAAGAAGAGAGAAAGAAAGAGAGAAGAGTTGAGAAGAGGATCAAGAGAAGAGAAGAGAGTTCAAGTCAGAGTAGCTGGTCTCAATTGAAGATCCGTATTCATCAGTTCTTGGATCAGATCCAGAACTATCCTTGCTGCTGCGAGAGCTTCATATGGTTTTGAGTTCTGTTTGTTTCACTTTTCCTTTTTCATTTCCTTGTTTTTGTTTTATTTTACTTGTTCTTCCGAATCCCTGGTAGGGATCGAGTGTTCCCTCTGAATGTTTCAGAGGAAGGGAGAGTTATCTCCGGTGTTCCTTTTGAGAGATTAGAAGAAGGGAGGTGTCCCTCCGATTGTCCCCTCTGTGGCTTCAGAGGAAGGGAGATCTCAATCTCCAGGTGGTTAGTGACTGTGTGTTGCTCACGGGGTTCCCTCTGTGTCGTAGAGGAAGAGAGAACTGGTCCTCTGGTTTTTTGAGTAACTGGGTGTTACTCAAGTTTCCTTCTGATTCGATCAGAAGAAGAGAGGAGAGTGTTCCTCTGGGTCAAGCTGTTAGGTAGCATTTGTAGTAGACTGAGTCTGCGACTACTTTGGTCTTCGGTCTTAAGAACGCAGGGGCAACATATCAAAGGGCGATGATGGCCATCTTCCATGACATGATGCATGTCCATATGGAAGTATATGTGGATGACATTCTATTGAAATCCAAGACCAGGAGTCACCATGCAGGTATCCTCCGAGCAGTTCTCCAATGGTCTCGGGAGCACCAGCTCAAAATGAACCCCAAGAAATGTGTATTCGGGGCCTCCTCAGGTAAGCTTTTAGGGTTCATAGTCAGCAAAAGAGGGATCGAAATTGACCCTAACAAAGCTAAGGCCATTGCCGAAATGCCTCCTCCCAAGAACATCAAGGAAGTTTGTGGTCTAATCAGACATTTGCAATTTATTAGGAGATTTATATCTCACCATTCTCAGTGGTGTAAACCCTTCTACGATCTACTGAAAGGAGAGGCTAGATTAGATTGGAACGATAAGTCTCAAAAGGCCTTCTATGACCTGAAGAGCTATCACCTAAATCCTCCTGTTCTGGCAACCCCGGTCCCAGGTCAGCCTCTGCTGCTTTATGTTTCCACCTCGGAAGGATCTGTCGGTGTAGTATTGGCTCAATACGACGATGCCAAGAGGGAACGCGTAGTCTACTATTTGTTCAAATTGTTCAATGAAGCTGAGCAGAGGTATACTGCCATGGAAAGGACTTGCGCGGCTATCGTCTGGGACGCCCAAAAGCTAAAACATTATTTCCTCACACATGAAGTAAAGCTCTTGACGCGAATGGACTCAATTAAATACTTGTTGGAAAAGCCCGCATTAATTGATCATTTGGTGAGATGGCAAAATTTTCTCAACCAATTTGATATCAGCTATGTCAGTCAGAAGGCAGTCAAGGGGCACGCCATCGCCGAGCACCTTGCCCATCATCCACTCCCTATGTTCTCCCCTATTGACGAGAGTTTCCTAGATGAAGAGTTTGGAGCCATCATAGATAGTGAACCTTCGTGGATTCTCTACTTCGACAGTGCATTTAATTCCATGGGTTGTGGAGTTGGAGCCATTCTCCAATCCCCGGAAGGTATTATCATTCCCCGTGCTTATCAATTAACCTTCCCCGCCACAAATGACATGGCGGAATACGAGGCACTCCTTACGGGCTTAAAAATGGCATTGTTACTTGGAGTTAAGGAGCTCCGGATCATCGGAGATTCCCAGCTTATACTCTGGTAATCCCTCAGCAAGTATCAAACCCAGGACACGAAACTAAAACCCTATCAAGACCTAGTCAGCAGGGTAGTCCAACGGCTTAGGGAACTCACCCTTGTGCACACCCCTAGGGCTCAGAACATTCTAGCCGATGCCTTGGAATCTTCTCTCCCAATCCTTGGCAAAAATTCATCAGCCACTGTCATCGTGAAGAGCATGCACATTCCTTCACATTCAGATCCGTGGTTCCAACAGTTCTCTAAGTCTTCTCTTCAAGTCCATGTCATCTCTCATGAGCGTAAAATCGACCTCGAGGATGGCAATCCCTGGTTCTTCTATATCGAGAATTATCTCCAGGATGGCTCCTTTCCTGACTATGCTACCGCCCCCGATCGATGGGCCATTCGTCAAGCCGCGGAGTGCTTCGCCATCATAGGTGGTCTCTTACATCGCAAGTCCCTTAGCAGAGTTTATCTCCGCTGCCTTGATGAGACTGAATCTCGTGCAGTTGTCGAAGCTGCGCACTCTAGCGAATGTGGTGGCCATGTAAATGGTCACATTTTTGCTCAGAAACTCCTTTGGCAACACTATTGGCCTACAAGAATGAGGACCGTGTCCGTTATGTCTGCCATTATACCAAGTGTCAACTCCATGTGGACAAGGTCTATGCTCCTTCATCCTCACTCCACCCTCTTATAGCTCCTTGGCCTTTCGCCATGTGGGTGTTTGACATAGTCGGTCCCCTGGAGGATAGAACCTGAGAAATCCGAAGAAAATCCTTCATCCTCACCGCTACAGAATACTTCACGAAATGGGTAGAAGCTGAGGCATTCACAGAAGTCAAGACATCAACAGTGGTGAAGTTCATCAAACGTAACATCCTCGCAAGGTTCGACATTCCTCATAACATCGTCACCGATAACGAGCCTCAGTTCACATCCCAGGAACTCCGTGACATGTGTGGTAAATATGGTATCAATGTGCATCATTCATCCCCATACTACCCACAAGGAAACGGACAAGCTAAAGCTACAAACAAAACTCTCATTAGAATCATCAAGAAAACTTGCAAGTCTCACCATTATTCAGGCTGGCCAGATCGCCTCATTGAGGCCCTCTGGGCTTACCGCACCTCTGTCCGAACTCCCATGGGTCAAACCCCATACGCGCTTACCTTTGGGACAGATGAGGTACTCCCTTATGAAATTTTTGTTCCATCACTAAGAGTGCAGCTGGATCCCGAGCTCGATCCCGAGCAATGAAGGGAAAACCTCTTAGCCCAGCTGGAACTATTAGATGAAAAATGAATGATCGCCGCAGATCACGCACAGGTATATCACAAGAGAATTACACGTTATTATGCCAAGAAAGTCCTACAGAGAAAATTAGATTTCGAGGTCTGGATGGAGTACCTAAAAATTACAAGAGATGAAGCCCAATGAATACGCCTAAGATACATCAATTCAATTCATTGTCAAGCATTCTGATGACTAGTGTAAAGCTAAGTACATATGAGAAAATTCCCTGAAAGCAGAACATCAAGTTTCTCGATTAGTAGACTTCTGAAATCCAATGGAAAATAATCGACACCAGGAGTTGACTCTTAATTAACAAGGTTCTGTCTGGCGTCTGCAACACTCATGGCATCAATGCAGTGAGCCAGTCCTGAAGGATGAGCTACTGTAGCACTCCGAGCACTGTAGCAAATCGAGCTACTATAGCACTCCGAGAACTGTAGCAAACTGAGCTACTGTAGCAAGTCAGAGCACTATAGTAGTATGAGCTTCTGAAGAAGTCCGAGCACAGTAGCATGCCGAGCTACTACAGCAATATGAGCCTCTGAAGAAGTCTGAGCACTGTAGCAGCTCAAGCTTCTGAAGAAGTCTGAGCACTATAGTAGGCCGAGCTACTGTAGCAGTTCGACCTTCTGAAGAATCCCGAGCAATGTAGCAATCCAAGCTCCTAAAGAAGTCTGAGCACTGTAGCAGTCCGAGCTAAAGTTGGAGAAGGCCGAACCACTATAGCAATCTGAGCTACTACAATAGTTTAAGTTTAAGTTGGAGAAGACTGAGCTACTGTAGCAAATCCGAGCAACTATAGCAGTTCGAGTACTGTACTACTCCGAGCACTGTAGCAGCCCAGCACTATAGCAATCCGAGCTACTATAGCAGTCTGAGCTATATGAAACAGGGCTGAGCTCATCTGAACATGACTGAGCTACTGTAGCAGTCTGAGCACTATAGCAGTGCCAAGCAAAAGGCAATAGAGAAGGTGAGCAAAGGGACTACAGAGAAGAGAAGAGAGAGATTGATTGTACCGAGCTGAAAAAGGTGAATGCTCGTACATTGTCGCATCAACTCCATCTTTCTGCAGTCAACCAATGAGATATGGTCCTAGAATGGTACACAGAATAGAAAAGTGACCAGAGCCAATGAGGAAGCAGGCCATAAGATTTTCTTCCATATAGGTCATTAAATGCTCAGATTTGGAGCAAAAGAAAAGCCTTTTTTTTATTCCAGCCAACTCAAGTCGTACTTCTGGCAGAGTATCTTCCTTAAAGACAAAGAAAGATTTTGGAGGGAAAGTTCTTCACCACATTTGCTTAAGGCTCGGCTATAAATATCAAGCTTCTGCAAGAGAAGGACCTGCTGCTACCTAGAGAGAAAGCCACGCCCTTGAGCCTCTAAGAAGAAATCCTGTGAGAATGAAAGGAAGGGTGTGAGAGTAGCCCAGCACTAGTGTGACTCAGTCTAGTGCTGTAAAAGAAGAAGGAAAAGAACAGAGCAGCCTTGAGAGAGAGAGCAGCCCTGTAGTCTACCTGAGCCTGAAGAATCAGATCCTCAGATTTGAAATTTCTAGCTGCAGTCACTAGCCTCCACATCATCATCCTAAGCTTTAGCTGGTGTTAATTCCTTTTATTTTATTGTGGTTTTCCCACTGGACTTGCAGTGAGTTTTATTCTGTGGTTTTGTTCATCTTGAACCATCCCTACTGGTCTTGTGTATAGGAAGACAGACAGAGGTATGCTCCGGTCTGTAGAGCTCCAGTCTGTGGAGAACCGTCCCTACTGATCTTGTGTGTAGGAAGACAGACGGAGGTGTGCTTCGATCTGTGGAGAATTGTCCCTATCGGTCTTGTGTGTAGGAAGATAGACGGAGGTGTGCTTCAGTCCGTGGAGAACCGTCCCTACCAGTTTTGTGCGTAGGAAGACCGACGGAGGGTTTTTCATTCTATGGTTTTCGGGCGTGTCCCCGATCAAGTTGTGAGTCAGCAGGAAAGCCTCACCGGGTTTGGTGAGGAGTGAACGTGGGATTCGGGTTTGAGTCTGAACCACCTTAAAATCCTTGTATTGTGGGTTGTTCATCATGTGGGTTTGCTTCATATCTTCTATCCCCATTCACAGGTGTGTGTGTTTGCTGTATCAATGGAATCCTAATTGCTTTACATATCACACATCATCATATTGCTCACACACATACACTCGAGGTTCAGCGAGCAGCCAATCTCAAGTCATGAGATGTTGGTTTATCTCTAAAGTTCAGACATGCAGCCAGTTATCACACTTAGTTGATATGTGTTAAGACCCCTACTGTCCAGTACAATAAATCTCTCTTAGCCCTTAACCTCATTGAAGCAGCATCAACCTTGCTGTAGTGCAACGCTGACCTTAGCTATCTACCTAGCAGTGCTCCGTTGAGCTTAAGCTTCAACCTGTGTAGTCTTTGGACTGTCGTTTACACTTAAGCCACTCTGTCTAAATCTACTGTGCTTTGTGTCTAAGTGTTTTATTGTCTTTATAAGAATGGTCTATTCTCTTGGCAGCCAAGTTTTAAATAGGCCAAAGTTCATGAGGTATCTATGCAACGCCCCTTCTAGATCCCATTTCACCGCACAGGACCCAACAAATTGTACTTTGATGGCGCATCTAGAATTGACTTGTCTTGGTAAGGATATCATTTTATTCTTCATGCAGAGTCTGAAGAGCTTTTCAGTGTGTTCCTTTTTGAAAGAATAAGGAATTTTCATACACTCTGCTAATCCTGTGGGAGATTTCCCTTTGACATATTTAGAGGATTTGCCTAAGTTGTCTTTCTCTTGGAGGTGGCTATCCCTAGGAGAGAACTCCACCGCCATTGCCGATGTCTTGGCCATCATCGGCGAAGGCTCAACATCTGTCGGAATCCAATAGTTAACTTTGGTTGCTTGCCGAAGATGCGAGACACTGAAGCAAAGCCTCCCATCCTCGCAGCAGTTCTTGCAGAAGAGACCTTAGCGCTTGAGTCTCACGCCTTAAACCCTCCAAAGTGGTGGGTTCCACATTAAGGAGAACATTTCCAGGACTTTCATTGACAATGTAAAGGTTTTTCAGCATGTCAGTTCATTGAGGCAGCTCGTGTCGAAGTAATGTCTCGTTAGGATGGTTGTTTTGGGTCGGACATTCCGCGGCCTTAGGCTCTTCTTCACAAGGGCTTTCCATGGGACAATTTTGACTTAAAATTTGCTCAGCAACTTCTCTAAGGCTTTTCTTCATCATGCTACTTCCTTGGATATCGATCTCACCCTTTTGAATAAGGGTTTTGATACAGTCTTGTACCTCCTTACAATCCCCAATAGGGTGAGATATCATGGCATGGTCGTGCACCATTATTTGATAGTAGGGATGTGCTTTCTTCACCTTCGTGTAGGTTGGCGGCGGGTCGTGCACCATTATCTGACCCTCCTTAAGGAGGACATCAAATATCCTCTTGGTGTTCTCCTTCGGAGATTGGTGGGAGGGACTCCAGCCTGGACACCACAGAGTGGGTTTAGTCCCACTGGGGCCAACTTCTTCTGTCCCGGGGTTGGGGAGTGTAAAGGCTGCCTGCCTTATAGCTTACATTAGCTGAGTGATGATGGATGACATTAGCCGACCAGGTCGCCCTATCCCAAGTGTGGGGCTGAGGAGGTTCAACCAGACACCCTTTCATTGTAATGAGTTGGTTTTGGATCATCTTCTACAAGTCATTTTTGAAGACATTATAATTCTCAACAGTGTCTCCCAATAAGCGGCGGTATACGCAACAATTAGGATTGTCTGACTTGTTCACCTCTTCTGGCTTTTTGGGATCTGGCAAGGATGTCAACTTGTTTTTCATACAAAGGTTAAAAAACTTCCTGGTGTGCTCCTTTTTGAAGGAGTAAGGGGTCTTCATGCACGCGACCAATCTTGCGGCCGATGCTTTTCCTTCGGGCTTCTTGCCAGAGTCATTTGAAATTGCTCCTTCGCCGGCTCCACTTGTAGGTGAGAAGTCAACAACATTTGCTTCTTTCCCAGTAGCATTACGCTCCTTAGCTTGGAGGGTGTAAATGTTAGATTATCGGCGAAGAACATTTCGATTTCCGCGACCACTGAATTTAGCTAGTCGAATCCTTTGATATTTTCCCCCAGGAGCCTCTCACTGACTTCTGGAGACAGACCTCTTCGGCATATTGTTATAGCATCCTCTTACACAGGAGAGTTGTCCCATCTCATGTTGAAATCTCTCTGACGTTTAATGAAGTCCAACGCAGTCTCCGCTTTTTTTTGCTTGAGTGAACAGAGCTCTTCAAGGGACACTTTCCTTTCGACTGCTTGGAAACAGTCGATGAACTTCTTCTGTAAATCAGCCTAGTCGGCCACAGAGTTCGGCTTCAGCCTTGAGTACCATTGAAAGGCACTGCCGATGAGAGAGGTCGCAAAATATCGAAGGAGATAAGACTCCTCGAGGGCCAGGTCGCCCATGGCCGTTATATAATTGGCCAAGTGTTCATGTGAGGATCCCTACCTATTGAACTTCTACAATTTTGGTGCCTTCGGACAGTCTGGCGGAAGCTTCTTGAACTGATGATGAATGGGGTTGGGCATACTATATAAATCAACAGTAGTGATACCCTCACCGCGCTGGGTGAACTTATCTTCAACATTTTTTTCTATCATGCGCCGTTGGGCGATGACATCTTCAGTTGCTGTGGTCTAGGAAGACCGGACATTGGGCGGGGCATGAGATAGCTCGGCCCCTGCTTCGGCGTACACATTATGAGGAGGAGCCATTTGTCGATTAATCATGGCGGGATTACCCGGCCGTTGCTCTCGTCGGAGATTTTGATTATGCACCGGTGTTAGAGGTCTTTGAGCATTTGTATTCATTTGCCGCTTCATCTCGAGCATGACATTAGTCATCTCTATGTGCCAACGTTGCATGGTTTCGAACTTGGCATCGTTGGACATCGCTTGGAATGCAACCCTTGTAGGCGGCTCAAACACCGGATTTATGTATCCACCGATGGGTAGAGCTCCCCCTTCTCCATGGATCCTTATAACCTCATTAGGATCTATTTCTTCTTGGGCACATTCTCGTCTTGGTTCTGAGCTTGCTCTTAGACGTGTCCCTGATGTTGGCCTTGGTTGGAAGTTCCCATCTGGCCACTAAATTGGGCTTGGAGGTTTCTTATAGTAGCATTCCTAGCTGGGGCAGACTGGCAACTATATATGCCACATTTTTCTATTCTAACTGAGCTGACTGTGACTTTATTGTGCCTAGCTGGAGAGGGCCTCTAACAAAATGTTGACGATAATACCATGTAAGCGGGCCTGAATCACCCATCATGGATAGTGCGGACTCTCGGTAGCCGAGACCCCGTCTGTTCATTTTTCTACCTTTGGGCACTGGCTTAGTGCGTCCTTGGAGTTGTGCTCCGAGACCTCTCCCTGGTTGATAGCCTAATTTAAGAATAATGGACCAGCCTTTGGAATCTTGGATCTTGGGCTTCTCCTTAACATTAATAGGCATAGTGACGGGCTTGCGGGGTGCGTAAGCCCATGGGAAATCCAGATCCAATACAGAAATAACAGGCCGACTGTTGGGCCATAATGTGGGCAAGATCTTCTCTGAGATGGCTTTTACTGACTGGGCGGAGGACAAGCTTTTAACTTTCACCACCCTCCCCTGGAATGGGAATTTGAGACATTGATGGGTGGTAGATGGCACGGCACCAAGAGTATCAAGCCACGGATGACCCAAGATAGCCTTGAACATAGGGTCGAGTCTAGCACATAAAACTCGACGGCCATAGTGAGAGGCCCAAGTTCAACTTGCAAAGTGACTACCCCATGACATGCCCTTCGCAAATTGTCGTACGCTGCAATGGTTGTAGGGGTCGACCGTAAAAGCTCTTCCGAGAGATTGCGGGCCCTGAGAGTGCTGAGGGGGCACACATTAATTGACGCCCCTGTATCCACCAAAGTGGCGTCCACACTAACTTTGTTCAATATAATAGAAATGCAGAGTGGCATCTGTCGAGCTTCCGGAGGGGCCAGCTCGGTCTCAGAAAATGTAATTGCCAGTCCTTTGGAAATTGTGGCCAGTGCCGTAGGAAGGCTATCAACTGCCATGTCTTCGTTGACCATCACCTTTTGAAGAAAGTTTCTCAATGCATCCTAGTGAAGGGTGGACCTCTTGATCAGCTCAAGTATAGATATTTTGGCAGGTACTCTATCCAGATGATGCAACAGGTCATATTGAGTACCCGATAAGGGTTCAGCTTCTTCTTGTTGTTCTGCGGCTGGCTGTGCAGACTGAGGATTAGCAGTAGAAGCATAATTTCTCTGAAACAATTGCCCGCTCCGTAGGGCTAGATTTTGTGCCGGCCCAGCCTCTGATGATGGCAAAATAGGGTGAGCGGGGTGGATAAGTGGTGTAGGGTTGGGTGTAGGGTTAGGAGAAGTGATAGTGGGTTGTGGTGGAAGGATAATGGGCGAGGAGGTAGGCGGGGTGATGGTGGGGGTAGATGGGAGTGTGAGGATAATGGGCGAGGGGTTGGTGGTAGGTGTGGTGGTGATGATGGGGTTTGGCGTGGGAGGAGGGTTAGATGGAAGGGTGATGGTGATAGCGGTGGGGGTGATGAGCGGTGAGCGAGGTAGAGGCATGGGTGTTGACGTGGAAGGGATGGTGAATGGTTGGATAAACTGTGTGGCGGATGGAGGAGGGGTTTGGCATATGGGTGTGAGGATAGGAGAAGCGGAAGGGTAGTTGTGATGGAAGGTGGAGACTTGATGGGTCGTGCCGTCATCGTCAAAGGACCATCCAGCATTGGGGGCTAGAGGTTGGACTACGTTTACTTGAGCCGGTGCCGGCGGCTGAGGTTGTGGAGCGGGTGGACGGCTCGGCATTGGGTTTTGATGAATCCCCAAGTCTTGAGCCAACTGTGGTTGCTGCTGCGGCTGCTGTTATGGCTGCGGTGCTTACTACTGCACTTGCTACCTCGACGTCTGCCTTCTCTTTTCTTTTAACTCCAGGATGGCCTTATGCATTTTGGCCCAATCGATCCTATGCCCTTCATGTAAATCATATACCAGATCTCGAAACTAGAAACATCCTTCGATAGTATGGCCTTGTTGCTTGTGGAATAGATAATATTTTGTCTGATCAACTGCATTATTCCAACTGGGCTTTTTCGGAGGGAGTTGGATAGCATTCACTGACATGAGAGCCGAAAATATATTGGCCAGAGTTTCCGGCAAAGGGGGATATTGGGCTCTTTTTGGCATTAGGCGCCAGTTATTGCTGTAGCCGTTAGGAGGAGGAATGTTGCGGTATTGTGGTGGTGGTGGAGGCTGTTGTGGTGCGGAATAGGTGTTTTGCGGAATGGTGAAGGTGAGCGGAGGGTTTGATGGAGTGGAATAAGCGGGCGGGGGATTTTGCGGAGTGGTGAAGGTGAGTGGAGGGTGGGCTTGTGGAGCGGGCTGGTTGCTGTGGGGATTTTGGGGAAAGTGGATCTAGTTGTTATTGGTGGGAGGGAAGGTAACGGCTTGAACCTGTTCATTCTTTTGGACTCCCTCAGTGACCGGCCCCTGTGGTTTTCTATTGTACTTGGACTTCTAGGCCTCAAATAAGGAATGGATGGGGGAGTCTTTAAACTGTGCTTGAATGAACCGCGTCCGGCTATACAGCTGATGCATGTTGGATATATCATTCATAGCCAATATGTAGCGGAAGGTCGGAGTAGCATTAGAATTTAGTAAGGATAAAAACCTAGGATAAAGGCCTTGACTACCATTCTTAATCATGTTAAGAAGCACTTCATTTTGAAAACCATGCGTGAAGCAATGAGCAATGTTATCATGAAAAGGCGTATTTACGCTAATATGTTACCTTGTGCTCTTTTGAAGCATCAGTTGCCGCTGGAGGCGATGTTGATCCTCGTGGGATTTGTCCTCAATGGCAGGAAAGGAATTGAAAGTCAAGGTTCAAAGTGACTTAACACGAAGAAGTGGTGCCTAGACCGGACTCAGACGAATAAGGAAAAAAAGGAAGAGAGGCGAGGGCTAGAACTCCCTTGCTAAGGCGCGAAGACCCTGATCACAAGGAATGGTCTACAGAAGAAGCGGAGAATTAGAAGGAGGGGTGAGGACTAAAGTCTCGAAAGTAGTGGGAGAAAGGGCAGATGCCCAAAGTAGTGGATGTGGAAGAAGTCGGGTCAGACCTGGGATCAAAGGAATCAAAAGGATGAATTGGTAAATGGAAAGAGGTGGATCGGAGGGGTCTGGAGGCAAAGGAGGGAAATCATGATGGGAAGAAGAATTCGGGGGTTCCGGAGGGAGAAAATACCGAGGGACACGATGCCCCAGAAAGAAGTATGGGAAAAGGTGATGGAAGAGGAAGAAGAGAATGAAGGACACGATGTCCTGGAGAAGTAGGAGGACAAATCGAAAGAAAGATTGGAAAGAATGGGCGTGATGTCTGGAAAGGATGGTGTAGTAGAAAGAAGAGTCCGGGGGTTCCGGAGGAGGGAAATAGAAAGGGGTGTGATGCCCAGATAGGATGTCTGGAGGTTCCGGAGGAATGAAGTGAGAAGGGATGCGGTGCCCTAGGGGAAGAGAGAAAGAATAAGATGAAGAATCCTGAGGTTCTAGAGGAATGGAATCAGGAAGGGCGCGATGCCCTGGGAGGAGGGATAAGGAATGAAGAGAATCGGGAGGTTCTGGGGGAGAAAGGTGCAGAAGGGCGCGATGCCTTGGAAGGAGAGATAAATCCAGAGGATCCAGAGGAATGGGATGAGAAGGGACGCGATGCCCTAGAAGAAGGGATAAATCCAGAGGATCCGGAGGTGAAGGTGTGAAGGGGCGCGATGCCCGAAAGGGGAGGTCTAGAGGTTCTGGAGGAATGTGAAGAAGGAGGGCGCGATGTCCTAGGAGAATCAGTGAGAAGCCCGGAGGACCCAAACATGAGGGTGTATCAGGGCGCGATGCCCAAAGAGGGAGGTCCGGAGGTTCCAGAGGAATAAGACACCATGGGGTGCGATGCCCACTAAGCAGAGAAAAATCTAGAGGATCTGGATATAAGAGGTTGAAAGGGGCACATTGCTCCGAGAGGAGATTGGAGGGGGTGCAATGCCCCGACAGTGTAAGGGGACCCAGAGACCCCGATGGTAGAGATGAATAAGATGGGAAATGTGAAAGATCCAGAGGTTCCGAAAGGCGGGGAAGATACGGGTCTGGAAATTTGGGAAAGAAGAGATGCAGATGCATGCGAATGCAATGCAATGGATGCAATGAATGCATGGAATGCATGAAATGCAAAGAATATTGGGAGGGTGAGAAATCCTTCTTCACCCAATCGGTGGCCCAATCAATTATAGATGGAGTAGGATAGAAAGTGGATGAGGTAACGGAAGGCCTCTTAGCAAAAGAATAACTGCCCCTCCATGGCAGTGAAAGCGTGCAGCCAATCAGTCCATCGGTTAACACGAAGGCCCGTGGTGAAGCTTCAACAATAAGTGACAACTCCCTTGAAGGGTGAGGAGCAATAGTGTAAGGGAGTTGAAAATTCGGAACAGGAAACATCGTATTGCCCAGGGATTGTGGCGTATAAGGAGTGTTGAACAAAATGGGCATTCGTCCCTTGTATGAAAGAGTGGGTTCAAGATTGGAAAGTTGGAATAAGGGGTGCCCTGCCTGACCCTTGGGCATGAACTTACACGACATCAAAGCTTGACATTCTCTTCTGGCGAGCAGTGGCGGGGACTTGGCCTCTTCAACCATGCTCGTCATAAAAACACGGATTGGCATCTGGCAAATAAATTCTTACATCTTGAATAGCACGGCTGCGGCCAAATTCTTCTTACCTGACTCTTGATTATCGTCGGCACAAGTACTTGAAGAAGCATGCCCATTCTGAGTGGTAAAAGAAGGTGAAGCGAAGGCGGAAGGCTCCATGGGTGGTGATGTAATGGAAGGTGTTAGAGGAAGGGTGAGTGGGAATGAAGGTTCAAATACGTCGAGCTTCTCCCTTTGCTCGGAAGTAGTCGGGGTTGGATCGAGTGCAAAAAGGGGTGGATCCTGCTCAGGATTAGCCACGGGTAAAGGTGGAGGGTTAAGTGGTGGAGTAAGGGTAGTTGGGTTAGGGGTTAAGGGTATAATGGAGGGCCGAGGTGGCGACGATGGGAGGTTAATTAGAGAAGGTTTAGTGGTGAGTTCGGTGGAGGGTGATTTTGTGGAGGCTAATGGTGAAGTTGATGGAGGTTTAGTGGAAGGCTCGGCGGAGGCTGGTGTTGTGGAGGTTGATGGACCAAGATTACCGGGCTGAGGGTGGACGGGGAGGCTGTGAGCGGGGTGACCATCCCAGATTATGAGGAGCTTGCCCAGAGGCTTCTAGGTATAGACACGGTGTACGAGCCTCCTTGCAGGACAATCATCCGCACTGACTTGACGAAGGTCATGGGGCTGGGAGATGCCCGGTAGAGATCAGGGGAGTCACTGACAGAATACGCTGAGAGTCTGACCGAGAGAGCTCGAGCCACCTACTGTCAGGATCCAGCAAAGAGAGAGAGAGTAGACGTAGATCTAAGGAGATTTTTACTTTTGATGCTCGGGAGGTTATTGCTGGGGACGAAGGGAGATGAGATCAACTGCCGGTTCCTTAGTGTTCTGGAGGACCTGGAGGGAGTAGGGAGATATGCTTGGGGGGCTACCTTGCTGGCATACATGCTGGCTGACCTGTCCACGGGGACGGGTCGAGAGACGACTATCAATAACTTTTCACCTTTTCTTCAGGTATGCATTTTTTCTTAATTTATTCAGTGCTTATGATGATTATTTATAATTATGATTAATGCATGCGACTAATGAAATGCTAATGAATGCTGGTGTGGAGCCATCTCTACATGCTCATGGACCGAGTCAGCTTCCGCCTTGGAGACAAGGCTGCCTACCCCCTGGCGCGTTGGTGGCTACCGTGCGTGACCGGAGCATCTCACGCATACGAGCTGAGGGTCGTGAGACGGGAGTTCCGAGACTACCCTCCTTCACTGGTATGTATATATAATGCATTCTATTCTCATTTTCCTGCTATATATGATGACATGATAAATTATATGCAGGTTATATGGAGATCGTACAAGGGGATGCCGGATGAGGGCCAGCCGTGGGTTGTAGCGGGCCGACCTCGCTTTGGGCATGACATTTGGGTTCACTGCCTAAACGAGATCAAGCTGCTACGGCTTCGGTTGGTAATGAGGACACTCGGCCTACACCAGGGGTGGGTCGAGGTAGATGAGCCTCGCGGGATCGGGCGGAAGTCCCGAGGGCAGACGAGGCCGACTGTCTGGCGATTGCGATTTCCCGAGCAATTTGCCAACTGGCAGAGGGGTGGGACCCCGGTCGTCTCTCATGCTCCAGACAGCTCAGCTTATCTTCAGCGCTATTGGGAGACGTACGTGGGACGTCCTCAGATGAGGCCGAGAGGGGTATGCATGAATACTTTCTAAATTTAATTTATATGATTCTAGAATATGCAACTAATGAATGGCTTATGCAGGATGTACGGGATGCAACAGCAGCGGACTTGCATGCCCATCTCCATAGTCTAGAGGCCCAGCTGGCGACCACACGTGCGGACCTGGAGACTCTGGTGAGTATGCATTATCTATATGCTGTTAATTACCCTTGAAATTTGGTGTTTAGCAACTGACAATCTTAATGAATGCAGCGTGCCTAGCAGGGAGCGGTAGCAGGAGGTGTAGGAGGTGCATCTAGTTCAAGGGGTCCGACCGTCGAGATCACTGCCCTGGAGGAGTGACTTGCAAGGGCAGTGGCGCGAGCTGAGGCGGCGGAGCACGACCTTACTGAGTGAGTAAGCATTTAAGTTATGTTTAAGCTTATTTAAACAATGATAGCATTGGATCGTAAAACTGATAATGGTGAATATTGCAGGTGGCAGAGCTACAGGAGGCACTCGATCAGGCTATTGGTCCTGATGCTGAGCTGGAGGGCCGTGATCGACGTATCGTGGAGTTAGAGGAGGAGAGATGTTGGCAGATAGAGGTGAGTAACATTCATGCTTCTCTCTTTTCCAAAAATATCTTATACAATGATGCCTATAAGACACGTTGAATGATGCAGGCTACCGAGCTATAGGACGCTCTCACTCGGGCTGCGTTAGCTGGCACCGAGCTTGCGATTCGCGACTAGCGAGTTGCAGAGTTGGAGGAGGCTGAGAGGAGGCACAGAGAGGCCGAGACGCTTCCTCAGGATGTGATAGAGCTACGGATCCTCCTCGAGGTGGAGAGGAGAGATCGGCTGAGAGAGAGAGAGGAGCGGCTGGAGCGAGAGCAAGAGCTATCTGAGTTGAGACTCCATCTAGGGGCAGTCGAGGAGCGTGCTAGAGCAGCGGAGGCGCATTACCAGAGAGGCCGGGAGCGAGCACGGGCCGAGAGGCAACCCAGTGCCTAGTCCGATATGAGCTTTTTGGCGGGTTCCTCTACTCGACAGAGGAACGAGGCGGTAGAGCGAGCTCGGGCTGGGAGGTCAACAGCTTCTCAGGGGTCGATGGGACCCCCACTGGTTCCTCCTAGAGATAGAGGTGAGGCCGAGAGCAGCGAGCGGCCAGAGGAGAGTGGTGGTGAGAGCTAGAGAGATCATTGTACACCACCTCCTTTCCTTTATATATAGATATTTATGCATATATATACATGTATGAGTTCTTGATGTTACCTGTGTCGTTCCTTTTTTATTGCTCTTGTATATTTGCACCTTTCCTGTTCCTACCTTCCACATTTAAGCAAACAGATTAATTCATCTGCCCAGCTTTGCCCCTTGCTCAATAAGCAACGGGATGGGGAGGTCACCGTGGTAGAGCTCTATGCCACGAGACAAAGGAATGATGAGTCGGCACTCGATCTATGCCACGAGACAAAGAAATGATGAGTCGGCACTCGACTACATCAAGAGATGGAGAAATCTGAGTATGAGGTGCAGATGTCCCCTGCATCAGGAGGATGTAGTATAGATCCGCAAGCAGAACTTGAAGAAAGAGATCCTAGAAAGGATGATTGGTGCTGAGGTCAAGTCATTTGACCGTCTAAACAATATGGTGGCTGAGATTAAGGCATTCCTTGCCCGATACTCTTCCGCTCCAGTCGCATCAAGCCAGAGAGCTAGGCAGGCCGAGAAGAAGCCAACGCCGCCGGAAGTTCACACACTGGACTTCCAGACTTTTGAGAAGCAGAAAGAGAAAGCTAAGGGGTCTGCCAACCCTCCTCCGCCCAGTCTCACTGAGCGACGGGAAGGTCTCTCACTGCGAGAGAAGATGAGAAACAAGCTATATTCTATCCCCCAAGACAAGTCCTGGGTCCTGTTCGAATGGGTGACCAAGTACAACAAGATCACGTTGCCGAAACCAAAGAGGCCCGGTGACCTGAAGAAGAAAGATGACCCTCGCTTCTGTCGATACCACCAGATGCTTGAGCATACCATTGACGACTGCTACGTCTTCAAGGACGTCATCGAGTCCCTGATCAAGGATGGAGAGCTAGACATGGGGGAGCACAAAGTGGACCCTCTGCAGCCACATGAGATGCCTAATTTGGCCGCCACCGTCAACATGGTGTCATTATACTAGTAGCTACCTGAAGAGTGGTCGGAGGCCAGCACCCGCACCACATATGAAGCTTTTGTCATGACATCGGCCCAAGATCACAGAGGCTGGTAGGCTGCGCCAAAGAAGAACAGGAGAAGGCAGGCTCCTCGGCCGACTCCAGGAGTACATGCGAGGGGTGTCACACCCCGACCAGCACCGCCACCGGCGAACCTTGTATGGCATGACACGGCCCCTCAGCTAGTCATAAGGCGGCCCACTTACAATAAGGAGCACATCCTGATGCGGGTGCATAAAGAAACCAGCCCTACTATTGAAAGACTCCAGGCCATCATTGATGGGCTCGAAGATTATGAACAGCCCAAGATTCGGCCTATCAAGCTGAAAGAATATGTCCCCTGGGAGGAGCTCGAGTCCCTCGAACTGGTCCCAGAACTAGAAGCCGAAGCAGAAGAAGAGCCTCCCTTATGGGGCGAACTTCCCCAAGAACAACCACCGGCCGTCGGAGAAAAGAGGAAAAAGAAGAGAAAGCCCAGAAGCAACAAGAAGAAGGAGGTTGTCGTTGCGTGCAACACCCTCTCGACATTATGCGACACTGCCCTCTCCCTGGAAGAGGAAGAAGAAGGACCATCCCTCGAGCTGGCAGAAGCGAACCAAGCTCAAGCATCCACTTCTCAGCATGCCACCAGGTCGGGAAGGAAATCGGGACACCTTCCCCAGGCCAACAACAACATCTTGCTCAGAGGAGAACAACAGTACCAAGTCCCCGAGCCTAGGGCCCAAGGCATAGAGATCCCCCCTCCATCGGGTCTTTACCCCGAGCAACCAAGTGGCCAGAGTGTCCCTTCATTCACCGAGTTCCTGTCGGCTCGAAGAGAAAGGCAGTCGCGCCCCCAAGGGTCATAGCTAACCAAGGAAATAGGCAGCCCTTCAGCTCCGCTCGCAATAGCCCCTCCACAGCCGAGGGAAGAATTTGACAACATCCCAAACGTAGCCGAATTTATGCAAGAAAGAGGGGAGACCCAGGAGGCCCCGCAAGCTCAAGCAGTCGCACCAAATCTAGTGGACGAGGTGCCCTCTGATCCAGTACCCCAGGTCCAAGGTGGGGGGAGGCGTAGCAAAGTCAAAGAGATGAAGCTGCTCAAGGTTCGGGCCATCGACCAAATAGTCAGGCACCTGAAGAAGATCCCAGCCCGTTTACCATCTGGGAGATTTTGTCTCTGGATGAAGAAACAAGGCTTCCCCAGGCTATCATTGCCGCACTCCAGACACCAGCATATCTCGAGTCCTGCATGGCAGAAATGTCACCCAAAGTAGCTGTGGCCTTCACTGAGGGTGACATGCTTCTGCCCACTTGCACTCACAACAGGCCGCTCTACATGAAGGGCCAGCTGAATGGGTAGCCTATCAACAGAGTCCTGATTGACCTGGGAGTAGCAGTGAACATACTTCCCTTTAGGGTGTACCAGAAACATTATTTCGATGTACACATGGTCGAAGTCCGGAATGTTAAGATCGCTGGCTTCAACCAGAAGTGCGAGGTGCCCATGGGGGTCGCAGAGTTTGACCTCTCCCTCGGCAACTTCACAACCAAGTTTCAGTTCCATGTGATCAACTCCAACACATCATACAAGGCGTTGCTCGGCTGGCCCTGGTTACACCATGTTGGGTTCGATGCACTCCCTCTTTATCTTTGATAGTAATTTTGATGATAACAATATATTGTGTGCATTGGATGTATTTATAGAGTAACATCCGTGTGCATAAATGTTGTGGGAAATGAGCTCACAATTCTATTAGGATTGGTCTTTATTTTATTTGGTTCTCCACCACATGGAAAAAAGAATCTAGATCTAGGGGTAGAATTAGTCTTTTTGTATTCTTCTATAAGACCCTTGTATTTTCATTTTGATTGGAATTAATGCAGAAAAATTGTGAGAATTCTTGAGCCAAGCTTGGTGCGCCCTCTCTCTTCCTCCTCTCTCCCCTTCTGCAGCTGGGAAGGCTGTGTTTCTGAGGTGGAAAGTCTTATCTATCAAGTGTGAAGATCGTCATCGCCGCCACCGCCGCCGCCACCGTGCTGCCGTTGCACCGCCACCACCTCCGTCAGTTTTCTGTCAATCACGAGACAGCAAGCCATCTCCAGAATTTCTCCTCTCAGACCCGTGTTCCAATGGATCTAAAATTTTTATGGCAGGTTCCCCACGTATTCCCCATACTCCATAAAAAAGATCAGCTCTAAAATCCTTCAATGTCCATTTTTCTATTTTCGTGCTCTTCCCCCTCCCAGATCTGCCTGCAATCTGTCACCTGCCACAGCAACCTGCTATTCCACCAATGAACCCACCTTCCTCATGTCCACATGAGCTAAAATTTTTACTGGGGGTTCTGTCCACTAATCCATCGTCCACAAAATTTATTGGGAATTTAGAAGTTCTTTTATATTTTTTAAAAATTCCTCTCAGATCCCAGATCAGCTCTGTCTACCACCATCTAGATCCGACCACCCATTAGTAGAAAATACTTTTGCCTAACCAAATCTCCACCAAACCTTTCATAAAAAATATCTCTGTCTTCCTCTCTCTCTCCTCTACAACTTCCATGAAGAGATCAACACCTGGATCGGAGGTTTACATTTTGGACAATGCCAACTCTCAGGAAACTTCACTTCTACCTGGCCAGATCTGAAACTGAGGCCAGTTCGGTTCTAAAATTCCCCATCAGAAGTACGGCCCCCAAACAATTTTATGGATTACAGAGGATCGAAGTATTTCAAGAGAGCTTTCCAATGGCGCTAGTTTCGCATTGATCCGACGTCGTGGCAGATCACAGTGACGGTTCTCGCCGGACCGCGTGCTGAAAAATAGAGGCTTCAGGTCCGGGGTAGCAAGCTCCAACACTTGGCGATCAGAGCCGCCCGGCCTCCGATCGGTGTTCCAGTCCGACCGCCATCCAGGGGAGCTCACCACCAGGTGTCACCATCATAGCAGGACCCACCTCGTCAGGTCCGGAGGACTGGGCAGCACGTGGGCACCAAAAACCCACAAATCGTGCCATCCAGACAGCACCAAAACACGGGTTTCGGCATCGATGGAGCGACATCAAGATGCTGCCCGTCAACCCACTTCCCGTTACTCCCGGGCCCCAAATGTGACCTGTTACCTCCCTGTGTGGAGTGGGTCAAAATATTTGTACCACTGTGAAATTTGTTAACCGGGAGTACGGATTTGGCCGGGGTGTCTTCCCCACGCCGGGAGCGTGGAGGTAATGGTCTAACTTCTTGGCATTATTTTACTTAGCTAGTATATGGTCATATGCCGCTGTGAGTGTGATAGGATCCTAGCCCGTGAGTCCATGTCACCGCTGTGAATGAGAGAGTGACCCATCCCGTGACTCGATCCGAGCATAGAAGTGAGTCGACCACCCTTGACTATGCCAGTTTCTCAACCGCGCGGATCCACGCTATCCCTCACTTGGGATGACGAGTGAGCTTGCATTTCTGTTAGCGACATATAGCCCATAGGAACTCTTAGTGTCGGGCCAAGGCGTCTCTAGTGTCCAAGTGTTGCTGGTCGCGTCTCCATCAAGAGTCCGAGGTTCGCATCACCTAGAGTCGGTCCCTCATTCCGTCCCGCATCAGAAATCTTCTGTGGTTCGTCCAGAAGCCTCCATCTTTCGAGGCGGCACCGCCAGCTCCGACGACGACTCCCCTGCCCAAGACTGTAAAGAGGTCCAGGGCAAAGTCCCCGGTGAAAAAGGCATTGGGCGCTGCAAAGGTGGCTAGACAACGGGAGGCCAAGTGGTGGAAGACGGAGGCCGCAAAAGCTCTGATGACCATTCCTCCGGTGCCTCCGATCCCATCATTTGAGGAGTTTACGGTGACCCAAGTCGAACCAAGCCAATCTGCAGGTTAGACTCCTCAGCTACTGGCACCCTTTAGGACTTATCTTCATTTTGGGACAAGGCTCTAACAGACATATGTCTCTTCTTTCAGCTGCCACGGAGGAACCAACTCCCGTGCCCGGTCCCGATGTCGATGAGGCCATGGTTATAGCAGAGCCAACTCCTACCCCGACTCCCCTGCCAAAGGTCAAGGAGAGATCTCAAGCGAAGTCGCCTGTAAAGAAGGCATTAGCCGCCGCCAAGGTGGTCGGGCGGCGGGCGGCTGAGCGGAGAAGGGCAAAGGCTGCCAAGGCTCCGACGACTATCTCTTCAATCCCCTCAATTTCATCCTTCAAGGAGTTCACGATAGCTCAGGCCGAGCCGAGCCAGCTCATAGGTTAAGCTCTCCGGCCACAGGTGCCCTTCAGTATTCTTTTGCTTTCCAAGGCAAGGCCCCGTCAATTTGTCAGTCAGATTTATTTTGTGCCATTGCCATATCAATTTCCTACTATTTCTCTTTAGAGCTCTTATTACATGTTCAACTACTTTGATAGTGAGATGAAGGGAGTGACTTCATTGGCTTGTTAAAAGGGGAAATATCTTAACTTTTAGGGGAGAGATATCTTTAAGGGGGAGATGTAAATTTCAGTGGGAGTGCTTATCAACAAAAAGGTTGTCTCTATCTGTCTTGTGTGAATGTCTGGCAAATCACTTTCTTGTCATATGATTGATTAGTGCATTCCTAAACATTCAGCTAGCTGCATATCATTTGGTTCCATATGTCTGTCTACATGCATTCAGGGGGAGCAGTCCTTCATTCATGGTGATAGGGGGAGAAATCTTTATGTCACAGGAGGAGTGCTGATCATACCTGCTCCAATTCTCATATTAGCATCTTTCACACCATCTCCTTTTTTATCATGTCCAAGGGGGAGAATTTGTTTGACGAGTCAGTGTGATTTTCAGTGTGACTCATTACTCAGTGTGACTCATTAAGTTGCCATCATCAAAAAGGGGGAGAATGTTGCCCCTTGTGCTTTGATGATGGTGTGATGTTTGTCTTGTTGATAGCAACATAATGAGCCACTGTAAGCTCTGCTGATTGATTTAACTGATGCTGGTTTGTTATTGATTAAACTGAACTAATGTGGGGGTAAGTCCTGATGATGTGATGTTATCTCATGTTTTTAACTATTGCTCAAAATTGGTGCTTTTTGGATCTGCATAAAAAACATGTACTTGTCATTTTGCATGACACTTTTGTATGCATAGCATTTCGTCGAATAACCTGTGTGCATGTCATTTTTGCTTCAACAAGTTTGTGCACATTCTCATTTGCCCCGTGCAAACTTTCAAGTCTGTGCATTTCTCACCAAGTCCATGCACGTCTGCTTATCAAAGTCCATACATGTTTTAAGTCCAAGCAAAGTCTAAGTCCAAGCAAAGTCCATGCATATGTCTTGGTGGTTTGAAAACCAAGTCTGTGCATGTTTCTCTAATGTCCGTGCACATTAAACCACGAGCACTTCATGTCCGTGCTTCATGTCCGTGCACATGATACCCCGTGCCAGTTTCTCATAGACACAAACTCCCTGTATTCCTTCATAGAGTCCGTGCACGTCCAACCCCGTGCAAACTCTTCACTTGTCTAACAAGTTCATGCATTCATAAGTCCGAGCACATTCTTTGTTCTATGACATATCAAGTCCGTGCACATTTCCTTAAGTCCGTGCACGCTTCCTGAAGTCTATGCATACTCAAGTCTGCTCGTTTGTTAAGTCCGTGCATATATGACTCCGTGCACGTTTCTTCCAGACCAAGTCCGAGCACACGTAAGTCCATGCACATGTCTATAAGCCCTTGCAACTCTTGCATCTAAAGTCTGTGCAGATTTTACCTCTGCAATATAAGTCCATGCAAGTCTCACTAAGTCCTTGCACATTTTCATAAACCCCATGCAAATTTTTGTGCTTCATACAAAGTCCTTGCATGGCTTTACAGGGTCCGTGGAAGTCAAAGCCCGTGCACTTCTTGGACTTAACAATATTGTTGGATGGGCTGCATCTCAAGTCCGTGCACACCTTCACCATGTTTGTGCACGTCAAACCCCGTGCATATCTCTTGTTGTGTGCAACTCATGTAGAAGTCCATGCACTGCTGTTCACACCAAGTTCAAGCATGTAGAAGTCCGTGCACATTTCGCATCTCCAACTAAGTCTATGCATTCTTTACTTCGTGCTTGTTTCTGCATAGAATAAGTATGTGCACGTCAATGTCTGTGCATTTTTCTTCCTTGGACTGAACAAAGTCCGTGCACATTCCATCTGAAACAATGTTCTTGCACCTTTTTGTCAGGTCCGTGCAAGCTATACTCCGTGCATGTTTTGAGTTTCAAACAAACTACTTGTATGCCTTCACGGAGTCCGTGGAAGTTAAACCCCGTGCACATTTCTTATCTGGCTGAACACAAGTCTGTGCAGGTTATACCCCGTCCACATTTCTCATCTGGATGAACACTGGTCTATGCAAGTTATACCCCATGCACATTTCTCATCTGGCTGAACACAAGTCCGTGCACGTTATACCCCGTGCACATTTCTCATCTGGCTGAACATAAGTCCGTGCATCTTTTCTTATATACACTTGAACCTCGTACACATCTTTAGCCTCGCTCATTTTTGTCTGCAAGAACCCCGTGCATATTCATACCCCGTGCATCTTTTTCTATCTAGTATGTTCTCAACTGAATTGATGTTGTTTCTTTGTTAACAGGTAATGTTTCGTGAAAAATTAGATAAGCACGTGATCTAAGGTAGATCCCTATTCATAGAAGCTGCCACGTGGATAGTCAAGCTGGGAGATTCTGACACATGGCAAGGGTCTCCTGAACCTTCCAGGAGGCATGTTTTATCCACACGCCTAGGGTGTCTTTAGACCGAGGAAAATATATAGGATCCTTCTACTATCAAGGATATATATATAAGTCTCCGGCAGAAATGAAGAAGTCTTAACATGCAAACCCATGCGGGTGGGTTAATCATAACCTACCTGACAGGTGGATTACTAAACCCTCACCGCTTTGGTAGGGATTTAACCTTGGGTTAGTCCTCAATTAAGTCAGGTTTAAGTATTTTCGAAGTCTGAAGTGATTTGATACTTAGTCTAGGATTAAACCTAATGGATCAGGGTTAAACTCGGTGTAACCCAGGGTTTTGGAATCCGCCTCCGAAGGTGGATCTGCTTTACTCGGCGGAGGGTAATTACCCCTCCGCCCTCCCCGAGGCGCCTCTGACGAAGCCGTCCCTTCCCTCGGGACTAGCCGATCACCTGTCTCGTCTCCCCCGCGAAACCCTCGTCTCCCCGTGAAACCCTCGTCTCCCCCGTTCGCTCCTTCCCTCCTGCGCCTGTCAAACCCGCATCTCCGAGCACCATGATGGCTCTCCTCCTTCTCCCCGAGCCCTTATACGTGTGGAAGAAGGCTTCTCCTGTGCCGTGGTTTCTCGCCTTCGATGGTCCGTGATGGCGGGGCGACAGGAGGCCTTCCGATTTGGGACTAGCGATGTTCGGAGATAGTGACGTGAGAGAGAGAGGACGGGAGAGGGGGAGAGAGAATGAGACAATTTTATAATTTAAAGTGAGGGATAAAAATGGTACTTTTCCTATAATTTTTATTGGGTTAATCCCCTACATATCAAATCACAATAGATTCAAAGTAGGTTAGCCCACTTAGTTATTTCTAGGTTAATACTCTTGCTATCAAATCAAAAATAGGTTAATCTTAGACCAACCTAAGTAGCTTAAGTTAATCCTTACTCCCTACCAAAGCTATGCTTAATGTTTTTGGGAGGAGACATTTCGGCAATGGCCTTAGCTTTGCTGGGGTCAATCTCAATCCCCCGTTTGTTGACTATGAACCCTAAAAGCTTGCCTGAAGAAACTCCGAATACACACTTCTTGGGGTTCATCTTGAGTTGGTGCTCCCGAGACCATTTGAGAACCGCTCGGAGGATCTCTGCATGGCCACTCCTGGTCTTGGATTTGACCAGAATATCATCCACGTATACCTCCATGTGAACGTGCATCATGTTGTGGAAGATGGCCATCATCGCCCTTTGATATGTTGCTCCTGCATTCTTCAGTCCAAAGGGCATGACGACGTAGCAATAAGTTCTCCACTGAGTGGTGAAAGAGGTTTTCTCCTAGTCTTCCTTTGCTAAGCAGATCTAGTTGTACCCCGAGAAGCCATCCATGAAGGACAACATCTCAAAGCCGATGGTATTATCTACCAGGGCGTCTATGTGTGGGAGAGAAAAATCACCCTTTGGGCAAGCACGATTGAGGTCATGAAAATCTATGCAGACTGGGACCCTATCATCTTTCTTCATGACAGGGATGATATTAGCTACCCATTGTAGATACAAGACTACCCGAATGAACCTGGCCTTATGGAGCTTATCAATTTCCTCTTTGACTTTGAGTGCGAGCTTTTGGTGGAGTTGCCTCAATTTCTATTTGACAGCTCGAACGTCGGGCTTTAGAACCAGACGGTGTTCTACCAATGATGGATCTAACCCTGGCATGTTCTCGTAGGACCAAGCGAAAGCATCTGGGAATTATTTAAGAACTGCCATGAGTGAGGCTTCTTCTTCCCTCTCCAAATTGGCACTTATCAATATGATCTTGGGGTTGTCCTCTGTGCCGAGATGAATCTCTTTGGTAGGCTAGTCGACGAATGCACTAGGTTCATCAAATCTCTGAGTTCTGTCAACAAAGGAAGCTATAGGATTGGTGCCATCTCTTGGCTCTCCTTTCTCTTCTTCTTCTTCTTCTTCTAGCACGTAGACTCCCAGGCCATCGTCTGCTGAAGATCCTTCTAGTTCAACTACCCCTAGAGGAATGGGAGCGGATGTGAATTCGTGGACCTGACACAGCTGCGTGCATTTCTCAGCTAGCTGGCTGATATAGCATGTGGGAACTTGTCAGACTCTAGTTTGTTTGGAAAGAAAGGACGATATGTACAAGCCCTGACCTGGGCTGGACTCTACCCTACTATGTACAAAGGGAGCTTGTGGAGAAGAGTTTAAGGTGGAAAGTGTCGGCCCTTGGCCGAGGGATCCAAGTTCCAAGGAGGAGGTTTCTTCAATAGCGAGCTCGCAAGCCCCTGTTTCAGAATTGGCATTTTTTTGGGTGGTCATAGGTGAATGTGCAGACAAGGTTGGTTGACTGTTCCATGACCAGACAGGTGAGGAGTGGAGGAAATGGTGGATGAAACTACAAGGGAATGAAGCAGACAAGGGCCAGCCTATCTAGGGCAAGAAATGTTCCTATCAAAGGGGTATCATCATGAGGTTTGTTGAGATGGAACAAAGAGAGAAGACCAAAATCTTCCTCAAGGGGAGAATTATTGGGAACCTCTTCCTAGGGATCATTGGGATTTTCCCTTGACTCTTGCTGAGTCCCTGGCTGTATCAGACCTTGAACGAAGTGACCAAAAATCAAATGCCCAGCCTGAGTGGTCTTAGCTACTTCCTCGGTAGAGTAGCCTAAGCCTGTGCGACTCTTGGAGACCTTGAGTCTCATCCTGAGAGTGGGACCTTGCTCATGCTGGCCCAAACCTCTACCCATGGTGAAGCCCATCTTGGTCATTATCTCCTATCCTTTACCGAATGGGATATTAATGTGAGTGATTGGCCGGGGAAGAGTAGGAGAGCTAGACAGACATAGGGTGAAAGGGCCTATCGCCCCTGCTATGGAGAGAACTGGCTTCTTGCCCTTTTTGGGGACGGTCATGAAGGGAATCTATTCAGAGGTGATGGCATTGAGAGTTTCCACCAACGGGATACTCTTGATCTTAATCACTTTACCATTGTAGGGAACTTGAAACACTAGTGAGCAGTTGATGGGATTCCCAGGGTTTGTTCAATCCACAGTCACCCTAGGATGGCTTTGTACGCTAGGTCAACATCCAGGGCAAAGAAATTCAAAGACATGACCATAGAACCTAGGCCAAGTTGTAAGGTCACTTTGCCTTTTGCGCACCGTCTTGAGTTGTCATATGTTGAAATGATGGTGTATACTTCTTCTAGATTTTCCTCTTGTAGGCCAATGTTTTGAATAGTTTTCATGGGACACACATTAATCGATGCTCCCATGTAAATCAAGGTGGAGTCAACCTTAACCCCATTGAGGGTGACAGTGAGGCATAACGAGAGTGACTTGCTCTCAGGAGGAGCGAGATCTTTGTCAGAAAAAGAAATGGAGGGACCCTGAGTGAGAGCTAGGATGTCATCAGTCACACCACTGGCCAGGAGATCTTCATTTACTGTGATCTTTTGTAGGAATTGCAACAAATTGGATTGATGGGATGGGGATCTCTTGATGAGCTCTAGAATGGAAATTTTAGCTGGCGTCCTATCCAACTGCTGAAGGATATCATACTCTAGCGGGGGAGCCTGAGAATTTACCCCTTCCTCGGGCTGAGATTGGCTTTGAGATGATGGAATGATGCAATTGCGAAGAGTGACATTGATGGTGGCTTCCTTCGGGACCTCTGGCTCTGGAGGTTTCAGACGGATCAATTGCAGACGAGGGGACTTGAATATGAATGATAGGGAGGCCGATTCCTCAGCAGGAGCATTATGAGCGGGGAGAGAGGCTAGCTTAGGTTGGAGAGGTGTTAACAGGACCAGCGGATGCTCTTCTTCCTTCTGAACATCTTTAGGGATGGCTATCTCTTGATGCGGGGATTGTGGGGGTGTGATCAGGGAGAGAGGACCTTGATGGAATGCTGGTGATTGGGTAGGAGGTGGGATTAACGTCCAGGGTTGAGACTCCTGAGCGAACATGTTGATATCAGCCAATGGCTCTTCAGCCTCTACCTCGAATCGTTCATGCCATCTGGGGAAGCTTTCTATGCCCCACATTTAGGTTCTTTTAAGAACATGTGGCTCTAACCCGATCACGGTGTTCACCCTTTCATGTTGCCTTAAACTTGAGGGGCGCTTGTTTGGTTGGTGAGAAGGCAAAGGATTTTGGACAATGTCCAAATCCCAATTAGGCTTCTTAAGGTTACCAATAGCAAGCTTAACATCGGCCCAATTAATTCAACCCTGGTCATTCATGGCGTACACCCAATCCTGAAATTGGAAGCAATTGTAAATATCGTGTCAGGAGTGTAGTGGTATGGACAGTATTTGGTTGTGTCGGCATTGGGGTGGACCCAATCCTTTTGAGGGGGTAATTGAATGGCCTAAGATGACATGAAGGCGAAGAAGATGTCACCTAAAGTTTTGGGCAACGGAGGATACGAGGCCCGCTTAGGACCGGCGTGATTGTAGCTTTGAGGTGGAGGGACATTGGAATACGGCCTTGAATTTTCCTGACCTTGGTTGGGGCCGACTTGATTGGATTGCGAAGATTGGTAGTTGCTGGGCATAAAAGGCAGGCCAAAGGTATTGACCTGCTCATTCATGGTGACTTCTTCCATGGTGGGGACAGTTGGGGCTTTCTGACCTCCTGTGCGAGTTTCAAAGAAGGGTGGCAGAGTGGAATCCTTCATTTGGGCTTGAACAATGCGAGCTCGATTATACAATTGCGGAAAGGTATGGAGCTCACTAAGCATCAAGATAGCCCTAAGTTGTGGCGTGGCATTATTCACCAGCATGGTGATTGCCTGGGATTCGGGGATAGGGACCTCCATCCTAGAAGCCATGATCCTCCAGCGATTGGCGAATTGGATGAAATTCTCATCAGGATTCATCTTTTCCGTGACCAGGTCAAACAAGGTGGGGGCTATAGTGGACATGTGGCCAAAGTGAGCGAGGAACCGCTTGGAAACTATATCAAAGTTCAAGAGGTCAACGGTCGGCAGAGAGGAGAACCAACATAGGGCCTCACCCTCGAGGGATTTTTGGAATAGAAGGACCAACAACACCTAGTCATATAACCATTGATGGGAGTCCATAAGGAAACCCAAAAGGTGGTGGTGAGGATCGATGGTACCATCATACTTTCAATATTTTGGGGCCTTGAAGCCTGGTGGGAAGTAAGCATTGGGAAGCTTAGAAGAATGTGCCATGGAGTGGGGATGAGTGACCGGCACACTTTCGACAACTATTTGCCGAATGTAGCTTTGAATCACCTGCCTGGAGATTGAATCCATCCCCCTCGGAGGGGTAGTGATGGTTGGTGGGATTGGGGGGGTGAGCAACCCCTTGAGAGGCAACAGGGTAGTTGAAATGAGGTGGGACCTCTCGAATGGGCCTACTAGAGGACCCTTGGAACGGGGTTTGAACCTGAGATGGTGCAAAATGGGAGGATGGTTGGGGAGCGACCGAAACTTTCCCTCAAAAGGCCATAGTGACCATATCCTCGGGTGTGTAGTGATAAGTGTGTATTTTCACATATTTATTTATGTCACACATGTTATCTTTGGAGGTTTAACCTAGAAGGTAGAAACCAGATGCGTCCACTGACGGCTTACACTGTGTATCAAGCAACTCGCGAGTCAGACAAACACAACAAGCGAGTGACGAAAAATATCATCAAGTTCCATGAGCCTGATAGAAGGGTGGTCGACCCGGCCTTGTAGTTAGCGCTCTTCGACTTCTAGCTTCAGTAGCTCCTCTTGGATAGAGCTAGCGTACCCTTTCGCCAATGCAGCTTCGTTGAAGCTCTGTATTTGTAGCTACTTGGCGTGTGCCAAATCCTCTTCAGCTTGGGCCAATTCAGCATGGAGATCAGGTGTCTGCTTCTGCAACAGTGAAATACGATCGGTGGCTCCCTTGGCAATGAACCTCTGTTGGCTAGCGATTTTTGTGGAGACTTGCAGTGCAGTAAGGCCCTCCTTCCGTTGAAGCTTTAGGGTAGTCAGTTGGTCCCTTAGGCCGTGGTCAATGAATTCTCACTGGTTTACATACCGAAGTAGCAAGATTACATGAGGCGTCCATTGTAACAAAGGACAGTCGAAGGCCATGAGGGTACATAACGTAGGCTCTACCAGCCCCCTCAGCTGTGCATAGGATAAGTCTCGACGGGTCGGCACAGCCTACTTCAGCATCTCTAAATTCTGCCACACCACCTCTTCAGAAGATTTCAAGCCAAGCGATGGTGTGTCAGGGAGATGAAACTCTACCCTGCTATCAACCTCAGCCCAGATATCATCAACAGGCTGTGAAGAGGATGAAGGTAATGAATAGGATGGTACCACCAATTCCTTCTCAGGCTGCTCAATAGACTCAGTACTAACTGGGGCAGGAACTTCAACTTTGACCTCTGTTGAAGGAGCAAAGTCTTGAACTTCACGGTCCACATCTTCAGAGGTGAATTCTACATGTTGCTCTGACTGTGTCACCTTTTTCAACTCGGTACCAACTGTGATCACTAGAGCAGTTGACTCGCCGACTGTCTCTCCTTCAAAGTCTCCACCCTTGGAGGTGACTTCATCATGCTGTCCTAGCTGGGCGGCCTGTTCTAGCTCAGTCCGGGCCTCAATTGCCAAGATGGAAGTGTTGACGGTTGTCCCTCTGGGCTCCACACCTATCAACATTTCGGCAAAATCAGCATCCATAAATTCTGACCTGGCTTCCACAGATTGAAGCTGAAGCTGCTCCGCGGAGGGTTGACCGAAGCCCAGCGTTGAAACAGACCCGCTCAGGAACTTTAGAGTGATCGGCCTCAACACAGGAGCCATGCCCATGACAGGGGTAAAAGCCATGGCCTAAAGGGAAAGAAGGTAGCCATGGTGTCCGCTGCTGGTAATGTCAGCCCCACTAAAATCACAGGCTCCTACAAGGGACCAAATATGAAAGAGGTGGGAAAAAAGAAACATATCAGATCTCCTGCTATGAATGGTGATGGACATGAAGAAAGTCATAAACAAAGAAGAATCTCACCTCAACTGGCACAAGGCCCAACTCACTAGTCTCTGGGCGTCCAATACTGACTGTGTTAGGCTTAAAGTGATTCCCCCTTCCTCTATTAGGAGGCTGGGCACACTCAAGGGCCCCAATGTCAGCCGAGGTGGGCTAAATATGGGAAGGTCACTCCCATAAGAGAGAGATGAGGTCCTAGATCCGGACTCTAGCTCTTGCCCTTCTTAGTCACTGGAGGGTTCGTAGTCGACGGGCTCTTCAGAAAGTGGACTCTCGGGCAAATCAGCAGCTGTCACGCCAGGGCCCTCTGGGCACATCAAACCACCCAGGGTTGCCTCCGAAGAAACCTTCTTTGCAACTAAAGTGGCCAAGATGTAGCCGAACCAACAACGACGCATGCCACCGACTCAAGGGGTCAAAGCGTCACCGAATCAGCTCACCTAAGGCCATCACTGATTCACACCGCTCAAATCGTGACACCAGCTCAAGGCAACATGGGCCCTACCTGTCAGAGCCTGATGAACTCAGCACATCCACGGACCCCACTCCGCTCGTCCCTCACTAGCGACGTCCATGGCTGGGGAGCATTTGTTGACATCCAAATATGACTGGGTGATAACTATGTGCCCAAAGGAGTCAATTGAAAGTCAAAGACGGGTCCACTTGGATCGCTGAAGTCCCAGGTCACCTCACAAGAAGTATCGGGGACTCTACATTTCATTATCTCGTGGAAAAATATCTACCACAGCTCACTAAGGCCTTATAATGGTCAGAGCCAATGAACCGACAACAAAGCAATCGTGTCGGATATATCTCCACACCCCATCCAACTAGGACGAGAATGTACCAAGTGATTCCCCACCTAATAAAGAAACACTCCCGAGATGAAGAAATGCCCCTGGTTCCTCAAAATAGGGAGCCGAAGGCTAAATCAGCGAAAAACCCAGATGACCAGATCAGGGCGCCTGGAATGCCGAAGTGGTCCATAAGTGGCCAAAAAGCTGCCTCGTGGGGATGAAAACTTTCACAGTGGTTGCCCACTCAATGAAGACGCTTCATACAAGGGATTGCCATCAAGCGTATCCTTAGATATCTTGCCGGGACTCAAGACTCGGGATTGACTAGACCATGCTAGATGCGTCCGAGGCGAGGAGACGAGCCATGAGTGTGGGCAAGGGAGGTGATGTCCCCATCACCTTCCCTAGGAAAAAACCTGACGACTTTTTGACATCCTCGTCGAGCAGGTGCAAATCTTACCCCGTGATCCACCGGCAGACTACACTCAGTGGGACTTTAATCACCCCCAATATTGTCGCTTTCATGCGCGAATCTGTCACGTGATCGAGTCCTGTGAGGAAGTCCAACACCTCATTGAGGAACAGATCCGGTGGGAGTAGCTCGATGCTGAATGAAATTTCATGGCACTTGTTTGACTGTGACAAGCTCTCGAAGAAACCCAGGCTGTCGCTAAAAATACACCAGAGCGGCCTGATCCTCCCTAAGAAAATGGGCATGGGTTGCCTTACTAGCATACTCCAGAATGGCTCAAATTTTGGACCGACAAACAGGAGGCTCTCGAATGACTGTGGAGACGTAGGGAGAAGGATGCCAGTAGTGAGGCGGGACAGAGTACCTTCTCGGCCAACGTCATCCACTCTCCCGCTCCCCCGGCCTCTCCCGAGGCTCCAACACCATAGGCCGGTCAACCAGCCCCTGCCACTCCAGTGGCACAATGGCTACCCTGGCAGGAGCTAGAGCCTCTACCCTTTTCTAAGGAAGACACTACAAGACTCCTTCGAGTCCTTCTCAGTCGAGAAGATTTCCTGGTAGGCGAGACTAGGATGGACCCTTCCAGCCCTTCTCATCCTCCCCCTATTCCACCTCTATCTTCGACACTCGAGGATAGAAAGGGGAAGCAAAAGTTGAGCGAGACCTCGGCTCGGCCGAACCAGGTTCTCCCTATAGCTTGTAGGTCAGGTCCGCTATCACAAAGGCCATCTGGCGTGCGAGATCAAGATAGCTACCGGGGGCAAAAAGACCCCCAGACATCATCAGGTGTCGTCCAACCCTATTCTTAGCCAGACCATAGGGGTCTGGTTGTGAAGCAAGATGTTGGTCATGCTCCTCAGGCCCCTCCTCAGCAGAAATCCCAGCCACCACAACTAAGGCATCAAACCGCGCGCATGTCTTTGGACACCAGTACACCAACTCAACAGGGGAAGCGGCCCCTGCCACCGCGGCTAAGGCATCAAACCGTGCATACGTCCTCGGACTCCAGTACGAGTCAACTGGTTCTCGATAAACTCCCACACCAACTGCGGCAAAGACAACAAGCCACGTCCACATCTTCGGACGCAAGTCCCAGCATCCCTGCTTACCAGGAACTACCACTCGAAGTCATCGAGCAAGCGATCAACGCTACCTTCCAACTATAATAATCAGAAGGTGCCTGGATTGAGATATAGGCAAAGAGGAGTTGCCGACCTCATCCTACCAGCTCATCGGCTCGACGGTATCCCCGTGTGGATCTGTAAGCTCTGGTTCCAGTGCCTCCTCCTCCTACTCCCTTGGAGACAGCCATCGTCAAGAAACAGGAAAGGAATAGAAGGAAGAATCTCATAAGGTGGCTCAAGAAGCAAGCCGAACAAGTGGCTGCCTTGAAGTCCCCAGCAGAGCTGATGCCTCTCCAGAGGTTACAGCGGCTCATCGACAACTTGGAGGAATACATTACTCTTCGCCCTACCAGGCCCATCCCACTCGATAGCTACATCCCGTGGGAAGACATGTAGAAACGAGCTTGCCTCCGGGATTGGGTCCAAGAAATGATCCAGAAGGTCAAGGAAGTCGAAACTCTCCGCATCCCGGAGGAGCTCACCTTGTTCTATAAGGACAAGGAGATCACCGTGGAATAGCTAGAACAGATGCTTCGTGGCTGCACCTGTAACATGGTGGCCATCCCACCCCCAGATAATATCAACGCCTCCTGGCAAGGCGAGCCGGTAACGTCCAGAACTAGATAAAGGGCTGCGGCTCCACACAGACCACAACCAGCCCCAGAGCACACCGATCGTGGATGTAGCAGAGGCCGCAGAAGAGTCCCTAAGCCATCTCTCTGCACGTCTGCCTTCGATCCAAAATAGGTCATCCTCTTGTGAGGAGAACAACCTACCCCGATCCCACCAGTGGAGATCCGGGGGCAACCTAGCATTTTCGACCATGCTGGCACTGAGGAGATCGTCACCAGCACCCTGATCCCAGCACCAACTCCAGCATGTCCTGTAGAACAAGTAGGGCCATCCAGCAAGGATGAACTAGTCCTCTAGTCTCCTACAGATGAGCCATCGTTGGCTTCTTTCTTCCAAGAGTCTGTGGCTGGCCATAGCTAGCCCGACCCTAGCAACAAAGGCAAGGCAGTGTGCCACCTCGGTGAGGAGCGGCACGGTAGCCCATAGTAGATCCAGCCCGACATACTACCATCACTGGAGGATGCTCGAGCCCGAGCCGACTGGAAGGTCCTTCGCCAGATGAAGCGCTTCCCTGCCAGTATCACAATTTGGGAAGCCATCGCTTGGAGTAAAGATCTGAGAGAAACCCTTATAAAGATACTTCAAGAGCCGGAAGTCTATGAAGCGCAAGCAGCAGAAATAAAATCTGCCACGTATGAAGCTTAACCCACCGACCGGAGCTCTCATCCCCCCCACTCCCCTCTCATTCTTCACTCTCCTTCCCACACTCTTCCCCCACTCTCCCCCCTTCTATGCGTTTTAAGAAGCAGGCTTTAGAGCGCCCAGCACGTCGGATGGTCAGAGAGGACGCGACGGTGCTGCCGCCGGAGACCCCCGTGAAGGAGACGGTGCCGCCATCTACGGCTGAAGTAAGGGCACCACCACCACCAGCGGCCGAGGGAGAGATGGCCATGGTAGCCGCCGGAGTGGCTGAGGAAAGACAAGCGCCACTGGAGGCGGCGGTGCCAGTGGTGGACAAGCCGGCGAAGACCTCCGAGGTAGGTCCCCAAAGCCCTTTCCCTACATTTTAACATGCATGTAACCCTAGGGAGTAGAAGAGGGGTACACCACCCCTGCAAGACCGGTTGGGAGGCCCCCCTTGGGCCATCGCCATCGGTGGGGAGGGGTTGAACGTCACCGAGGAAGACGAGTGAAACACGGTCCCACAGGGACCGCTTAATCTAACTGCACGGTTCACATAGAATCATCTGTGGGTAGAACGGTTCAAGTTTGGCCGTCCAAGGGGATATGAACAGACAGGTTACTGGAGGTTAACATGGTCTGAGGAAGGCCGTGTATAAGATAAATGGTCCATATCAGACCGTTCAGAAGACGAATCATTGAGAACAACACGGTCTCCATCAGACCGTCGACCAAGAAGACGGTCTCAAGCATGTCCGTGTAAACCTAGGTCAATAGGGGGCTCGAGAGAATACCAGACGGTCAGATGGGGACCGTGGGGTGCTGAAACGGTTGGAGGGATGCCAATATTGGGATAGACGCACGAGAAGTACACGGTCCGCACTGGGCCATCCATTCAACAAAATGGTCCATGGATGACCGTGGATCTTTAGCTCAGTGAAGGGGCCCTTTTGGAATGAACACGGCTAGAAACCCACCGTCTAGGCGATGTAAACGGCCCAATGGGGACCGTTATATTGAAAAGGTGTATTTTTTTTCATTTGCATGATTTATTATGAAATGCATGACTAATGTAAATTTGTTTAAATGCATGTAGGGAAAGCGCAGGACCCGGATCTCGTGGCTCCATGTCCGAGTAGTGTATCTTGCACTATCGGACTTCCAGTGTGAAAGACTGGTAGCCATGGGGTTTGGGGAGTTCTTGAGCGTGGAGGTGACGCATCTCGACACAGTGCTCCTCTACGCCCTGCATGACCGTTGGGATCCGGTGAGCTGCACGTTTCTCTTTCCATGGGGCCACATGGTCCCGACGTTAGAGGACGTGACACGCATCACCGGAGTGCTCAGGGCTCCGGTTAGCGGGAGGACCTTCCCCGACTACCGGGAGCTAGCCCAGAGGTTGTTGGGCTTGGAGCTGCTATGACTAGAGTGACAGTCAACTACACTGACGAGGGCGAGGCTACAGGAGAGTCTTGGCCTGAGAGGAGCGGGGATCGCGACAAGGGAGCAGCCGGAGCAACACTTGCAGCGGCTCATGGATCGGGCATGACCGCGGGTGGCAGTCAAGCCGGGACCGGAGGCGGAGGTGGTCCTGAGGAGGTTTCTGATGCTCTTCTTCGGGAGGCTTCTCTTCACTACCCGAGCGGACGTCATTAGCTGTCGGTTCCTTCCACTACTCGAGGACGTCGACCGCGTTGGAGAGTACGCCTAGGGAGCGGCGGTCCTCACCTTCCTCTTTGACACGCTGAGCTCGACTAGCCGATGGATGATGCTCGGCGGGTTCTCTCCTCTACTCCAGGTACGACTCGCTTCTTAAATGATTATGCAATTACTATATGAATTCTATATGTTGACATTTAATGAAATGCAATGCAGGTGTGGGCCTATGTGCACCTCCCCTGGCTGGGGAGAGGAGAGTAGACCTATCCGGATCGGCTGCCCATCGTGCGACGGTGGACAACACCACGAGAGGTCGGATCCCTGCGACGCCAGGTCTGGGCTATCCAGGACGACCTAGACACACTACCTTACGCCTCGGTAAGATCTGAAAACTCAAACTCTATATAAAGATGTAACTATATGCTTATGCTGATGCACTTTGCCTATCTGACAGGTCCGGTGGACGCCCTACCAGAGTGAGGGGCACAAGGGCCAGCCATGGGTGGTGGCAGCCCTAGCCTACATCGGACGTGACATCTGGCTCCACTGCATGAACGTAGTGGAGCCCCTCTACCACCGGCTCATGATGAGGACGATCGGCGTCCATCAGGCAGCGGTGGAGTTCTCGGCGCCTCAGAAGCCGGAGGAGTGGGTCGGTCAGTACGCCCGAGGCCTGGCGATGGAGATGGACTGGACTACTCGAGCGACCGAGCAGATCTAGGATTGGATGTCACTCGGGCAAGTGGTAGCTGCCCGAGCGGAGAGCGAGGAGGCCTATCTGACGGCCTACGCCAGACGCTACGGGGACCAGGTCTTCCGTGGCCCTCGGCGACCAGTATGACTCTAAACTCTATGCTTTCTATTATGCTTTTATGGTTATGATGCACTGACATTTGACTTCCTATATGCAGCCATGTTGTGAAAAATGCAAAGTCAACAATTGCTGCTTCGAAGGGTTTGATCGATGAAAACTTTTGGTCGGTCGACCAAACTCTGAGAACTCCTGAAACTTTTAGCACTGGGAAAATTGGTAGACCGAACTTCCCCCATTGATCGACCTAACTCTATAACTTTACAGAGTTCACACCCTAAAAAAATTGGTCGATCGAACCAACTAAGTTGGTCAATCGAACTCTGAAATTCCTGCAAAATAGAGTTATTAGCCCAATAAAACATAGCCATATGATAGAGGCATTGTATGCCCATCTTGGTGCATTCATTTGAGTTCATTGGACTTCTTAAGAGTATTTTTGAAGCCTAATCTCTTGATCATTGGTTAATGATGCAAATTGGCCTCAAATACATTCTTGTGTTCGCTCTTGAGTAAATATGCACGGCATGAGACGGAAAACATGTCTGGGATTTTGTTATCATCAAAATCACTTGGAGAGACTCAACATTGGGACTGAGGAAGCTTGGCGTCGTGAGACCCTGGCGGTCGGGCATTGTTGAGACTAGAAGTCGGGTGCCCTCAGGATTAGGCAGTCAGGTGCTGTGGGCACCGTTACGATGTGAGCTAAGTTGACGATTTTGAACACGGTCGTTGTGGTGGCTACGTTTTGCACTGAATGCGGTCACCTAGGTAGCCACATTCAGATTGGCTAGTTGGCCCGCGTAAAGGGGGTTTACATGGGCTAGGGCTGGAGAGCTTGGTCGTGGTCATCGTTGTGGCCATGTGCAGGTTGGCTAGTTGGCCAATGTAAATGGGGCGTATGTAGGCTGAGGCTGGAGAGCTTGGTCGCGGTCATCGTGGTGGCCTTGTTCACTTGAATGTGGTCTCTACCATGGCCTCATTCTGGTCATGATTTTTTGGGCAGGGCACATTCGTCCCGATAGTGTCTGGGCAGAGTGCTTTCACCTAAACGAAGTCCGGGAAGGTGCTTTCACTGAGGTAGGCACTTGCCACTTCATCTTGCATCAAGACTTGTGAAGTGAGCCCATCGTCTAGGTAGCCATATCCTAGTTACAATGTCTGAGCATGGCACGTTCATCGAGATAGGGGATTGACGCTTTACCTTGCATCAAAACTCGTGAAACATGCCCTTAACGTACCACCTGGCGTGACGTCTGTCGAAGAGTCCGAGAGGGAGGCTTGTGTCTTGGCTAAAACATCGTATGAGGGATGGTCATGTGACATGCCCTCGGCGTGTATTTAGGCGAACAACAAACCAACAAGCCAAGCCTTCGGTGAGTTGCTCACGAGCTCGAACTACGGCAACGTGTGCGTCTGGGGAGTGTTGGTTAGTATGCATATCATCTGGTCAGTTGGTAGGACAATCGATCATCTGATGGGGACATCACCAGTTGTTCCAGCTCCCACAACCTGCCACCTCGCCCTGAAAGTGCTCAGCTTGTTCTAGCAGTCTATTTTTGAGTCATATGATGTATTTTCACTTTATTTGAGTCCTATCTATGTAATCTTCCTTTATTTGAGTCAGTTGAGTAGGCTAATGGGTCAATTAGATAGCATATTAGGCTTATTGGGCTCATTTGTATGGGCTAGCCCAGGGGCACCCCTCCCTTGGACATGCTTGATCTTTGTTTAAGTTGTCAGGGGCAGTTTAGTCATGTAAAATATTGGGCTCCGATAAATAGGACCCCACTCCCCCCATGGGAGAGCTAATGAACAATTGATGTAATTTCAGAAGTCCACTATTGAGTGATTCCCCCTTGGAGTGAGAAGCTCCCTTACCCCTTTCTCTCTCTCTCTCTCTCTCTCAAGGGGGCACAACCCTCTCTCTCCTCTCACCTCCCCCTCCCTAGTTCACTCCCCTCTCTCTCCTCCCTCCCCTCCACATCAGCTGCCACATCACCCCTCTCTCCTCCACTTAAGCAAGTGCCTCTTCACTTCCCCATAGCCACTTTACTTCCCTCATTAACAACACAGCCCCCTAGACACCCTTTCACTCTCCCAAGCAGACCTCCCCTCTCCCAAGAGATAATCCCACCACCCAAAGCACCCCTTCACTCCCCAACACACCCATTCATCTCCCCAAGACCACCATTGATGATCCCCAATGAAGAGAAAATTCAAAGAAGCCATCTCCTCTAACCAACTTGCACCCTCTCTCTCTCCCCCTCACCCCCCACCACCCAGTTCGCAGGTCTCTCCCACCCCCTGCTAGATCTACCCCCAGCACCAAATTTTTGCCCTTCCCCTAGCATAGTTCACCCCCTCCCTGACCCCCTCACACCCAGGGTTCGTCCCAGCCCCTTCCCACTCCATTTTCCACCTCTCATCTCCCCATTTTCCACCCCATTTCCCCACTGCCACCTAGGTAGTTGCAGAAGCAGACGAACCCAACTATTGCAGCATCACCCCCGCTATAACGTCCTGGATTCTTGGCGGATCTATATTAGGTCCTGCCGAATCTTTATTAGTTTTTAGAAGAGTTTCGGACTACTTTTATAGCCCTTGAGTTGAGTACACTTCGCCCTGGTTATCTTTCAGTTTCTCGACTAAAGAAGGTGAAAAGAACGATAGGAACGCACAGGCAAGAATGGCATATGACTAATTATTTTCGAAAATGAGGACATGGAAGGCTGGATGGAATGCAGGCGTGCCAGTCGATTTCTCGACGATCACTTGTAGAACCAAGTGCTTGACTGGGGATATGCCACCAGGGCAGGGCACATGGTCACGAAATGTCATGCGCCATGTGGAGAGAGGCATGTTTCGTTGGTACGAGTGTAGGCGATTTTGGGGGCTCATGTACTGGACGTCTTCTCGATCAATCTTAAGTAATTAGTGTTTATTTTACATCGGGTGCAACTCAAACACCTTTGTTTCTACTGTCGAGAGGAGAGCCAGGGACCCTAGGAGCCGCGACATCAGGAGGGCTTAGTCCATGCAACAATGATAGTGCAACAACAACACAGTAGGGATAATTGGGGGCAGAGAGATTGGTTCCAGTGTGGACACTAGAGAGGGTATGCACTCTGGGTTGATGAGAATGAGGTATTGACTGCGACATAGGGGTAGCAGACACTAGCTTGGTAGGGAGTAGGCATGTTTTGGCTCGGGCGTGGAGCGGCTGACACTGGCTCGGCAAGGAGTAGGTAGGTCCTGGCTCAGGTATAGGGTCTATTCGGCTAGAGGTGTTGCATTGGGAGATAGATGGCAGTTTGTTGGATAGCATTGAGACTAGTAGCTAGCGAGGGTGGGGATAAACTCCCTGGCTAGATTACATAACTATATGCCATGAAAGGTAATTATATGGGGGCATGAAAGCCCGATTACAGATATGTGCAAGCCACACGACAATTTCATCAGATGGGTCGATCCCTGGGTCATTACATTATTGTGCGGGTATTTCTGCATTTGTACATAGTGTCCATCAAAGGACTTGTGACTCGGCAAGATGCCACTCGAAGGGTGTCACGATATATCCTCGATACAGAGCATAGTTGAGATCGGAGAAGTTGGGGTGCCATGGGCACCACTGTGCTGGAACGGCTTGGTGCCGTTAAGATAGGGGTGGCAGAATGGCGCGAGCACCACTGTGACTGGAGCGGCCAGGCACTGTTGAGGCAGGGGCGGCCGAGCGCTGTTGAGACTGGAGTGATTGAATAGTGTGAGTACCACCATGACTGGGGCAACCAGGTGCCGTTGGGCTTGGAACAGTCGGGTGGCATAGGCACTGTTGTGACTGGGGCAGTGCAGGCTGGGGACGTCATTGTGACTGAAGTAGCTAAGTGCCGTTGGTATGGTGGTGACTGGAGCAGTCGGGTGCCCTAAGCACCATTGTAATTGGGGTGATCCGGCGCCGTTGAAACTGGGAGAGTTGGGTACCCTAGACATCGTCGCTAGAAAGATCAGGCGCCATGAACACTGTTGAGACTGGAGTGGTTGAGCACCATTGGGGGGGAGTACCCTGACGCTATCTGGACTTGACAGTTGGGTGCCGAAGGCACCATTGTGACTGGAGTAGCTGGGTAGTTGGGTGTCGTTGGCACTGATAAGACAGGAGTTGTTGAGCATCATTGGGGCTAAAGCAGCCCGGTGTGGTCTGGACTCGGCAGTCTGGTGCCGGGGACACCGTTGTGACTAGAGTAGTTGAGCGGTATGGTGCCGCGGGCCCTGACATGACTGGAGTAGCTGGACAGTCGGGTGTCGTAGGCACTGATGTGACTGAAAGGGCTGCGCGGTCGGGTGCCGTGAGACCCTGGTGGTTAGGTGCGTCAGAATGACAGTCGGGTGCTGGGGGCACCATTGCGATTGAAAGAGCTGGATGCCATGAGACCCTGAGGGTCAGGCACATCTGAGACTGACAGTTGGGTGCCGAGGCACCGTTGCGACTGGAAGAGCTAGGCACCGTGAGACCCTGGTGGTCGGGCATAGCTGAGAATAGCAATAGGGTGTCGGGGCACCGTTGTGGCTAAAAAAGTTGGGCACCATGAGACGCTGGTGGTCGGGCTCATCTAGACTAAACGGCAATTCCTTCCATACAGTGCCTCGAATGGTGCCATTTGAATGTTGACTTGGTAGCTATTATTGTAGGTGAACTCAACTAGAGGTAAATGGTCGTGCCAACTTCCACCAAAATCTATAGCACAAGTCCTGAGCATATCTTTCACCACTTGGTTTGTTCTTTCTGTCTTCCACCAAAATCTATAGCACAAGCCCTGAGAATATCTTTCACCACTTGGTTTGTTCTTTCTGTCTGACCATCCGTCTAGGGATGAAATACTATGCTGAAATTTAGCCTTATCCCTAAAGAATGTGGTAGACCTTTCCAGAAATGTGAGGTGAAGCGCGGGTCTCAGTCAGATACTATCGTGACAGGGACTCTGTGTAGTCAAACAATCTCCTTGATGTATAATACTGTAAATACATCCACTATCCATCGACTTTTAATGGGTAGAAAATGTGCAGACTTTGTCAATAGATCAATTATCACCCATATTCCATCATGTCCACCTCTTGTTTCTGGCAAACACATGATGAAATCTATCCCTATGCTTTCCCACTTCCACTCGAAAATTTTCAAGGGATGTAGTTTTCTTGTGGTTAAATTTTGACAGAGCTATCTACAGCACCTAGAGACGGGCTCATACTATTGGCTAGGGGTTGTCGTCCCTCCCCCTCTCATTAAGGACTTCCCTCGAGCAGGCATGCATGTGAGGGTGGCTTGTCATAACCAACCGCCTCTAAAGAACGGTGCCCCTACTAAGGCCATACCTGGGATTTAACCCAGCCTAAGAGGGAAACAATGGAAGAAAATTGGGAGATAAGCTTTGTGCAAGGTGAGAGATATTAGGACTTGAATTCCTTCCTGGGCGCTACCCCTCAAAGAGTAGGTCTGTTACGCCAGGACATTGTGTCTTTGATTTTTAGGACCCTTAGGCACGCATACGACCGGGCTTATGACGTCCCGCGGGGCTTCGCCACTCTTGCCTTGTTGTTAATTCATAATATTTCTTTCGATTTTCATATTGACTTTCACTTGACAACCCTTATTGGCTAGATATTACAATAAAGCTCATTTTTTGAGGGTCAAGACTGTCCCTATTTGAGACCTCTCCCGTATTGGGGAGCACCTAGATTGGTCATCTTATCCATCAATCTCTTACCCTTGCACTCGGTCGCGTAGAGAAGAGAAAAGGCCTTTGTGCATACCCATGGTATGGCCAAAGTAGCAACGGTGTTACTCTAGAGGAGATCGGCTATGGCTCGCCGTGTAGTGTGTGAAAAACCCATGCTAAAAGGTCATCCTCAATGATTGAGAAAAGAACTAGACTCCCAACACGGAGCTATCACCAGCCTAAGGTACTGCAGAAGCCAACTCATTTGACTAAGCAAACTAACTATGGCCTAAAGTAACTCAGCCATGTTTTAAGGAACCAACATTATAAGCATGTGCTGGAAAAATAGACCTTTGCAAATCCATGACGTTAAAAGTAACATCCTGAAGTGAGAGCTTGATCATCAAGCTTTGAGGAGCACGAATAGCTTTGTATTCCTTGCTTAACAGGAAAAAAAAGGAAAGGATAGCAAAGGGTTAAACATTCCTTGACACAGAGGAGCGATAGACATCACACTGGATGAAGAAAGGATAAAAAGGAAGAGAGAGGAGGGCTAGAACTCCCTCGTTAAGGCATCGAGGCCCTGATAACAAGGAACCAAGTACAGAATAAACATGGTCAACTAAGATCAAGACAGGCTAAAGCCTCGAAAGTAGTAAGAAAAAGGGTGAGAACCCCGAAAGGATAAGGAGGAGTAAGTAGAATGATGAGAAGGAGATTCATCCAAAGTGGTCAGAGAAGGCGAGTAGCGATCACCCGCCAGAGGCGGGGAAGAAGTAACATGATCACCCGACAAAGTTGGGGAAGGGGAATGAAAACCACCCGACAGGGTCGGGGAAGGATCAGAAAAATCACCCAACGAGGTCGGGGAATAAGAATGAGAGACACCCGACAGGTTCAGGGAAGCAGAATGAGAAGTAGAATCCAGACATACCTTGGGTGGAGCATTGGAGGAAGTCCCTAGATCAGGGGAAGAGGAGGACGTAAGCCGGGACCTAGAATGGCGAGGATAGGAGAAGAGGATAAAAATATGATTAAGTGATAGAAGATACACCACCCAAGGGTAGGAACTGAGCAAGAGAAATGATGAATGAAAGGAAGATGAAGAAGGTGGAGTGGGCCCCCGAGGAAACAACTGACGGCCCTTGAACTTGTGCCGTCGCCTCTTCTTAGCAGAAATCTCCTTGAAATGAACCTGCCTGGCATGGACCCAGGCCTTCGAGCTTCTTGATCTGTCGTGTCTTCTCAGATAATGGGCCCACCTGGCAGATGGCCGGACCCGATTATGAATATGTAGCTTTATCGGGATAGTTGCCCCTAGACATGCAGTTCTAACCATCGGTGGACATTCCTGGACAACTAACTCCATGAGATGATCATCAGAAAACCATGGAGATTTGTCACTTGGCACTCGAAGCATGAGATTCGGCATCTCCACTTGGCAATTGGGCATGAAGCATAACTCCCTTACCAAAGGTGCAATACGAAACTGAGGGAGCGTAATGCGCGACATTGACGTGGCTGGTATACTAATAAACCAAGGGAGATTACATAACGAGTCTAGAATGTCCTTAGAAACTCTTGAAAATATCGTCGATTGCACCTTGAACATGGAATCTAGCAGACCCTTGCCGACCGTATGGGTTAGCACAATCTGAGTAGAGAATCCTACTTGGCCAGTGAACTGAATAGCAACCGGGTGAGAGGTAATAACCGCATCAATAGTCGAACCTCCGGCAAGCAGTGAGATTGCCACCGGCCTTACTTGAGAAGAAACGGACACTAGTGCAAGGGAACTCTTCTGGACAACCGTCTTCATAAGCAGTGCAGGCTCATCAGTCCCAAAGTAGCTCGAGACTAGGACACGGATCGGCATACGGTAGATGAAATCTTAAACCTTGAATGGAACAACCAGCACCGAACCGTCCTGACTCGGCTCATTGTCTCCCTGGGGACTGGACCCGAGGGGCACCAACGGCAATGCACACCCGCTCTGTGGGGTGGAGGTGGATGGAGGAGAAGTGAAGGGAATAGAATCAAAGATTTTTCCTCCTAGTGGGGGATGTAATTAGCGCCATAGCCTTTGTGATATGGCAGACCGTTGGTCCCGACCAAACCGCACTCTCGCCCGACATTGGTCAGATTGAGCACATGATAAACTTGTCACTTACGTGACTGGCACGCCCACGTAGTCAATCAATTAGTTAACTACTAGTTGGTTAATTCGTTAATCAACGCGTGAATAAGCCAAATAAATGAAAATAAGAAATAATAATAATAATGATGATTTTAATTCAATTAAAATCAATCAACCGGAATCTTTTAACAAGGGAAAATTCCCATCGGAAATAGCCTGGCATGCCTGGTGGGACCAGTGTCACCTTTCATCTCTTTGCCAGGATATCTGGGCTGCCAAGGCCCTCCCAAAGGTTACTAATCGTGGTATTGTTTATCTTCGTGGGCAAGTGATGACAACCATGACTGGACTAATCGGCGTCGACTTCGGGCCATCGATTATTGCTGCTCACGCGCAGGGGTACCTGGCGGTGCCCACGGTGTTCGGCACCTTCCCTGCTGCTGTCAGCTTCCCCAACTTCTTGGGTTGGCCTTCGTTGATATGCTGGAGGTAGAGACCTCGGAGCCTACCAAGGAAGCTGTGAAGAAGATCGGGTCCTCGGAGGCTTGGTGCTGTCGGGATTCACCCAAGAATCCAACCCTAGTCGCCTGTTGCTCGGTACACCATGCTATCCCTGGGGCCCGCCCTGCTCTCATCAACAAGAATTCCGGAGGACGCCAAGGCAAGGGCCTCCGAAAGAGCACTACTGTAGTTACTAGAACCCTCTCCTAGTCTGGTAAATCTATGATGATCGATGGCGTGCGCATCTTCCTCGACGGGCGCGACGCATGAATAGCCCCTGATCGGGTCATCCCCACCATCCCTACCCGCAATTACTATCAAGCCCTTGCCGGAAGAAGGGCGGAAAGAGAAGAAGTCGGCCGCTATGGCCAGGAGAAGTTGGCCCCCAGGCCGAAGAAATTTAAGCAGGTTTGGGTCCCTAAGAGAGTCCAGCCTAGCCACCCAGCTGCTACACATGTCTATCGCCGTCCGGATCGTGACGGGGTGGTAGTGAGGAAGGAAAGGGGCCTCCCCCTAAAAGAAGAACAAGTGGTTGCGGACCCTCCGCACCACGCAGGTTTCCGGGCTAGCGCCCGCCAAGCCAATGTCCCTACTGTGGGATGAAGATTTCAGCAGCCCGCCAATCGGGTTCGGTTTGCTTACATCCCTCTTGCGGGAGGTCGACAACTATCCCCCGTGCTACATCAAGAACGGGGTTAAGAGGAAATGACCGTCTTGGTCAGAAATTATTTTCAAGGGCTAGGTAACCCCTCATTGGGACAACAACGGGTGATGCAAGCGGCCACAGTCAGAGAAGACTACTGCCCACCAATGGCAGTGGAAGAAGAAGAAGAAAGAAAGATGACGTCGTCAGTTGACGACAATGGTTATGAAGACAGCTTCCATATTGGAGCTGATGACACCGCCCCTCGGCGGGAAGAAAAGGAAAGAATTCCCATCTTTGAAAGACTGACCTTTCCAGATCAAGCTAAGAGGAGGGTCCACTAGCGAAAAAGAAGAATGCAGGTCTTCACCTGCAATATGGCCGACATATTCGGCCAGTACGGGGGGCTCCCCGAAGACCCTCATGAGTTAGCTCAGTTTGCCGCGAGGCCAGGGCCAAGTACTCGGAGGACCAAGGCCGCAAAAGAACTGCTAGCTGCAGCTAAGGGAAGACACCCCTGGTTTGCCATTGGCCCGATGATGGATCAGCTATTTTTACCGCCAATGTGGTGATGGTGGAAGATGAAGATGAAGATGAAGCTCTGTTTGATGTTCTGCCAGAGAATATACCCAGGGACGCGTCGGAGGCCATCCCCAGCAATGCAGCCATGGACTCGGCGGTCCTAATGCTACTTCAAAAATACCGACCGGAGATAGACCTGCTGAAGAAGCAATTAATGGAGAAGACAGAACAATCCTCAGCCTCTAAACCACCCGAAGTCCAGGGCGAATCGTCGGGGGGAGTAGTTCATCAAGTTGACCCTCCGCTGCTTTACACCGCTCCTCCACCATCAGAGCCAAGCCTAGTGACAACACAATAATGGCCGCCACAGTCGCTGATGCCACCGGTGCTCCCTCAAGTGCACCAGACCCCTCCATTGCTGCGGCCTCCGCAGGTGACCACCCTGGTCACCCTGTACCTACAGTCGGCGCATTTCTATCCGGAGCCTGTTGACCCCACGGTCATGAACCGGACTGTAATGCCCCTGATTTTCTTTCGAATATTTATTGGGTATTTATGTTTATTTTTCTCTAATGAGCCTTCGGAATGCTGTGCAGGGTGAACCAGTGCGTTCTCTGACTCTGGGATAGTACCACTGCGTTATGCGTCTTCCGAGAATCACAGAGGTAATTTTTCATATTTTTTAAATTTTTTAAATTTTTAAATTTTCCTATATATAACCCCTAACCCTTTTCTCTCTCCCCATTCTCTCTTTCTCACTCTCTCACCTCTCTTTCTCCCCGATGGATCCGAGCAGGGTGGGTCCTCAGGTACCCATCGTCCAGCACAATCGGAGACAGGCCCTCCCTCAGTAAGCGACTCTCCTCTGCTTTCCAGATTGCAAAAGCCTTCTGACAGTACAGATGGCTGTGCTCGAACCACCACCTGGCATAATGAACGTCGAACCTCCCTCGACATCCCTGTCCCGGCATTGAGAGCTACTCTGGCTCTCGGTGACTGTAGAAGTCCCACCATGCCACCGCAAGTAGGTGGGCATCCCTGCCCCGGTACTGCCTGCCAGCCAAAGGGAACTCCCGGTTCAGCGGGATCCCCTGGTCGTACCCGAAGTTCCTTGCAAATCGGTGTGGATAGTATGGCTCCAAGGAACTCGTTGCTGACCTGTGTAATGTCAGCACCGCTGACCGGGTAGTCTGTATCCACTTCGTCAGTAGCCCGGCGTCTGCCACCTCCTAAACAGGGTGCGCGCTAGTCGCCCTCCACCTGAAGGCCCCAGAAAAAGGCTGGAGTCCCATGTGGCACTGTCAAAAGGTAGCCCCTCCTCGCCCCTGGCAGGCAGGTAACAAAGGGCTCTCCTAGCCCCCTCCAGCTACGTCTCTGTATCCCCATCAGGCTGTCCGGGGAGGCTGAACAAAAGTGGTACCGCCGGGTTCGTCACTGTCCCTCACATCACCAGCCCCAAAAACAACAGTCCAGCCCACATGCTGAGGTAGTGGGTCGGCAGGAGTATGCTCCTCTCTCTCAACGTCGGGTGCACTGCCAGAACTCCCTGTCCTTGGTAGATGTTGGCCAGTGCAATAGGAGCCAAGGCCAATTCTCTCCCCTCAGCTAACAGATAGGCCGACCACAGTAGCTCAGCCCTCAACAAACCATCCTCCCCATGTGGAACCACGAACGTCGCTAACTAGTATGCCAAGTAGGCGGCAAGGTGTGTCACGTCCGGCAAGTCGTGGGGGTTCCACCCTTCTTGTGGAGCATAGACGTACCGACTGTAGGTCCTGAAGCATAGCTCCACCTCTGTATACTCCTCCCAGGGAGTCTGGTCCCTGGTGAACTCCTGATAAAAGCAAAACAACCCATTGTAGAAATGACGAACCCATACATTCAGTGGCACTCTCGAAGTCTGCGCCGCCCTCTCTCTCCCTGCCAGGGCCAAGACCCTCCAGGTCTTCATCAGATACCGATAGCTGAATGGCACTCGGTACCTCCCTTGTCCATCACTGTGGCTGCGATGAAGGTCATCAAGCACTATCTCCTCGTATCCCTCGCCGTTGACCGGCAACCTAGAGATCTTGAACAAAGACCACAAGTCCAGCGAAGTCTCTCCCTTTACTGTGGCCACCGTGCTCCAACGGTGGTTGAAGTGCTCTAGCAGCCCCTGTAGCAGCCCAGTGTAGCAAGGGTACACGTACAAGGCGACAGTCACTACGTACCTGATCCCGTCTCGGTCTAACAGCACCCGGTAGTGATGGATGACCCCTATCAGCCACTCAGTGGCACCCTGGCGGTAATAGTGTGATAGAATCATGGCCCAGCGACCATACCAGCTCGTGACAGTCTGCCTCATAAACCCGTCTAGCATGCTGTGGTCATCATATCCCTCTCCAGCATACTGCAAGCCTACGGGCTCCAGTAACAATCCGGCGGTTCCCTCTGTCTCGGCGTGATGGTGATCGTGCAAGTCCCAGGAAGTGAGGGCCAGTGGTCTGACTCTGACCCTAGATCTCTCCGCTCCACCAAAGAACTCCAAACACTCAGCACTGGAAAACTATCGCTGCCTCTAGTAGTCCTCTGAGAAGCTAGGGTAGCTGTAGAAGGCTACGCCCTGCAGGCTGTCCCTGCCGATCAAGATGGCCCGCTCAAGTCGACGGTGGGCTCCCGGAATCCGTGAGTCATCCTCCTCCATGCCAAGCGGAACGTAGCGCCGAAGAAACTCAAACAGGTGCCGATCCAGGGGGAACTCCAACGGATACCCTCCGCTCTTGTCATAGGTGTACATGCCACCGGCCTCTTGAATCCTAGCCACCTCCACGGTCCTGACGCCAGCGGCTCTCTCGCCAAGGGGACCCTGAGCCATCACTGTGTGCCCACTGTCCAGTTGCTCTATGCTAGCCACTATAACCACTGGCGGGCCCAGAGGAGGTAGCTGTTGATCAATCCTCCACACCCAGTGATCCTCCCCTCGGGCCATCCAGCTCGGGACCCATCCATCTCTGCCAAGACGCGCCATAGTTGCAAGATAAAGCATGGAAAATTGGTCAGAATACCAGCAAAATCAACACATGCAACACAGCAAAAATAAAGGCACTTGAAGTGCCAAAATAAAACTACAATAGCCCAGGACAGGAGTCTCAGGGGTCGTACGCCCTCGTCGCCACCTCCGACACACGACCCGTGGGGGGCATTTGTTGTACCCGGACTATTTCCTGGTAAAATCACAAGAAATAAGGGTTCAGGCATTTCATCGAACACCCTCTAGGCACGAGCTAGCCAGCCCTTTATACAATCCCATGGGTCCCTACACGGGCACTAACTAGCTTGTCGTGATGCACAAAGCATCACGTATGTCAGTCATATGAGAGTGGAAAACAACAATGACTTATAGTGTTAGCCAGTATCAAAATCATGAGATACAAATGACCAATGACCACAGGGGCACAACAGGGCGGGGTGTCAGAGGTCGACACAGTTTCTTTGCCTCTTCGTACGCTCGTTGACACGGGGTTAATGCCAACACAAGGAAAGGGCTTATTCTCTATTCCTGGCTCCGGACAGAAGGTCCGAGTCAGGTGTGTATTTGTTAGAGCCGACGAAGTGTCAGAAACCAACACCATTTCTTTGTCTCTTTGTGGATTCGTCGACAAGGGGTTAGTGTCAATGCAAGGAAAGGGTTTATTCTTTATTCCTGGCTCCGGACAGAAGGGCCGAGTCAGGTGTATGTTTGTCGAAACTGATGAAGTGTCGAAAACCAACACGATTTCTTTGTCTCTTTGTGGATTCGTCGACACGGGGTTAGTGCCAACGCAAGGAAAGAGTTTATTCTCTATTCCTAGCTCCGGACAGAAGGTCCGAGTTAGGTGTGTATTTGTCGGAACTGACGAAGTGTCAGAAATCAACACGGTTTCTTTGTCTCTTTGCGGATTCATCGACACAGGGTTAGTGCCAATGCAAGGAAAGGGTTTATTCTCTATTCCTAGCTCTGGGCAGAAGGTCCGAGTCAAGTGTGTGTTTGTCGGAGCTGACGAAGTGTCAAAAACCAACACAGTTTCTTTGTCTCTTTGTGGATTCATCGACACAGGGTTAGTACCAATGCAAGGAAAGGGTTTATTCTCTATTCCTGGCTCCAGATAGAAGGTCCGAGTTAGGTGTGTATTTGTTAGAACCGATGAAGTGTCAGAAATCAACACGGTTTCTTTGTCTCTTTGTAGATTCGTCAACACGGGGTTAGTGCCAATGCAAGGAAAGGGTTTATTCTCTATTCTTGACTCCGGACAGAGGGTCCGAGTCAGGTGTGTATTTGTAGGAACCGACGAAGTGTCAGAAACCAACATGGCTTCTTTGTCTCTTTGTGGATTCATCGACATGTGGTTAGTGCCAACGCAAGGAAAGGATTTATTCTCTATTCCTGGCTCCGGACAGAAGGTCCGAGTCAGGTGTGTAGTTGTCAGAACTGATGAAGTGTCAGAAACCAACACAGTTTCTTTGTCTCTTTGTGGATTTGTCGACACGGGGTTAGTGCCAATGCAAGGAAAGGATTTATTCTTTATTCTTAGCTCTGGACAGAATGTCCGAGTCAGGTGTCTGTTTGTCGGAATCGATGAAGTGTCGAAAACCAACACGATTTCTTTGTATCTTTGTGGATTCGCCAACACGGGGTTAGTGCCATCGCAAGGAAAGGGTTTATTCTCTATTCTTGGCTCTGGTCTTGCCGTCCGAGTCAGATGTGTGTTTGTCGGAACTAACGAAGTGTCGAAAACCAACATGGTTTCTTTGTCTCTTTGTGGATTCATCGACACGGGGTTAGTGCCAACGCAAGGAAAGGGTTTATTCTTTATTCCTGGCTCTGGACAGAAGGTCCGAGTCAGGTGTGTGTTTGTCGGAACCGACGAAGTGTCAGAAACCAACATGGTTTCTTTGTATCTTTGAGGATTCATCGACACGGGGTTAGTGCCAATGCAAGGAAAGGGTTTATTCTCTATTCCTGGCTCCGGACGGCAGGTCTGAGTCAGGTGTGTACTCATCGGGATCGACAAAGTGTCAAAGACCAACACAGTTTATTTGTCTCTTTGTATAATTTCACTGCCACAGGGGGGGGCACTACAGTCGGTCATAGTATTGATCCCCTTTAGCCCTGAATAGGCTTCCGGGCTTGGACATCCTTCAAATCTTAGTCAGCCTGGAATGCCGATGGCGAGGAATTTTTGACTCATACGCCGACAGTTAGGAGTTGTCAGATTGAATGCAGATGCTAAGGAGACTGTTGGCTCGAAGGCTACTATCCAAATAACTTCAAGGTTGTCGAGCACCCTGGTGTTCTCTCCCACATATAAAAAGAATGCAATCTCACCCTTAGAAGGGTGGAGAACTTGGCCATTCATTGAATGGTGGAATTGGAGCGTAGTATAGCCTTAGGTGTCTACCATTAAGGGGTGAGAACTGAACTTCCCCTCGGTGGTTGACAATCACATAGGCTCCTCCTTCATATACTTTCTGGACCTCGTAGGGTCCTAGTCAGTTCTCATTTAGCTTGCCTTTAGGGTTGGCAGCCATAACCTCTCTTCTCTTGACCATAACAAGATCACATTTCTTGAATTCACACTCCTTGACGAGCTTGTCGAAGGCGCGCGCTATCTGGGCCTGGTAAACCTGGATATTTTGTTGGGCTTGAAGTCGCTTCCCCTCTAGATCAGAGAGTTCTTTGAGCCTTCGCTCAACATTTGTCTATTCTTCCCCGACCAGGCCTTGTTGGATCGCGACCCTTAAAGAGGGTATCTCTAGTTCTATGGGAACAATTGCTTCCGAGCCGTACACTAGGGAGAAAGACGAGCAACCCGTTGGGGTCTTGTACACGGTATGACACGCCCAAAGTGCCTCGTACATCGGAAGCATGACGCTACTCATAGAGTCCCAATGAGTAATGGGGGAGGAACATATTAAGAAAGCAGACTCCAACCTTTATTGATAATAGGCCTTTAGGTTTATAGAGTTCCAAGTGCAAGGGACTTCTCGTCCATTAACAAAGGAGAGTCGATAAACCCCTTTCCAGAACACTTCTATAATCTTATATGGGTCTTCCCAGTTAGGAGACAGTTTCCCCACGATTACCCATGGGTCGGCGACGCTGACATGGTGTAGCACTAGATCACCAAGGAGGAAGAGATGTTCCTTCACCCGAGCATTGTAGTATTGAGTCAGTTGATGCTGGTAAGTGACTAATCATGCTTGGGCTCATGCTCTATCCCCAGACAGTAAGTCCAGGTTCTCTCCCAGTGCCTAGTTGTTGCGCGCTTTGTCGAATTGGCTGACACGGAGTGTGGGGTTGGAGATTTCCATTGGGATCACTACCTCAGCTCTGTACACCAGATGGAAGGAAGTTTCTTTGGTAGCTGCTCGAGCAATGGTGCGGTGTGCCCATAAGAAGCTCGGCACCGCACTCGCCTACAACTCACTAGTTTGCTACAAGCGAGTCTTAATGTCATGTAGGAGAGTTCGATTTGCATTCTCAACCAAACCATTGGCCTAGGGGTGTGCCACTAATGTATAGTGGTTTCAAATCTCCAACTCCAAGTACTTTTCTTGGAAGAAAGTGTTGTCGAATTGATGACCATTGTCGGTGATGAGGGTGTGAGGAATTCTAAAATGGCAAATGATACTATGAAGGATGAACTTCCAAGATGCCTCGCCCATGATCTTGGTTAGCGGTTCTGGCTCGATCCACTTGGTGAAGTAATCTATGGTGACGATTAGGAATATATTCCCCCCTTGAGCCTCTACGAAGGGACCAAGGATGTCCACTCCCCAATGGGTGAAAGGGCGAGGCTCCATGAGGGTGTGGAGCTGGGTCGTAGGTTAGTGATGAAGATGACCAAATCTTTGACACCGATCGTAGCTTTGAACGTAGCTAAGGCAATCCTGTTACATGGTGGGCCACTAGTATCCCTGTCAGAGTAGACTTCTGGTGAGTGCTCGTCCCCCGACATGGCTACCATAGAGTCCTTCATGGACTTCACGTATAGCCTGTTCGACTTCGGTGGGGAACAAACACTTGAGGAGGGGCGAGGAGTGTGAACGTCTGAAGAGGCATCCATCAACGAGTGTGAAGCGAGTAGCCCAGGTCCTCACCCACCTTACTTTTGAGCGGTCATCAAGGAGCTACTATCAGCATAGGTAGTTCAAGATGGGATCCATCCAAGATGGCTCATAGTAGATAGCGTTGATTTGGAGTTTTGGATCCTCAATGGTTGGTGGCTAGAGTTCCTCGATCATGACTGACCGAGAACTCATCAATGTTGTTGAACAAGGCAAGACGAGACATGGTGTCTACTCCAATGTTATCCACCCTTGGAATATGTACTATCTCAAAGTACTTGACTTCTGAAGAGACCTCCTTGATCTTCTAGAGATAGTTGGACATGGTTAGTTCTCGAGCTTTGTACTCTCCCTTGACCTGATTGGTGATCAGAAGTGGGTCATTGAAGACGCATAAGTGGAGGGCTCCGAGGTGCTTGGCCATGCGGATGCTGAAAAGGAGGGCTTCATAGTCAGTCACGTTGTTTGTATCGAGAAGTTGAAGCATAAATCATATTGGAGCTTGATCCCTTCCAGCAAAGAGAGGACCAAGCCCACTTTGCTACCACTTGAGCATGAGGACCCGTCCACGTATAGCTCCTAGGTGAGTGTTGAGGGTGATGTATCCTCGCCTTCGTCTGTCTACGCCTAAGCTTTGATAACGGTCCTTGGACGGAAGCGGATGTTGAATTTTCCCAATTTGATGGCCCATTTGACCAATCTCCCTGACACGTCAGGGTTCTGAAGAATTTGACACAGGGGTTGATCCGTGGGGACCACGATGGAATAATGGAGTAGGTAAGGCCAGAACTTTCGTGTGAATGTCACCAGAGCAAGCGCGAACTTCTCTGCCAGTGAATACCTGAGCTCCGCCCCCTAGAGGACCTTGCTGATGTAATACAATGGCTTCATGGCTCTGTCGTCTTCTCGGGTGAGCACAGCGCTGAGCATGCTCAGCGTTAGAGATAAGAAGAGCAACAACTGTTGGCAAGGATGAGGCTTGGAGAGGATGGGTGACGAGGAGAGGTACCTTTTGAGTTCTTCAAAGGTGTGCTCGGACTCCTTGTTCCACTTGACATACCCTTTGTTCTCTGGTGATTTGTGAACCTGCTTGATCAGCTTGAAGAATGGGAGACATCACTCAGCTATTCTGGATTGAAAATGGATGACCGTTGCGATGGAGCCAGTGAGGCATTGCACATCGTGCACATGCTCAGGATGCTTCATCTCCAACATGGCCTTGATCTGCTATGGGTTTGCCTTGATTCCTCAGTGAGTGACTAGGATTCCAAGGAATTTTTTTGACCATACCCCAAATGCACACTTGTTTGGGTTGAGCTTCATGTTGTATTGTCGCAGAGTGACAAACATCTCCACTAGGTCTTTCAGGTGCTCAATCGCATGTAGACTCTTGACAAGCATTTCATCAATGTAAACCTCCATGTTGTAGCCGATCTGGAAGTTGAACATATGGTTAACCAGGTGTTGGTACGTTGCCTCTTCATTCTTCAGCCCAAACAGCATTATGGTGTAGCAGTAAAGACCGTGGTTAGTGACGAAAGTCATCTTGTCCTGGTTGGACTTGTGCATGTTGATTTGGTGATGCTCAGAGTACGCATCTAGAAAACTAAGTATCTCGTGCCCGAATGTCACGTCAATGAGCTAATCGATGCGCGGCATAGTGAAGTAATCTTTCGATGTGACTTTGTTGAGGTCAGTGTAGTCGATGCATATTCACCACTTCCCATTGCTCTTGGGAGCTAGGACTACGTTAGATGTTCAGTCTAAGAACTGAATGGGCCTTAATAGTCCTGAATGCAACTTCTCATTGACGTGCTCTCGGATGATCACATATCGCTCGGGGTTGCAACTACGCCTCCACTGCTGAATCGGGTAGCAGTGTAGGTCAAGTTTGAGCTGATGGGTGATTACCTCAGGAGGGATGCTAAGGAGCTCGTCCTCAAACCAGACAAACCCATCTTGATTAGATTCCAAGAAGTGATGATAGGCCCTTTTTTCTTCCTCGGACAGGAGGGAGCCTATCCGTAGAGAGCGGCTGGGGTCTTCACTAATGTGGATGAGAAAGAGGTCTTCAACTGGAGTTCCCCCGCTGGTCCCAAGTTCATCTATCTTGGTCTTATTCTCGGGTGGAGCTTCTTCGGTCACTCTCTCCCTGGTGGAGATCAAGTAGTATCGTCGGGACTCTCTCTGGTCACCACGGACTTCTCCCAGTCCATGGGGGTAGGGAACTTCAACTTCTAGTAATATGAAGAGGGGACTCGATTTATCACTCCTAGGATTCCTTAGCCAATAATGGCATTGTAGCCGAACATTCCCCTCACAACATTAAAGTCAACCACAAAGGTCACCTGTCGTGAGGTGGTCCCTAGCATGATTGGTAGGGAGATCCGTCCTTTGGGATAAATGGTGGATCTGAAGAAGCCGAAGAGAGGAGTGTGAAGCGATGTGAGATAAGAAGAGTCCATGCCCATCAGAAGGAGACAGCCGTAAAAAATCACATCAGCACCACTTCCATTATCCACTAGAATTCGGTGCATAGTACTGACTGATGGTAGTGGAAATGACTAGAGCATTGGAATGGGGAGTGGTCACGCTGTAACGACCCAAGATCTAGATACCGGGAATGACCGGATACCATTTGAATTCTGGCCCGTCGCCCACGAGCCAGATGGCTCGGAAGGGCTAAAAGGATAGGTGTGGTGTACACAGAAATAGAGAATAAAGTAGGGCAATTCAACAATTAACAGAAATAAATAATCTAACTATAATAGAGTTCAATCCAACAAAAGTACATTCTAAAGTAGGAAAGCGTACCCAATGCCGAGTGAACACTCGGCTCGATAAGCTAGCAGCTAAGAACCTCCACGCAGCGCCCTCGAACCTCGCGGAAGAACCACCACACCTGAAAACCAGGGGTGAGTCTCCTATCACTAGCTCAATAGGGGTCCCGTGGAACCCCAACCGAAAACAACGGCGGAACCGGAAAGCAACAACAACAAGAACAACAGCAATAGCAGGAGTGACTACAACAATAACGGCAGAAAGCGCGATCGTACCTGAATCTCCAAAATACGACGGTCGATAAAACCACAGCTCTACAACTACTCCTACCGGAAAGGAAACCAACACCCCGATATTACAGCGGGGGACCACCAGACTACAAATCGCCCTAGTCACGCTACTAGGAAAATGCCATGACACCTCTGTCATGGAGGCCTGTGCTCACACATGAAGGCCCATACCGAAACCACACGGTTCGAAAATACGGTCATGACCTCGCCATCGTGAACCCTACACCGTCTAGGGAAGACCCTCGGTGACGCTCACTGGCACCCTAGACCACAGCTTTGGGAAAACACTCAAAAATTACACGCGAAACCACGTTTCGCAGATGAGAAATAGAATCTCGAGTCACGAGAATCTCATGTCACATGACGGGAGTTCCTGCCCACCAGAAGTAAGGCCGGATCCATCCACTGACGACTTAGTCTGCAGCCTCAGGTGTCTCCCTACGACGCCCCAGGCGGAGACTGAGACACCGTACAGTAACTAGGAACACAGAACAACGACTAGTTGGGGTCACGTTCGTCAGCGTAGATCTGATGCCCCCAGTCACGTGTGCACACACAGACCATATGCCCTAAGTCAGATCCACTTCTTCCCCAATGGACTCAGGCTGCGCAGAGGGGCCCTACAGTGACCAGCCTAAAAATTGTCTCTCTCAGGTCACGCTCTCCACCACTCCCAAGTGCGTCCGTACACGCGTGCGCAGGAAAGTTACGACTAGTGGGGGCTCACTAAACAGGAACACTGAAAATCACACATGCACCCATCACAAGTAAGGTGGAGTAACATGTGGCTCGGAGCCATCGAACTCTCGACAGCCCACTAGACCTACTAAACCCAACAATCCTTGACTCACGAGACTCGGGTCAAGACAGCTACATGTGACGACACAGCGTCGTCAATCTGGCCTAATCCCTAGGTCTGAAATCACAGTGACATAATTCCCAAGATAGCTCACAAGTCGCCGAGTTGATCCCTCATCCAAGGGACACACGGGAAACCTCTAGCCCTAGGCTAGTTAACTGGATTCACAGTCCAAGGCCACACGCATGTCCCACTCAGGAACCACTTTTCGAAAAAAATCCACGTCGTGCAGGGAAGACCCTCCGCACTCATACCGCCTCACGACGACTCAATGTAGCGAAAACACAGGAGTCTGGAATTAGATCTAAATCTCCCATATCTCTCCATTCCCTTCCCCTTCTCTTCTTCCTCTACCTATTGTGAACATCCACTGCCGCCGCCGCCGCCATTCGTGCTGCCAACAAGCTGCCACAACCACGTCTCTGAGCTGCTGTCCTGGATTTTGACCTGTAAATATGAAGCTTGAAGAGAAGGCCATAACTCCAGATCCAACTGTTGGATCGAGTGGATATTTTGAGGGTTGGTTCCCCAATGTTCCCTACATTCCCAGTTTAAATTTCACGAAGATCAGAGTTTGTTTCCCCCCTGTCCCACCCCCTGTTTGTCACTCTCACAATTTGCCTGTGCGCAGACCAGCATGATAGTCTGTGGTAGGTGATTTTTCCCACCCCCTTAACGTGATCATAATCTTACAAAAAGCTATGTGTGTCACCGTATCCCTCCCCTTTACCCACCATAAAAATCCCAAGTCCTAATTCCTTAGTTTGATCCATGGTCAAAGCTCATAATCAGGCTGGTTCCAATCTGTCCTATGGATTCTGAGTTTTGGGGTAGAACCTTCACCCAGTTTGTAGAGCCTGTTATTTCCAGTCAGACCGTTGGCTGCTTCTGAAATTCCAGTATGTCGAAGCTCTTCGAGTGCTCTTCACAACGGCGCTAACCTTGCCTTGATCCGACATTGTGGCTGGGCATATCGGCCGTTCTCGTCAGGGTGCACAGATCTAACCTAAAGTAGGGCTATGGGACAGCCTTGGGAATTAATTCCCAAGACATCGCCCGCCTCCACTCCGGTGACTGCAGCTCCCGGGGATCGACCCGGGACATTCCAAGAGCATCCCCATCTATCGCTGCAACCAGGAACCACTCTGGATGTCACCGTACCAGCTGTGGGTCCCACGTGCTGTCCTCCGGGCCTGAGTGAACAGTGCTGAACCGACTGACCGCGTCCTCCCGAGTGCCACCAACTGCTACCCGCCAACCCGAGATTGGTGCTCCTGGACCCCACATGTTGTCTATTACCTCCCTGCGTGGAGTGGGCTATAAGATTAATTCTATAATTTAATAATTATTGCTGTACCGGGGGTTACAGATCTCGGCCGGGAAGTCTTCCCCACGCCCCGAGCGTGGAGGTACACTCACCTCCCTCCCTTTTGTCGTTTGCTTAGCTAGTATACATGCTAGATGTCACTGCTTGTGCATTAGTTTATTTTCCTAGCTAGCTTGTACTTAATCACCATCGTGAGTTGTGAGTGCGAGACCTATCCTGTGACTTGATCCGAGTGCGAGAGTGAGCCGACCACCTCAGACTCAAAGCCGGTTACTCAACCGTGCCGATCGACACGTTTCCCACGCCGAGGATGACTGTGAGCGAGTACTTCTATTTGAGGCATGATCACCTCTTCAGGAACTTGGTTAGGTGTCGAGTCTTGCGTGTCATTACTAGTCGTGTCATCCAAAGAGTTACGTCATCACCCCGAGTCCCAATTTCGAGTCGAGTCTCATTATTGTCCCGCATCACCCTCTCACCAATTGGACCCTCAGCCACTTCCATATGGCCCCGGTCTAGCTGCTCTACACCAGCCATAGTGATCGCTGGCGTGCCCAGAGGGAGCATCTGTCGATCAGTCCGTCGCACCCAGTGATCCTCCTCTCGAGCCACGCGTCTCGGGACTCACCCATCTCTACCAAAGCGTGCCATAGCTGCAAGATAGGGCACACAAAAAGGGTCAGAACACCAGCAAATTTACATGTATAATGCAGCAAAGTAAAGGCACATGAAGTGTCAAAATACAACTACAATAGTCCGGAACAAGGGTCTCACAGGCCGTACGCCCTCGTCTCCACCTTCGACGTACGCCCCGTGGTGGGCATTTATTGTTCCCAGACTATTTCCCGACAAAAGGACAAGAAATAAGGGCTCAGGCATTTCCCCGAACACCTTCCAGGCATGGGCTACCTAGCCTTTTCTACAACCTTGTGGGTCCCTATAAGGACCCTGACCAGTTTACCGTGACACGTGGTGACACAAGCAACTGTCCGGGGTCCACCCCGGTCACTCGTATATGGGTTTTGCCCGTATCCTGCATCGCCGCCCGGGCCAACCTGAGGGCACCCCGACGTTAAGCCACGCCATGTGGCACCCAGTGAAAGGGCTGAGGGCCCACCCCGAGACACTTCTCTCAACCCTCCAAGGTCAAAGGGAGACCTAGCACAGTCAACCACAAGCTTTGGAGGCCTATCACACGCGTATACGGCTCACACGGGTGTGTTCGGCATTCTGTCGAACACCTTGTGGGCATGTGCATTCCAGCCCGTCTACACCAATCCATGGGCTACCCCGTGGTTCCAGCCCCTCAATTGGGTCCCACAACGACCCCCCAGCAAGTCAGGGCCAACCCCGACACTCAGACACGTGGCAACAAGCCACTTAACTCTAGCTCTCGGGCCAACCCGAGGCTACCCTGCCAACCCGCCGTGCAACGCAGCATGCAGCTCGGGGCACGACTCACGTCCCCAAGACGCCTCTCCTTAGCTCCCACGAGCTCCCCTCTTCAACCCAAGGCCCATCGCCTACCAGAAAAATGAGAATAGCTAACAATCGGGGTAGAACTGGCTAATGGCGTAGAGGAAGAAGTTGTATATCTCAAAAAATTGAACAACTTTGGTGAAGGGCATATTTTCAATAGAGGATTGGAAGGGGATGAAATATGGTCACGTTCAGAACTACACAGTGAGAGGAACTGAATGCTTGATGAAAGTCGGCCTAAATGTGCCGAAAGTCGACTTGGAAGTCAGAAGTTGGTAAGATAAGCTCTAGGACTCTATGAAATCATGATATCCAAGGCTCAAAGACTAGGGAATAGTGAAATGGGCTTGAAATCCGTCCAAGGAAGGCTCCAAAATAATGGGTAATTTGGGACATCAAAAATGGTGAATGGAGAATCTCAGAAGGATACGGTGGGTTGGCCCTGAGGGGGTTCGACATCTGAAAGCACCTTAAGCCTACAAGGGCACATTAAACCACAGGGAGCTAGGCATCCCTGAATCAATATGTTGCTGTGGATTCATGCGGATTCGCCCCGTGGCTATGACAATGAAGAATACATCGGGAGGCTCGAAATCCTCGAGTCTCTGAAGCAGATCAACAATTGTGAGTGACAACACATCAACCCACGCTTAGATGGGTGAATCAAACCCTTAACTAGAAAGGAGAACACCCTTGAAGGTCTCAGGAACAAGAGGCTAAATAACCCCAGTGGCGTTCAAGCCCCCAAGCCACTTGGTGGCGTTTAACCCACCTTGACGAGTGATCCGGTGGGGCCTCCCCTTGTGGGTGATCCAGTGGCTCACCTTTGTGGTGGTCCGGTGGCACCCCCTACTCTCCACTTGATCCAGTGGCTCTCCCTGGCCTTTCATCCGATGGCGCCCACTAGCCACATGATCCGGCGGCGTCTCCCTGCGTGTTGATATGGTGACTCGCCACTCTATCCGGTGGAGGGACTGTTCTTTGATCCGGTGGCGCCCGCTAGCCACTTGATCCAGTGGCACGACGGGCTTCCTCATCTGGTGGCTCCGATGCCAGTTATACGAAAGAAGAATGCTCCACTTTTCACAAGACTGACGGGCATTACCTCTGCCCAATGGTCCTTGCTTTGGCGCGCAATGACCCCGGATCGAGCTATCACGATCCAGGCAAGCTTCCATGGCATCCTATCTGGCTACCAACCCCCTGCTGGCTCCACATTTGGAAACTAGTCTGCGCATACGACAGAACGAAAGGGCGGTGACAGGAAGCTTCGAAGATCCTCTTTGACCTTTCCTTGTTGCCAATGTGGTCGTCGGAGATGAGCTCCCATATATAAAAGGCCAAGAGGCGAAGAAAAAAAGAGGAGAGAAAAGGAAACTAGATTGATGGTAGAAGAGATAGAGAGAAAGACAACAGAGAGGAGCTCTGGGCTTGGGGTCTCTGCAGCTTCCTCTCCCGTTTGCTGCAGCTTCCTGTGAGGTGAAGCGAAGAAGATGAAGGTAAGAAGGAAAGAAGAGGGAACATAGAGGAGAGGTCTGTGAGGGGGGGGGGAGATCATGCTCTGTTCCCCCCTCCCCATTGTATTTCATTTTATCTCCCGTTGTGTCTCCTCTTGGTCTTTCCATGATTTCTTTGTATTCTTCCCTTGGCTCTTGCCTTCCTCCCACAATGTGTCAGCCCCTGTGCATACTCCTTCTCCAAGAAATAAAAGTTTGTGAGTTTTTCTTGGCTTGAATATCTCTTGTTCTCGTGTTTCGTAGAAGGTTGGCTTGAGAGTCTGCTCAATACAATGAGCTAGGCTTGAAGCTAGTGCCCTAGAATCCCCCCTTTCTCAGGGCGCCCATTGGCTTGTCTCCCCATGAAACCTTGAGGCATAGAGCCATTGCCCCCAAGCTTCATGAGCGAAGTTACCATTCTGAGCCTCCAGGGGTTGTTATCATCGGCTCTTCACCGTTGCCTGTCCTCTGCTATCTCCTTTGAAGTGTTACCATTTGGACATTAGCACTTGGGTCCTGTCAGTCTATGGCTGAGGTCCAGATGCTCTGAAGCCCTTGCTCAAGAGCCATCTCTCCCCCTTAGCATTAACCTTCGATTCACCCTAGTCCACGACCTTCCAGCCCTTGTGATTCGGTGGCCCAGCCACCCTCCCAATCTCCTTGATCCAGTGGCACTATCATTCACTTGATCCGATGGTGCCCTCCTGCACTGATCCGGTGGCCTTTGCCATCGCTTGATCCAGTGGCCCATCTCTTTAACCCCCTCGGTCCATCAGGTGCCCCCTTCGAAACCTTGGTCTGGTGGTGTTTTGGTCAGTGCTTCGTCCAGTGCCCATTCGCCTTTGGTCTGGTGGCGCCCTTAGAATTCATGATCCGGTGGCCCACCATCCTCACGATCCGGTGGCTCACCACCTGCATGGTCCGGTGGCTCGCCACCCGTTTGATCCAGTGGCTCGCCAGCTCCTTGATCCAGTGGCTTAGCTTCCTTCCTTCGTCATCCGATGGTTCAGCCACCTTAGCCTTTTGATCCGGTGGCCCTTGCCACCATCCTGATCCGGTGGGGTTCCCCTCCATACTCAATGTCTTAGCCGTGGGTCTCAACTAGAAAGAGGCGGGCTACCTTCAACACATCAGATGTCTTGGCGCAAGGGATAAAGTGAGCCATCTTGGAGAACCTATCAATAGCCATCATGATAGAATCATGTCGGCGGACCGTACGGGACAACCCCAAAACAAAATCCATACTAACATCCTGTCATGGACGATTTGGCACAGAGAGGGGAGTATACAAACCGATGTTCTACTTTCGTTACTTAGCCGTAGCGCAGGTGCAGCACTGAGTCACAATGAGGGCCACATCACGCTTCAGGCTAGGCCAAAAGAACCAGTACTCAACCAACTCGATGCTCTTGTTCTAGCCGAAGTGGTCGGAGAGACCTCCCATATCAGAAACTAGAGGACAGAGGTCCGGGAAATACATAAGCTATCCCCACGAAAAAGATAACCCTCTTGAAGGATGTAATCATTGTACTCTCGAGAGAGTCCTAATTGGAGCGCCGCATGGATCGGACCAAAATCTCAACAATCGAGGTGCTCCTCTCGGAGCCTCTCAAACTCTGTGACCTCCGTGTGGACAACGGATAAAAGGGAGGATCAACGACTCAGTGCATCTGCCACACGGTTCTACACCCACCCCTCTAATGTCTAAGGACAAATGTGTAGGCCTGAAGATACTATACCCATCGACTGTGTAGGGGGTGGAGCTTCTTCTAAGCATGGAGAAATCTAAGGGCCTCATGGTCCAAATATAGCACAAATTCCTGCGGTAGTAGATAGTCTCTTCAATGCCTCAAAGTCTGTACTACCCCATAAAACTCCTTATAATAGGTGGAGTACTTCAACTTTATATCATTCAATTTCTTGCTGAAGAATGCAAATGGGGTGGCCCTCTTGACTCAACATTCCACATGAGATCTCAAATACCTTCGAAAAATCAGGCAGTCGAAGGACAAGTACCTGAGTCATTAGCTCATTGATGTCACCAAAGGCGGAAGCAGTGGCCTTCGTCTATACAAAGGCTCCCTTTCGAATACAATCTGTGATCGGAGCCATAACAATGTTGAACTAGCGTATGAATCGACGGTAGAATGTAGACAAGTCATGAAAGCTGTACATGTCATGAATGGTCTGCGGCTCTGGCCACTCTACGATCGCCCTGACTTTCTTTGGGTCAGCGGAGACACACTCACCGGAAACAATGAACCTCAAGAATGTAACATGATCAATCATGAAGGCACATTTCTTGAGGTTGCCATATAAGCTCTCACAACGAAGGGTGAGACACACCTGGCGCAGGTGATCCACATGATCATCCCTAGCACGACTATAGATAAGAATGTCATTAAAATATACGACCAAAAACACCCTAATGAATGGTTGTAGCACCAGGGTCATCAGCCACATGAAAGTACTAAGGGCATTGGACAACCCAAAGGGCATGATCAACCACCCATAAAGGCCGCCCTTCGTCTTGAAGGTCGTCTTCCACTCATCACCAGGTCAGATCCTGACTTGGTGATAACTATTTTTCAAATCAATTTTCGAGAACACTGTGGCTCCGCCTAGCATATCAAACATGTCATCCAAGTCGGGAATGAAAAAATGGTACTTCACCGTGATGCGATTAAGCGCACGACTATCCACACACATATTTCAAGTGCCATCTTTCTTTAGAGCTAGTAATGTGGGAACGGCGCAAGGGCTCATGCTCTCTCTCACGTAGCCTCTCCTCATATGCTCCTGAACTTGTTGCTGTAACTCGGCATGCTAAGGCGGGTTCATGCGATAGTGTGGCAAGTTCGGTAACGTGGACCCCAGAATCAAATCAATGGCGTGTTGGATGTCACGCACCAGCAGCAATCCATCCGAAAGGTCCTCAGGGACGACATTCCCAAACTCCTGGAGGAGTGAGGCAACCTCAATAGGGTGCTTGCTCAGTGCTTCCTCAGTGATCTCATCTATAACCTCCCTCCCCAGTATGGCATAGACAATATCACACTCGGTAAGCTCCTGCTCAAACTCCCCAACGGTGATCAACTGTAAAGTCCTAGAAGTTGGACCACCTAAAATAGAAACATGAGATGTAGGGGTGCTACTAGACTGGGAACTTCTAGAGTTTGAAGCAGTGCCCTGCTACGTGGTACTAGGAGTGGCAGTGGTGCACAGCTGTGGTGCACCAGTAGCAGCAATGACACTAAGTGGGGTGCTCTCCTGTGAGGAGGGAGCTCATGGTCAGGAGAGATGAACAGTGATATGTTGATCGCCATGCTCGAAGACACGTGTTGGACCGATCGTAGAGGGTCGCATCCACATCAAAAATCTATGGTCTGCCCAAGATAACACTCCCAACCTCCATAAGCAAGACATCGCACCAAATCTGATCTTTATATGGGTGGAAATATATTAGTACGAGACACCTCAACCGAACAGGAATGGAAGTCATGTCTGTAACGCCCGTGTCTTAATGGATCCGTAGTGATTCAGACCCGGATCCGATTTTGTCAGTTCTGTCGATTTTTACGGATTTTTCGACTATTTTCTGACATTTTTCTGAGAGAGTTAAATTATTTTAATAATTAAATTGGCCTCCCCTGCTCCGTGCGTCCACAGCTAGCCCGGAGTCGCCCCGTCGCTGCTACGCCCTCCCGTGGTTCGAGAAGTCCAGCCTGCTGCTCTCTGCATCCAGCCTGCTGCAGAGAATGAGTTTGCAGAGGCTACCCTGGCATCCACTGCACGAACCAGCTAAAGTTATCTTCTGTGGAATCGTTCTTCGTCGAGTCAGCTTCGCTCCCGAAGTGGTCCCACTGCGATCCGACCTCGGCACCGTTCGCGTCATCCATTCTCGTGCAACTGCGCCAGATTCGGGTCTGAACCTGAGTACCTTTTGGTAGCAGCTCCACTGCCTGCCCCTGTGTGAATCAGTCAGAGCTCACTTCATGAGAGTTCTTCTTCTCCGAAGCATCGACGAACCAAAGGTGGTCCTGCCTAGTTTCGACAATGCCTCCGTCCAGGGTGTCCAATCTCCCTCAGTCGCACCAGACCTGGAGCCCCCTGTTCGCCCAGAACAGATTGCTGCCAAGTCGGCCCCAACACCCCCTCCTCCTCTCTGTTTCAGGTCATGCTGTCTTCATCAAAGTTGTGGCCTTCGACGAAACAAAACCAATGCAAGTACTTTTGTCTCGTTCCGACATTGGCACTGGAAGTTCCACCACAACCATCGGCGTCCTATCCTACTATTCACCCAGGAACCTGACGTCGGCCATTCCTGCGACCACGTCCAGCCAAGTGATCAGACGGCCGCCATCTTCTGAGGGTTCATAGATCTCCCTGTCAGCAACATCCACGACTTGGTCCCGTCGTGTTTGGAGTTCGACAGCGCCCGTACCGGCCGACGCACCACGACCGCGTCAACCAGTCCTGCGCGGTAGAACTACACAGGCCCACAGCTGCGGCCGCCGTCTCCATCCAGCGACATCAGTTCGACGCTAGACCTTCAGGCATCCTTCGGCATCCCTCGGGCTTCGTCCAGGAGTTGGCTGCACCTCGATCGGACGTCCGAGCTTGGCGTACAATCGCTGCTTGGCTTCCCCTCCCCTCGTCCCCCCCTCCTGCGCGAGGGTAGTGTGTGTAATTGATTGCCCCCACCCCCGTGAACCCCCCTCCCTGCGTACATGCATTAGCAGGGACTTCGCCAAGCCGCCTCGATGCAGCCTGTCCGCCGGGTGTGCATGCTCCCTGGCGCACCCTCGTCTTCGACCGGAGCCGGTCCATCGGAAGGGCTAGGTATGTACGGCTGCCACTCCTCTTTGCTTGTCTAGTATTCGTTCCAATCGCAGTGCCGTGTGAGGAGTGTCTGATCCATATTTCCACTATTATCCGTGAGTTCTTGCTGCCGGTGAGTGAGTGCACATCAGAACCGATCCCCTCGGTATCGGTCCGCCCGGTTGAATCCGGCGCTCGCGACTTGTTCCCCGGGGTGGTTAGCTACCACTCTCCTCGCTGCTCAGACCGTGTCCGGCTTCCTCGCGAGCCACAGCTCATCGAGCCATCCCTTCGAGTCTTGTGGAGCCCATGACTCACGTGTGTGTTTGCCTTGTCGCTAGATGACTTGCGCTCGTTGATTGCTAGCTTAGGGTCCCGTGTCTCGACCGGGTTCGTCCCGCGTCACTAGCTCTGGTTGTTCTTGTTCTGCCAGCTATTCATCTAGTTGTTCTTCTTACTGTTCTGATTGCAATTCAAGCTGCTGCTGCTGCTACTCTACTTCCTGGACTTGCTCTTGTTATTCTCCTAGTTGCTCATCCAGTTGTTCAACTAGCTGGTCAATCTGTTGTTGTAGCTGCTGCACTACTTCCATCTCAAATTACAACTCTTACCTTCTGCCAGCGACTCTTCTTCCAGCTGCTTTAGCTGTTCTTCCAATTGTGGCTGTTCTTGTTGTTCTTGTTGTTCTTTTTCCTATTGAGGCTATTTTTCTTGTTCTTCTAGCTGTTGTTGCTATTCTGCCTCTTGTTGCTCTGCTTGCTGTGGCAACTTCACTGCAACAGTGGGCTTCAATTTCATGAACTTAGTAATAAAGTCCATGCTGTAAACGTTACCTTTTGGAATCTCCTTAAACTTCTCATTATCTAAGGGAACTTTCATCTTCTTAAATATTGTAGTCAAGTGAGCTGCATAAGGCAAATGTATAGCTGGGTGTTGTACACAGTTGCACTATGGTTGTCCAGTGTGCGGGAGGAGAGTGTTGCTATGGTTTAAGCTATGGAATCAGCATCCGTAGCAGAGTTTCTCCATGATTCTTGCATGAGCAAGGGAAGCCTCACTTAGTTGAGTGAGGGGTGGATGTAGGTCTGCTGAGTGCAGAATGAATCACCCAAAAATCCTATGTAGTGGGTGTGCTTTTGTGGTTTGCTTCATCTTATCTATCCGCTTTCACAGGTTTGATTCATTTGCTGTGGTGTGTGTATATTTGTTTATTCAATGTTCATACGCACACAAACTGTCGCTTGAGTTTGGAGCATGCTAGTTTGGTTCATTCCTATTTAGTTGAGAACGAGTATGTGATGGGGACATCGCCTCCCTTGGCCACACTCATGGCGCGTCTCCTCACCTCGGACGCATCTAGCACGGTCTAGTTAACATTCCCAACCTCTGGTTGAGGGGTGCATTCTCCCATGAGGTGCTCGGTGACTTTTTGCTTTAAAAAAAAAAAAACCATGCCCACACACATAGGACAATATCATTCCCTCTGCCAGAAGGGCCACGATAGTCCAGTTGGTGCCTCCACCTTCATGGCATAGGGAAAGAACAACGTCCAACACACAGGGCAACACCAGATCATCAGTTGGAAGGGCCACAACAGTCCAATTGGCACCTCCACCATTAGGGCATAGGGTCCGTGACTCAAGACAACACAACATGGCCAGATGGGTCCACTGACATCTTATGCTACGTCAAGGCCTCATATGCGTGCACACTACTCACACCTAGTCTCGAGAGGAGCAGAGGAGACACACACACCACACCTTAGACTGGCTAGGATCCGCACGTCTGTGCCTAATAGTACGTTGTGTCTAGCTACCTGACATGGGGTACGCGGCACTATGATCGTCAACAATGTAATCTTGTCCTAACCAAGGTACATGCACGCTCAGGCAGTCCAGCCTCCACAGGAGCATCATACACACAGGCGGTCTCACCCGGTCTAGTCATGATAAGCCCCAAAGTAGAGAAACAGTAGGGCTCAAATCTCCACGCTATTGCAAGAAAACCACCCTTTGTGACCTCACGGGAAACCTGAGGACACGTGTACACACGTACCTGAACCACAGGGGACCTTGGAACCACACAATCGGTCCATGGAAGACTAACTAAGTGTAGGATGCAAACACAAGGACCTCGGCCCAGAACTCCTACAAGGATATCTAGCCGCGATCACAGCCCTCACGTGGGAACACCTTCTGCGATCATGGAACTCTCACCAGGACAGTCGACACGAGTGGCCCAACACAAGAGTAACTGTCCATACACCACCAACAGGCAGGGATGGCCCACCTTAATACCTCGGAACCAACAGAGCACGCAGAACCATGCAGACATGCAATCCGCAAGGCCACCCCTCCTACAAATATTCCAGTGTTATGACCCTGTGATTTTGATGATGATAAACACTATGGCTCATGTGATGTTTTGGAATGCATAAATGTCATGGAATTGTTTGGCATCATTGTGCTCATAATGTCCTGTGGTTTTGATGATGTCAGACAATATGAGTCATGTGCATAATGTCATGTGTTTCTGCCTTGATGCTGTGATTTTGATGTTACTGTTGTGGCCTTGATGATGTGCAAAATGTCATATGGCTATTTTGGTGTTCAAGGTCAATGCGCATGCCTATTACTGCATCTATGGCTATTTTGGTGTTCAAGGTCGGAGCACCTTCATAACACATCTGTGCACATTTAATCATTCGAGTCATTTAATCAAACAGGTTGCATGCATAATCATTTCACCAAACAAGTTGTGTGTACAAATATTTTTCACATGCATAAGGTCTAAGCACACGTATTCATGTCAGAGCATATGGATTATGTAGGTCAGACTATGTTCATACAAGTCTAAGCACATGCCTTTACGTTTATACACATTATGTTAGAAAGCATATGAAGGTCAATGCACATGTTCATTTCATTGCATGAAGGTCAGTGCATATGTTCATTTCATTGCATGAAGGTCAATGCACATGTTCATTTCATTGCATAAAGGTCGGTGTACATATGCGTTACCAACTAGGAAGGTCAATGCACATATACCTCTGGCCTTATGAGGTCGATGCATATTTATATTAGTCTTACTAATGTCGACGCATAGCTTCCCTTAGTCATACTAAGGTCGATGCACATCTTGCCTTAGTCATACTAAAGTTGATGCACATCTACCTTAGTCATACACAAGGTCGGAGCACATTGTGTTTGATAGCACATAAGGTCGATGCATGTACTGTAGCTAGCATTTAGAAGGTCGATGCTAGCCAGTGTGTCTGTGCAGCATGAAATCTATGCATATAGGTCTATGCATGTTTCAAGTTTGTGCATCTTTTACACTCGTTTGAATAAGGTCTGCACACATTTTCTAAAACTGCAATCAAAGGTCTGTGCACATTCTCTAAACTACTACCAAGCGTCGATGCACATTACTCAACATGTCTTGATAGGTCCTAGCACATGTAGCATTAAGGTCTGTGTACTTTTTAGACTCTGTGAACATTTAGAAACCAGAGTCAATGCACATATGAATTCAGGACATCAGGTCTATGCACATGCATAGTATAGGTCTATGCTTGTTTGGAAGTCTATGCTTGTTTTGAAGTCGATGCTAGTCTGTTAACCTTTACTGCTTTAAGTCAATGCATCTTTGTCAAGGTCGATCCACATTCTGCATTTACCATTGAGACAGGTCGGTGCACCTTTATGAAGGTCTACATGTAATGCATTAAGACTATATTTTTAGTTAGATATATTGCATTGGTTACTACTACAGGCTAAGACATCTTATCTTAAGCATTGCAGATTATCTGTTAATTGTCATTCTTCTGACATCACTTTGATTGACACAATTAACATGATATTATCATTTGATTATGACTGATGTCTCTTTACTTAACAACCCAGGTTGATTGGTCGAACAGGAAAGTTCCCAAATGTGTGTTTTCCTTTTATTAAAAAAAGAAGTTATTCCTTGTGTTTTTGTTTTTCAGAAAAATAAATCCCCCGATCCTCAATTTCTCCGGGAAATCTGACAATGCAAACCTCCGGTTTACACTTCCATAAGAAAATCCATTTGTTCCATCTTTTATATGCTAAAGCTATCTCTTCTTTCGGCAGATTGGCTATCTGTACCTAACCGATGTAAAACGATTGGAAGATCTGATGCGAAGAATGGGGTTCTCAGTTGGTGCTTCCACGGAACAGATTGTTGAGACCATGCAAAGTAGGCAACCAGAAATGAGTAATTTGTAGTACGCCCACTTGTTTAACATACACAGTTTCCAAATGTGTTTTGTTGTCGCTGTGTTGGCAAGTGAGACGATTGCCGTGGGGCGTTGGTTTCAATATGTATGGCACACAAATTATGGTGCCAGCTAGGGATGTAAATGAAAGGAATTTAGCCGATCCATGTTTGGATCTGTAGCTGCCCTGTTTTGGCAACTTTGAGTATGAATTACGTAGCCATTCTAGATGTGGATCAAAGCAAGCTTCCATCACAACATCTGTGCATGCAATTCCAAAAAAAAAAAGATATGTACTAAAAAATAATTAATACATTTTTATGTAATGCCATTATCAAGCCAGCCATCATGTGTTTAACTAGATGTTTGTCCCTCACAAGGCCCATGTACATTTTGGAAATTATATCTTCGCAGGTTACTAACTACAAAATATGAATTATTCATGGCATCCAATTCATCTTTGTATTATTATTTTCCATACAAAATATGAACTTCAATTTTATGAGTGCCTCGCCCACACAGATATGGTATCTTTATAATTCATCGGCAAAAAGTGCGGTAGAAAACAAAGGGTACTACATCGGCAACACGAATGAGAAAAGAATACCCCGTCGACTGCAAAAACTGGTAAACGTAGGTCGCCATGCAACGTTAGGCAAAGGACCTCGCTGGTTAATCTTCTCATCGGTAACACGTTTAATCCGTCCGCGCACAAAATATGATGAGCAACGGAGTTGAGTTTACCTTAGCCTCTACCCTTAAAAGAGAGAGACATCCAGAACTTTAAGAAGAGAGAGGGGAAAGAAATGGCCGCGGGCCGCTTCTTTAAAGTCCACCCCAATTCATGAATTTCTTCACTTCGTCATATAAAACCAATATTGCAGCTGCCCCGGTGCTTCTAAAGATGTTGGATACTGCGCCACGGTAGAAAGAAGCAACGCCTTCCATCTCATAAATCTTCTTCCAACAATCCAGGGTGCTCCGGTACGTTCGTTCTTCCATCCCCGACTGCATCATCATCCGCCTCCGAACAGTGTCCAGAGGATACGACACGAGACCGGCTGATGTGGTGACAGCTTGGGCCACCACCCACCGCTTCCACAGCGGCATCTCAGGCGTTGATTCCCCTGACATCAACATCTCTTTCGCAGTGTCGAAGCCACCAAAGTACAGGCCACGATGAACAATCATCCCCTGGAGAGACGCAGGCAGACCTCTGTAGATCCCCCTAACGCCATCTTTCTGATGGACGGTACGAAGGAAGTGGCAGATGCCTTTGAACTGTCGAGACTCCGTCGTTCCAATGTCAGCTGCGAGACGGGTATGAGCAATGTCGAGGGGATAAATGATGACCGACGTTGTGCATCCAGCGGCGGCCCCAGCTACAAAATTCATGGCGGCACCGGACATGAAGTCGCCATCTTGGGATGACCCTGTACTCCTTAGCATTGTCCTATATAGATCCTACCACAATAACATTTGCTTAATGAGATTGGTGAGAAGAGTTCGCGTGCATATTATGGTTTGAAGTGTGCTTTTCAGATTTAGAATAGGTAGAATACTTGTTCAACAGAGATGGCTTTACATGGAAGCGTAGGGATAGAAACCTGCCAGTACCAAACAAGATGGAGGACGGCTATTGACCACATAGGACACTGCGAACCAGACCGTGAAACTGGTAACCAGGCACGGAAAGCTCAATTTCCATGCTGTTATGTTTCCACAAGATTTCCCGGCAGCTCATCTCTATGATGACAAAGGTTGCCTTCTTGGTCAATCCTGATCACAAACGAACTTACAATCTCTCTCTCTCCACCCCCCTCACCCCCAAGGTTCCCCCTGGCATGGGTGCGCCGTTACCACGTCAACAGTGCCACTAAATACCGAGGACATCCCCTGACGACAACTCTATTTGGGTTCCACAATCCTCTCTAGCTCTATCCTAGGCTCTCAGAATCTCCGTTAACCCCTCTTTCTAGTCACATTTCTCACGGTCAAGCTGCCACCAAATGTCCGGGCAAGAGCACTGAAAAATGCCCAATCCCTCCTTGGCCACCTCAAATCTCAACTCCCCTCTTCTCTCCTTCCCATCTTTCTACTTTTGCCAGTTGTTTGCCTTCAAGAAGCAACACTTCTAACCTTAGGTGGGAAGGATCCTAAATAATGGGGGCTCTCTGCTGACCACACTTGACGGAAAACCTAAGAGGATGAGCACTATGGCTACTGTTTCAACAAGATTTGAAGCCACAGCCTCAGCCCGCGAAATATGAGTCACCTTGCCCTTTAGCTTTCTACTGGCAGCTGTAGAGGACTGGAAGGAAGATGCTGCTGAAGCCTGAGGGTGAATCTGCTAGAACTGCTGAGATGGAGGCGGTGGTGGAAGTGGAGGCCTGAACTGTGATTGAGATGGCTGGGACGGAGCTGCCGGAGCGAATTGCACTGGAATCGCTCGCAAGAGATAGTCTCTCACCACGTGACCTAGCTGGTCACACCGAAAACATACCACCGACAAAGAGCATAGTTTGCCTGGGTGGCTGCCACCACACCGTGCACAACCCTTGATTTGGCTTTTAGCAGAGCTCTGACACTGCTGAAAGGAAGGGGCTGACTGTTGTGTTGCACCAGACGATGGTTGCTGGTCAAATCACTTCTTAAACCTCTTCTTATTTTTAAATTTTCTAAACTGGGACTTGCCCGAAGAAGCAACACCACTAGCAGCTGGAGTGGCTGAAGGAAAACCTGGAACCGAAGGCGGATAACCAGGTGGAAGTTGAACTGTCGGCTGAACTGACACTGCCTGAGAAGAAGTCTGGGATCTTGCCAAGTCCAACTCCAATGCTGTCGTAGCCTGATATACTTCATTCATGTTAGTTACACAGACAACGATCAGCGGCTGCCTCAATTCAGCATGGAGGCCACGAAGAAACTATTCCATCTTCAATGCTTCATTTGCTAGCACATGGGGTGCATAATGGCCCAATTCCATAAACCTGTTTCGGTATTCTAGCACCGACATTCCTCCCTGGACGAGCTACAAAAACTGATGCATTTTATCCATCCTGAGGTAAGCTGGGTTGAAGGTGTGTTCAAAGGTGGCGATGAACTCAGCCCACGAAATCTGTCGGAGTGGGTGAGACTGGAAAGAAATCTCCCATTCTGTATTCCACCATGTCAGCACCGCGCCCTGGAGCTAAAAAGTGCCGAGCATCACCTTCTCATCTTTTGCACATTCCATAGAGTGAAACACGCGCTCGGTCACGTCTAGGCATACTCTGGTGGCATCTGGATCAGTCTGGCCTTCAGAGGTCGGTGGATGAAATAGCAAAAATTTCTTCAAAGCACATCCGCGACTGCCAGGTGCATCCTCTTGAGCCAGAATAACGGGAGCCGGAGCAGGAACATCTTGAGGGACGCTGCTCGCTTCCTGAGGAACCGGGACTCTCTGACGCCGAGGCGACATCTTGAAACCACTAGCAAACGGATAATAAACAGAAAAATTCATTAATCATATGGAAAACATCCAAAGCCAGTAGTAGACGGCGCAATTGGACTAATTCTAGACAATAGCTATGCAATTTTAATTCCTTACACGATTCCTCAACACCGCTCTGATACCAACTGTAACGACCCAGAGCTCTGGATACCGATAACTTGGTGTAGCATCAGATTACCGCTACTAGGAGCTGGGGAAGTCACCCAAGAGGCTGATGAGGCCCCTGAAGGGTTGGGAGAGTTTGTCGAGAGAGCGTATAATGAATTGAAATTGCACGATGCGTAGATTAAATTAAAACATTTATTATAAACTGAAATGTGAAAGTAATTGAAATATTTATATATATCAGAGTGTTAATAAATAAACATTAGTCCAGGATTGCCAAAAGAACAAGTCCACAATATACAAAGTGTGAAAGTACAACTACGCAGGACATACCCCGGTCAAAAGTACAAAAAGACAACACTGACACCAGCTGGCTGACTAGACCCGGTCTGGATAAGCACGAGGTCCTCCGGTCAAAGGCTGGGGTGGCTCACCTGAAAAGTAGAAGGGCGAGTCACAACCAGACTCAGTAGGGGTCACGTGGATCCCTACCACGCAACTAGCAAGCAGGCATGCAAATATAAGGCAATTAGAGCATGCATTTATCCAATTAAACGCGCATTGGCATAATTTAAAACGCATGGACTATAAAGCTGTAAAGCCTAGCTAAGCAGCTTAAACAACTATTTATATGCCAAATTAACATGAGTTAATAGCGACAAAGGTTAAATCTACCAGTAGAATAAACCTCAACTTAGCCAAGTGAAATGAGAGACGGAGAACGCACCAGAAGGTAGAAACCAGAAGTGTCCACTGACGGCTTACACTGTCTCCAGCAACTCGCAAGTCAGATAAACACAACGTGCGAGAGGCGTAGTAAGTAACAGGACAAGAACTAGTCAGAGTAACACTCCTCAGTGTTAGTCCAAGCCTCTGACCATGTGTGCACACACCAACTCCTACCTACGGTCAGGTCTCTGGCTAGTTTTCCCTCCCCCGTAGGACGCTACGGTAACCGCGGGGGCCGACAGTAACTAGCCTACAAATCGTTAGTCAGGAAATACACCTCCACCTCTCCCAGGTGGGCTGACACTAAGGTCGCTGGGCTACGACTAGTGGCTCCATCACAAAGAAAGAGAAAGTAATTCCACTAGGACTAAAAGATGTATTTTTTTCATAAAATAACTTAAACTGGGCGAAAAATGCATTAGAATAACAGTTTATTACTCTTGGGATAGACCATGGTGTCTAACATCAAGCACTAGGCCGAGCATTTCATGTATGTCACTAAGAGAGGAGGAAGTGGGCATCCGAGCGATTGGGGCTTCGCTGTGGGTATCTGCTTCCCTAGGGTGGATAAGTTTCCTTTCGCGATCGCCAAGGAGTCTCGGGTGATCAAGGTCCTTCTCCGTCGCCCACTCCTTGATGTTGATGTTAAGCTGACTCCAGCCGTGCTCTAGGAGCTGGGGTTGAGCCCCCCATTGCCCCACGGTACTGACTTCATTAGGCTTCCGACTTGTTGTCGCTCGTCATGCTAATTTCCTCGACGTTGTTATTGCAGGGGCATCTGAACAAGTGGGGCTGCGGTTCGAGTAGTCCAGCTTCCTCTGCCTATTCCTTGCCCCGTCGATCACATTGAGTCGGGGACCCAGCACGTAAACGTGGCTACTCCCCAAGAAGTCATTGTCTTCCCCCCGGGGCCTTTTCTGTATCCGCTCTCATCAGCACTCCCAGTAGAAGGTTCCCTCAGAAACTTCCTGCCGGGCACTCGACCCGACACTGGCCACAGGCACTGTGGACGGCCCCAGGTGCACCTGGATGAATTGGCGACACTGGATCAGGAGCGTCGCCAGAGGAAGAGGAGGAGGCTGGTTTCCAAAGTGAGCCACGGGGTGCCCTCTCCTCCTCGATCCGTGATTCCATTGGCACCAATGCCATCCGAGGTGTCGGTCACTACTTTGCCCTCCTTGGTCCCTACCGAGGAGGTTGTTGATAAGGCCAAATCCCCTGCCTCAGAGGGTGAGGTGTCTAGCACAAAGGAGGTGAGAGCTCACCTTTAGCTGCCCGTCGTTCTGTCAGGCCCCTGCTTCTTGTCGCCAGAGGAGCCCATCTTCAAGTCCACATTTTGGAGAGAGGCGATCTCTTTCATCGATAGGGCCGTCCAATGGCAAGATCGGATTGTGGTCTTCAGTTTCGGAGCTCGAGACGAGCTGCTGGAGCTAACGGCGAAGAACCTGGTCTCAGTTGCCAGGGTATTCGGCTTGTGGAGGTACCACTTCTTTGGCGTCATGCAAGAGTTGGAGGTTAGCTAGGCCGCACAGAGGGGACTAATGGCTAAATGCGAGAAGCTTGTGAGGCAGTAGGCGATGCACGAGGTCAAACTTACTGGGGCCCAAGAGCAGCTAGAGGCACATGAGCAGGCCCTCACTGGGGTAGAGCGTGACTAGGACTCCTTCCTCGTCCAGGTTCAGACCATGGAGGAGTCACTTCATAGTTGACCAAGTGGGCTGACGCAGCCTAGGAGCAGTCATCTACGCTGGGGGCCTTGGCTAATGCTGTCGAGCTTCGAGCTCGGGAGGTGGACGCGCAAGTCGAGAACCTACACTCATCAATGCTCGTCATCAGTGTCAAGGCGGTTGAGAGCTTTTGTTCATCCTCAGCCTATCAGGATGAGCTGAATGAGGTGGCCCTTGAGGTTTATCATTCGGCCAAGGACTGCGACTTCTAGGAGGGTTGGTCCGCTTCTCTCCAGGCGACGATCGAGAACTTAGGTGTCAACATGCCTTCCCTGCACCCTCCACTGATGTCGTTTGGCCCTGAGGCCGATGTTGACGAGGAGGGAATCGGCGAGGAGGAGCTCGGCTAGGAGGCTTCCGGCATCGAGGAGCAAGTAGTGGAGACGAGTGCTAGGGAGTGGATAGCTAGGATTGGCTCATCGAAGGAAGGAGAGCTAGTAGACCTGACCATTGACCCCTTGTCCACGGCCGGTGCTGGAGGTGGCACTGAGGACCAAGGCCAAGGGCCTTAAGGTACTGTGGGCAGGGCGAGTTCCTAAGAGGGTGCTCGCCATTCCTTGTTCTTGTTTTTGTTTTCTTTCGGTGTTGGTCCTGTCTCCTTTCTGTTGTTGTGTCGGGGTGATTGCCCTCTGATATGTACGCCTTCTCTCTGTTATGGAATGAAACTTTCTTTTTTGAAAACTTCCTTGAGTTGGAATAAATGCTTTCCTTTTTCACGCAAACTCTGGAGCTTGCTAGGTGGCGTGCCAGCTTTCATCCTTGCTCCAAATCTTTTTCGCTAAATATGAAGCAGTGTTTTGGGGATCACACTGAGATGGGGCGATCTTCGGGATACGTCGCTTCGAATACAGGGCTGGAGAGGCGATTGAGCTTTCACTTTCTCCCGTAGGATTCATCCCCCTCCTGTAAGTAGCATCGAGCGAGGGTTTTGGGGACCATCTTGAGTCCATCGTTCTCCACAGCAACCCCCCTCGAAGATGTCATCAGAGAAGTCCAACTCCTCCTCTGAAGAGGGTGGCCCCCCCAAGCGCCTACACTTCTGGAAGGAGGCCCTGCCAGAGTCAAAACTGGAGCCCGGGGAGAGCAGTGGAGGCGGATGCGCCTCAGAGGACTACCGGCATGGATACTTGGACAGTTGGCCGGAGGCCTTGGTGAAGGTGAACCGCCTGTATTTCGGCAAGGGAGTTTTGAACCTTCTTCCTGACAAGTTCCATCCCAAAGAGGACGAGTAACCTCTATGTATCTTTCTCCCCCCGCTAATAAATAAAACTAAGGTATAGTCAAGTGTTTGCACTATATTCAAGGAAGATAACATCCAAGGTTCAAGCATGTAATGTCAAGTTCATGTCACTAGAATTTGGCTATTTTAATCAAGTAAGTACTTGCCCATTCCGGGCCACGCAAGTCAAGTCAAGCACGCAAGTAATATCAAGTCACGAGAGAGTGAGTGGAATGCCTTATATCTAGAATGACAAGTACTTCGGTGCAATACCACATCGTGGTCAATATAGCTCCCATAGGCACAAGTACTTTTGGGTGCTCCTCCCAAGACCAGACTGGGCCCTATAAATGCCAGACATTGAGTGATGTATTTATTCGACATCCACTATAGTTTATAGCCAATATAGAGTTCCAAGGTTAAGCTCATGTATGATGATAAGGTAGATCTCATGGAACGGAGTTCAAGGACAGATTGCACGTAGGGATGAACTATATTTAAAATCACACAAAACACATGACAAGTCGGGAACCTGGGTGGAATTGGCGCCCTCTGGGGGTGCCATCAATTTCCAGAATTGGCACCCTGACCATGGGGTGCCCATTCTGTGAACATGATAGAATAGGAGTAATGGGCACCTGCACTGAAGGGCACCCATTAAATTGGGGACCTTTAGAATGGTAGCCCATTCCAGGGTTTAGGACAGTCTCCTCACAGAAGCCAAGGGCATCCGGTGAGTGGCCGATTAGCCACATTTCTTTAGAGGGACGTGACATTAACAAGGGTTCCAGAGTTTTTATGGTACAACCTGCTCGGCTACCTTGAGGGAATCCAAGGCTTACGTAGACTTACAGAGGACCCAATGATGAAGTTGTCAGTCTGAAGGAAGGAATGTCCCACGGAGGGCTGAATCATCACTGAGAGTTGTGGGGTATATGAGAAATCATCGTGAAACGTGAGACTGCATCTACAGACTAAGATATAGTGCCAAATTGACCTGCGGTGTGGGCCGACAAACACGAGTGAAAATCAGTAATTAGGAAATTGGGCCCTCTTAGAGGGTCATCCATTTATAAAATGGCACCCTTTACAAGGGTCACCCATCCATGTCATGTTTAGGATTTCACGGACAGTCCTCTGGAATTGGTGGCCACAGGCAGGGGCACCCATTCCCTGGGTTGACCAGTCAACTGCAATGGGCTCCTTAACTTGGAGGCGCCCATTCTTTCTTATCTTTTTTTTTCTTTTGTTAGTATAGTGCTTCACTGTAAATGGTCTAGTATAACTGAGATGCTATAGGCTTAATAACAGGGATATCTAGCATGGACAGTATATCATGTGAAGAGAAAACCTGTAGGGTATAGGAACATGCATTCCAAGCTTTTAAGATCATGTTTGATATTAAATAATGCAGGATGGCAAATTGACTACATACAGGATGGTCATGTATTAAATTAGCTTCCCTGGACGAAAGCTAATTTCATGTAGTTAAACATAAATTATAACACATGTAACAGTGAGGAAAAAGATAGCCATGACATGGTTGCTAATTACTGGACGACTGGGGTCCCGGCTGCCCATTCAAGAATAGGTGCCCACCCCCTGGTCGCCCATTAATGGGCGCCCAGTGCTCTGGTCGCCAATTCCCTGTGCATGAGAAACTGAAAATAAAAGCTAGCAGGACTAAATAATCAAGTGAGAGGAGATGTTCATGCATGCTACTAGTATTTTCTAGAGTTTAGCTTAATCTTGAGAACACCTACCTTATGTGCTAGGATGTTGTAGACAGGTGGAAGAACGGAGGGTTAGTACAGCAACTGCAGCAATAATCAAGGAAGAAGATGGTTCTCCTTTTTGTTCACAGCAGCAGGATGAAGAGATGCACTAGGATGAAGAGTTCCTACGTGCAGGAGGAAGTAGGCTCATAGCAGCAGAGGTTCCCTTCAATCATGATGGCAGTAACCATTGCCTGTTCGATGGAGGAGGGTATTTATAGGGAGGAAAAACCCTAAGAGGTCAAGTGCCATCGAAAGCAAGGTTTAAAACCCTACTATTTGTGATTCCAATCCCTTCCAAAAAGCCAGCCGCCACTCTCCCTATTTGCTAAAGAGACAGTCGCCTTACATGCTAAAGTTATTTCCCTCCGCATACCATAAAGAATTGGCGCCCTATATAGTGGGCGCCCATTAATCTGTGCCCATCACAGGGGGTGCCCATTTGAGGGTTTGACTAGTCAATGAAAATGGCACCCATACGGGAAGGCACCCATTCTTTTATTGACCAGTCAATGAAAATGGCACCTGCTCTCAGAGGTGCCCATTCTATGGGTTGACTAGTCAATGAAATTGGTGCCCTTAGCAGGGGGCGCCCATTCCTTTTGTTTGAAAAAACCCTATGTGTGTTCATCTAAGTGTTGGGCTTTTTGTGATGTAGGGTCTTCATCTTATTTTTCCTTGGAAAAGTTATTAGGGTATTGTTTAATTCCTATAATCTTTATGTGGGGTGCTACACTAGATCTGTTAAATGTTAAGTTTCAGTTCATGTTATGATTCATGCCATTTAAATCCACACACGATTAAGTTAAGTATATAGAAGATAATATGACGGACGCAGTGGAACCATGCCGGTGAGCTACCGGGGCTGTGAGAAAAATGACGGGCGAGAGATGCCCCCATCAGACCCCCTGTAGTACCTCCTCCGACAGCCCATTCTCTCAAGTCGATTGGGGAAATGGGCCCTCTTGTTGATGGAATATGATATCACCTATGTCCCCAAGAAAGCAATCAAGGGAAAAGGCATGGCTGAATTTTTGGCAGCCCATCCAGTACCAGATGATTCACCCCTCAACACGGAGCTCCCCGATGAGGGGTCCCTTGCTTCCTAGTCACCAGCTCCAGTTGAAAAGGTCGGAGATGTCTTACATTACTAGTAGCAAGATGCCCATACAGTCGACATGCCCTGCTGGGAGCTCTACTTCGATGGCGCTTCCTGGGGAATCACTCGAAGCAACCAAGATTCATCTGCCATGGCGGGTACTGGCATTGTCTTCCTGACTCCTCAGGGCAGAGTTTTGTATAACTCTTGCACCCTCATGAAATCCCTGACCAACAATGAAGCCAAGTACGAAGCTCTAATCATCAGGCTGCAGATGGCTCTTGACATGGACGTTAAATACCTCAAAGCCTACGGGGACTCTTAGCTAATAGTCTAACAAGTCCTCGGCATCTACGACGTGTGGAAGCAGGAGTTGGTCCTGTACCACGCCATCGTTACCAGACTAATCCAGAAGTTCTATTTCTTTGAAATAGATCATGTTCCCAGAAGCAGCAATGCCCAGGTAGATGCCCTGGCAAAATTGGCTGTAGCCATCAAGCTCCCGCCTAAGGATGAGGTCGACATCATAGTCAAACACAAAAGACTGATGCCGTGATCACTTGAAGGCAACTCCGGCCTCATCATCTACGAGCTCCATGACCCCGACTAGAACACTCCTCTAGAAGATGAAGATTGGCGGGAGCCCATCATCAAATTTCAGAAAGGGTGGTTCCCTCCTGACCGAGCTCAAAGAGTCATGTTACTCTACCGAGCAACATCATATGAGTTGGTCGGTGACTCTCTATACAGACTTATCCATAAGAAGGATAAGTCGATTCTCCTGAGATGCGTCTCCCTAGCCAAGGCTCGAGCCATCATGCATGAAGTCCATTCAGGATTGTGCGGCACTCACCAGGCCGGAGATAGAATGAAACACAACATCAAGCTCAAAGGCTTCTACTGGCCTACCATGTACGTAGACTGCGCCCAGTATGCCCGTACATGCCATCAATGCCAAGCTTTTGGCCCAGTACCCAGAAGACCTCCTAATTCACTATGTCCTACTGCCCCACCTGGCCATTCGCCGAGTGGGACATGGACATCACGGGGCCCTTCCCACCATCTTCCAAAGGCCATAAGTACATCTTGGCTGCCACCGACTACTTCTCTCACTGGGTGGAGGCCCTTCCCCTACGGGAGGTAACTGGTGAAGTGATAGCTAGATTTATCTTGCATAACATCATCTACCGATTTGGTACTCCCAGCAGCATAAACTGACAATGGAACACCATTCAAGAATAGGGCCATATACCAACTGGCGGCCAAATTCCACATCGACTGGTCTTCGGTCTACAACTCCTAGGCCAACGGCTTGGCCGAAGCCTTTAACAAGACCCACTGTAAGCTCCTGGCCAAAATTGTTAGCCACCAGAAACGTTACAGGGGTGAGAAGGTCTTCGAGGCGCTATGGGCCTACCGGACGGCCTACAAAACCCCCACGGGGTGCTCGCCGTATACCCTCGTTTGCGGAGCAGAAGTCGTCATCCCCATTGAAATCCAGTTAGCCTATTACCACGTGCCGATACATACCGACTTACCTGGCCCAGAAAAAGATGAATACTACAGAAGGCTAGAAGAGCTCGCCAATCTAGAAGGCAAACAGCTCGAAGCCTACAAGCACCTACAAGTATACCAGGCCCACATGGCGTGAGCCTACGACAAGCTCGTCAAACAACGAGCCTTCAAGCAAGGTGACCTCACCATGATCAATGAAAAGGAAGTCATGGCGGGGCGCTCCAATGGAAAGTTAAAGCCGAATTAGCGAGGTCCATACATCATCCACGACTTCTACGAGGGTGGGGCTTACACGGTCGTAGACCACAAGGGTCACAAGTCGTTCCCGCCTCTCAACGGTAAACACATGAAGCTATATTACGTGCCAGAACACGAGTTCGTGGGCCATCCGGACTAGAGGCTGCGCCCCAGCCACCACCAGTAAAATCAACCTTCCCGGGTGAAGGGTGACACCGATCATGTCTTCAAACTTCTCTTCCCAGCCAAGCAACAAGGTCAACCAAGCCCTCCCAGAGTCACTGTCGGGCATTTCTGGGGGTTAGCCTCCCGCCTTCGTCCTTACAACAGCAAGAGCGAGGACGCCCCGACACCAGCGACAGCCTAGCCGTCAGGCTCCCAGGTAAGTAGTTTATTAAAAAAATGGGGTTAAAAATAGAGATACCCCAACGGACCCAGTTGTCCTCATTGCAAGGAGGCGACTAGGGGCAAAAAGGCCAACAACCCGACTGAGGTGAGAACCTAAAAGGGCGCCTCGGACAAAATTGGGAGACGTGAAAACCCACATAGGAGCGTCGAAAAAAGCTAAAGGGAGGCTCTGGCAAAAATCTGAAAAGAGCGGTAGAGCCGATAATGAGAAAACATATCTCTTCCCACCAGACGGTGCGACCCTTCGCCCACTTCTCAATGAATCATAGGCCTTTCCAGCCAAGACATGCTAGCCCTTGACCAACCCACACTGCCAAATTACTAACCCTGCACTCCCCAGTCAATTCCATATCGCTTTGCTTGGTTCATCCTGCCTTCGGCCTTGCTCCATCACAGTGGGCCGACAAGTCCCAGTATCCATACAACACCCTAGCCATTATCCCAGCAAGCCTCAGTCTCAGCCCATTCGCAGACTTTCGTCATCCTACATCCATGTCTTACGCCCCTTCAACCCAGAATTCCCAGTTCCTGGTATCTCCCAGTTTGACCACTGTCATCCCAGCCATAGCCTCAACTCTCCTTAAATCCCTGACCCACCAATTACAACCCCAGTCACATCCTGCCATGATAAAGTGGCCTCCAGAACTGTAGCTCGATAATTCGCAAAAGCCCTTACTAGGGTTAGAGCTATATCAAATCATTGACACCTCCAGTTCAGGCTACATCCCCTGACAGTAGCATGCTACAGACGGCAATCTCCAGATTCAAAAAAAAATGGGGTTAAAAATAGAGATACCCCGACGGACCTAGCCGTCCTCATTGCAAGGAGGCGACTGGGGGCAAAAGTTGCCACCAACCCAACTGAGGTGAAAATCTAAAAGGGCGTCTCAGGCAAAATCAGGTAACCCCTCGGTGTGAAAACCCACAAGGATGCACCGAAAAAAGTAAAAGGGAGGCAGCTCTAGCGAAAACCCGCAAGGGCGGTAGAGCTGGCAAAGAGAATAAGAAAACTCTCTCCTTCTCTACTCCTCACTGATGAAAGTCATCGACCATGGCATCTCGCCGACGGCAGACTCAACATCATTTCACGACGATGGTGGCCAACACACCCCCGAGGATTGACCATCACTAATTCTAGTTCCAGCATTTTGGCTACACACCTCGACGGTCAGCCGACCAGTTCCAGTCCTCCAGCTACTACACAACAGTTGTTAGCCGGCCAGCTCTAGTCCCAGCCCTAGTCCCAGTATTCTGGCTACAACGCCTTCAAAGGCCAGCCGGCCAGCTCTAGCCTCCAGCTCTAGTCCCAGTCTCCAGTTCTAGCATCTCGGCTACACACCTCAATGGTTAGTCGACCAGTTCCAGTCCTCCGGCTACTACACAGCAGTTGTTAGCCGGCCAGCTCCAGTCCCAGCCCCAGTCCCAATATTCCAGCTACAACACCTTTAAAGGCCAGCCGGCCAGCTCCAACCTCCAGCTCCAGTCCCAGTCTCCAGTTCCAGCATCTCGGCTACATACCCCAACGGTCAGGTGACCAGTTCCGGTCCTTCGGCTACTACACTACAGTTGTTAGCTGGCCAGCTCCAGTCCTAGCCCCAGTCCCAGTATTTCGGCTACAACACCTTGAAAGGCCAACCGTCCAACTCCAACCTCTAGCTCTAGTTCCAGTCTCTAGTTCCGACATTTCGACTACACGCCTTGACGGTCAGCTGACCAGTTCCAGTCCTCCGGCTACTACACAGTAGTTGTTAGCCGACTAGCTCTAGTCCCAGTACCAGCCCCAGTATTCTGGCTACAACACCTTCAAGCGCCAACCGGCCAGCTCCATCCTCCAGTCCAGTCCCAGTTCCAGTTCCAGTCCCCAGCACCGGTCCCAGTCTCCCACTACAACACCTCGACGGTTAGCCGACCAACTCCAGTCTCGGTCCCAATGCCAACTCCAGTTCCAATCCCAGCTCCGATTGCAATTCCAGTTCTTGTGTCAGTCCCAGACCCAGCTCTAACCTCTAGTTCCAGTCCCAGCCCCTGTTCCTGGTCGCAATGCCTTCCTTGGCCACCCGACCAGCCCAGTTCCAGTTCCCCAGACCAATATGAATTACATTTCCAGTTAACAACATGTCAGTAGCCGGTGCACCGCCACTCAGCCTATAATCGACACACTCCAGTATCACCCCAGTAGCCTTAACCACATAGGCCATCACGTTCTTACGAGTCGATCCTGACCCCCCAGTAACATAGGCTTATACCCTTGGAAGGATTAGCCCCAGCACCCAGTACTCTTTCCCTAGTTCCCAGTACTCAGCCTCCTGCACCCAATACCTGTTGTGTCTCTTCTATTTTTGATGACTGGTTAAAAAGGGGAGAATGTTATGTCTCTTTTGAATTTGTTGACAAGGTTTTGATGCTGGCAACAGAATGTGCTTTACTGATAGACTTTGATGTTGGCAATAGTTCATGATTTTTATGTCAGTCACTGCTACCTTATTCCCTACATCTTTTTTTTGTCATTTTGTATCTCAAGTCCATTTTAGGTCAATGCATGTCCTTTCTGGTTCTTCAAAAAAATAGTGCACATTTCAGAAAGTCAACGCACATTTAAATTCCTTGAGATGGGCAGGTCGGTGCACAAATCATCACTTAGAATGAAAGTCAGAGCATATGCATACATTCATCATCATAAGGTCGATGCTCAAACCTTCACACAGGTCGATGCACATTGTGCTAGATTGAAACTAAGGTCGATGCATGTTTTGGTTACAACAGTATAAGGTCGATGCACATCATGCCTTAGTCATACTAAGGTCGATGCACATCGTGCCTTAGTCTTACTAAGGTCGATGCACATCTGCCTTAGTCATACTAGGGTCGATGCACATCTACCTTAGTCATTCTAAGGTTTGTGCATATCTTATTAGACTCCATATAAGGTCGATGCTTCCTTGGTCATATGCATATAAAGTCTGTGCACAACTGATATAAGGTCGATGCACATTGGTATTGGTCTCTTGATTATGCGGGCCGCTTCAGGGCGTCGTAATATAATACGGGATTTACTCACGGTAATGTCAAAATTTACGTGTCTACATTGAATCGGCGCCCCTCCCATCCCCAGGTGATCCGGCGTGAGCTTGAAATAGTGAGCATCCGATGACTCTGTTCGCCCATTAATGAGTTACAGGAGGCTTGAGACGGTGAGCATGTCGGCGACATGCGTGCTCGTGAGCTGGCAAGTGAGGGGCCTCTCCACGACACCGGCTCGATGCGACGCGAACAACGATGAGGTGAGGAGCTCAACATGTCCAAGGCCCCGTGCCCCCCGTGGTGCTACAGAATATGCATATGTCAATCGCCATGTCCGAAGCGACAAAGAAAAAAAAACACATGCCGACGTCGGGCCATCTCCTGCACTTATAAAAGAAAATAAAGGGGGCTCACTCTCTCTCTCTAGGGGGACCTTTGGCGAGCATTCGAACCCTTGCACCCAAGGGGGTTTGTGTGGAGTAGAAGAAAGAGAGAAGAGTTTAGAAGGGAGAGAAGTGAAGAATAGGGTCTGTGTGGAGGTCTGCACCAGGAGGGAAAACTGGTAGACCCATCCACCCCTGATGGGGGACAATGAAGCAATATGGCCCAGCCATTACGGAGGCCGACTCAGCACACTGGCCAAGTCTGCAAACTGGTAAGCAAAGCTGACTGCCTTGCCCACCGACATCATCGGGCAGAGAGGCGCTACCCTTAGCTCAGGGGAATACCTCGTCGCACACCTACAAACACGAAGGAAAGTGGTCACGGCCATCTGACAAGAAGACAGCAAGAGGGAAGTTATTCAGAAGCAAAGGAGGGTAAATATAAGGGTATCTTCCATCCCCTTAAAGACCAAACCTGTCTGACTCGGCCCTAGCACAAGTTCCTCGGTCTCGATTTGTATTTCACCAACACCCTCCTCGCCGTCGCTAGCCTCGGAGCCATAAGGTGATGAAGGAGGGGGGAGGGAAGGTACCGAGGCACTGAGGGCCCCGACCGTGGCCACCACAGTAGCTGCCCAACCTTCTCGGAAGCCACGGTCGCATGCCGACCTAAAGAATTTCATAGCCTTGGTAGTCAACTTGTCTCGGTAGGCTGGAGAGGAGTGGAAGTTCTCTACTGCCTTCTCATCGGCAGCAGCGATTACTGAGTGCAACTCAGCAAACTGCTTCTTTACTTCCTCGGCTTGAGCCTCGACCACCTAGACCTGTGCCCTCAGTGTGGCCGCATGGGCTTCTGTCGTCTCAGCCTGAACACGAAAGAAGTCACAATCCTGCTCCATCGCAGCAAGCACCGGACCCAGCTGACTTAGTTGTTCCCAGAGCCCGGTGACCACAACCTCAGCTTCCTTCTGATGCTCCTCGAGCACCTCGCAGTTGGCTGCCAAGTCAGCCTGCACGACCTGATTGGCCTCCAGTTCCCGTGCAAGACCGCCAAAGTGATGTCTCCATAGGCCAAGAGCCCTCGCGATCGCATATAAGCTCTTTGCGGCCAAGTCCATCAACTCCTTCTCAGCCCCAAGGCCGATCATCCCGATGCACTCATGCCACCCGACGCTCTTATCCATGAGGTCCACTACCGTCGCGAGCCCCGCATACCCAACAGTGGCCTCCTCGGGTGGGAGGAATTGAGCATGCGGGGAGACCTCCAGCAGTGGAGGGTGGATAGGATCATCGACCGAGCGTGCCTTTCCCTTATCACGCCCCTCCGCGGGGGCAGGAGCATGGGAAAGATTCGCGGGTTCGTCAACCTGCGGTGGCGGTGGTACCTCAGGGGGAGGAGGGGCTTCGCACGACGTCGGCGACGGGGCCCGATTTCGAGCCGGAGCAGAGACTCTGCCCCACTTCCTTAAGTGACACTGGTTGTCCAGCACCGCTAGCTCCTCCACCGTTAATGAAGGTCGACTGCCACCAACCATGGTGGGCTCTTTCACCGCGACGCTAGCAGTTCCTTCGGAGGCGTCCCTCCCAACACTAGAGCCACCATTGGCTACGGAAGCTGCCGCCGAGCTCACTAGGGAAACACCCGCAGGAACGGGATATTGAAGCCTTCCTGGAGCAAACGCAATCCCAACTTGGGGAGCAATGACTGTCACCTGGCCGGCCCCCGACTCGACATGGTCCACAGGACCGGGGGCACACCGAGACAGTCACACCACCTCGTAGCTCCACACTGGCACTTCCGGCGCCCCTAGAATCAGACCAATCAAGGTTAAGATGCTTCGCTACTAATATAACCTGAGGAGGATTCAAGATCGGTACCCTGTGGCAAAGGGTGACTCAACCCCAGCTCCTGAAGTAACCCCGGATCTAGCTCAAAGTCAGCATTGGCAAGGGGAACCGACAGACAACATCTATCTTCCTACGATCTTCGGCATTTGCCGGGGGCTTCCTGTCAGCCTAGACTGGACGGAAACCCCTATGCCTCCAGCCGCCGGAGGAATCAAGGTCACTCGTGATGAAAAGACCTTAAATCGATGGATGCGATCTAACTAGTAGAAAGTGGATCTAGAGGGGGGTGAATAGATCCAACCCGAAGTCGGTGATGAAGGCTGTCTTCTCGATGTCTTCGGGATCCATCCGGATCTGATGGTAGCCAGAGTAAGCATCCAAAAATTTGAGCATTTTGTTACCAGAGGTCGAGTCGACTAGTTGGTCGATCCTCGGCAGTGGGTAATAGTTCTTTAGAGTGGCCTTGTTGAGGTCGATGAAGTCCACGCACATCCGCCATTTGTCAGAAGCTTTGGGTACCAAGATGACATTAGCGAGCCACGATGGGTAAAGGACCGGTCAAAATAGGCCAATTTTCTTTCCCTTAATAATCTACTCTTTGATTATCGTTTGCTTCTCAGGGGCATGCTTTCTTCGGCGTTGCTAGACGGGCTTCATCGACGGGTCAAGGTTGAGCTTGTGTACCACTATCTCCCTGGGGATCTCGGGAATATACTCATCAGACCATGCAAAAACTTTGATGTACTCTGAAAGAAACTCTTTATATTACTCTCACACATTAGGTGATAAATCAGCTCCTATTTTGACTTTGAGAGCTGGGTCATCTTTGAGGAAGATGGACAGTAGTTCGCCACCAGGCCCTGATGCTGTTGGTTCCTCCTCGGCTTCCCTAATCTCTATCTTTTTCCCTTTTGGCTTTATGGTATCAACCGAGAATACATAGAACCTTCTAGCTATTGCCTGGTTATCCCAGACTTCCCCGATGCCGTATTTAGTGGGAAACTTTAGTTTTTGGTGATAGGTGTAGGGCGCGGCCTTCACTCGGCTGAGGATACCTCGGCCAAAGATGGCGTTATAGGCCGACATCTCCTTAATCACTATGAAGTTAACCATAACCGTGACGATCTTAGGAGGGGTACCGAGAGTGACCGACAGGCTTAGGGCTCCCTCGGGATAGGTTGCCTGATTGTTGAACCCACAGAGGGGGGTTCGAATCGGGTGGAGCCTAGATGGGTTTTCACCCATCTTGAGAAAACACTCGTACGAGAGCACATAAGGGGCACCACCATTGTCAACTAGTATCCTATCTATGTTACAGTGGTTTATCATAGCCGATATTACAAGGGTGTCATCGGGCGAGGTAATTACCCCATCTAGGTCTCAGTCGGAGAACACCAAGGCCTGTTCATCACTCGCTGAAGGGGCTTTGGGGGGCTCGGAGGCCCTACTTGCCCGTTTAGCATGATGCTTCCTTCCTTGGCTACTATCTCCTCCTGATGCCGTGCCAACAGAAATGACGTTGATGTGGACTCCACGAGGTTGATTATCAATTTCTTTTGGAGGGATGTCGCGATCCTCCCTCTGCTCGAACACGTATTGAGATAGGTTCCCTTGGTAGACAAGACGCTCAATATCATCCTTGAGCTGATGACAATCTCCAGTATGGTGTCCATCATCATCATGAAATTGACAATGCTTGTGGCGATTATGGCACTTTGGATCACTCTTCATAGGCTCAGGTTGGTGGAGAAGTCCCGAGCTCTTGATGTCTTCATATATTTCGTAGACAAGAGCAGATAAGGGAGTGTACCACTCGTACTTCCGAGGGGGTTCCCTGTGGTCCCTGTCTTGGTTTCACCTTTTTGCCTAGCCCGAGCCTTGCTTGGATGATCGCTTCCTATCCCCTTCCCGACTTGAGCCCGTAGGGCCGCGACAAGCACTGAGTACTTATTTACACTCTACGTGGCACAGGGCTAAGGTCACCAGATCAGCTAGAGAGGTGGGTAGATGGAGGACTAGCTCTCACCGGAGGTTCTCATCGTGGGTGCCTCTGGTCAATGCGGTGATGGCCGAGGCAACATCCAGGCGAGGGATATGCAAGGCTTCTGATTTAAATTGGTTAATATAAGCCCACAATTTCCCCCCCTGTGCCTATTTTTATGCCAGCAGTCTCGCAACTGACCAAGGAGGGCTACTGCCGGCGAAGCTCTCCTTGAAGATCCACCCGAACTATCGAAAGTCGTGGATGCTGCTGAGGGCGAGCGCTCGGAACCAGGCTTGAGCACCTTGGACCAAGGTAGTCACGAACGCCCGGCACTTGATGGCGTCGGAAGCCCTGTGCAGAGTCATCAGGGCATCGAAGCTATCATACTGGTCGATTGGGTCTCCCTGGCAGTCATATGACTTGAAGGTCAGTAGCGAGATCCTGGGGGAGATCTCGGCCTTCAGAATTGGGTCGGAGAACGGGGATTGCTCTTCATCCTCCTTGATGGACATCCTCTGCAAGGCGCGGAGGGCGCGCTCCTGCTCTGCGAAATGTCGCTCGAAGTCCCTCAGTTGGAGGGACAACTCTTGTCGGTGCTGAGCTGAGGGACTCTGAGGGTGTCCTTGTAGGTTGCCTCACCATTCCTCAGGGGCGTCAATCTCCGGGAGCTGCTGGCGCATCCCAGGTCCTTCCCTCCTCAGTGTGGAGGAGGCTTCTTTTTCTGGAGGAGGGGCTTGCAAAGGTTCTCCTGACCTGTTACGCACAAGCCACCGTCCCCGGAGGGTAAAGCGGCCTCCCGTGGTTTGTATGGAAGTTGCTCCACGGGGGGGCTCTCTGGGGGAAGTTGGGACTTCTCCTCCCTGGCTTAGAGGACACGACTAGAACGTCGTGCACACTATCCCACACATGACCAGAACATCATGCATACGACAGGTCACTGACCTCGAGTGCAGCCACGAGAGGGCTAACCTGGGAGGTCATGACGCACAAGAAACGTGAAGAGAATCGCAAAGAGTCACGTGCTACGTGACTGGAGTACCTCTCACTAGAAGAATAGCCAGCTGCATCCACTGACCTCTTATGCCGCGCCTACTAGCGTCTTGTCCACGTACCCTACCGCAAGGACTAGGCCGAGACCAAGACACTGCCAGAACCAGAATAATACCATAACGCGAGTGACTAGTTAGGGTTACATCTAACGACGCACGTCCAAAGCCCCTGACCATGTGTGCACACACTGGGCCACTACCTAAGCCATGCCTCTAACTAGTATTCCCCCTCCGAAGGATGCTACAGTTCGACCGGGGGCCCACGGAACTAGCTTAAGAATCATATATCGGGAAAGTGCCCCGCTACAAGAGCCGTCACGCCAAAGCGTGTCGTATGGCTACGACTAGTGTAGGCTCACAAACACAAACTCCGAAGCACAAGTGCTGAGGTACAGGCAGGCTAACCAAGCACTGTCACCTGTACTCCAAAGTACCGATGGCAGTATAGGAAATCACCAACAGACTCAGGACAAGGCAGCTAGACCTACTTCCATAACGATCCTTGAGTCTCACGACTCAGAGGTAAGATCATCACAAATAGCGGAACAAGCTGCCAATCAGTCTACTCCTAAGCCAAAGGAAACAGTGCTCCGCAGGAAACGACTCATGGAGACCCGAGGGGACACCAAGAACCCTCAGCACACCTGGACACGCAACCGAGGTAGGATAGTACCCCGAGGCATCCAGAACACTGTCTCGAGCTGGAAAGAATCGTCGAGACATAGACAAGGTCGCCTGCCAACCCCTGGTCTCACCAGGTTGACCGGAACTAGACACGACACACACACAGACACACACAGCAATACCCAAGCAGAGAAGATGACACTCTGGGCAAAGCGAACCACCACTCAACCGCTAGGTGAACCCGGCAGTCAAGGGACAGTCGCTATGTGACCATAGACAAGGACACTGGCAGTTCTAGATTGAGTCGTTAGGGGACTGTCGCAGTCAGGGAAGGGACCACACCCAGTCACCTGAACCGACCGATCCAGAAACCACTGACACACAGACACCACCCTAGAACACAAACCTAAGATAGACCAACTAACGAACAGACACAGAACAGAACAACAGCCATCACGGCCAACAACAAGACTGTAACGCACCTCTATAGGTGCATTACACACTCTGACACACAAGGACAGGGGCATCAGGATGAATAGGCCTAAAACCTACACTCGAACGATGTAACGGCCTACTATAGGTGCGTTACACAACTCTGATGCACCAAGGCAGGGGCGTCAAGGTGAACTGGCCGAAAACTAAAACCCAGACGCTGTAACGCACCCAACCAAGCGCGTTACACACCCTGGCACATGATGGCTGGTCCGTTATAGCCAACCGACATAGCCAGTCCAAACATCGGTCAAATACACTGTAACAGACTCAAGGAGGTGCGTTACAGAACTCTGACGCATAAGGGGAGGTCTGTCAGAGCCAACTGATTGACACCGTCTTCGAGGAAGACACGATCTTCGAAGAACTGACAGGCACAGTCCTCGGGAAAGACCAGACTGTGACGCACCTCCATTGGCACGTTATAGTCATGTGACGGTCCTATACTGGTCTGTCACACCACCCCAACCTCGAAGAACCCAAAACGACCAATGGACGTAACGGTCTATCATGGGATCGTTACACGTGTGATGGCCACTGGAACGACCGTTACACCAAACCGACGAGCAAAATAGTAGAACGGTCGAATCGGCCTGTTCCACGCCCCATTCACGCCGAAGCACAGGGGAAACAAAGCCACACGACCACGAAGACATCTGGGAGCTAAAAATGCCACATGCATGCATCAAAATGCGAGATCGGGGCAATTCCAGTGAATCGACCCAAATCAAGTCACCGAGGTTCTCGAACTGCTACCGGCCCCGAGTGACGACCGATCGACACGAAACTGGCGGGTACGGGATCCTAACATCTCGACGGTGATTTTGATAGTAATTATACTACAAACTGTCACCATTTTTCGACGAACCCTACAAATCCTAAAAATAGTGATTTTATCTAAACTGGCCCGATCTAGCCCGTTTGAGCACCAAACAACGCACAGAAGCAGGGAAAACGTGTAGGAGGAAGTGGCGATCTATCTCTCTACCTCCACCGAAGAAACTGAGTGCCGAGGAGACTAAATCACGTCGAGGTGACCAAACCGCGCTGACAACCACAACGCTAGCTCAACCGCTGGCTTTGAATCCACCGTTCGGGATCGCGCCAAAACCGATCTGATCCTCGCTCCATCATGTGTCTCAACAGCTTCCCGACGTCGTCAGCTCACCTACGAACCCTGCATCTGCAGCTGGAGATGAGGAGGTGAGAGAATGAGAGAGAATGGGAGAGAGAGAGAGAGCGCGTGAGTGGAAGAGAAGAATTGAGCCGATTGAAAAAGAGAGAGAGAAAGAAGATTTAAGTCCTCCGTCTCTACTATAATTCCACATTTGAGAAAGAGAGAAGAGTCCAAAAAGGGAGGAGAGAGCCTGATTAAAGATCTTCATCTGTTACTGTAACTCTGCTTCTACGGAAGCTACATTACTCTCGAGTCTGAGAGATCGATCATCTGTTTTGGTTTTTCATCTTTGAATTTTTCTGTTCATTTCGTTCATACTATCTTATTACCCTCTGAGGTCTTTCAAAGGAAGGGAGAGGTTCTCCAGTTTTCCCTCCATCATGCTTGGAGGAAGAGATGATTGTTCCTCTGGTTTGTAAGTTGCTGGGAGTAGCTTACAGGGTGCCCTTTGCAGGTTGCAAAGGAAGGGAGGTTGGTCCTCCAGTTGGTGCTTCTGATTGTTAGAAGGTCGAGAATGGTGTTCCTTGGGGCAAGCTATTCAGCAGTGGTTGTTGGCAGACTGAGTCTGTGATTTTACTCATTGCTTAGTGCAAGGAAGCCTTACTCTGCGGAGTAAGGGGTGGACGTAGATTGCGGGGTGCAATCGAACCACCTTAAAAATCCTCTATCTCTATTTGTGGTTTGCTTATTCCATTCATCTATTGCAAGCTGTGCACATCTATCCCTCGATCTTTTATCGCTTAGTTCAGCTTCATGTTCTTTCTCTTCTGCCTCAGTGCTTTCGGTGGTTGTTTTTGTTAAGAATTTTTAATTGGGGTGATCTATTCAACCCCTCCCCTTCTAGCTCACCTTCCGCGATTTATCAAGAGGCCCTATGGCAACCAACCTAAAACCGGCTCCCCCAGGAAAGCTGCTCTACTACACCCGGATAGGTCAGCACACACATGCCATAAGAAGACTACGACTAGTGGGGGGCCACTCGACGTGGGAACTCTCAAAAGGAAACCGTCAGAGTACTAACAAGCTACATGCGCGCCCATCATGAGTAACTCAGACCATAGGGAGGTCGGGTGCCACCAGACTCAGGACGACTATCCAGACTCACTAATCCAATGGCCAAAGAGTCACGTAACTCATTCCAAGACCATTGTACAATACAACTCTAAGTTGTCAAACCACCCTAGTCCAAGAGTCAGAAACCACGGTAAAAGGGACTCTTAAGGTAGCTCACAATCATCAGGTACATCCCCTTTTTGATGTGACACTACCTATGGACCTAAATTACAAGCAAACAACCGAGTTGGCGGACGTACTCAAGCGGACTCACCCGTGACGTGCACACCCGGGTCCGTAGGTGGACCGGTGATGGTGGTGAGGGTCCGAGGTTGGACCTAGGTGTTCCAGGGGTTTGGCTAGCCTAAGGAGGACCCCACAGGGCTAGGGATGCCCAATTCATAGGCGGACGACACGCCAAGGGCGGGGTTTAAGTGGTTGCTCTCACAACTCACCCGCGGTGGTCACTCACGTGGGGGGCAATGTGGGCCGAGCTCTCACTTTCCGTCCGACGACACTTGGAAGCAATACTAATCCAAGCAAGGTTAAACTAGCAAGTAGAGGGACTAGAAGCTCACCTGACCGGCATGAAGACACCGATCCCGACCAGAGATGAGGGTGGGCGAGGAAGCGTGGGCTTACTTGCACGCCGCGCCGATGAAGCTTCAACCTGAAATTTTAATTAACATGCACTACGCCCCTTGCAAGGGGGTTGGACTAGGGGTGGGGATTAGTTTTACAACAAAAATGTACCTCCACGCAGGGTGGGGTGGTCAGCTGGCCAGGCGAGGTGGGGAAAACTATGCTAGAAGCAGAAGTGGAAGAAGATCGTCGGTTCTACCAGCTCTCAGGAATAGCCTGATAGGTAGTCATTGTTGGTGCTGCCACGGGCCCTCCCGAACTCCGTTGGTGATGAAACCAACGCCAAAACCTCCGGGGTTGGCCCAGGAGGACGTCAAAATTTTTGTGGATTTTCTTGTTAATGATGACGACCGGGGCAGGATCCGGATCAGGTCTACTTGGTTCTGAATCTGTCAGTACCAGGGTTGCTATTGCTAGAAGGAGAGGCCAGCATGGTTGCTCCCGTACTCCGATGTAGGCGAGTCCGGGACCGTTGCATTCATGGTCGAGTCCTCTTTGAATGGAGACCCACGAAGCCATCGAAGGAGGTGCTCTGAGATCCAAACGGGGCCCTGCTTCGTGGTGATTTAAGGGGACTCGTAGCAGAAGTCTTCAGCCAAACGCCGCTCCAAGATCTTCATGGTATTGGTCGTGGCAGCCTCTGCAAGACACAGTTGAGTGTCGGCCAGCGAGGAACTATGCAGCCCGATGGTGAAGACTTCTCCAGGCAGCCACGAATTCAGGTGAGGACGGGACCACCTCCATTACAAAGTAGACTGGACGACGCTTCCAACGGTACCTCTTGTGATCCCAGGGGCTCCAGGATGAAGATGTAGTAGGCACTGCAACTGGGCACTCCTCTGCTACCTGTGAATTGAGGTAGGGTCTGCAACATGTCAATGGGAAATGGAGTACGAGGGGGGCGAAATGGGGGTGGATGAGTGTGGGACGCTCTATTAGCTTGCTGACTTAAAGCATCGGAGGGTTTTTCCCGGGGTTATAACCCTGGGCTCCTCTAATCCATTTCCTGCCTTGTAGATCCCTCATTCGTGGTGACGACGACAAAGGCCTACCTAGGATCGTGCGGCTCAGGATCCAGTGTGAGATCACCCCTCTTCATCTGACGTCGTCTGTGGAAAACGTACGAAGAGCCAGCATGGTGCAAAGAAGTGTCAGTAGGAGAAATGTCGATGATAAAGGAAAGGCATCGGCGACCACGGAGGGGGAGCATGTACCCACCCACTCTTCCACAGGCTCCCTCTCCAACCATCAAGCTAACACCTTACCTCCACCGGCTGTAGGGGGACAACCTACCCCTAGGAACCCCGACGCTCTCCAGACCCTTCACGTCAAATTGGATATCCTCGTCGACTTGATGATGACCCAAGTGGCTAGGGAGGAGAGGTCACAGTTACCTCGGGTGAGTCCCCCCCACGCAGGAGCCTCTCGACAAATGGCTGGAGGCCGCTTCACCCTCCAAGGTGGGCGACTCATTCATAGTGGGTCAGGCGGGCCCTCGCAAGCCCCGCCTCCAGAGCAAGAAGCCTCCTCCAATCTGAGAGGGAAGAAATCAGGGTTGCCCTAGCAGCCCTCAGAAGTAGACGCTCCCGTTGAAGAGCGGCAGGACAACTGCCGGGGACATACTAGCAGTCTCCCAGCTCCATGGAGGTCAGAGTTGTCCCTCCGCCTACGGGACTTTGAGCGACGTTTCACCAAACAAGAGCATGCCCTTCGCGCCCTAAAAAAGGACTCCACTCCGGAGGATGAGGAGCAATCCCCATTCTCCGATCAAATCTTAAAAGCCGAGGTCTCCCCGAGAGTCTCACTACTAAGCTTCAAATCCTACGATGGTCAGGGCGATCCGACCGACCATTATGATAGTTTCGACGCTCTGACGCTGTCAAGTGTCGAGCGCTTTTGACCACCTTGGTCCAGGGAGCTCAAGCCTGGTTTTGAGCACTCTCCCCCAGTAGCATCCACAACTTTAGATAGTTCCAGAGACTGTTCAAGGAAAGTTTCACCAGCAGCGGCCCTCCAAGGTCGATTGCGGGGCTGTTGGCACTGAAGCAGGCATAAGGGAAAAAGTTGTGGGCTTACATCAACCGATTCAAGTAGGAAGCCCTATGCATCCCCCGCTTGGACGTCGCCTCGTCTATCACCACACTAACCGGAGGCACCCGAAATGAAAACCTCCAGCGAGAGCTGGTGCTCCACCCTCCTTCCTCCCTCGCTGATCTAATGACCCTGGCTCTGCGCCACGCAAAGTGCGAAGAAGTGCTCAACGCTTGCTGAGACCCAACAAAGTGGGGGCGAGAAGGAGACAAGAAGCGACCATCCGAGCAAGCCTCGGGCCAAGGAAAAAGAAGAAATCGAGATGGGGACCGTAAATAACCTCCAGGAAGCTCGAGCGGTACACCCCTCTGTCCACCCCTGTCTACGAGATCTACCAAGAAATCAAGGACTCGGGTCTCCTTCGCCGACCTGACCCTATGAAGGTTGACCCTCGACGCCGTAGCCGCAGCAAGCTCTGTCAGTTTCACAATGACCACGACCACTACACTGGGGATTGTCAGCACCTAAAGGATGAGATCGAGAGTCTTATCCGCCAAGGTCACCTTTCCCAGTATGTGGTCGAGTGGCAGGAAGATCGCGGGATCCCCCCAGAAGAAATCTACAACCGCCCCTGTGGGGTCCACATCAACATCATTTTGGAGGGATCTACCTCAGGAGGGGACAACAGTCGAGGAAGGAAGCGTCATGTTGAACGAGCCTCTCGGGCTTCTGAGCCCCCCAAAGCTCCATCGGCGAATGACCAGTAGGCCTTGGTATTGTCCGACCAGGAACTAGAAGGGGTAGCCACCCCGCATGATGACGCTCTTGTAATCTCGACTACTATAAACCATTATAACATAGATAGGATATTAGTGGACAATGGCAGCGCCCCCAATGTTCTGGCGTGTAAATGCTTCTTGAGAATGGGTGAAAACCCATCCAAACTACGCCCGATTCGAACCCCCTTCTACGGGTTCAATGGTCAGGCAACTTACCCCGAGGGAGCCCTGAGCCTACCGATTACTCTTGGTACCCCTCCTAAAATCATCACATTTCTGGCAAACTTCGTGGTGATAATAGGGATGTCGGCCTATAATGCTATCTTCGGCCAAGACATTATTGGCCAGATAAAGGCAATGCCCTCAACCTATCACCAAAAAATGAAGTTTCTCACTAAATACGGTATCGGGGAAGCTGAGGTAACCAGGCAATAGATAGAAGGTGCTATGTAATCTCAGTCGAAGCTGTAAGGCCAGAAGGGAAAATGGAAGAGGCCGAGGAAGTCGAGGACAAATTGATGGCAGGAAAGCCTGGCGGAGAACTGTTATCAGTCTTCCTCAGAGACGACCCGACTCTCAAAGTAAAAATTGGGCAGACTTATTGCCCAAGGTACAAGAGCAATACAAGAATTTCCTTTTCGAGTACGTTCAAGTCTTCGCATGCTCAAACATTATAAATTCTCACAAGAATATGCCCTGAAAGTTGTGCATATCATATGGCTATTTTGTTGCATGACTATTTTTGGTTTTGATGAAGCCAATTTTGTCCTTGGGCTAAAATTATTCACATATTGCATTAGGCAGAATAACCCCGTGCACATCTCCAAGTCCGTGCATGTTTTAGCTCACACTCTACTGACTCCTATGCTCTAAAGGTCCGTTCATGTTTTAGGTAGAACACTAAAGTCCATGCATTGTCTGCACCTTGCATATATAGGTCCGTGCAAGTTTTTGATACATGCATGAGTGATGTCTGTGCATGTTTTGTCCATGCATGTTCTAGCGCTGTTGCAAACGTAAGTCCATGCACGAGTGAAGTCCGTGCATGTTTTTACTCTTTGCGTTTTAAAGTCCATGCAGATAACAGACTCCGTGCACTCTTCAGTGTTTGAAATGTAGAGTCCGCGCATACTTTGCTTAGCTACATATAAAGTCCATGCATGATCTCCTTCAGCGTCTCATGAAGTCCATGCATTTTTCTGTACTAAGTCCGTGCACATTTCTGTTAACTGACACACTAAGTCCGTGCACATTTCTGTTAAGTGACACATAAAGTCCGTGCACATTTTCGATCAACGTCTCATATAGCAAGTGCAAGTGTATTTCAAGTCTGTACATCTTTTTGCCTTTGCACATTACTGAAGTCCGTGCATACCTTGAGTCCGTGCATGTTTTTGCTTCATGCATATTCAAGTCCGTGCATGTTTTTCATTCATGCATATTCAGGTCCATGCATACTTTGCTTAACGCTGCACAAAGTCCGTGCAAGTTTTTACCTTGAGCAAAACTAAGTCCGTGCAAGTTTTTGCCATGTGCAAAACTAAGTCCATGGAAGATCTGTTCTATGTCTAGCAAAGCCCATACATGTTTTGCATTGCACATCTCGAGTCCTTGCAATTCTTTATCCCTGTAAGCCAGGCACTGGCAGTCTAGAACAATCCCAGTCTGAGCTCAGCAATGACAATCTCCCAGGTCCATCAACTGCAACCGGTGGCTTCGAAGGCCAAGAAGTACACGAAGGTGACACTAACGATGAAGATTTCATCGACTTCCAACTCACTCCTCCTGAGCTAGAGGATGGTGGCCAGGAAACCATTAATGAACTTGTTGAAATCAATCTGGGTGAAGATGAAGCCCCCCAGCCAACGTTTGTCAATGCTCTCCTCACCGAGGCAGAAAGATGGGACAACAAGCAACTCCTGATCGAATACAAAGACTTCTTCACCTAGACCTACAAGGAGATGCCAGGACTAGACCCCTCAGTAGCAGAGCATGAACTAGCCATCTCTCCCTTAGCAACTCCAGTCAAATAGCCATAGCGGCGCATGCGCCATGAGTTGGAACTCCAGGTATCGATCGAAGTCAATAAGATGGTGGAGGTTGACTTCATCGAGCCATGCATCTACCAGATTTGGCTCGCCAATATTGTCCCAATCAAGAAGAAAAGTGGTCAAGTCCGCATCTGCGTCGACTTTCGGGACCTCAATAAAGCCTGTCCGAAGGACGACTTTCCAGTCCCGATCACAGAAATAATGGTCGACATGACCACCAGACATGAAGCTTTATCTTTCATGGATGGGTCATCCAGTTATAACCAGATCTGGATGTCCCTCAAAGATAAGTGCCACACTACCTTCAGATCCCCCAAAGCGATTTTCAATTATAAGCGCATGCCCTTTGGTTTGAAGAATGCCAGTGCTACATACCAGAGGGTCGTGACCAAAATATTTGATGAGATGTTGCATAATACTATCAAATGCTACGTCGACGACCTCGTTGTCAAAACTAAAAGGTGGGAGGACCATCTGCGTGATCTACCCCAAGTCTTTGAGCGTCTCCGGCAACATAGGCTCAAGATGAACCCCATGAAATATGCCTTCAGCATATCCAATGACAAGTTTCTCAGATTTATCGTCAGATACCGAGGAATCGAAGTAGACCCCAGCAAGATCAAGGCAATCTGGGAGCTTCCACAGCCTGGCAACCTTATTAAGCTCAGGTCGTTTCAAGGAAGATTGGCCTACATTCGGAGGTTTATCTCTAACCTCTCCGGCCGATGTGCGCCTTTCAGCAAGCTGATGAATAAAGACACCCCGTTCACATGGGACTCGAAATGCCAGGTGACTTTTGAGCAAATCAAGGAGTACCTCCTTACTCCTCCGGTCCTGGGGGCACCAGTCAAGGGTAAACCCTGACTCTGCGGAGAACGCACGTCGTTAATACGCCCGCTTATCAAATTTACAATTTACTGAACTCACACACTTGAAAAGATTGAAATTAAAGTAAAGTGGTGAAGACGGGTCGATCCACAGGGAAACAAAACCTTTTAAATGAGATGGATGAGAATTCTTATGTATGTGAAGTCCAATTTGACATGAATTTACACTAAGTACATGATCTTAAACTAAGTTATAAGAAAAGAAATTGACTGAAAATAACAGTGAGTTTGGAAAATGATTATCTCTGCAACTAGAGGGATTCAGAAAAAGTGGAAGTGGGGAGAGAGAAAGGGTTAAGGGGTTTATATAGGGAAAAAATCTGGGAAATTCAAAAAATTTCAAAAATATGAAAAAATTACCTCCACAATCCTGGTGAAGGTTATATCGCAATGGTAACGTTTTGAGTTGGAGAACGCAATGGTTCACCCTACACGGAGTTCCGAAGGTAAGTGTCGATAAACGATCGGGAATCGGAAAACGCGCGAAAAAAGTCGCGGAACGCACTCCGGACATCCGAAACAGCTCCGAATCGCACAGATCCGAACACAGAATATGTCCGGAACATAATTTTGGACACAACGGTGCCAGACATTCCGAGAAGGCAGATCCGAGACCTAAAAAGGAGGATCTAAAACCCTTGGATCTAGACCCGATAAATATCTGGAAAATACCTGAAAGGTCCGGGGCATTACAGCCCTCCCCCCTTAAAGGAATTTCATCCTCAAAATTCAGGACAAACACGGGAACACCGGGGAAGAATGCCATAACTACTGACAACGTAGTCAGGGCCCCAGCACAAAAAACCTCAATTCACATGAAACTCCAGACCTGAGGGACACAGCCAGACTACAATCACGAACAACACCTCGCTCTGCACACCGTGCACACCGACCCACCAGAGCAGGCACACACCAAAGAACACAGCCCGACATCACCTCAGTCTCGACCAAACTAATCATGGCACCGCTACCACCATCTCGCTCACCGAGGAAACACAATCCCTGATACGAGAAACAGCTATCGAGCCATCCTATGGTCGGCAGACAACACAAACACCAGCTGACTGGCTCCACGCCCGAGACAGGGCCCAACCAAAATCGACTTCCACCAGCTCACAAAACCATCTCAAAAGACTGCAATCAACTCATCGGCTCAGCACCAAGCATCCCTTTACACATGGCTAGCCGAAAACCAGACATAACACCATGCCAACCCCTATCAAAAGACAACTCCCGATAGAGACCTGATCTTATCTGGAAGTGATGGGGACATCAGGCGACGTACACCTACGGAGGTTCCGGTAGCCCACCAACAGATGATCCAGCCAGTCATCAGTAGTATTTGCATTATTCCATTTCAAGTTCAGTACAAACATTTTTAATTTTGAGTCTATTTGAGTTCTGTAAGCCTTAATGGGTCAGTTTTATAAGGCCCAAAGGGCCAGTGTTGAGATGAGCTTGGTTATTGGTCACTAGTAGCTTATAGTCACCAGTCAGGATAACAGAGTCAATTCATGATTGTAATGGATATTTATAGACTTTTTCACCCTTGGCCTCTCCCTATAAATAGGTCCCAGGGGTCATTGGTAGAAGGCTAATGAAATTTTGAAGAAAAAATTGAGTTGAGCATTTCTTTTGAGTTCCTCTCTCTCCTCTCACTCCCTATCTCTTGCGCCCTCTCTCTCTACTTTCTCTCTCCACCTAGGGAATCCTACCCCCTCTCTCTCTCCTCTCTCTTGGCCGTGGCCAGCCCCCCTGTTCCCCTCTTTCTCCTTGCCACCTCAGCCTCCTTAATCTTCCCCCTTCCTAGATCTACCCCTTCCTCCATTCTCCCTCCCCAATCCTAGGGAATCTAGCCCACCTTCCCTCCCTTCTCTCTTATCCCTTCCCTAATCTTCCTCCAATCAAATCCCCATCCCACCAAATCCTCCCACATATCCCTCCTAGGGATATTAATCTCCTACAATCCCTCCCCCTCTTCCCAAAAGAAAAAAAGAGAAAATCCCTAAACTAATTTACCCTCCCCACATTGGCCGCCCCCTCCCCTCACCTTCCCCCCTACAACCAGCGCGCCCCCCACCCCCACCAGACCTAGCGGCCACCTCCAGCCACCCCTCCTCTCTGCAACCCATGCCCCATCCCCTTCCAGGAACGTCCACGGCAGTCCCGGCCTCCCTCAGCATCACCCCCGACGTCGGCGTTGAAGTTCTCCTCATTCTGCTACACCCAGATTGGAAGCAGAACCATCGACAGACTTTGCAGCATCCATACCTCTGCCTACTGCATGAATAAGCCCGAGCCTCCTTCTGTGGAATCGTTCTACTCTGAGTCTTCTTCGCAGCAGAGGAAGTCTCATCCCATTTCGCCAACAGCGTCAACCTCTAAAGTCATTTCCGTGCTACTGTGCCCGGACTGCACCTGTTCCTGAGCGCCCCTTGGCAACACCGACACTGACTTCTCCTGTGCGGATCGGCCAGAGCCCCTTTCATGAGAGTTCTTCCCCTGTGAGTCACCTTCCACCCTGAGGTGGTCCCGCCTGTTTTTGTCTTCAGCACAGCCCGGGGCGTCCATTCTCCCACGACTGCGGCTGACTGGTGCAACCCAATCTGCCCAGAACCTGCAGCAGCCTCGACAGCATTGGCACGCCTCCCTCTGCTAGTTTCTGGCCCAAGGCATCTTCACCAAAGTTGTAGGCCTCGGTGACATGAAACCATCCCTGGTGGTCTCACCCCGTTCTGACATCAGCACCAAAAATTCCGCAAGGGCTGTTGTTGGCCTATCCTGTTGTTCACCTAGAAACCTGATGCTGACCGTCTGAGTGACCACCCTCTCTTCAAGCTCTCTTTCTTTCTCTTTCTCTCTCTCTTCTTCTTCTTTTTCTCTCTATTTCTCACTATTTTTCCTTTGATCTCATGGACACTCTTCTTTTCTGCTGCTCTCAAATGATTCCTATTCTTGTATTCAACCAGGAATTTCTCAGGTATAGATGTCTTGATCATAGGGACCGGATCTTATATACTCCTTCAGGCTGAGATCCACATGCTCATGCCCTAGGCGTGTGGAGAGGACACTCCCACCTAGAAGCTTCAGGAGAGTCTTGGCCATGTGTCAGAATCTAGATCAATTAGAGTCCACGTGGCGACATCTTTGAGGGACGATCCACCTTGGATCACGTGCCCTTCTTATCCAGTCACGAGTGGTCATCCTGCTAGCTTGTCAAGACAAATAGTGATCAGACACGTACTATAAATGCACAAAGTTGATGGAGCATCAAAGCATCCTTGCACAGACTCAATAGACATTTGAGCATAGATGCACGGGCTGACTCATTCGTACAACAAACGAATGCATCGACTCAATAAGGCATACAAGCCAATGTGCACAGACACAGTAGAGACACGCCAAGGAAACAATACACAGATTTAGCCTAGCGCAGATGAAAGTGATGCACGAGCTGTGTGTGTGTGTGTGTGCCAAGGAATGCACCGACATAGGGCTTTGCCGAGTACAGGCTCTGCACAGACTTAGAAGCCCACGAACACTGGTGCACAGACTTAGAGTGTGCAAAGAATGAGAAATGCATAGACTTGCACGGGCTCGAGATACATGCACTGTTCATGCACAGACATGATGCACACGGTGCGAGAGTTGCACCGACTCAAGAGTGTGCTTTAGCACAAGATGCACTGGCCATGTGAATGCGTGGAGTACACGATGCACAAGGTTAAGTACTCGCAGCAACATGAGTTGCAAAGACTTGATTAACATGAAGTATCATGTGAGTAGAGCAATGCACCGACCTAATGCGACGGAGGCACAGAAAAGATATGCACTGATGCACTCACTTAATCATCGTGCAACACCAAAGATTGCATTGATGCATTTAATACATAAACTATGTTGCTTCAACCAGACAACCATGCAATACAAGAAATGCACCGACATGGAGATAGGCTGATGTAAGAACTGTACCGACCTTGCACAGATGAAGTGCATAGTCTTGTAAACACAAGTCAAGAATTATGCACCGACCTAACACCCGTGCATAACAATGCTCTGAATTAAATGCTCGTGATTAATGATATGCACCGAGGTTGTTGAGCAGTCGGACTTAATATGCACTAACTTGACATTGACTTAACCAATGCATGCGTAGACATTTATTTCCATGCAGTGTAGACATGCTCATACCTAACCTCCGTAAATCATGATTGCACAGACCTAAACCAGCAAGCAAAACATCGCACCATCCTAACCCAACAACTAAATGCACATGTGCGGAAACACGATACTGTCGGAATGCTTATGCAATCATGCCATTCAATTAAGCATATGAAGTTCAATCAGAAACATGAAGGGATGCAGCAATGGTCAAAACATCTTTAATCAATCATTCTCATGTGGTGACTCATAATGTTACTATCATCAAAACATCATCAAAGCAAAGGGACACCCTAGAAGCATCTGAAGTTTTGGAACAAGGGATGAAGTGGGTCATTTTGGAGAACCTATCAATGACAACAAACATGGAATCATGTTTACGAAGAGTCCTAGGTAGACCAAGGATAAAATCCATGCTCAAGTCCTCCCAAGGTCGATCTGGGATGGGGAGTGTTGTGCCCCAGGTTTTGATGATGTCAAGCTACATAGCATTGATCAACTGATTGTGTGAATGTCAAGTTGCATGATAAATAGGCACAAAGGTTCAAAGCACATCAAGCATAAGAAGTTGCTGCCAAGTGACGAATTAATCATAACTCGAGTTATGACAAGCTATAAGTCAAGTTATTAAATATTCAAAGAAGCCAAACGATTCTAGAATACTACTTTAACTCGATCTAGTTTCTAGCCAGCTCGAGTTAACCCTGGCAGACCAGAAGTCAATCAGGCACGCAACAGACTTCAAGCTGACTTGAGGGACAGACAAGTCGACTTAACGATTTGTTCAGAAGCTGAGAACTACAGAGGTTACATAGAACTTGACCTGAAGAAACTTCAAGTTGAGCTAAACCGGTGGCAAAGGCAGAACAGTCTCAAGACATGCTACTTATTGACACATGGTTTAAGTTGCTCAATGACAACTTCCAGGAGCATGTGGAAGCACAGTTTTTGAAGTCCAATTCGAGCTGAGGATTCATACCTTTTCTTCCATCAACTCAAAAAAGGGGGGCCCGTAAGCATTCAGATCAAGTTGCAGAACATATAAAAAGGGGGATCGACTACGAAGTGAAGTGTGGAATTTCAAAAAAAAAGTGAATCAAAAGAAAGACTGAGCGTGGGAAGAAAGAAAAAAGGAAAGAGAGTGGAACTCAGAGGCAGATCAAAAAACTGACTTCGAGTTGCAGGATGAGATCATCTGGATAGCTGAGAAACGGTCACTCAGTGACTGGCACGCCTACGCACTATTCCCAAATAATCTCAAAAAAATAAAAATAAAAATATGTGTCACCAAGTTGGCACGCCCGGTGAGACCAAGTCTCCCTTCATCTCTTTGTCAAAATAAGATGCCTCTCAGGACTCTCCCCAAGAATACTGATTATTTGCCTATTTATTGTAGGAAATGATAATGTCGGTGGGACTTATTGCTCTTACTTTCGGCCCTGCAGTCATTGCCAGCCATGCTACACATGGGTACCTGGTGGTACCCACCGTTTTTGGCACATTCCCACCGGCGGTCGGCTTCCCCAACTTTCTGGGGCTCACTTTCGCCGAACTACTGCAAGTGGAGTCCCCGGAGCCCAGTGGGGAGAAGACCAATAAGAAGGCTGAGATCCTGGAGGCCCAACACTATGCAGGCCTGCTGAGAGGCCCAGTCCAGGTCGCCAGCTGCCTGGTGTACCACATGACTCACAGGGCTTGCCCCGTCTACAGCAGGAAGCCCAGAGGACATCAACAGAGGAGCTTCCGGAGGAACACTGCTACTACTGTTACCGGGCGTCTCTCTACGTCCGGGAAATCTATTCTTATTGGGATTGTCCGAGTCTTCTTAAATGCCCGTGATGCCCAAGCTATTCCAGACCGAGTAGTCCCTACTATTCCTACACACAACTCCTTCCAGACTTTATCCGAGAGGAGAGCTGAAAGAGAAGAAGAAGGCCACCGGTAGAGCCCAACTTGGCGACCACCCAGCAGCACCCACCACAGCTGCTGATGCCACTGGTGCTGCCGCAGGTGCACCAAGCACCTTCATTGCTGCATCCTCCTCCGTAGGTGACCACCTTGGTTACCCCTTTCTTGCAGCTGGCACATTTTTACCCGGAACCAGTTGATCTGACTGCCATGAACAAACTGATGGTGGAAAGGATGATTGAGCTGAAGCTTGCTGAGTGAAATGAAGGTGACTATGTCGCATTTGATGCTTATCGGGTGCCATATCTGTCCCATCATGCAGCAAAGCGGCTCTCTCCAGGGATCAGCAAGCCACCTAAGTTTGACAAGTTCAATAGGAAGGGATCTCTGAAGGAACACGTTGCATATTACATGACCGTCATGGGCGACCTAGCCACAGATGAGTCATATCTGTTGAAGTTTTTCGGGTCCTCACTGACAGGGCTCGCATTCGAGTGGTATTCTAGCCTCCTAGTCGGGTCGATCAACGACTGGCAGGATATGCAAAAGAAGTTCAAGAAAAAGTTTCATGTCACCGAAAGGGAGGTTATGGTGGCTGAACTCTACTCAACAAGGTAAAGGGTGGATGAAACAGCCCTTGAATACACAAGAGGTGGAGGAACCTTGGAATGAGGTGCAAGCAGCCCCCGTATCAGGAGGACGCTATACAAATCTGTAAACAAAATCTCGGGAGGGAGGTACTAGAAAAGATGATTGGCATGGAAATCCAGTCGTTCGACCGCTTGAATAATGTAGTGACCGAAGTGGAAGATTTCCTAGTGAGACCTGCCCCTACATCAACTGCTGCCACCGCACAAAAAGTAAAGGCAGTAGAGCCGCGCAAAGTGCCCAAAGAAGCAAACACTCTTGATATCAGGACGTTTGAACAGCAAAGAGATAAGGGCAAGAAGGTAGCTGTGCCTCAGCCTGCCAAGGCAGAAGAAAAGAAGGAGGGTCCCTCACTAAGTGACAAAATGAAGAAGGCCTATTCTTTCCCAAAGGAGAAGACTAAGGTTCTATTCGACTGGGTTGCCCAGTGTAATAAGGTCACCCTGCCTGAGCCAAAAAGGCCGGAGGTCCTAAAGAGAAGAGACAGCCTGAGATTCTGCCCTTATCATCAGATGTTGGGGCACCCGAATGAGGACTACTATGTATTCAAAGACATCATCGAAGGCATGGTGAAGAAGGAAGAAATAGAGTTGGGAGAGTATAAGGTTGACCCTCCACAACCTCATGAAGCACCTCTGACGAGAGCTGCGGCCAATATGATGTCTTTATATGAGGCATTGCTCAAAGAAGTTGCAGAAGCTAGCACTCAGCACACTTATGAGGCCTACTTTTTAACACCAATGAAAGAGCAACAGGGATGGCAGCAAGTCCCTGCAAAGATCAAGAAGAAAACTGCATCTCACCTGAAGGTAGGGGCAGATGTTCGTGACATCACACCATGACCCGTTCCTCCGGTGACAGCACTCATGTAGATCAGCCCGCCTACAGTCATCAGAATACACACACACAATCGGAGACGACAGACTCCATTGCCAATGGTCAAAGAAATTAGTCTAGAAGCTCGGCGGCTGCAGGACTACATAGACAGGTTAGATGAATATGAACAGTCCGAACTAAAGCCTTTACTGATACGGAATCATGTCCCATGGCAAGAACTAGAGCAGCTCTCACTGGAACAAAAAGGAGAGGCTGACAAAGTGCCAGAAAAGGATGACAACTTGTTCTGGGGCCAAGTGCCAGCCAGAGACAAGAAGAAGAAGCAAGGGAAGAAAAGAAGAGCCTGCAAGACCAAGAGGGAGACAGTGCTCTCCTGTAATACCCTCTCCGCCCTCTTCAATCTTCCCAATGAGAAAGACTAGGAGGAAATATGTTTTACACCCACTGTCGGGGCAAGTTAGGCTGAAGCCGCGACTCCTACTCATGCAACCTGGTCAGGCCAAAAATGGGGGCGCCAACCACCCAATAACCACAACATCATCCTCAGGGGAGAGCAGCCCTATAATATACCCCCTCCGAAAGTCAAGGGAGTCCAAATCCCTCCTCCTTCAAGGTTATACACTCAAAGTGGGGGAAGCATCCTTGCCCCTTCCTTCCTTGAATTTTTGAAAATGACAAAGGGCAAGCAGCCATGTCAGGATGCTAGCCCTACGACCGGGGGCACTCACCTGCAGCTTCAGCAACCTTCCGGTGCTCCAGATGAAGACAAGACCCGCTCGATGGTAGGCGATAAGGGACAGCAAAAGGATGACACCCAACAGAAAGGTGCAGACTTGGAGTCTGATGAAGCAGTCAGGGGCCACAGTTCAAGGCTCTTCCAAGCCTAAATGGGCAGAAGAAATGAAGTTATCTAATGTCCAAGCTAGAAGCAGAATAATGAAGCTACTTAAAAAGCTTCCGGAAAGGTTCACTATCTGGGAGATCCTCTCCCTGAGCGAAGAGACCTGACAAGCGATCATCACTGCTCTGCAGATGCCTGCCTAATATGAAACCTGTTTGGACGAAACACTGCTAGAGGCCAATGTGACCTTCACTTAGGAGGACATGTTACTCCCTACTACCAGCCATAACAGACCGCTGTACATGAAGGGGCAATTGAATGGTCGGGAGCTGAACAAAATTCTGGTAGATCCCGGAGCAGTTGTAAACATCCTGCCGTACAGAATATACCATAGGTACTATTTTAATGTGCGCCTCGACAAAGTTGGAGATGTGCGTATCGTCGGCTTCAATCAAAAGTTTGAAGTGCCGCTGGGAGTGGCAGAATTCACACTCACCATGGTGAATTTTACTACAAGAGTGCAGTTTCATGTCATCAACTCCAGCACCTCGTACAAGGCACTGCTTGGCCGCCCCTGGCGGCATGAAAATATGGTGGTACTCTCCACACTACATCAGTGTATCAAATACAACCAAGAGGGGAAGGAGGAGAGGATATTTGCTGGCCTTCACCCATTTGAAGTGTTCGAGTGTCACCTGCTTGATGCTTCTTTGTATACGGGATAGTCACAAAAGACCTCCAAAGCCAAGACCCCGGCCAAGGCATCAAAAAGCACCTCTGATGATGACTGGGTCCCACCACCGCCACCAAGGTATGTCAATACCAAGATAGTCTCACATATTGCAAGCACAGGGGACGTAGGCAGAGCAGCACCTCCTGCCACCTACCCTGAAGTCGATGAAGCCGAGGTCGATCATCATCACGGCCATATCAAAATCCCGAAGGGTCTTACCAAGCCAATATTCAGCCTCGATCATATCACTATCAAGCCTTTCAAAACATGGGAGGTGGCGTAGTCTGAAGGCCCTGACAGCTTGTTTTACACAGCTGAAGAACACCCTGCACAGGAAGACATCCACTATCATCTCCCTTAAGATATAGAGAACCCGTTAGTCCCCATGCAGGGGATGATGTTCACAACAAACTGGATGGCTAGGATGTTCTGGAAGCAGCATATCCCCTCCGTCCAGCCTCGTAAGGAGAAGGAAGCATTCCAAAGGCTTTGGTACCCTGCCAACCTGGACAAAGAGCTGAGACGTGTTTCCCAACATCCAGGGTTGGGCTTCACCCTAGAAGAGTATTATTACAATGGGCGCTATGAGATGGACACCATCTCCGCTTTCTCCCCAACAGAAGACAACTCACTGGGGGCAACTTTTGATGAATACCCGATAGAGGTTGAACATACTGGACCGGCTCAATCAAGAGGCTCAGAATTAGAAGGCATAACTCCTTGCAGGTGCTGGGAGTAGGTCTACCCTGAAGAAATGGCTCTCCAAGCAAAATTTGACATGGCCAGCAGTAGTGAAGTCGAAGATATTGAGGAAGCAGGGCTATCCCTATCCTTTTCCTATGGCTCTCCCTGGGCAGAAATATCATCACCTCTTATATCGATCAAGGAAGTTTCTACTGAAATTGATCGGGAAGTGCCCGTTGCTGGAAAAGAACGGGCCATCTCCATTGAAGGTAGGGTAATTCAAGAGGGTGAGGGGGCAGAGTTGTCTTCATATGCCACAAAATTACAATGTTGTTTCTCCAGCTCAGCAAGAAATAAGTGTCAATCCCTTGAGGTTGCCAACACATCAGCAGAGGTCAAAGTTGCTAGCTCATCTGGTAAAATCACAGCTGCAGAGGACCTGCTGATAGAACAATTCATACAGCCGCCACCAACTGAATTAAGAACTCCCGACGAGGTTCGGGGAAAATAAGAGGGAGAGACCGAGGTTCTCGAGCTTGAAGATGACATTCCAGACTTCGTTGATCTCCAGCCAGCACCCCCGAAAATAGAAGACGGAGGCCAAGCCACAGTCGATGAGCTGATAGAAGTCAACTTAGGAACTGAAGATGACCCTAGGCCGACTTTCCTCAATGCTCAACTATCATCTGAAGAACAGAAGCTGTATATCCAGCTGCTACAAGAATATCGGGATTGCTTCGCCTGGACTTACAAGGAGATGCCAGGGCTCAGCCCTGTAGTTTCACAGCATGAGCTGGCCATAAATCATAAGGCTGAGCTGGTAAAGTAGTTGCCATAGAGCATGAGGCTAGAACTTATCACTCAGATATGCAAAGAAGTAGACAAACTAATTGATGTTGGTTTCGTCGAAGAAAATCAATATACCACATAGCTGACTAATATTGTGCCCGTGAAAAAGAAGAATGGATAGATCCAGAAATGTGTGGACTTCCGAGATCTGTGTGGAGGAGTGGGCCGTTGAAAGGCCAAGAAAGGGGTGTGCCGGTGAAGCCTGGCTGAGCACTAGGAGAGTGTACCGATGAAGGCATCAAAAGGTGTACCGGGGAGAAGCAGGGCAGGTGTACCAGCGAGTGAATGGGTGAGGCGTGCCGGTGAAAGGCCACCACAGGGTGTACCGGCGAAGAGCTGAGAAAGGTGGACTGGTGAAGATAGGACAAGTGTACCGGCGAAGGGCATTGGGAGAGTGCCGGAGAAGGCTGGGGTTAGGCGTGCCAGCGAAGGCACTGAAAGAGTGCACCGGTGAGGGCAGGAAGGGTGTACTAGCGAAGGATCAAGGATAGGTGTGTTGAGGAAGATCTTCAAGGGCTTTGTCGGTGAAGGGTTAATGGGGGTGCATCAGTGAAGGTCTGGGGGAGGGTGTATCGGCGAAAGACAAACTTCGTGCAGGTTTCAACTGGGCAGGATGAAGTCCGTGTATGTTCAGTAAAGGAGCAGAGTCCGTGCAGATGTACAAATTCTGGAATGAAGTCCATACAGGTTAAGGAGCCAAGTCCATGCAAGGCTGGGAGTAAAGTCCATGCAAGGTGTGGAGGAAGTCTATGCATGTTTGGATGAAGTCCATGTAGGTTTTGGGGTCGAAGTCCATGTGTATGTACAAGCAAGGTCCATGTGGGTTTTGGTGAAGTCCATGCATATGGGACAAAGTCCATGCGGGTTTTGGACGAAGTCCATGTAGATTTTGGGGTTGAAGTCCATGCGTATGTACAAGCAAAGTCCATGCATGTTTATGTGAAGTCCATGTAGGTTTTGGGGTTGAAGTCCATGCGTGTTTGGACGAAGTCCATGCAGGTTTAGGTGAAGTCCATGCAGGTTTTGGGCACAGTCCATGCGTATGCATGGGGTTGAAAAAAAGAAGTCTGTGCATATGCACGGGGTTGAAGAACAAAGTCCATGCATATGCACAGGGTTGAAGAACGAAGTCCATGCTTGTTGTGCACGGGGTTAAAGAACGAAGTCCGTGCATGTTGTGCACGGGGTTGAAGAATAAAGTCCGTGTGCATTGTGCACGGGGTTGAAGAACAAAGTGCGTGCACATTGTGCACGGGGTTGAAGAACAAAGTCCGTGCACATTGTGCACGGGGTTGAAGTACAAAGTCCATGCATGTTGTGAACGGGGTTGAAGAACAAAGTTCGTGCATGTTGTGGCCAGGGTCCATGCGAATGCACAGGGTTAACGGATGAAGTCCGTGTAGATGTTCAGGTTGCGGGATGGAGTCCGTGCATATGCATGGATGTAAGTTTTGGGGCGAAGCGGCAGAGTCCATGCATGCTAGGGGCAAGGTCAGTGCAAGGTCCGTGCTTGTGCAAACGAAGTTCGTGTACATGGGACTAGAAGCTGAAAGAAGGTCTGTGTAGATGGGCTAAGGTCAATGCATATGCAGGGAGAGTCAGTGTAGTTAAGGAATATGCAAAGGGCAAGGTCAATGCAGGGTCAGTGCACATGCAGACCGAGTTAGTGTACATGGGCTAAAGTTAGTGCACATGCAGACTAAGGTTATTGCACGCGGGCTAAAGTCAGTGCACATGCAGACTAAGGTCAGTGCACATGCAAACTTAGGTCAGTGCACGTGGGCTAAAGTCAGTGCACATGCAGACTAAGGTCAGTGCACATGCAGACTAAGGTCAGTGCACGTGAGCTAAAGCTAGTGCACATGCAGACTAAGGTCAGTGCACATGCAGACTAAAGTCAGTGCAGGGTCTGTGCAGGGCTTATGCAAGGCTTGTGCATGCAAAGGGGTGAAGTCCGTGCATAGTCCGTGCACATGTAGACAAGGTCCTTGCAGCTACAGGCCAAGTTGGTGGACATGTGAGCAGGGTCCATGTAGGTGTACAAGCAGGTCCGAGCATGCCCAGGAAAGTCTGTGCAGATGTACAGGGCTCGTGCGAAGAGTGAGGGCCAAGTCAGTGCATAGGCAGGCAACGTCTGTGCACGTGGGGCCAAGGGTTGAAGGAAGGTCAGTGTACATGGGAGTGAAGTCAGTGTATATGTATGCAGGGGGGCAAGGTCCATGCAAGGTCCGTGCACCTAGGGCTAGGGGTTGAAGGAAGGTCAGCGTAGGGCTTGTATATGCAAAGTGATGAAGTCTGTGCATGGTCTGCTCGGGGTTGAAGTTGCACAGGGTTGAAGTTGAAAAGGGATAGGTGCACCGGGGAAGGCCTGTAGTCATGCCATTGAAGGATTGGAAGGGTGTGCTGGTGAAGGAGTTGTACCGACGAAGGAGATGTACCAGCGAAGGGTGAACTGGAAGGCATGCCAACAAAGGGGAGGGCAGCCTGCACCAGTGAAGGGTTTAGAGAAAAAAAAGGGGGTGCACCGCTCCAGGAGTGTGTCGGCGAAGGGTGAGGGAAAGTGTGTCAGCAAAGGGGTTTAAGGGCATGTCGTGGAAGAGTTTAAGAGCCTGCCGATGAAGGGGTTTAAGAGCATGCCAGTGAAGGTTTGGGAGGGTGCACCGGGGAAGCACTTGGAGGGCCCACCCCTCTTCATCCCTTGTGATCGATCCATTCACCCCCCTCTAGATCTCTTACAGACACTCCATCTGTAGGGATCTAGGTCTCTGATTATCGATCTAGCATCCATATATTCTCATCACCTCGCACTGCTGGACTTTCAGCAGGAGAGGCTCACGGTGATGGGCTTCACCGAGTTCCTGAGCGTGGAGGTGACCCAGCTGGACACGCCACTCCTCTATGCTCTGCATGAGCACTGGGACCCGGTGAGCCGGACGTTCCTTTTCTCGTGGGGCCACATCATCCCCATGTTGGAGGACGTCGCGTGCATCATGGGACCGCGCGTGCATGGGACTCCGGTCAGCGGGAGGACATACCCTGACTATCAGGAGATGGCCCAGGAGTTGTTGGGACTGGAGCTGCTGCACCCAGAGCGGCAGTCCACGACATTGACGTGGGCGAGGCTACAAGACAGCCTCGGGATGAGGAGAGCATGGATAGTGACTGGCGAGCTACCCGAGTAGCACTTATAGAGGCTCATAGACCGAGCCCGACCGAGGGTAGCGGCAGAGACAAGACCTGCGGCTGACAGAGTGCTGAGATGGTTCCTGATGCTCTTCTTTGGGCATCTGCTCTTCGCGATGAGGGCCGACGTCATCAGCTGTCAGTTCCTCCCACTACTCGAGGACGTCGACCGGGTCGGGGACTACACCTGGGGAGCGGCGGTCCTCTCCTTCCTCTTTGACACTTTGAGCTCTACCAGTCGGCGGACGATGCTCGGCGGCTTCTCACCCCTACTCCAGGTACGACCTGACCCTTAGACTAAATATGCAATTTGCATACATGATTCTTATATGTGCTATATGCTGACATTTGATGAAATGCGATGCAGGTGTGGGCCTACGTGCGACTACGAGGGCTAGGGAGAGGGGAGGAGACGTACCTTGGGCGGCTGCCCATCGTCATACGGTGGACGGCCCCACGGGAGACTGGATCCTTGCGACAACAAGTCCGGGAGATCCAGGACGACTTAGACACACTGCCCTTTGCCTCGGTGAGACACTAGACTCAAACTTTTCTTTAAATGCAACTTAATATGCTCATTATGCTGATGCAGCCTTCCTTTTTGATAGGTCCGGTGGACACTGTACCAGAGCGAGGGGCACGAGGGCCAGCCTTGGGTGGTCGCAGCCCCCGCCTACTCCGGGAGTGACATCTGGCTGCACTGCATGAATGCAGTGGAGCCCCTCTTCTTCCGCCTGGTGATGAGGACGATCGGCGTCCATCAGCCAGTCGTTGAGTTTTCGCCTGGAGGAGCGTGTTGGGAGGCACCCTCGACGATCAGCCACAGTGGTGGATTGGATGACGTGGGTGACAGACCAGATCGCCGACTAGATAGCACTCGGGCGGGTGGTGTCCGCCTGGACGGAGAGTGAGGAGGCCTACTACACGGCCTACGCCCGGCACTACAAGGATCAAGTGTTTCGTGGTGTCCACCGACCGGTACGACTTCCAACCTTAATGCTCTTATTATGCTTATGCCTTCTATATGATTATGCACTGACTTTTGGACTTCCTACATGCAGATTGACCCCGAGGGTAGGATCGCGGAGTTGCAGGGGCTCCTCCACTCGACCATCCAGGAGCGGGACGAGGCCCGATAGGCCCTGGCCCTTCTGGTGAGCTTCCCTAACTCTTAAACTTAATTATGCACATGTTTATGATTATGCTTATGAAATGACTAACCCTGGATTTCTAAAATGCAGCGAGCCGAGGGAGCTCAGCGTCAGGGGGCTGATGCACCTTCCTCCTCTTCCCAGACTGCTGCGGACCGTGTCGAGCGGGACGCAGAGTTCACACGGATGGTGACACGGGCTGAGGCAGCCGAGGCGGCGCTCTCTGAGAGGGTAAGTAACCACCATGCTTTTCTTGTTGATTATGGTTATGAAATGCAATTGACTGACCATAATGCATGTATATGCAGATGACCGAGTTGGCCCGACTGAGGGAGGAGTTCGAGCAGAGCCGTGCGGCTGCTTGGCAGGAGGTTGCCCGTCTCCGAGAGGAGATGGTGCAGAGCCGACCGGAGGATGCGATCGAGACAGCCCTTCTTCGGGCTGAGCTAGAGTGACTCCGGGCCAGAGCTATCGAGGCCGAGCATGCTCTTACCGAGGCATCGGAGCTGAGAGGAGAGCTGTACGCATACAAGGAGATGAGCCGGTGGTTGGAGCGCAGTGGGGTCCCGAGCGGCAGCACCCACAGTATCCAGAGCTTGTACCGTGGATACTTCGCAAGTTCCTCCGGCCATCGGAGGAACGAGGATGAGGAGTGGTGCCGACGCCGCCAGGAGGACACTAGCTCTACGATGGCCCCGCCATCGAAGAGACACGAGGGGACAGGGGACAGTGACAGGCCGGAGGGACAGGCCTGATGTACTCATGAGATGACTTTGTACATGATGATATGATTATGCTATGAGATGAGTTATCCTTTTGTTAATTTTCTTTCTTTTTACAAATGAATGAATATGTGTGCATGAATGTATGAATATGTGGATGAAAAATGCTAGCTAACTCACGACTGACCCTAGATTTTTTATCTCCCCTAAAAATTCTTGCAATTCCCCTTTTCTTGGCTGTCCACAGTTTTCTAGACCCAACTCTCATCTACTATAAAATCCACCAAAAATCAAGACCTCCATGAAAGTTCACATAAAAAATATCCTCATTTTTCAGACCACCAGCTCTACAACTTTGATGAAGATCTCATCACACAGATCAGTCATAAACCCCACGGTCAACCCATGTTCTCAGGAAACTCCTCTTTCTACACTGTCTGTCCCTGACCTATGAACCAACAGCTTCTAAATTCAGTCACAGCCAGCACAAAAGATTTAAAATTCCTTCTCTAGACTGGGGTTGAAGCACTCTGAGCGAGCTTTCCAACGATACTAGCCACGTGTCAACCCGATGTCGGGGCTGTTCGCAGCAGCCATTCTCGCCGGGTCGCACGCAGCAGAACAGAAATTACAACTCGTGGACGGAAATCCCGATCACCCCCGGGCTGGCCGACTCGCTATCCACAAGGCGAACCAGCACCTCACCTTCACCGGGATCGTCCCTCCAGGAACCACCATTGCTGTGGTACCACTCCCGGCCCACTCGGACCGCCGACCAGGACGTGGGCCCCATGGTTGCCGACGGTCGCCATCACCAGAGCGGTCCAAAGTGCTGCCCGCCAACCCAAGTTCGGTACTCCCGGAGTCGTGTGTAGCCTATTACCTCCCTGTGGGGAGTGGGCCATCATTTTTATTACTGTAATTAATTTTCACTGTTGTACCGGGAGTTACTATCTTGGTCGGGGTCGTCTTCCCCACGCCCAGAGCGTGGAGGTAAACTCACCACCGCTTCACAGTCATACTTACTTTCTTAGTATATGCTTATTTGCCGCTGCTTGAGAGCATCTTTTAGGGCCCTAGCTCATAACAAATCAATCACCACTGCGAGAGAGAGAGCGAGACCTATCCTGTGACCCGACCCGGGCACGAGAGTGAGTTGACCACCCTTGACTCGCTGTCGATTTCTCAACTGTGTAGGTCCGAATGCTTCCCTCGTTAAGGGACGGACACAAGCTTGCTAGAGTCCTAGGTGTGCATGTCAAATTGGAGTCGAGTCCCCCACGAGTCCGTCCCACATCATTGGCTTTTCTTCATCTTCACTCTCCGAGGTACAGCTCAAGGTACCCTCATCCTCATCGCTCTAGGTACTCACCATGACTTTCCCTTTAGCATTCTTCTTCTTTACCTTCTCCTTAGCAATGGTACAGTTCAATCTGCCTTCATGTGGCCCGCCTTCCTGCAATGGTAGCAAACATCAGTGTCAATTTTCTTGGCAGGGTTCGATTTATACTTGTTGTGTCTCCGGCCACTATGTTGTCTTCTGCCGAAATTTCTTCCTTCTTTCCTGAGAAACCTTCTGAACTCTCTGGTTATCATTGCTAGCTGATCTCCTTCAAAATCTGATCCAGAGAGGCTTTGATCACTCGATGATCCACTGTGATTGGATCGGCTTGATCGACTGGCGCTGGCCTTCAACGCAATTGGCTTCTTCTTCTTCTCCAGCTCTTCTGTCTTCGGTAGGTTCATTTCATACGTCATCAATGAACCAATCAGTTCATCCACCTTCATGTTATGCAGATCTCTTGACTCCTCAATCACTGTTGCTTTGGTATGACAGATAGGAGTCAGAGATCACAAAATCTTTCTCACAATCTCGTAATCAGTATAGGCCTTCCACAGACTTCTGAGACCATTGGTGATTATCATAAGGCGTGCGTACATCTCTGTAATGGTCTCGCTGGGCCTCATTCTGAAAGCTTCATATTCTGAGACCAGTAGATTCACTTTGGTCTCTCTCACCTGTGAGGTTCCTTCGTATATGACCTCCAACTTATCCCACATCTCCTTTGTTGTGGCGCACGATGAGATTCTGGAGAACTCTATGGGGTGCAGAGCGCACTGAATTGCGTTGATGGTGCTCCAGTTGAGAGTGGACTTCCTAATTTCCTCTTTCGTCCATACATCCCCGTTCGGGTGGAGTTCGAACGGTCCTCTGCTAACTACTTTCCAAATCTCATAGTCCTTCGCCCTCAGAAAGACTTGCATACGGTTCTTCCAGTATGCATAGTTAGATCCGTCAAAGTAAGGCAGCTTCGTAGTGGAGTGTCCTGCAGCCGTTAATCCTCTAGCATCCATGACCGTTGACTCTTCAGGATGTTGATCCCTGCAGAAGAGTTAGTCTCTGATACCAAGTGTAGGGTCCCTAGAGGGTGATCTAGAGGGGGGTGAATAGATCGATCACCCAATAAAAATTCTAACTACAGCAACAACTGTTGCGGAATTAAATTAAGCGACTGTAGAGTGGACAGAAACCACTCAATCACAATCGCATGAAGAGAGCTTAAAGAGATCGGAACTTAAACAATCCTAAACATGCATCTAGTGCAATTAAAAGATAGGAATATGATGCATGCAAACCACAAATAGATCACACAGAAGATACAATAACTTTTAGGTGGTTCAACCTCAATCCAGAGGTCTACGTCCACCCCACACTCAAACCTGAGTGTGGCTTCACTGCTGGCTCGATCAAGGGAGATCGGGCCAATTTAGTGAAAATCATAATTTTTGGGGTTTGTAGGGTTCGCCAAAAAATGGCAACCATTCTCGTTGTAGTTAGTGTCAAATTGACCTCTGGGATGTCAGGATCCCAACCCCACCAATTTCGTGTCGATCAGTTGTCATTTGGGGCTAGTAGGAGTCTGGGAACCTCGGTGACTCGTTTAGGGTCGATTCATCGAAATCGCCCTGATCTGGCATTTTAGTGGATGCATGTGCCATTTTTTGACTCCAGATGTGTTGTATGATCGTATGGCGTTGTTTCCCCTGCGCTTTGGCATGAATGGGGCGTGGAACGGGCCGATTCAGCCATTCTACAGTTTTAGTCACTGAATTTGTGTAACGGTCCTTCCAGAGACCGTCACAAGCATAACGGTCCCTCGATAGACCGTTATATCTAGTTCATCATTTTTTCATCTTTCGAGGTCATGGAGTGTGATGGACCAGACCTGGTCCGTTATAGGAGTATAATGCACTGGTATAGGCGCATTATGCTCGTGTTATTTTCGAGGCATGCTGCTGTATCAGACCCTCGATGACCGTGCTTCCTCGAAGACCGGGTCAGTCGGTTCATTTAACGGATCTATCCCTATGCATTATAGTTTAGGTAACGCACTAGTGTGAGACCGTTATATCGTGCTTGACTAGCGTTTGTCTGGCTATATCAGCTACTGTAACGTGCCAACCCCCATGTGCCATGTGGCTGTGGCGGACTCAGCCTGGTCTGTTATATGCCTCTTGTCCGTGTTAGTGTTTTACGTCTGTTGGCTTTAACGCCCCTATCGTGGTGCGTTAAGCTAGTGCAACGTGCCTATGTAGGTCTGTTACATGTCCTTTATTTGAATTTTTGTCCGCTGGCCATAACGCCCCTGTCCTGATGTGTTATGCTGATGTGGCGCGCCTATTCTGGTGCGTTACATGGCCTGTATTAGATTTCAGGTCTGTTTGCCCTGGCACCCCTAATCTGGTGCGTTAGGTAACGCCCCTATGCTGGTGCGTTACGGTCCTGTTGTTGGCCGTGATGACCGTCGTTCTGTTCTATGTGTTGGTCAGTCTTAGGTTGTGTTCTAGGGCGGTGTCTGTTTGTCGGTAGTTTCTGGATCGATCGGTTTAGGTGACTAGGTGTGGTCTTTTCTTTGACTACGACAGTACCCTAATGACTCAATCTAGAACTGCCAGTGTCATTGCCTCTGGTTAGTGGCGGCTGCCTCTTGACTGTCGGGTTCACCTAGCGGTTGAGTGATGGTTTGCTTTGCCCAGAGTGCTATTGTCGTCCACCGCTCTGATTTCTGCTTGTCTTGACTTGATCTCATGGTTTGCCCGTGACCCATGGGTGTCTGTTGACATCCTATGAGGGAAGTGACCATGATGGGATGGCTAGGAGTGCTTGTGCATGCAGTGTGTGTGTCTATGCATGTGTGCATCATGTCTAGTTTTGGTCAACCTGGTGAGACCAGGGGTTGACAGGCGACCATGTGTGTGTCTCAGCAGCTTTGTCCAATCTGAGGCTGTGTTTCTGGATGCCTCAAGGTATCATCTTACATCAGTTTGCATGTCCAGGTGTGCTGAGGGTCTCGGTGTTCCCTCAGGTCTCCGTGAGTCGTTTCATCAGAGTGTCATTTTCCCTAGCTTAGGATTAGACTGATTGGTGGTTGTTCCGCTGTGAGCAACGATCTTGGCCTAGAGTCTAGTGACTCGAGGATCGTTATGCTAGTAGGTCTAGTTGCCTTGTCCTGAGTCTATCGACAGTTTCCTATACTGCCATTGGTGCTCTGTAGTACGGGTGACAGTGCATGATTAGCCTATCCGTACTACGGCACTCATGTTTCGGAGTTTGTGTTTCGTAAGCCTTCACTAGTTGTTGCCTTACGGCACACTTCCGCGTGACGGCTCTTGTAGCGGGGCACTATCCCGATATGCGACTTTTAAGCTAGTTTCCATGGGCTCCCAATTTGGTAGTACTATTGCCCTTGACCGCAGTGTCCGCGAAGGGAGAAAACTAGCTAGAGGACTAGCTTAGTGGGCTACGGCCAGTGTGTGGACACGTGGTTAGGGGCTTTAGACTCACGTCGACGGGCGTGACCCTGACTAGTTCTCGATACGATAGTTCTGTTCCTAGTTCATTCCAGAGCGTAACTGAGATTTCACCTTCCTAGGCATTGGCTCAGTAGGCGCGTCTGGCCTTTCTTCTAGTGAGGGGTTGCTTTGTCACGTGGTGCGTGACACTTCGTGTTTTCAACACGTTGTGACCTTTCAGGTCAGCCCTCCGGCGGCTGCACTCGAGGTCAGCATCCTGTCACATGCATGGCATTCTGGTTGTGCATAAGATAGTGTATGTGACGTTATAGTCGGGTTATCCATTGTCTGTCTAGGCTTTGTCGGTTGTTCTTGTAGGTCTTCGCTTGGAGCCTGGCGTCGTGTCGGTAGTTCAGTAAACTTCTGACTTTTCCTAGTTCAGAGTTCACCCTTCTATCTTTGTTTGGTGTAGTGTCTGCTTGGAGTAGTTTCGGGGGATCCCTTGGCCCTATTTATAGGGAGAGACCAGGGGTGGAAAAGTCCACAAATGCCCATTACAAAAGTAAATTGACTCTGCTATCTTGAAGGGTGAATATAAGCTACTAGTGACCTATAACCGAGCTAGTCTCAACAATGGCCCTCTAGGCGTTATTTAATTGGTGCATTAAGGTTTACAGGACTCAAATAGAATAAAATTAAAAGAGCCTAACCACTGTTCTACATCAAGAAAAACTTCATAGCCTCATGGCGTGAGGAATTCACCCAACCATAGTGATGGGGTTGCCGTGTCCCCATCAAGACCATTTGAAGGTACTTAATCATCGATGCTTCCCGAGCTTCGTAATCACCGTTGACCTGGCTGGCGACCAGCTAGGAGTCAGTGTGGATTTTGACTCGCTCGGCCCCTAGTCGTCGCGCCATCTTGGCCACGGAAATGAGAGCTTCATACTCGGAGGCATTATTGGACGCCGGGAAGTTGAACTTCAAGGCATATTGCAACTAAGCTCCTTCGAGCAATTTGAGGAGGACACCAGCACCGCTTCCAACCTAGTTGGATGATCCGTCTACGAACAAGTCCCAAATGTGTCCTCGTGCAGACGGTGACTCTTCCTCGATCGGGATGATGCTTTCTGTGATGAAGTCCGTGAGGGCCTGTCCCTTGATGGCTGCACGGGGGCGATAGGAGATGTCGTAGGCCCCGAGCACGATGGCCCATTTGATGAGGTGCCTCGAGGCTTCCGGATGATAGAGGATCTTCTTCAAGGGTTCGCCGGTCAACACGATGATAGAGTGACCTTGGATGTAAGGTCGGAGGTGCTTGGCTGAGGTAACCAATACTAGCATGAGTTTCTCGGTTGCAGGGTACCTTCTTTCGGCCTCGTTGAGCACCTTACTGGTGTAGTAGATCGGCATCTCTACTCCCACGTCGTTTTGGACTAAGACCAAACTTATAGTGGAAGGAGTTGCTGAGAGATACAGGTGCAATGCTTCACCTAGAACCAGCTTTGATAGTACCGGGGGCAAGGCCAGGTACTTCTTAAGCTCTCAAAAGCCTTCTGACATTCCTCGTCCCAAGTGAACGTAGCAGATGCCATTTTGGGTCCCCTCAACAGTTTGAAGAAGGGTAGGCATCTATCAGCTGCCCGAGACAAGAAATGATTGAGTGCGGCGATGCGCCCGATAAGACGCTGGACATCTTTGACGCAGGTGGGTAGCCGCATGTCTAGGATGGCCTGGACCTTGTCGGGGTTTGCTTCAATCCCCTGCTGAGTTACTAGGAAACCTAGGAATTTTCCCAATCTGACTTCGAAGGCACACTTGGTGGGGTTGAGTTTCATGTTGTACTTGAGGAGAGTGCCGAAGGTCTCGGCTAGGTCGGCAAGATGATCTTCAGCCTTTGGTATTTTGACGAGCAAGTCGTCGATGTAGGCCTCGATAATCCGACCAAGTTGTCCCTCAAAGATTTGGTTGACCAGCCACTGATATGTCACCCCGACATTCTTTAACCCGAAAGGCATCTGGGTGTAGCAGTGCACGTCGAAGTCGGTGATGAAAGCGCTCTTCTCAGTGTCCTCTGGGTCCATCCTGATTTCGTGGTAGCCAGAGTAAGCATCCAGGAAGCTGAGCAGCTCATTGCAGGAGGTTGAATCGACGAGCTGGTCGATGCTCGGCAGTGGGTAATAGCCCTTCGGTGTGGCCTTGTTAAGGTCAGTGAAGTCCACGCACATTCGCCACTTTCCCGAGGTTCTGGGTCAGGCCCGTTATATGGTCGAGCTGAAAGACAGAGTCCTGGATGCGGAGTGAAAAGTGCAAGCCGAGCGTGCCTAGTAGTGGAAGGTCGAGCGTAAGGAGCTCGAGGGCCGGGTCCAAGAGGCCGAACGACAGTGGGCGGAGGCCGAGGTCATGCGAGCCGAAGCTGAGCAGAGGAAGTCTGAGGCAGAACGAAAGGCAACCGAGCTCGAGGAGAAGGCAGAGCTGGCCGGCTTGGAGGCGCTTGAGCAATACAAATGCTCGGAGGGTTACCAAGCGGCGATCCAGCAGGCTGCCTTTGCCTACTATGAGCCCGGTTATCGCCAGGGCCTACAGAAGGGGTTTTCGCAAGGCTACCACCGAGCGACCTCTCTGGACTATGAACAGGTGTACGGAGAGCTCGATTTTCCTTCCGGGTAATACTATGACTCGTACGAAGATACTACGGACTCCTCCGTTCAGACGCCGAGTGAAGGCGGAAGTCGGGGTGCCTTTGTTTCGTCCGAGCGATCACCAACTCCGACAGTCTCAGGAGGGCATGCGGCCAAGACAGTTCCCATGCAGGTGGGGTCAGTGTCTGAACCGACCATCACCGAGGGTGCTGGGGGTAGATCCCCTGGTGCCGATGGTTCTTCAGCTGCCAAGCTTCTTAGTGGGCCCAAGGCCTGATGTAGACTTTTTCTTTTTTACCTTTTTTTCTCTTTAACATGGCCGTGTAAAAACTTTCCTTGCATGTGCAAGTTTTGGTAATAGTAAATGCTGACTAGACTATTCCTTACCGCCTTTGGCGCAATTTAAAGAAGATGGTCAATGAGTTAGGGCTTGGATACCAAAAATTAGATGCATGCCCTAATCACTGTATGCTATACTATGTGAAAAATGTAGATAAAAGATCATGCGATATTTGTCAGCATGATAGATTTAAACTTAAGAGAGGGGACAATTCAAAGCAGAAGGATGTGCCTGTCACTACGATACTTCCCTCTCACGCCCAGATTGCAGCGGATGTATATGTCGTCAAAGACAGCTCGGCATATGGTATGGCACATGGAAAGAGTACATCGTGCAGATGATATTATGAGCCATCCTGTCGATGGTGAAGCTTGGGCTCATTTCAATCGTACCTATACTACTTTTGCTCACAAGCCACAGAATGTTAGGTCGGGTTTATGCACAGACGGCTTCAACCCATTTGGAGGTTCATTGGCATCTTTCTCATGTTGACCAGTGTTCCTGTCGCCATACAACCTTCCGTCGGGCATGTGCATGAAGAGAGAGAATCTTTTCTTAACTTTGGTGATTCCAGGATCAAAAAATTCAGGAAAAAATTTGGACATATATCTCATGCCACTGATTGATGAGTTGAAAAAATTATGGAATGATGGAGTTGTTACTTATGATGCATATAAAAAATAAAATTTCACAATGAAGACTGCATTAATGTGGACAATAAGTGACTTCCCTGCATATGGAATGCTATCTGGCTGGAGTACACACGGGAGGTTGGCATGTCCTTACTGTATGGCTGATACCAAATCATTTGCCTTGAAAGATGGTAAGAAATCATGCTGGTTCGATTGTCATCGACAGTTTCTACCGATTGACCATCCTTTCCGAAGGCAAAGTGTGGCGACCTGGGATCCGAGTACCAGAAAGGAACTGGCATGACTCGAACCTCGGCCGGCCTCCCACGAGCCCGAAGACTCGGAAGGGAAAAAGGGATGGTGTGAGGGTGTGTAAGAAGCTAAAGTATCTGCAGAGATAGCACAATAAATAATTAAATAATAATACAGAAATTCAATAAATAACTAACTGTTACAAGGCCCAGTACATCTCATATCCAAATAAAAATACAGTCAATTGAAAGAAAGGTACAAGTACAAAGGAAAAGTATAAGTACACAGGGCATACCCCGGCTCTGATAACTGGCACTAACCTCGGCTACACGAACCGCGCTGAACACCTGCGGCCCCTCCTGAAGGCCCGACCTCACCTGAAACACGGTGAAAACACGCAGGCGATGAGCCTCATTTCATAGGCTCAGTAGGGATCCCTCGAACCCCTACCTCGCACGAAAAATCAAGCAGGAAGCGAACAACAAGAAGGTACACTACCTAGCAAGAGTACGGTAGAACCAACAAGCTGAAATAAATAAACGGAGAAACCGTCTATTCTAACAGTACCGTACTACTGAACCTCGGTCCGTCAAAACTCGAGTCCACACCTGCCGGTAGACAGGAGCACCACCCACTAGAAGAACGACCGGATGCGTCACCTGACATCTTACATCGCGTCACAAGTGTCTAGTTACAATGTCCCAGGCGGAGACAAGACACACTCAGTAACCAAAGTACCACGAACAAGGACTACCTGAGGTCGCGCTCGTCAGCGCGGGTCCGAACCCTCAGCCCCGTGTACACACTCAGACTATACGCCCTAGGCCTGTCCTCTAGCTGGTATTTCCCCCTAAGCCTGGATTAGGCTGTATATGGGAGCCCTATGGTAACCAGCCTACTCACCGCCTCTCTCGAGTCAGCCGCTCCACCACTCCCGAGTGGGTCAGCACGCGGGTGCCGTAAGAAGGCTACGACTAGTGGATGTGTCACCGGAAGGAAGAACTGACTCACGAAAATCATCATCGAAGAAACAGGACGGCACCCACTCGGTGCAGCACAGAGCCTGACAGTCCAACCTTGGGCCGTCACAGGCTCTGACTCGCCCACCTTGGACCGTCATAGCGATCTGACGGCCCAACTCAGGTGCGTCAAACACTCGGTGCTAAATCGACTGTGACGCGCCAATCCTGGTGCGTCACAATCTCTGATGGATCACTTCTGGTGTGTCAGAAGGCGGAATGAACCTGGCTGTGACGCACAGCCCTCGGGGCGTCACAGTCTCTAACGGCCCTACCCAGGCGCGTTAGAAGCTGGGGAGCTCTGACGCTCCCCCACAGGCACGTCACAAGGCTCTGACGCACCCACCCTGGGCCGTCACAAGCCAACGGTGAAACATGCTCTGACGCACCAACCTTAGCGCGTCACAGTGCCTAACGGACCAATCCTGGTGCGTTAGGTGATGGGCTACGTCAACTTCTGATGCACCCCTAGAGGGGCGTCACAATGTTGTAACGTGCCACCCTGGGCGCGTCACAACACATGTGACCCTAACGGTCAAAAACCAACGGTCGGATCACTGTGACGGACCAACTCAGGGGCGTCACAGTCACGTGGTGGTCTATCGTGGGACCGTCAAGCCCACGAACGCCAAAGCTCAAAACAAAGGGAGTGTAACGCACCTGTCTTGGCGCGTTACACACTGTGGCGGTCACTGGAACGACCGCCACAGGAACACCTCCGGGCCCCCGAAACGACCCCGGATCGCGTTGATCCGAACACGAAAAAGGTCTGAAATGAAATTTTGGACATGACGGAGTCGGAAGCTCTGAGAAAATAGATCTGAGACCCTAAAATAAGGATCTGGGAGGATCCGGGTCATTACAGTCCTCCCCCCTCAAACAAATTTCATCCTCGAAATTTAATAACGAAGCACAGGGACGGGGGAAAGACTCACGCGAACAAATAAGGATACAGCTGCCGCATCTCATCATCACGCTCCCAAGATGCCTCACCACCAGAATGACGCTGCCAGACCACCTTAACCAGAGGGATGACCTTGTTCCACAGGCGCTGCTCTCGCCGATCCTCAACGCGGACAGGGTACTCTCGGAGGGACAGATCTGGGGTCACCTCGGGCCACACGGCATCCTCTAGAACGTGGGAATCATCGGGCATGTACTTCCGAAGCATCGACACATGGAACACATCATGCACAGCAGATAGCTCCGGAGATAACTGCAACCGATAGGCAACTTCCCCAACACGCTCGACAATGGGGAAAGGACCGATAAAGTGGGGACTCAGCTTCCCACGCTTGCCGAGGCGCACGACACCCTTCATGGGAGAAACTCTCAAGAAAACTCGATCTCCCACAGCAAAGGTAAGAGGTTGCCTCCTCCGATCGCCATAGCTCTTCTGTCGGCTCTGAGCTGCCAGCATCTTCTGCTGAACGAGACGCACCACCTCGACGGACTGCTGCACCAAATCTGGTCCTACCAGGACACGCTCACCTACCTCGAACCAATCAAGTGGAGTCCGACAAGGTCGCCTGTACAAGGCCTCATACGGGGCCATACCAATGCTCGAATGATAGCTATTGTTGTAGGCAAACTCCACCAACGGTAAATGGTGGGTCTAACTCCCCTGCCATTCCAGGCAACACGATCTCAACATGTCCTCCAAAGTCTGGATGGTCCACTCAGACTGACCGTCTGACTGAGGGTGATAAGCCGAGCTAAACGCCAACTCGGTGCCTAGAGCTCACTGGAAGCTCCTCCAGAATCCCGATGTGAAGCGCGGGTCACGATCGGACACAATGGAGATGGGAACTCCATGCAACAGGATGATCCGCTCCACATACACACGGGCCAATCTCTGCACGCTCCAACTGACTTTGATCGGCAACAACCGAGCCGTCTTCGTCAGTCGATCCACCAGTAACCAAATACAATCATGCCCAGTGGACGTCCTCGGTAACCCAACCACGAAATCAGTGGTCTCGTGGTCCCACTTCCATGCGGGTATCTCCAAGGGCTGAAGTGTGCCTCCTGGTCGCTGCTGCTCAGCCTTCACCTGCTGACAGGTCCAACACCTGGCCATGAACTCTACTACATCTCTCTTCATGTTAGGCCACCAAAACTGCCTCTTCAGGTTCTAGTACATCTTGGCTGAATCGGGGTGCACGGCATATCGGCTTCCATGAGCCTCACGCAACACCGTACACCTCACCTGCTCCTCAGCTGGGACGTACAACCTACCTTTGAACCTCACGGCTTCATCCTCACCAAACTCCACCTCGACCATCGATGAAATATGAGGTAGCTCGGGTCCGCTCGCTGAGCCTCAGTCACCTGTCGATGAACAACTGGCGTGACAGTCAGACTGGCAAGGACAGCCAAACCCTGATCCTGAGGGATCTTGAGCCTAAAAGTCATGGTCGGAACCTGCTCCCAAATCCTCCACTTCCTTAACAACATCTGACTGACCACTACTCTCCTACTCAGAGCATCAGCTACGACATTCATCCTGCCAGGCAGATAAGATAAAGTGAAATCATAATCCTTCATGTATTCCATCCACCTTCTCTGCCTAAGGTTAAGGTCCTTCTGAGTGAACACATACCTCAAACTCTGTGGTCAGTGAAAAGCTTGAACTTCTCACTATATAGATAATGCCTCCAAATCTTCAGGGTGAAGATCACCACCGCTAGCTCAAGATCATGAATAGGGTAGTTCACCTTATGTGGCTTCAACTGTCAAGATGCATACGCCACAACTCCCCAGTGCTGCATCAGCACAACACCGAGACCTACCCCAGAAGCATTCGTACACACCACGAAACCGCCTGATCCTGAAGGCAACACCAACACCAGAGCAGTGGTGAGCAATCTCTTCAGTTCCATGAAGCTCCACTCACACTCCTCCATCCATACGGATGGCACATCCTTCCGCGTAAGCCTAGTCATCGGGGCCGCAATACGAGCAAAATGCTGGATAAACCTCCAATAATAGCCCGCAAGCTCCAAGAAACTCCGAATCTCTATGACTGAACTCGGCCTCGGCCACTGCACCACTACCTCGACCTTAGCTGGGTCCACGAAAACACCATCACCAGAAATCACGTGCCCCAAAAAGTGCACCTCTCAGACCTAGAACTCGCACTTGCTGAACTTGGCATACAACTGGTGATCACGCAGGGTCTACAACACCACTCTCAAATGATGCACATGCTCCTCAGCAGACCGCGAATACACAAGGATGTCGTCCACGAACACGACCATGAAAGGGATCGAAGGGATCAAAGAAGGTGTGACCCCTCGATATGGATTCCCTCATCTCATGGTCCCACGTGTAGAATTCTAGAAGGTGTTAATGGTCACCTTCATGCATTGTAGTAAGTGGGACGGTGGTCATGGGGATGAGGTATGATTTCTCCCTTGGGATGAAGGGAATGAAGTCGGGCTCGGCCGACATGGGAAGGAATAACAGGACCTCCGTGGTGACATGACCCACGGTGCACACGGAGGTAATGGACCCTAAGGCGGGATGTGTGAAGCTATGACTTGCGGGTTGGTCGAAGCCTCGGGCCATCATATGCGTCAACTTCATTTGTGTGTCTAATCCCATAATAAGGTCATCTAATGTGTCCACATGGCGACTAGACCGAAATGTGGTGTGGTAGGAGTTGACGGGCACTATTGGTAATGTAGGGCCCATGGGTGGATAGGAAGGTGGGGCCAAGCCTATCTTGAGCCAGCTAAGTAGTGGCTCGGCGATGAAAAGTGTTCCCGTTAGAAATATGGGTGGCTCGGGCTGAGGTGACTCTAAATGAAATGGCTCCGAATAAGGATCGGAAGGTGAGGGTGAGGGAAATGGAGCCCTCATGGGTGGGGACGGACTGTCCCCCTCATCTCTCGGCCTAGGTATGGGCCTAGGTTCGGCTATAAGCGGGGCTTCTTGCCTCTCTTCGAACCCTACCATCCGATTTATCGCTATAGTCAACACGTCCATGGGTGTACTCATCCTATCTAGACTTATAGTCAACCCTTGCATTTGTCCTATAAGGGCTCAGAACATTGCAGCCACTTTATCAGGACTCTGGACTCGGCTTTCGGCCATGGTTGAAAGGATGGGGTGGATCCCCTAGGAATGGGCATGCAATGGCATTTTTTGTCCTTTTATTTTAGGAAAGATAAATGCAAACACCTACACACTCTAGACTTAAGTCCCTAGACTTAACCAAATCTCCTGTACGTGACAGAGGCAATAACCCGAAGGTTCGACTCGACACGAGGGGCTACCTTCCGGAATGGCATAACTGAACATTCCGAGTAACGTCTTTTGATATACCGGAGAGTTGGGATGTAATGCAAACCAAAAACACACTTTTTTTTAAACGATGATGATCCTAGACTCGACTTTAGACCATGCAACGACTCATGCAAAGACTACCCTAGACTCAACCATGCTCTGATACCAATTTGATGCGGGATGAGACGTGGACTCGGCGCCAATTTGAGATGCACACCTAGGACTCTAGCAAGTTCATGTTTGTCCCTTAATGAGGGAAGCGTCCGGACCTACACGGTTGAGAAACCGACAGTGAGTCAAGGGTGGTCTACTCACTCTCGTGCCCGGGTCGGGTCACAGGACGGTCTCGCTCTCTCTCTCTCGTAGCGGTGATTACTTTGATCGATGAGCTAGGATCCTAACTAGGCACATGTAGCGGCAGTAAGAACTATACTAGGAAAGCAAGAAACTACGACTACGAGGGGTGCCGAGTGTACCTCCACGCTCTGGCCGTAGGGAAGACGACCCCGGCCGAACCCGTACTCCTGGTTAACAATAATTAACAGTTACAAAAATTAGCCCACTCCACGCAGGGAGGTAATAGGTCACATGTGGGGCCTGGGATTAACGTGTTTGGGTTGACGGGCAGTGTTTTGGGACGCTCCGTCGGTGCCGACAAGCCGCAACCCGGTGCTATCCGGACATCGTGTTCTACGAGATGTGGGGCCCACGCGTTGCTCGGACCACCGAATAGAGCGAGACTGGTCCTGTTGTGGCGAGGGCTGCTGGAGGGATGGTCCATAGGAGAGGGATGCCCCAGTTCACCTCGCGGATGGCGAGGCGGCTCCGATTTTCACTTGTTGAACTTGCTGCCCATGGATCTGAGTTACAGTTTCAGACCCACACGACCCGGCGAGAACGGCTGCCCTGATCAGCCCTGACATCAGATTGACGCAAGTCCGGTGGCGTTGGAAAGCTCTCTCGAAGAAATACGATCCTAGGCTGGGATAATAATTTTAAATCCTCTGTGCTGGACGTGACAGGTTTTACCGGACGCTAGTTTATAGATCTGGATCTGACTGGGCAGAACTTGGACCTAACTGAGAACACAGTTTGACCGAGGGGTTGAAGATGGAACGGGGCCAAGGGGTTCACACACACCTAATAAGCATAACAGAAGTTTTGCTCAGTTCAGACAGTCATGTGACACTCATGTAAAATATGTGAATGTCAAGTCACAATGCATGAATCATATAAAGACATCCCAAGTTAGACAAGTGTGGCTTCCCAAATGTGTTCTATCCTGTCTGATTGAAATGGGAAGATCCAATCCTAGTTGGGTTCCCAAAATAATGAAATAATTTCTGTCTTGTAGGAGTGTCTTGCAGCAATTCACAACTGTTGGTACCTCGATTGCAGATGCTCAAGACATATGACCGGTGATAGAGATAAATACTACTTACTGGTTGAAAAAGAGGCAAGACATGTGACTTTTGGAGGAAAGAACAAAGGAAAAATTATCGGTTCAGGTAACATTGGCCCAGCCCCCCTCTCCTACTGCAACTCAGGTCCGCCCTCCACAGCTCCAAGCGTCCACGGCATCCCGGAGCCTCCCCATCCTCACTACGCCCTCCCGTGGATCGAGAAGGCCTCGCTGCGGTCTTCTGCAACCAGTCTGTAGTAGAGGTCAAGCTTGCAGAGACTACACCGGCGTCCACAGTGTGAACCAGCCAAAGCTTCCTTCTGTGGAGTTGTACGTCGTCGAGTCAGCTTCGTTCTAGAAGCAATCTTGCAGTGATCCGACCTCAGCACCGTTCGCGCCGCCCATTCTCGTGCAACTGCACCAGACTCAGGTCTGAACCAAAGCACCGTCTGGTCGCAGCTCCACTGCCCACCCCAGTGCGATTTAGAAAGAGCTCTCTTCACGAGAGTTCTGCTCCTCCAATGCACCGACGCACCAGAGGTGGTCCACCTGCTTTCGACATCGTCTCTGTCCGTGGCGTCCAATCTCCCACAGGCGCACCAGACCCTGAGCCCCTATTTGCCCAGGATGAGCTGCTGTCAAGTCGGCCCTGACACCCCTTCTTCCTGTCTATTTCAGGTCATGCTGCCTTCATCAAAGTTGTGGCCCTCGATGAAATGAACCCAACGCAAGTGGTTTCATCACGTTCTGATGTCAGCACTGGGAGTTCCGCCACATTCTTCGACGTCCTATCCTACTGTTCATCCAGAAATCTGACGCCGGCCGTTCCTGCGACCACGCCCAGCGAGGTGATCAAACGGCCACCCCCTTCTGAGGGCTTGTAGACCTCCCAGTCTGCAATGTCCCTGACCTGGTCCCGCCACGATTGGAGTTCTACAGCGCCCGTACCGGCCATTGCGCCACATCTGCGCCGACCAGTCCACCCGAGTAGAACTGCACCGGCTTGCTGCAGCAGCCGCCGTCCCCATCCAGCACCGTCAGCTCGACACCAGACTTCCAAGCGTCCGTCAGCATCCCTCGGTCTTCATCCAGGAGTTGGCTGTGTCATGAGTGGATGCCCAAGCTCGGCGTACGGGTGACTGTTGCTTACCCCTCCCCGCGATCCCCCCTCCTGTGCGAGGGTAGTATATGTAACGATTGTTTCCCCTCCCCGTGAACCCCCCCTCCCTGTGTGGAGCGTAGTGCATGTAATAGCAAGAATGACATCAAGCCTCCCCGACGTAGCGTGTCCACCGGGTGCGCACGCTCCCCGGCTCACCATCGTCTCTGACTGGAGCCGATCCTTCGGACGGCTAGGTACGTGCGTTCGCCACTTCACCTGCTTGCTTAGTATTAGCTCCGACTGCCGCACCGCGTGAGGAGTGCCCTGCCCAAAATTCCACGATACGGGAGATCTTGCTGTCGGTGAGCGAGTGCATACCAGAATCGATCCCCTCGGTATCGGTCCGCCTGGTTGAAACTGGCGCCCACCACTTGTCCCCGGGTGGCTCACCACCACCCTCCGCACTACTCAGACCGTGTCCGACCCCGTCGTGAGCCACAGCTCACCGAACCGTCACTACGTGCCCCGAGTGGAGTTCGTCGCGTGCGTGATTGTTAGCTTCGTCGCTGGACGACGTGCGCTTAGTTGATTACTGGCTTAGCGTCCCGCATCTCGACCGGGTTCGTCCAGCGTCACTTCGTCGTCCATTCGTACGCATATCAAGATTTTCACTACGATCGAGGTAGGGGGATAGACTCCTTACTTCGCTAGGAGCATTTTGGTAGCACATGCATGGCCATTGGTAGACGTTTGCATCATTTTCTGTGAAAGTGGCATTTTAGAGGTTTTTAGGTTAAAATACTTTAAAAATTATTTAGGGGTGGTAGATTTGAGTTTTGATGCATGCTGTAGTTATAGAAATTTGTTATTCATCCTCCTCTACCCCTTTCTTTTTGTTTCGTGCCGATCCGGCTTGACCGGAGGGGAGTTCGGTATGAACTCGTCCTTCACGTTTTCCAGTTGGCATAACGGACCCAAAGGGGCACGTTATGCATTGCATGGCGGACCGCTCGAGGACTGCTATGTGACCGAAGTTTCCAATAGATCGGTAGGTTGTGGAGCATGACGGGCTGGTGTCAGTCCACCATGCATTGTATGATGCCCCGATCATGGTGTGTTATATGAAGTGATTTCATGTAGAGTTTTCTACGTTTTTAACGTTTGGGTTACTTTAACGGACCACTCCTGGTGTGTTACAGTGACATGGCGCACCCATCATGGTGTGTTATGTCCTGTGTGTTTACGAAGGTTCTCTGGGCAATATAACGCATGGGCCAAGGCGCGCCATGCATTGCATGACGCCCCTGAGGTAGTGCGTTATAGTCTGCTAGTTTAGGTTTTTCCTGAGTTCGGGTGAGCGTAACGGCCCTAGGGAGGTGCGTTATACTCGTTTAACGCCCCCAACCCAGTTCGTTATACTCTGCTACTTGGGAAATGTTAGAGTTGCATGTTTATCGTTCCGTCTATATTATAAATGTCCTATTTGATGGTTATTGGCTCGCTCCTACAATCCCGATGGAGTGCTTGGACTTTCCATGTGATGGAACCACTAGACGTAGCCCTGGGAAACAAGAGAGTCCGTTCATCCCTTCATTGTGGAAGGGACAGGATGTGCCATCCTTGTCACCAGGCAAGCGATTTTTCATGAAGAAGAGTAGAAAGAAAAGGAACAGAACATTGAGGGGGTACAAGGGACGAGCAAAGTTCGGGGGAGGGGGAACACCCTGACAAGGATAACAAGAGGGCCAATAGAATACAACAGCAAAGCCCAAGAAAATCAAAAGAAGAACACAATCAACAGCCAAACACTAGGCCAAAACAACGAACCACAAACAAGAGGTCGACCTGAGAGAACCAGAGCAGGCAGCAGCTCAAGGAGGCGAAGTAGCACGGCTCGGGGATGTGCTCCAGTAGAAGCAACATCTCCGGTGGAGGAGGCCAAGAGAGCCCATAAACGCTGCAAGTAGACGAGTGGATCTTGTAGACGCTAGCACAAATGGCGAGGACGGTTGGATCTGCGTCGAGAAAAATTGTTATTCTTGCGGTCGAGGCCGGTGTTGGAATCATAGAAGTCGAATGCTTGCTTATCAGAGGTGTCCACAATCGAGCAGGTTTCGGAATCGTCGGGGACGCCATCAAGCCTGCACTGAGAGGGCTCTGCAATGTTGTCGAGGCGAGACTGGGCGGAGGCAGATGCTGAAGGGGGCATCGAAGCAGGACCCCCAGACACAGTTGGTGGCGCATAAACGATGGCCGCAGGGGGATGGAGGACCACACTACAGGCGGCAGCAAAATGAGCTATTTCTTCAGGATTAGCCTGTTTAGGAGCAGCATCGCTAGAGACCCAAATAGGGCCACAGCCGCCCTCCAAGGCAGCCCACGGGCGATCTCGACCTCCTCGGCGGGCCGTACATCCCTTACCCTGATCGACGGGGTCTGGAGGAGGAGTGAGACCAACAAAATTGGCATGTGCTGCAGGAAGAGTGGGGATTTGTTGGCACTCAAAATATGATCAACGGCAACCAAGCCTCAAAGACGAATGATACGGCCCGCTGAAGGACAGAAGCTGATGGAGATCAATATATTGAAGCCTTCTCAAGCTGCCAGAGCCTCAAGTCACCTAGTATGAACACCGGGGACTTCACCTCAGGGGAATCGAGATGAACTCGCATCCAACCGACAGTGCGACTAAGCCTGCCCAATGAACCGACATCGACTCCGTCGTGACACATGCACTACACCCATTGTCCGACCAAGGACAATGGTCTACCCGGTGGCCCGCCACCTGAATGAAAGATTCTCTTGAGAAGAAAGAATGCCCTCGGTCATTCATAACAAGGAATCGGAGGCTCTGTCAGTAGAAGACCCCGATCACCCAGCACGGGTGTGACTTCTCACCATATTGGGTCCGTTAGTGGCCGGATGATCGCCCAGTCAAGGTAGAATCATCCCAGGTGTTATGCCACCCCATAAGGAAGCTTTGAGCATGAGCTAGGCCGAGCCAGCAGCACGAATCATAGTGCCAAAGGCCGTGTCAGGGAAAGACCTGCGTGTTCAAGCTAGACGCACACGAAGTTCCAAGAAAGGATCATACGTCATCCCGAGGGCTTCATCAGCGTCCCGTCAAGGTTTTTCAAGAACCGTAATGAGATGAATGGTCAACGGTGCCTTTCAGAACCATCCTCGGACCCACCGACTGACCAGCGTCGAGCGAACAGGCTTATACGACGCGACTCTTATTCCGGCGTGCCCTTATCCCGACACCATCAATTTTGGCGCGCAAAGGAGTCCCTTGGAGGCCGCTTTCCAGGCGCCATCTTCCCCGGCGCACTCCCCTCGATGCCGAATTAATCTGTAACTATAAAGCATGACTTGGTTCGACCAAGTAAAGGGGGGGCGATTAAGAAGGACATTTTTTTTAGACGAACGGAGAGACTGAGAAGAAGAGAGAGCGATCGGAAAGAAACACCACTAATCAGAGTAAGCGAAGGGAGGGTTTCTTGGGGAGAAAGGCTTCTTCTGAGAGTTCCCCCTATCGCCACCATCCTCTGCTCTACCCGAAGCTCTCGGCGCCAGAGAGGAGATTCCAATACTATGTTTTAGCAGAAAGAAATATTAGGTGGGTCTCCGCAGCATTTTCCCCAGTCGTTTTCCCATCTATTTTCCTTCTACTGCGATGTAAATGAGCGAAGGGGTGAGGGCGATGATATGAGCCCATCTCCCCCTTCACCATCTCTTCTCCTTCCTTTCCCCCTATGAGCCTCTCCGCAGGCGATGAAATGGTGTCCGTGCAACAACGCCGGCGCTGAAGTATGTAATTTGTATATTTGTTCCCTGTACATGGAATGAATGATACGCATAAATGCTCGAGCGGTTTGAGTGTCTGATGTTATGCCCCCTTTTTCTTCTCACCATCCCCTCAATCTCTACTTATATTGTGAACTCTTTCTTCTCCGTGACGACCGAGTCGACGCCCATGTGACAACGCCGGCGCTAAAGGTTGTATTCCATCTTTTATCTCCTGCTAACAGGGTGAACTATACATCTGTGAGTCAAGGGAGTGTGTACTCGACGGCTTATCCGTTTCCCCCCCATTCTCCCTTCAGACTGTATGAGTTTTCTGATTCATTCGACTTCAGAATTTGGTTTCTCTGACGTCGGACACGCCCTGGAGTTCCATGGGCTACAGAGACAACCCCTTTCCCTGGGGTGCTGCCGTTCCAATGTCATAACCGTGCCTTTCCTCCCTCCTTTGTTTCATGGGCTTGATAGCTAGAGGCGTACCTGTATATATACCCCTGGCCATCCCGGTCTGAGGTCGGTGCCCTGACTCCCTCTCCACACTGCTCTATTGTTTGGGGGAAGTCTAGGTCGTCCGCCTCCAGAAGCTAAGTGCTCGTCCTGTTGTAACCATACGCCATCCGCTCGAACATGCGTCGATGCAATTCGATCATCCCTATTCACAGGTCAATCACCCCTTCTCCTCCTGGACTTTTATTCCAATACCCCCCTTACTCTATATATCAACTACCCTTTTGGTGAGCGTCAGACTCCTCACACTGTGGCTATGGGCTCTGTGAGTGCCTATGCGGTGCTCGATGGAGTGTAGTTCGAACCATATATTCCCTCCGTCCCGCTCATGGTCTAATGTCTGCGGGCCAGGTTGCAGTCATTAATCTTGCTCTAATAACCTGGGGAAAGGGGACATCCCCCAATATTTTATTCCAAACCACTCGGTCTATGGGAGCTCATCTATTAGTGATGAGCTTCCCACAGTCCAATGGGTGAATAATAACAGGGTTAATCCCGACAGATGTAAATTCATAGTCCTTAACGGACTTTACGGTGACCAGGGATGCGTGCCTCTCGTAGGCTGGCCCTCGGGGTTTTCGGTCCCTATCGGTCGTCCCGATTCGGATGTAGCATTGACTACGAGTTGTGTGCCCCTCGTAGGCTAACCCTCTGGATTTTCACTTCTCACATTTAGTTGCCTCATCCATCGTCTCTAACCCACGGACTTTGGTGCCCCTAGTATACTAGCCCTCGGGGTCTTCCTATCCGTTCGGGTCTGTCGGCCACCGTCGGGCCGCCTGGCTTTTAGGGCTTTACTCCGCTACGTGAGTACTTCCCCACTTCTCCCCCACAAACAATCCTCCGGGACGGGGAGATGCTGTCGAAATTTTGACATAAATAAATTAATAAACTCATTTAACAATTCCAACTTAATAAATTTGTTCTAATCGGAACGAATGCCGCACTTGAGTATGAACCTCACGCGAGTCTGTGACTTTGCTTCTGGAAGGCCCGGGACCTCAACCCAATAAATAATTGGCTCAATCAACTCTAAAACTCCTTAAAATATTTCAATAAACCTAAAATAAATCAAGAAAATCTCAAAATTCCATGAAGGGTGGCTAATCCGATGCCGGCCCAACCCGACGCGCCTTAAATCGGCGCGCCCCAATGCTAAGGCCGCGTCGTATTAACCAACCCCCCTATTTCTACGCTAGGTGGTGCCAGATTAGGCCTTTGCCTATGCTTGCCGTGCCGTTTTAACTCCTTTACCTATGCGTATCGTACCGGTTTTGATCCGATTCGCGCCATTTTAATCCCCTCTCGACTTCGGGGTGGTTTCTAGTTCTCATGATGGAACTAAACAACTTGATCAGCAATAAAATGAATAAAAAGAGTTGGTTTAAGCCTAATTTAGTTATCTTCATGATCTCGTCATCATGCTTTAGCTTAAGCACGAATGCCATGATAATCCATGCATGATTGCACGGACCCTCGGTATATGAAATGGCATTGACCGAAGGCCAGGTTACGCTCGACTGGAAGCTCTTGCTATGCGTGATGGTGATCTTCGGACCTGGGTTCTCCGCCACGTATTGAGGGTTCTAATTTAATAAACCATGCATGACAGATTAAAGTATCTTGCATGATCCCATCATACGCATCCCTTGCATCTTATTTCAGCCTCGATGGCCCACTATCTCGGCAACTAATCAAAGGTTTTCCCTCCTCGTGGAGGATGTAATTAACATCATAGCCTTTATGGTATGGCGGATTGCTGGTCCCGACCGAACCTTACTCTCGCCCGATACGTGTCAAAATGAGCGCATAATAAACTCATCACTCACGTGACTGGCACGCCTACACGGTCAATTAATCAGGTAATTATCAATTAATTAATTGGTTGATCGACCCCAAATAAACCCAATAAATAAACAAGCAACAAAAATCCCATCGTCCAAACAGTCTGGCACGCCCGGTGGGACCAGCGTCACCTTTCATCTCTTTGCCGAGATATGTTGGCCCCAAGGCCCTCCCAAAGGTTGCTCATCGTCGGTCTGTTTGTATTTGCAGGCAAACGATGGCATCAACTGGACTGACTAGCGTCAACTTCGGTCCAGCAATCGTTGCTGGCCATGATGAGCACGGGTACCTGGTGGTGCCCACTATTTTCAGGATGTTTCCCGCTACTGTTGGCTTCCCCAACTTCTTGGGGTTAGCCTTCGTCGACATGCTACAAGTGGAGTCCTCGGAACCTGCCGAGGAAGCTGCGAAGAAGGTCGAGACCCTGAAGTCCCGATGCTGCACGAGCTCATCCAAGAGTTCGATTCCGGTCGCCAACTGCCTGGTGCACCATATCACTCTTGGGGCCCGCCCCAATCCTGCCAACAAGTCCAGAGGATGCCGGCACAAAGGCTTCCGCAGGAATGCTGTTGTTGTTACCAGATGTCTCTCTCAATCTGGCAAGTCCATGCTGATCGGCAGAGTCCGTATCTTCCTCGATGGATGCGACACTCGGGTAGTCCCAGACCGAGTCGTCCCCGTCATACCTATCCGCAACTCCTACCAGGCCCTTGCTGGGAGGAGGGCCGAGAAAGAAGAAGCTGGCCACCACGGCCAAGAGAAGCTACCCCCAAGGCCGAAGAAATTCAAACAGGTGTGGGTCCCCAAGAAGATCCAGCCTGTCCACCGAAATGTACCAGTCCACGTTGACGCCGGAGCAGCCATCAACATCATGTCTCTGAAGACTTTTAAGTCTCTATACTTGGCCCCTTATTTGCAAAAAGTGAATGCGGTCAAGATCTCGAGATTCAATCAAAATTCCGAGGAAACGTTTGGTCGGGTTAAAGTCAAGTTAACCTTGGGCGATTTTGTCACCCAGGCAACATTCTATATTATCAATGCCGACACATCTCATAAGGTGCTGCTTGGGAGACCCTGACTCCATGAGAATTGGGTCGTCTCGTCAACTCTGCACCAGTGCATCAACTATGCCAAAGGAGGCGAGCAACATACGGTCTTTGCAAATCAGGCTCTGTTCCACCCAAATGAGTGTCACTTGGCCGATGCTTCCTTAGATTTTGGGGAGCCCACTTTAGCAATCCCCAAGCCTTTAAAAGACACAGAGAAACAAAAAGTGAACCATGAAGCTGAGGAAGGGCAGCTATTCACTATCAATCAAGACATAGTAAAGCTGCACAGGCTAAGCCTCCAGCCCGCCTCCAAGCAGACTCAGCCAGAGAGACAGAGTGTTGACTTTGAAGCCAATCTCATCAGTCAGGTCATTGACCGAAGCGTCTCCTTACCACCCAAGTGCCTCCAGCTCTCGTCCCCACGGAAGGAGTACGAGGTGGAGCAGTTGAAGACCTTCACAATCTCCTATCAGCGGAGAAGAAGGGGTAGCAAGGGCAAGAAGAGAGACAAGCCGATCATCTTTATAAAGTTGATCTCGTCCCACTATGCCCTCCTGAAGATGATTTCGGCTGGGGTATTCCCACCGACGTGGTGCCAGAGCCAGTCCAGGAGATGGACGATATGTCGAAGCGCATCAGAAAAATATGCAATAAGTAGCACATCCCCTAAGCTCAGGACCCCGCGCGAGCGGCATATTTTCATCAACTGTGGAATCCCCCGCAGGTCCGTGGGCAACCTCCCTTCTCCCATAAAGACACGCGGGGGCTTGGCTATGACTAGGAGAAGGAATTCGAGGCCCACTTTGCAGTCAATACCATAGGACTGCTACCTCCTCATCACGGGCAAGCTGAAGTTGAGCCCAAGATTGATGACTCTGCAAGGGAGTCCGGTGAAGTGTCCATGGCACCATCACCTTCATCAAAAGTCAACAATGACCACCCCTCAGAGGGAGAGGCAGCCCAGTCTGCCAATCTTCAACAAGCAGCCCAGCCTGCTAATCATCAACAATGCAAAGCAAGCTCCTCGACTTCAAGCCACGAGCAAGAGTGCTCTCAAGAATTTGAAGTCTATGAAGCAAATACTGATGACGAGGGAGATTTTGTCGACCTCCAACCAGCTCCGCCTGAGCTCGAAGACGGTGGTCAAGCAACTGTGGACGAGTTGATTGAGATCAACCTCGGAAGCAAAGTTGATCGTCGTCCCACCTTCATAAGTGCTCTCCTTAGTGAGGAAGAAAGGCAGTCGTATCGACAGCTCCTAGAAGAGTTCAGGGATTGTTTCGCCTGGATTTACAAAAAAATGCCCGGGCTCTACCCCTCTGTGGCAGAACATGAACTGGCAATACTTCCAACAGTCAAGCCAGCCCAAAGGCGTATGCGCCACGAGCTGGAGCTGAAGGTCAATGCTGAGGTTGACAAAATGCTCGACGTGGACTTCATAGAGCCTTGCATATATCCTGTGTGGCTCACCAACATAGTCCCAGTGAAGAAGAAGAACGGCCAAGTCCGAGTTTGCATCGACTTCAGGGATTTGAATAAGGCATGCGCAAAGGATGACTTCCCTGTCCCAATCACCGAGACGATAGTTGATATGACCCCTGGTCACGAAGCCTTGTCTTTCATGGACGGATCGTCGGGCTACAATCAAATCCGCATGGCCATCAAAGACAAAGATCATACGGCCTTCCGATCTCCTAAGGGGATCTTCAACTACAAAAGGATGTCGTTTGGTCTGAAGAATGTCGGTATAACTCACCAAAGGGTGATGACCGCCCCGCCGAGATGGCCGTTCGACGCCTTGGCGCGTGCAGCGACCCGCCGATAGACCGGCAGATCGAGCATGATGTCGGGCCCGACGAGCGCCACCGCCTGCAACTCGATGCGGTCGGCCCAATTGGCGCGCACCGCATCGAAAACCTCCCATGAGATTTCCGTCTGCGGCGGCGCCGAATCGATATGGGTACGGATCGCCGCCGTGCCATGCGCATGGGCGCAGCGCAGCGCGAAATCCATGCGCCGCCCAACATCCGCCGCCGACCAGTTCGCATCGCGATCGGCCGCGACCGCATCGAGCGCGCCGAGGAACGTGCCGAAAGGGTTCGGCTGGCGCGGCCAGATATGGCCCTTGTCGAGATGCGTGTGCAGTTCGACGAAAGCCGGCAGAACCAGCCCGCCCCTGAGGTCGAGCACTTCGAGCGTGTCTGAAACGGTGCCGCCGGCCGGCGTCATCGCCGCGATCCTGCCTTCGACGACGGTGATGTCGAGACGGCTGAGCGAACCGTCACCCGCTGAACCGGTGACGGCGGCGGGAACCGTTGCGTCCCTGAGGATGAACGGCGCGTGCAATGGAGATCTGCAAGGTCTACCATATAGTGCCTCGAATGGAGCCATGCCTATACTGGCGTGGAAGCTATTATTATAAGTAAATTCTACTAGTGGTAGATGTCGCTCCCAATCACCCTTCCAATCCATAACACAAGCCCTAAGCATATCCTCCAGTGTCTGAATCGTTCTTTCGGACTGGCCGTCAGTCTGCGGGTGAAAAGCCGAACTGAGTTTGAGCCGCGAACCAAAAGCTTCCTGCAACCCTTGCCACAATCTAGATGTGAATCGAGGATCCCTGTCGGAGACAATCGACTTTGGAATCCCGTGAAGTCTGACGATATTATCTACATATAGTCTTGTCAAACTTTCCACCGATTGCTTCACCTTCATAGGAAGAAAATGTGCAGACTTTGAAAATCGGTCCACGATCACCCATATAGAGTCATTACCTTTTGCTGATCTGGGAAATCCGGTCACAAAATCCATAGTGATTGCTTCCCATTTTCACTGAGGAATTTTCATTTTCTGCATTAGTCCTGATGGCTTTTGGTGCTCTACCTTTACCTATTGAAAAACCAAGCATCTAGCCACATAGTCGGCTACGTCTTTATTCAGTCCTTGCCACCAGAAAGACCGTTTCAAGTGTTGATGCATTTTACCACCTCTTGGATAAATGGAGAACATTGATCGGTGAGCTTCCTCTAGAACTTGCCTTTTCAGATCGACTAAGTCAGGTACACAGACCCGGCGGTACAACCGGATCACTCCATCTTCATCACGAGCAAAGCCGGTCTTTCTGATCAATCCTTGCAGCTGGGGATCATCTTTTTGCACTTCAATCACATTGTCAAGCACTGTTGACCTAATTGTTAGTTGGGCCATAAATGCTTGACATAACTGAGGCTCGATCACAACCATAAGTTGCACTGCATCTTAGATCATTTTCCAGTCCTGCTACATCATAACCCTTTTTTTGCTGAGAGCATCGACTACTACATTTGCCTTCCATGGATGGTATCGTAGTTCGAAGTCATAGTCTTTTAAGAATTCGACCCATCTTCTTTACCTTAGATTCATCTCCTTCTGAGAAAAGAGGTACTTCAAACTGCTGTGGTCGGTGAACACCTCAAACTTGACACCATAAAGATAATGACACCAGATCTTCAAAGCATAAACCATTACAGCCAACTCCAAATCATGAGTCAGGTAGTTTCGCTCGTGCTCCTTTAGTTGGCAAGAAGCATAAGCAACCACCATTCCATTTTGCATTAATACACTGTCAAACCAAACCTTTGATGCATCAGAATAGATGGCAAAGTCATCCACATTGTTAGGCAAAATGAGAACTGGTGCTCACGTCAGCCTAGCCTTCAGCTCTTGGAAAGTCTTCTCATAGCTCTTAGACCAAATATATCTGACTCCCTTTCGGGTCAACTTGGTTAGTGACGCCACTAGAGATGCGAACCCCTCGATAAAGCGACAATAATAACCAGCTAACCCTAAGAAACTCTAAATCTCCGTTGGAGATTTAGGAGTCTCTCATTCCAACACCACCTGAACCTTTGTGGGGTCAATGGCAACACCACTGCCAGATATTACAAGCCCGAGGAAATAGACCTCCTTCAGCCAAAGGTCACATTTGCTGAACTTAGCATACAACTTATGTACTCTTAGTGTCTCGAGGATGATCCTCAAGTGTTCTCGGTGCGAAGCTTCGTCAGGGGAATATATCAGCACATCATCAATGAAGACAACCACAAAGGTGTAAAGATAAGGTATAAACACCCAACTGATTAAGTCCATAAATGCTGCAAGGGCATTTGTCAAACCAAATGGTAGCACCAAGAATTCATAATGGCCATATCTCCTTCAAAATGCTGTCTTGGATGTGTCTTCTTCCTTTATCCTTAATTGATGGTATCCCGAACGCAGATCAATCTCTAAGAACACAGTGGCTCCTTGTAACTGGTTAAATAAGTCATCAATATGGGATAAATGGTGCTTATTCTTAACGGTCACCTCATTAAGTTTGCGATAGTCAATGCATAACCTAAGAGAGCCATCCCTCTTCTTCATAAATAAAACTGGAGTTCCCCATGAGGACACACTTGGATGGATAAACCCTTTGTCTAACAAATCTTGAAGTTACTTTTTCAACTCTGCCTATTCTATTGGGGCCATTCAGTAGGGTGCCTTAGAGACAAGTGCAGTGCCAGGTAACAAGTCGATGATAAACTCTATCTCCCTTGTAGGAGGTAACCCAAACAAATCCTCTGGAAACACATCTAGGAATTCCCGAACAACCTCGATCTCTGCTACGGTCAGTGACTGGTCAGCATCAGACTTTGTGACTACGCTTGTCAAGAATGCATCGTAGCCCTTCCTCAACATTCGCATAGTCTTCATTTCTGAAACCACCAACTTCCTTCCAGCCATATGTTTTAGTAAGGGATGAGAAAACTCCTTCTCTATAGGGATGTGAAAAATAACTTTCTTCCTTCGACAATCTATCATAGCGTAATACTCTTCTAACCAATCTAGCCCAAATATAGCATCAAAGTCTTGCATACCATCTCCAGCCACCCCATCCCCTTCCTCCCCCACTAAACCCCCATCCCCTCTCTTTCTAGTGCTAGCAAGTGGAAGCTGCTACCCTGCCTGCTGTCACCCAGAAGACCAGTGGCTTGCAGGAGTCACCACGGCTGCATCCCGGCGTCCCTGAAGGCACAAGAGGTACCAAAAGAAGCGTCTACGAGTCTACTACGCAGCGGCGGTCGTCTCGCCCCCATCCGACTCCGTGGCTGGCCGGGAGAAGCAATCTACCCAGACTGCGCAGTCAACTCCCAGACAGCAACCTGAGGGCGCTTTCAGACACTACTTCGACTTCTAGCTGGAAGATCTGCCAACGTGGCTTGGCCGACGGCTTCTACTACATCTCTTCTTTCACCTCCAAGAAATGGGGATCCAGTCGGCATCCGGAACGAATTATTCTTCTATTTCTCCTCTAGGTGCGCAGTTCTGTCCACTCTGAGATAGAACTGACACCCCATCAGTGTTCGAGACACACCGGCCTACCCCGACATCTTCTGGCGCCCCCGTGGGTCTCGTTTCAAAGAAGGCTTGTCAGCGATTCCATCGCCACCGACTGTTCCCAAATCGGAACTCAGGGCTGTCCGTGGCGACCTCGTCTTCCTGAAGCTCGGGTGCTACAGTAGTCCGGGGCAGGAAACAGTGGCTCTGCTTCTAGCCCCGCCCCGACCAGCGACGTTATCTTCGGCTACCGCCAAATTTTCTGTACCACCCATCGTCAATCACAGAAGTTTCGGCGCTGGTCTTGCTGCCTTCTGAGTTCGAGAGCTCCCACAGAAATTCCGTCAACAGCAATCGGTACCCTATTCCAGCAAAGAACCAGATCCGGCACCGGCACTGCGTAAGGTCGTAGTCCTCATCCCTCCCCTCCCCACTTGGCCGGCTGAAGGCGCCTCCCTGCGTGGAGGTACATTTTGGTTGTAACACATTAACCCCCACCCCTAGATCCCCCCTCCTGTGGAGGCGTAGTATTGTACGTGGTTTGACAGGTGGAAGCGACATCGCCGCAGCGTGGGTGAGCCCCACGCTCCCCTGCGCGCCCCCGCCTCTGAGCGGGACCGGTTTCTTCAAACCGGTCGAGTAAGCACTCAACCCTTGCTCTATTTAAGTGCTTTTTCATTCAATTGTTAGCTCATTGCTCGCTGGATGGTGAGAGAGAGCCTGGCCCCACATTCCCAATTACTTCCGAGCAACCACCGGGGGAAGACGTGAGCACCCGTGCCCTCGGCATCGGGTCGGCCCTTGAATCGGGCTAGCCAAACCCCTTTGGGAGACCCTCTGGCCTTGCTGGCCCTCTACCAGCAAGGGACCATCCCCACATCCTCCCCTCGGCATCGCCGAGTCACCCACGGGTTCGGGTGAGTGCCGTGTGAGTTGGCCGTCGACGTCGGCCCATTCGGTTCGCGCTTGTGCTTGCTTGTGTAGGTCCGAGGTTCGTTTCACATCAGATGGGACTCAAATAAAATATGAAAATTACACGACTCAACTCAGAAAAATATGACGGACACAATGAAGCCATGTTGGTAAGCAACCGGAGTCTTGAAAAATATGAAGGGTGAGAGATGCCCCCATCAGAGGTGGATCTGGGGGAGCCTCCTACTGCTCCGATGATTACTGGGGACACCCAGAGGTCAGAGGAGCCTCTGCCCTCTCCGACTCCGACAGGAGACACTACTGAGGTGGGGTTGGACTACCCTCACCGACCCCGAGTGGGGGTGTTACAGGCACGGCGGGGGCTGTAGCAGGTGAGAGCCAAGACATTTCTCATGTTTTTCACCTTGTCTCATCACAGGGAAGCCAAGAATGTTGTTGACCCATTCTGTGTTTGGTGGGGTTGTACAGGTCCTACTGGTGTGCTGGCTGAAGTGGGCCACTCCTGCCTGGAGTTGGGGATCGAGTGGCCTGCAATTGTCTCACCACCGGAGCCCCTGCCGGATGCTAGCGTGGGCGCGGCATTGCTCCAGCGTGCTTGAGGTTACCCAGGAGGCGACCCCCTGCCTTCTCCTGAGGAGCTCCGATAGCGATTGAGGGAGTGCACCCAGGGCTACCATGGCCTCAGGTTCCCAAACGAGCTCTAGATGTTTGGCTTGGCTGGCATTTGGGTGGAGTACCTGCGGCTTCTAGAGACACAGGAGCAGAGGGCTCAGTGGCTGGCGGCCATCCGAGAGCTGAAGGAGCAGCGGGCTCGGCTTGCACTGGCGGTTGCCGAGCAGGAGAGGTGCGCTGATGCTGCTATGTCACTTGCCCAGGACCACACTGCTCAGCTGAGAGATGCGGAGAGCAGAGCCGAGGCCTTGGCAAAGGCCCTCGAGGAGCAGCGACGAGACGTGGAGCTCACTAGGGTCGAGTGGCAGACTATCTAGATGAGCGCCGAGGCAAGCACACAGCTTGCGTCGGCCTTGAAGGCGGAGCTAGCTGCCATGGAGTCCCACTTAGCGGGGCTGGAGGGGAGCGAGGCTAGGCTGTGATTGTGTCACTTCCCCTCCCTTTCTGTTATCCAGATTCTACATTTTTGTTACCCCAAGGGCAGATTTTGAAAAATTACTTGGCCACGTGTCAGATGAAAGGGTGAAGATTCTTTAAGACCCAGCCATGTGGAAAGGTATTTCGTTAGGGATTTCCAAAGTGCTGGGAAATCACCTCGGATCATGTACCCCCAACGGATGTACTTCAGAACCGACGTGACAATTAGAATTTCTACCTCCAGCTTGATCAATGAGGTTGTTTCGCAGCAACGAAGCTTAACCGTTAACTTTTAACTGAATTTTGGACTTGGCCTCTCTTCCCATACCTTTATGCATCTAAGGTGTTTAGCATGAATCTGAATTATTACTTGATGATCTTCATCTTGTTTTTCCTGCCAAATGAAATATAGAAATTCATTAACACTCTTGTCATTATGTGACTCATGAAACAAGTAGTATCTAAGAAATGCAGGCACAGATATTTCATGAGAATAGGAAAATCATATGAATGGGTGTGTGAAGATTTGCACATGCATCGATGCATAGATAAAGTACATCGACCTACCATATTGACGTGTAGGAAAGAGTGCAGTAATATTACAGTCAAGCATCGACCTGTATATCACACAGGTAGACCTTATTCAGTTAGAAAGACTATATTTGTAATGATGGTGCATCGACCTGTCAATGCACAAGCCAGTACTTCATGCACTTCAACATTGACATGCCACTGAGGGGTGTCGGCTTGTCCTGGTGATATATAATGAACTGCTTAATGCATCGACGCAAGGCATTGCTACATCGACCTAGCTTCCAAGCAGATGCACATGGTGCATCGACCTTATGAATGGTAGCCTTTATCGCATCGACCTTATACATCAATCGCTAGCTTATTATTGAACAATCAGCATCGACCAGTCTATAGTGTGCATCGACCTAATCATGCAACAGCTAGCATAAAGTGAATCACGATGTAATGTGCATCAACCTGATAGCGCATTACTTCTGCATCTACATCGACCTTCTAGACTAGAATGCATATATGCATCGACCTGACTTTCTAAAAGTATGAATATGCATCGACCTGATGTTCTATGTAGTGGGAGATGCATCGACTAATGTGACACAATATGGGCAGCAATGGATGATGACCCACGGACCTAATTCGCAAGACAAACACAAGAGCCGAGAGATCAACTAGCAAGTCGCCGAAGCACCGAACGCACCCGTTTCCCGAGGTGACTCGGTGATGCCGAGTCGAGGTAATGGGGAAAGACCCTTGCTGGTTAGGGGACCAGCACCGCTAAGGTTGACCCTCCCGAAGTTAGGAAGCCCACGAACACGGGCGGCCGGGTGCCTTGGGGGCACTAGGACACTCTCTCACTCAATCCACGATGACCACACTAAGATGGTGGCTCCGGGGTCGGGCACTCCCTCGTCCTCTCCAGCGGATATGCTTCGCGGATATTAAAAGAACAGTAGTGAGGGCAGCAAGGGTAGAAGCTTACCAGACCGGCGTGAAGACGCCGATCCCAATCGGAGACGATGGACGAGCGGGGAAGTGTGGTCCCCGCACACTGTGCCGATGGAGCTTCCAAACCTGCTCAACCGATTACATTCACTACACCTCACACATGAGGGTGGACTTGGGGTGGGGAAGTTGATTACAAACAAACACTACCTCCACACAGGGAGGGGAGGAAAGCTAATAATCGGGCCCGAGTCGCCTTCTCGGGGTGCTGCTTGCTGAGTCGGACTGCTGACAGGTATCTACTTCTGGAATTGTTAAGCATGACCACAAACTCTAAAAGTGATGAGACCAGGGCCCAATCGTTGGCAACTAGCCCAGGTACCTTTGTGAATTTCTGTGGGGGAACACGATGTCGGCGCCGACCGAGGGAATCTCTGGAACAAGACCCTTGCGCTCTGCTCAGTCTGGGTACCAGGGGGCAAGGGCAGGAAGAACTAAGTGCCACGATCACTCCCGTAGTCCAAATGGAGCGGGACCAAAACCAGCGTGTTTGTCAAGGAGTCCTCTTCGAGTGGCTGCCAGGGAAAACACTAGACAACGTCGGGGCATGGCGGGAGGTCCCGTTGAGTGGGGAGGGGTTAGTTGGAGACTAGACTGACCTATTCTGCACCCTTGAGGGAGAAAATTCGTAACTTCCTCCTCCGATGTCCAATTGAGTCTCTGTTTTATACTGCAGAAAGATGACAAGAGGAAGACGAAGTTTGTAGAAGAACGCCGAGGCTGATTTCACCGGGGTTCATCATGGAAGAGCTCTGCAACAGGTTCAGGTAGCAGTTCTGCGCAGTCAGGTGAGATCGGCTCCTGTGCTTGATCACGACCTCAGAGGAAGGCGGGATAACTTCGGCATCGAAGCTGACATGAAGGCCTTTCCGATGGTGTATGGTAGACTTCCAGCGATGGTCGGATGACAACGGGCCAGCCTCTGCAAAACAGGCTTCAGCTGCAGCCTGCGAACTGGGTGTGTAGAAGGATGATAGGTGTATTGGGGTGATGGGAGTTGTGAAGGGGGTGAAGGCTAATGATTGTGGGAGATGGAGGGGGGGGTGTTGGGGGGATGGAGGGGGGAAGGAGGGAGGCTAGGTAATGGTAACAATGACTCCATGTAATTTTATAATTTTATTTACATATAAGGCAGCCATGACATCCACGGACCATCGACTTTTAATAGGTAGAAAATGAGCCGATTTGGTCAGGCGATCAATGATCACCCAGATTCTATCATGTCCTCCTCTTGACTTAGATAGACCCATGACAAAATCCATCCCTATACTCTCCCATGTCCACTCGAGAATCGATAAGGGATGTAATTTTTCAGTAAACTTTTGATGTTCTACCTTAACTTGTTGGCAAGTGAGGCAACGTGACACATAGTCCGTCACTTCTCTTTTCAAATTAGGCCACCAATAGTTCCTTTTAAGGTCTTGATACATCTTAGTAGCTCCAGGGTGAATGACATACCTTGATTTATGTGCTTCATCCATAACCAGTTTCTTAGTATCAGCATGATCCGGAAGACACATTCGGCCTTGAAATAGCAATCTTCTGTCAGTTGATATAGAAAAATCTGGCCGTTGTTCAATATCACCTTTGATTTCCATCAACGCAGGATCATTCTCTTGCAACTTGACCAGGCCTTCTATTAAAGTAGGTTGTGACTAAAGATTGGCAATAAAATAATCTTCTTTCTCCTCATAAATATCTAGATTTAACTGGGCGAACTTAGAAATAAGACTAGTCATACCTTTCATGAGACTCGATAACATTCCCATTGATTTCCTACTGAGCGCATTGGCTACAACGTTTGCCTTGCCTAGATGATATTGGATGGCAAAGTCGAAGTCCTTATGATACTTCAGTCGTCATCTCTATCTCATGTTTAGCTCGTTTTGAGAAAAAAGGTACTTCAGACTTTTACGGTCCAAAAATACTATGAACTTCTCTCCATAAAGATAGTGTCGTCAGATCTTTAGAGCAAATATAACAGCAACTAGTTTCAGATCATGAGCTGGGTAATTATCCGTGTGCCGTTTCAATTGTCTCAAAGCATAGCAAATTATCTTGCCATTTTACATAAGAATGCACCCAAGGCCAATGCCTGATGTCTCCGTTAATACTTCAAATCTGTCGCCTTCAGTAGGTAGTGCTAGAATAGGTGTAGTGGTGAGATGTTCCTTAAGAGTCAAGAAACTCTCCTCGCACTCCGAGGTCCATACAAACAGATTATCCTTTCTAGTGAGTCGTGTCAGAGGCACAGCGATTTTAGAAAAATCCTTGATGAATCGTCTATAATAACTAGCCAAACCATGGAAACTTCTGATCTCCGAAATGGTCATCGATCTGCTCTAATTCTTGACAGCTTCTACTTTCGTGGGGTCCACCACAATTCCTTTTTTAGAAATAACATGGCCAAGGAAAGAGACCTCGTTTAGCCAAAACTCACATTTATTTAACTTTGCATATAGTTGGTGTTCCCTTAGGGTTTGTAAGGAAATCCTCAGATGTTCTTCATATTCTTCCTTCATCCTGGAGTAAATAAGGATATTATCAATGAATACGACTATAAAGTGGTCAAGATATGGCGTGAAGACATTGTTAATGAGTTGCATAAATACTACGGGGGCATTGGTCAACCCGAACGGCATAACAACAAACTCGTAATGTCCGTATCTGCTATGGAAAGCCGTCTTGTGAATATCAATTTCTTTAATCCTCAATTGGTGATAGCCAGACCAAAGGTCAATTTTGGAGAAATACTTTGCACCAGAGATCTGGTCGAATAGCTCATCAATACGCGATAGTGGGTACTTGTTTTAGATTGTGAGTTGATTGAACTGCCAGTAGTTGATGGCCGGTATGCAAGGAGAAGAAATGATGACTAGTGAACCAAAAGAAGAGGAAGAACACAAACCGTGATCGCCACCCGGACGCTGGAGTATGCAGGAACACACCCACGCCCGGGAATGAATAGAAGGGCACTCGCCAAGCAGCACTGAAGACGGGACGGTTGGAAGATGGCCGCTCCGTTATAAAGCGGTCTGTCGAGGGGCCGTCCCAATGTGCTGTGCAGAACGCGGGAGGAAGACAGGGCTCAACGAAACGGTCTCTGATGTACCGCCTGGTCCACGGAACGGTTAAACGGTAGCCGCTCTACGAACCAAACGGACGAGGGTACGACCGTTCTGTTGTGCCACCCTCTAAGTTGTGGTTCGTCACCTCCACCCTTCCCGGCCGGCCAGGAAAGATGGGCCTCGTGCCAAAGGGTTGCTGACCTGCAAAACAAAGTGTAGACAGAGAAAGATAGACCAGAATTAGAACTTGGAAGTGTAGCAAATGTCAAACAAGACAGAACTTAACTCAAACAACATGAAAGAGGATTCACCTGGGAGTTTTTAAACCCCTAGGGCTTCAAAAAAACGTGGGTGGGATGTGTATGGAATGAGAATGAGGATGAAAACGTGCAGGCGATAAAGAACAGAGGAGAAGAATGCAATGAGAAATGAAGTGACTAAAGCGAGAAACCGATCGACTAGACTACACTACTCCCTGAACCGGCGGCCTGTATGGACGTGGAAGGCCACCCTCCTTGGCTGCTGGTCACTCGAGAATTCGGCAGAGCTTCGCTGTTGATCATTCGTGCAGCGCCTCGGTCACTACGCGCGTTTGTATGGCGCTCATTTCGCTTGGCTTGATGACGGCCGTGCAGCCCGCGGCCAGCGCCGGCGCGAACGCCGGGCAGGCGGCCGCTAAGAACGTGCCGAGCACGGCGGTGGAGGCCTTCAGGAAATCGCGGCGGGTTGACATGGCGTCGTCTCCAACTCGAGGGCGCGCGCGAAACCGCCGCGCGCCCAACATCCTTGTTCAGTAGCGAAGCGACAGTTCGACCATCACATTGGCTGGCGGCGCGGCGTGGACGTAGGCCGCCCCGCCCGAGGTCAGGCCCCGGTTGGCGTACCGCTCGTCCAGGAGGTTGTGGCCCGAGACCGCGATGCGCCAGTTCTTCAGGTTGTAGGCCACCTGGGCGTTGATCAGGGTATAGGGCTTCTGGCTGATCGAATTGGCCGCGTCATATTCCATCGACCCATAGCGGGTGACGTCGCCCGCCAGCTCCAGGCCCGAGGCGGACAGATAGTCGAACCCGGCGCCGACGGAGAAGTCGGGCGTCTCCTCGATGCGGTTGCCGCTGTAGTTCAGGGTCGGCGACGGGTGGAAGTCGAGGTAGCGGGCGTTGGTGTAGCCGCCCTTGGCGTAGACCTGCAGGCCGTGCATGGGCAGCCAGGTCACCTCCGCCTCGGCGCCGTAGCTGCGCGCACGGGTGGCGTTGTCGACCACCGAGAACAGCCCCGGCGGCGAGACGCTGAGGATGCTGCGCTGGACCTGGAGGTCGTCCCACTCGATGTCGAACAGATCGGCCTGGACTTGCACGCGGCCGCCGCCCAGGGCGCTCTTGTAGCCCAGCTCGTACTGCCAGGTGTTCTCGGGCTTGTAGCTGGGGTTGCCGGCGTTCTGCAGGGCGTTGTTGACGAACACCGCGCCGGCGCGGAAGCCGCGCGTGACCGAGCCATAGACCTGGGCGTTTTGGTCCAGCAGATAGGCCAGGGCGAACTTGGGCTGGACGGTCGGATAGGACTGGTTCGACGACTGGGTCACACCGCCGGCGGTGAGTTGGTAGTGGTAGGATTGGCGCTCGTCGGCGATGCGCAGGCCGATCGTCGTCTTCCAGTGGTCGGACCAGGTCGTGATCGCCTCACCGAACAGCGCCGCCGCCTGGGTGTTCTCATGCTGGTCCTGGAACAGTAGCGAGCGAACGGCGGGGTGCGTCAGGTTCAGGGTGCTGGTGAACGTATCGTTCTCGTTCATGAGGAAGACGCCGGTGACCCAGTTGGTCGGCCGCCCGAACAGGTTGGCGTCGCCCGAGAAGCGGAATTCCTGGCTCAGTGTATCGCGCAGGTCGGTCTGGCCATTGAGCAACGGCGCGATGACCGACGAGAAGGTCAGCTCGCGCGCCGCATCGGCGAAGGCGGTGGTCGAGGTGAAGGTATAGCCGCCACCCTTGTAGGCCACGGTGAGGATCGGCATCAGCAGGTGGCCGGTGCTGAGGCCTACGTCGGGCGCCGGGCTGTTGTAGAGCGTCTTGGCCGGCGTCAGGTCGTCGGTGTCGCCCTGGTAGCGGTCGTAGGTCACGGCCGCCTTGACCGTCCAAGCCCCGCCTTCCCAGCCGCCGGTGGCGCGCACTGTGCCGTTGGTGCTCTGGTCGGTGTGCTGGCGATGCAGGGTGGCGTTGCTGATGAAGCCGTCGGTGTGCTCGCCGCGACCGGCCAGGCGGAAGAACAGGCCCGACTGACCGATCGGCCCGCCCACCGCGGCCGAGCCACCATAGGTGTTGAAGCTGCCGTAGTAGACGTCGGCGGTCGCGGGCGCGGCGACCGAGCCGTCGCGCGGCACGATGTTGATCAGGCCGGCGTTGGTGTTGCGGCCATAGAGGGTGCCTTGCGGGCCGCGCAGGATCTCGACCTGTTGCAGGTCCAGGAGGCGGTAGGCGTTGCCATAGGGCACGACCGTTCCGTCATAGGCGACGTTGAAGTTCTCGTTGTCCGAGGCGCCGGTGGCGCCGATGCCGCGATAGATCAGCCGGTATTGGCCGTCGCCGAACTGAGCGACCGCGACGTTGGGCGCGACCTGGCCCAGGCTCTCGATGCTCCGCACCTGCCCCCGCGCCAGGGTCTGGCCGCTGACCACATCGATGCTGGCGGGGACCGACAGCGCCGTCTCCGGTCGCTTCAGGGCTGTGACGACCACGGCCTCGACCTCGGTGGGCTTGTCCTGCGCCAGAGCAGCGCCCGCCACCCCAGCGAAGGAGCCCAGGGCGGCGCCGGCCGCCAATGCCGCGCGCAGGGCCCGCCCGCGCCTGGTCCTGTTCGTCACGATGATCATCGCCCCGCTCCCGAAATGAGACCCGCGTCCAGCGCCTGGCCTCGCCTGAGACAATCGTCCAATCTTCGCCTGGGGAACGCCTGGCCCAAACCAGGATACCCTCGCCAAGCGCTAGGTAGAAACGCTGCCAACGCCTGGCCTACTAGTGGTTTTAGGTGTCAGATCGATGACAGATCGCGTCCTGAAGTTGCGTCCGGTTGCGGTTGCAAAAAATGATACCATCGTCCAGTTATGGGCTTGGCGTATGATCAACCTTAGGATCATCCCCTCGTTTTATCTTCGAGCTTTTGGGAGATTCTCGATCCCACGAAGGTAAAGAATTGTTCTTCATACCACAAGATTTATCGATTTCGTTCGAATTTGAAAAACCAGCAACGATATGCAATCTAGGGTTTCAATATTTCTATTGCGCTTTTGGTCAAAACCTTACAGTGTAGGGTGTGGTCCGGGCTTTCTCCAACTTGGATGAAAAAGTGATCCTCAGTCGGTGTGCTTTTGCTCGGCACGGGCACATCTGATCTGGGCTTCTTCTCTAGTGGGGAGTTTTTCATCTTTCTCTCCCTGGTGAAGATCAAGTAGCACTAGTAGGATTCTCCCTAGTCTCCTCAGACTTCCCCTACTCCTTGGGGAGTGGGAAATTTTATTTTCTGGTGGTATGAGGAGGGACCCCCTTCAAAATGCCCAAAATCCCCTGGCTAATAATGGTGGTGTAGCCAGTCATACCCTACACGACCGTAAAATTGGCCACAAAGGTCACATCCCTTGGGGCGATTTCGAAGGTGATCAAAAGGGAGATTCGCCCCTCGGGATAGACCGTAGAGCCAGAGAATCCATGCAGGGGTGTGTGTAATGGCATTATGCGTGAGAGATCCACACTCATCAAAACAAGACTGTCGTAAGAAATGATGTCCAAACCACTTCCATTATCTATGAGAATGCGACGCATTGTACATTGGTTGATGGCCGTGGAGACCACTAGGGCATTAGAACATGGAGTGGTCATGCCCGCCAGATCCTTATCTGAGAAGATGATGGACTCCTTGAGGCGATCCGGGCAGGGGTCTGAGTGGTGGAATCGCGACAGCTCTCATCATCACGATCCACTTGGTTGACTCAGGAGGTGTATGCCCGGCGCCTACTGGAGCTATCCCCCTGATGTCGACCCTCCAGAGATCATCATGATCTCGTTACCGTTGGGTTGGTTATCAATGGGAGGTGATATCCTAGCCTTCTATTATCATCTCTCGACAGCCTTGGCGATGAACTTGTCTAGGAGCCCTCGGTAGATCAGGTCCTCAAGGGCATCCTTCTGTTGGATGCAGTCGGCTATGTCGTGGCCATGGTCACGATGGAAACGGCAATACCTCCTTCGGCCCCTCGTCCTTTGATAGGACTTCATCTTTGGTGGCCAATGGAAGTAGGGTTCCTCGCGAATCTCCATGAAGATATATTTAGGTAAGGCCGTTAGTGGAATGCAGTGCCTATAAAGGCCTTTTTCCGTTGGCCCCTGCTAGTCACAGCACTTAGGCTCCCAACGTTCGTGCTTGCTTCTTTCCCCTTGGGGGGAATCAGCTGGTCGGTTGCGGTCTGGCTAATCTGCCCCAGCCACTCTGCCTAACACTACATTGTTCTCCTCGCAGCTGGCATGTCTTTAAGCTAGGGTGAGAAGCTCCATCAGTGTTGTTGGGGACTCCACCCCGAGCATCTCGGACAATGGCGTCTCGGGTACCTTGCGTCAGCGCTGCCATGGTGATATTGACGTCCAGGTTAGGAATGTAGAGAGCCCCATTACGGAAGTGGGTGACGAAGTCCCACAAGGTTCCTTGTGGCCTTACTTTATGGCGAGGAGGCTCACAGCAGATCTGGCCTCCTTTTTAGAGTCGAGGAAGTTTCCTTTGAAGTTCTTCTTTAGCTGCTGGACGAATAAGGTTATGGTCCTAGCGGATAGTGACTCGAACCAGGTCTGACCATTCTCTCGCAGGGTGGTGACGAACGTCAAACACTTCATAACGTTTGAGACCCGGTGGAACATCAGGTTGGACTCGGAGCTGTGCATGTGGTCAATGGGGTCGGTGGTGCCATTGTACGGGGTGAACGTCGGTAGTTGAAACTTAGGGGGATCGACGCTCCATGATCTCTCGGGAGAAGGGCGCGTGAAAGTTAGAGTCATCATTGATCAGTCCCTTGGTCCATACCACCTGGAGGATGTCGTCCAAGTAGTGGACCTTGCCTTCGAGCTTACGCTCCACCTCCTCATAGTGTCAAACTTGTTGCGCCATCTCCGGGTTGGAGTGCAACGTACTGGTGGGACACCGGGAGGGGTGACTGTGCGGGAGACGGGAGTGTGTGGTGGAGAGGAGCGAGGGTTCACACACCTGACATGATTTCTCCATCATAGGTGTACCTCCATTCTAGGGGAGTATCGTTGGAGTGCGATCCTACTCTGCCTGTCGATTGAGGAGGCCTTGATATGCCTCTGTCAGTGCCTGTATCTGATGGCGCAGTACTGCGAACTCATTTGCGGTGGGATCTTGCGGAGTAGCACTACGAGACAGGTGGGAGGAGGAAGAAGCTTCCTGAGAAGCCTGCCAAGAGCTTGGAGCCCCCTGGTAGTTGCTAATGTTGCGGTAGTTTACACGACGTCAAAAAGTGTAGATGCATAAGAATATCCCATTCGTCTCATACTACACCTTTGAGATTTGTTTGTTAGGGAAGAACAACCGACCACTTGAGAAAATCTATAATCACTAGATAAATTGCCAGATAGAGCCCTGGGAGTCATCCCAGGGGATAACCCTCGTTGAAAAGAGAGAAAAAAATACATGAAAGGTTTCCTTCCTCCCCCCGTTCAGCACTAATTTAAGAGCAGATTTGCCAAGCGTGTCTGTGAAAATTCAATACATAGATAAATGTCTAAGAATGTGCAAAATTCAACAAATACATCTTGATCACGTAAGAAACCACTGTCATGATTCTTCCGTTCAAGAACAAGCAGCACTGTGATTAACATCAAAATGGCAAGAACAAGCAAATTTAGTATACATCAAAGACAAGGATCACAAATCTGCTAAGTAGACACACCAAGAATAAAGAGACAGGCTGACTAACTAAAAAATTTCACTCTGCACATGAGGACTGGTGGAACACACAACACTTCAACTAGAAAAGCATGGCAGGTAAGGAAAATGGATGAACAATTACTTGAAAAGAGATTGCTCTCCACACTGCCTCGTGACATGTACTCATAAATCAGCACACGTTGGTCATCTTCACAGCAATACCCAATCAGTTTCACCAGATTTGGATGTGAAAGCTGCCCCAGGTAGATCACCTCAGCCTGCAGCCATCATATTAATCTCAAGAAATGAGAAGCAAAGACTAAAGTGGTGATTCCACCAGCAAAATGAAAGAAAGACTAATACCAGCCATTCCCTGTGGCCCTGGAAACTCTTATCACCATCATGAACCTTAACAGCAGCGTAAAGAGGTTGGACCCCCTCTCTTAAATCTTCAGATATGAATCCTTTGTAGACACTTCCAAACCCTCCCCCACCCAAGACACTGTCTCGCCTGAAATTACATGTAATTGTCTTCAGCTCATCAAAAGTGAATGCTATTAGTGGGTTAGCTCCCTGGTCTCGGCGCAAGTCCTCAACTTCTTTTGGATTTGAGGGCAATTTGTCATCGTCCTTCCCCACATACTTCGGTGGACCGTCAGGCTTGGGAGACTCTGATGGACGAAGAAAATTAGAAGACAGTTAAAACATTCAGAAAGCAACAAAGAAGGGTGAAAAATGTGATAATTATGTTTCCTGATTTGATCAATTTTTGCTTTTTGTAAATGATTTAATCAGTCTGAATCACACGTGAAGTTTTCTAAACTTTAGTTAATACAAGACAAGAACAGAAGAAAAGAGAGTCCAATCTGCAAGGATGAAATATAAACTGAAGACACCATTCTTTCTTTTTGAATTGTGGTTCCCTATCTGCTCTGGTAGCCATGAAATTACCTGCTAGATCTCGAAATTTTCTAACAAGAACACTCAACCAGGGTATATGTGACACAAAACATTAAAAAAAAAGGAGTCTGTTCCAAGATAAGCAGCAAGCACAAAGGAAAAAAGGCCACCAAAAGTTGATGGAAAAAGAACCAACAATCAAAAAACCAGTGGAAAACAAAACCTTTTGAACCAAGAACATGAGAGACTCACCTGACTTTGCATAAATAGATGGGTTCGATCTAAACCAGCAGTTACCCATTAATGCTTGAAGCCAAAGCCTCTCGCTCTCACAAACATACCATTTCCGCTGCTGCAGCTGAGAGAGAGAGAGAGAGAGAAGCTTAAAGTGACAGAAGGATAATCAGGAACTGCTTCCTTGACCAGGTGCCTCCTCTGTTCTGCTTGTTTTCTGTTATGAGAGAGAGAGAGAGAGAGAGAGGTATGGGAAGATGGAGATTAGGAATCCAACTGGCAAGAGCGAGATAATTCAAGTCGAAATCTTTTCGGTGGAGCTTGGGACGGGTTTAGGAGACTGGGAGGGGAGGATTAACCAGGTACCGCAGGCAAAAGAGACTGAACAACACATCTAGTGGTTGCCGTCTCATCAAGATTTTTATAACCCCATTTTCACTACAGACAGAGCAAGAGTCCTAGCGAGAGAGAGAGAGAGAGAATCTTTCTGGTCGAGTTTGTGTCTTTCTTTGCATAGTTCCGCTAGTGGGTTGTGCACAAATGCACATCCTGTGTGAACAAACGGGGCTAAAACTAGACAAATTTCAAATTCTGCACACTAAACAAGAGTAGCACTTCATAATCCTGTTGTGGGCGGAAATCTCCTGTGTGAAAAATCCTACTCATCTGTAGAACAGGCCGTGGGAGTGGGGTGTGGGTAAACAACAGAACAGTAAGGCCTCTCACCACCTGATACACCTATGCACTGGAATGCTCTGGGCCTGGGATATTGCTTTCTGCTCTCCGCATTCTCCCTTTTGGCACGGCGACCTGGGTGGGTCTGGCTCACCTTTCACCACCATAAATGATGATGGGTTTGAGGCTGGCGAAATTGCCGTTATGTCCTGTATTGTCCGTGTATTTGATGATCTCGCCGCCGGTATCGAGCAAGGCGGCGGCCTTCCTGGCCTCGGCCGTCCGTTGTTTCGGCGTGCCACGGGTGCCGGCCTCGCCGCGCGAACACACGATGAAGTGTGCCTTGCGCCCGGCGCGGGTTTCGCGGGCGACGATGCCGCCGCAACCGAATTCAATGTCGTCGGGATGCGCGCCAAAGACCAGCAAGGGCGCGAGTTCAGGGTAATTCAATGCAGGCTTCATCGGATCGCTCAATGGTGTCAGGACGACTAAACGGCATAACTCATCCTATGTATCTCTTGGTTTATTATCAAAGTCATCCTTAATGATTTTCTTTGCCCTACTAGTCACGCGTAGAATTTTAAGCTGGGCATGGACGGGAGCAAATTAAGCCAGTTGGGAGGGTGGTATTTTTTTTTTGAAAAAGAAAAGGAAAGGAGAAGAATCAGGAGGAGGAGGAGGAGAAGAAAAATTATTTATTTGAATGGCGACAAATGCTGATGGTTTGGTGTTGTGACATGCTTTCGGTGGCCGCAGATTCACCACTCGGACAAGTTCGACGGGGTTCCATACGGGCTGTTCCTTGGTCCCAAGGTCTGTGCCTGCCCCCATTCTCCACCACTCCCCAACTTTCGTCGTTTCTCCGTTTTCTGTTATGCCTCTGTTTTGTTTTTCCCCTCTATATGTATTATGACCTCTTAATTGCTTCTGATTCGGTCGTCACAAGAGAAGCATGCATATGGGTCATGTGACATACTCGCCGTTGCACAAGTGGAAAATTTAGTGATCCTGACGATGGGCCCTTTAAGTTTGTCAGGAACTGGAGGAAGTGGGGGGCATGGAGGAGCTGCAGAGGGAGATCAACCGGAGGGTCAAGCTCAGCAACAGCAGCAGCAGCAGCAGCAGGTGACCCCCCTTGGGTTGCGCCCCTGTGCCCGTTTGTCTTTTTGAAAATTCTTTGGTTTGGGATCTTCCCTGGGCGGGGTCTGCTTTTGTACCCAAAAAAAAAAAAAACGGGAGGGAATTCAGAGAAGGGGGCTTGGACCCTTTTTTTTTCATATGATATGCGTAGTCATGAGGAGACGAGTCTCCCGCGGAGACGACATGTAGAGGGGGTGTTTTTTTTTTTCCCGTATGGAATCAATCAATTAAATCATCTCCACCACCGTCGTTTATCATACGTGAGAGATTGCTTATATGTACTGGATAACAGAATGGGCAAAAACAATTTCTTGGCACTGTAAGCTCTCTCTAGCTCTTCGACTTGTTATATATGCAGACTGCCGCGCGCCGCCGGTCGTTGGTGTATGTTACCTCGGCAACAACAGAGACAGAAGCATTGGAACCTTATTATCTGTTTTCTCTCATCAGCTGTCAACGTTTTAAGTTTCCAACGCCTCTACGAATTTAAGGATGGATGGAGAGAAGGATTACGCTTAGGGTCGTTGTCGATTTGACGAGAGACGGCAGAAAAAGGTTGTAATAAAACACCCGTCATGTTTCACTGCACTTCACGTCAAAACGAAAGAACCTTGGAGAAGTCTCTCGCAGTTTCGTTCCGCCAGAATTGGAAGTGTTGATGACACATCAGCTGCAAGAGCCACATCGGCGTTACATCATGTGGCATCTTAATTTATTCCTTGTGATGAAGCGGCAAAAAAATGTTTTGAGTTAATGATTTTTATGTAATTAAATTATCGCAACTCTTTTAAACGACGGAGTCACTAGAGTGAGATAACGCGTTTCAAACTTAAAAAGAGATTCGTGAGGGTTACACGCTGGCTGGACGCTTGCCAACCATTACAACGGGATCGGACCTCTTTCTCACTCTTGAAAAACTTGGGTTTAGGATTTAAAGAATATATCGAAGAATTTATCTGAGATTTGATGACCCCGCACTTCCTGCCGCGCGATTTTGAAGTCGTTAACGCCCAGTACGAGTTCTTTAATACAACCCTTCTGCACTTTGACAAGTTTCCGACAGAAGGTTAAGGACATAATCTAGCTGAAGATTACTTTTCTTACTAATTGAAATCATTAAAACCACCAATAGGCCGATTAATTTTTCTCTGAAAAAATCCCCGTGACTTAAAGTGATCGTGAATATGATATTGGAATATGTCACGTTAGTTAAGAAAATTTAAGTTCATTGTTTTATCACCAAGATAAAAAAAGTATATTATCTTAGATAAAAAAACATTACACTATAGAAAGGTTACATGTTATTGGAGGTCACCTGCACTGTGTTGGCAGCGGATATTACACGAATTTGAAGTTCATAGCTCATGAACAAAATAAACCGGAAAACTACACAAAGTATAAAATAGTTATGTGAAACAATATTTCTACCCTCCTATATCATTTTAAAATAATAAGATGTTCTTGACACGTTCCATCAGTCGAAAAGGAAGTTAAATCCTTCGATTATTCTGATGTCAATCACCTAGTTTTCCGATGCAATCTACTGTCAAATTAATTTACATTTGCAGTAAATTGACATTTAGTTTCATAGTGGTGCTTTAAAACCCACCACCGCAGCATTATTGTGCCCTATGAAATAACCTTGTGGGATAATTACACATATAATTACAAAGATAACTCTCTTATTTTAATAATTATAGAATTACCATCCCTATTTTGCTATTGGTATAAATAGGTCTGTTAAATGAACGTCGGTATAAATTTATCCTTGAGATTAGTTGTCATTTAGCATGTCTTTTGCCAATCATAAAATTTAATATTTTTTATAAAAGCACATCTATTGAAAAATATTATTTCACTGGTACATTATGCCAAAGAGAGCGAGAAACACGACCTCCTCTCCCCCCACTTTTAGGATTTTACTCTTTTCTTGGTAAAGGAAAGACCCTCCAATTGAGAACTCATCTCATTGGACTGGAATTTTCTTAACCGTCCCCGATACCAAAAGACTCCCTCTTTGATAACCGGGCTGGTTGTACCTTGAAGTTCTTAGGTTTAGTTGGCCCAAACATGGTGAGAGAGAGTAGACCTAGTTGGTACCGAAGTGAACTATATCAAAACTAGATTCCTACCTTGAGTAAATCACATCAAACTTTGTTAAAATCATCTAATTCACATCAAGGTCCAACTAAAAATCAAGCGTAAACATCTCACATTATTTGATATCTTTGCAAATTACTTTGATTGAATATTGATTGCTTTGCATAATATTTCACTTAAATAATCAAATCAACATGTCTAATTACACTAATAATCATGAGGATGACCAACTAAGCACATCCTACAATCCTCAATTTTATAATTCTTACCACAACTCTTCTAAGGGATTTCACCTCAATTCTTATTGTTTTGTCCACCCCGTGGGCAATTTTCAATCTTATGGTCTCTTGCATCAACCGCGAGTCACTACCCCTGGGGAACTGTCTCCTTCATGCAATAAAGAGGTCTCCCGAGATTTGCGTCTCACCCCTCAACAAACCCAAGCCCTTAAGACCATTGTTGAGGGTTTAGCTTCTTCATGTCATCCTGCTTCCACTCCCTCTCGGGTGGCCCATCACCCACCTCCTTTCACTCATCCCCCTTCTCGGGTGGCCCATCACCCGCCTTCTCCTACACATCCTCTTTCTCGGGTGGCCTATCACCCACCTCCTTCTTCTACCCATCCTCCCTTTTGGGTGGTCCATCACCCACCATCTTCTATTCACCCTTCACGGCACCAAGGCCCTTATGTTTCTTGCAACCTGGCCTGACCGGGTCCTTACATGGGTCAACCCCTCCAAGCTCCAAGGCCACCATGCCAACCCGTCGTTCCACAAGTCACACCCCTCCAACAAATTCTTCTTGATAAAATCACTTCGCTGGAGGAGCAACTAAAGAGGGCTACAAGTCCGCAACCTCCTCCTCCTCCTCAAGTCAATCCCCATCATGCATTCATGAATGAAATTACCAAGATGGAGAAAGATTGGAAGGAGAGGAGAGATACAAATGGCATCGACAGCATAAGTGAGCAAGATGACTTTTCAAGTTTCAATGATCAAGTGGATGTCGTCCGCCCATCGCCTACACATCCCACTCATTCATATGGCCCTCCACCTCCACATCCACATTCATATCCGCAAAAACCTCCACACCATTATACACCTCCATCACCCACCAATACGCCTTCACCACGGAATCCATTTGAGTTTAATGATGAAGAATTTGAGCTGGCACATGATGATGAAGTTTTTCAAGAGAGTCTTACTCCGAGCTTTCTTCGTTTCCCTCTCCCTCCATTACACGAAGAACCCCCTGCTCAGGATGAAGTCACTGTTCCTAACCCTGTCTACAAGACATCATGGTGCTACCATGATGGGTCAATCCTCCAACAACCTACATAGATGCACCATGAATCTAGCCCTATCCTTAAAACCTCACGACCCATTAAAATCTGACATTTCACCCAAACCAAACCTCCCACCATTATACCCCCTCTAGCCATGCAATTAGCCTCCACATTAGCCTCCGCCAAGCCTCCCATTAACCCTCCTCCTATTTACCAAACACCATCACCACCACTTAAACCGTCCACTATCCCAATAACCTCAAAGCCTCCCATCAACCCTTTTTCCCTTCCAGAACCAACTAGCCCTTCTTCTCTTCCACTTAAACCTCCTACTACCCTTTCAAACCCAAAGCCAACCATTGTTATTCCACCACTTAACCCTTCGCCTAAACTCGTGGCTAATTCTGAGTAGGGTCCATTTATTGTTGCACTCGAGCCAACCCCGTTCGCTTCCGAGCAAGGGGAGAAGTTCGACATGTTTAACCCTCCACTTTTACCTACCCTTTCTCCAACGCTTTCCATTAAACCCCCATCATCTATTAAGCCTTCCGCCACCATCTCACCTTCTTCCACCACCTCTCAAAGTGGCTGTATGATTATAAACACATGTGTCGAGGATGAGTTTCAAGAGCCAGACAAGAAGAATTTGGCCCCGGCTATGCCTTTCAAAGTTCAAGACTTTATTTGCCGGATGTTGATCCATGTTCTTTTGCCGAGCATTGTTAAGAAGGCCAAGTCCCCGCCGATGCTCACTAAAGAAAAAAAGTCAAGACTTGGTGCCATTGAGGCCTCAGGCCAAGGTTATTAAAATTACTTTGCTCATTGACCAAGATACTTTCGAAGCTCTCATTACCCCTTGTTCCATCACGATGCAAATACCTTGCCAAGAGAAGGGGTCCTCCTTAAACATTGTAATGACATATTCTACTACTAAGGGGGTGATGAAGTCTATGCTCAAGGACCAGGCGAGGCATCCCTTGTTTGAAGCATCTAATGCCATGTTTATTCCTTCTTTTTCATGCAAGGTACCAGCACCCTTATTACCAACCACTTTTTGGTCGTGGCCGACCTGGCAGATTTGCGAGGACACGACGTCCTGCAGCGGGATGGGTTTCGTGCTGATGTCCATGTGGCTCTCGTCGTCGGAATAGGTGCCGGTTACGTCTCCGGCGAGGGCTTCAACCTCCGTCTTGCTGTCGGCGGCGTTGCATCCGCACCACCCGTTCACCCATGGGCTTGCGCTGGGTCCGAGTTGCCGCCTCGGAAGTCGCTCGTGCCGGGGGAGTGGCGTTGGCGACGGCTTCCCGCGTTTGGGCCCGCGGGGCGGTGGACGCGCTGGGGAGAGCGCGTCCGCGGGATCAGGCTTTCTGCAGGGCGCTCGCCTTCGGCCAGTAGAGGACGGGCTTCGCCTTCGGCCCTTGCGGCACCTCGACGAGGTAGCTATCGCCCGGGCGCGACCAGCCGCCGCCGTAGGCGCTGCGGTGCGTGCCTGCGCGCTCGCGCTTGCGGATCTCGTGCTCGACGACCTCGCAACTCTTCGCGCCGCCCGGGATCACGGCGACCACAATTCCGGTCTTCGTCTTCGCGCTACCGCCAGCCTGGCTCGTCCATGTGACCTTGTCGCCGACGCCGAACATCACGCCGCCTCCTTCTGCTGGCCGTCCTGCTTCTCGCCGACGTCGGGCGGCGTCAGCGTCACCAGCACGTCGCCGCGGCGCCAGGCGGCGAGCAGCTGCGCGTCGTCGTCGGGGTCGATCACGGTCGAGACCTTGACCGCCATCTCGACGCTGCCGCCCTCGATGAAGGTGACCTTCTCCAGCTTCACCTTCGCGTCGGCGAAGAACAGCGGCTCGATGTGCTCCAGCAGCGAGTCGAACCGCGCCTCGTAGCCGTCGAACTTCGCGTCGAGCTTCTGCTCCTTGAGGTAGGGCAGCGCCAGGGCGGTCAGGTTGTTGCCGTCGATCGGCAGCGCCTGCTGCTCGCCCTTGCCGGGCTTCTCGAAGAAGGCCTTGCGGAGCTTCTTGTCGAAGGTGTCGAGGATCAGCGCCGAGGACTTGAGGCTCACGCTGATGTCGCAGGCGGCGACTTCGTCCTCGCCGTGGCGCTCCTTGCGGAGTTTGAGGTTGGTGATGCGCGCGTCGTGCTTTTCGAGGCCGAACATGTGGGGCTCCTATGCGGACTTGCGGAACGGAACGACCCCGGCCGGCAAACGCTTCGGCTGCAGGTAGGGCCACGGATACGGGTTGTGCAGGGCCGGCGGCATGCGCTCGCGGAACTGGCGCAGGCGCTCGGGGTTCGTCGGGTTCGCGCCGTCGCGGGTGAGCGATAGATGCGACAGCGGTCCGGACGCGCGGAAGGCGGACAGGAAGGCCATCAGGCGGCCTCCGGCGGCGTCGGAAACCCGCGATGCACCGGGCGATCCAGCCCACGCAGGTAGCGAACCCCCTCCTGCGCCGCCCATGCCGCCGAGTGGCCGAGCTTGACGGCCTGCAGCGCCAGGTTGACCGCGTGGCGTCGTGCCGATTCCGTGGACCCGAGACTGGCAGCGCGCTCGTTCACGACGTCGCGCACCGCGCCCATTTCGCGGGCCTTGTTGCCGATCATGTGGATGACAGCGGACATGGGAACCTCCTAGTTGAAGGTCGAAGGGGCGTCGATCAGGACGCCGATCACGGTGATGAAGGCGCCGAGGGTCATCCAGAACAGGGCGACCAGGCACTTCACGGTTTTCGATTCGTCGCGCATTACCGCCCCTCCGTGGGTGCCTGGTCGGGTCCGATGTATGCGCCGCACTGGACGAAACGGCGGCCGCTGCCGATGTACTCCATGATCTCGACCTTGAACCCGCCCGCGCGGCAAGCTTTCGCGGCGGCTGCCATTTCCTCCGGCGTTTGCCCTGGCCCCGTGCAGGCAAACAAGCCGAGCAATGCCAGCATCGAAACTGCGATGACGGCCTTCATCCCTGCTGCTCCTGCGTGGGGGCGGCGGCGAACGGATAGCTATCGCCGAGATACCGCTCCATCAGCGATGCAGTCGCGGACGGCGGCTCCATTTCCATCGCTGCATAGGCGCCAGCAAGCGCGCAGGCCAGTAGCCGCGCATCCTCCGCACTCGGGGCTGGGGCGCTCCCGGTGGATGCGAGGCGGTCGATGGCTTCGACTACGGCCCGCGCTGCGGTCTGCGCGTTGAGTTGCTGGAGAAGGCTCGCAAGGCACCGCAGCTTGCCCGGCAGCTTGTCCTCCCCGCCCCCACCGGCAGGCGTGGCGGGCAGCAGTCCGGGCGACACGGCAACCATGTCGCGAATCTCTTTGGCTATTCTCGGGTGGCTATCCGCAAACTCCAAAGCCTCCGCGATCCGAATCAAGTTGGCCGCAGGGAACAGCGTGTAGGTCTGCAAGTCGCGTCGGTTGACCAGCACCGCGTCCTCCCCACCCTTGGGCGCGGCAGGCGTGGATCGCAAAATCGCGCGCATCCTCCGGATGATCGTGCCGGCGTCGATAGCGAGTTGCTTGGGGAGTTCCTTGTCGCGCCCGCTGCCTAGCGTGGCTTCCGTGAGCGACGCCTCCAACGCATCGACCAGCGATTCCATGTCCTCTTGCGAGGCCGGTGGGGTGAATCCTGGTGGGATTGGGGGTTGGTGTTAATCAAGGGGAGTCATTTTGTTCATTGACTCAGACAAGAGGTCTGGGCCAAAGGTAGGATAGTTATCAGCTTAGATTAAATATCGTGACGTCAAGGATAGAATAGATGTTGGCTGTGATGGGATGTCATAATGCCAGACCACTTGACTTAGACGGAATGTCGTGACGTTGAGGGTAGAATATATGTCAGCTTTGACGGAATGTCATAGCGCTGAAGTGACTGGGGTCATTTTGTTCGTTGGCTTAAACAGAAGGTCTGGGCCAATGCAAAAGGGGGAAGTTGTCATCTTTAGATGAGGCGCTTGGTGTCGAGCTCTTTTTTTTCTTTTTGCATTAACATTGGGATTATGCCAAAGCAAGAAATTCAGTTTATTGGGTTTATTCGGCTTAGACGGAATGTTGTGACACCGAGGGTAGGATAGTTGTTGGCTTTGATGGACTGTCATGATGTCGAAGTTAAAATAGTTGTCGGCTTCTATGGCTGTCGTGATGCCAAAGGTAGAATAGTGGTCAGCTTCGATAGATTGTCGTAATGTCAAAGGTAGAATAGTCATCAACTTCGACAGACTATAGTAATACCGAAGGTAGAATAGTTGTCAGCTTCGACAGACTATCGTGATGCCGAAGGTAGAATAGTCATCAGCTTCGATGGAGTGTCGTGATGTCGAAGGTAGAACTATAGGCTTTGACGGCATGTTGAGACCGAAACCATAAAAGTGGGCTTTGATGGCATGTCGAGGCCGAACGTAGAACAATAGGCTTCGACGGAAGGTCGAGGCCGAACTGCTTGGCTTGGATGGAAGGTCCAGGCCAAAGGTAAAATATATGTTGGCTTCAGTGGAATATCAAGGCCGAAAGTAGAACAGTAGGCTTCGATAGAATGTTAAGGCCTAAAGTAGAAAAGGAGGCTTTGATGGAATGTCGAGGCCAAAAGTAGAAGAGCGGGCTTCAACGGAATGTTGAGGTCGAAAGCAGAAGAGTAGGCTTTGACGGTAGGTCTAGGCCGAACTACTTGGCTCGGATGAAAGGTCCAAGCCAAGGGTAGAATATATATTGGATTTGATAAACTATCGAGGTTGAAAGTAGAATAGCAGGCTTCGATGGAATGTCGAGGCTGAAAGTAGAAAAGTAGGCTTCGATTGAATGTCGAGGCCGAATGCAGAAGAGTGGGCTTCGATGGAATGTCGAGGCTAAAAGCATATGAGCGGGCTTTGAGGGAAGGTGTAGGCTGAACCACTTAGCTTGGATGAAAGGTCCAGACCAAGGGCAGAATATATACTGGCTTCGATAAACTATCAAGGCAGAAAGCAGAATAGCGGGCTTTGACAAAATGTCAAGGCTGGAAGCAGAAAAGCAGGCGTCAACAGATTATCGAGGCTGAAACCTGAAGTGCGGGCTTCGACAGAATGTCGAGGTCAAAAGTAGAAGAGCGGGCTTCGACGGAAGGTCTAGGTCGATCTACTTGGCTTGGACGGAAGGTCCAGACCAAGGGTAGAAAATCGGGCTTCGATGGACTATCGAGGCTAAACAACTTGGCTCGGATGGAAGGTCCAGGCAAAGGGCCGAATGTATATTGGCTTCGATAAACTATCGAGACCAAAAGTAGAACAGCGGGCTTCAATGAAATGTCAAGGCCGAAAGTAAAAAAGTAGGCTTCGACAAAATGTCGAGGCCGAAAGTAGAAGATCGAGCTTTGAAGGTCTAAGCCGAACCACTTGCCTTGAACAGAAGATCCAGACCAAGGGCAGAATATATATTGGCTTCCATAAACTATCGAGGCCGAAAGCAGAACATCGAGCTTCTACGGAATGCCGAGGCCAAAAGTAAAAATGCAGGCTTCGACGAAATGTTGAGGCCAAAAGTAGAAGAGTAGACTTCGACAGAATGTTGAGGCTGAAGCAGAAGAGCGGGCTTTGATGAAAGGTCTAAGCCGAACGACTTGGCTTGGATGGAAGGTCCAGACCAAGGGCAGAAAATTAGGCTTTTATGGACTATCGAGGCCAAACAACATAGCTCGCATGGAAGGTCCAGGCCTAGGGCAGAATATATATTGGCTTCGATAAACTATCGAGGCCAAAAGCAGAAGAGCGGGCTTCAACGGAATGTCGAGGCCAAAAGCAGAAGAGCGGGCTTCAATAGAGTGTTGAGGCTGAAAGCAAAAGAGCGGGGTTCAACGAAAGGTCTAGGCCGAACCACTTGGCTTGGATGGAAGGTCAAGACCAAAGGCAGAAAATAGGGCTTCGAGGGACTATCCAGGCCAAACAACTTGGCTCGGATGGAAGGTCCAGGCCAAGGGCAAAATATCTGTCGGCTTTGATAGCATGTCGTGACGCGGAGGGTAGGATATATGTTGGCTTTGATAGAACGTCGTGACGCCGAAGGTAGAATAATTGGGTGGTGGGACTGAGAGTCGATATCCTCCAATGGTGGTCTCTTGTTCTTTTCTTGTTCATCATCATTTTCATTCAATTTTGCTCATTGTAATTTATTTCTTTTCATTGTTGATCATCATTTTCGCCGGGACATGAGGCCAATGGAGCACAGGAAGCCCCTACGAGCTCAGGATCAGGAGAAGAAAGGATGGGAGGAACAGTGGGATGAGGGGGGTATCTACGAGTTGGGCTCCCTTTGCCGTTAGAGTTCGTCAAGGTGACCCCCATCCAGATTCCCCTTCATCCATGGGTTTCATCTTCATGTGCTGTTGTGGTGCAGAGATATCGTGTCGGATGCACACGGGGGAGAGGCAGGTGAACGTGCTGCAGAGGTGCTACCTGGAGGTAGTCCTGTAGCAAGACATTGGCTTGTTCGACACCGACGTCTGCACCAACGACGTGGTCTTCAGCGTCTCCACCGACACCCTCCTCGTCAAGGGCAACTCAAGCTATTTTTCTCTCTCTCTCTCTTCCTCCCTCCCCCCCAACCTCCACTGCCACTTCCTCTTCTTCTGCTTGCTCTATTGCTACTACTTCAGTGACATTTGCGGTGGGAAACTCGGTGGTCCGTAGTGGGAGGAAGCCATCAAGGGAGAGCACCTCAGCCTCGCCTTATGTCATTCCGGAGTTCTAGAGCGATGAAAAGCCATCGTCCAGGAGGCCGGATGGGGATTTGGCATGTCCTCAGGCTTCTGTCTCTGGCCCTATGCCACCACCATTGAGGGAGGCCCCTGACAAAAGAAATGTTATTAGGTGTGCAAGGGAGAGTGTGATCACTTTATGTTTGAAGGCCCTCCCAGAGTGGGAAATAAAACCATGATTTCAGCTTTGTTGATGGAGTTTTTTGTTCCCGAGAAGTCAGGTAAATTGTCATTTAACCTGAACGCAGGATTTATAGGATTATGGGAGCTCTCATATTCATTTTGTTGAGTTCTATTTTCACGGACTAGAGATGCGTGAAGGTATTTACATTGAAGGTAAGCAGTGTATGTTTCTACACATACTCTATCTCTCTATCTCCATCTAAATCTATCTTTTTATCTCTATAATTAATTGTGATAGTAAATCACTTACTGTAGGGTGAAATTGTCCCCACCATTAAAGCAAATGTCAAAAAATCTTCCTAGCATGTTGAGATCAATTTGCCTGAATTACGTGGTTATGAGAGGCATGCTACAGTCGATTTGATAAAGGGGTTCTCTATTCTACTTCCAAGAACATTATTCCGCGTGATCATACTAATTGTCAAGGTACGTGTTTACTAATCTTGAATTACAACCTGATACTGTGGTAACTTACAAGGTTGATATCCTATATATCTTCTCTGAGATTTTGCTGCAATTGTTGTATATGAGGCTGTCAAGCTTTGTATAGACTTCCAACACTAAATCTTTTGGTTGATGGAAAAGTATAAAGTTTGCTCCAAAATGATATTTTGCTGCTCTGATTCTTCTAATCTACACCCTGTGAAACATGTCTGCAAAGTTGTAAAGCTTCATCCTCCTTCACAAAATGAGGTGATCTCATGAAATTACTTATTTCAGCAAAATGAATTTGTATGTAACTTTGTCTGCTAGTGACATCATTTATGGAAGGTCATGTTCTTTTCTCTGATTGTTCATGTTTTGGAGTATATTTGCAAGAATGAGGGCATTGATTTACCCCACAATGTTGCAAGGAAAATTGCAGATAATGCAAAACAAAATCTTTGTCAAGCAATCCATTCATTTGAAGCTTCATGGCAATCAAGGTATGTGCATAGACTCTGAAGATGGCATACATGAAATAAATCTGCCTAGAATTCTTTCTTAGTCATGCTGAAACCATCTACGATACCTAGTAAAAGTTTCAAATTTGAGGATATTTTATAGGTTATATTCTTACCTAGCCCATTCTTGTGCATCAAAGTTGTGTGTCATTAAAATTCACTTGTTTTGAGGAGAGCATGAATTATTTAAGAACATATATTTTAGAGTAGATACTGCTCTCTGGCTGCATTCAGCTGTAATAGTTCTGGAGTAAATATCATCAAAAACCAATGTTATTAGATTTGTGAAAAAAATATGAGCATCCATCTGCTAATACATTCAGCTTTTGTTGTGTGTGAACTATATGCTTCTATCTACTGACAGCTATTCCTTCAAAGAAGACCGGGCGATTTTAACTCGATGGGAAGAGGATATTACTAAGATAGCCAAGAATATTGTTGAGGAGCAATGCCCAAGGTAGTAAGCATTTCTTTTTTATGAATTGTTTATCATTTCATTTTTTTTCTTTCTTTAATTTATTATTGCTATTATTTTTATTATTTATTTCCTTTTTATTAGCTTAAGGTCTTGGTAAAATTTTGGCAGCACCACCCCTAGATCTAGGCATTTTGGGTGGTGAGAAGCGGGTGCTCATCCACGGAGTGTTCGGGATGGTCCCTTAATTGACTGAATGTGCACAAACGGCAATATCCGGAGTCATCCCCGGCGCCGTATCCCCGAGGGCCAGCCTGCTAAGGGATCGAAATTGCCCTGATGTACTAGTCTACCTTCTCTTTTCAAATCCTTCTTTGATTACCAAAGAAAATTATCTCAGGTGTTGCCCAGGTTTCTAAAAGGGTGATACAGCTACTGCTCTTCTTTATAGAATCATGACACGCATTTGGTTGCAGGCAGCTGGTGGGATTTCTTATTTAGAGGTGTGCCAGCCCAGAGGTGTACCCTCCCAAAGAGGAGGCGGATTGGCCAGGTTGACATGTATTATACCCGGTAGTGGTTTAAGCATAGCAATATTTTTAGACAACCTCCACAGAAGCTGAGAGAAGCTCGCTTGGGGAGGACTGATTTGCCACCACTTGCCATTGAAAATTCTTTTCTTTATGGCCAATTCCCAAGAATTGCCAGGGTTGTCAGAGATTTAATGGAGTCATCACGTACACTGGCGGTCTTATTCAGGGGCAATCAAGTCTTTGAGATGCCCCGCTGATACTTTCTCAAGGCAAAGTAAAGCCCAGCAATTCAGAAGGTGTATTCTAGGTAGGAGCATTTCTTATCAGATTGTGGCTACTCTTCCAATGCTGCAAAGTGCACTGAGCTTGTCTCTGAGGGATTTAACAATGGCTTATGGCGGCAATGTGAGAGGCACCTAATTAGTTTCATTGTTAGGGTTGACCCATTCGAGTACATTTCACTCATTGGAAATGGAATGGCCTTGCAAGACATCTGGGACGCCGTTGCAAAGGCAGGAAAGGTCGTTGCCCTTCCGCCCGAGCAGGTGGTGCTGCAGCCCACTTTCTTACCAGCTCTAGAGGATATGTAGCCAAATTTCTTTTCTCCATTTGTCCCTTTTTCATTTGCTGAATTTATTTTGCCTCGGATGATGTTTGATTCTATTACTTTTTCTTTCCCCAGTGAGCTTTGTCACAAGAGTGCTTCGAACAAAGAAAAGAAAACCCCTACTTTGAAAAGGCCGAGGTCGAGTGAAGTTGAGGGTCCTAGCACCAGGGCTCCTCGTCCTCGCACTAGGGAGGGCTACTTCACATGGGGCAGCCACAAGGTAATTTTTGCATACCTTTGTTCATCATGCCAGAGTAGCTTTTGTAAAATAATGTGCTTGCCTTGTCTTGCTTTCAGGCTCTTCTGCTGCCGAAAGGATAGGAAATCTTCTTCCCAATGATGAAAATGCTTCCCTTGAAATGGGGGGAACTAAGGAAGAGGGCGAATTGCAAGATTTGGATTTAATGAACGATGACTATAATCCAGTTTCGGGTGCGTCGCTGCCTTTCTCATGTGGAGAGCCCACTGGCAGTGCCTTGGCTGGTATGCTTATTTTCAATGCCCACTATTATGTGCATTTTTCTTGATGAATCTCTAAGTGTATTTTCCCCTTTCTTTCAGGAGAGATTGGAGGTGCAATGAGATTTCCTGAGCAAGGGATGGATCCGGATGGCGATTAGGACTCTTTAGGTGAGCTTTTGTTGTTTTTTTTTTGTTTCTTTCTTTCTTGCGTGGGAAGTTACCTTGACATCTTTTGTTTTCATATTCACTAAATCCCAAACCTAGTCCTTTCTGTGGGAGAATTCACTGCAATTCTAAATTATGGGCTGAATGGGGACTTATCAGAATTTTCAGCCACTCTCCCTGCTGACGGGGAGATGGTGGCCAATTATTTGAAAGCCTTGCTTGCTGAAATTTGCGTAGAGGGGGATCCAATGCCGAAGGCACAAGTGGATGAAGTTGAATACCCGATTGCCTCCCCTAGCTTGGCGGTGGCTCAGATTTCCCAAACTATTCTTGAGTATTTTTGGTCCTGAACTCATTGCTGCTCTTTGCCTTACTCAGATATTTATCTCATTTTTTTTGTTGGCTTCCTTTCTTGGACAATAGCGTGTTCTCCCGTCCCAGTCCCCTTGGTGCCTCAGAAGATGCTAGTGGAGATCCTGACAGAACTGGATGGTGGGACTGTGGGAGTTGGCGCTGAGGATACCCAGGCTTGTTCTTTAACGGAAAATCTAGCCTCGACTCTTGGCAATAAAATTGAGGGTAAATATTGTACTTTTCTTTCTTTCTTTCTTCTTTTTCCTCGGAAAATTTAGTTGACCTTCGTGCTGATGTGTTGTTCTCTTTTAGATTGTCTTGTGGAAGGCAGTACTAAACTACCCTCTCCAGCAGCAGAGGCAACTATGGAAGATGTAGAGGCTTCTTCATCTACAACAAGGTCTTCATTTCCATCCCTTGATGAGGATGGTGATGTTGATTTGCAAGGTCTTTTACTCGACATTTCCTTTCATTGCTTCGTGCTCCTTCGACATGTTTAATTCCACACCTTGGGATAATTTTTACCATTTCATTTTTCAGAGGGCACTGAGTGTACCTCAATGCATTCGGCTGACCGAGTGTGAAGGGGACCCATCCTTCTCCTTCTAGGGTGGATGTTGCTACCCTTAATCCATCAGGCGATGAGGGTCTTGTACCATCGGGGGGTATAGGAGTCACAATTTAAGACTTAGATTTAAGATTTAGGGTTGACGACCGAGTGGTGCAAGAGCCGAAACTTAGGACTTCAGATTTTCGAAACTTAGGATTTAAGGCTGACCACTGAGTGGTGAGAGAGTCGAAACTTAGAACTTAGGATTTAGGATTTAGGATTGACCACTTAGTGGTGAAAGAGCTGAAACTTAGGACTTAGGATTTAAGATAGGACGTCTACGACATCCACAAAACAATGGGCTAACTAAGGGGTTGAAGCCACAAGAACCAGAAGCCGAACCAACATGAAAGAAAAACCCAGATCAGGTAACAGTCCACCCCTGGCCGTTACCAGAGATCCTAGGCAAAAGACGGTCTCATTGGGGCCACTACACATGAACATGGTCACCAAAATGCCCGCGACTATCTAAAAGCAGTTAGGTGAACGATCGCGTTCACCCAGACGCTTAACGCTAGCAAGAGATGGTCTCCTCCTGACTGCTACTTTGAGTGGCGATCAGTCGCATGACCGCGGCTTGCAAACTAACATAAACCTAACGAAGAAACATAAGGTGGTCTCCCAACGACCGTCACAACATGAACGTGGTCTTCCAGACAGTCGCGTCTCATAAAAGTGGTCGGGTAGACGACTGCGTCTACAAGCTGACCTAAACTGACATAAAAAGCATGGTAATAGTCTCCCTAGGGCCGCTACCACTGAGTTGTAGTTTGCCACGAGACCGCAAACCCAAACCGGCTTATAGCACTAAATAGCAGTCCAGAGAGGGCCACCTTCTCATGGTCGCAGTCACTGGTAGACCGCTACCACGCTCCAGTGCAAAAATCGTAGATCCATGCAAAACCTTGTCTTTCCACACCCCAATCATTCCCAAACGATGGGGAAACATCTAGAGACTTAATATCAACCTTCCAAAAGACGGAGGGGATAAAACAAACCACAAAATGGATATGAAACTGACAATTTCCACAAATCCACCCAAACTGACTCACGTGGGCAACTGGCCTCCTATCGGCCCCAAATCAAGGCCAATTACAGCCAAACTGGCAGGAATCGAATCCCGACAAGTTGGGGGTTCAAATGATACCATTAAAACTAGAAACCATCATCTGGAATGGCGATTTTGGCTCACACTCCCGAAACATAATTTTTCACCCCAACAAGGGAAAACCCGCTCAAACTCACACCGTTCGGCTTGAAATTGCGAGAGAAAGTAGGAAACGGGTAGAGTATCCATCCCCCTACCTCCACCAAAGATCTCACGCGCTGAAAATGGCCAATCCACGTCAAAAACCATCACACGAACCCCACCAAGGCTTCGAATCCACAGAACACGACCGTGCCAACACCACGCTCCGATTCTCGCACCATCACGCCCTAGGTCAACTCTACGCCATCACCACCTCGTGTAGCTCCACTGTAGTCGTGCGCTCGGTGGTGAGGTGAAGAGAAGAGAGAGAACGGAGGGAGAGAGTGAGAAATGTGAGTGAGGAGAGAGGAGAGAAGGTAAGGGTTTAAAAAGGAAAAGAAAAAAAGAAATTACAAATATTTCTCAAATCTGATTTTTGGCCTAAAATTTCATAAAATTAGAAAATATTAAAAAATAGCCTTCGTGATTCTCGAAAAGAGCACAATGCACCTGCAGTGTCTCGGAGTCTCAAAACTCAACGGTTCACTCTCCACGAGATTCTGCTGCTTATTCAATAGAAAAACCCGAGTGGATCATAAAACACGGTCCAGGACCTACGAAAGTGCTCCAAAAGCTCTTCACTTCTGATTCGAAGGATCCAAGGTATTACATCCTCACCTCCTTTAAGAAATTTCATCCTCAAAATTTAAGAAGCCAATAGGGAATAGGGAAGAAGAACCCAAATGGCTGACAATGCTCTCCAAGCTCCATCCAAACCTTAAACACAAAACATGAAATCACAACTCTCGAAAACACAATGTAGAGGAACACTACCAGACCCTGATCACAAGCAAGATCATCATTCTCCAGATGTCAAGGCACATCGATCCACAGAACGAGCACGACACTCAAAGGAACACAAGTCTGGCACCTCTAAATCATGGCATCATCGCTATCGTCTCACATAGCGAGGAGGCACGACCCATGCCACGAAACAACCACTGACAAAAACTCATACTCGACAGATAAAACAAGCATCAACTCTCACGAGGAAGACAATCATCTCAGTTGACTCCTCCAACCATCGGCTTACGTGCCATAACAACAATCGAAACTGGCACATAGAACACCAATGATAGCACTGGACCACAACCACAATCTAGTCGGTCCTCACTCAGACACCATATCTGACTCGAGTTTCACGCCCACTCTACCCTCCCTGGAGAGTACAACAAACCCAACCGACAAGATCTCGGTCCACACAATGCCAAACTTAGACTCACATGGATATCCTCCCATATTAACCACAAACACAATCCAATACACCACAACACTAGCCTAGCCCTGGCTCCATTCTCAACACAGAACCACGGGACACAACCATGAACTAGGTCACATCAAGATAGAATTACAACTAACCACACATCTTAAATGTACTTGCTGCTCACAGCTTGCCAACAAGGACCCACAACATTCTCGCAAAAGCATCTCTAGGATCAACATCACGTCCCAAGAGCACAACTTCCAATAATACGGAGGGTACTCAATCAGCATATGTCACGCCCCGAGCGCGGAAGATTACTCGGAAGTGGCGTGACGATGTCTATAACGATCATGTCAATCAGAGCGTTGCAGTTTGTTGATTTTTCTTATAATTTTCATTATAGACTTTAAAAGAAATGCAAAACATCTTTTGAAAAGTTAACTCAACAGTTACCACCTCTCCCCTAGTGGGGAGAGGTCCCAGGTTCGAGACCTGGTTCCCCCTGCAGGGAAGCTCGGCTCTCCTGGGTCCCAGCCCCCCCAATGGGGGTGGTCCCGGCTGGTGGCTCCACTCATCTGCACATTATGGGGGCGCGTGTGTAGGTGTCTCCCACAAGAGACGCTGGGAGGCGCTTTCCGGAGCACCAGTATATCCCATCCACCGTTCCCTTCCCTATTATCCCCCATGGCTAAAATAAATAAATAAATAAGGTAAATGATTGACCATTTGATTCTATCTACATTTGGCTTCAAATAAAATAAAAACAATAGAAAACATGTTGTTCATTAAAATCCAAAACACAGTCAAATGAGTTGTTCTTCAGTTAAGTACCTTTGCAACTGCTTTGGAAGGATATTCTCCTCCCAGTCTTGGGTCAACACATTGCTTTACCTTGTCTTCACTGAGTCGCGGTGTCGCCTGCACATTACCAAAAGAGAATTAGAATTTCGAAAAGACTTAGCAAGAAAACTCTATTCCAGTTCTGGAACTAAAGTTCTGAGGTATATTCTTCATTAGATTGCAATAAAATGACGGGAAGTGTGCAGTAGTACCCAAGTCACTAGACTTTGTTGTCCACGAGGCAAAGTGTGATCAACTGGTTTACGGCCAGTCAAAAGTTCCAAAAGAACTACACCAAAGCTATATACGTCACTCTTTGAACTAAGCTGCCCAGTCATCGCATATCTGGTAAGTCAAAGCCACAAAAACTGAGTGATACAATTGCTAAGTACAGAAAACATATCCAAGCGCAGACAAAAATCAACAGCTTACATTGGCATAATACTGATCAATAGAATTGGTGCAAGGTAAATTTGTTATTTGAAATTTATTTGCACCCTTCTGAAATAAAGCTGGTAGGAAAACCTTGCTTACTTGTTTTATTGAACTCTCCCTGAGCATATGCCAACCTTCAGGTTTATTCAAAAATTTCTTGAGCTACCCTAAACCTCCTTACTACTAAATCCATGATGTGTGAGTCTTATTTTCAATTAAGGTGGAAATATGCATAAACTTGACTAGGTAACTATTGTTTGAAGCATGCACGTGCAGGTTTCAATTCCAAGAATGTGAAAGGAACTTACTCTGGAGCATGATAACCAAACGTTCCAAGAACACGAGTAGAGTGAAGGCGTGCTGCCATGTCAGGGGCCTGATTTGACAAATCAAAATCAGCAATTTTTGCTACATCATCGTCAAAAATTAGCACATTGCTAGACTTGATGTCACGATGAATAATGTGAGGCTGGGCTTTCTCATGTAGGTGCTCAAGACCTTTTGCAGCTCCTACAGAAATTTTCACCCGCTGCGCCCATGACAATACAGGACCAGGCTGTGCTCCCTTGACACCTTTTCGACCTGTCAAGAGTACTCCATTACATCACTGCAAGTATTGGATAGAGCCAAAACCACTTGTACAAACACATTCACCAAATTGTTTCAGAAGATGGCAATGTATAGTATAAAGACATTACAGTTCCTTGAAAAAACCCTAAAGATGCAACTAGATAGACTGGTGTACCACGGTACACTGAAGGGTGAAATTGTTAAGGCCAACTACAGGAGGAATTATGAATATGCCTTTCTAATGTTGGATCTCCAGATTAGAGAGGTAAATGGATTGAATGCATGTAAAATTTTGCCTGCCTTCAAACACAGGTCCATTGTGAAACCAAGCCAAGATCAACCAAAGGCCATCTCAGATTCTAAACTTAAGATACAGATCTGTCCAGAGTAAACAGAAAAAAAATAGGGTGCTATTCTGAAAAGTCCTCATTTGAATTTTGATCATTAGTAGATTTAAATTGCAACGCAGGGCATAGGTTACACTGTATATATATTGACTCTGTATATAGCCCAAGATATTACCCATTGGACCTAGAATTGTTTTAACATTAATACTCCGCAATGGCTGGTCCCAAGCTCGGATAAGAAAAGAGGAGGGTGTGCGTTAGGTTGACAGCCAGCACTTCATAAAATTTGTCGCATCTCAAATATGAATCCTGAACCAAATACCTTTTGTGCCTATGCTAGGACATCCTATGGAAACGACGTGTGTTACATCGGAACCCAGATGGAATGATAAGTGAGCAAGGGTTACCTAGGGTGTTCCCCATAAGTGATGCACCGCAGTGGCGTCCGATTGCGATGTCAAATAGGCAAGGATTCCCATGTGAGGTTGGGCAATCAAAGGTAAAGAAGCCAGTCCAAAAGAATAGAATTCATCTAACTATTTGGAATATAGGAACTTCAACGGCAGGGGTATAGAGTTGGTTAACGAATGATAGGAGAGTTGGCATAACATGCCTACAAGAAACTAGGTGGAAAAGATCTAAAGCTAAAGATATTGATAGATATAAAATTTAATACATAGGCAATAGTAACTCTAAAAATGGTGTTACTATAATTATAGATAAAAGAATATCATTATTCCAAGTGAAACTTCATCATCTTTATTTGGTTCTTGTTAGGGCCTTTTGTTGTTATTGATGAACATTCAAACATGGTTCTTCCAAACTCTTTTGATGCAATTGGCTTAATGCTAATGATACGGATAACACATGAACACCAGGTATTCTTATGCTGCTTATGTGATTATTCCCCGTCTGAACCATTTTGAGACAAGATATTTGCTTTTATATGGTTGACACTCATACTATGGGGTTTATCATTCTGTTATCCTTTGTTTCTTAATATTAGTTACATATGATCATGTCACAATAGTAAGATAGTTAAACCATGTCTACATGTGTTTGTTCTACATCACTAGTGCATGTCTCCTCATACCTAGACTTAGCTTTAGTTGGTGCTTGGCTCTTCTACAATCTCTTTGTTTGAATGTCAAAGTTTGTTAATTTGGAACTGTTTTATCTATTAAAGTTTGGACTTATTTTAAAAAAGGGGCTTCTATACATGCATATGCAGATACACAATGTTGCATTCATTTACAGACATTAGAATTGCCAGTGGCTATGTAAACCCTATGTCCCTGAGGTTTTTGAGACATTTCTATGTCCAACACTACCAACTTGGCAACCGCCGTCAACCGTTGGCGGCTGCCAAGTCATGTCGTGTGGAGGGACTAGTCTGGCAGTGCAAGTCCCGCTGTCGAGGCAGTTGTGCGGAGAGCTTGGTCTATCTCCATCTATGGTCCTGGAGATGGCTCAGTCGGCGGATACAGGGCTTCTATGGTCGAACCAGGTTTCTAATGTTGCTGAGAGTGGCTGATATGTCTAGGTCCTCCGCCTTTGTTTGTTGTGCTGTCGGAGGTGCGGAACTTCAGTGGCCTGGGCGAGTTGGAGTTGAAAGCCGTGCAGGAAGACCTGGAACCCGCCGTCTTCAGATTCACGGAGGTGGTTGTTCTAGAGGGAACCTATGGGGTCCGAGGGGCCCAACAAACTATAAGGGGAGACAGTGTCGCAATGGAGGAGGACACTGTCCCGGAGAATCTAGGAGGGGCAGGGCAGTCTGAAGGAGGGGAATCAGGTGGGGAGGGCATGTAGGAAAAGAGCAGGTTGGGAAGAGAGGAGGTGAAGGAGTTGGTGGGCCAATGGAGAGGCTTATAGAAGCGCAAGTCAAAGAACCAGCGGAAAAGGTGTGGATTCCTTTGGAGGGTTGGAGGGGGACTTTTGAGGTGTGTTTATTAAAGTTCATAAGAGATGGCTGATGAATATGGCGAGGGAAGCCAAGGGAGAAAAATCACAAAAAAGAAGGGAGGGGAGGGTGTGGAGAGGGGAGCGAAGGGCTCAGAGGAGGTGGGGAGCCTTGCTTTAATGTCCCTATGAGGATCGTTTTGTGGAAAGTGAGGAGGTTTGTGGGGAAGAAAAGAGGAGAGCGGTGAGGGAGTTGGTGAGGAGATGCAAAATTGACATCTTGTGGTTGTAAGAGTCCATGATGCGGGACAGACACGCGGACTCGACTCCAAGTTGATATGAAATCCTCAGACTCTAGACAAGCTCGCGGTCGTCCCTTAGCGAGGGAAGCGTCGGACGTGCGCGGTTGAGAAACCGGCAGTGAGCTAGGGTGGTCAACTCTCTCTCGTGCCTGGATCGGGTCACGGGACAGGTCTCACTCTCTCTCGCAGCGGTGATTTGAATTATTTATCGAGCTAGACGTCCTAACACTCAAGCAGCGGCATTCAAGAACGTATATGAAATAAGCAAAATGCCAAACAAGGAAGGTGGCAAGTGTACCTCCACGCTCCGGGCGTGGGGAAGACGACCCCGACCAATCACGGTAACGCCCGGTAAAAATAATTATGCAATAATTACAGCAATGAATATTTACTGCCCACTCTACGCAGGGAGGTAAAATGCTACAAGTGGGCCCGGGAGGACCATTCTTGGGTTGACGGGCAGCAATCTGGGTCGCTTCGGTGATGGCAAGCGCCGACAACCGTGGGGCCCACGTCCTGGTTGGCGGGCCGAGTGGGCCGGGAAGGGTACCGCTGCGTCAGTGGCTCCCGGAGGGACGTTCCCTGGGAAGGCGACTTGCTGGTTCACCTTGTGGAAGGCGAGGCGGCCGGCCCTGGGGTGGTTGTGCTTGCTACCCACAAGTTGTCTTTTCTGTTTTTGCAGCGCGCGACCCAGAGAGAACGGCCGCTACGGTCAACCCCGATGTCAGATCGACGCGAGGCTGGTACCGTTGGAAAGCTCTTTCAGAGAGATACGACCCCGGGCCAGAGAAGGAATTTTGAATGTCTCTTTAGTGGCCTTGGTTGATTTTACAACTTGCTGGTTCACAGAACCAGATCTGGTAGGACATATTTGGATCTGTCTGAGAACATGAGTTGACCGGAGGGAAGGCGGTGGATCTGGGGGCTAGGATTTTTATGGGAGATAGAGGGGGAAGTAAGGAAAACGTTGGTATTTTTTCTATGATTTTTGAGAAGGTGGTTTGATATTTTTTGTGGGTTTTATGGTGGCTGGGGGTCGGATCTGGAAAACAGTGGACAGGCAGAAAAATGGACGTAGCAATCTTCTATAGCATGACCTAATGCCCGATGATACGGACAGAACATTGGGTCATCTTTCTTTGCTGCATCATGAATCAGGGAAGGCACGGTTTGGATCATTGAGGCGGCCATATCAGTGCTGGCAAATGGTACTGCAGGCTGTGGAGTATCATGCCATTCAATGCCCAGAGTTGGAAAATCTTGGGGTTTCTTCAAGGCCTCGTCAGCTGGAGCTGCAGACAAAAAGAGAAAAGGAAGGGCTAGAGATGATGACCACGCTTCCAAGAAAGAATATAAAGTAAAAAATGCACAATTTTAGCCCAAGGCTCGTGAACTCATACTTAAGATGGGTCTAGGCTTTGGCTCAGCCTCTAGAGGAACCTCCTTCTGAGACTCAGAAGAAGCAGCAACAATGGGGGCCAGCTCGACCCCACGAGCAGGGCATCTATGGCTATGTTCTCTTCAAGTAAAAAACATATGCGGCTTAAAAAAAGCATTCACCAAGTAAAATGATGATGGAGAAGAGTCGTGGTATGGGAAAATACTCAGCTCCCTGACACTCCCCTCCTCATGGACCGGCACCCCTGAAACATGGGAATTTATAACCCCAGGACTCCCTTTCACCAGCTTGGGTTGTCCCACGGGCAAAGGAGCTGAAACGAGAAAACAACCAGAAGAAGGAGAAGGAAGAATGCTCGTCATGGTCAGCCAAAAAAATCCAAATGCATAAAGCAAAAAGGAGAAAAAAAGAAGATCTACCTGCCGGGTCATTCTTGGCAGGAGGGGTTATAGTTGGAAGACCCTCCAGGTCAGCGTCACCCATTGGATCTTATGAGGAAGCATCGGAGGTGGTCCCAGAGGCATTGTCGGACGATGAAGATGTCCCTGCAGATAAGAAAATTGAGAGGAGCAAAGAAGTCTGAAAAGGATGCAATGAAGAAGAGGCCGGAGGGGCGATGCCCACCTGCGGAGGTGTCCTTGCTGGAATGGGTGGTGTTTTCGCTGGAAACTGCCTCAATGTCAACCTCTTCCTCCCGATTTTCTGCAGAGACCCGTGCAGCTAGCTCCTCGCCTGAAGTCATGTTGGCTGGAGGAGCTTGTTCCACCCCGGATGGATTGGTCACTACTGCAAGGAAGAGACACATGCAATAAATACCAGATAAGAACAAGAAATGGCTAGCAAGGTTGAGGACAAATCATTTACCTAGGGGATCCATGACCCCGGACTCCACCAGGCTGACGGTGCAAGCTAAAAGCCGGGGGGCGAAAACCGGAAAGGTGCCATTTGTCATGTCAGCCTCCACAGGCTCACCCTCAACAATATCGCCAAGAAATGGCGCAACCTCGGCCCTGATCTTAGGATCGGCGTGATAATAGGGGAGCTCAACATCTGAGCCAGTTGTGACAAGCTCATTTAGCATGTCCATGGAAGCTGCCAAAGTTGCGGTTGCACGAAAAGAACAAGTACACAAAGTCAACAAAAAAGAAAAAAAGGGTGAAGGATGATGATTGTGAAGAAATCACTCATATATGTTGGTGAATGCTCACTTGGGGAATCCCTCACTTCACCGCTCTCAAGTGAATTAGGAGAGCTAGATGGACCTCCCTTGTTAAAGGAAGGGTCAGAGATGCCTCCTATTTGCTCACCTGGGAAAGTAAAAGCAAGAGCCTAGTCAAATCTTCATACAAAAAAAAGAAGGAAAAGGAAGCTACATCAGCATGAGGGAAACTATACCTTGCAGCTAGGTCATGGAGCCCGCTCCGATCCCAGTCAAGGGAGGGGCATTCGTGGTCGACGAGTTGTGGTCTGGTGAATGGAGTAACTCCTCAACGCTCATATGCCCTTTACCTATGTCCGGTGGTGAGGGTACTTCACCCAGTGTGGGGGAAAAGGTCATCTCCACCCTTGAAATGAAGGGAAGAGAAGTTATGGGATGAACCCGAATGCTGATGCTGAAATTAACAAAGGCCAGCAACTTACTCGGTGCCTCGACCTTGTCTAGAGTCACCTCCTTGGTTCGTGCACGAGAGAGCGGCCAACCACCCTCACTGTTGTCTTCGCCCTGTGGCCTTTTTGAAGAAAGGGAGGGATCATCGGCGATGGCATCTTCAGGCGTTCCTGTAGGAGTCACCTCTTGAGGGACATACACTGCAAAGAATGCAACATCACGCAAGAGGGTACATATGAGCAAAATAATGCAAAAAAGAAATATGACATCTCAAAAGAAGAAGAAGAAGAAAGAAAGTCTCACCGGTCCTAAAGGGGTCAGCGACATCAAAATTATATGCCTTGGCTTCAACATGATGGTGCGGGTGATTTTCTTCACTATCTGTAAAATGTCCCCCGGTGTCTGAGCCGCCTCCAAATGCTGTACATACTCCACCGGGCCAGCTGCACCCATAACATTTATGATATGCTTCCTCCATCTGGGAAGAGCATCACCAACAAAATTACTCTCGGGCAACAAAGTCTAGAGGGACTGCTGTTGGCAACAATTTTTGCCTACCTCTATGTAGGCTGAACTATAACTTAACGAGGCTCAGCAGTTGGACAGCAACATCCAGCCCAGTTCTCTACATCAATGCCCCCCAAAACGGGTAAACTCGACCTGTTACACCCTGTACTAGTACGTGGTAGGGAAGAATCAAACAGACTTACAGTAAGTGGTCGCCAGTCCCTACATTCAACACAGTTCCATGGAATAAGAAATGGAGCAACCCAGCAAATGACGACATTAAAATCCAGAATCTGTCATTAATACTCTCTATAAAAGAGGAGCCCAAGACATGCCCTTGGGGTAACAAAAATGTACAATCTGGATAACAAAAAGGGGGGGAAGTGATACAATCATAGCCTAGCCTCGCTCCCCTCCAGCTCCACCAAATGGGACTCTGTAGCAGCCAGCTCCGCCTTCAAGGTCGACACAAGCTGCACGCTCGCCTCAGCCCTCATCTCAACAGTTCACCACTCGACCCTAGCGAGCTCTGCGTCTCGCCGCTGCTCCTCCAGGGCCTTCTCCAGGGCCTCAGCTCTGCTCTCTGCCTCCCTCAGCCGTGCGGCGTGAGCCCGAGCAAGCAGCACGGCCATGTCAGCACACCTCTCCTGCTCGGCAGGTGCCAGTGCAAGCCGAGCCCACTGCTCCTCCAGCTCTCGGATGGCCGCTAGCCACCGAGCCCTCCGCTCCTGTACCTCTAGAAGCCGTAGGTACTCCACCCAGATGTCGGCCAGGCTAGACATCCACAACTCGCATGGGAACCCGAGGCCGTGATAGCCATGGGTACACTCCCTGAACCGCTGACGAAGCTCTCCCGAGGAAGTCAGGGGATCGCCTCCTATGTAGCCTCGGGCTCGCTGGACCAAGGTCGCACCCACGCTGGCATCCAGCAGTGGCTCCGGTGGTGAAACAAATGTAGGCCACTCGATCCCCAGCTCCAGGGAGGAGTGGCCCACCTCAGCCAGCATGCCAGAAGGACCTGTACAGCCCCACCAAACATAAAATGGGTCAGCAACTCTCAGGACTTCCCAATGACAAGATAAGGTGAAAAACCTGAGAAATGTCCTGGCTCTCATCTGGTATGGCCCTCGCCATACTTGTAACACCCCCACTCGGGGTCGGTGAGGGTAGTCTCTCCTCCACCTCAACAGCGTCTCCTACTAGAGTCGGAGAGGGCAGAGGCTCCTCTGACATCCAAGTGTCCCCAGTAATCATCAGAGAGGTAGAAGGCTCTTCCAGATTCACCTCGATGGGAGTCGACACGCGCTCATCCTCGGACTCCAGCCCTGGACACAACATAAAATGTCAGCTCTGCCATAAACCCTGAGTTAAAGCCAATGAAGGGGAGCGAAGGAGCTACATGTGCCTTCCAACGTTGCCTTCATCTCAGCATCTCCGGTGGAAGAAGCCTCAGAGGAAGAAGAGCTCGAGCCCAAGCTCTCGTCGGTCTCCATGGCCGTGCTGCCAATGCCTGAAGAACCAGATGAGGCCCCAAATGGACCCTCAATCACGGGCAAATCAGAGGCACCTGCACACCAGTAAGTCGAGTCAGGTTACTACCGAGTCCAGTTCTACATAAAGATGACTCCCTAGCCAAAGGTGTTAGGGAAGAAGCTTACCATCCGGGGCGTCCCCTTCAGAGACCCCCTCGATATCGACAAACTCCTCGTTGCACCCAGCAGATGCAGCGACAGTAGGCTCGTCTCCTGCTACCCGGGCCGTGTCCCAGGGAAGCTCTCCCTCCTCCAGGGGGGAAGAGGTCCCTGCAGCCAACCCCCCCAGTGAAAGCTTAACATGAGTGGGTAAAGCGAAGTAATCCACCATGAGATAACTAAGTACTCAGCTACGTACCTAAGGGTCCCATGCTGGATGACTCTACCAGCCCCACCGTGCAAGCTGACACCACGGTCGGCAAAGGGGGGAGAGGCAGCTTCTCCAATAGATGTGGTAGCCTACCCAGTGTGTCCCCAACGGTGGATGGGGGCACGGAGGTCTCCTGCCCAGACTCATCCTCAAAGGATGGCAGGATCACTGACGGGCCGATGTCCACCAACTCCTGGATCATCTCCAAGGTGGCTGTCGCATCCTCACCAGCCAAACAAGCAACTCAGACCAGGTCAACAATTTTGGGCTCGCAAAGAGTGCAACTACAACATGAAGATTCCCTCCGAAGTAATCGGACACTTACCCGAGCAACTCCCAGCCACCATGGGTGCTGGCTCTCTCGCCTGTCTAGGTGCGCCGCTTAGTGCCTCAACTGGGGCCTTGGTCCCCGAAGTCTCTACCTCCTCTGTACAAGCCAGACGGTCACATCAGCAGCCAAAAATGAGCGAAGTTGTAACTCACACCCACCACCAGAAGCCCTTACCTAAACGGGCTCCTCCTGCACCTTCCCACGACTCGAAGTCGGGGAAGGCCTTAACATTGGGCACCATCTCCTCCATCAGTCGGAGAAAACTCTTCGTGTCAATCTCATGCTCAGCTCCCTCCACATAGGGAGGGTCCTCCTCCCGAGGGGGCGAGAAGGTCGCCTCCGCCCTAGCCTCTACGGGAGTTGCAAGACACAAACCCAGCAGAGCAAGATTAGCCCACTACCATAGCTAAATCAACCAGAAGTAAAGAAAGTAAAAACGACACTTACTCAAGGCTATCTCTGCCTCGACTTACCTGCCAGCCTCGAGTCCTCCGGAAGACTCGCCAGTCTCGGCTACTACAGTCTCTACTCTAGGGCATTTCTGCCTCGACTATAAACCTCCGTCCCCACTCCCCGAGGATGCCTCCGTGGAGGGGTTGTCCCCCTCTGCCACAGAACTTGTCAATAGACACAACATGACACGATGTCCCAGTGTTATAACCAGAAAGTAACAAAAGCAAAAGGCATGGAGCAAACCAAACAAAGCCATACCTGGGGCCCCAAAGGGGGTTGGTGGCAAGAGCACTAGCTGCTCTGGCTTTAGTGCTAGCACCCAGGCCGCCATCGTCACGGCCTCTCGAATGTCCCATAGAGTGCGGGCGCACTCAATCTGGGACAAGAACTCCACAGGTCTGGATGACCCGATCGCATGGCCGATATGTCACCACCAGTCGTCGATCGCTAAATTGGTAAAGCTCTCGTGTGGGAGCTCCCGGTCTAGCAAACCCCTACACCGGAAGTCGCAGTCGGCCAAGAACTAAGCCCACCAGGCCTTAGGTGCCCCTGACCAGGACACCTCCCCTCCTGTCATCGCCACTCTTGCCGAAGCCTGTCTCAGGGGCTTCTGTGCCCCGCCATTGCTTCGGCTTCTAGATGACGAACCTCGGCCACTTCAGGGCCACCACTCCATGACTCGCTCAATCTCTCGACGGATCTGAGCAGCGCGGGTCCTCAAGTACCCCTCGTCCAGTGCTATAGGAGGCAGATCCTCCCTCAGCAAGTGGCTCTCCTCTGCCTTCCTGATCGCGGAGGCCTTCTGTCGGTACAAGTGGCTATGCTCGAACCACCACCTGGCGTAGTGAACGTCAAACCTCCCTCAATGTCCCTGCCCCGGCATCGGGAACTGCTCTGGCTCCTGGTGGCCGTAAAAGTCCCACCACGCTGCTACAAGTAGGTGGGTGTCCCTACCTCGGTATTATCTGCCCACCAAAGGGAACTCCCAGTTCAGTGGGATCCCCTGGTCGTACTCAAAGCTCCTTGCGAACCGGTGTGAATAGTACGGCTCCAAGGAACTCATCGCTGACCGGTGCAATGGCAACACCGCCAATCGGGTACTCAGTATCCACTCTGCCCGTAGCCCCGCACTTTCCATCTCCTGACCAGGGTGGTGCTGGTCGCCCCTCCACCTGAAGGCCCCAGGAAAAGGCTGGATTCCCTCGTGGCACTGTCAAAAGGTAGCCCCTCCTCGCCTCTGTCGGGCAAGTAGCAAAAGGCTCTCCTGGCCCCCTCTATCTGTGCCTCTGCGTCCCCGTCAGGCTGTCCGGGGAAGCTAAACAAGAGCGGTGCCACCGGGTTCGTCACTGTCCCTCGCGTCACCAGTCCCGAAAATAGCAACTCGGCCCACATACTGAGGTAGTGGGTCGGTAGGAGCACACTCCTCTCTCTCGACGTCGGGTGCACCGCCAGAACTCCCAGTCCCTGGTAGATGTTAGCCAGTGCAACAGGAGCCAAGGCCAATTGTCTCCCCTCAGCTAACAAATAAGCTGGCCACAGCAACTTGGCTCTCAGCAAACCATCCTCTCTGTGCGGAACCACGAACGTCGCTAACCACTATGCCAAATAGGCGGTGAGATGTGTCACATCTGGCAGACCGTGGGGGTTCCACCCCTCCTGTGGAGCATAAATGTACCTGGTGTAGGTCTTGAAGAGAAGCTCCACCTCTGTGTACTCCTCCTAGGGAGTCTGGTCCCTGGCGAACTCCTGGTAAAAGCAGAACGGCCCGTTGTAGAAATGACAAACCTATACATTCAGCGGCACCTTCGGAGTCTATGCCGCTCTCTCTCTCCCTGCCAGGGCCAAGTCCCTCTAGGTCTTCCTGAGATACTGATAGCTGTAAGGTACTCGGTACCTCCCCTGTCCATCACTGTGGCTGTGATGGAGGTCATCCAGCACTACCTCCTTGTATCCCTCACCACTGACCGGCAACCCAGAGATCCGGAATAGAGACCACAAGTCCAGTGAGATCTCTCCCTCTATTGTAGCCACTGTGTTCCAATGGTGGTTGAAGCGCTCCAGCAACCCCTGTAGCAGCCCAGTGTAGCATGGGTACGCGTACATGGTGGCAGTCACCGCGTACCTGATCCCGGCCTGGTCCAACAACACCTGGTAGTGATGGATAACCCCCATCAGCCACTCAGTGGCACCCTGGCGGTAGTAGTGTGACGGAATCACGGCCCAGTGACCATACCAGCTCGTGACATTCTGCCTCATAACTCCGTCCAGCATGCTGTGATCATCATATCCCTCTCCAGCATACTGCAATCCCGCGGGCTCCAGCACCAATCCGGCAGTCCCCTCTATTTCGGTGCGATGGTGACGGTGCAAGTCCTAGGAAGCGGGGCCCAGCAGCCCAACTCTGACCCCAGATCTCTCGACTCCACCAAAGAACCCCAGACACTCAGCACTGGGAAACTGTCGCTGCCTCCAGTAGTCCTCTAAGAAGCTAGGGTGGCTGTAGAAGGCTACGCCATGCAGGCTGTCCCTGTCGATCAAGATGGCCCGCTCAAGCAGACGACGGGCTCCCAAAATCTGTGAGTCATCCTCCTCCATGTTAGGTGGAACGTAGCTCTGGGGAAACTCGAACAAGTGCCGATCCAAGGGGAACTCCAATGGGAAGCCTCCACTCCGGTCGTAGGTGTACAAGCCATCAGCCTCCATTATCCTAGCCACCTCCATGGTCCCGACTCCAGCGGCTCTCCCGCCAAGGGGACCCTCAGCCACCACTGTATGCCCGCTGTCTAGCTGCTCTATGCTAGCCACAGTAACCACTGGCGGGCCCAGAGGGGGTGGCTGTCGATCGGTCCTCCGCACCCATCCTGCAAGAGCAGATTATGAATTTTCAAGCTGTCTAAGACAAGTTCATTCAGCAGTTTCAAGACCAGGTTGGGCCCAAGTATTCTATGGTGGATTTGGCCCACGAGAAGATGAAGCCCGATGAAAAATTCTGCACCTTTGTCGATCGCTGGCGTCGCCTCGCCACGCAAGTCTCGGGGCACATTCCAGAGGGAGAGCAAATCAAGATGGTTATTTCTAATGCAATGCCTGAGTATCGCTTCATTTTAGCAGTTAATGATATTACCTCCTGGTAGCGGCTTTATGGCCGAGCCCGCTTCATTTGCCAACAACTCTACAGTTCTCTTGAACCCGAGTCTTCTCCGCCTTCCACACCCACATATACCCCGCCATCTACATCTACCTCCACATGTCAACCTTCACCCTCCACGAGTCAACCTTTCACTTACATCGCACCTTCCATGAGTCAGCCCTACCCCTCCACATACCAATCTCCCACCTATCAAACCTCCATGAGCCAGTCGTCCACTTGTTCATATCCTCATGTGTCTCCGCCCGTGTCTCCATCTCCGTCGCCGCCATTGCCTCCGGTCAAGGGAACATCCAATCCCGAGAAAGTGGATGTCGTTCACTACATACCCCTTCCTCCCACTCACCATACACCATTGCCAAGTCCTACCACTAGTCACCATGCCCCATTGCCTATCCAACCTCCAATTCCTTCTCTACAACCCTCTCCATTGCCTTCTTGTATACCTCAGCATCCACCTTACTCGAAGCAGGTCTATTTTCCTCCATTGTCAGAGTGTTTTACAGATATTTTTCAGGCTTTGATGGCCACTCACGCGTTGCAACTTCTTCTGGTTGTGTCTTGCCAACCCGCGAACGAGAATATGCTCCAGTTTTGTGATTATCACCGCCAGCAGGGGCATTTGGTTGATGATTACCCTGAGTTCTGAGATTATATTTATGACTTGGAAGATAAGAAGATGATTGATTGGGCCGCAATTCGCAAGGTTATTCTACATCTTTGTAGTAAGCAGCAGCAGCAAGAAGCACAGCCCAGGCAACCGTCTCCATCTCTACAAGACCTGGGGCACCCCCTTGATCCTTTATCTAGTGTTGCATCCGCTCCATCGCCTACACCGATACCCGTTCCTTCTCCTAGGCCATCTCCATCTCCTACGCCATCCCCACAACCTCCACAAACCCAAGCCTCTTCTCAGGCTGGTGCCTCCCCTTCTTCTTCCGCCTCCACCATCACTTCCACTCCCAACGCCGTGCGTTGTGTTATGTCAATACGTCGACGTTGGGCCCCACGGCCTTCAACTTCACCTTCACCCTCTCCACCGTCTCCACCACCAACATTACCCCCATTACCTGCATCACTATCCTCACCGTCTCTGCCATCATCACCCTCTCTATCTTCACCATCATTTCCATTACCCCCATCATCATCCTTGCCACCCTCTCCATCACCTCCGCCTTCACCATCGCCTTCATCTACACCACCTTTACCTTCTTCACCCTCTCCTCCATCTTCCTCGTCGCCCGAGCCTAAGCAAGCCACACCTTCACCATTACCTTTGCCTCCGCCCACATCCGAGCCTATCATTGCCACCTTGCCTTTGCCGCATTTACCTACGCCTTCCCCACTACCCACCAAACCTATTCCCTCCATCTCTCCACCTACTTCCACCCCACGGAGCAGGTGCACACCATCATCGGTGCCCCTCGGGTCTGGTCCCCAAGGAGATGATGAGCCAAGTCAAGACGAGGCTATGTCGGTTCTGCATTTCAAGCTTCGAGATTTTATCTATCGGATGCCTGTCCGTGTCTTGATCTCTGGCTATTTGGGGGATGAGCCTGCATTTCCCATGACGGTTGTCAAGAAGAGCTCCCTTACATTGGTTCCAGTTTCTTCGAGAGCGAGATTGGTGGCAATCTTATTGCTCACCAGCAGGTTTACCAATGATGTTGTTATCACTTCTCACTCCATTACTGTTCAGATTACAGGTCAAGTGGGGTTCTTCACCTAGATTGTGCTAACTCATACGGCCGCTAAGCAGATCATGCGCTCTATGTTCAAGGGGAATTGGCCGTATTTTCTGTATTCTCCATGGACATTCTGTACTTTCTATGCAATCTCTCTCGGTTTATCGGTAAGTCAGTCATGTCAACACCGCGCATTACTCTCCCGCGGTTCCATCCTTCCTCTCTATCGAGGGAGATACACTCCAAGACTGATTTTCGAGTGGAGTTTCCAGGTATCCACATCTTGGTGCCAAGTTACAAGACTCCATGGTTTGCTGTTCATCATTTTGAGGAGTTAGTTGTTCAAGAGTGTCCATATATTGTTAGCACCGTGTGTTTAGGGGCAACTGCCTCGACAAGGCCACATGTTCGTAATTGGGCCAGGCAATCTGCCAGGTGGGCCCTTTATTTGAGAAGGTATTCCAAGACAAGAAGCCCGAGGGTCTGACCTCGCGCTATGTGGGTCCTTGTTCAAGAATTTTCTACTTAGAGGTGGCGGAGCTAGTACAAGGGCCGTCAGTTGTGCACTCGAGGGGCCAACCTCTTGCCGCCCTTCCTAGACCGTAGCCTTCTCTGGGCTCGATCGCCACCCATGGTGCTCGACAAGAACCCGGCCTACACGCTCAACAGCACACAAGGACCGCCACATGCGGAGGCCAAACCCTTTTGCACCGGCATGTTCCTCCTCTCCCAAGACCAACTCTCTGCCCTCAAGATGTTCGGCGGTGGCACCATTCGGCTCAGCACGTTTAAGGTTGTTGCCTCGCATGTGTGGCGATGCATGTGCAAGGCCCGGGGGATAGGCGAAGACCAGGAGACCCGTCTCCGCATAATCTTTGACACACACAACCACCTCGACCCGCCACTGTCGAAGGGCTTCTTCGAAAATGCCACCTTCCTAATGTGATTGACGACAAGGGCCAGCGACGTCATGTCCGAATCGTCGGAGCGTACTGCGAATAGGATCCACGAGGAGACATCCAGGATAGGTGATGAGTACGTGAGGTCCCTGGTGGACTTCCTAGAACTGCAACCTCTGTAGGACCTGAGGAAGCTGGCGGGGCCGTTGAAGAACATGCAGGTGACAAACGTCGTCGCTGTCAGCTGGCTAGGGCTGTCGCTATACGAGGCCGACTTTGGGTGGAGGAAGTCGGTCCTCATGCGGTGGGCGGCCATGCTGCACAACGGGATTGTCTATATCATGCACCACCCGGGAAAGGAAGGGGGAATCTCCATTGTTGTAACGCTGGAGACGGAGTGCATGCCAGAGTTCGAGAAAACCTTCTACCATGGCTTCAGTATTGCAACTGGCAGGCTAGAAGCAAGGCTCTAGATATCCTTTTGCTAGATGATCATGGTACTAAAGGACAAAGATTGACACAAGGCACAACAAAAAAGGATGAAAAATTAGAGATCAGTCGAATGCTCACCTTCTCTTATTTCCTAGATGTATTCTCATCTTACAAGATGGCCTTTATATACTCTTGTTGGCTGTAGCTAAAAAAAGGGGGGGAGAGAATCAACGTCCCTTCACATAGATGCCAATTCTTTAATTGGCGCCTACGCAGAGTGACGCCAATTTTATCAGGTGGACTCAGACTCCTACAAGTCAACTCATACAAATTGGCGTCCTTTCAGGAAGATGCGAATTCTTAATTGGTGCCTTCTCAAAGGGATGCAAATTCATGATATTATTGATTTTTCTGAAGATTATTGAATTTTTAATCTGATGAATTGGCACCACTTCACGAGGACACCATTTTTAATAGGCGTCAATGACATGGACACGAATTTTGTACTGGGTCCAAAAATTTGCGACAACCCTAACGGATGCTAATTTCATAGTCGAGAATTTGCGGCCTTCCCTCTGGACATGAATTTCACGTGTTCGGACACTGTAGCATCAACGACTCCCCTATTTTCTCGCGGCGTCGATAACGTGTCCATCCCCACGTGTGCATGACCGAAGTGACGTATGCAATGCCAGAGCAACCCGACCATGCCGTGCCTCTCCCCTGCTCCGCCATAGCAACAACGTCAACAGCAGTAGTAGTAGCGACCGTAGCAGCCGGTGAGAAACAAAGAAAAAAGAAGGAAACAAAAAAATAGAAACGGGAAGCCTTCTTCCCTGCTTTCCCTATAAGTACTAGCCTTGTGGCAGAAGAATGAAGGAGGAGATACTAAAGAAATTCTTGGGGAACCCCAATTGCCAGAGCTAAAGAGAGAGAAAGAGATTGAGAGAGAAGAGAGAGGTGAGGGACGGGAGTAGGGAGCTTCGGCCCCTGTCTCCCCCCTTCTCCTATAACTTCTTTTTTTTTGTCTTCTTTTGCTTCCCAATGTATTCCTCTTCTTCACAATATGAGATAAAAGGCATACTCCCCCACGGGAGATTTTTATGCTGCAAGCTTTCTAGATGTTCACCCTCCAATGTCCATGATCCCTCTCTCTCCTTGCCTTTCTTTTTTTCCTCTTTGGCAATGTTTTCTTCCGATCAGTTGCTACCGTGATCATATTTCAATAGGGAGATCTCTCCCCTCTCCAAACCCCACTTAAGGACTTGACTAGCTCATAGTCATGGTGCTGAAGGGGTGAGATACATGGGAAGTAACCCCTAGATAGATCATCCTACACTTTTCATTTATATAGATTTTTAGGGAAGAAGCACAATGTGCTCCGCAGGAAAGGTCCCAAGTTTATCCATCCTCATGGATATGTTTCGAGATTTATGCTCATTTGGGCTTCTGTGGGCTGCTCCCCATTATTCTTTAGCTTTCTCTCCAGGTTCTTTTCCGAAGTTTTTAGTTACCCTTGGATCTCCGGGGATTTGCTTCCCCATAGCATGATCCCCGAGATGATCTCCTTTGAAGGGTGAACATTGACGGCCATGTAATGTGATGATAATCTAAAACCACGTCTCGGGATCAGGATTGTGGCGTCCCTCGGGTCATTGGAGCCCCTCGTAGGCTATTCCTCGGCGTGTCTGTGCCCAATTCGGATTATAGGATGTTGCCGCTTCCGTGCGCATCCTTGGGTGTGGCTACTTCCATGCGCACCCTTCTTATTTTGGGGCTATCTCGGAGTTCCTCCGACAATGATCATAAATGCACACTATCATCAAAATCATATTCAAACTTACATAAGATTTGGTTATCATCAAAAACATAAACAAGTGCAAGGCACACAACGGATGATGCTCCAAAAATATCAACAAGAAGTTGAGATGTTGAGGAGGTAGCTCAGCGAGTTGAGCACGCATCTTGCAGCCTCGAAACAAACTGAGGTCCCCCCTGAAAGCTCACAACGAGGTGTTGATGAGGTAGAAGCCCCCCCCTCCAATGATGGCCTCCCAAGTGGCACCTGATTACACTGGGGGCATGGCCCCGATACCGCAGCCTCCTCCTCAGCATCAAGGGGCAGTTGATATACCTTAAGCAATGATGCTGGTGACGTCGCAGATGTAGCAAGTTCACTTCTGCCTAGGCCCTGTCGACCTGGCAATGATGAAAAAAATGGTGATAGAACAAATAATTGAGAAGAAGCTGGGTAATCAAGGCGGTGACGATTATGCTTCATTTAATGTATACAAGGTGTCATACCTGGCCCACCATGCTGCCAAAAGGCTACCTCCTGGCGTCAACAAGCCGTCAAAATTTGATAAATTCAACGGGCAAGGCTCACCCAAAGAGCATATAGCATACTACATTAATGCGATGGGAGACCTGGACACGGAGGAATCTTACCTACTGAAGTTCTTTGGGGCCTCCCTCACGGGCCTCGCCTTCGAATGGTATCAAATCTACTGGCTGGATCTATTAGTGATTGGTCAGATATGCAACGGAAGTTCTGAGGATGGTTCCATGTTGTTGAAAGAGAGATCACCATGGCCAAATTGTATTCCTCCAAGCAGAAGCACAATGAAACAGCCTTGGAGTATATCAAAAGATGGCAGAATCTCAGCATGAAATGCAAGCATCCACCGCACCAGGAGGGTGCTGTTCAGATATGCAAGCGAAATCTGAGGCGGGAGATCCTCGAAAAGATGATTGGAACTGAAATCAGGTCTTTTGACCGATTAAAAATTGTCATAGTGGAGATCGAAGCCTTCCTCTCCCAAGTTTCCTCTGCCCTTATTGGTGCAAGCCAGAAGGCCAAAGCAACTGATAAAAGGCCCAAGCCTAGGGAAGTCCATACAGTCGACTTCAAGGCATTTGAGCGGCAGCAAGATAAAGGGGTATCTGACCCTCCTCCCGCAAGGCCGGTTGAACGACGGGATGGCTCCTCCTTGCGAGTCAGGATGAACAAGCCCTATTCCTTTCCTAAGGAGAAGACCCGGGTCCTGATCGAATGGGCTGCTCAACACAACAAAATCACTTTTTCGAAGCCGAAGAAGCCCGGTGATGCCCGAAGAAAGGATGATCCCCAATTTTGCCCATATGACTAGGCACTTGGGCATCCTATTGAAGACTGCTATGTGTTCAAAGATGTTATTGAAAGTCTGATCAGTTAAGGGGAACTCCAGATGGGCAAGCATAAAGTGGATCCTCCACGTCCACATGAGCTACCCAACTTGAAGAGAACAATCAACGTGATATCCTTATATCACCTGTTACCTGAAGAGGTGTCTGAGGCTTCCGCAGCACACACCGATGAATGTAGAAAATGGGGGCATTTAGAACCCCCGGGCCTAATACAAGAGGCTGAAGGAAAATCAGAAGTGTCTTGCACACTAGATGACCTGCCGCGAGGGCAGATGACGACTGCAAAAGAGAAGAAAAAGAAGAGCTCAAAGAATAAAAGGAGTGGCATTGTCCTCTCTTGCCATACACTCTCAACACTGTCGGGCTCGAGCTAAGTAGATGAAGAAGACAATGAAGAAGCACGCCTCCCACCGTCTGATGAGGAGGCACGTCATGATACCCCTCCTCTGCATGAGGGTATGAGGACAAAAATGTCAGCCCCCTGGGGACAAGATGTTTGTGGCGATAATGATAAGACGCCACTAGATCCACCTAAAATTGAGAAAGGGGGCAGCACTCCTGACTCCTCCCAGCATGACCCTGCCATGGTAACAGAGCTATATCAAAGGCTATGAGAAGTTGAGAAAATAAAGAATAAATTAACTAAGATCGGCTTATACCTAGCTATACTCGGGCAAGCCAGGCCTTCATCCGAGGCTTTGCAGGGTGGTGCTGAGCCACTCAGAACCTTACCACCGCCAGCTACATCTCGGCCAGCAGATGATCATGTAGGGGGCAGCACCCCTCAACAGCTACAACACATGCCTTTAATATATCCCTCAGCCTCCAGGGACATCAGGGGGTAGGCATGATACTTCATACTAATTCGGGGATAAACCTGCTTCCACAATCAACTGGCCCGCACTGGAGTTTGATATCCTTGGCGATGATGAACAAGCCAAGGGTCGAGCTAGCGGCCAAGATGAATCCGGCCGAGAGGGAAGTGACCGAGGCCGAGCTACAAATGACCAAGCAAAGAGACGATGAGTCCACCTCAGACTATATAAGAAGATGGAGAAATCTCTGCGAGAGTTGCAAACGCCCATCAAATTATGAGGATGCCGTTCAAATTTGCAAAAGCAACTTGAAGAAGGAAATCCTGCAAAGGGTGATTGACATTATCCCCATGTTTTGCTACACTTGTAGCATTTTGTTTCTTTTTCTTGTGTGTGTGGGGGGGGGATCTTCCCCGTGGGACTTGTTCCTGTGTGTGTGTTGTTGTTGCAGCGTGAGGACCTTGCCCTCATATGTATGGGCAGAGCTTGTCCCCTTGTTTTGCTGGGCAACCAGCGTGTGCGTGTGGATCTCTTTTGGTCAAAGTGTGGAAGTCTCACCAAGTTGGTGAGGGGTGGACGTGGGCATGCTGGGTAGCAGCCAAACCACCTTAAAAAGTTCTATGTTGTGGCTTGCAATCTCCATATCTTCTATCCCCCTTCACATACGTTGCATTTGATAAAGTGCTTTCATGGCTCCTCATTGCTAACATCCCCTGTGCTTGCGAGCATTGTGCTGCTCGGTATCTTTGTGTTGTTGTTCCTACATAATTTTCTTTAAGTGGCCTGAAAGTGAGTGTCAGATCTATTCACCCCCCCACTAGATCCTCTCGTGCCATCCAACAAGGGCAACTAAATGGCCAGCCGATAAGCAGAATTTTGATTGACTCGGGGGCAGTAGTGAACATACTCCCTTATCGGGTGTATCAGAAATACTATTTTAATGTGCACTTGATCGAGGTTAGGGATATGAGAATTGATGGGTTCAACCAGAAGTTTGAAGTCCCTATAGGTGGTAGAGTTTGAGCTCTTACTCGTTGACTTCACCACTAAAGTGCAATTCATGTGATAAACTCCAACACCTCGTACAAGATGCTATTGGGCCAACCATGGCTGCATCAAGACCAAGTGGTGGCCTCCACCTTCCACCAATGTATAAAATACCCTCAGAATGGGAAAGAAGAAAGGGTATTCACCGAGTTACACCCCTTTGTGGTGTTCGAATGCCACCTATTGGATGCATCTCTGTATCTAGAGAAGCTGAAGAAGCCTACACCTCTAGCTCAAGACAAGGGGAAGAAGAAACTAGAATCTGGCGATTGGTTCCCACCACCGCTGCCTGACAACGTGGCTCCCCGAGAGGTGTCACTCATATCTGAGGAAGAAGGGGAGCTCAGGGCAATTCAGTCCAGCATTTACCCCAAACCGGGTGCATTAGAGCTCGAAGACTTACTTGGGGATGTTAAGGTCCCACCAGGGATCATCCAGCCCATAGCTGATGCAGACTGTCGAACGGTTGAATTGCTAAAGATCCTAGAGGTCCTTAACCCTGAGGGCCAACCCACTATGTTTTATGTAGCTAAGGAGCAGCCTGTAAAAGGGGACGATGATTGCAGCTTCCCTGAAGAGATGCATGTTACGCTTGTCCCAATCATGGGACTCCCACATATAACTGGCTGCGTAATCAAGATGTCTAGGAAACAGTAGATTTCCTTCTATCAGCTCTCCAGCCAAAAGAAGATGTTCAAAGAATTATGGTATCCACCAAATATGGATAGAAGATTACTGCAGATTACTCAGCACCCGGGGCTGGCCTTCTTTGTGGAAGATTATTATGAAGTTGAAATGCTATCTACCTACACTTTAACAAGTGAAGACTCCCTAGGGGCAATTTATGATGAATACCTGGGGGACTATGAGCTAACGGAGTCATCCGTTGAATTGAAAATCCCATTTCCATCCTGGCCACAAGTGCATAATGATGAGGAAGCTATTGCCCCATGCTGATGCGGGGAGTCTATCTCTGCGCAAGTGGCTACAATTTTCAACAACAACTCGCAAGAGTCGGGAGCTGAAGAAAGTCATTCCACCCTCAAGGGCACTCCACCCGTGAGTCGGCATCCAAGCTGCACAGAATCTACATCACTGACACTGGGGCTGCATCTCCAACCCAGTCAGCGCCAAATGACTCAAAAGGAGGTAAAGCCAAAATCCCACCGTAAGGCAAAATGAGACAAGAATACATATGTGATGTCCTCGAAGCTGAAGAAGATAATGAGGACTCCATTTACTTATAGTCAACTCCTCCAGAAATAGAAGATGGCAGTCAAGCTACCATTGATGAATTGGTCGAAGTAAATCTCAGCACAGAGGATGATCCTAGGCCAACTTTTCTCAGTGCCCTTTTACCACCAGAAGAGAGGGGGCAACATATAAAGCTACTCTAAGAATTTCGAGATTGTTTTGCTTGGAATTACAAAGAAATGACAGGCCTTAGCCCTGCAGTTGCCTAGCACATGCTAGGCATTGACCCTAAAGGCAAACCGGTGAAGCAATTACCTCGATGAATGAGGCCAGAATTAATAAGTCAAATATGGAACGAGGTCGACAAGCTGATAGATGTCAACTTCGTGGCTAAAGATCAATATAATGCATGGCTGGCCAACATCGTGCCTATCACGAAGAAGAACAGCCAGATCTGGATTTGTGTGAATTGTTGGGATCTGAATAAGGATTGTCTGAAGGATGATTTTTTGGTGTCAATCACCGAAGTCATGATCAACACCACTATTGGCCATGAGGCCTTGTCATTCATGGATAGATCATCCGGCTACAATCAAATCTGGATAGCTGAGCATGACCGAATCCATACAGCTTTTCGGTCGCCTAAAGGGATCACGGAAGTCCCGTTATATATCCGAACTTGAGCGGAAAGTCCAGACACTTCAAACGGAGGCTACAACTCTTTCCGCACAGCTTGCCCTCTACCAGGTCTGTTCTGCTAGCCTACTACTTTTTCACAGAGAAACACTCCAGAGTTTAAATTGGTGTTTTACAAGTTTGAGCACCTGTAATATACACTACCTTGGGATAGCATTTGATTGTGAAAGTACAAATGGAACACTGGTCCATGTACTGCATCGTTCACATCTTCTGTAACCTGTTTACTAATCTATTGCGCAAATTTTGCCCCATTTTTCATGGCTTTGCCTGCCTATATATTATTTCATGGTTTAGGTCTACTTGTTCGGTTTTCTGTATACAATGATTTGCCCCTCCCATAGAAGTAGTCCTTTTTCAGCTTCACTGTTTATTCATTCCACAAGGGAACCCATTTGCAATTCATTTCCCATATTAACCCGAAGAATTGAATTATAAGCTAGTAGGATATCTATTTCTTTCTTTATTAGTGCTGTTAGTCAATGAACACAGCATCTTAGTTTATCCACTCTCGCTGAGATGCAGGCTCCCTCAAAAAGGATTGGTCATAATATGTCAACTTTTATGCTTGTTCACCAGAGTACTCTGTGTTAATGATCAGCTTTGACTTTCCCATAAGCTTTTTTCACTGTAGAAAAATGACCCACCCTTGTCATTACTGCTTGTCCTTAGAGAGATACAATGGGATTGACCACAGAAAATGCAGAGCTTAAGCTGCGGTTACAAGCAATGGAACAACAAGCTCAGTTGCGTGATGGTAAGTCTGACATCTACATTTTTTACTTGCAGCTGTATAGAAAATTTCAAGAGTCTGCTGTTATTTCCAACTGAAAGGCATGATCATTCGACTGTCCAGCTGCAGTCATTTTTAGGACCCTTTTGAAGAAGTAGCCATCCGATCGTTCAATCAGACAGCTACCTGAACATGGCGAAGACTCCTTTTCCATGTCTGGCACCATCACAGTTTCATATGAAGTTATGAACATATGAATCCAAAGTATTCTTTGCAGTGTCTTCATACACACATAATGCATATGATTCTGATATGGTCCAAATTGCACCCTGCTGGCATTGTTTTACTGGAGTGGATTTTCTTCTTGATGTGTAGTCCATTATGTGCTACTTAGTATTGTCCAGCTGTAACACATGGTTGTAACTTTCTTTAGGATCACCTGTTACCTCTTATTGGATCATGTAGCCTTGTGAATATCATTGTCATCCTCATCTAATATAATCCTCTGGAAACAAGGCTGAATAATTTGGATCTCACTGCCACTGACAGAACATGATTGTAATTTTCCTTTTCAGTTCAGAATCACAAGATCTTAGTGTGGTTCATATAATATTTGATATTCTGTTGAAATTGTGGCCCAACATCAACCTAGTACTCCTCTTTCAATGAAAGGAGCTGAGCACCACTTTATTACTCAAGAAGAAGAGGCATCAAAATAATTCAGCTGCTTAGGTGAAGGTTGCTAGGAGGGGAGAGCAAAATGAAAAAAAAAATCAAAAAACAGGAAGAGGATGTGGGTTGATTGAGCAGGCAATCACCTGCTTTGCTTGTAGATTTGGAAGTCTTAAGATCGAGAAATTGCTACCTGGGAACCTACTGCATATTTTGAACACATCCAAGCAGATTATTGGGTGGTCGAGGCAGCACAACTGGATCATCAGAACAATACTATACGAGGAACATGTAGATTTCAGATTTTTCTGTAACATGGATTTTGATCACTTGGGATGAACACGAGGACGAGCTCCACCCTTTGAGTGAAGGGGATCTTCCATGGCCGGGCACTGCCACCTCGCTGGACATAGTTCCACTGCTTCCCAAGCATGCACATTGGTTCTTAGTGGGAAATAGAGAACTTCCTGGAAATAAATTAGACATGAAGACCTGGAAGGAATACTTGTGTATGAGATAGGACTGATGCAGATGACAAGTGTGATACCTACAGCAGTGCATCCTGTTGCTGTCTCTGCCATGGATAATGATGGCAGTAAAAGGAGGAAGGAGGATGAGGATGAACAGTCCAGAGTCTGCAGGGAAGATCCTTTGAGAATCGAAGCATTGGAAGAACCACCACCAGGGGTCCACTATGTGCCATTCTCCAACATGGTCAGCTCATTGGCCATGGGAAGGGAAGGGGATGGGGTTTTTGATCCCAGATGCAAGGCCACAAGGGAAGGTGGCTGAGAGATCCAAGCACCAATAGTTTAAGATCTAGGATAACAGGAGGGAGATGGAAAGACGTGACTGGGAGGTAGTTGAAAAGGATGCACTAGGGATTAGGAATAGCAGCATGCATGATTCTACTTTGGCAAGAGGAAGATCGTATGAAGATGCCTCCCACAGCTCAACATGGGAGCATTTTCAGGGGCAAAAAACATGAAAAGAAGCCATGACTGACTGGTTTTGTTCATCCAGGAGAGTTCAATAAAGATTCTGGTTCTTTCCCAAAACTTGTATTAGGCCCAGCCTAACAATATCTGGCCTCCATTTTCTCGCATATTGATCCTAGTTGTGTGGAAATACTCTCTGTTCATACAACATTTTGAAAGTTTTGAGGATTTTTGTGTGTCCTTTATGTTTTGTCTTCTGTACCTCCTTACCATGTTGAAATACGTATGAAGGATTAGCTTCACTGTGCTATGAAGGGATTTACTCTTTCAGGTATTAGGGCCATAAAAAAATTGAATTAGATGTCAATGTGCATGCGGCATGCCTATGCATTTTTGCACGTGGGCATGCGTGTATGTTGGGAAAACAGGCTGATCACGAGTCTTCCGTTCTTTTTGGTTCATTTGGAACCTACAATGTCCTGTGCATTAGTGGACTCCATAGTGAACAGGCAGGCTATCAGTCGTCTTATGGAGGGACATGGCCAATCCATAATGAGGAACAATCCATTTGAATTCCTGTTTTTGGGGCATAGTATTAAATAATGAGACAAAGGCTACGCGCTTTCTTGGCTGTACTTTGAGGTTCTCACTTCTGTCCTTCTTACTTTTTGTTGTTGTCTTTAATTTTCAAGTCTAAAGAAAGGTCTATATGGTATTTGTTCCCACTTTGTAATTGGGTGCATCTCTCCGTTGTCACCAGAGTGAGTGATTGTATGCAGAGCATGGCTCACTGGTGCTTGTTGTCCTATTATAGGAACAATATTGTTTTCGGATAGCCATGGAAGAAAACCATCTGCAGCCATAGGCCACCAGAGTGAGTCATTGTATGCAAAGCATGGCTCACTGGTGCTGCTTGTCCTATACCAGGAACAATATTGTTTTCAGATAGCCATGGAAGAAAACCATCTGCAACCATAGGCCACCAACTATCCTCCGTGAACAGTCTGCAGTAGGACATTCCATGCTGCTTATCTGCTTTATTTTGTTTGATAAGCTGATCTCCATCCTTTAGGGTTCTGATACTATTAACCTTCTCCTGCCTGAAGCTATCCACTGAAAATATGCTGTATTTCTATTACCTTCTATCAACTAAAGTTGCAAATATATTTAGTTTGAAAAATCAGTAATTGTAGTTGATGAAGACTAAACCCAGTCCTAGGCATTCTTCACCGTGTGCAATCTTCAACATGGAATGGCCATAGTTAACAGGGTCCTGGTTTGTTTTGTTACTATTATAGTTCATGATGGAATGACTTTAACTTTTATAACTATTATGATACTCAATTGTAAAGGAGTTAGTTTTAGACATAGTGATTGGAAAGGAGTAGGAACATGATTAGTGGGAAAAAGAATCCATTTGAATGTTCTGAGTATCAAATTATGGTTAACCCCGTAGAAAAGAGGATCCGTCCTGCAAGTAAACTCCATGAGAAGTGTAGAAACTTCTACTCATAGAAAAAGGAAGAGACTGAAACAATTATGATAGCAAATGTCAGAAAATTGAAACTAATGCTTTTAACGTTCTCAGGTACATCTACTTGGTGGATTTGATGCGCTTCTTGAGGGAAGATGAAGCGCGGAAGATAATGAGTGTTTTTGAAGGAGCACAGGAAAGCAAGAGAGTTAGTAGGCGCTCTCTCAAGAACTGGGTGGTAATGAATATTCTCTTTTCTCTTTGTGTATGTGTAAGTCCTAGTTGTAGTAAAACTTTGAAAACTGGTTGCTCATTGCTAGAGCATCACTCTGACAAATAAGTGAGGTTGAAGATGGGATGTTGTGAACTTTGATAGATCTTCTGCAGGTTAATGCATTCAGAGAACGCAGAGCCCTCTCATTGACACTCAATGATACCAAAACAGCAGTACACAAGCTCCACCAAATGGTCAATGTTGTTGTTGCGATTGTTGTTTTTGTTATTTGGCTTCTCATTCTGGGCATTGCAACCACTCATTTTCTGGTCTTCCTTAGCTCTCAACTCCTCCTGGTGGTTTTCATTTTTGGTAATACTTGCAAGATGACCTTTGAGGCCATTATATTTCTATTTGTAATGCATCCCTTTGACGTTGGAGATCGCTGTGAAGTGGATGGAGTTCAGGTATGGATTAGTGAAGGTAGGTGGAATAAATGACCTTTTTTGACAATTCCTTAAGTATTTGAAATCTCATTCTCAGATGATAGTGGAGGAGATGAACATCTTGACTACAATCTTTCTGAGGGCTGACAACCAAAAAATTACTTACCCAAACACTGAGCTCGCCACTAAGACCATTGGCAATTTCTACCGAAGTCCAGATATGGGGGACGCTATTGACTTCTGCATCCATGTTGCAACACCTGTCGAGAAGGTTGCCATCATGAAAGAAAGAATAAAGGCGTAAGTAGGCAAAAAAAAACATTATTGATGTTGTTTTCCTCAATGAGAATGATTAAATAATTAGAAACTGAGTTGGATAATCACTATAAGCAGGTTAACATTAATGAGGGAACACATTTAAGTTTTTCATCTATATTTCTTCAGTAGAGAATTTTACTGCCTGATGCAGGGGAAGTGTATTTGCCAATTTACTTTGATCTCTTTCTTTCCCAAAGCAGTACCTTGTGATAATTCATGCATTATGTAAGCAATGGGAGAAATTGTTGGGCTGTCTTATTTCGAGCGGCGGCCCAATAAGGCCCATTTGGATGCGTAAATGTGCTTGCTTGACTAAGTCCGAGGGTGTGTCACATCAGTAGGCATAGGAGGGACGGCCACAGGCTCCCCGGCCAGTGACAACAGAGGAGGGATTTCAGGCAGTGGGTGAACCTTTGATTGTGTCGGCAGCAGAGTTCGGCGTCGAACGGGGGCAGGACCTCCCTTTCTCTTCCTCGAGTGACGCTGGCTGTCCAGCGTTGCCAGCTCATCCAGGTCTAACAGAATGCTCCCGCTGCCAAGCATGGTGGGCTCTACTTTAGCAACACTAGCGATGACCTTAAAAGTGCTCCTCTGAGTACTTGACCCGTCACTAACTGCAGGAGCCATGGACGAGCCCTCTGCTGGGAGAGTCATCAGGGGCAGATACGGCAAGCACCCTGGGGCCAACACGGTAGTCACTTGAGGGGTGACAACAGTCACCTGGCCGGTACCCGGCTTGATGTGGTCTACTAGGTGAGAAGCACACTGTGGCAGCTTAATTATTTCGTATCGCAGCTCTAATGACTCTTGTACCCTGCAAGGAAATCCAGAGAGGGTTAATTCCGTTCACTACCAACAAAGCATGACCAAGATCAAGGTTAGTACCCTGAGGCAAAGGGGGGCTCATCCCCAATTCCCGTAGGACTACTAGAGTTAGCTCGAGGTTAGCATTGAAAAGGGGGAAGTGGAGAAGATCCTTGATCGCCTCCGTCTCCACAGCCGTAGCCGAAGGCCACCTATCGGCCCAAATGGGGTGAAAGCCCGCAGTAAACCTCCAGTCACTGGAATGTCTATGAGTTCCCAACTTGGTAATATACACGAAATGCTCTGCGCAATGCTTGCAATTGGATGCAGTGTCAGAAACACAAACGATGTTTCAACCAGGCTGAGCCCAGAAGTAAGCAAATGCCGTGTCGGCAAGACAATTCTAAGGACTGTAGAATTATCGAAAGAGAAAGACATTCGGCTCCACTGACCTTTTCCTGCACACAAAGACAAAACAACAAAGGATGTCGTAGGAGTTAGGGGAAAGTTCCCTTGGGTACTGTCCACAGTGGTGGAGGACGAACTCGATAAAAGGATGTACAGGGAGGCGGAAACCCGCTTGGAAGGATGCTATGGGGACCCTAATACCACCTGGAGGCAAACTCAATAGGTCATCATCGATGGTTGGGAAGATAATGTCAAAGTCTTGGGGGATCTGAATGGCCTCCCGCAGCCCGTGAACTACTCGATAAGCTACCAGCAATGGAGAATGGGGACGGCTAGGGCTTGCGCCTGAAGTGCTCGGAGTGCCGCATGACCAGATTCCACCTCTTCAGTAGAAGGTGTGGGGCTAACATGAAGGGTTCTCTTGCAGGGTGACATGGCTCCAGAAGGTAGAAGACACAGAAGAAGGAAGAAGACCCTCACCAGGCGAGAAGAGAGGAGGACTACAACGAGTGCAGCAGACAATGGGAAGCAGATGGGTTCCTGAAGAAAAACCCTGTGGCAGTTCTTATAGTCTCCCAAGATAGAATGGCCACTTCGAAACCCCAGGGGAGGTGAAAAGGTGCCTGTCGCTGTCACGGTACAATCGTCGAGCTCAGACGTCCATTAGAAGCCCGCACTCCTAGACGACGAGACTCTCATCATGATTGTGGGAGTGGCGCCTGCCACGACCAGTGGCACCTTGCGCGCCAAGCATGCGACTGGGACGACCGGTCTCGATGATACGAGCAAATCACGCTCGAGACCATCCCTCCAATTGACCCTCTCATTCTCGACTCTCAATTCCCTGCAAAGTGCTCGACAACTGAGAGTAGGGGAGCTAGTGAGGAGGGTAAATCCAGCTCAGCCTATGTCAGGCCCATCCACGATGAGCCCAATTTGACCAACGATCTACAACACCCCCAAGGGCATTCGACAGCCATGGCCCATTCAGGCATGGCGCAATACGACTCGACATCAGATTTGACAGCGCAAGAAGGACTTTGGCCCAGGCACAATGACAGCTAGATGACCCTCTGGCGACCGAACGTTACTCCCCACGACGCTGGCTTTGACCCCGTAATAGGTGAGCATGCCCTACGAGTGCTGTAAGACTCGCCTAGGGATCATCCGACTCTGGGGTAGCCGCCCCTCAATGGGAAACTCTCGCCACGATCGCAGGAGACGTTACTCCACTACTTACGCCCTTCCTTGCTAAGGGATTGGCCTTCGACACCAAGATAACCCCCCATAAAAGGAACCTACACAGAGAGGAGAAAGACACGTTAGATTTTCTACCAAGAGCTATACACAGAGAATAGAGCTACCTGACTTGCTACTAATGAAGAGAGGTCACGACTGTCTACCGTTTGAGAGAGAGAGCCCCTCCTGCGTGACCTTACCACCCAGTGAGCACTCTCTGAGTGACCACTGGGAGCGGCGAGCACTCATCTGGAGGATCTACTCTTCTCTTGGATCTCTGACTGCATCCTCTATCCCTCTCTCTTATGTATTCTTCTTTGTTCCTTACTCAAACCGTTGCTGACTTAAGCATCGGAGGGTTGTCGCTATGGTGGAGTTGGTGACCCCTATGTGCACTTGAAGGAGTTCTTATATGAGTCGGCCCAATTTTGACATGACCAACGTTTAATGGCTTATCTATTTGGTCTGTCGTTAGAAGGTCCGGCTCGGAATTTGTTCTTTTCGTTACTGCAAGAGCAAGTTGTAAATTTTTAGGCCGTGCAGAAAAGATTTATTTGGCAATTTCGAGACCAGGTTGGGCCCAAGTATTCCATGGTGGATTTGGCCCAAGAGAAGATGAAGCCCGATGAGGAATTCTCGACCTTCATCGACCGCCGGCGTCGCCTAGCCGCGCAAGTCCCGGGGCATATTCCGGAGGGTGAGCAAATTAAAATGGTAATTTCTAATGCGACGCCCAAGCTCAGATGCATCTTAGCCTTCAACGATATCACTTCCTGGCAACTACTCTATAGTCAAGCCCGCTTCGTTAGCCAACAACTCCTTGTTTCTCTTAACCCTGTGTCTCCTGTCTCCTCTGCCTTCACCTTTTACGAACACCTCCCCTTTGCCATCTCCCACAAGTCAGCCCTCCACTACATATCCCTCCATGAGTCGGCCTTCCATTCCCACATACCCATATACATCAACATATCCTTCCACTCTGTATCCCTCCACAGGTCAGCCCTCTACTGTTCCACCTCCGCACACCGCTCCACTTTCAGTCAAGGAAATGTCACACCCCGAGTGGGTGGATGCCATCCATTATATTCCCACTCCCTCCACGCCTCCACCTCATTCACTTAATAGCCCTCCGCCTTCACCTACGCAATTCCCCTTGCCTACGCAACCTCCACTACCATCCCCACTACCTTCTCATACCCCTCGGCGTCCACCTTGCCCGAAGTGGGCTCCTTATTCTCTATTGCTAGAATCTTTTACCAATATCTTCAGGGCTTTGATGGCCACCCACGTGTTCCAACTCCCTCCAGTTATGTCTCGCCAACCCGTGGTCGGGAATTTGCTCCAGTTTTGTGATTTTCACCGCCAGCAGGGGCATTTGGTCGAGGATTGCCCCGAGTTCCAAGAGCTTATTTACAGTTTGGAAGATAAGAAGATGATTGATTGGGCTACCGTGCGCAAAGATCTTTCGGATCTCCGTAGCAAGCAGCAGCAAGAAGTGCCGCCTAGGCAGCCGTCTTCGCTTCAAGACTAGGGGCACCCTGGTAATTCTTTAGTTAATAAAGCACCCACTCCGTTGCCTACTTCTTCTCCTATTCCACCCCTGACACCAACTCAAGCCTCTGCACAGGCGAATTCCCTTCTTACACTCCCTGTTTCCACCACCACACCCACTCCCAAGTCCCATCAACATGTTGTAAAGATACGTCAAAGAGCGCCGCCACCTTCTCCTCCACCATCACCACCTCCACTTCCACCATTGCCGCCATCCCTATCGACCACATCACCCCCTTCACCACTTTCATTGCCTTCGCCATCCCCTTCACCATCGCCTTCTCCCTCACAATCACCATCACCTTTCCCGCCCCTTTTGCCGTCATCGTCTGAGCCTGAGTAGGCCAAACCCGAACCCACACCCCCACCTTTGCCCTTACCTACACCCATGCCCATTATCACTGCCATCTCCCTGCCACCTGTATTACCTCCACCAACACCCTCCAAATTTCTCCCTTTCAACCCCTCTCTCTCCATTCCCACCCTGCGGAGCAGGTGCACGATACCCTTGGTGCCTCCCAGGTCTAGTCCCCGCAGAAATGATAAGCCAATCCAGGTTTCGACTGTGCATTGCAAAGTTCAAGAATTTGTCTACCGTATGTTGGTCCGAGTTCTAATCCCTGGCTATTTTGGGGGTGATGAGCTTACACTGCAAAAGACGATTGTCAAGAAGAGTTCCTTCGCATCGGTGCTAGTTTCTTCGCAAGCGAGGCCGGTAGCAATCTCATTGCTCATCGGAGATTTCACTATTGATGCTGTTATCACCTCTCGCTTGATTGCCGTTCAGTTCACTAGCCCAAAATGGTTCTCTACTCAGATTGTGCTGTCCCATACAACCGCTAAGAGCATAATGAATTATGTATTCAAGGGGTAATTGGTCATATTCTCTGCATTGTCCAGGGGCATTCTGTAGTTGCTATTTCATCTTCCTCAGTTTATAGGTGAGGCGGCCACGTCAACGCCGCGTATCACCCTCCCTCCATTTCGCCCTACACTTCTGGCGAGGGAGTTATGCCTCATGCCTAATTATCGAGTGGAGATGCCTAATCTCAAGTTATTGATACGAAGCAAAAAAACTCCATGGTTTTTTGATCTTCGTCAAGTTGAGGAGTTTATTCAGGAATGTCCATTTACAGTTAGCACCGCAAGTCTAGGGGCAACCGTCCTGACAAAACTGCATATTCATGATCGGGCCAGGCCATCCGCCAGGTGGGCTCATTTTATGAGAAGACATTGTAAAACAAGAAACCCGAAGGCCCGAGTTCGTGCCAAGGGGATTTATTCCAAGAAGGTTTCGACCAAGAAGAGGCATCGGTGCAAGTTCAGGGGCCGTCAGTTATGCACTCAGGGGTCCACTTCTAATGATATTGTAGAGGCTGAAAAATGATTCCTAGGTCACGTACCTCCTTCTCTATTTATTTATTAGGGAAGTCATCTCGTGTCCGTGGAGGCCTGCAATCACCAGGAAGCAGAGACGTCAGAAGGAGTCCCAAGTGTTACCCTAGGGGACAATCCTCCGATGCTTAAGTCAGCAGCGGGAAGTAGAGTATAGAGAAGAGCATGAAGGAGAGAGAGAGAGAGATCACTGTAAGAAGTCAGGGAGCTGTGGAGATCTTCCAAATGAGTGGTCGCCGGTCCGAGTGCTCACTGGGTGGTAAGGTAGCCGGAAGAAACCTTTCGCAGTGTGTAGACAGTCGCTCTCTTCTTCTCGTAGTGTAGCAAGACTAGTAGTTTTATTCTTTGGAGTAGCGTTATAGTGGAATGAACTATCGTGTCCTTCTCTTCTGTTGATCTCTCTTTTATAGGGGGTTGTTCTGGAGTGAGGAGTCTCATCCCTTGATAGGGAAGGGCGTCCGTAAAAGAGTAACGTTTCTCCGTTATAGTGGTGAAAATTTCCCATTGGAGGGTGATTCCCCCGACGTTGACTGGTCCCAGGGTGAGTCTTACGGCACCTATGGGGCGTGCTCGCCCGTTATGGGGTCAAGGTCGACGTCGTGGGAGCAACGGTCGGTCACAGGAGAGCCCTCCGAAGATAACTGCGCTTGGGCCACAACCGTTACGCTTTGTAGAATCCGATGCTCTTTTGGGCCGGGCCTCTTCTTATCGGGCCTAGCACGTGTACCCGTCCCTTGGGTGGGCTTATCGTGCATGGGCCTCAGTAGACCTGCCGTTATTGGGCCGTTCCTGGGCCAAATTGGATTTACCTTCGTCACTTCCCCCTACTCTCAATCGCCGAGCACTCTGCAGGGGGTTGAGAGTCAATCAGGAGAGGGTTTTCTTGAAGTACGAGGCCCGAGAGTAGACTCCTTGTATCGTGAGCGTTGGAAGCTTCGGGGCCAACTTGGCGCGCAAGGTGCTTTTGACGATGGCAGCGGCCACGCTGGTAATGATGACCCATGTCTTGTCTTGTTCTGGGAGGGTGGGTTCTGAACGGTCGCCTGACACTGTGACAACCACCTTTTCACCTGCCTCGTGAAGAGTGGTGTCGGCCTATTGTTGGTGGTTATAAGAGTGATTGTGTGGTCTCCCTACAATCCCCATCCACGTTTTGCCGGTTGCTGTGCTCGTCATAGGCGTCTTCCTCCCTTGCCCAGTGAGGATTCTTCCTTCTCTCCCGTCCCTCATCTGCTGTGGTCATGTCTCCACGTAGGGGAGTCCCTCAGGTTAGTTCTTCTTCTTCCAAAGAAATGTCTTGTGGTCGAGGTGGTGTGCCGAGCACTTCGGGTGCCGGCACTAGTCGACCCTGTTCCCCGCCATTGGTGTCATATATGGTGATTCATGGCCTGCGGGGAGCTTTTCAGATCCCCCCGGAGTACGACATCATCTTCCCATCTGTGGGAGATGACATTATGAGTTATCCTTCTGGTGGGATCATGGTCCCGATGGCCTCCTTTCAGGCGGACTTCTGCGTTTCAATCCACCTCTTCATCACATCTGTCCTCTATTACTATGGACAGCATCCTGGAGAAATAACCCCTAATTCTTATAGCATCCTTTGTGGGTTCATCTATTCGTGCCATAGAGCGTCGGTGGAGCCAAGTGTCGATTTGTTCCGGCACTTCTTTCTCCTCCAGAGTTGCCCAGCTAATACCTATTTTACGTATTTCAAGGCTCACACCCACCAGCATTTATCAAAATTTTCTGTACCACGTCTAACCGCAAGGGTTGGGTGGAGCGGTACGTATACCTCATCAAGTCGAAAGACTGGGAGGAGGCCTCCGATAGTTGGATGCGCAGAGGCTCTCGCCGCACCTGGCGTGATCTGAAGCCCTCTCTCAGGGCCGAGGATCGCTAGAAGTTGAAGGCCATTCTTTGGTAACCTCTCGTGGATGCAGACTTCACTCTGACCCCGGCGCTGCTCCGGGAGCTGGGGTTGTGTCTCCCGTTACCGCAGGGTACTGGTTTTATTTTCCCATCAGGTTGCTCTGGTTGTGAGAGGTGTTTAACTGATTTCGTTCTTCTTCCAGGGAAGGCTGAAGTACAGAGTTGGACCTGCGAGATCATCAGGCAGTCGCGGAATACTCCCCGCCCTGTGGACCACATCACTCCGGGGGCCGGTCAGGTGTCAGTCGTCGCCCCCCAGGTCGAGGTCGCGTTCGCCCCGGGGAGGTTGCAGTACGTGGTCCTGGTCGGCATCCCTTTGGTGCGTTCACCAGCAACATCAGCGGCGAGTGGAGGTGCTAGCCCTTCAAGGGGCTCTACGGCGAGTGGTGGTGCTAGCCCTCTGAGGGGCTCTCCCGAAGGAGTCACCGGTACAGCTGGTGAGGAGTCTGACATGGCCGGTGGTAGCCGCATCGTCCTGACCGATGATGACCTGGCAGCGCTGGACACCCGGCGCCGGGCGAGGAAGAGAGCGAGGACTTCCACCTCTGCTCGGAGTCGCGTCCCGCCTCCTCCACCATCTAAGCCGCATCGGATAGCGGAGCAAAATTGGATAATTCGAATTTTAAAACATAGTGAAGATGGATAGCCATATATTCACTTTGCATCCGCTCCGTTGATAGGCCTAACCATAAGCCACCTTTTAAATGATTTATGAATTAAACCAACTTGACATTACCTTTTATCTCCACTACCTAGTATGCAGATTCCAACAAAGCAGCATCAAGGGTAAATCCCATCATTGAGGGAAACATGGGGAGCCAAGATGTTCCACACTGGAAACTGACTTGCTTAGCAATGTTTATATCAAGAAAGGGTCAGTTCAACCCCCAGATAGGCCAATCTTGCTTAAAATATGAACTGGTTTGAGCCAATCCTATTACTTATGCTTTTCATGATGAATTTGTAAATTTTAACTTGCAGGAGACGTTTTTCTATTTTGGATTTTTTTGAATGCTAAAATAGGGCTGGTCCTGGCCCAGGCGAGACCAACTAGGATTGGCTTAGACCAGCCCAATTTGAACAAGACTGGCCAATCTGGGGGCTGAACCAACCTTTCTTGATACAAAGATTGCCAAGCAAGTCAGTTTCCAGTGTGGAACATCTTGGCTCCCCATGTTTCCCTCAGTGATTGGATTTGCCCTTACTGTTCCAACATATTCACATCAGATTGTTGTGCCATATTCAGGTTACCAGAATGCTTTCTATGGCCAGATTGCATTGGACAATGCACACACGTGGGGGGAGAGAGAGGGAGACAGAGAGAGAAGAGAGAAGTATAGTAGAGTTGGGATGCTTGCAATAGCCAGAAAGCTCACCCTGTAGAGATTTCTGATGTTCCAAACATTGTGAGAGGAATGTGAGGGGAGGAGGTTAGAAGTCACTTATGATGCCTCAGGCCGAGCCAAGTAAGTGTGCAAAGCCGAAAGGCCCCTCTTAGCCATTGTTGTGTTGAAACATGGCCAGAAATGACTAGTCAGGCTTGCTGTTGGAGCCTGGATTAGCCCAATCTCATATTGGAGAATCGGGCCTCTTTTGGGCTAAGGATCAAGGAATGGCAGGCCTGAATCAGATTGGCCGATACAAAATGAATGTAGACCAGCCAATCTAATCTGAGCTTTAAAACCTTGCTCAACATTACAATAGACCAACTTGTACAGTTCTTCCTCACTGTGTCAAAATTCTATGCATCTTCACATGAGCATTCAATAGTTTTCCATTAAGTATAGATGTATCACTTTCTTGTTTGAGGCTTCCACTCTATTGAAAGATGCCTGTTCAAGCATATATTGACAGGAATGCTAAATTGTGACAGATAAATCTTGAGACAATGACAATAACTGCAAGTTGCAAAAGTGACTGACTCAACTTGATTTACCTACTGGAGTCCCAAAACAGACGACCATTGTTTTCAAGGTGTCGCCTAGGCGACGGCTCGACAAGGCGCTCCACAGCGCCCAAGAGGACCAAGCTCCTAGGCGAGCAGCCCATTAAGGCACTCACTTGGCTGACTTGATGCACATAGGCCACCTTGGGCCCACCTAGCCTGCCTTGGCAGGATATCCACTCTGTTAGAGTATGTTAGTGTTCTCCGATCCTACAGGACATGTTACCATGTTACTCTCTATATAAGGAGCACTGCTCCCCGTAATAAAATTTTAATTTTCATTCTCCTTATTCAACATGGTATCAGAGCGGGGAAACCCTCGCTAAACCTCCCAACTGCACCGACCCCCCTCTCTTCCCACCTTTCTTCCGCACGCAGCACCGGCGAACGGCGCGCTCGCTGCTCCTAGCCAGAGCGTCGGCAGACAGGGCGTCTGCCCCTCCCTCGCACAGCGCGAGGAAGCCAGGGCACAAGGGTGCCCAGGACACGGTTCCCACTAAAGGGGGGTAAGCCCCGCTCACCGCCCCTCTCCCTATCGCGGGCGATGACTCCCCCCCTCCCCCCGTTCGTAGCGCATCCGCTGCCACTGGGATCACCGCTTCTGGCAGGTCCCCTCTTCTAGCCGGCCTCACCACAGTCGGCGTTCGCCTTCTCCGCCATGATCTGTGCATAGAGCGAGGTCCTTTTTCTTCGATGTCTAGCGGTCCTTTCTCTATGCATTGATCTTGCTTTGGTCACTCTTCTCTACTCTTGGCTGCTGCGATGGCTTCCTCATCCTCGTCTTCTGATGCGCGAACGACCACCTCCACTCTTGGAACGACTGTCAAGTTGAACGGTTCCAATTATCTCCTTTGGTCACGTGCCTTCCGATTTCTTTGTGGATCTCAACGGAAGCTCTCTCACCTAGATTCCCCTCCAGTCGACAAGAAGGATGAAGCGAATTTCGCAGCATGGCAATCTAATGATTATTTCGTCATGACACTTCTTCTCAATAGCATGGAGCCTCAAGTTAGTTCTAATGTGGTTTTTCTCGGCACTGCCAAAGAAATGCAGGATGCTTTGAAAGAGATGTACTCGAATGACAAGAATGTTTCGCGTATTTATTCTTTTTATGAAGAAATATTTTCTCTCAAGCAAGATGGTCGATCTATTCATGAGTACTTTGCTACCCTGAAAGGCAAGTGGGATGAGCCCAACATTTGAAGATTCTACTTTGAAGTGGCTTTCCAACAAGTGGGTGTGCACCCTCATCCAAGATCGGAGCTGGGCAGGAGGCCCTTTCCGTCAGGTTGCGTAGATCGACTCAGACTGGAGACAGAGATGAGTTGTAGAAGCTCCCACGACCGCTCCTCTGAGTTTCCTGGCGTGTCCTTCAGCCGAGGCAATCCTCCTCCAGCCCTCTTTCAGCTCCAAGAAGAAGGAGGTCAATTGGATACCGGAGCACCCCGTTCCAGCCGTCGTCCCCGATGTGTGCAAATTGCTCACCTACGCTCAGGAAGCTCTGCACCAGCCAGATTCCAAAAGCCATCTCCTCCCCAACCGGCTGCCCTGGCTCCCCACCTTTGTTGGAGGTCGACCTTGGTCTCCCCTCTTCACAAAGGCAGTGGTTTCGGCTTCATCCGGTGACAAGGCTAAGAGGACCAACCCCGACAAGGCTCCCATGTCCAGCCGGTGGCCCTGACTGTGCAACCTCCTGAGAATGAATGGTGCTGGCACCTCTCCCAGTAGAACGAGGCCATTCCTATTCTGGAGCATCCTCGAAATGCCCCTCTTTCTGTCAAGGCTGGCCCTGACTCCATTAGTCTCTAGATCAGAGAGTTATAGCACCGATAAGTCAGGCATGCTTTCTTGTTCTCACGTTTTGCTGTACCTAGTCGGCGACCAGAAGGTACCATTCTGTCATACGTGTAGGTTTGGAGGTGAAAGTTAGCGTAGCCAATCTTGGGTCATCTCTCTTTCCAATAGAGCCACTCCTAGTGCATTTTGACATTCCAGTCGGGACTTACGCCCGGGGCAAGGACTCTCTGGCCTACAAGAAATGACAGCCACACAGTCTCGCGAGAGCAGTCACTCCGGACACCACCGACCCCCAAACATGCTAGATATTCCTCCCGGAGTTTCACAAGACGAGTAGCTTTCCAGCGGTGCACGCCTCACCCTCATCAGACATCCAGGCAGGAAGTTTCATCCCCGACAAGTTACTGAGACCAGAGCAAACCACCTGTGCCCGTGACTGTGCAGAACGGTATTCCGGCCACCTCCGTAACGCCGCCGAACCCACTTCCCCGCCTGGCCGGCTGATCGCCCCTCCCTGCATGGAGGTATAATATGGTTGTAACTCTTTCTCCCCACCCCTGAGCCAACTCTCCTGTGTGAGGCGTAGTTTTGTATTAAAATTATCGCAGGTCATCGATCAAGCTACACCGACGCACGTGCGGGGCAGCACACGTTCCCCGCTTGCCCTCGTCTCCGGTCGGAGTCAGCTTCCTCAAGCTGGCTAGGTGAGCCCCTAACCCTCCTCCTGGTTAATTCTGCCATTCAATATCATATCTGAGATCTGTCGGTGAGGAAGAGAGCGCCCGGCCCCAGCCGACCAGCCACCTCAAATGACCATCGTGGGAGTGAGAGCGAGTGTTACCCACGCCCGCCAAGGCGCATGGTTTGCCCATTATTGCAGGAACCTCCATACCTAGGGTGAGATCCCCTCTTGGCCTCATCCTTACCCCAGCCAGTAAGGGTCTGGTTCTCAGACTCGACCTACCATCCCCGAGACACCCCGAGAAAGGGAAGTGCACTATGTGAGCTAGTCCGCCGACATCAGGTACGAACCTTCACTAGGGTGATTGCATCGGTAGGTCCGATGGCCTTCATATTATTTTCGCTGTACCCCTTGGCTGTGCCACATCAGTGAAGGTCTCGTTCCTGAAGAAGGTCTTGCAGGAGTGCCGTCAAGTGCTGGTTCTCCTTCATGAGGGTCTCGAGGGTCACCTCTTGAACCTCATTTGCTGGGAGATCATTGTTGACCGGTTCCGTGTTGATAGGAGTAGCACGGTCCTCAGCTGGAGCTTCTTTCGCTCGTTCCAGTGCCTGAGGTCTGGCGTGAGTGCCAATGTGACTTGTCAGGGCCGGAGGCTGGGTCTGGTGACAAGGCCTCTTGATTTGGGCCAGAGGTTGGTTCAGGTCATCAGACTGAGTCTCGAGTTGAAGTCCAGTAGCATAACACGTGAACACCCTAACTACGTCGCTGATGAACTGGACCGTCCGCTTCCACTGGGAATGCTTTTTAGGGCGGACTGGTGCCCCTAGTCTGTCAAAGGCCGAGGTTCGTTGCAGTGGAGCCTCCACCGTGGTGTCGACCCGAGGAGAGATCGGGGTTGGGTGCTGGCGGGGCTCAGAATGAGCCCGTCTTTGTTTCCGCATATTCAGGCTGGAAACATTAAGTCGCTGGGTGTCGTCGAACTGTGCCAATGTAGACTCAGCTATGTCTCGCTCGATGCCATGCCTGAGTGTTCGAAGGGGATTCTTTGCACGTGCCCTCTGAATAACTTGAGCCTCTTCTGGGGTGAACCAGATTCTTCTCAGGCTAAGTTGTTGATCTCCATTGTCATTGTTCCTTCGACGAGACTTGGGAGCCTGGGTATTAGATTGGCACGGGTGCCCCTGAACTGCTGCCGAGGTCCCTGCTTCTTTGAGCTCCACTTTATTCTTGCGCATTCGCCGTAGGAGGCTTACGTTGTTGGTGGTGGGGACCGTTGGCACGGTCAGCTCCCGAGGTACAATTGGCTCGCCCCCATTGAGACGAATTCATAGGTTGCCGACAAGAATGGTCTTGCTGGAGTTACTGGTTACAGCGGTGGGTCACCTACCTTTGCGGCCGCAGTGACTCTTCTTCTAGGGAGCCGAGGAAGATCTCGCTCTGAGGTGGTAGACTGAGAAGACCCGATCTGCGGTTGCTGGCAGCACTAGGCCATTAGCTAAAAATATTGGGATCAGCCTCTAGGGCACGAGGCCCATATCAGGAGCCGATGGCTGGGCCACTAGGGTGTAAGCTCTGCCCGAGCCAACAGGAGTGCTGCTGACGCTCGAGGTGATGCTCTTGCACCGAGAACTGATGTTGACGAAGATACTGGGGTGCCAGTAACCTGAGGTAGTAAACCTGCGTCGCGTGCTGGCATGACTGGAGTGTGAAACAGAGGGCCCATGGCGGGCACTGAGGTTACGGTGTCCCAAAGAGGAAGACCTGTGCTGGGAGCTGGCATCGCTGGATGGTAGGGGTAAAGACCCCGTGGTAGAGCTGAGAGGCCAGGGGCCCAATGCGGGGAGTCCACACAGGGGACCGACCTTGGGAAGCCCCAGGGTTGTGTGCCCGGACTGGATGCTGGGGAGCCTCGAACTCAGGGTTGGGAACCTGCACTGAGCTGCAGCTCCTTCAGAGTTTCGGTCGGAAGCCCCGAGTAGGGTGTTGGGGACCCTTGACCCCGGGGTGGGAAACCCGTGCTGGGGGCAGGCTCGACTGAGACTTAGAGCTGAGAGTCCGAGTAAGATGCTGGCTTGGCTGGGGCTCAGACTGGGTACTCGGGTGACATGCTAGGAAGCCAGGCACGCGGGGGTGAGAGCCCGTGCCGGGTGCCAGCTTGGTTGGAACTCGGGGTTGGAGACCCAAGCAAAGTGCTGAGGTAGTGGCCGAAGCTTGAGGCGCAAGGCCCATAATAGAGATTGATCGGTGTTGGACCCGGGGGCAGACGCTTGCCAAGGCAGAGGATGATCTGGGACCCCTGTGGGGGCCGGTAGTGGAAGCCCCTATCCTGATGCTCGGATGGGCTGCTGATGCTAGAGATAGGCGTTGCGCGTCGACCGTACGAATAGGCAAAGGTGCTGTAGGCAGCTGCAGAGCAGCCACGAGGACCACACCCAAGAAGTAGGGTGATCCAACGATGAAGGCAAAGCGACCAAAAGCGATCAGTGTCGCCAAATAGTCCACCCGCGCATGGGTGGCGATGATGATGGGGCCATAAGTGACAGCCGCCATGGTTGTTGGAGCATTGGATGCTGGGGTGGCAACGGTCGCTGACGGCTGTCGGGCGCGGTCCAGCGGTCAGACTGCGAACTGAGAGCTACCAAGAAATGCTCACGTGTACCCCCTTCTACCTCCTGCAAGGATAGAAAAAAGGGCACCACGGCTTCAGGGTTGGCACAGACTTCTCTTCAGCAGAAAGAAGAAAGGTAGGAGACGTCCCACCAGGCGTGCCCTTTTTATTGTGTTCTGGGGATCGGTGACCAGGATGAGAGAAGGAATAAATAGATAAAGGGAAACACGAGAGTTTAGTATATCTCGGGTATCCCCCTCCGTGGTCGTATTCTCCTCAAGGCAGTACCAGGCACTCACCTTTTACGAAAAGTCAAGAGGGAATCGAATGGAATAAGAAGTTTCCAGGGTTAAGGCAACTAGGCCAGGGTGCGGGCGTGCCAGTCAATTTCTTGACAATCACCTATGGAACCGGGGGTTGACTGGGAAGCGTCGCCAGGACGTGGCACGTGGGCTCAGGAGATCGGGCGACACGTGGAGAGAAAGGGGGTTCCATGGGTGCGAGTGCACAGGCGATTGTGGGGAATTATGCATTGGACGTCTTTCCCCACCAACCACAAGCAGGTGGTGTTTATTTACATCAGATTAAATCCGAACACCTTTGTTCCATGCTGGAGAGAACTCTGTATATGTCTGAAGCCATGGGTAGAGGGCCGGGGGCATCCCGCAGCTCTAAGGGCGCGCTTGACTGGGAGGTTCAATTTACTGGAGTTGGGGATACTGGACACACACTAGGTGGTACGGAGGGGAATGGAGCCCCGGGTACGGATACATGTATTCAACTGGTGACATACTTTATGAGGGCCACATGGGCCGTACAAATGGGCCTAGGAGGCCAAATAACAAAGTGAACATCTGTGTGTTTTTACAGAGGCTCTCTGCGGGGTAAGGGACATGCCCGATTTGCCGAGGGAGGACTAGACTGGATGACAGGGGCAGAGACTGGTCGACGCCTAGAGGAGGGCCAGATGCGACTCGAGATGAGCAGTCGGGTAAGGATCCTAAGAGGCGAGTATCTCCATGCTGGGGAGTCGAGGTCGGTCCCAAAAATGTTACTTTCGGGCCAGGGTCCGATTAGCTCGAATCACTAGTCAGAGCGATCAAAGACCAGCTCGAGGCGAGCGATAGGCACGTGGTCCCGTGACGAAGGTAGGTGCGGCATCATGGCCTATGTGTGGCTGTTGTAGGTTGTCATACGCGGACAGACCCGAGATGAGGGTGTTTTTGCTGATGTCATAATGCCTTATGTGATGGGGACGGACTTGTGTGAGATGGCTAGACGCCGTATGAGGGAAGTGCGAGCAACATACCCTCGACGTGTGTAAGCCGATCACCAAGCCAATCACGCACACTTAGCTCCTTGCGTCTGTCCTTGCTTGCCTGCGGGAGTCTGAGCGGTGTCTGTATGCCCGTGTCTGTATGCCTACCCCTCTCCCTTGAGCTCCTAAGGGGTTTTTATAAGGGAATATGAAAGGTCAGGGGGGTTTAGGCGGACCAAGTTGAGGGCCAAACTTGGTCCGCGTAAACCCTTGCAAAACACATTTCTTTGTAGGAGAACGGGGGTTGCGCCCAGACCTGGGAAGGGGTCCACAACCGGTGAAAGTATTCACGTCGTTCGGAACCTTGCCATTGGGGAATATGCTGCTTGAGACACATCTCCTGGGTATGTGGTGCAAGTCGTCCATCACTTGGACCGCTTCAAGGGTGTTGTCGACTTGCTTGGACTAGCCGAAGTCGTCTTCCGGTGGGGCTTGAGGAGCCACGTCTCCTTTGTGATAGATCGCGCGGAAGGTGAGCTAGAAGGGGGGGTTGAATAGATCACCCCCAATTCAAAATAATTCGACCTGAAACGCAGTAGAGTTACTCCCTTGGTCTAACCACTAAGCGGACAGATATGCAGAAGCTAATCGAGACAGAGTAATTGAGGCGCAAAAGATCGAGCAACTGTCGAGCTAAGGCCGAATATTAGAGAACAGATGAACAAACCACTCAACAGAGATAAAGAGCTTTTTAAGGTGGTTCGATTACGATATACAATCTACATCCACCCCTTACTGCACTGGAGTAAGGCTTCCTTGCACTAAGCAAAACGAACCGCAGACTCAGTCTGCTAACAACCGCAGCCTGACAGCTTGCCACAAGGGAAACAAATCCCTCAACACAGATCCTGCAACCCACAGGAAATGAACCCTGACCTTGCCCCAGCAAGATCAGAATCGGAGAACCAATCCTCCCTTCCTCCAAACTGGAGGGAAACCATGAGCAAACTCCCTTTACTCGCAACTGGAGACACAGTCTCCCTTCTCCTATCTGTACAGGAGGAACCCCGTAAGTTTCTCCCAGCAACCTACGAACCAGAGGATCATTCCTCTCTTCCTCGAAACACAATGGAGGGAAATCGGAGAACCTCTCCCTTCCTCTAAGTGAACTTAGAGGGTAACAAAGCAGTATAAGAAAAAACTCGAAGATGAAGATGAACAAAAGAAAACAATCAATCAGAAACAACGACAATGTAGCTTCCTTAGAAGCAGAAATTCAGACTCAAACACTCGGGTCGATCAATCAGGCTCTCTTCCTTTCTGGACTTTTCTCTCGTTCTCAGATAGGGAATTACAGCACTGGCAGAGGACTCAGATCTTCTTTTTCTCTCTCTTTCGATCATCTCAGTCTTTTTTCTTCTATCCTCTCTCTAATCTCTTGTGCGACCAGCATCTATATATATAGAGGCTCTTGAAATATGGGCGTTTGGAAACCATGTTTTCCGCCCAAGGAATTTGGAAAGCAGCGCTCCTTTAGGATCCGCGTGTTGAGATGTGAGACATTGCTGTCCACGTGTCCAATCATTGGTTCCTTGATGCGTGCACCTTGGATCACGTGCCTATTCTCAGTTCGAGCTCATGTGCTTTGTTCTGCCCTTAAAGTGTTTGATCATGGGCCTTATCTATTATGGTAAAGAACAAACATAACAGTCAGTGTTAGAGTAGATTTTGCACAGACCTTAAAGCATAGACGAAGCAACGTGCACAGACCTTGAATAAAGCATTAGACAAATATGCATGGACTGTGTAATGAACAAATGGAACCGTGTAATGCACAAGATAAAAACTTGCACAGAGCTTTATAAGCTCACAGCAAGAACACACAGACTATGCTTATGTTTTTGCAAAATGTGCATAGACTATGAAATGCATAGCCCTTGTATGCAAGGACCTTATATGCATGAAACAAAAATATGCATAGACTTTATTACGCATGCATCAAAAACCCGCACGAACCTATATATATGCATGGTGCAGACAATGCACAGACTTTAGTGTTCAATCCAAAACATGCACGGGCCTGACCTCTCAAAGACTGAGAAATGCATGGACTCTGAATTGAGAATTGCACGGACCTTTTATTGCATAAGAAAGATGTGCACAGATTTTAATCGTGCATAAACAGACTTTGCATGGACTTTGGTATGCATTCTTCGAAAAAAATGCACGGGCCTTATATGTGCACAGACCTTATGTGCCATCTAAAAAGAATGTGCACGGACCTTTTATGTCCAAGGGAAAGGACCTGCATGGACTTCACATGCAAGGTGCAATTATCACCGACCTTGTTTGACACAAGGCAACAAAGCATCGACCGTGTTTTACGTAAGGCAAAAGTTTGCACGGACCTGTATGTAGTTAAGTAAGAACTGCACCGAGATTGTATGCACAAAGTAAATAAAGCACAGACCTTCTTTATGCTAGATGTCCTATGTGCACGGACCTTATAGCCTGAATGAACATGATATGCACGGACCTTGAAATTGCATATGAACAACCATGCATGGACTCCAAAAGACATTCTCAAACCTTAGCGACATGCACCGAGCTAAATGTGCACACACCTTCTATGAAGGGACAAAAACAAAATGCACCGAGTTGAACAGTGAGTGCTGGAACACTGAAATGCCTGTTAACTAAAATGTGCACCGAGCTACATTGCATGAGGGCATTTTTCCAAACCATCAATAGTCGACTTTAGAAGTCGACATTTTTTCAGAGTAAAATTAGTGAAAATAATATATGAAGAAAGTGTGATGATAGACTACTCATGTGTGGAGGAAACTTCTAGATTTATGCAGTCCCAGTCTAAGTCAAACTCTGCCAGATTAGGCTCCAGGCCCTTCTTGCAGTGGGCATATCTTCCAGATCCTTCCTCCAAATTGAGTTACATTGTCCCTACCTATTATCCTTTATATTATCTCGAGGTTTATCTATATCTATCCAGATTTAGTGGACTCTAGCCTCTAAAAACGTGGGGGAACTTTCTAGGTTTTCTGCAGTTTCTATTTAAAGAGCCCTGTGCAGACCTTGCGACAGGGGCGCGTTTCATAGGCGACGACGAAGCCATGCCGAATTGTCTTCATCCTCCTTTAACCCTTTCCTGAAGAGGGACGTATTAACTTCGTTTTGGTTCTATTTTAGATTCATTTCATCATCATTTACCCTCTTTTCTTTGCCCCTACGTTTGGCAAATCATCACAGTTTGCTGGTTTTCTGCTACAACGTTGCAACGGGGGCATGTTCATCAAGCCTTGGTGGAGTCATGCTTCATCCTCTTCGTCCACCTTCCACTCCATCTTGAATAGGGGAGTATTAACTTCATTTTTATTATATGTGTGCCTTGTTTCTCACATCTTTCCCCCCTTTTTCAAGTCCCAACTTTTGAGGTTTCACCATTTTGTTCTGCACTTTTCTGAAACCCAGATTTCTTGCGACGAGGGCACGTTTGCGTCGCCGGAGCGAGGCCACGGTGCACTTCTGATCCGTCCTTCCAACTCTAGGCTCTTAAGGAAAGTAAAATATTCATTTTCTCCATTCTGGACTCATTATGTTGTCATCTTCATGCATATTTTTCTCCATTCTTTTTCCACTTTCATTCTGTTTTCACACAGTCTGTTCTGTCCTGTTCTGCACCCCATTATTTTCTTATATTTTTCACCCTATTTTAAACTAATGTCTTCATAGTTTTAAACCCTTATTTTCACCCTAATTTCACCACAATATTTCCACCTTTCCATATCATCCTTTCTCTCCCTTTTTGGTGTCTTATTCTGCAAGATATTCATCATTCTTTGAGTCCATTTTGTGCTCTGTTCTGTATTTTCTGCACTGTTTGTATTTTTCGCCAAATCTCCGTCGTCATAACTTTCTGTCATGACCTCCTTTTGCAGTTCTTCTTGTTCCTACTTCTTCACAACATTCAGGTCTTCTTTCGTCCCAATTTTTCCCTTAATTGGACTTCGTTTGCCCTGGTGTTCCTATCAGTCTTTACACCTTGTTTGCACAGTTTACACAGTTTTCTACACTGTTCTTGCATAACTCACACTTTTACACATTGCTTATCTTTGTTAATCATGGCATATTAAATAAATCTCTGCACTTTAATATCATCACAATATACACCTATTATTTACACCCTTCCACATGGGTTAAAAACCCTCCCCCGGTGAGTTTGCCCTCAATCTATTATGTTAGTTTATGCACTTGGACAGATTTCTACACTATTTTCTAATAGGTTTTGCCTCTTATGTTGTCTTTGTTTCGCAAGAAAGTATGAAAAGTGAGGCACTTACCTTCTAGCCGGCTGGAATGCGAGGAGAGATAATCCACGTTGTCCCGCATTGCTTATATTGAGCGCGATCATCTTCTTTTTCCAAAGTACACAACGCGCACATAATCTTCTTTCACATTCTTTGACGTTATCTTTCCTTGGTGGTGATCACAGTACTCTTCTACATCTTTTATTGCCTTTTCCTTGCTATATGATCATGTTATCATGTTTACATAGTCACATGTTCATGACATTCCCTTGATTGGCACATTAGGTTATCACTTATACACATATGCTTATTCATATGACTTGGGACGCCATGTTCCATATTTCTACACCCACAGTGACCTTGCGATTGACTGCATTTTATCAAATGCCTATTAATTAACGTGTAACTATTGAGATGTGATTCATCCTATGTTTTAGCATTGTTTTCCATGAAATGTGGTTATTATCATCTCTGTAAGTCCTAACCTCTTAATCTTTGTGAAAATTAGACTTTTCTCTTCTTACAAACTTGATCGATTGATTTCTTAATCTTATTATGTTCAATACTTAGTTTTCCATCAATTCATATACTTCTTGATATAATTCTCACTTGCTTTAATTGAGATTACTACACTCTATTTGATGTATTTCGAATTACTTGAACATGACTTTTTAAATCTACGTGATCATTATATGGAATCATCTAGAAATTTATATGGGATTTTGGATCTAATAACCATCAATGTCTGTGGAATGGGGCCTAGATCTGATCTTGGGGGGAGCGTCCGAAAGTACTGGTGCCTATGGGAGCATGAATGATCGGTGTGGCACTGCACCAAATTGATATGTAAGATTTGATTTAGACATTTCACTTACATGTTATATGATTGATTGATTGATATTCTTGTTATATGATTGATTGCTTGACTTACTACTTGATATTCTTGGCCCAAATTGGTATGCATATATTTTTGGAATTCAATTGTTATATGGCCAAATATATAGTTATGTTCATTGATACATGTTCTGTTGTGTCTCGAGTTTTGATGATGTCTGACTATGAATCTTTGTTCAAGGAAGAATAAGATTATATTATCAAATTAGGAAACAAATCACTTCACATACTCTAATCGGATATGGTTCATCGGACATGTTAGCATTTGAGCCTAACGCCCAATAATTAGGTGCCCATTAAGGAAATCCCATTACGGCACGACCCAAGTCCTACCTGGACGTGGGACGTTGACAGCGCGTGGCCGACCCACACTAGGAACCCACCTGGGGTGGGATTATGGTGGATTAAGGAAGGAAGGAGCTTCTTTCCCTCTATGTCCAAGTCAAGCTTGGACTCTGTCTTGAGTGGGTCACCCTCTCTCCTAGTCAATCTGGACTCTGGCGTCCTAATAGGGAAGGAAACTCCTCCATAGACTCTTATTCCTAGTTAGACTACTACCTCCCATACCTTACAAATAAGAGGGCAAGAAGGGGAAGCAAGAGAGAGACCCGTATAGTTACCTATGCCCTTGGAGAGAAAGAGAGAGAGTGAGAGAGCACGACAGCCTCCCTTGCGAGCAGCCCACCGCCGTCGTCCTAACCAACCGGTCACTGCTGTTGCTCACCATTGCCGCCACTACTTTCTCTATCACCATCGCCCTTGCCTCGCGACTGCCTCACCATCGCAGTTGCTCCCTTCTTAGCCATCGCCGCTCATGCCACTCCTATTACCTTGCTCCCTGCCCCAGTCGATGTCCTGTGCCGCCACTACTGCTCGTTGTTGCAGATGTTGCTCTGATCGTCGGTAGCCCTGCTAGCCCCGCAGCTGCTCCTCAGCTCATTGTAATCGTCGCCTGTGGCGTTGTTGCTTGCCACGCCATATCGGCGCAGCCACAGCTGTCATTACTATGTGTGTGTGTGTGTGTGGAAGAGAGAGTAGGCTGCTCACCCTGCACTGCCTACAAGAGAGAGGAGTGTGATTGCCATGTTGTCGCTCCCTGCTATACTCACCCTTGTTGTCTCTCTTCCTCCCTTCTTTGCCTTCCTCCCATCTACTTGCTATTGTAAGGAGGAATAAGAGGAGAAGGTCATTACATTTGATAAAAAGAAGGTCGCTGCACATCGTCTCTGTAGGTGAGTCACTCGGCTTAATCTTCTAGGAAATTAAGGACATCACCCTAGTCCTTGAGTCTTGGAGCATGGATTTTAAAGGGTAGACTCTAGTAGTAACCTACTCTCTACCTCCACGACGCTATGTCAGTCAACAGAAAGGTATGTCCAGGACTTGGCCCATATTAGAATACATGCATGGATTACTCGAGTTTTATCAACACTGGTATCACAGCCAAGTTGTTATTTTGCATATTTTTCATGTTGTTATTATTTATTTATTACTTAGATCATGACAGACTATATTCCTCTTCTTCGTACATCCACTCTCCCACTGACTACTCCGATGAGTCATCCATGAAATCAGACTCGGACGCCTTCGTCATCAGCATGCCCCACTCTTTGTCCAGGGGCAGCAACTCTGACACGTGACATACGGGTCATGTGTGGCCACGAGAGGTTCTGACGGAGAGATACTAAGTAGTAGATCATCAGTGGACAGCTCCGCTAGCACCACTTCCTCATGCATTTGACGGCCCATGAGTACAGGGTCCTCTTCAAGATAATGACGGCGCCGATCGGATTGACCGAGACTATAGCAACTCACATGGTTAGCGATGGAAGCCCCACTTCTTGTGGTGACTAGACCCCAAGCGCCACTGTCGAGCTTGCTATAACACTCGAACTTAGTCCAGTCACAGCAATGGCTAGTGATGTAGCTAGTGGCTTGGCAGCCGACGGGACACATATGGGCACTGGCTTCTTCGAAGTGCATGGAAAAGAGTCTGGAAGGAGGTGAAGAGTGTTCAAAATGTAGCTATGGAGATGGCGAGTGCTCATGAGTGTTGTGGGGACGAGGAGACAAACAGTGTGTAGGTTTAGTTGAGCCTGAAAGATGTGAGTAGCATCAGAAGCGTACCTCCTTGGTCGTTTGGCCAGGGTCTCTTTTATAAAGTCTTCCTTGAGTTCATCTCGTTCTCTTCACCTTCTGAGTTAGTGGAGTTATAGGTTGCCCTAATCATGGAGTCATCGGTTACCCGCATATGCTCGCCTTACAGGAGATGAGAGGATGGCCTCATCCTGAATTCTAACATTGTAGGTAACGTGGAGACGTGGGTATTAACCCAATGCCCATTAATCTATGAGATAATTTTCGCCATTATTGCGGTAATTGCCGCCTAGTAGTGTGCCACATGGATCATGGGGCAAGTATGTGCACGGAGCACGAGTCTAGATTTTAGGCCAGTCCTTGTTGGGCCTTGGAAGGTAATGCTGTGGAGTATGATCCAATCCTTATTGGGCCTTATTGAGCCCTGGCGAGTTTCCCCTCTATAATTCTTAAACCTTAAGGCCTTGTTTGATAACCGAATAGGGTGGAGGAGTCAATGAGAGCTAGCAGTGTGGTCCCCATAGCTCTCCTCACACACATTGCTGTTAACCGGGGTCTGTTAAAGCACTCGACCCATTGGGGTCGGTTGCGCTAACTGCACCCAATTAGCAAATCACCCCTACAATAGAATAATGTAGATAAGAAATTCTATGAAGGGACAACTGGCGTGGGTAGAAGTGGTCCTCGACAGGCTTCTTCTCATGAATAAATGGCGGCACTTGACATCATCTCTCCCCCCAACTTGTCATTTATTCAAACCTACATCAACAAAATCATAATAAAACTCGTAAAAACTAGTGTTGCCTTCTAAGAAGTCATTTATTATCACAATACTCCTAAAAAATTTTGGGTTACCTCTCAAGAAGTGCTAAGTTTGACGTCTTCAGCCAAACGCAATGTAGCTCAATAACCAACAAGTGGCATTCAGAATGAGCCACCAAGTGATCTTATCCTCTGTTAAATTTTAGCCCTTGTACTATTGGAGGATAAGATTATGCATGTATGTTTGTGGACTAGAAGTATGTTGGTTGTTAACATTATTGATTTGGCATTGTGATCATATGCTAACCAGATTTTTTCCTTAGGGGTCATATAAACATCAATAGTCATGATCCCTGCAAGGTCTAGGTGAAACATTTGTCCAGTGTCACTCCACTTGTACCCATGTCCTATGTCCACCCACTTGTCTATCCCTTGTATGGTAAAATTAGATTGCTTTTCAATTCCATGCCCAAGTTCAACATTGTCATTTGTATGGATATAATGCATGCATGTCCAGGGATGAATGTCGGTTAGATCAGCCTCTATACACCCAATTGGAGCTTCATATGGATTGGGGTCATCTAGTAGGTGGCTCTCTTGCTCATGGGTTGGATCAAAAGTAATGATGTCTTGCAAGGTGCCCTTGGCTTCTAGAAGGTCACACTCAAGTTGTGGAGGAATCTGATTTGAAGAATTCAAGAGTTCATGATCTCCCCGATGGCAAGCAAACGCGAGACAAGAGTTTGAAAGACGTCTCAGGCCCCCCACTTCTCCCACCGGGAGTACAAAACAACACTCACCCCTCCCTGTTCCACCACCACTTCCAATGGAGAGAGGAACATTCACCTCCTAAGCCATTATAGGCAACCGTCGAGTAAGTCCGAAGGGATAGCTCCAATGTCCAAGCAGGTCCTCCCTCCCATCGACTGCGAACAGCATCCCGTGACCACCTCCACAAAAGACCATCAAAGACTTCCCAAACCACCACCACCAGAGCCCTACCTCCCACCCGATGCCTGGATCCAACAAGCGTGCTGCAAGTGCCCAGGATGCCGGCATCTGAAGCAGATTGAAGTATGGCCAAGCCACCTCCTCTCGCCTCCCCGGTCAGCAAATAGAGAACGAGTGGAGCGTCTCCCGCCCGACTGAGAAAGGTTCGGCCCAACACTACAAGCTCTGACAGCCCCGACCGAGGGCGCCCCCCACCATCGCTCCTACACACGACCCTCGCTCTCATGAAAACGAAAAGGCCCAGAGCTTCTCTCTCCAGTATTCTCCATGGTCAACCTCTCAACTTTCCTAAGCAACTCCCTGACCTCCTCTATCCCCAGTCAACATCTCCCCCGTACACCCTCCCCCTCCTTTGGCCAATCTCCCCCTCCTCAGATATGCCATGTTGGCACCAAGATTCGAAAAAAGCAAGCATTGTCATGACTCCTTCCAACCCCTATGTGATATTGTCTGCTTTGGGCATAGCTCATGCAGTTTTGTCATTAGGAGGTGCCTCACCATGGTCTGTAGTATAGCCGGATACGTACTGGTACCGGCACCGGCCTTGATTGGGACAATTCGGCCCATAGATGGCAGTGTCAGTTTCAGTGTCGGTTTCGGCCGAAACTACCATCCATGGTTCGGCCAGTTTGGTATCAAAACTGGCTGGTACACATTAAAAAAAAAAGGCTAAACCGGACAAACCAGGGCGGCATTGGCTGAATCGGCCAGTACACCCTGGTTCGCCCCATCAGGACCGCCCAATAACTAGGGTCTGTCCTCTCATGGGCTGCACTTTGCAGTCCCATGAGAGGAAGAACCTTCACCCTTGTCCCCTCACCCTTGCACAACTCCTCCCTCTCACAAACAGCCAGCCACCAGTTGCCCGCCGGAGCTCCAATGGCCACCAACATCCCATCAGCCACCACCGCTGGCGATCGCTCCACCATGAACTGAATCCAGCCATCTGGGCACCTCCAAGAGACCACAGACGCACAGCACTCACAGGCCGCAGCAGAGGTGCAGCCACCTAGATGCCGGCAATCACCGCCAGGCGCCGACCCAAGCCACCGCCGCCACAGCCGCCGAGCAGATCGAGCTGCTGGTGACCAGATCTGGCCATTTCATTGCCAAAAAGACACATTTTCAACGAAAAATGTATTTTCTTGCTCAAAAAAGTGTTAAATAAGATTATAGAATTGCATCTTATGTGGCCTAATTGGGCCATTGGGGTTAATGAGTGCTCAACTGCACTCTGATTTAATATAAAATCAGATAATCCCCAATTTGAGCCCTAGTTAGGGTTCTAAAATTGTAGCTTTTCTGAAATTAACACAATTTACATGCAACTGAACATCAATTTTATGTGTTAGATTGTTAGATTGCTGATTGTGTTCAATCATGTATGATTTTTGCATTATATTTTAATGTATATTTATGACCTGAATATAATAAAGTCTCTGAACATGTGCAACGATGATTAGATCATAATGATATTATGATAATGAGATTAGTCATTCAGATATACGTGTTCTAAATGTTTCCAGTCATTGTATAACGACCCAAGATCTGGATACCGGGAATAACTCAATACCATTCGAACCCTAGACCACCGCCAATGAGTCGAGGGTTTGGAAGGGCTAAAAAGATAGGTGTGATGTACACAGAAATAAGAAATAAAACAGGACAATTCAATCATAATAGAAATAAATAATCTAACTACAACAGAGTCCAGTCTAACAAAAGTACAGACAAAGATAAGTAGTCGTACCCAATGCCGAGTGAACACTCAGCCCGACGAACTGACGACTAAGAACCTCCGCGCAGCACCCTCGAACCTCGAGGAAGAACCGCAACACCTGAAAAATAAGGGTGAGCCTCCTATCACTGGCTCACCAGGGATCCCGCGGAACCCCAAGCGAAAATAACGACGGTAACGGAAAGCAGCAACTACAGCAACAGCATGAGTAACTACCACAACAGCGACAGAAAGAGCGGCCGTAAACAAATCCCCAAAACATGACAATCGATGAAATCACGGCTCTACCACTACTCCTACCGAAACGGAAAACCAACACCCCAATCTCTCGGTCGGGAGACCACCAGACTACGAACCACCCTAGTCACGCTACTAGGAAAACGCCACGACACCTCTATTGTGGAGGCCTGTGCTCACACACGAAGGTCCACTCCGAGACCACGCGGTCTAAAAACACGGTTACGACCTCGCCGTCGTGAACTCTACGCTGTCTAAGGAGAACCCTCGGTGACGCTCACCGAAAATCTTAGACCTCGACTTCGAAAAAACACCCAAAAATTACACGCAAAATTACGTCTCGCAGATGAGAAACGGATCTCGAGTCACGAGAACTCACATCAAGTGACGGGAGTACCTGCCCACTAGAGCAAGGCCAGATGTATCCACTGACGTCTTAGTCCGCGCCTCAGGTGTCTCCCTCCGGCCCAGCGAGAACTGAGACACCATACTAGTAACCACAGAACAAGGACTAGCTGGGGTCGTACTCGTCAACGTGGATTTGTAGCCCCAGCCACGTGTGCACACACAGACTATGCGCTCTAAATCGGGTCCTCTAGCTGATTTTCCCCCCAGCCCAGACTTAGGCTGTAAAGGTAAGGGGCCCTACGGTAACCAGCCTGAAAACCGTCACACCCGAGAAGCTCTCCACCACTCCTGAGTGGGTCCGCACTCGCGTGCGCAGTAAAGCCACAACTAGTGGGGGGTCACTAAACGTGAACACCGAAAGTGATGCACGCACCCATTGCGAGTAACCCAAAGTACTAGGTAGCTCAGGACCACCAGACTTGGGACAGTCATCTAGACCTACCAAACCCAACGGTCTTTGAGTCACGATTCTCGACTCAAGACTCCTGCTCGTGACGACCCCGGACCGTCAATCTGGTCTAATCCCTAGGTCTAAAATCACGGTAACATGATTCCCAAGGCAGCTCACAAGCCGTCGAGTTAATCCCCTATCCAAGGGACACACGGGAAACCTCTAGCCCCCGGCTGGGTGATGGGACTCACAGTCCAAGGGCCAAACTCACGGCCCACTCGGAAATCACCTTCCAAAGAAACCCAAGTTGTGCGGGGAAAGCCCTCCGCACTCATGCCAACTCATTGTGACTCGATCTAGCGAAAACACAGAAGCTCGGAACGTATGGGGTCACCCGGACCCCCAAGACCCACAGGCATGCTAACGAGGTAACTCGGCACCTCCGGACACCCCCAAAAATATGAACGCAGGACCCACGGGTGTCCGAGACATCTACGAGGCCGAAGGTCGACCACTGGGTCACAACCGGGTTGACCAGAAACCAAAACGACACGACCAGAACACAGAAATCACGGAACCCGAGTGGCGGTCATCCCCCTGACCGTCACTTCCAGGTGGTGGTCTATCCCGAGACCGCAACTTGCCAGGAACACCTGGACAAAAGGCAATCATCTCCTAGACCGCAATCCCAAGTGGCGGTCCTTGGCCTAACCGCCGCCATCAAGTGGCGATCAGTCTGAAGGCCGCTACTCTACGGGGACCCAGACAACCGATTAGCATAAAACGGTCATGCCCTGACCGCTACTCATTGTTTGGCGGTCTCCTCGAGATGGCTACTTCCAGTGACGGTCCATCGCAAGATCGCAACCCCCGAATCGACTTAAGGGGACATATGGCGGTCTCCAGAGGACCGCCTCATCAAGTGGCGGTTCCTGGTAGGACCGCTACTTCGTCCCGAGCGTGAAAACGGTGAAAAATCCCATTCCACGTCCCGTTCACACCCATGTGAAGGGGATTTAACAATGGGAAATCAATCCCCAGCCTCTCTAGCACCGAGAGGACACATTTAAACCCTAAAAATCACATCGAATCACAAAAATCGGCTCACACCCCAAAATCACACATTTTTACCCCGACGGGAAAACAAACCCACTCGGCTCGCCTCGGGCTACCAACAAGCTGATGATGAAGGACGCGCCGTTCAATTGGGGCGATGAGTGCCAGCGTGCACTAGACCACTTGAAGGAATATTTGAGGAGTCCGCCCGTGCTGGGGGCACCTGTTAAGGGCAGATCGCTCATTCTTTATATAGCAGCCACCGAATATTCACTGGGGGCAATACTCGCCCAAAACAATGACGAGGGAAAAGAACAAGTTCTCTACTACCTCAGCCGAAGACTGGTGGGGGCAGAAGTCAGATACACCCCCATCGAAAAGGTCTGCCTCCCCTTGGTCTTCGCGGTCAAGAAACTGAGACACTACATGTTGTCTCACAAAGTAAGCCTGATCTCCCGGGCTGATCCCGTCAAGTACATTCTTTCCCAGCCTGTCCCGAGGGGGCGTCTCGGCAAGTGGGTCACGCTACTGATGGAGTTCGACATCACCTACACACCGCAGAAAGCCATCAAGGGGCAGGCCGTCGCGGAATTCTTTACGGCGCACCCCATGCCTGAAGACTCCCCGCTGGCCACCGAGCTGCCCGAAGATGAAATATTGGAAGCAGAGCAGGTTCGACAGGCCGTGTGGCAGCTGTACTTCAACGGGGCTTCCAGAACAGAGACAGTCCCCTCTGGATGCACCAGAGTGCGGGCCGGGGCAGGCATCGTCCTCAAATCTCCCAACGGAGAAGTAATGCACACCTCCTGCTGCATCAGCAAACCGTGTATGAATAATGAAGCAGAATATGAAGCCCTGATCATCGGTCTCCAGGTCGCTCTGTAAATGGAGATCAAGACGCTGCAGGTATTTGGCGATTCACTGCTAGTCGTCAAACAGGTCCAAGGACAGTTTGATGTCTGGAAGTCCGAACTACTTCCTTACCACGCTAAGTCTAAAAGGCTCATGGAGCAGTTCTACCTCCTCGAAATAGGCCACGTCGTCAGAGGAGAGAACGCCCAGGCCGACGCCCTAGCAAAATTGGCAAGCTCGCTGGCAGTCCCGCTGGATGGATCACTCAATATTCGGGTGATCAACCAACGCCAGATGCCTAGCATGGTGGAGGAGGAATTGGAGGAAGAAGGGGAGCTGGAGGTCGCCACAGCAGAAGCCGTTAGCCTACCCGACTGGAGGGCCCCTTACATGCAGTGGTTTAAGTACCAGCAGCTACCCCTACAAAGGGAAGAAAGGATCAGATTAATCAGAACAAAGGGCTCTTATGAGCTCCGGAATGGGATCTTATTCCGAATCGTGGCCGATGCCAGACAGAAGGTACTTCTCCGATGCCCGTCCATTGAAGAGGCCTGGAGGGTCATGAAGGAGGTCCACGCTGGAGCAGTCGGTGCACATCAGGCGGGGTCGAAAATGAAAATTAAAATAAAGAAGCTTAGCTACTACTGGCCGATGATGTTCGATGACTGTTGCAAATACGCTAAGTCATGTCAGAAGTGCCAGGAGCACGCCATAATACTCAGGAGGCCACCCGTGCCATTGCATCCTACGGTGTCGAGTTGGCCCTTTGCCCAATGGGGAACGGACGTCGTGGGCCCATTGCCCGCCTCATCCACGGGTTGCAAGTACGTCTTGGCAGCAACTGACTATTTCTCCCACTGGACAGAAGCTGTCGCCTTAAAGGAGGTCACCAGAGAAATCGTCGCCAGATTTGTCTGTCGCAATATCATATTCCGGTTCGGCACTCCCGACTGAATCATCTCAGATAACGGTAGCCACTTCCGCAACCAGAAGGTTTACTGGCTGGCGAAAAAATAAAGATTGACTGGAGGGCGTCAACCCCCTACAATCCACAGGCCAACGGTCTGGCCGAAGTCTTCAACAGAACTCTCTGTACTCTCCTGGCCAAGATTGTTAGCTCCAATAAGAAAGACTGGGAGGAGAAGATGTACGAGGCGCTATGGGCGTACCGGATAGTGTACAAGACCCCAACGGGTTGCTCACCCTTCTCCCTGGTGTACGGCTCAGAAGCACTAGTCCCTGTCGAGCTGGAAATACCTTCCCTTAGGGTTGTTATCCAGCACAAACTAGTCCTTGAGGGGCAGACAAATGTGGAGCGAAGGCTCGAAGAGCTCTCCAGTTTAGAAGGAAAGCGGCTCCGGGCCCAATAGAACATTCAGGTCTATCAGGTCCGAATAGCCCGCGCCTTCGACAAGCTTGTCAGAGAGCGGGAATTCAAGAAAGGTGACCTCGTCACGGTCAAGAGAAGAGATGTCATGGCTGCCAACCCCAAAGGCAAACTGAACGAAAATTGGCTCGGGCCGTACGTAGTCCAAAAAGTCTACGAGGACGGAGCCTATGTAATCGTCAATCATCGCAGAGAAGTTCAATTTCCACCTCTTAACGGGAAACACTTGAGGCTGTACCATGCCCCGGTGTCCCCATTCAATGAGTAAGGCTATCCGCTGCCCCATTCTGGGGACGGATTTACACAATAGTCGTCTGGGCAACTCGATCACCACTCGAGCTATCAAAAAAAAGGGAAGAAAAGAATAAGAGAAGAGAAAAAAAAGGGGAAAAAGAGTTTTACAAAAAGAGAGGAACATAAAAGAGAACCATATATTATAACTATATCTTTAAAATTTCATATCTATTAAACTACGTAACAATTGTCGAGGAGATGGTTGCTCCACAGCATAGCCGTCCAATCCAAACTAAAAATTCCACAGTTGCCAATAACCACTAGCCAACTGCATCCAATCCTTAGCACCCACCTAAACATCACACCGTACAGGTTGAAACAACCACTTACCCGGGCACTTAAACAACTCAAATAGCTTTTAGCACTAACCGGCTCCATACCTCGAGCCCAGTTCAAGCACAACCTCACTAATAAAGGTTGGTCGAATCATTACCTCGAATCCGGGCAATGCGCACTCGCACCTCAACCAGTCCAAATGGCCACAACCTACTCTCAATTACCGATCGTGATCCAACTCCTCGTTGGGCCACGCGACACGATTCGCGAAAAAGGACTAGTACACAAATAACTCATCTGAGGACTCTTTTCTCTGTGCCACTCAATTCTCAGAACTAACACGGCACTGTCGCCAATGCACGACAATCAAGGCCATACGTTTGTCCACAATGCCTCAAACCCAAGGCAGCACTCTTCAGTTAACCAAGGGACCACCAAGACTCACTCAACGCCATAACCTCTACCATTCTCAACTATCATTCCAATCCTAGGATCCGTGAGTTATAAGCTCACTACGCTTCCGCTGCGCATCTCTACAACAACCAATTGTAAAATTAGGAGAAAAAATAACCCGACATCTGCCAAGACACAGCTTCTAACAGAAATCGACTGAACCCAGAAGTACGGGTGGAGAAGCATGCACCCTTCGATTCTGGAACGCAGCCTCCACTCAGGCCCAACAACCCAGCCACAACTCTGCAGGCCTCTTATACCAAACACCTGAGGAGACCCAACGCCGATCTCACAACACCACAACACCGAGGAAAATGGCGCACCATTCTCATCAGGCAGTTCCACTGCCTCCACGCATGGCACTCTTACAAGACCCGAAACAATTTAGGGGGAGACACAAAACATAATTAAAACGACAAAATCACATAATTAATCAAAATACATAACAAGGAATCAACTCGGAGAATAAACGATGCATACCTTCCAGGAGGTGGAACACCTCCACAACTACCAAGGTCACACATTACGTACCCTAGAAATAGCACCTCGCTGCACCAAAACTGCTACCTGAGCTAGGGTAGCCTCTCAGGGTAATTACGAGCCTTATGTCCTGTCTGACCACACCTGATGCACCTCCCAACACTAGCACACAATCTGCCTGAATGCAAACCACGACAACCTGTGCACAGACTTTGTCGAGCCCCAGCCATGCTTTGCTATTGAACCTGGACCAAAGACTGGGGCACACTCTCCTCAGACGCCTGGCTCTGACCCTTATGCCATTGCCTGTATCTCCATCCTAGTCTTCGAGGATGTCTAACGGAAGGTGAAGATGCCACCAAGGGTGGCTGGCTCGAAGGTTGCTGAATCTCTACCCGCTGATCCTTAACCTACTGAACTTGATTCGGTAAAAACTGCTCTTCCTGAGACTCCTGAGTCCTTAAAATATCTGTCTCCAACACCGCCACTACCTGGAACGCCACGTCCAGATTTCTAAATCGAATCACAACCAGAATATGCCACAGCTCAACTCTCAACCCTCGGAGAAACTGACGGGTCCTCAAAGCTTCATCACGTGCAGGACATAACGGCCCAATTCCATGAAACGGGTCCGATATTGCAACACCAACATCTCCCCCTGCTGCAAATTCAGGAACTGGATCATCCTTTCCAACCGCAGATACTCAGGGCTATAAGGTCTCTCAAAGGATTCAACGAACTATTGTCAAGAAATCAGCCAAAGTGGTCAAGACTGGAAGGCCATCTCCCACTCCAAAGTCCACCAAGAGAGAGCAGGACCATGCAACCGGTAGCTCGCCAACAAGACTCTCTCATCATCCGCACATTCCATCGACCGGAACACTCGTTCCACTGCATCGATCCACGATCTCGATGCATCAGGATCTGGCTAGCCCTCATACGTCGGCCGCTGAAATTGTAAAAAGTCTCGCAGAACACGTCCGCAACCACCATGTGACGAATCGCCCTCACTAGCCTCCTGACCACGATGCTACTGACCCCACTACTGCGCGAAACATTCATACATGTCAGTGAAAAACTCATCTTTACTTGGCACACCTAGGGCCGCTACAACAAGGGAAGATGACTCACAACCCGATTCCTCTCTATTCGGCTCTGCCTGAGCCCTCGCCGGCACTCCAGATAATGATCGAACAAGCATTCTCGGCGCCATTGAAACCCTAGCACAACACGAAAAATAAGGGTGAGGCGAATAAAATAAAATACCCTAAGCCAGCTGCCGACTATATTGGACTCTCTGGACTCTGAGTCTTTGCAATTGTTCCAAATTTCCATGCATTTTTACAATCATGCTCTGATACCATCTGTAACGACCCAAGATCCAGATATCGGGAATTACCCGATACCATTCGGATCCTACGCCGCCACCCACGAGTTTGGAAGCTCGGAAGGGTTAAAAGGATGGTGTGGTTATGCAAACAACCCTTCACCCCCCCTCTCCCCTCATTCTCTCCCTCTCGCCTCTCGTTTCTCTCCTTCTCTCCCTCCATTCTCCGAGCGGCCGACATAGGACAACATGGGCGAGGCAGTGAGGCACATGGGGCGGCGAGCGACGAGGATGGAGCGAGGAACGGGGCGGTGGCGCAGTGAAGCTCGTTCGCGAGTTCGTGAAGCCTGTAGTGGTTCGATCGCCGATTTCTCGTGGAATCGGCGTCCTCGGTGCGAAAAATCGTCGTGAGAGTTAAGGGAATGGATCCTTGGCCCTCGCATTTCATTTTCTCGCGATTTATAGGCTGAGGTGAGGTCGAGAGTGGTTTTCTTTCATGCCAGGGTTAAAATGTATGATTTTGGGGTGAGCGACGGATTCGTCGACTTGATCGCGTTTTTGTGATTTAATTGTGCCCTCTCGGTAGTTTAGAGGGTGGGGAGTGGTTCCCCCATCTTTTCCCCATCACCCAGGGTGATTGGGGTGTGGAATAGGGCCCCTCGGATGGGGTTTCGTCGATGTGTTGTCGGAATCGGTCGACCAAACGGGTGGTTCGGTCGACTGGTTGGGCGCTCGTGACGGCGGGCGAACTGCCCTGGTTTGGTCGACCGACCAGGCCAAGGTTCAGCTTGGCTGCGAGCCAGGTCGACCGACCCAGTAGGTTGGTCAATCGAAACACAGTCCTTTCACCTATTTTGGCCATCAGTCAACCCAGTCAAGACCCTTTGGTCGACCTTTGGCCTCATGGATGTCTCGGACACCCCGTGGGGACCGAGTTCATATTTTTGGGTGTCCGGAGGAATCATGATATCTCGATTAGCGTGCCCGTATGGTTTTGAGGGTCCGGGTGACCCCGTGTGTTCCGGGCTTCCTCGTTATGCTAGTTCAAGTCACCGTGTATTCGTGTATGTGCAGAGGGCTGTCCCCGCACACTGTTAGCTTCTTCGGAAAGCAATTTTCGTGTAGGCCATGAGTATGGTCAACGACTACGAGTCCCGTGACCTAGCTAGGGGCTGGGGGCTTCTTAGTCTCCATTAGAGAGGGAGTGAACCCGATGATTGTGAGCCGCCTCGTGAGTTCTTTTGACTGTGGTTTCTGATTCCCGAACTAGGATAATTTGACGACATGCTACCGTATGGTACAACGTCCTTGCGATGAGTTGCGTGACTTTATGGCCGTTGGATTAACGAGTCTAGCTAATCATCCTGAGTCTAGTGGCACCGTGCCACCCTGTGTTTTGTGACACTTACGTTGGGTGTGTGCATAGCCATTGGTACTTCGGTGTTTTCTGTCTACGAAGAGTTCTCATGTCGAGTGATTGCCCTCACTAGTCGTAGCTTGTCTGAGTACGCGGGTGCCGACCCACTTGGGAGAGGTGGAGAGCTAGACCCGGGAGAGACGATTTTAGGTTGTTTGTTGTAGGGCCTCCCACTATGGCAGCTCGAGCCCGGGCCAGGAGGAAAACCAGCTAGAGAGTCTGACATAGTGCAGTCAGTTAGTGTGTGCACACGTGGTCGGGGATTATGGACGCCTGCTAACGAGCACGACCCCGACTGGACCCCTTTCCTGTGTTACTTTGTACAGTGTCTCAGTTTCCGCCTAGGACGAGTAAGGAGACATCTGAGACACGGACTAAGTCGCCAGTGAACGCATTTGGCCTTACTTCTAGTGGGCAGGTTCTCCCGTCATGTGACGTGTGAGTCTGGTGACAGATGGTTTTGGTTTCCGACAGCTAGGTCATGGTTTCCAGGTGACTGTTGTGTCCCGACATTTAGGTCAAGAGTTCCCCGTAGAGTTACCGAGGTCTCACCCATAGACAGTGTAGGGTTCACGACGGCGAGATCGTGACTGTACTCTTCGACCACGTGATCTTGCTTGGGCCTTCGTTAGGGATAACGGGCCTTCACGATAGAGGTGTCGTGGCTCCTTTCCTGATAGTGTAGCCAGGGTTTCCATTAGTTTAGTCGTCCCAACCATGAGCCGAAGTTTCTCCGCGGATACAAGGAGTAGCTTAGAGAGCCATGGTTCCCCGATCGCCGTCGTTGTTCTTACTACGGCTGTTACTTCTGTCATTATTGTTGTTGTTGCTACTCTTGTTGTTACTGTTGTTGTCATTATTGTTGTTATCGTTGTCATTTACCTTTATTGTTTCGTGGTGGGGATCCGCGGGACCTCTACTGAGCCAATGAGATGAGGCTCACCCCCTTCTTTTCAGGTGTTGTGGTTCCTCCTCGAGGTTCAGAGATACAGTACGGAGATTAGTAGTTGCCAGCTTGCCAAAGCCAAGGGCGTAGCTGGCAATTAAGTACGATTCTTTCCCTGTAGACTGTACTCTGTGGACTGGACTATATAGTTAATTTATTAATAAAAAACATAAATTTATTTTCTGTTATTTAAATAGTTAATTCTGTGGTTATTTTCTGTATTATTTTAAATTTCAATATACTTTCACAACAACCAAATAACCCTTCTGAGCCTTCCGGCTCGTGGGTGGTGGGTCATGATTCGAATAGTATCGGATAATTTTCGATATCCAGATAAACCCCTTGGATTGGGACTCTCCAGGAGAGTCCCGATCGAGTTCCCTGCGTGGTGAGTTGTGCGATCTAGTGATAGACCGCACTTCCCGTTGAGTGGATCTTGGTTGGCCGCATATGTGGTGAAAGATCATCACGTCATGCGGCCGGTTACTGGCCACACATCCTCCACATGCGGTCTAGATGTAACCGCATAAACCTTGTGTGGCCTAGGATCGGCCGCCCATCCTTTGCTGTGTTGTTTGAAGCTCATACCTCTCTCCTCTCACGTCGTCTCTCTCGTAGAGTCGATGTACCTCTCTCCTCTCACGTCGTCTCCCACATAGGGTCGGTGTACCTCTCTCCTCTCGCGTCGTCTCTCCCATAAGGTTGACGTACCTCTCTCCTCTCGCGTCGTCTCTCTTGTAGGGTCAGCATATCTCTCTCCTCTCACGTCGTCTCTCTCGTAGGGTCGGCTACCTCTCTCCTCTCACACTGTCTCTCCCGTAAGGTCAGCATACCTCTCTCCACTCGCGTCGTCTCTCTCATAGAGTCGGCGTACCTCTCTCCTTTCGCGTCGTCTCTCTCGTAGAGTCAACGTGCCTCGCCCCTCCTGTGTGTCACACCCGTAAGTCATCCACATTTTCATACATACATGCATCACATAAGAAAATCCATAAAAATAAAGAAAAAAGATAAACTAGATCACTATCATATCATATCATGTCATGTAGGAGTACAAAGAAGATCAGGCCGCCCCCTCTAGCCTGTCACTGTCACCACCTCCCTCCTGCCTCTTCGATGGGGTGGTGGTCGGCCCCCTCAGTAGAAGACTCTCCATGAAAGAACTGTGGTGGAGGTGGCATCTCGGGATCCATGTGAGGAGGTGCGGTAGGAGGCTAGTCCTCTGCCTGAACTGGTGTAGGTGCTTCCCCTTGATCTTGCTATTGTTCCAGCTCTTCTTCACTTGCTGATTCATTCCCATAAGTTGGGACATCACAACGTAGCTGACCATCATGACCCAAGTAATATCCCATATCTGTGAAAATCTTGTGGGCATTGTAGATATCATCCTGTCGAACCTGAACAAATGTTTCATTTCCAAAGTGAATCCCAGCATAGATAAATACGCCTATCAACTGTAAGGCATAAGGGAGGGATCTTCTCATTTGGGTCCAGCATGTCTCAATCAGGTCTGTCATTAGCCTACCCATGTTGATGACATTGCCATTCATGACATGATAAAATAGAAATCTGTGTACTACTGTTACCTCATTTCTACTCCCACCCTTTGGATAAATAAGAGAGGTAAACATGTGGTGTAAAATGCACTGTTGTAGTGGAAAATAGTTGGCATTCAACTTAATCAAATCACTAACTCCACGCACATAATCACAGCTCGTCATGGCAACAGAATTAGACTCAACCTCACCATTGCCAAAGGTCATGTCTGCACCCCAAGCTAAGACTCCTAAGGCATGCCAAAAAAGATCTGGAGTGATATGGATCTCTATGCCCTGAACCACTGTAAATAACTCTCCATTTCTGTCAACCAAATTCCCATAAAATTGCGACACGAGGTTGGGATAGTACCTAGTGTATCTAGTGACAAAGTTACTCCAACCTGATTGAATCTCAAAAACTGCACAAAGATCTGGCAAAATATCATTCACCTCATTAAACTCGACTAGGCGAGGGCCGATGATAGGCCGTGGAGGCAACGGAGGTGTAGGAGCAGGTGCTGGAGCCTGCCGTGGTGGAGGAGCCAGAGCCTCACGTCTCCGAGCACTAGAGTCCCCTTGGGTAGAACGCCGAGAGCTCCTTCTAGATGACATTTTAGGCTAGAAGACCCACTGGGAGGGATAGATCTCAATCTTGGCGATGAGGATGAACCAAAGGACACTCGGAGGGCTAGAAATGACCTTCTCCACACTCTGGAAACTAAGGAATAGTGACACAGGAGCAAGCATGGAGATTTCATCCTGAAACTATGACGAATCCACCGAAACTTGTGTGGATGGAAGAATAATGAGGTTTTAGGGCTTGAGGAGAGGGGGTTTGGTGTTCTAGGGTTAGGGAAATATGTGGGAGAGAGAATGGATAGGATAGAATGGGGAAATGAAGTGAGAAAAACCCTTAAAATAGGGTTCGATCAGGTGTTCGACCGGCCCGGTTCATCGTAATCGGTCAACCGAACCAGGGGCTTCGGTCGATCGAAATGGTCAATTTGCCCCTTGAAATCCCATTTTTTTTATTTTTGAATGTTTGATTTCTCCATGTCTCCCTTGAATGATTTTGAGCTCCATTTTCTTGCTGGCCTTTCTTCCCCTCTCTTTTTTATTTTTATTTTTTTATGTTTTTTGTTGCTTTGGGAAGAAGTAGAACAAGATGACTTCTAACATGAAACAATTTAAGGAGTTTTCCTGATCCTCCCCCTCAGTGACTGCCTAGAATTCCCATGTCACTAGTCCACATTTATTCATCAAGGAGTATTTGGTCTTAGAAAAATTTTTCAAGAAGGGGTATGTAAACATATATATATAGTCATACATACAAGGTGATATCATGCAAAAACATGATTCCCGGGCCCCACATATGACCTTTTACCTCCCTATGTGGAGTGGGTCGAAAATATCGACGAGCTCCTTGTCGCCTCCAGTGGAAGCCACAACAGTGGGCTCATTCCCTACTACCCCGACCGTGTCATCGGGAAGCTCTCCTTCCTCCAGAGGGGAGGAGGTACCTGCAATCGACACCAATAGAAGCTCAGTATGGGTGGGTAAAGCAAATGAATCCCCCATAAAATCACTAAGTGCTTAGTTACATACCAGACGGTCCCACACTGGACGACTCCACCAGTCCCACCGTGCAAGCTGATACCACAGTAGGCACAGGCAGGAGAGGAAGCTTTCCCATTAGCTGCGGTAGTCCACCCTGCATGCCCTCGACAGTGGGTGGGGACACGGACCCCGCCTGCCCAGACTCACCCTCAAAGGATGATAGGGCCACCGAGGGGCTGGCATTCACTAGCTCCTCAATCATCTCCAAGGCCGTGGCTGCCTCCTCACCTGCCAAGCGAGTAACACAAACCCAGTCAGTAAGGCAAGCTCACCAAGAAGCGTAACAACAATGGGGGGATCACCTCAACAGCAATTGGACACTTACCCTGGCAACTGCTAGTCACCATGGGTGCTGGCTCTCCGACCTGTCCAGGTGCTTCACCCAATGTCTCAGTAGGGGCCCTAGTCTGTGATGCCTCTGCCTCTCTGCATAACCTAGATGGTCATGTTAACAGCCAGAGTCAAACCAAAGTTGTGACATATGCCCAAGGTTAGAGGCTCTTACCTGCATGAGTTCCCTCCGCACCTTGCCACGACTCAAAGTCGGGGAACTCCTCCATGTTAAGGGGGGTTCGCTTAGCAAGCGCACAAGCCCCTCCATGTCAATCTCACCCTCAACCCCCTCCTCAGACAGAGGGTCCACCTCTCAATGGGCTAAAAGGTCTCCTCCGCGCCAACCTCCAGCGGAGCTACAAAATACAAATCCAGCAAAACAAGATTAGCCAACTACCCTGGCTAAACCAAGCAAGGACAAAGGGGTCGAAGTGACACTTACTCAAGGCCGTCTCTACCTCAACTTGCTCTTCAGCCTCGAATCCCTCAGAGGACCCACCAGCCTCAACCGTTGTAGCCTCTACACGAGGGCATTTCTGCCTAGGCTGTAGGCCTCCATCCCCACTCCCTGAGGATGCCTCTGTGGAGGGATGATCCCCCTCTGCCACAGAACTTGTCAACAAACATAGCATTATACAATGCCCCAGTTGCGCACTCGAAAAATAACAAAGTAAAGATGGGACGTGCTAAAAGAAAGAACCTTACTTGAAGCCCTGAAGGAGGTCAACGGCAAGGGTAGCAGCTGCTCCGGCCTCAGCGACAGCACCCGGGCAGCCTTCGCGACGGCCTCCCGAATGTCCCTCAAAGTGTGGGCACACTCGATCTGGGACACGAACTCCATGGGCCCGGCCGACCCGATCGCATGGTCGACATGCCGCCTCCAGTCATCGATCGCTATGTCAGCAAAGCTCCTGTGCGGGAGCACTCAGTCTAGTGAACCTCTGCTTCGGAGGCCGCAGTTGACCAAGAACTGGGCCCACCAGGTCCTAGGTGCCCTCAGTCGATGCACCCTTGTCCCAGTCACCACCGTCGCTGTCGGTACCTATCTTAGGGGCTTCAGTGCCCCTCCGTTGCCTCAGCTCCCAGACAAAGAGCCCCGGCTACACCGGGGCCACTGCTCCACAATTCGCTCGATCTCCCGATGAATCCGAGCAATGTGGGTCCTCAAGTACCCGTCATCTAGTAGGACGGGAGGCAGATCCTCCCTCAGCAAGTGACTCTCCTCTGCCTTCCTGATCGCGGAGGCCTTATGCCGATATAGGTGGCTATGCTCGAACCACCACCTAGTGTAATAGACGTCAAATTGTCCCCGACGTCCCTGTCCTAGCATCAAGAACTGCTCCAGCTCCCGATGGTGGTAGAAGTCCCACCACACGGCCGCCAGTAGGTGGGTGTCCTTCCCTCTGTACTGTCGGCCTGTCAAAGGGAACTCCTGATTCGGCGGGATCCCCTAGTCATACCCAAAATTCCTTGCAAATCGGTGTGGGTAGTATGGCTCCAGGGAACTTGTCGCAGACCGATGTAATGTCAACACCATCGATCGGGTGCTCATCACCCACTCCGTCTGTGGTCTAGCCTCCGGCTCCCCCTGACTGGCATGGGCGCTGGTCGCCCCTCCACCAACAGCTCGTAGAAAAAGACCGTAGTCTCTCACGGCACTCTCAAAGGGTTATCCCTCCTTGCCCCGGGCGGGCAGGTAGCAAATGGCTCTCCCTGCCCCCTCCAGCTGTACCTCGGTGTCTCCATCTGGCTATCCAGTGAAGCTAAACAAGAGTGGTACCGTCGGATTTGCCACAGTCCCTCGTGCCACCAACCCCAGAAACAACAATTCGGTCCACACACTGAGATAGTGGGTCGACATTTCAAGTGCGGTGATTCAGCTACCACCGCTGGAGATTTCACCGTCGCTCAGCCTTGTGGTTCGTCAGATGGACGGCAAGGGGGGTGACCCCTTGTTCGTGGGTCCTGTTTTTCCCCCCCCCCCCGGGGGGGGGGGGGGGGCGGGGCCGCTCATGATGGCAACTCTATCCAAGGTTGACCCTGGTCAGATCTTCGTCAGGTGGAGATCTACCTGCTCGAACCAGAGGGCGACACCGCGGCAAGGTATTAGCTGGCTCCGAGGTGGCCGAGCTGTGCGCCAAGGGTCCCACGCAGTGACCATTGTGTCTACCGTCAGTTTGTACCGTTCTGAAGGTTGTAACGCTGCACCAGGTGTGGGAGAGGTAATGCTGCACTGGGTGGAGGAATTGGTAGGGTGTGCCGCTGAGAGGGCACAATGGCTGTGCTGTTGAAGGGGTCTTAATGTCGTGCCGCTGGAGGACACAATGGGTGTGCCGCTGGGGGCACTTCAGGAATGCACTGTTAGAAGGGGCACCAAGAGTGTGCTGTTAGATGGGCACAAAGGGGCGTGCCGTTGAAGGCACTAGGGAGTGTGCCATTGGAGGCACTAGGAAGTGTGCTGCCAAAGTCCTAGAAGCATGCCGTTGAAAGGGATTGAAGGGTGTGCCGTTGAAGGGGCACAAAGAGTGAGCCGTTGAAGGGGCTTGAGGAGTGTGCGGCTAAAGAGCACAGCAGGTGTGCCGCTGGAGAGGCCTTGGGGGTGTGCCATTGGAGACACCTGGGAGTGTGCCGTTGGAGGCACTAGTAAGTGTGCCGTTGAAGAGGCTTTCAAGGTGTGCCGGGTCTAGGCCTTCAAGGCATGCCATTGGAGAGGCCTTGGGGTGTGCCGGGTCCAGGCCTTCAAGGCGTGCCATTGGAGACTTGGGGTGTGCTGGGTCAAGGGACTTGGGGTGTGCTGGGTCAAGGCCTTCAAGGTGTGCGACTAGAGGCCAGTTTGAACCCACTGGCATCAATGGCTGCAGTCCATTGATTCTCTTTAGGGACTCAGGGGCTGTGAGCTTCCTGGGGCTAGTTCTTCTTTGTTGTCATGCTTCCGAGGACGGCCTCACGATAGTGTACATATTCGGGGAGTCGTTTCCTGCTTCCCCGCAAGGGCAGTAACATTCCTTAGAGTCTTGGGCATCCCACTTCCCCGGGGGCTTCTTCACTCAGTTCCATCGTCGATGCGAGACTGGGCGGGATATATGGACGTGTAATTTTACACGTCCATAAATGCCCCCCACCCGCGGGTGCCACAGGTGAAGGATGAGACAATCCGTGCTCGTGGGTGCGCCTACTCTCAAGGGCTGTATTTGAGGCTTGACGTCCAAGGAAGATGACAGTCTCGACTTAGCCTTGTTATCAATGCTTGCATAGATGGATACCGGGACTTATCGGCATACTGGTGTATTTGGATAGACTATTCTTGTGTGCCGGGTGACGGACGAGGGGCGTCCGAGCGTGCCGGGTGCGAGGGACACCGAGCGTGCCAGATGACCGAGCTTCCTAGTCGTGCTGGGTGGAGCACACAGGGTGTGTGCCGGGTGATGGGTAAGGCTAGTGTGCCGGAGGAAGCGCCCAGGGGGTGTGTTGGCTGTGGGAGGACATCTTCAACCAGAGGAGCATCCGGTGTTGCCCCTGGGGCACACCGTGACTTTGTTGGGGTCATCACTCCTTGTGGACGAGCACCCATGTCTTCCCCTTATGCCTTCGACCTAGGGGAGACTCTGCCATAATTTCGTCAGATTTTATTGGCATTTTGATCATTTTAATTGCGATGTAGCCCTTTATAGTCTTTTTCCCTTTGTCTTTGTTCGGGGTTTGTTCTAACTCTAAATCCTTTGCACCCTGCAGATAAATGGCTGCCCCAAGTGTTTCTTCCACCTCTACTGCCACCAGTGCTAGATCCGCCCCTTCAGTGGTAGTCCCTGTGGTCACATGGCACAACTTCGAAGACTTGGACCGCGAACACACTGAGGTGGCTTCATTGGCTGAGTTGTCGGACTCCGAGACCAGCACTATGGAATTTAGCCGTGTTGCGCTAACTGACGGGGGATTTACCTTTGACCGGGCTGGCGACTATCGGAGGGACCATCCCAAGGATAAGCACGTCCTCCACTTTTTGAAGCATCTCCGTTACCGAGACAGGAGGGACTTCAAAGCTGTACGGGGTGCTGAACGTGCGATTTTACAATCCCGGGACAGTCTGCTGTTCAGTGTCCATTGGAGCGTTCCCATGTACTTGGTGGGGGAGCAGAGAGAATGGAAGCTCGTGCTGGGGCTAGAAGAGCTACTGCCTATGGAAGATAGGCTGGTACCGGCACCCGAGTTCACCCCTACACGCTGGGACAACGTCGCTGGGAGGACTCAGAAGGAGCAACCCCATTTTGGTTTATTTCTGGCTCCGTTGAAGTGGGGGTACCGGGAGAAACCCTATATCTTGGATTGTTTGGTGATCCACTTCAAGCACGAGTTGGCCCTGGGCTGGTTCACGAAACTCAAAGTCCAAGATGCTCACATCTTCCGAGAAGGGGCGGTAGAGTTCATGTAATATCCCAGACCTTTTAGATCCTTATTTTCAGGTCCCTGATCTATTTTCTCAGAGTGTCCAGCTCCGTTGTGTCTTCCCTGCCCCTTCAACTTCCTTATAAATTGCACCCCTTGGAAGCTCAAGGGACATAGATACACACAGGCATGCATGGAAGAACCTATGACCTAACTGCCGCACCCTCGGACTTCCGCACGCATCTGGCAAGGGTCAAGGATGCGAGGAGCTAAGTGTGTGCGTGAGGGCTTGTTGATTGGCTCACACACACCGAGGGTATGCCATCTGCGCTACCCTCATGCGACGTTTAGCTATCGCACACGAGCCCATCTCTGTCACACATAAGGCACTATGATAACGGCGAACACACCGGCCTCCTGGGTCTGCCGACGTATGATAGCCCACAGTGGCAATGCATATGCCATGGTGCCGTATTTACCTCTATCACAGAACCGCGTGCCCATCGCTCGTGCCGAGATCGTGGCCGACCGCTCTGACTGATGACCCGAGTTAGCTGGACCACTAGCTCGGGAGTAATATGCCCGGGACTGGCCTCGACTGCACAGCATGATGACACTTGCCTTCCAAGGCCCGAACCCGACTGCTCATCTCAAGCCGCGTCTGGCCTCCTTCAGGCACCAGCCCACAATGGCCCCTGCCACCTAGGCAGTCGGGCTCGTCTCGATCTCCTCATGGAGAGCCTCTGTAAAGCACACAGATATCTATCTTATCCAGCATTGACCCGGGGATTGACCCGCGCGTCAAAATTATCTCGTGGCTTGTGCCAGTTGTACTTTGGCCTCCTCGGCCCATCTGTAAAGCCCACGTGGCTCTCATGCAGCATGAAACTAGTTGAATACATGTACCCCTACTCGGGTCTCAGCTTCTTCCTGCACACGCCCAGCTCCTTCAGTCACAATGGTGCCCCCGGCACCCGACTGCCAGCTACTCCAGCCATGTCGGGGCCCACAGCGCCCAGCCACTTAGCTCCTTCAGTCACAACGGTGCCTCGGCACCCGACTATCAGCTACTCCAGTCACATCGGGGCCCGCAACGCTTGACCACTCAGCTCCTTCAGTCATGACGGTGCCTCTGGCACCTGACTGCCAGCCACTCCAGTCACATCGAGGCCTGCGGCGCCTGACCACTAAGCTCCTTCAGTCACGATGGTGCCTCCAGCACCTGACTGCCAGCCACTCCAGTCACATCAAGGTCCGTGACACCCGACCACTTAACAACCTCAGTCATAATAGTGCCCCCGGCACCCAACTACCAGCCACATCGGGGCCCGCTATGCCCGACTACTCAACTGCTTCAGTCTCAACGGTGCCCCCAGCACCCGACTGCCAGTTACTCCAATCACATTGGGGTCCGCGATGCCCGATGGCTCAACAACTCCAGTCACGACGGTGCCCTTGGCATCCAAATGTCAGGTATCCTAGCTCTGATGATGACCAACAACTCCAGTCCCACTGGTGCCCACGACACCCGATAATTCTAAGCCCAACGACTTTTGGTCACTCCTATTATGGCGATGCTCACGTCGTCCAACTGCTCCAGTCTCAACAGTGCCTGGCTGCTCCACTGACAAGTGGTGCCTACCTCATTCAGCCACCTCGGCCTTGGTAACGCCCAACTAGTCTAGCATAATAGTGCCTACGGCTCCCCTACTGTCCCGACCTCGATACGTCTCATGATGGGAAGACATTGCGACGCCCCTCGAGCGGCACCCTGCTGAGTCACAGGTCCTCTGACGGACACTATGTACAGATACGAAACTACCCACATAATAACGCAATGACCTAGGGATCATCACAAATGACATATTTATCCCGTGACTTGCAAGCACTTGTAATTGGGCGTTCATGCCCCCACATAAATGCCTTTCACGGCATATAAGTTATGTAATCCAATCAGGGAGCGGATCCCCCTCCTCACTGGAACCAATCTCTCTGCCCCTAGTTATCCCTATTGTGTTGCTGTTGCCCTGTCACTGTTGCACAAATGAAGCCCTCCCGATGTCTTGGCTCCCAGGGTCCCTAACTCTTTCTTCGACAGTAGAAACAAAGGTGTTCGAGCTCTGCCCGATGTAAAATAAACACTGCTCGCTTGCGGTTGGTGGGGAAGATGTCCAGTACATGAGCCCCCACAATCATCTACACTCGTACCAACGGAACCTCCTTCTCTCCATGTGGCGCATAACACTCCGTGCTCACGTGCCGTGCCCTAGCGGCATATCCCCAGTCAAACACTTGGTTCCACTGGTGATCGTCAAGAAATTTATTGGCACGCCAGCATTCCATCCAGCCATCCCTATTCCAGTCTTCCAGAATGATTAACCATACGCCACCCCCTCCAGTGCATTCCTATCATTCTTTCCACCCTCCTTTCAATACCCTCGGAATCCACGCATGCTAAATCGACCCATCTCAGCCTTCCGTAAAAGGCGAGTGTGCGTCCCCACCGCGAGGGAAAGAATGAGAAGGGAATTCCCCTGCATGTGTAAACAATGACCTAGAACAAGAAAGTGTGGTTTCGACTCTTGAAATGCGGATTTTTATTTGGTTCAAGTGAAGAATTTTTTTTGTGAACCTATCTAACCACAATATATAATAACATTAAGGAAATTCTTCCTTATATGCTTGCTGGTTTAGGTCCTTGGTTCGTCTTTGCATCCAACATCATCTTAGGGCTGTGCCACATCATCCATACGTCATTCACAATGTTTGCAAGGGTGGAGCCTACACGGTCATGGACCACAAGGGCAACAAGCCATTCCCACCTCCCAACGGTAAGCACATGAAGCTGTACCACACCCCAGAGCATGAGTTCACGTGCCATACAGACTAAGGCGCATGCCGTGACTGTCACCAGCAAGCCAATAACCACCCCCTCTAGACGGTGGGACCAGTCATTTACTCTAGCCTTTTGAGCTAGTGTGGCACCATAACCAGTTAGTCTATTCAAGCATTAGTGCCATACATTCATGATGATCAGTCTCCTAGCACCATCCTCATAACTGCATGCTGAGGATGTCCAATACCAGCCACAATGCCACCTTTTGGCTCTCTCTAAAAAAAAGAAAGAGAAAAGGGGTTAAAAATAGAGGTACCCCAGCAGACTCAATCACTCTCTTCACTCAGAGGTGACTGACGGCAAAAAGGCCAATAACTCGATGAGGTGAAAACCTGCAAGGGTGCCTCAGGCAGAATTAGGTAACCCCTCTGTGTGAAAACCCATAAGGGCGCACCAAAGTAAAAGGGGGCCAACTCTAGTGAAAACCCGCAAGGGTGGTAGAGCTGGTAAAGAGAATAATAAAAAAAGAGAAGAAGCCATCTTCCTCTCTACTCCTCACTAATGAAAGCCATCGATCGTTACATATCATTGACGGTGAGCTCAACATCACTCCATAACAATGGTGGCCACTACACCCCCGAGGGTTGGTCATCGCCAGTTCTAGTCCCAGCCTCCAGCTACAACACCTTAAATGGTCAACCGGCCAGTTCTAGTTCCAGTTTCAACATCAGTTCCAATTCTAGTTCCAGTCCTAGTCTCTAGCTACAACACCATAAACGGTCAGTTGGCCGGCTCCAGTTCCAGTTTCAGTCCCAGTTCCAATCCCAACCTCCGGCTACAACACCTTAAATGGTTAGTTGGCCAGCTCCAGTTCCAGTTTAAACATCAGTTCTAGTTCCATTTCAAGTCCCAGTCTCCAGCTACAACACCTTAAATGGTTAGTCGGCCAGCTCCAGTTCCAGTTTCAACACCAGCTCCAGTCCCATTTCAGTCCCAGCCTCCGACCACAACACCTTAAACTGTTAGCCAGCCAGCTCCAGTTCCAGTTCCAGTTCCAGTTCCAACATCAGTTTCAGTTCCAGTCCCAGCCCCCGGCTGGTCAACCGAGCAGCCCTAGCTCTAGCTCTAGCTCTCATCCCAGCCCCCGACTACAACACCTTAAAGGGTCAGCTGGCTAGCCCAAGCTCCAGCTCTAGCCCTCATCCCAGTCTCTGGCTACAACACCTTAAATGGTTAGTCGTCCAACTCCAGCTCTAGTTCTAACATCAGTTCCAGTTCCAGGCCCTGGCTATGACACCTTAAATGGTCAGTCGGTCAGCCCCAACTCCAGCTCTCATCACAGCCCCCAGCTACGACACCTTAAACGGTTAGCCGGCCAACCCCAGCTCCACCTCCAGCTCTCATTCTAGTCTCTAACTATAATACCGTAATAGACAGTTGGCTAGCTCCAGTTCCAATTCTCCAAACTGATGTGGACTTCAATTTTGGCTAATAGCATGTCCACAACAAGCTAGTTGGGGATCAGATTTGGCAGACATACTTCAGCCCTCCGACAACCCCAGCAGCTTGGGCCAACACACCATCATATGTCAGCCCCAGCCATCAATAAACTCTAGCAACGTCATACCACATTGTCATAAGATAGCCTCCAGTCACCAACTTGCAGTTTCCAGTTCCCCAAAGTAACAGACCCATATAGGTCACCTCTCATCCCCCGATTTCCAGTCATCCTGGTCAACATGCCTCACTCAGGTTGACCCCTAGTACCCAGTGTTCGACCTCCAGTACCCAGCACTTAGCCCCCAATACCCAGTGCCCAGCCTCCAATATCCAATACCTAGCCCCCAGTAGCTAGTGCCTAAACTTCGGTACCTAGTTCCCTACCTTCGACATCAGGTATTCTACCTCTATTGCCTAACTCCCAGCCTCCAGATCCTAGTAGCAAGTTAGCGCATCCTATGCATGCGTTATTATAATCACATCCTAGCATATAGTAGAAGAATAAATCACGACTAGCAGTACACGTGGTTGCTAGCCGACACATCCAGTTTTGTTCCACAAGAGAAAGGATGGGACAGCACAAGAAGTGACAAAAAGAAATCCAGTATTTTGTCATTCATATGTTAGAAAGGGACCCAAGACATGCCCTTGGGGTAACAAAAGAAATCTGTGCAACCGGGCATAGAGTATAACAAAAAAAAGAGCTACAATAAAGTCAAGGCTCACCCTCCTCCGGCACTGACAGGCGAGACTGAGCAGGCGTGAACTCCACCTCAAGAGTGGACAAGATCTGATGCAATGTGACATCGTTCCATGTAAATAAATGCATAAGTGGTTTTTGGATTTGAAAAGGATTGATCAATTTTTACTTGGTTGATTGATGTTTTTAGGTGGTTCGATCTCGAGCTTGAGATCTACGTCCACCCCTTACTCAACTGAGTAAGGCTTCCGCTGCCAAATAGCTTGAGTCTGCTAATCCACAGATTTGGGGATAAAATCCATACAGATAGCTGAGCCTCACAACTTACTTTCACGCTGAGCAACACAGCTTGTTGTCCGAGGATCACACCTTGCCGCTGAGCTTCACAGCTTGCTCCGCTAATACACAGCTTATAGAGTGTTAAAAGAGAAAACTAAAGAATGAAGAAAAATAATGACAAAATAAGGAAAATGTAGCTCTGCTGGAGCGATCTGACTCTGGATCTGATCCAAAAGTTAGGACAGAACTTGATCTTTCAATCTCACTTCTCTCTCAAATCATCCTACGACACTATGTTTTTCCTTTTCCTTTCTACAACGCGCTCTTGAACTCTTCAGACTCTTCTCACTCTCTCTTTCTCTTTTCTCCACTTCTTCTGATCTACTCTGATCTTCTTCTCTTCCAATTATCTACTGAGTTCGAGCGCAAGATTGTCTTTTATAGAGCTTGAGTCTTGTAGTCCCATGAGCTTTCGATTTGGGCACGTGGAAAGCACATTCCTATGCACTTCGAAAGTCCACGTGTTAGGCGTAGAATAAAAGATGATCCACGTGGTAGGATTTCAGATCAACTTCCCACCTTGGATCACGTGCCATTAATTAGCTTCACTTAAGTTCCACGTGAGAGTGATGCAGTCAGCCTTTATGTAACCCAGGTGTTCGAACATGGATCTGGGTTGTCAAGATAAAAGATAAAGAGGTATTAGTTATAAAGCCAATGATAAGCATAAACACAAGTTCAATCTTAATTGTTTCAACAGATTCAGACATGTTAAATGAATGCACACATTTTTGCAGAAGCATCGATGCATAAATGAGATGCATCAGCCTATATGACTAACCCATGCAACATGTTTGAATAAAGGCATCGACCTCTAATGTAACGCAGGTAGACCTTAATGAAGGTGCATCGACCTGTCTTTATAGTGAATACACGAGGTGCATCGACCTTGATAGAGATGACTTCTTACTGCACTGACTTTATGCTACAGAGGCTAACAGACTTGCATCGACCTTTCCAATACATGCATCGACCTTATGCTACAGCCGCTAGGTCAGTAGCATTGACCTTTCTCCAACCGCTAGGTTGCTAGCATCAACCTATTTACAAGGCGCACCGTCCTTATAGCACGAGTTGTGAATAAGGTGCATGAGGTGCATTGATTGAATATTGTGTACTATGTTCAATGTGCACCGACCTGACTGTGCGTTCTGTGTATAAGGTGCATCGACCTTCTGGACGAAAATGCATATGTGCATTGACCTTCTAGGCTCAGTAATATATGTGCATCGACCTTCTTGGTCTGTAACACATATATGCATCGACCTTCTAGACTCAATGACATATATGTATCGGCCTGGTAGTTCAATGAAGTGAAGTATGCATCAACCTTATAACTCAACAATTGTGCATATGCACTGACCTTCTCGACTTAGGGATAACATGTGCACCGACCTGCCTGTCTCAATGTGTGAATGTGCATCGACCTTGTAATGCAACAATATGAGCATGCACCGACCTTTCTTTCTAAGTGCATGAGGATGTATCGACCTGCTGGTCTTTAGCTGAGCCATTGCAACAACCTGTCCACTATAAAAACCAATGAGGCATCAACCTAACTAGCAACATCATCAATGCAACATCAGAAGACCAACCTAACTGCCATGAAATCCAATGATGCATCGACCTATTTAGCAACATCATCAATGCAACATCAAAAGACAAAGTGCCACAGCAACATCATCAATGCATCATTAACACATGTGACATCATGCCCTAATGATCATCATCATGTAAGACATTATCAATACCACATATGATATCATGATAAATCATGATGAGTCATAGTGTTTGACATCACCAAAACCATAGACATCATGATGAATCACGATAAGTCATAGTGTTCGACATCATCAAAATCACAGGGTCACAACAAATCTTTCATTACTTCGGCGTTTACCACATGCCGATGAATAAACTACCGTCGACTCCTTGACATTATCGTAAGGATTGATGCTAAAAACCTTCCGGTATGGGCCTTACGCCTACACTGCTAAAACAAACTTTTTCTTGCTTCGACAATTATCCCATGACGATGAATAAATTACCATCAACTCCTTGACATTATCGTCAAGATCGATGCTAAAAACCTTCCGGTATGGACCTTGCACCTGTGCTGCTAAAATAAACCTTTCCTTGCTTCGACATTTACCCCATGCCGATGAACAAACTACCATCGACTCCTTGACATCATCATCAGGATCGATGCTAAAAAGTTTCTAGTATAGGTGTTATGCCGATGCTACTAAAATAAATCTTTCCTTGCTTTGGCAATTACCCCAAGCTAATGAACAAACTAGCGTTGACTCCTTGACATTATCGTCAGGATCGATGCTAAAAACCTTCCGGTATGGACTTTACGCCTATGCTGTTAAAACAAACCTTTCCTTGCTGTCGCTAATGGGTTTTGCGACCGATCGTAGACCGAACAGCGACCGATTGGTCGGTCGCTATTCGCGCCTTTTTTTGTAGTGTAGGACTCTAGGGTTATCTATCTCCACCTGTTGTAACGCGAGAAGGACTTCTGTTATTATCCCTAGTCCCAGTACCGCAACAGATCCTGCTGTTGTAATCTCCGGTAACATAATAGCAAATATATGTACCCTGCGATCCCTGGTTGAGGAAGCAGGCGCATGTGTTTTAGGTATTTTCGCACACACTAATATCTCCAGAGCTTTTGCAGTTTGAAAAATTCGTCCTTAAATCTTGATTAGTTAATTACTCTACAGCTCCAAGTGCAAAATCGCAAGAACAAAGTGGGGATTCGAATGGAATGATGCAACTTCGCATATTTCTTGCCGTAGAACGAAGTGTTGATCCGCACAAATCCGTATACATCTTATATAAAGAGAAATTTACACAGAACAAAACAAGAACTCTAGAGTCTCCTCCCTGTGGAAGAACTCTTGGTATAGTTTTGTTCATGGCGTCAGGATGTTGAGGAGGGAAACCCTGGTATTGATCAGGTTCCTGAACACCCTCTCGGTCCGGCTCTCCAAGCCCACCACCAACTCCTCCGTGGCCGCCAGCCTCTCCGACGCCCACCTCACCCACTCCACCCCCTCCTCCGCCGGGGCCGCCGCTTCGTTGGAAGCCTTCTTCTTGTTGCTGGAGGCGGCCAACCTCCGGCTCAAGGCCCTCCAGCAAGACGGCTTTGGAGCCACCGCCGCCGTGGCCGTCGACAGCGCCGCCGCCGTCCCCTGGAATACGGCGGCCGACACCGACACCGTCGCGGACTTCACCTCCCTCAGCACCCCCGCGAGCTCGACGTAAGCGGCGGAGCGCCCGGATGAGGACGCAGCCAGCGCCAGCGCGGGCTCGGCCGACCTGGACGCCTCGCAGAGGACCAATGACGCGAGGCCGGCGACCTCCTTCTCGGCCTTCCTGAGGGACCTGGCGACGGCGGCGAGCCGCGCCCCGTCCCTCCTCCGGACGGCCACCTGGGCCGCCGACTGCAGCTCCTGGAGGCACACCAGGGCGGAGCGGAAGGACCCGTAGGCGTCGACGAAGCAGAGGAAGTCCTCCAAGAGCCTCTCGGCGAGGCCGGAGGCGTCGCTCTTGCTGCGTCTGAGGGAGTCCCTAGTCTGCGGCAGCTGGAGGAGGTCGTCGAGCGCGAGGAGCAGGAGCTCCAGCCTGATGAGGCCCGAGCGGAGCCAGGCGGAGGAGGGCGGCCCCGCAGGCTCGGCGGAGGACTGCCAGGCGCGGGTGCAGATGACCTCGTCCTGGAGCTGGGAGATGAGCGGGTGGGAGCGGCAGGGCAGGCTGGTGGACCTGACGTGGTAGGACTTCTCCAGCGGCGGATACCCTTTGGCGGGGCTCCCACCATCTTTCGGCCCCGGAAGGGAGATTGAACGGCGAAAACCAGCAACCATTATGTCTTCTTCTTCTTCCTCTTCTTCTATCTTTCAACTCTCTCTCTCTCTCTGTATCGCTTCTACTCTTCCTCTTCCTGTCGTTGTTGATGGCTTGTGGTGTTGAGGTGGAGAGTGAGGAGCTCTTCAATTTAAAGGGGAGGAGAACCGTGTCGTCAGTGTTACTAGCTGGTTATTTTATGTGGCTATCACCACTTATTATTTGTTTTGTTTTGATAGGAAAATGGATGTGCACGAGCGGGTGGTCGATCGGGACGGAGATCTATTTTCTTTAATTCTCAGGGGGGTGTTCTCGATCCGCGAATGATGACAACTGTCAGCTAGCGGCCAAATGTACACTGAATACACAGAAACCATCCATGTGAGAGCGTTAAGGGGGGGGCTTGGCAGAGGAAGAGGTAACGCGTCGGCGTCGACCTACCTCAGCTGCGCTGGCCTCCGGGGCCTCAGCTGGCCCCTCCTCAAATGTCGGGTTGGGGGGGAGGAGGGGCCTGCCTCTTGTTGAGCTGACCAGATCTCGAGTTTTGAGTGTTGCTTGTTGCGGTGTCTGCCTGGATAAACACGTTCAGGAATCAGGGCAATGCCGACTTATAAGAATTATGTGACGCGGTATTAACTAATCTCAGCTGGGCCGCGTCGGTGGGGCGCGTTTGACAGGTGACAGTTGATTGCATGCATGCAGGAGTGGTGATGGCGAGTTGCGACGGCTGGACGGCCCCCGTAATGGTCAATTAATGGCAGTGGCCAGTAACACCGGCAACTGTACCCATCCCTTTCCTCTGTCTTTCCTACCCTAATTGGCACCGCATGGATGACACCAATTAGAACAACAGATAGCCCAATCAGTATGGGTCGCGTTGCATTTAATTAGAGACAGCAAGCGAGCATTTCTCTTTGATGTTGTAGATTAACACTTGAAAGAAAGAAGGATCACCCAAAGGTAGCCCACCAGGGCAGAACCTGGATCTGTACGTACTAATCAGGCATGACTTTAGGGGTGTTCATAATTCGGTTCAAATCAGATCAAATAGAATCGAATCGAACTTCAGTTCGATTTGATTCGGTTTAACTTCAATGTCATCACACCATGCATGTCATCCGTGCCTTACCCATATCCCCACTCCCATCATATATTATATCGGAGGGAGTACATACGTGCATGTCTAGCTAGTTCGGGTCTACATGATCCCTATTTCCGAAGAACATGACAGCACGATTTGTAAAACTTTACCTTATTATCTACCGTTCGCGTCTTATCTATTATTCACCACGTACGCATCATGGATAAATGACATAAAATTACCGCATGCCGTGAACATATATATTTACTCATAAAATTACCGCATGCCTAGTGCTGTCATTCTCTCCCATCTTTACACACAAAATAACGACAACAATAGATGTACGTGACAAATCGTCGACGCCGTCGGTGCATAGATAAGAACACATCGTACCGGCGAGTGGACGTCTCCCCGTCCCTACATAAACGTCTTCTCAACTGTTGCGCCACACGCCAGAGACCACCGTCTCTGCCTGCTAGAAGACGCACTGCAACTAGTAGATGTACGCGGCTAAGTGTCGACGTGAGCGCTGGCATTCACGTCGTCTTGCTCAGGTCACATGCATGATGCATGATGGTTCTACGGAAAAAATGACACCTTGCATTATTGGTACACCCTTATATGTTTTCCACCGCTCACGTCTTATCTATAAGTATATGCATTGTCACGGATAAAAGACAGAATTAAAATATTGCAATCTAACTACAGAAGATGAATTTAAACCGTTCAATATCGAGGAGAGGAATGTGAGCCATGTTCAAAAGGAGCTCAGAGTCATCAGGCTCGTCAATACGGCGCAGCATCGCCAAGTCAATAATTTCCCCGAAACAATTCGAAGTGGATGAGTTAAGGTGAGCTGAGTCTTGATCCCCTAGCTTTAGCCCAACTAAGAGTCAGCAAAGTTCCAACAGTCCATCAGAGGTATCACGACGGACAGTACGAGTATCGTAATGCTCGCCTATTGGAAAATACGTCGACGTCGTTATGGAGCAATCTCCGAGGACGGTTGGGACAACCTCTCGACGCCGAGATTCTCATCATGAAGTCCCCCTTCCAGAATAGACATGTGCATAACGGGTAATAATATTCTTCACACAATCAAGGAAACGTTACTCCACGAATCACGCCATTGTCTCATTGAGAAACGAACAGTCACTACTAGGAAAACCCCTATAAATCGGTCCCTCATCGGACCCCGCAGGAGATATGCACAGAGAGAAAGAGAGAGATATGGAGACACTAACAGAGACTTGCACATCCACTCGCCTACAAGCATAGAGCCACATAGAAAGAGAAGAGTCTAAACTCTTGTCCTCCTGAACTAGAGTGATCGCTCCACAGAGAAGTAAAGTCGGGAGATTCTGACATTTATTTCCCTCTACTCACCCGTCGTGCCGAGTACTCATCAGGATCTCCGTGCAATCCTAGAGTCTTCGTCTATACATGCAGATTTGCTCACTCCGCTCTTAAACTCACCTACTTATCTCTCTCTCTCGTTGTTCTCCCTAATACATCTCTACCTCAAGTATGAGAGGATTGTCCTCTCAAATTATGTATAGGGCTCTTTACGACGATTCTTTTCTAATATTTACATACTTTCACGTATGACCGATCGCCGCTTATGATATGGAGATTAAGAACTATTTTTATACCTCGACAAATATAGACCTCTAATTACGTGAAATAAGACACTCTTCCGCTCCTCCCGGCACACGTCTTAATTGAGCTAGAAAAAGCCCTTCCTTTTTCTCGCACGACAATAATAATCTTAATTAGTTACCCTTGAAATAAAGAATCGTGTCGCGCGCACAGCTTGGTATCCCCGCAAATGAGATTGAAGTGAGAGGGTAAAAGGGCAATTTGCTCCCAATGCCTTATCCATCCCACTCCCATCATGTTTACACAGGAGGTAGTACGTGCGTAGAACGTGGCAACAGTATATGTACAACTTTACATTCTCTACCGTTCACGTCTTATCCATCATTTCCCACGTACACATCACAGATCAATGGCATAAAATTACCACAGTGTTGACATATTTACTTACTCGTAAAATTACCACGTGCCGTAACATATACAGCGCCTGAAGGCTAGCATCTATAAGTACCCCCAGTCTGCATCAAGGTCGACTCACCCTACCACAGACACCGTTGGTCCTCCAATTCAAAGCCACCTAGCCAGCTAAGCCAACCATGAAGCTCGTCTTCCTCCTCCTCCTCCTGTCTCCCCTCCTCGTCACCTCCCGGCCGACTGTCGAAGCCCGAGACGCCGTCCGCGACACAGACGGCAACCCGGTGCAGCGAGGCCGGCAGTACTATGTGCGGCCCAGAAACGAGGGCAACGGCGGCGGCCTGAAGATGTCCCGCCTGCAAGGGTCCTGCCCCCAGAACGTGGTCCAGAAGTTCTCGGAGGAGAAGAACGGCCAGCCTATCATGATCTTCCCGGAGGAGCACTCGGACGACCAAAACGTCCGGGTGTCCGAGAGGGTCTACATCCTGTTCCCCCGCCCCACCCCCTGCCCGCAATCCACGCAGTGGCAGGTGAACGGGGAGTATGTCACACGATGAGTCACAGGGGCTCGAGTCCCACGTCACAAAAATTTCAAAATAAAAAACTTGGTACACACTTCCCATTTATGCCTTTTTGCTATGAGGCTGACACCATGAACCACTTTCAACATTGGCCGTTTATTAACCTGCTTGACTTGATGACTTAAGTCGGCAGAAATGGAGGGATATCTTGTGAAGAAATCTTCAATCTCCGTGGCAATATCAATTAATCGGTCAAAAGATCGGATCTCTATCCCGATCATCTTTTCTAGAATCTCTTTCCTCAGATTTTGTTTACATATTTGTATTGCATCTTCTGGATGCAGAGGACGCCGACTCCTCATGTTGAGATCCTCCCATCTCTTGATATATTCTACTGTTGTTTCATCATCTTTTTGCATGACTGCCAACAGCTCAGCCACGGCCACCTCTGCCTCGGTGACATGGAATCTTTCTTTGATTTTCTGCTACATGTCTAGCCAATAGTTGATAGATCCGGCAGGCAGGCTAGTATACCATTCAAAGGCAGGTCCTGTTAGTGAAGACCCGAAGAACCTGAGTAGGTACCACTCGTATGCCACCAAGTCATCAATGACTGTCATGTAATGTGTAATATGCTCTTTCGGGGAGCCTTGCCCGTTGCATTTGTCAAAATTTAGGGGTATATTGACACCCGATGGTAATCTTTTGGCAGCATGGTAGGCTGAATATGTCACTTCATATATGTCAAAGGGGGCGTAATCATCACCACCCCTCTTTGCCAACCTTGCTTCAATCATCTGCTCCACCATCAACTTGTCCATCATGACTGGATTTGCTGGTTGAGGGCAGAGGTGGGTGGGCTGCATCAATAATGCGGCCGAAGGCATAGCATTAGGTGGCAAAGGCTCTGACAGGAGAGCCTATCGCAGCATCTGAAGGGGCATTGGCCGTGCTGGCTGGAGCCGCTAGGAATAATGCTGGGGAGTACCCTGGTTCTGAGCTACAGTTTGTAGAACGACCGGTGAGGGAGCACCCCCAGGGTTGGAACCTTCCCGTGACGGCTCAGCTCGTGCCCCCAGTTCCTCGGGCGCCATAGCGTGTTTAGACTTTCCATTTAACTATTTCTTCGGTAATTCTATCTCCTACTGATACCTTCACAGTGTCATCAGGATGACAGGGTCCACAGTTATTTTATTATTGATGCCCTCGAGTGTGTTGCTGGAGGCGTACTCAAATGGGAGAGACGGGAATACTTATTCTTCTTCAGATGCCACTATCCTGGCCGCGACAGTAGCGATGTTTTCATTAGCAACATGTTTGCCCTTTGCGGCTTGCAATAGCTCAGCCTCAGTTTTCTCTCATCTTGTCAATGGGTTCTTTTCTTCCAGTAATCTTGGACAGATCTTCTTGTTCATTTGGCAGGGGACCAGGTGTACTCGTCACCCCTGTCATATTGCGAGTGAGAACTTGCATTCTTCTTTTATGCTTTCTGACTCCCCTTTGGGCCTGACTAGGGAAAGTTAGCTCTTCATATATTGAAATTCTTTTTATCTTTTCATCTTGTGGAGACTTTTCAAGACTTCTAGTCCCAGATTACTTCTCCTCTTTATTTACCCCCACGGGTAACACTTTGTCTTTTTCTTCTTCTTCGGCCTTGATGACACGAAGCAATCTTTGTCGGCCTACGATGAGATTCCCGAGGCTATGGAAGTATCCCCGGACCATCTTTGTCATGTCTTTTTGACTGTACTCTAGAAAAATGGGAGGAGGCAGCACTTGGACTCAGGCAGGCGACATATACGAAAGTCGTGTCAATTTCGCAGCTTGAATGGAATTCCTTGATAAGTTGGAGGTGTGGGCTTGCCTTGCGCAGACCCTAGTGGCGAGCAAAGGAGTCACAACCACGGTCTCTTCTTCATGCATAGTCTCTTTGCCCACTCTCTTGGAAACATCAGCAGAATTTTTGAAGCCCTGTGAGGCTAGTGTAAGGCCCCGGACCCTCTTGGGAACCCAGACTTGTCTGAACTTTGGCAAGTTCGGGGTTGGCCTCCCTTGATTGTTGTCATTAAAATTCACCCTCTGGCTTGTTAGCACTTGGAAGGTGTTGTGAGTGGGCACAGTCAGGATGATCCGATCCGGTAGAACTTTGGCGCCCTAGCCATTGAAGTAGACCCAGACGCCCCCAATCAATGTGGACTTTCCGGATGTCGAAAGTCGACTTTGGGGAGTAGCAGAGACTCTTCCTCTTCTAAAAATCTTTTTGTTACCACCAGCTGGCTTCTTCTTGTATGCCCCAGTTGAGCAAGTAGTATGGTGAACGGGGCAGCTCATGACCACCGGGCTCTTCAGCAGAGTTTTCTTGACATGGCCCTCACTTTGGCGAGCCGTAGCTTTGTTGTTCTTCAGCTTCACAGGTTCAGAACTCTCTACGTCTAGGAGACCCACGAATGCAACTCCTAGGAAGTTGGGGAAGCCAACTACCGGGGAAAAGTTGCCAAAGGTAGTGGGTACAGCAAGGTAGTCGCATGCAGCATGGTCGGCCACGATCCGAGGGCCGAAGACAAGTCCAGACAATCCGCCACCTCTTAATCTCTCAATCTCCCTCAATCTCACTCTCTCAATCTCTCCCCCTCATGCGCACCAAGCATCAAGCCCTAAACCACCCAACACGATGGATGGCCGACGAGGAGGATCGCGTGCCGCCGCCGGTGGCCACCGTGGAGGAAACCGGAGCACCGCCGGCGCTGCCAGTAGAGGAGGCCCCACAGCCCGCGACCGAGGGTGAAATGGGCATGGAGGCCGGTGACGCCGCCGAGGAGGAACAAATGCCACTGGAGGAGGCGGTGCTGGCGACGGAGAAGCCGGCCAAGAAGGTTTTGCCATCCGAGGTAGGCCCATTGGAAACCCCCCCATTCCCATTTTCAGATTATGCATGTAGTTTTAGGGGCGAAAATAGGGGCATTCAACCCCTTTGAGGTCGGTTGCGGAGGCCACAAGGTCCTCACCGCCGGCGGGGAAGGGTTCCTCGTCGTTGGGGATGACAGCAAATGGACGATCTAACAGTTACCGCTCCCATAAACAATACGGTTCACAGAGAACTATTCACGCTTAGCACGGCCCTTGGGTGGCCGTTCGAAGGGGTCGACCTGGAGGAGTATTGGGAGAAAAAGCACGGTTTGAAGCAAACTGTGGGGACTAGGACGGGCATCTTTTGTCCATTTAAAATGTTAAATGCTAAGAATAGAATGGCCCTCATCGGACTGTGGACAACAATGCGGTTCAGACCAACCGTGTAAGTCCAGAAGTTGACGAGCTTTGGAAGGGAATGACACGGTCGGATGGGGACCGCGGTTTCACTGAACGGCTAGGGAGTGGCCATTAATTGGCTGGACACAGGAAAACTATACAGTTTGAATTGGGCCGTCCATTAGGAAAAGCGGTCCATGGGTGAACGTAGATCTCTAAAGAGTGATGTTGGGAACGGTTGGGATCAAACCGTTGAATGAGAACAACAACCTATATGTGACCGTTCATTTTATTGAACCACATTTTCTTTTCTCTTCCCTGATTTATTCAATTAATGAAATGCATAAAAAAATAAAATAAAATAAAAAATGAATAACCAATGTAATTATCCTAAAATATATGCAGGGAAAGCGTAGGACCCGGATCTCTTGGCTACAGGTCTGGGCAGTGTACCTCGCACTGCCCGACTTCCAGCTGGAGAGACTAGTGGCGATGGGATTCACCGAGTTCTTGAGCACTGAGGTCAGCCGGTTTGACACGCCGCTAGTCTATGCTTTGCACGACCGCTGGGACCCAGTGAGTCGCACGTTTCTCTTCCCGTGGGGGCATATGGCCCCCACGTTGGAGGACATGGTGAGCATCACTGGCCTACACGTGCATGGGTCCCTGATCAGCGGGAGGACTTGCCCCGACTACTGGGAGATGGCCCAGGAGCTACTAGGGTTGGAGCTGCTACACCTGGAGCGGCAGTTGACGATGCTGACTAGAGCGGCACTCCAGGATAGCCTCGGGCTGAGGTGATCAGGGATCGCGACCGGTGAGCTGCCCAAGTAGCACCTCCAGAGGCTCGTGGACCGAGCCAGGCCGAGAGTTGCAGCAGAGCTAGGAGCAGAGGCGGGCTGGGTGATGAGGAGATTCCTGACTCTCTACTTCGAACGGCTGTTGTTTGTGACATGAGCTAACGTCATCAGCTGTCGTTTCCTACCGCTGCTAGAGTACTTAGCACACATCAGCGACTATGCGTGGGGAGCAGCAGTTCTCGCCTTCCTGTTCGACACGCTGAGCTCCACCAGCCGGCGTACGATGCTCGAGGGCTTCTCCCCTCTACTCCAGGTACGACTCTACCCCTAAACTAGTTATGAAATTTCTATATGCATCCTATATGCGTTATATGCTGATGTTTGGTGAAATGCGATGTAGGTGTGGGCCTACGTGAGACTGCACGGGGTGGGGAGAGGCGAGGAGACCCACCCCGAGCTGCTACCAATCGCGAGGAGGTGGATCGCATCTTGAGAGACTGGAGACCTCTAGAGATAGGTCTGGGGGATCCAGGATGACGTGGACACCATACCGTACACCTCGGTGAGACTCTAAACTCAGGCTCTTTAATTAAATGTAATCTATATGCTTATGATACTGATGTAACTTTCCTATTTTGACACGTTCGGTGGACACCCTATGCAGATGAGGGGCACGAGGGCCAGCCCTAGGTAGTGGGGCCCTCACCTTCTCCGGGCACGATGTGTGGCTTCACTGCATAAACGTAGTGGAGCCACTCCACTTCTGGCTGGTGATGAGGATGATCGGCGTCCACCAGCCAGCAGTAGAGTTCCCGACACCGGAGAAGCCGGGGGAGCATGTTGGACGACACCCACGGGGCCTGGCGATGGTCCTAGACTAGACAGCGTGAGCTGCGGAGCAGATTGCGGACTGGACAGCACTCGGGCAGGTCGTGTCCACCCGAGCAGAGAGCGAGGAGGTGTACTACACATCGTACGCCCAGCACTACCGGGACCAGGTGTTCCGGGGTGACCACCGACTGGTACGACTTCTAACCCTAGCACTTTTTAATTATGCTTATGCTTTCTATATGATTGTGCACTTTTCACCCCAATCACGTTTCCGGTGGCTAACAATCTTAGCCAGGAGCTTGCAGAGGGTCTTGTTGAAGGCTTCAGTTAAACCATTGGCCTATGGGTTGTAGACCAAAGAGGTTTTCCAGTCGATGTGGAACTTGGCCGCCAGTTGGTATACGACCCTATTCTTGAAGGGTGTTCTATTGTCGGAGATTATGCGACTGGGAGTACCGAATCGGTAGATGATGTTGTGTCGGACGAATCTGGCGACCACCTCACCGATGACTTCCCATAGGGGAAGGGCTTCTGCCCAGCGAGAGAAGTAGTCGGTGGCGGCCAAGATGTACTTGTGGCCCTTGGATGATGGCGGGAAAGGTCCCACGATGTCCATACCCCACTCGGTGAATGGCCAGGTGGGGGCTGTGGGACACAATGGGTTAGGAGACCTCTTGGGTATCGGGCCAAAAGCTTGGCATTGATGGCATGTACGGGCGTACTGGACGCAGTCCGCATACATGGTAGGCCATTAGAAGCCCTTGAGCCTAATGTTGTGCTTCATTTTATCTCCGGCCTGATGTACACTGCACAATCCGGAATGGACCTCGCACATAATAGCTTGGGCCTCGGTTGAGGAGACGCACCTCAAGAGGATGAACTTGTCCTTCTCGTGGGCGAGTCAGTATAGGGAGTCGCCGATCAACTCATATGATGTTGCTCGATGAAGCAGCTGGACCCTTTGAGCCCGGTCAGGAGGGAGCCACCCTTCTTGAACTTGATGATGGGCTCACGCTAATCTTCTTCTGCTATAGGAATGTCCTGGTCGAGGTCTTGGACCTCGTAGATGGTGAGACTGGAGTTTCCTCCGAGTGAGCCTGACATCAGTCTTCTATGTTTGACTATGATGTCAACTTCGCCCTTAGGTGGGAGTTTAATGGCCGCTGCCAGTTTTGCTAGGGCATCAGACTGGGCATTGCTGCTTCTGGGAACATGGTCTATTTCGAAGAAATAGAACTTCTAGGTCAGCCGGGTGATGGCGACGTGGTATGGAACCAACTCTGACTTCCGCACGTCATAGATACCGAGGACCTGTCGAACTATTAGCTGAGAATCCCCATAGGGTTTGAGGCATTCGATACCCATATCGAGAGCCATCTGGAGCCCAATGATTAGGGCTTCATATTTGGCTTCATTATTGGTCATATCTTTCATAAGGGCGTAGGAGTTGTACAAATCTCTACCCTGAGGAGTCAGGAAGACAATTTTGGCACTTGTCGTGATGCCTGAGCTGAGGTTGCTCTGAGTAATGCCTCGGGAAGCGCCATCGAAGTATAGCTCCCAACAAGGTAAGTTGATTGCAAGGGCATCTTACTACCAGTAATGCAAGACATCTCCGCTCTGTTTGACCGATTGTTGTGGTTGAAGAGCAAGAGACCCCTCATCCGGGAGCTCTGCATTGAAGGGGGAATCATCCGGTACTGGATGGACTGCAAAGAATTCAGCCATGCACTGCCCCTTGATTACTTTTCTAGGGGTGTAGGTAATATCATACTCCATTAGTAGGAGAGCCCATTTCCCTAGTCGACCTGAGAGAAAGGGTTGCCTGAGGAGAAACTTGAGAGGGTCGTGCTTGGATATGAGCTCAACCCGATAAGACAGGAGGTAGTGTTGTAACTTCTGGACGGCGAACACCAATGCCAAGAAGACTTTCTCCATGGGGGAGTAGTGGTACTCAGCACCGATCAATTTCTGGCTGAGGTAGTAGAGTGGCTGCTCTTTACCTTCCTCATTGATCTGTGCCAACGGAGCTCCCAATGAGGCATCCATGGCGGCGATATAGAGTATGAGGGGTTTACCCTTGACCGGTGCCCCAAGGATTGGAGGAGTGAGGAGGTACTCCTTGATATGCTCGAAAGTCGCCTGGCATTTCGAGTCCCATATGAAGGGGGCGTCTTTCTTCATCAGCTTACTGAAAGGCGCACATCGACCGGAGAGGTTGGAAATGAACCTTCGAATGTAGATCAACCTGCCCTGGAATGACCTGAGCTCAGTGAGGTTACTGGGTGGTGGGAGCTCCCAGATCGTTTTGATCTTACCGGGATCCACTTCGATCCCTCGGTATCAGACGATAAAGCTGAGAAACTTACCACTGGATAATCCAAAGGCGCATTTCATAGGGTTCATTTTGAGCCCATATTGCGGGAGACGCTTGAAGACCTGGTAGAAATCATGTAGATGGTCTTCGCGTTGCTTAGTCTTGACGGCCAGGTCATCGACGTAGCATTCGACGATGTTGTGCAGCATTTCATCAAAGATTTTGGTCATGGCCCTCAGGTATGTAGCACCAGCATTCTTTTGTCATGCCCCGAGCCTTTATTACAACAGAAGATAATCTCGAAAAATGTGAATAGTTGCCATGATAAGTCTCTTACAAGCAAGAACAATCAGAGCACAAGACAATCACACATAAGATGTAATTATACAATTTATTCAAAACTCTAATTTTATTTCATAATAACCATGATAATAATTCAAATACATCAATTAATCAACTCTCTTCAACCTATATGACTCAATGAACTCTCTCTCGTTTTCTCCTTCACTCGGATGGCCACCTGACACACTCCCCGCTCTCACACGCCTCCCACGGCACACTCACTTGTCCACCGCCACACTCCCTCCACCCGGCACACCACTGTGCCGGATGGCGTCTACCGTGCCGGGTCACCCTCCACTGCACCGGATAACCAACCTACTATCTCACCCGGTGCACTCGGCAGGTCCACGCCTCCCCTGGCACACTCCTCCCCCTCCACTTTTTCTTCAGTTCAATCCTCGGTGTTCCCTACTGTTGGTGGCTCTGCTGCTGCTGTCCCCCTCCTTGGTCATAGCTGTTCGAATGCGGAGGGCTTAGTCGCGGGAGGCTTGGATGTGGGAGGTCATGCTGAGTCTCCTGCCACCGTGGCTCCTGCAGCTGGGTCCCTCCCTACTCCATCCTCGGTGGCCATTGCCGTGGTGGGGTTTTGCTGCAGTTGTTCCCTCCCCTGGTCGCTTCTCTCCTGCAGTGGAGGGCTTGGCCGAAGGTGGCCTTGGGCCTCCAACTCACGGCGGTGCGTCCTCTGATGCCCCACCGTCTGCTCCAGCGCCGGCTTCCTGTGCATCCGTCGCTCTGGCTCATCTTCCGGCTTGTTTGTCATTTCCCGTCGGTGACCGCCCCAATTCCCTGTTGCCCGTAGGCGGCACTCACGGTTCCTTGCCTGCCTGCTCCTCCTCTTGTTGTGGGTCCTGTGGCCTGCTCTACTATCGCTCAGGAACCCTTGGCCACCCCTTGCCATGCCTCTACAGCTTGCATGGTTGGCTTCGCGTTGGCCTGCCCGCCATTTGCCTCATCGAGCTCCCCGGTCGCTGCAACCATGCCTTTGCCTCCCAGCTTAGCCGTTCCTTCCAGAGGGGACCAGCACGCTGCTCCTGTCCTCAGACAGCCCCCTGGAGGTTCGCAGAGTGTTGGTGGCTTGCCGCTGCCCAACCAACACCAAGCGCTCTCCTCCCCGGCCCCTCTGGCAGCTATGATTGCTGAAGCCTGCTTTGACTTTCCCTCAACAGCGATTATGGATCGGCCTGCTGCTCTTGGCCTGGACCAGCCTCACCCCCTTCCCCTTCTTTGGTCCCCCACAGCTCTAATTCTACTATTGGTTCTGCTAATGTTCTGCCTGGCCTGGCTAGGCCCAAGCCATGCTCTCCTTCGGTTGTTGCTTCTGCCATCCTAGGGGTCGACCCCCCCACCCAGGGAGTCGACTCTCCTGCCATTGGGTCCTATCCGCATGTAGTGGCGGATGTCATGGCGGGCAATGTTTCTGATCCTGCCTCCCTAGTGGCCCCTACCCCAACTGCTCCGGCTGATGCTGTCCCACAACCGTCTCCAAGCCTCCCCCCTGTCGCCTGTGGATTGGCACCGGTGGCCCCTCAGGCTTCTGGCAGTCCATGGTTTTCCCTCACCATGGGCTGCAGGTGGTAACCATTAGTGAAGATGTTAGTAGAGTGCCAACATTCTGCTGTGATAAACATCGCCGCAAATTTGATCCTCGGGGTGTAGAGTACTTAAGGTATCGAGGGATGCAAAAGCCTGATCGAGCAATGCAGCATCCGGTGGAGCAATATGGCAATATAGTTTTATGACCTCAGAGCACCGATATATATCACATATAGATGAAGGAGGCAGAGTAATAATTTTTTTTTAAGCGAGCAGACTTGGTATTTATCTTCAGCTCTCACTGGAACATCAGTTACTTCTATTATGGAGCCGACTGTGCGAAGTCTGGTCTGGAAAATACAAGGTGGTAATAGATGCCGATGATAAACTGTTCTGTGGGTTCAGCAGAAGAAAGCCAACCGCAGAGCACAACCGGTGGCCATTTTCGGTGGCTTCTTTCCCTTGCACATCCAGCGGCACGCCCCCACTGCCTCCTCCACCGGTACACCCGCGAACAACTCCGCCGGTACACCCGTGAACAACTCCACCCCGACACACCCGCTACCTCCTCCGCCGACACACCTGCGAGCAGCTCCGCCGGCACACCCGCTGCCTCCTCCGCTGGCACACCCATGAGCAGCTCCGCCCCGGCACACCCGTGTACGATGGCGCACTCACTCATATGGTGCCACTGCCAGGCTGGCTCCCACTGCTTCGTGACATGGTGATTACCCCCCTCACCCAGTGGCGACGATGGGGGCCGAGGCCGGATATTAACTGTCAGGTATTCTCAATGATTGGAGGCCACGGCATGCTCCAACGGTACGTAGCGAGCGGATGGAGGCGATGGAGGTGACGTCTACGGCATCCAGCAACCCTCGTTAATGCCCCATCCAACTGTCACCACAGGGTTGACACACGCACGAGATGTGGCAGAGGAAGCTGACTGCCAGACCTAACAACGCTTCTCCCCTTCAACGTCCACCCAGCGGCCAGTTATATAAAAAGCTGATGAAGGGAAGCAAAAAAGGAGGAGGAGAAGAGAGTGTGGACCAGTGCTGGTTCCGACTAGGGTTGTCACCATTTCTGCCTGCGTGAGGGAAAGAAGAGGGCTCAACAGAGAGAAAAGAGTGAGGAAGGAGCGAATGCTCCATCACCCCAAGGGGAAGGCACCTGCACTCCCCGGTCGCTCCTCGAACCGCCCCATAGGCATGTAAATATGGCTCCATATCTGCATATTTAGTTTGCATTAGTTGCATACATATCAGTTGCATTCATAATCACTTAGAAAAAGTATACATACCTGTAAAAATGGTGAGAAGCCGCTGACGGTCGTCTCCCTAACTGTCCCAGTGGACAGGTCGGCGATCAAGTGCACCAGCATCGCTGCACCCCACGCATATCTCCCAGAAATTGATGATGTAGGATTAATTGTTTTCTGTTGTATGATTGCAATCATTAATCTCCTTTGGTCGAGGACTTTATTACCCAAGAAATAATGCTCTAGTGTGTGCATAGTTATTTGCTATTGTTTTGTTTCTTGGACACAGCTTTTGTTAGTAAGTTGTCTTCAACATAAAGATGCAACATGACTCTTCAAAAAGAAAGTAAGAATAACATGTATTTTGTCTGATTCTTCTCATTATTACAGAGAAACATGGGGATAGTTAGGAGCAGTTTTACTTTCTTGCTGGGCACTGGTCTTGGCATTTACATTGCTCAGAACTACAGTGTGCCTAACATAAAGCAGCTTGCAAATACCTGGCTATTCAGGGCCAAAGAGATTGAAGAAACTTACAGGAAGCCCAAGAATGGAGATTAGACTTTGGGCATCATTCTCACCGTCAAACACGGAAAAGAAGTTCTTCTCCTTTCTTTTTTTGTTTGGTCAGGGCAAATGGTGATCAAGAACAGAAAACGAGTTCTTTTTCGTTCTTTTTTGTTTGGTCATGGCAAAAATGGTGATCAAGCACAGAAAAGCTCTTTTTCTTTCATTTTTCGTTTGGTCATGACGAATGGTGATGTACAGCAATGCGAAACTCTGACAAAAATTAATTCCATATTCTCCTCGTCATAGCAACTTGCGTTGTCTTTTTGCAAGAATAAGCTGATAATGGACTCCGGCAATTTTGACACCCAGCTATGTATGCAACTATCTTAAGATCTGAATGAGACTCGGCAGGTCGTCTCTCATCTCTCACTTGTGGGATCCGGTATATCGAACTAGGGGCCTGATAACTAACTAAAAACTCGTCTCTTCTTTCTATTCGCTCCATGGTAACGTTCAACAGAGACCACTGCTGCTGGTTTAGGCCTTGAAAAATCACCGCAAGGTGCCTGAACCGGGAAGGGGCATCCTGTCGGTTTTAATGCAGCTGAGCATAGCTCTAGCGGTATGGACAACTTAGAATTTGAGAGACCAAGACCTAAGAATAGATAGTAGGAGAGAGCATTTGCCTTGTGCATGAATCGAGGGGACGGTAAAATCATTTCTAGCTGCCCACTTTCAACTGGCTAATCCGATCGGAGTGTCTAGTAGGTGTTGATAAGGATGTGAGGTTTGTACTCTGTACAAAAGATGACAATTGGATGTAACTAGGGATGTTAAAGTAGTATAAAAATCAATAGAAGAGGAGATGTGGAGAGGGAAGAGGAGAAGAAGGAATCGGCAGAGGTAAGGGCAGGAGAGGGGCTATTCACTGTTCACGGAGCATGGGGGTTGTATTAGTGGTGTAGCATAATGTTGGGGTGAGGGTTCGGGACCTGGTGGGGTAGAGACTGACTCAGAGACCTTTGTTTGGGAGGTGAGGAATCAACTGTTAGCTCCAGCAAGTTCTGCAGTGTGTTGGCAGTTGTTATGGGGAGGTTTATAGTGTGGGTATATCTCTACTGGGTGGATCTCTACACAAAGATGGGTAGGGTTTTGGTGGCTAGATATTTTATAATTCTTCTATTTTCCCTTTGCTCCAAGAGCAGCGTGTATCTTACTGCTTTTTTTGTACTAGGAAATCTTGTGAGAGCATTCTATCCTTGCTTGTAAATTCTTCTCTTTTGTTTTATAATAAGTGGTACCATCCACCTTTAAAAAAAAAACTGTCCACTTTCAACTCAGGAATGCGAGAGCCACCAGTAACCTAATGTTCAGCAAGTTTTGTGAACTGGGAACCATCCAGAAGCAAAGGATGAGAATAACATCTATTTCATGGAAGAAGTGGAACACGAGCATCTAGGGGTAGCAGTTTGAACATGAACTTCAGGTTCCTCCGAAAATTTTGTGAAATGGAAACCATCCAAAAGCAGTGGATCCGAGGAATACCCTGTTCGTTCGTTGAAGAGGCTGCATGAAAACAAGAACATTTGGGCGACCAGTATACCTCATCATTACCAACCAGGTTGGGCAAGGTGCAGTGAGAGATGAAAGGATCTGGCAAAGCTTTTTCACTTATGAACTTCTCTGATGTCAAATCCCTGAACAAGTAGATATCAGCTGGGGTAAGTTATGAAAAAATCTGCAGGAGGACAGGAGAGGGGCAGAAAATTATCTTATTGATTGTAGAGCTTATATTCCTACAAGTAAGGGAACAATACTAGAGGCACATTTTACAAAAAGTCCCTAACTCTTGACACAATGATAAATAACCGAAGGAAGGGGGGCGCCCTTGGGCCTAGCCCAATGAATTGGGCCCAATAACTAATCTAATCACCCTAATGTAAACTACCACAAAGACCCCAATCAAAGGTCGTAGGACTTGGGTCATCAGCCGCATAAAAGTGCTGGGAGCATTGGTCAGCCTGAAGGGCATGACCAGCCACTCATAAACACCATCCTTGGTCTTGAAGGTCGTCTTCCACTCATCACTGGGCCGGATCCTCACCTGGTGATAGCCACTCTTCAGATCAATATTAGTAAATACAGTGGCTCCCGCCATCATATCAAGCATGTCATCTAAGCGAGGAATGGGAAATCTATACTTCACCGTGATCTTATTGATTGCACGGATATCAACACACATCCTTCATGTGCCATCCTTCTTGGCGGCAAGCATAGCAGGGATGACACAAGGGCCCATACTCTCACGAAGAGATCCCCTCTTCATTAACTCGTCGACCTGATGCTGAAGCTCAGCGTGATCAGTGGGGTTCATCCTATAATGTGGCAAGTTGGGCAACGAAGACCCCGGAATCAAGTTGATAGCATACTGAATGTCTCGCATGGGTGGAAGACCCTCGGGTAACTCATCAAGGAACACATTGGTAAACTCTCAAAGGACACCAGCAACATCTGGCGGAAGATCGCTCTCCATCTCTCTCTCCACCTCCCGGACTACGATGGCAAAAATGGGATCCCCTCTAACAAGGTCACGCTCCAACTCTCGTGTGCTAACTTGCATCAACCTCTTAGGTAGAGGATTATCCAGAGTGGGGACATCAGAAGATATAGTCGTAGTCCAAGCTGATGATGGGGTACTGGGTCTGGGAACCGAAGGACTCAGGGTACTAGGCCCAGTGGGACCCCAGATGGATAGACTCCTCGGCCACGATGGGTGATGGGTAATCCTATGGCCGTTATGGTTGAATGTGTACGTGTTTGACTGGCCTTGGAGGGTGGCATCTCGATCGAATAACCAAGGCCTTCCAAGGATAATACTGCCTTCCTCCATAGGCAACACATCACACCAAATCTCCTCTTGGTAGGCATGGAACTACAATGGCACCAGACATCGCAGCCTGATCAGTATGGAAGTGAAGTCCACCCATGACACACGATAGGGGAAGCGGTGGTCCACGGGGGTCAACCCTAGGCGTGTCACAATACCCATGGAGATAGCATTAATACAACTCCCGCTATTAATAATCACCTTGCAAGCTTTCCCGCCCAGCCTAGAGAAGGTATGAAAAATGGTGGTGTGACATCAGTCATCAATCACCTGAGGCTGGGTCAAGATACACCTGACAACGCCTAGCTGCACATCGTCTTGGTACTACGTACCCTGGACATCCACCTACTCACCATCCATCAACTCATCAAAGAACTCATCCGCAAGCTCCTGGTCAGCCTCGTAACTAACCAACACGATCCCCGGTGAAGGCTTACTAGTCAGAGAATCCCTGATAACCAAAGAAGATCAGGTGGGACAACTAACGGCATAATGACCAAACCGGACTCTCCACATTTCTCCAATATGTTTGTGCCTATCCTAGCAGCTTCATCTTGGCAAATCAGACTCTTCAGTGGTCTGTCATCTCGAACCACATGAAGTAACGATCCATACCTGCCTCCCAATCAAGATAGACCTTCGGTTCCAAGGACCCATCAATGGTGGGAGGATCCGCATGCACAGACCTAACAATGCGATCATTCTCCTCATCCCTATTAGGTCGGTTGCCATGTCAGGCACGGCCATACCGCTCAAACTCATTATCGGACCTAAAATCATCAAACTCATGACCACGTAGCCTCTGATCGTCAGCCCTAGGGTGTACCGACTGAGGGACAGGCTCAAGTGGGCCTTGGGCCTGCCCAGGGGCATCCCCATGTAGAGCTCTACCCGGGTTGGGCCGTCCAACCAGACCTTGGATGGTGCAATCGTAAGCTTCCATCTGGTCCTCCATGGCCTTCATCTGGCACTCCATGAACGCAACATGATCTCTAAGGCTCTTATCGGATTGATCTATCCGATCCATAAGGGCCGGCATCATATCCTGAAGGGAGAAGTCACTAGGGGAACCATTCCTAGGGTCAACCATCGGGACTGGACGTTGGTACTTAGTACCACGCCGAGTGGGCATGCAAGACTCTAAGTGACAAAAGGGGGGGTGACACTTTAAGAGGTCTAGACATGACTCTAAATGGCGGTGCAAAGGGTAGGATGTGGACTCAAATGCACCCTATACAAACCTAATGCTCTGATACCAAATTTGATGCGGGACGCTATGCGAACTAGGACTCTATACGATGACGCGACTAAATAGACAACTAAAACCAGCAACGTCACAATAGATCAAGTAATGTAGGCTCGACACCCATGACTCCCAAGAGAGAAACTCTCCAATAACAAGCAACACAAGCTCACAAATGTCCCCAAGCGAGGGAAGCACGTTGATCCGCATGGTTGAGGAACCGGTAGTGTAACGACCCAGAGCTCCGAGTACCGATAATCTGATAATATCGGATTACCACTGCCAAGAACTGGGGATGCCACCCAAGAGGCTGATGAGGCCTCCGAAGGGTTAGTGGAGTTTATCGAGGAGTTGTATAAACATAGCAAGCAGAAAGGCCTTAAAAGAAGATGCAGCCAAACAGTTGACGTCCGTGCTTGCCGACATAAATGAAGATACTTTTATGAAGAATTTGGAACATTTATGCCAGGTTGGTGACGCTCGCTTGGAGGCCCAGCAATATCCTTTTCCCATTGAGGAGCCACTTCCTAAAGTAGTTTCTTGGAAATGCGAGACCGATTGCTTCTGCCCATATCAGGCGTTTGTCAAGAAGGAGGATAGAACCTTGACATATTATCAGCATATGTCTTGGTTGTTCATTTTGATGAATATTCATGGGCTGACCCTTGACAATCCTGTAGCGAGCATTCTGGACAAGCCCTTATTCGTATCTTTTCAATATGCTAACGGCTAGGGTATCGACCACCTCAGTTTGTATCATTGTCTTGCTTCTTGCTGCCATGTAGACTTGGCTGATTTGGCTGAAAAGTGCAACAAAATTGGCGACATTTGCTGGCTTGTCCGCGAAGCGGCGTCCCACAACAAAGAGGTGGATTATCAATATTGGCCCCTCTCATCTTTTTACAATGGCCCGACTGGTATGACCTTCTCCGGCTAACATGGTGTTCGTTTCATTGCTCGATCCTCTTTATAATGATATGCTTTCTCCTTGGCAGATAGACCGGACATAAAACAGCAGGGGCTTTATAGGAAAATCATTTCCCAAGCTCAGAAGCCAGAATATTTTAACATTCCTGCACCGGCGCCAACCACGACTCCATTTCCTCCTGGCAGAAAGAGGGCGACTTCTTTAATGAAAGTTGCCTTGGGGCGAGTGAAGAAGGCTCGAAAAGCCTTATCAAAGCAATCATACTCTGCAGTTGATGTGCTTGAGATTCCCTTATGCCTCATGCCATCATATGAAGAGTTTGCCACCCAGTAGGAGGCTGCCCAGCAAGCAGTCAGAGGTAATATTACTTTTCTTTTGCAAATTAAAGGATTTTTCTCTTCATAGTGCTTTTACACTCAACTTAATATCCTCTGTACTTGGCAGTAGCTCAAGAAGCCGTTGCTGCTGTTGCGATTACTGAGGAGGTTGCAAAAGTAGCTGCAGATATAGGGAGAGAACCCTCTGTTGTTTAGAAGGATATCAGACTGCCTTCGCCTACACTTGCTACTGAAGCTAAGGGTGAGCTAGGTGACCTTAATCTTCTCAATCTTTATTCTTCTTTGATGACCTCTCAACCCCACTTTATGCATATCTTTGCGCTGTAGTGGCAGAAGTAGTCGGCACCGAGGTTAGGGCACCGGCCTTGGACGTCCCTCTGCCGTAGGAAGGGCATAAGACTGCATTGAAGAAGGTTACTATCCCCTTGCGGCATATAACCACCCGCTCAGCAACTCAAAAGGTAGCAGAAGTAGCAAGCCAGCCCGAATCTAGTGTAGACATTTCTTCCAGCAGTTCTACTTCTCCTTCTAAGGAAGAAGTTGACTATGGCTCTTCTGAGGGTGAGGAGGAAGCATATGAGGCTATCAGTGAAGCGGTAGTGACGCCTCCTACGCTACTGAGTGGTCCTCCGATATTTAGTCCCCCGAAGTTGCTAGCACCATCATTCGAGGGAACTTTGCAACAAGAATTTGCTAGAATTGACGTGGAAGAGGAGATAACCCCTCCTTTTATTGCCTCAACTGCGGAATTATCATCCTCTGTACAGGCTTTTGAGGAGATGGATTCCATGATCAGGGTAAGTTCTACCCGCCCCTTTTGCCGAGCAGCATAGTCTTTTCATTTATTCTGTCACCCTGGGTGCTTATTGGAATTGTGCTCTAGGAGCCTGGTGCCACTGATCATTTGTTGACACCGGCCTCGGACGCCATTATTTCATCGAAGGCTTTAGACATACCACCCCCTGCAACCATAGCTCCTCCATAGTCGGTTGCTGTACTCTGTCCTATGCCAGAGAGGATACAATTGGCAGCTGAAGTACCATCACTAGAGCTGAGCTCATTAGGGGAGAGTTCTGATCTAGTGCGAGCTTTAGAGTTGAGAGCAGAAGTGGATCCATCTAGAGATTCTGCCTTCAATCCAGCAGCAATAATGACCATTGCGCCTGAGCCTCTAACTCCGTGATGTGAAACGAGGTCGAGGAAGGACTTCAAATTGTCAGCCAGAGAGCAGGAAGCCGAGGTGACTAGAGAAGAACGGAGGAGCTTGACCAGGGCCTCACACCCATCCCCATCTCAGGGATGACACAGTCACACTCTTCAACTCTTCTCTGCGGTGATGGCAGTTGTAGGCGTTGCAGTTGGCACGGCGGTGGTGGCGGTGGTGATGGACGATGATGGCGGTTGAACGGTGAAGGAGGAAGATCGTGGAGCTTCGATGGGGCTTCACACCCGTCCTCTTCTCGAAGATGATGCACTGGAGCTTCACGGACAACCTCCCTACCAGGGCGAAGTTGGGTTGGGCCTCTCACCCGGGGTTCCAAAAATTGGAGAACACACATGCCATGGCTAAAGTTCAAACCTTTTCATTGCATTCTATATATCTCCATCGTGGGTTTACATTTGTTTAAATAGAAAACATGGGGGCTCACCTTCCGCTTAGTCTATCAATATATCCTTTTGCTTGTCCTTTGTGTTGCAGGGACTGATACGGACTCGCATTTCCTAGATTCAAGTGATAGCTGCCTATGAAGGACTGCCTGACTTCCAGAGGGAGAGGGTGGAGGCAATGGGGTTCGGTCCCTTCCTCAGCATAGAGCCAGTACACCCTGACTTAGTTTTGATTCAGGTTCTGAGAGAGAGGTGGGATCGGGTCAATCGGGCATTTTTAATGCCCTGGGGCCACATGGTGCCGACCCTAGAGGATGTCACTCGGATTACTGGGCTGAGGGTAGATGGAGAGACTGTGAGTGGAGTGACCATCCCAGATTATGGAGAGCTGGCCCAGAGACTTTTAGGTATAGATACAATGTACGAGCCTCCCTGTAGGACGATTGGTCGTACTGATTTGACGAGAGCTATGGGGTTGGGAGACACTCGACAGAGGTCTAGAGAGTCATTGACGGAGTATGTAGAGCATCTGACCGCGAGAGCTCGAGCTACCTATTGCCAGGACCCAGTTGAGAGAGAGCGAGTGGACATGGATTTGAGGTGATTCTTACTTTTGATGCTCGGGAGGTTACTGCTGGGGATGAAGGGTGATGACATCAACTGCCGGTTGCTGAGCGTTCTCGAGGACTTGGAGGGGGTAGGGAGATATGCTTGGGGAGCTGCCCTACTGGTGCACCTGCTGGCTGACCTGTCTACGGGGACAGGTCGGGAGATGACCGTCAGCGACTTTTCACCTTTTCTTCAGGTATGCATTTTTTTTATTTTTTTTTATTTTTTTATTTTATATCTATGCTAATTATGATTGTGATTATGATTAACGCATGTGACTAACGGAATGCTAATGAATGCAAGTGTGGAGCCATCTTTACATGCCTATGGACTGAGCCAGCTTCCGCCCCCGAGACGAGGCTACCTACCAATGAGCGCGACGGTGGCTACCGTGCACGACAGGAGCCCCCCATGCATATGAGCTGATGGTCGTGAGACGGGAGTTCCATGACTACCCTCCCTCACTGGTACGTATGTGAATACGATGCATTCTATTCTTATTTCTTGCTATATATGATGATATGATGATATGTTATATGCAGGTTGTGTGGAGACCATACGAGGGGATGCCCGATGAGGGCCAACCGTGGGTCGTGGCGGGCCGACCTCGATTTAGGCATGATGTTTGGGTTCACTGCCTAAACGAGATCGAGCCGCTACGGCTTCGGTTGGTGATGCGGCCGCTCGGCCTTCACCAGGAGTGGGTCGAGGTGGACGAGCCTCAGGGAGTCGGGCGAAAGTCCCGAGGACATACGAGACCGACGGACTGGCGACTGCAGTTTCCTGAGTAGTTCGCAGACTGGCAGAGAGGCGGGACCCTAGTCGTCTCTCATGCCCCTGATAGCTCGGCCTACCTTCAGCGCTACTGGGAGGCACATGCAGGTCGGCCCCAGATGAGGCCGAGAGGGGTATGTATGAATGCTTTCTAAATTTAATTTATATGCTTCTAGAATATGCAACTAATGAATGGCTTATGCAGGATGCACGGGATGCAGCAGTAGCGGACTTACATGCCCATCTCCACAAGCTTGGAGGCCCAGCTGGCTACTACGCGTGGAGATCTGGAGACTCTGGTGAGTATGCACTATCTACATGTAGTTAATTATCACTTGAATTTTGGTGTTTAGCCGCTGACAGTCTTAATGAATGCAGCATGCCCAGCAGGGAGCGGCGGCAGAGGGGGCAGGAGGTGCATCTAGTTCGGGGGCTCTGACTGCCGAGATCACTACCCTGGAGGAGCGCCTAGCAGGGGCAATAGCACGAGCTGAGGCAGCGGAGTGTGACCTCATTGAGCGGGTAAGCATTTAAGTGATGTTCAGACTTTTCTTAAAATGACATTGGGATATTGGGCTAAAGATGGTGAGTATTGCAGGTGGCAGAGCTACAGGAGGCCCTTGCTCAGGCTACTCAGGTTGATGCCGAGCTAGAGGCCCACGATTGACAGATCGTAGAGTTGGAGAAGGAGGAGAGACATCGCCAGACGGAGGTAAATGTTGCTCAGTGCTTTTCTTTTAAAAGATATCTTACTATAATGCTTATAAAACAAGCTGGATGATGCAGGCTACCGAGTTACAGGATGCTCTTACCCAGGCTACACTAGTCGGTACTGAGCTTGTGATCCGCGATCAGTGGGTCGCGGAGTTGGAGGAGGACGAGAGGAGGCGCAGAGAGGCCGAGGCACTACCTCAAGATGTGATCGAGCTATGGATCCTCCTCGACGTTGAGAGGAGAGAGCTGGCCAGAGATAGGGAGGAGCATCGGAGAGAGAGAGAGAGGAGCGGCTCGAGTGAGAGCGAGAGCTTGCCGAGCTTAGACTCCGATTGGGCGCAACTGAGGAGTGGGCCAGGGCAACAGCGGAGCGTTACCAGAGAGGCCGTGAGCGAGCACGGGCCGAGAGGCGACCCAACGCCTATTCTGACATGAGCTTCTTGGCGGGTTCCTCTACTCGACAGAGGAATGAGGCGGGTGAGCGAGCCTGCAGAGGGAGGCTGGGAGGTGTCGAGCCACTGGCTTGGAACCATGGGTTGACTACCGATTGATGCAGGAAGATTTCGCAGCCTACTGGAGAGTAGGTAAAGACCACCCTGACTGGTGGGGAAGAGAAGCTTTCCCGTTATCGACTCCAGTGCCCTTTCGGGTTTTCACCAGAGCTGACCCCCTTTAGCTTTTTCCGACGTGCCCTTGCGGATTTTCACATCTAGGGGTTTCCCAATTTTGTTTGAGGCACCCTTGCAGGTTTCACCTCAGTCGGGTTGTTGGCCTTTTTACCCCCAATCGCCTCCTCGTAGAAGGGGACGACTGGGTCTGCCGGGGCATCTCTATTTTTAGCCCCATTTGTTATATTTTTTTTGTTTCACTTGCCTGAGAGCCTGGCTGCTAAGCTGTGGTTGATGTAGTGGTGCCTCCGCTCTTGTCGCTACGAGGATGAAAGCGGGGGACTGGCTTCTGAGGGTGCCTGATGATGACTTTGGGAGGGGCCTGGTTGCCCCCTTGGCTTGACTAGAGAGGAGGACTGGGAAGAGTGCCCGGTTCGCCCTTCTTGCAGAGAAGACCAGTCCCAGAGGCTGAGACTAGGAGTGTGCGCACTATCCGGTGTGGCGTGCGAACTCACGCTCTGGTGTATAGTACAGCTTTATATGCTTGCCATTGAGAGGCGGGAAGGGTTGGTGGCCCTTGTGGTCTATGACCGTGTAGGCCCCACCCTCGTAGGAGTCGCAGATGATGTAGGGGCCTCGCCAATTCGGCTGAAGCTTGTCACTGGAACGACCTGCCATGACTTCTCTTTCCTTGATCATGACGAGGTCACCTTGCTTGAAGGCTCACTGCCTGACGAGCTTGTCGTAGGCTCATGCCATGCGTGCCTGAGGAGGGAGGGTGCGGCCCCCAAGGAGGTTCGCCCTCCTTGGGGCACGCGGCCGCCTTTGGGGCGAACTGGCCCTGAGGGAGGTCGTAACCCCGGGGGATGGCCCCCGAGGGTCTTCTTGCATCGTTCGGGGTTGTCCTTTGATGGACTTTGATCTCCGAGAGGCTGGTACAGGCCCATGGGGGCGCCGTTCTTTGGGTTGTCGTAGCCGCTCACAAGGTGTTCAGGTAAATGCCTGACACGCCCTGGATTGCCCAATGGTTTGAGTAGGTGGTTGAGGGGCCGCACGGTAGGCCTTGGATTGACGATGGTAGCTCGTGGGAGCTTAGGGGAGGCACTTTGTGGCTGTGAGCCATGCCTCGGGTTGTGTGCCATGTTGCACGGCGGGTTGACCGGGTAGCCTCGGGTTGACCCGAGTGCTAGAGTTAAGTGGCTTATTGCCACGTGTCTGGGTGTCGGGATCGACCTTGACTTGCTGAGGAGTTGTTATAGGACCCAACTGAGGGGCTAGAACCACGGGGTGACCTGTGGTTTGGTGTAGAAGGGCTGGAACATACGCACCCACAAGGTGCTCGACAAAATGCCGAGCATGCCGGTGTGAGCCGTACATGCGCGCGGTGGGCCTCCAAAGCCCGTGGTTGACTTAGTTAGGTCTCCCTTAGACCTTGGAGGGTTGAAAGGCATGTTTCTAGGTGGGCCCCTTGGCCCTTTTTTACTGGGTGCCATGTGACGTGGCTCGACGTTGGGGTGCCCCCGGGTTGGCCCGGGCGGCGATGCAGGATACGGGCAAGGCCCGCATGTGAGTGGCCGGAGTTGACTCTAGGGAGTTACTTGTGTCACCGTGCATCATGACAGGCCGGTCAGGGCCCTTGTAGGGACCCACGGGATTGTAGAAAGGGCTGGATAGCCCGTGCCTAGAGGGTGTTCGGTGAAATGCCCGAACCCTCATTTCTTGTGATTTTGCCGAGAAATAGTTTGGGTATAACACGCCTTTACTATTAGTCACTGCTAGTGCTTTATTTGTCACCTTTGAGTGCTATTTGTCACCGCTAAGGCTCATTTGTCACTACTACAGCAGATATGTCACTCTTATGTCTGTTTGTTGCCTTTATAAGCCACTTGTCACCGGTGATAGCTATTTGTCACCCTTGTGGGACATTCTTCATTCTTATTCATCATTTTTCACAGGTATCACTCTTTTGTCATCCTTGTAGACCATTTGTCAGCCCTACTAATTGGGGTTGACAGTGGACTTGGTTGTGTTGACTCTGGGCTTGGCTGCTATGACTACGTTGACTATGTTGACTCCGAGGCTTGAGCTTGACTTGTCTGAGCTTGACCAAAGTTGACTTTGACTTGGTCAATCTTAACTGGGTCAACTTACACTAGAATTGACCTCGACTAGATTTGATCTTGATCAGGTCAACTTTGACCAAGGTAGAGTTTGACTTTATCAATTGGGTCAACTTTTGACTGAAATCAACTTGTCGTGTGTTGACTGGAGTTGACTCCATTTTACACGGAGTCGGCTCTACTTCCATCTTCTTCATGCTTCTCAGCCTCATTATCCATTTATTAACGTTACCTATCTATTTGTCACCATTACTCTATATTTGTCAGCCTTAGCCATGTATTTGTTACCACTAGCCATTTGAGCCATCACATTGAAGCCACAGAGATATGACAGTAAGTAATTAAATTTCATTAGATCGGGTTGCTAAAGTAGCAGAAATAAAATTATTTTTTAATTAACAAGTTAAATTAACAATTATATACCAGAATCCAGTCCAAAGGAAAGACGACAAGTCTAACAGTACAGTCAACAGAATAGAAAAGATGAACCAAAAAGTCAGGGGAAGCCCGACGAAGGTACCAGTTGGCTACTACGAACTCGCACACCAAGAACCGCGGAAGTAGAATGAACAACAACCCACCTGAAAAGTAGGGGTGAGTCTCGTGTCACTGGCTTAGTAGGGGTCACACGGATCCCCACTGAAAAACATGTAGTAACACGCTAAAACAGTAGGTAAACAACAGGTATGCAACAGGTAACAACAGTAGTAAAGCAGAAAAACTAAACTACAAAACTGTAACGAAAATGGATGTAGGAGTAGGGAGAAAGCTAAGAGTTGGGGGAGCTAAAAAGGAAAGGGAAAGAGCCATACCGAACAGGCACAACTGCCGAACTAACCTCGGCTCCCTGAACTACTCTAAGCAATGACAGAAGGGCAGACTTTGATCTGACGAGGTCAGGAGTTGCCGATCCGCCAACAAGATGCCAGGCCTAGAGCGAAGACCTGCAAGAACAACAAGAAAACTTAGGAAAACCTAGACAGACGCAGACCCAGACGACACGACCAGAATGTCATGCACACTGTCCCACACATGACTAGAGCGTCATGCATACGACAGGACACTGACCTCGAGTACAGCCATGAGAGGGCTAACCCGGGAGGTCACGATGCACAAGAAATGCAAAGAGAACCGCGAAGAGCCACGTGCCACGTGACTGGAGTACTTCTCACTAGAAGAACAGCCAGCTGCGTCCACTGACGTCTTATGCTGTGTCTACTAGTGTCTTGTCTACGTACCCTACCGCAAGGACTAGGTCGAGACCAAGACACTGCTAGAACTAGAACAGTACCATAATGCGAGTAACTAGTTAGGGTCACGTCTATCGACGTGGGTCCAAAGCCCCTGACCATGTGTGCACACACTAGCCCACTGCCTAAGCTAGGCCTCTAGCTAGTATTCCCCCTCTGAAAGACGCTACGGTTGGACTGGGCACCCACGGAACTAGCTTAGAAACCGTAAACTGGGAAAGTGTCCCGCTACAAGAGCTATCATGCCGAAGCGTGTCGTAAGGCTACGACTAGTGGAGACTTACAAAACTCAAACTCCAAAGCACAAGTGCTGAAGTACAGACAGGCTAACCAGGCACTGTCACCCGTACTCTAAAGCACCAATGGCAGCACAAGAAATCACCGACAGACTCAGGACAAGGTAGCTAGACCTACTCACATAACGATCCTTGAGTCTCATGACTCGGAGGCAAGAACATCACAGACAGCCGAACAAGCCGCCAATCAGTCTACTCCTAAGCCAGAGGAAACAACGCTCCATAGGAAATGACTCACGGAGACCCGAGGGGACACCATGAACCCTCAGCACACCTGGACACGCAACCGAGGTAGGATAGTACCCCGAGACATCCAGAACACTATCTCGAGCTGGACAGAACCGCCGAGACATAGACAAGGTCACCTGTCAACCCCTAGTCTCACCGGGTTGACCGAAACCAGACACGACACACACACACAGACACACACAGCAATACACAAGCAGAGAAGACGACACTCTGGGTAAAGCGAACCATCTCTCAATCACTAGGTGAACCCGACAATCAAGGGACAGCCGCTATGCAACCAGAGACAAGGATGCTGGCAGTTCTAGATTGAATCATTAGGGAACTATCGCAGTCAGGGAAAAGACCGCACACAGTCACCTGAACCGACCGATCCAGAAACCGCCGACACACAGACACCGCCCTAGAACACAAACCTAACACAGACCAACTCACGAACAGACGAACACCGTACAACATAGGCCATCACAGCCAACAAGACTATAATGCACCTCTATAGGGGCGTTACACTCCCTGACGCACTAGGACAGGGGCATCAGGGCCAATAGACTAAGACCTGGACAAAAGGGCATGTAACGGCCCAGTAGGGGTGCGTTACAGAACCCTGGTGCATGGGGGTTGGTGCGTTACAGCAACACCACCCAGCCAAACATCGGTCAAACAACTGTAACAGCCTCAAGGAGGCGCATTACAGAACACTGACGCACAAGGGGAGGTCCGTCAGAGCCAATCGACCAACACGATCTTTGAGGAAGATATGATCTTTGAGGAACTGATAGGCACATTCCTCGAGAAAGACCAGACTGTGATGGTCCTATATTGGTCTGTCACACCAACCTAGCCTCGAAGAACCTGTAATGACCAATGGTTGTGGCGGTCTATCGTAGGACCGTCACACAGTGTGACAGTCTCTGGTACGACCGTTACACCGAACCGGCGAGCAAAATAGTGGAATGGCCGAATCGGCCCGTTCTACACCCCATTCACGCCAAAGCGCAGGGGAAACAAAGCCATACGACGAGAAAAGGCTCCTGGAGGCTAAAAACACCACATGCATGCATCAAAACGATTCAACATTTTGATGGCCTATAATCATAATAGGGGTCGCAGGTTGTCTTACCCTTTGATTTATCCCTCTCCCGTGGAGGTATGGGGCGTGGTTGTAATTTTTATGTTGAGTTCGTCGTTTCGCCGTCGGGACGTTGTGGCGGTCGTTCCAGTGACTGCCACAGTGTATAACACGCTTGGGTAGGTGCGTTACACTCCCTTTGTTTTGGGTATTGGCGTTCGTGGGCCTGACGGTCCCACGATAGATTGCCAGGTGACTGTGCCTCGCCTGTGTTGGTCCGTCACAGTGTTTTGACCGTTGGTTTTTGACTATTGGGGGTCATAGTCGCCTGACGCGCCTGGGGTGGGGCATCAGGATGGTGTGACACCCCTAGGAAGGCGCGTTATAGCTAACACATCCAACCTTCCACCTAACGCACCTGAGATGGTCCGTTCGGTACTGTAACGCCCCTGGAGGAGCACGTTACCGCCAACTTGGTCTCGTGGCCTAGCGCACCTGTGTTGGTCCGTTAGGTGACGTAACGCCCCTGGAGGAGCACGTTACGTTCTGTGTTGGCTCGTGACCGTGACGCATCTGTGTTGGTCCGTCAGGTTCTGTGACGCATCAGCATAGGTGCATTACAGTTCATTTCACATAGAGTGTCTAACGCGCCTGAGTTGGTCTGTCAGGTTACTGTGGCGCACTGGGGTTGGTCCGTTACAACCTGTGGCGCACCAGGGTTGGCGCATCATAGTACGTTTTGCACCGTTGGCCTGACACCCCTGTGTTGGGCCGTCAGGCCGCTGTGACGGCCCAACGGTATCAGAGCTTGTGGCACGCCTGAGTAGGTCCGCCAGGCTCTGGACTACACCGGGTGGTTAGTAGTCCCGTTTCTTCTCCAATTATGGTCATTGTGCGATGGTGCTGGTACGTGGGATGGTCCCCATACTTCATCGTATTCAGACGTTATTTTTCGTGGCTTGAGAGTCTACTCCTGCAGAGGCACTCCACTAGTCGTAGCCCGCTAGTACGCTTGTACTGGTATCCACCTGGGAGTGGTGGGACGACTACCCTGAGGAAGATTTTTAGGCTGATTTCTATCAAGCCCCACATCGTCGGCCAGAGTCTGACTAAGGGGAAAACCAGTTAGAGACCAGACCTAGGATGCATGGTCTGTGTGTGCACACGTGGTTGGGGGCAGTTGGACACGCGTCAACGGGCGCGACCCCAACTATTCACTCGCTTTATGGTTACTTGTGTGTGTCTGTGTCTCGCGCCTGGGGCGTGGTAGCTAGACACTTATGACATGGTGTAAGATGTCAGTGGACGCATCCGGTCGTTCTTCTAATAGAAGGTACTTCTATTCTGGACAGGGAGTGACAGACTGTCAGTCTCAATTGCTTCGACCTTCGGGTTTTGGTCATGTTGACTGGTTGGTTCCGGTTGTTTTGCCGTGGCGTGCATGTGTGGGCTTTCACGCCGTTAGACTGGTACTTGTAATGCAGGGCTTCCACTTCTGAGGTACTCGCTTAGCTGCTAGCGTAGTGATTTTTCATTTTACAAGGTAGGGTTCGAGTGATCCCTACTGAGTCTTGTTTTAAGACTCATTCCCTGTGTGTTTTTACCCTGTTTCTGACAAGGCGCGGCATCATGGGAGCGCGTATGAGGCTCAGCGTGGTTCGAGTGCCCAGTGTTAGTGCTAGAGGTCAGAGCCGGTGTATGTCCCGTGTAGCTATACTTTTCTTTCTTATCCCTGTACTAGTTGTGGAGTATTGTTGTTGTTATTTATTGTTATCTTGTGGACCATGTAAATTGTAAAATATTAATTAAATTTCCTACTTATTATATAACTACTTTAATTTCTATAATTATTTGTGATACTTGTATAGTCTCCACACCATCCTTTTAACCCTTCCGAGTCTTCGGGCTCGTGGGTGGCAGTGCGAGTCTCGGGTTATTGGGCCTTCTCGCTAATCGGATTCTCGGGTCATTTCAACTGCTACCTTGGCCATGTCATGAGTATGCATGAAAGTCTTTTCTCTTCTTTGCTCGACCGAGTGCAGGGGTAGGAGGTTGACAGATAAGATGACCAACCTAGGTACTCCCCAATATGAGAGAAGTCTGAAATAGGGACAGTCTTGACCCAAATCAAAGTGAGCGTTTTATGATAAATCTAGCCAAAAGGGGCTATTATGAACATCAAAGGCAAAATTCATTGAATGCAAAATAAAGACATGTCAAGAGAGGCAAAGTCCCCGTAGGAAAAATCCTAGTCGTATGTATGTCAAGAGTCTAAAAATCAAAGGCACAAAGCTCCGATGTAATAGACCACCTGTTTGAGGGGTAATACGATGGAAGGATTTCGAGTCCATATATCTCCCATCCTCCATAAGGCTTATCCCCAATCATTCTTCTCTTCTCCCTCTGAGGCCGAATGTTTCTCAGGTATGGCCTTAATAGGGGCGTCAGTAACCATGGGCAGTCGACGATAGGGTGCCATCTTTCAATGCACGCCAGGCGTTGGGCTGTTCTTAGCGAGAGGGGAAGGAACGAGGACCCTAGCCAGTGGTACACTGATCACAGACAATGCCACGCTCACAATGAGATACATATCGATCCTCAAAGTAGGCACATGCAAGAAGTACAAGTCCGGTGTCACCTCATCCAACATGAAAACCAACCATGACATCACTGCCACGATCTCGCTTACCGAGAACACGCAACCCTCATCATGGAAACCAACACCGGTCAACACCCACGCTCGGCAGACCAACCAAACATCAGCTTCACAACCAACTGACGGATCTCACACCCTGCACCAAAGACAATCAACACTAAGCTTCCACCAGCTCACACCTGTCAAGCCGACCACTTACAATAGCACCGGACCAACTCTTGCCAGAAGACAACTTCTCACAAACCCCAAATCTAATCCGAGAAACGTACACCTCATAATCGGCCACCCATGGCCTCGCTGGCACACGGCTCTCGCCACTCTCGAGCCCTAACAACCAGCATCTTCTATCTGTGAAAGACCATCCACTGGTCACCAAACACTCGCCAACGGGAAACCTCCACCGGCCCAACAAGCACGCTCCAAATCACAACAGGCCATCCGCTGACTCTTCCACAGACCTTAACCACAACTCGATCCAAATCTCGCTCAGACACCACAACCGATCTCGAGCCTCACGCCAACTCGACCCTCTTAGGGGAGCATGGCGAAACCAAATAACAGGATTCCACAATCCTTGATCCTCTCATCCTGTCTCATCAAATCCTTCGCCTCAAAATGATCCAAAGAACACCTGCCAATCCCGATTCCGCTCTTACCACAGAGTCTCGGGACACCACCTGAACAATTCACAACACACTTCTCCAGAGCCAACAAGTGCCGCCTGCTACCATAGCAAGCCGGTCGATAGCGCCACGACTAATGCACACGGGTCCCCAGACAATACACTTCTTATCATGGTCGATCACTCGATCAACCTCACCAACCGCTCACGGCAACTAATCGAGACCTATAATCTTATCAGAGATCACTTCTCTAAAAACACGATCTCACCCAAGGACACAGCTTCCAACACAAAAATTGGGTACTCATGCTACAACCTCGCCAGCACGTTTTCCTAGCTCTCAATCCAGCCAGTGCTACAAACCACAATGCTTCAAGTAATGGCACGACAACAACAGGTCTCACGTAACCCGAGATAACTCACACTGACGAACCAATCCTCTGACGCTCAACACATCCTCAAAAGTCTGCCAGTAGCATCCAACACTACGATCCTCCACTGTGCACTCAGATCCACGTGCATAGCCACTACAATGACAACTTGAGATCCTCCATCTTGACAATCCTCTACAACTCCGCAGGCTCTGATTCACAACACCTCGGAAATCACAACACCAGCTGTAAATTCTCACAAATTCGGAGCAGTGCCAACACCCTTACACATTAGGGAATGGGCAACGCTTCTCACCAACAACCACCTTGCCAATGTAGGATTCATCTCCCACGGACTTCGTGGCACACAAAGGCCAACCAATCTGGACACATGATGCAAGACGACGAACCTTATCCCAATGCAATCTCCTCCAACCAATGGGAAAACCCAATACTCCTCCGACCAATGGAAGGTCCCCATGCTCGACCTGACCTCGAACCTTGCACACGCTGGGAACCACACCTTCTAGCACCAGAAAAACCATTACTTCCGTCAGGTCAGCACCTCCGACACACTCACCAAGTGTCTTGTCGTACCATAATCACAACACCTCCCAATGCACCATCGCCGCGACTCCTCGAACTGCAACACCCTATGCCTTGAGTCGCAACACGAGCCATAACCGGCACCCGCCAACGCTCATCCTCGAGCCCCAAGCTAGCCACTGAGCCTTCACATCTCAAACCAGATCCAAGGCAACCACAGCCCAACCAAAAAAGATCCTCCGCTCATCCGAGCACATCTCGACCAGAGAGCCCGCTCTGCCACCTCAAACCATGATCTTAACACCTCAGGGGCTAGATAATCCTCAAGCTAGGGTGGCCAACACGATAACAGCTCCCTTAGAGCACACTCACGGCCACCTAACCACGAGCAATCCTCGCCAGCCACCTGACCACGCTGTAGATCCCCCGAACACAGTACCGTAGCAACGCACCTGCCGGTAACCTCTGCCCAACGCAGCACAACCGGGGCCACCATCGATGAGGGAGAAAGCTCTCGACCTCTATCCTTAGACCCCACACCGACACTCCGACAAGAACAGCAACCACCTTCACAACGCCAACACCGCTCACTCACGCTCTCATGCGAGAAACCAAGCAAAAAATAGGCACGAAATCCTATGCCAACTGTCGACTGTACTGGACCTTACGGACTCTAATCGCTGCAATATCTCAAATTTTCATGTACTTCCACAACCATAGCTCTGATACCAGCTGTGGCGACCTAGGATCTAAATACCGAAAAGGAACCGGCGCGACTCGAACCTCGGCCCGCCTCCCACGAGCCCAGAGACTCGGAAGGGATAAAAGATAGGTGTGGTGTACATAGAAATAGGAAATAAAGCAGGACAACAGATATAAATAACTAACTACAACAGAGTCCAGTACTCTTTACATTAAAGATTTTCAACCCCTTTAACTCATGAAAAAGGCTCACCAAAATAGCCCAATTTCACGAAAATTTTTCAAATTAAAAATATGATAAGAATCTGGAATTCATAGGTCTCACAAAGCTCCTCTCTATTCAAGTCCGGTTGGGCTGACTATGATGAATAAGCTAATGGTGAAGCAAATGATCAAAGCAAATTCGGTGAAACGAGGCAGTGGTTATTACGTCTCTTTTGATGACTACAAAGTACCATACCCAGCTTATCACGCTGCCAAAAGACTACCGCCGGACGTCAATAAGCCACCAAAATTTGACAAATTCAATGGGCAAGGGTCGCCGATGGAACATATATCCTATTACATCAATGTGATGGGCAATTTGACAACTGACAAATCCTACCTCTTGAAGTTTTTCTAGTCCTCACTTACAAGACTTGCTTTCGAATGGTATTTAAACTTGTCAGCCAAGTCTATCATTGATTAGCCCGACATGTAGTGAATGTTCAGAGAAAGATTCCATGTCACTGAGAGAGGAGTGACCGTGGCCGAACTATATGTAACCAGGCAAAGGAATAATGAAACAACCTTGGACTATATCAAGAGGTGGAAGAACCTAAGCATGAGGTGCAAACGTCCTCCACATCAAGAAGATGCAGTACAAATCTGTAAATAAAATTTGAAGAGAGAAATCCTGGAGAAGATGATTAGAATTAAAGTTAGGTCTTTTGACTGGTAGAACAACGTTATGGCGGAGATTGAACCCTTCCTTGCAAGATATCCTCTTGCCCCTATTATCCCAAGCTAAAAAGTTAGGTGAACTGATAAACAACCAGCACTTAAAGCAGTTCACACTATTGGCTTCAAGGCAAAAAATGGCGACGGGGTAGCTAACCATCCTCCTGCCAAACTTTCTGAACATCTAGAGGGTTCTTCCCTGCAAAACAAGATGAAGAAGCTCTACGCCTTCCCCAGAGATAGGACTTGAGCCTGTGAGGGATTGATTTTTTTTATTGTTATATTATGTTTTGTTTAGGACGTGCCAATCACCAAGTGACGAGTTTATTATGCACTCAATCTGACCCGCGTCAAGCGAGAGTAAGATTTGTGTCGGGGCCAGAAGTCTGCCATACCATGAAGGCTATGGCGTTAATTACATCCTCCAGTAAGGAGGAAAATCTTTGATTAATTATCGAGATAATGATCCGTCTGAGGCTGAAATAGAATGCAAAAGAATGTATGTGATAGCGAAATTTGAAAAATCACATAAAATGGTTCATTTATCATTTTTTGATCATGCAGAACAGGCATAGTTCATTAAGTTCGAACCTCGATACGAGGCAGAGAACATAGGTCTGGAGACCACCATCATGCATAGCGAAAGCTTCCGGTTGGGTGTGACATGGCCTTCGGTTAGTGCCATCTGAGATACCGAGGGCTTGACTAGGTGAGCACGCATTAATGTGGCATATATAGAAATATGTTTGACATGATGCATGCGGTAACAAAAGCATGATGATAGATAGCTTGAACCTAAATAGCCCTTTCTACTCAACTTATGGTTGATTAAGTTGATTAGCCCCTGCCATGGGAGGCGAGGGTTAGCTTGAGAATGAGTGAGGAGTTAGAGCGGCACGAAAGGTGGTGTTTTATTCAAAATCGGCGTGATTAGGCATAGGTAAAGGTTAAAACAGCATGAGGTACCATAGGTAAAATGGTTAGATTGCGTGGGGGAAGCGAATGGGCCTAACTGGGGCGATCCGCCTGGTGCGTGCCGAATTAGGTCACGTCGGGTGGAAGCCAACTATAATTTGATGAAACTGAGTGTGATGTTAAATCGGCGTGGTGGGGTACCGCGCCATAACAGGGCGTACCAGATTAAGGCCACGTTGGATTAAGTAATTTTATAGGTTTTTTTTAGTTTATTTGAGCTATCAAGCTGTTTGTGGGTTTTCTGATGTTAATTGAGTTAATTGATGAGTAGATTGAAGTCCTGGATGCCGTGAAAACAGGGTCAGAGCTCATGCGAGGTTCGTACTCAAGCACGGAAACTTGTTATTATGGAAGCATGTTTTATTAAGTCAGAACTGTGAGGGAAATTAACTAACTGAGTCTGGTGAAATTCAGGCAGCATCTCCCCATATCCAGAGGATTGCAGGGGAGAAGCGGAGGCATACTCACATAATTAGAGTAAGCTCCTTAATATCGGGTGGCACAACGGCGGCCGGTAGACCCAAATGGATGGAAGAGCTCGAGGGCTAGCCTACAAAGGGTACCAATTTTCCGTGGGCCAAAACACGATTACAAGGGACAACTAGTGAGGGAGGAAACCTCTAGGGCAAGCCTACGAGGGGCACACAACCCATGGCCACCACTGCTCCCCTTTGAGCCGTGGGTTTAATATCAGGCTGGGAGCCCTATTAATGTTCACCTTCTAGCGGCCTACAGAGATGCATGTCACTGACGGACATGTCCCTTTAGGCCCTGTGGTGATTTAGAAACATCGATGGGAATGTTGGGGGGGCGGCCCCCGCGGCGCGGCCCGCCGCGAAGAGTACAAATCCATAGATTATTTCCAGAACCCTCCAAAGGGATCCCAATGTTACTCAATAATCCATTCATTATCGTCTACTTCAAAAATAATTCATACGAGAAAAATACACATTCATTAGCTAGCATATAAGATACCCATGCATGCAATAGAACCATGGTGAATGAGCAGTTTACACATTATCGTATTTTTATGAATCTCACATTTTTGTTATTCATGGAACCGAACAGTTGCCGCAAACACAGGAGGCCCACACACACAACGAACGAAAGAGTACTATGTAGACTCAAGAGCGAACTCCCACCTAGACTCCTGAGGCCCACAGCGTTCTGTGGCGTTACGTATCCCCATCCCACAGAATAATCGGCCGAGTCATCAGATTTCACCTAGATTCTTGAGGCCCACAGCATCATGTGGCATTACGTATCATCGTCCCACAGAACAATCGGCTGAATCATAGGATTTCAATTAGGGTGTTATGTATCGCCGTCCCTTAGGTTCTTTTACTTTCACGGCGTTATGTATCGCCGTCCCGCAGAAGGGACCGAAGTGCAACCTTACAGAATGCTGCTACTTTCCATTCATAACATGCACATTGTATTCGCATTGACATTCTTATTCATATATTAGCATCATACTTTATATTATGACATAAGCATGCTTCCATACGGTTTAGGAGGAACTAATTTTTACTCATAAGTTTACTGTTGTGGAACAGAGTATGATCATATTACTATATAAAAGAGGACATGTTTATTTCTAGGCTACACATGCATAGAAGATGACTTATAACTGCAAGTACAAAATTTTTGGGAGCATGAAATCTTTACAGTGAGATTCTAACTTAGTATTCTATCATTTTCTAATTTTTTAGATTTTTATGAATTAAAATGCCCTTTCAAAACTCTCTCTTTCTAAGTTTCTGAAAATGGAGACAGAGCCCTAGGTGCATCGACCTGTCTTGGGATTGCTCTGACCTGCCCCCAGGTGCATCAACCTTACTATGGACCTGCACTACATGTGCATCGACCTTACTTGGACCTACACTACATGTGCATCGACCTTACCTTGGACCCGCACTGCATGTGCATTGACCTTACTTGGACCTACACTACATGTGCATTGACCTTACCTTAGACCTGCACTGCATGTGCATCAAACTTACTTGGACATGCACAATACATGCATCGACCATACCAGGGCCTGCACTACATGTGCATCGACCTTACCATGAACCTGCACTATATGTGTGTCGACCTTACCATGGATCTGCACTATATGTGCATCGACCTTACTTGGACCTGCACTACATGTGCAACGACCTTACCATGAACCTGCACTATATGTGCATCGACCTTACTATGGACCTACACTACATGTGCATCGACCTTACATGGACCGACACTACATGTGCATCGACCTTACCTTTGACTTGCACTACATGTGCATCGACCTTACTTGGACTTGCACTACATGTGCATCGACCTTACCTTGGACCTGCACTGCATGTGCATTGACCTTACTTGGACCTGCACTACATGTGCATCGACCTTACCATGAACCTGCACTATATGTGCATCGACCATACTATGGCCCTGCACTACACATGCATCAACCGTACCAGGGCCTGCACTACATGTGCATCGACCTTACCTTGAACCTGCACTATATGTGTATCGACCTTACCATGGATCTGCACTATATGTGCATCAACCTTACTTGGACCTGCACTACATGTGCATCGACCGTACCATGAACCTGCACTACATGTGCATCAACCTTACCTTGTACCTACATTACATGTGCATCGACCTTACCTTGGACCTGCACTGCATGTGCATCGACATTACTTGGACCTGCACTGCATGTGCATCGACCTTACTTGGACCTGCACTACACGTGCATCGACCTTACCTTGGACCTACACTATATGTGCATCGACCTTACTTGGACCTACACTACACATGCATCGACCTTACCTTGGACCTGCATTGTATGTGAATCAACCTTACTTGGACCTGCACTACATGTGCATTGATGTTACCTTGGATATGCATTATATGTGCATCGACCTTACTTGGACCTACACTATATGTGCATCGACCTTACTTGGACCTGCACTACATGTGCATCTACCTAACCTTGGATCTGCACTATATGTGCATCAACCTTACCATGAACCTGCACTATATGTGCATCGACCTTACTTGGACCTGCACTACATGTGCATCGACCTTACCTTGGACCTGCACTACATGTGCATCAACCTTACTTGGACCCGCACTACATGTTTAGGGATTGCACTTCGCTTAAGACTCAGAGCACACTCATGAAAGTCCATAACTTGATGAAAAATAAAATCAAAAATGAACATGGTGGTCAACCCCACTTACCCTTAGTCCCTCTTTAAAGTATATAAAAATATTTTAAAATCATTCTAATGCATCGTTGACCCCTAAAAATTGAGATTAGGTGCCTACCTTTGAAACATTAAACCGATGATCTGGGGATGATATCCACACCCCAGATCCTCCTAATCTTCACCTTTCGTTTTGCTCTCCTTTGTATTTTCTAATTCCCCTCCAATTTTCATGAAAGGAGGTCAAGCAACTGGAGAGCTAGAGTGTCCGGAAGTCGCTGGTTCGCTACAAACTACACAGGAACAGACGCAACTGTCCAGCAAAGATTTAGAGTTTAGGAACCCTAAACGAGGTATTTTCAAGTTGATCCTTTAGGGTTATTTGTTCCCCTTTATGTCTTCTTACTACCCTCCAAATTTTGTGAACATAGGTCAAGTCGTTAAGGAGAACGAGGGATGAGAAGTTACTACTTTGGCATAGGACGTGCAAAAATTAGGCCGTTCTCTCAGTCCAAAATTGAAAGTCTGAGAGCCTGTTACAGAGTTAGGTTATCTCATGAATAGTTTAAACATCAAGTTAGGATTAAAAGTCATCTTGTTTTGCTAAATTTTATGTTTCTACGTGGAGAATTGCATGTTTTCTTATGATCACGTATATATAGTCTTCATAACATGTTATCTCTGCACCCTTAATCCAAGATGATTTAATATTATTCTATCATGCAATCCTATGCATCTTCATGATTTAATATTATTCTATCATGCCTTATCTACCCGTTTAAGCATGTTTTCCATGCATATATTGCCCTAGATTAGGCCTATACCTCGGTTTTTATTTCTACTTACCGCAGACAAGAAACGGTCTCCCTTAGACCGCCATCATTAGATATCAGCCTTACCACTGACCGCTACCACTAGGAGGCGGCTCTCATCAGACCACATTATGATTTCTATTCAGCATCGGCCCACTTCTTGTAGCATTCGGCAACGTCTGCGACGTCCCCGTCAACGACTTGCTGTCCCTGCAAACTAGTATGGGCAGAACTCGGTTGCCGCAATTTTCTCGCCCTTCGCTTGGCCGGCTGAAGGCCCCTCCTTGCGTAGAGGTAGTGTTTAATTGTACTGTTAATGCCCTCACCCCACAATCCCCCTCCTGCGAGAGGCGTAGTGCTGTAAGCTTAAAATTACAAGTCAAGTGATACCGACACACGTGCGGGCATCGCACGTTCCCCACTCGCCTTCGTCTCCGGTCGGAGTCGGCTTCTTCAAGCCGGCTAGGTGAGCCCCTAACCCTCACTCTTGTTGATTCCTTTCATTCGTTATCATTTCTGAGCTCCCCTGGTGAGGGAGAGAGCGGCTGGCCCCGGCCGACCAGCTACGTTGAGTAGCCATCGCAGAGAGTGAGTGTGAGTGTACCTGTGCCCCCAAGGCGCGTGGTCTACCTCGTTGTTACAGGAAAACTCAACATCTAAGAGTGAGACCCCACTCACCTTGCCCATAGTCCCAACCAGTAGGGCCTGGACCTCGGACTCGGCCTACCATCCCCGAGTCACCCCGGGAAAGGGACATGCGTCGAGTGAGCTAGTCCGCCGACATCGGGTCCGAACCTTCATTAGAATAATATTAAATCATGAAGATGACCCTTTACAATGTGAGGGTGCTCAGCCCAGCAAGTCCAAGAAAGACAAGAGGAAATGAAACATGCGACATTAGCCAAGGCATCCGCTACACAATGAGCCTCTCTAATAGATGTGTCTCTGTAAACTAGCTAAAATATGGAAGATGTCCCGAACAAATAGGGTAGAAGACGCCGAGGGCAGGCAAACCTTCTCGTGACAATATATACCGATCAATGTAGAAGAGTCTTTTGACTCCACCATGAAAGAAGGAAAGCAACGGTGTACACACATAGCGGGGACCATCCAACGGGGCTATGTATCGCCTCCACCTCTGGGCTTGAATGCAGGGTATATAATTACGGGCAGAAGCAGAGGAGAGATCTGCAGTTAGAGGTGCACAGCAGCACACCTACTCCTATACCAACCACACCAAATACTCACTCTTGAAAGCACTGTCAGCATTGAGTTTGAAGCACTTCGTGAGATCTCAATTTAATCGTGGGCAAGCATAAATCAAGAATATATCATCTGGCGTGAAATAGTCAACAAGAGGCACAGTTGGATCTATCAAATAAGGAACTATAGATGTAAGATAGTTGAATCGGGGTTGAATGATAAAACACTGTTAGTAATCACAGTGGCATGCCAAAAGACGTTCGATAAAAGCTCAGACAATGTTTTTGTTGGAAGGTAGTATGGGGATTATTCAGTTGAAAGCCTCTCGCCATGATTGATGATTGATCAGTTGGGGCAGTTCATTTGATGAATGAGGTGGTCCGAGCGATATTTAATCGCAGGTCTCTCTGACCATATTGGCTTAGTTGATTGCTTCGATTGCATTTAGTCGTAAATGAGGTGTTTCAAAACTAACTAATTGAGGTCAAGAATGCATTGACTGTGGATTTATGACCGAGTATCTAATACTCCTTCACTTGAAAGATTTTAACCGTGAAACCTAACTAGGTGATTAAGACTCAGACTTACTTAATGGTGCAGCTGAGCAACATTTCTAATGTATCAACTTGAGTGTACAACCTCTGCAATGTTCAACTGTTTTCGTTTATTTGACTTTCATTTGTCGTTAAGCTCAAACGCATGTTCCTTTCTTTTTCTTTCGTCATCTGATTTGGGGCATCCCTGGCCCTTAGGGGTTCAATTCCTAGGCTAGCCAACCTCCGGAGCAGCGAGGTTCTGTCCCGAACCCTCACTACCATCGCCAGATTGCCTACGGATACGAGAGTGCGCTTAGCGGGTAAGTCCGCTTGAGTGAAGTCACCGACCCGCGCATCGCTTGTTTGCTAGGTCCGAGGGATCTTCGGTCTTGTGGCTATCACCCCCAAGGAGGTGTCACATCAAAAATGAGGCACATAAATTTTAAGTCTAGGGCATCATGTAAGTCTACATGCATGATTAATCTAGTGGTATATTGAATAGTGTTTTCAGAAGGGCAGATCCAGTCTGTCTGGAAGATCTCACTATGCAAGATGGTTACCCCCGCCTAGTACCATAGTCAATCACCCAGTAGTCCCATCTAGGTCTTGCATCTGCATTTCCAGCTACCCGCCAGCCCCTGGTGGTTCCCTGAGACCATGTGTCAGATTGGTCATCCCTGGTGGCCCAATTCCAAGCTCTTACGACCCGACCCCCGGGTCTCGCCCCTACCATTCAACCACCGGTTGACTCGACCCCTATACCGACGACTAAGTCACTCCAGCGCCCTATCATGTCCACTATCATTTTACCTAATGGGTCACTTATGGAGATTGACTTCATCAGTAGGGTGTCATCTAATTGTGTCTCACAGGACATTGTTGAGTCACTCTCTAAGACTGGAGAGATTGTTCTCAACGGTGGCTTAGCTTTCATAGAGTTCCAATGGAGGTTCAGCCCCATTTTGTATCACGATGGAGCATGGGGCAAGATTGGCACACGTGTTAGTCCATGCATCATTTTAGTGCAAACTTGGTTGGAAAAGAGGAGAGTGACCATCGACCCGGACAGGAGGACCTGCACCCTACACCCACCTCACCTACTTGGCGAGTTCGTCTTCCACGACGACATTTAGTTGACCACCTCTATGTCGCCAGCCACCCACCCCCAGCGGTCCGCTCCGCCTCTAGGCTCACATCGGCCACCACTCCCAGGGCCCATCCTTGTGGCCCCCTGTAGTGGGATTAGCCATTTCTCTGACCAGTGCCCTTCACGTTCCCCTATTTTAAAGGACGCACATTCGAAGGATTCCCCACCCGGGCTTATTCCAGTGAGTTATGAGACTGACCAGGAGTTGGCCGAGGAGTACCTCGCTGAGGTTGAGGGGTTAGAGAGCAATCCCATAGAGCGCCTAGTGGGCCATGGTGAGGTGCCAGCTAGAAACTCTGTTCTATCAGTCACCTCAACCCCACCGATTGTCCCCATGTAGCCAGTTGCCATTACTTTACCCGCTGACCTAGTGCCATCCGACGACCCGACGCAGCTAGTCACTCCAGAGCAGCAGTCATACATCCCTCCTTTGCCCGTCTCTCCTATGGTAGCACAGTCGCTAGTGACTATCGTACCACTGTCAATGCCCTATGTTGACGTAGTATGGTCTAAGTTCTGTCACACATACGAGAGACAATGCCTGGACTTCCATTTTTCCATGCTCCACACCAGACGTCTAGATTACCTTCCCATCACTCCCCTCCTGATCCTCCCAAACTTTCATACCCGAGGACGAGTCTTCTAGAATCGGAGACAGTTGACAATGGTTGAAACTCAAGACACTAAGTTGTGGGTCAGCCTATCTTTACACTTGGTGTATACAGACGGTGCCCATCATTCTTACAGGGTCTTCCTTAATGCGTCCCTTATGTTTGTCGTCAGTCATAGGAAGTCATTAGGTTTTGTCTCTTCGTCTATCCTCATTCCAAGATTCCATGCGTCTGTCCAGTCTTGTGTGTCTGAGTCAGCTGAGTCCTTTGCTGAGCATATTAGGCAGTTGCATTAGCATGTGCATCGTTACATAGAGGCCAGCAATGCACGTTATAAGGAGTTAGCTGACGCACACTGACACGTCAGTGAGTTCTGAGAGGGAGAGTACATCATGATCAGAGTTAGACCTAAACAGTTTTCCTCGGGGACCGTGAAGAAACTCCAAGCCCACGGTGCCGGTCCCTTCCGAGTCGTGAAGCAAGTGGGGTCTAATGCGTACGTTATTGAACTACCAGATGACTATGGTATCTGTTCGACGTTCAATGCTTCAGATCTAGTGGCATATCGGGACCCCACGGTGATCCCTAGTGAGCCTTTTGGGCCTTCTCCTCCTGTTGTGAGTGACACATCACCTGAGCGTCCACCTCTTCCAAACCCCTTATAGTAGCGCGAGCATATAGATTGCATACTAGATGAGCTGGTGACCACCACTAGGAACGGAGCCTACCAATGCTTCTTAGTGAGTTGGAGGGGACACCCCATGATGGACAACACCTGGATCACGCACGGAGAGCTCAAGCGACTTGATCCGGACTTACTGAAGTGCTACCTCAACGATCGGGACCCTTACTTGACGGGGTCAAGTTCCTCCCACCCGGGGAGAATTGGTGAGGACACATGCCGCAGCACATGCCAGGGTACGAGGAGCACTCGGGAATCCCTATGGCTCGGGGAGGACATGGATGCATAATTCGAGCTATTATTGCATTAGGATTGAGGCTGAGAAGCCTCAATTTGAGTAAGAATGGGTCTTAGTGCGATTTAGGCGTTATTCTCCACCCATTAGGACTCTCCCGGAGAGTCCTGCTTGGGTTCAACTGTGTCTTCCCCCTTGCGGTCTATCGCACGACCGCTAGGGTCATCTAGTGATCGTCTGATGACCTTTTGTCCCCTATTTGCACCACCTTCTATCTCGATCTCCTAACGGTCTAGTCATGACCACTTAGCTTGGTTTGTGATCTCATGAAGACCATTTTTGTGCTCCTCTTAGTTCCTGACCATCTACCCTTTACGGCCTTCTGAAGGACCGCCACCTAGAGGGTAGCGGCCCTATGGAGACCGTCTTTCCCATCTGACCCCAAGTGTTCTCTCCCGAGTGCCTCTCTCTCTTCGTTCTTTGTGCCTTAAACCTGCTCTCACTCTCTCTCTTTCTCTGTCAGGCTTAGGGGTCTTTGTTAAGTTAGTAATGTCAATGTTAGCATCCATGCATTTGCATTTTTAGAAGTCAAAAGATCATGTTTTCACTAAGTCAAAGCCATGTACATGCATGCGTCTCATTTACATAAGGAAATAATAGGGAAAGGGTAAAGCTATCTCTCTAGTCGGTCCCTCTCCAGGGCCCCCGCTGTCGCCAGTGCCCTCATGCTTCTTCTTAGGTGGGCCCATGGCTGTGCTGCCCTCCTTGCGGCGTCGTTGTCTCTCCGCTTCCTCGTTCCTCCAGTGGCCAGAGGAGCTGGTAAGGTAGTCCCATTATGCACTACTGCATGCACCACTCTGTGATGTGCTCCACTCAAGTCCTCAGCCTATCATCCAGACCATGCGCTCCACGGCCCATAGCTCGATCTTCAGCTCGTAAGCCTGCCATTGAGCCTCCTTCGCCTCTGCACGGTAGTGGTCCACCTCTGCCTCCCTAGCTCTCAGGTGCTCCACCTTCGTACGAAGGAGAGCCATCTCTGCTGCCTCTACCCGGAGCTGCTTTGCCTCGCTCACTACTGCCTCTAGCTCCCTCGTCTACATATGCATTCATATCATGTTAGTCACTTGCATTTTCATAATCATCAAGTCAAAAAGAGAAGTTTGGTTGGTTTGGTTACCCTCTCCGCGAGAGTGGCCCCGGCCTCCTCAGCCTGAGCAACCGCTTGTGCAAAGTCAGCATCTCGTGCAGCCCTGTCTGCTGGTGGTTGAGAGGAAGAGGACGGAGCATCTAGACCCTACCGCTGCACTCCGTCGGCCCATTGCATTCAGGAGTCAGTCAGTCAATTTCATAACATTGCATATTAAGTCTGAGGTTAAGTAGGACTCACTAGAAGCTCTAGCGAGCGCTGGAACTCATCCTGCTGCTGGATGGTATAGTGAAGGAGACCCTGGAGCTCCCCTATTCATCCCTGAGGGTCTAGCTACTTATAAGAAAGTCAGGTTGTTAGTGCATCAGAATATCATTAGGAAGCATATGTTTAAAGAGTCGTACTGGTCGTTAGGAGCCATAGAAGACCTTGTCCCCATAGCGCTTGGCGTAGGCCTTCAGGTAGGCCTTGTCGCTGCTGGCTCGGGCTCGCACCGCCCGACCTCTCCTCGTCCAGTCACGGATCTGGTCCACCGCCCGAGTGACCCAGTCGATCTCTCTAGTCAGTCCTCAGGAAGATCACCCCACGTGCTCCTCCTCTCTGATCGAGAACTCCACCTTTGGCTGGTGGACGCCTCTGGTCCTCATGACCAGGCAGTGGTGTAGTGGCTCGATGATGTTCATGCAGTGTAGCCACACGTTCCGTCCTGCGTACGACTGGGCCACCTCCACCCATGGCTGCCCATCCTGCCCCTCATCGCGGTATGGCGTCCAGCGCACCTAAAAAGGGAAGGCAACAAGGTCAAGTGTCAGGGTCAAAGGCATTTAATTGCATTTATAGGTTTTAAGTTTTGAGTCTTACCGATGCATACAGTAGCATGTCGATGTCGTCCTGGATCGCCCGCACTAGGCGCCATAGCAACCCGGTGTCCCGAGCCGCCATCCACCACCTCGCGATGGGAACTCGATCAGGGTGTACCTCCTTCCCTCTCCCTAAGACGGGGAGGTACACATTTGTCCATACCTGCATTTGTCAGTGGTCAGCATATAGCAGTCAAATTCATAATTCCATAGGCATTTGAGGTAGAAGGGTTACCTGGAGTAGTGGGGAGAACCCGCCCAGCATTGTTCGCCAAAGCCATGGTGCTGAGGGAGTCAAATAGGAATGCCAATGTGGCTGCGCCCCACGCGTATGCTCCAACTGTGTCTAAGTCCGCCAGTAGTGGGAGGAGCTTGCAGCTTACCCTGTCTACCATCGTCGCAAAAATCAGCTTCCCAAACAGTTGCATCAGGAATTGTCGAAGGATGATGTCTACCTCGGGACTCGATCCTGATGCTGCTCTCTGTCTGGCCCAGTCTGTAAATCGACCTGGGTGCTCCTCCAGTAGCTCTCCCATGGCTATGGTCGCTCCTCTCAGTCCCAAGCTCTCCTGGAGGGTAGTTCGTGCCAGCATGGACGAGTGATGTCCCGGCCTCATCAATTCCAATCCTAGCAGCTCCCGTGCCAGCTCTCGATAGTCAGCTTGTGTCGTCCCGATCACAGGCGCTCCGTGGACCCGTAATCTCGTGATCCTTGCCATGTCCTCCAATGTAGAGATCATGTGTCCCCACGGGAATAGAAACTCCCTGCTGACTAGATCCCACCGGTTGTGGAGCGCGTAAAGGAGGGCTATGTCCAGCCTCATCACCTCCACCCCGAGGAACTCAGCAAATCCCATCGCGGCTAGCCTCTCCCTCTCGAAGTCCGACAGTGCTAGGTACACTGCCCGAACCTAGAGCCATGATATCCTCATCCGGCGCTTTCCCTGCATGCATTTAAACATTCAATGTCAGTCATACAATCCACATAAGTCATGCATTTGCATATTAAAAAAAAAACCTCAGGTTTCTAATGGTCTTCTGAGGACCGTTTGATTGGCCTTAGCGGTCTGGGTCAAACCGATTGTCTCCCTAGCGGTCACAGGAGCGACTGCTAGGCACTCGCGATGATGGGCGGCATCTCCCCATTTCCCCAACTGTGGAAAATGGCCCAGATGGCCTCTACATCTCATCTATAGGTCCCCTGACCCATTCCCATCCTATTCCTACCCTCATGCATGATTGGAAGAATTAAAATAAGCATTTTGGAGGTCTCACGACCTACCTTAGATGAGGGGGTTCCGGCCACCGCCTCTGGTGCTTCCTCGGTTGTGTGCTCGCCATCGTCATCTCCAGCTCCTCCCTCGGGTGTGGTAGCCACCGTAGAAGGCTCCCAGACCTCGGTTTAAGCCGGCAGCACTCCTTCCTCCGCTCAGTCCGCCGGAGCTGCCGGCATGTCCTCCTCGGCCATACGGCATTGAAACTGTCGCACTACCCTCTTCTTCACCATCCTCAGGTGTGGGTGAGTGAATGTGTGACAATGGGGTAGCGAGATCGCCGGTGGCGGTGGTTGGTGGTGAGAGTTTGAATGGAATGGGAAGAGGGAAGGATTGAACAGTCACCCTCAGTTTTTGAATTCGCCCAGAGCCTTGCGATCGTGATGGACCATTAGGCAGTCCTTGGCAGTCCTCAGAAGATCGTTTTCCCCAGGGTCACGCCCGTTGGAGAATGTTAAACGCCTTAAGGGTAGCGGTCTGGCGGTAGGCCGTTAGGCACCACTTGCGGTCCGGCATATGACCATTTGGTTGCTGAAGTGTATTATGGTTGAAATGCTATATTTGTTCCATCTTTGTGTGGTCTTTTCTTGCTTGAAGCATCATGCTTATTTCTATGGTTGATTTATTACTGGTTGATATCTTAATTACATGCTTCTTGAGTACTAGTGTCACTTCTTCCCGCCAAGCAGGTAAGTTAGGTAAGTATCTCGATTCCCTAGTCCCTTAATACATTACTATATGGTATCTATGATTTATTATCTCGAGAACCGGCTGGTCATTCATGTGTTCTAGGATCTGATGTTCCTCTTTAAGAAAAATGATAATGATCTAGCTGCACATATTTAATCATTGGATAGGCCGTTAGGTTGGAAGAGTTGGGGGACGATGGGTCTATCTTGCACGTCGTGGTTGTAGATAGTGTCTTGACCCTGATTTGTCCGATCTAGCAATATTATTCTCGAGTACTTTCTATTTTATGCTTTCTTTGCATTCGTTTTGATGATTTCTTTTACTTTAGCCCAGCAAACATCATGCGCATCCTTGAGTATTCATGTGCCCTGATCTGTCTAAAGTGTCTCAGTAATAGTGGATAACTGTGTGTCCATGTCGTTGGGTAAGGAGAGTCATTTCACTCTGAGTTGGAAGGTTTCCTTCGGTCTATTTGCTCGATTTGGTTAGCTGAGGATTCTTGTCTAGAGTATAGTTGCTCGTCTCTTTTACTTTTCTGCTTGCTCCGATAGCCTATTAGATGTGTGTTCCACTGATGAGGTTGGTCGTGTTTTATTTCCTTTAGTTGTTAGTTCCTCCAGGCATGCATCATTCGGTTTGGCCGTTCCTTGTGATTGGTTCAGAGTTATCTGGAAGATTTCTATCGCTCATTGGTTGAGGAAGAGTGTCGTTTACCTTAACGTCTGCTCTTTAGTCCGCTTCATTTCCACTTCATCTCCATGTTCTATTTCGCTTTCACTTAACCTCCGCTTGCTCCCCTGCAAAAAGGACGTTAAGGAGAGGCATTTGTTGACACCCATTTTATGACCAATGTGTTGGGTCACTTTCTTATCTATTTTTATGATATCCTGAGTTATTCACCAGTTATTGGGTCATTTCTGGTCTTTCTTTTGGGCTTATTTTATGGGTTCTCCCCCTGGTTGCACCTGGTTCCTGCTTTTTCACATCATTTTACCTTATTGGACCTAGATAAGGGCTAATGAAGGATTATTTTGTGGATTTAATCAGAGATTTATCTTGCCTTTATCTCCACGTCTAATAGCCTAGCGGTCTATCGCGTGACCGTTAATGGGCGTTGGTGGTCATTTGCTCAATCGCTAGGAAGGCGGAGAGTCCCGTTAGGTTTCTTCGGTCTTATCTCTTTGTGGATGACTGGGCCTTGCAGTCTATCATCCGACCATTTCTCCCTAAAAAGCCATACGTTGACCAACAGACAGTGGGCTGGACCCTGGTTCAGTTCCACCCAGCTTATGGCAGCCCCGAGCCCGTTTTGGGTGTGTTTCTAGTTTATTGTTAGGCCCAGTATTGAAGCGGACTGGATTGGCCAATCCATGTACACGAGCGGATATTATTGGACCGTTCCTCTCTTGAGCGGCCCTATCAGGCTCGTTTATCTTGTTCTTGGGCTTCATGTCCTTCTAACCCCTGCGCAGCCCATTATAAACCTTTCATGTTAGTTGAGTGGCCCATTGTTGATCGTTCTTGTTGAAGAGCAGCATGAAACAGGAAATCTAAGGTCATTAGGGATTCCTTTGATTGTCATCATCAAAACCACCAGAGAGAGACAACAAGTTGGCTCTGACAGGATGTCGAGTCAACACTTATCCTATATTCTGTCCTTGGCTTAGGTCTCAAGCCTCTGCCAAATTCATTGGCTCCGACACGACATCAGGTCAACATCCATATTTCATATTCTACCTTTGGCCTAGGCCTCACGCCTCTGCCAAGTTCGTTGGCTCCGACAGGACGTCGAGTCAACAATTATTTTGCCTTTGGCTCAGATCTCATGCCTTTGCCAAGTTCGTCAGCTTTGACATGGCGTCAAGTTAACACTTATCTTATATTCTGCCATTGGCTCAGGCCTCATGCCTCTGCCAAGTTCGTTGGCTTCGACAGGACGTCGAGTCAACACCTATCCTATATATTATGCCCTTGGCTTAGGCTTCACGTCTCTGTCAAGTTCGTTGACCTTGACATGATGTCAGGTCAACACATATCCTATATTCTTTCCTTGGCTTAAATCTTATGCCTTTGACAAGTTCATTGACTTCGACATCTCGTTAGGTCAACATATATCCTATATTCCTCCCTTGACTTAGGCCCCACATCTTAGCCAAGTTGGTTGACTTTGATTGTCTGTCAAGTCAACAACTATGTTCTACCCTAGCGCAGACCCTACGTCTCTCCCAGTTTAGTCAGTTTCGACATTGTGTCGAGATGTCAATGACGTTTATTTCTACCCTTGTTCTGGACATACTGTCTAGGCAAGGCTTGTTGCTCCGACATCCCGTCGGGTCGACAATCAATATTTTATCTCTAGTACGGGCCTTCCATCTGGTCAATGAACAAAAAGACCTTTCTACCTCTAGCTTGGACCTTTCGTCCAGCTAGTTAACAAAAAGACCCTTTTACCTTTGGTTCGGATCGCCCATCTGACCAGTCAACAAAAAGATCCTTTTACCTCTAGCTTGGACCTTTCGTCCAGCTAGTTAACAAAAAGACCATTTTATCTCTGGTTCGGACCGCCTGTCTGACCAGTCAACAAAAAGACCCTTCAACCTCTGGCTTGGACCTTTCGTCTAGCTAGTTAACAAAAAGACCCTTTTACCTCTGGTTCGGACTGCCTGGCTGACCAGTCAACAAAAAGACCTTTCTACCTCTAGCTCGGACCTTTCGTCCAGCTAGTTAACAAAAGACCTTTTTACCTTTGGTTCGGATCTCTCATCTGACCAGTCAACAAAAAGACCCTTTTACCTCTAGCTCGGACTTTTCGTCTTGCTAGTTAACAAAAGACCCTTTTACCTTGGTTCGGACCTCGTATCCGACTAGTTAACAAATGACCCTTTTACCTTTGGTTCAGACCTCCCATCTGATCAGTCAACAAAAGATCCTTTTTACCTGTGGCTCTGCCCTTCCATCCAGATTGGTGAACGAAAAGATCACTTCTATTGCCAGCATCATGACCTTTCATCTAGGTTGGCATGCAAACAAAATATCATTGTCCAGCGTCATGACTTTTCGCCTAAGCCGGTAAATATTCTGCCTTAGCGTCATGACCTTCTGCCTAAGCCAAGTTGTACGGCATCATGACCTCATGTCTAAGCCATTAAATATCATTGTCCGACGTCATGACTTTTCACCTAAGACGGTAAATATTCTGCCTTGGCGTCATGACCTTCCGCCTGAGTCAAGTTGTACGGCGTCATGACTTCATGTCTAAGCCGTTAAATATCCTTGTCCGGTGTCATAGCTTTTCGCCTAAGTCGGTAAATATTCTGCCTTGGCGTCATAGCCTTCTGCCTAAGTCAAGTTGTACGGCATCATGACTTCATGTCTAAGCTGTTAAATATCCTTGTCCGGCATCATGACTTTTCGCCTAAGCCGGTAAATATTTTTCCTTGATGTCATGGCCTTCTACCCAAGTCAAGTTATACGGCGTCATGACTTCATGTCTAAGTCGTTAAATATCCTTGTCCGGCGTTATGACTTTTCGCCTAAGCCAGTAAATATTCTGCCTTGGTCTCATGGCCTTCCGCCTAAGTCAAGTTATATGGCGTCATGACTTCATGTCTAAGCCGTTAAATATCCTTGTTCGGCCTCATGGCTTTCCGCCTAAGTCAGTAAATATTCTGCCTTGGTGCCATGACCTTCCGCCTAAGCCAAGTTGTACGGCATCATGACTTCATGTCTAAGCCATTAAATATCCTTGTTCGGCATCATGACTTTCTGCCTAAGTCATTAAATATTCTCCCTTGGTGTCATGGCCTTCAGCCTAAGCCAAGTTGTATGGCATCATGACTTCATGTCTAAGCCGTTAAATATCCTTGTCTGGTGTCATGACTTTCTGCATAAGCCGGTAAATATTCTGCCTTGGCGTCATGGCCCTCCGCCTAAGCCAAGTAGTATATCGTCATGAATTCATGTTTAAGTCGTTAAATATCCTTGTCCGGTGTCATGACTTTCCGCCTAAGTCGGTAAATATTTTACCTTGGCGTCATGGCCCTCCTCCTAAGTCAAGTTGTATGGCGTCATGACTTCATGTCTGACAGTATAGGGATAGGAAGGCGACATGCACTGGCATGTCGAACTCTCTTTAGATCTGTCCGCCAGCTGTCGAACACCCTCCAGATCTGCCTGCTGAAGTAGCAAGAACCTCCCACCCACCGTTGTCTGCATCTTCATCTTCTAAAGCGTCTTCCATGCATCACCAAGATGATGGCACGACATCTCGCGGAGAGGGAAGAAGGAAAGATTGTCAAGGATGGCCTTAAGTGGTGGAAGGAAAGGAGATGCCCTTTTGTCCTATTATAGGCCGTGGGTGAGCTAATTGCCTTAAATGATTCTCCCCGCAAAAACACACTAAAGGAGCCTTTTCCCTAAGGCAGTCGCCTTGTCTTTCCCAATTTCCCCAGGGGGACATGCAAAGTGGCAAGACGTTCAAAGCATGGGAAAACGGAAAGACGCCTCGTCAGATATCTAGCCAATCGACGTGTGAGATATCCATAGAGAAAATCGATCCTTTCCCAACAACTACAAGTACAATGGTCAAATTGTGCCAAAGGCGGTAAGGAATAGCCTAGTCATCATTTACTATTACAAAAGCTTTCACACGTAAGAAAAGTCTTTACATAACCACGCAAAAAAAAGGGGAAAGGAAAAAAGCAAAGATACATCAGGCCTCGGGTCCGTCCTGAGACTCAGGTATCAAAGGCTCTTCGGCATCGGGTGATCCGCCCCCGGCACCCTCGACGACGGTCGACCCACGCACTGACCCCACTGGTGTGGGAACTACCTCGGTCGCGTGCCCTCCCGAGGCAGCCGGAGTTGGTGATCCCTCGGATGAGGTAGAGTCCCCTCGGCTTCCCTCCTCACTTGACGCCGAGCTAGAACATTCAGAAGACACCGAATCCGAGTCATAGCACTGGCCGGACGGGAAGATGACCGTGCCTGGCGCCTGGCGCCTGCTCCACCCACCCAAAAGCTGGCCCAACGATAGCCTTGGGCGAACCCCTTTCGGATGCCTCGACGAAAGCCCGACCGGTAATAAGGGAAGGCAGCCTTTTGGAGGTCGGTCTGGTAGTCCTCCAAGCTTTTGTACCACTCGAGCGCCTCCACGTCGGTCGACTCCGCCCTACTAGCAAGCTAAGCCGACCCCTACTCCACCTCTGCCAGCATAGCCTCAACCTTTGCCCGAAGTTGCTCGGCCCCCTCGGCTCAGTCCTCAAGCTCCGCACGATCAGCCTCCCATTGCCCATCATGCTCGATCTGAGTTGCGCGCTCCTGCTCTAGGAGCCTACTCTTCAACTCGAGCAAACTGCCGGCCTGAGCCAGCTGCACGGCTGATGCCCGAGCCTCCGCCTGGCTTGACTTCACCCATTACCGAAGCGAGGTAATCTCCCGCCGAAACTTCTCGAGATCGGCAGTGAGCCGAGCGACCTTCCGGTCGGATGTGCTGACAGCCCAAGCAAGAGTCGATCGCTCTGACTCCGCCTGAGTGTAGGCGTCGACTATGTCGGCCCCCATTTGGGCCAGAAACAAACCGCCCACCATGATCATCTCAAGGACCACGGATCGAGGATTCTGCCTATTTCCTCCTCGCACCACCCCCGAGGCTATGTTACGACATCTCTGATACAGGGGACCCCGGATGTCAGGAGGGGGGCCGATCCTCTCCGGAGCAACCGGAATGGGGGAGCTCCCTCCGAGCGATCCCTCGGGAGCCACGCCAGTTGGCTCAGACTGGGCCACCCCATCCTGTGTCTCTCCTGCCTCGGCCGGCTAGGATTGAGTCGCGTCTCCTTGCGCCCCTCCGGCCTGGACTGGACGAGCCCCGACGCCTCCACCCTACGCTCCTTCGGCTTCGCCCGATGCTCCAGCATCAGCCACCACTGCCTGAGAGTCACCCGCCCCCGCTGCGACCCCCACGACCTCATCGGTCCCCTCTCGCTCTGTGGAAGGGAGAGCCGACCGAATAGGCTCGGCCCCTTCTAGCTCGGTGGAGGGGAGAGCCGAGCGAGCACCATCTTCGACCGAGCGCGCGGCCCCAGCCCTCTTTGTCCGCTTCTTCTCTGTGGACTGAGCCTTCATAGAATCTCGTAGCATCTTCTCCACGGGATCCCTGTGCTTGGCCCCCTGTCGCTCGAAAGCCCCTTCCTGGGCTACCCGCTTGCCTTTGTCCCAGGGTCGGGCAGAACCCTCGGGAGCCCGCGACTCGACGGTGGCCGGCGCGTCCTCCACATCAATCACCTCCAACGCAGTCGATGGCGCCTCCTCCTCAACCGGCCGCCTTGCCTCTAAACAAAAGAAGACAGGGTCATGAAAAGACTCAAATAGAGGGAGAAGCTAATTCTTGAGGCCTTTACCCGTCATCAGCAGCCGCTCAGAAAGGCACTATTCGATGTTAGCTAGAATCACCCGCTCACCCGTCAGTCGACGATTCTCCAGGAGAACCGCAGCCCTCTTCTCCACCTCCAGGGATACCTCGGCGGGCTTCGAAGGAATGTTCGGGTGGAAGTTTGGCACTGTTGGAAAATTCCAAGATGTATCCACTGAAGATGTACCCACCCAGAAGTACTGAGTCTTCCACCCCTTGTGGTCCCCTGACGTCTTACACTACGTCACAAGTGTCTAGCTACCACGTCCCAGGCGGAGATAAGACACACTCAGTAACCAGGACCACAAAACAAGGACTAGCTAGGGTCGCGCCTGCCAGTGCTGTTCGACGCCCCCAACCTCATATGCACACTCAGATCATACGTCCTAGGCCTGTCCTCTAGCTGGTAATTCCCCCTAAGCCCGGACTCAGCTGTACGCGGGGGCCCTACGGTAACCAGCCTACTCACCGTCTCTCTCGAGTATGCCACACCAGTGCTCCCGGTGGGCCGACACACGCGTGCCGTGGAAGCTACGACTAGTGGGTGGGCCACAGAACGTGGGCACAGAAAACCACACACTCACGCATCGCGAGTAACACGAAGTAACAGGTGACTCGAGGCCACCTGACTCTGGACAGTCCACTAGCCTACTAAACTTAACGGTCCTTGAGTCACGAGACTCGGGGTCAAGACCGCTGAACGCGACAGCACTGAGCCGTCGATCTGGCCTAATCCCTAGGTCCAAACCATGATAACACGGAATCCACGGACATCTCAAAACACGACCACGGAACCTCCGGGGTGTCCGGGACACTCACGAGACCGAAAGTCGATCACTGGGCCACAACTGGGTCGACTGGAGTCCAACACGACACTCAAACGGCCACTGGGAGGTAGACTCTCCAGTCAACAAAAAATAATGTCTGAACCAGACGGAGTACAGGGGACCACCCCTCATACCCGCACCGACTCACGGTGACACAAGCCGAAGTCGTCACGCCCCGGGATCGAGGTCCGCTCATCCGGGACTCGAATCGGCCAAAACAGAAACACCGGCTCAACCAATCCCTTGAACGGTCCACACTGGGCCGCTCAGGGAGATGCGGCTAGACAGGGGCCGCACCAAGAGTTGGGCGGTCAAGCATGTACCGCACAACCCAGGGACATGCGGTCACCACCAGGCCGTACAAACGATGAACGGCTAACACTTAGCCGCACAGGGCGATGAACGGTTCCAACACGGTCGTTCATCACCCCAACAATGAAACACATAAACGGCTGGTCCCTAGCCGCACTTGGGAAGGGCGGCTAGAGCTTCGCCGCACAAGACATGTGCGGTCCAACCTGGGCCGCACTACCTCCAACGCACCAAGGGATGTGCGGTCAACTCCTGACCGCACAAGGGGACATGCGGCTAACCCATAGCTGCACATCTCAGTGCACAGAAAACCAACAGAAAATCAGAAGGGAAAGGACGGCTGGACCTTGGACGCACCTGGGTTATGCGGTCGTGCGATAGACCGCATAACCTCCACTACGCGCCAAGCCATAGCGCAGCGCGCCGAGCCGATGTGCGGTCCATACAGGGCCGCACAAGGGATGTGCGGTCCATACAGGGCCGCACAAGGGATGTGCGGTCTCTGGTTCGACCGCATAACCATCACGGTGAACAACTCGCGGGGTTGGCCCAACGGAGGCCTTCCCGCACCTCGTTCATACCGAGACGAAGGGGACACAACGACAAACACCCTAGCAAGCATCTAGACTCCGACCGGGGTCAAAACGACGCACGAATCGCAAGAAACGAGCGATTCTAACGAAATCACCCAAAAGGGTCACCGGACTTCCCGGGCTCCCCACGGTCAAACGGGAGCGCCACTCGACGCGAAACTAGTATCAATGGAACACTGACGTTCCCAGGAGTCCATTGACTCCCACCGATCGCAGAACCGTCGCCGTTTTTCGACGAAGCCTACGAACCCCGAAAAATTACAACGAGCCAAAACTCGCTCATTCTTGCACCGTAAATCGTAAAACTGCGAGAAAATGAAGTGCACGCGTTAGGGAACCGTCTCCCTACCTCCACCGAAGATCTCGCGCACCGAAGCGACTAAACCAGGCCGAAATCGCCAAAACACGAACCGCGTCGATTCTTGGAATCCACCGAGGGATCGCGCCACGCCACGCTCGAACCGCCGCTCCATCCCATGTTCCGATCTCCCCAACGTGTCTCCGCCTCGGCCAACTCCACACGGTCGCGCGCCCTGCGCCGAGATGTCGAGAGACGGGAGAGAAACGAGAGGGAGAAGGGAGGGTGAGAAATGAGAGGGGAGAGAGAGGGTTGAGGTTTAAATAGAAGGAAAATCTAATTTTTCAGAAAAATATCGAAAAATAGAAAATCATGCTTCCACGATCCTCGGAACGCACCGATCGCACCGGTACCACTCACGCCTGGGTGAACGACCCGGTTCACCTGCAGCGGAGTTCCGCAGGGTTTGCCGAAACTCGTACGTGAAAATCAAAAAAATATGCGAAAAAGTCACGAAACACCTCCAGGCCTCCGAAACAACTCCGGATTGTGCCGATCCGAACACAAAAGATATCTAGAATGTAATTCCAGACACAACGGAGCCAGGCACTCCGAGAAAACAGATCCGGGACCTGGAAACAGGGATCCGAAAGGATCCGGGTCGTTACAGAAGAGATACCCAGGACGTGGAACTCCGTCAACCTCAGAAATTTTTTTTCAATAAATAGTCACCAGCCGTACGAAGAAAAGAAAGGCCTTAAAGGGATGAAGAGGAGTGGGGTCCTCCAAGTGTCTCCCCGGTGCACCCTTCCAAACCTCCAGCGGCATGCCCTTAAAACCCTTTCGCCGGCACACTCTCCCTTATCCTTTGCCGGCACACCCCATCAGCGGCGCACCTCCTTTATTTCATGTTAAACCCTTCACCGGTGCAGGCTACCCTCTCTTTCACCGGCACATCTACTAGTTCGCCCTTCCCCGGCACACCCCCTTCGCCAGTACACCTTCTTCCCCGGTGCATCTATCCCCTCTCAATTTCAACCCTGTGTAGACTATGCACGGACTTCATCATGCCTTGCATTAAGCCCTGCATGGACCTTGCATAACCCATGGCCTCCATGTGAATGGACCCTGCACGGACTTGCCCAGGCCTGCACGGACCCCATTCCTACCTTGCACGCATCTGCACGGACCCTGCACGGACTTGCCCAGGCTTGCACGGACCCCATTCCTACCTTGCACGCATCTGCATGGACCCTGCATGGACTTTACCTTAACTTGCTTGGACTTTGCCCAGCATCGCCTAGACTCAACCCCGTGCATATGCACGGACCCTGCATTGACCTTACTTCATGTGCACTGACCTTAGTATATAGGTACACTGACCTTAGTCTGCATGTGCACTGACCTTAGTCTACAGGTACACTGACCTTGGTCTGCATGTGCACTGACTTCATCCCATGTACACTGACTCAGCCTGCATGTGCACTGACCCTACACTGACCTTGCCCTTTACATATTCCTTGACTACACTGACCTTGGTCTGCACGTGCATTGACTTTATCCCATGTACACTGACTTGGCCTGCATGTGCACTGACCCTGCACTGACATTACCCTCTACAAATTCCTTGACTACACTGACCTTCCTTGCATGTGCACTGACTTCGCCAGCATGTACACTGACCTTGTCCTAGGCATGTTCCATAGGTGCACTGACTTGGCCTGCATGTGCACTGACCTGGCCAGTGTGTGCGTCGACCTTACCCCCCTTGTGCACTGACCTTCCTTCAGCCCCTAGCCCCATGTGCACGGACCTTGCCTGCCCATACACCGACTTGGCCGTCGTCCCCTGCACAGACCCCGCTCGTACGTCCACCGACCTTGCACAAGTCCTGCATGGACCTTGCATTGACGTTGCCCCTAGCATGCATGGACTTAGCCCCTTCGCCCAAGACCTGCATCTGTGTATATGCCCGGACTCTATCCCACAACCTGAACACCCGCACGGACTTCGTCCGTTAAACATGAACATTTGCATAGACTTTGTTCAAGAACCTGCATCTGCATGGACTTGGCCCCCATGTGTATAGACTTAACCTGCATCTGCATGGACTTTGCCCAGATCTACATGGACTTAACCTGCATGTGCATGGACTCGACCAAGATATGCCCGGACTTCATAAAACATGCACAGACTTTATTCTTCAACCCCGTGCATAACATGCACGGACTTTGTTCTTCAACCCCGTGTAGAACATGCACAGACTTTGTTCTTTAACCCCGTGCATGACATGCACGGACTTTGTTCTTCAACCCCGTGCAGAATATGCACGGACTTTGTTCTTCAACCCTGTGCATAACATGCACGGACTTTGTCCTTCAACCCCGTGCATAATATGCACGGACTCTGTTCTCCAACCCCGTGCATAACATGCACGGACTTCGTTCTTCAACCCCGTGCACAACGTGCATGGACCTTGTTTCTCAACTCCAAAACTTGCATGGACTTCGTCCAAACACGCATGGACTTTGCCCCATCTGCATGGACTTCACCTAAACATGCATGGACTTTGCTCGCACATACGCATAGACTTTGCCCAAAACTTGCTTGGACTTCGTCCCTTAACCCCGTTCATAACCTGCACGAACTTGCTTGAAATCTTGCTTGGACTTTGTTCTTTTGCCTAAAAACTTGCACAGAGTTCGCATGCACTTTGCACCCAAAACCTGTACAGACTTGCCCCAATCTACATGGACTTCATCCCAGAACGTGCACAGACCTCATCTAGACGTGCACGGACCTTAACCCTTTATCCAGCCAAACTGAGACCTGCACGGACTTTGTTCTTTGCCGGTACGCTCCCTAAACCTTCACCGGTGCACCCTTTTTAGCCCTTCGCCGATACAGGCCTTGAAGACCTTCCCCGGCACACCTATCCTTGGTCTTTCGCCGGTACACCCCCAATAAATCTCGCAGGCATGCCTAACTCCTAGCCTCTCTCCGGCACACCCTACACTCCTTCGCCGGCACACTCGCTAGCACCCAGCCTGGCACACCTCGCCCATCTCTTCGCCGGCACACCCAAACCCCAACCCTCTCCGGCACACTCCTAACGTCCTTTGCCAGTACACCAGTCCTCAGGCTCTCCCCGATGCCCACCTTCGCCGGTACACCCTCCCAGCGCTCAGCCAGCCTTCGCTGGCACACCCCTTTCTTGGCCTTTCAACGGTCCACTCCTCCACAATAAAATATATAAAAAAATAGGAACGAATGAAATTCAGAGAAATTTGGGGGCGATAAATGGCCCAGCTGTGGCCGTTATCATGTCTGACTATATTTTTTATTTATTCTTCTCTTTTTTTGTATTTATTTTATTGATGCAATGCATGATTTACCATGAAGTGAATAACTAGTGCAAATTGTTTAAATGCATGCAGGGAAAGTGCAGGACCCGGATCTCGTGGCTCCAGGTCCGTACAGTGTACCTCGCACTGTCGGACTTCCAGTGAGAGCGGCTGGCGGCCATGGGGTTCGGCGAGTTCCTGGGCGTGGAGGTGACTCGGCTCGACACCGCCCTTCTCTACGCCCTACACGACCGGTGGGACCTGGTGAGCCACACGTTCCTCTTCCCGTGGGGCCATATGGTCCCGACGCTCGAGGACGTGGCGCGCATCATCGGCCTGCGCGTGCACGTGACGGCGGTCAGTGGGAGGACGCTGGCAGACTACCGGGAGCTGGCCCAGAGACTGCTGGGCCTGGAGCTACTGCGGTCAGAGTGTCAGTCGACGATGCTGACGAGAGCGAGGCTACAGGAGAGCCTCGATCTGAGGGGAGCCAGGATCACCACTGGAGAGCTGCCAGAGCAGCACCTGAGATGGCTCGTGGATCGAGCACGACCGCGGGTAGCAGCCGCACCAAGATTGGAGGCAGACGTGATCCTGAGGAGGTTCCTGATGCTGTTCTTCGGGAGGCTCCTGTTTGCCACCTGGGCAGACGTGGTCAGCTGCCAGCTGCTACCACTGCTAGAGGATATGGAGCGAGTCGGTGAGTACGCCTGGGGAGAGGTGGTCCTTGCTTTCCTCTTCGACACGCTTAGCTCCACTAGTCGACAGACCATGCTCGGCGGGTTCTCCCCACTGCTACAGGTATGACTTGATTCTAAAATTTTTATGCAATTGCTATATGATTATATGTTGTATGCTGACACTTATTGTAATGCAATGCAGGTGTGGGCCTATGTGTACCTCCTCGGGCTGGGGAGAGGAGAGGAGACTTACTCCGACCAATTGCCCATCGCGAGGCAGTGGACAGCACCTCGGGAGGTGGGATCCCTATGTCACAGAGTCCAGGTGATCTAGGACAACCTCGACACCCTACCCTATGCTTTGGTAAGATCCTGAACTTGAACTTTGTGCAAATGCAACTATATGCTTGTTATGCTGATGCAATTTGCCTATTTGACAAGTCCGGTGGATGCCCTACCAGGGAGAGGGGCACAAGGGCCAGCCATGGGTGGTGGCAGCCTTAGCCTACATCGGTCGAGACATCTGGCTCCACTGCATGAATGTGGTGGAGCCACTCCACAACCGCCTGGTCATGAGGACCATTAGCATCCACCAAGTAGAGGTGGAATTCTCGGCTCACGAGAAGCTGAAGGAGCTCGTCGGGCGACACGCACGGGGCCTGGTGACAGAGATCGACTAGACTACTTGAGAAGTAGAGTAGATCTAGGACTGGATAGCACTTGGGTGAGTGGTACGTGCCTGGGTTGAGAGCGACGAGGCCTATCTGACTGCCTATGCCCAGCGCTATGGAGACCAGGTCTTCCGTGGTGCCCGTCGACCGGTATGACTCAAACCTTATGGTTCTAATATGTTTATGATTATAGTGCACTAACACCTGACCTCCTATATGCAGCTCGACTCCCATGGGCAGATCGCCAAGCTCCAGGGCCTTCTTCACTCCTTAGTCCAGCAGAGGGATGAGCTCCAACAGGCGCTGGATCTCCTGGTGAGTTTTACTGAACCTTATACTTAATTGTGCATATGCTTATGAGATTGACTAACTTGGACTCCTAAATGCAGCGGGCCGAGGGGACCCAGTGTCAAGGAGCTGACGCACCCTCTTCTTCCTCTCAGCCATCCGCAGACTATGCTGAGCGGGATGCGGAGTTCGCCAGGATGGTGGCACTAGCCGAGGAGGCCGAGGCTGCACTCGCCAAGAGGGTAATTAAACAAGTGCACTTTCCCAGTTGATTATGATTATGAAATGCAATTAGCTGACCATGATGTATGTATATGCAAATGACCGAGCAAGCAGCGGGGCTGAGCGAGGTCGCTCGGCTGAGGGAGGAGGCGGGGCGTAGCCGTCCGGTGGACGCGATGGAGCTGGCACTTCTCTGTGCGGAGTTGGAGCGACTCCAGGCTGGTGCTACGGAGACGGAGAGCATCCGGGCAAAGTGGGACCAGTCCCGGCTCCGGGTGGCAAAGCTGGAGGGCATTGTGGAGGCATATGAGCGGATGTGCCAGAGACCCGAGCGCAGTGGAGCCCCGAGTGACAAGCACAGTACGCACGGCACACACAGCTCCTTCAGAGGGTACTTCACCAGTTCCTCCGACCGTCAGAGGAACTAGGAGGAGGAGCGGCGCCGACAGCACCGGGAGGAGGCGAGCTCTGCGATGGCCCCGCCATTGAAAAGCCACGAGGGGACAGGCGACAATAGAGGCCCAAAGGGATAGGCCTGATGTACTTTATGACTTATGTACATATGGATGTTGTGATATGATATGATATGTTTTGGTTTTGCAAATGAATGCGTGAATGAATGTGTGAATGAGTGTGCCGCAAAGGTCTCGCAGGGTCTTCTTAAAATCATCCTCCGCTACTGGAGGCAGCTTCACTTGCGGTGCCAGTTGGGTCTTCTGTGCCTCCTTGCGTGCGCGTAGATAGGCGGCCATGTCATCGCTTTTGCCATGCCATAGTCAGAGGAGGTGCTCCGGATCGACGTCGAGGACAGGCACAACTTGCTGGCTTAGGAGTCTCCTTTCCGGTCCATCCCAGCAATCGGTTTTATGTAACCGATAAAATCCCGTTCGATCATTCCACCACTTTACATACTCGGGCGTCACTCGAGGGACTCGACCGGGGGCTGGCACTCAGAAGGTGGCCGTGTCCACCCTATGGAAGAAATCCCACCAAACCCAGGCGGTCTCGGATGTCAGGTTCCCCTGGAGATTCCGCGTCGCTAGTGTAAACTGGGTGCTGTACGGAGGAATATGTTGATCGTACCCAAAATTTCACCCAAAATGGAAGGGGTAGTACGGCTCCAGTAGCAGGGCTGTCCCCCTTTCTGAAGGCTAGCACGCTCGGGCGGATCGACAATGCCCAGTCCCTGAGCTCGGGCTCCAGCAGCGGGCGCACGACGTTCTCTTGGCTGATTGGGTGCACATACTTGACCACCTAGTCGTCTCTGCACTCCCGCTTATTGTTCACCAAGGGGCTCGAGTGGGCCACCAGCGTCCAGAAGTGGATGGAGCCAGACGTGCCTTGAGGAATTATCGTCAGGCGGCCCCGGATGTCATACAGCCTTAGGGAAGTGGAGCTCGGCTCTGCACTCACGAACTCCAGCATCTGTGGCACCAATCCCCAGTCCTGGACGGCACGGGGAGCGAACTCCGGAAAGAGCGAACAGACCCACGCATTGAAGAAATGCAGTGGGAAGACAAAGTGGGCCCGCCGCGAAATTTGGTGGATGCTCACTTCCCCGAGCGTCTTGTAGATCAAGCAGAGCGCGGCCGGGCACAGCGACAGCTTAATCCCCCACGCCATCTGACAGGCGGGGTAGATTGCATCCGACCGAATGACGGTTTCATCCCCGTGCGGCAGAGCAAAGGAACATAGCCAGTATGTGAGGAAGGTGACGCAGTGCGTCATCGGATCAAGCGCTAGTGGGTTCGGCCCGCCCAGACGCCCCTTGGAGGGGATCTTCACATCTGACTTGGGCTTGGCCCATTTCTTGCGGGCAACGACCGTGCCCACGCACGAAAAATCTTCATACTTCTTCGGCCCGTCGAAGAAATACTGCAGCCATAAGGTCAAACGGACCCTGTTCTGGTCCCTGCGGCGCTGCTGCTTCTCCCCGTGGGCCAGCTTATACATCTCCCAGTACGCCTTCATCAGGTACCGGTAAGAATACCCCAAAGAGTAATAGCCGTCGCTGTTGGTCTCGTCTTTGATCAAGTCCGGGAGACAGACCTCTTCATAGGGCTCCCCGTCGATGGGCAGGCCGCTCAGCTGGCTGAGACTCCACAAATCCAGGGATGTCTCCCCCTCCACGGTGTAAAACGTGTTGGTCACCGCGCTAAATACCTCCAACATCCTGTCGCAGAGCCCTTTGGAGATGGGGTAGTCATACCGGGAGGCATACACGCTATGGTACACACTGGCTCGGATAAGAATGGGAACGTAGTTGAACAGTACATATTCGGCAAACTCCACTGCTCCCTCTCTGAAGCTGTGCACGGTCTGAAGCTTCAGCTCCCCGAACCAGCCTAGCGAGACCCCCTGCTTGAACCGGATCGCCAAGCAGTCAAAAATGAAGGGCTCCTCTCGGTAGCCCCACTTCAACGGAGCCAGAAACAGGTCGTAGCGGTGCTGCTCGCCCTGGATGCGTCCCGCAGTAGTATCCCACTTGGCGGGAGTGAAGCCCGGGGTCCTCACCAGCTTGTCTTCTGCTGGCAACACTGCCTCCAGCCCCAGCACGGGCTCCCACTCACGGGCCTCGCCCACCAGATACATCGGGACGCTCCTCGGAACAACGTGTGACAAGCTGTCCCGACCCTACAAGATGGCCCGCTCCACTTCCCTCACGGTCCATAATTCTCGCCGGTCGTGAGTCCGAAGGTGCTTCAGATGGCGAACAAGATGCCTGTCCTTCGGGAAGTCCGCAGGGTAGTCTCCCGTGGCACGGTCAAAGCTGAATTCCTTCTCGGCCTTGGCCAGTCTCCGAATATCCAGGCTTTCGATGTCCGAGCCTGAAGAATCAGCCAATGCTGCGATCTCCGCATGGTCCCGGTCCAAGTCTTCTACATTGAACCACGTGACGACCGGCACTGGAGGCAGCGGAGCACGGCGGGCGCCGGCAGCAGGAGCAGAGGAACCACTGGGAGCAGCCATTTGTCTGCAAAATTACAACAAGCAGAGGTCAGAATAAGCCCAAGGCAGACAAAAATGCAAGCCATAAAGTAAAACAATAATAGACTCTTCACTGGGGGGGAGGAAGAGGAACATCCCACTACAAGCAAAAGGGAGGAAGGGAAAGGAAAGAAGGGAAAACAAGGGGCAAGTCAAGCCCCCCTGGCGTCACTCTCCCCAGTACGCCCACGAAGCCTCTAAGGTCGGTGCAGCGGCTACTGTTAAAGAAATCAGGTCGGTGCACATTGATCATTCAAACAAGTAAGGTCGGTGCAGCGGCTACTGTTAAAGAAATCAAGTCGGTGCACATTGGTCATTCAAACAAGTCAGGTCGGTGCAGTGGAGGTGTTATACATATCAGGTTGATACAGCTGAACAAACCTTGGTGATGCATCTTGTATCTACACTTGCATAAGGTCAGTGCAGTAGTGTTGGCTAATATCACTAAGCTCGATGCAGCTAAAGATGTTGCACCCATAAGGTCAATGCAGCTGAAGATGTTATGTCTATAAGGTCGATGCAGCTGAAGATGTTGTGTCTATAAGGTCAATGCAGTTGAAGTGTGATGCGGGACGCTAGCGTGCTAAGACTCTACGTGACTATGTAGCTAATGGACAACTAAGACTAGCAACAATGCAATAGGCCGAATGGCGTAGACTCTACACCTAGAACTCTCACGAGGAGTATCATGCCAAACAACAAGAAAACTCAAGCTCATAGGCATCCCAAGAGTGGGAAGCGCGTCGATCCGCACGGTTGAGAAACTGACAGGGTCTAGGGTGGTCAACTCCACATTCGCGACTCGAGCGAGTCACAGGACGGTCACACCCTCTCACCATGGCAATGATATAAATATGACAACGGGCTAAGGACCTAGCAAAGCACACAAGCATCGGCTTCAAGATAATATACTAGACTAGCAGGCTAACCAGTAAGGAAAGTGGATGCGTACCTCCACGCTCTGAGCGTGGGGAAGAAGCCCGGCCAAGTCACACAATCCCTGGTACAAAGCTAAATAGATACAAACCAAACAATGCCCACTCCTCGCAGGGAGGTAAAAGGCTACACAGTGATCCGAGGTCGTGAAATGTGGGGTGACAGGTCCCGGGTCGGTGAAGCTCGTCGTCCACATGTACCACTGTGAACTGATCAGACTGAGCTACAACCACGGATCGACCTGGATCCAGCAGCAAGGAAGGCAAGTCCCGGGTGCCAAGGATGGAGCAATAGTCCCCAGAGGTGGGCAGCAGCAGACGATAACCACTCTGGAATAAGGTGGAAGCCGAAGGCACTAACGTGGTCCTCGGGCATGGTCTCGAACGGTGGGCAGACTGCTGACCGATCTACGCTGGTATAGGTGAATAGCAGGAATATGGGGCTGGAACGCGGCCCTCTGCTCATCCGTTGTTCACGAAATTCGGCGTGGACGCTGGTGGGGACGTCCTAGGGACTCCCGTGGAATATCAGCTGCAACCGAGCACCGTGGAGGTCGGGGTGAATTTTGGAGCAGACCTCTACGTGTGCTGGCTCGTCTACTGGCAGCAGGACAGAGGGTGGGAGAAAGGGATGACGTGGTCCTCCGGCGTGGTCTCGAATGATGGGCAGACTGCTGACCGGTCTGCGCTAGCATAGGTGAATGAATAGCAGGAAGATGGGGTTGGAACGCGTCCCTCTACTCATCCATTGTTCACGAAATTTGGCGTGGACGCTGGTGGGGACATCCTAGGGACTCCCGTGGAATATCAGCTGCAACTGAGCACCGTGGAGGTCGGGCCGAATTTTGGAGCAAACCTCTGCGCGTGCTGGCTCATCTGTTGGCAGTAGGACAGAGGGTGGGAGAAAGGGATGGAACCAGGGATTCCGGGTGGCTTTTGGGGCGGGGTTTTCTCTGGTGGATAGGTGAGGGTCGTGGGAAGGCTGGGGAGAAGTGGTAGGGTGGTGTGCAGTGGGGGTTTTGGACATGGGCAGTGAAGACAGACGTGGCTCAGTTCTGTAGGCCAGTGCAAGCAGAACTGAGAGCACGAATGGAGGACGGGGTAAGCGGGCAAAATGGGCTCATAAAAATGTAGGAAAATTATGGGAGAAGGGTTTGGTCGTGGAGAATAAGTGTTCAAAATTTTAGGGCATTTGGGGAGGTTTTGGGGGATGTCCTTTTGTAGGGGTTTGGGCTTTGTCTCTGCAGACCTACACAAAGATAGTCTACGCGGGGAAGAGAGCTATGAAGGGATCTTCGGCCACAGGTTGACTTAGGGCGTGAGATTTTATGGCGACGTGGGGAACATGTGGAGGAAGAAAAGCTCTGAAGGGGTGGATGTGATAAGAGGATGGGAAGGGGGCGTGCCAACCTGATCTTCACAACTCTGTCCTGAAGACAGGCAACCAGGGAGGCACACAGGGCAGCAGGGATCTATCTCCTCCACACATACAGCACGGCCATTATCTCTAAACTCTAGGCTTGGGGAGATGTTGGGGAGGTTGCCTCCCAACAGCTGGTGCAGCAGAGAACCTGAAGAATGAGGCTAGGGCATCGCATCCTAGAGGAAGAGGAAGAGGGAGAGGGAGAGGGAGTCGCACCCTTAGAGGAAGGAGAGGGGAGAGGGCCGCGGCCTTCACAAGCACTTTCTCCCAAAATATTCTTCATTAATTAATTCCCAAATGAATACATCATGTTTCTATATGGGGGAGGAAAAAAAATCCTAATTTCCCTAAAGGAATTCCTTAAAAAGTATTTATTTGAATTTCCTACTTACTACTCGGCATTGCTTTGCTTAGCTAGTATACGATCTTATGCCGCTGCGAGAGTGTAGGGTACTAGCCCGTGTATTCATGTCACCGCTGTGAGTAAGAGAGTGACCCATCCCGTGACTCGATCCGAGTCCAGAAGTTGAGTCGGACTACCCTTGAACTCTGTCGGTTCCTCAACCACACACGATCCTCGTTTCCCTCGCTAAAGGAACGACGAGTGAGCTTTCATTCTGTTAGCGACGTATAGTCCCCTAGGAGCTCTTAGTGTCGGTCTAGTGTGACTCCTAGCCACGCGTTGCTGGTCATATCCATCTTAGAGTCTGAGGTTCAATGCACGTAGAGTCGGCTCCCGTGTCCGTCCCGCATCAATCTCCCTTATGCTCGGGTCGAGGGGAGACACTGCCGAGTTTTTATTAGAAATAATAATGTGTTAAAATGTCAAAGGAAGCAACAAAAAAATGAAACAAATGATAAGAAAATACTCTAACTAAGCTAAAAGAACTAGGGGCAACATGAAGAGAAAGGGCGAATGAACAGAGAATGGTTAAGAGATAGGGAGAGGGGCCCCTCATGAATCACACAGAAAATCAATTAAAAAAGGAGGAAGTAAAGAACAAAAGAAGAAAAGAGAAGCCTTAAAGGAATGAAGAGGAGTGGGCCCTTCACCGGTGCAGGCTGCCTTCTCATTCACTGGCACACCTTTAATTCATCCCTCGCCGGTACACCCTCTTTGTTGGCACACTCCATCCCATTACTCACTGGCACGCTCATGTCCCTCCCCGGTGCACCCATCTCCCTGCAACTCCAACCCTATGCATAACCTGCACGGACCTTGCCCCCCTGCACGCACATCCTGCACGGACTTCACCCCCTTTGTAGCTCTAATCCCGTGCATAACCTGCACGGACTTTATTTTCCCCTGCTTTTTTTGCACGCCGGTACACCTCCTTCATCGGCATGCTACACCCTTCGGTTCACCCTTCGTCGATACGCCTCCTTCGCAGGCATGCCCATGGCCTTCTCCGATGCACTCATCCCTCATGCTGCTCCAACCTCGTGCAGCTTCAACCTCGTGCAGACCTACACGGACCCAGCCCGCCAGGCCCAACTATGCATGGACCTTGTCCCCCCTGCACGCAGCAGCCTTGCACAAGCCTTGCATAGACTCTGTGTAGACCTTGCCTCCCTAGCATGCGTATGCACTGACATTGGCCCCCATACGCATGGACCTGCACAGACTTTGTCCCCTCGCATGCACTGCACATGCACTGACCTTACTAGTGTGTGCACGGACTTGGCATGCATGTGCACTGACTTGGCCTGCGTGTGCACTGACTTTGCTTGCATGTGAACTGACCTTGTCCTTGGCATATTCCATAGGTGCACTAACTTGGCCTGCATGTGCACTGACCCTAGTCTGCATGCACATTGACCTTAGTCTTCATGTGCACTGACCTTAGCCCATGTACACTGACTTTCCCTGCATGTGCACTGACCTTGCCAGCATGTACACTGACCTTGTCCTTGGCATATTCCATAGGTGCACTGACTTGGCCTGCACGTGCACTGACCTTGCCAGCATGTGCACCAACCTTACCCCCATGTACACTAACCTTCTTTCAGCCCCTGGCCCCATGTGCATAGAGTTGCTTGCTCACCTGCACAGACCCTGCTCGCACGTCCACCGACCTTGCACAAGCCCTGCATGGACCTTGCACTGACCTTGCCCCTAGCATGCATAGACTTTGCCCCTTCACCCTAAAACCTGCATCCGTACATATGCACAGACTCCATCCAGCAACTGGAACACCTGCACGGACTTCGTCCGTTAACCTTGTACATTTGCATAGACTTTGTTCTAGAACCTGAACATATGCATGGACTTAACCTGCATCTGCATGGACTTTGCCCAAAACATGCACGGACTTGCCCCAATCTTCATGGACTTCATTCCAGAATTTGTACATCTGCACGGACTCTGCTACCTTACTGAGCATGCACGGACTTCATCCAGCCCAACTGAAGCCTACATGGACTTCACCCCCCAGACCTTCACCGGTGCACCCCCTTTAGCCCTTCACCGACGTAGGCCTTAAAGACCTTCCCCAGCACACCTATCCTTGTTCCTTCGCCAGTACACCCTTCCTGCCCTCACCGGTGCATTCTTTCAGTGCCTTCACCGGCACGCCTAATCCCAGCCTTCTCCGGCACGCTCCTAATGCCCTTCACTGGCACACTTGTCCTGTCTTCACCGGTGCGCCTTTCTCAACTCTTCACCGGTACACCCTGTGGTGTTCTTTCACCGGCACGCCTTACCCATTCACTTGTCGGTACACCTGCCCTGCTTCTCCTCGGTACACCTTTTAATGCCCTCGTCGGTACACTCTCCCAGCGCTCAACCAGGCTTCGCCGGCACACCTCTTTCTTGGCCTTTCAATGGCCCACTCCTCCACAATAAAATACAAAAAAATAAGAATGAATGGAATTCAGGAAAATTTAGATAAAAATACATAAATAAATTTATAAATAAATAAGTAAAAAAATAGGATAAAGTTCCTGACATCTTTTCGGCTCTAATGTACACTGGTGATATATAGTTGCCTCTGGAACGTCAGAACTGGAATCTGATCATCGATCAGTCAAGGTATTATGTATACCATCGACAGCTCGGGCACACGATAGAAAGATGTTATCAGTTTAGAGATTTGGTATATGACTTGCACGAGGGCCAGAGGATTGATTGGGCCCTAATGCACAAGCTTATTGAAGACATTAAAGAGAGACGAAGACAAGCAAGGTCGCAGCAGGCGGCACCCCAGCAACAGCAATTCCAACAACCGCAGCAACAACCCCAACAGCAGCAGCAGCAACAACAAGAACTCAGGATTCATCAAAATCCCATGCCAGAACATCAACCCGCTCCTCAACAATAACAGCTGCCAGCACCGGCTCAAGTCAACATTGTTCACCGCCCAGCCCCTAACGCTGGGTGGTCTTTTGATGACGAGACTTCCGCACACCTTCTGGCCTTCCACCATATTTACACTGACTCCCCCGCACCTTCTGTTCCTTCCATCCTCTGGCCCACTACCTTGACCACTGCTCCACCCTCCATTCCCTCCAGTCCCCTCATTACGCCCACCACATTGCCTACCATTTTGCAAACCCTCCCACCATCACCCACCATGCCCTCCACCATTATCCCTCCACTTCACCCTTCACCAATTTCCCCTCTGCCAACGCCCATCAAGCCTATCACCCCCATCATCTCCCCCATTTCCATTTCTTCCACTCATCCCATCGGGCCAATTGGGAGTCCGTCAGTCACCGTGCCGGTGCCAAACCTTGCCCTTAGGAGCGGGTGCCTTTTCAAAGAAACTTCCCTTCTATTGGTGCACCTGCACCCATTCCTCCAGTTCCCTCTACAATAGTTGAGACAGAAGAAGCCGACCCCATGCCTGGCTCCAACTATGATTTGCTATAACATTTGGACCAGATGCCAGCGAAGATATCGGTACTAGAGTTAATAAGAAGGTCTACGCTCCATCAGGATGCCCTAAGGGCATTTCTACAAAAAGTCATGGTGAGCGAGGACGTGGCGGTGGACGGCTTGTCGTTAGTGTTGGCTACAATTACTAGGGGGCCTTCCATTTCATTTTTTGAGCCAGAATTAGCACCCCTGGAGGCACGATAGATGCCACTCTATATTACTATTTCTTTAAACAAAGTGGCGATTGAGTCAGCCCTAGTGGACACGGGAGCATCGATAAATGTGTGTCCCTTGAGTACATTACGTGCCTGTAATATTTCTAAAGACATGCTTAGGCCAACACCAACCACAATTACAGGCTACGATAAATCCAAACGAGCTTGCCATGAGGTCGTGACAGTACAGGCCGAGCTAGGGCCTTTGAGGATGGATGTGGAGTTTTATGTGCTGGACATAGACCCAATGTTCAAGGCGATTCTGGGTCATCCTTGGATTGATAGTTTACAAGCAATGCCCTCGAATGCCCATCAATGTCTTAAGTTCCCATTTCAGGGCCGGGTAGTCAAGGTAAAAAGTATCTCCACAGTCCAAACTATTGATGCAATTGCAGATAAGATCCTTCCTACTTTGTCGCCAAGCAACCGACCAGTGTTGTCAGTGATGGACTTGAACTATTCATGGGCATATGCATCACGCAAGCCCGCCACTACACCTGTTGATGTCAAAATCAAGTCCAAGATTAGGGACTCTAAGGGATGGCAGATGATTTTAAAATTAGGCTATCAACTGGGCATGGGCCTCGGTGCGCAATTACAGGGATGGACTAAGCCCGTCCCCAAAAGCCGAAAGATGAACCGAAGAGGCCTCGGCTACCAGGAGTCATCACTATCTATGCTGGGAGACTCTGGGCCATTGACATGGAACTATCACCAGCATTTTGTTAGGGGGCCTCTACAGCCCAGCACCTTGAAGACACCACCGCCCTGCCAGTCCCAGAAAGAAGATGTTGCTTGTGCTATGCCACCCTTGCTGCCGGAAGGGCTTGTTGATGATTTTGATGATTGTTCCACCATTTTTGCCAAGATGTTTGCTGAGAAGGAGAGTTTGAGAAAACCTGAGGTGCGGGTTGTAAGGAAAGTTTGTAAGAAGCCAGCCCAATGTCCACCGGGATGGAGAGCTTGACTACCACTCTATCTCTTTCCAACCTTATTTCTATTCTCTAGAGGCTGACTTTTGTTCCCCGCCCACCTCCTCTTCTCTTCGATCCGTCCATGTTTCAATCTCCTTTTCGGCCCGAGAGGCCGATTGAATTTTTAATTATTAATTATCCATGCGGACAATGCCCGCCAATTGATTTGGTATCCAGGTGGTCACCCGACGCACCTGCTGATTTATCTACAATGTGGTTTCGGTCCTCTGACCCATTCTTAGACGTGATCTTTCCCACACTATGCCCCCGGGCCCTTTCTCCCCTGTCATCCAATTCCTCTTCTTGCTGTGTGCTATCCACTGAGCTTGACCCCAAAAAAATGCCAAATTCAAAATTGAGATCTCAGTGGAGGATTATGCTATGTTCTATCCTTCCTCTCCCCAGGGGCACAAAGTCCGTGATTTCGGGCAACTGTAGATTGCTGGAATGGTAAAATGATTTTTGAAATCGTTGAAAGACGGATATTTTTTCAAAACAGCCTCCTGGTTGGCATTGACAAAATCAAAGGCCAGCTTTTCTTCAATATTGGACTGGTCTACCAGCGTATACCAGGGGCTGAGCTGCAGGCTATCCAACGGGACATATACATCGGGAACAATGCCCACACCGCCATACACTGTCCGATGGGCAACCAACGTTTTGTATCGCAGGCTGTCAATGAGTGGCATTTTGCTGCTGTCGTATAATTCACCGTTATGCAAGCGGCTGGCCGTTTCATTGTTATAAGCATTCAAGCCTTTGGCATAGGACTTTTGGAGCCACCTGCCACCGGGGGTATAGTACCGGGTGTTGGTGATCTCGAGCGTTGAACCATCTGCCAGGGGGTAGGCTTTTTGGGTAAGCCCTTTACCAAAGCTGCGACGGCCTACGATAACGGCACGGTCCCAATCCTGTAAGGAGGCAGTAGTGATCTCACTGGCGGAGGCGGTGGACTGATTGATCAAAACGACCAATCGCCCTTCCATAAATTTTCCCATACCAGCCGTGTAGTAATAATCCTTGCCGCCGTCTCTTGGCACGCTATAGAAAACCATTTTTTGGCCGTTCAGAAATTCATCGGCTGTTCCGATGGCAGACTCTACGGCCCCACCGCCATTGTCCTGCAAATCCAGGATCAGGCTTTTCATTCCTTGTTTTTTCAGGGTATCCAGGGCATCGTCCAGTTCGGAACGCGTATTCCGGTTAAAGATGCCGATGGACAGATAGCCTATGGAATCGTTGACCATATAACAGGCGGTAACAGAATGATCGGGAATAACGCCTCTATTCAAATGGAATATTAAAGGAGCCTTGCTGCCTTTGCGGATGACATGCAGCGTCACCGGCTGGCCGTTGCCACCACGCAGCAGGTTGTAGATATCTCTGTTGTGCAGGTGTGCGCCGGCAATGGTTGTTGTGTCAATTTGGACGATCCGGTCGCCGGCATTCAAACCGGCCAATTCCGCCGGGCCATCCGGGATAACTTCAGATACATAAACAGAATCATTTTCCATCAGGTATTGTATACCTACACCATAGAACTTTCCGCTCATGGCATTGTCAAACCCTTCTGTGGCAGTGGTCGTAAAATATTTGCAATGCGGGTCCAGCACAGTCAGCATGCCTTCGATAGCCGCGTCTGCCAGTTTCTGGTCGTCCACTACATCCACGTATTGCTCCTGTATGAGCTTGAATGCCTCTGTGATCTTCGCAATGGGATTAGCCTGTGCCTGTGCCGGAATCCATCGTCCCGATAATAGCAAGGCAATCCCTATCCAAATCTTTCTGGTCATCTAGTTTTTGTTGTCTTCGTTTTTTAATAGCTGAATGGCGTAGGAAATCTCTTCCATCAGGTTGCTGGTGCTTCCGCCGAATCCTTCTGTTGTGTAGCGGATGATACCATCTTTAATGATGACTTTTCTGGGGATGGCTGAAGAATGGAACATCGGCGCCAATTTGGAGAAAGCGGCATTCTGGCTGCCTGTTTCTGCACTCATGCCGTCATATGCCAAATTGAAGCGGAAGCCATTGCTTTTTATGTAGGCACTGTCCTTTTGTTTGTAGTCTCCATACTGCATGGTCCCGACGAAATAAAATAGCACACCAGCGTCACCCTGGTATTTGTCCACTACCTTTTGCATTGAAGGGAAGGACTCTATACAGGGCTTACACCAGGTGGCCCAGAAATCCAGGACAACGATCTTACCGTCCCAATCGCTGGAACGGATCAGGCCACCCTGGCTGCTTTCCAATGCAAAAGGCTCAAAGTCCATCCTGACCAGGCTTTTCCTGATCTCGTTGTGGAGCTTTTGGATCGAAAGAGCCGACTTCAGGCTGTTGAAATAGTCATCAAACCCAGTGGAGGAATGGTGTTGGGAGATATAAAGCTCCTTCAACCGATCGATCATTGTAGCCGTTACAGCATCCGCATGTACACATTTTTCTATGAATGCCTGCTGCGTGTTATCGTCTGACACATGGCTCAGGGTTAGTCCATGGGCTTCATTCAGATCGGGATCGGTGTAGCGCCCTTCATCCGAGATGTAGTTGTAATAATAGCTGGCCCGGTCGTATTGGCCGATGGTATTCATGATCCTGATCTGAGTGGTCAGCCTCTGATCCAGTTGCTTGTGCGCATTTTCAATAGCATAATCTAATGGCATCAGTCCATTAGTAGACATGGAGCCATCATTGACCCTGGCTATGAGCAGATCGATCAAATAAGTTGCCGCACGGCTGACCGTATCGATACCGACCGTTTTGAAGGTATATGCGCGGAGGATATTCCACCGGCATATTTCATTCAGGGTTTTGAAGTTCAGGTCTTTTGTAAGCGCATAAAATGCCGTCAGCTCTTTTTTGTCGAAATAGGCTGCTGCCAGGGTTCTGTACGCTTCATAATACAAAAACTCCTGGCCGTTGGGATGCACCTGCCATTGGGCGTATGGGAATTGGCGCAGAAAACTCTCCGTATTATGGATGACCTCATCCAGATTTTTTGCATTCATGTTCTTCTGCGCTGCTTCCATGCGGGATAATGCTCCTTCGGGAAATCGTTGGACGTTGATATCACGCAGCCACGCTGAAAATGGCTTGTCATTCAGGCTGGCGTTTGCATAGAAATAGAGCTGCATCAGCTGGTCATCCGTAATGGAGCCAGATGTTGCCCATGCTTTTATTTGCTGCTTTGCTTTGTCTCTGTATGTCGCCGCATCTTTTTGTTTCAGGTAATTGAAATAAGTCGTGGCCAGCTGCAGGGTGTCTGTTCCCTTCAGTGCCCATTCTTTCGAGAGCAACAAAAGGGTGCTATCAGGGTGCAGTGACGCACGACCAGCATAATAGCCAGCTTTTATTTTTGAAACAGGCAGTACATAGCCTTTATTCCCGTTGTCATCCATTGTATCAGGATATTGGAAGTCTCCCTGGTAGAATCTGACATAGCTGATCGAAGCCCCGGTCGTAACACGGGCAATTCCCTCATAATGCTGCGCGGTTGTTTTACTCATCCGGAAACGGCTGACCTTCCAATCATAATGCTGGTAGGAGTAGACAGCTCCATAAACAGGTACGGAGCTGTCTGACAATTTACCATTCATCGGGTACTTTACCAGATAGGTAAGGGAATCTCCCTTGTTCGCTATCGACTGGAAGCTGATGCTGTTGTTTTCCTGGGCCGACAATGTCCCGATCACTGTCAGGGATAATATAAATGAATAGAGCTTTAACACTGAAAACTATTTAATAATTGTTCTGAATAATTTGTCCGTTGCTGCTGCTGATGACCTTTAAAGCAATAGGATAGGCATAATGAGAAGAGCCGGGTGCCAGTGTGTAAGTGGTTCCGTTCAATGTCCGGGAATACGTTTTTGTGAACAGCGGATCGTTCTGTAGCCGTTTCTGGTCGTTCCAGCGAAGTCCCCGGTTCATCAACTCTTTTCGCTTTTCATTTACGGCGGCTACGACAAGGGTGTTCTGGTCACTGATGGTCAAGGGTGTATAGCCGGCGGTAGTATAGCGGTTCTGTCGAAGCGTATTCAGGAGCGCAAGGCTACTGCTCAGCTGATTCTGCCGGGCCAGGCATTCGGCTGCTATACACATCATTTCCGGCACACCAGGTCCATCTTCCATGTTGTAAAACTCGCCGGTATACATATAGCGGTAATAGGTCTTGCCGTTGAAGGATGGATAGACGCTTGTTCCGTTTTTCAGGAAGAGGGTATATCTGTAATCGACAAGCGAATCAAAGGTGTTCAGTAAATCCTGGCTTAGGGGATAGTATTTATAATAAGTGGAGAAGGTCTTGTGCAGGATCACTTCAGGATCTTTCAGCTCTGTCGGCAAGCTGCTGGGGTTGCTGGCGTATTGGCTCAGGTTCAGCAGGGAGGATTGGATTGTTAGCGCTTTCTGTGCGTAAAAACCTGCCGAATCATAATTATTCATCTGCAAATAGGTCCGCGCCAGGATAGCATATACTGCTGCTTGTCCGGGATGCACGGTATTGACGGGATATTTTGGCAGATCGGCAACCGACTCTTCCAGGTCTTTGATGATCTGAGCGAAGCTTTCCTGTACGGAATGTCTTGAAAAATTCTGGAACAGGTCTTCTGTAGTCGGGAGGGGGATGCCGAGGTCTTTGGCGGCAGTGCTGTTATTATAGGCCGGGGCATAGAGGCTGGCCAATGTAAGAAAGCTATAGGCCCTTTGTACGCGTGCTTCTGCGTAGAGTTTCTTCTTGTAGGTGTCATCTCCATTCTGGCTGGTTAGCACGCCATCCGTGATCACATTACAGGTATAAATGGCGTTGTATAAGTTATTCCACATGACGTCCGAGCTGGTCACATCATAAAACTGGGTTGACCAGGTGTAAGCGCCGCTTGCATCGGTGGACTGTGTGATCAAGGTTTGAATGTTGGTGTTCCCAGAGGCATCTATGTCGTCGCTTGACATGAGCGGCAGCACGCTTGTGCTATAGGAAAACACATCCACGTCGTTCAGCAGATATTCATAATCAGATGTATAGGTCAAAGTCCTGTTTTGGTATTGTTTGACCTCTACATATTTCCGGCAGGAGAACAGCACCGGAAGCAGGAGGTATATATAGAAGATGTTTGTCTTTTTCATAACGCAGTCTACAATGATGTACTAATGGTGAAGAAATAATTGGTGGACGGGGGCAGGTTAGTATAGTTATTATACTGGATGTAATCCGGGTCTACTCCCTGGTCATTCTTTTTCCAGATGATGCCCAGATTGTGCGCGGCCAGGGAGATGGTGGCTGCTTTGAATGGCGTATGGTGCAACCATTGATCCGGGACAGCATAGGAAAGAGAGATCTGCTGCAACCGGATATTATCCCCTGGCAGTACGAGCAGGTCGGAATACTTGTAGCGGTTGGCGCTGACATCACTGATATATTCCAGGCCGGGGACGTTGGCAGTCGTTCTGGAGGGCATAATGGCCATGAGAGGTGCGTTATGTTCACTATAACGCCCCACCCTTGGTCTGTTATATTCCCTGTCAGTGGTGTTATGTGCTAGTTGACTTTAACGCCCTTGATCTAGTGCGTTATAGTCCTATGGCGCGCCTGCCCTGGTGCGTTATAGTCAGGTTTTCCTGTGAATTTTCTAAGTTCTGTGAAGCATAGCGGTCCTTCCCTGGTCCGTCATGGTGTGTAACGGGGCAGTCCTAGTCCGTTATATACCTGGAGATTTCAAAAGCATGCATGTGTAATTTCTTATGCAATTCATGTTCCATGTATGTCATGTTTAAAATATTTTCTACACTGTGGCATTATTTTACATCCCAAAAGAGCAGCTTTCTCTTTCCTTGTGATGGAACCACTAGTCGTAGCCCGACGACGTCCAATTGTAAATATGCCCACTTTAATTCTTTTTACACTTTAACAAATTCATTAAAATGCCCAAAAATAGCCCAAAAATCTGTAAAAATCACACGAATTCACCGGAATAACTTCTAGACTCGACCCACTAAAGATCCACTAAATTACGGATGTTACAGCTGGAACTCGACTCCATCGAGTAAAGGGAGACACTGCTCTGGTAGTGCTCCAGCAGATCTGGATCGAGGCGCTGGAGATCTTCCCTACTGATCCAGGAATCATCAGAAGGTGGTCGGTCCCGCCAGCGAATAAGGTAGCACTGGTACACCCTACTCTGTGTAGTTGTCACCTGCTCATCTAGTATACTCTCAATTTGCTCGCGTGGTGCTCTCGAAGCTATGGGACGCATAAGGGTGGACTCACTCTCAATGAGAAGAGAAGGCTCGAAAGAGTCACTAAGAATCACTGTGGGTTCCATGTAGGCCACTAGGTCTGCCACATTAAATGTAGAGCTAATCTCATTTTCGGGAGGTAAGTCCATAACATAAGCATTGGAAGTAATCTTCCGCAGGATTGGTAAGGGACCATCACTACGAGATTGTAACTTCTTAACGGCTCCTAATGGGAGTCGTTCGGATCAAACCCGTACCATGACCAAGTCACCTTCTTGAAATTCATGGTGATGCCTATGCGAATCAGCCAGTCTTTTATAAGTCTCATTACTGAGGTTGATTTGCTTACTAATCGACTCATGCAGACTCTTGACATGTTGTGCAAACTCTTCGACGGACTTGGACATTCTAGACTCGAGGGGAAGGGGAATGAGATCCACAGGTTTCCTAGGTTTGTATCCATGCATGACCTCAAATTGACTCATATCTATGGACCTATTGACAGAGCTGTTATATGTAAATTCGGCTCTGGGCAAGAGAAGATCCCAAGTGCCAGAATGTTCCCCTACAAGACACCGCAATAGATTCCCTAAACTCCTATTGATGACCTCTATTTGCCCATCGATTTGTGGGTGATAGGCAGTGGAGAATTTGAGCTTAGTGCCAACTAGGTGCCAAAGTGTCTTCCAAAAGTAGCTAGTGAACTGGACATCTCGGTCAGACACTATGGTTTAGGGGAGACCATACAGACGCACGACTTCATCAAAGGAGAGGTGGGCTACTCTAGATGCATCGGATGTTTTGGAACATGCAATGAAGTTGGCCATCTTAGAGGACCGATCAACTACAACAAAGATGGAGTCGTGTTTGTGAGCAGTACGGGGCAAATCAAGGATAAAATCCATGCACGTCCCAACCTTAGGGACGTTAGGAACGGGTGTGATAGGTGCAGGAGAAGAGGGAATGAGAGGTTTCCCTTCAGTGGGAGTTTGGGGATTCTCCTGAACTTTGGGAGTTTCAGTGGAGGTAGAGGTGGAACTCTTTCTCGGGGTCACCTTTGGGGGCGTCGGGTACAACTGAATCTTCTTCCCATTGTGGTAGAAGGAACATTGATTGGACTGACCAAATGTAGTGAGGTCTACATCATAGATCCACGGTCGTCCTAAGATGACGCTCCCGGCCTTCATAGGCACTACATCGTATAAAATCTATCCTTGGTAGGACTAGAATTGGATGGGAATGACGTATGTAGTGGTGACTGGGATAGAAGTGTCATCAACCCAAGCCACATTGTATGGCCTAGGATGAGGGTTTGTAGGTAGACCTAGACGGGAGACAAAGGCTGAAGAGACTACATTGATACAACTTTCGTTGTCAAAGATCACTTTACATGGTTGAGATTTTATGAGGATGTAGATTTGAAAGATGGAGGTTCGACGCCAATCGTCCTCCTGGGGGTGTATTAAGATGCAGCGAACTACACCTAATCTTTCATGGCTAGAGTTCTCGGCAATATCTCCAACCTGTATGTACTCGACATGTGTGCCATCAAATCCTGCATCTATTTCCTCAAACTGGGCGATGAGGTCAGGATCGGCCTCATACCTCTCAATGGATTCTTCTTCCTGAGGTGGAAGCTCCACAGGCTGGGGGTCGGTGAGGAGTGAGGCATTCACGCTCTCCTGATCCATGGGTGGTTGTAAAGTTGAACTGCGCTTTAGACGGCCCGATGAATTTCTAGGCTAACGTAGCATGCACGAGCTCGGACCTAAATGATGTAGTCTTAGGACCGAAGATTAGCAAGGCTTAGACCCAATTTGTTGGCTAATATGTAAATGGTCAATTTGAAGGGACCGGTCAGGGAGAGTTGCTCGCTCGTAGGCGAAGTAGTTGTGGAGCTACCTCCTGACAATTAGGGTGCCTTAATGTGACAATTCTAGGACTTTAAAGATAGGTACATACAAGCTCTCTCTTTCCGTCCATAGTGATGCACTCAGGAGACTGGCTGTATGGATAGGGCTCTCTCTAACTTCATCGCGGGACAATTGAAAAGATACTAAATGAGCAAGTGAGGGGAGCACGTACCTAGTTGACTGAGAAGTCTAGCTCCGACCGGAGACGAAGGCGAGCGAGGACGTGCGTGCCTGCACGGTATTGACGAAGCTTCACGGTTACAATGAATATATCAGATATATTAGATATATATCATCGGGAGTTCAAGATGGATCGACTCCGGCCCATGAAACGCCTCGCCATCTTGCCTAGCTACGTGCCTTCTCCAGTGACCCTTCCATCTGGTTGAGCCTCTTGTGACGTCCATGGAAGATGAAAGTGACTAATTAGGGGCCGTCGTCACTGTCAAGTATTTCTGCTGCACGCATAATCACTCAATACAATATTGCGGTCAGCAAACGAGAGTGAGAAGCCTCCCTCCCTTTTGTCTCAGCTGTTTTCTTCACTCTAAATTAAATAGTACGCCTCAGCAGCCAAGTGGCCAGTAGCTATAGATACGTACCCATCTCTCTCTCGCGTCCACAACCAGGTGGCTTTCCGTCAACGTCGTCGGCTGGTCAAAAACTTCATATATACCTGTGAAGAGTCGTACGGACTTAACATGAAGACGATGGACTTCCCAAACCAGTGAGAAAACGAGATATGCTCGATCGAAGATTTGAAGTTGGTGTGGGGGGTCATTTCTAACCATTTTTAAATCTTTCATTTTTAATATTATATCTATACTATATCTTATAAGAGAATTAGGCGGGTTTTTTCCCGCTGATTCATTTGTATTGTTGAACTCGATTAGATTGTGCTTTTTTTTGTTTTCGTCGGTTTAAAGTGGTATCAACCTCTTTCAACCGATTTCTCCCACCTGGGTCTACCGCATCGTTTTCCCACCACCTGCACGACACCTTTCTGGAGATGCACCTCCGCCTCTGCTCCCGCCACCAATGGCTCGTCTTCTTCGGGCACGACCTCCCCAAGAGCTGTGTCTACTCCGGCGCGGAGGGGGCCGGTGGAGGCGGGGGTGTCGCTCCTGGGGTGTGCTGGCGCCCGCCATGCCACGGCTTCCTCTTCGACCTAGACGAGGGCTTGTAGCGGCGCGTCCTTTGCGGGGGTGTTGCCGCCTGGCTTCTACCCGGCGGCCTCATCGGGTGGGCTCCTCTGCAGGTTTCTCGTCTGACCCTTCATCCCTTGAATTCATGGAGATGCCCGTGGCTTCCTCATTTCTCTTGCTTTCCTGCTGCAGCCGTCGGTGTCGGCTGCTGCCGACCCCGCGGTGCCCCTGGCGCCCGCCATGTTCATCCTTGGAGACTCCCTGATACAACGGGAACAACAACTTCATACCCACCATTGCTCGTGCCAACTACCTCCCCTACGGAAGATCTAAAGATGGAATTCCACGTGATTCCAAATAATATACAGAAAGTGTAAGATGGTAGTTAAGTTACAGTCATAACCCCCCCGTTAGCTGATTTGATGTTTACAGTTTTCTACACTTTCTAGAAGTAAACAGAAAAAGTTTCAGGATGTTTCACCTATTGTACTATCAAATCATCCCCCAGATATATATTCCTACTTACATATATGGTATAACCACAAGCCCATCCCATCACCCTCCAATATCTAATGATCTGAAGAAGATCTATAGTTAATTAGAGCATATATTTGTTGTTCGGTGTTTTCAATATCCTCTGGGCATGCGCATATCAGCCTGTACGTAGTTCATCTTTCTCTCTGATGAACGACTGTGAATGGCAGGGCGCCAAAATAACTTTCAATGGCCAAATAGAACTGTTTGAGAAGACAGTGAGGACCCAATTACCACTGCTCATCTCAGACCCTGCAGCGATATCTCAGCATCTCGCCAAGTCTGAGTTCATCATCAACATTGCTAGCAATAACTACAACAACTGCCTCCTTCCCAACACGTACACAAGCAGCAGGGTCTACTCCAGGGTCGCCTTGCGAACCTCCTTATTTAGATATTCACCAAGCTTTAAAAGAAAAAAATAATTTCTTTTGTTGATTAAAGATTAATTCCCCTCACCCATAGTTTATTGTAACATTACAACCAGAGTGTTTCTACAAATAACTTCATCATCTACTCTGTACTCACCTTTCTAACAATGATTTATAGTTTACTTTGTATCCTGAATATAATATCCTCAATATCTTTTCAGCCTTGGACGATCTTCTATCGATGAAAGAATCTAAATTGTGTAAACTAAGTTTGATGATAGTGACTAACGTATATATTCCAGACATGACTATCTTTTTGTTTGGATGTAGATGACTATGGCTCCAAAATGTTATTTGTGTTGCATGAACTTGCGTAAATAATTTCCTTAAACAGAACAATTTCTACATATAAATGTTTAAGTAGATGCTAGCTAGAGATCACTTTATGGTAGTAAAACGTAGAGTTTCTTGATCACGCTTCTGGCTTCAGAGAATCAGTGTTGCTTGAGAAAGAAATATCTACCATATTTTACGTAAAATTATAAGTCATCGTATGGACTTAGCTGATATGCAATTAATTTATAATGGATAATTAAAGCTATCTTGGTATTCTTAATATTTGTGTCTTTGCATGACAAAGCCTCCTTCTTCATATTCTGACACAATTTTATTGCCATTTTATATAAACTAGAGAAGCCTACTCCGTGAACAAGTTTTGCACTATCCCCAGTACGTAGAAGCGTAAAGAATGATATAATCTTATCAAAATCATCGCCCGGAAGGAATTTAATGGCTGCTAACATCATATTGAGGGGACGAGGCCTGAAGTGGGTTCACTATTGCACATTTATAAGCATATATCAAAGCTCCCGGCACTCGGACGAATGCAGTACAGTCATAGCCTCTCAAGCCCAGTAGCCAAAAGACGGTTCCAGTCATGGACCTTGAAGCTTGTAGCAGTAACTTTGAAAACCTCAGAAGTCGGCAGGCATCTGGACTACGCAAGCAGGGATGGTTGGGTTAGCACCAACTGTTATTGCACTCTCGCTTAGAGGATTTATCAGTATTGACTCATTCACAGTGATCAATATGTCTGTTCCAACTCCTTTGAAATATCAAGTTGTCAGATAAACTCTTATTACATTTTCTGTCTACGTTTTGAGATGACCATTCGACCAATGACAATTGTAGTTGTCGAAGGTACACTATAGTAACTCTAAGGAAACACTTCAACAGCACGTGAATGCTTAAGCATCCTACTGCTCTCGGCATCTGATTCCGCATCAAGGTCATGGAGGAGCCATGTGCGCTCCCCTCGTCCTCGACATCATGTTTCAAACCCAAGGCTTCAAAGATGGTGCTCTCATCGTGACTTGGATCAGCAAAAGCCTCCTGGTGATCAAAGACGTCCAGGATGTGCTGAGATCCTGGCAGTGGAGGGAGGGCGCGCTGGAGACGGCACCACCGAAGAGGGGTTGCTCCACGCAGCCTTCACTGGCCATCTCAATGAGTCGGTTTATGTTGCCTAGAGATATAGGGAGGGGGGGAGATGGGGCACTTGCGATGCATGGCAAATGGGGTGCATGGCGATGGAGCGGGCCGTAGTGGACTTGGAGGGCGGCCGCGGCGGCTCGAGACGAGAGGGAGCAGAGAATGGTTCTGCCTGGTGGCGATGGTGGCTAGCGTGATGCCACGGTGAGGTTGCAGGAACTGTCGCGGTGAGGGCGGTGGCTCCGACGGTGGCCGCGGCGAGGTGGAGGCGATAATGGCGATCTTGCATGGAGGGTCGCGGCGAGGGAGACGGCTCCACCGGTGCTGCCTGCAGGGGTAGAACGGGCCATGGTTTGGGAGACGGGGGCTTGCGGTCCTGCGTGTGGGGGGTTTGGTGGGCTGTTCGTCGATGGAGGATGACCAGCTGGTGGGCATGGGCTTCAGATGGGGAGGCGCGCGACGTGGGAGCGGCTGGCTTCTCAGACGGGGCCAGGTGCCTGGTGGAGAGTTTATCTTGCATGGATGGGGTGCTGGGTTCTCTGATGAGTAGAGGAAAAGGAGGGAGTGGGGAAGTGAGACGAGGGAGGGATGGGCGGTAGCAGAGGAGAGGGCATGGGACTCCTGCGGTGCCCCTGTTCCAAACAGGGGATCGTCCACGCAGTACGAAGTAGAGAGGGAGGGCTATGATGGGGGAGGGCTAGGTGCGGCCGGTGGTGCTGCATGTGGTGGAGACAGTGAGCTCACGGCTGGTCTTGGAGGGTGTCCAAGGCCGCTCACATGGCTCATTCACGTGCTTAGCAACAGAAGACGGAGGCGGTGGACGTCACCGGCATGCTGTTATGCAGGAGTGCCGCGACAATCATGGCGGTGGTGGAGGTGGGCTGGCGGCTGACAGGGCAGTGAGGAACTAGTGCAGAGTGTGGTGGTGGCAAGGAGAGGGGAGGAGGGTGGCGAGATGGGAGGAGTGGCAAGTGTGTGCATGCGTGCGTGTTCACAGTAGAGAGAGAGAGAGAGAAGGAGGGGGACGGGGAAGGTGCAGGGAGAGGAGAGGTCGCATAAGGAAGGGAGAGGGGAGGGAGTGAAGGAGAGGCTCCCAGTGGTGCGAAGGCAAGAGAGGGAGAGGCCTGAGGAAAGGAGAGGGTGAAGGGAGGCTGTGGGACGGAGGTAGGAGAGGGGGAAAAGGAGTGAAGGCTTCAGGGGTTTGGGCTACACGGTGCAGGGCCGGAGGCCCTGTTTGGCGTCGACATGGTGGGGTTGGAAGGGGTGGTCCTCTGGCAAGGCCGGGGGGTGCATGCTGATGGGGGGTGAGTTCGCAGATGGGCAGAAGAGAGAAGGGAGTGGGGGGTGAGAAGCAGGGAGGTTGGAGGCGGTAAAGGAGAGTGTGGCGAGGGGGGAACGGGGGGCACCAGTAGTGTCCCTGTTCCAAGCAGGGGATCGCCGCGTGAGTTGGAGAGAGTGCGGGATGGGGGCAGGAGAGCATGGGGGTTGGGGTATGTGAGTGTGGGCATTCGTAGAAGGGGGGAAGAGAGGCTGGCGGTGCTGGGGTGTGAAGGCGTGCGTGTGGCATTAGAGAGAGAGAGGGAGGGAGTCGTTTGGAGAGGGGCCAAGAACGAGGGAGGTGTTGTGTTGCCGATGCGGCCTGCATACAGGGGGGATGAGGAGAGATCTCAGCGGCGGCGGGGGTAGAAGAAAGATGTGGGAGCCCGAGGGGTGGGTGGCAGAGACGCGGGGCCGTGGCCCTGTTCCGATAGCTGGAGGGGTCGAAGGGCAGGTTTGCGGCAAGGGGAGGGGAGCAGGAGAATGGCCGTGCAGAAGTTAGAGGGAGAGGCCCCGACAAACCCCTCCAACCCTTCAGGGACCTCATCAGCCTCTTGGGTGACTTCCCCAGTTCCTGGTAGCAGTAATCCGATACTATATCAGGTTATTGGTACCAGGAGCTCTGGGTCATTACAGTTGGTATCAGAGTAGCATTGGGGAATCGTATAAGGAATTGAAATTACATGTGATTGCCCAGAACAAGTCCAGTCGAGTCGTTTGTTGCTGGCTTAGGATGTTTTCTGTGATTATTATTGTATTTTCCGTTATCGTATGTTTTAGATGCCGCCCTGTAAAAGAAGAGCCCTTGTTCCCCCAGAAGAGAGTGGCAGTGTTCCTCCTCCTATCGTGCCTGCGCCTCCTCTGATTGTGCCAGCCCCTGCTCCTGCCGTGCCTGTTCCAGCACCGCAAGATGACTTGCCCAGTGGCCGTGGTAGAGCAGTCAAGGAGTTTCTGCTATTCCACCCGCCGACTTATGAAGGTCAGTCGATGCTGCCAGGATTTGGATTGAGGTGACTGAGCGTGTGTTCCGATCGATAGAATGTGTGGAGGACGAGAAGGTCATGCTTGCTACTTTTTAACTTCAAGGTGCAGCATTGATGTGGTGGAGTTTAGAGTGGGAAGTTACTTTCCGTTCCTGACCAATTCGTCAGATCACCTGGACAGAGTTCGTGACTACTTTTGAGAGCACTTACAGTCTGACCTGTCTTCGTATGGATAAGATGCACCAATTCCTAGATTTGGTTCAAGGCGAGATGACCATGCTGCATTATCGGAATAAGTTCATTGAGTTGGGTCGGTATGCCCCGTATATTATCGCTGATGAAGCCTTAAAGACCGAGCAATTTCTTCATGGTTTGAAAGTTGAATTGAGAGTGCCGCTGCTTGCTACCCGTGTGAACGTCATGGACGATGCATATCAGGTAGCTGTCGCGGTTGAGCTTGATTTGGTGAGGTCTGCACGGTTTTCTTAGTCCAGTGTTGCTCAGTCGGTTGTACCGTTTTAGCAGTCTTTTCAGCCGTCAGCTCCTAGAGTTCCATTTGTCGCGCCTACTTCTAGTGGCACTTCGAGGTAGATCTTTAGAAAGTCTAAGAAGTGATTTAACCGTCAAGCATCTTTGGGTTTTGTGCAACAACAATCGGCGTCTTCTGATTCTGTCCAGCAGTCTGTCCCTCCACTTCAGTAGCACCGAGAGTTTCCCGTAAGTCAGCTGAGACCGTGTCCGAGGTGTGGTGGCAGTCACCCTGGTGTACCGTGTTCCTTGCCAATAGTCTACTATCGCTGTGATCAGTCGGGTCACGTTGTTCGAGACTACCCGATGAAGTCCGTGCCAGTGCAGTTCTCACAGTTCACCCAGCCACAGCAGTCTCAATTTCATCTTCCTGCTCCACCTCTACCTCAGCCATCTTATTTGCAAGTTTCAGCTTCTTCCCAGCAATCTTCTTTAGCCTCTAGCCGGAAGTCGAGGAGCCGGATTACCCACATCACTCGTGCAGAAGCCATTGCGTCCAATCTTGTAGAAGGTACGGTTTCAATTTTTGGTCGTTCAGCCCGCGTTCTATTCGATTCAGGTGCTACACATTCATTTGTTTTCAAGGATTTCCTTGCTCATCTCGAGGAGCCAGTAACCGAGTCGCCCTGTGAATTACTCGTTGAGTTACCATCCGAAGATTTCATGTCTACTCCATTTTGCCTAGAAGATTCTCCTATTATCGTCAGTGACAGGCAGTTGCCAGCGAAGTTGTATGCGCTGTAGTTGGCCGATTACGATGCGATTTTACGCATGGACTGGTTAGAGCAGTATGGTGCCGTGGTTGACTGCAGATCCAAGAAAGTCTACTTTCAGCCACGCGGTAAATCAGCTTTCTATTTTCAAGGTACCTGATTCTATTTTTCTCGCTTTCTGTCGTTGGGTGTAGTTTTCTTTCAATTTCCTCCTTGTTGTTCCTTGTAAATTTCGAGGATGAAATTCTTTTAAGGAGGGGGGGACTGTAACGCCCGTGTCTTGGTGGATCCTTAGTGGTCCAGGTCTAGAATTTATCTCGTGATTTTAGGTGATTTTTACGAATTTTTAGGTTATTTTTGGGCATTTAATTAAATTAGGAGGGTTAACTCATCCAAGCAGCAGGGTCGACGCAGCCAGCCCATGGGGTTGACGCAGTGACCACAGGGTCGACGCAGCCAGCCCACAGGGTCGACGCAGCCAGCCACAAGGTCGACGCAGCCAGCCTACAGGGTCGACGCAGCTAGCCCATGGGGTTGACGCAGCGACCACAGGGTCGACGCAGCCAGCCCACAGGGTCGACGCAGCCAGCCACAGGGTTGATGCAGCAGCGACCACAGGGTCGACGCAGCTAGCCACAGGGTCGACGCAGCAGCCCACAGGGTTGACGCAGCCAGCCCACAGGGTCGACGCAGCCAACCACAGGGTCGACGCAGCCAGCCATGGGGTTGACGCAGTGACCATGGGGTTGACGCAGCGAACCCATAGGGTTGACGCGGCCAACAGAGGGTCGACCCAATGGGTCAACCCATTAACCAGCAGACCCATTTTAGTCATTTCTCCTTCGGGGTGTGGTCCAGCCGGGCCACGGACGGAGGCGAGATAGGTACCGGCGGATTCCTCACGTCGAGTGGAACGCATTGATGCCCACCTCGGGGTGATTCGTGGGGTGTGGAGGCGGGACGGGATGAGAGGAACGGCGGCGCCCCTTGGCTTGCATGCGCCCCGGACGACGTTTTCGGCACGATGAAGGTAGCGGGATGGATACTCGAGCTCGCTAGGAGCATTTCCCCGTGCCATGCCCATCATCGTTATGTCTTCTGTAGCATGAACATCGTCATTTTTATTTTTCGTGCCATGAACCTCGTTCTTACATTTTAATCCACCATGAGCATCGTTGTTGGGTTTTCTAGTTGTAGAATGTGGTTATATGATGGTGGTTTGGCAGGAAACAGGCTTTTTACGCGAATCCCGTCGATCTGGCTCGATCCGGAGGGAGTTCGATTTTGAACTCCGCCGTTTTGGTTCTCAGGTAGGGTAACGGCCCTTCCAGAGACCGTTACACGGTAACGGTCTACAGAGGACATGTTACAGACCCTATGGCGGCCCAATAGGGGTGCGTCACACCCATCGTAGCGGCCGACCGTTAGGCCGTTACAGACCTTTGACCAGGTTGTTTGACCTTTGACCCTATAGGGAGGTTGACCTGGCGGCTTATCGTGCAACCGTCGGAGCCTTGTGGCGAGCCAACTCTAGAACGTCAGAGTTTGAGTGTCCTGTGAATTTTTGTAGTCTCGGGTGAGTTTAACGGCCTATCAGTGGAGCGCTACAGCCCTTGTAGCACCCCTATCCTTGACCGCCAGAGACTGTGACGGGTTAATGTTTGACCGTCATGTCCCTTAGAATGTTAAGTGTTGCAAGCTCATTCTTTTATGCATTCTATGTTGCATGATTGTCATGTTTAAACTATTTTATAAGATTGTGACATACTCTTAGATCCCAATAGAGTTACTTTCTCTTTTCTTGTGATGGAACCACTAGTGATGTGACACGGTCTTGGACCTATCTTGCAAGCACAATTCGTAACTCAAACGGGCCAAAATCGGCGGCCAACTCACCCGGCACTCACCCAAACCCGTGGGTAACTCGGCGATGCCGAGTGGAGGATGTGAGGGCTGGTCCCTTGCTGGTAGAGGGCCAGCAAGGCCAGAGGGTCTCCCAAGGGGTTTGAATAGTCCAATCCTAGAGGCCGCCTCGGTGCCGAGGGCACGGGTAATCGCTCACTCCCACGGTGATCACTCGGAAGTCTGGGACTTGCGAGATCGGACACTCTCTCTCTCCAGCCAGCGTAGCTATGAAGTAATATGGAATGAAAAGTACTGTAATTAGAGCAAGGGAGAGAGGGCTTACTCGACCGATTTGAAGAAACCGGTCCCGATCGGAGACGTGGGCATGCGGGGAAGCGTGGGGCTTACCCACGCCGCGGCGAGAAAGCTTCAACCTGCTCAAGTGATTATACCACTACACCTCACACAGGAGGGGGATCTTGGGGTGGGGGTTAATGGATTACAACCAAAACTAACTCCGCACATGGAGGGGCCTTCAGACGGCCAAGCGGGGAGGGGAAAGATAAAGATAAGAGCTTCCCACAACGTCGGGGTCGTTCTGTCCCCTCTCAGGAACAGAGGACAGATGGTCGATGCCGGAATTCTTGTGGGTGCTCCCGGACTCCTTTGGCAGCAGGACCAGGGCCAAAACTTCGTGGGTTGGCCCAGGAGGATACTAGAATTTTGGCAGGAGCTGGGGAAGACGTCGCTGGTCGCGGTGGAGCTAGAAGCAGGGACTCTATTCTCTGGCTCGGACTATCTCAGTACTGCAGCGTCTGGAAGATGAAGCCACCACGAACAGTCCCAAACTCCGAATTGAGCCCAGTCAGTGGCGTTGGAACCGTTGACGAGCTGCCTTCGAAGCATGACCCACGGGGGCAGCAGCCGATGTCGGAGTAGGCCGGTGAAGTCTGGTGAGTGACAGGGTGTCTGCTCAGTCCTAGAGGGGATAGAGCAGCGCACTGAGAGGAGAAAATTTGGAAGTTGTCACTCTGGTCACCGAAGGGAGTCCCTCTTCTTGGAGAAGAAAGAAGACTCGTCGTAGAAGGCCTCGGACAAGCCCCATCTTCATATCTTCAAGTGACTGGTCGTGGCAGCTTCTGCAAATAGCCTCAGGTTACTGGCCGGACCTCTTCTGTGTAGTCGGAGTAGATCGCTTCCCCCGGACAGCCACGAATTCAGAAGAGGATGAGACAATCACCGATGCGAAGAAGACTCAGAGACGCTTCCGTCGGTACCTCTTGCATCTCCTGATTCACTCGGATGACGTCACAGCTCCCTCTGCAATCTTTAGATTCTCTAGACTGTGAACTGGACAGCAGGGGCAGCCTTCCAAACTCAAGTGGGGGAAAGGGGGAGGTGGCTATTGGTGATAGGAGGGGGAGGGAATCCCAGAGGGGGATGTGATGGGGGTGTGGAGGAGCTAGAACAGTGGTGGAAGAGGGGAGAAGAGGGGTTGGACGTAGGGGAGAGAGGGGAGTGGACTGGTTTCCCTAGAGGGTGTTCACTCCTCCCTTCCTAACTATGCCATATACTCTCTCTAGCATGTTCTTTTGATGATGTCAAAGGGGGAGAGATTTATATGTGTCATTAACTAGGGAACGCATACGGGAGAGAGTTTTGAATATGTGTATAAGAATTTGTGAGGAGAGTTTTATATCTGTCAAAAGGAGTCAATTATCTGGAGAGAAAATCATTGAAGGTCACTGTGCTCCTATTCACGATTACATTCTTCTAAAACCTTGACTGACAATATACTCATAATGACTTAAAGCTAGACATCATAATGACCCATAGTTGCCATCATCAAAAAGGGGGAGAATGTTGGACATGTGTACAACATGTGTAATTCTATTATTTTGATGGTGTCTAACTATGAATGATGGGCAGGTGTATAACATTCTTTGTTTTGATGATGTCTGACTATGACTCATTAAATATAGTTTGACCTGCACTTGATAACAATGGACATTCATGCATTCCAGGTCTAGTCCACACCAGCAACAAATTATGTCTGCAAAGATAACTAGAAATAAAGTAACGCACAGAGATCGAGGTTCATGGTTGCACAGAAATTAAGGCACTAATAGCACAAGGCATCAGGCCTCACAAAAATCCAAGTAGTCAAGCCATTTCTCAGCAGACCAAGAAGGACCAAGGTCAATGCTAGTAGGGCAAGGAAAGCAACTAAGGTCTATGCATACTTATATTGAGGTGCAGCCAGTGCAACACAAGGTCGGTGCAACTTCTGGCTAGCATGCTTCATGGTCTGTGCACTTCTGCTAGAAGGTCCGTGCATAGCTCAAGAAGTCTGTGCAAGTGGATGTCCGTGCAAGTCTGCCATGAGGTCTGTGCATATTTGCTACAAGGACCATGCACACTCAAGCCAGCGATAGACAAAGGTCGATGCACATACTGTTCACGCAAGATGAAGCCCGTGCACGTCTGCCATGAAGTTGGTGCAATGTTCTGACTCAGTGCAGTCTCCCCAGCAAGGTTGGTGCATATCGTCTACAAGGTTGGTGCACATCTGTAGTAGGGTCGGTGCACACTCAAGCCTGCCTATGACAAGGTCTGTGCACGTCTGCAATAAGGTCGGTGCACATAGGCTACAAGGTCGGCGCACTTCAGCTAGCACAAACAAGGTCGGTGCACTTCAGCTAGCACAAGCAAGGTCGGTGCAATCCTTCTCAAAGAACCAAGCAAGGTCAGTACAAGTCACCATTGTCGTGCTAGTAAGGGTCCGTGCACACTGCAACGAGGTCGGTGCACGTTTGGTTCAAATGTGACAAGGTCTGTGCAAGTCCTACCTCGGTGCACATCCTACCGTCAACACAAGACCGAAGTCAGTGCAATTCTTCTCAACAGCAAAGGAAGGTCCGTGCACAACCAAGGCTAGTCTATATCAGGTCGATGCATATTTTCCCTCATGCTTTATAAGAACTACACACATGCTGCAAATCAAGTCCATGCACATCTACCATAAGGTCGGTGCACACTTGGCTCATGCATAATAAAGTCTGTGCACATCCGATACAAGGTCGGTGCAACCTCTGGCCAATACATAACAGAGTCTAGGCACATCCGATAGAAGGTCGGTGCAATCTCTGGATAGCACATTAACAAGGTTTGTGCAGTTGCTAAAGGTTCAAACTCAAATCAAGTCTGAGCACGTTTCAAAGTCCGAGCATACTCCAGTCAAAGTCGGTGCACACAGTTCTCTAGTACCAACTATCCAAAGAAGGTCAAAAGAAGTGTCGACACTTTCCAAGCAGGAGGTCGACACCTTGGCTTTTCTAGAGAACGTTGAGGACTATCTCTCATTGAAGTGTCGACACCTTCCTAGTAGGAGGTCGACACCCTTGTTCCTCCAGAAGCTTTCAAGTCAATAGTCTGTCAGATAAAGTGGGCCATCCAGAGAGAGAAAAAGGATTTGTAAATCATTAAAATAAAAGATTTTGGGGTCTGGACCACGTCCCTAGGTCTGACCTTTGCTCTACCATTGTCAGGAATCCAGGTGGAGAGCCACTTCTGTCTGCCTTTGCGTAAGTCTTCATTGTCTGCCTGTCTACACAGTCTGCCACATCTTGCTATCAACCAATGAGGCTGTCCAACCATGCAGAGTACGCAGAAAAGTATACTTTAGTAGAATGAAAAGACTACACATCTGAGGAAGATCTAATGCGAATATCTGAAGCTATCTAAAGAGGAAATCTGGTCTGCTCCTCCTCATTGTCTGCCATCATACCTATCCTTGTACTTAAAGTTGGGGTCAGCCAATAGGAAGACCACAGCAAGCAGCCCTCTTAGGCATTGACTTTGGTATGAAGGCTCCTTCACAGCTGCGTCCACGCAGTCAACAAGCAACATTGACACCTTAGGCTTGACGGGCAGCTGCGTCTACGCTGTAGTCCCACAGCGTCGACGCCTTGTCTGCCAAGCAGCTGCGTCTACGCTGTAGTTCCACAGCGTCGATGCCTTGCCTTGGATAAGCTTTGGCCTACGCTCACAAACAGCTTCGTTGACGCCATGGCTTGCAGCGTCTACGCAGGTGGCTTGTGGGCCTCGTAACTGCCGCGTGCGAACTTGCGGCCCATCGTGCCCGCCGTGGCGAAATACTGGAGCGTGCGGGCGGCGTCCAGTTGGTACTTCGCTTTCTTGGGGTCGAGGTTGCCGAGCAGCGCGTCCTCGATCACCTGGTCGGCCAGCGGGCGCATCCGGTCGAGGTTGGCGTCACTGAGTTCCTGGTAGCGGGCCGGGTTGTCGAGGATGGCTTGCAGCAGTTCCTCGCGCCACAGGTTGCGCTTCGCGTGGCGGCGCAGCGATTCCAGTTTAGGTGGGTCGCCAAAGCGCTCGGTGTCCCAGTCGAGCGTTGCCAGGCGGTAGCACTGCTCGACATTGCCGCCCGCCGAGGCGTAGGACAACTTGAAGACATCCCACACCTGCGCGTCGTAGAACTGGGGGTCTTCCTCCGGCACGGCGTACAGCCCGGAGCGGTGGCCGTTGGGGTGTCCCGTGAGCTTGCCGCTGGGTTCGGTATTGAGTGGCCGGGGTCTACTGGACATATCAGGTCTACCCTCTTGACGTACACTAGGTGAGGGTGTAGGGTGTGAGCACGGGGAGATGCGGGTCTGCCCCGTGCCACACGGATGCAGGAGGCGGGGAACCCCATGCGGGACGAAGGATACGACAACACGATTCCCAACTGCGTTGTTTGCCATCTGCCGATGGTGCGTCGGGGTGGATACCACACACGAGGCGAGGAGCCTGTTGATTGGTATGAGTGTCCGCGTGACGGAACGCTTATGGACAGAACGGGGGCAACCGCCAACTTCTTCCCGCCCCCAATGGATGTTGTTGCACACGACAACACCGATCGCATTCAGGACATCACGCAGGAGGAGTGGCAACTGGTGATTGAGGCGCTGGGGATTGCGATGGCGTGTGTCGAGGTGGAGGTGGAGAACTTCCAGTGCCATGCGGACGCGGCGGCGGATCGGTTGCGGGACATCACGGTCCTGAAGCGGAAACTGGAGCAGGCGTGAGAGACGTGGGGGAGATGCTCAAGGAGATTGCGGACTTAGAGGATCGGCAGACGCGCGTAGTCACGGGATCATGGTGGTTCGTGCAGTACCAGGAGCGCATTGACGCATTGCGGGACGAACTCCAACAGACCGAGTTCGTGACCTTTCGGGCGGAGAACGTGTAATGGACAAGGACAAGTTGACGAACAAGGAACGGTTCGCGCACCTGGAGACGCAACTGGAGCAGACGATGCACCAGGTGTCGGTGCTGACGGCGTTCGCCCGTGAGGTGTCGCCGGTCATTGATGCCTTGCAGGAGAAGGTACGGGAACTGGAAGGGGAGCAGACCAGGAGCGGTCTGGTGCTCCCGCCAAGGAGGATCTGATGGTGTCGGATGACCAAATGGAGCGACTGGAGCAATGGGCCGAGGGGCGGGTGGAGCGAACACCTGGCACACTGCACTATCGGGTTGCACAACTGGAAGCCCTGAACGAAACGCTCCTCACGCACAACGCCTCCTTGCAGCGGGATGTGGATACGCTCAAGGCGGAACTGGCGTCACTGGAGCGGCGTATGCGGCATACCCAGGAGGAAGCTGGGTACCTGTGGGCGCGAGTTGATTGGTTGACCAGCCATTCGCAGGAGGATGGACGGCAACTGGACCGATTGGAGAAGACGCATGGAACCGACGATTGACTGGGGTGTGTTCGTGCCGGTGCTGGTCCTGACGGTGGGGGCCATCGCGTTGGCGGTGTGGATGGCGGTGACGGCGTGGCGGGAGCGGGGCCAGTTCAACCGGCTGCGGGAGTGCAGCGAGATCCGCACGTCGATCCGTGGGCGTTGCGTGGCGCTGGAGGACCGGTGATGGAGCGCATCGTGGGCTGGTGCCTGAGCCTCGTGTACTACGGGTTGCTGGTCGTGGTGCTGGTGTACCTGGGGGCGATCCTCGGGGCACTGTTCGGGGTCGGAGGCTAGGGATGCAGACGGCGATTGGGAAGGCGTGGTCATGAGCGACGAGCCGCAGATCGAGACGACCCTGTGGACGAACAGCCCGGAGTTCGTGGCGTTGCAGCAGCAGGTCGATCAGATCGAGCGTGATGTGCTGCAAGTGGCGGTGCAGGTCATGGGGCTGAACGGGCGGTTCACGCAATCGCTGGCGGTGATGGAGCAGATGGTCAAGACCATCGAGGCGCTGGAGCAGCGGCAGGAGTGAACGGGGAGGGGCCGGTTCCGCCAGAGGATTCCGGCCCCTGTGTGCTGGCGAAGCATGGACGGCGATGCCAACGAAAGGTATGATACGCCTATGGACGGTTTGCATCAAACTGCACCATACAACCCACCGGGTGTCCTGGGGACGGAAGCCTCGATGCTGGAGCATGTGTTCCAGTGCCACGGGGTGCACTGGTCGCCCATGCCGGTGGTCGAGACGAAGCCCCAACCCGAGGTGCGGTGGAAGGCCTGGGAGCCGAAGCTGTGGCGACGGACCCCCCAGGGCAAATCCCGCCACACGCACAAGAGTTACGGCGACTGACCCAGGACCACAAACTCCGCCAGGGACGCCAGACCGCCGAAAACGACTGAATAAAAATAATGATGAAATTCTGCCTCATAATTGGGACTCCAAGCTGTCTCTGAGCCACAGTGATGCCTGCATAGCTCGAGCCACACTACGTGTCCTGTAATGTCGATCAATAGCTCATGTGTCCTCACCACCTTGTCCCTTGTGTTCTTGCATGCCCACTTAGCGAGGTACCGATTACCAACCCCCTACTCTTACGGCTGAACCTGGAGATGGTGCCCCTAGTGACCTCTCCCTACAAGACATGGTGATGGCCCTCATGGAGCGGATGGAACAATCTGACAGGAATTTTAGAGATCTTGCTAACCGTGTGGAGGGTCGAATGAAGGCTATAGAGGATCGAGTGGAGGCTTCTGACAGATCTGTCCAAGGTCTGGTCGGACGGCTCAACATGTTGGAGAGAGCACCAAACGAGGATTTCCCCAGGTTGGCCCAAGGCCAACATGAGCATGCACCTCGGCCCGTATCCCCTAGGGCCGACAATCGGAGGCCACGTGTCCCTAAATTTGAAGATTATGGGTCCAACAACGATTTTGATGGGTATGGCCGAGGCCGACGTGGCCAACAGCAACATAGGGACAAGGAGGATGATCGTGTCCTTAGGACCGTGTGTGCGGACCCTCCCACCTTTGATGGGTCCTTGGACCCAAAGGTGTACCTAGATTGGGAGGCCAGTATAGACCAGTACTTTGAGTGTTTTAAGATAACGGACCACTGAAGAGTCTATTTCGCAAAGATGAAGCTGCTAAGACAGGCACAAACTTATTGGAGAAACGTGGAGAGCCTATTGATGCAGTGACATCAACCCCAGGTTGAGACATGAGATGACATGAAGGTGAAGCTTAGACAAAAATACCTTCTTGCCACATACCGCCAGCTACTTATCGATAGGTGGCAGAGTCTCACCCAAGGGGATCGGTTTGTGTCAGAGTACATCGCTGAGTTTGACGAATACTTTTTGTGATGTAGAGTTACGGAGCAGAGCACTATGACTATCTCGTGCTTCCGACGGGGTCTGTGGCTACACTACCAGTATGAGTTGTTTCGCCATAATGTGACCACCTTGGAGGCTGCTTATTAGGTCGCTCTAGAGTTAGAGCAGTTTGAATCTGAGTTTACTCTGGTCCAACGCCTGGGACCCACCTACCAGTGTGGGTCTGAGCCTCGTACTGTGCCTGGATCCTACCCTCGGGGACCAGTGGCTTGCCCACAGGAACCCATTCGCCAGGACACCACTGCTCCTCAGCCTTGCCTTCCCCCTCTAAGGGATCTCCCTCGTCCCCGGGCACTTGTCCTTGCTGTGCGGCCGCAGCTGCCCACCCTTCCTACCGACCCCAACTTCCACCACCCCAGCCCATCGTGATGACAAGGGAAAGTGGCCGATGACTGGTGGAATGCCTTAAGGCACCGGGTCACAACAAGAGTGATATAGATGTGGAGGGTTTGGTCATTATGTTGTCTGTTGTCCCACCCGATCTTCTCTTGTTATCGGGGATGCTTCAGCCAGTGACCCTTCGCCTGGGTTAGTTTCAGTCTATTACGAGGCTGACCAAGAGTTGGCAGAAGAATTTTTCGATGAGTTGATAGAGGGAGAACAAGTTGACGTCTAGGGTACCCAGTATCAGGATGATGTGCATTTGGGTGTGGTCAGGTGCATCGTAACCCAACGTCAAGTGAGTGATGGCTGGTGTCGAGCCACCATCTTTCATACCTATTATAGGCTGGGCGGGAAAGCCTGTAAGGTGATTATCGATAGCGGGAGTTACATTAACACTACCTGCACGGGCACTGTTACATGCCTAGGTTTGACCCCCGTGGACAATCCCTCCCCTTATCATGTGTCTAGGGTAGACTCCACCTCCATCCCGATCAGGTTGCAGTGTCTGGTGCAACTGGAGTTCCGGGCCTACCATGATGAGATTTGGTCTGATGTGTTACCTATGGAGGTAGGTAGCATTATCCTAGGAAGATCTTGGTTATTCGATCGGGATGCCACCCTCCATGACTGGTCGAACACCTACACTTTCGACCACAACAGCCATAGGATTACCTCCCTCCCATCCCAGCCAAAGAGCCCATCTGTTCGAGGTCCGATTGGCCCTAGCACCTCGACCCCTTCAAGTTAGGGGGCTGTTGGACCCAACACCCCATCCTCGGCTCAGGCTACACCCTCTTCGAGTACTCTCACTATTGGGGAGCCTCCATCCCAGAGGCTGATGATGATTAGACCCCGTGAAATGGGGCAAGAATTTGCTAAGGGGAACCCATTTTTGCAATCGTGGTCCGAGAGGTGAGAGAGTTAGAGGGTACTCACCTCCTGAGGTTGCTCCTATTCTTCGGGAGTTTGCTGATGTGTTTCCCGATGAGCTTCCCGAGGGACTTCCACCTAGGCGGGACATTCAGGATGCCATCGACCTGATTCTGGGGTCCTCTTTGCTCAACTTACCACACTATCGAATGAGCCCCGTTGATCACGCTGAGCTTCAGTGCCAGGTCAATGAGTTGATGAAGGGTGGATCTCTTAAGGAGAGCATGAGTCCTTGTGTTATCCCTGCATTGCTTGCCCCTAAGAAGGATGGCACGTGGAGGATGTATGTTGATAGCCGTGCCATCAACAAAATCATGATAATTATAGGTTTCTCATTCCCTGCTTGGATGACATGCTTGACATGATGGCGAGAGCCACTATATTTTTCAAGATTGATTTGAAGAGTGGTTATCACCAAGTGAGGATCAGGCCAGATGATGAATGGAAGATAACTTTTAAGACCAAGGATGGTCTATATGAGTGGCTGGTCATGCCCTTTGGGTTGACCAATGCTTCCAGTACATTCATGCGATTGATGACCCAGGTTCTGCGACCACTGATTGGGGTCTTCGTAGTCATGTACTTTGATGACATTCTTATCTATAGCCACACCCAGGAGGCCCACTTAGACCATCTTCGACAAGTCTATCTTATTTTAAGAAGAGAGAGCTTGTATGCTAACCCCAAGAAGTGCGCTTTCATGACAAATCAGGTCACCTTCTTAGGGTTTATTGTATCTAGTGGCCGAGTCTCTGCTGACCAGAGAAGGTTAGGGCCATAGTGGAGTGACCCGAGCCCCGTACACTCCATGACGTCTATAGTTTTCATGGCCTAGCGACATTTTATCGTCACTTTATGAAAGGGTTTAGTTCCATCACTGCCCCTATCATTGACTGCATTCGAAAGGGGACGTTTGAGTGGACGAAGGCCGCCTCAGCCACATTTAGGCTCCTCAAGGAGTGCATGACCCAAGCACCTATCCTTTGACTTCTTGATTTCACGAAGGTGTTTGAGGTATCATGCGATACCTCTAGGGTAGGCATTGGGGGAGTCTTGAGTCAAGAGTCCCACCCCATCACATATTTTAGTGAGAAGCTGAGCGATGTCAAACTACGTTACTCCACCTATGACAAGGAGTTTTACGCAGTTTTGCAGGCTCTATGGCATTGGAGGCACTACTTGCTGCACTAGGAGTTTGTCTTGTTCTCTAATCACGAGGCACTCAAGTACCTCCATGCCCAGAAAAGGCTCAACTTTCGTCACAATCGTTAGGTGGAGTTTCTCCAAGATTACACCTTTGTGCTGAAGCACAAAGTAGGAGTGGAGAACCGGGTAGTTGACGCCCTAAGCCATCGAGCTTGTCTGCTGACCATTATGAGTGTGGAGGTTGTTGGGATGGACAGGATGAAGGAGACTTATGCTGACTGTCCAGTCTTTGGTCTGATCTACTCCGCTCTCCAGGCAGGACCGTCCTGGGAGCATAGTGGCTATGCTTTACAGGACAGTTATCTCTTTCAGGGGGATCGATTATGCATTTCACAGACTTTGGTCCGCGATTTCCTTGCCTGAGAGATGCGTGTAGGAGGTCTAGTCAGCCACTTCGACCGAAACAAGACCATTGAGGTGGTTGAGCATCGGTTCTATTGGCCTAGCCTAAAGCGTGATGTAGCTCACATTGTAACCCATTGCCACACTTGCACCATGGCCAAAATGAGGAAGTAAGTCTTTGGCCCCTACACCTCTCTCCCTGTGCCCGATAGACAGTGGAAGGTCGTTAGCATGGATGTCGTATTGGGCTTACCATGGACCCTCTACAAGCACGACTCCATCTTTGTCGTGGTGGATAGATTTTCAAAGATGGCCCTATTCATTCCTTGCTCTAAGACCTCGGATGCCTCCGAGGTTGCCCGATTATTCTTTTCATGTGTGGTGAGCAGATTCAGACTCCCTAAAACCATTGTGTCAGATCTAGACGTCTGATTCACCAGCTATTTTTGGAAGACCCTATGGCATTTGTTGGACACACATATCAAATTCTCCATGACTTATCGTCCCCAGACCGATGGTCAGGCTGAGGTGGTCAATAGGAGTTTGGGGGACCTTCTGAGGTGTTTGGTTAGGGATCGCGTGAGAGATTGGGATCTGATTTTGCCATTGGCTAAATTTGCATACAATGACTCGATTAATAGGTCTATGGTCATGAGTCCATTTGAGATAGTCACAGGACGTAGGCTTCAGAAATCAGCAGATTTGGTCCCTCTACCTACACATGCACAAGTATCAGAGTCTGCATATACATTTGCTGAGCATATTAGAAGTTTGCATGAGGACATACGTCATCGCATTGAGATCAACAATGAGAACTATAAGGAGTAAGCAGATGCGCACAAACGATTACATGAGTTCCAAGAGGGTGATTATGTCATGATCAGGGTGAGATCTGAACGGTTCCCCTTAGGGGCTGTGAAGAAGCTACAGGCCTGAAGTGCAGGTCCCTTTAGAGTGCTGAAACGTGTTGGGTCCAATATACATTGTGGATCTACCAGATGACTACGGGATTAGCTCCACATTCAATGTGCTAGATTTGGTAGCCTACCGGACCTAATGGTGATACCTAGTGAGCCAGTTGGGCCTTCTCCTCCCATTGAGAGTGACCCCATCCTAGAGTGCCCACCTCCAGCCCCACCACAGAGGCAGCACGAGCAGATAGAGCACATACTGGATAAGCAGGTGACCACCATAAGGAGTGGCACCTACCGGTGCTATTTAGTGCGATGGAGGGGACGCCCCGCATCCGACAACACGTGGATCACGCGGGCAGAGCTGGAGCGGATCGACCCTGACCTGCTGGAGCGATATCATAGCGACCTTGATCGTCACTTGATGGGGTCGAGTTCCTCCCACCCGGGGAGGATTGGTGAGGACACCAAAGGCCTAGACTGACATGAGACCTCACAAACAAGCCAGCAATGACAGACCCGCAGGGCCACACAGGCATCGTTATGGCTCGGAGACAGCTAGATTCTATTTTCACTTTTATTTCAGTTGTGTCAGTTTTTGTAGGCCATTAGAGGGCCATCTAGAAATTATTTATTCTGCTAGAGTTATGGGTTTCTTTTTGTGCCAGTGGGCCTGGTCGTCCTGCGGAACCCCGTCGCCCTTGTGGTAGAGCCCGGCGAGGGCGACCTCGGCCAGGGGATAGCCGGCGTCGGCGGCCTTGCGGTACCAGGCCATCGCCTGCTTGGCGTCCTGCGGCACGCCGATGCCCTGGTGGTAGAAGGCGCCGAGGGTCATCTGGGCCGGCAGGTAGCCGTGGTCGGCCGACTTGCGGACCCACTCGGCGGCGACCTCGGGCTGGTGCGCCTGCTGCAGGTAGGTCAGCCCGACCATGTTCTCGGCGATCGGATAGCCGTGGTCGGCGGCCGACTTGAATTCGGCCGAGGCGCCCTCGCCGTCGCCGGCGCGCTGCAGGGCGCGGGCGTAGGCGTAGCGCAGGCGCCCGTCGTTGGGCGAGGCCTCGGTGGCGGCCTTGCACACCGGCACCGCCTTGGCCGGGTCGATCAGGTGCTCGTCCACCCCCGGCGCCGTGCGGAACGGGTCCTGCGGGTCGTCGGCGAGGCTGTCGCAGGGCGAAGCGGCCGCCGCCTTGGCCTGGGCGGCCGCCGGGGCCTTGGCTTTGGCCTTGGCGTGGGAGGCCTGGGCGAAGGCGGTTCCGGTGAGGGCGGCCGTCCAGCAGGCGGCTGCCAGCAGCAGGTGGCGGGCGGTTCGGGACGTCATACGGAATCCCAGGAAAGCAAAAGGGGCGGACCTCGCGGCCCGCCCCCAAGTCTATGCCGAGTTGGCCTCGATTTAGAACCGGTAGTTCATCTGCACGCCGATGATGCGCGGAACCACGGTGTTGCCGGAGAAGCCGTACTGGGTGGTGCCCTCGCCGAGGTTGATCCACTCGTGGCTGTCGAACAGGTTCTTCACGTAGCCGGCGATTTCCAGGTCCTTGTAGTACATGCCGACCCGGCCATTCCAGATGTGGGTCTCGTTGCCGTTGATGTAGTTCGGCGTGACCGTGGCGTTGAAGGCCACGGTGCCGGCCGAGGTCTGGCGCATGTACTTGCCGGTATAGGCGAAGTCCAGGCGGGCGTAGACCGGGAAGTCCATCAACTTGGTGTCGTACTGTAGGCCGGCGTTGGCGGTCCAATCGGGGACGCCGAGGTTGTCGCCCTTGTTGACCAGCACCACGCGGGCCTTGCCGTCGGTGCGCGGCGGGCCGAGGGCCGTCGCGGAGTAGACGGCGCGGTCGTAGGCCAGGTTGCCGTTGAAGGTGAAGCCGTTCCAGCGCGCGGTGACCTGCATTTCGCCGCCGTCCGACGTGGCCGTGGCCGCGTTGGCGATGTAGGAGAAGGCGCAGGTCGGCAGGCTTTCGACGAACTGCACGTTGTCCCACTCGATGTGGAACGCGGCGACGTTCACCTGGGCTTGGCCGTTGAACAGGCGGAACTTGCCGCCCGCTTCGGTCGACTTCACCGTGTCACGCAGGTAGATGCCCGGCGACTGGGTCAGGCCCTGGGCCGCGAGGTCCGCCTGGCACATGACCGGCGGCACGAACGGGTTGACGCCGCCGGGGCGGTAGCCTTCCGCGTAGGTGGCGTAGAGCATGTCCGACGGCGTCAGCTGGTAGCTGATGCCGAACTTCGGCGTGATCGGGTTCTCCTTCAGGGTGTTGGCCGTGTACTGGTACGGGCAACCGGCCTTGGCGAACACGGCCTGTTCGGCGGTGGTGGCGGCATCCTTCAGGTGCGCCGGGCAGGCGGCGAAGTTGACCGGGAACGGCGCGTTGGAGTTCGGGTCGGTGACCACTCCGGCCGGGTTCGGGGTCAGCACCCCGCCCGGACCCACGGTGAAGCCGGTCGGTACGGTGACCGCGCCGGCGGCATTGATCGTGGGGCTGATGCCGTTGACGCTGCCGTACCAGCCGGCGGGCGCCGAGGCCACGGTGCCGCCGTACTGCTGGTAGTAGAGCTGGGTGTAGTTGACCGCCCGCACGCCGGCTTCGATCTTCAGCTTGTCGGGAATGACGGCGAAGGTGACGTCGGCGAAGGCGGACTGCTCGTCCTCGGTCACGTCGATGTTGCGGGTCGACACGTCGAGGGCCGGATTGGTCGGAACCTGCAGCACCGGGGCCGCGCCGATGCCCTGCAGCCACTGCTCGGGGATGCCGAGGGTTTCATAGGTCAGCTGCGGCTCGTTCCAGCTCGAGCCCACGTTGGCGTGGTTGTGCTCGTGCTCGATGAAGCCGCCGACCACGAACTGCAGGCGCCAGGACGGGTCGGTGGTCTGGACCCGGAACTCCTGGGTGGTCTGGCCGCGGCGGTTGTTGAAGAAGTAGTAGCCGAAGCTGTCGGCCGGGCCGGGGATCACCGTGCCGCCGACGCCGCCGGGACCGGTGGTGATCTGGTTGTAGGTCGGCGACAGGGCGCAGGTGGCCGTCAGGATCGGCACGATCAGGCCCGGGCCCGAGGGGCAGGGCTGGCCGGCGTAGAGCTGGCCCTGCTTGGTGATGGCCTGCGACGGCACGCCGGTCGGCAGCGGACGCACGCCGGCCTGGGTGAAGGTGTCGCCCGAGGTGCGGTCGTCCATGTAGGCGGTGATCGACTTGAACTCGAGCTTGTCGTTCCAGTTGTAGTCCGATCGAACTGTGAGCTCTACATTCAAAGTAGTCTTTGTTCGGACTTTGAAACAAAATGGCTGGGTCTACTCCAGGACTTGTACAGGTATTTTTGCATGAATTGAGGGGGCAGCGCTATGGGGGTGTTCCCTGCAATCAAAGTCGGTGATTTCTTATCATCGGGGTTGGCTAATCAAATACACTCAGGTCAGGGGGGCCATCATTCTGACCCACCTTTAGGACTACTAATGCAGTAAAAGTGGGATCAAAGATTCACTTTATCGCGCAGGGAAAGCTGACACCAAACAGGTGCTGCGGAACCCACAGCAGTGGCTTTTGGGGATTGAAGACTCGTAGGGTCACAAATCCACTGAATACGCTGCTGTTTGTTGAGCAGAAATGGGTGATGGGAGGACCAATGACCACTGCGGCAGCTTTGAGGTGGGCACTTTGTGAAAGCTGAGCGGATTGTTTCGAGTGGGGTGACGGTTTTGGATATCTCCAGGATCATGAGGATTACTTTTCGAGGGAAAGGAGGCGGAAAAGTTTCTTTACAGGTTGTGTGGAACTTTAGGACGATTGACGAGGAATAATAAGCTGAGTGAAATTTTGAGGGGAGATCAAGGGAGGCGCTAGTGGAACAAAAATAGGGATAAAAGAGGAGTATTGTGGTGACACTATTCATGTTATGTTTTACGTTAGCCAAGACGCATGCAATCCCATGGGGAGGGTTGGGGTGGGGTTGGTGGGGGGGGGGGGACCGCAAGAATTAATGTGTGGCATCCTGGAAAGTGGGAGAGCATCTACAGAACCGAGGAAAGGAAGTATGATTGAAACTTTGGTTTATCATTGAAAAGTAGATTTTTTTGGAGGGTACAAGATGGCCACTTTTGATGGCTCAACTGGCGTAACTTGTAGCACAATTTTCTCTAGGCGAGATAACTGGTTAGATAATCATCGGCACGTCGGTGGCACTTTCGTCAAGGTGTAAACGAAAAGCATGGCTGTATAATCATCAACACTTAAGTGGCGCCTTCTTGGGGCATCCTTCTACACAGCTTTATACTGACGAACTGAAAAAAATGTAACCAATTATAAGAAATAAATTCCATTACATGCTTAGCTGTAAAAATATTAGTTTTAGATGCATATTAATTCATATAATTTTACTGTGTAAACAAAAGTGAAAATTGCCCCTTTCCTTATATGCTGTAACCTGCCGTAAAACGAATGTAACTAATGAGAGTTAAAATCTAGACAGAGTTGCAAAATATTCATAATGTCTTCAATCAGTGCAAAAATGCCCTTCCACCATATGCATGTAAGCTGTTTGTGTGATTTCAACTATTTTTGGACGAGTAATCGTGGGGCCATTTCTGACCTTATGTTTACATAGTGAAGTTATATTAATTAATATGCATATAAGAGTTTGATTCTATGATTACAGATATAATGGGATGTTTTACTGTTTATCTCAAAAATTAAAAAAAGAACATTTTGAGAATTCCTTTTCAGCAGTGCCTTGACTAAATCATTTTGATTCAAACTTCGACTATTTCAGTTCATTATTAAGATCTTGCTTTGTAATTTTAACCGTTCCAGATGCTTATTGAAGTCTTGTTGATTACCTCCAACGGTCTTCAGTTCAGATCGTTTAGGTGATCGACTTTCATGATAAGGAAAAAGAAAAGCTGCTGTATCTTAAATGCCGGCAGAAGAATAATGTCATAACAGAACATATGAGCTGGCTTAAGTAGATAGCACAATCGTTCCTCTCATCAATTGTTTGTTTCCAAGTTTGTGATTTATGCATTCATGCCTCTTTGATATTCAGGATGCAATAGAAATAGACGACGACCTCCTTGCAAACAGTGAAAGATCACTGGAGACGCTCGTTTGCGTGGGGATGAAGCTGGGTGTCTCCGGACGGAAAGAATCCCAGATTCAACTGCCACGGCTAGGAGAATGCGCGCTAGAAGGTTAGAGAGATGTAAATCATTTCTCTGCATCATATCCGTGGATCCAGAATCATGCCAATGGCACGCAGATTCGCTAGAACGACTTCCTTATTTTAAATTGCACTCGTTAACACTGCAATCACTGCAGTCCACATTTTGTGTACACCGGTGCCCGTATGCTGAAAGCAATCCTTGTACGAAACATACCGTGTGTACAGTGCGTGTGCCACAAACCATGAAGAATATAAGTTTGTTCTAGATATTTGTCCAGTTGTAAACAAAACGGTGAGTTCAGTATTTCCTGCCAGTAGTTTGTGATTCTGATTAACTGGTTATCTTGGTACAGTCTTTGATTAACACGTTTTTGGAATGCTGGTCAAATTGGTCTGCTGAAAAAGCTAATGATATTGTGATTACAATGCAGAACTGCTGGCAAAGAATTAGATAATAGAGAATCTCCTTATAGGGTGTTTGGGGTAATTTTTTTTTAAAAAAATTTCTACCTAAAAAATTATGTTATGTCAATTTTTAATTTTTAAAATTAATAAAAATAGATAATTACCTGTTTAGTAAAAGAGTCATAATTCTTAAATTTTCTGTGAACCAGATTGATATAGAAAGAGCACTCTTCGGCTTAATCAATTCTATGCTTGATTTTTTCTTCTTTTTCTTTGAAGGTTCTATGCTGATGAAAACCAAAACTCATCAAGAAGAGCATACCAATTTTCAAAGTCTGGGGAACTCAACTTTGGCAGAGTTGGCAGTGGGTCAACAGGAAGTTCCAAGGTGTTTCCCGAAGACCATGAACCATGGCGAAAGAGAATACTGGATCCTGGAAGTGAGATGATGCTGAAGTGGAACTGGGTCTTCCTCTTGATGTGTTTGGTGGCACTCTTTATAGATCCCTTGTATTTCTATCTGCCCTCCGTGGGCCATGGAAATAATAATTCTTCATGCATCAATCTGGACAAGAATTTGAGTATTGTTGTCACCCTGTTCCGATCAATTGCAGACATATTTTATCTCCTGCATATTGTTATCAAGTTTCGGACAGCATATGTGGCCCCAAGCTCAAGGGTGTTTGGTAGGGGAGAGCTTGTTATGGATCCTAGGAAGATAGGAAGGAGATATCTACGATCAGATTTTGCCATAGACCTCGTGGCTGCATTGCCTCTTCCTCAGGTATCCTCTCACACTCTTGCTTTTCATCTCCTGAATGACTTCTGATCATGCATATGCAGTACTATTCACTTGAAAGATGATGCAGATAAGGATCATCCTTTTAAAGGTCTAACAGATAAGGAACATCTGATATTTGTTTCTTAGAATTTAGTTTTAAATGGAGTTGACAATGACTGGCAGTACTGCTAAGATTGACTTCTCGGTCTGCATGATCTTTGGCATTTGAATGGGTACATTGATCACAATGTTCACATGTAACATGGTGCCAAGGTTGATCCAATTTATGCATTTTTTTGAGTTTGAAGCTTGAGACATTTGATGATTGATTTTGAAACTGATGAAACTACTGTAAGTATATGCCCTATATTAGTTAACTTTTATTGGTACTTTTGATATGCAGTTGAGATACATTCCTTTTCCAAAAAACAAAAAATGTTGTGATACAATTGCACACGGCTATATATGTGAGAATATGATGTGAAAGAAGTGATGAAAATGAAATCATTGGGATTGCTGAGGATGAAACAAATTCAAATAGCTTACGTAATGAAATGCTCTGGAACACACCTGTTGCAATAACTTTGAAGAGGTTTTTTTGAAGGATATACAACTTCTCTTTGCCAACTCAGCTGGTTGGAAACTGAGTCATTGCAAGAGAATATTTGATATCCAATACTTGATAGGAAACTCCACGTTCTATGTTTAAAGTGGACTAGTATGTATCTCTCTGGATACAGAGTTTTGCACCTATGACTATATGAGTGCATATCTGTGGCATTCCTAGTACAGGCTAAAATCAATATATAGAGTTGCTAGACTATAGTACAAAGGAAGCACAAAGGAGATGTACATCCTTCCATGTATGATATGTGTATATTCAAGGCAAACATGACAGTGATGTGCCACTAATGTAGCAATTAGCAAATGTGACATTAAAGTCTTACCTCATCCATTCCCTTAAGATTCCCTTTAATGTATTGATCACACAATTGATGCTTGTAGCAATTTTTGGGTATGACATCTTTCTTTGCTAAACCCTGAGTTAGAAGATCCCTGTGTTTTGGTACACACTTATATCTGTGTATCAAACCTATATTGGACACTTGGACATGACATGACAATCGAACATGCATGCTCCATTGGAAGATTTCAAGCTGAGCACTTCAACACTAAAAAATTACTTACATGATTATAGATTCAATAGTTTGATTAGTATTTTCTTTATCTCATTTATAGTTAACACTTAACACAAATTCCAAGGGATCATTCTTTAGGACAAGCATGTATAACAATACAGGTAGATACAAGTATGAGCACATCTAGATACCTTCCATGTCCTCACATCTTATTTCTAAAAAATTTGTCACATCTGATGTTTGTATCCATGTCAACGCTTCATATCTGTGTTTGTGGCCTACAAATCATGGGAGGACTATAACATAAATTTCATTTCATTGACAACAGTTTAGCCCTAGGAAACGAAATAGCAAAGTGGTTCAAAGACAGTGGAGATTTTGGTGTTTCAGAATGTGGTGTTGCTATCTTTATATTTTATATCCACTCACGATGCCATTTTTATTAGGTGTGATAAATGCAACGTTAATTCAAGATTGTGGACAACCTCAAAACTGACTGCTCTAGTGATGTCCTGGGCTGCCAACAACAATAGTGTGTCCAATACCATAAAAAAATATGATTTAGTTTACTCAAAGGGTCTAACATGGTTGAGAAATCGGCAATGCATATGGACTTTTGAAGTTAAATAGGAAAAGGAAAGAAAACTTAGCAATGTTACCCCGAGATTTCTCTCTAGTGGAAAAACACAAAAAGGATAACTATGCTGAACAAGAGCATTTTTTTATGCATTTCTTTCTTTTTCAACCTTCAGAATTATCTCCTTCAAACAAGCAATTGATTCTGCCAATTTAGCCAGTGAATGCGAGAAGGTTTAAAGAAGAGCTGTAGGTCTAAAATTCTTTTGCCCCCTAGCAAAGGGAATTACTCCCTGAGCATTGCAACATAGCATGACATCGAGGACTCCCTACTAGCCAAGTCGAGCTCGCGAAGCGGAATATTTCGCCATAACAAATGGCACGGGAATCACTCCCAAACGAATGGCACCATACCGACTGGTCCCCAGCAACCGAGCCTGACTTGGGACCTGAGACAACTTGTTGTGTCTTACCACGCTCTATGAGGAAGCAGTAACCACCCTCGAACATTGTCAAGCAACACCACGTCGGCGATCTTGTAGCATTCTGGGTTGGGAACTCAAGGCTGCCTGTTGTGTCATACATTACATGACAGAAAGGCAGGGGATGGCTCCGAAAACCTCTTTTACAAATGGCCCGAGATCAATAGCTCCAATAACCGAATCGGACTCGGGCTCTGGGGCCACTAGCATGGTGCAGTCTAGTTACGGTCGCTAGATCAAGCGCGATCAAGAGAAGACGAGGTGGATCGGGGATCCGCGTTCAGAACGCATCGTCTGTGAGGACCTTGTTCAAGCTCAGAATCCCTACTGGACCATGTAGGCCCAGCCGGTGCCTCTAACAAACTAGGTAGGGTCCACCAGTGCCTCCATCAGGCTAGGTCCCTCCAGCCAATACTCCCCACCAGGATGGGTAACCTTCGCCAGCGCTGGGTGGCCTCCGTCTAGATCGTGGTCTCTGGACTAGTCTCGATCACTTTTAGTCGCAGCATATGGTCCGAATGCGGCTCCTGAGGACACTGTGTTCAAGTTAAACTATGTAACCTCTCATCTAAGAGTAGTCGCCTTTTCCTTGAGGGAAGAAGCTCTTGTTTGAGAGCAAGAGAACCTGGAGGAGGTTTGTATCCTGTGGCTTAGGACTTACAGGAGGTTGGTATCCTATGATTTGGTTGATACCTATAAATCAGTTGGGGTTCTAGTTGAGAGAACGCCCGTGGTGTGGTTGAACACTTGATCAAAAAAAACTAGGGTTCTTAAAGATAAGAGTGTCAGTGATGAGCTGAGCACCTTATCAAAAGCATCAGTTGTACTATTTTCAATTGGAGGAGATAGTAGAAATCTCAATAGTTATTGGGTACTAGATGCAGGATTAACTGAAGGTCAGGGTCAAATTAGTATAAAATCTCTATGTCTATTTGTGTGATTGCTATTATGCTTAAATTTCATTCCACATCTCTTTAAATGCTATTTTACTGTCAATAATTTTTATTTACCTATTCACCCCCTCTGGGTCAAGCCATTTACTAGGCAACATCTGATAGATATCATTTTACATCCACAATCATAGGGAAAGATCGTTAAGATGTTGGGTGCAGTTGGACAACAAGTGGCGGCCGATATTGTGATGTGTGGTGAGAAAGATAAAGTGGTTATGAGCAAGCAACTTAGAACGACATTTTGTGAGGTTTCTATTAATCTTGCAAACATGTCAGATGCTCCAGTAATTATCAAAGATGATAATATGAAGAAAATTAGAGATGTCATTGGGACCCACATTCTTTGGTTGGGCGATTATGTTTGGCTAACATTCTTTAATTTATGACTATGAATTAATTTCATGAAAGTTCAGTATGCAATCATTGATACCCATTCTACCTACTTCGCAGTTAATCCATGATGACCCTCCGGCGAACATCTCTCCCATTGGTGACCCATGATTTTTAGCCCACTTTTCTTTTTGTTCGTATGTCTTATTTTGCCAATTTTTGGCGATGGCATGATGGGAAAACACTTTATTTTGACTATGTACGCACAAACATTGTGATGCCATTTTTTGTTCCTCATTACCTTGGTGAATGGGGATATACATGGTGGTTGAATGCAAATGTGTTACTATTAGAGCAAATGTGTTTTTGTCTTGATCTATGATTAATGGATGTGAATGAGTATGGTTGATGTGTTTGTGTATGTGTGGATGTGTGAACTTGTGGCTATATGTTAATTGTATCTAGGGAGTGCACATGTTACGTATTGTTTACGTACATTCTTGTATGTTCGGGTTACCTACGGAATTTATAGGTTACCTAGGCACATTTTATATTACAAATTATCTACAGATCGCAATTATAGGCTACCTACAATTAATGTTGCAAATTACCTATGGATAGTAATTATAGGTTAATTACCTATGGTTAATATTACAAATTACTAATTATGGATTATATTATAGTCACCTACGGAGTATGTTGCAATTACCTATGAAGTATGCCGCTAATATGCCTACCTAGTATGTTGTAGTTTACCTACGGTGTATGTCAAACATTATTTTTGAGTACATAAGGGGATATTTATGGAGTATAATATTACACCACCTATAATTAAGGAATGTGTGTAAAGCTCTCTTCCGGCATAGGATTAGGCATGGCTTAACACCTACAAAATTTGTGAGATTTATTGATGAGTTAATTTTCTACAATCCACGCGATCGCTCTTTGTAATGTCTTGTGAGATTTATTGGCTGACTACCCTCTGTAGTCATAGCAGGAGTCATAGGCAAATTTACGTATGATTTTTTTGGGTTTTTACCTATGATGTGCATCTTAGAAATTTTAAGTTAAAAAATACCTTCTTAATCTGAAAACGGGATTTTCCGGCAAAGAAATGGCCGGATTTGGTCAGCGGTGGCTTCGGTCGGCGGATGGCGGCAATCGTAGTTGTCAACCTAGTAGGTGGGTCGGGCGGTCAGCCTCGCTGCACCGCTGTGGTCTGTGCGGCTATGCGAGCGACTGCAAGGGAGATGGCGAGCGGTTGTAGCTTCTACGATCACCAACAGCGAGCTCCGGTGGTCAGTTGGTCGTCGGCGTGATGGCGGCCAGTTGGCACAGGGCAGGTGGTGACAGAGGAGGGAGCAGGCGACTGAAATGATGGAGGGATCTCTCATGGGCTGTCATGCACACAGTGCAGCCCGTGAGAGTCTCCCAACACAATATCGGGCAGTCTCGACAAGTGAACCAGGCAGTATAATCTAGTTCATCTGGCTATTTATTTATTTTTTCAAATTGTACTTGCTGATACTGGTAGAAAAAGAGAAGAACTGGACCGACTGAGGGTGGTTGAAAACCAAGCCAATACCTCATTAGAGAAGGAGCATCTTGTAATGAGGTGGTTTAGGTCTTCCTTCATCTCCCCACATAGGCATCAAATGGTGGGTATATCTTGAAGGAATGGGGCAATCCTATTACATGTGGACAGCCAGCCATGAGATATCCTCCATATCAACAGTTTCACCTTAACTGGGCTCTTGGGGTCCCACATATGTGGAGCAACATGTTGTCGCATTCTCCCATTTGATATGAATGAATATGACCTAATTGAGAAGCCTCCCTCCTCCCATCTCCATCGCCACCTATCAACACTGCTCACCACAAGCGTATAGTCAAGGAGGACCAGTAGGAGACCCTCCAGCTGATCTGTCTCCTCATGTGTAAGGTTCCTCCTGAAGGTGGACGTTCATGTGCCCCTCGAAAATTGAGTATCAAAGGAATGGGCCACTAATGCCGTAGGTGCAACCAAAATAGCAAAGAGCTTTGGGAAGGATTCTTCTAATATGAAATTTTCGCACCACTTGTCCTTCTAGAAGCGACACCTCTGTCCATTGTCCAACCTAACCCGAACACTATATTTGATGATATCTTTGCACTGAAGGATGCTTCTCCAAATCGGCGAGACATTATGTAGAGTTGCCAATGTCAAATCCCAACTAGTGCTGCTATAGTATCTTTGTCTAACAAGTTATAACCATATCCCGCTATCGTCCGCTCCAAGCCTTCATAGCCATTTACAAAGTAGTGCCAGGTTGAAGTCTCTGATGTTCTTGATGCCCACATCTCCTGTTTTCTTACTCTTGCAAAATCTACCCTAGGAGATGTCACGCCAACCCCTGCAATTTACTCCATTGTCACGCCAAAAGAATCTAACTTGAATAGGCTCCAACTTCTTGGCCACAGTTTTGGGGATCCTGAAAATGGAAAGGTAATATGTAGGAAGACTGTCAAGTACCGATTTGCTAGCATCATTCTCCCCTCTTATGAGACGAGTCTCGCTTTCCAACCTGCAAGTCTGGATGCATACCTTTGTTCTACCACCTATCAATCACTATAGTGTAGGGCCCTTGGAGATAGTGATCCTAGGTAGGAGAAAGGGAAGTCTCCTATATTAATATGAAAGTTGCTCTCCTGAATGACCTCCTCTATATTGACCTCATCTGTATGGTTCTTGTTGAAATTCACCTTCAGTCCACTAAATTTCTGCAGCAACTCCAGCATCAACCTAGCAACATGCAACTGGCTTTCCTCATATGTTAGGAAGAGAATAGTGTCATTTGCATATTGTAGATGGCTGATACAAACACTGTAGTGCCCAGCTTGGAAGCCCCTGATGAGACTTGCCCTTTCAACCCTCATTGACATCCTACTCAAAATTTGTGCAACAAAGACAAACAAGAGGGGGGACATGGGGTCTTCCTGGTGGAGCCCTCTGCCACTATGGAATGATGAAGAGGGCTGCCTTTGACGAGGATTGCAAAGGATGCTGAGGAAATACAAGCCCGGATCCAACAAATCCATTTCTAATTAAAGCCCATCTTAGCCAAGGTCTATAGTAGGTAATGCCAATTGACATTGTCATATGTTTTCTCAAAGTCTAACTTCAACACCCCACTCTGGGTCTTCATGGCATATAAACACTCATGAGCAACTAGAAAGGCGCCCACGTGGTCGAGCTCCTCGAGGAAGGGGAGGAAGCGGCAGCTCATCGCGTTTGCCAACGTGGAGAAAAGGGGCTGACCGAACATCAACATCAGAAAATGTCACAGCACTCGGTCAGCCTCTTCTCCCGACTGCGTGGCTACTCTCAATCTGGCCAAGTCCACCAGGCACTGCAGGTGCTGCTCCGACTCCTGGCCAACTGCTATGCCCGCCTGTCTCAGCCCTAGGCTGTCCTGCAGACTCGCCCGAGGGAGGAGGGTCGACTGCCTCTCGAGGCACCGAAGCTCTAGGCCCAACAGCTCGCCATCCCCTGGTAGTCGGGAAAGGTAGTCCCGCTAACCGGTAGCCCGTGCACTCGCAGGCCAGTGAGCCTGGCCACATCCTCCAGCGATATAGCATTCACCTTTTGACACAAGGAAACACGTTGATTAGATGCCAGAGTCCCTGATTACTCAATGTAGCTTACCATTCTATTTCTTTTTTACCAAAGATAGCACACTTCATCATGACTAGATTTGCTGCATTTCATTGAGGCAGGATCTAGTTTCTCCAAAGATGACACCATTGCTCTGAATTTTTTATTATAATTTTGGAGATGTATTATCTAGTTAGCTTCAATTTAGGTGAAATGTTTAAGGTCAATACAAGCTACAAATTCTTTAACCAAACAAGCCCTTTTACTATTAAGTTTTAGAAGCCTAGGGTGTGGTTACAGACAAACTTCCTTGATGAATGTTTTAACCCTATCACAATTGCAAAAAGGGTGCATTCCCAAAACCATTACCAACAAAATTGAGAGTTATAAACAATAAAGCATTTTGTTAACAGGGGTAGAATAGAATTAACTTAGCCAAGGTTGCATTAAAGGATTGAATCCTTCTCAACTCCCCCTGAATTAATGGCCGGTGACTAAACAATGGATTAAAAGTGAGAGATTAGATAGGGAAATGAAGAAGATTCTCCAATCAAGAAGTCAAGGATAAACCAGGAAGGATGGATAGTAAGACTCTTCGTTGCGCCACAAGGCAGAGAAGCTAGGCGTCAATGTCGACACTTCGTCTGAAGGTGTCGACTTGCTGATGGAAAATAGAAACCAAATCTTCAAACATTTCAATGGTAGTGTCGACACATCACAAGAGCGTGTCAATCTGTTAAGTAGCATTTTATTAGCCAGTGTCTCTGATCTTGATCCTTCTTTTGCTGCTTCATTTCTCAAATAAATCTGCCAGTTTCTAAAAATTAGTGCCCCAGACATTCTGATTCCAATCACTCAACAAGATTTCACCTGCTATCTGCCTAAGAGAAGTGTTTTATTTGATGATAAAGCTTTAAAAATGCTTATGTACTAAAGATTAACCATGCAATTTCTAATATGCAACTCTGACTCATGATACTTGGCGGAGGTCAGTCCTCACGCATGAGGAGTGTTTCCGGATAGGCCTAACCTATCTTTCTAGACTCACCATTTGATATACCATTAAGTCAAAAGATGATGTGCAATGTAAAACATTCAAAATGTGAACATGAAAGCACATGCACACAACCTCCCCCTGAATGTAACACTCATTAAATGAACAGTTCAAGCATTCGACAGACCATCTCAAAACAAATCTGGCATTATTGTAACCATCATAACAATGACAAGAATTTTAAGCAGTAAAGACTTTAACACTAGCTCAAACCTGAGTTGATTGAGGTCTACATAGACCCAGCTCTCTTCTTAAGGTTGAGAACCTGTCATTGCTTAACGGCTCGGTGAAAATATCTGCAACCTAATTTTCTGAATCAACAAAATGAAGCTCAAAGTGTTTCTTTAGGACTTCATCTCTTATAAAATGATGCCTAATTTTTATATGCTTAGTCCTAGAGTGCAGGACTAGATTTTTTGTAAGGTTAATAGCACTGGTGTTATCACACAAAATAGGGATACATCCAAGATCTATTAGATAGTCTTGGAGTTGGTGTTTGATCTATAGCACTTGGTTGTCACAACTCCCTGCAGTGACATATTCTGCCTCTACAGTAGACAGGGCAACCGAGTGCTATTTCTTGGAAGCCCAAGAAACCAAGTACCCACCCAAAAATTGGCAATAGCCACTAGTGCTCTTGCGATTCAGCTTGCATCCTACATAATCTGCATCTGAATATGAGATAAGTGAAAGTTCACAAGATGCAGGATATCAAAATCCCAAATTTTGAGTGCCAGCAAGGTATTTAAAGATACGCTTGATGGCAGTCAAGTGAGATTCTCTAGGACTAGACTGAAATCTAGCATATAGGCAGACACTAAACTAGATGTCTGGTCTAGATGCAGTTAAATAGAGTAATGAGCTTATCATACCTCTATATTTCTTTGGATTCACAAGTGTACCTTTTTCATCTGCATCCAGTGAAGTCGCAGTCGCCATAGGAGTTCCAATTGGTTTGCAGTTGGTCAAGTCAAATTTCTTCAGCAGCTCTTTTACATACTTGGCTTGACTGATGAAGCAACCTTAATTGCTTTGATTTATCTGCAAGCCAAGGAAAAATTGAAGCTCACCCATAAGGCTCATCTCAAACTCATTAGTCATGAGTTTATCAAAATCCTTACACATTTGAGACTTAGTGGACCCAAACTCTATATCATATACATAAATCTGAACTAATAAAATATCCTTACCTCGTCTCTTGGTGAATAGTGTCTAGTCTACATTTTGTGTACCCATGTTCAATGGGGAATGAGCTTAGCCTATCATACCAAGCTCTGGGTGCCTGCTTCAATCCATATAGAGCCCTGTCCAACGTATACACATGGTCTTTAAAATGAGTACATTCAAAACCAGGGGGTTGTTCTACATACACTTCTTCTTTTATTAATCCATTCAAAAAAGGTACTTTTTACATCCATTTGTTGTAATTTGATTTTATGTGAACATGCAAATGCAAGAAGGACTCTAATGGGGATATGTTATCCTTGTACTCTCTATATGAGGAGCATTGCTCCCAGGAATAAACTAGATTTCTAATCTTCTCTAACAGTCCCTAAGAACTTGGCACCCTCCACTAAGGGTAATTCCATAACCCATCACTGATATTTTCAGGGTTATGGTTCAACAGATGAGAGGTGGCATCAGGGTGGGCGTACTGCATACCGTTATATCATACTCCTGGTTATTTTCATTTTGTTATTTTTTGAGATCGGTTTCGTTAACAAGTCTTGCTAAGGGTTAGTTTGCCATTATATCCAAACATATTTGCATTTTCGTTCTTGGGAAGTCTGCCACACCGTAAATTACATGGCAGACTGTTACAACAAGAATATTCATGGTAAAGATGGTGGGAACCCTGAGAACCAATGGAAAGTCACATATTCTATATTCCCACTTTTACTTTCGCATATTACATAGCATTTCAACAAGCAAAAGAAGACAATGGGAAACAATAAGTCTTGTTGATTTCCAAATGTACAACAATAACCAACCAGTTTAACAAATCAAGAAATCCAGAAAATGTCAAATGGTAAACTATGGGATGTCAAATATCCATTGCACAGTCAAAGTCTCCGCAACATGGAGGACAACACAAGGCCACTTTCCCATCTCCAAGTAGCCACTGATTTCCATCAACTTCCACAGCAAAGCACAAATCTCATTACATCATTCCCTAGGCCATTTCTCAGTTCTTAGTCCCCATTTCCCCCATTCATAGAAGCCCAAGGACTTGAGAAAAGTGAACTCACCTCAAGATAATGAAGCAATAGCTTTAAGAGAAACATAAGGGAAGGAAACAATTGTTATTCTATGTTAGCCCCTTCTAAACAGGCCTGCAACTGGCTTCGGATTGGCTCAAATTGGGATGAGCCCCGATACAAAGCATCTAAGATAGAGGTTAATATGAACAAAATGGCTGAACACGGGCTATCTAAGCTCGTCACAAACACCAAATCGGCATGTTAATACCCATCGTGGACTGACCTACCTGAAAAGCAAGAGTAATATCACAAAAGATATCCAAATTTCCCTTACCCAATTAGAACCCTGCAGAAGCCCACAGACGCAGCTGCTCCTCCGGTCCACCCTAGGAGAACGGCTCGGCCAACTCCTGCAGCAAGATTGAAACTTGGAAGGGAAATGAAAGAACACAACCAAATGGAATGCAGCATATGAAAGGCCTAAAACCAAAAAAAAAAAAGGAAAGAGAAAATGGGAGCGCCTCCAAAATTGGGGATATATGGAAGCGAGAAGGGGGGGATAAGATGAAAGCTGGACAAGGGGAAAACTTTGTAGATCGTGGAGATCCCCACGCCCAGCCAAGGCAGGTAAATTCCGACGATCACGATGGAGAGAAATGCTCAGGAACCGTAGAAAATGCGAGGGTGGGGTTCCGGCGGCAGGGATGAGGGGGATACCCTGGATGCCCATCCCCTCCGCTTGGCAGAGATTCGAAGAGAATCCCTCATGAAAAGAAGATGGGCATACCTAGTGACCGGCTCGTCCATCCGCACCTGCAGATGCCTCCCTGATCGGTCGACACGGAGCAGAACGAGAAGGACAAGGAGATGCCCATCCGGACGAATCCCGACGTTGGCGACGACGAAGGCTTCTTCTCCTCCACCTCCTCCTTCGGCCATCCAGTTCCAGTACGACGGAAGATTCCCGCTCCGGATATTTAAACCGTAACTAAAGGACAAATGCATATATATATTATTGTTATTGTAAAAATGCATATCCTTCAAATTTCAAATATCCTATTTTTTCTCGAATTCCTCCATGTATCATTTTCTATAGAATCTAAACTCTTTTATTTCATACTCTATTTTAATCATTTTCGATGGAATAGATTCTAACAATTCATTTATTAGAGTCTCTGACATTCTCAATTGTGCTCTTGAATGCAAGAAGGTCTCCCCACTTTGCAATGTGAACGAGGAACAGAGATTCATCACTCTCTTTCTCTCTCCTAATTTCTGTGGAAAAAAATTGGAAACCTGATTTTGAGAGGGAATTTCTACCTTTGCTCATCCCTCTCTCATTATTCCATCATTTCATGTGCTCACACAGGGGATTTTTCTGTAAAAAGTCTTTTGGGACGCGTCCTACCCTGAGGGATCGAGTGCGCTAATCGACTCTGGTTAAAGTCATTAGGATCAAGTGTGTTAATCGACTCTAGTTACGGTCATTACGTGTGAGGGAGAGACGTGGCCCACCGCTCACTCTCTTTCTCATCAGAGCCTCAAACACGCCCTTAAAGTAATTCCAAGGTAAACATCTCAAATCCAGTTAATAAAGTTGGTTTTGATGTTACCAGTGTATCCGTCAGGCCCAGGGGAGCTATTGCCAGGAAGAGAGAAGACAGCACTTTTAATTTCTTCTAGCGAAGGAATGGCACAAAGAGCTATATTATGATCTTCAGTGATCAAATTTGGAATAACTGACAAGAGCTGAACATCAATATTATGTTCTTCAGATGTAAGAAGATTCTTAAAGAAATCAGTCGCACCATTTAATAGAGCCTTGGACGGCCTTCTATCGGTCATGCAAGACCGACTGCTGGGATGGAGTGGAAAGAAAATTCTTGAGCAAGCAGCCAGTGTCGGTCCTTGACATTGGCCCGGATCATCTCCTTCTGCTGAAGAACCAGAAGGATAAGGTGGTGGTGGCATATCTGGCCACGTGTCGGGAAGCCCGAGAGATGAAGCCCGCACCACAGGTCAAGCTCCCTCCAGTGGTGAAGGATGAATACGAGAAGACCTTGAGGGACCTCTACCGCATTGGGAGTGACCGTCTGGAGCTTATCAATTATCCACTCCCCATGGAGGAAGAAGGCACCCCTGTGCAGAGCTGGCATCTAGAGAGGGACCCGATATGACCATACTGGACATTCATGAGAAGGGAGGAGCGGAAAGCCGAGAACTACAGGGATACCACATGGCTGTACGTCCTCCTCCAGACACACGTGCTGAAAATCGATGACTCCACAGCCGCGATCCTGGACAAGCGTCTGCAAGTTTCATATTATTATGCGGATGGGTGGGGCATAGACCATTTCAACCTTTTCTGCCACCTGGCCCTTAAGAAGCATGCCGACCTGGTCATCCTCGCTGACCATTGTCAGAAGATCGGGGACGTGTGCTGGCTGGTTCGGGAGGCTACCCGCCGGGACAACGAGCCCTCCCTGAGCTACTGGCCGATAACACTTCGGTTGTACATCGGCCCTCATGGTATTTAATGTCCCTTTGTTCTTTTATTTTTACCCTTCATTGTTATGGCCCTCTCGTAGTATCGGACACTGATCAAATCCTCTTCCTCGCTCCTTTCTTCTTCTCTTTCCCTTTAACAGATCACCCCGACAGCGCCCAGGTAGCGACGTACCGGAATCTTCTGCGGTTTGTCCAGAAGCCTCCATCTTTTGAGGCAGCACCACCGACTCCGACGACGACTCCCCTACCCAAAGTTGCAAAGAGGTCTAGGGCAAAGTCTCTGGTGAAAAAGGCATTGGACGCTGCCAAGGTGGCTGGACAGCGGGAGGCCAAGTGGTGAAAGATGGAGGCCACCAAAGCTCTGACGATTACTCCCCTGGTGCCTCTGATCCCATCTTTTGAGGAGTTTGCCACTACCGAAATCGAGCCAAGCCAACCTGCAGGTTAGGCTCCTCAGCTACTGGCATCCTTCAGGACTCGTCTTCATCTTGGGACAAGGCCCTAACTGACATATGTCTCTTCTTTTAGCTGCCCCGGAGGAACCAACTCCTGTGCCCGGTCCCGATGTTAGTGAGGCCATAGTTGTAGCAGAGCCAACTCCTACCCCGACTCCCTTGCCAAAGGCCAGGGGAGGTCCCGGGTGGAGTCGCCTGTGAAGAAGTCGTTGGCTGTCGCTAGGGTAGCCGGGCGGTAGGAGGCCGAGCAGAGAAGGGCAGAGGTCGCCAAGGCCCCGATGGCGGTCTCTCCAATCCCCTCGATTCCGTCTTTCGTGGAATTCACAGTAGCTCAGGCCAAGCCGAGCTAGCTCATAGGTTAGGCTCTCCGGCCACCGGTGCCCTTCAGTTTTCATTTTCTTTCCAAGACAAGGCCCCTTACATATGTTTCTTGTTTCAACTACTGTGGAGAAGCCGGTACCTACCCCTACCCCTGGTGTGGGCAAAGCTGCAGCTCCTGGGGTAGCGCCATCCGTCGAGGAGATTACCCACGCACCACCTCCGACTGTGGAGGTCGAAGGGGGTAATCATCTTTGCTGGCATAGTTATCCTTTTCGCCTCTCATGGGCCTATACGCCTTCATCTAACATGGATCACCCCTCTTTGGTAGGCCCCATCGTAACCATGCCCGAGTGGGTGGCGGCCCACGAAATCCCCCTGGTGGCGAAGGTATATACGAGGAAGAAGCTAAAGTTCGGGGGATCTCCGTCACCAAGCCCTCGTGGGGGCGTGCCGACTGTCGGCCTTGAGGTGAAAGCCCCCTCGCCGGTGAGGGAAAAACCTGCTCCGACCAAATCCTCGTCAAGTGAGAAGGTAGACTATGACTACTCTTCTGATGAGGTGGCTTCGGGCAAGGACGTATCTGAGGAGTCTGGTCCTCCTGAGCTGGTCTTTAAGGCCCCTCTACTGTCCAGCTCTTCGAGCTTGGTGGGGGAAACCATTGTAAGTGTGTGTTTATTCGTGGGGGTTTCCCTCGGAGGCATCCGCTGATTCCATCTTCCTTCTCTTTGTCAATTTTCAGGAACAAATCCCACCGGAGGTCACAGAGGTACCTACTACAGGCACATCGGTGAGGCGACCGGCAAGAGTCGACCCAGACTTGGACAAGTTGGCGTCCTTGTTTGAGGTCCTGCGACAGGAGGTGGCTGCGGAGACCTCCGTTGTCCCCGTACTGGGGGCTGGGGCGCCACCAAAGGTGAGGACAGAAGAGATTGTAAGTCTCGACTCTCCTTCTTGAATCTCCCTTAGGGATGTTGATTCATCTTTGAACTGAACAGGACGATGCTCCCCCCGGGTCCGCAGGGACTCCGGTGCCAAGGGACGAGCCTCTGGAGGAGGGGGAGATAGCACCGGAGAGCAGTATTGTTCTGGTGGTCGAGGTAAGCGTGGGGGTGTTCGAGCCCCACTTTTGTTCCTTCAAGATTCGGCGGCTCACCTCATGTGATCTGAGTGATAAACCCTGCCCTGTACATCCAGGAAACGACGGTGCTCCCTCAAGTCCCTGCTGCTCGGGCCCGCAGGGCTATTTCCAAATGGAAGATGGCTTTTGGCCCGCAGGCGACACGACGGCTGACAAATCTCATGGGATCGGGCACAAAACCCTTGATATCCCTTTTGCAGTCGGGGGCCTGTCCACGGCTCGCGGTTCCACTTCCGTCTCTTCCAAGGCTCGTACCACTACAAGAAGACCAGCTCCTGAGGAAGATGGTAGCGGATCTCACCCTACCTTCAAGGGAGACTCTGGAGGGGGAGGCGACAGTGGGCCCGAGCCTTGCCGGGGAAGTGGAGATGGGAGCGGGCCCATCTGTCATGGTGGCTGACCCAGTCTCCAAGGTGATTCATCCTTCAGTCGAGGTGGGACAGCTTCACATGATAGCGGTGCCGGGTGGTCCTGCCATGGTACCGCCTTTTCCCCTGGTGCTGGCTGGCTGGGAGCTATCTCCTGAGGTTGAAGGCTCCAGCAACTTGGCTTCAGCCCTCCCTTCTTCGTCAGCCGTGGTGGATGCAGGGCTATGGGCGGCCGTGGACAACACAGCTGAATTCAACCCGCCGACCGTACCCTCAATTGGTCATGCTACTTCAGACACACCGGTCCAACAGACATTGCTGACGCTGAGGTCAATGGTCTTTGCTGATCCTTCCCTCACGTACCGGGGAGTGCACACCGTGGTTGTGCAGTTGACTGGGGCCTTGCAGATGATGGGCTGCCCCCTAGAGGAGTGGTCACGACAGGTCTTATTATTACTGCAATATGTGAACCGCCACGAGTTCCTCGAAATGCTGGCTGCTGCTGAAGCTGTCGCTATCAATGCCCAAAGGGATGAATATTTGCAAGCCCTAGAGGCACGGAGGGGGACCCAGGTGCAGCACCAAAGGGCGCTCGACGAGTGCCACGATAACATCTGCGCCTTAGAGAACAGAATAGAGAAGCTAAAGGGCTGGCTCGTCGAGGCCAAGTCCGATCTCACCGAAGTTGAGGCGATGAGGGCCGAAGAAACTAAGGAATTGGCCATTGCCGAGGCTGAGGCAGCTTCTGTGTCGGCCAAGCTGGAATGCCTCGAAGGACAGAAGAACCGGCTGCGTGACATGGTGAGCTTCCCCTGCGTCGGGATTCTTCCTCTTGAGGAAATCTTCCGGGGAATAGATTGAGCGTCGCCCCCCCTTTTTTTCCTTTTTTTGTGTTGACATGTAAAGCAGGGGTATGCCCCAAAGCATATGCAGCCCTCCCTTTTTTGAAATAGAATACCATTCACTCACATGCTTCTTGTATGATGACCCACAAATCTTTTCTTCCTTCTTCTTCTCTTTCTTCTTTTCTTTTGAACCTTGGTGAAATGCGAGCTCGTGCCGGTGGTCTAGTTTGGGGACCCTTCGGCTGGGCTCGCGAGGGCGCATAGGAGAGTGCTTGCCTCCCTAGGGGAGAGACGAGGGGATCACTCCACCATGCGAGTCTCGCGGCCCACCAAGTGGTTCCATGAGGGAGCTGGACCCGACAAGGTTGACTCGACCCGTGGGGGGGAAGAGGGAATAGTTTGTTGATTCAAATGACCTGGACGAGGGGTTCAGGTCGAAGGGGTGTATCCGTCACCCGAAGAGAAGGAGAGAAGAGTTTATTGATTCAAATGATCTAGACGGGAGGTCCAAATCAAGGGGAATAGTCACCATCCCGAGGGACGAAGAGAAGAGTTTATTCAGTCAGTGATCTGGATGAGAGGTCCAAATCAAGGGGAATAGTCACCTTTCTGAGGGACGGAGAGAAGAGTTTATTGAGTCAATGATCTGGACGAGAGGTCCAAATCAAGGGGAACAGTCACCATTCCAAGGGACTGAGAGAAGAGTTTATTCAGTCAATGATCTGGACGGGAGGTCCAAATCAAGGGGAATAGTCACCATCTTGAGGGACGGAGAGAAGAGTTTATTGATTTAAATGACCTAGACGAGAGGTCCAAGTCAAGAGGAGGTATTCGTCATCCGAAGGGACAGAGAGAAGAGTTTATTGATCCAAATGACCTAGACGAGAGGTCCAAGTCAAAAGGAGGTATTTGTTCCTCGGCCCAAGAGAGGTTTGGGCAAGGTGTTCATTTGTCGGTGCCACCGGGGCGGTGGGACCAACATGGTTCTATGTGTCTCTTGGGATATTCACCGGCACTGGATGAGTGCCCGTGCAAGAAAGGGTTCAATCCCTTAGTCCAAATGTAAGGTTTGGATAAGGTGTTCATTCGTTGGTGCCGTCGGGGCGGCGGGACCAACATGGTTTGTTCGTCTCTTGAGGTGTTCGTCGACACTGGGTCAGTGCTAACTCAAAGAAGGGTTTATTTTCTTATCCCAAACGTAAGGCTCGGGTAAGGTGTTCATTCGTCGGTGCCACTAGGGCGGTGGAACCGACATGATTTGTTTATCTCTTGAAGTGTTCGTCGGCACTGGGTCAGTGCTAACGCAAAGAGGGGTTTATTTCCTTTTCCCAAGCATAAGGTCCGGGTAAGGTGTTCATTCATCAGTGTCACCAGGGCAGTGGAACCAACATGGTTTGTTTATCTCTTGAAGTATTCGTCGGCACTAGGTCAGTGCTAATGCAAAGAGGGGTTTATTTCCTTATCCCAAACGTAAGGTCTGGATAAGGTGTTCATTCGTCAATGTCACTGGGGTGGCAGAACTTACATGGTTTGTTTGGTCTCTTGGTAATTTTGCCAGCATGGGGCGATAAGTCAAGGTGGGGGGGCCGTCCCCCCTCTTTTCTCTCTCTTTTTTTTTCTTTCTCAGAGAATAAAAAACAAAAAAATAAATAAAACAAATAAAACCAAAAAAAGAGAATAATGAAAAAAAATAAAACAAAAACAAAATAAACAAAAGAGTCAAAAAAATTCTGCATCTGTGTGACTACATTTCATTTTTAATTCTCGCGTACATTCGTGTGCCTAGGTGTCACATTCATCATTTTGCCTTCGCCTTGATTAAGGCTTGGCCCCTTGACTCGTTTTCAAGGCCAATTTCAAAATAAGCACCTACTTATTGAGCAAGGGGCCAAACCAGAATGGAAAGACTAACTTGTTTCTTTGAAGTAATGTGTACAGGAATTGAAAAAGTAAGAAAGAGGCAGAGAAAATAGGAGATTAAACATTCTATTATTTCCCTCCAGAAAGTGTACATTAAGTTGCATCCTCTCTCTCAGCATTACTCCTCTCACCACTCTCCAAGTGAGGAGTCTTGGAGGGTGTTGTCAAATCATGAGAAGTGGTACTCCTATCGCCCTACATTCCGCTTTTAGTCCCCACGTCCCGCTGTCACTCTGCGAGGGCAACGAAGAAACTGTTGACTCGAAAGCCGCGCTCATGCGCTCTTCGATAGTGCTCCTCAACATCTTTCAGCCACTATTCGGCAAGACCAAGGTTGGTTCGGAGGTCAAATACTTGGGCCTTTAAGGCCCTCTTCTCTTCTCTCTCGGCCAATCTTTTGGCCCTCTCTCTTTCTCTATCCCTCTCTTTCTCTACTCGTTCTCTCTCTCTCTCTCTATCTTCCCTTTCTAGCTAGAGGGTGATCCTCAGCTCCATGGCACCTCGGGAAGAGTCATCGCCTGAACGGCACTGCAATTCCTCCTCTAGCTCTGATATTCTGGCCTCCCCTTGGGCAAAGGGAGCGAGCGCCTCTTGCATCTCTTCTGCCTGCCATATCGGTCATTTCATGGATGTGGCGAAGCATGAACAGAGAAAACTCAATGGTAAAACCCGAACCTATGCAGAGAGCATTCCCTCTACCTCTGCGACACGCTGCATGGCATGAGCAAGTTGCTCGTGATGCAAACTGATCTCTGAGGAAGGAATCCACAAACTGGAGGGGGCACCTGCTACCCCCACTGCTGATGAGGTTGCATCAAGCTGGGCACGCTGTAACACACATGAGGTGACAATTAGTGGCTAAACATTAGAAATCTAGGGTCATAATTAGGAACATGCATTACATACACACTCACCGAGGCATTCAAAGCTACTTGGGTGTCACCCAACTATTGCTCCGTGTCTGCCAAGCGAGCTCGCAAGTTTGCTATCATGGTATCACGGGCATCTTGTAGCCATGACATACGAGTTAACATTCCAAAAAAAAGTAAACAAAAATAAACAAAAAAAAACAAAAAAAGAGAGAGGCCATTCACCTCCACAAGGCCCCTACGATGGAGTTGCTCCACATACATCACCCTATAGATGTGCAAGTAGTCCTCACTATCCTGCACGTGCGACTCTACAAGTGTGCCACCCTATTGCCAGTCTTCATACTATTTGGGGAAGCACACTCGCCAATCAAGACAAGCTGCCCCCCCCCCCACGTGTCTTCCTACCAACACGAGGTGGTGCGGTCATATTTACCTATTCCTGGGCAAGCCCTAGGGTCCCTGTGGCCAATATGAGTCAAAGTGGCTCGATTTCATTCAGACAATGAATCTAAAGGTCCCGTCTAAATCCGGCACGACTTGTTATAACCAACTATAGGTCGGCGTCGACCATGCCCGCATAATGATGTGGGATGGGATGCGACTCTAGACTAATTTGAAAGTGAACTTGAGACTCTAGGAAAGCTCATGACACGTCCCTTGCAAGCGAAGCGTGTGGATCTGTGCAGTTGAGAAACCGGCAATGAGTCAGGGTGGTCAACACTCCTTTGTGCCCGGATCGGGTCACGAAATGGGTTACGCACTCACTCTCTCACAACTGTGATATTATTTGATCGGGCTATATATCCTATCACACAAGCAGTGGCAAATAAACACATGCAAGATAAGCAAATGCTGAGGGAGATAGAGGTGATACCTCCACGCTCCGGGCATGGGGAAGATGATCCTGGCCAAGACCCGTACTCCTGGTACAGTAAATAATCAATAATTACAGCAATGAATTTACTGCCCACTCTACGCAGGGAGGTAACAAGCTACACAATGATTTGGGAGCGCCGATCTTGGGTTGACGGGCAGCACAGTGGTGACGCATGAGCAGATGCGAACAGTCGGTTCGGTTCGGCTCGGGCCCACAGGACAGCAAGCGGGTCCTACTGCTGGGACGGCAGCATCCGGGCATCTCCTTGTTGCGGTGGGCGGCTGGAATGTTTCTGGAGTGTCCCTGGTCGATCCCTGCGAGTGGTGGCCGCTGGAGTGTAGTCAGGGATCTATGGGAGAATTAACCCCCAACTCTATCCTACAGTTTCATAACTACGCGACCCGGTGAGAATAAATGTTGCGATCAAACCGGATGTCGGATTGACGCAAAACTAGCGCCGTTGCGAAGATCTTTCGAAGATCTACGAACACCTAGTGTTATAGGAATGAGGTTGGATAGGTTATTGATTTCCATTGAGTGGGATGATCACTTTCTTCATGTTCAAGTGGAGGGGTTGACTTGGTCTATCTCAGACCACATGCCCATTCTTTTGAAGACTAGTAGGGATTTCTGTAGGGATTTCTCCAAGTCTCACTGGTTCAAGTTTGAGCAGGTCTGGTTTAGGGAGGCTGATTTTTTGGATGCTGTTGTTGGGGCTTGAAATGTTCTATAGGCTAGCACCTCTACTATGGGTACACTGGTGAGGAAATTGAAGCATACGGCTCACATTCTCCTCGCTTGGGGAGCTGATAAAACCCTCTCTAGGAGGGTGGCTAAAGACAAGATTCTTCAGTATCTTGCGGGTTTGGAGAGCTTGGAGGAGGCAGGCCTTATGGATGACGAGGATAGGGTTTTGCGGGAGTCATTGAGGGGTCAGTTTGATGACCTTCTGGCTAGAGAGGAGATTTACTGGAGGCAGAGATCAAGTGACAGATGGATTAAAGAAGGTGATAAGAACACATCTTATTTTCAGCGGGTCGCTTTGGGGAGGGAGGAGGGTCAACTCCATCTTTTGCATTAAGGTGAGAAACCGTTCATTCTTTTTCGAGATAGAGATCAGAGATCAGGCGAGAGTCTTCTTCTCCTCTTTGTTCACTGAGGAGTCCTTTTGCAGGTCGAGGATCGCTGTCGACCTTCTTCCTTGCCTTTCCCCTGAAGAGAGGGCGGCCATCTCCTACCTTCTCGGAGGAGGAGGTCCACCAGGCTGTGTTTTCGCTGGCAGGGGATAGAGCCCCAGGCCCTGATGGTTTCTCCTTAGTCTTCTTTAATAAGTGCTGGGGGGTAATCAAAGAGGATCTTATTGCGGCTATGACGGTGTTCCAGGAAGGAAGGGCGCACTTGGGGGGCATCAATAAGTCCCTCTTGATTCTCATTCCTAAGAAGGTAGGTGCCCAAGATTTTCGGGACTTCAAGCTCATCAGCTTGCTCAATGGTACCTATAAGATCATCTCTAAATTGTTAGCGGGGAGGTTAGTTGCTGTGATGGATTCCTTGGTCAGTCACTTCCAGGGTGCTTTCATCAGAGGGAGACATTTTGGACAATTTTTTGGTGGCGCATGAGTGTCTGTTTGCTATGAAACAATAGAGGTGTAGTGGGATGATCTTGAAGCTGGATTTTGAGAAGGCCTATGACAGGATGAGTTGGCAGTGTCTCTTCGATGTCTTGTATAGGATGAGTTTTGGAGACATGTGGATTGATTGGGTCAGAGCTTGTGTCACTTCATCACCTTTTGCTGTTCTTATTAATGGTAAGCAAACCTTTTGGTTTCACAGTGGATAGGGGCTGCGTCAAGGGGACCCTTTGTCTCCCTTCCTATTTGTGCTAGTAGCTAGTATTGTGAGCAGGGTGTGGCATAAGGTTGAGCTTGCTGGCCTGATTAGAGGTTTTCTTTTGACTAGAGATGGCCCCTCATATTCACTTGCAGTATGCAGATGATACTCTTTTGTTCCTTGATGAGGGTGGGCAGTATCTTTTTTTTGGCTAGGCTCTTGTTGGAACTTTTGGAGTAGGTCTCCGGCCTGAAGGTCAATTTTGGTAAAAGTCTTCTTGTTGCGGTGGATATGGAGGATAGACCTCTTTTGAGGGCCGCAACTTTGTTGGGCTATTCTATTGGGGTTTCCCCTTTTCTTAATTGGGCCTTCTTCTTTCCTCGGGCCCCTTCAGATGTGTTGACTGGCTTCTCATTATCCAAAGATATGAGTCTAGACTTGTCGGTTGGAAGGCTAGACTATTATCTTATGGGGGCTGATTGATTCTGTGCAGCTCGGTGTTGGATAGCCTCCCTACTTATTTTCTATCTATATTTCACATTCCTATTACGATGGCCAGGAAGCTGAACTCTATTCAGTGCCGTTTCCTTTGGCATGGCCGTGACGGCAGGTGTAGAGGATGACATGATATTTCTTGGGACAGGTTGACCACAAGTAAGGAACAAGAAGGTTTGGGGCTGAAGTATGTTAGAAATTTCAATTTGGCTCTCCTGTGCAAATGGTTGTGGCTGTTGGGGTGTGGGGAAGAGGGGTTGTGGGCCCAAGTGATCAGACAATGCTACTTCTCTTCAAGGAGGGTTTGGAACTTGGCTCCTTCTACGTGCCATAGGACGTTTCCTCTCTGGCGAGATATCTTCGCTTGTAAGGACATCCTCGTCGCCGATGTCTGAGTTCTATCGGGAGATGGCCAGAAATGTCTTTTCTGGAAGGACAGATGGTGTGGGGATTTCTCTTTAGAGTCCTTGTTCTTTAGTCTCTTTGTGATTGATGTGGCTCCTCTTGGCACTGTGGCTCAGGCTTTCGATCAACATTCTCCGGGTGGATCTTGGGGTCCGACATTCAGGCGTGATTTCAGTTAAGAGGAGTTGGACCAGTTCCAGGGCCTTTTGTTTTTTCTCCTCTCCTTCCATCCCCGGGAAGGTGAGGATGTGTGGTTCTGGATGTGGGAGAAGAAAGGTTCCTTCATTGTCAAGTTGGCATCTGTTGTTATTTCAGATGGAGATATGTGACAGATATGTGATTTGTTTGCTCAGTGTGCAGGTTGCAAGTGTTGAAGCTTCTTTGCTCTTCACCTCTTTTGCTTTGCCTCCTATTCACATCTTTTCAGTCTATCTCTCTTCTTCAATCTAATCTCTAGATCTATGTTGGAGCTCATGTCCTGCTCAACTCTTATTCATTTCGTTTCATCATATCTCCATGAGAGGGTATTACCTCACGATTTTGAACCTGGCGGTTCTGCTTCATCTGATCTTGGGCTTTGATTGAAGAGTATATTTTTCATACGTGTCGTTGTCACACGTGTTGTCTTTTGTCCCCTGCGTCGTTATCACGCGTGTTGTCTTTTGTCCCCCGTGTCGTCGTCACACCTATTATCTTGTCACACATGTATGTTGTCCCTCCGTGTTGTGCTGTCCCACGCATGTGTGTTGTCCCACCATGTCCTTGACCTACCACGTATGCTGTCCCACCGTGTTTATCGATCCTACTCACACTTGTTTTTTGTTCATGTGATGTCTGGCATATGTGGTTGTGTTTCGTCCATTTTCGTTGCATTATGTTATCTTTCGTTTGTTTTGTTATCTTATGTTCATGATTGTCTTATTATGAAAACCCCATTAAAATCTAAAAATAAAAAATCTAAAAAAAATATTGTTTCGCTTGGCAGGTAAGTCAGGTATGGCTATCTATCCCTCCTCATTGTTGCATTAATATATGGTAATCTACATTATTATAGCCTCTCAAGGACTGGCTGGTTCTCCATGTGGTCTGGGATCTGATGTTCCCCTTTACCAAAAATGATGATGATTTAGGAGCATACGGTTAATCGTTGGATAGATCGCTCAGTTGAATCGGGTGGGGGACGATGGACTCTGTCTCGCACGCCGTGGTTGCAAGAAGATTTTTGACCCCGTCTTGGCTTGGTCTAGCAATAGTATCCTTGAGTATTTTCTATTTTCTTTACATTCGTTTTGATGATTTCTTTATTTTAACCTAGCATGTATCATGTCATTTTGAGCATTCATGCCTCGTGATCCACTCAAGGATTTCTCAGCAATGGTTAATTGCACTTCAGTGCTCCTGTATAAGAGATTCTCATTCCACTCTAAATTTGAACGTCTTCTCCGATCTTGCCACTTGGTCTGGTTGGCCGGTGTGATTTCTATCTAGATTTTATCTCAGTTTCAATTCCTTCCTTTTCACCTTATGTTATGTTCCTTTCCGACCCCCTCATTGTCTATGGAGTGTGTCCCCGATGAGGTTGGTCGTGATTCCTTTTTTTCCTGTTAGTTTAGTTTTCCAGACATGTTTCATCCTTGTCAATCATTCCAAGTGGTTAGTTCGGTATTTTCAGGAGAATTCCTGTCGCTTGTAGGTTGTGACGGGTGTCTTTTACCTTGATGCCTTCTTTTCAGTTCTCTCCGCTTCATCTCCATTTCACATCGCTGTCACTTTTGCTCCATCGCCTTTCCATTCCACCTCTGCATCGCTTTCGCTCATTCCCTTACAAAGCGGACACCAAAGAGGGGCATCTGTTGGCATCCAGTTTTAGCCTGCAAGTTGCGTCATTTCTTTTTGATGTCCCAAATTAATCATTATTTTGGAGCCATCCTTAGGTGGATTTCGAGCCCATTTCATTGCTACATTCTCTTTGAGCCTTGGAGATTATGATTTCTTAGAGCCCTGGAGCTTATTGTATCGACTTTCGGCCTTCCTAGTCGACTTACGGCTCATTTAGGTCGACTTCCATCAAGCATTCGGCCCCTTTCACAGTACAGTCCTAAAAACAGCCCTTTTTCATCCCTTTCTTTTTCTCTATTGAAAATGTGCCTATCATCAAAGTTGTTCAATTTTTCAAGATCTATAATTTCTTATTCTATACCATTAGCTAGTTCTGCATCGATTTTAAGTTATTCACATTTTTCAGTAGACTACACTGTCCACTCGTAGGCCCAACATTTTTTTATCTTCTTGCCCTATTTTCTCTCTCTTCTAATCATCCTTTCATCTTACTCTCTTCATGAAAGTTGTTCATTTTTCAGTTATCTATAATTTCTTATTCTACCACTTTCACTGGTTCTACACCTGTTTTGAGATATGCTCTGATTTCCAAAGTCGCGCTCAGCTCCTAAAGGAGGTCCTTTAGTAGACCGCCCAGCCCCTAAAGGAGGTCCTTTGGTAGACCACCTAGCTCCTAAAGGAGGTCATTTGGTAGACCACCCAGATCCTGAAAGGAGGCCATTTGCTAGACCACCCAGCTCAAGAAAAGGTCATCCAGTAGACCGTTTTTAGCCTGTCTTGCCCGAAGCGTCGTGCTCGCCCACGGCTCTATTCTTCATGCTATCCCAAGGATAGTTGCGGCCCAGTCATGATCGTTTTATACCAGAAACGGCCGCACGATAGATCGTTTCTATCATAGAGAGTCCAGATGACCCTGAACTCCGTCTTCTTTACCGTTGACTCTATCCTGAAATCTGCATGATGGGCCTATCTTTCGGCGGCTGTAACTTCTAGAAACTAACTCTAAATCGACCCCCGTTTGTTTCTATCTCTTGCCCTTTAGGGTTGCTATTTTATCGCATGATGGTCCAGGGCGGAGCCATGCGCTCCATGACATGCCAGTCAATGGCAGGCGCGATGCATTGCACCCGGCTTGCTATTGGCCTCAGGGAGGTGCAGTCGCCATGTTACGATAGCTCCCGGAATAATCAACAAACAGCGCCAGGTGCGCCTCAAGACCTACTTGTTTTTGGAATGGAGTTTTATGGATAGCACGAGATGGTTGCTTTTCGCGGTAGTTGCCCTGGTCAGCATCTTGAGCCCTGGCCCGGCGGTACTGTTGGCGATTTCAAATTGCGTTCGCTACGGCTTGAGCCGTGTGGTCTACTCGTCGCTGGGAAACGTGGCCGGCATATTCCTGGTATCGGGATTGGCCTTGACGGGCCTGGGTGCCTTGCTGAAAACGTCGGCGCTCCTGTTTGCCGCACTCAAGCTGTTGGGCGCGGCGTATCTGGTGTATCTCGGCTTTCGCCAGTGGACGTCAAAGACCAATCTGTTTGCCAGTGCCGGCGAGATGCCTGATTCGCGGCAGAGAAGCGGGCGAGGGCTGTTTTTTCAAGGCATCACGCTGGCGCTGACGAACCCGAAGGCGATCCTGTTCTTCACGGCCTTGTTCCCGCAATTTATCGATACGGAACACGCGCTAGTGCTGCAATTTTTCGTCCTCACCGGGACCTTCATGACGATCTCGTTTTGCTCCCTGATGCTCTACGGCTTGCTGGCGCAAAGGGCACGCATCTGGTTCGCCGGAGAGGTTCGTGCACGACGCTTCAATCAGCTATCCGGCAGCATGTTCATGCTACTCGGGATCGGGTTGCTGAATCTGAAAAATGCGCGGAACTGATATGACGCATTCATCGCATGCCGGCATGCCGATCGCGTCCAGGTGCCGGTCGATCAAACTGCCTTCCGAAGCGCCGACGATGGCCGAGATATAACCGTCCGGCCTGATCAGCACATGACCGCCTTCGCTCATGCCGTAGTGAGCAACGATCTCGCCGGCGTGATCCAACAGCTCACGCTTGGGACCCACGCTGTAGATGCGCAGACCCGGGCGTACCGGCACCTGTGTGTCGCCAAGCGACAGGATATTCACCTTAAGAAAATAACCTCTTACCTCTCTCTTTCTTCTACCCTAATCTTCACAGCACACAGCAGCAGCAGCAGCAGCAGCAACAGCGGGCTCCCTGGGCCTGGCTGGCTGGACTGGAGCCGCTGGCTCTGGCAGCACCGCAGCAGCAGCAAGCAGAGGCTCGCAGCAGCAGCAAGCAGAGGCTCGCAGCAGCGGTAGCAGGACGGAGCAGCAGCAGCTCGGAGGTAGGTGGCTCGTGGATGGGGCTGGCCGCCAGCAGCACTAGCAGTAGCAGGAGCAGCAGCCCGTGGCAGCAACAACAGCACGGAGCACCAGCAGGGGGTTTCGGTTTCGCCACTGGGTTTCGGGGGTGGGAGCAGGCGAACAGAACATGAAGTGAACTCCCCAAAGGGAGTTCACGTGAGTTTCGCCCGGTTTCAGATGGTATCAGTTTCGCCTGAAACCGATACACTCAAGAAGTATCGGTTTGCTACAGTGATTCACGTCGTTTTCGTATCGGTTATGGCCGAAACTACCAACCCTGGTCCCTCGGCATGAGATTATGTTGGCCATGGAGGTTATGTCGGTTGCCGTGCCATTGTCTGAGGCATTATGTTGTGTGGCACCGATAGAGTTGATGACTAGATAGCACAGCTGAGAGAGCTGTTGAATGAGGCCTATGTTCGTGTTAGTCTTCTCTGTGAATTGTGCAGTGTGGCTTATGGTGGAGCTAGTTGGCGGTTGAAGCTTTGTGTAGAATGCGGGCAATCGAATTAGTCATGATGGAAGGCGAGGACTCGTTGCCGAAAATTGATGAGTTGTTTGACTGGCTTCAGTCAATGTGGTGTTCTTGAGGTGGATTCTAGAATTAAGGAGATGTGTGTGTTGAGGAAGTAATTCTTGGGTCCCAGTGGGGATGTTGTGAGTAGTTGGAGTTAGTTGGGCTCACTAACGCCCTGGTTATTTTGTGGATTGGTGTGCCGGGTATGCGACGGTGATGGTGTTTGGGGACCCAGTCGCGGTTCATATAGAGATTGTTGGAAGAAGGACCTGGTTGTGGCAGATCAGAGATGTTTGAGGTTTGGTGTAGATTGCGGTGCCGTCTACCAGACTAGTGTAGAGGAAGTCACTCTCCTGCTCGGATGGATGTGTGTCGAAGATTGTAACTGTGCGTTGTGTTCTGGTCCTTGCGGTTTTGTGACGTGTGTGGGCGCCGAATGTTGGCAGGTGTTGGTTGGTCAGTTGAGAATGAAGTTTTGAGTTGTGAAGTTTAAAAAAATGGGAGTATAGAACGAGCGGTTCTTTGGTGTAAGGGCTTTTAAAGTGATGGTGTTAAATTGAGGCCCCCGTGTTGTTTCAACTTGGAAGGAATTTCCTGAAGTTCTGGGTTCGGCATTGGTGTGGTTTGAGGATTACAAGGTTTGTATGAGTAACCTCGTCATACTCCCTTTGAGAGGTTGGAGTTGGTAAAGGAGTTCAGTTGGAACCAGATGTGGTATCCAGATGGAGTTCAACTTGGTGAGCCAAGATAGCGGGTGTCAGAGTCGATTGATGAGTTGCTGAGATCTAGAAATGATTGGTTGTCGGCTCTTGTAGAGAAGCAGAGGGAAGATTGGAGCAGAAAGAGATTTCTAGTCAGCGTGGCCAGTGGCTGGCAGATGGATTTCTGCAACCAGGTCGTTGTCAATTGAGATAAGTTCGAGAATGGCGAGCCGTGGGTTTGTGAGGCCTCAGGTGGCCTGTTGTGTTGTGTCCCATGCGTGTATATGGGGACTGATGAGAAGTTGGTGTTGGGATCAGAGTTGGTCCAGCAATGTTTAGTGGGTGTTTCAGCTCGCGAGGTAAAGGTTGCTGGTGGCGTGGAGCCAGAGGAAGAGTCGCAGTCAGTTGAGATGATTACGTAAGTTAAGCTGAGCTGGGGAATGAAGTTTCTTGAAGGCGTCCCTTGTGAAGTGTGTGTGAGGCTAGTCGACAGACGTGAGAGTTGATGTCCCGATTGACCTGTTGAGTATGGTTACCCCAATGGTGGTAGGAGTTTATGGCGCGGGTCACATCTCCTTGAGGTGCGAGGATGTGTCATGTGTGGCTCATATCCCGGAGGATTTGGAGTAGCTTAGGTGATGCCATACTCGTCAGTCTATGTATGTCTCGCTCGTTCCGAGGATTAGCATGAGTCCTGAATGTGGAGCGAGATGATTCTGTAGGTCGTGATGGTATGTCGGTGTCCCTCGGGAGGATATGTGTCGGGAGCTTAAGTGTTCGTGTTGGAGTAGTGAGGGTTTTGGCAAGTGGGTGAGTCTTCTTCCCCTATGAGTCATTGTGTGTCGCTTGGAATTTCGAGGGCGGAATTTCTATAAGGGGGAGGATTAATGGCCGATCAAGAGAAAGAGGTAATAACTTCCTTCGAAAATTATATTGTAGATGATTGGGAGGATGGCTATGCCGAAATGCTAGCTAAATACAATTCATTGAGTAAAGAGCATAGGACATTGAAACGAAAATTCACCTCAATCACTGAAGAACACACACTGGCCATCAATGAAAACCAGAAGGCCAAAGAAAGAATACCGAGGAGACGCAACTCGTGTCACAAAGACATGCCACCGATAAAATCCCATGCTCGACAGACCAAACAAACATCATCATCTCTACCTACTAACTGAACTCACACCTTGCACTAGTGGCAACTATCACTGAGCCGCCACCAGTTCACACAGTCATCTCAATTGACTGCCACAAATTCATCAGCTCCATGCCAAGAACCATCTTACACCTTGCAAGCCAAATGCCAATAACAGCACTGGACCAGCTTTGGTCCGAGCATAAGCCTTCAACAAATCCCAGATCCAATCCTAGGAAAAGGCATATCTTATAACCGGCCACCAAAGGCCTCTCTTGCACATGGCTCTTGCCATTCTCGATCCGCTATAATCGACATCTTTTGTCTGTGAAAATCCATTCGCCGGTCACCAACTACTCGTCAATAGGAAACCCTTACTTGCTCGACTTCCTCTTTGCTGATCCTTTATCCCCCCAGATAAGCACATTCCAAATCTCGACGGGCCATCCGTTGGCTCCTCCGCATACCATTATTGCATCTCCAGTCGATCCCCACTTGGACAGTGCATCCGATTCTGATCCGCACGCCAACTCTACCCTCTCAGGGGAGCACGACGTAACCAACTGGCAAGACTCCACCATCCTCAGTCTACAACAACATTGGAGTCAGTCTTACAAGGAAATCCCCCCATGCTGATAGGAGACCAAGGCTCTCCAATTGATGACATCCCTCCAGGGACTTCGATACACGGGCATCATCCGTTATACAATCTCATCTCGGCTTATCACAATTATTCAAAATGGAGACATACCAATCCTCAGCTTCACTCTTGCTATAGAGCCATAGGACACCACCTTAGCAATTCACGGCACAAATCTCTAGAACAGAAAAGTGCCATCTGCCACCATAACAACACGGTCGACGACACCGCAGCCAATGTACATGGATCTCCAAACATGACGGATCCTTATCACAGCTGGTCCCTTCTTACAACGTTCTAAAACTCTCAGACCGTACTAGGCCTCTTCCAAACATTACCATAGTTGGCCACTCAGCTAGCCTTATCAGGCGCTCGCAGCTACCAACTGGGATCCACAAATTCTCTTGAAGGACACAACTCTAGGACCACAATCCCATCTGAGGGCACAACTTCCAACACAAGAACAAAGAACTCATGTGGCAAACCTACCATCATATTTATCCAACTCTCTATCCTACCAGTGCCACAAACCACAATGCCTCCAACAACGGTACGACAATTGACATGGCTTACACAGCCAAAGACAATCACACATCGAGGAATCAATCCTCTGGTGCTCTACTCATCCTCTGGGATTTGCTCATAGCAACCATCACTATGATCCTAGACCTATGGGTTGTGGGCCCACCAGGCTTCCACTGTATACTATGATCCACGCGCATAATCATAGCAACAACTCAGGATCCGCCATCTCGACGATCCTCAACTCGGCTGGCTAACTCCGGAGAATAGGGTGAGGAAAGCTCCATTACCTAGAACCCAAAGCATAGATTCTCTCTCCTAATCTGGCAATCCTCTACAACTCCTCTGGCAATCCTCTACAACTCTGTAGGCTTTGATTCACTCCTTATCAAAAATTACAACACCAGCCAAGAATTCTCTCGAACACCACCCAATTGGCACTCATCCTTCTGGAATAGCGCCAATGCACCCTTACACATCAAGGGAATGGGCATGACTTCCCACCAGCAGCCACATTGCCGCAATACAGAACACATCTCGCATGGACTTCATGTCACACAAGAGAGGCCAACCAATCCGAATGTGCAATGCAAGATGACAAAGCTTAGCAAAAGCGTGATCTTCTCTAACCAAGGAGAAACCAACATACCTCCTACAATGCGAGAGGTCACCACACTTGACCTGACCTTGAACCTCACACACGTTGGGAACTACACCCTCCAGCACCAGAAAAACCATTACTACCATCAGGTCAGCTCCTCCGACAACACTTTCAAAGTGTCTCACTAGACCACACTCATCGCATCTCCCGATGCACCATCAATGTAATTCCTCAAAATGTAACACACCATGTCTCGAGCACTGGCTCTGCTGATCGCCAGCCACACTCTGCCATAGCTGTTGAGCTAGCCGTTGCCGCATGCTTCTCACCTATGCCTGCCTCTGATCTCAAAACCATTAACACACCAAAAATGCTTACCAAGGAGCAAAGAAACCACAAAAGATGCCAGGCTCGAAGGCTGCTACACCTCTAGCCACCGGACATCATTCCCTCGAATCTGTCCTTATTAGCGCCAATCCATTTTCAATTCTCGTGTCCTTAAATAACCACCTCTTGAGCTGTTGTCATGCAGACCACCACGCCAAGAGCCACAACACGAACCATAATCAACACTTGACAATGCTCATCCTCAAATCCCAAACTACCATGGAACTTTCACATCTCACCTGTTGCTTCATGCGACACATCCAAATGCGGTGCATAATGGCCTTAAATTCCACAATCTGGGCCATAAACCAAGCCACCACCACACAACCTCGAACCAAATCTTGGACTCACGCCGCTTGAATGGCTTGGTGGAAGAAGGCTTGCTGGAGCGGCGCCAATATTGCGAAAAGCCGCCGCGTTTCGAATATCACCTGACCGAACGCGGCAAGGATTTCCGCCCCGTGATGCTGGCGCTCATGAGCTGGGGCAACAAGCACTTCGCACCTGAGGGCAAGGCTGTGGTGCTGCTCGATGCCGAAAGCGGCGAGCCGATCGAACCCGTGCTGTATGACTGCGAGCACGACAAGGCGGTGACGTCGGAGTCACACTTCGTCGGTGCCGGCCCGATGGCTGACGAGGCAATACACAAGCGGATGGAGCGCGCTGCCGAATTTCGTGCAGCGCAAAAGGCTGCGCTGGCGTCGCAATAGGGTTTAGACCCAGCCTTCCAATTCGTCGCCGAGCGCCTCGCGCAATTCGCCGAGGTGGGCTTCATAGCGCTTCCAGCGCGACAATGAGCTGCGGTAGATAGGTCGACGCACTTGCGCTGCACTGACAGTCTTGACCTTGCGCTCATTACGATGGAAATCGAGGCAGTTTTCATCCCAGGGCATACCGAGGAAATCAAGCACGCGCCTTGCTTGGCCTTCGGTATCGGCCACCACGTCTTCATAACGCACATCGAGGATGCTGCCGGCAGGCAGTACCGCATGCCAATGGCGCATCAGCCGTGAATAACGGCGGAAACAACGGCCCAGCGTGCCGAGGTCGTAGGCAAAATTCAAATTGCTCTGGTCGAACAGACAGGCGTAGTTGGAGAAGCAGGTATCCATCGGATGGCGCATGGCGTGGATCACTTTCACGCCGGGCAGGATACGGTGCAGCAAGCCGATGAAGAGGAAGTTGGACAACAGCTTGTCCACTACACGCTCCGCCTGCGGTGCGCGCTGCTGCAGCCCATGCATGTAACGCCCGGCGATGGCGCCCAAGGCTTGCTCATTCATGGCCGGAATCACAGCCGGATATTGCGAAAAGTCGCCATCCGGCATGGCGCCCTTCACGATATCGTGCAAGTCCGTCACTTCACCTACCCCCACCACGCCGGGGCAACTGGCGAGGATTTGCTCTAGCAAGGTCGTGCCCGAACGCGGCATGCCGACGATCAGGATAGGCGGCCTGCCTGGCGGTGCAGCCAGCGATGCTTGCGCAAGGTAGTCGCGCGAAAAGATTTCGATGATGCGGTCGGTCATGGCTTCTTCGCCGGCTTCATCGATCGGCGTTTCACCGTGCTTCACACGATTGCCTTCGCGATAGGCGGCGAATGAGGCATCGTACTGCCGCGCATCTTCACGCCATTTGCCGAGTGCAAACCAATAGCGCACGCGTGTCTGCATCGGCATGCCCGGCGCCAGCGTCTGCAGGGCTTCCAGCGGTTCCAGGTAATTCTGGCCATCACGCAGGTTGGAAAGCGTGGAGAGCGTGAAATGCGCATGCACGAAATCGGGCTTGAGCGCGATGGCGGTTTCAAATGCCGCCACCGCCTCCGGCAAGCGCCCTTGCTCTTTCAAGGCCAGGCCGAGATTGCCATGCGCTTCGGCAAAGCCGAGCCGCACCGCCAGCGCCTGGCGGAAGCAGGCTTCGGCTTCCTGTCCACGCTGCTGATCGAGCAGCAACACGCCAAGATTGTTATGTCCTTCCGCAATCGAGGGATCCAGAGAGAGCGCGGCACGATAATAGCCTTCCGCTTCAAGCGGCTGGGCGTTTTCGGCCAAGGCACGCCCCATCGAAAACAGCGCCGGCACATGGCGCGCATTCATGCTCAGGGTGCGGCGAAAATGCGTCTGCGCTTCCGCAGGGTGCCCGGTGGACAGCAAGACTTCGCCGAGGTTGTAGCTGATATCGACATCATGCGGCAGCAAGCTGGCCGCGCGCTGCAAGGGCATCAAGGCTTCTGCTTGCCGCCCCTGGAATTGCAGCCCCATGCACAGCGCTTTCCAGCTGATGCCATGCTCGGGAAAACGAAACGTCAGATTGCGCGCCGTCTGCTCCATCTCGGCATAGCGGCGCTGTTCAAACATGGAGATCAAAGCAGCGATTTCATCGGGCGCCGGCTCACCGCTGCCGCCAATGACAGCAGCATTTGCAGGTTTGCCTCCGGTAACCGCCTGTTTGCTCTGCATGGTGATTTTTTGTTAATTATACAGATATGGCTAATTTACACATTTCCATGCGGAAATATCAATCTTTGAAATAATTTGTTACACGATTTAAGAGCGGAATGAAAACGGCTGGAAAGACTTCCTGCTTTGACGGGGGTTGGTGGCGGAAAGTGCCTCATTTCCGCAGCTTTTTTGCCGCAACAGATTTGCGGACATAACTCACTGAAAGTACGACTCCGCCATCCAATCGGTGCGCGCTCGCCTATACTCCTAAACTGGCTTAACTGATGCATTTGCCGGCAGCGCGCTCCGGCATGAAATGAAACAAACGCTGATTCAAAAGTTTCTGAACCCGAAACCGGGCTCGAAAAAACATAAACGACACAAACAATCCGGGCAGCGCTATCTAGGCCACTTACGACTAAAAGCAGCCAAGGCGCTGCACAGGCGGGGAAAGAGACTTCATTGATTCAGGGATGAGATTTGAATGTCTTATTCATTTGTCAAGAGGAATTAACATGAAGATCTGAGTGTTTTATTCGGAGATTCATTGTGCAAGGGTTCTGGAACTTAGAAGTTCATTTTTATGTAGTTCAGAGGGGTTCCAGCACACACGGTTCTTATCCCCAGAGAGCTCTGTTTGTTCAATCCTTCTCATGCATGTTTATTCCTTGTTCTTATTGTTCGCATCCCTAGGGAGAATTGGGTAGCACCTCCCCCGGACTGGGGTTTGCGAGGTGAAATAGGGAATCATAAAACGGAGTATTCCGAGACGATCCCCAAAATTCGGAGGAGCCGGAGATGGTTGTCCGATTACCCAGAGGTGAGTGAAGAAGCCCAAGGACCAACCTTCAAGGGGTTCTAACAACTCACGGGCTGTAGCTCCATAGGAGTTCTGCAGGGACGGATGCTCACCGTGAACGGCTATAACTGTTCACCCTTCAGACGGGTTCCCTCGAAGGCCATGCCACAAGAGGCAGGCTTCTGAGGGTCCTGGATGATTAAGAGTCAGGGAGAAAGGGAAGGAGACCGATGATGTAGAATGCTATGCAATGCAAAAGCCACTCTTTTTATTCATTCATAGGGAAAGGGGGACAAAATACATGGAGGGAGACTATCCCATAACAAAGGAAAGTAGAAGTGAAGAAGAGAAGATACACCAGTGGGAGGAGAGCAAAACCCAAGCCCGTTCCCCAAGCTCACCTCTTTTCTCTCACACTCACTCCCTTTTCTACCTCACAGGTGCGGGTCGATGCACTTATCCGTCTTCCTCAGATGCCAGAGAGCTCAGGGAGAAGGAGGACTCCAGATTTTTTCTTCTCACCAACCAACCGAGGAGGGGGAGTAGAGGAGGAGAAGAGAAGAAGAGCCCTAAACTTCCTTCCAATGAACTAACCTCTCCACTTCTGCCATCATCTTTGGCTTGCCATTTCAAAGAGTTACCGATGGGGGGGAAGAGTTCCTGCCACCTTCGCCTCCTTCGCAGTGACATCGGGAGTTGACATGCCACACTGGCTTCTACTGGTTCGCAACATACGCTGGCGTTCGTCCAAGGATGGGATGTTCACGGATTTGTCGGGAGATCCGCTGCTGTTGCCACCGTCACTGCTTGCTTCGTTGTTGCTGCCGCTATATTGTCGAACGGAGGGGGAGATAGGGCTTTACAGCATTGAATGCCCTGTTGCTTCAACTGCACACTGGACTGATGTGAAAATAGAGTGTCGCCTCTGGGATGGGATGGCTTTTGGGTTAAATCGGCATGACTCGGGGGCTCGTCGATTTAAACCTACATGTATTAGCATGCTAGTTTAGCTACATCATAGGGGTGCACCGGTTCAGCATGCTCTAATGGGCGCACTGGTTTAAGTGTCAAGGGTGGCATGGCCGCGTCAGTTTAAGTGTCAAGGGGTTTCATCCCGGCTCTACGGTGATTTGGACGGATGCTTGCCCCCCCTTGTTGCTTTAGCTGTAATGCACCACCTCCGGGGTGTTCAGTTCAAAGCCTCCAAGTCCCGGTTTAGGACTTTGAGTGATTTTCGACGCGTGTCGAACCCATGTCTGAATTCTTGGGTTTTTGCTAATTCGGCTTTCAACACCGTCGATTGGGGAGCTGGGGCCATCTCTTCTGCTCGAGGGGCTTCCTTGTAGTGTGGCAGAGCACCAGGTATATATCCATCTTGCTTGGAGGAGGTATGGGGTATTCGGCCTTTCCATCTTTGACTTGCTCTCGGGGGCTGAGATGTACACGCCGCATGGTAATCATTCATTTTTTTGGCCATCCACAAATGCCCCCCACTCGTAGGTGACACAAGGGAGGGATGAGGGAGCAGGGCCTGTGGGTGTATCCCACCTGATCGCTATCCTTCATCATTCATTTTTTGCTTCTTTTCTCCTTCTTCTTTCTTTTTTTCTTTCCCTTTTTTTTCTCTTTTGAACAACTTTGGGTAGCTGCCGACGTAGATGCCGATGGTGAAGAGCCGTTGGCACGGATGCCAATAATTGAAGGCTGTCAGCTTGGGCGTCGATTATTGAAATGATTGCTATCTCACACGTAGTGGTTGTAGCATCGTCGACTTGGGTGCCGATATTTTGAAAGTTGTCGGTTTGAACACCAATGATTGAAAACTATCGGCCTAACTGCCACTTGTTGAGGAGCTTGTGTATTCCTGGACATCTTCGAGTAGCCGTCGACTTGAATGCGGATGGTTAGAGAACTGTCGACTTGGAAGTTGATAATTGGAATGTTGTCGACTTAAATGTCGATAATTAGAAAGCTGTCAGCTCTAATACCGATAATTGAGAAGCTATCGACTTGGATGCGATGATTAGTAGGCTATCGACTTGGACGACGATGATTATACAGTTGTCGGCTTAACTGCCTGGGGTTGGGAAGCTGTCGGCTTATATGCTGAAAACTAGAAAGTTGTCAGCTTAGACACCGATAATTGAAAAGCTGTCAACTTGGATGCCGATAACTAGAAAGCTGTCAATTTGGGCTCTGATAATTAGAAAGCCCATGACGGTCATGTAATATGCGATGTGTTCCTTCGGGGATCCCTTCTCATTGAACCTTTCAAACTTAGGTGGCTTGCTAATTCCCAGAGGGAGCCGCTTCACTACATGATGGAGTGGATATGACACCCGATAAGCATCAAATGCGACATAGTCACCTTCACTTCGCTCAACAAGCTTCAACTCAATCATCCTTTCCACAATCAGCTTGTTCATGGCAGTCGGATCGACTGGTTCTGGGTAGAAGTGTGCCGACTGCAGATAAGGGGTGACCAAGGTGGTCGCCTGTAGAGGAGGACGCAGCAATAGTGGTGCTTGGTGCACCTGTGGCAGCATCGGTGGCATCAGCGGCTATGGTGGACGCTGCTTGGTGGTGGCCATGCTGGGCTCTGCTGACTGGGGCAGGTATATGGTGGTGGGAAGTCACACGGGTTGATGCCTCCCCTTGACAACTCGGCTTGCATTTCAGGCTACTTGGAGGCTGAGGCTTGCTCTTTTTTCTCTGTCAGCTGCTTCTTCAGAAGTTCTATCTTCTGTTGATATTTCTAGAGCAGCATCAGTACTGATGGGTCCATGGCTACCATGCTAGGAATGGCTTCTACTTCTCCCCAGAGGCACCTTCGGATGAGATGTTCAGCTACACCTCCTCCTCTTCAGCTGTCACCACGTTTGCGGTTAGGGTGGTGACTTCTTCGCGCAATATTTATTTTCCTTTCACTACTTTCAGCATTTCCCTTGTGGCATTCGTTCTTCTGGTGTTTGGCACTGGCCTTTCGGCTAATCGAGCCAATTCTTAGGAGTGCTCAGGCAGACCTCCATATTTATAGGCCACCACTCCGGCCATATTGTAGGTGAAAACCTACATACACTTCCTCTGTCGATGGACCTTCCTCCTTGCATGATCAGGGAAGGTTAGTCTCTTGAACACGAAGACTCTTCTTCTCTCCCTCTACTGGGGAGTAGCTTCATCGGCTTCGAACTGCAAGCCATCTTCATATCCATTTTGTCAACCAGTGACGTCATTCTTCTTTCTTCTTCTTCTTCAACTGCCACTGGTGGACAGTCATCTCCTTCGGCTGTGGCTACTTGCAATAGTTGTTGTTGGCCCAACGAGGGGTTGCCCATACCCCTGAAATATTTTCTGACCATGCTAGTCATCTCTTCCTGCCCTAGACCCTGATGCAGGATCGGGGATAACAGTCGACCTCCCATCGGAGGGATGTAGGCCAACCGAGCTCTTTCGGCGAGTTGCTCAAATCTTCTCCCCACTTTGGGGATATCGGCTTGTCAGGCCCATGCCCTGAAGCTTGCACGGTGTGGAGGATCCGCGATAGTTTCTTCTCTTCTCGGGGCCAAGCCCCTCTCATTCCTCTTCCCCGTCTCGGTAGGCTCGGGGGATAGCAAATAGGTGCCTCTCGGCAGATAGGTTGGATCTTTTTAGGGACCCACACCTGCTTGAACTTCTTTGGCCTTGGGGCCTACTCTCTTCGGTCATGACGACTGATTTCTTCCTTCTCGGACCTTCTTCCAGATAGAGCCTGAAAAGAGTTACGGGTTGGTACGATAGTAACCACCCGGTTCGAGATTGCTTGGGCGTCACGTCCGTCTAGAAAAATGCAGACACCACCAACCAAAATGGACTTCCCGGACATTGACAGTCGTCCGACAGTAGGGATAGCAGCTCTTCTACGGGAATTCCCCTGACGGTGACCCCCGAGCTTGTTGTAGTAGGTAGGGCGAACTCCCTGAGCTACATAGAGCACCATGCAGCTAGTCAGCTGAGTCTGACCTACTGTCAGGCCCCCGTGGCTTCGGGCATTGTGGGCCCTAGGCTTCTTATTGATCCTTCCTTTGGCCAGCTCTAGGGCTTCTATTTCCAGGATATCAGGAAAGGCTACACCCAAAAAGTTGGGGAAGCCGACCACCAGCGGGAAAGAGCCGAAGATAGTCGGCACCGCCACGTACCCAGAAGCAGCGTGGTTGGCCATGATCTCGGGGCCAAAAGTCAGCATGGCAAATCTAGTAGCCATCGTCGATTTCTGCGAGGACAGAAACAAGCAAACAATTAACATTCTTTGGGAGGGCCCCGGGGCTTGTTTATCTCGGCAAAAAGATGAAAGGAGACTCTGGTCCCACTGGGCGTGCCAAACTTGTGGGGGTGAAGATGTTCCTCCCCTCCCTCCGATCTTATCTCTTAAAGAAGGGGGAAGAGAGAATAGGAGTGCCAGTCCCTAAGTGACAAGTTTTATTATGCGCTCGATCCGACCCGAGTTAGACGAGAGTGAGATCTATGTCGGGACCAAAAGTCCATCATATAGTAAAGGTTATGACGTTAATTACCTAGCCACTCTATAGCAAGCCAGAGCCCAACTTAGGACTCCCAGCAACCAATCACATCTTGCATCGCCATCGTGCGCCCTCACACGTGGATCGACCTGCGTGGTCAGGTCGCGGGGTTCCTGTCTTTTGGTAACCTGAATCCCCAGTCAAATCCCTAGTCAAATCTCCAGTCAAATCCCCAGTCAAATCCTCAGTCAAATTCCTAGCCTGGAATTCACTTGAGCAAAATAATTTATCTTCGTCAAAATACACCGGGGCACAACAATTTCATTGGTCCGTAGGGGCTTCTAGTTCCGCCACCTCCAGAGATTCATCAGGAGCTTCCTGGGGCTCCTCGGGTAGCAGTAGCCTTGCCATGGAGACAGATGAGAGTTCAGGTTCCTCCTCTTATAGGGCCTCATCTGCTGAGGCGATAGAGACTAAGGCTACTTTTGCAAATGTGTGGGTCTCTTTCCCTCCCCCTTAGCACTTATTTATGCTTTTTGGTAGAATACTAATTCTTTCTATTTTTTATACAACACTGGCATCAGAGGAGGAGCGTGTGCTGGCTCCCGCTGCGGATGGTCGGGAGGAGCTTCCCATCCTACTAGTGGCTAGCAGAGGGGACAGGGCTATGGCAGAGGGCTCCCTTGTCACTGAGGAGTCGTTGCCTTCCCCAACCCCAGCGAGTGACACCGTAGGTGGGGAAGGGCTTGTTCTAGGTAAAGGTTGGAAATTTTCTCAGGTTTTCCACCTTATTTCTCATGGAAAGTCTCCCATGTACTTCTCACTTCCCATTTGTTCTTTTTGGTGTCATGCAGCCTTGACTGATGTATTGATGGAGATGGCCGACCCTTCTCTAAGTCTGGGGGTTGGGTGGCCTACCTCCACTCCACCGCCAGAGTCGTTGGTGGATGAGAGTGTGGCCACCTCTTTGCTTTAGCGTGCATGAGGGTACCTTCAGAGTGACCCTCTTCATTCTCTTGAGGACCTAAGAAGATGGCTGGCGGACTACACCCAAGGCTATCACATCCTCACGTTCCCACAGGAGCCCTGGATGATGGGGCTGACAGCAATATGGGTCGAGTACTTGCAACTTCGTCATACACAGGAGCGGAGGGCTCAGAGGCTGGCCGCCATCTGGGAGGAGCAGGAGCAGCTGGATCGTCTAGCAGTAGTCATGGACGAGTAGAGAGGCCATGAGGAGGCAGCTCAGACACTCGCTCGAGATTGAGCTATTCAGCTAAAGGAGGCCGAGAGCAGGATCGAGGCCTTGAGGAAGGCCTTGGAGGAGGAGCAGTCAGCCACCGAGACTGTCAGGGCTGAGTGGCGAGAGGCTATGAGCATAGTCGAGGCTACTGCTCAGATCTTGTCTACTCTTAAGGTAGAATTTACAGTTGCTCAGTCTCGCTTGTTGACGCTAGAGGGGAGCGAGTTGTGACTTGGTTGTACCTCCTCTTTTTTGTTATGCTTTGTGCCCGATTGCACATATTTTTTATTACCCAAGGGCATATCTTGGGCTCCTTTATAGCTTATGAATGACAAAATACTAGATTTGCTTTTTGTCACTCCTTGTGCTATCCCGTCCTTTCTCTTGCAGAACAAAGATGGCTTTGTAGGTTGGCAACCACGTATACTGCTAGTCGTGGTTGATTCTTCTACTATCTACTAGAATGTGGTTGTAATAACGCATGCGTGAGATGTGCTAAATTGTTGTTGGGGGCTGGAGGCTAGGAATTAAGCGATAGGGATGGAGTACTTGATGTCGGAGGTAGGGAACTAGGTATCGGAATCTGGGCACCGTGTACTGGGGGCTGAGTATTGAATATTGGAGGTTGGATACTGGGTGCACTGGGGCTGAGCACAAGGCACTAGAGGGTGTATTGGAGGCTAAGCTCTGGGGAGTGGGGGCTGGGTATTGGGTATCAGGGGCTGGGCACTGGGTGCTAGGAGCTGGGACCCGGATACCTAGTACTGGGGGTTCACCGAAGTAGGGCATGTTGACCGAGATGACTAGAAATTGGGGGACTAGGAAGTAACCCATACAGGTTTGTTAATTTGGGGGATGGGAATCTGGAAACCAGTGGCTGGAAGCTGTCCCATGACGACATAATATGATGTTGTTGGGGTCTGTTGGAGGCTGGAGCCTACCTATGATGGTGTGTTGGGCCATGCTGCTGGGGTTATCAGAGGGCTGAAGTATCTCCGCCGAAATCGGTCCAGCTGACTAGCTCGTTGTCGACATGTTGTTAACCAAAAATATGGTTCACATCGGTCTAAGGAACTGGAACTGGAGCTAGCTAGCTGATCGTTTAAGGTGTTATAGCCAGAGGCTAGGATGAGAGTCAGAGCTAGAGTTAGGGCTGGTCGGCTGACCATTTAAGGTGTTGTAGCTGGGGGCTAGGATTAGAGTTGGAACTGGAACTGATGTTGGAACTGGAACTGGAGCTAGTGCTGGAACTGAGACTAAAGCTAGCCGGCTGACCGTTTAAGGTGTTATAGTTAGAGGCTGGGACTAGAACTAGAACTAGCGATGACCAACCCTCGGGAGTGTAGTGGCCACCATTGTTGTGGAGTGATGTTGGACTTGCCGTCGGCATGATGTTACTGTCGACGGCTTTAGTTGATGAGGAGTAGGGAGGAAGAGAGAGTTTTTTGTATTTTGTTTACCAACTCTACCGCCCTTGCAGGTTTTTGCCAGAGCTGGCCCCCTTTTACTTTTTTCAGTGTGCCCTTGCGGGTTTTCAAATCGAGAGGTTACCCAATTTTGCCAAAGGCACCCTACGACAGCGGGCTTGGAAGTGTCAGGAGTGATCGTCGGGTTTGACCAGCTGACCAAAGCTCTAGAGCAGTAGCAGCTCGGCATTGGTGAAGAATTACTTCAAGGTGAAGAGGACATCCCCGCAATAGAAGCGGGAGATATTGTGGAAGGAGCATCTAGGGTCTCCATGACTCGATCCCTTACTACTGAATCAGCATTGGTGGGAGCTAGCCAAGCAAGAGATGATGACCAACCACTCCCCATTGTTGAAGCTCAAACTATGGTGCCCTTCCCAGAGGTTGGGGGAGAGGTTGCCGTTATTGACACCTCCTCTATTGTGATAGTCGTCAGGACCGGTCCCAGCACAGGTGCCATGTAGGACATGCCATCATTGTCTTCAAATTGAACGATGACATTTGGGCCATGGTTGACAGTCATGTAGAATTTCATCTCCCTGATACGCCCTCACTGGGTCTGCAATCATCAAGCGACCTAGTATGGCAATATTTGGAGACGCTGAGGCAAACCGTGACGACCTACCAGGACTTGTCTTACGTGCAGCTAAGGGGCCTAGTAGAGCACCTCTCCCGCACGTTATTGGCTTTCGACTGCCCCATGGAGGATTGGATGCAGCGAGTAATCCTGCTTCTGAAGTATGTGAACAGAAGAGAGTTCATCGGCCATGGTCTAGCAGACCAACTGACGGCCATAAACTTCGAGAGTGTCAAACCACCCTCAAGTCACTGAGGGGAACTGCCCGACAAATGTGGGATGCTGCCAATGTTTCTACTCAACGACGCACTTCTTTGAAGGCTCGGATAGCTGAATTGTGTGACGAACTTACCCAGGCCGAAGCAGAATTAGAGTCGACTGAACAGCTATAAGTCCAGAACATAGAAGAGGCGGAGTTGGCGGAAGGGCAAGCCACCTCAGTGGAGGAGAAACTGATGCAGCTGCAGGCGGAGGAGTCCCATTTGCAGGAGTTGATCCGTCATCCCTCTTTGGGGATTCTGGAGTTTGAGGACATCTTCCATCGCTTATTGTAGTAGTACTTTTGTTTTCCCCTTTTTTGGTGAATTTTCATGTATCCCGGGGGATGCCCCGAGTACTATGTACTCTTCCTTTTTTATGCAAATGAAATTTCTTCATCATCTACTTTGCACATTTGCTGCTGAGTTACAGCTTTCCTTCCATTCTTTCTCTTTTCTTCGGCTGATTCGGACATAGATGTGTCGCCAATCTGTCTAGCCCAGGATATATTATCTACCAAGATAGGAGAGCACTCATGCCTTCAGGGAAGGTATGAGGGGTTTGCTCCACCGCAGTGCAACTTCTCCCGAGACCAAACTTTGATTAGCATAAGCTGAATGCCAGAGGATAAAAGGGGTTTATTGGCCAACAGGGCTAGAGGGTGAAGCCAATAGTTTGTTCATAGACCTCACCGATGGTGACGAGGTTTGTGAATGACATACTTGTCGGTGTGTTTGAATGCCAAGGACAAGGAGTGAGTTTATTTCTTGACAGGGACGAAGGGTCTGAGTCAGGGGCCAATTCATTGACTTTACTAGTGAAAACGAGAGTCGAGGGTAGGTTTGTTCAACGACATGGGTTAAATGTCAAAGCAAAGAAGTTTTATTTATCGTTGGGGATGAAAGGTCCAAGTCGACGATTTATTTACTGATCTCGCTGATGGTGACGAAAATCAATGGTAGGTTTGTTTGTCGACATGGGTTAAATGTCAAAGCAAGAAGTTTGTTTATCGACAGGGATGGAAGGTCTGGGTCGATGGCTTGTTTATCAATTTTGCTGATGATGATGAAAGTCGACGCTAGGTTTGTTCATCGGCATTGGTTAAATGCCGAAGCAAAGGATTTTTTCATCGACAGGGATGAAAGGTCCAAATCGACGGTGGGTTTGTTCATTGGCATGGTTAAATGCCAAAGTAAAGAAATTTATTTATCTGCGGGGACGGAAGGTCCAGGCTGACGGTCTATTTATCGATTTCGCCGATGATGATGAAAATCGTTAGTGGGTTTGTTCATCAGCATGGGTTAAATGCCGAAGCAAAAAGTTTGTTTATCGACGAGGACGGAAGATCCAGGTCGACGATTTGTTTATCAATCTTGTCGATGATGATGAAAATTGATGGTAGATTTGTTCATCAGCATGGGTAAAATGCTGAAGCAAGAAGTTTGTTTATCGACAGGGATGAAAGGTTCGAGCTGATGGTTTGTTCATCGATTTCGACGATGATGACGAAAATCGCCGGTGGGTTTATTCATCGACATGGGTAAATGTTGAAGCAAGAAGTTTTTCACAGCATAGGCATAAGGCTTATGCCGATGCGACGTGATATATCCATCACACATAGGGATTCCCGTGGGACATGAATGGTAAATGAGATAACAACATCATTTTCATCATAATTTTTTTTGAACCACATTACTGACTTAAGTGCCCTTTCGGATTTTCACCAAAGCCAGCCCCCTCTTACTTTTGCCCATGCACCCTTTTTGGGTTTTCACGTGGTGGGATACCCAATTTTGCCTGTAGCTCCCTTTCGGGTTTTTGCCGCCACCCCCAGGCTATGTGGCTCCCCCACATGTTTCATTCATTTCAGAAGAGGAAGGGGTATTCAAGGCCACTCCTCTTACCATCTATCCCACATCGGGGACGCCATACCTCGAAGACCTGCTGGAGGATGTCATAGTCCCGCCTGGGATCATCAAGCCTGTAGCAGAAGCTAACTGCCAAGTAGCTAAGTCACTGAAGATTTTTGAGGTGCTTAATTTTGAAGGGCCATCCACTATCTTCTATGTAGCCGAAGAAAAACCAGTCAGGGGAGATGATGATTGTAGACTCCCCCACGAGCTGCATGATCCATACGTCCCGATCATGGGACTTCCTGACATAACTGGCCGTGCAGTCTGATTGGCTAGGAAATAAGGGATTCCCTTCTATCAACCCTCCAGCTAGAAAGAAATGTTCAAAAGAATGTGGAACCCGCCAAACCTGGATCGGAGACTGCTGCAAATCACCAAGCATCCGGGTTTGGGATTCTTAATAGAAGACCCTTACGAAGCCGACGTGATATCAATTTCGACTTCGTCCGACGATGACCCTGCAAAAGCTACAAACCCACAGGAAGCCCGTCGCAACAAGCATCATATGCCTCCGGCTGAGGAAGTGCAAGATGAAGAAGTGTTCCTTTGGAACCCTCCTCACTGCAGGGGTAAGGGGAAGGTCCCACCCTCCTCTGAGGGATCGACCTCGAATGGCCACAATAATTGGGTGCCCTCACCCCTGCCTGTCAGTGAAGCAAAGAACGGTGATACAAGTCACGCTCCATGGCTCCCCTGATACGACCCCGTCATGTTTGCACTGTATCATCGGCAACAATGGGAGATCGAAATGTTAAAGGTGCGGCTGGCCAAAATAACCGCACTCGTGTCCGATTTGATCAAGGGCGCTCCCCGCTCACGAGACAAAGGCACGCTTCGGTCCCCGAACACTAGGCCTAATGCCTCCATGCACTTGAAGAGAGAGGCGAGGGATGTAGCCGGTTCTTCAGCCAGACAATCGACCGAACAAAGCCCTACACTACAGGAGAAGCTACAAAAGCCTTACTCTTTCCCGAGGGAGAAGACTCAAGGGATCTTTGACTGGGCCTGCCACTATGGTAAGGTCTCTCTCCTGAAGTCCAAGAGGCCGCAAGATGCCCGAAGAAGTGGTGACCCCTTGTTCTGCCCCTATCACCAAATATTGGGTCACCCTATTGAAGACCGTTACGTCTTCAATGATATTGCTCAAGACCTAGTTGAGAAAGATGAGCTCAGAATTGGAGATTATGTGGTGGCTCTGCTACGTCCCCATACGACAGGCATTCATAAAAGGGGTATCTATACAATATCAGTTTAGCACCAGACTTTTGAAGATGCAGTTGAGAATGAACAACCTTGGCCGCCAGCGGTGGCGTAGTCCCAAACATGGCAAACAATCACCTCGGCTCCCGCAGAAGTTGTCTACGAAGACTATGAAGAGGACCCCGAAAAAGTCCCATGCCTCTCCCGGTAGGGGAGCCCCTCAAAGCCACAGACAGCAAGTCAAGGGGGGTGCGAAGTAAGCAGTGCCTTAATACCGGACGAGGCGAAACAAGAAGATGCATATGCTGCTCTTGAAGCAGGAGATGGTGAAGATCAAGATTTCATCGACCTACTGTGGGCGCCCCCGAAAATTGAAGATGGCGGCCAGGCCACTGTCGATGAGCTCATCGAGATTAACCTCGGCATGGAAAGTGACCCCAGGCCAACCTTTCTGAGTGCCCTTATACCTCCATAGAAGAGGGAGCAATATGTAGAGTTGCTGCAGGAGTTCTAGGACTGCTTTGCCTAGAACTACAAAGAGATGCCCGGCCTTAGCCTCGACGTGACTCAACACATTCTGGCCATTGATCCCAAGGTGGAGCCAGTGAAGCAGTCCCCCGGAGCCTGAGGCCAGAGCTGATAAACCTAATCTGCAAAGAAGTCAACAAGCTCATAGATGTCGATTTTGTAGCCAAGAACTAATACACTACCTGGTTGGCCAATATTGTGCCAGTGAAGAAAAAGAATGGACAGATCAGGATCTGCGTGGATTTCTGCGACCTGAATGAAGCCTGCCTGAAAGATGACTTCCCGGTGCCCATCACCGAAGTGATGATTGATGCAACTACTGGCCTTGAGGCCCTGTCCTTTATGGACGGATTGTCCGGATATAACCAAATTTGGATCATTGAGCACGATCGAATTCATACAGCCTTCCAGTCGCCTAAAGGGATATTCCACTACAAAAGGATCCCCTTCGGCCTCAAGAATGCTGGCGCCACATACCAGTGGGCGATGACCAAGATATTTGATGAGCTGCTGTATAGCAAAGTCGAATGCTACATTGATGACCCGGTCATCAAAACAAAGAAGAGGGAGGACCATCTGAACGATCTCAGTGTTGTCTTCAAGAGACTTCGGCAATATGAGCTGAAAATGAACCCAATGAAGTGTGCTTTTGGCGTCTCCAGAGGGAAGTTCCTCGACTTCATTGTCTGACACAGGGGGATCGAGATCGACCCCTTTAAAATAAAAGCTATCTTCAAATAAAATATAAAAACTACATGCCATGACTCAAAGAAATGTGAAGAACACGATGGCACATGCTGATGATCCATCTGAGCTTCGAAAAATGTGGAGGGGGTAAATGATGACCCCATCACTCGGGGCCCTTGACTTGGGATTACCGTCAGCACTTTCTCAGGGACCCTCTACAGTCAGGTACTTTAAAGGCCCCACCAAGTCAGCTCCAGAAAGAAGATATAGCTTCCATAGTTGTCGGCCTGCTATTGCTGCCTAAGGGGCCTGTTGATGACATGGAGGGCTTTAGTCAAGCTTTTTCCAGAATGTTCTATAAAGAAAGCTACCAGAGAAATCCGGAGGTGCGGCTCGTGCGGTACTCACCAGGAAAGTCGGCTTACCATTTACCGAAAAGGGGGAGCTCCCCCATTGTCTTTACTTGGTCTCCTTCCCGCATGTTCTCATTGCTACAAAGGCTAGAATTTATGCCACGCTCACCTCCCATTTTGGTCAACCCTCTGCTATTTCAAGATCCAATTGATTTTCTTATCGTCAAAATCTATGATTGTGGGCACTGCCCGCCTATTGATCTCTCTACTCCTTTCTTCTCCTCTTCCGATCCCTTCCTCGATCTGTTCTGTCCATCTATCTATCCTCTCACACTTCCTCCTCCACCCTCCTCTCCTTTTTATTGCATGATCTCCACTGATCTCCAAAAAAATGTCAATTTTTAAACAAATATTTCAGTGGAAGATTATGATGTGTTCTATCTGTCCTCCTCCCAAGGGCACGAGGCCCCTACTACTTCCCTTCCATTAGATTTCCATTCTCCTAGGTTAGATTTAGGGTCCGTCGAGTCTAAGGAAGTAGGGCCTATCAGGTCTAGAGAAGTAGGGTCTTGTTCTAGTGTGTCCAACCCTTCCTCGCCTGAGGTGCACTCACCGACGCATCATTCCAAATCCATCCCTGATAGGTTTTTGCAAGACTTAGCTCCGTGATGCCATGCTCTTCTCAAGTGCCCGAAGTTCATATCAATGGCAATTATACTAGAAGAAGAAGAGGAGCAAGATGGGGTGTGGAGCGACGACGGATTAGGAGTTTATGAAGTCGTGGATGAAAAAGACTCGGTGGATTTTAAGGACAGCGATGAAGGTGACATTGCCGATTTATATGCGCAAGGTTTGAAGAGATTTGATGAACCATCATCAGTAATAGATGAACCTTCAAAGGAAATTAATCTTGGAACCAATGAGGACCCCAGGCCCGTTATTATTATCGCTAATCTCCCTCCATAGGTTGAAGAGGATTTGATTAAGGTTCTGAGGGACTATAGCGATTCCTTCGCCTAGTCATACGAGGACATGTCGGGTCTTGACCCCTCCTTGGTGGAACATCGACTGGTGCTTAAGCCAGGGGCAAAACCCGTAAAACAGAAATTGAGAAGGTTTCACCCGTATATGGCCTTGAGGATGAAAGAAGATGTTGATAAATTGCATAAGGTCAGGTTTATTAGAGTTACTTCATATCCTCAGTGGGTGGCAAAGATAATCCATGTTATCAAGAAGGATGGAAAGGTGTAGATTTGCATTGATTTCAGGGATCTGAATAAAGTATGTCCCAAGGATGATTTTTTGCTGCCTCACATAGACATGCTAGTGGATAACACAGCTGGGTACGAAGCTTTGTCATTCATGGATGGTTATTCTAGATACAACCAAATCTTTCTAGCTTCGGAAGATCAAGAGAAGACCTCCTTCACCACGCCATGGGGTACCTATTACTATGTGGTAATGCCGTTTGGGCGGAAGAACACAGGTGCCACCTATCAAAGGGCGTTGATGGCCATGTTCCATGATATGATGCATGTTTATATGGAAACTTACATGGATGACATTTTGGTGAAGTCAAGGACCAAAGAGGAACACCCTGCTATTTTGGCTAAGGTGCTTCAAAGAGCTAGGGAGTACAATCTGAAAATGAATCCAAAGAAATGTATATTTGGAGTGCCTTCAGGGAAATTGCTAGGCTTCGTAGTTAGCAAACGGGGGATTCAGATCGATTCTAACAAAGTCAAGGCCGTTATGGATATGCCCCCACAAAAGAACATCATGGAACTCCAAGGATTAATTGGATGCTTATAGTTTATTAGAAGATTTATATCCTAGCATTCTTAGAGGTGTCGCCCATTCTATGAACTGCTGAAGGCGGGGGCCAAATTTGAATGGAATCAAGATTGTCAAAAGGCTTATGAGGATTTGAAGGTTTATTTGTCCAATCCCCCAGTTCTGCAACCTCCTGTCCCTGGGAAACCCCTAATCCTATACATTTCTCTTATTGAGGACTCCCTAGGATCTATCCTGACGCAAGTGGACGATGAAGGCAAAGAGCAGGCAACTTATGTCATGCCCCGAGTGCAAAAGGAACCCGGGGTGCGTGACGAGTTATAATCAATTATGTCAATCAGAGCGTTAGTGTATTCGACACATAGACAGAGTGCGCAAAAGTAATGATAACCCAATCCATTATTCATCATAACCTTTAAAGTACTTTTGTTACAATCTCTTTAACAACTGACTAAGTGGATTTGAAGAATCCACTTCTGACCACCGGGCTCAAGCCGGGTATCCGATTTAGATTTTGCCACTTCTCACAAGTCACTTTCATCTCCCAGGTCGTGTTGGAACGATCGACACATTGATCAGAGCCATATTTTATATTTTGGACTCCCGAACCCACCTTCGTGAAGATGTAAACTAAGTGCATTTGAACAATGGATTTCCCAGCGCCGGGCTCAAGTCGGTGGAGACCCGGTGGAGCTCTTGTGGACACAAAAAAAACACACAAAGAAGAAGTGGGGGCGCAGGGTGCATATATACAAATACAAGAAGAAGGAGGGGGCAAAGAGTAAAGGAGGAAGGTTTTCACCCAAAAAAAAGCCAATGGGATGAGAAGGATAATATAATGGAAAAAGAAACCCACGAAGCTGCCCTTTCCTTCTCCTTCACGGAAGATAGCTGCTTGCGGCCTCCCCCACCATGCCTCGTTGTCCGATGGAAAAATGGCGGAGGCCCATGGCGGGGACCAGCAGGCAATGGCCGCACCCAGCGGCCCCTCCAGCTTCTCTCTCACATGCGGAGCAACCGCGCTGGCCGGCCACGGCGACCAGCGGTCTACAGCAGTGACCACCAGCCCCTGCTGACGCCCGGTGGATCTTCATCCCAGTCCGAACGAAGGCCCCTACTCCCCGGCCTACGCATTCAATGCTCGTGGAGCTCCGTTCTCAAGAGTAGCGGCGCGCAACACCATTCCGGCAAGCCTCGATTCCCCGACGACGAAGACAGGCGTGCGGACATCCCACAAGGGGAAACCCCACTCCCAACGAGCCCCCTCTAGTGAAGCAACCACTGCAACATGCCACGGGAAGAGTGGCAGCGACGTCCACGAATCAGAGGCAAGACTCGGAGGAGGCTCCCCTCGAACGAGAAGGGATCGACCACCCCTATAAGAAGGGCCCTTGCGCGGCTGAAGAAGGAGGTTGAAGAGATCCTTGCAAAATCCCTCCGGCCGAAAGTTCAGAAAGAAGAAGGTTTTCTTTTCCCTTTTGCTATTTGCTTCCAATCTTTTAGTCCTGGGTGCCCGGGGTTCGGGGAAGTAGAAACGTGAGCGCTGTAGAAGGGTGGGTGCATTACGTTTGTATTTTCTTCTCCTCTTTCTTACCCTTCCCTTTGATGTATGATGCTCTCTGGTGTAGTCCTTCTATGAGGAAATAAGATATAGGGGTTTGATCCCCGATTTCTTTCATGAGCAAGTTATCTGTGACACTCCCTTATACAGTAGATGTGTATGTGAATATATGTATATGTATGTGCATATGAGTTGTCTGCGCATGCTCATCTCGGTTCTGGCTTCCTCGCCGATGTGTGCATGTACAAGCATGATACGGCTATATGCCTTTTATCTTCTTTGGATTTGCCCTTTTACTGTGTATGTATATACAAATATATGAATCTCCATTAACTCCCTTTTTTTGACCTCCGAATCCCGACTCGGTGTCTGGCTGACTCCCACCACCATGTTACCGAAGGGATGAGGTATATGGGATTTATCCCGGATTGATCGCTCATATGAGTTCCTTCTTGCTGCCCTCTTTGCAGAATATATATATATCTATGTATGAATTTACAACCTGGATATACATTTCTCATTTTAGTTGGACCAGTTCTTTCACTATATACATGCATATATGAAACTCTCTTGACCTCTTTCTCTATTTACATCCTCAAAATCCCATCTCGGTGTCTGGTTGGCTCCCACCACCATGTTACCGAAGGGATGAGGCACATGGGATTCATCCCGAGTCGAGTTTCCTCATAAATCTCTTCTTGCTGCCCCTCGAATTTTTGATTACTCTTGGATCTCTGGGGACTCATTCCTTTATAATGTGGACCCCGGGTGACTCCCTTTGATGAGTGAACATGGATGGTTTATGCTTCGGCAAAAGATCTTTAAGACCACGCTCTGGAAACGGAATTGTGGCATCCTTGGTCGATGGGATCCCTAGTAGGCTCGCCCTCGGGATTCCTCTATAGTCGGCTCGGGTTTACGGGGTCGCTGCCTTCGGGCGCACCCTCTGTGTTTCGGGGTCACCTCGGAGTCCTCTCCGTGGATGGTGTCCTCCATTTGCACTCCTAAAACCTAGGTCCGGGGGAGGTGCTGTCCAATTTTCTTCAGAATTATGGACTTAACGAAAATCCCACCATGAACTAAAAGAAGATTCTTTTGTAAACTGAAATTCAAAAATGTGATGGCTAGTTTCAGCTTGGGGCATTGCTGGAATGGAATAAGAAGAGCAGTGCATGGGCGTTTGGGTTGTTGTGCTCCCTGGTGTGAGAAATGAAATCTAATCTGAGCTGGTTTACAATAATGCAAATCTCTGAACTAGCTGAAACAGAGGGGTTGAAAGCTGACTGCTAATATTGAACTGAAGTCTCCAGTCCAGAATTGAAATTAAAGCAAAACTGAACAAAGAATTGGCTAGTTGCATCACTACAATACTGAAATCGAGTCTGCAACACTGGAGTTGAGTTGAATGAAAAGGGTGTCTGGCTGCCAAGCATGGGGCTCAAAACCTCAACATAAAATTGAATTCTCTGCTTCAAAGCCCTAACACCTCGGCATAGATGATTTGTAATCAAAGAAATGAGATCACGTGAAGGACCTATGCTTGGGCAAAAATCAGAAATCAGAAATCAGAAATCAAATTCCTTTGGGTGCATTGATGCATTTCAGAAATGAATAATGATGAAAGGAATAATGCCATGATGAAATAAAGAAAGGAGTTTGAGACTGGATAAGAAAAATGGTTGTGAGTTTGCATGCTCTCTTTCATCATCCCAATGCATACCCAGCATGCATGCATAGCATGTCCTTCTAATCTTGCATTGCATCATGATCTTAAGGTCTCCTTAATCCATCAATTCACAGCCATGGGATACATCCTCTGAATGTTCGAAACCCCCCTTCTTTTGCAGGATAACCCATGGTTCATGGTATACCAGCCCTTTAAACAGAAAGCATACTAAGTGTGCATTTGCATAATGATCATGGTGAAGAGTCTTCATTGAATTCATCATTTCAATAATCCTGGGTGCTGCATAACCAATGGGTTCTCATGGACCCTGAACTCCCCTTGCCCTCTTGCTCATTGTCTAAAAAAAAGTGCATAGCATTTGCACTCTCATACATGCATTGTTGGACATAAGTTAAACCCCCAAATGCAGTGGCTGGCCTCAATTCTGAAACTGCTAGAAACTGGGTAAACAAACAGTATAAACAAAGGAACATCTTGATTCAAGAACTGCACAGAGAAAAGATAATGAGCAAAACTTAATCTCTAAATTTCTGAAATCAAGATGAAACTTCTGGGAAGGGAGGTCAGACAAATAAGATGGGATTTTTGGGCCCTCCAGCTCGTGGTAAAGATGCAGATCCAAAGTTGACTGTTCCCCTTTCACTGATCCTGATATCTATGTAACTTCTTCAAGGAAATGGAGGCTTCAAGAGACAACAGATACTCTCCATTACTATGGGTGTTCTCCAAAGTATTGGTCATGTGGTTATTGACTCCTTGAGGGTTGAGAAGATTATGTCGAAGCCAGTTATGGCTATGGATTTCCAAAGTGTAGTCAAAGAGATCACCGATTGCAGTTTTATGTATTGGAGAAGAGAAATGATGAGAGATTGGTTATATATGGTTTATATTGATGACAAATTCTCATGGCTGCACCGCTTGATCTGGGCAATGTTGGTAAACTTATCCAACATTCATATGAGGGAGAATTGCAAGACGTTGTGACAGATGAAATCATTCTACCATTTTGCAGAGATATTGAGAATGATCTTTGCCTTCATGAACATTCAGTTAATTTAAAGGGATCTGTGCATGTGAATATAACAAAGACTGGTGTACACAATCTATCTTGGTATCTACAACTAAGACCATTATGTCTTCTCTACAGAGTTATTGATATAAGAATTCTTGTTGAGTGCTATCTAAATTCTACCCTCTACAACCACATAGCTATGGCCTTGTACAACCTGAAGGTCTACTCTGAGATGCAACAGCTAGCTGAGCTAAAGTACAGACTTTTATAGGACGATATTCATCTTCCTGAGCAGTTTTTAGGTCGTGATTTCAACCTTGCTGAAGTTCAAAAAGACATGTTCCCATTTGCCAGGAACTACTCATATGATACAACTAAGCAAATTTTCATTGAGAAAGTCAATGATGGTCAAGGCAAGAAGACTTTGACGGTTGTTGGAGTAGAGCATGGTGTCTTTGCTATAGCTTCGCATGGTTTAACTGTATTGAGTATTGCTACCAAGAATGTCATTGGCTTTCTGGCACACAATATGTCAGCACTATCAAAGCTTCTTCATGATGACTTCTTGAGATCACTTCTAGTGAGAGAAAGGATTTGGAAGCTGAAGCTCCGAAGAAGAAACTAAGAAAGGTGATCGTAGAGATGCTTCAAGTGGTTCCAGTGATATATGTTGATTGTGGCATCAGATTTACACTCTTGGGACTTAATAAAAGACCAATGTCCTCAGTTGGTTTCCTCATGGCCTACTGGTCAAAGATTATAATGTCATGATGAACAATTATCTGACACGTTTAAGTGAAATGCACTCAAGGGACTGGCAAGCAATAAATGATGCATTGTCCTGTTGGGTTGCATCCCTCCAAACAACTGTATATCCGAAGGGAGAATTGTCCTTGTTACATGCGGACTTTCAGTTTCAGTTGAGGCAGATTATTTAGTGCAGGGAATACTCTTGGCAAATAGAATGCGCATGTTAGCTCTATCGATTTATAGATCTACATGCCCTGCTTGAGGTTCCCATATGAAGGGAGAAATTCAAATCTCTTTGTCACATGCTTATTCAATTGAAAGTCATAAACAAAAACATTTCTGCTAAAGGGCTGGAAGTTATTAAATGTCCACCTCATGTAGTAAGCCTACTTCAAACTAATATTGAGGAACACCTGGTACCTTCTAAGCTACAATTAGATGTAAAGCGGGGGGACGGCTGCATTGGCATGCATGTTTAATCCCTTGAGCATCCAATGCATAGCAGCCATCTTGTCATCATGGGTATCCTTGCATATATGTGCAGCTACAAATGATCAGACACAATCATGCAAAAAGGGGGGCTAATAACCAGAGTTCTGGGCCAGAATCCCTGAAAGGCTGATTGCAATTGTATAACATCCTCTATATGGCAGGTTCATGACATGCTTCATGCATATTTGATATGTGTTCTCATATGCTACACATGATCTCACGAATGGAGATTCCAAGTCCATACAAGGCCTCACATGTAGCTGTGGTTGCTTCCTAAAGCTGCATATGATTTTCTCTCTATTTATCAATGGCCCATATACACATTTACATGCATACCGCACAACTCTGTTCGTCTACAGACCCGAAATAGAAGTGGGGGAAGTAAACCCTCGCCAACCCTCTCCAGAACTTCAAAGAGACCGATATATCTTGGTGTAAGTTTACGCTTAACACCAAATCTTCTAATGCCTCGTCTAAGAGAAACCTTAAGAAGTACATGGTCTCCAACTTAGAATTTGAGGTCTCTTCTTCCAGTATCGGACTGGGTCTTTTGTCTAGATTGAGTCATCTAGAGTCTTTCTCTAATGATCTGAACCTTCTCGGTTGTATCTCTTACCATCTCCGGGCCTAGAAGTTGTCGTTCTCCAACTTCATCCCAGCATTGGGGTGAGCGGCAACTCCTTCCATAAAGTGCCTCAAATGGTGCCATTTGAATGCTTTCCTGATAGCTATTATTGTAGGCAAATTTCATTAAAGGAAGATGATCGTGCCAACTCTCACCAAAATCAATAATGCAGGCCCTAAGCATGTCTTCCACTACTTGATTGGCTCTCTCAGTCTGACCATCAATTTGGGGATGAAATACAGTGCTGAAGTTGAGTCTCATCCCCAAAGAGTGTTGTAGACCCTTCCAAAAGTGTGAAGTGAAGCGATGGTCTCGATCAAGCACGATTGAAATAGGAATACCTTGTAGTCTGACGATCTCTTTGATATATAAGGCTGCTAGCACATCAACCGACCATTTACACTTGATGGGCATAAAGTGTGTAGACTTGATCAACCGATCTATAATCACCCATATTCCATCATGTCTGCCCTTGGTTTTAGGCAAACCCAAGATGAAATCCATCCCTATGTTCTCCCACTTCCACTTAGGAATGTCTAAGGGATGCAATTTAGCCATGGATCTTTGATGTTCTGCCTTGATCCTTTGACAGGTAAGGTAGTGAGAGATAAATTCTGCCACCTCTCTCTTCATGTTGGTCCACCAAATCTCTTCAAGTCTTGGTACATCTTGGTGGCAACAGGGTGAATAGTATATTTCGAACGGTGTGCCTCCTCTAAAATCTTGTTCTTTAATTCCGGACAATCTGAAACACAAGTTCTTTCATGGAACAATAGCCGACCATTCGATACTATCCTGAAGTCAGGTTGTTCACCTAAATTGCCTTTGATTTCTACTAGTATCGGGTCATCATCTTGTAACACCTTAATCTCGGAGAGTATGTCCGGATGTAAACTCATGTGTGACAGAGTAACATGTCACTTTTCCTCGTCCAGACATATATTTAGCTTGGAGAATTGTTCTAGCATCCTCCATTCTTGAATCATGCAGCTAGCCAATAAGACTCTCGGCTTCCGACTAAGGGCATCAGCTACGAAATTATCCTTTCCTAGATGATATTGTATGGTGAAGTGAAAGTCCTTGAGATACTCTAGTCAGCGCCTTTGTCTCATGTTCAATTCCTTTTGCGAGAATAAATATTTGAGACTTTTGTGATCAAAGTACACGGTGAATTGTTGTCCATAGAGATAGTGTCTCCAAATCATTAGGGCAAACACCATTGCGGCCAACTCTAAGTCATGAACCGGATAGTTCTCCTCATACTTCTTCAACTTCCGAGAAGAGTAGGCAATAACCTTCCCTTGTTGCATTAGTACACACCTGAGGCCAATACTAGATGCATCGATATATACCTCAAACTTCTCTCCTTCGATAGGTAGTGCCAAGATAGGGACAGTAGTCAGTCGGTCCTTTAAGGTTTGGAAACTCTCTTCGCAATCTTCAGACCAGATATACGGATTCTCTTTTTGTGTCAGCCTAGTAAGAGGGACAGCAATCTTGTAGAAATCCTTTATAAATTATCAGTAATAATCAGCCAGCCCTAAGAAGCTATGGATCTCGATGGCATTAGTAGGTCTTTCCCAACCTTTTACTACCTTGACCTTTGATGGATCAACAGAAATCCCATCCTTTGAAATCACATGTCCCAAGAAAGATACCTCCTCAAGCCAGAAATCACACTTGCTTAATTTGGCATAGAGCTGATTATCCCTCAATATTTGCAATGCAATCCTCAAGTGCTCTTTATGATCTTCCTCAGACTTTGAATATATTAATATATCATCAATGAAAATCACAACAAATTGATCCAAGTGAGGCCTGAATATACTGTTCGTTAACTGCATAAAGGCTGTAGGGACATTTATTAGTCCAAAAGACATAACAGTAAATTCATAATGTCCATACCTACTCTAACATGCGGTCTTCTGAATATCCTCATCCTTGATCTTCAGTTGGTGGTATCCCAATCTAAGATCAATTTTTGAGAAATATTTAACTCCAGATATTTGATCAAATAGCTCGTCGACAATTGGAAGTGGGTACTTGTTCTTGATAGTAAGCTGATTCAACTGTCGATAATTGATGCAAAGTCTCATCGTTCCATCCTTCTTTTTAACAAATAGCACAGGTGCTCCCCACGGGAAAGTACTCGGTCTAATAAATCTCTTTTTCAAAAGTTCCACCAATTGTTCCTTTAATTCTTTTAACTCGGCGGGGGGCATTCTATAGGATGCCTTAGTGATGGAGGCATCACCCCCACCTCCCTCTGGCTCGGGTCGTCCACACACCCGGGATTGGTTTGAGCTCGAGCTCCTTTTTTTTACATATAATGCATATAAAAATTTTCAAGTTGCTACAATATGACAAGTCAAAATTAACAAACTCAATAAGCCAGTATCGACTCAGTTGTGCCGAGCAAGCCGCACATCCCATCCAGTAAGGATGAAGATACTCCTAGTAGTCCACTACCTGAAGAGAATGCCTCCCCAAATGAAGAAATATCTCTAGTCTTACAACACGAAATTCCAAAGGCAACATCGGTAGAAGAGCTCGAGTGACCTGATCAAAGTATGGCGCACATCAAAAACTACTCAGTCTGAAGCCTGAAGACCTCGAGGTTTACCCTCCCATGTGACTTGCTAAGTTGGGAGCAATCTTGAGCAGAAAACATTCTCTTGGGCTCGCTTGGAGCTTACAAGGCTATTAAAGGCCCAATAGATTGCTCAAAGGGCATGAATCGGCAGCTATCAAAGAGGTGAACCAATGGCCAAGTGATCCAGCATGAGAATCAACTAGAGGATGGGTGAATCGGCGGCCCCCATGCGATGCTTTAACTGACGTGCCCCATGAAGCCTTCATCTGGAGGCCTCCAGCACCTCTTGATCAGGCGCGCCCCATGAAGCATACCCAGCCCTGAACCAGTGTGAGAAGAGGAGCGCGGGCTAGTGATCCGACGGGTGTCTGTGTGCGTCGGATCACCCTCCCCCCCATATTCGTCTATAAAATGCCATCTTCGGCCACACGAAGAAGGAGAAAGGACAAAGGGCAATAAAAAATCCCATAGAAAAGGAAGAAACTCTTAGAGAGTTCGAAGGGTTCTCAGCCGTCGTCGTCTAACCCTAGCCATGTTCCCAAAATCTTTAGAGCTCGAACGAAGAAAGGTTGGTTCTTCTCTACTGCTTCGGCATCGTCTTCCTTCGATACTCTGTTGTCCGCCTTCATAAGTGGGTCCTCGCTGTGACTAATGTACAAGGGCCGATAACCCCTCTGAGTTTCTTATAATCTTCTCTCTTTCGAAGTATGTATAGGGCGATGATACTCTGAGCCCGAATGCCCCATTTCTCTCACTGTCTCACAGTGATGAGTCCCCCTGTCTGTCTTTATTTCTTCTGGTAGAATACACACTGTTTGATTGTAAAAGCCCCTCAAGGTGATAGATATACCATTCCGCTAGTTATATGTAACGAATGCTGAATCAATGAATGCGTCTAGTTATTTGATAGTCTACCCCATTCTCTATGCACTTACATTTCTCACTGTCGCTCTATGCTATCGTTCCCAAGATTGTTAGAGCTAAACCCTCTGGCTGTAAGGGGGGCCCTTGTCATGGGCTACAGATGTGACTCTCCCTTTTCACGTTTATGATTGTAGTTTAATCTATCTGGCATTTCGTGAATTTCCCTTTGTAGATCCTAACATGCTGCGAATGATCCCTCGCTTAGCCTCACCCCGTGGCGATGGGCGTGCCTCTTCAAGCCCTCAAGGGCCATATTAAGTCCATTCACCCCCTCCCCAGGGCTAATTATAGGTCCAAACTGCGTGGCTTCTTCTGTGCATCTAGCATCCACACTTTTCATGCGATTGATATGCATACGGCATTTCGATGGGTAATTAACAGACATGCCACTTTTGTATTCGATAGGGATCTGGCCATTCGTCCCGTCACCTGCGACCATAGGTTGTGGGGACGACGGCAAATTCCCACACTCGATAATGTTCTCACTCTGTCTGAAGCATTCCGTCTAAGTCTTCTTGTTGAATATTACTGTCCATCTAACCTTCACCTGGTCTTAATGGCCCATTGCACACACTCCACCATGATACCCATTTAATTGCTTACGAGAATGTTGTCTTTTGGGACCTCCTACACCTGCGTACATGACTCTCCCTATGTGAGGCCAATGACCCATTTCTCAAAGCATACATTTTCCGTTTTACGATTTAATCCGGATGCCTAGAAATACTCCTTCTTTGGTTATGCTTCTATCCCGTTAAGGCATTCGAGCGTACCATTGTGCTGTCCACCTGTTCGACCTCGTGCTCTCTCATCCCCGATGAGGATATGGATTTGCTAGCATCGTTAGCATGATCCACACCCTCCTATATTAGAGGTAACACCATGATTTCTCTGATGGTGCCACCAATCTTTCTGTATGAATGCGGACCCATTACTGGGGAGGGGGAACATCCCCGTTCAACGATTCTTCCATTTAAATTCCTTTAATCAGTCTCAAATCTCGAGGGCCTGTTTCTCTATAGCATGGACTCTGACAGATCCTCTTCAAAGGGTGTACATCAATAAACCATTTGATTTGGTAGCAAATGAGTCCATGTCTCTTAAACGAGATCGTGGCAGCCTATGGAACCCCTCATAGGCTAGTCCTTGGGATCTCTGCCCCACTTGGGTCCTCAGGTCGCCATTTCTGACCTCCCGACAGTTAGTGAGTTTGTCTCGGATCTGTCCGTGGGCGAATCTCTATTTCCTCCCTTGCAGTCCTCCGAGATAAGGGGAAATGCTGTCAAAATTCATCCAGCACATTTTTGGCTTTTCCGTTTAAGTTGCTCTACTTTGTGTCAATTGAAATGTATGCAAATATTATGACGAGGCTAGCCATAGGGCCGAAGAATGCTGGAGAAGATTAGGAGCTTGTCTCCATTGTGGGAGCTGTGATCACCGGATTCCTGACTGTCCATTAATGAATGAGCAAGCCAGAGATGAGAAGCGTCCGGTGAAGAATCAAGCAAGCCTCCAAGCTCTCCAAGAGGCGAAGCAAGACGAAGGTGGACTCGTGAAAGGTACATTAAAGATTTGTTCCAAGTCTGCACATGTTTTGTTTGATACCGGTGCATCACATTCTTTTGTTTCAAAAAAAGTTCACTGATCCATTACTCATGGAGCCAGAATGGATAGATCTAGTTATTTCAACCCTCTCGAAATCTGAGATCACACACCATTATCTGAATTGTGAAGTTACGGTGAAGGGGGAAAATCTACCTGCCAAGTTAATATACCTAGACATGAAAGACTATGATGTCATATTCAAAGCTGATTGGCTATCCAAATATCAGGCAACTGTTGATTGCGGTAACTATAAGGTATCTTTTAAGGAGTTCCCAAAACTTGTCTACACTAGCCCTAAGAGTCGGAGCAAGTCAGCTCTTATTTCAACTCTCCGAGCTAGTAAGCTAATAAGGAAAGAGTGTGTATCTTTCCTTACTTTCTTCACCATAAAAGAGACTAAGGAGTCCAAGATAGAAGATATCCACGTCGTCCGGGAGTTTCCTGACGTATTCCCAGAGGATCTGCCTGGTCTACCCCCACAAAGAGAAGTGGCCTTCACCATCGACCTGGTCCCTAGTGCTGGTCCAGTTTTCAAGGCACCTTATAGGATGTCCCCTGCCGAGCTCAAGGAGTTAAAAGAGCAACTTATGGAGCTTTTAAAGAAGGGATATATTAGATCAAGCACTTCCCCATAGGGAGCACCCATACTATTTGTAAAGAAGAAGGATGGATCGATGAGACTATGCATCGACTATCGGCAGTTGAATCACCTCACTATCAAGAACAAGTATCCACTGCCGAGGATCGATGAGTTATTTGATCAAATATCTAGATCTAAGTATTTCTCAAAGATTGATCTCAGGTCAGGATATCACAAACTGAGGATCAAATATGAGAACATTCATAAGACCGTGTTCAGGAGCAGGTATGGGCACTACAAATTTGTTGTTATGCCTTTTGGACTAATGAATGCCCCTGCAGCATTTATGTAGTTGATGAATAACATATTCAGGTCTCATCTGGATCAGTTTGTAGTGGTCTTCATTGATGACAAATTGATTTATTCAAAGACCAAGGAAGAACATGAAGAGCATTTGAGGATTGGATTACAAATATTGAGGACAAATCAACTATATACAAAGCTCAGTAAATGCGAGTTCTGGCTCGAAGAAGTGTCTTTCCTAGGACATATGATCTCTAAGGATGGAATATCAGTGGATCCATCAAAAGTAGAGGCTGTGAAGAATTGGGAAAGAATGACCAATGCTACCGAGATCCGTAGTTTCTTGGGTCTAGCTGGCTATTACAGGCGATTCATTAAGGACTTCTCCAAGATCGTCATGCCTCTTACTAGGCTAACTCACAAGGAGATTTGCTATGAATGGAGCGAATATTGTGAAAGAAGTTTCCAAGCTCTAAAGGAGCCCTTGACTACTGCCCCAGTCTTGGCCTTACCAATTGAAGGAGAGAAATTCGAGATATATACCGATGCATCTGGCATTGGCCTCGGATGTGTGTTAATGCAACAAGGAAGAGTTATAGCTTACTCTTCCCCACAACTGAAGAAGCATGAGGAGAACTACCCGATCCATGACCTAGAGCGGGCCGCAGTGGTGTTTGCCTTGAAGATTTGGAGACACTATCTCTATGGAGAATAGTTTACCGTGTACTTCGATGACAAGAGTCTCAAGTATCTCTTCTCTCAGAAGGAATTAAACATGAGACAATGGCGTTGACTTGAATATCTTAAGGGTTTCAACTTCACTATACAATACCATCCTGGAAAGGGTAATCCTGTAGCTGATGCCCTCAATTGAAAGCCAAGGGCCTTGTTAGCCAACTGTATGATTCAAGAGTGGAAGCTGCTAGAGCAATTCTCTAAACTTAACATAAGTATGGACAAGGAGAATAGTTGTATTACTCTATCACACATGAGGATACAACCAGATCTACTCTCTGAAATACAAGAACTTCAAGACAATGACCCAGTACTGGTAGAAATCAAGGACAAGATGGAACAACGACCTGATTTCAAGATAGCATCAGATGGAAGGTTATTATTCTGAGAAAGAACTTGTGTACCAGATTGTCCAGAATTAAAGAAGAATATCTTAGATGAAGCTCACAGGTCAAGGTACATGATTCATCCTGGATCTACTAAAATGTACCAAGACTTAAAGCGGACCTTTTGGTGGCCCAACATGAAAAGAGAGGTAGCAGACTTTGTATCTCGTTGTCTCACCTGTCGACAAGTCAAGGCAGAACACCAAAAGCATACTGGTAAGCTACATCCTTTAGACATTCCCAAGTGGAAATGAGAGGATATCGACATGGACTTCATAATGGGTCTATCTCATAGAGGAGGCAGCCTTGATTGACATGGGACTGCTGGATGCTCAATTCACTTGGTCCAATATGAGGGCGGCATCGGCTTGCTCTAGATTGGACAAGATCTTGATATCGGTAGATTGAGAAGATCACTTTCCCATGTGTAGGCTTCATGTTTGTCTAGACCGATATCGGATCACAAATCGGTTCTTTTGAAGACCAGCTGCATCTAGGAGAGGAGATAGGGTTTTGGGTTTGAGAGGTTTTGGCTAAGGGAGGCAGACTTCATGGACATAATTAGGAGGGCTTGGAGTGTACATAGACATGTTGGTTTTTACATGGCTACTTTGGTTAGAAAACTGAACCATGTAGCCCAGATGCTAAAAAGGTGGGGTGCTAACAAAACCCTACCTAGTAGAATGGCTAAGGAAAGGATTCTTCAACAACTAGAAGGCTTGGATTGCTTGGAGGAGGCAGGGTTGCTGGAGGACAATGACAGGTTACACGGGGAATCTCTGATGGGCAGTATTTGAAGAGATTCTCAGAAGGGAAGAGATCTACTGGAAGCAAATGTCTAAGGAGAAATGGCTCAAGAAAGGTGATAGGAAAACAGTTTACTTTCAGTGGATTGCTTTGGGGAGAAGGAGAATCACCTATATAGCTTCCATCAAAGTCGGTGAATAGATTGTCAGTAAGGAGGAGGACATCAGAGTGTGTGCCAAGGTGTTCTACTCCAAGCTTTTCATCGAAGATTTGATGTGCAGATCTGGCATTGCAAATAACTTACTTCCTCGGCTTTCTATTGCAGAACGTGAGGCTCTGTCTAGTCCCTTCATGGAGGAGGAGATCATACATGCAGTTTTCTTCCTTGCAGGTGACAAAGCACCAGGCCCAAATGGATTCGCTATGGTCCAGAAGTGCTAGGATATTATCAAGGAGGAACTGATTCAGACTTTAGGAGAGTAGGACTCACTTGAAGGGCACTAAAAAAACCCTCTTGGTCGTCATCCCGAAGAAGTAGGGTGTGTAAGCCTTCTTGGATTTTAGACCCATTAGTTTGTTGAATAGTACCTACGAAATTATCACCAACTATTGGCCAGGAAAGTTGATAAGGTGATTGTCAGAGTGGTCAATGGACATCAAGGGACCTTCATCAATGGAAGACATATTCAAGAGAACTTCCTTGTTACTCATGAGTATTTGCATGCCATGAAGACCCAGAGGAAGAGGGGGGTGGTATTGGAGCTGAATTTTGAGAAGACATATGACAATGTAAATTGGCAGTGCCTTATGTAGGCCTTGGCTACGATGGGCTTTGATCAGAGATGGATTGGGTGGATCCAGGCTTATATATGCTTAGCTTCCTTTTCAGTCCTTGTCAATGGGCAGCTCACTTCTTTTTTTCATAGTGGCAGAGGACTACATTAGGGAGATCCTTTGTGACCCTCTTGTTTGTCCTAGTTGCATAGATCTTGAGCAAGATGTGGATGAGAGCTAAGATGAAAAGTCTCGTCAGAGGCTTCTAGGTAGGACACCACAGTCTTAGCATCAACCATATGCAGTATACTGATGACACTATCCTCCTGCTAGCTGATGAGGAGAGCCAGTTATATAATGCCAGGTTGATGCTAGAGCTACTGCAGCTTGTAGGAAATCAATGGACTAGAGCTGAACTACAACAAAGGCCATATTGTTGGGGTCAATATGGAGAAGAGGTCACTCATGAGAGCATCATTTATATTGGATTGTCAAATAGAAGGCTTTCCCTTCTCCTACTTAGGCCTACCACTATCCCTAGGGACTTTTCGTTGTAGGGATTGGTAGGTGATTGTGCAGAGATATGAGTCTAGGCTTGCATGTTGGAATCTGAGACCCCTCTCATATTGGGGAGAATGATGATATGCAAGTCGATGCTTGACATTCTTTTTATCTATTACCTTTCCATTTCCAGGATCCCCAAAATTGTGGCCAAGATGCTAGAGTCCATTCAAGCTAAGATTCTTCTTGCATGGTAGTAGAAATAATTACAGGGGTTGGCATGACATCTCCTGGGGCAGAGTTTGCTAGAGCAAAGAAACAAGAGGCGTGGGTATCAAGAACATCAGGGACCTTAACTTGGCACTACTTAGTGATTGGTTATGGAGACTTGCAGCGGATGTGTTGCACCCGAAAATTGTCTTAAATTAATTTACAGAATTGTTGCTATGCAACGTTCGACGACAAGCACGACGTATCGTCGACACCGTCGAACTACGAAGTATCTCCGTAATTCAGGGTCTATCGACCCGACAATATTACGGTCGACGTCGCAGCAAGAAGATTAGCGAGGAAGATTAATGCGTATACGGGTCAGAGTAGCCGAGCAAGTGTATCACACGGCACAGACGGGCGCAAAGGTTCCTCCTTATGCGGCAACGAACGGCCAGACGAACAAACAATACTCCTTCCACGAACGCGACGCTGCCACGCGGCGAAGGAGCGGTCTCCACGAGATATATAGCTCCGCCACGGCTCTCCTCCAACCCAGGACGACAAAAAGAGGGTGAAACGGCGTCCAGAGGGGTCAAACGGCGTCCGTCTCTCTCTTCCCTCATTTCTCACTCTCACCCTCTCTCTCTTCTCTCACACTCTCCTCTCACTCTCACCTCTCCGGCAACCGACGGACCAGGGCGGGGGCGAGGCGGGGCGGCGTGGGCGAAGAGGACGGCGAGGATGGGTCAAGGATCGAGGCACGAGGGCGCGGTGAAGTCGGTTCGCGAGCGTGGGACGCCAGCGGAGTTTCGTGAGGCGTTTCTTCGTGGAACGGCGTCCACGGCACGTCGAATCTTCGGTGGAGGTAGGGGGACGGAACCTTGACTTGTGCACTTCCTTTCCCGCAAGTTTCGTAGGCCGTGGTGAGCCGAGCAGACTTATTTGGGTATTTTGGGAAAAATTTATGTTTTAGGGCTTGTGTGCCGATCCGTCGTTTCATCGCGTTTCGGACCGATTCGAGGGCATAGATGCATGCTAGGGGTGTCGGGAGAGCTTCTCCCTTGTTTTCCCCATCATCCGTGGATGATCAGGGCGTGGAACGAGTTTTTGGGAATGTTCCCGCCGTCCCGTTCTCGGGCGAGTGTAGCGGTCCTTCCAGAGACCGCCACACTCACTGGCGGCCCAAGATAGGCGTGCCAGAGGCTGTGGCGGCCCAAGGAGGGTGCGCCACAGGGTACTATTTTGTCGGCAGGGCGTCCGTCGGCCTGGCGGCCACACGATAAACTGCCAGAGCGTGTAACGCTCTACGGTCCGACGGCCAGAGGGGCGAGTTGATCGTTGATTTCTGACCATTGAATTTTTGACCGTTGGGGTCATGTGCCTTTAGCGACCGTATGTACGGGCGCTAGAGCACTGTGGCAGCCTGAGATTGGGGTACCAGAGATAACGTGATCTGTCTTCTAGCGCACTAGGGTTGGTCCGCTAGAGGCTGTGGCGGCCTGAGATAGGTGCACCAGAGCCAGTGTGACCTTTTCTTTTAGCACTCCTGGGTTGGACCGCTAGAGTCCTGTGGCGGACCAGAGTTGGACCACCAGAGTCTGTGGCGTTCCAAGGTTGGACCGCCAGGATATTCTCCATGTTTAACATGTTGTTGCGTATTGTGTTGGTCTCCAGTCGACCCGATTGTGACCCAGTGATTGACCTTCGGCCTCATGAATGTCCAGGACACCGTGAGACCTGTGTTTGTGTTTTGGGGGTGTCCAGAGGTGTCGCATTGTGTCGATTGACGTGCTCGTGAGTTTTGGGGTCTGGGTAACCCCATGCGTGTGTGTTCCGAGTATCTGTGTAGGCCGTGTGTATGACCTTGGACTGTGAGTCCAGTTGACCAGCCTGGGGGTGAGAATTTTTCACGTGTCACCATGGTTTTGGACCTAGGGATTAGGCCAGATTGACAGCTCAGTGCTGTCGTGTGCGACGGTCTTGACCCGAGTCTTGTGACTCAAGGATCGTTGAGTTTAATAGGTCTAGTGGGTTGTTCAGAGTCTGGTGGGCTCGAGTCACCTGTTACTTCGTGTTACTCGCAATGGGTGCGTGCTTGGCTTTCTATGTTCACGTTTAGTGAGCCCCCACTAGTCGTAGCTTTCCTGCGCACGTGGGTGTGGACCCACTTGGGAGTGGTGGAGAGCGTGACCCGAGTGAGATGATTTTTAGGCTGGTTACCGTAGGGCCCCCACGTGCAGCCTGAGTTTGGGGTTCGGGGGAAGAACCAACTAGAAGATCTGACCTCGGGCGTATGGTCTATGTGTGCACACGTAGCTGAGGGCGGCGGACCCGCGCTCATGAGCGTGGCCTCAGCTAGTCCTTGTTCTATGTTCCTAGTTACTAGTACAGTGTTTTGGCCTCCGCCTAGGGGGTCGTAGGCAAATACCTGAGGCTGCAGACTAAGTCGTCAGTGGACGCATCCAGCCTTACTTCTGGTGGGTGATACTCCCATCACGTGACGTGAGTTGTTGTGTCACGAGTTTTCATTTCCCATCTGTGAGATGGGATTTTGTGTGTAGTTCGGACGTTTTCTCGGAGCCGAGGTCTAGGGTTTCCAGTGAGCGTCACCGAGGGCTTTTCCCTAGATGATGTAGAGTTTATGACGGTGAGGTCGTGACTGTGTTTCCTGACCGTGTGGTTTTGGTGGGCCCTTGTCTGTGAAGATAGGCCTCCACGATAGTGGCGTCGTGTCGTTTTCCTGGTAGCGTGACTAGGGCGGTCATAATCTGGTGGTTCGTGTCTGGTTGTTCCCCGATCGCTGGATCAGGGTGTTGGGTTCCGGTACAGTGGGAGTAGTTGTAGAGCTGAGATTTTATCGGCCACCGAGTCTTACTGTTCCTGCCATTGTTGTTGTTTTTGTAGTTGCTGCTTTCCGTTACCACCGTTATTTTCGATTGGGGTTCCGCGAGGCCCCTACTGAGCCAGTGATAGGAGGCTCACCACTGATTTTCAGGTGCTGCGGTTCTTCCTCGAGGTTCGAGGGCGTTGCGTGGAGGTTCTTAGTTGCCAGCTCGCGGGGCCGAGTGTTCACTTGGCATATGGTACGTTCTCTACCTTAGATTGTACTTTCTGTTAGATTGGACTCTGTTGTAGTTAGTTGTTTATTTCTGTTAATTACTACAACCCCTACCTCCACAACCTCCTCCACAACCCCAATCCCTTGCTCAAGCTGGCGCCATCAACATCACCCCTATCTCCCAAACCACTTGGTGTTACGATAATGAGCCGTCGACTCGACAGTTCATGTCACCATACCAATAGCCCTCACCACAACCATCCCCTTTACCTTTCACTCCCCCTAACCCTCTTCGAAGTAAATCCTCCCCTTTGTCCTCCACTTTCGCTAACCCTCCATCAAATAAACCCCCTATTAAAACCTCGCAACCCATTGTTACCCCTACCTCTCCTACCACAACACCATCTGAGCCTCTCATTGCTAAACCATCCATTACCATTACCACCCCAATGCCTACCATGCATCCCCAACCAATACCTAAGGCATATAATCCCTTACCACCACTAAATGTCACATCACCACCTTCCACCAACCATTCCTAGTCAGCCACTGCCTGAACCATTTAACCCGTCACCACTACCTCCATATGTGTCTATGCCTGAGCAAGTTCCATCTGCACCTCTGTCCACATCTACACCTGGGCAAACTTTGTCTTCTTCTGAGTCGGAAGAAGAGCCCACCACCACTCCAGACCCCATCCTTCCCATCATTCATTTGCCTACGCCTACTCTAGCTCTTAAACCCTCTATGTCTATTAAACCCTCCACTACCTCCACTTCCCGATCCCTTTCCACCCAACGGAGTGGGTGTGCCCTATTAAATATGCAATTCAATACTATTTCTCAAGGGGAAAGTAAATTGAAGGAGAAAGACTTGGGGCTGGGTAGGCATTTCAAGCTTCAAGATTATATTTGCCGAATGTCGGTCCTCATTCTTATGCCGAGCATGTTTGATAGAACTGAGTCTCCACCTACTCCAATGTCCATCAAGAAGGACCCTCAAGAGTTGGTGCCGTGCAAATCAAAGGTCAAAACAATAGAGGTCACATTGCTCATTAGGAATGATACTTTCAAAGCTATCATTACCCCTCACTCCATTATTATTCACATGGCTAATCAAGAGAAGAGGTTCTCCTCAAGCATGATGATGACACATTCCACTACAAAGGAGATGATGAATTCTATGCTCAAGGGTGGGTCAGGGCAGTCCTTGTAGGAAGCTTTTGATATCATGTCTACGCCCTCCCAACTTCCATGCAAGGGACGAACGCCTATGTTACCAAGCATATTCACGAATGATATTCCAACGGCCCTCAGCAATACGCCAAATGTGAAGCTCTTTATGCCAAAGGTTGAACTTCCAATGATACATATTGTCTACTTATCAAGGGAGCTATTTCCAAAGGAGCCATTCCACATCAGGATTCCTATTTTACAAGCAGAACTCTCAAAGGGAGTTCCCGAGTCCAAGGGGTCTTATTCAAAGTCCATCAAATGAGAGACTATGGGCACCAACTACACCAGTTGAGTTGGGTGATCAGGGAAAAAAGAGGTCATCTGTCGGGGCATATCGTTGGAAAGAGCATGCAAAGTCAAGAAGCTATGTTGAAGGTTAAGAGACTACACTGTAAGAGGGTATCTACCAAGAAGAGGGGAAGGCATAAAATGAAATTGAAGGACAAGAAATCCCATGTTGAGCCCCCCCCCCCCATTGGTGCATCCACTTCCTATCTCATTTCATCATTGCTCTTGCTACTATTCAACTTCTTTTTATGTGTAATCTATTGGTTGAGGGGATGCTTTCCATCATCTAAATCTACACAATCAAGCTCCTCCTCTTCTCTAGGGTCTTTGGACCCTCATATTCCTCCCCCTCCGGAGCCTTCGGATCCCTCTTTATTTAATTCCTTATCTTTATCCATCCCTCATCGTCATCCTCCTCCAGAACCTCTAGATTTTTCATTGTTAAATCCATTCATTTTTTCCAACCACCATTCTCTTTGCCTAGAACCTCTGGACCCTCCCACTTTCAAGTTTTTATTTTGTTCTTTTATTTTCTCAAGGCATCATGACCCTCATTCTCATTATCCTCTGAAATCTCTGAATTTCTCATCACATTCTCCATTTCTCCTCATAAGGTATCACGCCCCATCTCCTCTTCTCTCTCTAGAACCTCTAGACTCCTAGATTCATTCTCCCGGTTTCCTAGGGCACCGCACCCTTCCTTCTTATTCTTTCCTTCTGGAACCTCCGGATCTCACTTTAGGGCATCACGCTCTCCCTTTTCATATCTTTCTGGAAGCTCCAGACCTTCTTTTCATCCAATTCAGCCTTTTGATCTTCCAAGACATCACACCCTTCATTCTTTTCTTCCTTTTGAATTACCTTTTTCCATACCTCTTCCTAAGGCATCGCATCCTTCATCATTTCCTCCTTCGGAACCTCTGGATTCTTTTCTGCATGATTCTCCTCCTTTACTTATGGACCTTCCGCATCTGCCTCTCTCAATTCATTAATTACTTCTTCTAATTCCTCCCAATCCCGAGTCCGACCCAATTTCTTTCACATCAACTATGTCACGCCCCGAGCGCGGAAGATACCCGGAAGATGCGCGACGAGTCGTTATTTAATCATGTCATTCAGGGCAATACAAACCCTTATAGCCATCTCCATCTCTGCTCCATCTATGGCATGTTGTAAGGCTGTAATATGTTGATACCCAGGTTCGTAATGCTATGCTTGCCATTGCTCGCTCATTGTGCTTACTATGGTGTTCACCATGCTTATAGTGCTCGATGTGCTCGTTCTATCATTGTGCTTGCCGTAGCATACATCGTGCTCCTTCATCTGCCATAAAAAATTTCCCCAGTCGGGCATCAACCTGGACCTCTATGACATTGACCTATAGGCCACCTTGGACACAGTCTGCAACACCACTCCATTTGTCATATTGTCTCCTCCTGAAAGAGCCTGACCTTCTAGCCTTTTAGGCAATTGCGTTGTCGCTAAGGTCCACGGTGTCCATATGGGCTAAGAATCGCCTTAATTTCCTGTAGGCGCCTTGGCTTTCTCTCGGACTTGGCCAATGCTAAGGGAGTTTGCTACTTTCTTGCCCTTGGCATGGATGAGGTAGTATATATCCGCTTGTCCTGGTTCTTCGTTACTACTTTGACTCCATGCTTAGTCAGAAACTTAAGCATTTAATAACATATGGAGGGATGACATGTGCCTTTCTTATGATACCTCAACTGATGATGGCATTGTAAGCCGGCTCAATCTTTATGACTGTGAATATGGCCTCAACGATAAGTTGTTTGGGGGCTAACCCAGTAACCCTTGGGGTTACAGGTAAAGTGACCACATATTCTACATTTATGACGGCCCCATTAAAACCATACAACTAACTGCGATAGGGTGTAGTTCGGATTGTGAAAGTTTAAGACGAACAAAACAATCATAAACGAGGCATTTAGGGCACTTCTATTATCAACAAGAATGTGCATTACATCATTTTATAACAGCTTATAGCACTAAGATGTCTTCATAGGGAACGATACCCTTTCAAGCCATCATTGAAGAAGTCAAGAAACTGAAGATGTCCTCTGTCCTTGTCTTTGACTGCTTTAGGACTTTGAAGACATTCATCTACCTCCTGGACGAGCTATTTCTCCACCAATTAGCCCACCACTGGTCATTAGGGTTATGCCTATAGTTGACTGCTGATGCTCTTCATGCTGCAGTTGTTGTTGCTCTGGGGGCACTAGGTACTGAGGGCATTGTGGGTACACTGTGTGTTGTTGGTGTGTGCCTCTTTTTATGAGATTGGAAATCTCCTATCATAGTTGATGGCAATTGTTAGATGTATGGCCCAACTCCTAATTGTAGTGGTAGTACTTGGGTTGATCCTTACACAGAAGGTTAGGCTTTAGTTTCTGTAGCCATCTGAAGATGGGCTTGCTCTTTATTTACATGAGAATTTGGCTAGCATTTTGGCTAGGGACTAGTACCTGTTGATTGCTTCAAATTGGCCCCAATGTCTAGGGTCATCGTACTATGGGCATTTCAATCTGACTTGAGGCTTTGTGACCCTACACTTCTTGCTGTTGTAGGCAGGTGGCATGGCGTAGGCCAACATGATGGCTTCCTTGTTGATGTATATGTGGCCTTGGGTTATGAGTTCCTGGAATGAACCTGAGTTCTTGGTTAGTCAATGTGGCAATAATAGGCGTGACTGTAATTGAGTGGTCCAAGTTGGGGGCCCGTAGGGCCTTGTCATAGAACTGGGCGAAGTAGCCCCTCAACATCTCCCCCATTCCTTGGCATGTGGCTGGCCCTGTCGTAGAACTGGGCAGCGTGGAACTGGGCAAAGTAGCCCCTTAACATCTCCCCCCTACCTTGCCATATGGCTATCAAAGGCCAAGTCCTTATGTTGTTGTGTCAAACAGAAAAAGTGATAAATGAAGAGCTGGCCAAGTTGGATGAAGTCTAACACCAAGGCAGCAGGGAGGGCCTTGAACCATGCTAACACCAACTTCATTAGCATTATGGAGAGCAGGCACTTGATGGATTTAGATGCCCCTTAAATGGTGAGGAAGTTGTCAAACCTCTTGAAATGCTCCATCAGGTCTAATGCTTCATCAAAGTACTCCCCAAGGGGCAACTTGACACTATCGAGGAGAGGGGCTGCTAGGATGTTCGTACAGAATGGGGACTTCTCAGCAATTAGCTGGCCAAAGGGATACTGAGTGCTCTTGAACCAGTTGGTGCCTCCCCTTTCAGATCTTGCTGATGTTCAAATTTGTTGTGTGGGTGGCCGGCGATTGGGGGTGTTTGGCTTGGCCAACCTCGATTAGGGTAATGGAGGGCGGGGCCTAATTGGCCTCGAGGTGTCTCTATAGGGGTGATGCTCCATTGCCAACTACTGAGGGAGGAGTTGGGAGAAGACCATAGGACCATCTGGCCTGAACTGGATTGGGATCAGAGCAGACTAGTCTGGTTCAGCTGGTTCTAGAAGTGAACCAGCTGGTCCTTAAAAAATTAAGAACAATGGATAAAAACTTAAAAAATTGAATCAATTTGTGTATCAAACCTACTATCTTAATGACTATTAGAGACTTAGAGACTCAAATCTAATGTCATTGACATTAGGGTTTAAATCTCCTATTAGATTTCAAATCTCTTTGAGATTAGGATTTAAATTACGTTTACCCGGACCAAGTTTCACCCTCAACTTGGTCCACCTAAACCCCCCATGACCCTTCATCTTCCGCTATAAAACCCTCCCATTTGGAAGCCCAAAAGAAGGGGCAGCAAGCATCAAAGGATCAAGCATCAACGCAAGGAGCTCAGCCCCGGACTAAAAAGGTGCGCTACGGAGATTTGTGTGTGTGTTTGCTAGGCTTACGCCGAGGACATGTCCCATGATCATCCCTCATACGGCGTCTAGCCCAAACACCAACCTTTTAAAAGGCAGCCCCCTATTTTGATGCACGTATGTCGTCTCGATAATTATGCACGACCCCAGATCTTGCTTGGTGACAGCACTCTGCTCGGGTTCTGTCTCTATATTTATGCATGACCTTGATGCCGCTTGGCGAAAGTACTCTGCCCGAGCCCTGTCTCGATAATCATGTGCCCCCAGATGTTGCTCGACATGAACACCCTACTTGACCCTACCTCGACATTCGTGCATGACCTCTGATGCTGCTTCATGGAGGTGCCATGTCCAGTCCCTACCTCTGTCAACGAGCCCCGAGCACGACCATTAGGGTCTCACGGCTCCCATCTTTTTCAGTCACAACGGTACCTCTGGCATCCCACTGCCAGCCACTCCAGCCACATCGAGGCCCGCGGCACCCGATCGCTCAATAACTCAGTCACAATGGTGCCCCTGGCACCTGACTGCCAGTTACTCTAGTCATATCAGGGCCCCCGGCACCCGACTACCAGCCACTCTAGTATAGCGATGCCCCCAGCACCCGACTACTAGCCACTCCAGTCACATCAGGACCCCCAACACCCGACAGCTCAGCCACTCCAGTCATAATGGTGCCCCCGGCACCCGACTGCTAGCTACTCTAGTCACATCGGGGCCCCTGACACCCGACCACTCAACCACTCGAGTCACAATGGTGCCCCTGGCACCCGACTATCAGTTACTCTAGTCACATCGGGGCCCCTAGCACCCGATGCATAACAACTCTAATTACAACGGTGCCCCCGACACCCGACTACTAGCCACTCCAATTATAATGGTGCCCCCGGCACCCGATTACTCAACCACTTTAGTTACGATGGTGCCCCCGGCATCCAAATGTCGGGTCCAGACAGCGTCAGACTATTCTAGCTCCGACGACGGCCAACGACTCCAGTCCCACCAAGGCCCATGGCGCTAGGCAAGTCCGAGCCCATCGGCTTGTAGTCGCTCCAGTCATGGGGATGCTCACGCCGTCCAACCGCTCCGATCTCAACAATGCCCAGTCGCTCCAGTGACAAGTGGTGCCTACATCATTCGATCGCCTCGGCCTTAGTGACGCCCAACTGCTCCCACACAATGGGGCCTATGGCACCCCTAGTGTCCTGACCTCGACACTGTCTCTTGATGGGAAGACATTGTGACGCCCCTCGGGTGGCATCCTGCTGAGTCACATGTCCTCTGACTGACACTATGTAGGGATACGAAGCTACCCATACAATAACGCAATGACTCGGGGACCGTCACAAATGATGAAATTGTCCTGTGGCTTGCAAGCACTTGTAATCGGTCTCTCACGCCCCCATATAAACACCTTTCACAGTATCTAAGTCATGTAATCCAGTCTGGAGCAGATCCCCCGCCTCACTGGAACCAGTCTCTCTACCCCTAGTTGTCCCTGTTGCATTATTGTTGCCCTGTCGCTGTTGCACGGACTAAGCCCTCCTGACGTCACGGCTCCCAAGGTCCCTGACTCTCTCTTCAGTAGTAGAAACAAAGGTGTTCGGGCTCCGCTCGATGTAAAATAAACATTGATCACTTGCGGTCAGTGGGGAAGGCATCCAGTACACGAGCCCCCACAATCGTCTACACTCGTACATGCTAAACCTCCCTCTCTCTACGTGACGTACAACGTTTTATGCTCACATGCCATGCCCTGGCGGCACATCCCCAGTTAAATATTTGGTTCCATAGGTGATCATTGAGAAATTGACTGGTACGCCCACATTCCATCTAGCCATCCCTGTTCCAATCTTCTAGAATGATTAATCATACGCCACTCCCTCCAGTGTATTCCTATCGTTCTTTCCACCCTCCTTCCAATACCCCTAGAATCCCCGCGTGCCAAATTAACTGATCTTAGTCTTCCGTAAAAGGTGAGTGTACGTCCTTGCCACGAGGGAAAAGGAACTAGAAAGGGAATTTCCCCTACGCACGCAAATAATGCCCTACTCTTTTCCTATGTTCCCTCACGGTTTGGAGCCGAACGATGCGAGTTTGAGCAGGTTTTCCTACTTAAAGGGCAGAATCATATTTTTGGGGTGTGAGCCGAGTTTGCCATTCCAAGCGATGATTTTTGGTGTAAATGGAATCATTTGAACCCCTGACATGTTATGATTCCATTCCCACCAATTAAACTTCGTTTGGTCATGATTTGGGGCTGGTAGGAGGCCAGTTACCCACGTGAGTCATTTTAGATGGATTTGTGGAAATCTCTCGTTTCTTGTTATTTCGTGGATGGTTTGATCCCTTCCATCTTGTGGGAGGTTGGTATTGAGTAGATGGAGAGTATTTTCAATGTTATGTAGTGTGCTGATCAAGAGAAGGTCCGTCTCACTACCTCCAATTGAACAAGGATACACGCACTTGGTGGAAGGTCACCTCGGCACATCTTCAAGAGGGTCAAACCACCTGGCAGGAGTTCCTTGTACTTTTTCGTGCAAAATACTTCTCCGAGCATGTTAAGGAGCAGAAGGCTACAGAATTCGCTTCCTTATGCCAAGGCATGATGTCGGTGGTGGAATATGAATTGCAATTCTCCCGTCTGACCCCTTATGCTGAACATCTAGTGAGCACAGATATTCTTAAGGCCAACTATTTTCTTGATGGGTTAAGACCCATCTTCATTCAACAACTTGGCTCACAAAATATTTAGACCTATGCGGAGATGGTCCAACGAGCGCATTTATTTGAAAAGACATTGGACAAGGTCGAGAAGCTTAAGGGCAAAGGGGTGGAGTCTAGCTGGAAGATGGATCGACGTGGAAAGAGAGAAGAGAGGTTTAGTATCATGGGGTCCTACCAGTCCTGTGACAGTAAGAAGAGGTCCCAGAATGGAAGTGGGAGTGGCAATGACAAAAATAAGAAGGCAAACGAGGAAGACAAGCAAGTCATGGCGGCTTGCTCATTCTGTGAGAAGTTTGGCCATTCGGTCGAGGAGTGCTGGAAGCGTCTCGGCACTTGCTTAAGATGTGGCAGTCGGGAGCATCGCATGCCGGACTGTCCCCTCATAAAAGAATAACCCTTAAAGAATGACGGCAGATGAAGGGGACAGGCTTGTCTAAATGCTGTTATGGAGGAGGAAGCTACCAAAGAAGGTGAATTAATCAAAGGTACCATCCAAATTTACTCCCATTCTATATTCGTGTTATTTGATACCAGTGCTTCTCATTCCTTTATTTCTAGCACTTTTGCTAAGATCTTGCCAATTTCACCTATTCCATTACCTTCAAATTTATCTATAGTCATACCCTTAGGTTCAGGAATGAAACTTAAAACTTATTTCCCCGATAGTGAGGTGATCATAGAAGGCCACAATCTCCCTGCAAACCTCGTATGTCTTGACATGGAAGGCTATGATGCCATATTAGGAGTAGATTGGCTTTGTGACCATTATGCTGACATTAATTATCGTAATAGGTGGATTTCTTTTCATAAACTAGAACTTCTAAAGTTTTCTTTCCTCGGCATTAAGTATAGGAAGCATCCCATCCTTATTTCTTCTCTTCACGCCTGTAAACTCATTTCACAAGGGTGTGAAGCTTTTCTTACTTTCGTAGTCATTACTGACTCCAAGGGAATCCTGATAGAAGAAACTCCCATCGTAAAAGAATTTTCTGATGTCTTTCCTTTGGACTTATCCGGTCTACCGTCCGAAAGAGAAGTCAATTTTTCCATTGAACTCACACCTGGAGCAGCACCTGTGTCAAAGGCCCCTTACAGGATGTCCCCTACGGAGCTTAAAGAATTAAAGAAGTAACTTCAGGAGCTGCTGGAGAAAGACTTTACCTGACCAAGCACATCCCCTTGGGGTGTGTCGGTTCTATTTGTCAGAAAGAAGGATGGATCCCTCAGGCTGTGCATAGACTACCGGCAGTTGAATCAACTTACTATCAAGAACAAGTACCCACTGTCACGTATTGATGAACTGTTCGACCAGATCTCTGGTGCGGAGTATTTCTCCAAGATGGACCTCAGGCCTGGCTATCACCAATTGAGGTTTAAGAAGGAAGATATTCACAAGATGACTTTCTGTAGTAGATACAGACATTATGAGTTCGCGGTTATGCCGTTCGGGTTAACCAATGTCCCCGTAGCATTTATGCAACTCATGAACAATGTCTTTAGGCCGTTTCTTGACCGCTTTGTGGTCATGTTCATAGATGATATTCTTATTACTTCAAGACAAGGGAAGAGCATAAGGAACATCTGAGAATTGCCTTTCAAACATTAAGGGAACACCAACTATATGCAAAGATGAATAAATGTGAATTCTGGCTAAAGGAAGTTTCTTTCCTTAGCCATGTTATTTCTAAAGAAGGAATTATTGTGGATCCTGCTAAGGTAGAAGCTGTCAAGAGCTAGAGCCGAGCAACAACTATATCTGAAATACGAAGCTTCTTTGGTCTAGTTGGTTACTATCGGTGGTTCATCAAGGATTTCTCCAAAATCGTTGTTCCTTTAACAAGACTTACTAGGAAGGAAAATCCATTTGTATAGACCATGGAGTGTGAGGAGAGTTTCTTGACTCTCAAGGAGCATCTCACCACTGCCCCTATTCTGGCACTGCCTGTTGAAGGCGGCGGGTTTGAAATATACACAGATGCATCAGGCATTGGCCTTGGGTGCGTTCTTATGCAAAATGGCAAGGTGATTTGCTATGCCTCAAGACAACTGAAGCGACATGAGAAAAATTATCCAGTTCATGATCGGGAACTAGTTGTCGTTATATTTGCCCTAAAAATCTGGCGTCACTATCTTTATGGGGAAAAGTTCATGGTATATTCAGACCATAAAAGTCAAAAAAAAAATTTCTCAAAAGAAGCTAAATAATAAATCACTTAACCCCCACCCCGAGAACCCCCTCTTGCTTGAGGTGTAGTTGTGTAACATTTTAAATTTTAGGTCAAAGCGACACCAACGCGGCGTGTGGGTGCATACCAACGCCTCCCCGCTCGCCCTCATCTTCGGCCGGGATCGGTGTCTTCACACCGATCAGGTGAGCGTCTGGTTACCCTCCTTGTTGTGTTTTACTTTGCTGGTTTAGTATCACTTTAGTACCGTTAGACGGTGAGGAGAGTGCCCGGTCCAAAATTCCATCGAATTGAGCGACCACTGCGGAGTGAGTTGAGAGAGTGACCCTACAACCCACGCCCTCCGCGTGCTGGCCGCCAACGGAGTTGGGTATCCCAGCCCCATAGGGGTTCAATCTTAGGCTAGCCACCCCCCCGGAGCAGTGAGGTTCTGTCCCAGACCCTCACCACCATCACCGGGTTGCCTTCGGATACGAGAGTGCGCTTAGCGGGTGAGTCCGCTCGAGTGAAGCTATCGGTCCGTGAGTTATTTGCTTGCTAGGTCCGAGGGTCATTTGGTCAGTCCTTAGTTCATTTCACATCACTATCTTAACGACTGGTCGCCAGCTCTAGCACCGCGGCTACAACGCCTCCACAGGCCAGTCGCTCAGTTCCAGTAACAGTTGCCAGCTCCAGCACTGCGGCTACAATGCCTCCACATGCCAGCCTTTTGGTTCTAGTGCCAGTTGCCAGTTCAACAGTCCAGCTATAGCACATCTGTGAGCCAATCACCTAGACCCAGTACCAGTACCTAGCCCCAGCATTTTGGCTACAACCTCATCACAGGTCAGCCGGCCAGCTCTGATTCCTAATCCTAACTTTCGACTGTGATGCCTCTCCGGGCCATTTGGCTAACCCGGCCCCAATTTGTCAAGCCAATGTGAACTACATTGGCAGCTAACGACATAAAGATAGTCAATACCAAGCATCAGCCTACAACCAAAACATGCCAGAATCAATTCCCGGCCTTAATCCTGTGGGCCCCCAAGTCCCAATGGGCCTACGTTGAGCTTGCATGACACGGGTCTTCCCCTTCTTTTGTCAAGGGATTGACCCCTACCGCTTGGTCTTTTCTTCTATTTCCCAGTACCCAGCACTCAGCCTCCAGTATCCAAAATCCAGTCACACCTCTCCCCTTTCCCAGTCCTCTGTGTCAATACCCTGAAATCGGGTAAGCCCAGTCTCCTGCCCCTTACAACACTACATATGGGAGAAAATGAAGCAAAACTAATAGTGAGTGGTCGCCAGTCCCTACACTCAGCACTACTCCAAAGAATGAGAAGTGACACAACCCAGCAAATAACAACATCAAAATCTAGAGTTTGTCATTGATACTCTATAAAAAGGAGCCCAAGACATGCCCTTGGGGTGACAAAAGACATGTAGTCCAGACGACAAAAAGAAAAAAGGGGCGATACAATCAGAGCCCAGGCTCACTCCCCTCCAGTGCTACCCCGACGAGACTCCAAAGCCGTCGGCTCCACCTCTAAGGTTGACGCAATCTGAACACTAGTCCCGAACCAGGTTGCTCCTCCAAGGCCTTCTACAAGGCCTCAGCTCTACTCTTCACCTTGCTCAACTGCATGGCGTGGTCCTTAGCAAGAGACATGGCCACATCGGCAAGTCCCCTCTGCTCGGCCGTCGCTGATGCAAGCTGAGTAGACTGCTCCTATCCCTCTCGAATGGTCACCAGCCACTGCGCCCTCTGCTCCTGAGCCACCAGGAGCCACAGGTACTCTGCCTAGATGCCAGCCAAGTCAGACATCTAGAGCTCGTGTAAGAAGCCGAGGCAGTGGTAGCCCTGGGTGCAGTCCCTCAATCACTGCCTAAGCTCCTTCGGAGAAGGTAGGGGGTCACCTCCCAGGTATCCTCTGAAGCAAGGCCTCACCCACGCTCGCATCCAGTAGTGGCTTTGGCAGGCAAGCAGACGTAGGCCACTCGACCCCCAGGTCCAGGGAAGAGTGGCCCATCTCAGCCAGTACACCAGGAGGACCTGCATAATCCCACCAAACACAAAGGGGAGTCAATAACACCCGGGGCTTCCCTGTGACAAGACAAGGTGAAAAACCTGAGAAATGTTTTGATCCTCACCCAGCATGGCTCCCGTCGTGCCTGCAGCATCTCTGCTAGGGGTCGACGAGGGTAACCTCTCCTCCACATCGACGGCATCCCCCACTGGAGTCGGGGAGGGCAGAGGCTCTTCCACCTTCCGGTCATCCCCGACAACCATCGAGGGCACGAGAGGATCTCCCTGGTCATCCTCGATAGGAGTCGGCACGCGCTCCCCCTCAGATTCTAGTCCTATTCATAACACAATGGCGTCAACACTCTGCCAGAAACTCTAAACCAAAGTCAATGGCGAGGAAGGAAGGACTTTTATATACCTTCCAAAGCTGCCTCCATCTCAGAATCCCCTGTAGAAGAGGCCTCAGAGGTAGAAGAGCTCGAACTCGAACTCTCGCTGGTCTCCATCGTTGCACTGCCACTGCTCGAAGAGCCAGACGAGGTCCCTGAGGAACCCCCAGGCGCGGGTAAATCAGAGGCACCTGTACACTAAGAAGCCGAGTCAGGCTATTATAGTCCAGTTTCATATGAAGACAAAGCCCTAGCCAAGGGTGTTGGATAAGAAGCTCACCAGCATGGGCCTCCCCTTCAGAAACCCCCTCAATATCAACGAGCTCCTCGTCACCCCCAGTGGAACCTACAACAGCGGGCTCACCGCCTGCTACCCTGGTCGCATCCCGGGGAAGCTCACCCTCCTCCAGAGGGAAGATGCACCTGTGATCAATGCCGGTGGAAGCTTAGTATTAACGGGTAAATCAAAAAACCCTACCACAAATGACTAACCATTCAGTCACATACCTGAGGGTCCCACACAAGAGGACCCTACCAGCCCCACGGTGCAAGCTGATACCACGGCAGGTAAAGGCGGGAGAGGTAGTCTCGCTAGCACCTGTGGTAGTCCACCCATCGTGTCCCCAACGATGGGCGGGGGCACGGGGGTCACCTGCCCGGACTCGCCCTCGAAGGACGGAAGGGCCACTGATGGGCCGGCACTCACCAGCTCCTCGATCATCTCCAAGGTGGCTACCGCCTCCTCACCTGCCAAGCGAGTAACACAAACCCAGTCAGTGACGCTAGCTTGTCAAGAGGTGCAACAACAACGGGGAGATCCCCTCAACAGTAATTGGATGCTTACCCTATCAACTGCTAGCCACCGTGGGTGCTGGCTCTCCAGCCTATCCAGGCGCTTCACCCAGTGCCTCAGTAGGGGCCCTGGTCCCAGATGCCTCTGCCTTCCCTGCATGATCCGGATGGTTATGTTAATAACTAGAACTAAGCAAAGTCACAACACACGCTCAGAATCAGAAGCTCTTACCTGAATGGGCTCCTCTAGTAGCTCTCCACAACTCGAAGTCGGGGAAGGTCTCAATGTTGGGGGCAATTTCGTCCATCACCTGGAGGAATCCCTCTACATCGATCTCGCACTCAGCTCCCTCCTCATAGGGAGGATCCACCTCTTAGCGGGGCGAGAAGGTCACCTCCGCACCAGTCGCCAGGGGAGCTACCAAAGACAAACCCAATAAAACAAGATTATCCAACCACCATGGCTAAACTAAATAGGAACAAAGGGGTCGAAGTGACACTTACTCAAGGCCATCTCTGCCTCAACTTGCTCTCCAGTCTCGAGTCCCTCAGAGGACCCACCAGCCTCGTGGCTGTGCTCAAACCACCACATGGCATAATGGACATCAAATCGCCCCCGACATCCTTGTCCCGGCATCGAAAACTGCTCCAGCTCCCAGTGGTAGTAGAAGTCCCACCACGCGGCCGCCAGTAGGTGGGTGTCCTTCCCCCTATACTGTCGACCTGTTAAGGGAAACTCCCGATTTGGCGAGATCCCCTGGTCGTACCCAAAATTCCTTGCGAACCAATGTAGGTAATACGGCTCCAAGGAACTCATCGCAGACTGGTGCAATGTCAACACCGCCGACCGGGTGCTCATCACCCACTCTATCCACGGTCCAGCCTCTGGCTCCCCCTGACTGGCACAGGCGCTGGTCGCACCTCCACCTGACGCTCCCAGAAAATGGCTACAATCCCTCGCGGCACTGTCAAAAGGTAATCCCTCCTCGCCCTGGGCGGGAAGGTAGTAAAGGGCTCTCCTAGCCCCCTCTAGCTGTGCCTCGGTATCTCCGTCAGGCTGCCCGGTGAAGCTGAACAAAAGCGGTGTCTCCGGATTCGCCACAGTCCCTCGTGCCACCAGCCTCAGAAATAGCAATCTGGCCCACACACTGAGATAGTGGGTTGGCAGAAGTATGCTTCTCTCTCTCGGTGTCGGGTGCACCGCCAGAACTCCCATTCCTTGATAAAGGTTGGTCAACGCAGCAAGAGCCAAGGTCAACTGTCGTCCCTCTGCCAACAAGCAAGCTGGCCATAGCAACTCGGCTCTCAGCAAACCATCCTCTCCGTGCAGAACCACGAATGTCGCCAACCAATACGCCAAGTATGCGGCAAGGTGTGTCACGTCTGACAAACCATGGGGATTCCACCCCTCCTGTGGTGCATATATATATCTGGTATAGGTCTGGAAATGTAGCTCCACCTCAGTGTACTCCTCCCACGGAGTCTGATCCCTTGCGAACTCCTAGTAAAAGCAGAAGGGCCCGTTGTAGAAATGACGGACCCATACGTTCAGTGGCACCTGGGGAGTCTGTGCAACTCTCTCTCTCCCCGCCAGGGCCAAGTCCCTCCAGGTCTTCATAAGATATCGATAGTTGTAAGACACTCGGTATTGCCCCTATTCATCAGTGTGGCTGCGGTGGAGGTCATCCAGTACCACCTCCTCATACCCCTCACCGCTGATCAACAATCCAGAAATATGGAATAGAGACCATAAGTCAAGTGTGGTCTCTCCCTCTGTTGTCACCATCGTGTTCCACCGGTGGTTGAAATGCTCCAGCAGTCCCTGTAGTAGTCCGGTGTAGCATGGGTACGTGTACAAAGTGGCAGTCACTGCGTACCAGATCCCAACTCGATCCAGTAGCACCCAATAGTGGTGCACAATCCCCATCAGCCACTCAGTGGCCCCCTGACGGTACCAGTGTGACGGAATCACTGCCCAGCAGCTGTACCAGCTGATGACGGTCTGCCACATCACCCCGTCCAGAATGATGTGGTCGTTATAACCTTCCCTAGCATACTACAGACCTGTAGGCTCCAGTACCAGCCCAGCTATCCCCTCTGTCTCTGTACGGTGATGGCCGTGCAAATCCCAAGAAGTAGGGCCTAGCGGCCCAACTCTGACTCCAGATTGCTCTGTCCTATCGAAGAACCCTAGACACTCAACACTGGGGAACTGACGCTACCTCCAATAGTCCTCGGAAAAACTCGGATAGTTGCAAAATGCAACATCATAACCTTAAATAGTGATATGCACAGACCTTAGTTACGATAGAGCAAGACTAGCATCGACCTGAGTTACTATGCATATACTGAGAATAGGAAGATGCATCAACCCTAGTATGTTGTATGCAAACTAGCATTGACCTCAGCATGACTGAGTGCAAACTAGCAACGACCTCATGTGACTGAATGCACAACTCACACCGACCTTAGTATGCAGGATAGTCTAGCTACAGTAAATAGTAATGACCTTAGTTGGGCACTTGACCAACTAGCATCAACCTTGAATTGCATGAACAGTGATCTGTACTGACTATGTGTGTAATTCCATAGGAACCTACACTGACCTTATGTGCAAAAGTCATGTTGCCCTTAACTAGCATCGACCTCAAATTGCATGAACAGTGATCTGTACCGACTATGCGTGCAATTCCACAGGAACCTACACTGACCTTATGTGCAAAAGTCATGTTGCCTTTAACTAGCATCGACCTCAAAATGCCTGTGTGCAAGAACTCATGTCAACCCTAACTAGCATCGACCTCAAAATGCCTATGTGTAAAAACTCACGTCGACCTTAACTAGCATCGACCTTAGATGGCATCGACCTTAGACGCATGTAAGTAAAACTGACATCGACCTTAGATGCATGCAAGTAGAACTGACATCGACTTGAGTTGTATGCAAGCAAGAACTAGCATCGACCTTATGACCAAAATGAACGTGAAGTGCTCATGTATGCAAAGTGTTTAATGAAATGACTTGCTACAGTATGAAGGTGCAGACATGTTTTATGTGAAGATCTGACATATAAAAATTCATCCAAATGCACAATATTACCATGGTCAATGTAAAGTCACCAAAGTCAATTCTATAGTCAATCAAGTCAACTTTAATGTTGCCAATCATTCAAAACACAATCAACATACATCAGTCTCCACACTGTTGAACAACTCTAGAGGAGACCCAACATGTGTGTGTATGGTTATCCATCTTTTGGCCAAAGAGTGGAACCCTCACCTTGTTGGGAGGGGGGTGGACGTAGGCTTGTCTTGGGGCAGCCGAACCACCTACAAAACCTTGTGTTATGGTGTGTTGCATTCTATCCATTTCTCCTACCCCCATTCACAGGGTCTCCTAGCTCTTAGCTCTTTCCATTCTGCTGATTAACTCAATGTTTTCAATTCAAATCTATACTTTATTTCTGGTTCATCATTGTTCATCTTGATCATCATTTAAAGCACTCATTGAGTAAACTTGGATCTATTCACTCCCCCTCTAGATCCTCTCTTGACCATCCAACAGTTGGTATCAGAGCAGGATTCCTAGAGATGTGGTCCAACGACCCAGGGAGATCAGATGGGAGTGCCCCTCGCATCTATGTAGCTGAGGGGCAAGCCATCAATAAACTGCCATTTTTTGATAGTGCTAATTATCTATACTGGAAGAACCGAAAGGAAGTTTTTCTACGTGCCTAGGATCCCCAGATTTAGTGTGTGGTTAGTAAAGGTCCTTTTGTCTTACTCGAGGTAGATGATACCTGGACCCCAGATCAGGTCAAAAAATCCACCACTAATTGGGCGCCATGAATATCATGCAATGCGCTATCCACCCCATAGAATACTCAAGAATCTCCACTTGCAAATCCATAAAAGAAATGTGGGATAGACTTGAGTTAATCTATGAGGGGACATCTGAAGTAAGGGCCACCAAGGCCAACCTGTTAACTTCCGAATATGAGATGTTCAGAATGAAGCCAGAGGAATCTATATCTGAAATGTATGCAAGATTCACTTAGTTAACAAACTACTTGAAACTTCTAGGTAAAGAATATGCTCAAACTGAACTTGTCAGGAAGATCCTCAGATCTCTCACCCCAGCGTGGCACACCAAGGCCACGGTCATTGAGGATTCAAAGGATCTATCTACACTGACTATTGACGGACTAATGGGCTCACTCATGACATATGAGCTTATCCTCAGCGAAGTGAGGAAGATATAAAACCCAAGAAGATTATTGGGCTCAAGGTGTCTGAGAACACAGAAGACACAGATGAAGAGGATGAAGATGACATCCCAAAGACATCACTGGTCGACCATGCTATGCTCACTAGACAGTTCAAGAATTTCCTAAGAAGAAGAGGTAAATTCCAGTAGAAGAAGAAGAACCCCCAGGTAATTAGAAATTCCAACTTCAAATCTACTCAACTTAAGAAGTCTGATACTTTGATTTTCTACCAGTGCAAGAAACCAGGACATATGCGAGGAGAATGTCCTAAGTTGATGAAGCAGCTGGCCAAGGCCAAGGGAAAGAAGCCCAAGGCCATGGTCTCCACTTGGAGCGATGAAGAAGAGAAGGATGAAAGCCCTTCTTCGGATGAAGATAAAGATGATCTCTACTTCATGGCTGACGAGAGTGAGGATCAGGTAAGAAATCCTTTCGAGACCTTTTCAATAGAAGATTGAGAAGATACATATGCAGACCTACTTGAGAAATTTGAAATGTATAGAAAAGAGAATAGACAATTGAAGAAGAAACTAAACTCTCTTGCTCAAAATGATCAAATCACCCCCATGATCCTCGAAAGATGCATAATGCGCCTGTAATATCCTAGAGTCTGAAAACTCAACGGTTCACCCTGCACAGAGATCCAAAGGTCCGATAGCTAAAATTTTGATTTAATTACAAAATTCAATGTGGGACCCATGAAAGACGCTCCAAAACCCATAGATTCTGATTCGAAAACTCTTAGGTGTTATAGCCAGATGTAGAACTCCATGTTGTGACCGATATGGGCATCAAACATGTGGTTAACGAGATGATGGTATGTAGCTCTGGTGTTTTTCAAGCCAAACGGCATGCATGTGTAGCAATAAAGTCCATACTCGGTGATGAACATAGTCTTGTTCTAATCGGGCTCGTGCATGCTGATCTGATGGTACCCAGAGTAGGCGTTCAGGAAACTCAGCATTTCATGCCCGACCGTTGCATCAACCAGCTGATCGATCTGCGACATTAGGAAGTTGTCCTTGGTGGTGGCTTTGTTGAGGTATGTGTAGTCCACGCACATACGCCATTTACCATTGCTCTTGAGGACCAAGACCATGTTGGCGACCCAATCTGGATATTGGGTGGGCCGGAGAAGTCATGAGAGTAACTTCTCTCTCACCTACTTCTTTATGATTGCCTATCGCTCGGGATTACAATTCCTTCTGTGTTGTTGAACTAGGTGACAGCTCAGATCCAGTTTCCACTGGTGAGTTATGATCTCTGGCGGGATATCGGGGAGCTCATCTTCAGACCAAGTGAGCATGTCCTGACTCTCAACTAGGAAGCACTTGTAGACCTCCTTCTCCTGCTTGGAGAACATAGAGCCAATGCGAAGGGTTCTGCTTGGATCTTCCCATACTTAGATGAGGTAGAGGTCCTCGACTGGCATACTCCCGCTAGGCCCGAGATCCTCCATTCTGGCCTTCTTCTCGGGGGAGCATCTTCGACTTGTCTTTTCTTGGTGGAGATCAAAATACATCTTCGGGATTCTTCCTGATCACTCTAGACTTCCCCCACCCAGTGGGGAGTGGGGAACTTTAGCTTTTGGTGGTAGGATGAGGGGACACTTTGTAGTATGCCCAGGATTCCTTGCCCGATTATGGCATCGTATTTGGTCATTCTGTGCATGGGCAGTCCCAAAAGTGATCGGAAGGGAGACTCATCCTTCCGGGAGGACGATAATGCCAGAAAACCCATATGGGGGTGAGTGCAGTGGTGTTATGTGCATCAAATCCACACCCATTAGGACAAGTCAGTCGTTGGAAATCACGTCGGGCTCGCTTCCATTATCCACAAGAATCCTCCATACATTACATTGATTAATGGCTGGGGAGACCACAAGGGCGTCAGAGTGGGGAGTGGTCACGCCTACCAAATCATCATCCGAGAAGATGATCAAATCCCTAAGGTGGCCTCGCGTGGTGGAGTTACGGCGGCTCTCACCACTGCGGTCCACCTAGTTAACTCTGGACACAAGTCCTCAATGCCTCCTCAAACTTTCCCCTCTCGACGATAGTCCCCCGAAAATCATCATGATCTTCTTCCCATTGGGTCAGTTGTCGATGGGGGGAGAAGTCTGATCCTTCTGTTGTCACTTTTCTATGGCCTTGGTGACAAACTTGTCGAGGAGTACTTGTTGGATTAAATCCTCGATCATGTCCTTTAGTTGGACGCAGTCGGCCTTATCGTGGCCGTGGTCACGATGAAAGTGGCAATACCTTCTCCAGTTCTTGGATCTCGGGTTGGACTTCATCTTCAAGGACCACCGAAGGTAGGGATCCTCTCAGATCTCCATGAGGATCTACTCGGGTGGAGATGTCAAGAGAGTGTAGTGTCGATATTGGGGTCTTCACTGAAATTATCATTTTTTTTGCTACATCGTGGATCCAAAGTTAGAGATCTGAAATCACATTATATTTTTGTTAAGATTCTAATCTACATTTGCAATAGCTAGCGATTGTTTCTGGCTAAGTTGTGGATCCGAAGATGAAGATCCGAACTTAAAGTTTATTTTTGGGTTAAAGATCTGACATCAAACATCTTTTTCTTAATGTACACAGAAATGTCAGTATTGCATCCTTGTGTTGAATGCCCTTGTCATGCATGTCAGTTCATGTGTCCTAGTCTGAATAAAATGAAAAACAATGACTGTCATTGTAAATTTGTGATTACACTTGATTGAATGAATGTGTGAAAATACTTGTTAATTTCATTTATTTTGGAATCATACATGACTCATAGTTGTCATCATTAAAAAGGGGGAGATTGTTGGAACCCTAGTTTTGATAATGACATTCTATGAATCATGTTGAGACTGTAATGCATAAATACCTGAAACAAATCTGATATTTGTCTAAGTCTCAGATCACAGGAAGTTGCATTTTCATTCAAGAGCATGTCAAGGATGGTGCACATTTCCCTTGTGCATATAGAAAGTTGGTGCACACCTCTATTAAGCATATAGAAGGTTCGTGCATACTTCTAGTGTGATACACAAGGCCACTGCACATTTATTCTTCATGCATATCAAGTCCATGCATATTTCGTGTGTCTACATATAAGGCAGAGGATCGCCACTCCCGCGGGGGGCACCTTTGCCGTCCGAGCCTCCTTGTACCGCAGGTGTCGCTCTGTGACCTCAGAGGTAATCTAGGGAGGTCTCGGGCGTAGTCCCCCTTCTGTGCTTCCCGAACGAGTCATGGAGGGTGGCTTGATCGTGGCCCAGCTCGGGGCCGACATGACTGATCTGTTCGCTCGGGTTAACCCAGAGAGGGAGTCCCTGGCCTAGGCCTATGGCGTATCTGACCTGAAGATCGAGCGTCTGACCCTCGACCTTGAAGACCTTTGGCAGGAGGTGGCCTCGCTCAGGGCCCAAGCGGAGTCGACCCATAAAGAGGCTTGGGAGTCAATCGAGTAGCTGGGTCAGGCCCATTATATGGTTGAGCTGAAAGATAGGGTCCTAGATGCGGAGCGCAAAGCGCAAGCCAAATGTGCTGAGCAGCGGAAGGCTGAGCATAATGAGCTCGAGGGCCGAGTCTGAGAGGCCGAGCGATAGTAGGCGGAGGCCAAGGTAGCATGGACGAAAGTCGAGCAGAGGCAGTCTGAGGCAAAACCAAAGGTGGCTGAGCTCGAGGCGAAGGCAGATCTGGCTGGGTTGGAAGCACTCGAGCAATACAAATGCTCAGAGGGTTACCAGGCGGCACTCTAGCAGGGTGCCTTTGCTTACTACGAGCAGGGTTATCGTCGGGGTCTGCGGAAGGGGTTTTCCCAAGGCTACCCCCGAGCGACATCTTTGGCCTATGAACAGGCACACGGAGAGCTCGATTTTCCTTCCGGGCAACGCTATGACTCAGATGAGGATACCACTGATTCTTCCTTCCTGACGTCAAGCAAAGGCGGTTATCGGGGAGCCTCTGTGTCGTCTGAGCAATCGCCAACTCTGGAAGTCTCGAGAGGGCACGCGATCGAGACAGTTCTCATGTAGGTGGGGTCAGTGTCTGGACCGGCCGTCAGCGAGGGTGCTGGGGGTAGGTCGCCTAGTGTCGAGGATTCTTCATCTGCCAAGCTTCGTGATGGGCCTGAGGTCTGATGTAGATTTTTTCTTTTTTCATCCCTTTCCTTTCATTAGTATGGCCATGTAAAAACTTTCCTTGCGTCTACAAGTTTTGATAATAGTAAATGATGAATTGACTATTCCTTACTGCCTTCGGTGCAATTTGACCGTTGTACTTGTAGTTGTTGGAAAGGCGGCGATTCTTTCTGCGAATATCTTGTGTGCCAATTGGGTAAGCAACAGGCGTGGCGCTGGTGCCAGTCCGCCTTCCCCTATTTTAAATGACTTGCCGCTTCGCGTGTTTCCATCGAGGGGGTATCAGTGGAAAATGAGGTAACTGCCTTGGGGAAAGGGGGTCCACCTTTCACGCTTCTTCAAGGGGAAAATCATTTAAGGCAATAGCTCCCCTTAGGCCTATGAAAGGTCTCGAATGGCGTTTCCTCCTCTCTTCATCGCTTAAGGCCATCCCCTACAGTTTTTTCCTCTCCGCGAAATGTTGTGCTGTAAGTCTTGGTGAGGCATGGAGGGTGTTTCAGAGGATGAAGATGTAGATGGCAAGAGAAAAGAAAGAGGGTTCAACAATCGGCAGACGGCTTGTAAGAGGGTCCAACATGCGGGAGCATGTCGCCTTCATACTTTTGGACGGCCGACACTACCTTTGGAGGAAGGTAGAGGTGGACGGATGGGGACATCAAGCAGCGCCCTCTTGTCCCATTCTTGCCTTTCCTCCTCCCCTCCCCTTTCTGCCTTCTATCTCACCGTCGATCCCATCGGTGGGGGCGATTCTTCCCGTTTCTCCCTCTTATGCGCTTCAACCAGCCTTTTTCCCTCTCCCTTTTGTTTCTTTTGTTCTTCGACCAATCTCTTTTTCTTTAACTCTTTGGAGGATGCCACCTACCATCCTCTTTTTTATCATATTCCATAGGAAGGGACCCTTCCAAAGAGTTTGCAGAGGATTCCTTCTTCTTCTTCCTCTCTTCCTCTGTCACTTGTCCTTCTAAAGTTCCTGAGCAAACAAGGTCAGTCATCCCATTTTTCAAGCCAGTTTCTACACTGGGTAGAGTCAGTAACTCGCTCTTAGAGTACCAATCGAGTACACATCGAGTGATCAAATTGTACTAGCAGATGTTGTACCTTTCATTTGTATTGTAATGGACTCGGCCTATCCGATGTATCAAAGAAATATTAATAAGAAGAAGAGGGATTGCTTTTGCTCTATATTGCTTACATGTGCGTTTTTGAGAGAGGCTCAAAAATAAAATTTGCATAGTGTTGCCGCGTTCCACGTCCGAGGGATAGGTGTTCCTTCCATGGTGGCTAGTCGGTATGCTCCTTTTCCAAGCATCTCGACCACTCGGTAGGGGCCTTCCTAGTTAGGGGCCAGCTTGCCCACCGCCTCCAGTGGTCCAGAGGCTTCGACTTTTCTTAGGATGAAGTCTCCTGGCTGGAGGTGCCTATCTCGGACTCTAGCATTGTAGTATTGAATGAGGCATCACTGATATTCTGCGGCTCAGATACTCAAGATCTCTCCGATCTCCCTCGCCATATCGAGGTTCTCCAGTTAAATCCTCTATGACTAACCTTATGGCTTAATTGTGCAGGGGAAGAGATGGACACAGATTACATGGTTACAAGTCCGGGCGGTCTACCTCGCATTGTCGGAGTATCAGCGGGACAGATTGGCGGCTATGGGCTTTGGGGAAGTCCTCAGCATCGAGGTGGCGAGAGTGGACACGGCACTCCTACAAGCTCTGCACGAGAGATAGGACTCGATCAGCCAAGCTTTCATATTCCCATGGGGGCATATGATTCTGAATTTGGAAGACATGTCTCGGATCAGCGGCTTGCGGGTGCACGACAAAGCTATGACCGGGTGGGCATACGTCGACTACCGAGAGCTTGCTCAGGAGCTACTCGGCTTGGACTTGATGAGGCCGGGGCATCCATCATCCCAATTGTCATGGTCGGTGCTCCAAGAAAGTATGGGGATTCAGAGAGCAGTTGCAACAGTAGGAGAGCTCCCGAAGCAGCATATTGACCGAGTAGTCAAGCAGGCGCGTCCGAGCGTGGCGACAGAGCCGGGACCGGATGGAGATATAGTTCTCAGACGCTTCCTTATGCTGTTGTTTGGGAAGCTTCTGTTCGCGATGCGAGCCGATGTGATCAGTTGCCGGCTCCTTCCTCTACTGACAGATCTGAGCCGGGTGAGGAAGTATGCGTGGGGAGCAGTAGTGCTGGCCTTCCTATTCCACTCGCTCAGCGCAACTGATTGGGTGACCATGCTAGGCGGCTACTCGCCCTTTCTGCAGGTAAAATGCCTGAAATGCCTTTCTATGTTTTCTATTATGCTTCTAATATGCTATAAATACTGACATTTCTCATAAATGCAGTTTTGGGCTTTCTTGTACCTATCGGGGATTGGCTGAGGCGTTGAGCTACACCTGGGTCGGTTTCCCATCGCGAGGTGGTAGAATGTTACCCGGAGCGTGGGCTCAATTCAACGATCGACTCGGGCGATCCAAGAGGACTTGGACTCATTCTCACATGCATCGGTAAATAGCCTGATTTCCTATATGCTCTTCTATATGCTTCTATATGCTTTTTAAATGCTAACAAATACTGACATGCATGCTATATGCTGACAAATGAATTACCCTTTCAGGTGCGTTGGACACCGTATTGGGATGAGGACCATACGGGGCAGCCATGGGTTGAGGCCTCTCTAGCCTACCGGGGATGGGACATCTGGCTTCATTGCATCAATGTAATCGAGCCCATGCACTATCGGCTGATTATGAGGACGAGGGGAGTGCACCAGATGGCGGTAAGGTTCTCACACTGACACGGCGAGCGCCTAGGGAAATCTACCAAAGGGATTGGCAGTGACATTGACTAGAGTGGCTGAGCCTAGAAATATGTTCATGACTGGAAACATAAGGGCAAAGCCATAACAGAACGAGCGGACAGTGACGAGGCATATCTAAAAGCCTTCACCCGCTGGCATGGCAGCCAGGTCTACCGTAGTACCCGACGACCGGTATGAAATACTAAACTCAACTTTTCTTTTCTATATGAATGAATGACTGTTGTGCATGACACTTGCTTTCTAAATGCAGCTAGACCCACAAGGGTGCATAGCCGAACTTGAAGGACTCCTCCATGCTACGGTGCAGCAGCGGGATGAGTACCGAGCGGCTTTAGAGCTTTTGGTGAGTTTTCCTAGAAAAAATTAAAATCCTTATGCAAAACTTTGACCTTTTGAAATGCAGCGGGCCGAGGGAGCCCAGAGGATTGGACCGGATGCGCCATCCTCCTCTACTCAGACAGTCGGGGGATGGGCTGAGCGGGATGCCGAGTTTACCCGGGCCGTAGCTTGAGCCGAGGAGGCCGAGGCTACCCTCGCGGAGTGGGTAAGAAACCAAGCTTTTCCTAAAAATGGCTATGCAAATGCTTAGACTGACCAATATGTAAATGCAATGTGCAGGCAAGGGATTTAGCTGTAGTGTTGGTGGAAGCGACCGAGGTGCCTCATCTCCGGGGAGAGACTGACCTACTCCAGGGGGAGGTGACTCGGCTGAGTGAAGAGGCAGTAGACATCGAGCGGTACCAGATCGAGGCTCGAGAAGCACGCCTTAAGATTTTTGAATTGAAGATCGAGTTGTGAACCATAGAACGGACTGTCTGACTGATGGGTCGAGCACCCGAGCGGACTGTATCGCGGAGTGGCGTAGTAGGAGGCTCACAGAGCATGGCACCGAGCACGTCGGTGGGAGACATCTTGGCTAGCTCTTCCACCCATCGGAGGAATGAGGAGGCGGAGAGGAGGAGCCCACAGGAAGAAGAGGAGCAAAGCGCCATGGAGCCACCGTCAAAGTGGCATGAGGGCACCAGGGATAGTGGCGGCCCGGGAGATAGACCGGCTGTCACACCCCGAGCCAGGAAGATTACTCGGAAGTGGCGTGACGATGTCTATAACGTTCATGTCAATAAGAGCGTAGTGCATTCAACACACAAAGATAGAGTGCGCAATATAACAATATAACCCAATCCTTTATTTATAACTAAATTTCTTCCAAATAGTATGAAGACTAAATGAGAAGAAAATTACAACTAGGAAAAGAATTTTCAAACCCATGTGAGATTGCGTGGAGCCCAGGATAAGATAGTTTATTGAGAAATTATACCATAGAGTAACCCCATAAATTCTAAAGAAAATAACTAGTTTTTTATCTTCTTAGGAACTGTATTTCCAAAATGGCTGCAAATCGTGCAAACTGAGAACTTTTGCAACAAACGGTTGCGGGTCTCACCTAGGCCCTGTAGACTGTGGCACAAGCTGGTGCGTGAGCTGGCGCCAGGGATCTTCATCGTAATTTCTGTAGTATAAACCCTTCACTATTCTCTGGATCATCCAACCCTAATGAAGTGAAAAATTAGATTGATGACATGGACTGTGTTTTCAATGTCATGCAATACACAGACTAGGAGAATGTCCTACTTGCCACATTTCAACTTAATAAAGAAGCACACGGATAGTTGAAGGCCACCTCGGCCCATCTTCACAATGCCCAAATTACTTGGGAGGAGTTTCTTGAGCTCTTCCGCAAAAAGTATTTCTCAGAGCATGTTCGAGAGAGGAAGGCAGCTAAATTCGCCACTCTGAGGAAAAGGATGATGACCGTGGCCGAGTATGAGCTACAATTTTCAAGATTAGCCCTATATGCTCAACATCTTATCAGCACAGAGTTATTGAAGGACAATAGATTCATGGCTGGATTAAGGCTGATGTTTGTCCAATAACTAGGCCCATAAAACATCCGAACCTATTTTGAGATGGTGCATAGAGCTCATCTATGCCAAAGGACCCTTTAAAAAGTAGAGAAATTCAAGGGGAAAGATGAAGAATCAAGTCATAAATATGAGAAACGAGGAAGGAAAGAAGAAAAGTTTAGTATCACGGGGTCCTACAAATCCCGTGACAATAAGAAGAGGTCCCATAATAGGAATGACAACCACAACAACAAGAACAAGAAGGTTATGGAGGAGGAGAAGCAAGTCATGAGGAAAATTACCGCTAAGATGGTGCATAGGCTTATTTGCCGATTGTTCACATTTGCGACTTATTTCTGCTGCATATCTCGGGGCATGACTGATGTGACACCACTAAGGCAAATGCAGTAATGAGATGGAAGATCGTTGGACCTACTTCGCAAGAACAATGCACAAGAGTGGAGAAACACGTAGATGCCGAATCAACGTCGCATACACGATCCCCGTGGTGACTCGGAGATGCCGAGTAGAGGTGGTGGGGCAAGACCCTTGCTGGTAGAGGGCCAGCAAGGCTATGCTTTTCCCTCCCAAAGGGTACGGTGCCCTCACTCAAAGGGCTGGCTGAGTGCCAATTGGGGCCAAGGACACTCACTCACTCACAACTCCATGGTGACCACTCGAAGCTAGGTGCTCCAGGAACGGGCGCTCTCTCTCCACCAGTGGAGCAATTCGACGGATATGAAATGAACAAGAACTGACATGAGAGCAGGGGTTTAGAGCTTACCTGGTTGGTTTGAAGAAATCGACCCCCGTTCGGAGACGTGGACGAGCGGGGAAGTGTGGGTTTCCCGTACATTGCGTCGGTGAGGCTTCTCCCTGTTTAAATGTTACATGAACTACACATCACGTAGGAGGGTGATCTTGGGGCAGGGATTAGTTGAAGTTACATTCAAAACTACCTCCACACAGGGAGAGGCCTTCAGCCGGCCAAGCGAGGGGAGGGGGAAAATCGATGTAGAAGAGAACCCGCAGTTCTGTCCAGGTCTGGAACAGCAGGACAGGGGGTCACTGTAGACGCTGCCACACACTACCCCAATCTTGGAAGTCACCGTGGCTGGTGCCAAAACATCACTGACAGGCCCTGGTATACCTGCAAATTTTTGTGGGTGGCCCCGTCGTCGTCACCGGCCGGGGCGGGCTCAGGTCCTAGTCCTCTACGCTCTGGCTCAGACTGGTCCTAGGGTGCAGCAGCAACTGGAAGAAGTCGTCACGGCCACTCCCGAAGTCCGATCATGGCGGGACCAAGTCGATGATGACCATGGTCGAGTCTTCTTCAAGCGGCAGCAAGGTAGAGCACCAGACGATGTCGGGGTTGAGAGATATGTCCAGAAGAGTGGGAGGAGGTCTGGAAGGATCCTGACTGATCAGATCTGCTACCTTGGGGTAGAAAATTTGGAATGGGCTGCTCTGAGCTTCAATAGGCGCCCCGCTTGTTGCGTTGGACAGTTGACTGGTGGGACTCCACTCCGACTAAGTGGCACACCAAGGGGAGCTGTGGTGTGGTCGCAGGAGCTTCTGTAAATCACCTCTGGTTGTAGGCCAGACTGGATCTGCGCAGTCTGTGGAGAACGGCTCTCTTGGGCAGCTCCGAACTCAGATTGGGACAGGACCACCTCGCCAGCGATTCTAGCTGGGAAAGCTTTCCGTCAATGTATGGCAAACCTCTAGAAGTCACCGAATGACCCTGGGGCAGGCTCTACAAGTCGGGCCTTTGCTACTGCCTGCGAACTAGACAGGGTATAGTGGTGGAAGGGGGGATAGTGAGGAGATGAGGAGAGGGGAATGGGGTGGGAATGAGTTGGGGCATCCCCTGACTGTTAGGGGGGTCAATGGGTGTCAGATGGGTCATCCCTAGTGGCCCAATTCGAGGCTCTTATTTCCCGACCTCCTGGTCTCGCCCCTACCATTCAACCACCAGTTGACCCGACCCCTATGCCGACGACCGAATCGTTCCAGCGCCCTATAGTGTCCACTATCATTCTACCTAATGGGTTGCATACGAAGATTGACTTCATCACTAGGGTGTCACCTAATTGTGTCTCACAGGACATTATTGAGTCTCTCTCTAAGACTAGGGAGATTGTCCTCAATGGTAGCTTAGCTTTCATAGAGTTCCAATAGAGGTTCGGTCCCATTCTGTATCACAATGGAGCATGGTGCAAGATCGGCACACTTGCTAGTCCATGCATCATTTTAGGGAAAACTTCATTGGAAGAGAGGAGAGCGACCATCGACTCGAATAGAAGAACCTACACCTTACGCCCACCTCACCTACCCGGCGAGTTCGTCTTCCCCGATGGCGTTTAGCGGATCACCTCAGTGTCACCAGCCACTTGACCCCAGCGCTTTGCTCCGCCTCCGGGCTCACGCCCGCCACCACTCCTGAAGCTCGCCCCTGTGGCCCCCTGTAGTGTGATTAGCCATTTCTCCGACCAATGTCCTTCACATTCTTCTACCATAGAAAACAACCATTTGGAGGATGCCCCACCTGGGCTTATTCTAGTAACTTATAAGGCTGACTAGGAGTTGGCCGAGGAGTACCTCGCTGAGGTTGAGGGGTTAGAGAGCGATCCCAAAGAGTGCCTAGCGAGCCAGGGTGAGGCGCCAGCTAGCAACTCCGTTATGTTAGTCACCCATACCCCATAGGTCACCCCAACCCCATTGGTCATCCCGGAGCTGTCTATCCTGCCCACCTTGTCCACGGTGGATGTGCCCTCTGCCGACCCCATGCAGTCAGCCATCCAACGTTTACCCGTCACTCCTATAGTAGCGCAGATACTTGTGACTATCATACCACTATCAGCGCCCTATGTTGACGTAGTATGGTCTGATTTCTACCATGCTTACAAGAGACAATATCCAAACTTCCTTCTTTTCGTGCTTCACACCAAACGTTCGGATTACCTTCCCGTCACCCGCCTCCTGATCCTCCCACACTTCCATACCTGAGGACGAGTCTTCTCGAATCGGAGACAGTTGACGAGGGTTGAGACTCATGGCATCAAGTTGTGGGTCAAGTTATCTTTACACTTGGTGTATGTAGACGGTGTCCATAGTCTTATCGAGTCTTCCTTAGTGTGTCCCTTGTGTTCGTCGTCAATCATAGGAAGTCGTTAGGTTGTGTCTCTCCATCTGTCCTCATTCCAGAGTCTATGAGTTTGTTTTGCTTTGTGTGTCGAGTCTAAAAGGCCAGCAATGCATGTATAAGGAGTTAGCTGATGCATGTCGACGTGCCCGTGAGTTCTGAAAGGGAGAGTACGTCATGATCAGGGTCATATCTGAACGGTTTACCTTGGGGACCGTGAAGAAACTCCAGGTCCATGGTGTCAGCCCTTTTCAAGTCGAGAAAATGAGTGGGTTCGAATGTGTACGTTATTGAACTACCAGACGACTATGGTGTCAGTTCGGCATTCAATAATTCAGATCTGGTAGCATATCGGAATCCCGTGGTGATCCCTAGTGAGTTTTTGGGCTTTCTCCTCCTGCTGTGAGTGACACACCACCCGAGAGTCCACCTCTTCTAGCCCCATTACAACAACGTGAGCATATAGATTGTATACTGAATGAGCAGGTGACCTCCACCAGGAACGGACCCTACTAATGCTTCTTAGTGTGTTGGAGAGGATGACTCATGCCGGATGATACCTTGATCACACACGGAGAGCTTAAGCTTCGGGACCCTTACTCGATGGGGTCGAGTTCCTCCCACCCAGGGAGAATTGGTGCGAACACATGCCACAGCACACGCCGGGGTACGAGGTGCACTCGGGAGTCGCTATGGCTCGGGGAGGACGTGGACATGTGATCGAGCTATTTACCTATCTCATTTATTACTTTAAGGCTTTATTGGGCCCTTTGTAGTCCTTGCATGGACAATTATCCTTTTTATTTTTATTGGACCTCATGTGGGGAATGGGCTAGAGGTTAATGGGCCAAGGGACTTGTAATGGGCTTGGTCCTAGTCAAAAAGGGGTGGGTGTTTTTTTTATTTATTTGAAGTGGTCAAGGGTGGAAGTTGGACTTCCCTTCCTTGAATCAAGGAAGGGGGAGTCTCCCTCCTTGACCAAGGAAAGGGAAGGCCACCCCCTCCTTCCATTCCATTCCCCTCCCACGTAGGTGACATTCCCCCCACTCTTCCCATTAGGTTTTCTCCCCATCCCATATATATATATGCTCTTGTAAGGAAAATTTTAGTTTTAATGCAAAAAAAATTGAGAAAAAAATATGTGAGAGAGAGCTTCTCCTTCTCCTTCCTTGGGTGGGATGCCCAAGAACCCTAGATCCTGAGACAGGATCTAGGCGAGGTGCGACGCCCCGAGCTATCGGTGCGACGCCGAAGTTCTGTTCGATCTGTGCTCACGAGCAGATCTCGATCTGCTATCTCACTAACTATGGAGTCTAGCCCATAAAATATAGTCTATAGGGAAAGAAACGTACTCAATCACCGGGTATGCCCACTACTCTGGTAAGTTGGCAACTACGAACCACCATGCTGCACCTCAGAATCTCGAGGAGGAACCGCAACACCTGAAAAGATAGGGGTGAGGCTCATCTCCTTGGCTCAGTAGGGGTCCTACGGAACCCTACCACCAAACGATGGTGGTAAACAACAGCGATAACAACAATAATAACAACAACAATAACAACAGAAGTATCAACAGTAGCAAGAACAGTAACGATGGTAGTCCATGGAACCACAACTCTCTATTCTAATACTATTGGCAATGGAAGGAAAACCCCAATCTCACAGTCAGGGCCGCCGAACCATGGGTAAACCCACGACTATGCTACTAAAGGAAAAACTACGACATCATTGTCATGAAGGCCCATCCTCGCTATCGAAGGCCCAACCAAGACCACGTAGTTTAAGAGTATAGTCACGACCTCACCGTCGTGAGCCCTACACTATCTATGGGTGAGACCTCGGTAACTCTACTGAGAACCTTCGACCAAAATGTCAGAAACACCACATGGCAGCCACCTAGAGATGATGACCTCACTGTCAGAAACCAAACCATGAGTCACGAGAGTTAGGCGTCAAGTGATGGGAGAACCTACCCACTAGAAGTAAGGCCAAATGCATCCATTAACGACTTAGTTTGTGCCTCGGGTGTCTCCCTACTCGCCCCAGGTGAAAACTGAGACACTAACTGAAGATAAGGGTCTAGTCGAGGTCATGCTCATCGGCTCCTGTCCGTAGTCCCCAACCACGTATGCACACACTGTCTGATTATGCTATGTTAGGCCCTCTAGCTGGTTTTCCTCCCAGCCTGAACTCGAGATCCCAGAGTGGAAGACCCTATGGTAACCAGCCTAAAATCGTATCTCCTGGGTCTAGCTCTCCACTTCTCCCAGGTGGGTCGTCACTCGCGTAGCCAGGTATGCTATGACTAGTGAGGGCAGTCACTCGACTTGGGAACTCTCCGTAGAGAGAAAACACCAAAGTATTGACAGGCTATACATGCGCTCATTATGAGTAACTCGGAACACAAGGTAGCACATTGCCACCAGACTAAGGACGGCTAGCTAGACTCGCTAATCCAATGGCCATAGAGTCACACGACTCATCCCAAGGCCATTATGTAGTATGGCTCCATGTCGTCCAATTACCCTAGTCTAAAAGTGGGAAATCACGATCAAAAGAACTCATGAGGCGGTTCCCAACCGTCGGGTTCACTCCCTCTCTAAGGGAGGCTAAGAATCCCCCAACCCCTGGTTGGGTCACGAGACTCACAGTAGTCGGCCATACTCATGGCCCCCACAAAAATCACTTTTTGGAGAAACTAATACTGTGCGGGGATAGCCCTTTGCACCTACACAGGTACACGTTAACTCAAACTAGCATAACGAGGAAGCCCGGAACATACGGGGTCACTTGGACCCTCCAAACTACATGGGCATGCTAATCGATGTAACATGATTCCTATGGATGCCCAAAAACATGAACTCGGTCCCCACGGGGTGTCTGAGACATCCACGGGGCAAAAGGTCGACCAAAGGGTCTCAATTGGGTCAACCAGTGGCCAAAATGGGCGAAAAGGGTGGATTTTGGTCGACCTACCCACTGGGCCGATCGACCTACAAGGGGTCGGTCGATCGGACCAAGAGGGTTTGTTGACCGATCAAAAACCAGGCACCCCCTGACCTCAGTTGGTCAACTGAGCCACCTGGGTTGGTTGACTGAACTAGGGTGGACTGCCCTTCGTGGCGAATGCCGATCCAGTTGACCGAACTACCCATTCGGTCGACCAAATCTGGCGACGTAACTGTAAAACCCCATCTGAGGGGCCCCAATCCATGCCCCAATCACCCGAGGTGATGGGGAAAACATGGGAGAACCATTCCCTACCCTCTAAACTATAGAGAGGGTGCAATTAAACCATAAAAACTCAGTCAAATCGATGAATTCATCGCTCTCCCCAAAATCATGCTTTTTAACCCCATCGTGAGAGAAAACCATCCTCGGCCTCACCTCGGCCTAAAAAATGTGGGAAAATAGAATGCACGAGCTAGGGATCCATTCCCCTACCTCTCACGATGAGATCCCGCACCGAGGATGCTTATTCTACATGAAAATGACACTTGAACTGACGCTGGCTTTACGAATCCGCAGATGAAGCATGCCGTGCCACCTCCCTGTTCCTCACTCCATCCTCATCACTCATCGCCCCACGTCGCCTCCGCCTCACCCGCCTCAAGCTCCGTCGGTCACCCAGAGAAGAGAGGGAGAGAATGAGAGAAACGAGAGGAAAGAGGGAGAGAATGTGAGAATGTGGGGAGTGTTAAGGGATATATATAGGAAATAATTTGGGGTTTAAAAATTTAAAAAATACTAAAATGGGGAAAATCATCCCCACAATCCTCGATAAAGGCACAATACAATTGTCACGTCTCAAAGTCCGAAAACACAACGGCTCACCCTACACAGGGGTCCGGATGGTAGTATGTCAGGCTGAGTTTTCTGTGGACTATCGCTTTGCTCCACGTCAGGGAGCTGCACTGTCTTGCCTTTACCACTGGGATCAGACTGACTCTGGCCACCTACAGGCTCCTGGAAGAGGGGTGCCAATGACGGCTCTTTCGGGGATGACTAGGGGACCGGATCGTCCTTGTCGGACGGCCCTGCTTGTTCCGCTGGAGAAATTAGGGCTGGCACCGGGACTGGCATACTGCCGGTGATCTCCTCCGAGCCAGCAGGATCGAAGATGCTGGGTCCCCCCTGAATTTCCACCGGTGGGATTGGGGTGGGTTGTTCTCCTCGAAAGAGGATGACTCGCTATGGGTCGAAGGTAGTAGGGTGAAGAGGTGACTCGGGGGTCCTCCCGCGGCCTCTTCCACGTCTACGACCATGACCCTGGCCTCGACCGGTGTGCTCTGGGATCAACTGTAGCCCAAGCAGGGTAGTGGTCCTTTGTTCGGTTTGAGAAGCTACTGGCTCACCTCGCCAGGAGGCATTAATGTTGTCTGGGGGTGGGATGGCCACCATGTTGTAGGTGCAGCCGCGAAGTATTTGTTCCAGCTACTCCACCGTGATCTCTTTGTCCTTGTAGAATAAAGAGAGTTATTCGGGGATGAGGAGCGTTTCGCCATTCTTAACTTTCTGGATCATCTCCTGGACCCAGTTTCTGAAGCGAGCTCGCTTTTACATCTCTTCCCACGGGATGTAGCTATCGAGTGGGATAGGACCGGTAGGACAAGAAGGGAGGTATTCCTCCAGGCTGTCAATGAATTGCTGTAGCCTCTAGAGAGGCGTTAGCTCTACTAGAAATTGTAGGGCAGCTGCTTGCTCTACTTGCCTCTTGAGTCATCTCTTGAGGTTCTTCCTTCTATTCCTCTCCCATTTCTTGGTGATGGCCGCCTCAAGGGGGGGTAGGAGGAAGAGGTGCTGGGGCTGGAGCTGATAGATCCCCGTGGGGATACTACCGGGCTGATGTCTTTACAGAGCGAGGTTGGCAGCTTTTCTTTGCCTGGATCTCAATCCCGGCCCCTTCCGATTGTCGTATTTGGAAGGTAGCATTGATCACCTGCTCGATGACCTCAGGCAGTAACTCCTGGTAGGCTAGAAAGCTGGGGCTGGCATCCGAAGACGTAGGCGCGGTTTGATACCTTAGCCATGATGGCTGGAGAGGTTTGGTATGCACCGACAGACTGATGCTGACGTCTGAGGACGTGTGCACAGTTTGATGTGTTAGCCGCGGTGGCGAGGGAGGCCACTCCTACCGAGCTGGTGTACTGGGGCCAGCGTCTGAAGATGTATGTGTGGTTTGATGCCTTAGTCGCGATGGCTGGAGCTTTTGCTGAGGCACGGCCTGGGGAGCATACTTGACATCCTGCTTCCTAGCCTTGCCTTAATGGTCTAGCTGAGGGCATGGTTGGGTGATGCCTGACGTTATCTCGGGGCACTGCTTCCCCTGGCAGCTGTCGTGGATTCGCACGTTGGATGGCCCTTGTAGTGGCAACCCTGACTCGTGAACTGGCGTAGCTGAAGACTCTGAAGATGTCGCTCTTACATGCTAAGTTGGGTTGCAAGGTGAGGGGGGAAAGCTCGGTGGCTCACCTGCTGAGAGGACACGGCCTGATCAGACTGGGGCCTCTCCCAACCTTTGCTTCCCCTTCGTGTCCCCGATGACCAGAGACGGCGGTAAGGTAGGAGGAGAGTGAGAGGGGCCTGAGGAGCACATTATTGCCTCACCCACCTGGACGTTCTCTCGGCCAAGAAGGACTCGAAGAAGCTTGGCAGTGTCTTCTCTAGAGAAAGGGAAAGACTCCAGCTCTTGCCAAGGCCACCAGTGTACGACCGAGGTAGCGGAGGCCGGCTGATTGGCGGGTGATGTCAGGGAATCAGAAGAGGCCAGAGGGGTGGGAGAATGGATGACATTGACCGAAAAGTTACTTGGCCCCGTCTGCTGACGGGCATCCTATTCCTGACGCCTCCATAATTGCTCGAGAGCTTCCTGATTGTCGGTCTGAAATTTGAGCCATTCTGGGGTATGCTGGTAAGGCAGCCCATGCCCATTTTCCCGGGGAGGGTATGACTGCTCTGGTGTATCTCTGGCGATGCTTAGCATTTCCTCGACGGCTTGTCGAAGTCTGACGAGTGCCATGGAGTTCCCCCCGGCATCAATCTGCTTCCACCGGATCTATTCCTGGATGAGGTACTGGACTTCCTTACAGGACTCGATTGCGTGAGAGATCCTAGCATGAAAAGGGCAGTACTGGGGGTGACTGAAGTGCCAGTGAGTGTAATCTGTCGGCAGGTCACGAGGCATGATCTGTCCCCTCTCGACTAGAACATCGAAGAGTTGTCGGGTCCTCTCCCTGGGGAAGGAGAGAGGTCTGTGATCATGCCAGGGCCTCCACCCTGGGTACCTGAGCGAACGCTCTCTTTGACAGGTACTGGGCTCCTCTACTTCGTCATCAGAGAGAGAAAATACCGCCATCATGTGGATCACATTAGCTGAGTAGTGAACCACACGTGCTGCTTTGCCCCCTCACAGCCTGGGGACACCCCCACACCCATCCACCCCATTCCCCCTCTCATCAACCCCGTTTCTCACCTATCATCTTTCACCTACAGTTCCCTGTTTACTGGCAGTAGAAGAGGTCCCAGTTGCAGGCCCTCCCTTATCATCTCTGCAAGAAGTCTGGTGGCAAGCCCTACATCTCTGCAAAAGGTCATCCAGATAGCTTCGCAGGCGAGGTGGTCTTGTTGCATTTCGACGTCGGTGCCTTCTAGGAGAGCCGTTCTCCCCCAACTACGTAGATCCAGTCCAACCAGTAACCTGAGGAGAGTTCTAGGAGCTTCCTCAGCCGCTCCCCTTAGCTTCTGGTGGCACCCTTCGCCTGAGAGCTGCATCCCTCAGTCATCCTCCATCAGCAAAAAGTGACGTCCTGATCGGCATCCGAAGGAGTGTTTTCCAAATTTTCTCCCTCAGGTGCTCCGTTCTGTCTGTTCCTGGACTGAACAGACACGTGTTCACCTCTCAGACTGCTTCAGACTGCTCCGACCTCCACCGACATCCCCGCAGACACCATTTCGAAGAGGACTTGAAGACGGTTCCAATGACGCCAGCTACGTTCGATTCTGAGTCCGGGGGCATTCGTGGTGACCGCTCCTTCCTGCTGTTAAAGTACCCTCACTGTCAAAATCAGGAACCTGGGGCTCTGTTGGTGACCCATCCGCGACCACCTTCGGTGCCTAGGGGATTCGACAAAATTCAGGCTTCATCCAGAGGCAACCCCAAAGAGAATCCAACTGATCTCATCACTGGCAAAATTCAGGAGTGGTCGCAGTTGCTACATTTTTGACAGCCTATCCCCCATTCCAGAAGGCGGGCAAAACCGACGTCGCTTACTGGCTCGTTTCATTAAAGCCTTCCCCTTCCCCGCCTGGCCGGCTTAGCACCCCTCCCTGTGTGGAGGTAGTGTTTGTTATAATCTGCAAACCCCACCCATTGTCCAACCCTCCTGCGTGAGGAGTAGTGCATGTAAGTTATTAAATAGGAAGAAGCTTCATCAACGCAGTGTGCGGGGAACCCACACTTCCCCGCTCGCCCTCGTCTCCAAACGGGGTCGGTTTCTTCAAACCGACCGGGTAAGCTCTAACTCCTTGCTCTCATTTCAGTTCTTGTTCATCTAATATCCGTAGAATTACTCCGCTGGCGGTGAGAGAGCGCCCGACCCTGGAGCACCCAGCTTTCGTGTGGTCACCGTGGAATTGTGAGAGAGAGTGACCTAGTGCCCCAATTGGCACCCGGTCAGCCCCTTGAGTGTGGGCACCATACCCTTGGGAGGGCAACCCTAGCCCTGCTGGCCCTCTACCAGCAAGGGCCTTATTCTACTACCTCCACTCGGCATCACCGAGTCACCCCAGGAATTGTGTGTGCGACAGCGGTTTAGTAATTTATGTGTTTCTCCACTCTTGTGCATTGTGTTTGCGAAGTAGGTCCAAGGATCTTCAGCATTGTTGCTACATGCTCATAAGGGGTTTCACGTCAGTTGGTATCAGAGTAAGTCATTGACTTGTCTCTACAAGTCAAGTCCTAGGGCACGCTTGCATTGAAGTCTTCATCAGTCTAGCCCGTGCATTGTCCACCCACCATTGTCGTCATTTAGTCTAGGGTCAAATGATCCCTCTCCCAATCATATCCCTTGCATACCTACCTAATGGAGCGCCCACGGAAATTGATTTCATTGACTTGGAGTCCGATAATCGGGTATCCCCCGATATCATTGCCTCTCTTTCTAGGACCAGACAAATTGTGCACAACGAGACCAAGTCTTCGTTGAGTTCCGTAAATGGTTCGGGAAGATGAAATACTGTGATGGAGCTTGGTGCCAAATTGGTACTTTGGCAGGCCCTTGCATAATCCTAGGCAAGAAATGGTTAGATGAAAGGAATGTCGACATCGACCCGACATGTCAGACTTTCCTAGTGTATCCGCCACACCTTCCAGGAGCCTTTAAATTCAACAACCTTGTACTCTCCCATCCGTCGGAGTCCCGTCCTTGTTCACCACCCCGGGTGCACCACACATAGGCTATCATCACCCCACCATCAAAAGACCTTCCCACCCCATTGGCTTTCGAAGAAGTAGCCCACCCACTTCGCCACATGGAGACAAATGCCCCTACGGACCCTATCTCCTCCATGGAGGGCACCCATGTCCAAATTGAAGGGAAAGCCTCGCACGAGGGTCTTCACCCTACACCACCCTTCCTAGTTGGGGCCGAGTTTATCTTAGGAGAATCCCTTGTTACTTGGCTAAGGGAGAGCCCAATGAGAGAGATCAGGGCCCATGTTTGCACTCCCATGAAGCTAAACCTCCCCATAGTACCCCTCTCCTCCTATCGCACCACCATCCAATCATTCTACCAAGTGGAAACATTAGGGGACCTTCTCAAGGGCTTAGCATGGCAATTGGAGTTGACTGGCATGTTGACCCCCATGGCCGAACAACCTAGGAGCCTTGACCTCCTACACCTATGTGTCGGGTCTATCACCTCGATTTGCACCATTGGTTGCTACACTAGCAACCTCCTTCTATTCCTTCCCACACCCGATGAACCCGACCTTATCCTCAAATTGGAGTTCCTCATATCGGGTAAAAAGCCAAGCCATCCTCTCAAGGCCAACCCACCCACCAAAAACTTTGGCCCAATCATTTCATTAGAGGAGGATGATCCACCACTATATTGTGAGGACCTTGAGGTTGATGAGATGAATTTTGAGCTCCTTCTCCCCGGGTATACTTATGTTGATCCTTTTGACCCCTCCCAACGGGAGCCCGGGAACCCATGTGGTCCACCCACATCACTTACCACCCAGTCCTTCCTATCCGCACCCACCATGTTGGACCAAGTTCACTTCTCCCAAGTCCCGGGCAACATAAGGGTAGCCATGACCAAGGAAGATCTACTCCTAGGGAACAAGGGAGTGCCTCTTCCCATGATAACCACCTTCCTAGATCCCTTCGACCCTTTCACATGAAAGCTCAAAAGTCATCCCACACCTAAGCACATAGAAGTCACTTTTGGGATACACATGCATGTGTCTAGGCTTACCATACCACTTGGCATGAACACTATGTTGGGTCCATTCATTCACATCACCCACATGTCAAGCGGGAAGCATGAGTGGTCCATATTAGGGTGTAACAGCCCTTCACCATTCAACATTGATCATACGCATGTTAGGAGCATCTACGGGTGTCCGGGTCCCCCGACATTGATCACCACTTTGTATGATAGGTTCACCTATGGAAGCCTCGGCCCGCCTAGGTCCACCAAAGTCTACATGGCATGTGATAGGTCCTCATTTGGATGCCCCAGCCCCCCAATTTTCAAAACTCATGATAGGGAATCTAGACATGCTCGGTCTACTTTTGGATGTCTAGGTCCACCCATCACCCCTAGAAGGTCAGCATTCATAAAATTACATGAAAACCTTCGCAAGCACATTAGCAAAAATAATGAGATCTACAACAGACATGCCGACTCGCACCGACGCCACCAAGAGTTTCGTGTGGGTGATTTTGTGATGGTGAGGATTGAGAGGCTCTCCCTAGGAGCCATCTCAAAACTGAGGCCTCGTGGGGCTGGTCCCTTCCAGGTTCTGAGGCGCATTGGCACGAATGCTTATGAATTAGACCTCCCTGAGGATTATGGAGTAAGTCCTACATTTAATGTGGCTGACCTGGTGCCATACAGGGGCCCTACAGTGGTACCCAGTGAGGATGTTGAGCCCATTCCCTCCTTTGAGAGAGCACCCACCATTGAGAGAAAGCCATCAACCAAGAGAGACCAGCGCGAGCAGGTTGAGCAGATATTGGATGAACAGGTCACGACCACCAGGAGAAAGGCGTGTGAGCACTACCTTGTTAGGTGGAAGGGCCGGCCTCCATCGACAGATTCATGGGAGGCCCTACTGTAGCACTCTCAGAGTAGAGAGGACTCTTACTCGATAGAGTCGAGTTCTCCGCACCCCTAGAGTATGATGGGGACATCTCCCGCCACTTCATCTTTTCCATGCCCTGATGATCATCGATGGCGTATGGTCTTGATTTGCCTCTTTATTTCGAGTCATATGATGTTATTTTTTCTCTTATGTGAGTCTTGTCATGTAAATTTCTTTTTATTTGAGTCAAGTCCCTAGGTTAATGAGTCATCTACCTAAGTTAATTATCATTATGTTGGTTAGATTGGTTAATGGGCCCAATTATATGGGCTTGGCCCAGGGGTGCCCTTCCCCCCCTTGGTTATTTGTCATTAGTCCAAAGGTCAAGGACCTTTTGTAAATTATGGGATTCCTATAAATAGGATCACATTCCCTCATTTGAGAGCTAATGAATAGTTGAATGAAAATTTGAGATCCAATTGAGTGTTCCTAGAGCGAGAAGCTCTTTTCCATTCCCCCTCTCTCCCCTCTCTCTCTCTACCACTCTAAGAAGGGGGTGACCCTTTCTCTCTCTTCCCCCATCCCCCATTTCAAATTTCTCTCTCTCTCTACCCCATTCAATACTCATTAAAGCTCTTCTCCCCTCCCCATACTCCATTAAATTGTTCTATTACTTCCTGATGCGGGACGGACACGTGCCCTAGGACTCTAGCTCATGGGCGTCCCTAGCGAGGGATGAGTGGGACCGTGCGCGGTTGAGAAACTGACAATGAGTCTCAGGTATCGGATTGAGTCACGGGACAGGTCACTCACTCTCGCTCTCTCGCAGCGGTGATAATAATATATCAGGCTAAGAATCCTAACACTCGCAGCGGCATATACAAATAGATACGAGTAAAGCAAATGCGAAAGAGAGAGGGAGCAGATTTACCTCCACGCTCCGGGCGTGGGGAAGGCGATCCCGGCCAAGTACGGTGACTCCCAGTAACAAAATATTACAATAATTACAGAAGTTAATTTTACTTTCCACTCCACGCACGGAGGTAAAGGGTGACACAAGTGGGCCCGGGAGGATCGATCTTGGGTTGACGGGTAGCACTTTGATCACCCCATCGGCACAGTTCAGATGACGCAAGCTGCTAGTTGTGGGGACCACGTGCTGGTTAGCTGGTTCGAGTGGGCCCCGAGTGGTACCGCTGGGACGGTGGCTCCTGGAGAGGCACTCCCTGGGACGGCGGCACGCTGGTACATCTTGTGGAAGGTGAGTCAGCTCCGATCTCCACTTGTTGGAGTTGCTGCCCATGGATCTGAAGTTCTATTTTTACAGCGCGCGACCCGGCGAGATCAGCTGCTGCGATCACTCCTAACGTCGGATCGACACAAAAGAGGTACCGTTGGAAATCTGACTTGAAGTACTTCGATCCATGGCCATAGAAAGAATTTTGACTATCCTAGATTTGGCCTTGGTGGAATTTACAAGTTGCTGGCTGACAGACTCAGAAAACTTAGGACAGTGGTTGGTTTTCCTGACCCTCCGCATATCAACCCTCCATATATCAATCTTCCATGAGTCAGCATCCCGTCCCCTCATACCTACATCCGCGGCCATCCCCGGTCAAGGAAACACCACACCCCGAGCAGGTGGATGTCGCCTATATACCCCCTCATCCCGCTCCACATATGCCTTCACCAAATCCCTCCACTGTCGGCCAAGCACTCTTGCCTGCGCAACCCCCACTTCCGAGTCCATCACCACCACCTTCTCTACCTTCATCCCATACCCCTCAGCATCCGCCTTGCCCGAAGCGGGATCCTCATCCTTCGTTGCCGGAGTCTTTTACTGATATTTTTAGGGCTTCGATGGCCACCCACGCGTTGTCACTTCCTCTGGCTGTGCCTTGCCAACCCGCGGTCGAGAATGTGCTTCAGATCTGTGATTATCATAGCTAGTAGGGGCATTTGGTCAAGGATTGTCCCGAGTTTCGGGAGTTTGTTTACGGTTTGGAAGATCATAAAAGGATTGATTGGGCCACTAATCATGAGGTCATTTTAGATCTTCGCAGCAAGCAACAACAAAAAGCCCCGCCCAAGCAGTCATCTTCATCACAGCAAGACCAGGGGCACCCCTGTGATTCTTCGTCTAGCGTTGCACCCGCTCCATAACCTACTACCTCGCCTACCCCCATTACCTATGCCATCTTCATCCCCATTACCTACGCCATCTCCATCTCCATCTCTTACCCCGTCTCCATCACCTCCACAAGCTCAAGTCTCTGCTCAGCCTTCTACTCCCGTTACCACCACTACTTTCACTCCCAAATCTACGCGATGTGTTGTGTCAATACCCCGATGTTGGGCCCCATGGCCTTCAACTTCCTCTTCACCCTCTCTGCCATCTCCACCACCAACGCTACCCCTATTGCCTGCATCACCATCCTCTCCTCCTCCCTCTTCATCCCCACCGTCTCCGTCTCCACTACCAGTGCCTCTATCACCTCCATCACCTCCACCACCTCCACCATCTCCACCGCCTTTGCCATCCCCTTCTCCATCATTGCCCGAGCCTAAGCAGGCTATACCCTCACCTACACCTCCACTTTCCCCGTCGCTCGAGCCCGAGCAAGCCATACCTCCACCCTTGCATTCGCCTCCACCTAAACACACCATCCCCATTGAAGCCTCCACGCCTTCCAAGCCTTCTACCTCCGCCGCTTCTCCACCTACTTCCATCCCATGGAGCGGGTGTGCATTACCATTGGTGTCCCTTGGGTCTGGTCCCCAGGGAGACGAGGAGTCGAGTCAGGACGATTCATTGCTGGTTGTTCATTTCAAGATTCAAGATTTCATCTGCTGCATGTCAATCTGAGTCCCAGTCTCTAGCTATTTTGGGGATGATGAGCCTATATTGCCTATGACAGTTGTTAAAAGGAGTTCCCTCGCATTGGGGCTTGTTTCTTCTTGAGCAAAGCCAGTGGCAATCTCCTTGCCCGCTAGAGGTATTATCATTGATGCCATTATTTCTTCTCTCTCCATTGCTGTTCAGTTCACTGGCCAAGAGGGACTCTCTACCCGTATGGTGCTAACCCGTACGGCTACCAAGAGTTTGTGGAATTCTATATTCAAAGGGCAACATGCCAGGTTTTTAACATTCTCCAAGGACATTCTCCACATTTTATGCAATCTCTCTCGGTTCATCAGTAAGCCGGCCACGTCAACGCCATGCATTACTCTCCCTCAGCTTCATCCTTCTCAACTAGCAAGGGAGTTATGCTTCATGCCGGATTCCCGAGTGGAGTTGCTGAATCTCATGCTGCTAGTGCCAAGTGGCAAAACTCTGTGATTTTCTGATGCTCATCCATCTAAGGAGTATACTGTTTGATAATGCTCGCATATTGTTAGCACCGAGTGTCTAGGGGCCACTGCCCAAGCAAGGAGGCATGTTCATGATCGGGCCAGGCCGTCTGCCAGGTGGGCTCGTTATTCAAGAAGACATTACAAATCAAGAAGCCCAAAGATCTGCGTGCGCGCCAGGCAGGCCCGTGTTCAAGAGATTTCTGCTAAGAAGAGGCAGTGGCGCTAGTTTAAGGGTCATCAGTTGTGCACTCAGGGATCCACATCTCCTTCTTCTCCTTTTCACTCATCATTTCTTATGCTTAATTTCCACCCTTGGGAGGTGTATCTTCTCTCTTCTAACTCTGTCTCTACGATTATCTCCTCTCCTCCCGGGTCCATGAACCGTCGCTTTTCTTCTCCTCGTTCAGGACCTCCGGGTTTTCCACGTTCTCGTTATTCTAGGCCTCGGCCTATGCCCTCTCATCATCTCGATTCTATGACATCTTCTGATTCTTCTCCTCTGGTATCTCCGGCTCCTTATTCTCCTTCCCCGACCCTGTCGGGTGATTCTCGCTCTCCTTCCCTTACCCTATCGGGTGTCTATGATTCTCTTTCCCTGACCCTATCGGGTGTCTATGGTTCTTCTTCCCCGACCCTATTGGGTGATTCTAATTCTCCTTCCCCGACCCCATTAGGTGATTATCATTCCTCTTCTTTGACTGCGTTGGATGATCATTCTTCTCCTCATGGCCCCTGACGGGCCTACTTCATCCGTCACTGAGTCTGCACCTTCCTGTTGGGTGTCATCCTCTTACTGTCCCTTCCTGCCTGCCATTTGGCTGGTCTTGCCTTCATCTGGAGCACCAGAAGGTTGTTGAAGCTATGGGTGAGTGCCCTCGGTCACGAGGCTGGCATCCTAACATGGCTGCTTGCCCTTTGTCATTTTCAAAAATTCGAGGAAGGAAGGGACGGCTGTGCTGCCCCCACTCTGAGTGTATAACCCTGAAGGAGGAGGGATTTGGACTCCCTTGGCCTCCAGAGGGGGTATCTTATAGGGTTGCTCTCCCCTGAAGATAATGTTGTGGTTGGCAGGCGATTGGCGCCCCCATTTTCGGCCTGACTGGGTTGCATGAGTAGCAGTCGCGGCTTCGGCCTGGCTTGCCTCGGCAGCGGGTGTAAAACATATTTCCTCCCCATCTTCCTCATTGGGAAAATTGAAAAGGGTAGACAGGGTATTGCAGGAGAGCACTGTCTCCCTTTCGGCCTTGCCGACTCTCCTTTTCTTCTTTTGTTTCTTCTTCTTGTCTCTGGCTGGCGCTTGCCCCTAGAACAGGCTGTCATCCTTTTCTGCCGCTTTATCAGCTTCTCCTTCTTGTTCCAGCGAGAGTTGCACCAATTCTTGCCATGGGACATGATCCCGTACCAGTAAAGGCTTTAGTTCGGGCTGTTCATATTCATCTAGCCCGTCTATGTAGTCCTACAGCCACTGGGCCTCTGGACTGATTTCTTTCGCCACTGGCAATGGAGTTTGTCTTCTCCAGTTGTGGGTATGTATTTTGACTACTGTAGACGGCCTGGTCTAAGTTGTTGCTGGCACCAGAGGTGTAGGTCATGGCGTGATGTCACGGACTTGTGCCCCCACCTTCGGGCGAGGTGTGGCTGCCTTCTTAATCTTTGCAGGGATATGCTGTCATCCCTGTTCTTCTTTCATTGGTGTCAGAAATTAGGCCTCATAAGTGTGCTGAGTGCTGACTTCTATGACTTCTTCGGGCAATGCTTGATACAAGGAAATCATATTGGCCGCAGCTCTCCTGAGAGGCACTTCATGGGTTTGTGGAGGGTCAACCTTGTACTCTCTCAATTCTAGTTCTTCCTTCTTCACCATACCTTCGATGATGTCCTTAAACACATAGTAGTCCCTAATCGGGTGCCCCAGCATCTGATGGTAAGGGTAGAATCTTGGACTGTCCCTTCTCTTCAGGTCCTCTGACCTTTTTGGCTCAGGCAGGGTGACCTTATTGTACTGGGTGACCCAGTCAAACAGAACCTTAGTCTTCTCCTTTGGGAAAGAGTAGGCCTTCTTCATTTTTTCCCTTAGTGAGGGACCCTCCTTCTTCTCTTCCGCTCTGGCAAGCTGAGGTGGGGCTGCCTTCTTGCCCTTATCTCTTTGCTGTTCAAACGCCTTGATATCAATAGTGTTTGGTTCTTTAGGTGCTGGGCGCCACTCTACTGCCTTTGCCTTCTGTGTGGTGACAGTGGTTGACATAGGGGTAGGCCTTGCCAGGAAAACTTCCACATCGGCCACTACATTGTTTAAGCGGTCAAATTACCAGATTTTCATGCCGATCATCTTTTCTAGTACCTCCCTTCTGAAGTTTTGTTTGCAGATTTGTACAGCGTCCTCTTGATATGGGGGCTGTTTGCACCTCATTCTGAGGTTCCTCCACCTCTTGATATATTCAAAGGCTGTTTCATCTACCCTTTGCCTGGTTGAGTAGAGTTCAGCCACCGTGACCTCCCTCTTGGTGATGTTAAACCTTTCTCTAAACTTCTTTTGCATATCAGGCCAGTCGCTGATCGACCCGACTAGGAGGCTAGAATACCACTCAAATGCTAGCCCTGTCAGTAAGGACCCGAAAAGCTTTAGCAGATACGACTCGTCTGTGGCTAGGTCACCCATGACGGTCGTATAATATGCGACGTGTTCCTTCGGGGATCCCTTCCCGTTGAACTTAGGCGGCTTACTGATCCTCGGAGGGAGTTGCTTTGCTGCATGATGCGGCAGATATGGCACCCGATAAGCATCAAATGCGACATAGTCACATTCATTTTGCTCAGCAAGCTTCAGCTCAATCATCCTTTCCATCATTAGCTTGTTCACGGTGGTCGGATCGACTGGTTCCGGGTAGAAATGTGCCAACTGTAGGTAAGAGGTGACCAAGGTGGTCGCCTGTGGAGGAGGACGTAGCAATGAAAGTGCTTGGTGCACCTGCGACAGCACCGGTGGTATCAGCAGCTGTGGTGGGCGCTGCTGGGTGGTCGCCAGGCTGGGCTCTGCCGACTGGGGTGGGTATATAATGGTGGGAAGTCACATGGGTTGATGCCTCCCGGTGACGACTCGGCTTGCATCTTGGGCTGCTTGGAGGCCGAGGCTTGTTCTATTTTCTTCATTAGCTACTTCTTCAGAAGTTCTATCTCCTGCTGATATTTCTGGAGTAACATTAATACCAATGGGTCCATGGTTGTTGTGTTAGGGATGGCTTCTACTGTCTCCCTTGAGGGGCCTTCAAGCAGAATATGGTGAGGGAGGGGTCAGCAAAAATGATTGATCGTAGCGCCAGCAGCATCTGCCTGACTGGTGCATCTGAAATGGGATGACCAACTGAAGGCATGGCTGGAAGGTCAAACTCGACCGCGCTGTCCACAACCGTCCACAGACCCGCATCCACCGCGGCCGAGGAGGACGGAAGAGAGGAAGACAGGTTGCCCGAGCCCCCGACCTCAACAGACAACTCCTGGCCGGCCACCGCCAGTGGAGTGGGCAAGATCATGGCCTGATCGCCCAGCCCCACTATTGTGAGGGGTCCCACTGTCTCTGCCATGGCCGATGGGCCCACGTCCTTCTGCACTTCCCCGGTGAAGCTCAGACCCGTCGTCACCTCGTAGCTCGGCAGGGAAAGGATCTTGCCCTCAGCTGGAGGAAGGGCATCGGATAAAGCTGGATCGGATGTTACTGCCGGGGGGCTAACGGTTCCCTCTGCATGTGCTTCTTCCCCCCGGGGAACGAAGACGCTCGCTAAGGTCTCCTGTAGGAATCGGGTTTCCTCCGGCGTGGCGAGCTTTTGGAGAGGCGGAAGGGGAATCGCGAGCTTCAGGCTGGCCCCCACTTGCATGAAAAAAATCCAAGAACTCCGCATCCGATCCCTAGATAGACTTCAGCCTGTCTACCGCTGCGGGGCTGAGGGGTTCCCTCCACTCAGAGACAGCTTTGCGGGCCCTAGTGGCAGGTGCTTTGAGGGGTGCCATCTCTTCCTGAAGATCCAAGATAGAGTTAGTTGTTCACCAATCGAGGCGAGCTATCCAAATCCTGAAGAGATGAAGGAGAGGCCCCGGGGCCCCAGTTTACCTCAGCCGCCGGAACTATGCTGCTTCCCGGCGCTATCTCCCCCTCCTCCAGAGCCTCATCTGCCGATACTGTAGTCCCCGCGGCCGCTTCTTGCCACAGGACCTCGAGCAAGGCTGCCAGCTTGTCCAAGCCGACGTCAACTCCCCCCGGTCGCCCCACTGATGCGTCCGGGGCAGGAACCTCTGCGACCTCCGGTGGGGTCTGTTCCTGAAAATTGACGAAGAGCAAAAATGGAACCAGCGAATGCCCTCGAGGGAAACCCCAACGAATAAACACACACTTACAACGGTCTTCTCCACCAGGCTCAAAGAGCTGGCCAGTAGAGGGGCCTTAAAGACCAGCTCAAGAGGACCAGACTCCTCAGATACATCCTTGCCCAAAGCCACCTCATCAGAAGAGTAGTCGTAGTCTACCTTCTTGCTTGATGAGGATTCGGTCGGAGCAGGTTTTTCCCTCACCGGCGAGGGGACTTTCACCTCAAGACCGACAGCCGGCACGCCCCTACGTGGGCTTGGCGACGGGGATCCCCCGGACTTTAGCTTCTTCCTCGTATATACCTTCGCCACCAGGGGGATTTCGCAGGCCGCCACCAGCTCAGGCACGGTTACGACAGGGCTTGCTAAAGAGGGGTGATCCAGGTTAGATGAAGGCGTATAGGCCTATGAGGGGTGAAAAGGATAACTGCGCCGGCAAAAATGATTACCCCCTTTGACCTCCACAGTCGGAGGCGATGCATGGGCAATCTCCTCGACGGATGGTGCTACCCCGGGAGCTGTAGCTTCACCCACACCAGGGGTAGGGGCAGGTATCGGCTTCTCTGCAGCAGCTGAAACAAGAAACATAAATAAGGGGCCTTGTCCTCGAAAGCAAATGAATACTGAAGGGCACTGGTGGCCGGAGAGCCTAACCTATGAGCTGGCTTGGCTCGGCCTGAGCCGCTGTGAATTTCTCGAAAGACGAAATCGAGGGGATTGGAGAGACAGCCGTCGAGGCCTTGGCGGCCTCTGCCCTTCTCCGCTCGGCCTCCTGCCACCCGACTGCCTTGGCGGCGGCCAACGCCTTCTTCACTGGCGACTCTACCCGGGACCTCCCCCTTGCCTTAGGCGGGGGATTCAGGGTAGGAGCTGGCTCTGTCCTAACTGTAGTCTCGCCCACATCAGGGATAGGCACAAACGCTAGCTCCTCCACGGCGGCTAAAAAAAGAGAGAGAGAAAAAAGAGAGATGCTCAGGTAAAAAGTCTTTACACTAAAGTGGAGGCAAATTCTGAAAGACGTCCATGATGGAGGAACCTCACCTGCGGGCTCGCTCGACTCAACTGGGGCAGCTTCAAATTCCTCGAACGTTGGGACCGGAGGTGTCCAGGGAATGGTCTTCACGGCTTGGATAGCCTCTGTCTTCCGTCGTTTGGCCTCCCATCACCCAGCAGCCTTGGCCTCGTCTAAGGCCTTCTTCGTATGCGATTTCACCCTGGACCTCTTTGCAGGCGGGGGCAGGGGAGTTGTAGTTGGGGCCAGAGGTGCCACCTCAAAGTAATCTGGCTTCTCTGCCTGCTGGAGAAGGTTGCGATATGTCACCATTTGAGTGCTGTCTGGGTGGTCTGTGAAAAAGAAGAAGACAAGAAGAGCAAAGGGGCTGATTAGCATCTGATATCTTGAGAAGGACAGCGATGAAGAATGCAAGCAAGGAAGAGAGCATCAAGTACTGTGGGGGCCAGTGTAAAGCCGGTAACACCGTCAAATGAACACCTTACCCGGACCTTACGCTTGGGATAAGGAAACAAACCCCTCTTTGCGTTAGCACTGACCCAGTGTCGACGAATACCTCAAGAGACAAATAAACCACGTCGGTTCTGCCACCCCGGTGACACCAACAAATGAGCACCTTACCCGGACCTTATGCTTGGGATAAGGAAATAAATCCCTCTTTGCGTTAGCACTAACCCAGTGCCGACGAATATATCAAAAGACAAACAAACCACGACGGTTCCGCCACCCTGGTGACACCGACGAATGAACACATTACCTGAGCCTTACGCCTGGGATAAGGAAATAAATCCTTCTTTGCGTTAGCACTGACCCAGTGCCGACGAATACCTCAATTGACAAACAAACCACGTCGGTTCCGTCACCTCGGTGACACCGACGAATGAACACCTTACCCGGGCCTTACACCTGGGATAAGAAAATAAACCCTTCTTTACGTTAGCACTAACACAGTGCCGACGAATACCTCAAGAGATAAATAAATTATGTCGGTTCTGTCACCCTAGTGACACCGACGAATGAACATCTTGCCTAAACCTCTCTTGGGCCGAAGAGACGAATACCTCCTTCTGACTTGGACCTCCTGTCCAGGTCATTTGAACCAATAAACACTTCTCCCCGTCCCTTCGGGTGACGAATACCTCCTTTTGACCTGGACCTCCCGTCCAGGTCATTTGAACTAATAAGCTATTCTCCTCGTCCCTTCGGGTGACGAATACACCCCTTTAGCTTGGACCTCCCATCCAGGTCATTTGATCCAATAAACTCTTCTCCCCGTCCCTTCAGTTGACGAATACCTCCTTTTGACTTGGACTTCCCGTCCGAGTCATTTGAACCAATAAACTCTTCTCCCCATCCCTTCGGGTGATGAATACCTCCTTTTGACTTGGACCTCTCGTCCAGGTCATTTGAACCAATAAACTCTTCTCTCCGTCCTTTTGGATGATGAATACCTCCCTTTTGACTTGGACCTCTCATCCGTGTCATTTGAACCGAACAAACTCTTCTCACTGTCCCTTGGGACGATGGGTACTTTCTTTGATTTGGACCTTGCGTCCACATCACTGAATGAATGAACTTTCGCCTCCATCCCCTTCGGGCACCCGAGTGAGACTGGTTAGTAGTCCGCTTCGCACGGTGGAGTGGTCCCCTCGTCCTTCCCCTAGGAGGGCGAGCACTCTCCTGTGCGCTAACACAGACGCCTACCTGATTCTCCCTGGGCGAGCTACCGCAAAGGCTTACACCCCGTCAATGCATTTTAAGCAAGGCACAAAAAAAAAGAAAAAAAAAGGGGGAAAGAAGGACTGCCGAGGCCGCATACAAGAGATATACGCAATAAGGTTGTTCTATTCCTTTCAATCAAAAGGGGGATACACGTGCTTCGGGGCATACCCCTAGTTACATGTCAGAAAAAAAAAAGAAGAGAAGAGAAAGAGAGAGAAGCAGAGTACAAGAGGAGGGTCGAGGAGAGTAGCGCTCAGTCTATGCCCCGGAAGATATCCTTGAGGGGGAGAATCCCGACGCAAGGAAAGTCTGCCATGTCGCACAATCGGTCCCTCTGCTCCTTGAGGTGCGCCAGCTCCGTTTCCACGGATGTCGCCTCAGCTCTGGCAACGGCAAGCACCTCACTCTCCCTCTCGATGGTCACCTCGGCCTCAGCCAGCTCAGACCTGGCTGCAGCGAGATAGCCCTCTAGTTCCTCGATTCTATTCCTAAGGGCGTGGACGTCACGGTGACCTCCTTCCAAGGCCTTCTCGTGCTGCTCCTCGCTACTTCGATGCACCCCCAAAGCTTGTAGATATTCACCCTCTTGGGCCTTGATGGCGGCAAGCTCGTTGGGGCCTGAGTCTCAAGAAATTCGCGACGGTTCACGTATTTCAACAATAGTAGGACTCGTCGCGACCATTCCTCTAGTGGGCAACCCAGCACTTGTAGTGCACCGGTTAGCTGCATCACTATCGCATGCGCCCCGCGGTATGCAAGGGAGGGGTCGGCAAGCATCATTGACCGAAGCGTCAACAGCATCTGTCGAACTGGTACACCCGAAGTGGCATGGTCGATTGAAGGTACCACCAAAAGTTTAAACTCCACTGCGCTATCCACGGTAGCCCATATATCTACATCCACCGCGGTCGAAGAAGAGGGAAGTGCCATGGCCAAATCACTGGGCCCTCCTGCTTCAAAGGATAACTCCCAGTTGGCCACCACCAGAGGAGCAGGCAAAACCATCGCCGGATCCCTTGACACCGTTGCTTCACGGCCTGGCAAGGTAGGGGTCTCCCTCTCGATTGGGGGAGGGATGTCAAAGGAAACCAGACCAGATGTTATTGCCAGGAGACCTGCAGCCCCTTCTGCTTGCGCTTCCTCCTCCCCGGGAATGGCGATGCTTGCCAAGATCCCCCGCAACAGCTAGGCCTCCTCCGGTGTCGAGAGCATCGGGAGAGGTGGAAGAGGAACCGTTAGCTCCAGGCTGGCCCCTGACTGCAGAAGTGGCACCAGTAGATCCACCACACCCGCGCATCGCTTGCTTGCTAGGTCCGAGGGATCTTCAATCTTGTGACTATCACCCCCAAGGTGGTGTCACATCAGTCATGGCAAGGCGTGTTGACCGATGGTTACTGAGGGCCTGCCTCAGGGAAGCATGTCAGCCTAGGATTGCTGCATATCTGCCTTGATGAGGCATCTTGGTCTGAGGTTGTTGGAGATCCGCCTTGGTGGGGCATCTTGGTCTGAGGTTGTTGATCACCTACCTTGACGAGGCATTTTGGACTGGGGTTGTTGGAGACCTACCTCGGCGAGGCATCTTGGTCTGAGATTGCTGGAGATCCGCCTCGATGAGGCATCTTGGTCTGATGTTGCTGGAGACCGGCCCTGGCGAGGCATCTTGGTCTAAGATTGCTAGGGAACTGCCTCGGCGAGGCATCTTGGTCTGAGATTGCTAGGGAACTGCCTCGGTGAGGCATCTTGGTCTGAGGTTGCTGGAGACCTACCTCGACGAGGCGTCTCGGTCTAGGGTTGCCGGAGATCCTCCTCGACGAGGCGTCTTGGTCTGGGGTTGCTGGAGACCTGCCTCAATGAGGCATCTTGATTTGGAGTTGCTGGAGACCTGTCTCGACGAGGCATCTTGATTTGAAGTTGTTGGAGACCTGCCTCGGCGAGGCATCTTGGTCTGAAGTTGTTGGATTCACCCCCAGAGAGGCGCGTTGGCTTGAAATCATATTCGACCGGCCCTTGCGGCGTATGGCCGAATGTTGATGCTACCGACTGACCATCATGGTGGGATAACCGAAGTCGAGGCGTGTGCCCCCTGAAGAGTACAAAGACCACAAATGATGTTAGACACATAACCATCAAAATGTGGTGGATGGTACCTGTTAGTGTGCTGGTTGACTGTCGAGCTGTATTGACTGAAAATTCTGCTCGACTGATCGTTGAGGTATATATTGCCTGAGAGCCAAGATCAGCTGGTCGCTGAAGTATGTTGATTGGGAGTGCCGATCGGCTGGTCACTGAGGTGCCACTGACGGGATTGTTGTTGGCTGACCATTAAAGTGTAATGATCAGAGAGTGTGATAGACTGACCCTCGGGGGTGTGTTGGTCTAGGGTTGCCGTGGATGGGCCTTCGAGGGATGTCCATCTAGGAGGCATCTTGACTGGTTCATGTGGTTGCTGTTGAATGTTCACCTGCGAGGCGAAGTGACCTATTGTTGGCAACTGGAAGTTGAAGGCTGGGAGCTAGGTACTAAGACTAGAGACCTAGCTGGCTAAGGCATGTTGGTCTATTGTTGGACACTGTAGGTCAGAGGCTAGAAACTGAAGGCAAAGATTTGAATACTGGGACGGGAGATTATGACTCAGATATTGGAAACTGAGTACTGGGGCTGGAAACTGGGAACTTGAGGCTAGAAGCTAGACGTTGGTACTGAATACTAGGATTTGGAGGCTGGATAATGGGACTAGAGACTGGGTACTCGGGTTGGGAGTTAGGATCTGGAGACTGGAAACTGGATATTGGATTTGGAGGTTAAGGTTTGGATAGTATATATTAGGACTGGTGACTGGGCATCAAGATTGGAGACCGGGGCCTTAGAGGTTGGGAAGTGGATATTAGGATTGGGGATTGGGGTCTGGATACTCAATGCTAGGACTGGAGACTGGGTATTGGGACTGAGAGGTGGAACTGGAGGCTGGGTACTAGATGTTGGGACGGGAGACTGGACATCGGGATTGGAAACTGGACATTGGGAGTTGGATATTGGGGCTAGACATTTGGACTGGAGACTAGGGTCTGGCTATTGGGTACTGGGATTGAAGGCTGCGATTGGGAATGGGATTCTAGCACTGGAGATTGAAAACTGGGATTGGAGACTAGAAACTGGACACTAGATGTTGGGACGGGAAACTGGGATCTGGGTACTGGGAGCTCGAACTGGGGGATACCCCTATGAGGCATGCTTGCCCCCTCACTGGATGCTTGAATCAGAGATGGGAAATCAAATACTAGATGCTGGGAACTGGGGGCTGGATACTGGGTGCTGGATACGAGATTGGAATGTTAGAATATGGGTATCAGACTGGACAGCAGAGCTGGATGCTGAAGATAGATAGTGGAAATAGTACTAGACACTCGGTATGTGAACCAAATACTGGGAGGTAGGTGCGGGGACTACATACTGGGAACCGAGCATCAGAACTGGATACAGGAAGCTGGGTACTGGGAACTGGAAGTTGAAAGTCGGATATTGAAAACCAGAAGCTGGAAGTTGGAGGGTAGAGACTGGAAACTGGAAGTCAGACATTGGAGACTGAAAGTTGGAGAGGGGATACCGGGACTGGAGACTAGAAGCTGATACTTAATCTGGATATTGACAGTTACATATTGGAGGCCTGCCTATGCGAGGCATGCTGGCCTGTTACCGGGACTAGATCTGCAGGTTAGAAACTGGGTATTGGGATCGGATCCTGGAAGCTGGATATTGGAGTTGGGTATCGAGAATTGGATATTGAAAGCTAGATATAGGGAATTGAGTATTGGAGGCCTGCCTGAATGAGGCGTGTTGACCCCGGAACGTGTTTCCACGATTTTCGTGTGTTTTCTCCGACAAACCTACGGAACCCCATAGCAGGTGAACCGAGTCGTTCACCTACTCACGGATGGTACCGGTGCGACCGGCGTGTTCCGAGTATCGCGAAAATGAATTTTTCTATTTTTTTCATATTTTTTAAAAAATTGAATTTTCTATAAATAACCCATTTCCTTTTTTATTTTTCACCCTCTTCTTTTTCTTCTTCTTCTTCCTCCTTTCTTCCTCCCGTGAGCGACCGGCGCCCCTCTCCTCCCCCTCTCCCGTGGATGCGACGGTGACCACCCCTCTGGCTGCAGATGGCGGCCAGGTGACGGCGCGGCGACTGCGGTGGCGGCATGGCGATCGCGACGGTGTGCGCGGCTCGTGGGAAGCTCCGGAAGAATAAGGGTTTCAAGTGGTATTTTGAAGATCGGTGACAATCCATCATGTTTCGGGCGACCCCGAGGTAGGGTGATGAATCCCTAGCTCCGTAGTTTCCTTTCCCGTGATTTCTAGGCCGATGGGAGGTCAAGAGGAGTTCGTTTGAGCTTGGGGTGGAAAATCTATGCTTTGGGGATTGAGGGCCGATCTAGCGTTTTACCCCGTCATTTGGAGTCTTGGAGGCACCATTGGATGCCTAGGACCATGGGGACAAGCTTCCCCCTTGTTTCCCCCTCACCCGGAGGTGTTTGGGGCGTGGAATGGCGATTCCCGGTGAGGTTCGCTGTTCTCGAGTTGCCGGGATAGAAACGGTCCTAGCAGGAGTCGTTTCTACCCCTGCGCGGCCCAGAGTTCGACTGCCTACCGACCCAGGAGTGTCGGTAGGGTAAGCGGTCTATCGTGTGACCGTTCCACTCCTGGACAGCCCACGTGATGACCGTTTACCCCGTGGAGTCAGCGTCACTCCCGTGGTGTTTGTGACTGTTGAGTTTTGACCGTTGCACAGTGTTGGGGCTACACGGTCATGGGAGGGCCGTTTAGTTCTTCTGCACGGTCCCAAGCTGGACCGTTTGATTCTCCAACGGTCACAAGGTGACCGTTTAGCTTTTGTGCCATTGGGTGACTGGGCGGCCCCAAGCGGGACTGGTCAGCTCCTCAAGCGGCCTATCGTTGGACCATTTAGGTCCTAAATGATCTGAGGATGACCGTTTGGTTTCTCGTCAGCCCAGATGTTGGATGGTCTAGTGGGAGGCCGTTCACTATCTGGGGTGGTCCCAAGAGAGACCGTGTATGTCTCACACAGTCTGAGGCAGCCCGTTTATGTCTGTTGAGGGGCGGTTAGTAGTTGACCGTTCCAGCTTGTCAAACGGCCTGTGGAGAACCGTTTGAGTTCTGAGACGGTCCATCGACCGACCGTTTACCCAGGAACAGCCCAGGGTGGACCGTTTACTGTGTGTTGGCTTACCGGTAGCTTTCTTCTTGCCGTTTCGAGTCCCGGGTTAGTGGACCTCGATCCACATGTTGACCCGTGGTCTGAATGATGATGGGCATCATGTGGGGGTCATGTGTTAGGGTATCGTCGGGTCCCGAGAGGTGGTGTTCTCGGCATGTCACCGTGAGTCAGTGTCGGTACAAGGAGCGGTCCTTGTACTTTGTCCAGTTTCGGCATTGTTTTTCATTGACTAGAGAGTCCACTCCTTCAGCGACCCTCCACTAGTCGTAGCCTTCCAACACGCGTGTGGTCCCACCATGGAGTTGTGGCAAGGCTACCCCAAGAGACAATTTTTAGACTGGTTACCGTTGGGCCCCATGTCTTACAGCCAGAGTCCGGCTGAGGGGAAAATCAGTTAGAGGCCAGACCTAGGATGCATGGTCTGTGTGTGCACACGTGGTTGGGGGCAGTGGACCCACGTTGACGAGTACGACCCCAGCTAGTTCTTGTTCTGTAGTTACTTGTACGGTGTCCTTGGCTCCGCCTGGGGCGTCGCAGCGAGGCACTTGAGACGCGGTCAAAGATGTTAGGGGACGCATCTGGCCTTGCTTCTAGTGGTTGGTACTCCTGTCCTTGTCAGCGACTGACTGTTGGTCATTTCATCGTGGCGTGTGTCTCAAATTTTGCACCGTGAGACCAATGTCAGTAGTAGCAGGGCTTTTCTTGATGCGGGACGGACAAGCGACCTAGGACTCTGGCTCGCGATCGTCCCTATGCAAGGGAAACGCTGGACCGTGCGCGGTTGAGAAATCGGCAGTGAGTCTCAGATATCGACTTTTTTACGTGTACCCAGATTGAGTCACGGGACGGGTCACTCACTCTCACCCTCTCACAGCGGTGAAAATAATATATCGGGCTAAGAATCCTAACACTCGCAACGGCATATACAAATAGATATGAGTAAAGCAAATGCGAAAGGGAGAGGAAGCGGATTTACCTCCACGCGCCGGGCGTGGGGAAGATGATCCCAGCCAAGCCAGTAACTCCCGGTACAATAATTATTTAAATTACAATAGTGAATTTCGATGCCCACTCCCGCAGGGAGGTAAAGGGCTACACAAGTGGGCCCGGGAGGACCGATCTTGGGTTGACGGGCAGCGTTTTGATGTAGCTTCTGAGGGCCGGTGTTATAAAAAGAGTGAGATCCAGATCAATGGCAAATAGGGGAATGATGCCCGAAGGTCACTCCATCAACCATCCCCCCTTCTTTGATGGTTCAAACTACTCGTACTGGAAAAACAAAATGCGTGTTTTTCTAAGGGCTCAAGAGTACAAAGTTTGGAAAGTTGTGGACAAGGGTCCTTACCAACTTTCGGATAATGAGGATAAATGGTCAGATGAAGAAATAAAAAAAATCTAATGTTAATTTTAATGTTATGAATATTATGCAATGTACTATACATCCTAACGAGTTTTCTCGTGTATCAATGTGCAGCTCAACCAAGAAAATGTGGGACAAGCTGCGGCTCATATATGAAGGAACCTCCGAGGTCAAGGAAACCAAGGCTAACCTTCTAGTCCGAGACTATGAGCTGTTCAAGATGAAACTGGAAGAAACAATTTCAGAAATGTTCGCAAGGCTAACTGAGATCATGAATGGTCTCAAAAGCCTTGGGAAGGAGTATACAAACTCAGACCTGGTGAGGAAAGTCCTGAGGTCACTTTCGTCGGCATGGCACACAAAAGCCACAGTGATTGAAGATTCCAAAAATCTGTCCACACTCTCCCTGGACGAACTCATAGGGTCACTCCATCAACCGTCCCCCCTACTTTGTGTGGATTTTGATGGGAAGAGGCAGCTTTGCATGCATTGCATGTTTGGTCTTGTACTTTGTGTGGATTGTACATTTCTGAATCTTACATTTCTAAATCTTCATAAAGCTTGTTTTGGCTATCATCAAAATGGATATCAAAGGGTAATGTGTTGCCATCATCAAAAAAGGGGAGAATGTTGTGAGGAGGTTGAGTGGGGTAATGTGTGTTTCATGATTGTCTCACCCTCTGTACTTAATATATTACTTAGTTTTGATGATTGGCAACAATGCATTTTGTTGACTAGTTTTGATGATTGGTAACAGTTCATTTTGAGTTTAGTTTTTGCTTACTGAAAATAATGATGTTCTGACACCATTCTTCATGTTGGCATCATTGTTAGTAGACTACGTGCATTCTGCTATAAGGTCTGTGCACACTTAGTCTTTATGCACATAGGTCGGTGCATATATGGCATACGTGTATATAAGGTCAGTATATAGGTTGATGCATATCTTGCATATCTGCATAAAAGGACAACATATGGGTCGGTGCATACTTTGTGTGGTTGCACATAAGGTCGGTGCACATTTTGTAGAAATGCACATAAGGTCGGAGTAGATTTTGAAGAATGCATGTTGAGTCGGTGCACATCTTGGATGACTGCACACATGGTCGGTGCATGTTTTTATTTCACGCATATAAAGGTCGATGCATCTTTTATATCATGTATATAAAGGTCAGTGCATGTTTTGCCATATGGATATAATTGTCGGTGCACATTTTTGTCTCACGCATATAAAGGTCTGTGCAATCTTACACTAGGCAACTAAGGTCGATGCACACCTGCCTCAGTCATTCATATGGACAGTGCACATCTGTCTTGTGCCCATACAAGGTCAGTGCACATTTGCAACAAGCATACATAAGGTCTGTACACATTCATCTCAAGACAGTGCGTATGGTCACTTGCATACTCTAAGGTCAATGCACATTTGCATTGATCGCTTGGAAGGTCTGTGCACACTCCAGTCTGTGCTTGTCCCAGGTCAATGTATGTTTGTTACAATGCATATCTAGCTAAGTGCTCATTCGTACTAGCATATTCAAGTCGGTACACATGTGAGGTCAATGCACATGTGTTGAGCATGTCAGAGCCCATGTACATAAGGTCTGATCATCTTTATGTCTGTGCACACTTCTCATTGGGCTATCTAAGTCATCATAAGGTGTTTGATGAAATTCCTTCTGCTTTGCTAACAGGGACTTAACTAATAAAAGGCCCAAGAGAACCAAGCTCGAACGCCTGATCAGCATAAGCACATATTTCAACCTCTGCTCGTGAAAGTTAAGTGAGGCACATGGTTCAAGATTCCACTGAGCTTATGATTGGGCACATGATCCAAGGCAAGGCTCAAAAGGTAATTCAGCCACGTGGACAGCGTGCTGTGAACGTTAAAAAATGATGATGATGATCATACGGCATGCATATCTCGACACTTGAGAGCGAGTCGAAGATGAAAATGCCGAATAAACCTCATACCTCGCCCGACCAGGACGAGAGCTCACTTGGTGGCCCGCCACCCGATAAGAAAACCCCTGAAGCAGAAGACATGGCCTCGACTCTGAGAAGAATCCCTTCGATGCTTAAAAACAACATGGCGAGGCCTTAAAATGGTGTGCCTTAAACCGCCGTGCCCCCTTGCTTTTGTTAATACGGCGCCACCCCTTGCTTTCCCTTAAAATGGCGCGCCCCCTTTGATGCCCCAAGTACGACGCGCTCCATTTTTCATTTGCCCATTTTGAAAGCTTTCCCTTGCATTTCACTAATACGGCGCACCCCTTGTGGTTGTCTTAATACGGTGCGCTAATTTCTGCACCAGTGCAAAGGAGATGTGGGACCGTCTTCAGGTGCCCGCCTGCGGGTGCTCCTTCAACTCAAAGAAGTAATGAAAAAGATCCAGCGAGGGAATGATCCCGCACTGGCAGCAGAGGAAGTAGAAAGAATAAACGAAGAGATAAGAGTTGGCAACCAGTTGGACAGGAGCCAGCTGGAAGAAGCAAAGGAGTTCAACGACGAAGGGATGGAGGGGGAGACAAAACCCACTCTTCCAGGAGAGAAGAAAGGAATAGAAGTACCCGGAGTGAGAGTCCAGGCTCACTTCATGAGGGGCAGAAGCCGAGAAATGGTACTTCTAAGGGAGACAGTACCGGTACTCCAGCCGCTGCACCTCCGCCTCGTCCAACTCACTGTGGTTCAGAGCGGGCGGCACCAACAAGGTCCTCGAGGCCCGCCCACTCCCCTACTCCTCAGCATCCAGACGCTGGTCTACCATGGAAAGAGTAGGAGAGCTAGAGGAAGATGATTCTGTAGACTCCGGAGGAAGAGGAAGCTGCCGTATCGCCGCCGTAGTAATCTCTGCCTGCTCTGTGAAGGCTGCCACAATTCTCTACTCCTCTGAGTAACCCTCACGGTGCATGAGAAAACCCCAAAGGCAGAAGCGATGGAGAGCAAAACCCTAAGCCACAGGAGTATAGAATGCAAACAGCGCACAACGCTTATAACCCCCAGCGGGAGGCGACGCGACATTCTGATCTCTAAGAAGAGGGGCCTCCTCGCCTTATTCTGTCAGGATTATCATCATTACGGGAACACTTCCAAGATAGCCGCTTCACATAGCCCCTATTAAAGTTGGATCACCACCCACCTGAGCCACAAAAGTCCAGTCCAAATAGCTACTCGACCGAGCCTAATTTGGCTCGGGAGTAGGAGGGGGACAAGTGGAGACGAGTATTTCCACAGCCCATATACGAGCGGCCGAACAAGGTCCTGCCAGACCGAATGAGGCCCAGCTCCCTCAAGTGACAGTCCTGCTAGGCCCACTTACCATGAGATAAGCCCAATAAAGTCACTCGGAACCAAGCACTTCCTAGGTGGCCTGTTGGCTCGGAAGCCCGGGCGTCGGTCTAAAACGGGGAAGGTCACCCACCGCTGCCTCATACCCCCTTGCCCGAGCTGCGCTTCCATCGCTCAGGTAAGAGCTAACGCCGCATGCTCAGGTCAACCGACAGATGCTTATCCCCATAGCCGGTGAGAGTCCTTTAATAGAACGGAGTTTATAAGGATAAGGGAGACCAAGAGTCCTCAGGCTACAAAGAGCCCACGTCGAGGACGTAACCCCCTCCTGAAACTCCTCCGCTCGCAGGACTCATGCAGCTAGCGGACTATTTAAACCTGGAAAACTCCCCGGCAGAAGGTAAGGCCAAACTAAGCCTAAACTCCCTGAGCAAGAACCACTTCACTACTTGGTGGAGAGGAATCTCATACCCTCATCTCCTCTTACTCCTCGCATGAAGGCTCTACTGACTTAGGCATCAGAGGGTTTCCCCTGGGGATTCATCCCTGGGCACCTCTGACCCATTTCCCTATCTTGCAGTTCGTAACTTTGTGGTCATCATCTCTGGCTCAGGACTAGCGTGAGATAACCCGTCTTCAGTCTCCCTCCGTTCAAGTTCCTAGGCAGCACTTGTTTGCAGGCTGAGTCTGTGTTCTTGCTTGGAGCAAGGGAAGCCACACTCTAGTTTGAGTGTAGGGTGGATGTAGATCTGCTAGGCAGATCGAACCACCTAAAAAATCCTTCGTGCTCTATGGTTTGATTGTGCGATTGCGTGCCTATATCCGATCAGCATTCACAGGTTCGCATGATTTGCAAGCTTCCAGCCAATATATTAAAAGGTGCGTTCATACAGCTTGCGTGGGGAGAGTTATTCAACTCAGATCTCCACCAAGTATTGGCTCATTTGAGCATTCTATTGTGTGTCTCTAGTAGAATGTTTGTCTTCTTATTGTTCCCTCAAGTGGTTGATAGTGGTTCTGCATAATGCATCTTTCATAGTGTTCAAATCTTGTTGTTGCATTGAAGGTCTGTCAGTTGCTTGATGAATTGTGAGAAGTCCCATCTTGACATTGGCTACTAGAGTTGGCCTCCTTGCATCTTATTGCTATGCGCATACTGTGCCTTGACTCTTCTCAATTATGATGTTGCTTGTATCACGTTTAAGACATCGTTTGTCTAAGCTAGCTTCCATTATAGTTCTATTCATTATGTTTTCTATTTGTGTGAAGTTTTTTAAAGTATCTATTCATCTCCCCTACTAGATCCTATCCTTTACAGTAACAATTGGTATTAGAGCAGGTGTCTGATTGAGGTTGCATTTAAAAATCTACAGAGAAAAGATCCGCATGCGTCTTTCCACTTGTGTTTCATCTCTCTGAATATTTTCACTCATGGGTTCATTACCTGTGTTCGATGGATCCAACCTTAAGAAATGGTTAGGTAATCTCTGTACCTTCATCAATGCTATTAATCCTAATCTTTGGCTTCTAATTTCTAATGGTCCACATAGAGTTCCTAAGGACACATCAAAATGGACCAATGCTCATAGGAAGAAAGACAGTGAAAAGGTGCCAAAGGAGGGGCACTCGAGAGCGCCGAAGAAAAGGTGGTAATCAAAAACTAAAACGAAAGATGTCCCACCGTGATCGCCAATTTGTGAACCATGTCACTCACTCATCAAAGAGAGATGACACACATAAAAGACATGGGAAGAACTAAAAGAAAACTAAACAAGCATGAGATGCTAAGAGGAGTGTGATCGCCATAGGAGAATTCCTCAAAAAATATAAAGGAGTGATCGCATACCTTGTGATGAAGCGGGGAGAAGTGTGGATCCTTTCTTCCTCTCCAAATCGGCCGGTCGATGGAGAGGGTTTTAGTGATTGATTACCCTTGTAAAATAAGAACAAACAAAGAAAGAGAGACAAGTGGGATTAGCCTAAAGGGGTGTAGTATCAAATCCTCAAATAAATAATAACTCAATTGTAACATGAACACACCTTATTTTTTTGTTTTAAAACCCCTAAAGAGGAGCTACGGGAGGAGATAGTATGAATATACCAGAAAATAAAAGAGATGCAAACAATGATGCAATGCAAACGGTGAAGAATAAAGAGATGCAAAACCAATAGACCAGAGAAGGCTTCCTGCTGCTCCTGTTAGCAGTAAAGGAAGAGGAAGAAGGGGGACGACGGTGCGCTTCACAGGCAGGAATCCAACGGCACGAACAAAACACCACAGCAATCAACTAAGCGCCAAAATAATCTCTTAACCCCGTATTGACTCTCAGAAGATTAGGAAGATTACGATTATGATTAGCCTTCTACCGACGGACAGGGGTCATTATTTATAGGCTCCAGAAAACCCAAAGACTCCAATTCCAATAGGATTGGGAGCAGAGATCGACCTTACCCAATTAAACTCCCTTCCCTATTCGAACTGACAAATTTAAAATAAAGCAGGACTCTTCCAGGGAAAGACGCAGGCAAAACGGAGACGGAACTGAAATGACGCCACTCCAAGGGTCGCTATTCAACAAATGACGTCACTCATAGAGCCGTCCTTCCTGATTTTCCATAAACTTTTCATATTTTAAATAAAAATGATGACTTTCAAACAGGCGCTATTCATAAAACAATGCCTCCATGAAGAGCGTTAATTCAAGACATTATCCAGATAATTTACATAAAAAATAGGAATATCAGGAAATGATGCCACTTTTGAAAGGTGTTACTCAATGAACTGACGACCCTTAGAGTGCCGTTAATTAAACAAATGACGCCCCTCACAAAGACGTTACTTATAAAAATGCACAAAAACTCCATATTATGCAAATATTGAAGTCCAATCTGATCGTCGCAAAGTAATATGAGATCTAGACAACATAGCATCAAATTTGGCGTGTCTACATCGGGTGCACTGGCTACCTGACCGGAAGGAGTTGACACCGTCTTGGACACGCTCGCGTCCTTACTCGAGGTCCTACGGCAAGAGGCGACTGCCGGGACTTCCGTTATCCCCATGCCAGAGACTGTGGTGCCACGAAAGGTGAAGGCATAAATAAATGCGAGCATAGGCTGTCCCTTCTTGAATCCTCCCCAGGGGTGCTAATTTGTCTTTGACTCAAACAGGATGATACCCCCCTAGGGGCCGCAGAGGCTATAGTGCCGGTGGACGAGCCCCTAGAGGAGGGGGAGATAGTGCCGGAAAGCACCATAATTCCAGTGGCCGAGGTAAGCATTGGGGCCCCAGGGCTCCTCTTTCGTCTCTTCAGGATTTAGGCTATTTGCCTCGAGCGGTGAGTGACTAACTTTATCTTGTATGTTTAGGAAGAGACAGTGCTTCCAGGAGCCCGTGCCACCAAGGCCGCAAGGCCCTCCCCAAATGGAGGGGACCTATCAGTCCCACGGCGGCAGGCAGGCTGAGGTCACTCTGGTGGCCGGATGCGGAGACTCTGGTGTCTCTCTTGTAATCAGGGGCCAGTCCGTAGCTCGTGGTCCCGCTCCCGCCTCTTCATAAGCTCCCCACGTCAGAGGAGACCCAGCTTCTGCGGGGGATCTCGGCAAGCATCACCATTCCCCGGGAGGAGGCAACAACGGGAGGGGCCATGGGTCCCTTGGCGATAACGCCCGATCCAGCTTCGCTCGATGCCCTTCCTCTGACTGAGGGCAAGATCCTCGCCCTGCCAAGTTGTGAAGTGACGGCAGGTCTGGACTTTACTGGGGAGGTAGAAGAGGACATGCGCCAGTCAGCCATGGTAGAGGTGGAGCAGCCCCTCATGATAACAGGGTCGGGTGATCCGGCCATGACCTTGCCTACTCCTCTGGCGGTGGCTGGCCAGGAGTTGTCCGTTGAGGTCAGGTGCTCGAGCTACCTGGCTTCCACTCTTTCGTCCTCCTCGGCCATGGTGGATGAAGATCTGTGGGCGGCCATGGATAGTGCAGTCGAGTTTAACCTTCCGGCCGTACCTTCAGTTGGTCATGTCACGTCAGATGCACCGGTTAGGCAGATGCTACTGGCACTACGATCAATAATTTTTGTTGACCCCTCCCTCACATACCGAGGGGTGCATACCATAGTGACGCAGCTGACCGGGGCATTGCAAGTGTTGGGCTGCCAGTTTGAGCGCTATACTCCTCTATCTACCCATGTCTATCAAATTTATCAAGAAATAAAGGACTCGGGACTACCCCGCCATCTCAAGCCGATGAAGACTAACCCGAAGCGTCGGAGTCGTCGAAAGCACTGTTAGTTCCACGATGATCACGGCCGCCATACAAGAGATTGCCACCAACTCAAGGATGAGATCAAAAGCCTCATCCGCCAGGGCCACCTCTCCCAGTACGTGACCGAGCAAAAGGAGGACCGTGGAATTCCCCCTGAGAAAATTGATAATCGCCCTCGAGGAGTCCACATAAACGTCATCTCAGGTGGAATAGCCTCGGGCGGAGATAGCAGCCGAGGAAGAAAGCATCATGTCGAGCAAGCCAGCCATGCTTCCGAGCCACCCAAAGCTTCGCCACCAGTGACCGACCAGCAGACCTTGGTCTTCTCAGACCAAGATCTCGAAGGAGTGGTCACCCCACACGATGATGCCCTTGTTATCTCGGCCACGATAAAACATTATAACGTTGACCGGATCTTATTGGATAATGGCAGTTCCCCTGATGTTTTGTCATACGAGTGTTCGCTAAAAATGGGTGAAAACCCATCAAAATGGCGTCCGATCCGAACCACCCTCTGTGGGTTCAATGGTCAGGTGACCTACCCTGAAAGAGCCCTAAGCCTACCTATTACTCTCGGTACCTCACCCAAAGTCGTAACCTTTGTGACGAACTTCATTATGGTCAAGGAGATATCGGCCTATAGTGCCATTTTTGACTGAGGCATCCTCGGCCGAATCAAGGCAGTTCCCTCCACATACCACCCAAAAATGAAGTTTCCCACCAAATATGGCTCCGGGGAAGTATGCCTCGGCTGAATCAAGGCAGTGCCCTCCATATACCACTAAAAAATGAAGTTTCCCACCAAATACAACACCAGAGAAGTCTGAGGCAATCAGGCAATGGCTAGAAGGTGCTATATGATCTCGGTGGAAGCCGTAAGATTGGAGGACAAGGGTAAAGAGCTCGAGACAATTGAAGACAAAATGGCGAGCAAGTTGGGGGAGAGCTACTGTCTGTTTTCCTCAGAAATGATCCAGCCCTCGAAGTAATAATCGGGGCAGACCTGACACCCGAACTACAAACTCGATACAAAGACTTTCTTTCGAAGTATGTGCACATTTTTGCGTGGTCTGATGAGGATCTCCCCGGCATTCCCATAGATGTGGTTTTGCACAAACTCAACCTCGATCCATCAGTAAGGCCTGTCCATCAGCGGAGAAGGAAGCATGCCCCAGAAAAATAGGCGATTATCAAAGAGCAGATTAATAAGAGAAAGAAAACTGGGCTATTTCGTCTAGTCCTTTACTCAACGTAGCTCGCGAATGTTGTCCTGGTACCAAAAGCCTCGGGCAAGTGGCGGATGTGCGTGGACTTCACCGACCTCAACAAAGCCACTCCGAAAGACTATTACCCATTACCGAGCATTGACTAGTTGGTCGATTCAACCTCGGCTAACAAACTTCTCAACTTCCTGGACGTGTATTCTGGTTACCATCAGATCCGAATGAATCTAGAAGAAACAGAGAAGATAGCCTTTATCACCAACTTCGGCATCTACTGTTACACCCGAATGACCTTTGGGTTGAAGAACGCTGGAGCCACGTACCAGAGGTTGATCAACCACATCTTCGAGGACCAGATTGGGCGGAATGTCGAAGCCTACATTGACGATATGCTCGTCAAGACACCCAAGGCTGAAGACCATTTTACCGACCTGGCTGAGACCTTCAACACCCTCCAGAGGTACAACATGAAGCTCAACCTCGCTAAGTGTGCCTTCAGAGTCAGGTCTGGGAAGTTCTATTCCCTGTAACTCAGCGAGGAATCGAAGCCAACCCCGACAAGGTTCAGGCCATCATGGACATGCATCCACCTACTTGCGTCAAGGATGTCCATCGCCTGATTGGGAGGATTGCCGCGCTCAACCGCTTCCTATCCCGGGAGGCAGAACCGTGCTTGCCCTTCTTTAAACTTCTAAGGGGGCCTAATCTGGCATCTACCACCTTCGCCTGGGATAGCGAGGATTGGAAGGCGTTCGACGAGCTGAAAGAGTTCCTGGCATCACCTCTAGTACTGCCGAAGTCAGTTCCTAGGGAGCCGCTATACCTGTAGCTTTCATCGACTCCCTCCATAGTGAGCTCGGTCTTGGTCCGAGACGATGAAGGTGGTCAGAGGCCAGTGCACTACATCAGCAAGGTGCTCCTCGAGGCCGAAAGAAGGAACCCCACAACTGAGAAACTCAAGCTGGCATTGGTAACCTCGGCCAAGCACCTCCGGCCCTACTTCTAAGGACACTCCGTCGTGGTATTGACTAGCAAGCCCTTGAAGAAGATTCTGGCCCACCCTGAAGCTTCAGGTCGCATCGTCAAATGGGCCATACTTCTCGAGGCCTATGACATCTCTTACCGACCCCGCATAGTGATGGTACATCGAAACTAGGCCACTAATTTTTGGAGTGTTATTTTTGTTTAGAGTGTCATTGGTGTGTGCTTGTATATTTTTGGGACAATCACGCATCAGCTTCATTACCAGCTGATTGGTTTCACGGCTGACTCAAGTGAACAACCAATACAGAGCCTCCATCAGCTCACATAGCCATCTCAATAGACCGCAACCAGATCATCGGTTCGGTGCCAAGAATTACCTCACACATGGCAAGCCGATAGCTAGACATATCACTGTGCCAACTCTGCCAGAAGGCAAACTTTGACAAAGCCTAGATCTCATCCGAGAGGCACATCAAGGAGACGACCACCAAGGCCTCACCGATACACAGCTCTTGCCATTCTTGAATCACAAACACTAGCAACATCTTCTGTTTGTGGAAGACCACCCACTAGTCACCAGGCACTCATCAATGGAAAACCTTCGTCGGCCCAGTAGGCACGATCCAAATCATGACAGGCCATCCGCTGACTCTCCATAGACCAACACTGCGCCTCGAGCCAACTCTCACTCAGACACTGCATCTGATCTCGAACCTCATGCCAACTCTACCCTCTCAGGGGAGTACGGTGAAACCACATGACGGGACCTTGGTGTCTTCGGTCTTTACCTCACTCGACTCAGACTTACAGGGGAGCCATCCCATGCTGGCCTCAGACCAAGGATCACCATTCCAACATCATACGTCTCATCAAAGACCTCCACACACAGGCATCGTCCTTCGTCTTGTCTCATCAAGTCCTATCTCATCTCAATTACTCCAACTAGACGTCTGCCAATCCCGTTTCCCACTCTTACCCCAGAGCCACGGGACATACAACCTCTTGCAACTCACGGCACACATCTCTAGGGGAGGAAAGTCTCATTCAAACCCATGGCAACCTGGTCGACCATGCCACGACCCAAGCAAATGGGTCCCCCGACAATATGCATCTCACCATGGTCGATCACTCGGCCAACCCACTAGCCGCTCACAGCAACCAGTCGGGACCCATAATCTTGCCAGAGATCACTTCTCCAAAACACGATCTCACTTAGAGACACAGTTTCCAATGCGAGAACAGGGTACTCATGTGGCACACTTGCTGACACATTTCCCCAACTCTCAATCCAACCAGTGCCACAAATTACAATGCCTCAAGCAATGACATGGTAACAACATGTCTCACGTAACCCGAGACAATCTCACACCGAGGAACCAATCATCTGACGCTTAACACATCCTCTGCAACTCCGTAGGCTCTGATTCACAGCACCTCTGAGATCACAACACCAACCATAAATTCTCACGAACATCGCCCAACTGGCACTCATCCTTTCGGAACAGTGCCAACGTACCCTCACATAACCAGGGAATTGGGCACGGCTTCTCACAGGGAACCACCTTGCCAAAACATGGATCACGTCTCGCACTGACTTCATGGCACACTAAGGTCAACCAATCCAGACACACAATGCAAGACGATGAGCCAAGGATGATTCTCTCCAACCAAAGGAGAACCCAACGCACCTCTGACCAACGAAAAAACTCCACGCTCGACTTGACCTTAAACCTCGCGCATGCTGGAAACAACACCCTCCAGCATTGAGAAAAATCGTCACTTCTATCAGGTCAGTGCCCCTGACACACTCGGCGAGTGTCACGTCAGACCACGATCACGTCATCCCTCGAGGCACCACCACTGTAGTTCCTCGAACTACAACACACCATGCCAAGAGCCGCAACACGAGCCATAATCTGTAACCACCAATGCCCATCCCCAGGTCCCGAACTCGTCGTAAAGCCTTCACATCTCAAGTCAACTCCAGGGTGAACACAACCCATTCACACGCAGAAGCACAGGAGCAAGAACATACCGGGTCAACCCTGCCCAATCCTACCTTGAAATCCACAAAAATAATCGAGACTGACACGTCATTTCGACGCCACATAGCACGACGAGAACATCAGGCTCGATAATCAGCAACTCAATAGAAGATCCTCCGCTCACCCGAGCGCACCTCTCGATCAAAACATCCGCTCGACTGCCTCAAACCATAGCCTTAACACCTCAGGGCTCGGATAACTGTAGACTAGGGCAGCCAAAACCAATAGTAGCTCCCTCAGAGCACGCTTCCGGCCACTTAACTACGAACAATCCTCGCCAGCCACCTGACCTCGCTGTAAATTCCTTGAACATAGCACCGTAGTAACACACCTGTCGGCAACCTCTGTCCAACGCAGCACGACCGGGGCCACCACCGATCAGGAAGAAATCTCTCCATCACGTCCCTTGGGCCCTACACAGGCATGAAAGCAGTGAACAGTAACCACCTTCACAGCGCCGCGCAGCGCACTCAAGCTCTCAAGTGAGAAATCAAGCGGAAAATAAACACAAAATCGTAAGCTAGCTGTCGATTGTATTGGACCTTATGGACTCCGGTCGCTACAATATCTCGAATTCCTATGTACGTCCACAACCACAGCTCTGATACCATCTGTAACGACCAACGATCCGAATACCGAGAGGAGCCCGATACGATTCAAATCCTAGCCCGCCGCCCACGAGCCGGAGGGCCAAAAAGGAGTGTGGAGGTACAAAAAAATAGAAAATAAAGTAGGACAATTCATTGAGGGTAGTCAACCCTCCCCCTCTGATTCTTCTACTCACAACTCGGCCAACCATATTCTCCATATGATGGCCCAGCTAGATCCGACTCAGCTCCACATTCTCCGCCAAGCTTTACAGGGGCCAGACTCCCCATCTTCTACTCCTCCCCAGGGCATGTCTACCGTCGCCACCTCTCTATCTTTGGTTAGTGGGCCAGGGGCCCCGTCTGCTACGCCAATCGACCTTACCCCTATCCAGCCTAGGGTTCTCTGTTTCCCCAATTTAGAGACGGGCCAAGCTTCTAGCTCATCCCATCAGATGCTTGATAAGGGGAAGACCCCGCTTCTCTCATCTTCTTATATGGATCCTTACAGGACCACCTCTCTAGTGCCGCAGGCTCTTGTAGGCCCGGTCAATTTCTTGCGCCCTCAAGCAGGGGCTGCCTATTTGGCTCATGCGAATATGGGCCCATCCTTGGCCCATTGCCCCTCTTATGGGCTTCCCCCTCTGGCTACCTATCCTTTGGACCCTTATACTGGGTCCGCCCTTCCAGTCCTGCCTCCTCCATCTGGGAACGGGAACTTCTTGATAAGTGGGCTGCCATGCAACAGCAGTTGGACCTCCTTCACAAACGGGTCGGCCCACAGTCTTTGGCAGAGATCCCGGTTCCCAATTTTCATGATTTCCGTTTCCCTCCCTAGTAAGAGCTCCCCACGTATCGAAAGTACAATGGGAATGGTAACCCCTTCATTCATGTGAGGGAGTTCTTATACGAGTCAGTGCAGTTCCAATATGATGATCGCCTCATGGCGTATCTTTTCCACCGCTCACTGGACGGAGTAGCTTTGGAGTGATTTTATGCTCTGTCATTGGAGGAAGAAGAGAGTTTTAAGGTTATTAAGGAGAAGTTTATTCAGAGATTCTAAGATCGGGTGGGCTCGAAGTATTCTTTTACTAACCTGGTAGCTAAAAAAATGAAGGACAATGAGGACTTCGCAACATATGCTGATAGATGGAGGCAGATGGCCTCCCGTGTACCCGAGCAAATTCTGAAAGAGGAGAAAGTCAAGCTGTTGATTTCCAATGCCACCCCCACCTTCCAGAACATCTTAGCTATGAATGACATTTCCAATATGCACCAGTTGTACAGTAGGGCTAGGTTCATCCAAACCCAGTTTAAAGACTCCCCCATTCACTCCCTTTTCCAGGCCCAGAAGCCCAAGCCCACTAGGAAACCCCAGGGCCTAGTTACCGAGGGAATTCAGGCGAATGAGCAGGTGCAGGCTATCCACTTCTCCAACCAATCTGCTCCACCTTGCTTCCAGCAACCTCCCTGCAACTCCCAGTTCACCACTCCACCCACTGCCCAACCATCATTCCCCACTCCTCAGCAGCCACAACCGCCACAGTAGCCACAACAGCCGCCATAGTACCATAATGTCCCTCCACCAAATGGCTATGCACCTGCTCGCCCGGGTCCCAAGAGAGCTCATTACCCTCACGTAACAGAAATCCTTCCAGACATCTTTTCAGCCCTTATGTACACAGGTGACCTCCAGCTTCCCCCGGAACGCCCAAATTGGAATCTGACTACTGACCAGTCCAAATACTGCATATTCCATCGGCAGCCCGGGCACACGATTGAGAGGTGCTACCATTTTTGTGATTTTGTCTATTGCACGAGGGGCAGCGCATCGACTGGGCAGAAATGCATAAATTGATTACAGAGATTAAAGAAAGAAGAAGACAGGTGTCGAGGCCGCAGCAGCTGGCGCCACAGCAGCAGCAGCCTGCACAAGATCTAGGGATTCATCAGAATCCGATGCTAAACCACCCGCCTGCTCCACAAACTCAGCCGCCTGCATCGGCTCAAGTGAATATTGTTCATCGCCCAGCCCCCAACGCTTGGTGGACTTATGACGATGAGACTCACGCTCACCTTATGGCCCTCCACCACACCTACAACAACCCCCCATCACCTTCTGCTCCCACCATCATTTGACCCGCCGTCATAACCTCCACCACACCCGCCATTCCTTCCAGACCCTTCATTATACCTATCGCATTACCCACCGCTTTACCCATCCTCGCGCCAACACCCATCACACCTCCCATTACCGCTCCTTCACCTAACCTGTCACCCATTATCCTCCCACCAGGGCCTGTTAGGCCTGCCCCCACCATCATTACCCCCACTTCTACACCCCTTATTCACACCCTTGGGCCCATCAAGTCACCCATTGTGAGTCTGTCTGATGTCGTGTCGGCACAAAACCTTACCCTTTGGAGCGAGCATCTATTCCAGAGAAGTTATCCCACTACTGGTGCACCTGCACGTAACCCTCAAGTTTTGTCATCAATAGTTGAACCAGAAGAGGCAGACCCATTTCCTGGTATGCGGTATGATTTGTTACAGCACTTGGACAGAATGCCAGCCAAGATTTCAGTTTTGGAGTTGATTATGTTAGTTTAGGTGCGCTAGATTCAGAGGGGGGGTGAATGAATCCTTCTCTGAATGTCTTGACCAATTAAAAATTTATCTAACTATCAAGGATGCAGAATTAAAATGCCTCGACAAACTCCACTAACCCTTCAGGGGCCTCATCAGCCTCTTGGGTGGCATCCCCAGTTCTTGGTAGCGGTAATCCAATATTATCGGGCTATCGGTACCCAGAGCTCTGGGTCGTTACACATAGTGTAAAGACGAGGGACCCTACGATAACCAGCCTAATAATCATCACATCAGGAAAGCTCTCAACCACTCCCAAGTGGATCTATACACGTGTGCGCAGGAAAGCAACGACTAGTGGGAAAAGTCACCAAAAGATAAGAACTCGCTAGGAAGCTGAAAGCCACCGGAATACCACCGGTCCGTATGTAACTCACCATACACGTGCAACACGACACGGCTATGTATAGAACACAACACCCTAGAACCTCTGACTGGGTGACTACTCTATGGACTACCGGTGAAACCGGTGTAGACTGGAACCACCAACATGTGAAATGTGGAAAGTCAAACTTCAGGCTGACAGGGTCTGGGTTGCCAAACCCCTGGCCACCCACATCTCTAGGTGGCCACAGTAGTGGCCGCCACCCTGTGGCCTGGGTGGCCAAAGCGCTAGCCACCCAACAGCCTAGGCAGCCAAAGCTGTGGCCGCCCAACACTGCCTGGGCGACCATCACCCTGGCTGCCTAGACAACTGCCTGAAAAGTCCTTGGCCACCGAGGTGGAGCTGTCTGTTCCAAATTTTCTTCCCCAGGTGTACAGGTCAGTCCACTCAGAAACAATCCAGACACCCCTCCACTCTTTATCCTCTACCTTCCTACTCTGACCTCCTCTAGTGGCCCGCCTGGTTGGAGATCAAATAAGACTCATTCACGAACGCGTCTATTTTGGTCCCGCACCATTTTGACTGTGGGAGTGTTCGTGACGGCGTCATCTACCTACTGTTGCGACCTGAGTGCAGTCCCAGTTCGAGCAGATCAATCCAGTTCCAGAGCTAGCCACAAACAGCGACGACACCGGACGCTCCCACAAAAATTCAGAAGCCTTCCTGGACCAGCCAGCAAAGGATTGGCACTAGTTTCAGTGTCTTCCAAGTCTGTTACAGTCCGTGGCAGTATCAACAGTGACTGTTGGTCTGATTGTTCCAGAAGCTGACTGAACAGTCCGAGTGGCCTTGTCGGTACCCTAGTAATCTTCTCCCCCACCCCGCCTGGCTGGCTTAGCGCCCCTCCCTGTGTGGAGGTAGTTTTGTTGTAATCCACATTCCCCACCCCTTGTCCAGCCCTCTTGCGAGAGGAGTAGTGCATGTACTATTAAATAGGGGAAGCGACATCGGCGCAATGTATGGGGAACCCGCACTTCCCCGCTCGGCCTCGTCTCCGAACGGGGTTTGTTTCTTCAAACCAACTGGGTAAGATCTAAACCTCACTCTTTCACTAGTACTTGTTCATATAATATCTGCTGGTTTGCTCTATTGAGAGAGAAAGAGAGCGCCCAACCCTGGAGTATTCCACTACCGAGCGGTCACCGTGGGTTGTGAGAGAGAGGGACCTAGTGCCCCAATTGGCACCCGACCAGCCCTTGAATTGTGGGCTTCGTACCCTTGGGAGGGACACCTAAGCCCTGCTGGCACTCTACCAGCTAGGGACCTGATCCACCACCTCCACTCGGCATCACCGAGTCACCCGGGTTCATGTGTGAGCAACGGTGGTTTGGCCACTTTTGCGGGCCTCGCTCTTTGGTTGACAGTGTTTGCGTGGTAGGTCCGAGGGCCCTTGTCTAATTGCTGCATTTCTCCCTAGTGGTGTCACATCAGGTGCTCCCAAATATTAATGGTGCTGGCTGACTGTCATGGTGGAATAGCCAAAATTGAGGTTGCCTGACCCTTGAAGAGTACAACAACCACAAATGATGTTAGACACATAATTATCATAGTGTGGTCCATGGTACCCGTTAGTGTGCTAGTTGACCGCCAAGGTATATCAGCTTGGAAATCCGATCCACTGATTGCTGAGGTATATTGCCCGGAGGTCACGATTGGCTGATCGTTGAGGTGCTGCCAAAGGTGTTGTTGCTGGCTGACCATTGAGGTGTAATGATCAGAGAATGTCATAGACCGATTCTTGAGAGTGTGTTGGTCTAGGGTTGCTATAGACCGGCCTTCGAGGCAGACCAGTTTGTAAGGTATCTTGATTTGTTCATGTGGCTGTTGTTGATCTGCCTATGAAGCGTGGTAGCCTGTTGGAGGCTGTAAGCTAGGCACTCAGACTGAAGACCTGCCTGACTAAGGCATGTTGCTCTATTACTGGAAGGTGGAAGTTAGAGGTTGGAAACTGGGAGGTAAAAAATTGAATACTAGGACTGGAGATTGTGACTCAGATACTAGAGATTGAGTACTGGGGCTAGAAGCTGGGAACTGGGGGCTGGAGGTTGGGAGTTGGAGCTGGAGACTAGGATTTAGATACTGGGCACTGGGACTGGAGACTGGATATTGGGGCTGAAAATTGGGAGTTGGAAACTAGAATCTGGATATTTGATATGGAGATTGGGATTTGGATACTGGATATTGGGACTGGGGACTGGGCATCAGAATTGAAGATTAGGAACTTGGCATTACTAGGCCATACTGAGCCTGATGACTTTACGCCTCCAAACTAACCCCCCACTCCCGAGCAGTGAGCATGCTTGGTGCTCAGGAGGAATCGTACTAAGCCAGGTGAGGGGGACACTTGATTGAACTTTCTCGAACATTTTCATACCTCTAACATGAGGAACTATACCACCTGATGCCTTCCTTGGCGCGCAAGGTAGTTTCTGTGCATGCAAGGTGATGTCACTATTATCATAATGGTGTCTTTTCGTTTCTGGAGAAGCGGGATCAAACGGCCATTGGTGCAACCCTTAGCTTTCCCGCCGAGTGAACTGACAGTGGTGATTGGGCTCTCGACTGGTTGCTCGATCAGAGGCATCAGAATGAGCTGATATGCCATCTCCTAGAGCCTTTAAGGAAGGCGAGAAGCACCGAAAGAAGCACCTTTGTGATCTTACTCTCTAGCATTGGTGCTCGCTGCCTCTTTGTGGCTTGCTTAGCATTTGGTGATGTTCCTTCTTCTGTTCTTCTTTCTGTAGAACCTATGGCTCTTTATAAGAAGATTGTCCTTTCTGAATCCTGGTCCTCTAGCGAGGGGGAGGGCAACCGAAGTGATTCTTCGAGCACCTTGGACACCCAACCTGGTCCTTGCCCTCCATTCTTCAACATCTCTTACCACACAGTTTACGGCCTGAGGGAAGCCTTTCAGATCCTGATGAATGTTGACATCTTCTTCCCCACTATAGACAAGTATTTAGGTGGGTACTTTCCTGGGGGACTCAATGTCTCCATTGAGGCCTTTAGGGCCGGCTTCCGTCTCCCCATCCCCCCTCTTCGAAGGGATTCTTCATTTGTATGGTCTGGAGTCAGGCCAACTGTCGCCCAACTTCCAGTGCATCCTTTGCATCTTTGTATATAGTTGCCATTAGGGGAGTGCCACCCCTACCCTTTGGCTCTTTCGTCTTTTTTTCAGCATCCAACGTTGCCCTGGCTTCGATGCCCTGGCCTATTACTTCTGAGTTCGGAGCAAAATAACCTTCCTGCACTTCTCCTCCGTAGTCTTGAACATCAAGTGTTAGTAGGAGCGCTTCTTGACCCTGGTGAAGGTCAGTGGCACCGAGCACACTAGTGATTGGGGCTTCACCAACCTCAGCAAAATCCGCCCGGTCGACAAGCCACTACTGCTGAGCAAGGAGGAGGCAATTACCATTAAGGCGATGCTCCACGACCCCCTTTTGGACATCGACCTGAAGTTGACTCCCACGCTCCTGAGATCCCTAGGGTTGAGCTCCCCATTGCCTCCCGGTAGGACCTTGTGTAGTCACCGTATGTAGTTGGCGTTGCTTGCTTTAACCTGGAGTCTAATCATGGTTGCTGTCATTTACAGGCATCTCTGAGCCTCCTCCGAGTACTCAGAGAGTGGAGCCAGAGTTAGGTTCGAGATGATCATGCAACGGTCGTTCTTCCCTCGCCCACATGACCACATTTCCTAGCTCGCGGCTTCTCAAGCAGAGGCCACTGCCCTCCAAGCCATCTCGCCAGCTACTGTGCTCGCACCGATGCGCCTAGTGTACCACCCCCTGCAGGTGGAGGCAAGAGAGGGGGCATCGCACCGTCAGACATCATCGCCGTAACCTCTAGTGCCTATCACTATCCCTAGCCTCGGGATGGAGACGTCGGAGGAAACTCTAGGCATTGGTGTTAGTCCTCTTAGTGTTTCCCACTGCTTACTGAGTGAGTCTTCTGCAATGGCAGGGTACAAGCGTAAGGCTGTGGATCTGGAGACCTTGGCAACGTTGAATTGCCAGCTGGCGTTGCTAGGAGAAGAGGAAGAAGAGGGCTGTGGCGCCGGCCCCAATAGGACCGTCGAGGCTCCTGGTGTCATCCCCATCTCCACCCCTGATCGTGCTACCACCGACCTCAGACACCTGCCCATCCACATCCGCTCTGACACTGGCACATGAAGACGATGTGTCGCTGCTTACCACCCCCACTAGCTTGGTCCCGCCAGAGGAGGCCTGGGGGAGCTCGGGCCCCTACGCCATGTCTTTCGACATGATGAAGAAGGCTCTAGGGCCATGGGACCTACTCGTGAACCTCTCCATCAACATTGATGAGGGTCTCACACAGTTGTCAGTGAAGAATCTGGTGTCCATGAGTCGAGTCCTCGGCTTATGGGTTGCCCACTTCGAGGAGGTTGAGCTGCAACTGAACGCTAGTTAGAAGGAGCAGGAGGACCTAGTGAAGCGTGTCCAAACACTAGAGGACGAGCATTCAGGATTCCACGTCGTGCTGGAGTCTTAGACCTGTTCCTTAGAGGTGGCCGAGTGGGACCGAGATGTCTTCTGGGAGTAGCTGTGGTCGTCAGGAGAGAAGTCGAAGGAGGCTCAAAGACGCCTGCAAATGACAGCAACCATGATTAGACTCCAGGTCAAAGCAAGTAATGTCGACTACATACGCTGTCTACACAAGGTCCTACCGTGAGGTAGTGGGGAGCTGAACCCCAAGGATTTTAGGAGAGTGGGGGTTAGCTTCAGGTCGATGTCTAAAAGGGGGTTGCGGAGCATTGCCTCAGATAGTTTGCAAGCACCGCTTTTCAAGAGAAGTGCTCGAAGCTTGGGATCTGGAACCACTATACTTCGGTGGGACATCCCCAGGTGAACGGGTTGGTGGAAAATGCTAACTAGACGTTGCTTCACGACATCAAGACCCGGCTGGACCAAGCAGGAGACTCATGGGTAGACTCGATCCCGAGCATCCTGTTGGCTCACCGGACCACCGCTAGAGCCGCCACCAGAGAAACACCCTTTCACCTCGCCTATGAAGCTGAAGTAGTGGTACCAGTAGAAATCTCCAACCCCTCACTGGGGGTGGGACACTTCGATGAGGCCAAGAATAACCAAGCAATGCAAGCGAACTTGGACTTGCTCGAGGAAGAGAGAGCCAACGCCCAAGTAAAACTCGTAGCATTTCAACAAAAGCTGGACCAATATTACAATGCCCGAGTCAAAGAGCGACACTTCTTCTCCGGAGACTTGGTGTTGGGGCGAGCAAGTGTGGCTGCGCTGGGGGGAAGAGATACCGAGGACGTGGAACTCCATCAACCTTAGGAAATTTTTTTAATAAATCGTCACCAGTCGTACTCCACTAAGGTAAGTTACCTACACATCACTAAGAGGTAACCTATAGGTTCCCTAGAGGTGAGTGCCACTTCCCTTGAAAATGAGAAGGTAACCAATAGGTTCCCTAGAGGCGAGCACCGCTCCCCTTGAAAACGAGAAGGTAACCTACGGGTTCCCTAGACCATCAAGGCGAGCACTGCTCCCCTTGAAAACGAGAAGGTAACCTATGAGTTCCCTAGAGGCGAGCACCGCTCCCCTTGAAAATGAGAAGGTAACCTACGGGTTCCCTAGAGGCAAGTACCGCTCCCCTTGAAAACTAGAAGGTAACTTAAGGGTTCCCTAGAGGCAAGCACCGCTCCCCTTGAAAACGAGAAGGTAACCTAAGGGTTCTCTAGAGGCGAGCACCGCTCCCCTTGAAAATGAGAAGGTAACCTAAGGGTTCTAGAAGCGAGCACTGCTCCCCTTGAAAATGAGAAGATAACCTAAGGGTTCCCAAGAGGCGAGCACTGCTCCCCTCGAAAATTAGAAGGCGACCTACGGGTCCCTTAGAGGCAAACACTCGTCCCCTCGCAAACAATGACTGCAAGCTGATCCACCTAAGGGAAGGCGCAAGCACTGCAAGGGCACATATATAGAAAAGCAACCAGAAGCACATTATACGAGCGTCTCCCATTAAAGAGGTACACATTAAAACAATCCCATGACAAATGAATTTTTATTCTTCAGTCAAGATACAAAGAATACAAGAGATTCTATTCCTTAGTCAAGATGTAAAAAATACAAGAGACCTTGACAAGATACAAAACTGCCAAGGGATAAGAGCCGCTCTCGCGGAACCATGTTACGGACATGCAAGAAGGCAAGATTGTGAAAACACGATCCCATCCTCAGCTTCTCATGGCGGTAACAAATGACCTTCCCCCGGCCCGCTTGTTCTGAGGAAGCAGACCAACCAGGGACGCCAATGGTAGAGAAACCTGCACCAGGAGTGAAGACTGGTTGATCCATCCACCCCTGGTTGACGGGGCGCACTGGAGCAACGAGGCCCACCCATTACGAAAGCCAACCCAGTGCACTAGCCATGCCTACAAACTAGAAAGCAGAGCCATCTTTAGGTAGAGGAGCACGCCCCTTAGCCCGGGGAAATACCTCATCACGCACCTGCAAGCGTAAAGAAAAGTAGTCACAGCCATGCGACAGGAAGATGACAGGAGAAACGATATCAAAAAGCAAGGAGGGCGAGGACAAGGGCATTCTCCGTCCCCTTAAGGATGAAACCTGTTCGACTCGAGGAGCAGGAGTCCCATGCCAGCATGCAGGCGATTGACCTTCTCCAAGGCCTCATGCTAGTCATCTAAGTACTCATTCTGATATTCTTCGAAAATGGGGCCATTCACCCTCAGTTCCGACCACGGCCGCCAAGGAGCCAGTGGAGGCTCCCTCCGGAGGATCAGGGGTTGACAAGGAACCTGCGAAACGTCGTTGTCCAACGAAGTGCCAGACTCTCCTAAAGACATTCTGTAGAAGAACTCCCTCCTCAAAGCTCGCCACTCCAGAGATGGTCATGAGTTCCTCCCAAAAGTCATTATTTATAAGGAGAAGCAAAATCTCTAGGAGAGCAAGGACTCCTACCGCCTCAAATAAATCCACAGAAACCAAAGTGGCGGATCCCGAAAGTCACGTCTTTTCAGAGCCACCTTCAATGACGTCACTTCGTATCCCCATAGAATCTCAGTACCATTCGGAAGGGAGGAAAGTACACAAGATTTGCAAAGCGAAGGAAATGTTTTTATTTTTGAGACAGTCCACACTCTGTGAAAGGTTCCTTCCGGCGACCTTACCACCCAGCGAGCACTCACCGAGTGAGCGTTGGGATCGGCGAGCACTCGTCTGGAACATCTCCACGGCTCCTAAACCCTTCTATAATGATCTCTCTCTCTCTCTCTCTCTCTCTCTCTCTCTCTCTCTCTCTCTCTCTCTCTCTCTCTCTCTCTCTCTCTCGGGGTCATGCGGAACCCCACTAAAAAATACGCAGTAACACACTAAAACCGTAGGTAAACAATAGGTAAGCAATAGGTAACAACCGTAGCAAAGCAGGAAAACTAAACTACAAAGCTGTAAAGAAAAGGGATGTAGGAGTAGGGAGCAAGTTAAGAGCTGGGGGAGCTAAAAAGGAAAGGGAAAGAGCTGTACTGAACAGGCGTGACTGTCGAACTAACCTCGGCTCCCTGAACTACTCCAAGCAATGACAGAAGGGCAGACTCTAATCTGATGAAGTCAGGAGCTACCGTTCCGTCGATAAGACGCCAGGCCTAAAGTGAAGACCTGCAAGAACAAAAAGAAAACCTAGGAAAGCCTAGACAGACGCAGACTGAGATGACATGACTAGAACATCATGCACACTATCCTACACATGACCAGAACGTCATGCATATGACAGGACACTGACCTCGAGTGCAGCCACGAAAGGGCTAACCTGGGAGGTCAGGACGCACAGGAAACGCGAAGAGAACCCCGAAGAGCCACGTGCACGTGACCAGAGTACCTCACCACCAGATGAATAGCCAGCTGTGTTCACTGACGTCTTATGCTACGCCTACTAGTGTCTTGTCTACATACCTTACCGCAAAGACTAGGCCGAGACCAAGACATTGTCAGAAATAGAACAGTACCATAATGCGAGTGACTAGTCAGGGCCACGTCTAACGGCGCAAGTCCAAAGCCCCTGACCACGCGTGCACACACTGTCCCACTTCCTAAGCCAGGCCTCTAGTTAGTATTCCCCCTCCGAAGGATGCTACGGTTGGACCGGGGGCCCACAGAACTAGCTTAAGAACCCTAAACCGGGAAAGTGCCCCACTACAAGAGCCGTCACACTGAAGCGTGCCGTAAGGCTACGACTAGTGGAGGCTCACGAAACATGAACTCCAAAGCACAAGTGCTAAAGTATAGACAGGCTTACCAAGCACTGTCACCCCTACTCCAAAGCACCAATGGTAGCACAAGAAACTACCGACAGACTCAGGACAAGGCAGCTAGACCTACTCACGTAACGATCCTTGAGTCTCACGACTCGAAGGCAAGATCATCACAGACAGCAAAATAAGCCACCAATCAGTCTACTCCTAAGCCAGAGGAAACAACGCTCTATAGGAAATGACTCACGGAGACCTGAGGGGACACCAAGAACCCTCAGCACACCTGGACATGCAACCGAGGTAGGACAGCACCCTGAGATATCCAGAACACTGTCTCGAGCTGGACAGAACTATCGAGACACAGACAAGGTCACCTGTCAACCCCTGGTGTCACTGGGTTGACCAGAACTAGATACGATACATAGAGAGACATACACAAATAGACAGACTCCATACACAAGCACTCCTGGCCACCCCACCATGGTCACGGCCCTCATGGGATGTCAAGAGACACCCACGGGTTAATGGGAAAACCATGAGGTCAAGCCAAGACAAGTAGAAGCACTGAAGGACGACACTCTGGGTGAAGCAAACCATCACTTAACCGCTAGGCAAGCGCAGCAGTCAAGGAACAGCCGCTACGCAACCAGAGACAAGGACGCTCGCAGTTCTAGATTGGGTCCTTAGGGGACTGTCACAGTTAGGGAAGGGACCGCACCCAGTCACCTGAACCGACTGATCCAGAAGCCACCGACACACAGACACCGCCCTAGAACACAAACCTAAGACAAACCAACACACGAACAGACACAGAATAGAACAACGACCATCAAGGCCAACAATAAGACTATAATGCACCCCTATAGGGGATTTACACTCCCTAACACACCAAGACAAGGGCATCAGGGCTAACAGACCAAGAATCGGATAAAAGGGCATGTAACGGCACAGTAGGGACGCGTTACAGAACCCTGGCGCATGGGGGTTGGTCCGTTACAACAACAACACCCAGCCAAACATCCGTCAAACAACTATAATGGCCACAAAGAGGCGCATTATAGAATGCTGACGCATGAGGGGAGGTCCGTTAGAGCCAATCGACTGACACGATCTTCGAGGAAGATACGGTCTTCGAGAAATTGACAGACATAGTCCTCGAGAAAGACCAGACTGTGACGCACATCCATTGGCACGTTACAGTCATGTGACGGTCCTATATTGGTTCGTCACACAAACCCAGTCTCGAAGAACCCGAAATGACCAATGGTTGTGGCAGTCTATCATAGGACTGTCACACAGTGTGACGATCTCTGGTATGATCGTTACACTGAACCGGCGAGAAAAATAGTGGACTGGCCGAGTCGGCCCGTTCCACGCCCCATTCATGCCGAAGCACAGGGGAAACAAAGCCATACGACGAGAAAAGGCTCCTAGAGGCTAAAAACACCACATGCATGCATCAAAACATTAGATCGAGGTGATTCCGATGAATCGACCCAAATTGGGGCACCGAGATTCTTGGACTCCTAGTGGCCCCGATCGACACAAAATTGACGGGTACGAGATCCTGACATCCCGACGGTCATTGCGATAGTAATTATACTCCAAACTGTCACTATTTTCCTGTGAACCCTTCCAAATAAAATCAAATAAGCACACATTGCACACAAATAAAATCCCAATAAATATGATAAATGTGAAGACTCAAGGGAGAGTCTCCAGGCTGTCTCTGAGCCAAATGGAAGTTGTCGTGGCTCGCGTGGCGCTCCGTGTACGCTACCGATGGCCCGCCGACCCGGACCGCTCGTGTGCTCGGGTGTCCGCACCACAGGAGGTCCAAGGAACGCTGGAGATAGTCCCATTGCTGGACGGTGGAGTGGAGCAACCCCTGGAGCTCGACAATCTGTCCCTGGGGCTCGAGCTGCATGTAGAAAGGTAAGCGTCAATGAGGGGCAATCATGAGCATATTAGAAATCACAAGTTCAGAGTCGTATCGATCGTCGTGCACCATGGAAGACTTGGTCTCCATTGCATCGGCCGTAGGCTTTCAGCTAGGCCTCGTCGCTCGCAGCTCGGGGGCTCACTACTCACCCTGACCCCATCCAGTCCTGGATCTGGTCCGCTGCTCAGGTGGTCCATTCGATCTCCACCACAAGCCCGCGTGCGAGGCGACCGATGTGCTCCTCCGGCTTCTCGCACGTCGGGAACTCTACCTCCGCCTGATGGAGCTTCGTGGTCCTCATGATCAGCTAGTAGTGGAGTGGCTCCACCACGTTCATGCAGTGGAGCCAGATGTCCCGTCCAACGTAGGCGAGCACCGCCACCACCCATGGCTGGCCCTCGTGCCCCTCACCCTGGTACAGAGTCCATCGAACCTGCCAGATAGTCAGCATGTCAAGCATTAGTGTCTAATCATGTAGTTGCATTTACAAAAGTTCAAGATTAGATCTTACCGATGCATAGGGTAGAGCGTCGAGGTCATCCTAAATCATCCGAACCTGGCGTCGTAGAGAGCCTGTCTCCCGAGGAGCCAGCCACCGTCTCGCGATAGGTAGATGGTCAAGATACACCTCATGTCCTCTCCCCAGCCTGGGGAGGTACACGTAGGCCCGCACCTGTGTTTCACCAAAGTGTCAAGCATATAGCATTTATGGAATCATATAGCAATTGCACAAAGCATTTTAGGGATTGTGTCATACCTGGAGTAGTGGGGAGAATCCACCTAGCATCGTCCGCCGACTGGTGGAGCTGAGGGTGTCGAAGAGAAAGGAGAGTACGGTCGTGCCCCATGCGTACTCACCAACCCTGTCTACCTCCGCAAGTAGGGGCAGTAGCCGGCAGCTCACTCCGTCTGCCCTGGTGGTGAATAGTAACTTCCCGAACAATAGCATCAGGAATCATCATAGGACCACGTCTGCCTCCGGTCCTGGCTCCGATGCCACCTGCCTCTATGCCCGGTCCGTCAGGCGTCCCAAGTGCTACTCGGGCAGCTCTCCAACTGCGATCCCAGCTCCCCTCAAGCCCAGGCTCTCCTGTAGCCTCGCTCTAGGAAGGATCGTCGACTGGCACTCTGGTCTCTACAGCTCCAGGCCCAGCAGCCTCTAGGCTAGCTCTCGATAGTCTGTCAGGGTCCTCCCGCTCACCGGTGCTCCGTGTACCCATAGCCCAGTGATCCGTGCCACATCCTCCAGCGTCGAGATCATATGACCCCACGGGAACAGGAATGCGCGACTGACCGGGTCCCACCGGTCGTGCAGCGCGTAGAGGAGGGCGGTGTCCAACCTCACTACCTCCATGCCAAGGAACTCTCTGTATCCCATGGCCGCGAGCTGCTCCCTCTGGAAGTCTGGCAGTGCTAGGTACGCTGCACAGACCTGGAGCAATGAGATTTGTCACGCCCCGAGATATGCAGCGAAAATAATCGGGAACGTGAACAACTAGCATGGTAAGCCTCTTGCAATCAAGAATAATCAGAGTGCAAGAATAATCACACCAAAGTAATTGCACAATAATTTAATCAACATTCACTTTCATTAATAATGAAAATCCAAGTATATAAGATATTGACTTTCTTTAATCTGCTAGACTCAATAAAGGAAAAATTATAAAGACTCAATCTAGACATTACTGACTGCTTAAGTCTTCACTCTTCAATCGCTCACGGACCCATCACTTGAATGACCTGAATCTGACTCACTAGTACTTCCTGAAAAGATTGAAAAGTGGGGTAATGAGCACACTTGCTCAGTAGGATTCTTCGCATCAACATGAAGACAATGTTAAAGTGATTAATGTTTTAGCTCTAAAGAATGAAGTAAAAATCATACAGATACGATGAACCATGCAAGCAAAACCAAAGGAACAAGATATGATCAAGCAAGCATGTAATTATAGCCTTTCATGAATAAGAATGTAACAAGAATGTACTAGAAAGTCACGTAACAAGCAAGTAAGTACCTTTTGCTTGACATCAAGTACTTTGTAATTTCATGTGGATCTATATTCAAGTTCTCGTGGATTTTTACTTATTTATAAAGAAAGTACTCCAAACGCAATGCGGCGCCAGTAGCATCATACCCCATGGTTTATAGTATATTTTCGACAATCAGTCGAGGGGACTAGCATAAAGTCCTTGAACACAATCAGTGCTCGAACTGCATTTTCAAGTATAAATCAAGCTACTTCCCATAGCTCTGATACCACCTGTGGCGACCCGGGATCCGAGTACCGGAAAGGAACCGGCGCGACTCGAACCTCGGCCCACCTCCCATGAGCCCGGAGACTCGGAAGGGATAAAAGGATAGGTGTGGTGTACATAGAAATAAGAAATAAAGTAGGATGACAGATATAATAACATAAATAAATAATCTAACTACAACAGAGTCTAGTCTAACAGAAAGTACAGTTTAAAATAGTAAAATATACCACATGCCAAGTGAACACTCGTCCCGGCAAGCTGGCAACTAAGAACCTCCACGTAACGTCCTTGAACCACGAGGAAAAGTCACCACACCTGCAAACCAGGAGTGAGCCTCCTATCAATGGCTCAGTAGGGATCCCGCGAAACCTAACCGAGAAAACAACGGCGAAAAGGAAAACAACGCTAGCCACAGAAGGAACAACAGTAACAGTAGGAACAGCAAACTGGTGGCCGGTTAAAACTCGGCACTACAATTACTCCTACCATACCGGAAGACACGACCCAGTCTCTCGTCGGGGGACAACCAAGTCACGCACCCGACATCCCGATCCCACGGTCGGGGGACAACCAGACACGAATCGCCATAGTCACGCTACTAGGAAAATGACACGACGCCTCAGTCGCAGAGGTCTGCCCTCCCTGAAGTGTCCAAGCAAAAACCACACGGTCCAGAAACACAGTCACAATCTCGTTGTCGTGAACTCTATGTTGTCTAGGGAAAGCTCTCGGTGACACGCACCAAAAACTCCAGACCTCGGCTACGGGAACGCTCCCGAAAATAACACCCGAAACCCCGTCTCGCAAACGAGAAATGGAAACCGAGACGAGACAACACACGTCACATGACAGGAGCACCACCCACTAGAAGAACGACCGGATGTGTCCCCTGACGTCTTACACCGCGTCACAAGTGTCTAGCTGCAATGCCCCAGGCGGGAGGCTCAGACATACTCAGTAACCAGAAGTACCACAAAATAAGGACTAGCTGAGGTCACGCTCGTCAGCGCAGGTCTGAACCCTCAGTCTCATGTGCATACTCAGACCACACGCCCTAGGCCTGTCCTCTAGCCGGTAATTCCCCCACCAGCCCGGACTCAGCGGTACGCGGGGGCCCTACGGTAACCAGCCTACTCACCGTCTAACTCGGGTATGCCGCTCCACCACTCTCGAGTGGGTCAGCACGCGCGTGCCGTAAGAAGGCTGCCTCTAGTGGAGGGTCATTGACGTGAACACAAAAAATCACACACACACCCATCGTGAGTAACGCGAAGTAACAGGTGACCCGAGGCCACCAAACTCTGGACAGCCCACTAGACCTATTGAATTCAATGGTCCTTGAGTCGCAAGACTCGGGGTCAAGACCGTTGTACCGGATGACTCCATGCCGTCAATTTGCCCTAACCCTAGGGTCAGAAACCTCGACACGATGACTCATGGCAGCTCGATCCAACAAGAACACAAAAGCCCGGGACACACAGGGTCACCTAGACCTAAGTCTATGGGCACGCTAATCGAGATAACATGGTACCTCCAGACATCCCCGAAACATAGTCACGGAACCCACGGGATGTCTAGAACACTTACGAGACTGAAGGTCGATCGTCGGGTCACAACTGGGTCGACCGGAGGCCTACATAACTCAACCGGGGCACGAGAGGGTTGCCTAGGCCCTCAAGCCCACGGGAACACTGTTCGAGGTAAAACGACACCTTTGGACCCCCAAAAACATGGTCACGGTACTCACGGGGTGTCCCGAGACGCACACGGGCCAAGGAAGGCACTCCTGGCTACCCTCCCACCTCCGGCCCGCAAAACTTGATCGCCCTCATGAATGCACCGCCCACTCTGGGCGCATTCATGAACGCGGCCTCCACCCCGAGTGCGATTAGAGAAGAACGCGCCCGTCACGAGGGGCGTGACCCTACAGAATGTGGCGGGTCCCCCAGGCGTGTCAACGTGTTGACGCGGCAGGGTCAATGAGCGCGATCTTGGTCGCGGTCGGTCCCACCACTGCGACCCCAGCCGCCCTACTATTCATCTTCCTCGATGAACGCGATTGATCGGGGCGACGCGTTATCAAGAACGCGCCCACCTTGGCGAGTGCATTCTCAGTCCGCGCCCTAAAATGGTGGAAAACACGAAGAAATCCATTCCATGCCCCAATCACCCCTAGGTGAAGAGGAAACAAAAGGGGAAACCTTCCCCAAGCCCCTAGGCATGCATCTGAACCCCTGGATCGGCAAAAAATATCGTAAAATGAGAAATCTGGCTCACACCCCAAAATGTGGTTTTTTCCCCAAAGTGCCCCGTTTAGCCCACTCGGCTCACCGTGGCCTACAAAACTCGCGGGAAAGGAAGTACAGAGGTTAAGGATCCGTCCCCCTACCTCCACTAAAGAAACAATGCGCCGTGGACGTCGATCCACGAAGAAAACGCCGTTAAACCCTCGCCGGCTCGTGATCCCACGAACCGCCTCCACCATCGCGATCTTCGCTCCATCCTCGCCGCTCCACGCCCCACGATCCTCGCCGCCTCAAAAAGGAGAGATATTATCGCAATCTAGTTCTTATATGTATGGGATGGAACTTAAAAATAGAATTTTCACAACGTCATCGCGTTCCATGACCAAGGAATGGGTGCTCCTTCTGTGGTAGATAACCGGTATACTCCTTTTCCGAGCAACTCGACTACACGTTAGGGCCTTTCCCAAGTGGGGGCCAGCTTCCCCATCACCTCCAGTGGTCGAGATGCTTCTACTTTCCTTAGGATGAAATCTCATGGCTAGAAGCGTCTGTCTCGAACATTATTGTAATAATAGCGAGTCATGCGCCGCTGGTAATCCATAGCTTGGATCCTTGCGACCTCGCGTTTCCCTTCTGTCAAGTCCAGGTTTTTTGACAGCTTTTGCTTATTTATCTCGGGCGAGAAGTTGATAACGCAGAAAGATGGGTTGTCGATGTCTAGAGGAATCACGGCCTCAGTGCCATACACCAGTTGAAACGGAGATTCACCAGTGGCAGCTCTGGGAGTAGTCCGGTACGACCATAGCTAGGCAGTTCCTCGAGCCAGTTACTATTGTCCTTCCCGAGCCTAGTCTTGATGCCTTTAAGGATAATCTTGTTGGCATTCTCAACCAGCCCATTAGCCTGGGGGTGGGCTACCGAAGTGAAGTGGTTGCGGACATGGAGGTTGGCGCACTTATTCTTAAAATAAGTGGAGTCAAATTGTCGGTCGTTATCGCTCACAATCACTCAGAGCTTACCAAAGCGGCAGATGATCGACTTCCAAATAAACTCCAAACCACTGTCTTGATTATTCTGGCGATGGCTTCTGCCTCGATCCATTTGGAGAAATAGTCGATGGCGACGATGATGAACTTCTTCTGAGCTTGAGCCACGGGAAAGGGGCCTAGGATGTCGATTACTCACCAAGTGAATGATAAGGCTCGGTCAGGGTTACGAGTTCCGAGGCTGGCTGGTGTATCAGGTGCTCAAATCACTGGTATCGATCGCATCTCCGAACGTATGTCGAGCAATCACACTGGAGAGTGGGCCAACAGTAGTAGCCTTGTCGTAGCAATATCCTTGCGATAGATCTCCCCCCTTGGTGTGTGCCGCAGAAGCCCTCGTGAACGACTTCAATCGCTCGGTTGGCTTCCGGGGCATCAAGGCATTTGAGGAGGGGACCAGCAAAGGATCTTCGGTATAGGGTTTCGTCGAGGAGAATGAAATGCCAAGCTTGGTACGTCTCTGAGCCTCCCGAGGGTTTTGGGCCTCTTGGGAATCTCAAAGCCAGGATATGTATGAGGCTCGCCAATCACCAGGGGATGTTCGTACAACGGCTACGAGCTCGGTTTCGGTGCTCGGTCGTTTTAACTCCTCAAGGAGGATCGACCGGGTACCTTCTGGGCTGATGGAGGAGGCCAGACGAAAGAGGACGTCCACACGGGAATTTTCTTCCTGAGCTATCTGGATTACCTGGAAACTCTCGAACAGTCAGGCCATCTCCGTTACTAGCCGTAGGTACTTCATCATCTGCGCCTCCCAAGCTTCGTAGTCCCCGTTGACTTGGTTAGCGACCAGTTGGAAGTCGGTATGAATTCAGACTCGCTCAGCTCCCAGGCATCACGCCATCCTGGCCCCAGAGATGAGAGCTTCATACTCGGAGATATTGTTGGATGTCGAGAAGCTGAATTTCAAGGCGTATTGCAGTTCTGCTCCTTCGGGGGATCGAAGGAGGACGCCGGCTCCGCATCTGATCGAGTTGGAGGATCCGTCGACGAAGATGTCCTAGGCGGGGCCCATCGTCAGCAGGGGTACCTCTTCGGCGGGAGCAGTGCTCTCTACGATGAAGTCCACAAGGGCCTGTCCCTTGATGGCAGTGCGGGGTCAGTAGTAGATGTCGTACGACCCGAGGAGTATGGCCCACTTGACGATGCGACCTGAAGCTTCGGGATGAGCTAGGATCTTCTTCAGGGGCTTACTTGTCAACACCACGACGGGGTGTCCTTGGAAATAGAGCCGGAGGCGCTTGGCCGAGGTTACCAATGCTAGCACGAGTTTCTCGGTTGCGGGGTACCTTCTTTCGGCCTCTAGAAGCACCTTGCTGACGTAGTATACCGGCCTTTGGGTGCCTCCGTCGTCTCGGACTAACACCGAGCTTATGGTGGAGCAGGTTGCCGAGAGATATAGATACAACGGCTCTTCGGGAACTAGCTTCGACAGTACCGGGGGTGACGCCAGGAACCCTTTCAGCTCGTCGAACGCTCGTTGGCACTCGCTATCCCAGGCGAAGGTAGCAGATGCCAGCTTCGACCCTCTTAGCAGTTTGAAGAAGGGCAGGCGCCGTTCCGTCGCCCGGGATAGGAAGCGATTGAGCGCGGCAATTCTCCCAGTCAGGCGCTGGACGTCCTTGACGCAGGTAGGTGGTCGCATATCCAGGATGGCCTGGATCTTGTCGGGGTTGGCTTCGATCCCGGGGTGAGTCACCAGGAAGCCCAGGAACTTCCTGGACTTAACCCCAAAGGCACACTTAACAGGATTGAGCTTCATCTGGTACCTCTGAAGGGTGATGAAAGTTTCGGCTACGCCACACCTGAAAATCAGGGGTGAGCCTCCTATCACTGGCTCAGTAGGGATCCCGCGGAACCCCAACCGAGAAAATAACGATGAGAGGAAAAGCTACGCTAGCTAAGCAACTACGAAAGCAGGAAAGTAACTACGGTGGCCGGTAAAATCTCGGCTCTACTGCTACTCCTATTGTACCGAAAAACACGACCCGGTCTCCCGTCGGGGGACAACCAAGTCACACACCCGACATCCCGATCCCACGGTCGGGGGACAACCAGACACGAACTGCCCTAGTCACGCTATTAGGAAAACGCCACGACGTCTCAGTCGCGGAAACCTCCTCTCACAGCAGGGCCCAAGCCGAAACTACACAGTTCGAAAACACAATCACGACGTCGCTGTCGAGAATTCCGCACCGTCTAAGAAAAACCCTCGGTGACGCTCACCGAAACCCTAGACCTTGGCTACGGGAATGCTCTCAAAAACAACACCGAAAATCCCGTCTCGTAGACGAGAAATAGAAACCTGGGACACGACAACTCACGTCACGTGACGGGAGTACCACCCACTAGAAGAATGACCGGATGCATCCCCTGACGTCTTACATCGCGTCACAAGTGTCTAGCTACAACGCCCCAGGCGCGAGACTCAGACACACTCAGTAACCAGAAGTAGCACAAAACAAGGACTAGCTAAGGTCACGCTCGTCAGTACAGGTCCGAACCCACAGTCTCGTGTGCACACTCAGACCATACACCTTAGGTCTGTCCTCTAGCTGGTAATTCTCCCACCAACCCAGACTCGACGGTACGCGGGGGCCTTACGATAACCAGCCTACTCACTATCTCTCTTGGGTCACGCTCTCCACCACTCCCAAGTGGGTCCGCACACACATGCACAGGAAAGCTACGACTAGTGGGGGTTCACTAAACGTGAACACTGAAAATCACGCACACATCCATTGCGAGTAATGCGAAGTAACAGGTGGCTCGAGGCCACCAAACTCTGGACAGCCCACTAGACCTTCTAACCCAATGGTCCTTGAGTCACGAGACTCGGGGTCAAGACCGTTGAACGTGATGACACAACACCGTCAATTTAGCCTAGTCCCAAGGTATGAAACCACGGTAACACAGAACCCACGGACACCTCAAAACACGGACACAAAACCTCCGGGGTGTCCGGGACACTCACGAGACCAAAAGTTGACCACTAGGTCACAACCGGGTCGACCAGAGGCCAACACAACACTCAAACGGTCACGGGACAAGCCACTAAGGCAAACCGACAACACACATAGGGATGAGCGGTTCCAGGAGGGCCGCACAAGGGCATGCGCGGTCTAGGACAGCCCGCTCAAAGGGGGGATGGGCGGTTAAGGGTAGGACCGCCCAAGACATGAACAGACTGGAATGGGCCGCTCAAGGGTCAGATCCTAAGGGGGATAGGCAGTCAGAGCAGAACTGTCTAAGGGGATGAGTGGTCAATTCTTGGCCGCTCATGCCCACAACCCAAAACAATTCCTGGTCAAAATGGTCTTGACCGGACCGCTGAACGGAACCGACCTATTACAGTGTCAGTCAAAATGATTTTGACCAAACCGCCTAATGCGACTGACACGCAACAGTTGACCAAGGGTCAACTGGGATGGGCGGTCAGGACGTGGCCGCACATCCCAACCAAAAGACAGACGGACATAGGATGACCGCCCAAGGGAAGATAGGTGGACCCTTTCAGACCGCCCAAATCATGTGCGGTCTATCGTCCGACCGCACAAGCCCCAAAACTAGCGAGGATGAACGATCCAGAGTCAGCCGCCCATACCTTGGACAGGCCCTGGTTCGACCGTCCAACCGTCACGACGAACAACCCTAGGGGTTCATCCAATCATGCCCTTTCCACACCCCGTTCATGCCGAGACAAAGGGGATACAGCCACCATCACCCTGACAATCACATAGACTCCGACCGGAGTCAAAACAACGCACGAATCGCAAGAAACAGGTGATTCTAACGAAATCACCCAAATGGGGTCACCGGACTTCCCGGGCTCCCCACGGTCAAACGGGACAGCCAATCAACGAGAAACTGGTATCAATGGAACGCAGACGTTCCCAGGAGTCCATTGACTCCAACCGATCGTAGAATCGTCGCCATTTTCTGACGAGGCCTACGAAATCCACAAAACCCTAACGAGCCTAAACTCGCCCATTCTCACACCGTAGAACGTGAAACTACGGAAAAATAGAATACACGAGCTAGGAAACCGTCCCCCTACCTCCACCGAAGATCTCACGTGTCGAAGTGACTAAACCACGTCGAAATCGCCAAAACACGAACCGCGTCGATTCTTGGAATCCACCGAGGTATCGCGTCACGCCACGCTCAAACCGCCACTCCATCCCGCATTTCGATCACTCCACCGCATCCTCGCCTCAGCTAGCTCCGCAACGGTGTGCACCCCGTACTGAACGGACTAGAGGGGAGAGAGAATGAGAGAGAGGAAGAACGGTTGAAAATGAGGGAGGAGAGATAGTGAGGGGGGGCTGTTGTGGCTTTAGACAAGGCACAAGTGCAAAAGGACAAGCTCAGGTAACAAAAAGATGCTTCCCATTTCATAATCATCATAACTATATGCATATGTGTGTACAAAAGTGCGGGAGGAGGTGTGCAAGGGTAGTCTCTCTAGCTCTCTCCACCTTCCTCCCCTCTCCTCTCGCTACTCTCTGCCTTGCCTCTGTCCCTAGGAGGAACTAGTGGGGGCCTCATCTACCCCTGGCTGGCAGCTGACCTCTCAGCTCGTGCCCGCTCCTCCTCCTCTCTCCTCTGATATGTAGAGGAACCCACTAGGTAGCTTGTGCTGGAATAAGTGCTTGGGCATCCCTCAGCTCGCGCCCGCTCCCCGCCCCTCTGGTAGTGGTCCTCTGCTGCTCTCGCTCGCTCCTCTGTTGCACCTAGGAGAAGTCTCAGCTCGGCTAGCTCCACCCTCTCTCGGTCATGCTCCCTCCTCTCCATCTTGAGAAGCACCTGCAGCTCTAGTGTCTCTTGGGGTAGCTCCTCGGTCTCGCGAGACTGCTCCTCTCTCTCATGAGTCTGCTCCTCTGTAGCCCACCGTCTCCCCTCCACCAGCTCCTCGGTAAGCCGCCATCTCTCCTCCTCAAGTTCTGTGACTCACTGGTCACAGATCACAAGCTCGGTGCCTACTAAGGCAGCCCGAGTCAGCGCGTTCTGTAGCTCCTGCGCCTGCATTATCATACAACGTGTCATAAGCATTTTGAAAGAAAGATGATAACAACTGCATTGCCTAAGAGATCGTTCTTACTTGTGCTGCTAGATCACGCTCGGTTGCCTCAGCTCGTGCCACTGCCCCCGCCAGTCGCTCCTCTAGTGAGGCAATCTTTGCACTATGGTCCTCTGCCCTTGAACTAGAGGCTCCTCCTGCTCCTCTCGCAGCTACCCTCTGTTGGGCACGCTGCGTCACTTAAGATTGTCAGTCGCTAATCACCCAACTTTAGGACTCATATCATAGCATTTAGAAAGCATACTCACCAGCATCTCTAGCTCGGATCGTGTGACCGCTAGGCGGGCTTCCAAGATGTGAAGCTGCATGTGCATGTCTGCCACCATTGCATCCCGTGCATCTTGCATTCATTGCACGTTAGTCAAGTATTCATCATATAGCAACTAAAGCATATAGACATAATAGCATGCATTCATACGTACCCCTCGAGGCCTCATCTGAGGTCGGTTGGTGTAGGTCCTCCAGTAGGCCCAAAGGTACGCTGTGCTATCTGCCACCTAGGAGACGACCGGGGTGCCGCCTCTCTGCCAATCGACGTATTACTCTGGAAAGCGCAGCCGTCAGTCCGTCATCACTGCACGCCCGAGTCTTTCGCCTGACCCCGCGTGGCTCTGCCACCTTGACCCACTCCTGATGTAGGCCGAGGGTCCTCATCACCAGCCTGAAACGTAGGGGCTCGATCTCATTCAGGCAATGGAGCCAAATCTCCCACCCGAACAAGTGTAGGCCCGCCGCGACCCAAGGCTGGTCCTTGTCTGCCATGCCCAGGTAGGACCTCCAGACAACCTGCATTCCATACATATCATAACATCACATCATCATAATCATAAATAGAAAATAGGACAAATGCATAAACATAGCATACATACCAGAGAGGCCAGATAGTTTCGAATCTCTCGCCTCACGACCTATAGCTCGTAGGCGTGCGGGCCCCCCCGTCATGTATGGGAGCCAACGTCGAGCTAGGGGAACCACCTCAGGATGAAAAAGTGTAGCTCGCTCCATCGGCATGTACAGGTGACTCCAAATCTGCATCCACATGTCATTAACATCATAATAATCATTGCATAATCATAAGCATAAATAGAAGCATAAGCATAAATAGAAAAAATTGCATACCTAAAGAAATAGTGTGAAGCCGCTGACAGTCATCTCTTGACCCGTCCTTGTGGACAGGTCGGCCAGCAGGTGGGCTAGCATGGTGGCACCCTAGGCGTACCGCCCTACTTGGTCTAAATCCTCCAATAGTCCTAGGAAATGACACTTCATGTCGTCCCCCTTCGTCCCCAATAGTAGCCTACCCAGCATCAGGAACAGGAACCTCCTCAAGTCTAGATCTACCCTCTCTCTCTGGGTAGGGTCCACACAGAAAGTAGCCCTTGCCCTCTCAACCATGCGGATCGCAAACTCCTCTAGGGTCTCCCTCGTCCTCGGGCGCTCCTCCTCTAACCCGAGTGCCTCCATCAGCTCTGCCCTATTCACCATCCTACAGTCCCTAGGCCCCCTTGCCACTGTCTCCAAATCTAGAAGTCTACAGGCTCGTTCCCCGTAGTCAGGGTAGGTCACACCACTCACTACCTCCCCGTCCACCCTCAACCCTGTGATCCTCACTACATCCTCCAAGGTGGGGACCATATGTCCCCAGGGCATCAGGAATGTCTGACTCACCCTATCCCACCTCTCACTCAGTACCTGGATGAGGACGAGGTCCAGGCGGACCGACTCAATGCTTAAGAAAGGGGCGAACCCCATCTCCCTCAACCTCTCTCTCTGGAACTCGGGCAAGCCGTGGTACACCACGTGTACCAACGCCCAAGAGGCAAAGGGCTAAAGTCCATGCAAGTTCATAGGGTCAAGTCCGTGCAGGTTTTGGATGTAGAGTGCATGCGAAGTTCATGCAAGTTTTGGACAAAGGAACAAAGTCCATGCAAGTTTTCAGGGGTTAAGTCCGTGTATGTGTGCGGGACTGAAGGACGAAGTCCATGTAGATTTTGGGCAAGTTCATGCATGTTTTGGGGTTAAGGGATGAAGTCCATGCAGGTTTTTAGACAAGTCCGCGCGTATGCACGGGGTTGAAGGATGAAGTCCATGCAGGGTTGGACAAAGTCCGTGTAGTCTGTTCGTGCGACTAAGGCGAAGCCCGTGCATGATGTATGTAGGTCAGGGGTGAAGTCCATGCATGTTTAGACAAATCCATGCAACTAGGAATGAAGTCCATGCAAGTTTGGACTAAGTCCGTGCATGTGCACGGGGTTGAAGAACGAAGTCCGCGCATATGCACGGGGTTGAAGAGCGAAGTCCGTGCATATGCACGGGGTTGAAGAACAAAGTCCGTGCAGGTTGTGCACAGGTTGAAGAACAAAGTCCGTGCAGGTTATGCACGGGGTTGAAGAACAAAGTCCGTGCAGGTTGTGCACGGATTGAAGAATAAAGTCCGTGCATGTGCACAGGGTTGAAGAACAAAGTCCGTGTAGGTTATGCACGGGGTTGAAGAACAAAGTCTGTGCAGGTTATGCACGGGGTTGAAGAACAAAGTCCGTGCAAGTTGTGCACGGGGTTGAAGAACAAAGTCCGTGCAGGTTATGCACGGGGTTGAAGAATAAAGTCTGTGCACGTTGTGCACGGGGTTGAAGAACAAAGTCCGTGCATGTTGTGCACGGGGTTGAAGAACAAAGTCCATGCACGTTCTAGAGTAAGTCTGTGCATATGCACGGGGTTTGGGATGAAGTCTGTGCAGGTTCTGGGGTTGAAGAACGAAGTCCATGCACGTTTTAGCCAGGGTCCATGCAAATGCACAGGGTTAACGGATGAAGTCCGTGCAGATGTTCAGGCTATGGGACGGAGTCCGTGCATATGCACGAATGCAGCTTTTGGGGCGAAGGGGTAGAGTCCAAGCATGCTAGGGGCAAGGTCAGTGTAAGGTCTGTGCATGTGCGAATTGAAGTCCGTGCACATGGGGCCAAAGGCTGAAAGAAGGTATGTGTACATGGGCCAAGGTTAGTGCATATGCCGGGAGAGTCAGTGTAGTTATGGAAAATGCAAAGGGCAAGGTCAGTGTACATGCAGACTAAGGTCAGTGCACATGTAGGCCAAGTTAGTGTACATGCAGACTAAGGTCAGTGCACATGGGCTAAAGTCAGTGCACATGCAGACTAAGGTCGGTGCATGTAAAGACTAAGGTCGGTGCATGTAAAGACTAAGGTCAGTGCACATGTAGACTAAGGTTAGTGCACGTGGGCTAAAGTCAATGCACATGCAGACTAAGGTCAGTGCACGTGAGCTAAAGTCAGTGCACATGCAGACTAAGGTCATTGCAGGGTCCATGTATGTGAGGGCCAACATCAGTAAATGTATGCAAAGGGGAACAAGGTCCGTACAGGGTCCGTGCACATGGGGCCAGGGGCTATGCAAGGTCTGTGTAGGGCTTGTGCAAGGCTTGTGCATGCGGAGGGGTGAAGTCTGTGCATGGTCCGTGCACGTGCAGACAGGGTCCGTGCAGCTATAGGCCAAGTCGGTGGACATGCGAGCAGGGTCTGTGTAGGTGTATAAGCAGGTCCAAGCATGCCCAAGCAAGCCTATGCAGGTGTGCAGGGCTCATGTGAAGGGTGAAGGCCAAGTCAGTGCATAGGCAGACAAGGTCCATGCACGTGGGGCCAAGGGCTGAAGGAAGGTCAGTGTATATGGGAGTGAAGCTAGTGCACATATGTGCAAAGTCCATGCAACTGCTCAGGGTTCATGCAAAGATGAAGGCGAAGTCAGTGTAGGGTCCAAGCACATGGGGCCGGGACTTATGCAATGTTTGTGTAGGGCTGGTGTGTGCAAAATGATGAAGTCTGTGCATGGTCTGCATAGGGTTGAAGTTGCACGAGGTTGAAGCAGAAAGGGGATAGGCGCACCGGGGAAGGCCATAGGCGTGCCGTTGGAGGATTGGAAGGGTATGCTAGCGGAGAAGGTGTACCGACAAGGGAGGTGTATCGGCGAAGGGTGAACTGGCAGGTGTGCCGGTGAAGGAGAGGGCAGCCTATACCAGTGAAGGGCTTAGCAACAGAAGGGGGGGGTTCACTGCTCAAGGGATGTGTGCCGGCGAAGGGCAAGGAAGAGTGTACCAGCGAAGGGGTCTAAGGGCATGCCGTGGAAGAGTTTAAGAGCGTGCCGACGAAGGGGGTTTAAGAGCATGCCAGCGAAGGGGGATTTGAGTGTGCTGGTGAAGGGGTATTTGAGTGGCGAGGGGTGGACCGGAGGGTGTGCCGGTAAAGGGGAAGGCGGTCTGCACCAATGAAGGGCCCACTCCTCCTTCACCCTCTTAAGGCCTTTCTTTTCTTCTTTTATCCTTCTCTTCCTTCTTTTCTTAATTGATTTTCTATGTGATTCTCTATCAGAAAATAGTCAAAAAATCTGTAAAAATCGACAGAACTGACAGAATCGGGTCCGAGTCTGAACCACTATAGATCCATTAAGACACGGGTGCTACATACGCTCCTCCGGAATTGTTCACAAGTGGCTTCTAAGCCCCTAAAGGCAGGTAAGAGCCCTGGCCTTCTTAGGAAGTGGGACGTACACCTAGCCAAAGGCAAGTAAGAATCCTCTCCTCTTCAGGAAACAAGACGTATGCTTTTCCATGATCACAGCGTGACTGGGCAGTCCCTTAGGGCAGGTAAGAATCCTAGTCTTCTTGGGAAACAGGACGTACACTTAGTTCATGCACGCTAAAGGTGGAGTCGATGACGATTCTGCCTACTCTCACGAACTCTCCGCACATGGAGGATTTTGCCAAAACCCATACAACATTCATGCAATGGCCCTAATGGCAGGAGAGAGAAATGACGAAATGAAATAGGAAGTCCATACTTTTATTCATAGTGCAAAACCCTCAGTCGTTGTCTACATATTCACTCGGCCAGCATGGGGAATCGAGGAAGTGAGTGGGACGCACTAAGGCCATCACGGCATCGAAACCATCGCAGTGGCCGTCCATCCAACCCCCAGCAAAGTCGCTATCCAGGTCAAGCAGTTCGTGGGCAGTGACTGGAACCAGTGCAGTCTCAGCGGCAGCACCTTCCCCCGACGAAGTCACTACGGGCGGCGTCGGAGTTGCTGGAGCTTCATGTATTTGCCCAATGGGAGCAACGTCCGTCCCTACTGCAACGACAACAGGGGCATCAGAGACCTTCGGGGTCTCCCCCTCCACTAAGGACTTGGGTGGTTGCTGAGCCATGACAACGACAAAGACTAAGGGGGATGAAGGCACATGATGCCTTAAACCATCGGCAGGCCCTGCTACTCATAGAGGAAGAACTCCCCTTCACAAAGGTAACCCTTACCTGCGACGGATGGTATCATTCATTTGACTCGCGCATCGAAGGAAGATATGGGTCCATTAATGGTAACCACGTCACATAAATATCAAGCACTCACTATGCAAAGGAATTTTGTAGAAAGAGGAATTTTATTGATAGGGAAGGGGGTACAAGAGGTTACTCATCCTCCTCGGGATGGAACCTGTTAGGCTGGAGGCTCAACACCCCCTTGTTACAATATAGGCAGTTCACCTTTGCCAGGACGTCCCGCCACCCTTCCTGCTACCCCTGCTTGTACTCCTCCGACACGCCACCGCTACTGCCTTCCCCTGCCGACGGATCTGGCACTGGCAATGCTTCCTTCCGGAAGCACAGCCGTTTGTGGGGGGTCTCCTCTGATGAAAAACTTGACTTCTCTGACGACATCCTCTCGAGTGAGATTTTGACCACCTAGGGAACTCAGCATGACTTTAGGGTTCTCCACAAGGTCGTCATTTATAGGGAGGAGACGAAGTCCCCAAAAGGGGCAAAAGAGTCTTCGCGCCTTCGTAGCTTAGCGGGAGTCGAAGCGATGGGATCCTAAAAATCACGCCTTCTCACATGCCTCAACGTGACTTTGACCGCTGGTTCATATCCCAAGGAAGGGTTAAGCAGAGAAAAGGAAAGTAGGTGGGTTACGTGGAAAGTACAGAATACTCTAGATAGTCAGAGTTTGCGAAGAAAAGCAAATCATCATTATCAAGTGAAAAGTTTACAAGGAGGGGGCTACGTCTGCTCGAACGTACCCATATAAAAAGAGAAAAGACAAAATACAAGTAATGGCGAGCACTCTCTTAAGAGCTTGCCTCCTTAACAGCGTCGACCGGTGCTTGGTCCTGGGCCTCGGGCACGCCCTCGAGACTGGCCACATAAGGTGGAGCATCATCAGTCAGATCGACCAACTCCCTCTCCACCGAATGCTCGAGCCCAGTAGCATGCTCCGCTGTGCTGGGTCCCTCCTCGCCAGGCTCCTCCTCGCCATACCTGGTTGCAGGCTCAAATGGCGTTAGCGGAGGTGGTACAGACGGCACTGAGATGCCCAAGTTGTCAGCAACCACTTGGAAGGCAGCTGACCAACCCTCCTAGAAGCCAATGTCCCTCGTCGGATTGTAAACTTTGACGGCAGCCTCGTTCAGCTCGTCCTGGTACTCCGAGGATGACTGGAAGCACTCCAGGGCCTCTACACCGATGGTGGCAATTGTTGCCTTCAGCTTATCGGCCTGGGCCTCTGCCGCCTGGGACCTCTCTTCGGCCGCGTCCACCAAGGCCCTTAGCCTGGCCGCTCGGGCATCAGCTACGTCGGCCCGCTCAACAGCCTCGTGAAGGGACCCTTCCACCGTTCGAATCTGGACTCGAAAGGCGCCCCGGTTGCGCTCGGCCTCCACCAGGGTTCACCCCTGCGACTCCAAGCGCTCTTGGAGTTTGGCGCAATGGGCCTCCAGCTTCTTCCACTTGGCATTTGTCACGCCCCAAACCGATAGCAGCAGAACTTGTCGTTTGCTCAGAACGTGACAGTTAAACAGTCGTGAATAATCAAGAGCAGTCGCATAAGACCAAATAATTTAGAGTAATAGTCAACTTTTATATGTGGAGTCCTCTTCTCATGTAGGCCCATCTTTCCGTGGTCCCTCTGATCCATCCGAGGAACAGGCTAATCTCATGGCCCATCTATCATGCCTTGTTCGCTAAATGGACCCGGCCCAGGCCGAATGCCTTATTTCAAATCATCTTAATGGGCCTTCTTCTCTCAATAGGTCTTCTTCTCATATTAATGGGCCATCTTCCCTTAATGGGCCCTATTCTTCTAATGGGCCTTATTCTCTTAATGGGTTTTCTTCTTTAAATGAGCCTTATTCTTCCAATGGGCTTCATTCTCTTAACGAGCTTCCTCCTTTTTCCCCTCATGCTGCTGGCCCATTTGGTCCTAATGCTAATGTTTCTTCCAGGCCCACTATTTGCGACCGCAGGGAATTTTTCTTTATGGTTCTTTTCCTCGTGACGGGGATGTACACTTACCTTTTACGGAAGGCCGAGATTGGTCGACTTGGCATACGAAAATTCCAAGGGTATTGAAAGGAGGGTGAAAAGAACGATAGGAGCGCACTGGAGGGAGTGGCGTATGGTTAATCGCTCTGGAAGACTGGAACAGGGATGGTTGGATGGAATGCGGGCGTGTCAGTCGATTTCTCGACGATCACTTGTGGAACCAGATGTTTAACTGGGGATGCGTCACCAGGACGCGACACGTGAGCTCGGGAGATGGGCGACACGTGGAGAGACGGGAGGGTTCCACGGGTGCGAGTGCGCAGGCGATTGTAGGGAGTCATGTCCTGGATGTCTTTCCCCACCGACCGCAAGCAATCAGTGTTTATTTTACATCGGGGGGAACCTGAACACCTTTGTTTCTACTACCGAAGGAAGAGTTAGGGACCCTGGATGTCGCGACGTCGGGAGGGCTTAGTCCAAGCAACAGCGATGGGGCGACAACAACACAACAGGGATAACTGGGGGCAGAGAGACTGGTCCCAGCGAGGGGGGGGATCCGCTCCCTAACTGGATTACATGACTCATATGACGTGAAAGGCATTTATATGGGGGCGTGAGAGCCTAATTACAAGTATTTGAAAGCCACAGAATAATTTTGTCGTTTGTGACAGTCCATGGGTCATTGCGTTATTATGTGGGTAGTTCCGTATTCACACATAGAGTCCATCAGAGGACTTGTGGCTTAGCAGGGTGCCGCCCGAGGGGCGTCAAAGTGTATCCCTGATATGAAACAGTGTCAAGGTCGGGGTAGTAGGGGTGCCTTAGGCACTGTTGTGCTGGAGTAGTTGGCGTCACCACGGTTGAAGTGACCGAAGGACGTTTCACCACTTGTCACTGGAGCAGTCGGGCGCCGTTGAAACTTGAGTGGTTGAACGGCGTGAGCATTGCCATGACTGGAGTGACCAAAAGCCGTCGAGCTCAGGATTGCCGGGTGTCGTGGGCGCCGGTGGGACTAGAGTTGTTGAGCGATCGGGTGCCGGGGGCACCGTTGTGGCTGAAGTGGTTGGTAGTCGGGTGCCGGGGGCACCATTGTGACTGAGTTGTTGAGCGATCGGATGTCGGGGGCACCGTTGTGGCTGAAGTGGTTGGCAGTCGGGTGCCGGGGGCACCATTGTGACTGAGTTGTTGAGTGATCGGGTGCCGGGGGCACCGTTGTGACTAAGTTATCTACAGTCAGGTGCCGGGGGCACCGTTGTGACTGGAGTGCTTGACAGTCGGATGCCGGGGGCACCATTGTGACCGTAGTTGATGGGCCCCACTGGACCTTGATCCATGTGCTCGGGGCCCGTTGATAGAGGCAGGGGCCTGGTCATTCATCTTGCGTCGGGACTTGTGAAGTAGGCCCATTGTCTGGGTAATAGCACTGAGGGCACGCTTATCAAGGTGACATCGAAGTGGCACACGATCATCGAGGCTGGGAACCAGGCTGGGCGCCTCTATTGAGCCATGTCTGATGGTGCGCGACCTTTGGAATAGATACTGGACATGGTGCTCTCATCGAACGATGTCCGTGTCGTGCACGAACGTTGAGGCAGAGACTAGACAGGGTGCTCTCATCAAGCCACGTCTGTGTTGTGTACGAATGTCGAGGTAGAGATCGGATAGGGTGCCTCGATCGAGTGACGAATAACGGTGCATGACTATCGAGGCGGGGACTGGTAGGGGCGCTCTCATGAAGCTGCATCTGGGTCATGCACGAATGCCAAGGGAGGGCCGAGCCAGGTGTTCCCGTTGAGCGGTGATTGGGGGCGCATGACTATTGAGGCAGGGCTCGGGCAGAGTGCTTTCATCAAGCGTCCTCAGGGTAGTGCATCAATATCGAGACATGACTTTGATGGGAATCAACATCGAGCATGTACATTTTCTTTTTTGTATTTGTGTCCTTTTATTTATTGTTATATCCTTGGGAAAGTACATACACAATTGTAAGGCTCTATAAGCCAATGCATCAATCCCTAGGATTGTGTGGGTTTAAGTACAAAATGTCAGTAGGTCCAGCAAGGGGGCCCTCAATCCTTTCCCATTGGTCCACCTAAGCCATGTGGGACTGGTCAACCATCCTAGGTGGCCATCTAGAAGGTTGGACTAGTGTGTGATAAATGCATATTTGTTATTATTAAAGCCCATAACCAATACAAATGACATGAATTAAGATGGAAAAATACACACTTATCAAGGGGACTCCAGGATTATGCAAGTGTCAGTCGCAGGCATGTTCAGCAGGGTTCATTAACTCATTCTCTCAGACACATGAACCCAGGAAGTAGTTAGTGGCACGTGATCCAATGCTATCCTTCTACAGAATAATTTGCCACATGGATTCGTTCCTTCCTCAAGATCTGACATGTGGAACTGATTTAAGCCAACTTTTCTGAAAAATCTCTAGTGGGAATTCTCCCTCCACACGCCGGATGAATCTGTGTGGGGGGTCGCATGATCCTGCTCGTCTGATAGAAATAAGAAGGGCTTCGAAGCAGACCTACATATGATAGCAGAGAGAACCAAGAGCCAGAAAGAAAAAGATCGTGAGAAGTAAGAAGAAGAGAACCAGTCTGAGTGAGAGAGAGAAAACGAGAACAAATAAGTCAGAGTTGCAGATAAAGTGTGTTGCAGTGAGTTGCAGAAAATAGAGTATCGTGAGGGAAGCTAAAGCTGATGCTGTTGGTCACAATCTCTAGACCAGATCTAGGATTGTTTGCTCATTTGTAAGCTACATTGCATTTTGAGTTAGATCTATGTTTTGTCTTTCCTTTCCTTTCTTGTTTCTTTAAATCTCTTTCAAGCTGTTGGTCAGTAGAGCAAGCTGTGATGCTCAGTGGCGGGGAAGTGTTCCTCGGTCAGCAAGCTGTGATGCTCAGTGGTATAGCAAGCTATAGTGCTCAGCGGTCAGCAAGCTGTGATTCTCAGCAGTTCAAGCTGTTAGTCAGCGGAAGCCTTACTCCAACAGGAGTAAGGGGTGGATGTAGGTCTCAAGACTGAGACCGAACCACCTAAAAATCCTTAGTACCTTGTGTGATTGCATATGTGTGTTCAGCTTCGATAGATGAATGTTTAGGATCATCCTAGTCTTAATTAGAGTAGTTTCTTAACTTTCTTATGAATATCAATCTGCATTTTACTATTGAGAAAATTGCTTGAGAGGTATATCAAAAGACCCAACCTGATGCGGGGCGGATGACCGACTCGGGCTAAGACCTACGACGGACTTGACGTACGGCCAGCATTAGCACTCTAAGGCAAGCCGGGCGGCTAGCCACCGTGGTATTCTCCCAGTGGAGGTGTCCCTCAACAGCAACTCTCTTAGCCCAATGATCGTCCCTTGCGAGGGAAACGTGGGGATCGCGGTGATTAAGAAACCACCGTAGCCTAGGGTGCTAATTCGCGCTCGGTGCTCGATTGGAGCCACGAAACGGGCGCTCACAACTCACAAACGCGGTGGATTTGGAACTAGCTAACGGTCCTATTCTCACAAATGCAGCAATATAGAAGCATACTACATAAGTAAGTGAAAGGGGAACGAACGCGTACCTCCACGCCTAGGCGTGGGGAAGACACCCCGGTCGATTTCTGAACAACCCCGATTATACAAATGGCTTAACGTTACAATTTTAGAACTGAATGCCCACTCCACATAGGGAGGTATCGGGCTACAATGACTGGTTTTGGGGTTGCTAGAACCCGGGTTGACGGGCAGCACTCGTTGTAGCCACTGGAGGCGAGTCGGGGTCGATCCAGCTGATGATCGGGTACCGATCCGATTCTGCTCACGCTGGTCACCCTGTGCAGCGATCTTGCGATGGCCAGTACTCCTAGATCTGATGCCCGATCGAGGTTCTATTTATTGGAGAACGTCAGCGACTTGATGAAGTTCCTCTACTCCGAAGGGCGCAATCAGATCTTTTCAGATCTGAGCGCAACAGTGGCTGCACCGAGCGTCTGGTTCTGCTCGCATAGAACTACACTGGAACAGAAAGAATTAATGGAAAAATAGTTACTGATGTCCGATTGATGCGCCGTTTATGGGAAATCATTGGCGACGTCTGGTGGATGAAGACCCACAAAGATCTCGCACAGATCCTAGGTGGATGAGTCGGGGCAGGCTTGGGAAGTCGGCTCTGATTTTGAGCCAGATCTGTTCAGATCCCTTGCGTGAGTTCACGAGATTTGCTGCCGCGGACAGCACAGAGCTCCAATTGAGGCAAGACTAGCGGAAACGCGAAGAGTACTCGAAATACTTCGATCAATATTCAGGGACCAACTTCAGATGGCGTCAGGGTTAGGCTAGAGAAATTGAGTTACAGTCACCTTTAGATCTGGACAGCAACCTGAGACAGATCTGCGCGCCTTCACGAGAAGAATTGTTGCTGTCACTCACGAACTCCGATTGAGGCAAAACCAGTGCTGAACTCTTGCTAAATCACAGAGGTATCACAGGTATTTTTTGTGGGAGAAGAAGATGGAAGGAAGAAGGGGATACAGGGTTGAGTCTTATGACCTACTTCTGTCCCGTCATAGGACAGCACCCAGGGAGTCACACCCAAGGAAACACAAGGAGAATCACTCTCAATTGTAATTTTCTCTCAACAAAACTTCATTAATTCCTTCAATTACACTATACATGCCTTTATATAGGAAATGGCATGAGGTGAAAAGAAGGGAGGGGAGTGAGTGTGAGAGGTGAGCAAGGCAGGAGGGTGGTCTGTGTCTTCCTTTCTTCCCCTCCTCCGTCGAATGTGCTTTTTACTCCCCTTGTAATGCTTTTACTTCCATCTTCTCGGCATCCTGAGATGAATCTCCTATGTATCAATATCTCCCCCCGTTTGTTTGGATGAACAAAGAAGGAATCCCTTTTTTTTTTGCAAGTCTTGGTTCTCGGTCTCAATTTGCTCTTCCTCTCTCTCACCCTCCGATCATCCGGGACTTTTAAGGGCCGCCCTTCCATGGTGTGATCCTCAAAGGAAACCCCACCTACGGATGAACATTCATGCCCCTTGTGGCAAATAGTGGTCCCATGCCGAAGCATCATCGCCCGTGAGTCGTGGTCACTCTTGTAGGCTGGTCCTCGAGCATTCCACACTCACACTTGGGCTAACGGACCACCGTGAGGCCGCTCTGCATTTTGAGAGTTTACCCGGGAGAAATCCGTGTGGTGACTTTCTCTTCTCTCTGACAAAGCCCGGTCCAGGGGAGATGCTGCCCAATTTTCGCCAGGGGACTAAGAATACTCAAGAACAGTGAACAAACTGACCCCTTAAAGAATAAATTGAAGCGTCTATGGACCAAACCCCTCGAACCGAACACTTAAAATTCATGCTAATTCACCCTAATGAACAATTAAAACTCTTAAACCCCCTCATCACCAATCTAATTTGTCCACAGAATGAGCAAATCAACCCTTGAATCAACCTACGAGTGAAAGGAAAAGAAAACACAGTAAATGCTTTGAAATAGCTCTCGGGAGAGTTTAATACGGTGCGGTGACTATTCCCCCACGTCGTTTTAACACCCCATTCTCAATACCCATCTCCTCTTTGAACCCTCTCCCGGCGCGGGTTAAAACGGCGCACCCCCTGGCCGCCCCGTTTTAACCTTCCTCTTAAAAGACCCAGAACCTTCTTTGATCACCCTACTCATCCTATCTCGGCGTGGGTTAAAATGGTGCACCCCTTGGCCACGCCGGTTTAACCCTTCCATCTTGAGCTTCTTAGTACGGCATCCCCCCCTTGGAAATCCTTACCCGGCGTGGTTAATTTCGGCGCGCCCTCCTTTGTCCACTTCAAGTCTAGTGTGCCTCTTACATATAAAGAGAAGGGGGTCAAATAACAATAAAAAAGGGAGAAAGGTTCAAACCAAAAAATGAATAAAAGATCCAAGGCCACTAAAAAAATGAAAGAAACTCCGTCACCTCCGATCTAATTTAAATTTTATTCTAGGGGTGCTGCCCCCGGAAACCCCCGCAAGGGGCGCTGCCCCCTTGACCCCTGTGACCTGAACGGACAGGTCGATCCCCGCGACCTGACCATGCAGGTCGATCCGCGTCAGGATGACACATGTTGGAGAGCTCGGGATACGCACTCAATATTTCACTCCCTCGGACTGGGTGCAAAGAGAAAATCAACGATGCCTCATGGTATCGGATGTGCTCTACGGAATTCCCAACATGGCCATAGTCCAAAACCGTCTCGGGCCAACAGTCTATCAATTCGTCCCCACTTCTATCGGGATTCGACCCCGCAATCCACATCAAACTTGCCGTACGTGCGGCAGACATTTGTATGGTTTTCGCCGTCGCTTTTAGTGCTACTACTACGGACTTCCGTCCGAATAACAAATGGTCCGTCAGTGACCAACACACATGGGTTTATTGACGTTTATGCCCCAATGCGGGGTTCGTCTAAACACAATCCGCGATTTCACTCTCGCTCTTATTATTGTGAATCATAGGCTGTAGTGCCCCCTTTTCCGGTGATTAATCAAGGGTTTTCCCCTCTCCAAGGGGATGTAATTAACGTCGCACGAACGAAAGGACGAATAAACAAACGAAAAGAATGAAGAGTCCCCATCAGTGCATATGCAATCCGAGATTTCACTCTCGCTCTTATTATTGTGAATCTCAGGCCGTAGTGCCCCCTTTTTCGGTGATTAATCAAGGGTTTTCCCCTCTCCAAGGGGATGTAATTAACGTCGCAGCCTTTATGGTGCGGTGGGTCTTTAGTCCCGACACAACGCACACAATCGTCTGATTAGTCAGAACGAGCGCACCGCGGGCTTCTTTAAGCCCGCATAAATCGTCACCTCATTGACTGGCACGCCCTCGCACTAATAAATCAAACAAACGAACGAAAGGATGAATAAATAAATGAAAAGAACGAAGAGTCCCCATCAGTACGTCCACACCAATCCTCCAATGCACTTCTCCATCTCGAAAATCCACCCGTAGCAGCCATTGCTATGATCTTGGACCTGTGGGTTATGGGCCCACCACGCTTCCGCTGCGCAGCTGATCCACACGCACAACCATCACAGCAACTCGAGATCCTCCATCCCGACAATCCTTTGCACTCCGCAGGCTTCGATCCTCGACACATCGGGGATCATAACACCAGCCTCAAGTCCTCATGAACACCGCCCAACCGGCACTCGTCCTTCCGGAATAGCGCCAACACACCCTTACACAACAAGGGAACATGCATTGCTGCCTTAGTGTCAGTATTTTTGCACAGACTTTCTATTGACATACTTGTGCAGTCTTGCTCTACATCTGTTTTCATGTATGTTGATAAACTTACCTCACTATCTTGGCTCCTTTCTGCTTCCTGGTACTGTAGATTCTACTTGGTAGACTTTGAAGCTTCACACTTACCAGTTTAACCTCTGACATGAGTCTTTTTCTTTCTGTGATGGCATTGTTTTCATCCTTCCTACCTCTTTTGATGATGTCAAAGGGGGAGAGAGAAGAGTGCTAGGGGAGTGTAGCGTGATGTTGTCTGGAGATAAGGGGAGTGTATGGATAAGGTGAGTGTATAGCTCTGATTTGTTTGCTGGGAGTTTGCATAGTGTTTGCATCAAAATGGTGGCAATGGTGTGATTGGTTTTGTCAGCATGCTTTTAGCATTGATGCTTGCTTGTCAGGGGGAGTTTAAATGAGCTCATGCATATCTTGGCTTTGCAATTGACATAGGGTTGCCATCATCAAAAAGGGGGAGACTATTGAATCTCTACTATTTTGATGATGTCATATACTATTTGTCAACATCTTATTTGATCAACCATTTAATTACTCTTGTTTAATGTGCTTAACTTGAGGATGATTTGCATTACAATCCAATGCTTTGTTCATCAGTGTGCATATCATTTCTGTGTATTCGGTCTTTGCATTTGTTCTTATACTTGCTTGCATTTCCAAGTCTTCTTCTGTTACAAAGTCTGTGCATATTCATTCTCCTATGCATTCGCTGTGTCCATCCATACACTTACCCCGTGCATGTTGAGTCAGTGCATGTAGTCTCTTCAAAGTCCGTGGACACTATCCATAGTCCGTGCACATTGGCTCATCTGTTGGAAAGTCCGTGCACATTCATTATTTTTATGCACACATTTGTGTCCATGCATACACTAAGTCCATGCACACTTGGAGTCTGTGCATATACTCGATGCAAGTCTGAGTATGTTGCACGCCGTCTAGGCTAAGTCCGTGCATGGTCTGAACAACCACTGTAGCTAAGTCCGTGCATGGTCTGTGCATTTGATGCATGACCTTCACTCCAAGTCCGTGCACGTTACTCTTGATAAGTCCATGCACAATCTTCCAAGTCCGTGGAAGCGTTGAACAAGTCAGTGCATGTCTTTCTTCCAAGTCTTTGGATGCCTTAAAAGTCTGTGCACATTTTAACTCTTCTTCACAAAGCCCATGCACCCTGTGCATCCATGCTTATATGAAGTCCATGCATTCTTAGCCATCATGCATATTTGCTTAAGCCTAAGCCAAGTCCATGCAATCTTTCAAGTCCATGCATGTTTCATCAATGCATTCTGCGTCCATGCATATTTCACCAAGTCCGTGCACATCTCCTTATCAAAGTCCATGCATATTTCAAGACAAAGCAAAGTCTATGCATAGATTGGTTTCTGCTCGACCAAGGTCGAGGCATATGCCTTGGTGTTTGAAAACGAAGTCTGAGCACATTCTAGTCCATGCACATTTCACCAAAGTCGGTGCACTTCTTCAACAATGTAGTCTGTGCACGTTTTTGCAAAGTCCGTGCACACTCTAGTCCATACACGTTTCTATAAAGCCTGTGCACTTTCTGTTGAGCTTAAGTCTGAGCATCTCATGTCCGTGCACATAAAACCCCGTGCATCTTTCTTCTGTCATCAAAGTCCTTGCACGAATACACAAATCCCATGGACTTTATACCCTGTGCAGGTTTTTCATTGAGACAAAGTCCTTGCACCTTTACACAAATCCTGTGGACTTCATACCCCGTGCAGGTTTCTCACTGAGACAAAGTCCTTACATGAATACACAAACCCCGTGGACTTCATACCCCGTGCAAATTTTTCATCGAGACAAAGTCCTTGCACGATCTCATAAACTCCTTGCATTCCTTCAGGGAGTCCGTGCATGTCAAACTCCGTGCAGACTTTTCTGATGTCTAACAAGTCCGTGCTCATTGGTTCAAGTCTGAGCACATCTTGAAGTCCTTGCATTGTTTGCTTGTAAACAAGTCCGTGGACTTTGTGCACAACTCAATATGCTAACTCTGTGCATATTTCTCTTCTCTACATATGAACTTTATTTTAACTAGGTGATGGTTAAATATGACAGGGATTCGATCATTTGGTAGAACGTCAACCTGAAGAGGGGCTAGGGCACATGATCCGAGAGTACATGCCCCTGACACGTGGGACAGAGGCATGATTTGTTCTGGAAGACTCCCAGGGCAAGAAGCGTGGTCTCCACACTCCTTCCTATCTGCAACCTCATATATATACTGCTGGAGCTCGTACCAAAAGATGAGGAGGACTGAAGAGAAAAGTACACAGTCGATTGTTCCTTGTCCCTGCTGAAGAAAAAGCTTCACATCTGATAAAGAGAGAGAAGAGTCAAAAGAGAGAAGAGACAGCCAGACTGAAGATTTTGATCCTTTGTGGTCTCTGCTTCTATAGAAGCTACATTGCTCTCTTGTTTGAGAGTTTGATTGATCATTTTTTTTATTCCTTCGTCTTTAAATTTTCTTTCCACTCGAGGACTCTTCAGAGAGCCAGCCCCTGAGCGGAGCTCGGCCAGTAGGTGATACACCTGCTTCCCGTACATGGGTTGGAGCTAAACCCCTGGCAAATGGGCCAAAGGGGAAGGTGGCCAACCGCTGGTCAATACTCTCCAGGAACTGCAGGAAACGCCTCTGTTCCTGTTGCAATTGGCGGATTTCCCACTGGATGCCTCGGATAACCCTCCGCAGAGCCAAGCACTCTGGAAGTGAGGGAGAGGCGGCTCTAGGATCGGTGTTTGACTGTCGGTTAGAAGGCCATTGCCGCCATGTAGACCACATTAGCCGACCGGTTTGATCGGCTCCAGGCATGAGGCTGGGGTGGATTGACTGCATGGCCCAGCATGTTTATCAAGCCCTTTTGAGTGAGCTCTTCTGCTATGTTCTTGAAAACATAGCAGTCCCCAATAGGGTGACCCAACCTTCGGTGATACACGCAATAGGTGGGGTCCTTCGTCTTGTCCACCTCTGAGGGCTTCCGTGGATCTGGCAGAGTAATGAGCTGCTCCTTCATACATAAATCAAAGAGCATTTTTGTGTGCTCTTTCCTGAAGGAATAAGGCGTCTTCATACGCTCTGCTAAGAAAGACGTATTTGCCTTATCATCGGGCTTTTTGCCCTTGCCTTTGCACTTTCCTTCTCCCTTATCTCCATTCGTCGGGGAGAAATCCACTGTATTTGTAATATCCCAGACCTTTCGAATCCTTGCATTCGGGTTCCGGATCTGTTTTCTCGGAGCGTCCGGCTCTATCGTGTCCGGAATTTTGTTTCGGACATCTTTCGTGTTCGGATCGGCGCGATCCGGGGTCGTTTGGGAGGCCCGGAGGCGTTCCGCGGCTTTTCCACGCATTTTTTCGATTTTCGACCTGGTTTTCGGCAAATCCTGCGGAACCCCGCTGCGGGCGGACACAGTCGTTCACCTGGGCGAGAGTGGTACCATTGTGATCAGTGCGTTCCGAGGATCGTGGAAACGTAATTTTCTATTTTTCGGTATTTTTTCAAAAATCTGGATTTTCTATAAATAGGGGCATTTCTTTAATCATTTCCACCCTCTTCTTCTTCTTTCTTCTTCCTCTCCCACCGTGAGTGCCCCCTCCTCTCTCCCTTCGACCGGCAACGACCGCGGCGAGCTCCCACTGGTTGCAGACGGCACGGGGCGACGGCGCGGACGGTGTGGCGATCGAGGCGGCGTAAAGCTCGTGGGGTTTCGTGGAAGAACGAGGGTTTTCTAAAGCATTCTTCGTGATTTCGACATCGATTCGGCGGAGCATTCGCTCCATTGAGGAGGGTGACGTTCCCTAGCTCCCCGCGTTTCATTTCCGTGGTTTCTAGCCCGTCGCGAGGCCGAGAGGGGCGTGTTTGAGCGGGTTAGGGTAAAATCATGATTTGGGGAGTGATCACCCGATCTAGCGATTCACCGCATTTTTGGCCGATCTGAGGCCGTAGAATCATGCCTAGGGCTATTGGGGAGCTTCCCCCTTGATTTTCCCCTCTCCCGTGGAGGTATGGGGGCGTGGTCGATGTTGTTGGCTTTAGTTCGCCGTTTCACCTGCGGAACGATATAGCGGTCGTCCCAGTGGCCGTTATGTGCATAACGCGCCCAGGTAGGGGCGTTTTGCTTCGCGTGATTTGAGTCTGGTCTTCGTGAGTTTAATGGTCCCACGACTGACCGCTATGTCAGACATAACGCCTCAATGTTGGTGTGTTATGGGTTTCCGATCGTTGATTTTTGACCGTTGGGGGTCCTGGTCACATAACGCACCTAGGGAGGCCCGTTATTTACTATGGCGCCCCAGGGAAGGTGCATCATGCTTAACGCCCTTGTCCTTCACTTAACGCATCGTATATGGTCCATTAAGGTCTATAACGGGCCTAGAGGACTGCGTTATAGTCTATTTTTACCCTGTGACATAACACACCATGACTGGTCTGTTATGTACATAACGCACCTAGAGGAGCGCGTTATGTTCTCTTCTATGACTTGGGGCTTAACGCACCTGTGTTGGTCCGTTAAGCACTATAACGTCCCTGCGCAGGCACATTATAGTCTGGTTTTCGCTGTGAGTGATGGACGGCTAGGTTGGACCGTCCATTCTCCCATGCACGGCTACGGCTCAGCCGTGCATCCTTGAGTGGCCAATGATGGACCGTACATTGTCTGAGACCTAGCCGGTGGTTTCTTCCGTGCTGATTCGAGTCTCGGATGAGTAGATCTCGATCTACGTGCTAACCTGTGGTCTGACTGGTGCTAGACATCGTGTGGGGACCAGGTGTGGGGCGCCGTGGGGGTCCCGGGATGTGGCGTCTTTGGCTTACGTCACCGTGAATCGGTGTTATACGAGGAGCGATCCTTGTACTCGTTTACTTTCGAAGTCGATTTCCGTGACTTGAGAGTCTACCTTCCAGTGACCTGTTCACTAGTCGTAGCTTCCTGCGCACGCGGGTGCGGACCCACCTGGGAGTGGTGGAGAGCTTGACCTGAGTTAGACGATTTTTAGGCTGGTCTCCGTGGGCCCCTTGCCTTAAATAAAAAAAATGTCACCAAGTCTGATACGCCCGGTGGGACCAGTGTCACCTTTCATCTCTTTGTCAGAAAATCGGGGCTGCCAAGGCCCTCCCAAAGGTTACTGATCGTGGTGTCGTTTGTCTTCGCAGGCAAGTGATGACGACCATGACTGGATTAGCCAGCGTCATTTTTGGCACGTTGATCGTCGCTGATCACGCGCACGGGTACCTGGCGGTGCCCACGGTGCTTGGCACCTTCCCTGCTGCTGTCGGCTTCCCCAACTTCTTGGGGTTGGCCTTCGTCAACATGCTAGAGGTAGAGCCCTCTGAGCCTGCCAAGAAAGCTGTGAGGAAGATCGGATCCTCGGAGGCTCAGCACTACTGAGATTCATCCAAGAAGCCGACACTGGTTGCCAGTTGCTTGGTATGCCATGCTGTCCCTAGGGCCCGCCTCGCTCTCATTAACAAGGATTTCGGAGGACGCCAGCGCAAGGGCTGCCAAAAGAACTCTGCTGTGGTTATCGGACGCCTCTCTTAGTCTGGAAAATTGGTGCTGATTGGCGGAGTCCGCATCTTCCTCGACGGACGCGACGCCCAGGTGATCCCCAATCGGGTCATCCCCGCCGTTCCTGTTCACAATTCATACCAAGCCCTCGCTGGAAGGAGGGCGGAAAGAGAAGAAGCTAGCCACCATGGCCAGGAGAAGTTGGCCCCAAGGCCAAGTTCAAATAGGTGTGGGTCCCTAAGAGGGTCCAGCCTGCCCACCAAGTTGTTGTACCGGTCCGCCGTTGTCCTGCTCGTGACGGATCGAAAGTAAAGAAGGAGAGGGGCCTGGCCCCAAAAGAAGAAGAAGTGGTTGCGGACCCTCCACACCGCGGGAATTTTCAGGCCGGTGCTCGCCAAGCTAATGTCCCTGCTGTGGGACGAAGATTCCAGCAGCCCGCCAATCGGGCTCGACTTGCTTACATCCCTCCTACGGGAGGTCGACGACTGTCCCCCGTGCTACATCAAGAACGGGGTCAAGAGGAGATGACTGCTTTGGTCAAGAACTATTTCTGAGGGCTAGGCAACCCCTCATTGGGACAACAACGGCTGATGCAAGCAGCCACAGTCAGGGAAGACTACTGCCCACCAATGGCAGTGGAAGAAGAAGAAGAAAGGAAGATGACGTCGTCAGTTGACGACAATGGTTATGAAGACGGCTTCCATATTGGAGCTGATGACACCACCCCTCGGCGGGAAGAAAAGGAAAGAGTTTCCGTCTTTGAAAGGTTCACCTTTCTAGATCAAGCCGAGAGGAGGGTCCACTGGCGAAAAAGAAGGATGCAGGTCTTCACCTGCAATATGGCCGGCATATTCGGCTAGTATGGGGGGCTCCCCGAAGACCCCCACGAGTTAGCTCAGTTGGCCGCGAGGCCAGGGCCAAGTACTCGAAGGACCAAGGCCGCAAAAGAACTGCTAGCTACAGCTAAGGGAAGACAACCCCTGGTGTGCCATCGGCCCGATGAGGAATCAGCTATTCTTACCGCCAATGTGGTGACGACGAAAGATGAAGATGAAACTCTATTTGATATTCTACCAGAGAATATACCCGGGGACGCGCCGGAGGCCATCCCCAGAAATGCAGCCATGGACGCGGCGGTCCTAATGCTACTTTAAAAATACCGACAGGAGATAGACCAACTGAAGAAGCAATTAATGGAGAAGACAGAACAATCCTCAGCCTCTAAACTGCCCGAAGTTCAGGGTGAATCGTCGCGGGGAGCAGTTTATCAAGCTGACCCTCCGCTGCTTTACACCGCTCCTCCACCATCGGAGCCGAGCCTAGTGACAACACAACAACGGCCGCCCCAGTCGCTGATGCCACCGGTGCTCCCTCAGGTGCACCAGACCCCTCCGTTACTGCGGCCTCTGCAGGCGACCACCCTGGTCACCCCGTACCTACAGCCGGCGCATTTCTATCTGGAGCTTGTTGACCCCACGGTCATGAACCGGATGATAGTAGAAAGAATGATCGAGATGAAGCTCGCTAAAAGGGTCAAGGGTGACTATGTCGCATTTGATGCCTACCGGGTACCATACCCACCACACCATGCTACCAAATGGCTTCCCCCAGGGATCAGCAAGCCGCCCAAGTTTGACAAGTTCAACGGGAAGGGGTCCCCGAGGGAGCATGTCGCATACTATATGACCGTCATGGGTGATCTGGCCACTGACGAGTCATATCTGCTAAAGTTCTTTGGGTCCTCATTGACAGGACTCGCATTTGAATGGTACTCCAGCCTTCCGGCCGGGTCGATCAACGACTGGTCGGATATGCAGAGGAAGTTCAGGGAGAGATTCCATGTCACAGAGAGGGAGGTCACTGTGGCCGAACTCTACTCAACAAAGCAGAGGGCTGATGAGACGGCCCTTGACTATATCAAGAGGTGGAGGAACCTCAGTATGAGATGCAAGCGGCCCCCGCATCAGGAGGACGCTGTGCAAATATGTAAACAGAATCTCAGGAGGGAGGTTCTGGAAAGGATGATAGGGATGGAGATACGGTCATTCGACCGATTGAACAATATCCTGGTAGTGGTCACCTGCTCATCCAGTATGCAATCTATATGCTCGCGTTTCTGTAATGGGGCTGGAGGAGGTGGACACTCAGGAGGGGTAGCACTCTCAACAGGAGGGGAAGGCCCAAAAAGCTCACTGGGAATCACCGCGGGATCCCGATAGGCCACCAGATCTAAAACGTTGAACGTCGAACTGATCCCATACCCCTCACGGCCTACTTCTCTTTGGCCCCCATGGCCCGCCTCTCGATTGTGACTTTCGCAGCCCACTTTCCTTAATTCTGCCTCTTGTAGCTTGCTTCCCTTCGGCTCATGCAGCCTACTTCCCGATTTTGGCTTTCGCAGCCAGCCTCCCGATTACGGCTCTCCTAGTCTGCTTCCTCGATTTGGGATCTCATAGCCTGCTACCCTAGTCTTTGGCTCTCGCAGCCCACTTTCCTTAATTCTGCCTCTTGTAGCTTGTTTCCCTTCGGCTCATGTAGCCTACTTCCCGATTTTGGCTTCCGCAGTCAGCCTCCCGATTGTGGCTCTCCTAGTCTGCTTCCTCAATTTGGGCTCTCACGACTTGTTCCCCAATTTTGGCTTTTGTAGCCAGCTTCCTGATTGTGGCCCTCGTGGTCCACTTCCCCGATTTCAACTTTCCCGGGTTCGGACCTTTCGTCAGACTAGCAGAACAAAAATTTCTGTCCACTCTAGTTTGGGCTTGTTGTCCGGCTAGAGAACTAAGAGATTCTATTCCTCTTGATTTGGACCTCCCGTCCAGATCATTGACTAGATAAACTCTTCTCCCCGTCTCTCAGGATGGTGACTATTCCCCTTGATTTGGACCTCCTGTGCAGATCATTGACTAGATAAACTCTTCTCTCCGTCCATCGGGATGGTGACTATTTCCCTTGATTTAGACCTCCCGTCCAGATCATTGATTAAATAAACTCTTCTCTCCATCCCTCGAGATGGTGACTATTCCCCTTGATTTGGACCTCCCGTCCAGATCATTTACTAAATAAACTCTTCTTTCTGTCCCTCGGGATGGTGAATATTCCTCTTGATTTGGACCTCCCGTCCAGATCATTGACTAGATAAACTCTTCTCTCCGTCCCTCGAGATGGTGACTATTCCCCTTGATTTGGACCTCCCGTCCAGATCATTGACTAAAAAAACTCTTCTCTCCATCCCTTTGGGCGACAAACAATTCTTTCGAAGGAATAAACCCTTCTCCCCCTTAGCCTTAATAGCCCACCTCCCAACAATCCTTCTGCTTCTCTAGCCTGCTTCCCAGGCCCGACCCGTGTGGCCTGATTTCTCGACCTCGATCATCAGCCTCCGGGCCGACAGCTATCCAACTATTGCCTCCCATGCCAACAGCTTTCCAACCATCGGTCCTTGAGCCGACAGCACTTCAACCATCGGTCTCCGGGCTGACATCTGTCTAATTATTGGTTCCCATGCCAATAGCTTTTCAACCATCGGCTCTTAAGTCAACAGCTTTCTAATCATCGACATCCCAGCCGACAGCTATCCAATTACTTGCATGTGAGAGCAAGTGCACCCACGTGCACTGCTTGCCACATCCTTCACCCGTGTTACCCATGGGTGGGGGGCATTTGTGAATGCTAAAAAAATTCTCAGCCCTTGTTTACGTGCAGGGGAATAAAGAAGAGGAGAAAAGAGAGGAGAAAATGAAGAGAAGAAGAGAAGGAAAGGAAGCCCTGAAGTGCCCTCCTCCACCGGCGCGCCCCTGGGGTAGCCCTTCAGCGGCACACCCCCAGCCTCCCACGCAGCGGCATGCTCCCGCGCCTGTTCAGCGGCACACTCTCGTGCCCGTTCAGCTGCACACCCATCATGTCGCTCCCCGATACACCCTACTGGGCCTTCAGCAGCACACCCCTGGAAGCCCTTCAGCGGCACGTCCCCTTGAAGCTCCAGCGGCACACTTTGCCAGCCCCTCAGCAGCACACTTCTCCAGTCTTCCAGCGGCACAGCCTGCTGGCTCCTCAGCGGCACGCCCTAAACTCCCTTACCCGGTGCATCTGGCAGACGAGATCTTATGCCCACACCCTAGAGATCCTTGGCGCGCAGTGGGCTATCGAAGGTGTCGCCCAGAGACGATGGCATGCAAGCTACCTCCTACCACCAAGGATGGGGAAAATCAAATCCCCATTAATGCCAGTCACGTTCTTGCCACCACCGTTCGTGCTCGAAGGCTCCCGCCACTGGGGGTATAAAAGCCCCTCTTCTCCGGTGAAGAAGACATACACAGGCAGAGGGAGACACCCAAAAGAAGAACAGAAGAAGAGAAGGAGCCTGCTCTGCCACCGTCATCCATGAGAAGAAAAAAAAAGATAGAAGAGAGAAGAGAAGAAGAGAGGAAGGGGAAGGAGCTCACGCTCCGTCCCTCTTCCACATTGTATCCCGTGCCCCCTCCACATTTTCATTCTTTTTTTGAATGTATGTCTTGATGTATGCAGCCGGTCATGGCCATCCCCCTTGGTGAATGAAACCCCCCCCCCCCTCTTGGGTTTCTTGTTACCTCCGTGTGTTTGCGTCGTTGTGTGTGATGTCTCAAGCCCCTTGCAGTACAGCGAAAGCTGAACAAAGAACAAACCACGAGGGACATCTCAAATCCCTTGCAGTACGGCGAAAGCTGAACAAAGAACAAACCACGAGGGACGTCTCAAGCCCCTTGCAGTACAGCGAAAGCTGAAGAAAGAACAAACCACGAGGGACATCTCAAGCCCCTTGCAAGTACGGCGAAAGCTGAAGAAGAAGAATAAACCACAAGGGACATCTCAAGCCCTTGCAGTACAGCGAAAGCTGAACAAAGAATAGACCACGAGGGACGTTTCAAACCCCTTGCAGTACGGCGAAAGCTGAAGAAAGAATAAACCCCTCAGCCATTGACATCTTGGTCGACAGCTCTTCAACCACCGGCATCCCAGTTGGCAGTCTTCGCAAGGTATTCAAGCTCTCCAATCATCGGCTCTCATGCTGAATCAACAAACACAAAAATCATTGGCATCAAGCCAACAGCTTCCCAATCATCGGCTTGCATGCCGACAGCCCACTAATCATCGGCTTTCATGCCGACTGCTTCTTAATCATCGGCTTTTGGGCCGACAGCTCCTCAATCATCGGTGTCCAGGCCGATAGCTATTAAAAGATGCTCAAAAAAAATAATAAACAAATAAACAAACAAAAAAAAGAAAGAAGAAAATAAAAAGAACAAAGAAGCAAAGAATAAACAAACAAAAGCAAATAAAAAGAAAAAATAAAGAAATAATATTAACAAAAAATCAATGAATAAATACAAAAAGATTGTGACAATCAAAAAAGAATAAAAGCAACACAACAACAAAGTTGCATGAGCTTGACTTTGAATGCGTGCTCGCCCTGCTTGCATGATTGTCTATATTATATCTAATACACCTCCTTTGAATCTTCTAGGACCGTATCTCCTTGAATAAATAATTTTACCCCGATCATAGACATGCGTGCGCCATGGCACGTGCTAAGAAAGAAAAGCCTATCGTGGCGAGTGCACACGTCGAGAGGAAGAGTCATAGCTATGTTGTTAGCGTAACTCACGAAATATACTCGAGACGATGTTCCCACACTCTATGCACAATGTGATCAGTGGTCTCTAACCATAAGGATCACAGAATTTCTTCCCAACACTTTGTGGATGCTAAAATCTCCTACGCTTGCACGAACGGTAATTGTGAGGAAAAAGTTACCTACCCCCTTAAAAAAAATGAATGAAACACGGGTCCAAGTAGCCGGGAATCCCCACTGAGACAAATGAGGAGACTCGCGCGAAAATGACGAAGTGAATTATGACAAAGGATGAATCCTAGTAGCCGGGAATCTCCACTGAAACAAATGAGGAAACTCGCGCCGAACAGTGAAGTCTGAAAGTCAGAACAAATAAGGGGGCTATGTGAAGCTACCAAAAGTCGAAAGCCTAAAATGTACACGTAGGCGGTAGAGCAGTCCTTTAGTGTTGCTTAGAACGTCTGCACATCCCTAGGTTTAGGGGTCGTGGCTCACATGCTTGCACCCTCACACCACGGAACACTTGTTTTGGGTGAAGATCATGATTTAAACTACATGCACAGGCTATGCGATGTCTTTTTGGCGAATGCACAGCTCTTTTAGTTGTGACTCGTGAGCCGTGCGAAGTCCGTGAATTCGGGGCTTCATCCCTATCCTACCCTCAATATAGGGGATATACTATGTATCTATTTGATGCTTGATGTTAGTAGATGCTTGCATGCTCAAAAAGGGGGGGTGATAGAAAATAATAGTCCAAATAAAATAGAAAGATGAGTGATGATAAAAAGAAGAATAAAATAAATAATAATAATAATAACAATAATAAAAAAATAACAAAATAAATAAATAAATAAATAAAATAAAATGACGATAATAAAATATACGTAACCATCGGTCTTCTAGCCGACAGCTTTCCAACCATCGGCCTTCTAGCCGATAGCTCTCTCATTATCGGCATCCAAGCCGACAGCTCTCTCATTATCGGCATCCAAGCCGACAGCTCTCTAATTATCGACATCCTAGTCGACAGCTCTCTCATTATCGGCATCTAAGCCGATAGCTCTCTCATTATCGGCGTCCAAGCTGACAGCTTTCTAATTATCACCGTCTGGGCCGACAGCTTTCCGATTATTGGCGTCTAAGTCGACAACTTTCCAATTGTCACCGTTAAAGCTGATAGCTCTCTCATTATCGGCATCCCAGTCGAAAGCTTTCTAATTATCGACATCTCAGCTGACAGCATTCTAATTATCGGCATCAAGCCAATAGCTTGCCAACCATCGATATTCAAACCGATAGCTTTCCAATTATCGGCATCCAAGCCGACAGCTCTCTCATTATCAACACCCAAGCCGACAGCTTTCTAATTATCGACGTCTAAGCCGACAGCTTTCTAATTATCGACATCTAGGCTGACAACTCTCTAATTATTGACGTTTAAGTTGTCAGCTTTCCATTATCTACGTTAAAGCTGACAACTCTCTCATTTTGGCATCCCAGTCGATAGCTTTCCAATTATCAGCATCCCAGCCGACAGCTTTCTAATTATCAACATCAAGGCCTTGACCCGACGATCCGCCGACGCGGTGAGTTCGCGGCCGGCTCCGGAACGAACATCCTTCTGAGCGTTCGCCGTCGAAACGATCATCTGCAACGTGCCGACATCCGTGGTAATGGAGCCGTCCTTGTCCCGCTTCATGGGCAGAGATTGCAGGCCGAGGGCCTTCGCGACCCCCTGGGTCTCCTGCTTGAATCTGTCCTCTTCCGCTTTCCGTTGCTCAGTGAACATTTCCTCGCGGGTCTTCGGCGGCGTGCGACCTTCCGCAAATTCAGGGAAAGCCTGATAGTGTTGCTGCCAAAAGCCAGCGATGTCATTGACGGTCAAAGCGTCAAAGTTCTTGCTGACGTAGGAATCAATCTTCGCTCTAGCTTCGGCCTCGCGTCGCCGTCTCGACTGGATAACGAGATCGTCCTCCGCGGAAGGGAGCGACCCCGAAGCGACGCGAGGACCATAGACGTTCTTAATAACCTCGTCCGGGGCGAGGGAGTTGCGTCCCATCATGCCGGCGGTTACTTCCACGCCCATCGCGTCAAGAACCGCGGCAGCCGCCGGATTACTCGGGTTGATGTCCCCGGTCAGAATCCCTTCGTTGGCTCGGGCCCGAGCGGTGTCCGCCGCAGCTTGGGCCTTCGCTTGCATCGCCGCAGCGTCGGATCGTGCCTGCTCACCGTAGGCGTAGGCCAGCTTGTCGACGGGCTCCTCTCCTGTGCCGTCGCCATAGTATTGCGTGCCCTGCGGCAACTGGTATTCGATCTGCTCCCCGCCACCTTTGAAGAACGGGTTGTTCGCGGCTTGGAGGTGGCCGGGCAACCACTGGGTTCCCTGCTCGATCTCCTCCTGCGTAGGGACATCAACGCCGCCGGGAACGTAAGGCAGAACGGGAGCGTCCTGAACGAAGATACGATTCTCGTTTACGTCCCGCTCGTCGCCCCGGTTGATCGGTTGGCGATACGACGGACGGCGACGGTAACTGTTGTAGTTGTATTGAGCCATAAATTCATCACGCCATTCCGGCACCCCAGGAGACGTTGGCGTCGCCCTGGTAGTTCCCATCACCACCTCCGAATACGACCTTCCGCCCCTCTGCTTTCGCCTGGGCCAATCGTTTTGCGTTCTCGGCCCGTGTCCCCTCATCACCAAAATCGTTGAAGATTGTGATGGGGCCAGTGGGGGGAACAGGCGGGTATGCAGACCCGGTCCCTGCGGATACGTTCGATCCATCCATACCGCCGCCGGGAACAATGCCACTTCCGGCCCGAGTACCACCGCCCCCGCCACCTCCACCGCCGCCCCCCATCGTGGGCATACCGCCGATGGTGGAACCGACGCGATCGCCGTAGTCACCGCCGCCGCGGGGGAGGTAATTGACAGGCGGGGTCTGTGCCGCACCTGCCGAGGCCTGAGTCGATTGTCCGAGACCGAGCAAAGCCCGCATGAGGGAGACGGAAGCGTCTCCGGATTGACCTGCCGCCTGGGCGATCTTCCCGGAGTAGTCACCCATGACGTTGAGGCGTTGGCCGATGATCTGATCTTCGAGGGTGCCGCGGGCAAGCTGACGCTCCCGCTCGACGCCCAACGCTTCGGTGAGTTGGAGGGAGCTTCCGCCGAACCCACGGGCCGCGAGGCCGCCGGCTGCGTTGTTCGCTCGGGTGGTGAACTCTTCGTCGATGCGGGCCCGCTGACCATCGCCGTAAGCGTCAAGCAGGCTAAGAGACTGATTACGCGAGACATTGAGGTCGTTGATCCCCTGGGCATACGGGTCCAGAAACCCCTGGATCGGATGCGTGACCTGATTGAACGCCCCCTGTGGGTCCTTCGTGATGTCCAGCCAGGGCGAGGAGGTACTGTCCGAAGTGCTACGCGAGCCGACGCCGGTGCTGGGGAGTCTTGACATGGTTTTTCTTACAACAAAACGAGGGAACCTGGGGCTAATACCAGTATACCATTAGCCCGAGCCCTCCCTACCGGCACAATGTACTGGCCCGTCGTAGCGTCCGGCGTCGACACCAGGGCCCCCGCAGTGACCGCCGATAGATAATACTCCACTCCGAAGGTGGTCCCGGTCAAGGCCACCGACCCGCAAACTTGATACCGGACGGGATTTCCGCTGGTCACGGTTTGTAGGGCGATCCCTACAACGATGCTGGTGGCCTCCGCGTCGGCCTTGGCGAGCCCGGTGGTGATGGCGGCCGCGACGAGGACGTAGATCGCGCAGAAGGCCAGGATCGCCAGCGCGCCGAGAATCGGTGAGGTCGGGCGCACCGGCGGGACGAAGGGATGGGTCGCCGTGCCTGCGCGGGCGGCGCGCAGCTTGCCATCGGCCTGCGTCTCGATCACGTAGCTGACCACATCACCGACCTCGGGGTCGGGCGTCTCACGTGGGAAGGCCTTGATGTGCAGGAACAGGTCCGACCCGTCGGGACGCCGCACGAAGCCGTACCCGCGGGAGCTGTTCCACACGCGAACCGTGCCCGTCTCGCGCGCCGTCGAAGCCATCGCTCGATGCTAACCGCCAGGGGTTAGTGTGTGGCTGACCGATCTATCGCGCAGTTAAATTCTAGTGCCCAGACAAGTGGCGGTCTATTACGAGACCGCAACCTGGTGGTAGCAGTCTTGGCATGACCCCTACCAAGTTCTGTAATCAAAAGGAATTAAACACAGGAAAGTCTTAATTTTTATCCTCCAAATTGCTAAGGATCAATGTGATCTAGCATGGAAACTTGTCTAAGGACTCTTAAGGCTCGATTCTACCTACATAGGACTCCTAATTTGATCCAAAACTCCAGCCCTAGGCCAATCCCTATAAATAGGACCCAATTTCATCCTGCGCGAACCCTAACTTTAGATCACATAGTTCGAAGGTAAGGTGTCATCTTCTCAGGTGCGTCCTTTAAGGTTTATTGTTCCTTTTAGTATCTTCTAACTTTTTACTAAATCCTGTGTCAAGAGATCAGGCCGTCAAGGAGGTAGAAGGTCAGGAAGTCACTATTTTTATGCAAAATGCACAAGAATGGGAGCACTCTTCCGGCAACAAATTTGAAGTCTAGGTACAATACCATAGGTAGGTTATCCCATGAATGGATTAAACAACTTGTTAGGAGTAAAAGCCCTCTAGTCTTGCTCGATTTCATGTGTACACGGCCTATTTAATGTTTTTCTTGGACTACACAATTAGTTTTTCTCACTACATGCTATCCCTGCACCCATAACCAAAAGATAAGAACTTTGGCTTAATCCATGCCTTTTCCATGCATTTACTTCGTTCTAAACATGTTATCATGTCTTACCTTCCGTTCTCTATAGTTTTAATCCATTAATTGGCCTGGAATAGACTCTACACGCCAGATTTAGCTTCTGTTTGATGCAGACAAAAGGCGGTCCTCTAGAGACCGTTACCTTCAAGTAGCGACCCTAGACAGACTGCTATCTAGTTTCTATAACTAGCTCAAACCTTGTTTATTTCCTATTATATATGTGGTAATATTAAGGTCTTATTTTATTTATTTACACTTCCTGATCATGTCATGATTTCATATTGAGTGCTGGAATGTTTCAAAGGCTTGCTTTCATTATATGTTAATTTCATGACCAAACCTCATATAATTTATACATAAAGGAGTTTGCACATTGATTACATGAAGATTTATGTTTTAGCATGTTCCCTTGTCACCTTATTTCTGTTTTGTTACTTCACATATAGTGCATACCCCGGTACTATTGCTATTAGATCACTTGCACTTGATAGGAAAATCTCTTGGACTTGAGAGCAGCTCTGTCGGATATTCCTTCTGCTTGACTAGGTGATCTTGTTTCAAGGCCTCCATAAGACTCCGCTAGCCTGGGATTCCCACTAGGACGTCAAGCTGGTTGTACCTTAAAAATCCAAAAGTCTAGATAGCACTTCTTGTTTTCTACATTTTTTGTGAATTATCTTGATAGCATCCTGGAGGCAATCACTACTTGAAGATAGCGACCGGCCCATGACCGCAACCTTGTTTAGTCAGCAGATTCTGGCTGCATCGACCCTTTCCTTCTTGCGTCGACTCCACTCTTGATAGTGGTCTTGACTTGACTGCTACCTCAAGATAGTCGTCCTCATTGAAACACATTCTATCAACTCCTCATCCAACCCAAGGTATGACCCAAGGGTTGAACTTGCTCTGTTCTTATGTGATCTTCTAATTATCTGGAACCCAACGCCTTATTCATCAAGGCATTAATGAACTATGAAACTATGGAAATGTACCATTATACTTTTGAAATTTCTCCATGACATAATGTCCAAGTAAGTCATCCTTGATCTCATTATATCATCTTGGTAAGTTCTTACCTTGGTGTTGTTGCCATGAAACTATTGTTTGAACTTGTTATTATTGGCCTACTTTTATTTCTCTTTGAAGTAGCTTGGTTTATAACTTGAAGATGCAAGGGCGGGCATAGATGGTGTCCAAGGGCTCCACTCTAGCCCCCTCGGCAGATAGCGGGAAACATGCTATTAACCATGGGGTATGATGAACACTGGTGCTGCATTACACTGGGAGTACTTTTTTTATAAACAGGTGAAATTCACGAGGCAATCTTATAAAATTTACATGCTTGTTAAAGTAAATTTTAGTTACATGACTTGCATGTGCATAGCCTTTCATGGTTATGAAAGTACATTCTCATTACATAATATTACATTCTCGTTCTTGAAAGGTCACATTATAATCTTACTTGATCATGCCCTCATATATCACATCTCTATAGTTCATATCTTAGCACTTGTTGTTACTTTGATTTATTCACACATTTTATCGCATTCTCATTAACTTACCTTCTAGAGTTAAAATGTTAACTATTTAAATTATACTTTCATGTTGATACGAAGATACCTACTGGGCGAGTGCGCTCATTCCCTATTTTCCTAATCTTTTTCAAGAAACTCTAGCGAGTCAGAATCAGACTTTTCAAGTGGCGAGTCTGAGAGCGAGTAAAAGATATGTGAAGCCTAGAAGTGTCATAAGTGTCTTGTGTAATTTAGAGTCATGATGATGTAATTTTTCACTTTATTGAGTCAAGTAAGTCATTATGTTAAAGAGTCAAGTGTCATTTGTAAATATGCTGCGCGTGAGCCTGGATGCTCGTGTAAACAAGCATGATGACAGTGAGGGCTAGAGCGGCAACAAATATGGATACAGCGGCCCAGAACCTGGGCGGCCCCTTCGGAAAGTCGTCCATGTCAGTGGCCCTTCATCCATGAGAGGATTTTCATGATCGACTCGCCCATAAGGACGACGCCAGCGAGGATCGACAGGAGGGTGAAGCCTACCCATTTCAGGACATGGCCCGCTCCCAGCACTCGCTTGAAGATGGGCAGCCCTGTCTTGAGCGCGTCGATGTCGTCCTTGCTCAATTCTGTTAGAAATTGTTGCGTCTCAGGCGGTAGTTCCGCGAACCGCTCTGCTGGCTTGTCTGTCATTCCCGGTCCCTTTCACTGTTCGGGAACCTTTGGCAGGCTATTCATGGCCAGCCGCCGGCGATCTACATCATCGTTGGTCGGTTAGGCCCCGCCGCCCGTTGACGCGAGCGGTGGGGTCGCCTTCAGTCCTCCAGGAGCTTGGCCTTCGCCTGGTCCATGAAGAAATTCGCTTCGGCATCGGTGAGATTGCCGAACCATTCGAAGCCGGATTCCGGGGATATCGCGATCACCAGCACGCGCTCGTAGTCGTATCCCTTGAGGCTTTCGAACATGGCGTCGAAGTCGAATTCGGGCTCGACGATGACAGTCAGTTCCGGCTTGGGGAATTCGATGACGCTCATGGTCGAGTCCCGCATATGCGCTCGAACTTCAGAAGCTCAGCGAGAACCTTTGCCTTCTCGTCCGGCGTCATGGCGTCGATCTGAGCATTGGATGGAGGGGTTGCTTCGAAGGCAGTGCAGTGGCTGCTTTTTGTCGTCTGGCAGGCTGTGAGAGATGCCAGTAAAACAACCGTGAGAATGGCAGCGCGCATTGCGTTACCTCGCTGAATCTGCTATGGAAAACACTTCCGAACCGACACGCACACACAAAGTGGCGTGCATGGGTTTAGGCCAAGAGCGAAAGCCGGCGCACAGGCTTGACAGTACGGAGAGACGGAACGTTTGACGGCATAGCCGCTCATTGGGCCGCTGGGAGCCTCGAAACAGAATCCCGGCACTCACTTCTTCGCCCGCTTCCTAAGTTCGGCGTCGATCTGCTCCGGCGACATTGAGCCGACATCGTTCTGGATTTCATCGGCTAGATCGCGAACTCGTTTATCAGCCGCGTCTATCTTCGCCCGCTCTGAAGCAGCCCCTGCCCTGCGCTGCTTCCATCCCCAGCCCAAAGCCCCAAGGATGCCAGCAAGCACCGCCAGCACAGTCGGGTTGAGGAGCAGTCCAAGGAGGATGCTCATGGCTTCGGCCTGTAGTCCACGACCAGCCCCTTCCACACGATGAAGAAGAGCGCGATCCAGATGGCTACGTTGGTTGCTAGGGCGGCGTTCCAGAGGATGCTCATTCGCCTGCCTCGACATTAGGCTTATCCTTGACGACGTAGCCGACAGCGAAGCCGATGATGATGGGCAGCGGCTCCCAGATGATCGGGTCGGAGAACTGCGGCCATGTCTGCACCACGAACGCCTTGATGATGCTGGCGAGTGATGCGACTAGCATGGCAGCCGTTAGCTTACGTGTAGGCAGAGCAGAAGGCTGGGTTACGGTGTTCATGTCCGTTTCCTTCCGAAGATTGCGACGATGATGTCGATGAGCCACGCCAGCAGGCGGTTGCTGGCCCTGGGCTTCGCGTCCGGGACAACCACAACAACTGTGCCGGGAGTGGTGGGGGTGGATGGCTTGCCGGCCATAGCCAGCGCTTCCTTGCGGACGCCAGCCACGCGAGAGGACCAGCCTTTGCCGAATGTCGGCCAGGTCTTCAGACCGCGAAGGAATTCGAGCCTGCTGTCGCAGATGCGGTTGATGATGACGGCTGAATCGCGTTGCGAGACACGGCCCAAGGTGTTGTGGCCGATAATCCCATCTTCCACGACGCCGAGCGCCTTCTGAAGATGCTTCGCCGCCCTCCCCGGCCCGGAGTTCACGGCGAAGTCGAACACCGCGTAATCCACGCCGGAAGGCAGATCATCGCCCCGTACCTTGTTCCAGTAGCCATCCCGATAGATGCGGGAGAGCATGTCGTTGCTGATGGCTTTCAGGTCGGCAACTGTGGCGCCGGGCTTGTACCTCCGAAACGTCGCAAGCGTGACGCCCTTCATCGTCGCGCCGCCGGGGTCTTTAGGGTGGTTGGCGAAACCTCCCTCATGCTTCAGCACGAGCGGAAGGCTCCGCGCGAAATTGCTGGCAGCCATTCGTATCTGTTCCTGTGGAAGTTGAAGGGAGGCGGGGAAGGCGCTAGGGTGCGCTGGGTAACGATTGTGAGGGAGAGAACATGCCCAACAAGAAGCCAGACGATGCCCCGATTGTGGAAAACCGTGAGTTGCCAGTACCCGCCACGCGCGTTGACAAATTGCTTTTGGAGCTGGAGGAGTTAGCAGATTTGGGCGACGGCCTTACTGACGAACAAATTGCCGAGCTGAAATCGCTGATCGCCGAGTAGCGAGATCACGTGAAAGCGGTCAGGGCGACCCTGCTCACGGTGGAGGCACTGTGAACGGTGACCCTCGGTGTGGGGGCGCACAGAAGACCTGGATGGAGACGGTGCTGGACTGTTGGGGGAATGGGGATCTCATCCTCCCGACATGATGAAGGGGGGAAGGAGGGGTTGGGGCGTTAACATTATTGTTTGTTTTCTATTGCACATGTGCATCTATTATCATCATTGATTGATGTGGACCATATGAAAGGGATGTGACAATGAGACCGGGTCTTTGATCAAAAAAAAAAAAGAATGAGACCGGCAGATGGAAGAGTTGTGGAGCTAAATAGGGGAGGGCTCCGCACTCCCCCTTCCTCCAGCCAAAACAAACACATAAGGGAAGCATGCTAAACAAGAGGAGAGGTGGGAGTGGGGAGACAGAGAGACAGAGAGAGAAAAAAGAGAGACTCCCAGTGGAGGAATGTTCTCGTAGTTCTAATTGAGAAGGAAAAAAAGTTTGCCTTTAATTCCTGGGGCCTCACTGATAAGAAAGGATAGGCACAAAAGAAAGATTGTGGTGTAAAATCGGGCCACGAAGCGATCCACGCACGGACGCACGAGGAAAGCAAGAGATTTAACCAAGGAAATATTCTCTTCACTGAGTTAAAGAGTTACATTGCTACTCCCCGGCGACTTAGAGAGACCAGGTACGCTCAACAGAAGCCACCACCCAAGTTTATATAGGAGAAAAGTCAAGAACTCTCAATCCTACTAGAACTTCATCTAACAGACTCCAAAGCCCCGACTCCCAACTAAACTCCACCTAGAACTGAGATAGACTCCAACTAACTTGGAATCCTAATCCAATTCTAACCTATGTTGATTTTAGCTGCACTCCTAGCAATCTCCACTTTGGCTTGAATTTACAAGCCACCTCAAAGATCAGCCTAGTGTAGAATTTATAGTCATTTGTCCCACATCATGTACTCGGATGCCTACAACCCATCCAGGTGCCCATATAGCCCAGCATCGTTGTACAAACCGACATGACTCCACCTTTCTCGATTGACGTGAGGGACTCTCACCCATGGTTTGTCGACTCGGTCCGACTCAGGTCGACTCGGGCGTATCGTACCGTATCAGGGCAAGCCCGGTACACTGAGGATCATCCCCAGGATCGACCGAGTCGGGCTGAGTCACATTGAGAGAGAGAGAGAGGGGAGAGGGAGAGGGGGAGAGAGAGGGTCGAGTCGGATGCGAGTCGGATATGAGTCAGATGCAACTCGGCTGTACCGTACCGGATCAGGGAAGAATCGATCCGGTACGAATCACCGAGTCGGCGAACCTTGCTCCCACCAACATCAACATCTGAAGCTAAAGTGACCCGCTTCTCCACGTTTCACCGTAAGCAAAGCAAGCCCTTCGTCAATCAATACTGCTCGTGACTCGTCTAGGACCCCCCATCTCTAAACCAATGTCAACCCTCCCTAAGAGCATGCAAACTCTATCGATCATTTATCCCTATAATACAACATGTGCTTCTCTACATACTCTAAGACCTCCATCTTCTAAAGCGCATCGATAACCTCTCGAAGCCAACACTTCCAATACGATTAGGTTCCTCTTTAGATTTAGTACATGTCAGACCTACAACAAAAGCCGCATCGACCCATCGAGCATGTGAAACATCACCGACCCCTCTCCAGCAACACCGCATTGTATGTCGTTTGCCAACTTAATCGAGTCACCATCACATGCTTGATATGTGTTGAACTACCCCATTTCTGAACACATGTGAATTGAGCAACTAGAATCTAAATTCTAACGCGAATTTCTCTTACTTGCAGATGTAGCACACAAGATCACCTCTTCTTAATTATTCTCACCAGGATGATGCTTCTATTTCTCGTTGCCTTTCTATTGCAGCTTCACATTTCTTTACACATTGTACAGTTTCTTTTTATACGTCCCTCCTAGTCATGGTAGTAACACATCTAAAGAACCCGAAACTTGGAGTAACCCTTGTTTCCTCTGAAACCCCACCTCTCCTCAGATTTTCTCCGTCCTCCATCTGCAATCAAAAGATGACCCTCACCTGATGCCCCTTCACCATTGCTTTTCTGTTGTGACTCGTTCATCAGCGGTGAAACAATTGTGTCATCTGGCTAGAGCATATCCTTCTCGAACGACAGTGTGGTCACAAATATGATCATAAGAATGCAAAGATGCCAATAGGAGGATTATCTTGTCCTATTCTTCAATCTTCACATCATACTCTTCTACTTGTGCCTCAACTCATGCTCTTTCTGTCATCCTCAGGTCATATAACTTCTTCTTGAGAAAATGTCAATTCATCAGTGACCTAGACTACTACTTGCTCTACAACTTCTCTCAGACCTTCGTCGAATCATCCAAATCGATCACCATGTGAAGTGTGTTATCTACTAATACAATTGTATGGTATTGTTGAAAATTATATTTTTCACAAATTGATTATTTTAGATTTATGATAAAATAAATATATTTAAAATATCTCAGTCAGAACAAGAGTATAACAGAAAAATAAAAGTATAATTTACAGGTCTAACGCTAAAATCATGACTCCTATATACGACATATCACCACTTCTTTCTGTCAAAAACTTGCGAAAAAATCATACTTAAATGAGATTCATGCACTATTTAAATTAACAAAATGATATATCTACTACTTACCTCTGACAATAATTTCCTTGCAAAAATCTCTATTTTTTAATAATGATATCCACTTCCAGAAGTGACAGCTGGTTCCTGATGGGTATTCTTTCTGACGCAACAGAACAAGAACAATTTAGTTTTCATAAATCAGAAAAATTCACAGCATGACACCCAGCGACGATAAGATTTGCCAAAGCCTGCACTGAACATAGATGATTCGTGAAGCAACAATATATAGAGGGAGAGAGAGAGAGAGAGAGAGAGAGAGAGAGAGGAAGAATACCCGCTCCGAAGGGGATCACATATTGAGGTCACGGGTACCTTGATGATCTTTTCCAGGTTCAGATGCATCCATCCTGCCAATAAATACAGTATTCTGAAGTCAAATCCTGATTCGTTACCTCGCCAGGGGGGGCGCATAAGAGTGCCAGCATTCGGTCTCATTGAGCCTTTCGCAGTCAGATGATGCCCACGTCGACATGAGAACAAGAGAGGCCACCCAGTAAACACAATGGTGGGTTAAATCTGTACCAAGAACATATTGATACAAGCGTTAAAAAAGGGGGGGAAAGGCACCAGTGTCTTCTGTACACCATAACCCAAATCGATTCTCTACCATTACAACGCTCGGGCTCCCAACTTTCAAAACCGAACCCAGCTTTACAGCAATACAGCCTCAAATCAGACCCTTGGTCAAGGACAAAAAAAAAATCAAAGAATTTTCGTCCCAGAAAAGCTTTACAGCATCTGCACAGAGAAAAATACAGGAGTTACGGGATGAAGCTCAGTCATCGGGCCGCTGGATCTCACCCATCATTATGCGGTTGCTATGGACCTTGAAGCCCAGGAGAGAAGGGTCAATCTGCTTCCCCTTCTTGCCCTTCTTCTTACCGCCTCTGGTGCCCTGACCACCATCCGGTTCCAGACCTCCAGCAGAAGAATCGGCCTCTGGTGTCGGCTTCTTGATGCTCTTCAGTATCTTGATGAATGAGGTCTCCAGTACATCCCCATCGCCAGAAGATGTCCGACGCAAACTGACGTCCTTCCTTTCAGGAACCTGAGTCAGCGCAGCAGCCCCTCTGCCACCTTGCCTTCCTTCGGTGTTGCCCACTGTAATGCACAACCAGACAAGATTTCATGGAAGGATTGAAAAATAAAGCAAGGAATGCAGCTTGTACAAGTCGAACATGTTGGGCGGTCAGCATACCTTCGGAAGAGGAAGCATTTGCGCCTCCCCCCCTCGAAACAGGAACATTAGCCAGGTCAATTAGTGCCTCCTTAGACGGTAACGAGCCTTGCGGGCGCTTTGATAGAGGGTTCCTGGAACCCTCGGGAAGGAAAAGGCCAGGCGCCCTTAACAAGGAAGAACAAAGTACAAGTTCAGAGATCTGATAAGTGAACACTAGAAGAAGCCACTCTTCACGTCTCCACAGAATTCTTAACGAGACACTATGGGAAGCAAAAAAAACAGGAAACACTGGAAGAAACAGAAACATCACAGAAGACTAATGGTGATCTTCAATGGTAAGTTCATCAAGGTACAAGGGGTTAGCATCACTGATGGCCAATTTTTTTGTCATCCGTTAATAGATTTCTTAGAATACTCTTTGAAAGTGGGTGTTTCTTAGAATATTTTGAACTTGACAATTAACAGTGCAAGAATTTTCTAAGAATTTTGTAACGAAAGCATTATTAAACTAGTTTTTAAAAAAATGATGAACGAGAGAAGCAGGTATTCTCACTCTCAACTGTGAAGATTCCATAAAAGGTCAAAGTCTATGAAATGACATGGCATCCAGTTGGAAATGAAGATTATGGGATCCAAAGCAGTAGACATCACCAAAAATACAAATTTGAACACTCATACCAACCAAGAAGCCCTTCCCCCTTGAATCGTGGGAATTCAAAAGCAACGTGGAACAACTCATTTCAGACATGCACAAGTCGAAGTATTATGCATTGAACCAGAGTCCGACAATTCGTAAGAGATCAACTAGGCATATCCCACGTCCATTACAATGCTAAAATTACTCCCTTATGCAGTCAGCATGAAAAGTCCAATGACATAAGCCCTAGGTTATAGGGAAATATTAAGTCAAGGATGGTTTAGTTTAAAGAAGGGGAAAGACCTACAAACCAATTACCAGGAAAGATAGAAGGTAATTGAACATTATCCTCTCCACCCTTTTTCACAGAGAAATACACTTTTCACCCCAAGTATAAGAGAAGTGTCGATTTTTTTTCTTTTGGTTAGATTCTGGTCCAGATATCAACACATCAAAATTTTATGCCTGAACCAATCAAACATGGCTGGCTAAGGGGACTACAGGGAAAACCACTCATTTTATTCCCAATGGTTAGACCTGTACACAATTTTCAACTTGGGTTCATATATAATACTTTTGAAGCACAAAAAAATCCACAAATTCAACTTAAAAAAAGAACAAAAGAAAAGCTACAGGTCGCACCTTGCACAACAAAGTCTGATTAAAATCTATAATATTCTTGATGTCCAAACCTTCTATTTCCTTGCCCTTACAGATTTTGTCCCATGTTATATTATGCTATCCCCTGCTCCGGCCTTCACTGCCATGTCAAAAAAAGTCTCGCTTGGATAGACTCAAGTTTTTTTGCAATCGTCTTCGGACTATAGAAAGTGGAGTGGTAGTAGCTGGGGAGACTATTCAATATCGACTTACAAAGCACCATCCTCCCCCCATATGAGACTAGTCTCACCTTCCATCCTGCTAATCTGGATTCGTACCTTTGTATCACCCTTTGCCAATCACTTCAATGTAGCACTCCTGCAGACAACGGTAGGCCCGAGCAAGAGATGGGGAAATCTCCTACATGACAACCTAAGATGAAGGCCACCTCCTTAGAGCTCTATCTCCCATGTTAATGACAACTATCTAACTCTTGCTGAAATTTACCCCGAGTCCATTTACCTCCTCCAACAACTCCAACATAAGTTTAGTGACATATCTTCTGTTAGGAAAAGAATGGTAGCATCAGCATACTGTAGGTGGGTGATGTGAATACTACTTGCCATATCTGAAAGCCTTGCCCATATTTCAACCACATCTTATTGAGGATATGACCTACCATGATGAAGAGAAGAGGAGGCATAGGGTCTCCCTGCCGAAGACTTGTCCCATTGTAGAAGTACGAGGAAGGTTGTCCATTGATTAAGACTGAAAAACTGGCAAACGTGATGCAAGCCCGGATCCATCCAATTCATCTTTCATCAAAGCCCATATTTCAGAGTACAACAAATAAATAGTTCTAGTTGACACTATCGTAGTCTTTCTCAAAATTTAGCTTAAGAGCCACGCCTCTGTTCCTGGAGATCTTCATAGCATGTAGACATTTATGAGCCACAAAGAAGTTCTCATTTGTATGCAGGCCCCTAATAAAAGCCCCTTGATATCTACTGATCATGCTGTCAATCACATTCTCAGTTCTCATGATTAGAAGCTTTGAAATGATTTTGTATTTACCATTCAAAAGGTTGATAGGTTTGAAATCCAGAAGACTTTGTGCACCTTGCTTCTTGGGAATGAGCACCAAGATAATCTTATTAATGTCCCTCAGATGTGCCCTACCCTCTTGGAACTATTGCACTGCCAAAAGGAGATCTGTCTTGATGATGTTCCAGCAATTCTGAAAGAACACCAAGGAAAAATCATCAGGTCCTGGAGGTTTGTCCCCCGCAAGGGAAAAGATGACTATTGATTTCCTCCTTCATGAAAGGCCTAGATAGAGCTTCTCTTTCCTCATTGGAAATGCAAGGAAGAAGGTCATTAGCTATAAGAGGCCTAGCTATATCTTGCTCCATGAAAGGTGCGAGAAGAAGCCCCTTGCCTGCCTTTTGATATCCTCATCCTTGGAAATTATTTGGTCTCCGACCGTGGTACATTTGATTGTGTTGTCTCTTCTCCTTCCCGATGCTATTTGTTGGAAGTAAGCCATGTTCCTGTCACCCACTTTGAACAATTTCTCCCTGGATCTCTGCTTCCAGTAGGTCTCTTCCCTCACAAGGATTTCATCAAAATCTGTCTTGAGTCTGTCTCTTAGCTATCTGTCTGGTCCATCTAGAAGCCTCGCCTTCTTCAAGGCATCTAAACCCTCTGGTTGCGTCGGGATCTTGTCTTTAGCAACTTTGCCAGGTAATATCTTTGTAGTGCCCCAATTGTTTAGTACCTGTGCCACATGCTTCAATTTGCACACAAATCCTGTCATCGCTGACTGTTTTTGTCTTAGGGCATTCCATGCCTGTCTAATAGTCCTTATGAAGTCCACCTCTCTGAACCAGTATCTCTCCAGCTTGAAATTCGAATTCCCTTGAAATCTTCAATAGGATGGGCTTATTGTCTGACATAGGCCTTATCAAGTAGCAATACTACATATGGGGAAAGTTACCTCCCACTCAACAGATACTAGAAATATATCCAGGCGAGTAACATCCAGGGTTGACCCTCATATTGGATCACGTGAACGGAGCATTGGACATTATGACATCAATCAAAGCTACCTCCGCAATGAAGCCAAGAAAGTCCTCCATTTCCTTTGACTGAGGGTTCATACCTCTTCTCTCTCATTTTGCATCAACTGTATTAAAGTCACCTCCAACACATCATGTCCAGCCTGATGAGTGATGATAACAAAGCAGGTCCTCCCAAAGGAGTTTATTTTCTTCTTTGCTCTATGGTCCATATACCCTAGAGAAATCTCATGAAAAGTCATTCCTGACATTTCGGAGGCGGAGGGAGATAGCCCTATTAATTGCCTACCTATCTTCCGCTACTTCCTCTACCTTAAACTGATTTCACAGAATCATGATGTCTCTTGACCTCCCCTCAGTCAGAGAAGCCACCTCTGTTGATAGCCTAACACCCCCAATCTCCCTCATAATTAGCTCCCCATCTCCCTTGCACTCAGACTCTTGCAGACATAAAATATCAATTTTGCATCTTCTTACTTATTCCCATACTGCCCTCCTCTTCTCTTCCCCACAGATGACGACGACGTGGACCGGGCTGCAATCGACTATTCGCTCGATCGGCTGGAGAGGAAACGAGCCGCCGCCGCCGCCGCAGTTTCGGAAGGATTTCCGTCGGTCAAACCAGTTTGCATTTTCTTCGCGCGTGACATTGCTCATGCTGAGGCAGTGACCTCGTGGCTCGTAGATACCGGTCGAGTGTCCGATGAGGAGGTTTTGCTTACTCACTCGGAGATGTCGAAATCAGAGGAAGCGCTGGAGCGTCTACTCGGCATCGAGCGAATGGAAAATCCCGTGCGTGTGGTCGTCAACGTAATGGAGCTTACCGAAGGATGGGACGTCTCCAACGTTTACGTAGTCACGCCCTTACGGGCGATGGCGAGTTTTCAAGGCGCCCTACAAGCGATGGGACGTGGTCTTCGACTGCCCGCGGGGCGCCGAGTGGGTAATCCTGTGCTCGACGAACTCGACGTGGTCTGTTTCGGTCGTGAGAAACTCGAACGCATCGTTTCTGAAGCAACTGGTTGGACAGGCACTAATACGGTCGAAGCGGGCGGTCTCAAGGTGACGCCTTCGGACCAGGCCGATCCGGAGCTTGTGCCTGTGGCGGTGAAGTCGATCGGAAATCCGACGTTGCACTGCGCCGATCTCCGTATCGTTCGGCGCGATTTGGAGCTGGTGCTTTCACCTGAAGCTCTGCGCAGAGTGTCAGCAGCCGTTGTTACCGAGGTTCGGCTGGCCGCCGCCAGTACTAGATTGGGATTCGGTCGGCCAAAGATCGCACGCGATCGGTTTACGCGTGCAGCTGCGTTGCGTTGCATCAGAGCGTTACCCCAATTTCTCTCAGACGAAAAACACACCAAACAAATCGAGCACATTGTAGAAAGCTGGATATCAGATGCACGCCCCGGAACGGGTCCGATCGATTTTGATCCGGCGGAGGTTGGTGAGGAGATCGCGGCGGCGCTTCGGCGGAACGCAAAAATGGCGACGCCGGAATACCAGCAAGTTGGAAGTGAAGAGGTTATCGAGTTTCCGGACTACGTCGGCAGCGAAGAAGTTATGCTCGCTCCGGGGGCGACACGACCATTCAAGGCAGTTACGGACATGCCATTTTACAAAAGAAGTGCCTTTGAAAAAGGTCAACTCTACCAAGGTTGGGAAGCAGACGGTGATGGGAAACTTCACCGCTGGTCACGCGCCGGACACGAGGCGTACGCCTTCGACTCAGAACCGGAAATCATGGCCGCCGTACTTCTCGATCAGGCTGAAGAAGTGGAGTGGTGGATTCGTAACGTCCCAATTCGCGTTGAGATCGAAACTCCCGCTGGCGGACATTATAGACCAGACTTTTTGATCAAGCTTCGGAGGGACAAGCGCCCCTCATATCTTCTTTTGGAGCCCAAGGCGGACTACCGGTGGCAGGATCCACAGAGCGAGGAGCGCCTCAAGAACCGTGCCGCTATTGAATGGGCGGAAGGACAGCGTGCTCTTGGATACGAGATTGATATCGGGGTCGCCCTCGAAACCGACATCAGACGCAGCGCGAGTTGGGCCGAGTTATCCGCACGCCTTCAGTAACAAAAAGCCTGAGATGAGCCTCAAGCTCTGACGTTCTTCTCGTTTGACATCCCCACAAGACTAGGACCGCCCACCCTAGTCGTCTTAGGGCTCTAATGTTTCGTGCATCTCTCAAGCGATTTGCGGCAATCTTCGGCGCCCAGAAGTCGATCCGGCTCTTTGGCAAGCGACCCGCGGGACAACGGTGACCATGCCAGAAGCACCCGTGAATAAAGATGATCTGATTTCGTCCAGGCAAAACAACGTCCGGGGTTCCGGGCAAATCTTTGCGATGAAGTCGAAATCTAACGCCCATGCGATGCAACGTCCGCCGAACAATGAGTTCGGGTTCGGTATTTTTGGCGCGCACGCGCGCCATGTGCGCGCTACGCGCCTCAGGCGTTAGCTGGTCGACCATCTCAGTGCCCAATATCGCGAGATCTGGCAAATTAAGATCTGCATGCCTAGCGCATCCTGTGTGTCGGCTGAATAATTGATCAGACCAGCATCTCAATTTTCGCCGAAGACGCAGCCCGACCTAATTAGGACGAGGAACGATGCACGCGGCGTTCCTGAAAAAGTTCGTCAAATATCTTATCAGCTCCCCAGGCCTGAGCAGACGTAAATGCTAACCGCCGGTTTTGTTCCGACGTAAGCGGTTCAACGCCTGGCTTATACCCAAGGTCGTGCTCCGCTTCCGACCACGCATGCTGAAACAAGGTTTTTATCTGCAGCTCGAAGAAGCGTGGCAAAAGTGCTTCTTCGAGCCGATCATCGATTACGTCGGATGGAATTAAAAGGATAAAGTGATGTCCAAAATAGCCAAACTGGCCGCGGTGGTGGAGTGGGGTGTGCCGCGGAGGATAGCGGGTGTGTCGGGCACGGCTGTTCGCGGGAGTGTGCCGAGGAAGGGAGGCGACCGCACCGGTGAGGAAAAGGAGATGAGAGGGAAACAATGGGGGAGAGAGATAGAGAGAGAGAAAGAGAGAGAGAGAATCACCCCTTTTATTTGGCCGTTACAAAAATATAAAAATATTTATTCAACACGGTAGAATAAATGGACATGGATTAAGATTTCTTTAAGCTGAAGAAATTGATATGAATTAAATTAAACAAGTGTTTTCATTCACCAAAAATATGCATCCAGGAGGCAGTGATAAAAATTCCTGCACATCATTATAGAATAAATGGGCATGGACTGTATTTTGAAGTAGAAGAAATGGATGTGGACTAAATTTTTTAACATACAAGAAGCATTCTTCTTCAAACTGAATCAATTAAACAAATCAATATTCATAGAGATAAATATGTATAGAACAAGCAGCATTTAGAAAAGAATCAAAAGTCTGGAAAAGAGAATGTTGGAGATGAGGTTTCGTCCATCACCTTCCCAGGTAAATGGGACTCCCAAGGAAAATCATTGATAAGACAGCAGACGCTACAGGTTGAAGAGGTACATACAGAGCCACCAATGCAGGCCCTAAGATCTTATTGGACCATGTCATGAGTCCATAATTAAGAGCAGATGCCATAGTTCCCTGCAAAAGTAAAAGAAAAACCTTTTTAGCTGTATCAGATCATGAACATGCAGAGATGTTCCCATCCTCCTTTGTTCGAACAGTTGTAACATCCATCAATCTAGGTTATGGATAAGTTTCACATGATACAAGAAGAAATAAGCATGGTTACACAAAAAGTTGAAAAGGCTTTGGTTTGTGAGTTAAACTCATCCTAGACAAAGTGGACAGCAGTCTCAATGTGTCAGTTTGACAGTTAGAAATTCTCCCCAAGTGTTGTCACCATTTCCATTTACCATGATAAATGTGTGCACTCTCCCTCAGCTGCACTCTTAGTTTTTTTTTTCTCTGCTGCAAAAAAAGTTATACAGAATAAATTCACAGGAAGCAAATTTACACCCTCCAAAGGAGCAGAGCAACTTTCATTTTTTCAGTATGTAATCCCAAAGAAATCAACACGAACCAGAAGACATGTGACATGTAACTTGCTTCTCATGTGCCACATGCTTAGGAAAAATGGGACACAATGAAATTGACAAAAGCAGAGAGTGGTTAGATACACCTGGAATTTGAAAATGATTTATGATATTTAAGGAGACACGGAAACCTACAGCATATAGAACTGCAATCGCATCAGTCCACGTTAAGGCCCAATCTGCACTGTCAGCTCTTGAGAACAAAGCTGATAATACCATTAAGAGAGCACCGAAAGAGTATGAATATGCTGTCAACGATATGCCGGCGGGATACTTGACAAGAATCGGGGCCTGAAAATATGGATGAGAATAATGCCAAGAATCACATACCAGAAAAGTTCTACAGCAGGAAAAAGTTAAAATATTAAAAGGACATAATTAGTGCTGCATTCGAGAAAAGATCTTTTCATTTATAGAAAGAGCACTGTTTTTTGAACTGGTGGGTTCAGGCTGAACCAGCCAAAACCAGGACAGATTAAGTGGATCCTGATCCAGCTTGGCTGGTTTTTAGATTGGAACTAATCAGAGTTAAAGAGAGAACAGAAATTAAGGAAGGAACCAGGTGACCAGTGTGCCAAAAATTAAGTTTTAAGCCCTGTTGCTTGCGATTAGTGAACCTTAAAAAAATTGGAACTAATCAACATCCTTGTTTATAAATTTCCGTAACCTATTTCTGTGGTTTTTCAAATTTACACAAGTTTATTGTGTTAAGAACCAGCTCAAGCTTCCCTCTTTTGTGGGAACTGGACATTACCAGTCTGACCAGTTCCAGATCTGCTCCCTGTTTGGCAAACCTTGTGAAGACGCACAACTCTGAACAGGGTAAACCTAAGCAACAAGGTAAACTAGCCTCAAATATTCATGCCAAACAAACTCCAGAACTCATCTTGACAGCTGGAAGCAAATATATACATTATTTAAACCCCTAAAGTTGCATCCTCGGCCGTTCCAGGTAGCATTGTCCATTAGAGAAGGTTGTAATGATCATAACATTTACTATAACAAGTTTATAATCGGAATACCTGTAGGGCGAGATAAGTTGCCATGCAAAGACAGTTTGCTATCAAACACAGAACACCAATGTGCCACTGTTCAAAACCAAAACTAACTAACCCAGAAGCCAACCATCCAGCTGGCTCAGGTTGAGGCATTGCACTTATCTCACTTTGAGCTGCCAGGTCCAAAGATCTCATTCCAATTACAGCTGGCCCCCTGAACAAGACCATTAACACAGCTCCAGAAACGCAAACCACTGCACCTCCAACCTTCACCCTACCTTCATTTCTGAGCAGATTCACAGGTTCAGTACTGCATAATTAAATTCACAGTCTTTTAGCCCCAAAAACAAGGAAAAGAAGTTAGAACATACTTCAGATATTAGGAAAAAAAGAATACCCCATTATTGCAGCTAATATAAATGTAAAAACTGGTATTGCGGGCTGAATGGCTGCTGCATAGGCTGGGTTAGTGTAGCTAAGACCAATGAGAAATAATAGCTGATTGCCAAATATCCTGTTGAAAATTAACAAACAAGATTTACTATCCTGAAAAGTGTTTTACGCAAAACCCGCCCTACAAATGATGGCTCAAGCTGGCGCACGGACAGGCACTGGTGATTTACATCACCATTTTTGAAGTATGAACCCTCCGTAATTCTTGGGGTCAGCAAACCCTAATGAGGTAGAGAACTGGATTGATGAAATAGATCGCATATTGAATGTTATGTAATGCATAAACCAGGAGAAGGTCCTATTGGCCACGTTCCAACTCAATAAAGATGCGCATACGTGGTGGAAGGCCACCTCAACCCATCTCCAAAATGCACAAATTACTTTGGAGGAGTTTCTTGAACTCTTCTGAGAAAAGTATTTCTCCAAGCATGCACGTGAGCAGAAGACTACGAAATTCGCCTCCCTTAGGTAAGGAATGATGTCCATAGCAGAATATGAGCTACAATTTTCTCGTTTGGCACCTTATGCTCCACACCTTGTGGCTACAGAGCTCCTCAAAGCCAATCACTTTATGGATGGCCTAAGGCTGATTTTTGTTAAACAACTTGGCCCTCAAAATATTCGGACCTATACGGAGATGGTCCACCAAGCCCATCTATGCGAGAGGACCTTGGAGAAGGTCAAGAAATTTAAAGGCAAGGGTGAAGACTTTGGCCGCAAGTACGAGAGGAGAGGAAGAAAAGAAGAGAAATTCAGCATCACGGGGTCCTATAAATCCCGTGACAACAAGAAGAGGTCCCGCAATAGGGATGGCAACAACAACAACATCAAGAACAAGAAAGTTAAAGAAGAAGAAAAGTCATGGTGGCTTGAACATTTTGTGAAAAATTTGGTCATTCGACCGAAGAATGTTGGAAGCGTCTTGGTGCTTGTCTCTAATGCGAAAGCCAGAAGCACTGCATGTCTGATTGCCCCCTCATGAAAGAACAACCTTCTAATGGCAGACGTAGGCGCAGGCTTGTTTGAATGCCATTCTGGATGAGGAAGCACTAAAGGATGATGGCTTAATGGAAGGTACTGTTCAAATTTATTCCCAACTTGCTTTTGTACAATTTGATATTGATGCTTCTCATTCTTTTATATCTATCACTTTTGCTAAAACTTTGCCAGTTTCACCTGTTTCGCTACCTTCAGACCTAGCTATTGCCACACCTTTAGGCCCTAGAACCAAACTTACAACCCACTACCCGGATAGTGAGGTGACCATAGAAGGCCATAATCTCCGTGCAAACCTCGTATGCCTTGACATGAAAGGCTACAACGCCATCCTATGTGTAGATTGGTTATGCAATCATTATACTGACATCAACTATCATAATAGGAGAATTTCCTTTCACAAACTAGATCTCCCACGATTCTCTTTCCTTGGCTTCAAATATAGGAAGTATCATACTCTTATTTCTTCTCTTCATGCCTACAAACTTATGTCGCAAGATTGTGAAGCTTTTCTTACTTCCGTAGTTGTCACTGAGTCCAAAGAAATTATCCTAGAGAAAATTCCCATTGTACGAGAGTTTCATGATGTCCTTTCATCTGAATTGCCCGGTTTACCACCTGAAAGGGAAGTAAACTTCTCTATTGAACTCATTCCTAGAGCAACACTTGTTTCAATAGCTCCCTACAGGATGTTCCCTCACAGAACTTAAGGAGTTGCTAGAGAAAGGCTTCATTCGACTCAGCACATCCCCATGGGGTGCGCCGGTCCTATTTGTTAGAAAGAATGATGGATCTCTTAGGTTATGTATCGATTATCGGTAACTAAATCAACTCACTATCAAGAATAAATATCCACTACCGTGTATCAATGAGTTATTCAACCAGATTTCTGGAGTGAAATATTTATCAAAAATAGACCTCAGGTCTAGATACCATCAACTGTGGATCAAAGATGAGGACATTCATCTGATTGCATTTCGTAGCAGACATGGGCACTATGAGTTCGTGGTTATGCCATTTGAGTTAACCAATGCCCCTACAACTTTTATGCAACCCATAAACAATGTCTTCAGGCCTTACCATGACTGATTTGTGGTCATCTTCATAGATGATATTCTCATATACTCCAAGACTCAGGAAGAGCACGTAAGGATAGCTTTGCAGACTTTAAGAGAGCATCAATTATCTGTAAAACTTAACAAATGTGAGTTCTGGTTAAAGGGGGTCTCTTTCCTTAGCCATATTATTTCAAAAGAAGGTATCATTGTAGATCCTTCTTAGGTCGAAGCTGTCAAGAATTGGAGCCGATTAACAACTATGCCCGAAGTCATGAGTTTCCTTGGTCTGGCTAGCTATTACTGGCGATTCATCAAGGATTTCTCAAAGATCGTCGTTCCTCTGACCAGGCTTACAAGAAAAGAGAACCCTTTCATATGGTCGAAGGATTGTGAAGATAGTTTCTTGTCTCTTAAAGAACATCTTACTACTACCCCTATATTGGCACTACCTAGTGAAGGTGGTGGTTTTGAAGTCTACACAGACGTGTTAGACATTGGCCTTGGATGTGTCCTTATGCAACAGGGTAAGGTGATTTGTTATGCTTCGAGATAATTGAAACGTCATGAGAAAAATTATCCAGTACATGATCTAGAGTTAGTTGTTGTCATTTTTACCGAAAATCATCGGAACACTAGAAAAAGCCCGAAAAATAGAATCTAACTCTAAAAAATTTCAAAAAAATGTAAGACCGCTCCACGCGCCACCACGGACCCAGAACTACCCACGAACACACCAACAATGGGTCCAAAAAACCATTATAAAAAGTCTGAAACCTACTTGGACATGATCCGTGACCCACGGAACCAGATCTGAAAATCCAGGGCGTTACACACTGGGTCACAACTGGGTTGACCGGAGACCAAAACAACTCTTAAGAAAACTCTCAAAATGACATCGGCATGCTATTCGAGGTACTGACACTTCCAAACACCCAATAGCACGGTCACAGCCCTTACGGGACATTCGAGGCATCTACGGAACTAAGGGCTAACCAAAGGGTTGAAACCAAATCAACCGGAAACCAAACCGACCCGAAAGAAGCACTCAGGACAAGTGACGGTCATTACATGGTCGCTACCTGGCCAGCCCACAAGGTGGTGATCTCAACAGGGCCGCTACCTGTTGAATAGGCAGAAGGCAGTCTCAACAGGGCCGCCACTTACATAAGGCGGTCTCCACAGAGCCACCTCTTGCAGAGGGACCTGACAAGAGAACCAACAGAAAATAGGCAGAAAATGATCTCTTGGGGACCGCAACTTGCTGAAGGCTGTCTCATATGGGAACCGCCACTTGCAGAGTTGGACAGGTAGGAGGCGATCTTCACAGGGCCGCCTCTTACAGAAGGCGGTCTCATGGAGGCCGCCACTTGTAGAAGGCGGTCAAGGCCAGATCGCCATTTGCAGTCTGTCCCGAAAACGCACGATGACACCTCCTAGTTGCAGTCTTCGCCTGACCGTCACCTTCAGAAGGCGCTCAATCGCAAGACCGCGACTAGGAACCAACCTATACGACTAAATGGCAATCTCCAGAGGGCCACCTTTACACCTGGAGGCAGGTGGCGACCTCTGGTACGATCGCAACCTCAACTCGAGCCAAGTTTCACAAATCTGTGCGAAAATCTCCATTCCATGCCCCAAATACTTCCAAGTGAAGGGGAAAACATCCACAAACTTGATACCAACCTTCCACAAGTCGGAAGGGACCAAACAAATCACAAAATGGCAAGGAAACATGTTTTCTCAAATCAACCCAAATTGACTCATATGGACATCCGGCCTCATACCGGCCCCAAATCACGTGCAAATACAACCAAACTGGCGGGAATCGAATCCTGACAATCCAGGGGTTCGAGATTTACCAATTGAACCAAGAAACATCACCTAGAACGATGATTTCGTCTCACATCCCAAAACATGCTATTATTTTCTCAAAAATAGAAACCCACTCAAAGTCGCATCAATTAACACGAAATTCAAGGAGAACGCAGAACGAAAGGTAGAGAATCCATCCCCCTACCTCCACCGATGATCTTACGCGTCGAAAACTCTGATTCCATGTCGAAAACACCACACGAACCCACGCCAACGCTTCGAATCCACGAATGAGATCACGTCAACGCCACACTTCGTTCCACACTGCATTCATGCGCCACACCATCTCCACACCGTCTCGGACTAGTCCCGCACCTCCTCCATCGACCGCTGGAGCAGAGGGGAAGAGTGGAGAGAGATTGGAGGGAGAGAGAATGGAGGGGGTGAGGGTTTTAAAAAAGAAAATAAAAAAGAAATTACAAATATTTATGAAATCTATTTTCTGGCTCAAAATTTTTAAAAATTAAAAAAAAGAAAAAAATTACCTCCGTAATCATCGGAAAGAGCACAACGCACCCGCAGTGTCCCGGAGTCTGAAATATCAACGATTCACCCTCCAAGGGGATCTGAAGATAAGACAGCCCGAATATCCGATTAAAAGGCCAAACTCCACTTGGGACCCACAAATGTGCTCCAAATGCTCTCGGATTCTGATCCGAAGGATTCTGGGTATTATAGTCCTCCCCTCCTTCAAGAAATTTCATCGTCAGAATTTAAAGAACCAACAGGGAATAGGGAAGAACAACCCACATTGTTGGCAACACTCTCAAAGCTCCAGCCAAACCTCAAACCCACAACAACACCATAACACAATTTTGAGGAACACTGCCAGACCACGATCATAAACAAAGTCATCACGCTTTGAATCCCAAGGCACACCGATTCTCAGAGAGAGTATATCACACAAGGGAACACAAGCCTGGCACCTCCAATCATGGCATCACCACTACCATATCATAAATCAAGGAGACATGACCCATGCCATGAGCTAGCCACTGATGAAACTCATGCCCGGTGGACACAACGAGCATCAGTTTTCACAAGGAAGATAGTCATCTCAACAGACTGCTACCAACCATCAACTTTCGCGCCATAAACGCTATCAAATCTGGCAAGCAGAACGCCAATGATACCACCAGACCACAAACATAAACCACGGGGCACAGCTTTCGTTACGGGAACAGGGTACTAAGGCAGCATGCTCATCATCATATTTCCCCAATTCTTAAACCTGTCAATGCCAACAACCACAATACCTCAAACAATGACATGGCTGTTGACACCCATTTTTAGCCCGCCGCCTTCCGTTCTCACAGAGCGCGCTCATCGGACGACTCGCACGTCGATGTTGTGGACAGACTTGGCGAGGTGCTGCTTTAGACGGAACACCGCCGTCTGAACGCCCTTCACGTCCTCCCAGACCCATGTGTTCGTGCGGAGATCGAGATAGGAGAAGTCGGCGACGTAGCGAACGGCAGGCCGGGCGCGCTTCTCGCCGGGGATACGGACGGACGGGGCAAGCTCAAGCTTCTGCTGGCGCGTGAGGGATGTGATTTCCCCGCCTCGCTCAAGGAGTTTCAATTGCGCCCAGCGCCGGGCCTCCGCCTGTGAGTCGAAGCGCTGGCCGTCGATCGTCACCGGTTGGTTGCGGTACTTCCTCATCCCGTCGCCCTCGCCTTATGGCGTTGATCGAGGAAGGGCGGAGGTGCTTCTTCGTGGGGATCGTAGCGAAGATCGGGCACCGGAGGGACGACACGCGCCACCTCGTGCTGCATCGGCTCCTCGCCTGTGCTACAGTCATCGGGCTGCGGCGGCGTGGAAGGACACGCAGGCAACACGGCCAGCTTCAGACCAGCCGATCCCCGCGCAAGCGGACCAGAGTGGCATGAGCCGCTGGCAGCCGGTATCAAGCCCGGCCCGCAGCGTTTTTCCTCTGGTACGGTGCGCTCCCCAGCCCAGCCCTCGTTACCTGTTTGGAGGTGCTTCCACTTCCCTCCAGATTTGATCAGGGAGACAGTTGGGCGCGACACGCTATAAGTAGCGGCAATTTCATCGTGGGTGCCGGTGGCCGCGAGGATGGCGCGGGCTTGATCTTCGCTCAACTTGGCTTGACCATGCTCCTCGCCGCGCGATTGACGCCCCTTCGCAACCTTGTCCGCCACGTTATCGGCATTCGTTCCTAGGAATAGATGCTCGACGTTGACGCAAGGAGGGTTGTCGCAGCGATGCAGAACCTGCAAGCCATCAGGGATTGGGCCGTTAGTCTCTTCCCAAGCCGCTCGGTGCGCCTGCACAGAGCTGCCGTTGATCTTGCGTACCCCGTAGCCCTTAATGGCCCTAGCCCCTCTCCATTCTATACACTCTGTGAGGCCACGCTCCCCAGCCCAGGTATCCTTACGGGTAACCTCAACCGGCTCCGTAGAGTCGGAAGTGCTAATTGCCGGGGAGCGCATCTCTGAAAGGGTAGCGAGAGCGCTGCCGGGACCGTCTGGCCGGCGGTCGTGCCTGCTGCTCTCGCCCGGCTGTTTCACGGCAGCCGTTTCTGTGATTTCGCCCGTGTCGGGGTCGTGGTCTGGCATCTTGTCCACGGTCTCGTGGACATGGACGGTGAACATCCGCGACAGTTGCTTGAGTTTGCCGGCCTTCCCAGTGCTGACACGCAGTTCCTCGGCTACCTGACGAACGGTCAATCCGCGCCGGTACAAATTGAGCGCCTGAGATAGTTCGCAGCCGACCGGCAGTTGCGCGGGTGTCTCGCGCTCGCCGGCCAGATAGCGGCACTGTTGGTCAATAGCCTCTTGCTGCGCGCGCTTCGCTTCGTCCTTGCGCTTCCATGACACGAAGCGCCTAAGCCCGGCAGGGTCTAAGCCCGCTTCCTCGGCGCGAGCCATAACGCCCGCTATCTGGGCCTTGGTGGCATCCTGCAAGTCGCGGAGTTGGGCTGCCAGCGTCTTGAAGTCGTCGGTCATTCGATTGCCTCAAGGTATCCATTGCTGGCGAAAAGGCCGTAAATATGCCGAATACCGTCCCGCATTCCGGCGTCGTAAATAGTCCTGATCGATGCCATCGTTGCGGCGCGCACATCTTCCAAGGGGAGCGGCGGACGACTGCCGCTGGCAAACGCTTTTGAAACGATCTCTTCTACTTCCGGGATCGCCAAATACAGCTCACGAGACAGGCCAGTCGCATAGCATCGGAACGGCTTCAGTATGCGGTGCATCTGCCTTTCGCTTTCGTATACTGCCGCGGCCTACCCAATCACCGAGAATGGCGCAAGCGACTTGAAGCGGTGGTTGATGCCGTCCAGCCGCCTATTCAGATCCAAGGTGAAACCGATCTTAATCCAGCATTTTCCTCGCGAGTACGCGGCGTAGAGCGTGCCCGGCTGCGTCAGCATCCGTCGCCGGCCTTCCGACCGCCTGTCGGCGCTGATTGGTCCTAGGGCGGTCATCGGCCCTCCACGTTGGCTTGATCGACGGCGCGCTCTATGGTCACGCGGAGGGTCATTGCGGCCCGTCCAACAGGCTCTCGGCCGCATGGTAGAGTGCCGCCCACACGCGATCCTCGACAAGCAATTCTTCTGCTCTGGCGAGGGCGTGCATGATCGAAGTATGGTCGCGGTTGCCGATGGCTTTGCCGATCTGGGACGTGCTGAGGCCCAGACGCTTCCGCATCAGGTGGATGAGCGCGAAACGCGGATAGGCCACCCGGCGATGCCGACTCGCGCTGAGGAGGTCTCCGATGCCGACGCTGTAGATGGTGGATACGGCGACCGTGATGGGCCGGCGATCGGCCTGCATCTGTGCCAGAAGGCGCTTCTGGGAGATGGCCTTGGTTTCTTTGACAGGATAGAAGAAAGCAATGCAGTCACTAGAAGCAAAGTCAAACGGTAGATTAATGGAGCTAAAAGATAAGAGATACTCTTAGACAAAACAAGCCACCTATGAAGAGGGGATAGAAGATATGGAAAGTAAACCACCACATAGAGCTTTTAAGGTGGTTCGGCTGCACCTTGGCATACCTACGTCCACCCCTCACCAACTCGGTGAGACTTCCACTCTTTGGCCAAAAGAGACACACCCACACGCTAGAAACCAGCAGAACACGGGGACTAGCCCCAACACACACACACACACACGAGGACAAGTTCTCAACACACATGGGGATGAAATCTCGCGAAGGAGAAACAAAACAAAACAAGAAAGCCAAACACACACACACACACTACAACTGCAGCTTACACGGTGACAGCACTCCACACACAAGCTGATTTGTTGTAGAAGAACAAGGACAACACAAGAAACTAAAACAAGGAGCTGCAACTGCAACAGTCCCAAATGAAGAAGCACTACGAATGGCGGTGCTAAAACAATGAAGCAAGGGAACTAGGGTTGGCTGGCTTGGCTGTGGATCCTTGTCCTCTCCTTCACCTTTCTCTCTGATGGAAGTTTGAGTAGGCACTCCTTTCTCTTTTCTTTTCTCTCTTCCCCATGTTCTGTTCTTCCTGCAGGCCAACTTCGAACTCCAGCAACAGCTACATACAAGGGAAGGGCGTCCAATTCATAGGCCTCAAGAGGCAGAAGACTTTCCCTCCATTTCTTTTGCAAGTTGAGTAGTTGAAAATAAACAAAAGGGGTTTGACCAAAGAAGCCTACAGAACCTTAATTTCTATTTGTAGCAAGGACGTCCTTTTCCTAGGGATATTTTTCCTTTTAGGCACAATCCTTGTTGGCTTATGCAGGGGATAGGACTTGCAGAGAGGGAGGCCTTTCCAAGGTGTTGTACTGACAGATATTTGGAGTAAGAGATTGCTATGGACACTTATGATGATAAGGACATTTGTGCGTGTCCTAGGAATCTTCTTCATACCTCAAAATTTGTGCTTATGAAGGTTTACAGTTCATAAAATAAACCTCTGGATGCCCTCAAACTGTAGCAAGAAAAATAGTTTTATACTAGAAAACCTTCTAGTGCATCGAGGCAGCAAGGCCATTGCATCGAAGCACCTTCACTCACGGGCCACTTGTCACGGGTAACACCTATTTGTCATCCTTAGTTGTCTATTTGTCACCCGTAAGAGCTATTTGTCAGTCTTAAGAGGCTATTTGTCACCCTTAATCTTCAGGAGTTGTCACCTTTGTTCATCCCTTTCTGCTTTAAGGTCTTCTGATGCATTGACGTAACACTGCCATTTCGTCGAAGCAGTTGAAGAGCCACGCCTGCGTCTGTGCTGGAACTAGAGGTGCTTTTGCTTTACTGCGTCGAGGCATAGGGACGTTGCGTTGAAGCAACTATGTTATTTTTACACATTTCAACTTCGCAAGCTATTTTTCACCCTTGTATATGTATTTGTCACTGCTAATGCCCATTTGTCAGCCATATAGTCCTATTTGTCACCCTTATCAGCTGGTTAGCCGTCGCCACTGGCCTTAGCAATTCTGTGAAGGCCTGAGGTCGGAGCAACGTGACTTGAGGTCGGAGCAGCGTGTCCTGAGGTCGGAGCAGTGAGAGGTGAGGTCGATGCAGCCTTAGAGAAAATTGTCTTTCGGGTCATTTGTCACGGGTAACATCTATTTGTCACCCTTATCTATCTATTTGTCACCCTGAAGAGCTATTTGTCAGTCTTAAGATGCTATTTGTCACCCTTAAACTTCCATAGCTGCCACCTTTGACTTTTGCACCTTTGTGACACATTTGACACGTGACATCAATAATAGCCATTTGTTAGCCTTGTGACTGGGTTGACCATGTTGACTTCTTCTTGTGAAATGGTTGACGTGTGTTGAGTATTGACTTGCCTTGTGTTGACTTTGACTTGGTCAAACTTATCTAGGTCAATTTTTGACCGAAATCAACTTGGCTCATCTTTAGGTTGACTGGAGTTGACTTGACTTGGTCAGCTTTGACTGAAGTCAACTTCATCTCCAAATGGAGTCAATTCCTCTTTAGACTTTTTCTTCTTGATGGAGTTGGCTCTTCTTCTATTTTTCTCCATTTGAAGCCTTTTAGCCATCGCCATTGGCAGTTCAATGGATATAGAAGAGTTCTGCTTGGTTGCGTCGACTCCATTAAACTTTGGAGTCGACTCGCCATCTTCAGCCTTTAGAGGTTTTACTACTGGCAGGCATTTTTCACACAAACTGGCCATTTTACACCGATATAGGTCTATTTTTCACCGATACAGATCTTTTTGTCACTAATACGGTTCTATTTGTCACCGATACAGGTCTATTTGACACCTTTATGCAATGTGATCTATTTCTGCTTGATTGCGTCGACGCAATAAGACAATGGGTCAGCGCAGCCTACTTGAACTTGCAATTCTCAGCTAATTTCTGTTGCCTTTTGATTTTTCTTTCTTTTCCCAACATTTTCTTGATTTCTTTGCATGCATGTGCCTCATCCTCCCCTCCTTTTAGAAATTTCATCTTCGAAATTTAAGGAGCTAACAAGGGAAAAGGGAAGAACAACCCAAACACTGGCTATGCTCTCCAAGCACCAGCCAAACCTCGAACACTAACCACAAAAACACAATAGCACGAAATCATGATTCTCGAAAAATACAATCAGAGGAACACTGCCAGACCATGATTACAAACAAGATCATCATGCTCTAGATCTCAAGGCAAATCATTCCACAGAAGGAGCACGACACACCAAGGAACATAAGTCTGGCACCTCCAAAATAAGGCATCATCGCTAACGTCTCACAAGGAAAGGAGACACGACCTATGCTACGAAAAAGCCACCGATAGCAGAAGCATCAGCTCTTCATGAGGAAAATAAACATCTCACTAACAGCTCAAACCATCAATTTTTGTGCCATAACGACAAGCGAAACTGGCACACAGAATGCCAATGACAACACTAGACCACAATCATAATCGAGTCAGTCCTCACTCAAACATTACATCCGATTTGAGTCGCATGCTAACTCTACCACGATAGAAAAGTACAGCACAACTAATCGACAAGATCAGGGTCTACACAATGCCAAATTTAGACTCACAGGGAACTCCTCCCAAGCTGAACAGAACTAATGAACAACCTCAACAACACTTGTAGAATCCCAGCTCCGTTGTCAACACAGAACCACGGGACACAACTGCAAGCTAGGTCACATCAAGGCACAATTACAACTGACCACACGACTAAAAAGGACCTAGCCACACACAACTTACCAGCAATGACCCATGACAACTCTCAGAAAAATGCATCTCTAGGACCATGATCACGTCCCAAGAGCATGACTTCTAAGAAATGTAGACAAAGAAAGGGTACTCAAACAACATATATGCCAACAAATTTCCCCAATCCTCAAAATTACCAGTGCCAACAACCACAATGCCACAAGTAACGGCGCGACAACCAACAATATCGAGGCACACATAGCCAAGACGAAGACACACTGAGGAAAACAATCCTCTTGGCTGGACAGAATCTTCCAACCAATGAACCTTGACCAATGGGTTATAAATCCACACGCTTTCGCTACGCACTCTACACAACACACACAAGCAAAAGAGACAACTCAGCATCTGCTTCTCAGCACACCTCTCGGCGCCATCGCAACTCACGAACTGCAATGTATCATGCCTCAACTATCGATCCTGCTAACAGCTGATCACACGTCGCCATAGTGCAAACCATCGTGCTAAGAGCCACAACACAAGTCACCAAGAACACCAATCTCAGCTTATCCTCATGTCTTGAAATGATTACTGAACCTTCACAGCACAACAGCCGCCAAACACGGCACGCCAAACATGCCGCACAACGGCCGCCAACACACAAATTGGGTCCAAAGCTAGGCCACCGTCGAAACAAGAGCAGATCAGGTTTAGAATTAACACAGTCCACACATAAGTAGACACAGGATGAAGGTCTTATCGAGACAGCACTTCCAAAGCTTACCTCGAAAAGATGCCACAAATAGAATGAGAAAGATCACCTCGTCTAACAACAGCTCACTAGGAAAGTAAATCCTGGGTTCGCCTGAGCACTCTCTCAAGGAGGCATCCAAACAACCACCTCAAAGCATAACCTTAACACCTCAGGGGCTGACCAAACCTCAAGTGGAATGTCCAAAACAACACAATCTCCTCAAGAGAACATGCACAACCATCATAGAGCCCATCAACCACCTGAACACACCAAGAAGAAATACAAACACTACACCACAGATTCACATCTACTGGCAAATTTTGCCCAGTGCAACACAACCGAGACCAACATCATGACAAAAGAACACTCTCTGTCACATCCTAATGAGAGCAAAAATCATCTCGCATAGTGCCAACACAGCATAGGCAAGCACTCACACAAACGATAAAGCAGTACAGAAATATAGAACCTATGCCAGCTACTGACTGTACTGGACCTTACAGACTCTGAACACTGTAATATCTTGAATTCCCATGTACTTCTACACATCCTTCGCAATACACATCTCTGATACCAACTGTGATGACCCAGTATCTGGGCTCGAGTAAACTCGAAACCACTGGGATCCTGAGAGGCCTCCCAAGAGCGGTAAAGCTCCGAAGCGATAAAAGGAGTGTGTGAAGGTGCATAGGAATACATTGAATTTTCAGATAAGGTAGTAAATAATTACTATATTTGATCAGGATTGCTAAAATAGCAGAAATAAATTTACATTTTTTACAACAAATTAAACTATCAGTTACAACAGCTAACATAGTCCAGTCCAACTAAAGACAAGTACAGTCCAATAGAAAAGGGAACGCACCCTCAAGTCGGGGGAAGCCCGACATTGGCAAAGGTGGCAATTAAGAACCACGCACCACACCTCCAGACCATGAGGAAGAAGAGTAGGCACACCAGATGTCACGCCCCCAGCTTTTAATACAGCGAGAGGAATTTCGGGAACGTGAACAGCCAGCATGGTAAGCCTCTCACAAGCAAGAAATCAGAGCACAAGACAATCACACACTTGGGTGGTGTCCCCAGTCCTTGGTGGCGATAATTTGATATTATCGGGTTATCGGTACCCTGAACTCTGGGATGTTACACGGGGGGCCTTGGTGTTCCAGTGAAGATTCTCGGGCTCTACCAGATCGTGGAGCAGCTACAACCCTCGCCCCTGGCTCTTGAACAAAGGCTAGCTGGAGATATTGTTGATGACGGGGCATCTCCCTCAGTAGTCAAAGAGACAGTGGCTGAAATGGTCGATACTCTATCAATCACCATTGGGGCAGAGCTTGAAGAGGTTATTCAGGAAGAAGGACATGAGGCGCCTCCCCTTGTTGGTCAAGAGCCAATTTTAGCTCTCATGGAAGTCTCCCACCTTGCAGTCGAGGCAAGGACTGAATCAACGGCCATTGTTCCTGCCTTTCCTAGGCCCCAAGAGGAGGGTGGAGGGGAAGTGGCATCAGCTTCGAGAGAAATAGTGGCGGCTTCGAGATCTTCAGCAATGCTGTCGTCCTCCTCGTCTGAACCCTCTGATGCACTTTGGGCCGATATTGATAGCACGGTAGGGTTTCATCTTCCAGAAGTAGCACCTCTGGGCCTGCAATCTTCGGATGAGATGGTGTGGCATTTCCTTAATGACCTGTGGTAGAACGTGCTGACACGTCCCAGCTTAAGCTATACGCAACTGAAGGTGATAGCCGAACGCATCTCTGCTGTGCTCCAAGGTTTCGGGTGTCCCCTAGAGGAGTAGACGCAGCGGGTGACTCTGTTGCTCAAATTTGTGAACTGACGTGAGTACATCGATCACATAGCGACTGACCAGATGACTGCCTAAAAGTTTCAGTGTGTTGAGTGCCAGGTTGCCCTTCGATCATCCGAAGAGGCGGAGCGACGCAGGAAAGATGATGTCATGAGTGCCACTGGGCTTGTTGAGTCTTTACAGAAAAGGCCCCTTAAGACTTTTCAGTCTTTATTTCTCGTGCCATGTTTGCAAAGGGTCAATGACGTTAAAATCTTAAGATTCAATCAGAATTCAGAAGACGCATTGGGTAGAGTAGAAGTGGAAGTGACCATGGATAATTTTGTCACCAAAGGCACGTTCTATATTATCAATGTGAATACGTCATACAAAGCCCTGCTTGGAAGACCATGGTTACATCTCCATCAGTGTATCAAGTACGCAAAGGGCGGAGAGCAACATACGGTCTTTGCCGACCGATCTCTGTTTCACCCGAATGAGTGTAATTTGACGGACGCTCAATTATACTTCGGGGAAGCCACCATCGAGCCTCCTGTCAAAGTCAAGAATAAGGGGAAGCAAAAGGTCATTGTCGAAGAAGAAGGTGATGAAGAAGAGGTCTTCGTCATCAACGAGGACCTCGCCAGGTTGCACCAGCTCAACATACAAGCTACCACTGCCAAAACCACGCCACCTCGACTAGAAAGGCGGGAAATTAATTTGGAAGCTAACCTCATCAGCTAGGAGATTGACAAAAGCATCTCTCTACCTTCCACATGCTTGCAACCTCCGTTTCAAAGGGAGGAGCATAAAGTCGAGTAGTTTAAGACGTTTATCGACACATATCAAAGGGAAGGGAGGAAGATGAGTAATAAGGCCGCTAAGCCCGTCATCTTCTATAAGGGAGACCTAATACCTCAAGGTCCGCCTGATGATGATTTTGGTTGGAATGAGGTGCTAAAAATGTTCTCGAATTCGTCCAGGAAATAGATGACATGCCCAGCATATTAGGGAAATGTGCCGGAAGCAGAACATTCGGCTTATACAAGAAACTTCCCGACATGACTACTTTCGACAATTATGGTACCCCTCACAAGTTAGGGAGCAGCCACCTCTCCCTGGCAACGATAGGAGGGGGTTGGGTTATGACCCATAGGCGGATTTTAAAATCTATTCCGCCGTCAACACTATAGGTCTGCCACCTACTGTTGGTAGTTCTAACCTTGGAGAGGAGACCAGCATCTCCACAAGTGGGTACCAAGCGGAATTGGCCCTTGAAAGTCACAATGACCAGCATCAAACACTTCATTCTAGTACCTCGGATTTCCATATTAGTGGTTCTAACGATGAAGTAGATTTTGTTCTATTCTGGCCTGCCCTCCAAGAAATGAAGACCTGGGGCAGATGGCCCTAGACCAATTGTTTGGTCTTGAGCTTGGGGAGCCAGATGAGCCACCACACCTCCTATGAATGGTCGGCAAAAAGACCCAACCACCATTTTGGAGGGCTCAAGACGAGAGAACCAAGCACTAAAGTCCCTCGTACAAGAATTATTGCGAGAGCAGGATGTCCTCCTCAGATGTCTTGCATCTCCATCAAGCTACCAAGTTAACGGAAGATCAACAGTAGATGCCAATCCTCCAACAATCCCGGCCAAAGTCTCAGCCGGCCAAGTCAGACCCACTAAGACCTATCGTGCTATCAAGAAGAGGACAACTGATGTGGGGGCCTCCCTTACGGATGTCCATTCCCAGGAAAGGACCGGCTCGAGCAGGATCTATGAAGATGCCAAGAAAAGGTCTCCTATTATAACCCTGGCACAGCGCATGGAGACATTCTCCAACCTGGCCACTCTCAAGTGAGTTGTCTCAAAAGACTACTAGCAAATTAATTTCTTATTAAACTTCCCAAAAAAGGAAACATTTGCTCAAAAACAAATCCAACATGACTTATGGAAACTAAAGAGCACGCTAACAATCAATTTTCTCCATATACTTTGCTATTGGGAATCGGAGTTGGACGGCCAAACACAACTGAAAAGCAAGCCTCATGCCACATATTTTGTTTTCAATCTTTTTTCCCGTAATGCTGGTACAAATAGTAGTAGTAGCTCAAGTCTGTTCTCAACAAAAGATAAAGTGACAAAAATGTGCATAACAAATAGGAAAAAAGAGGAAAATGGAGAACTACAACTGCCATAATTAAGCCACCCAAGTCTGTTCTCAACAATTAAAAAAATGAAAAATGACAGAAATGTACATGATAAACATTAAAAGAAACGGAAAAGGAGAACTACAACTGCCATAGTTATGCCATAAACTGCAGCCCATCAGATTGGTTGCACATCCCTGACACCACATAGGTGGCTTCTTCCCCCATGTTGCAGGGTCAGTGTTAACAATTGTTGTCATCATCATATTCACCATATCCTGGCTAGTCGGGATGAAGGAACATAGACCTATACTGCTCTTCCACTCTACAGTAGTCGATATATGTACACAATTTCATATATTTTTCTACACTTTCATCCAAGTTCTTTTTTAATCTTCTTTCTTACCCTTTGAGTTCATCATAACAAATGGTACCGTGCCCGTCATCCCACTCCGACACACATCACTTTCTAGTCTTCTTCCCCCACCCCGTCCTCAAATCTAAAATGCTGTTCATGATAGGGTGATAGTGCGAATGGGAGAGTGGGCATGGCACAAAGCCTCAAGGTCCTTTGTGATGGTGTTGCTTATACGGTATTCTGTTGACATTGTGGAGTACCAAGATTTCAAATAATCTTGCATGGTCCTCTGGAGCATTAGTCGGTGTGGATGTGAGAATGAAGTCTTGGCAGATGCTGCAGTATGCAAGAGTTCTAGCGGAGGTCCATTCTCTGATGAACATTCCAGGATCTCTAGAACTACGTTGGTATAATAAGTATCCTTTTCTACATGTCAAGGTCAAATATCACCTTCCAATGACTAGCGGGAAGTTGATTGGGAATATAAACATGTGGTTGAGGTGTACAAGGAGTATAGGGTTTATGCAGACAAGAAGGACGTTAGCCAGAGGTTGAAGGACATCGAGTCAAATCACATGACCTCAGTTGAACTCGCCAAAGCCCACTGAGTCAGACCAGGTTGAGTTAGCCTATAGCAAAGTTGGTAAAGATCATTTAATGGTGGACCCATAAATTTTGTTAGATTGCCACAACGAGGAGCTGCTTACTTGGGATGGTTCCCAGTTCCCACCTTAATGATGGTGGGAATCTTCCACAAACAACAGAAGAGATTCAAGCCAATTCAATTAAATATCTACTGACCATGACGAGGACTGGCCCAGTAGGGAAATAACCATTCTGGTGGAAATATTCTGCAGGTAAAGAAATGTTTTCAATGTCTTAACAATAGCTTGGGGCATGCAGCAGGGAAAGATGGAAAGGAAATTCCCACTGAGTCAGGGGAGTTAGCTTGGAGTGAGACCATATCTGCACTGGCTTCTCAAATTGTAGCCGGTCTTAGGTGTGAAGAATCAAAGCGGAAAAAAGGATCACACTACAAGTTTATCAGCACCAACAGCATGTCAAGACATAAAGTGCAGCAGATCAACCACAGCCGTTTAGACGGTGTGAGGGTTGTACATTGGCAAATGTGCAACCGATAGCGCCAGTGGATAAGAAAACAAATGTTCATCAGTCATCACCGATTGTGCAGTGAGGAGAGAACGTGATGGAGTTTCCTGGTGGGCTCCCTGCGGCTGATTTACCGGGCTTTGATCGAGTGTCCCGTGTGTGATAAACTCCACTATCCTACACAGGGCCTGATCAATTGCAGAGATTGACGTCAGATAATATATCATCGGTAGCTGAGGAGTTATTCTGCTCAGCTACAGCCACAGAGCATACGCGAGAACCTGTAGAGGATGGTGCAAATAAATCAGAATTGACTGCACTGGCAGACCAAGAAGTCCAATCAATGCAGAACAGATGGAGAATTAGATGTACTCAGGTATCAACACAACTTCGAGTGATGAGGAATTAATACAAAAAAGCAGATTTATTAGAAATTCAAATTAGAAGGTGGGCAATACCATACTTTGGAAGACAATAAGTGATGGGAATGATCCTGGTCATCAACCAAAAAGAGGCAAGAAAGGATTCTTATCCTAGTCAAAAGACTTTCAAAGCAAAAGGGATGTTTCAAGGCCAGCAGGGGGGAATCCTTCAAGAAGGCATCACATATAGTTTTTGAATCTTAACTTTCAGATGTCATAGCTTGTTCCTTCAATGTGTTTTGTTTTTGGTGTATTGATGTTATGTAGTGAGGATGGTGAGGAATCTCTTCTCTACTTTTGATTGTATTACCACTATTTAGTAAAATTGGTGATATAATCCACATCACGCTAGTCTTGGATTCCCTCAATACAGCCGAGCAGGTATATCGGGTGGTCCATGGCCTCCGTGAGGCCTTTCTGATCTCTGCCGACTTTGACATCATCTTCCCTGACTCCAATGAGTGTCTGGGAGATTATTATCTGGGCGACATTAGCATCCCTATAGAGTCTTTTCGAGCTGGGTTCCATCTCATTGTTCATCTTTTTATGGAATTTGTCCTCCATGACTACGGTAGGTATCTGGGGAATCTCTCCGTTCTGTGCATTTTTGTGTACATCTATAACCAAGCATCGGTTACACCCACTGTCTACCTTTTTCGATAATTTTACAGTCTCCAGTGCTGCCCTGATGCTGAGTCTTCATTCTTCTACCTTCGGGCTAGGAAGGATAGGACCGACATCCACGTATCCTCCCTTGTTGTCAACATCAAGCGTTGGTCCGAGCGCTTTGTCTTCCTGTCGAAGGCGGGGGGCAGTGGCTAGCCTAGTGACAGAAGTTTCATTGCAAACATTCACCCTCCTAAGGCTAACAGACTGCTGGCTCCAACTAGTGAGGAGGCAAGGGCAATTAAAGTCATTCTTCGCCACCCTCTCAGTGATACCAACATGAGGTTGACCCCTGTTGTTCTTCAAGAATTGGGGTTAAGCCCCTCATTGTCTCATGGTATAGCCCTTGTTGTTTCCTTCACCTTCTCGTCCTTCATGTAGTGACTTCTTCGTGTCATGCTGTAGGAGCGTTGGCGTCACCAGAACTGTGGTTCGAGAAGGTCAAGCTTCCAGTGAACGCTCCCCGATCGTGGGACCAGATAGAGCTTAGTACTTACCAGGTGACCGTCGCAGCCCCCAGACAGGGAATTGCCTTCGAGCTGGGCATTTATCATATCCTCTGTCGGCGATGATCCCGGTGGAGCACGCACATCTCCCTCCAGCATTGCCCTCTGCTGCTTCAGCGTCCAGCGTCAGTTCGGGCACTCGTGCAGCTAACCCAATGGTTATTTCTGATACTTCATCGAGCACACCTGTCGAAGTTTCTCCAATGGTAGGGAGAAGCATCGTCGAGTCGATCTCGACACAATGGCGGCGCTGGACCCCAATGTCGTCAGGAGAAGAGGATGAAGGTCGACGCTGAAGCTCCGCGCGGCCAGATGCCTCCCCCTCTACAATCCACACCACCTCCGGCCACCAGCTCTGAATCGGTGGAGATGCAAGCACCAGCTCCATCTCCCCCTGTCTGCTTGCTGCAAATGGGGGCTGGCCTATTGATCCATACTGAGGGGCCAGCCGAAAGGGGCAACGCACCCTACCCTGATGTCGCCCCCGGCTACCCCATGTTCAAAGATGCTCTGAGAGTCTAGGTCCATCAGTTTGAAGCCTACACTCTGATGGACAAGGCTTTATGGATGAGGGACCGCACGGGGGGTCTTCTCCCCAGAGGTCCATGTGGAGCTATACAATCTGGTGGCCAAGAACTTGTGTTCGGCCGCCAGGGCCTCCACTTCTAGGGAACCACCCAGCAGTTGACTAATAGCCTCACCGAGCGATCGGCTCTGGAAGCCCAACTCCAAAAGCTGAAGAGTGAACACCCGGGCTTTAGGAGCTCTTGGAGTCTCAAGGTCACACTTTGGGGGAGGCTGAGTGTGACCGTGATGCCTTCCAAGTCCAGATTGGGACACTCGAGGGCTTCCTACATGAGGCGACAAGACGAGTAGAGGCAATCGAGGCTCGGGCATCAGAGTTGGGGGAAGTAGTGATTGCAGTCAAGGAGGCGATGATGCGGGTCATAGAGCTGGAAGTGGTGGCAGCCGCGGCTGGCGAGGAAGCTATGCAGCCCTTCTGGGCATCTTCGGGGTATGAGGTCAAGCTGAATGCGGCCGCTATAGAGGTCTACGGCCCGACGAAGGACCTTGGCTACAAGGAGGGATGGGTGGCTACCCTCCAGGCTATGGCTGATGACATGGGCGTCGTAGTGCTGGCCCTGCAACCTCCAGCTATGCCGTTCGAGCTTGCAGTTGGCCGAGATGAGGAGGTGCTAGGCGAGGAGGAGCCGAGTACGACAGAGCAGGGTGTTGGGGGCGACCACTCGGCAGACCAAGAACTGGTTGGATTGATTGATGACCCTCCACCTCCTGGGCCCGTACCAATAGAAGTGCCCGAGACCCAGGGTCTGGCACCTACCCATGCAGCCAAGGGGCCAAGCACCTTACGGTAAAGTGTTCGCTCTTGCTTGCATCACCTCTTTTTCCCTTTTTTTTGCCACTTGGGCACGTCCGAGCAGACGTGGCCCCTCTTCTGTACACCTTTTTACTTTCAAATGAAATATGTTTACCTTTTCTTCATAAGTCTTGGTTGCCTGGAGCCTCCTTACTTTCCACGGAGTCTTTGTGTCTGCTTTCCCCTACTTAATGTTGACACCTGTTTTCCACCTACAAGTTGAGTTATTTCTCATATTCACCTTCCGTGATGTCCTGAATTAGCCATTATTTTGGAGCCTTCTTTGAACCTATTTCGAGCTCATTTCTTGGCCATTTTTTAAGTCTATTGAGCTTTGGAAACTTTTAAGAGGGGTTTAATTTACACAAGATAAAAGATGAAGGAAAAAAAATAAAAATAAAACTTACATGCGTGTACGTGTGTTGAAGGGAGATAGAGAGAAAAGAGAGGAAGAGAGAGGTGGACCGTGGGTGAGAGAGATAGAGAGAGAGGAAGAGGACCGGGTGTGTATGTGTGAGTTAGATAGAGAGAGAGAAGAGAGAGACCATGAGGAGAGAGCGAGTGAGAGAGATAGAGAGAGAAAGAGAGTGGGAGACGGAACCATGTGCTCTGCGGCTGGTGAGAGGGGGGGAAGTGCATGCGTACTAGGGAGAATAGCAGATGGAGGAGGGACATGGAGGAACGGCCACAACGACTGGGTTAGAGAGAGCTGGAGAGGGAGAGTGGTGGCCGGGTGGGAGGATGTCGGTGTGGTGCCACAGGGGGAGGTTGGCCGGTGTCTACAGACGGAGGGGGGGTTCCGCGATATTGAGATGAGAAGGCGAGGTGGCTGGCTAGGGAGCAATGAGGTGCATTGAGGAGAAGGGAGAAAGATGGCTGGCGGCGGTGTAGAGAGAGGGAGAGGAGGCCTTGGTAGTGGCTGGGTGGTGAGGGAGAAGCAGGGGCGAATGGCTACGACGGGGAAGGGATGACGAAGGGGTGTGCTCGGAAGGCAGGGGGTGGAGTGGGCTCGGTGCAATGGAGTGGCCGTGGGCGGTGGCGCAAGCGGTGGCACGGGAGTGGGTTGCCGGCGGTAATGGTGGGTGCTGGTGGTGCTGGTGGTGATGGTGGCGTGGGAAAGAGAGAGGGGGTGATGACGCGGTTGCGGAGAGGGAATGGAAGAGAGAGGGGGGAGAGAGAGGTGTGATGTAGTGAGGAGGGGGATGGTTGCGACGTGGCTGGAGGTGGGAGAGAGAGAGACGACAGCGGCCAGTGGAGAGATGTGGTGGAGCAGGGAGACAGGGCAGGCGAAGGAGAGGGTCTATTGTGGCTGGGAGTGGCGAGGGGTGTGGTGCAGGTGAGGGTCGCGGAGGTGAGAAGGAGAGGTCGACGGTGGTGGTGAAGGGAGACGGGGCTCACGGGAGATGACGAGGGGTGCACCGGTGGCGAACACGGTGAAGGGCTATCCGTGGGAGGGAGAAAGGGAAAGTGAGGTAGGGTGAGAGGGTGGAGTGCAGTGGGTGTGTGGGCTGGAGAGCGAGAGGGTGAGGGAGGTTCTCAGCGGTATGGAGGGCTACTGGCGATCAGTGCAGGGTGGTGAGAGGGGCGTGGGGTGCAGCTGGGTGTGCCGGTGGGAATGGTTAGCCGTGGTGGTTGGCTGAGAGGGAGAGGGAGAAAGAGAGAGAGATGGAGGGGGAGTGGTGGCGGGGTTAGCGTGGAGGAGAGGAGGCCGGTAAGTGTGGGTTTTGGGAGAGAGCCGGGAGAGAGAGATCGGGCAAGGGAGGCTGTCAGCTGTTGTTAGAGAGAAGGAGAGAGTGAGACCGAGGGGGGGTTGGCCATGGGCTAGAGAGGGAGTGGAGAGCTGGGAGAGGGTGAAAGAGAGGGGAGGGAGAGAGGTGGCCGGTGCATGGTGCATTGGGAAAGGGAGATGGGGTGGTTCGCGGTGTGGTCAGCTCGGTGTGCAGGGAGGGGGAGTGAGGTGTTGATATGGTGGGGGGTGAGCGCGGGGTGGCGACTGGCGAGGGGGGAAGGAGGCACGGCGAGGGGAAGCTCCCAGTGGCTAGGTGGTTGTGAAAGAGGGAGAGAAGGTGAGAGAGGGGAGGCTTCCGGTGGTGTGGTTAGGAAGAGAGGGGGGGCGAGCGGCGGTGGCATGGGGGTGACCACGACGGAGGCTGGCAGAGGTGGGAGGTGGTCGGAGGCAGTAGTGTGAGGAGAGAAATGGGAGGGGAGGTGGTGATCGCGGCTAGAGAGAGAGAGAGAGATGATGGAGGGGAGGCCGTAGGGTGGTGTAGGTGGTCGGGGGAAGCGGCTATGGTGAGGGGCGCATAGGTGGGTAGTTAGCAGAGGGAGGGACGGTCAGTGAGGGAGAGAGGGAGAGAGGGTGTGATGGGAGGTGGTCTCACCGGGGAGGGGTTCACGGCATCGACGAAGGGGCGGGCCGGTAGTGTGCGGGGGTGGCGATGTGAGGGCAGTGGTGGTGGCGAGGTGGATGCATCGGCGGGAGGGGTTGTGAACGGGAGGGGTTGGAGGGGACCGTGGGTGGAGTGGAGTAGATGGGGAGAGGGAGAGATCACCGCCGGTGGGTGAGAGAGAAGGAGAGAAAGAGAGATGGAGTTGGAGAGGGGGGGTGGCTTCCGTGGGAGAGAAATGAGAAGAGTGGAGGGGGGTCTCGCGGCGACGGTGAGGGAGAGTTGGCCAGTGGGAGAGGGGGTTTCGCTGGGGAGAGAGGAAGCAGGGAGAGAGGGGTTGCGTGTGGGTTGTGCGAGGAGAGGAGTGTTTCCTGTGTGTTGGGAGGAGGGGGAGTGTTTTTAAATGAGAGAGGGAACTAGATCCGTGAAAGAGGGAGGGAAGTTAATTTTTTATTTTTTATTGTTATTATTATCTGTAGAGAATAAGTGTTGGGCCAAACCCATTAATGTTTCATATACCTCTGGAAAGGTCATCCAGAGAGCTTTCCAGGCGAGGTGGTTTCGTCATCGTCCAAGCACCAAGCTGCCCGTGACAGTGATTCTTCCCCAACTGTGCAGGACCACTCAGGCAGAGAACCAGAGCCCAAGAATAAGCTCGACCACATCCACTCCCTTGCAACTCTAGGCGTGAAACTTGGCTGAGGGCTTCTCCTTCAAGTCCTCTCCCATCCCCAAGAAGCGGAGCTAATTTTGGACATCGGCATCAAAAGTTTCAAATTTCTCCTCCCAGGTGCACCAGGTCAATCTCCCTGATCCTGAGTCGACCACCCCCAGTGTTCTGGCCTTCACGTTCAGCTCCAACATCTGCCACTGGCGCCATTGGTCCTTGCTCAAAGAAGACCAGATCACGAACGTGACGGCACTAGTCTCACCCTCAACAGAGCTCGGGACTGTTCATGGCGCCCCCGTCTTCCAACAGCATCACCCTGTGAGCAGCCAAAGCCAGGGCAGTCTGGCCCTATTCCAGACCCTGCCCCGGCCAACGACATCATCAATAAATTCCAAGAAAATTCTGACATCTTCCTAGATCAAGTCAGAGAATTTTGGCACTAGTTGCAGACCATTTGGAGTTCGGTAGTGACCGTGGTGGCATCATCTTCGACCGTCTGTCTGGTGGTTCCAGAACCTAGCAGCACCGACGGAGCTCGGTACAACGGGTTTCTAACTTAGTTATTCCCCTCCCCGCCTGACCGGCTTACAGCCCCTCCCTTCGGGAGGTAGTGTTTGGTGTAATATAACTTCCCCCACCCTTGGTGCAACCCCCTTGCAAGGGGCGTAGTGCTTGTATTAGCAAGTTGGCAGTCCAAGCTACACTAGCGCAGCGTGTGGGAATCGCCCACACTTCCCCACTCGACATCGTCTCTGGCCGGGATCGGCATCTTCACGCTGATCAGGTGAGCTTCTGCCCCCTCCCCCCCTCTTTGCTGGTTATCTTGCTTAATTAGTATTGCCTCTTAGCTCTGTCAGACGGTGAGAGAGTGCCCGTTCTGAATTTGCTTATATTTTAGTGGCTACCGTGGGTGAGTTGTGAGAGAGACCCTTCATCCCATGCCCTCGGCGTGCTGGCCGCCCGCTGAATTGGGCATCCCAGGCCCTTAGGGGTCCATCCCTAGCTAGCCATATGCCCGGAACAGTAAGGTCCCATCTCAGATGCTCTCCATGATCACTGGTTGGCCCACGGGCAATTGTGTGAGTCACGTGAGTGAGCTCGCCCGAGTGAGTCTGCCGTCAAGTTGCATGCTTGTGGGTTGTAGGTCCAAAATCATCGATCGAGTGGCTGCCACCCCCAAGGTGGTGTCACATCATTAAGCCTATTAACTATATTTATGACTTAAATAATTATATTTAAATTTAGAAAATTCCCAAAAAAATTCAAAGGTGCTACAAAATGATGAATCCACGACCCTTGCCACTCAAGGCAACAAGCTCTTCACATATCTTCTAGGGTTTGGATAGTTCTCTTTGACTGCCCATCGGATTGAGGGTGATAAGCTAAACTAAAAGCTAACTCTGTTCCCTAGGCTTTCTGAATGCTCCTCCAAAAACTAGAAGTGAAACAAGGATATCGATCGGATATAATAGAAATAGGAATGTCGTGCAAGGGGACAATCCACTCCATATACAATCTAGCCAATTTGTGGACTCCCCAACTCACCTTAATTGGCAACAATCTGGTAGTCTTAGTCAACCTGTCAACTAGCAGTCATATACCATCATGGCCACCCTGAGTTCTCGACAACCCAACTGTAAAATCTATAGTCACATGGTCCCATTTCCACACAGGAATCTCCAAAGGCTGCAAAGTGCCACCTGGCTACTATGCTCAGCCTTCACCTGTTGACATGTTAAACACTTGGCCACGAACTCAGCAACATCCTTCTTCATACCTAGCCACCAGAATTGCCTTTTCAAATTACAATACATCTTAGTTGCTCCGGGATGCACAACATAACAAGAACCATGCACCTCTTGCAAAATAGCCTTCCTCACTTGTTCTTCAGCTGGGACATACAACCTACCTTGAAATCTTACCACCTCATCAACACCAAACTCTACCTCAGCCATTGACAAGCAATGAGGTAGCTCAGGGTCCACGTGTTGAGCCTCTATCACCTAGCGACAGATCGTTAGCTTGACAGTCAAGCTAGCAAGAATAGCTGACCCCCGATCCTGAGGAACCTTGATCCTGAAAGTCTCCATTGGCACCTGTTGCCATAGCTTCCACTCTCTCATCATTAAGTGACTAACTGCTACCTTCCTGCTTAATGCATTAGGCACCACATTCATTCTGCATGACTGATAAGACAAGGTAAAATCATAATCTTTCATATATTCCATCCATCTCCTCTGCCTAAGATTGAGATCCTTCTGAGTGAACATGTATTTCAGGCTCTGGTGGTCAGTGAAAATTTCAAATTTCTCTCTATACAAATAGTGTCTTCAAATCTTCAATGGAAAAATTACTACTGCCAACTCAAGATCATGAGTGGGATAATTCTCTTCACCATATTTTTAATAAAACTTTGAAATCTGAGCTAAGAGAATAGTTAAATAATATGGTGATATTTTACTATAAAAATTTAGGATATCAGGATATTACAGGGGTGGAGGTGGCTTTCTCGCCACCCTTGGAGGCCAACCCCCTACTAGATGATGAGATCGAGTGCAATATCGACGTCGATGAGGTTCTTCGCATGATCGATGAGATAGGCCCTCACATCGGGGCATTCCCTGACTTTTAATCATGGAAGGCCTCAGAGGGTATTCGGCTAGGTAGGGTCCCCGGGACTGGAAATGCCATGCTCATGGCTATGGTTGTTTCTGGGGATTGACATTGCCATGTGTTCCTTTGCAGAGACGGCAGGGACGTCGGGGGCCTTGGACCCTCCCAAGTCTAGAGATGAGGTGTCTGCCACTATTGAGGAGCAAGAACCTGCGGTGACCCGGCATGACTTAGGTAAGTTCCGTGCCACTAGAAGGTAAATTATCCTCCCTTTATCTGGTGTTCAGTGGACTAAGTTTGCTGACTGTGTTTGTGATCTTATTTGCCAGGTGATGACCCGGCTGCTACCCTGGAGATGGTCTAGGAGCTGATGAGCACTAGCCCATCGGTGGAGCTCCCCTCATTTGAGGCCGAGCCGAGCTTGTCGGGTGGCTTGGTCGCCCTTGTTGCTGGAGCCGTGTCTGGGTCACTACCACGACCGTCGGTGGGGCCTCCCCTTCCTCCTTTTCTAGCCGTTGTCTCGGCATGCATGGTGGGGCTAGTTGGGTCTTCTACCATGGGACCCTCAGGTACGTGACTGCGAATTTAGCCACTTGTGGTGACTTTTTGTATCACCTAGTAGTGCTAAATTTTTTGGTGTTGGTCATAGGTACTTCATCCCCTCTGGAGGAGGGAGAGCTTCCTCGCGACACTGCTGGAGCCGTAGGGGGAGAGCCTACAACGGTGACTCCGGTGGGAGCAGATGAAGAGATCATTGACATAGAGGGGATCTCTGAGGGGAGTGCCCCGGCTGGTGAGCTTCCTGTCCACAACCCTTGACTAGATGGCTTTCTTTATATGAGGTTAGGTTGTGTGCTGACCTTATTGTTTTGTTGATCCACAGGGGCTTCTAGTTCCACCACCTCCAGAAGTTCATCGAAGACTTCATCAGGCTCTTTGGGTAGTGGCAGCTTCATCAAGGAGATGGAGGAGAGTTCAAGCTCTTCCTCTTCTGGGGCCTCCTCTGCCGAGGGGGTTGAGATGGAGGCTACTTTTGGAGGTGCATGGGGGCCTTTCGCTCCCCTCTTTAGCACTTGTTTAGGCTTCCTAGTAGAGTACAGAAGCTTCTATACTCTGTGCATCGCTAGAGTCAGGGGAAGAGCGTGTGCCAGCTCCTACTGCTGATGATCAAGAGGAGGTCCCCGACCTTCCTGCAGCTTCTGGAGGGGACAGGGCTATGGGAGAAGCCTCCCGAATTATTGAGGAGTCTCTGCCTTCTTTGACCCCGGTGAGTGACGCCGTAGTGTGGAGGGGATGGCACTGGGTAAGGGCTGGAAGCTTTATCAGGTTTTCCACCTTATTTTTCTTGGAAAGCTTCACATGTATTTCTCACTTTCCCTTGGCTGTTTCTAGAATTGTGCAGCCTCCGTTGATGTGCAAGTGGAGATAGGTGACTCCTCCCCGAGTTTAAAGATTGAGTGGCCTACTTCCACCCCATAACCATCATGCATAATTAAGATGCATTAGCTTGTGAAACAAATCCATGCCATAAGTCTAAGTAGAAGCATTGACCTTTAAATGAAATACAGGTAGACCATAACGAAGATGCATCAACCTTATTACTTTAGAGATAATAGACTAGCATCGACCTTCTAAACATGCATCGACCTTAACTACAATTGCTAGGTCACTAGCATCGACCTTACTCCAACCGCCAGGTTGCAAGGATCAATCTATGTATAAGGTGCATTGACCTTATAGCAGAAGTTGTGAACATGATGCATGAGATGCATCGACCTGAGTGTATGCAGTATAAAAAGTGCATCGACCTGACAATACATTCTGTGACAAAGTGCATCGACCTTAAAGATAAATACAACATATGTGCATCGACCTTAAAGATGAACGCTGCTTATGTGCATCGACCTTAAAGATGAATGCTGCATATGTGCATCGACCTTAAAGATGAACGCCTTAAAGGTGAACGCTGCATATGTGCATCGACCTTAAAGATGAACACTGCACATGTGCATCGACCTTTTGGTCTAAGTGACATATGTGCATCGACCTTCTTGGTCGGTACCTCATATGTGCATCGACCTTTAGAGTCGATGACATATACATGCATCGACCTGATACTTAGAGAGGTGGAAGATGCATCGACCTTATATCTCAACAAAAATGCATATGCACTGACTTTCTAGACTAAGTGTTGTCATATGCATCGGCCTGCCTATCTTGATGTGTGAAGGTGCATCGACCTTATTATGCACCAAACTGAACATGCATCGACCTGAAGATAACTAGAGACACAAACTGACTTATGAGATACTGCAAGATATTAGATGACTATTTGACAGTAATTAATTAAGGTGGCCATGGCCCCTCCATGTGGTGCGGCTGCTTGCACAGTTCAGCTGGGCCATAGGAAGATCCATGCCTTTTGTTTCTCTCTCTCTCTCTTGTAGAGGTTCGGTCGATCTCCACCGACGAGCTCTGCCAAGACAAATCATTCAAAAATTATTGAGGGCAAACTGTACGGTCCGTATCTACTTTTAAGTCCGGATTCACTTCGAAGAAAACATTGGACGTCATCCCGATGCATTGATTAGTGGTCGGTCAATAGTCAATGTCGCAATGAACTGCGACATCACATGCGAGATTAATTTCTTTTTATAAAAGCAAATGCCTTTCATTAGAGAAAAAAAAAGAGCTCTTTTAGATGGTAAGTACTGATAAGTGCCTCAAGTAAGTAAGTAGCATGTGGGGACGAAATTACTCCTCCTTGGTTTGAAGGGGCTGTGTGAACTTGAGCTAGGGGTGGTCATCTTCGGCCCCAAATCTGCGCTCCCACAAGTGGGGAGGGAGAGGCTCTGCTAGGGCCATATTTTGATCGAGTTTTGTAATTATTAAATCCGGAGCTACACTAACTCAAAGCTATTTAAATAAATTTTATCTTATTTCTTAATATATCGGTATGGAGTTAAGATTATTGTTAAGAAGTTCCTGTATATATGTACCAATCTTGACTTGAGCTCTAGCACCCGATTGACTTAATTGGTGTATATGTATGTATATATAGTTCTTGCACATAACCATGTGCACTTCAATATATATAATGTTAAATAGTTGAATCAGCCCTTTAACCCAATAAGTCTTAAGGCAACTAATAAAGTAGCTAGGATAATCCTAGTACTTCATCAGATATATTTATTGAGTAATTGTGAGATTATTTAACAGAGTCGAAAAGCAGAGGATAGGAGGATATGGTTGAATCTACAGATTTCATGAGAATTCCATGCCAAATGGTACCACCGGCACCCTTTTCTGCATAAATAGCGGCCAAGGTTGGGTCAAAACATTGCACACAGCTCTTTTCTCACTTCCCTCGGAAGCAACCGGCGGAGAAGAAGAGGAAGGAGAAGAGAAGGTGAAGAAGAGCGCAACCAGGTGTGGGAGTGGGAATGTCGTCGGCCTCCACCTATTTTGTGTTCATGAAGTTCGACCCCGAGTATGAGCGACTGCGGAAGAAGCGGTTCGTCATCCCTGCCTCTGATCACCAATTCTGAACCTGGGTTTTAATCCCAATAGTTTAATTTGCTGCCATCTAACCCGGCCCAGATGATGTATACATCTTCTCCCTGCTGTGCCCTCTGTTGTGGATATTGATCTGCTCTGCGTGGATGTGCTGGCTCACCTCCGACAGTGCGAAGCAAGACGAGCTTGACTTGTACCTCAGCAACAAGCACGACAGGTTGCTTGCAGGGCTTCTGGAGCCCAACACCTACAGAAAGAAGCTCTCCCTGGTCATCGTCGATGGGTTTGCTGTGGAAATAACCGAAGAACAGGTAATGGCAGTTGGTTGTCAGCCCTTCCATCATATCATTCGTATCAAATCAATCACAGTTAACAAATGAAGGAGAACACCTTTCTCTGTCCCTCCCTCCTCCCCCTCCTTAATTTTTCATCAGGCCGAGCTGCTGAGATCTACACAAGACGTGAGGATTGTGGAGAAGAACCAGGAGCTGGAGTGAAGCAAGACGTGAAACAACATGAGGGAGATGGGGTGAAGAGATCTTAATTATACGTACTACTTGAACTCGTGTTTCTGTTTTGTACGTACTGTGGGAGGCCTACACGTTTACCAACAAGTATCCAAGGATGCATTTTAGCATGTATTACTCGATCTTAATTTTTCATAGCAGAAGAGAACCAACCAGCTGCTTGATATCCTGTGTGGAGTACGTCATCTTCTCAGATTTCTCCTGCTCTCTCTCTCTCTCTCTCTCTGTGCCGGGTGTTTTCTTTTTGTTAATGAACTCTCCATGACCTTCCCATGGTCTCTGTGTGATTATCCAGAGAAAGCTCGTGTGGTTTGTGTATCCATCACCCTTAAGCAGGCTGCATTGCAGGGTTTTCGGTGCAGCTAATTAAGGTAGGAAAGAGCCGCATTGATGGGACATTGTACCATGGTTCCTTTTTGTCGTAAGCCTCCGAGATTCTGGTTCGTGTGTGTCACCTCACCCTCAGCGTCCTGGCAACACCTCCACCAGTCATGTGAGGAGAGGTGGTACGTCGTAGAAAGCTGCAACAAGAAGAGGACATACGTACATATATACATATATATACACACACACTACGTACGTCCTTCCCTTGTTACATGGCAGCGTCCTCCCATATGGCAGGAGAAAATTTATCAATCCCGACAAGCCTGATTAATTCCTTTGTCCAATGGTGATTGGTGAAGCGTGCGCAAGTGAAAGTAACTGGCGTTAGCTTGCAGAACGGCTGGGGAGTTAAAGACCCCTGTTTGCAGATTGAGTGAACATTAATCTGATCGAATTTAATGGGGATGACATATTTTGAAATAAATATAAACTCTTCTTCATAATTAATCAGTGAGCTAGTAGCTTCCGAGCTCCCAAGAGACGAGCACCCATGCTCCCCTGGAAACAAAGGTGACTTCCAAGCCCCCTAGAGGCAAGCACTCCCGCTCCCCTCGAAAATGAAGGTAGCTTCCAAGATCCCTAGAGGGGAGCACTTATTCCCCCTTCAAAAATTATGGTAGCGATCAAGCTTCCAAGAGGTGAATGCCTGCGTTCCCTTAAAAACCATGGTAGCTTCCGAGCTCCCAAGAGGCGAGCACCGCTGCTCCCTTAGAAACGATGGTGGCTTCCAAGCCTCAAAGAGGTGAGCACTCATACTCTCTCAGAAATCATGGTGGCTTCCAATCCCCAAAGAGGTGAGTACTCATGCTCCCTCGTAAACTGTGGTGACCCCTAAGTCCCCAAGAGGCAAGCACCCATGCTCCCTCAGAAGTAATGGTAGCATTCGAGCTTCAAGGGGCCAATACCCTTACTCCCCCAGAAATAATGAGCAACAATCTTTCCCTGCTAAGGGAAGATGTACGCTCTCTCCTAGAACTAACTTCAATGCAACATGAAACGGGCGCGTGCGTGCAATAAAGAGAAATTTGAACGGCAAATCTATCCGCTCTCACAAACTCACCACACGCGCAGAAATTCTCCATCAAGAGATGCACAATAGTGCAGTTACAAAGTAAGGAATTCGTATTCTTTAGCTGAAATACAAATCGCTGAATTCCAATATGGCATCCTCATGCGGCCAACGTGCAAGCCTATGAGTATAGGTGGGGTCAATCAGGGCCATGGCGGCATCATAGCCACCCCAGTACCCGGCCATCCAGCCTTGCTCATAGTCACTGCCCCAATCAAATGACTCGTCATCCACAGGTGAAATAACTTCGACAACAACCTTGTCCCCCGACGCCACCACTACTGGAGGAGTGAAGTCCCCGAGAGATCGCCTACCTTAGCGCCTACGCTAGGAGGAGGACTTGGAGCCTTCTCTTCAGTCGTCATGGCCTTCGGAGGACTCTATGCCATCATGACAGTATGAAGATGAAAATGGGCAAGAGGCACCCCCAGCGATCCTACCATTTATAAGCAAGCAATGCAGCGTCTCCCTCACCAATGGTAGGGTAGCATCCCATTGTTTCAAAAAAGAAGGGGAACATTGAAACGAAAACACACACCAAGAAGCAAAGAGAGGATTGAAAAAGGGAAGTTTTATTAATGCACAAGGGGGGAATACAAAGAAGTCACTCGCCCTCCTTGGGACGGAACCGGTCTGGGAGGAGGTTCAAGACCACCTTGTTGGTGTATAGGCAGTTCACATTCCCTAAGGCCTCCCGCCAGCCATCCAGGTACCCACGCCGGTAGTCCTCAGAGACACCTTCACTGTCACTGCTCTCCCCAGGCGCCGGCTCTGACTCCGGCAAGGCCTCCTTTTGAAAGTGTAGGCACTTGGGGGGACCCTCTCCAAAAGAATGGTTGGACTCCTCCGACTACATCTTTAGAGAGAGACTTGCCGCGGCAGGCGACGAACCCAGGATGGTCTCCAAAACCCTCCACAGGACGCTATTTATAGAAGGGGGATGAAGCCTACCGAAATAAGAAGAAGCCCAACTGCCTCTCCGGCCCCGAATTCGAAGTAACGGATCTCGAAGATCGTGCCCTCTCAGCGTGATCCCCAAGACGTCACTTCGTATGCCACGAAAAAGATTTAGAGTAGAGGGAAAAGCTGGCAGGCTACACGACAAACTCCAGAGATTGCACAAAATAGGAAAGTCTTCATTTCAAAAGTAAAAAAGCTTACAAAACAAGAAGATGTTTGCCCTAGCAAAAAAGAAAAGTATAGCGCGGTGGAAACAAAGGAAAGATAAAGAATAGGTGAAGCACTCTCTCAAGAGCTCACCCTGGCAGTAGCATCACGTGGCCCTTTGTCTCGGGCCTCAGACACACCTCCGACAATAGTCCTGGGGGGCGGAAGGTCGTCAGTCAGGACAACTACATTCCCCTCCACTGATGGGTCAACCCCAGCTATGCGGCCCCCGGTGCTCGGCTCTGTCGCCTGCTCCTCAACCACATGAGATGTGATGGCATCATTTCTTCTAATATCTTATTCAAATTTATATTAATGATATTTATTCATTGTATTTAATTTGTGTTAATGATTCGAATGTGATGAAGTCCCTGAACTTATGCGATGATGGTTGGATCATAGTGAGATTATGATAATGAGATCAGTCATCCAGATGCACATTTCTAGATGTTCCCAGTCATAGGATCTTCGAGAAGGGACATTGGAGATCTGGATAGACTGGCACACATGATACTCATATGATGGGTGTGATTATTCTCATAATCATCAGTGTTGAGACACTGAAGTACGCGTGTGGGTGCTCATTAGTGGAATGAGTATACTGAACTGACCCAATTTAGAATCCCTGAATGGTAATCATACTGACTGTCGATCAGGCTATTCTATGTCTCAGTAGTACAGTTAGATCTTAGACCTGAGTCACTAAAGATGTCTTGCATAAGGGATGCTGAGTGTTTGATTACTGACTTATGAACTTCTGTTAAGTGGTCTTGTGAGTGCAGGAATGCAGTGAGGTGTTTACAATGCAAGGGGATTGAACATAGAAAGAGATTTTGTAGGAAGCTGAGCAGCAGCCAACATCCAACCACACTCGGAGCTCCAGAGGTTGCAGCGGCACAACAAGCTGAGGAAGTCACAAGGGGGTACAGGAAACAAAGTACAATTACCATCCCATGGTCCCCTTTGGTGATAGGAAGAGCCTGGAAGCTTGTGGGGTTGTGGCGGTCAGGGGAGAAGGCCTTGACAAAAAAGGAGTTGTGGAGGATTACCTGAAGCTTACTTGGAAACTCAACGATTGGTGGATCAAACAGCTCAAGACTGAGAAGTTCCTTGTCTGGTTCCCCAAAACAGAATGGAGGGCGTGGTGCTTGCAGAAGGGAGAGGATCATAGCAATGGTTTTCACTTGGTCTAGAAGCCATGGATGATTGAGACTGCTACCCGAGAAGTGCAGGAGGGGAAGATACTTTGGTGTAGGATGGCAGGGTTACCACTTCACCTTTGGAATCTAGAGACGTTCCACAATTTAGTAACACCATTTGGGTTCCTGAAGAAGGTGGACAAGGAGACCCTTGACAAGGATAATCTACTGTTTGCAAGGCTCCTAGTAGAGGTGGACTCTTTACTGCAGATCCCTAATGGGGTGCTCATCAGGGTGGGAGGAAGGAAATTCTAGATTACGGTAGTGGTGGAGCTCGGGGAGGCTAGCAGAGGTGTAGAGAAGGACCCCATGGACTGGACCTGGGTAGAGGTAGTCTCCAGTTATCGGAACCTTCGTCGCGCAGCATAGGCGAAGGGGTTGGGGGCAAAAAGATCGTCCCTGGTGAGGAATGAGTCCAACACCGGGTTACACTAAGAAGATGGGTTGAGTTCCCCCCACACTCGGGCGCCTGGGAATAAGGAAGCTACAGCAAAAGCTCTGGAGGTGCCAAATCCTCCTAAGATACAGTCTGGCGGAGATGTCCAATCTTTAGACCCTGGCGCTCAGGTCAACGTCCGAGGTTATCCCTCAACAGGGCACTCTTCCCCAGGAAGATCGCTGGTCAGCGTACGAGGATCTCCCTCAACGGGAGAAATGGGAATTTCAAACAGGGGTCCTAAAGGTGCGGTCAAGCGAGGGAGAAGAACAGTATCAGGCACAGATGGGCCGATACGTGATGAACGTGGATCCAAACTGTCGTGTAAGTCATTCGGGCTCCCGGGAGTGGGTTTGCAGGCAGAAGCTTCGGGTCGGCTATCGAGTAAGTCGCGGAATCATCTTCCCTACCCGTCGTTCGACCAGATTGGCGGCGAGGACGGGGCCTCTGCGGTAGCTTCGTCTCACCTAACTAGCAACCACAGGCGGCGATCGCCCGGCGACCTCGGCAACGGCAAAGGGTGCGAAAGTGAAGGAGCTGGCAGGGGTGTGCCAACGTCTGGCCCACGGAACCCAGCTCTCCGACAGCAATACAAAAGACGGGTTTTCCAAGGTCGATGGACTGTGGGCTAATACCAGCCTTTGCTCACTCACCCCCCACCAGAGCTACATACCACAATGGTGACATCTCACTAATAAAGGAAGGGGGCCTGGAAGTGCAGCATCTGGAGCAGCTATTCCACATTGTGTCACCGGCAGCAGTAGAAGACCATTCTCAAACGGCCCAGATGGCAATGTTTGTGGCTCCTGTGGAGGAGAGCAGGCAAAATCACGAGGGATTTATGGAGCCAGAGAAGAGACAGTGTGGTGCATTGGCACAGTCTGAGCGGGGAGAAGGTGAGCCGGCGGTCTCCGAACAGGCAGGGGCAATGATCCTCTGGGAGGACAGGGCCAACAGGAGTTTGCAATGGGTCGATGGAGGTTCTGAGACACCACTGAACTGTATTAGGCTAGGTTTTGAAGCAGAGTGGTCTGATCAATGTATAAGGAAAATTGGACTCCTTGTGGGGACTTCCTTTGAAGGTAGGGAGGAATGTGTAAGGAAGGTTTTGAAGAAAATCAGAAGAGATTTTAATTTGCAACTCAGTGCTAAGAGAAAAGGGCTTGGTGGCAGACTCAGGATTGGGAGAAGAGAGGTCACATTTCTGCAAAAAAATCAATTGCTGGATGCCCTTAGACTCAAAGCTCTGAGGGTAAGGGAAGGAAGCCTATAGGCCAATGAAGATTCTAACATGGAATGTCAGGGGGTTAAAAGGGGAGAGGAAGAAGAGGGAGTTGAAGGCAATGATCCAAAGAAACAAGGTGGATGTGCTTGGAATTCAAGAAACCAAAATGGATACCCTGGACAACTGGGGTATCAAAGAGCTGGGTGGAAATAGGCTACAAAGCTGGGTGTTCAAGCCGGCTGTGGGGCAGAAGGGAGGCATGTTAGTGCTATGGAATGAAATGATCCTAGAGAAGATGGGGGAAGTTATACAATAGTTCTCCATAACAATCAAATTCAAGCTTAAGAGTAATGGGTCTTTATGGTTCTACACTTGTGTATATGGGCCAGTGCAATATGGTTTGAAAAGGGATTTCTTTGAGGAGTTAAGCTCTTTGAGCGCAGGGGGTCTACTCCTTGGTTTGTGGACTTCAGATGGGCTTCGTCAATATCAAATACTGGCCCCAGTTGCTGACTCAAGAATGTCCGCTCAGCTACATCCCAATAGGCTCCACGGCCATTCCGATAAAAGCTTGTGTGGGCATTCCACCATTTGATGTACTCTGAAGTGACCCGGGGAACACTATTTGATATAGTCGGCACCCTGAAAGTGGCACCATCATGGCGATGAAAGAAGTCCCACCAAAGGCAGCCATCACCAATAATCACTGAACCATGCTTTGCTCTGCTGTCCAAGGGAAACTGAGCAACTGATGTTGGGATGTGCTGATCATAGCCAAAATTCCATCTGAATCGGAACGGGTAATAAGGCTCTAAATTAAGCAGACTGCTTTTCCGGAAGACCAGGACACTTGGCCGGATTGCTAAAGCCCATCTAACTAGCTCAGGCTCTAGAAGAGACTGGGTAGCGTTAGCACCTGAGATTGGATGAGTAAAGGTTTCCATCTCCCCCATCTTACACTTACATTGCGGGTTTACCAGTGGAGCAGAACTGACTGCCAAGTTCCAGAAATGCATGGTTCCTGTTGCATCCACTGGGACTCGGGTTAGCCAACCCTTAATCTTGAAAAGCTACTCAGATACAGGGTCGGGCTTGGCACTGGTGAATTCCAACATCCGAGGAAATAATGTAGTTGCCTGAAGAGTTCTCGGGGCAAACTCAGGGAAGAGATTGCACACCCAGGCGTTGAAGAAATGAAATGGACCCACTGTTCTGAGTAATCGGGGGATCCGATGTTTGTGCAGGTCTCCTAAAGACTTATAAATCAAGTAGAGTGCAACTGGGCACAGGGAAAGCCACATGCCCCAGGCCATCTGACACGCCGGATATATTGCCTCCGGTCTTATAATTGTCTCATCTCCCTACGGGAGAGCAAAAGTGCATAGCCAGAATGTCAGATAAGCTGCACAATGGGTGATGGGGTCCAATCCGGCAGGATTAGGACCTTCTCGACCACTACGATGGAGGGAAGCCAATAATTCCGCCTTGAACTTGGGTGTCCTACTTTGCTTCCCTACAACGGGACCCACCAAAGGAAAGTTAGTGTACTTCAAAGGTCCATTGAAGAAATACTGAATCCACTATCCCACACGGACTTTCAGTCTGCTACTTTTCTCTTGGGTATGGTAGCCCTTGGAAGACCCTTTGTTATAAACTAGACAGATAGAGCGCTAAGCCTTCATCAGGTAGCGATATGCAAAACCAAAGGAATACCGGCCCTCGCCGTCAGATGCATCCTTCACCGAATCTTCCAAGCAAACCTCCTCATAAGGCTCACCATCAATAGGCAAGCCTAAAAGCTATGACAAACTCCAAAGATCAAGAGAAGTTTCACCTTCTGCTGTGTAGAATGTATTGAATTAAGGGCAGAAGACCTCGAACATGCCGCAACACAGTCCCCTAGAAATGGGGTAGCAAAAGCGTGAAGCATACACACTGTGATACACCCCAGCTCTGACCAGCAAAAGAGCATATTTCTTCAGCACAAATTCGGTGAATTCAACTGCCCCCACTCGGAAGAGATGGGCATCTGTCACCTACATGTCTGCGAACCATCCAGTAGCTAGCTGAAATTTGAATTGAACAGCCAGGCAATTTAGAACAAACGGCTCATCCCTGTAGCCCCATTTCATCAGTGCCAGAAATAGCCCGTAGCCAGGCTTCTCCCTATTGACTCAGCCTGCTATGTTATCCCACCTGGCAGGGGTGAACTCAGGGGCTCTGGTCAGCATCTTCTTCTCCGGTGCCAGCTCTGTCACACCGAGAACAGCATCCCAGTCCCGCTACTCCCCGGGAAGATAAATGGCTTTGCCTTGATATAGCAAGCCCTTCAAGCTGTCTCTTTCTCCTAACATGGATGCTTCTACTCCATGGGCCACCCAAGGATCCCTCATGCCGCCCACGATGAAAGTCTGAATAAATGGTAGCAAGTGGCGATCCTTCAGAAAGTCCAGACGGTAGTCGCCACCACGTTTGAAGCATGTTCCCTCCTCAGCAGAATACACCCGAGTGGTCGAGACAGTATCTGTCTCAGAATCAGAAGATTCATCAATAATGGCAACCTAGCTGTGGCCAAAGTCCAATTCATGAATGTTCAGCCAATTGACTAAGGCACGAGATTTATCAGGTTGAGCAGAGGAGCCTGCGCTAGCAACTTCAAGAATATCAGCAGCAGAGCTAGAGGTAGCCTCCATTGCAGTAGCTGTAGTCCAAAGAAGATGCAATAATGAGCCCTCAGAAAGGAGTTAACAGATAAAATTGAGTTAAATATTTTCCAAAAATTTTGGCAGCATCTCCCCTTATTTAGGGTACCTGCAAGGGTGCGGCTTGCATAGTAAATTACTACGGGTTTCTTATTAATCTTTTATCCTAAGACCGCTCCTATGGCATTGTCAGAGGCATCACACATGATTTCAAATGGGAGTGACCAATCCGGAGACTACAAGATTGGGGCTTGAGTGAGAGCCGCTTTAAGAGACTGAAAAGCCTCTAGACAAGAATCATCTAGGTGGAATGGAGAAAAGAAACATGTAAATATCTGAAAAATATCCGAAAAAAATCTGGGGCATTACACAAGTACTGGCTCAAGAGCGCATACATGACAAGCAGGCTAAACCAAGAAGGGACCGGTCATGTACCTCCACACTCGGGGCATGGGGAAGACTCCCGGCCAAGTTACACGTTCCCCAGTACAAAAGCTAAAATAAGTACAGATCCAAACAAACACAGTCCACTCCTTGTAGGTAGGTAAAAGGCTTCACAGCTGATCCAAGGAGGTGTGAAATCGGTTGATGGGCCGCAAGTTGATGAAGTATGGCAACTACAAAGTGTTGCGGATCAGTGCGGGCTAGACTAATCCACCAGTCGACCTGTGCCCAGCAGCAAGGAAGGAGCATCACAGATGCTGGGACTGGGGCTAGCGGCCCAGACGACGTGCTACAGTTGATGCCAAATGCTCTGGATATACACGGTGGCCGGAGGAGCTAAACAACGCTCTCGACATGACCATAAACTAGCGAGCTGGAACTGGCTGACCTATGTAGATGCAAGAAACCAGTGCAAAGGGAGGCCTAGAAGTTAGACCTCTGGATGTCCTCTGAACATGAAATTTCGTGTGGATGTCGGTGGGGATGTCCCTGAGATGCTTGGGGAAGATGGGCCACAGATGACCACTGTGGGGGCCGAGGTGACCCAGAAAGTGACTACCTATGTGGTCTGACCAATCTACTGGCAGCAGGATAGACAAAGGAAGATGGACGTGGTAATAGGGGTTTTAGGTGGAGTTTAGGGCGGGGATTTCACCGGAGGATAGGGGAGGGACGTGGGAGGATGGAGGATGTGTGGTAGGGTGGCACGTAGTGGAGATTTTGGGTGTGGGGATAGATGGACGGTGGGACTCTGTTCTGGAGATCTGTGCAGGTAGACTGTGTACAAGAGATGGAGGACGAGGGTACATAGGGCAAGCAGATTCAAATCGGCCTGAATGGCTATGGGGGATTGGTAGGGGTGTGGGGAATGTGGCCCAAAATGTCAGGGCATTTAGATGAGGGTAAGGGGAAGAGATGGCAACTGTGGACGGGTTCTGTCCCTACAGATCTACACAGGTGTAGTCTGCGTGAGGCAGGAAGATGAAGCTGAATGGTACGGTTCCTGTGGGAGTTTGGATGTGAAAATAGGTATAGAAAAGGTTGAGAACGTGGGAAGATGTGGAAAAAAGATGGGGGCGAGCAGAGAAGTAGAAAGGGGTGAACCAACCAGCTATCTATAGCTCTATCCCATCAGGTAGATAGACAGGGCGCACACAGGATAGTAGGGTGCCAAATGGCCACCATGCTACAACACGACCACGAGCGAGGTTCTCCTGGCTTGGCTGGACGTTAAGGAAGATGATCAGATGAAGCAAGAGTAGAGAACTAGGGAGAGGAGCCTTGGGCGTCACACCTAAGAAGAGGGAGATGGGGTGGGAAGGTGGGCATCGCACCCACAAGAAAGAGAGGGAGAGGGAGGACCGCGGCCTTCTCAATAGGGTTTCCACAAATTTCTTTTCTTCATTAATTTCCCAAAAGAGTACAAGAGATAATATATATGGGGAGGGGAAACCCTAATTAATTACCAAAAGAAATCCTAAAAGGAATCCTAATTATATTGAAATCTAATCCCAATTAGGAAAGGATGGGGAAGGGAAACCAAACAAGCCTAGGATTTAGGGAAGGGGCAGCCAAATCCAAGGAGGAGTGGGAAGGGGGGGCGCCCTCCTTCCCAACCCAATTGGGCTTGGGAAAGGGAGAGGGGTGCGTGCCCCTAGGCATGGCCCAATTCTGGCAGCCAGCCAAGCCCCCTCATGGGCATGGAACAATGTAGCCCACTAACCTCAATCCAGCCTACTGAACCCAACTATGACACTAATGGAGTCCAATTGGCCTCAAATCGGCCTACAAAAATCCAGAATGAAAGACATAAAAACTATCCAAGCTCCTAACTAGCTCTCCCCCCCATCTCCACGCCATAATAAAGTCTACAAGTCTCAAATAGTATTGTACGTCCTGTAGTGTCACTCTACCTCATCGCGTCGATCTCTAACTCAGGTGTCCTCACCAATTCTCCCCGGGCAGGAGGAACTCGACCCTATCGAGTAGGGATCCCTATCGCTCAGGTATCACTTCAGCAATTTTGGATCTATCCTCTCCAGCTCTGCCCAGGTGATCCATGTGTCCTCAGATGTGGGCCATCCTCTCCATCACACCAAGTAGCGCTGGTGCGTGCCACTCCTTGTGGTCATCACTTGCTCATCCAGTATACACTCTATCCACTCACGCTGCTGAGGTAACGAGGCTGGAAGTGGGCTCTCAAGGGAGGGGTTGCTCATAAGGGGTGGAGAAGGCCTAAATAACTTACTAGGAATCATTGTTGGGTCCCTATATGCGACTAAATCCAAGACATTGAATGTGGAACTGATACCATAGTCCTATGACAAGTCTACAACATATGCATTGGATCCAACTCGCCTAAATGCTCGAAAGGGGCCAGCACCATGCGCTTATAGTTTCTTCAAAGCTCCAGAGGGAAACTGTTTTTAACGAGAAAAGATAATCAATTTATTATGACCCATAGTTTCTAGTTGGCCCTTTTTGTATAACTTTAATTTATTTAGAATATATTTATTCCTTCTTTTTATTCGGGGTGCTACAATCATGATCTTGAAGAACGTGCTCACGGTCTCCACCGTGTTCTTTGATTAATGCACTATAGGCTATGGGCGCATCTATTAACGCAACCCTAGCTTGTGCCATGTCAATGCGTTGACGCGCTGTGAACGTTGGACGTGTTCTGCTGGCATCGTGACGCATCCTTTGGACGTGTTTGACATCACGGCATAGGCTTCCACCATGTTAATGGTCTTCGATTTTTGAGGTTTTATATGAGTTGTCTCGGGCTCCAGTGAACCCAGTATTCAATGCCTTGTTGGCATTTGACTCGATGGATGCCTTGGGTATTCCGTGAGAGTCAGATCTATGTGTCGAGGGATCCCGGAAGAGTGGTCTCATCCCGAGCAGTGTTCAGTGTTTTCTCTGTGTATTGTCTTGGCTTCAACCCCTTGGTTAGCCTATTGTATGTGGATGTCATGGACGTCCTATGGGGGCTGTGATCGTGTTATAGGGTGTTCGAATGTGCCATTGCACCGAGTAGTGTTTTGTGTATTTCGAGGGTCATTATGGTTTCTGGTCAACCTGGTTGTGACCCAGTGGATGACACGTGACCTCGTGAGTGTCTTGGTTATCCTGTATAGATCGAGAGTTTGGATTTAGGCACATGGAGGTATCGTCTTACCTTAGTTTGGGTGCTTATCTGGTCTGAGGGTTTTATATTCCCTCATGTTCCGTGATTTGTGTTATGCGGAGTTAAGAGTCCTATGTGCAGCCTAGGGGCCGAGGACTTATGGTTTATTATGTTTTATCATATTTTGGCTTAGGGACTAGGCTGATTAACTGTATGTTGCCGTGATGTGCAATGATCTTAACCTGAGTCATGTGACTCAAGGATCGTTGTATGTAGGTCTAGTTATTTATCCTGAGTCTGGCGTAGTTCTGTGTACTGCCATGTGTTTCATAGTGCGTGCGACCGGTGAGTGTTTACCCTGTCCACACTTCGATGTGTCTTTTGGAGAGTCTCTATGTCTAGTGAGCCTTCACTAGTTGTAGCCTGACGACACTTGGTGTCGGCCCACCTGGGAGTGGTGGCGGGGCGAGTTCTCGAGATATGATTTTTAGGCTAGTTTTTGTGGGCTCCCTTGCTTTGCAGTAGCGTCCTACCTGGGGAAAAAATTAGCTAGAGGCTTGGGTCAAGGCATTAGGCTTATGTGTGCACACGTGATCAAGGGCGTTTGGGCGAGCGTTGACGGGCGTGGCCCTGACTAGTCACTCATTACTGTTGTTACTTGTACTTGGTACAATGTCTTAGTGACCATGTTCGAGGCGACTGTGAGACGCTTAAGGCGCAGTGGAAGATGTCAGTGGATGGATCTGGCTTTGCTTCTAGTGAGGAGGTGCTTCTATCACATGACACGTGACTTGTGATTTTGTGACTAATTCTTCGTTATGGTTGACGTAGTGCTTTGGGTAGCCCTTGTCTGGCTTTACCGTGGCTTGTGTAGCGGACACGACAATGAGGTCGTGTATGCGCCAGTGTTTTGGTTAGTGTTGTGTGGAGCCTACACATCTGTGTAGTATGACATGTTCTGGCAATGTATCGGGGTTTCTTGAGATTAGTCTGGCAACTCCCTACCAGTTGTGTGGGAAGTTGTGCCTTTCCTGATTAGGAGTAGATTAGAGGGCTGAGGTCTTATCAGCTGTAGTGGTTTCTTCTATATGGCTTTCCTCTTTACTTTCGTTGTTGTTACTTCTGCTCCTGTTGTTCTTACTGTTGTTGCTTCTACTATTGTTACTGTTGTTACCACTTTGGTTTCTTGGTGGGGATCTACGGGACCCCTACCGAGCCAGTAACACGAGGCTCACCCCTGACTTCTCAGGTGTGGCTGCTCTTCTTTCTCATGGTCTGGAGGTGTTGTTCGTGGTTCTTGGTGGCCAGCTTTGCCAGTGTCGGGTTTCCCCCGACTTGAGGGTGCGTTCCTTTTTCTGTTGGACAGTACTTGTCTTTAGTTGGACTCGACTCTGTTAGTTGTTGTAGCTATTAGTTTTAATGATAATGTAATTTTAATTCTACTATTTTAACAATCCTGATCGAATATAGTAATTGTTTATTGCCTTATCTGGAAGTTCAATGTACTCTCATGCACCTCCGCACACCCCTTTTTATCCCTTCGAAGCCTTACAGCTCTTGGGAGGCCTCTCAGAATCCAAGTGGGTTCGGGTTTACCCGAGCCCGGATGCTGGGTCGTCACAGTTGGTATCAGAGCAGAGTGTGTTGTGAAGGATGTATGGAAGTACATGGGAATTCAAGATGTTGCAATGCTCAGAGTTCGTAAGGTCCAGTATAGTCGGCAGCTGGCATAGGTTTTATGTTTTCTGAACCGCTTTACTTCTCGTGTAAGCGCTTGCCTGTGCTGTGTTGGCACTGTGCGAGATGGTTTTTCTCTCATCAGGATGTGACGGAGAGTGTTCTTTTGCTAGAGAGAGAAAGAGAGATGGTGAGAAGAGAGAGAAGGCATGGAGGGTAGGGGGACCACGGTGTCTGTATGGAGGGAGAGAGGGCAGACGCGGGCTCTTGGTCGTGAGGGTGGTGCCGGTGTGGGTTAGAGAGAGAGAGGGAGCCATGGAGGCTCGACAAGGGAGACAGTGGGGCTAGCGGTGGGAGTTGTTGACGGAAGAGAGCGAGGTTCCGTGGGAGAGGGGGTTGGCCATCGACGGGGTGTGAGGGATGAGATGATGTTGGCGATGGCGCTACCAGAGAGAGGGAGAGTGAGTCACGACGGAGGAGGGTGACAGTGTTGGCGGAGGGTGTGTATTTACAGGCGGGAGGAGAAGTGGAGATGGTGGGAGAGGTGCGGCCGCGGTGGCTAGCAGGTGGAGGAGAAGGGTGATTGTTGGCAGGGCCAGTGAGGTGGTTACAGGCGGAGGGGAGTGCGGGATGTGGGGTAGAACGTATAGGGAGGAAAATGACAGGGCTGGCGCATGGGAGAGAGAGGGAGCAGGGTAAGGGGAGGCCGACAGTAAGAGGAGAGAGAGAGAGAGAGAGAGAGACCACGGTGGGTTGTATGTGTGGGTTATAGTGAGTTAGAGAGAAGGGGAGAGAGAGGCCGGAGAGGGAGAGGAGATGGGGTGAGCGGCCATGTGGAGAAGGGTGTGAGACAGTGTGTGCGTATGGATGGGACAGAGGGTGAGAGGGGGAGGCTGCCATGATAGGTGTGTAGGTGGAGGACGCGGGGTGATGTGCATGGGCCATGCGGTGGTGGATGATGCAATGGTGGTGGTGGTGGTAGAGCGGTGGGAGGGGCTGGTTGCGAGTGTGTGGCTGTGAGGGAACAGACCGGAGGCTACTGGTGTGACGTGTGTGCAGAAGAGGGAGTGAGGGGTCAAGGTGTTAGCATGTGTAGTGTGCTATGTGTGTGCGTGAGGCAGTGAGAGAGCCTACGTAGGGGGGTGAGGCGTGTGCATGGGTGAAACCTGCGGAGGAGGTTGCGTGCTCGTGGGCTAGAGAGAGAACGAGGGTGAGAACGGTGAGAGGGGAACGAGAGGACGGCCACCGCGGAGGGGTTCACAGTGGCTGCGCTGTGGTTGCGGAGGTGGAGGTCGTGGGTAGGCACCCACAGGGGAGAGGCGTGACGATAAGGTCTGACAGAGGGGGAGCGATGGCAGTCGGTGGACTGTGGACCCGTGTAGAGAGAAGGAAAGAGAGAATGGTAGCAGAGGTTAACATGGAGAGAGGGAGGGGGGAAAGGTCGATGCAGGTGGGTCGAGGTCGCAGGCGGAGGGCTACATGGTATGCATGGGGAGAGGAAGGGAAAGAGGGGGAAGGAGAAGAGGTGCCGGTGCTGTGTGAGAGTGGGAACGTGTGTGTGCGTGCTACGTTGAGTGCAGGTGGTGTGTGGTGCGGAGGTGTGTGAGAGAGAAGGGGAAGCGTAGGCCGCGATGCCCCTGTTTAGAACAGGGGCTCCGACTACCAAAGAGAGAGGGGAGGGGGCTCGACGTGCATGGGGGGTGCTCGGTGGAGATCGCAGTGGCGGAGTGTGTGAGGGGGAGCGGAGTAGAAGGGGACGGGAGAGGGGACGGCAGAGATGGGATGGGTCGTGTGTGGTGCAGGTGGAGAGAGGGAGAGAGGTTGGCAGGTGGCGGTACATGGTCGCGGCGAAGGGGAAGGCAGTGTGGAGGGTGGAGATGGTGCCACGGAGAAAGCTAGCAGGTGAAGGCGGGGGGATGGTGTCGCGGTGCCTGCGGAAGTGCTAGACGGAGGGGGTGCGTTGGTTGTAGAGGGAAAGCAGGATGGAGAGTCACAGCGGGAGAGAAGAGAGAAGGAGGGAGAGAGAGAGAGCGTCCGAGAGAGAAGAGGGGGAGGGTGGCGGTTGCGGCGGGTTGGCCGGGAGAAGAGAGTGGCAGGGAGAGCCTGGGAGATAAGAGGGATGTGCTGCGCGATGGTGAGAGGGAGGTGCCACCGGCGGGAGGTGTTGTGTGATCGTGGATGGGAGAGGAGAGATCCGTAGGAGAGAAAGAGAGAGGCGGAAGGCAGCGGCGATGGGTTCGAGAGAGGAGGCGGAGGTGGTTAGCCGGGAAAGGAGAGAGAGAGCCACCCCCTCTACGGGGGGAGAGTTTGCCGATTTTATAGCGACCTAGGGGAGGCCGCCCACTGCCATGATTGATGCTGCTGCTGTCTGAGATCTCGTCGTGTTCAGGGGATCTTGCAGGTGCGTACTGCTGCTGCATGAATGGGGGGAGAGGGTGCGTTGGTCTGTTACGCATAACGCACATTCTCCGGTGCGTTATGTTAATATAGCGCCCCTATGCTGGTGCGTTATATCATTTGTTGTCGTTTTCGGTCTGGTTGACATGACACCCCCCCTGTGGTGCGTTATGTGGGTATAACGCCCCTCTGCTGGTGCGTTATAGTCCTGTTCGCCGCATTGACCGTTTGCTTGTGCTGTGTTGTGTGTCTGCCTGTTTTAGGTCCTTGTTAGGGCAGTGTCTGTCTGTCAGTGGTTGTCTGGATCGATCGGTTTAGGTGACTGGGCACCTCAGGCAAAATCAAGTGACCTCTCAGTGTGAAAATCCACAAGGGCTCACCGAAAAAAGTAAAAGGGGGCCAACTCTGGTGAAAACTCAAAAGGGCGGTAGAGCTGGTAAAGAGAAAACAAAAAAAAACTCTCTCCCTCTCTACTCCTCACTGATGAAAGCCGTCAACCGTGACATACCGCCAATGGCGACCTCAGCATCACTCCACAACAATGGTGGCCACTACACCCCCGAGGGTCGACCATCGCTAATTCCAGCTCCAGTATCCAGCTACACACCTCAACGGTTAGTTGATCGGTCCCAGTCTTCTGGCTACTACACCTTAGTGGTCAGCCGGCCAGCTCTAGTTCTAGTCTCCAACTCCAGTATTCGGCTACACACCTCAACAGTTAGCCGGCCAGCTCCAGTCTCTAATTCTAGATTTCGGCTACAATGCCTTAACAGGCCAGCCGATGAGCTCCAGTCTTCAATTCTAGATTCTGGCTACAACGCCATCACAGGCCAGTCGGCCAGCTCCAGTCTCCAGTTTTAGCTTCCGGCTACAATGCCTTCACAGGCCAGTTGGCCAGCTCCAGTATCCAGTTTTAGCTTCCGGCTACAATGCCTTCACAGGCCAGCCGGCCAGCTCCAGTATCCAGTTTTAGCTTTCGACTACAACGCCTTCACATGCCAGTCGGCCAGCTCCAATATCCAGTTTTAGCTTCTGGCTACAACACCTTCACGGGTCAGCTGCCCGACTCCAGTCTCTAGTCCCAATATTTCGGCTACAACGCCTTTGAAGGCCAGCCGACCAGCTCCAGTTCCAGTCCCCAACTCCAGTTGCAATTCCAATTCCAATGCTGGTTCTAGTCCTAGACCTAGCTCCAACCTTCAGTCTCTATCCCAGTTCTAGTTCCTGGCCGCGATGCCTTCCATGGCCACCCGGCTGGCCCAGCTCCAGCTCCTCAGGTAAATGTGAATTATATTTTTGGCTAACAACACGTCAATATCTGGTACACTACCACTCGGCCTATAACTGGAACACTCCAGAATCACCCCAGTAGCCTTAATTGCATAGGCCAGCACGCCCTCACGGGTCGGCCTCCAGCTTCCAGTCGCCAGCAACATAGGCCAGCACACCCTCACGGGTCGGCCTCCAACTTCCAGTCGTCAGCAACATAGGCCAACACACCCTCATGGGTCAGCCTCGAGCTTCTAGCCTCCAGCAACATAGGCCAACAAACCCTCACTGGTAGGCATCTAGCTTCCAGTCGCCAGCAACATAGGCCAGCACACCCTCAAGGGTTGACCTTCAGCTGTCGCCAGCAACATAGGCCAACACACCGTCACGGGTCGGCCTCCAGCTTCTAGTCTCCAGCAACATAGGCCAACACACCCTCACTAGTCGGCCTCCAGCTTCTAGTCGCCAGCAACATAGGCCAGCACACCCTCACAGGTCGGCCTCCAACTTCTAGTCGCCAGCAACATAGGCTAACACACCCTCACGGGTCAGCCTCCAGCTTCCAGTCGCCAGCAACATAGGCCAACACACCCTCACGGGTCGGCCCCCAGCTTCTAGTCTCCAGCAACATAGGCCAACACACCCTCACGGGTCGGTCCCCAGCTTCTAGTCTCCAACAACATAGGCCAGTACACCCTCACGGGTCAGCCCCCAGCTTCCAATCTCCAGCAACATAGGCCAGCACACCCTCACGGGTCGGCCTCCAGCCTCTAGTATCTAGTAACATAGGCCAACACACTCTCGCGAGTCGGTCTCTAGCTTCCAATGATAAGGGCTGACACACTCTCACGAGTTGGCCTCTAGCCTTCACCCTCCAGTAACATAGGCCAATGCACTCTCGCGAGTCGGCCTCCAGCTTCCAGTTTCTAGTCCTCCAGGTCAGCACCGCCCTAGGGGTTGTCCTCCAGCTTTCAGTCTCCAATATCCGACTTTCAATTTCCAATCTCTACCTTCTAGCTTCCAGCTTCTAGTTTTCAATATCAGGCTTTCAACTTCCAGTTCCCAGTACTCGGCTTCCTGTATCTAGTTCTGATACTCGATTCCCAGTACCCAGTCCCAACATCTAACTCCCAGTATTCGGTTTGCATACTGAGTTTTTAGTACCTATTTCCACTATCTGTCTTCAGCATCCATCTCCAGGGTCTAGTCCGATACCCATATTCTAACATCCTAATCCTGTATCTAGCACCCAGTACCCAGCCTCCAAGATCCAGTTCCAGTACTCACTCCCCAACATCCAACCTCAGCTCCAGTTCTAGTACCTAGCCCCTAAGACCCAGTTCTAGTACCCAAGTTGCCAGTATCTAGTGCCAGCTTTAGTATCCAGCCCCAGTGTCCAGCCTTTGCTATTCAGCTCTAGTCCCAGGCTTCAATAGCTAGTTCCATTATCTGGTTCCTAGAATCTGATTTCGGGGTCAACTGCCGACATCCAATCCCAGCATCCGATTCCAATTCTAGTCTCCGGTCCCCAGTCCCTTGGGTCCAGTCTCCAATATCTAGTCCTTAATCTCTAGCTTCTAGCTCCCAGCTTCTAGTAATAGGTTAGAGGCGGTCCATCATTAGACTATTTAGTGGCCAGAGTCCTAAATGGGTTGGTTTTTTAGATAAATATCTATTTATCTCATTTTTATTGGTTTATCACCGACACCGTGTAAACGATCTGGCAATGGGCCGTGTGGCTCTTTGGACGGTCTATCGATGGACCATTTGTCTCCTGAGAGTCCTACGCCGGCTAAGTCAGTCTGTTTTGTGGGAGAAATGGCTTATTTATCTTATTTTTATTTATCACCGACACCCTCTACGCGGTCTAGCATTGGACCGTGTATAAGGGTGGGCGGCCCATCGGTGGACCGTGTTCACGGCCGAGATCCTTGATCTGGCTGACTTTTCTCTCTCCACCTGTGATTAAATTAGATGATTGTTCCACCTTTTTCTCCACGGATTCTCAGCCAAATTCGATGCCGTTTGATCCTTGTGAAAGTTGGGAGTTTTATCTTTGATTTATCCTAAAGAATCTCAGTCTAATTTCCACCAAAAGTCCCTTAATTCGGGGCTAACATTCAAGGGTCTATAAATAGCACCCTTAGTCCAAGCTCTCAAGGGGGGAGATCCGGAGTTCGTGTCGAAGTGCTGCCACATTCTTGAGCGAGTTTCAGCCAAGGAGGAAGGCTTTCCACGTCCCAATAAGCCTTCAGTTCAGGGAGTAGTCATTTTGTTTTAGTGTCTTGAGTCTTAGCTAGTCATTTTTAGTCATTAGTTCATCATTGCATGTCCATTTTCCTCTACTTCTACCTGTGTTTTTCACTGGCATTCTATCATTCTTCCACCTTCCCACTATTTTCCACGCCCATAGGGGTTAAAAAACCCAACCCCCAGGTATCCCCCATTCCATTTATGTGTTTAGTCTTTTCATTCCTTTTACTAGATATTGCACGTTCATGAACTAATTTGGTCGTATTTTCTGGTCATTTGTGGTGTTTTGCAGGTCAACAGAAGCTCTAGCACGAGGCCCATCCCCTCTGGCCGGCTGGAAGGGGTGAAGGATCAAGTTCCACGACTTCGGATCTGGAGGTGTTGTGCGGTTCACCTCAGACCATTTACATAGGTGCACGGTCTGCATCAGACCGTCCAACCTCTGTTAGCAGCCTGTCACGGACCGTTTAGGCGCCAACCAGGTCTTCTTCATGCGTTCCTCTTCAGCACTGTACGTGGCCTATCGAGAGGCCGTCTACTTTCTACAGCGGTCCCCAGTGGACTGTGTTCATCCCGTTCCAGCGCTGCACCCATTAAGCGAGTGTCTTCATCCTCTCCCCTTTTCCAAGGTACGTGGTGCTCTCCTTTTGCACTTAGTGCCTTGGTGGCGATCACGATTTTCTTATGCATGTGGGTGACTGATTTGTTGCATCATTTGTCTCTTCCATTTACTCTTTTTCCTTTTTAGCACATTTCATTTTTACTTCATATATTGATCCAAAAGGAGGGAAAAAAATATCTACATCCCATTTTCTGGCGATCACGGTGGGACAACTAGTGCCCATCGTGCTTCTGACTTTATTGATCTGCTTTTCTATGTGTTTGAGTTAGTTCTAGTCCATTTGGGTTATCCATTTCGCTCATTCTTGGTTTCTGTCTCTGGGGTTGTACGCGGTCCTTTGAGAGCCATTTACATCTCCAAGCGACCGGTCAATAGACCGTGTACGTCTACGTCAGGTACATTTCTGCCATCCTTCTGTGAGACTGTCATATTGTGCGGTCCTCCTAGGGCCATGTCTAGTTTTCCACGGTCGGACGATAGACCGTGTACTGCTGCCTCAGGGACATTTCTGCTGTTCATATTTTCTATGGATTTGCTATCTTTCTACGGTCCTATCAGGGCCGTTTCATAGGTTTCACGGTCATTCGCCAGACCACCCAGGTCATTCAGGTATGCAAAGATCTTTTTATTTCTTTTAATTTCAATTTTGTGTCTTTTTTTTCTACTCCCTGTCACCTTACGGTCCTTCCCAGGGCCGTTTAGCCTCCCTGAGTGGTCTCCCATCAGACCGCGTTTGTGCTACTGTGCACTCGAGATTGATATTTTTTGTGTTATTTCATATTATTTCATAAATGTTTTGGGTGCCTCTTGTCGCTCCATAGTTGTTATTTATCATTGCACTATTGTTGTCATATTTGCCATATTGTTTGATCATTGCATGTTAGTTTTAGGCCAGACTTTGCATGCACTCTAGTGCACATAGGTTCATACATTTTATCATACTAGTTACATTCCTACCCTGCTAGGGGATCCTCTCGTCTCCATACTCCTTGGAGCCGACTAGGTGACCTTATCCGGGACCTCCGTAAGTCCCCATGAGCCGTGGATTCCCACACGGACGCCGGGCCGGTTGTACCTTTCCACCCTTTAGGCTTGCATTTGCATATGTGTCAGGGAGTTAACCTTAGTCAACTCAAAATTTGGACCTTATTCCCATAGGATTCCTATATTGAGGGAATTGTTCCTAATTCAAATCCTTAAAAGGTCAATTAAAACTTCTAAAATATTTCCCATCATATCAACTTGTTTGACTTGGGTGAAAACTCTCACATTGCATTGTTTGTGGAAAAAGAGAAGGGCCAGAGGTAAGGAGAGAAAAGAGGCCATCGTCGCCTGCAACACCCTCTCGATGCTGTTCGACACTACCCTCTCTCTGGAGGAAGAAGAAGGGGCATCCTGTGACCCGTCAGAAGCGAATCAGGCCGAAGCATCCACCTCCCAACATGCCACCCGGTCAGGGAAGAAATGGGGATGCCCTCCTCGGGACAACCATAGTATCATGCTAAGAGGCGAGCAGCCCTACCAAGTCCCCGAACCCAAGGTTTGAGGTACGAAGATCCCCCCACTGTCGGGTCTTTATCCCAAGAAGTCGAAAAGTCAGGGCACCCCCTCTTTCGCTGAGTTCCTGCGAGCCCGCACAGAAAAGTAGGTGCGCCTGCAAGGGCCGCGGCCAATCAAGAGGGCCAATAGCCACCCGGCTCCACCTGCAAGTAATCCTCCGACCCTACCGACAGCGGTCCCATCCCAGCTAGCGGAAGAATTTGACGGCATCCCTAACCTCACCGAATTTATGAAGGAAAAGAGGAGGCCCAGCAGACCCCGCAGGCTTAGGTAGCTGTGCCAAATCTGGCAGACGAGTCACCTCCTGACCGGGCACCCCAGGCCCAGGCTGGGGGCAGACGCGGCAAGGCCGAAGAAATGAAACTGCTCAAAGTTCGGGCTGTCGACCGAATAGTCAGGCATCTCAAGAAGATCCTGGCTCGGTTTACCGTCTGGGAGATGCTATCCCTAGATGAAGAAACACGGCAAGCCATCATTGCCGCACTCTAGACGCCAGCACACCTTGAAGCCTGTTTGGCGAAGATGTCCCTGGAGGTGACCGTGGCCTTCACAGAAGACGACATGCTCTTGCCCACCTGCAGTCATAACAGGCCACTCTACATGAAAGGGCAGCTGAATGGACAGCCTATCAACAGGGTTCTGATTGACCCAGAAGCGGCAGTCAACATACTCCCCTACCGGGTGTACCAGAAGCACTACTTCGATGTGCACTTGGTCGAAGTAAAGAACGTCAAGATTGCTGGCTTTAACAAGAAATGTGAGGTGCCCATGGGGTTGCAGAATTTGACCTGGCCTTCGGCGACTTCATCAGCAAGGTCCAGTTCCACGTCATCAACTCCAACACCTCCTACAAGGCATTGCTTAGCCGGCCTTGGCTGCACCAGAACAGAGTGGTGCCATCTACTTTGCACCAGTGCATCAAGTATCCCGGTGAGGGGAAAGAAGCCTGGATCTTTGCTGACCTCCACCCGTTTGAGGTGTTCGAGTGTCACTTGTCAGATGCTAATCTGTATCGGGAAGAGACAAAGCAGACTCCTAAAGTTGCCCGGGATAAAGGGAAGAAGAAGGTAAAATTGGAGGGCTGGTTTCCTCCGCCACCCCCAGGCTACGTGGCTCCTCCGTATGTGTCGTTCATTGTAGAAGAATAAGGGATATTTAGGGCACTTCCCCTCGCCATCTATCCCACACCGGGGGCACCTTGCCTTGAGGACCTGCTAGAGGACTTCAGAGTCCCGCCAGGAATTATTAAGCCAATAACGGAGCTCGACTGCCAAGCGACCGAGCAGCTGAGGACCTTTGAGGTGCCGAACCCTGAAGGCCCGCCCACTATTTTCTATGTGGCCGGAGAACAGCCAGCCAGAGGAGATGATGATTGCCGACTCCCTGATGACCTTCATGACCCGCACGTCCCAATTTCGGGACTTCCCTACATGACTGACCGCGCAGCTGAGGTGGTCAGAAAATAAAAGATTCCTCTTTATCAACCCCCCAGCCAGAAGGAGATGTTTGAGAAGATGTAGAATCCGCCCAACCTGGACCGGAGGTTGCTACAGATTACCAAGCATCTGGATTTGGGCTTCTCACCAGAAGACTACTATGAAGCCGGCGTGATATCGATTTCAGCTCCACTTGGCGGTGACCCCGTCAAGGCTGTGGCCCTACAGGAAGCCCGCCACAATAAATAACCTCTGCCACCGGTTGAAGAGACACAAGATGAAGAAGTATTTCTTTGGAACCCCCTCCACCACAGGCGCACGGGGAAGGTCTTCCCCTCTCCCGAAGGGTCAACCTCAAGGGGCCGCATCATCAGGGTTCCATCATCCCCGTCTGTTGGGGAGGCAGGAAGCGGAGTTACGGGCTGCAGTCCAGGTCCTCCCCGATACGACCCCGTTATGCTCGCCCTGTACCATAGGCAGCAGCGGGAGATCGAGATGTTGAAGGCACAATTGGCCGAATTAACTGCACTTGTGACAGACCTGATCCAGGGCTCCCTCCGCCCGTGGGGTGAAGACGTGACTTGGTCCGGGCCATCAGTCCTGATACCTCCGTCCAGTCAGGGAGGGGGGCGAGGAATATGGCGAGCCCTTCAGCCAGACAGCTAGCTGGGCGAGGCATTACATTGCAAGAGAAGCTACAAAAGCCCTACTCTTTCCCAAGAGAGAAGACCTGGGACATTTTTGATTGGACTTGCCACTACGGCAAGGTTTCCCTCCCCAGGTCCAAAAGGCCCCAAGATGTTCGAAGAAGCGGTGACCCGCTGTTCTGCCCCTATCACCCCTTGTATTTCTCGACATTCTCCAAGGTCCTCTCGCATAGATGTGCCCGATGGACCATCATAGTGTAGGTCCAGATATTTTGTAGGCCAAGTTGCTTAACGAAGACGTGCCTTAGGCCATCCATGAAGTGATTGGCCTTCAAGAGCTTCGTGCTTACTAGATGCGGAGCATAAGGTGCCAACCTTGAGAATTGGAGCTCGTACTCGGCCATGGACATCATGTCTTGACGAAGAGAGGCAAATTCCACCACCTTTCTCTTGCAGACATGTTCGGAGAAATACTTCCCTTGAAAGAGTTCAAGAAATTCTTCCCAAGTAACTTGTACATTTTGATGATGACCCGAGGTGGCCTTACACCACGTACGGGCGTCCTTATTGAGCTAAAATGTGGCCAAGAGGACCTTCTCTTGGTCAGAGCATTACATAACGTTAAAGATCTAATCCATCTCATCGATCCAGTTCTCTGTCTCGTTGAGATTTAATGATCTTAGAGAACCGCGGAGGGTTCATATTCTGAAAATTACGATGTAGCTCCCCGACGTCAGCTCGCATGCCAGCTTGAGCCATAGTTTGGAGGGCCTGTGATGTGAAACGACCTAAGGATGAGTTGGGACTAACCAAATGACCCTCGGACCTAGATTTGCAAGCGAATGCAATGGACCGGCAACTTCACTAGAGTGGACTCACCCGCTAAGTGCACTCTCGTGCTTGTAGGCAACCCGATGATGGTGGTGAGGGTCCGGGGTGGGACCTCACTACTCCGGGGTTGGCTAGCTTGTGGGGGATTCCCAAGGGTCCTGGGATGCCCAACTTTGCGGGCGGCCAGCACGCCGAAGGCGTAGGGTGTAATGGCTCTCTCACAACTTGCCCGCAGTAGTCACTCAAATATTAGCAATTTTTGATCAGGCACTCAACTCAACGTCCGACGGCACTAGAGGCGATACTAAACCAGTAAAGGAAAGAAACCAACAAGGGGGTAACCGAGGCTCATCTGACCAGTGTGAAGACACCGATCCCGGCCGGAGACGAGGGCGAGCGAGGAAGCGTGGGCTTACCCGCACGTCGTGTCGATGAAGCTTCAGCCGAAGACCTGCTAGTACATGCACTACTCCCTCGCAAAGGGGTTGGACTAGTGGTGGGGAAGTCCAATTACAACCAAAAGGTACCTCTACGCAGGGAGGGGCTGTGAGTCGACTAGGCGGGGTAGGGGAGCTAAGTTAGGAGCCGAATTGTCAAACTCTGTCGGTTCTGCCAGCTTCTGGAACAGCTTGACAAATAGTCGATGACGGCACCGCCACGGGCTCTGCTGAGCTCAGATGAGGCCAAAACTAGTGCCAAAATGACCTGGGTTAGCCCAGGAAGATGTCCAAATTTCCTGAAAATTTCCTGACGTCTTCGGTGGCTGGGGTAGGGTCTGGAACAGGACTGGTCTGTTCTGATTCTGGTTGTTCTCAGAGAGCTGCTATAGGAAGATGAGGGCGCCACGAGAATTCCCAGGATTCGAATGATGCAAGACTAGAACCGCTGCGATCGTGGCTGAGTTCTCTTTAAGCTGGGACCAGCGGGTGTATCGTCAGAGGTCGAAGCTGACTGTGAAGGCAGGAACCATGGAAGGATGTCGGACCAGGCTCTAGAGGAACTGACCTTGCGTACCTTGGGGAGAAAATCATGAACTCTTGACTCCGAGCTCCAAAAAATGCTCTGCTTATTGGAGATGATATAGGACGTGGAGTAGAAATCTTTAGCCAAACATTACCCTAAGAAACTTAGATCTCTGGCTGTGGGAGCCTCTGCAATCTACTTCTGGTAGTCTGCCTAGGAGGGATTGCGCAGTCTGGCGAAGAAGACTCCTCTGAACATCCCCGAAGTCGGATGATGGCGAACCCACCTCGCCTACGAAGCAGCCTTGATGTGCATTCCAGCAATATAGGGTTTGCCACCAGGAGCTTCGTGGAGATGACAGAACAGCCTCTACAACCAGAAGCTTCTCTAATACCTGCGAACTGGGAACTACAGGTTGAAGATGTGAGGTGGGAAATGGGGTAAATGGGAGGGGAAATGGGGTGTATGGGTGTGGAGGCAACCCCTGGCTATTAGGGGGTCTAGGAGGGGACAAACCAAGGTGAGGGAGGGGGAGAATGGGGGTTGGAAGGGGGTCTAGTAGGTGGTGAGAGAGAGCAACGACTTTGGGATGGGTGGGAGAGAGGGAGATCTCTCTCCAAGGGTTGAATGTGGGTTAATGGGGTGATTAATGTTGGTATTGGAGAGGGGAATGGGTGTGTAGGGGAGTGGAAGGGTGCTTGGGGTGATGGGATTCTCCCTTGGCAGAGGGAGAGTGACTCTTGGGGTTGGGGAGGATTTAATGGGAGAAGTTAATGGGGGTCTTGGGATATGAGGGGGTGTAATGAATACTCCTTGGGGAGATGAAGGGGTGGTGATGTGACAGAAGGGGAGAGGATGAGGTGGGCAGTGGGGAGGAGAGAGAAAGGGGTGGCCAGATCTGGTGGAGAGAGAGAGATCCACCCTAGACAGAGAGGGGGGGGATAGGAGGGGTATCATAGAAAGGCTTGCATCATTGAGAGTGATGAGATATGAATCTCCTAATAAATTACAAATGCCAGATTAGACCTCAATCTTCGTTGATGTTCTTGGGAAGAGCCATTTTGGTGATGGCCTTAGCTTTATTAGGGTCAATCTCAATTCCTCTCTTGCTGACTATGAACCCTAAAATCTTGCCTGAAGAAACTCCGAACACGCACTTCTTGGGGTTCATTTTGAGTTGGTGCTCCCGAGACCATTGGAGAACTGCGCGGGGGACATCTGCATGGCCACTCCTAGTCTTGGATTTAACCAGAATGTTATCCACATATACCTTCATATGAACATGCATCATATCATGGAAGATGGCCATCATTGCTCTTGGATATGTTGCTCCCGCATTCTTAAGTCCTAAGGGCATGATGACATAATAATGGGTCCCCCACTGAGTGGTGAAGGATGTCTTCTGCTGCTCTTCTTTCGCTAAGCGGATCTGGTTATACCTCGAGAATCTATCCATAAAAGATAGCATTTCACAGTAGGCGACGTTGTCTACCAGGATATCTATGTGTGGAAGAGGAAAATCATCCTTTGGGCAAGCACGATTGAGGTCACGAAAATCTATGCAAATTCAGACCCTACTATCTTTCTTCATAACAGGGATGATGTTACCTACCCATTGCGGATATAAGACTACCATGATGAACTTGGCCTTATGGAGCTTGTCAACTTCCTCTTTGACCTTGAGTGCGAGCTTCAGGTGAAGTCACCTTAATTTATATTTGACAGCTCGTGCATCGAGCTTTAGAACCAAGCGGTGTTCTACCAATGATGGATCTAAACTTGGCATGTCCTCGTAGGACCAAGCAAAGGCATCGGGGAATTCCTTAAGAACTGCCACGAGGGAAGCTTCCTCTTCACTCTTCAAATTGGCACTTATCAAGATGATTTTTGGGTTATCCTTGGTGCCGAGATTAATTTCCTTGGTAGATTCATTGACTGATACATTGGGTTCATCAAATCTTCTTGTTCCATTGATGAAGGAAGCTACGGGATCTGTGCAATCCTCTAATGGCTCTTCTTCTTCTCCATCATCATCTTCTTCTTATAACACGTAGACTCCTAGGTCGTCGTCTAATGAAGATCCTTCTTGTTTGACTGCCCTTAGGGGAATGGGAGCTGATGTGAAATCAGAGACTGACATAGCTATGCGCACTTCTCAGCCCACTAGCGTAGGTAACACACGGTAACCTAACGGACCCTAGATTGCTTGGAAGGAAAGGATGCTATATACAGACCCTGACTCAAACTAGACTCTATCCTATTATGTACAAGGGGAGCTTGTGAAGGAAGCTTCAAGGTGGAATGCTTCAGCCCTTGGCCGAGGGATCCATACCCCAAGGAGGAGGTATCTTCAATAGTGAGCTTGCAAGCCCATATTTGAGAATTGGCATTTTTTTTTGGTAGTCGTGGGTGAATAGGTAGACAACGTGGGTCGGTCATCCCAAGATTGGATAAGTGAGGATTGAAGGAAATAGTGGATGGAATTGAAAGGGAATGAAACAGATAGGAGTAGGCCTATCTAGACCAAGAAATGTGCCTATAGGATAGGCATCATTGGGAGGTTCATCTAAGTGGAATAAGGAATGGAGCCTGAAGTCTTCCTCGAGTGGGGAATCTGGGGGAACTTCTTCTTGGGGTATCTTAAGACTTTCTTTTGGCTCGTGCCAAGTTCTTGGCTGTATCGGACCTTTAATAATGTGATTGTAAACTAGCCTGAGTGGTCTTAGATGCCTTTTTAGTTGAGTACCCTAGACCTGTGCAGCCTTTGGAGGCCTTGAGTCTCGTCCTACGAGTGGGGCCTTGCTCACACTGGCCCAGACCTCTAGCCATAGTGAAATCCATCCTGGCCATTATTTCCCATCCTTTGCCGAACGGGATATTGGAGTGAGTGATTGGCCGAGGAAGAGTAGGAGAACTTGATGGACATAGGGCGGAGGGCCCTACAACACCTGCTATAGAGAGAACCAACTTCTTGCCCTTGTCTGGAATGGTCATGAAGGGAATCTGTTCAGAGGTGATGACATTGAGAGTTTGCACCAGTGGAATACTCTTGATTTTGATCACCGTACCATTGTAAGGGAATTTGAAGCATTGATCAGCCATTGATGGGATTCCTCATGTTTATTCAATCCACAGTCGTCCCAAGATGGCCTTGTACGCGAGGTCGACATCAAGGATGAAGAAGTCCGAAGACATGACCACGGGACCTAAGCCGAGCTACAAGGTCACTTTCCCTTTTGTGCACCGCCTTGATTGTCATATGCTGAGATCATGGTGCATACCTCTTCTAGGTTCTCTTCTTGTAAACCATTCTTTTGGATGGTCTTCATGGGACAGACATTTATCGATGCCCTCATATCAATCAGGGTGGAGTCGACCTTGACTCCGTTGAGGGTAGTAGTGAGGCACAAGGAGAGTGACCTACTTTTAGGTGGAGCAAGATCTTTGTCTGAGAATGATATAGACGGCCCTTGAGTGAGGGCCATGATGGCATCAGTTACACCACTTGCCAGAAGGTCTTCATTGACTGTGATCTTTTGGAGACATTGGAGTAGAGTGGATTGATGTAAGGGGGATTTCTTGATAAGCACCAAAATTGAGACATTAGCAGGTGTCCGGTCCAAATGTTGGAGGATGTCATACTCCATAGGGGCACTTGGGGATTGGCCGCCTCTTGGGACTGAGATTGCCTTTGAGATGGGGGGATAATGTGATTGAGGAGAGTGATGTTGATCGAGGCTTCTTTTGGGTCCTCCAGCTCCGAAGGTTTTGGACGAATCAATTGCAAAGGAGCGGGGGATCTGAAGATGAATGAAAGGGAGACTGGTTCCTCAACCGGAGCAGTAGGAGTAGGAGGAGAGACCGGCTTGGGTTGAGGGGGTCTTAAGAGGACCAAGGGACATTCTTGCCCTGACCGAACATCATTGGAGATGGTGGACTCTTGCAATGTTGACTGAGGAGGAGTGATCAAGGTGAGAGGGCCTTGGGTGGCAGCTAAGGGTTGGCCAAGAGGTGAGATCAACATCCAGGGCTGAGTTCCCTGGGCGAACATGTTGACTTTGGGCGACGGCTCATTGACTTCTACTTCAAACTTCCCGTACCATCTGGGAAAACCTTCGACACTCCACATTTGTATACTCTTGAGCACACGGGGTTCCAACCCGATCACGCTATTCACCTTGTCATTTTGCCTTGAGCTTGAGGGATCCTTATTTGATTGATGAGCAGGTAGAGGGTTTTGCACAATACCAGAGTCCCGATTGGATTTCTTGAGATTAGCGATGCCCAGCTTGACATCGGACCAGTTGATCCTTCCCTTGTCATTCATGTCGTACACCCAGTCTCAGAATTGGAAATAATTGTAAATGTTGTGATCAGGAGCCCAATGATACAAACAGTACTTAAACGTATCGGCATTGTGGTGGACCCAATCCCTTTGACGGGGGAGTTGAATGGCTTGAGAAGACATGAGGGCAAAAAACACGTCAACCAAAGTTTCAGGCAACGGGGGATGAGATGCATTTTGGGTCTGCTGCCATTGTAATTCTGAGGTGGCGGAACATTGGCCTATCGCCTTGGATTCCCTTAACCCTGATTAGGACTAGCTTGATTGGGGTGTGGAACTTGACGGTTGTTGGGCCTAAAGGGTGGGCCTATGGCATTGACCTATTTGTTTACTGTGACTCCTTTTGTGGTAGAGACAGCTGGGGCCTTTCAACCTCTAGCACGAGATTCAAAGAAGGGTGGTAGGCTGGAATCCTTCATCTTCCCCTGAACAATTTGAGCTCGATTGCACAATTGAGGGAAAGTATGGAGCTCGCTAACCATTAGGATGGCCCTAAGTTGTGGAGTGGCGTTATTCATCAACATGGTGACAGTTAGAGCTTCGGGGATAGGGACCTCCATCCTGGAGCCCATAATCCTCCAGCGATTAGCAAAATGGATGAACTCCTCATCGGGCTTCATTTTCTCCATAACCAAATCAAACGGTGTGGGAGCTAATGAAGACATGTGGCCAAAGTGAGTAAGAAACCACGCGGAGACTATGTCAAAAATTAAAAAATCAATGGCCATAAGTGAGGAGAACCAACACAAGGCCTCTCCCTCGAGGGGCTTTTGAAAAAGATGAACCAACAACACCCGCTCGTATAACCATTGATGGGAGTCCATAAGGAAACCCGAGAGATGATGGTGGAGGTTAGTGGTACCATCATGCCTCCTATACTTGGGAGCCTTAAAGCTAGGCGAGATGTAAGTATTTGGGAGTTTCCAAAATTGAGCCAGCGAGTGAGGATGTGAAGCTAGTATACTTTCGGCCACCACTTGACGAATGTAGCCTTGGATTTCCTACCTGAATGTGGGGTCCATCCCTTTCGATGGGGCGACCATAGCTAGTGGAATTAGGTGTTGAGGAACCCCTTGAGAATTCATGGGATGGCTAGATTGGAGTGGAATCTCTCGGGTGGGCCGACTAGAGGACCCTTGAAAAGGTGTTTGAAGTAGCAATGGTGTGAAGTGGGAAGAGACATGCGAAACCGTGGGGACTTTCCCTCAGGAGGCCATCATGACCAGATCCTCTGGAATATAGCAAGATAGCACGTTAATTAGCTGTTGATCATCGTGCGGAGCCAAAGTGGGAGCCCTAGAGCTAACGTGATCATGTTCACTATGAGATGATGCCATGTCAGAGTGGATGGCCTCGTTCGGTGAAATCGAAAACATGCCTATGACGACGGCTAGGTGGCTATCCTCTATTTCAAATAGAGGGTTGCCCCAAACCTCAGACTTGTATTGGGGAGCGAATTCCTCCTCATTGCCTGGATTGGTGTAAACTCTCTCCATTTCAATCAAGCTCACTCGATATTGTAGATATATGGATTCGTGTGAGATGAGGTGTAAGATGGAGGTGTAGATGGGTGATATGTGCTAACTCAGGCAATCAATAACATCCAATATAGAGCAAGGGGGCATGTCATCTCTACAGTGCAAAATAAAGCAAAAGAAGGAACTAAACACATGTCGTGGGCGTGGAGTAAAGGAATGAATAAAACAAACACACACCGTGGGTGTGGAGCAACTAAAAGAAAGCAAGGGAAATAAGAGGAGATAGAAGAATATGATGACAAATACCCCAAAGAAGAAAGACGTGATCGCCACCAAAGTAAATAATTCAGCAAAACTACACCACGTACATTGGCAAGAAGCCGAGTGAAGCACACTCACCCGCGAGAGAGAAAACCAGGTGCAAACGTAAAAAATGGCCTTGACGAGACAGCAAGGCGAAGAGAAACGGTGACCCAATAGACTGCAAAGAAACCCAAACGGTCTGCCGATAGTCGCTAGGCGCACCCAGAAAAGTGTGATGTGGAACTTAAATCTCCACCCCTCTTGGCCTGATGTCCTTCCTTAGACGATTCAACCTTTAAGGGAAGAGGGATTTGTTCCTTGTTTGGAGGGCGGAGCAGGCGCTACTTGTCGAGAGGGACAGCCTGACAGACTTTGTAGTGTGGGGAAGGCCTATCTATTTGCCCGACGAACCCCGAAAATGGAGTGTTGTGTTGGGACTTCAAGGATTGGCTCCAGAGGATGGGCCATTGACCAGGATGCCTGAGTTTGTACCCGCTTGCCGGAATGAAACTACGGGTCGTGTCGATGGGGAGAAGCCCATCTTTGGTCTATTTCTTGCCCCGCTGAAATGGGGATACAAAGAAGAACCTTTCTTGCTAGACTGCCTGGTGGTCCGTTTCAAGCATCAGATCTTTGTAGGGTGGTATGCCGAACTGAAGGCCACCGATGCCCACGCATTCAGACCCGGAGCAGTGGAGTTCACAGACCACATCCTCCAACATTATGCTCCCATTTTGGTCAAGGCCGACATATATCACAGCGTGTACGCCTTAAGGTACTGCTACCCTATCTCCAGAGGTTTGTGCTGAGGTATGATCGAAGTCTTCTTCCTAGAGTATAACACCTTTTACACTTCAGAGGGGGAGATTCTTTAGACCTTTGGAGTCTTTCCCAGCTTAGTGGCTTGTCGATTGACGGTGAGCTGTATGAGGAAGTCTACTGGCCAGATTGGCTGAAGGATCAGACTGACGGCAAGGGCCGGTATCTAGCAGGCTTTGCCTATCGCTACCTAATGAAGGCGTATCATACGCTTTATCGCTCATCGTACGATACTAGGGAAGCATGCAAGCCTAGGGAAAAGAGGCGTGTACGGAGGGTACTTGGCTCCAATATTTCTTCAGTGGGGAGCAAAAGTATGAGGACTTCCCTACAGTAGCACCAACTACCCTGAAGCGGAAGAAGAGAGTCCAACAACAAGTTGCTTTCCTACCCGCTCTGAAGGGAGGGCAGCAAGGAGGTCTGAACCCTGCTAGAGTTGATGCAGTCACCCACTGTGCTACGTACTTGACTTATTGGATTTGTTCCTTCACTTTCCTGCAAGGCGACCAGAGCATGATCAGAGCCAAAGCCATTTACCCCACTTGTCTGATGGCTTGTGGTACGAAGCTCTCCCTCTGCCCAGTGGCTTTAAGCCTTATCTACAAGATATCAGGAGACCTGCACCGGGCTCGTCTCCCCAGGAATTTGTGGACGGTTGGTCCGCCACATTTCTTCAATGCCTGGGTGTGCCCATTATTCCCAAAAGCCACTCCTCGGGGACTACAACCATCAAGGCTTGTCCCGAGGATGATAGAATTTGCTAGTGTCGAGCCGTCACAACCAGTAGAGCAACTTTTTGCCATTAGGGGCATGTTGACCAAAGTTTTGCTTGACGCGGCTGGAGTCCTACATTTCTGGAGCCTAGCGACCCATTCTAGCCTGCTTGTGAACAAAATCTGGGGATGCTGTCTCTTTGAGATAGAAGAATATGTCCGTCACATTTTCGGCGCCAGATGCACGAGGCCGATTCTGGATCCAGAGTTGGTTGATTGGGCGCTGGCGATCAGACCGAGCATCCTAGTCTCCTGGAAGAGCATCATTTTGTGGCTTGAGCCGTATTATCCATTCTGATTCAGTCAAAATTTTAGCTATGATTAGCATATTCCTCTTTCTTCCACCCAGTTTGCACTGCCGAATAGGGCTCAAGCCGGCTAGGTAGCAAATGACAAGGCTCGTGCATGGTGGGATTACTTTCATCACCGAGAGGAGGCTTCGTTCAGGGTCCCAGCTCCTGCTCATTTTCCCCGTGTCACCCTAGAATATATCAAATGGTGGAATGCGTGAACGGGATTCTACAAAAGCTTCCGCAGGGAGTGCTGGGCTATTGCAGAATGCAAATTCCTGAACTCTCAGCCAGAGCTAGCTTTAGACATTGATCCTCCTTATCTGAAGAAGCTAAAATCTTGGACCAATACAAAGGTGATGGCCTATTTACAGGCTCAGAAAGCTGTGAAGCATCGCTCGCTCACCTAGGGCGGAGTCGAAACTTTCTGAAATTAGCTAAGATGACTTCATGAAGACACTTCAAGGGCTATGCCATGTAAGCGGTGAGCGGGTAGTCCTTCAGCATCTTCCTCTGCCATTGGAAGAGCTCGTCCCTTCTGTAGCCGAATGGCATCCTGAGACCGATAGTCTTTATCCTTACAGGACCTTCATTAGAGGGGAAGACCAGCGGGACACGCTTTATAGCAATACCCCCTAGTTATTTGCATTGCTTTGCTCCCACGGGCTTTCACTAGGCGGCCCAAGCAAAGCCATTCTGAGCCAGCCACTTCTTCTCTCCTTCAAATATGCTGATGGATTGGGGCTAGACCATCTCGAATTATATTACCATCTATCTTCTCGCGGCCATTCGGACATGGCGTCGCTGGCCGAACAAATCGAGATGATAGGAGATATATGTTGGCTCATTTGCGAGGCATCATCGAGAGACAAAGTGCCTTCGCTGTTCTATCGGCCTCTTTCCCCTCTATATACGGGGCCGATAGGTATTTTTATTTCCCTATAATCCCGTGTAAGAAATAATAAAAAATCTCTCAAGAGGAATGTGTCCTATCGGACACTATTTCAATCGAAGAGGACATCAGAACAGTCCAGCGCGCCCCGTCCTCGAAGTCCCGTTCGACGTGGGAGAATCCTGGCGCTCTGATGCAAATGCCAGGGACGGCGATGGCGGACTCTCCGGGGACTCCTACGGATCCCTGGGAACTCCTCGGGTCCCGGTTCCGCAAGGGGTATTTGGGACTTTTCAACGAGATTCTCCCAGAGGACCCTCCCGGGAAAAGTAGGGGCGAAGCGCGTATTTTTTTTTGCCTTTTTTTCCCGGGAATCCAGAGGCCGATATGCAGAAAGGGTGCTGTTTGGGTGACAGGAATAAATTAATATCCGTGGATTTCTTTTTCCGAGGACCGTGTGGCGTGTCATGATAAGGATTTCGCAGTCCCTCTGGGAAAACTGGACTGGATACACCCAGAAAGCCGGCATGTTTTTTTCTTCACCCCTCTCTCAGTATTCCCATCATGGCCTCAGTTGACCAGCGACTTAGAGATGTCCTCTCCCTTCGCTATTTGACAACTTTTCCATCCCCCCTCTCTCTCTCTCTCTCTCTCTCTCTCTCGTTTGCTGTTGTTTTTTAGTTGCCGGATGGGTTTGATTGCAAGCTCCCTTTTAACGGGCATAGTTTATTGGGGAGGTTTTGTCTCTGATCACTCAACTCATAATCAAGTCTAGGGGCTTCGTCCCTTATTCAAGGAGTTGTTTAATGGGCTCCCTTGTTTCTAATGATGCAACAGGATCCAATGGCGGAGGCAGTAGGGTTCTGCATTAAGAAATATAAGAAACTGTGAGTTTATTGTTGTGAGGTTGCCCTCTACTAACTAAAGAACAGTCTCATGATGATCCATCCCAAACAGTGGCATGCAGATTACAGTCGTCTGGTGGGTCTTCCGGGTCCCCCCCCCCCCCTTCATGGGCCCGTGTGGTCCCTTCATGTAGGGACGTCAAAGTTGTAGTAATAAGCTCTGTTTTGTTTTTAATCAAAGTAGTAGTATACCCCACGCTCCGGTCTGACGTCGTTACGCCCAAAACTGAGAGAGAATGAGAGAAATGGAGAGAGAGCACACGAGAGAGAGAAAGAGAGGGAGAGAGAGAGTGTGTCGTCGAGAGTGAGGAGAGAGAAGGGTGAGGGGGTGGGTTAAAAACGTGAGTTTTTATGATTTTATTATTTTTTTAAAAAAAATATTATTAAATCACACTTTAACCCCTCAATTCTTTGAAATTATAAATACGCCCATTTAACTTCTATAATCTTTGATAAATTCTGATAAATACCAAACCACGGCCTACAAATCCGCAAAAATAGCCGAAACAATCCTGGCGAAGAGTACAATGCGACTGCAGTGACCACGAGTCGAGGAACTGAAGGATAATCAGAACGAAATGCTCTCAACTCAAGGCTGCGAAGGCAGTCTGAAACTCTTCTAAAAAGGATCTGAAACTCAATAGAGATCCGACAGGACCCAACAACGATCCGTCAAAGATCCAGGATGTTACAGACACCCTCAGGCTAACGGGTTGGTGGAGAATGCCAACTAAACACTCCTTCACGGCATCAAGACCAGGTTAAACCAAGCAGGTGATTCATGGATAGATTCCCTCCCGAGCATCTTATGGGCCCACTGGACAACTGCTAGAGCTGCCACCGGGGAAACACCCTTTCACCTCGCTTACGGCACGGAAGTAGTGGTACCGGTGAAAATATCCAACCCCTCTCTACGAGTGGGACAATTCGACAAGGCCAGAAACAACCAGACGCTGTGAGAAAATCTGGACCTGCTCGAAGAAGATAGGGCCAAGTTCCAGGTGAAGCTTGTAGCATATCAACAGAAGCTGGCTCAGTATTATAACGCCAGAGTAAGAGAATGACACTTCTTCCCTAGAGACTTGGTGCTACGGCGAGCAAGCGTGTCTGACCCAATGGGAGCCGTTAGGAAGCTGGCGCTAAACTGGGAAGGCCTGTACAAGGTAGCAGAAATACTCGACAAAGGAACGTACAGGCTGGTAACGCTGGGGGGGGAGGAGATCCCTAGGACATGGAACTCCGTTAACCTCGAGAAATTCTTTCAATAAATCGTCATCGTCACCAGCCATACTCCTCTAAGTCAAGGTGACCTAAGGGTTCCCTAAAGGCGAGCACTGCTCCCCTTGAAAATAAAAAGGTAACCTAAGGGTTTCCTAAAGGTGAGCATCGCTCCCCTTGAAAATGAGAAGGTAATCCAAGGATTCTCTAGAGACGAGCACCGCTCCCATTGAAAATAATAAGGTAACCCAAGTGTTCCCTAGAGGCGAGAACCGCTCCCCTTGAAAATGAGAAGGTAGCCTAAGAACTTCCTAGAGGCGAGCACCGCTCCCTGTGAAAACGACAAGGTAACCTAAGGGTTTCCTAAAGGTGAGAACTGCTCCCCTTGAAAATGAGAAGGTAGCCTAAGGGTTCCCCAGAGACGAGCACCGCTCCCCTCGAAAATAACAAGAAAACCCAAGGATTCCCTAGAGAAGGGAGCAATTTGTTGGCACTCAAAATATGCTCAATGATAGTTATGCCTAAACAATGAGAAGGATGCAGCCCGCTAAAGCGCAGAAGCTGAAGAAAATTCATACACAAGGGTCTTCTCGAACTACTGAAGCCTCAGGTCATCTGACACGAACACCAAGGACTTCACCTCAGGAGGATCAGAAGAAATCCACAACAAATCGGCAGTGCCATTCGGCCTATCCAATGAACTGGCATCGACTCAGTCGTGCCGAACAAGCACCATCCCTCGTCCGATCAAGGACAAGAAAGTACTTGGTGGTCCGCCACCTGATAAGAAACCCTCCTGAAGTGACAGAACATCTCTGGCCCTTCAGAACAGAGTGCTGAAGGCCATGTCAACGAAAAACCTGAGTATCTGAACCAAAGGTACAAACGGTCTCAGAATTGGCTGTTCAGTGGCCCGAAGGTTTTACCAACACTTCTCATAGCGATTTTTTGAAGCCGCGGCAAGATGAAGGAACAAGACAACGCCCAAAGCCAGTCTAGAACCCTCAGTTTGACTTACGCCCGAGCAAACGCGACGGGGTAAGTTAATCCGGCGCGCCCCTTCACCCGGCGCACTCTACCTCCCAGCGCCCCTTCACCCGACACGTAAAAACACTAAACACTCTCTTCGGTGCGCTCACACCGTGCCGAGCATAGTCATGTATTAGGCATGCTATATAACCCAATTATCTGCGCCAAGATGGAAGGGGTCTGAAAGGAAAGAAGAGAAAAAAAGAGGGAAGAGATGAGAGAGAAAGAGAAGGAGGATTGGGGAAGAAGAAAGGGGGTCTTTTGAGAGAGGAACCAGAGGGAGACGCCACCTTGGCCGTCTATTTGCCAGGAGAAGCCTGGGACCGAGGAAGATAAGTCGATTTCTGATACTCTATTTTCTATCGCAGATAGCAGAGGTGGGTGTTAAGCATCATTTTGACTCTCCTCCCTTCTCTTCTCTGAAGATATCCCCTCTGTGGTTTCTTCTGTAATGAAACGGGCGAGGATATGAGCCCACTGTCTTTTTGGATTTTACTTTTCCCTACCCCTTTTCATTCTTGACCTGGGGATCTGGTCGATCCTGTGCGACAATGCCAAGCCACATCGACGTATGTAATTTCATTTGATTATCAGATTGTGTAATGTGCTTTGGGCTTGAATGAAAGTATTGGTCCACGTATGCGTTCCCTCTCCTCCTCCTACGTGCATTCAACCTGTTATCGCATGTGTGTTATCGCTAGGTTTTCTCTCATTGGCGTCGAACACGCCTTGGTCCCTGCCTAGGCAATATTGATGCTACATCCCCCCCTCCCCCGAGCTTTTCTTTCCAGTGGAATGTCTATATCGAGTTTCCTCCATATTCACAGTGGATTTTATCACTAGGGGCGCATGCATGTGTGCAGCTCTGGCCCTCCTTGGGACTACCTGACCATGGTTCATCCGTTCACAGCTATGAACCGGAGTGGACATGGCCGCTCCTACAATTTGAGCGTAGCAGAAATCTCCCTGTATGCTGCCCTTTAGTCGTTCAAGCAATCACATTATATAAACCTTCTATGTGCTAAACTGTTAACCCCTATGTGCTAATATGCTAACCCCTATGTGTAATTACTGGATGACCTATCATGGTATCTCCTTTACTCTGCACATGGGTTACATTGCTGCAAGTTTTGTTTTCTTGAGAGTGACAGTCCAGTGACTGGGGATGTCACGTCTCGAATCGATAGCAGCGGAATGTGTTCGTTTGCTCAGAATGTGATAGTTAAACAGTCTAGTCGATCGGAGCAGAATATAAAATGACATAGATATGAACAAAATAGAATTTTATTCCAGATATAAGTTATCACAGATTTGGACCCAAATAAAATAAAGACTTAATAAGGGAAAAATTATAATGAGACACTCTATCTAGACTTGACTAGAACATAATGATAAAGATCACGAGGTTCATCTAGGTTGCCGAGGCACTCTTCACTCTTGTCCTTGCCCATCTTGTGTGGTCTCGTCATCGCTAAGGTCATTACCTGAAAATCATTGGAAATAAACTAGACGAGCGAACGCTCAGTAGAACTTAATATCTCATGCTCCAAGTTAACTTTAAGTGATTAACAATTTATCATGCTCATGTAGGTCATGCAAGATACAGAAATCAAGTACTAAAATGGTACGAGCTAGAACGTTAAATCAGAGACAACTAAAAATCATAAAGACGAGTAGGCAAGATGATAGATACAATCATGAAGTGTAGAGACAATGATAACAAGAGAGTATAGCAAGAACTTTCATGTCAGAATATCAAGTACTTCACATAATGAGGAAACAATAACAATCTTCCCTTTATGATGAGCATTGTCACGAGGGCAGTTAATGACACTAGTATAATATTCTCTTTATGACGGTGATATCACAAGATCTTTCGTGTAACTAGCACTATGAAGGATTGGCCTTACGTTAAGGGTGCCTCACAAATATATGATTGCCTCTCATGGATCAGCACTAGGTAGTCTTTGGTCATACACTTAGGAGTTCTCATGACTTTTCTTCCCTTCCTTCAAGGCTATATTTGATGCACTGGTGGAGTGTCGAGGGCACCACCATATTTTCATGCAGCCATAGACGGCCAAGTAGAGCTTTGTATGAGATGCGTGAGTCGATGACATGAAACTGCACCTTTGTAGTGAAATCTGCTAGGGTGAGCATGAGCTCTGCTACTCCCATCGACACCTCACATTTCTGGTTGAAGCTGGCGATCCGCATATCCCCAACCTTTTTGAGACGCACGTTGAAGTGGTGCCTCTCATATATTTTGTCGGGCAGAATGTTGACTGCAACGCCAGGGTCGATCAGGATCCTGTTCAGCTCTCGCCCATTCAAATGTCCCCTCATGTACAATGGCCTATTATGGCTAGTAGTGGGGAGCAGCATATCTTCTTGAGTAAAGGTCATGCTGGACTCCGGTGGCGGTTCAGCTAAACAAGCCTCGAAGTGTGCAAGCGTCTGCAGGGCAGTGATGATCGCCTGTCGAGTCTCTTTGCTCAGAGAGAGGATATCCCAGATTGTAAACCTGGCGGGGAGCTTTTTGAGCAGCTTCATTATTCGGCTCCCGGCTCGAACATCTGATAGCTTCATTTCTTCTGCCCACTTGGGCCTGGGAGAGTCTTGAGCTGTAGCCCCTGATGGACCTACTTCATCCGCCTCAGGCTTGGCACTTTTCATGTTGATAGTGGGCTCTTTCTGCCCCTCTTCGGTTGCTACAGGGCAAATTTGGTTTGCATCCGGGGTCCCGGCAGACTGCATTGGTTGTGAGTGGACATCCTCAGTTGCAGGGCTGGCTTCTCGGCATAGCTACTTCCCCTTGGACATCTTCATGAATTCAAGGAAGGATGGCACCGCCTGACCCCCGCCCTTGTCATATAGGCCCATTGGGGGAGGTATTTGGACCCCCTTAACCTCCGAAGAGGGTATCTTGTAGGGTTGTTCTCCCCTGAAGATGATGTTATGATTGGGAGGTGGCTGGCGCCCCCACTTTTGGCCTGACCGCGTCGCATGTGCCACAGTGGTGACTTCGGCCTTGGCTTCCAGTGCGGGCGGTGTGAAGCAAATTTATTCTTCTTCCTCTTCACCGGATAGGTTGAAGAGTGCTGAGAGGGTGTTGCAGGAGATAAGCTGCACTTCATTGGCCCTAACGGCTTTTCGCTTCTTCTTCTTTTGCTTCTTCTGCTTCTTTGTTTTAGCAGGTGCCTGTCCCCAGAATAGACTATGTTGTATGTCCGAGGACGCGTCAGCTTGTCCCTCTTGCTCGAGCGACATCTGCTCTAGCTCTTGCCATGGGACGTAGTCCCGTATTAGCACATGCTTCAGCTCGGGCTGCACATAATCATCCAAACCGTCTATGAGGCTTTGTAGTCTTTGGGTCTCAGGGGTGACCTCTTTCACTACTAGTAGCGGAGTTTGTCTCCTCCGATTATGGGTGGGTATTGTGATGACCGCGGGTGGAGAGACCCTCGCAGGTGCTTTTGCTGATGGAGGGGGTTGCGGCGTGCTACCACGCAAACGTGCCCCCACTTCAGGGCGAGGTTCCTTTTTCTTCCTGGCCTTCATGGGGACATGCTGCCACCCCTGTTGCTCCTTTTCAGGCTTGAGAAAGTGGGTTTCATAAGTGCTCCGGGTGCTTGATTCGGAGATTTATTCAGGGAGCGCCTGGTATAAGGAGATCATATTGACTCCTACCCTCCTCATAGGGGCCTCATGTAATTTTGGAGGGTCCACCTTGTACTCTCCCAACTCTATTTCATTTTTATTTACCATCCCCTTGATGATGTCTTTGAAGACATAACAGTCCTCGAGATGGTGTCCCAGCATCTGGTGGTAGGGATAGAACCTCAGACTGTCTTTTCTCTTCAGGTCCTCCGGCTGCCTCGGCTCTGGCAAGGTAACCATGTTGTACTCTGTGACCCAGTCAAACATCACCCTGGTCTTGTCCCTTAGGAAGGAGTATACTTTCTTCATTTTCTCCCACAACGAGGGACCTTCTTTGCCGTCTGTGGTCTTGGCCGACTGAAGGACAACTGCCTTCTTGCCTTTATCTTTCTGTTGTTCGAACGCCTTGATGTCGAGGGCATTTGCTTCTTTGGGTAGCTGGCGCCGTTCCACTGTCTTGCCCTTTTGAGTTGAACCGACGGTAGGGGTGGGTGCTGGCCTGGCCAGGAAAGCTTCTATCTCAGCCACAACATTATTCAATCGGTCGAATGACCGTATTTCCATCCCTATCATCTTTTCCAGAACCTCCCTCCTGAGATTCTGTTTACATATTTGCACGGCATCCTCCTGATGTAGGTGTCGCTTGCACCTCATGCTGAGGTTCGTCCACCTCTTAATATAGTAAAGGGCCGTTTCATCAGCCCTCTACTTTGTCGAGTAGAGTTCGGCTACTGTGACCTACTTCTCTGTGACATGGAATCTTTCTCTAAACTTTCTCTGCATATCCGACCAGTCACTGATCGACCCGGTCAGAAGGCTGGAGTACCATTCAAATGCGAGCCCTGTCAATGAGGACCCAAAGAACTTCAACAGATATGACTCGTCGGTGATAGTGGCCCTTTCTACTTCCATGAGGAGTTTGCTCAGTCTGGCACTACCTGGGAAGAATGCAGGTCAAAGTAGACCTTCCTCCCCATCCACGCCATTTGCCTGCACCTACACAGGGATGGAATTCGAGAGGGCTGTCTCCCCTCACATACTTGGCGGCCTACTTGGCCTATTGGCTGATCAGTTTTGTAGTTCCTCACGTAGAGGACGGGGCCCTGCGGCCTGAGGTGATTTATCCAGCCTGTTTACTGGCATGTGGTTAGAGACTTGCCATTTCTCCTGTAGCCCTAGCGAACATCTGCCATTCACTTGGGGCCTTGTCTTCTCATTCATCGCCATGGGAGAATAATATTATGCTGCCCACTCATTACTTAAGTGCATGGGCAGGGTTGTTGTTTCCAGGGCTCTCTCGGAGGACACTAGTTGATAATCCGGCGGCACCGCTGATTTTTCTGTTCATAGGACAGCCGTCACAGGATGTTGTGGTTCAGCTCGCGGGGGCCTAGCGGGCCTTGTCTTTTGTTCCAGCGATGAGAGGTGAGGGCCTAGCCCTTGACTACTTCTCCTACCTTTACCGCCCTTATGTTGGGCAATAGGGAGGCACTGTTGTCAGCAGGGTATCTTCACATGCTTTACTCTCCTCCCACGGCTTGGCGGAATGGGTTATATGCATCTGCCCAAGTGTATTAGTCTATTGGTGCTCTAGCACAACCATACTTGAGCCCTATTATTAACCACACCGGTTCGCCCAGGACTTTGGGCATGATCAGGGCATCCTTTCGAGTGCAGAGTTTCCTCTGGCTCTTCGACTATACAAGTATAGGGATGTGCACTTAGTAGCGGTAGCGTGGCAGGACTTCCTTTGTCGCGAGGTAAAACAAGGCTATCCTATTCCAGAGCAGGGGTGCAGAGGCCAGTTTGACATTCATTACGCACGCTGGTGGTTCAAGGCTAGCAATGTTTTTCGAGAGCACTGCGATGCCATTTGAGCTGTTGAGGAGTAGCGTTTGAGGAAGGAGGATCTGTCTCCTCTGTTTGTGGACCCAGCCTTCATTAGATCCCATTTTTCAGGAGCAGCCCGGGCTATTAGTGACATTGAGGAGCGGTGGCGAGAGAAAGGCTGGACGGTTCCTGTAGACAGGAGCCAATCTAATGGGGCTTTGAAGCCCTTGAAGAGCACACCGGCAGCAGCATGCACAACTCCTTCCTCTGCCTTAGGGGCAGCCCCAGGCCCTTCAAAGGCCTATTCTTGGTGGGAGGACTTGCAGTCATCTTGCGGGGTGAGAAGGAAGTCTTAGTTGTCCCAGCTGATACCTGAGGGAGGACTCGGGGGTGGCACATTTGCAGAGTGGAAGGCCCACGTGATCAATGCTGTGGGTGTGCAGGTCCGTTGGAGTACATTTCAAGTCTGGAGATGGCGATGACTCCTATTGCCATTTTCGAGATTGCAAAGGCAGCGGCCCATGTCCTCTGATTGAAGCCGGAGCAGATAATTTTGAAGCCCGTGAAGTCCATAGAAACCATAGGTAGTTATCTCCCTTGCTGGCCTTCTAATATGCATGTATGTTCTTCATATCTTAGAATGCGTGCTGTACACATCCTTTTGATGGCTGCAAGTGGAGCTGCTAGAGCGTCCAACGCTGGCCCCATCGGAGGGTCCTCCCGATATGGGGCTGGAGAGGGATACTGCCGCATCGAAAAGGCCTCGCCCTGAGAGTCCCGGAGGGGATGTGAGGCCTTCGTCCCGCCTTCGGCTCGAGGAAGAGTCTCCGGCGAGTGAGGCTGTCTCTAGTGAGTGACACCTTTTTATTAACCCCCACTTCTAGGCTTATATACAATGTTATAAATATCTTTTGCTTTGCCTAATGTAGCTCCTACTGAGGCCAGGATTGACATAAGTTTCTCTCCTCCCTAGGCGAATACCTCCGCAGGAGCGGATATGCCTCTGGATGAGTCTATGCCAAATAGGATTTTCAGCTTTGAAGAGTTAATTCTTCCCACGGATGTTATACGCCGCTGACGACTAGCTCCCCCCTCTTATCGCGGAAGGGGCCCCAACTATTCAGCCCTCAGGTGATATACTCAGTCTTTCTCTTCATTGATATATGAAGAATTGGAAGTCATTAATTCTTCAGTGTTGTATTTTGATTATACAGGTATCCTTGATACTGCTCCTTATGTCTTGGCAACGGGAGACAACGCCAAGTCCACTTCTGGGAATGGGGGTTTTGCTTCTTCTGACCCTTTTACTGGAAGGAGTTCGGGTTCTTCTTCAGGTGGGAGAAATTCCTCAACCCCGTCGGGCTCTCGAGAAAGTGGAGAGTTGGAGGCTGCTTGCGGTGAGCATAGATGCATTCTTGCCTTTTCCGCCCAACCTCTTCTTGTAAAGATCTATTTGGCTTATATGACCAATCATTATATAGGAGTTGACCTGGCCGACTCTATGGAGGAATTTTCACAACTCGTCGAATCTGGTTCATTTATGGATCTCCTGAATTATGGTGATGATCCAAAAGTTACAAGGACCACGGAGATGGCGAGTGTTGAAATCCTTATCTATTTGTATATGCCGCTGTGAGTGTTAGGATTCTAGCCCGACATATTGTTATCACCGCTGTGAGAGGGCGAGAGTGAGTGACCCATCCTGTGACTCAATCCAAGTACACGAAGAAAAGTCGATACCCGAGACTCACTACCGGTTTCTCAACCGCGCACGGTCCAGCATTTCCCTCCCATAGGGATGATCGCGAGCTAGAGTCTTAGGTCGCGTGTCCATCCCGCATCAAGGGGTCTGCCCCTCTTTCGACCCTCCAATGTCAAAGGGAGACCCAACTAAGTCAACCACAGGCTTTGGAGGCCTGCAATACCCATACACGGCTCATACACACGGGCCAGGCATTTTCCCGAACACCTTGTGGGCGCGTATATTCCAGCCCTTCCACAGCAAACCGTGGGCCGACCAGCGGTTTCAGCATATCAACTGGGTTCTATAATGACCCCCCAGCAAGCCGGGGCCATCCCCGACCCTCAAACACATGGCCACAAGCCACTCACCATTAGCTCTTGGGCCAACCCGAGGCTACCCTGCCAACCCGGCATGCAACGTGGCACATAGCATGAGGCCCTACCCACGTGCCCAAGGCACCTCTCTTCAGCCCCCACTGGTTCTTATCCTTAGCCCAAGGCCCGTCCTAGGGCCTCTCAGCCAGCTAGCCTGACTGTTCAACAACTCGGGGTGTGTCGGGTATTTACCCGAACACCTTGCGAGTGACAACTATGGCTCGACAAATAACGGCCCCGACGGGCCGATCCCAATACCCTAGAATCCTGTGTCCCTTAAAGGACACCCCCAGACGACAAAGGAAGACCCCCGGGGGCCATCCCTCGGGGTTGCGCGACCCCTCGACAGTAAGAGCCGCCGCTGCGACATGTGAAAGAGCTGTTTGTTCGGCAACGGCGCGTTCTGGAGTGCGTGGTAACACACACCAAAGAGAGGACGCGTTTGACCCGTCCGTCTTGTCGGTTGGGGAGCTTCTGATGTGACTAGTAACAACCCTTCATGTCACCAGCTTCGAAGGGAACAACAGTGTCCTTCAAGTACCATGTAAGATTTCTTCTCTTTTTCTTTCCCTTCCTTTCTTCTTGAGCTCCGCCCCTCCCCCCTCCCAAACCCTGCCGCTGCCCCCATCGGCCATCTCACTAGTTATATATGCCCTTCAAATTTTGGGGCATTTTTAACCCCACTTTAATAACCCATCCACAGAGGCATATACAGTGACATGAAGGCATTGACAAGATTACGCGGATGTAGCATGAGCAATAACCCCAACATATGGTAAGGGACAATGACGACAAAGCGAGATAAATAAACGGAGTGGGGCCAGAGACACAAGTGGGATTGGATGTGCTGTGGTAATAAAAACAAAAGTACATACAAGCACACGGATGCGGTCACACAACGTGAAAGGAAATTCAGATAAGGTAGACAAGTGCAAATGGAGGAGGTGGAGGAACATAAAAGCGAAGTCCCTCCCTTCCCCTCCACGAGACGACAGATAACACATATAAAGTATCTACAATTCTCGTCACCATGGCATGGGTCATTTGCACCCCCCTCCCCCTCTTATATGCCCACACACACACACACACACACACAGAGAGAGAGGGGGGGGGCTGCCTCCATCGGTCGAACAACACAGAGAGTCGGGTCCCCTTTCTTTATTTCATCCCACCTTTCCTTCCGCCATATCACAACACCGCCGGCGCCGGCGGGGAGCATCGCCATATCTCAGACGTGGGGGTTGCTACGGAAGGAGCCAAGGGCTTTGATGGCCCCGGCACGTAGGACGTACTGGTGGTAGGCGGCAGCAATAGCAGCTCCGATGAAGGGCCCCACCCAGAAGATCCACTGCGTCCACGTCAACCCATACGTACATTAACAACACTAATGACAGCGCAACACCGGGATGATAAAGGTTCAAGAAGAACACACAAAGGATTCAAGTAATTAAAAAGGTCTGATGTCAACACCACATGATATGAACCAAAAGGTGTGGACATGTTTTGCTCAAGTGGGTGATGATGTGAGCCTAACCTCAACGGCATTATCTTAATCAGTGTTTTACATTAGTATATCCACCGTCTTAACTTAGTGGGAGTAGTTGAACACAGCTTTGAGACACCATCGGCATATGAACACCAAACCAACACAATTAGCCCCGCTTTGTTTCGGGGTTAATCTTGGGTTACTCCTTTTTTTTTTAGTCCAGAGTTAAACTCTTTCTAGTTTGACAGGCCAGATTTAGATAATCAGGTTAAATAAGAATTAACCCGAGTTAATCCGGATTTAGATAATCGATCACTGTCATGGGGGCTTTGCAACATACCGTGGAATATGATATGTGGCCGAAATTAAACCGGGTGGTGGGATGGAAGGAAATATCGAAGGGTGGCTGGAATTGACGAAGAATCCCCATGTGAAATGATGGTAGTGGTGATGCGGCCCCCTCCCCCCCCACCCCCCAACGTGGGCCCGCCGCCCCCCCGTTGTATTGTATATGTTTGTGCAGCTGCTATCCATGGGGCTATTTTTATTTATTTTTATGCTAACCATGGAAAAAAAATCCTATAATGTTTTTTAGCCTTGGAAGAATTTTTTTCCTTATTAAGTAAGAAAAATTTAGAAACCCTTTATCACACCTGTAGAGGCTGAAATCTGGTCTCTAGCCCTCATACCACATTTTTCTATTTATTTGTCAGGGAAGGCTGCCTGCACCTGTGGAAGCTTGCAAGCACCAGAATGGGAGAGCATCAGAAGGAGTCCCGGGTGTTACCCTAGGGGATAACCCTCCGATGCTTAAGTTAGCACCAGGAATCAGAGGTCCAATAAGGATTCTAAGGGAGAGAGGGAGAGAGAGTTGTAGAAGGGTGGTGAAGCAAGTCTGGAGAGTCATACTGCCTTCGAAGGAAGGTCCTCACCATTACTAGTGGGCGCTCAGAGGGTGCTCACTGGGTGGTAAGGGTGCTCAGAGGATAGCCAGGGTTTGACAGAGACTTGGTTGCTCAATTCGTCGTACTCTCTCTTGCCTGGAGCAGGATGTAGCTTTCTTGGTGAAGTTCACCGTGTTCTTGCCTGTCCGTCGAGATCCCATTTATAGCGGGTTGTCCTGGCGGTGAGGACCCGTCCCTTAGCAAGAAGGGGCGCAAATAGTGGAGTAATATTTCCCTGCGATAGTGGGGAGTTTCCCAATGAGGGTCCATTCTTCTGAAGTCAGATGGTTCCCTGGCGAGTCTTACGGTGGGATTGAGACCGTCATCGTGGGAGGTAACGTTCAATTGCTGAAGCATCATCTGGCGGCCATTGTGCCTACTTCCATGCCCTTTGTGCGGTGATGAATCTAAGTACGATCCATCCTGGATGGACTGTTGTAGGCTTCGCAGCTGTCGGGGCCCGTTTACGAGTGCTGGGGAGGCCTGGCTTAATTGGGCCCATCATACTGGGCCTTATATCGGCCAAGTCGATTTTACCGTCCTCACTAGCCCCCCTACTCTCAGATGTCGAGCACTCTTACGGGATCTAAGAGTCGAGTTTGGGAGGGCTCATTGAAGAATGGGTCTGAGGATGGTCTCCTTGTATTACCCATGTCGGTGGTCCCGACCCTATGCTTGGCACGCAAGGCGCCCCTGGCAGTGGCGGGCGGCGTCTCTATAATCTTGATGTAAGCTGCCTTGTCTAGGAATGCAAGCACAAATGGTCGCCTGAGTTTGACGATCGTGCATTGATAGCGACAAGCACCTTTTGCCCTTTCGTGTCATTTTAAAGTAGTTGTCTTGCTTCTGGAAGCTATAAGAACCGCTATATTATTTTTCAATGAGTCCCACCAGCTCCAAGTGTTTGCTGCAGCCGTTAGCTGTTCCTTCCTCGACTTTTCTTTTCCTAGTGAAGGTTTCCTATTTTCCCTATCTCCTACCTTTTGGAGTCATGCCGCCTCATAGGAGAACCCTCCGTGTTAGTTCCACTCCTTCCGCCGAGGAGGCGGAGGCTGGCCGTGGCGGTGTCCCGAGTACTTCGAGAGCCAGCCCTAGTCATCCTCGCTCCCCACTATTGGTCGCTTATAGGGTGGTCCATGGTTTGCGGGAGGCCTTCCAGATCCCAGCCAACTTCGACATCGTCTTCCCAACTATCGACGATGGCTTGTGGAGCCACCCTCCGAGTGGTATTAGGCTGCCGATAGAGTCTTCCAGGCCGGATTTCGCCTTCCTATCCACCCTTTCTTCGATTCCGTCCTCCACTTCTGCGGTCGGTATCCAGGGGAACTTTCTCCCAACTCTTGGCACATTCTATGTGGCTTTGTCTTCGTCTGCAACCTAGCCTCTACCGCACCAAATATCTTTCTCTTCCAACAGTTCTATAGCCTTCAGTGTTGTCCTACCGACACATCTTCTTTTTACTTCCATTCCAGGAGTGACCAGACTCTCGTTCGCGTCACTTCCATGGTATCTAACATCAAGCACTGGCCCAAGCGCTTTGTTTACATCACTAAGAGAGGGGTAGCGGCCATCCGAGCAATTGGGGCTTCGCTGCGGGGTGCCCGCTCCCTTAGGGTAGATAAATTGCCTGACCCGACCGTCAAGGAGTCTCAGGCGATCAAGACCCTTCTTCATTTCCAACTCCTTGATGCTGACGTTAAGCTGACTCAGTCGGTGCTCCGGGAGCTAGGGTTGAGCCCCCCATTGCCCCATGGTACTGACTTTATTGTGCTCCTAGTTTCCCTATTGTTCATCGTGCTAATTTTCTTGATGTAGCTCTTGTAGGGGCACCAGAACTGTCGGAGCTACGGTACAAGACGGTTGAGCTTCCACTACATGTTCCTTGCCTCATCGACCACATAGAGCCAGGCACCGAGCACGTCTCCGTCATTGTTCCTTGGGCCACTATCGTCTTGCCCCTGGGGCGCCTACCATACCCGCTCTCCACGACACTTCTAGCGAAGGCCCCCTCTTTACCATCCGTGGCTAGTGTCGGGTCGAGTGCTCGGCAAGGAGACTCCGAAGGCTTAGCGAGCTCATCCGAGGTTGAGTTTGCCAGGCTGGGTCAGTGCATCCAGGTGAATCTGGAGGAGGTGGCTGATAAGAGTTTAATTATTTATATTTATTCGAAAAGATGACCATGTGCTTATAAGGCAAGTCTTCCCCCTTCACCTAACAAGCATCTTTAAGAGGACAAAATTGCACCTCTGCACTGGGGACAATACCTCTTGGAGGCCGCAAAAATCTTCCTTCAATAGTTATAAAAGCCTAAGGCAGCATTTGGAAACAATCTTGGAAGTTTAGATTTTCTCAAAATCACTTTCCCTATCATCTAAACAATGATATTCAAACGCTGAAGCTAGGTAGTATGGCTATTACTACTTATTTCAGTGAATTGAAAATCAAGTTGCAGGAGTTAGATAACTACAGTGCCTATAATGGGCTTCTGGTATTGATCAGCATGTTGAAGAGACAAATTTTCCAATTTCTTGCTGGCCTCAACTCTGATCCTGAGATCCTGAGAAGTTAGATCCTTAGTGCAGATTCACTTCTTACTTTAGCGGTGTATTCTAAGGTGGTTAATAAAGGAGACAGGTGATGACTAGGAGTTCTTCCATGACTCACACTCAAGGTATGAGTGAGCATACACCATAGTTGTCAAGGCACTCGCCTAGGCGCCTCATGGGCAGGAAGGCACAATTTTGTGAGCTAGGGGCAGATAGTTGAGCCTGCAAAAGGTGACCCAAGGCGCCGCCTAGGCGCGCCAAGTAGCACAAGGATCCCTCTATCGTGCCTTGGGCCCGCTTGGTCCGACCCAAAACTGGTTTGTCCTCTCTTGCCTCTAGTCTAAAAAAAATTACACACCTCAACAAGAGGGGCCCTCCCCCTGCCCCTTTGACACTCTCCCCTTGTGACCTGACCACGCAAGTCGATCTGCGATGCGAAGCCGAGTCAAAGATAGATTGAACTCCACACACTCCTTCAACATAGTCGCCCCACCATCTCCCACCACCCCACTGTCACGACCATATACTCTCTCTCTCTCTCTCTCTCTCTCTCTCTCTCTCTCTCTCTCTCTCTCTCTAATGGGGTCTGTTGCGTGGCCTGCAAATTGGGGGGGAGGGTGTTAAACATTTGTATAGAGAAATTTATATACACTTCTTGCTTACTGGTTCTTATGGACTTGGCGCCTTGGCACCGTTTAGGTGGACGCCTAGGCGCTTAGGTACTCAAAGGCCCCAAGTATGCCTTGGGTCGCTTTAGCGTCTTAACTATGGTTCTCCATTTACAATCCTGGCCAGCAGTTCTGACAAAGGTCGAAAGGAGGAGTAAACCAGTGGCAAGGCAAAAGGGAAGGGAGAAAGATACTATACCCACTGTAGAAGAGATAACCACAATGTGGAGTTCTGCTAGGAACTCAATCCGGATTCCAGACAACAAGCCTCATAAGTTTAGAACAGGAAAGGGAGCATCATCAAGCAAGGGCAATGCTTCCATCACTCAACCTATTGGTGTTCCTCCATTTACTTCAACAGAAGGAGGTTTCACTTCTTCTCAGATGACTACACTGCCACTACCTGATAGTGAATGTCTATAATGGGTTCTTTCACAGTTTGGTGCCACCATCCATTCTATTTCTCCTACCACTTCATTAGGTACACTGCAATGGCCCTTAGTATCACCACTGCCTCTTTATCCACACCTTGGTTCATTGACTCAAGGGCTGTAGACCATATAACTAGTACTCCTCCCTTCACCACTTATTATTTGTGCTCTAAACAGAACAAAGTGACCATCGGCAATGGTATTCCGTAGTTATGCCACCGTAGTAGGAAAGGGTGCTTTCCAGTTGAATGATCACTTGGTCCTATCCTCTACTTTGCATGTTTCCATCGCAACATCAAGCAGGCCTAAAGAAGTCGTAAATTTTGGCATGCTCGCTTATCAAGCCCCTCAAAGTTTCCTTCTGGCCCACAAATTGCCCAAGGGACAAATGCAGATCTAACGCAGCATAGAGAGAGATACAAACCTGAAATGTCGCATGAAACCAAGGGTCATCAACCTGATGACTCAAGAAGGGCTCTTGATGCACTAATTCTCTAGTATGACTTTCCAACTCACCAGGTTAAGATGCTGATTCACTCATGACATGACTTGTTTTCTTCCCTTCCGAGGTAACCCTAGCAGGCTCCCTTCCTCCTGGCCATGTTCATGGCTTCATGCATAAGTGAAAACCTCACTTATTGTCCTATTGGCCAGTGTAATAGTTTTGGACCTGCTGTTGTCCAAAAAAAGGGGCATCCATGGGGCCTAACCAAGACCTAGACAATTTTGGACAAGGACTGGATTCCCCGACCAAAAGGGACAAACCACAAATGTGCTTTTATTACATGATGTCATCCACCAAAATCACTTATCAAAGTCTGCAAAATCAAAATGCAATTGAATTATAATGTGTCGATCATCATCTAAATCAGTAACAGTAGGACGATCAGAATCAACTCCCGGATAGGCCCACCCAAATTCAGCCAGATCGACTGATCCCATTCTGGCCTGGACCAATCTAGGCAATCCTAGCTCATCCAGCGACCCTCTTAGCATTCAAACAACTTCAAAAAATATCTGGAAATGCCACTTCCATCACCCAAAGAGGCTGAAGAACTGCTTTGGCTTCTGGTTTAACCCCTTAACCCACTCTCTCTCCCCATTCTCTCTTTCTCACTCTCTCACCTCTCTTCCTCTCCCTCTCTTCTCCGCGGGCGGCCGACCGCGGCAGGCAGGGGCGAGGCGGTGATGGCGTGGGGGCGAGGACGGCGAGGACGGGTCGAGGATCAAGGGATGATGGCGCGGAGATCGGGGCGTCGTGAAGTTTCATGTGGCATTTTCTTCGTGGATCGGCATCCACGGTGCGCGGAATCTTCGGTGGAGGTTGGAGGATGGTTCCCTAGCTCGTGTACTTCCTTTCCCGCGAGTTTTATAGGCCGTGGTGAGCTGAGCGGATTTATACTCGTATTTTATGAAAAATCTATGATTTTGGGGTGTGAGCTCGATCTAGTGTTTTGATCACATTTTTGGGGTTTAAATGGGTCCTCTCGGTGCTAGAGAGGTAGGTGACTAGCTCCCCTCCCTTCACATGGGTGTGAACGGGGCGTGGAATGGAGTTTTTGGTGTGATTCGCCGTTTTTGGGTTTGGGATGACCTAGCGGTCCTTCCAGTGACTGCTAGGGCTCCAGCAGCCTAGTGTGCGACCGCTAGGGTCCCCGTATGTCGGTTCGAGCTTTGCGATCTCACGATTGACCACCAGAACTTTTAGCAGTCTAGAGTTACACCACTAGGCTCTACCTTGCGGTCCAAGGAGTGACCGTTTGACCGTGTTTTGGTCGATTAGAGATCGGTGGGGTAGCGGTCTTACAACTGACCGCTAGGCATCGCCTAGCGGTTAGGAAAGGGGCCGCCACCCTGCCTAGCAGTCCGAGGAGCGACCGCTAGGAGTTTGTGAGTTCCTGGAGCTTAGCGGTCCAATGGTAGACCGCTAGGCTGGCCTTAGCGGTCCAGAGGTAGACCGCTAGGCTCCCTAGCGGTCCAAGAGAGAACCGCCAGGCGATTTTCCGTGTTCGCCGTGTCTGTTTCACATTGTGTTGGTCTCTGGTCAACCCGGTTGTGATCTAGTGGTTGACCTTTGGCCTCGTGGATGTCCCGGACACCGTGGGTTTCATGTTCATATTTTATGGGTGTCCGGAGGTATCACGTTACCTCGGTTAGCGTGCTCGTGAGTCCTAGGGTCCGAGCGACCCCGTGTGTGTTCCGAGTTTCGAGGGGGGCCATGTGTATGGTTCAGGACTGTGAGTCTAGTTGACCAGCCTGGGGCTAGGGATTTTTCGTGTGTCACCATGGTTTCAGACCTAGGGATTAGGCCTGATCGATGACGCAGTGCCGTCACGTGCGACGGTCTTGACCCGAGTCGTGCGACTCAAGGACCGTTAAATTCAATAGGTCTAGTGGGCTGTCCAGAGTCTAGTGGCCGCGAGCCACTTGTTCCTTCGCGTTACTCGAGATGGGTGCATGCGTGATTTTCTGTGTCCACGTTCTGTGAGCCCCCCAACTAGTCGTAGCCTTCTTACGACATGCGTAGGCTGACCCACCCGGTAGTGGTAGAGCAGCTAACCCGAGAGAGATGGTTGTTAGGCTGGTTACCGTAGGGCCCCCACGTACAGCCAAGTCTGGGCTTAGGGGGAATAACCAGCTAGAGGACAGGCCTAGGGCGTATGGTCTGAGTGTGCACATGAGGCTGAGGGCTTCGGGCCTGCGCTGACGAGCGCGACCTCATCTAGTCCTTGTTTGTGGTACTGGTTACTTTAGTGTCTCTGTCTCCGCCTGGGGTGTCGTAGCTAGACACTTGTGACGCGGTGTAAGACGTCAGGGGATGCATCCGATCTGTTCTTCTGGTGGGCGGTACTCCCATCACGTGACGTGTGTTTGTCGTGACTCGAGGTTCTATCCCTCATCTGCGAGACGAGGTCTTGTGCGTATTTTTTGGGTGTTTTTTCGGAGCCGAGGTCTAAGATTTTCGGTGAGCGTCACCGAGGGCTTTTCACGACGGCGAGATCATGACTGTGTTTTCAAACCACGTGGTTTTGGTGTGGGCCCTTGTCTGTGAGGACAGGCCCCCATGACGGTGACGTCCTGTCATTTTCCTAGTAGCGTGGCTAGGGCAGTCTGTGTTCTGGTCGTCTCCCGACCGTGGGATCAGGGTGTTGGGTTCCGTTCCGGTACAGTAGGAGTAGCTGTAGAGCCGAGATTTTACCGGTCACCGAGTCTACTGTTCCTACTGTTACTGTTGTTCTTGTTGTAGTTGCTGCTTTCTGTACCACCGTTATTTTCGGTTGGGATTCCGCGAAACCCCTACTGAGCCAGTGATAGGAGGCTCACCCCTGATTTTCAGGTGCGGCAGTTCTTCCTCGAGGTTTGAGGGTGTCACGTGGAGGTTCTTAGTTGCCAGCTCGCCGGGCCGATGTTCACTTGACATGTGGTACGTTTTACTGCTTTAGACTGTACTTTCTGTTGGATTGGATTCTGTTACAGTTAGTTGTTTATTTTTGTCATTATAACTATTATCCTGCTTTATTTCCTATTTCTGTGTACACCACACCTTTCTTTTAGCCCTTCCGAGCCCTCCAGCTTGTGGGCAGCGGGTCAGGATTCGAATGGCATCAGGTATTTTCGGTATCTGGATCTTGGGTCGCTACAGTTGGTATCAGAGCTATGGTTGTGGAAGTGCATGGGAATCCGAGATATTACAGTGATCAGAGTCCGTAAGGTCCAGTACAGTCAACAGTTGGCAAACTCAGGGCGACCACAGCCCAATCCAAGAAAATCCTCTGCTCATCCGAGCACATCTTGACTAGAGTGCCCGCTTTGCCACCTCAAACTACGATCTCAATGTCTCAGGGGCTGGATAAATCCTTAGCTGGAGTGGCCAACACCAATAACAACTCTCTCAGGGCACACCCATGGTCACCTAACCACGAGCAATCCTCACCAGCCACCTAACCTCGCTGCAGATCCCTCGAACACAGCACCATAGCAATGCACCTACCAACAACCTTTGCCCAATGCAGCACCTCGCATCGTTTCTCGCGTGAGAGTTTGAGGGCGCGGTGTTGGCGTTGTAAAGTTGGTTGCTGTCATCGTCAGAGTGTCGACGTGGGGTCTAAGGATCGAGGTCGAGAGCTTTCTCCCTCATCGATGGTGGCCTCGGTGGTGCTACATTGGGCAAAGGTTGTCGGCAGGTGCGTTGCTGTGGTGCTGTGTTCGAGGGATCTACAGCGAGATCAGGTGGCTGGTGAGGATTGCTCGTGGTTAGGTGACCGTGGGTGTGCCTTGAGGGAGTTGTTATTGGTGTTGGCCACTCCAACTGAGGATTTATCCAGCCCCTGAGACATTGAGATCGTGGTTTGAGGTGGCAGAGCGGGTGCTCTGGTCCAGATGTGCTCGGATGAGCAGAGGATTTTCTTGGATTGGGCGTGGTCGCCCTAAGTTTGGTTCGAGATCGTGTGGCTGTGGCGAGTTCGAAACTCGAGGATAAGCATTGGCAGGTGCCGATTATGGTTCGTGTTGCGACTTTTGGCGTGGTGGTCCACGCGGTGGTAGCTCGAGAATGGGTTGGTGTTGGCATGGATGGATTCGAGAGAATGATGTCCGGTGGCTAGAGATGTTGCGACCGTCGAGCCTGGCATTTTGGTGGATTCTCATCACTCCTCGGTAAGCGTTTGGCGTGTTATTGGTTCCGAGGTCAGAGGCGGGTGTAAGAGAGGAGCGTGTGGCAGTGGCTAGCTCGACCGCTGTGGCAGAGTGTGGCTGTTTGTGAGAAGTATTGCCTATTCCCTGATGTGTAAGGTGTGCTGGCATTATTCCAGAAGGATGAGTGCCGGTTGGGTGGTGTTTGTAAAAATTTACGACTGGTGTTGTGATTTTCGATGTGTTGTGAATCGGAGCCTGTGGAGTTGCAGAGGATTGCTGGGATGGAGGATCCCGAGTTGTCATTGTGGTGACTATGCGCGTGGATCTGAGTGCGCAGCGGAAGATGATAGCGTTGGTTGCTACGGGAAGATTTTCGAGGATGTGTAGAGCGTCAGAGGATTGGTTCCTCGGTGAGAGATTGTCTTGGGTTGCGTGAGACGTGTTGTTGCTATACCATTGCTTGAGGCATTGTGATTCATGGCACTAGCTGGATCGAGAATTGGGGAATATGTTGGCAGGGCTGCCGCATGAGTGCCCTATTCTTGTGTTGGAAGCTGTGTCCTCGAATGAGATCGTATTTTGGGGAAGTGATCTCTGACAAGATTATGGGATCCGGGTTGGTTGCTGTGAGCGGCTGGTAAGGTTGTCCAAGTGATCGACCACGGTAAGAAATTTATTGTCTGGGGACCCGCGTGCATTGGTCACGGCATTGTCGACCAGCTTGCTGTGGTAGCAGGCGGCACTTGTCGGTTCTGGAGAAGTGTTCTGTGGATCGTGAGAGGTTGTGTCCCGTGGATCTGTGGTGAGAGCGGAACTGGGATTGACAGGCGTCTATTTAGAGTGATTGAGACGAGATAGGATTCGATTGGGTAATGGATAGTGCCTGTGTGTGGAGGTCTCTAAAGAGACGTTGGCATTGGATATGGTGATCCCCGGTCTGCGACCAGCATGTGATGGCTTCCCTATAAGTCTGAGTCGAGTGAGGTAAAGACCGAAGACACCAGGTTCTTGTCATGTGGTTTTGCTGTGCTCCCCTGAGAGGGTAGAGTTGGCATGAGGTTCGAGATTGGATGCGGTGTCTGAGAGAGATCTAGCTCGAGATGTGGTATTGGTCCGTGGAAGGTCAGCTGATGGCCTGTTGTGATTTGGTTTGCATATGTCAGGCCAATGGAGATTTCCCGTTGACACGTATCTGGTGACCGGTGGATGGTCTTTCACAGACAGAAGATGCTAGTTGTTGGGGCTCGAGAATGGCGTGAGCCGTGTGCCGGCGAGGCCTTGGGTGGCCGATCATGAGGTGTGCTTTTCCTGGATTGGATCTGGGGTTTGTTTGAGGTTTGTCTTCTGGCAGAGTTGGTTCTGTGCTGCCATGGGTGTTTGGGTTGCCAGGTGTGAGCTGGTGGAAGCTCAGTGTTGGTTGCCCCTGGTGCAGGGTGTGAGAGTAGTCAGCGAGTTGTGAAGCTGACGTTTGGATGGTCCATCGGGCATGAGCGTTGACTATTGTTGGTTTTCGTGATAAGGATTGCATTTTCTTGGTAAACGAGGTTGCGATAGTGATGTCGTGGTTGGTTTTCGTGTTGGCGAAGGTGACGCCAGACTTGTACTTCTTGCATGTACTTGCTCTGATGATCGATGTGTCTTGTATTGTGAGCGAGGAGTTGTCCGCGATCATTGTCTGGCTGCGTCCCTCAGGATCGTGATTTTTATGAGTTTTGAGGTTTGGCTGGGGATCTGACAGCGTCGTCAGTTGATAGTGGTGTTCTCCCCTTGTGGCTTGGTGTTTGTCCTGAATTTCGAGGACGAAATTCTTATAAGGGGGGAGGGCTGTAATGTCCTAGATTTTTTGAATATTTTTCGGATCATTTTTGTGGGTCTTGGGGCACATACAAAGGACAATCACAAGGAGGCGACAGGTAACGTCAAAAACTCATGTCCATATATATATGGATAAACATCTATGTACAAAGATAAGATAGTGGTGTACAAAAAATCTCTCCCTAACTCTCACCACCACTCTCTGCTGGACCCTCACCCCTGTCTCCCAAGCGAGTCCGTGGAGGCCTCATCGACCCCTGTGAAGATGTCGACCTCCCGGCCTGACCAGCCTCGTTCCTCTGCTGAGTAGAGGAACTCGCTAGGTACGCCTTGCTAGTGACGGAGAGACCTGCAGCCCATGCCCGCTCTCTGCCTCGCTGAAGGTGCTCCTCCATGATCCGTAGCCGCTCTTGCAAGGTGGTTATCTGCATCCTCGCATCCCCAAGCTCTCACACCCACGCGATCCGCTCCTCCCGCTCCCTCAGTCGCTCCTCCCGCTCTCGAGCGTGCTCCCTCCTCAACTCCATGACGTTGCTGGGCAACGCCTCTCGCTGTCTCAGCATCTCCTCTAACTCTACAACCCGCTGGTCACAGATTGTGAGCTCACCACCGGCTAGCGCAGCCTGAGCAAAGGCATCCTGTAACAATGCGGCCTGCATCATCCAGCCGCTTTATCAGTACCATAAAAGAAACATATTTTGAAAAAGAAAAGCAAGGGAGAAGTAACATCGCTCACCTCTGTCTGGCTACGCCTCTCCTCCTCCTCCAATTCCATGATCCGTCGATCATGGGCTGTATCCTGAGCGAGCGCTTCCTGTAGCTCCGCCACCTGCAATATTCACCACTGTCAAATACACAACCAAGTATGACATCTTTAACTAAAATCAACTTGAAAATCATTTATAGCTTACCCACTCAGTGAGGTCGTGCTTTGTCGCCTCGGCTCACGCAACTGCTCCCACTAGCCTCTCCTCTAACTCTGCAACCCGCTAGTCACAGATCGCGAGCTCACCACCGGCTAGCGCAGCACGGGCAAAGGCATCCTGTAACAATGTGGCCTGCATCATTCAGCTGCTTTATCAGTACCATAAAAGAAGCATATTTTGAAAAAGAAAAGCAAGTGACAAGCAACATCGCTCACCTCTGTCTGGCTACGCCTCTCCTCCTCCTCTAATTCTGTGATTCGTCAGTCATGGGCTATAGCCTGAGCGAGCACTTCCTGTAGCTCCGCCACCTGCAATATTCACCATTGTCAAATACACAATGAAGTATGACATCTTTAACTAAAATCAACTTGAAAATCATTTATAGCTTACCTGCTCAGCGAGGTCGTGCTCTGTCGCCTCAACTCGCGCAACTGCTCCCACCAACCTCTCCTCTAGGGCGATAACCTCGGCACTCGGGCCCCGTGAGCTGGACGCCCCTCGCGCACCTCCTGCCACCGCTCCCTGCTGGGCACGATGCATCCATGGAGACTATTAGTGGCTACATATCATATCAAAATAGTCAAAAGAAAGGAAAGAGCATATAGATAGTGCATACTCACCAGAGCCTCTAGATCTACACGAGTAGTCGCCAGCTGGGCTTCCAAGCTGTGGAGGTGGGCGTGTAAGTCAACTGCAGCCTTATCACGCGCATCCTACATAAGCCATTCATTAGCAACATGTCTCAGGAGCATATAAATCTAGAAAGCATTCATACATACCCTGATCGACCTCATCTGAACTCAACCGACATACGTCTCCCAGTAGCGTCAGAGGTAGGCTGAGCTGTCCGGAGCGTAGGAGATGACTGGAACCCCGTATCTCTGCCGGTCTGGGTACTGGTCTGGAAATCACTGCTGCCAGTCAATCCCCTTCATCCGCCCGCGAGTCTTCCTCCCGATCCCACGAGGCTCCTCCATGTCAATCCACTCCTGGTGGAAGCCAAGAGTCCTCATGACCAACCAATGCCGCAGCGACTCGATCTCGTTCAGGCAGTGAACCCAGATGTCACGCCCAAAGCGAGGTCGGCCCACTACGACCCACGGCTGGCCCTCATCGGGCATCCCCTCGTAAGGCCTCCATACAACCTGCATATAACATATCATAAGCATCATATATAGTAGGAAATTAATGGCAGGAAATAAAAAAGGAATGCATCATATTTATTTACGTACCAGTGAAGGAGGGAAGTCACGGAACTCCCATCTTCTGACCAAAAGCTCATAGTCGTGAGGGGCTCCGGTCATGAGTGGCAACCACCGTCGAGCTAGGGGGAAGGCAGCCTCCTCCTCGGGTTGGGCATCGACTCGGTCCATCGGCATGTAGAGGTGGCTCTACACCTGCAATTATCAGCATTCATCAGTCACATTCATAAGCATAATTACAAATCAATCGAGTGAAATAAAAGGAAAGTGCATACCTGAAGAAAAGGTGAGAAGCCACTAACGGTCGTCTCTCAGCCGGTCCCCGTAGACAGGTCAGCTATCAGGTGCGCTAGCAGGGCAGCCCCCCAAGCGTACCTCCCTACTCCCTCCAGGTCCTCCAGCACACCCAAAAACTTGTAGTTGATGTCATCCCCCTTTGTCCCCAATAGCAAGCTCCCGAGCATTAGAAACAAAAACCTCCTCAAGTCTACCAATGGCCAGAAATGTGTAAAAAATTATGGGGTACGATGAACACTAGCGTCGCATTACACCAGGAGTACTTTTTTTATAGACTAGTGAAAACACACGATACTCATTATGAAAATTACATGCTTGTTAAATGACTTTCTAGTGCATGACCTTTACAAGGTTGTGTAAGTACTTTCTGGCTACATACTCATACATTCTTGTTCATGAAAGATCAATTTACATCTACATGATTAAATCTTATATGTTCATGTTATATACTCGATCACATGTACTTGCTCAGTTATCTCATGGCTCTCTATTCTTGGTTATCTTGATTTATATCGCTTATTTACAGCATTCTCATTTTTTCCTTAAAGTCTAGAGCTAAGACATTAATCACTTAAATATTGCCTTCATGTTGATGCGAAGATACTTACTGAGAAAGTGTGCTCATACCTACCTTTCTTGTCTTTTCAGGAAATACTAGTGAATCAGATTTGGATTGTACAAGTAGCGGGTCCGAGAGCGATTGATGGTCCACTGGAATGAGAGAAGCCATAGTTATCTAGTGTCCAGTTGAGTCATATTGTACTTTTCTATTTTGTTGAGTCTTATGATGTAAGGATGTCAAAAGTCAAGGATCTTATGTACTTTTTGGGTATTATTATTATTACGAAATAAAGTTGAAGTTTGAAGCAATTACTTGTGCAATTACTTTTATGTGCTTATCTTGCGCTCTGATTCTTTACTTGTGAGAGGCTTACTATGCCGGCTGTGCACGTTCCTGAGAATTCCTTCCGCTGTATTAAAAGCTTGGGACGTGACATGTGCTGCTCAAACATTATTTTTAGATCTATTTATTTCAGCTCGCCCTAAGTGTGTGCATGAATTTCATTGATATGTAGCTAATTCTAAATTCATGATATGCAAGTGAGTAACCTGATGTGTGCATTAACTCCCCCTCACTAAATGCAAACTATGCATAAGGGAAATGCTAATTAAAATATGAGACACTTACTCCCCCAATCTAATTGCACTTAAGACATCAAGTAATGCATGAAGACCATTGTTCGCACGTGCCTGGGGTCACGCTGCGTTGGGGGTGTGTGTTCGGTGACCAGGCTGAGGGACGGGATAAGGTGATAGGGGAGACGCCAGGCTCTGGCATGCTGGGCGCCCCCTTACTACGGCCGTACCCTTCTCAGGGCGTCACTGTGCATTCACCATTAACTGAAAGTCAAGGAAAAACTAAGTGGCACGAGAGGTTTCCTGGCTTTAGGGGAAACATGGCTGGGGTGCAAGCGTGCCAGTCGATTTCTCGATAATCACCTGGGGAACCAAGGGTTGATTGGGATGCGTCGCCAGGACGCGACACGTGGGCTCGGGAGGCAGGCGACACATAGATAGAACGAAGGTTCCACAGGTGCCAATACATAGGCAATTGTAGGGAATCGTGTGCTGGACGTCTTTCCCCACCGACCACAAGCAGTCGGTGTTTATTTACATCAGATTGAATCCGAATACCTTTGTTCTAAGCTGAAGAGAAGTCTAGGTAAATCTAGAGTCTTGGGTGGAGAGCAAGAGGCACTTTATAGCTATGGGTTCGCATTTAACCGGGAGGTGTTTGTTGGAGTCAGAGGTACTGGACACCTACACCAAGTGGTGCGGGGGAAGGTTGGGACCTGAGCGTGGATGTGAGAACATTCATTCAGGTGATGATATAATTTATGAGAGCCACGTGGGCTTTAAAAATGGGCCGTAGCGGCCAAGGTACAGCTGGTGCAGGCCACGAGACATTTACGATGAAGAGGTCGGTCCCCGGGTCAGTGCGTGATAAGACGGACATCTGCGCGTGTTTTACAGAGACTCTCCTTGAGGCAAGGGCTATGCCCGATTTGTCGAGGGAGGACTAGACTGGGTAACCATAGGATACACGGACTGGCGACTGGGCGAGGTTCGAACACGGCATGGGTTGAGTAGTCGGGCGTGGCCTTGTGACGGTAGGAGGCACGATGTCCTGGCGTGTGCATATGTCGACCTCACATGGGCAACCCCGAGATAAGGGGGTATTTGCCATTGTCATAATACTACGTGTGTAGCGGGAATGGACTTGTGTGTCATGAACAAATGCCGTGTGATGGGAGTACAAGTGACATACCCTCAGCATGCGTGAGCCGATTCACAAGTCACCTGCACACACCAATCCGGTTGCCTTGTGCTAATGCCTTGGAAGATCTCCAATTGTATGCCTTGATTGCCTTGATGCTTGATCGATGCCCTACCCCTTGAGCTTCTAAGGGGTCTTTATAGGGGAAGATGAGGGGTCATAGAGGGGTTTAGGTGGACTAGGTTGAGAGGTTGAACCTGGTCTGCATAAACCTAAGAAAAACACATTTTTTTGTGTTTATGGAGTGGAGGAGGGAGGGTTTAGGCAGACCAGCCCAAGGGGCTAGTCTGGTCTACCTAAACCAGGGGTTTTGGCGGACTTGGCTTTGGGGCTAGGGTTTTTTCAATAAAAAAACTTTTTTTGTTTATTGGGGGTTTAGGCGGACCAGCCCAGGGGGCAGGCTAGGGGGGGTCAGTTGTGGAGGGAGTGGGCATGCCCCCTGTCTCTTCGGCCGGGGCATCCTCGGATGATGTGGAGGGTCTACAACTCGTGCCCCCAGTGGTGACAACATTGGCTGCCAGGGCCATTGAAGGTTCTACAAAGAAAGTCTCTTTGACGCTCGCCAGCGTCGCTTCACTTGCCGCTCTTCCTCTCCTAGTGAGGGGACCGAGCCTGGCGGGGAGTCGGGCCACTTCCTCAGGGTCTGTAGGCAAAGTCGCATACTGACTAGGGACTCCTGCCATGTTGTAGGTGAAAATTCTCCAATTCCTGTCTCTTTTCACCATCCTTCTTGATGACTTCTTTGGGAACACCAGTCTGTCGAAAACCGATCGTCGGGGCGGCACTTCCTCCCACACAGGGGACTGGCGTCATTCCTCCGACTGATTTCTTGATTCTGCGCTAGGCACAGGTTGAATTTCTTCTTCTCCTTGAAAGGCGGAGGCCACTGCCCCTAGTAGCCTCTGACGACCCATAAGGGTGCTACCCGGCCCTTGGAGGTAGTTCCTCATGGCTTGCTCAATCCCTTCCCACTCCTGATCGGGGAGAGCAGATGGTGGTTACGCGTCGATGGTGATAGCAGGGTGAGTGTAGATTGCGTACGCCAGGCGGTCAGCATGGTGACGACACCTATGACGTTGATGGCAGGCATTTTCGGGTAGCGCTGGTGCAGCAACTGCCGGTTGGTGGGTCGTGGCCGTCGCCTCATCCCCTTCATCTCTTCATCCCTTTCTATGGCAGGTGTAGCTGGGCCCCGCCTAGGTAGGTGCAGCGGGCTGGGCTTCCTTAGGAACCCAAATTTACTTCAATTTGGTCGACTTGTGAGCCGGCGTGTACTTCGGTGCCGTGGCTGGAATGGCAGGCGCCATCTTTTCCTTCATCTTCTCCAGTCCCTGGAAGGAGTTGCGGACTGGAATAGCCGGCACGATACGGTCTGGGACCACTTCGGACCTCTGTCCATTCAAATGGACTCGGATGGTCCCGACAGTCATAGACTTACCGGAGCTAGAGATTCGGCGCCCCGTGGCAGCGCCAACGTTGTTCCTTCGGAGCCTCCTCCGATGGGATGCCGATCGCTGGTGCGATGGACCGGCAGCCTGGTGCACATCGTGCACGTTGCAGCTCAACGTCCCTGCCGAGACGCCATTGCTGTTCTTCGCCACAGCTCGACTGGTAGTAGCTTCAGCGGCTCCTGGGATGGGGGAGCTCCAAATCCGCAAGAATCCATCCCACCCACAAAAGAAATAGGAGCAAAGGGGGGGAAAGCGGGGAAATTTTCGATAGTTTTTTCTTTAGGTAGAGGGGAAAAATGGATTTTTCCACACGCGAAGGCCACGGGGATCTCCAAAACGCCTCCAGAATCGACAAGTTTCTCCCTCTTGTTGCTGCTGCTCGTGCTCCCTTCAATACGGCTCTGCGGCCTCCCCTTCTGGGGCGGGATCGCGAGGGCCCCTGCAGCGGTGGCGGCGGCGACGAGGGGGCCAACTAGCCGGGTCGGAGAGGCGAGAAGGGCCGCGCTGTGCCGCTGCCATGGAGGCCTCGTGGGAGGAGGACGACTCCTTCCTCGCGTGCGTCCTCGGGGAAGCCCGCCGCCTCGGGGCCGCGGCTGGGGCCGCCGGGAGGCGGAAGGGAGAGGAACCGGGCAAGAAAGAGGAGCAAAATGGGAGCAGGGCGCTCGTGGACGCGGGCTTCCTCCGCGTCGTCCAGGGTTTCGGGCCGAGCCGGAAGAAGAAGCGGTCGGCCAGGCAGCGGCGGCTGGTCGTGGAGCCGTTCTCGCCCGGCGATGCCACCGCCACAACGTCCCCGCCCGTGCGGAGGAAGCCGCTATTGGCCCGCCCCGCCATGGCCGGAAGTGTGAGAGCAGATCTGCCCAACCCACTCTTTTTAAAAACTCCAGTTTTTGGTGTCTTCCTGGTGTTAAAATGGCTATTCTTGCTTGCTCCAAAATTTTTGAATTGGTTTTTGCTGACGGAAAGGGTTTTTGCCGGCGGTTTTAAGACGGATTCGACGCTGTAGATGCGCCGTCTTTCTTTGTGAGGTTTTCGAGAGGTGGGCCATTCCAGAGCTCCACTTCGATCTCTTTTGGTCTGTCTCTGTGGACCGTCCAGATCAGTTGTTCGTGGAATAGTTGTATTAACTCGGGTTTGATGATTCCTTAGTTGGTTTCGATGATTTGACTGTTGATATATGTATAGATTCTGTGTGTTATTCCTGGTCTCGTGCTAGCTAAGATCAGGTCCTTGAGGATTGTTTTGTGGCACACCGTGTCCCCGACTTCCGTTATGGTACCTGAGTTTTCCATCATCAACTTTTGTTTGGTTTAAAAATTGGGCTATGATAGCTGCAATCATGGTCGTGATAACCTCAGTGACATAATCGACGTTACTATAAACCAACTCCAAGTTGACTTTGAGCTCACAGCCTCTACTTCTCCATGGGGTTGTTCCGGCAGACCACAACGTGGGGTTCAGATCAATCTTGATTGGATGGTCTGATCAAAGATGGATAGGTGATGTTTCTCGTATGGGGCGTGGTTTTATGGAATGTGTGTTTGCATGATTCCAGGTGTTTTGCCAATTCCATATAATTAGAGGGGGGCCATACCTGTAGCGACCCGAGATTCGAGTACCGAAAATGAATCGGCGCGACTAGAACCTTGGCCCGCCACCCACAAGCCCAAAGACTCGGAAGGGTTAAAGGATAGGTGTGCTGTACATAGAAATAGGAAATAAAGTAGGACAACAGATATGATAACAGAGATAAACAATTAGCTACAACAGAGTCTAGTATATAAAAAGTACAGTCTAAAGCAATAAAAACGTACCACATGCCAAGTGAGCACTCGGCTCGGCAAGCTGACAACTAAGGACCTCCACGCAGCGCCCTCGAACCTCGAGGAAGAACCGTTGCACCTGAACACTAGGGGTGAGCCTCCTATCACTGACTCAGTAGAGGTCCCGCGGTACCCCAACCGAAAATAACGGCAGTACGAAAAGCAGTAACTACAAGAACAACGGTAACAGTTGAAAAGTAACTATAATGACTAGTAAAATCTCGGCTCTATAGCTACTCCTACTGTACCGAAAAACATGACTCGATCACCCCGTCGGAGGACAACCAAGTCACAGACCCAACGCCCCGATCTCACGGTCGGGGGATGACCAGAACACAGACCGCCCTAGCCACGCTACTAGGAAAATGCCACGACGCCACTACCGTGGAGGCCTGTCCTCGTGGACAAGGGCCCACATCAAAACCACGTGATCTGGAAACACTGTCACAACCTCGTGGTCGTGAACTCAATGCCATCTAGGGAAAGCCCTCGGTGACGCTCACTGGAAACCCCAGACCTCGACTATGGGAACGCTCCCGAAATCACACACGAAGTCCCGTCTCGCCGAGAAATGAATCGACAGAAGTGACAGACACAACCAACATCAGCTTACACAAGGAAACATAGTCCTCTCAGCTGATAGCCTGACGACATGATCGGCTCCAGTGCCAAAGGAGATAGGGAACACCAGGCACACAGGACGCCCATGACGATTACACGGAGGAACGATAGCAAAAATTGACAACACTGGACCACACACAGCATTAAGTCAGTCCTCACTCAGATATCACATCTGATCGAGTCACGAGCTACTCCACCGGGAAAAGGAGCATAGCCAGCTACTGATGAGACGATGGTCCAGCACATAAACACAAAATCATACGAAAATAGTACTTACAAAGACAACAGCCAACGACAACAACACCTACAGGATTCTAGCTCCGTACAACACACAGAACCACGGAACACACTGCAAGCAGAGTCGTATCAAGGCACGCGGCAGCTGAACACATGACTACAAGGAGCGAGTCATGCATCTGGCTATTTACCAAGGAAAGACCCATAACAATTGAAATCGATCACAAAATGACAAGAGACACCACAACCTTGGGGAATGCATCTCGAGGATTATGAACACACCTCGCGAGCATAACACCCACAAGAAGGAATGCAGAGTAGAGGGTACTTTATCAGTAGGGAAGCTGACGATTCCCCCAACACTCACAAATGCCATGCTAAAACTAGAGAAATGACTAACAACGGCATGGTCACGACAACATCTAGGCACATGCAGCTAAGACGGAGTCATATCGAGAAGAAGCAATTCTCTCGACCAGCCAGAATTATACGAAAAAGATCCTCGACTTGTGGGTCATCAGCCCACATGCTTCCGCTGCGCACTCAACAATGCACGAAGACATCAGAAAGAACCTCAGCCTTTGCATCTCAGTACACACTAGGCGTCATCACAATCCCAGAAAAGCGCAATGTAACACGCCTTGAGCACTGATCCAGGGAGCAACCGAATAGAAAAAGTCTAAGTGCAACAGAGAAGAGCACCAGCTTCAGCACAAAGCCCAAGAAAAAGCACTAATCTCAGACTACCTTTGCATCCTGTAAATGACAAATGAGCCTCACATCATATCGGCCGTTGGACACGGCATGACGAAAACACGGTACATAATAGCTCTCGACATAGAGATTAGGTCTAAAGCCACACAACTGTAAACAAAGAGATGATCAGGCTCAAATTAAATTGTCCACACTTGAGCAGACACAGGGCAAGGCGGTACTAAAATGGCAATTCCAAGGCCAACCTCACAAGGAGATCCACCAAATGACAAGGGAAGCATCGAGCTTACTAACAAAAGCTCACCAAAAAGGAAAGAGCCTAGTCCGCTCGAGCAGCTTCTCAGCCAAGGGGTCCAATCGAGCACTTCAATAGAAGTGAAACACGTCAGGAGCTAACCAGACTTAAGCTGGGATGACCAAAATATCGTAACAATATGTACGGTCATCGCCACACCTCGAATGGTCAACAACAACCTGAGCAATTAACAAAAGAATCCAATACCAGCAAATCCCGACCAGAAGGGAAATGCCAACAAGAATAACACTAAGGAATTCTTAAACAGCACAAATAGCATAAAAGATGGCTATCGTAATAACACCGAACAATCTATGAATCTGGACAATCGGATACAACAAGGAAAGAGTAGAATCAACTACTCCACCGAAAGAAATTAGATTTAATCATAAAACATGATCTGGGACCCATAAAAGCGCTCCGAAACCCACGGATTCTGATCTAAAAAATCTAGGGCGTTACAACAATACTCCTCTCCATGGGCATGGTGTATGCTGCCAGTGCCCCCAGTCCATGGTAGATGTTGGCCAAAGTTGCCAGAGCCAATGCCAACCTCCATCCCTTTGCCAGTAGACATGCGGGCAACAACTACTCTGCCAACAGAAGGCTATCCTCACCATGAGGAGCCACAAACATTGCCAGCCATTATGTGAGGTACGCGGCTAGGTATTTGACATCTGGAAGCTCATGGGGATTCCACCCCTCTCTCGGTGCATAGATGAAGTGAGAATACGTCTAGAATCTCAACTCTACCTTTGAATACTCCTCTCACGGAGTTTGGTCCTGCTCGAACTCATTACAGAAGCAGAAGGACCCATTATAGAAATGGCGAACCCTTGCCTTCAATATCACCCTAGCAGTATGCATTGGCTTCACCCTACCTACCTAGGCCAAATCTCTCCAAGCCTTCAGTAGATATTGATAGCTATATGATACACGATATTGCCCCAGACTGTCTGTATGGCTGTAGTGGAGGTCACCTAGCACTACCTCCTCATATCCTTCACCGCTGATCGACAAGCCAAAAATCCTGAATAATGACCACAAGTCCAGTGAGGTCTCTCGCTCTACCGTAGCCACTGTATTTCATCGATGGTTGAAGCACTTTGCCAATGCTTGAAGAAGCCCAGTATAGCAGTGGTACCCATATAAGGCCACTGTCACTACATAATGAATCCCTACTCACTCCAGAAATACTTGGTAATGGTGGATAACTCCCATCAGCCACTCAATCACACCCTGGAGGTACTGGTTAGAATAGATCACTACCCATCACCCACACCAGTTGACAACTATCTGATGCAATATTCCATCCAGAATGTTGTGATCATCATATCCTTCGCTAGCAAATTGTAAATGGGATGGCTCTAGTAGCAAACCAATCACAACCTCGGTCTCAACTCTGTGGTGACCATGCAAGTCCTAGGTGGTGGGACTCAAGGCTCTAACTCGGACCCTAAACTAGTCTGCTCTACTGAATAATCCCAAGCAATCTACATTGGGGAACTATCTCTATCGCTAGTAGTCTATTGAAAAGCTCGGGAAGTTGTACACTATAACCCTGTGTAGACTGTCTCTACCTAGCAAAATGGCCCACTCCAGTCAACAGTGCTCTCCAGCCACTAAAGGGTCTGTCACATTTTTACCAGCTGAGATAAAGCTCCTCATGAACTCAAACAGGTGCCGATCCTAGGGGAACTCTCTTGAGTAACCTCCAGAGCGGTTATATGTGTAGATACCACCCGTCTCAGAAACCTTGGCTTAGTCCACAGCTCCATCTCCATCTGTCCCCTCTCCTAGGGGACCCTCAGCCACCAGGGACCACCCCAAATCCAGTTGGACGACATTGGCCGTAGTGATAATAGGTGGGCCGAAAGAGGGCACCGACCGACCAGTCTGCCTCACCCAATAGTCTTCATCGCCCACTGTGCGCCTCTAGGCCCGACTGTCTCTACCAAACCTTGCCATAGCTGCAAGATAGTTGCATAAAAGGGTGAGTGCAGGATGTTAGCAATACACATAAAATGCTAGCATGAGAGAAAAAATATATATAATATAAAGTGCATATAAGACCCTAGCCCACTACAACATATCAAAATAAGGGACTCACGAGTTGTCTGCCCTCATCTCCAACACCCATGCACGTCTCCAAGGGGGCATTTGTTGTACCTAGAGTTTTTTCCAAAAAAAGTAAGAAATAAGGGTTCAGGAATTTTCCCGAACACCTTCCGGGTGCTATTTATCCAGCACCTCTTATAACATGCTGAGTCTAAGCAAGGGCCCTAGCCAACATGCTGTGGCTCACAGTGACACCCACAACCAATGGGGACCATCCCCAACCACCCAGTACGCGGCATTGCCTGCCTTCGAATGAGCCACCTGGGCCAACCCGGGGGTGCCTTGATGACAAGCTGCGTCATGCGGCATCCAGCAACGAGGCTAGGATTCACTCCCAAAATGCCTCCCTCCAGCATTCTAAAGACAAAGGAGAATCTCCACCAGCTAACCTTGGGCTTCGGAAGCCCTTAGGACACTTGTAAGGCCCGTGGTCACGTGTCGGGAATTTTCTTGAACACCTCATGGGTGAGTATTTTCTAGCCATTCTACAATAAGTTGGGGCCAACCCACGGCTTGGACACACTAGCAGCATCACGCATCAACCCTCCAACAAGTTGGGGTCATCCTTGACCCTCAAACACACGGTAATGAGCCGTCAACTTTTAGCCACCAGGCCATGCAACCCACCAACCCGCCATTCAACGCGGCATGTCTCTCCAAGGTCGGGCCCTCATGCCTAAGATGCCTTCCCTCAATTCCTCCAAGCTACTATCCCGACCGTCGGGTTAGACACAAGCCAAAGGAGCCCGCTAGCTGAGCCGTTTGGTAGCACGAAGTGTGTTGGGAATTTTCCCAAACACCTTGTAGCACGTCCATCCAGGAAGACGCGAACTCCCCCGATCAGTACAAATTTACCGGATGCAGAGAGATGCCCGGTAACAGTAGCAGCAGCATTCTTCCGGAAGCTCCTGTGCTGGCATCTCTCGAAGTTCCTGGCAGGGGCGAGGTAGGCCCCATGAGTGATATGGTGCACCATGCAACTAGCGACTTGGATTGGCCCCTTGAGTGGGCCTACATAGCATCGAGCCTTCAGGGCCTCGACCCCTTTCACAGTCTTCTCCCGGGCGGGCTCCGAGGGCGCGATTTATAGCCGATTGGTGAAGGCTAGCCCCAAAAAGTTAGGGAAGCCTACAGCTGGTGGGAACGATTTGAAGACAGTGGGCACCGCTAGGTACCCGTGTTCAGCATGGCCGGCGATGATCGCGGGGCCAAAGGTGAGGGCAGTAAATCCCGATGACATCATTGTTTACCTGAAACAAATAGGTGAATAGTTAGTATTCTTGGGGGGAGCCCCTAGAGGCATCCTCTCTTGAAAAAGAGATGAAGGGAGACTTGAGTCACACCGGGTGTGCCAGACTTGTGGGACTGATTATTATTATTTTATAATTTTGGTATGCATGTCAGTCACATATGTGACAGATGTATTGTGCGCTCGATCTGACTCGGTCAATCGATTATGAGGTCCGTGTCAGGAACCAGAGTCTGACATACCATAAAGGTTATGACGTTAATTACATCTCTCCGGAAGAGAGAAAACCCTTGATTAATTGCCAAGATGAGGATGCCTTGAGGGGTGATATGGATGCATAAAGAATACAGACTAAACATAAATGGGGATGCCATGTGATGAATTTATTAATTAGCCCATTCATGCAATATGCAACAAGTTTATTAACTGATTTATTCATGTGATATACGGTGAGGATTTTCGAACCCCGATACGTGGCGGAGAATATAGGTCCGAAGACCATCATCACGCATAGCGAGAATGTTTAGTCAAGCATAGCCTGACCTTCTATTAATTGCCATTTGATATACCGAGGGTTCGGTCATACCAACACCCATTTAAATGGTAATGCATGCTGATGCAAATATAGGTCCATGATTTTGAGATGATCGCTTAATATGATCAAGGACATTAAACCCTTTTATTCATTTATCTGATGACTTCGTTAAAGCAATTAGGGTTTTACCATTGATTACTTATTGTTGTAGTAATTAGGTTTGCATGTACTCTCATACAACTATTCATGAAAGTCAACACATTATAGGTCAACGTAAAGTCATTAATGTGTACATAAAGTCAAAGCATTATTTCATTTTTTTAGTCAATGCATTAGTTTATTCCATGCATTAGGTCAGTGCACTCCTGACCTAAGGTCGATGCTAGTTGCACCATATGCATGCTAGGGTCGATGCTAGCTACACCCCATGCCCAGCTAAGGTCAACGCAAGTTGCATTGCATGCACACTAGGGTCGATGCTAGTTGCAGCTCATGCCCAGCTAAGGTCGACGCTAGGTGCATTTCGTGCCCACTAGGGTCGATGCTAACTACAGTTCATGCCCATATGAGGTCGACGCTAGTTACATCGTATGCACAGCTAAAGTCGACGCTAGTTGCATTGCATGCACAGCTAAGGTCGACGCTAGTTGCATTTCGTCCCCAGCTAAGGTCGACGCTAGTTGCACCGTATGCACAGCTAAGGTTAATGCTAACCATAGTTCATGCCAAGCTAAGGTCGACGCTAGTGGCACCATATGCACACTAAGGTCGATGCTAGCTGCACTTCGTGCCCAGCTAAGGTCAACGCTAGTTGCACCGTATGCACAACTGAGGTCGACGCTAGTTGCATTGCATGCACAGCTAAGGTCGACGCCAGTTGCATTTCATGCCCACTAGGGTCGATGCTAACTGCAGTTCATGCCAAGCTAAGGTCGACACTAGTGGCACCATATGCATACTAAGGTCGATGCTAGCTGCACTTCGTGCCTAGCTAAGGTCGACGCTAGTTGCACCGTATGCACAGCTAAGGTCGACGCTAGCTACAGTGCAATTGAATGGGTTTATTTAAAGGGTTTGAAACCTTGGAGAGAAAGTGATTCGATGGATGGGCATAAGTCGGTGACATCGCCACTGACTTAGCGCGACCGCAGGGTGAATGGGTGACATTGCCACCGACTGCGTTCAAATGGTGAGTCGGTGGCGACACCATCGATTCACAGCGTTCAAATGGTGAGTCGGTGGCGGCACCACCGATTCACAACTCCTGGGTTTTATTTAGATTTAGGGGGATTTGAGGGTATTTGTGAAGTATTTATTAAGCAATTTCATCAAGATTTTGGGTGGTTTTGGACCTTCATGAAGAGATGACTTAGCGTCGATCATTTCTTTATTATTATTCTTTTAGTTTTATTAACCCATCCGATCTGTGTGAGGTTCATACTCCAGTACATTTGAGACATGTTACTTAGTCGTTTAGGTCCTTTGATCAAATAGCTAACATCCTAAAAAAAATTGGCAACATCTCCCCATGACCGGGGGTTGTTCCATAAGTCAAGCAGAATAAAACACGGGGAAACTAGAGCGGCCCATTGGTCGAAGAATGAATCGGCCCCTAGGCCATCCAAGATCAAGCAGATCTGGGTACCAAAACCCACTCGGGCCCCAACGTCAACTCAGTCGGGATCTGCTGAAGCCAACAAGCCCAGGCAAGGAAGGGTGAAGAACAATGAGATGTCGGCAGGGGTATCTCACAAATTACCTGCCCAAGGCAATGATCGACAAGAGAAGACCTTTTTACATGCTGAGAATTACAGCAAGACCGCCAAGTGGGATCGACTCGCTTATGGGCCCCCAGCACAAGCAAGGTACTACCGTCTATGGACTACCCTAACCATGAGGAAGGAGATGTCACCCAGGCCGTGCGCAGATATCTTCGCGGGGTTGGGAACACTCCCTTGGGGAGGCAATGGCTACTACAAGCCATCACCACCGCTGAAGAAGGTCGAGGATGCCCAGTCTATCCGATGAAAATAGAAGATGCAGAATCAGGATGCTATGGGCATCCCCGCCATAAAAAAGATGCCCCGAGAGTCTCGGTGTTCGAGAGATTGACCTTCCCTGGTCAGCCGGCCAGACGTGCAAGGAGAAGAAGCAAGAATACACAAGTCTACACTTGCAATATGTTTGGAGTGACCAGCCACTATGGGGCCCTGCCCGAAGAACCTGAAGAAATTGCCCGAATTGCCGAGAGGCCCAGCCCTATCACAAGAAGAGGACAGGCTGCCAGCGAGGCATTGCAAACCCTCGTAGAGGCGAAAAATCCAGAAGAGACACCGGCTGCCTTAGCGGCCAATGTAATTACAATTGAAGCGGATAGTGGAATGCCATCCACCTCATCCGAAGAGACACCGTCTGAGGAGCGAGGAAGCCTCCCCAGCCCTTCTACCAATGATCTGGCCTTGTTGATGTTGCTACAAACCTATCGACAAGAAATTGAAGCACTGAAGAAGCAGCTGAGCGAGAGGGATGCTTGTACCTTTGCACCTGGGCAACTTGAAGCTCCCCCTGGGACGTCAGGCGGCAGCGGCCAGACCTTTGAAGTCTCACCACAGGCAATTGCTCCACAACCGGTGCACAACTACACTGGGGGCATTCCTCCCCCGCAACAACAAATTATGGCTGTGCCGCAACCTCCAACCCTCCAGGTCCAAGGGGCTCCTGCCACACCCCATGCGGCCGTGTTGACAACACTGCAAATGCAACAAGCTCACTTCTATCCAAGCCCGGTTGACCCGATAGTGATGAGCAAGCTCATGGTTGAGCAAATGATAGAAATGAAGCTGGCAGAAAGGAGTGACGGTGACTCTATCTCATTTGATGTCTACAGGGTGCCATACCCTCCCCATCATGCTGCCAAGAGGCTACCCCCTAGCATTACTAAGCCTTCAAAGTTTGAGAAATTTAACGGGCAAGGGTCTCCATGTGAGCACATTGCCTATTACACCAATGTAATGGGTGACTTGGTGGCTGATGAGTCCTACCTACTGAAATTCTTCGGGTCCATATTAACAGGGCTCGCCTTCGAATGGTACTCAAGCTTGTAGCCCGGGTCTATCCTTGATTGGCCAGACCTACAAAGAAAATTTAAAGAAAGGTTCCACATTGCCGAAAGGGAGGTGACAGTAGCCGAACTATATGAAACCAGGCAGAGCAACGATGAGTCTGCCCCGGAATACATCAAAAGATGGAGGAACCTCAGCATGAGGTCCAGGCGACCTCCACATCATGAGGATGCCATCCAAATATGCAAGCAAAACCTGTAAAGAGAAGTGCTGGAAAGAATGATAGGCACTGAAATCAAGTCGTTTGGCCGACTAAACAATGTGGTAGCAGAAGTCGAGACTTTCCTCTCAAAGTACTCGTCCGCTCCTGCCACTTCAAGCCAAAGGACTAGGTCAGCTGACAAACGACTGGCATCTCAAGATGTGCACACGATCAACTTCAAAACCTTTGAACAACAGAAGGAGAAGGAGAAAGGGGTACCTTAGTCTTCCCCATCAAAGCCCACCGACCGACGAGAAGGCCCATCTCTGAGGGACAAAATGAAGAAGCTGTACTCGTTCTGGCGAGATAAGACTCGGCTCCTATTTGAATGGGCTGTGAAGTTTGACAAGATCACCCTTCCAGAGCTGAAACGAGCAGGCGACCTCAAAAGAAAGGATGATCCTCATTTTTGCCTGTATCATCAAATGATCGGGCATCCCATCGAGGATTGCTATATCTTCAAGGACATCATTCAATCCTTGATCAAGAAGGGAGAACTACAGATGGGGGAGCATGAGGTCGATCCCCCGCGCCCGCATGAGATGCCCACTCTAGGGGTGTCCATCAATATGATATCTCTATATCAACGGTTACCTAAAGAAATGGCGAAAGCCTATACTCAACATGCCTATGAGGGCTATATGCTGGCACCGACAGAAGATGAAGGAGGTTGGCACACTGTGCCGACTAAAGCAGAAAGGAGGGCGGCGCCTCGTCGTGGTCCGGGCATTCATATACTAGGTGTCATACCTCAACCAGAACCCCCGGTCATGACTCCCATCTGGCATGAGACTACTCCTCAGCTGGTCATCAGAAGATTCACCAGCAATAAGAAGAAGTACATCCCTATGTAGATGCATAAAGAAGCCAGCCCGGCGGTGGCGCGACTTCAAGAAGTTATCGATGGGCTAGATGAATATGAACAACCCAAGGTTCGGCCAGTCCAGCTGAAGGACTATGTCCCATGGGAGCAACTTGAATCCCTAAAACTAACGGAAGAGACTAAAGCTGAAGCCGAAGTCGAAGAACTAGGCATATGGGACAAGCCTCCCCCAAAGCAACCCTCAACTACAAAGAAAAAGAAGAAGAAATCCAAGAATAAAAGAAGAGAGCTGGTTGTATCTTGTAACACCCTTACTGCTCTATTTGAAACAGTCTGAATCTCTGAAGAGGAGGACGAAGAGATATGCCTCGTGCTGGCAGAGGTGAATCAAGCCAAAGCTTCCACCTCCTAACATGCCACTAGGTCGGGAATAAAATGGGGGCAACCCCCTGAAGCTAGCCACAACATCATGTTGTGTGGCGAGCCACCATACCAGGTCCCCCAGCCTGAAGTCAAAGGTGTCGAGGTCCCTCCTCCACCAGGGCTCTACCCTGAGTCCCCGAGCAGCAAGGAAGTCCCCTCCTTCACTGAATTTTTGGCATCCCGAGAAGGCGGACAGCCACGCTCTCAAAAATAATGGAGGGTTAATGCAGCTCTCGCCCTACCCTCAGGAATATCTCCTCCAACAAGCAAAGACCAGACAGGCACTCTAAGCTTCACTGAATTTGTACAAGAAGGGGAACTAGCTCGACCAGTGCAACAAGCCCAGGCGGCACCAGAAGAAAAAGATGAACCACCTCCCGAGCCAGCTCCTCAAGAGCACCCTGGGGGTAGGGGGGAAAGCCTGAAGAGCTGCGACGAACCAACGTCAAAAGCACCAGCAGAATAGTAAAGCAGCTGAAGAGAATCCTAGCACACTTCTCCGTCTGGGATATACTCTCCCTTGATGAAGAAACAAGGCAAGCTGTCATCACGGCTCTGCAAATGCCGTCATACTTTGAAAGCTGTCTTGCTGAAGTCCAGTCGAGGGTGGCGATGACATTTACAGAGGAAGACATGCTTCTGCCCTCCACCGACCACAACAGGCCACTCTATATGAAGGGGCATCTGAATAAGCAGCCAATAAGCAGAGTGTTGATTGATCCAGGGGCAGCAGTCAACATACTCCCCTATCGAATATATCAGAAATATTACTTCGACGTACACCTGATCGAGGTCAGGGACATGAGAATTGCTGGCTTCAACCAGAAATGTGAAGTCCCCTTGGGCAGGGCGGAGCTTGAACTCTCGCTTGGCGACTTCACCACCACAGTGCAATTCTATGTAATAGACTCTGATACGTCATACAAAGCACTACTGGGCTGGCCATGGCTACATAAAAATCAGGTGGTGGCTTCTACTCTCCACCAATGCATAAAGTACCCCCAGGGCGGGAAAGAAGAAAGAGTGTTCGCCGACTGACACCCTTTCGAGGTGTTCGAATGTCATTTGTCAGATGCGGCTATGTACCTGGAAAGGTCAAAGAAGCCCAACCTCCCAGCTGACGACAAGGGGAATAAGAAGCTAGAGGCCGACAACTGGTTCCCTCCACCACCGCCTGGCTATGTAGCTCCCCCAGAAGTGTCATTCCTATCGGAAGAAGAGAGGGACCCCAGAGTTCTCCAACTCAACGTTTACCCTCAACCGGGGGCACTAAACCCCGCTAAGCCACTTCCGGGCATCAGGGTCCCGATCGGGGTTGTCAAACCCGCAGCCAATGCAGACTGCCAAACAGTCGAAGTGCTAAAAATAATAGAAGTTCCTAATCCCGACGGCCAGCCTACCATATTTTATGTGGCCAAGGAGCTGCCTATAAAAGGGGATGATTATTGCAAGTTCCCTGAAGAGGTGCAAGACCCACTCGTCCCAATCACGGGACTCCCATACATAACTGGCCGTGCAGTCACGCTGGCCAGGAAACAACAGATTATCTTCTGTCAGCCTGCTAGTCAGAAGAAGATGTTCAAAGAATTGTGGGATCCACCGAATATGGACAGAAGACTTTTGCAGATCACTCAGCACCCAGGGTTAGGTTTCCCTATTGAGGATTATCAAGAAATTGATATGATTTCTATCTACACTATAATAAGTGAAGACCCCCCAGGGGCGATTTATGATGAATACATAGGAAACTACGATGTAGCCGAACCGTCGGCTGAATTAGAAGGCTCGAGCCCCTCCCGGGCACAGGCATACAATGATCATGGAGTTGTCATTCCATGCAAATGTGGGGAGTCCATCCCCATGGCACCCATTGCAACCTCTAGCAGCAGCTCTTTAGAGCCTCAAGTTGAAGAAAGTCATCCCGTCCCTGAGGACGCTACATCTACAATCCAGCATTCAGGCTGCATAGAGCAAGCACTGTCAGTGCCATGGTTGCTCATCCAGCCCGACCAACAGCCAACTGGCCCAGAACATGGCAAAGCTGAAATCTCGTCGATAGGCGAAACAAGACAAGAATACATCTATGAGGCCCTTGAAGCTGAAGAAGATGACGAAGGCTTTGTAGACCTACTGTCGGCTCCCCCGGAAATAGAAGATGGCGGTCAAGCCACTGTCGACGAATTAGTCAAAATATACCTCAGCACCGAGAATGATCCCAGGCCAGCTTTCCTCAGTGCCCTTTTGTCACTTGAGGAGAGGGGGCAGTATATGAAGCTACTCCAAGAATTCCGAGACTGCTTTGCTTGGAATTACAAGGAGATGCTGATAAGTGTGTATTTTCTCATCTTAATTCATGTCATTTACATTAATTTCTGGGCTTTAATAATAACAAATATGCATTTATCACACTTACTTATAATTTAGAATATAATAATTAATTTTGTGTAAAATATTTATTTTTTTAGATTTTGTTGTTTTTATTTTATTTTTGGGAGATATTCAATTTTTTGATTTTATAAAATATTTTTTTAAAATTTTAGAAGATATTCAATTTTTTTAGGATTTTGGTTTAGGTATTGCTAGTTGCAACATCTAAGGGAAGTTTAAATCACTGGCTGCGGTTCTTGATTCTCCCCTCTCACTAAGAACTGCCCAAAGCCAGGCGTGCATTGAAGGGTGGCGCCCTATGGCCAACTGTCCATGGTTAACAGTGCCCCTACCAAGGCCATACCCGAGAAACATTCGACCTTGGAGGGAGAAGATAAGAACGATTGGAGATAAGATATATGCAGGATGGGAGATATCAGGACTCGAATTCCTTCCAAGGTACTATCCCTCAAAGAGGTGGTTTGTTGCGTCAGGACTTTATGTATTTGATTTTTAGACCATTGACATGCATACGACAAGGGTTTTTCCTGTGGGAACTTTGCCTCTCTTGACATGCCTTTATCTCATAGTTTTGTATTTATTTAATTTGACTTTGATAATAGCCCTTGCTAGCTAGATTTATCATGAAAAGCTCTCTTTGTTTGGGTCAAGACAAGCCCCTATTTGAGACTTCTCTCGTATTGGGGAGTACCTAGGTTGGTCATCTCATCCGTCAACCTCTTGCCCCTACACTTGGCCAAGATAAGAAGAGAAAAGACATCATGCATATCCATGGTATGGCCAAAGTAGCAACAGTGTTTTACTAAAGGAGGTCGACTAAGGATGCCGTGAAGTGTGTGGAGTGCCCAGCTAAGGGTTGCCCTTAACGAGCAGGGAGGGAATGCTGAACTCCCAGCACGGGGTTCTTATAGCCAAAGTGCTGCGAAGCAAGCCTAAGACTCTTCCTGAAGTTCTATAAAGATAAGGACCAGATAAAGGCCTAAAAATATCACCCTTAATCGAGTTAAGAAGTATTTTATTTTGAAAATCATGCGTGAAGCAATGAGTAATGACATCATGAAAATGTGTACTTACACCAATATGTTACCTTGTGCTCCTTATGAAGCAGTAGTTACCGGAGGCGATGTTAATCATCGTAGGATTTGTCCTCAAATAGTAAGAAAAGGATTGGAAGCAAAGGGTTTGAAAGCGGCCTAAGAAGAAGGAGCGGTACCAAGACCCGACTCAGATGAATAAGGAGAAAAGGAAAAGAGGCGATGGCTAGAACTCCCTCGCTAAGGTGTAAAGACCCTGATCACAAGAAACGATGCACAGAAGAAAAGGAGAATCAAGAGGGGAAGTGAGGACTGAAGCCTCAAATGTAGTGGGAGAAAGGACAGATGCCCAAAGCAGTGGATGTGGAAGAAGTCAGGTCAGACCCGAGATCAAATGGAATTAAGAGGGGAAATTGGTAAATTAAAAGAGGCAGATCTGGACGGTCCAGAGGCAATGGAGGAGAATCATGGTGGGAAGAAGAATCCGGAGGCTCTGGAGGGATAAAATATCGAGGGACGCGATGCCCTAGAAAGAAGTATGGGAAAAGATGATGAAAGAGGAAGAAGAGAAAAAAGGACGCGATGTCCTGGAGAAGTAGGAGGATAAATTGGAGGAAAGATGGGAAAGAATGGGTATGATACCCAGAAAGGATGGTGTAGCAGAAAGATGAGTTCGGAGGTTTCGGAGGAAGGTAATAGAAATGGGCATGATGCCCTGGGAGGAAGTCCGGAGGTTGTGGAGGTATGAAGTGGGAAGGGGTGTGATGTCCTAGGGGAAAAGAGAAAGAATAAGATGAAGAATCCAGAGGTTCCGAGGGAATTGGACGAGAAGGGACGTGATGTCCCAAAAGAAGGGATAAGGAGTGACAATCCGGAGGTTTCGAAGGAATGGGATGAGAAAGGACGCGATGCCCTAAGAGGTTTGGAGGTTCTGGAGGAATAAGACACCATGGGCCGTGATGTCCCATGAGGACAAGAGAGAACTCCGGAGGGTCCGGGTGAAAGAGTTGGGAGTGGGCGTGATGCCCTGAGAGAAATCCGGGGAAGTCGCGATGCCCGCTAAATAGAGAAAAATCCAGAGGATCTGAATATAAGAGGTGGAAAGGGGCACGATGTCCTGAGAGAAGATCGGAGGGGGTGCCATGCCCAGGAAGCATAAGGGGACCTGGAGATCCCGAAGGTAGAGGTGAACGAGATGGGAAACGCGGAGGATCCAGAGGTTCCGAAAAGCGGGGAAGATATGGGTCTGGAAACCCGAGAAAGAAGAAATGTAGATGCATGTGAATGCAATGCAATGGTTGTGATGAATGCATGAAATGCGATGAGTGCAAAGAATGCATGGGATGAGAGGATGAGATCTTCCTCCTCACCCATGGAGTGTGTTGAGTTATGGTTTTGATGATAACTTTACTCAGTGTGTAATGCTATGCTTTTGATGCTACCTACACTTCAAGTGTGATTGAGTGAATGATGATAACTAAACTAAATGGCTGATTATTTCTACTGATTGGTTAAACATGAGTGAGTTGAAAATAGATTTTGAGGCTCTAACATGTTGATTAGATGCATTGAAATATTTCATGGCAAATATGATAGCTGTCAATTCTAGATCATGAACAGGGTAATTCTCCTCATGTCGCTTCAACTGCCTGGAAGCATAGCAGATTACCTTGTCATTCTGCATAAGCACACAACCTAAGCCAATGCCAGATGCATCAGTATAAACTTCAAATCCACCACCTTCTACAGGCAATGCCAGTATAGGTGTCGTGGTAAGGAGCTAAGAAGTTTTCTTCACATTCCCTTGTCCACTAGAAAGGATTTTTCTTCCTAGTGAGTCTTGTTAAAGGAGCGACAATTTTGGAGAAATCTTTGATAAATCGCCTATAATATTAGGCCAATGAAACTTCAAACTTCAGATACAGTATTCGGTCAGCTCCAGCTTTTCACAGCTTCTACCTTGGAAGGATCTACTACAATACCTTCCTTCGAAATAACATGTCCAAGGAAAGAGACTTCCTTAAGCCAATACTCGCATTTGTTCAACTTAAGATAAAGTTGGTGCACCCGTAAGGTTTGTAAAGTAACTTTTAAATGTTGTTAGAACTCCGATTTTGATAATGACAATCTATGAATCATGCTTAATCTAAAATAAGTAAACATCTTAATCAATTCTATTGTATGTCTTTTTATCACAACATAAGTTATCTCATAATCATTCAGGAGTTTTTTTTCATTTATGGCACTTAAGGTCTGTGCATATCCTTGAATCAGCTCGGTGCAAATCTTAGTCAATATGCATTTCAATGTCCATACATTCACTGTTGAACTCGATGCACATTTCAGCTCTTATGCTTGCTAGAGTCTAAGGTGCGTGCATATCTCCGTTCAGAGTCTTGTAAGTCTATGCATATCCTCGTAAGGTCCGTGCATACTCATAGCATCATTTGCATGTGGGTCCATGCATGTTGTACACGGTCCGTGCAATATTCAAGTCTGTGCACATTTTAGTTAACTGCATAGTAGGTGCGTGCAGAGTTTGCCTCCATATACAAAGTCTGTCCATGTGTCTTCCATGGTCCGTGCACATTTTACTTAGTTGCATGTAAGGTCCGTGCATGCAGAAGGTCCGTGCAGAGTTCATTTGCATTGCTCACTTAAAGTCTATGCACATTTTCAAGCCTTACCATATAGTAGGTCTAAGCTCATCTCAAGTCTGCGCAAAGTCTTGTTTATGCACATATAAAGTCTGTGCAATCTTTGTAGAGGTTTGTGCATATCTGTCTCGAGCTAAAGCATGGTCAGTGTATATCCGGATAGAATGCATATAAGGTCCGTGCACTTCACCATTTAGAGTCTGTGCATAATTGCCCTTCTGACATTTAGAGTCCATACATATGCTTTTAAGGTCCATGCACTATATCTCATTCATGCGACACAAGGTTTGTGTACATCTCTCTTGTGCAAAACAAGGTCCATGCATGCTTCATTCTTGTGCGATGCAAAGTTAGTGCATATTTTCTCTTGTGTATACTCAATGTCCGTGCATGTCTTGTTATAAGGACTGTGCACGTTGCTTCGTCTGTGATTTAGGATCTGTGCATATTTTGTGTCATGCACACACTAAGGTCTGTGTACATTAGGTTCATGGCATATAGAGTCCATGCATATTTTGCATCATGCACTCACTAATGTCCGTGCACATTTGTCCTAGTGCTCTATAAAGTCTGTGCAATTCTTATGTTGTCTGACTATCTTATGCCGTCTAAGTGTTCAACATATTGACAGGGACTTTGCTTAAAATGTTCCAGAGAACCAGGAGAAATGTTGTTCGTGAATCTTAAGGAGGGCACGTGATTCGAGGTAGAATGCAAGCTGCTGCTCGTGACACGTGAAAGCCATTAAGCTCAGGTGCTGACACGTGTCTAGTGGAGATCAGATCTGGATGAAAAGTTTGGGCAGGAAACGTGACTTCCACACACCCATCTATCTGCTGCCTATAAATACACAAGGATTCGCAGAGAGTGAGGCTGATCGTCGATTGTGAAAGATAAGAGAGCAGATTAGAGAGAGAGATCTGAGAAGTGAAAGGAATGTCAGAGAGCTACTAAGAAAGAAGAAGAGAGAGTTCCATCTGAAGACTTGTTTTGAAATTGCCCTTCGGAGCTACAGTTGGTTTTTCCTCTTGTTCTTGTATTTTTGTTTGTCCTTTCCACCTACTTAGTGTGTTCTTTCGATCCTCTGGTTTGAGGTCGGGGTTCCTCCTGTGGACTCAAGAGAACGGAGACTGTGTCTCCAGTTTACAAGTGGTGGGTTGTCACTTGTGGTTTCCCTCTGGGTTTTAGAGGAAGGGAGACTTGGGTCTCCGATTGTGAGTGGCTGGGTGTCACTCACGATTATACCCTTTGGTTTGGAGGAAGGGAGACTATGTCTCCGGTTGCTAGTGACTGGGTGTCATTAGTGTCTTCACTCCAGGTTGGAGGAAAAGAGGAGAGTGTTCCTTGGGTTCAAGCTGTTAGGTAGCGGTCTGTAGTCAAGCTGTAAGGCCCAGTGTTTCAAGCTATTTGGCAGTAGAATCCACACTCTGGTTTGAGTGTTGGGTGGATGTAGGTCTGAGTACCGAACCACCTTGTGTGTCCATTGTCCAGTTCTATTGTCCTAGGTCTATTTTCCCTGGTCTTTGCATTAGTGGGTCAGCCCCCCTCTTGTTTTCTAGCCCGCTAAGCCCTTGCTTCTCCACCTATATTTCCCTTGATATTCTTGTAGTAAGTCTCCATTTGCCCTCATGGAGTATCATTCCAACCCCTTGTATCATCCTTCTCCCCATTTTTTTTATTATTCCCCCATGGAGTCCTCTTCCCACGTAGGCCCATCTTCCCGTGGTCCCTCTGATCCATCCATAGAACATGCTAATCTCATGGCCCATCTTTCAAGCCTTGTTCGCCAAATGGACCTGGCCCAGACCCAAAAATTGATTGCAAATCACTTTAATGGACCTTCTTCTCATCCTAATGGGCCTCATCATTTTGATAGGCCTGCCCCTCATCATGGGCCTTCTTACCTTTCTAGGCCTTCTCCTTCATATGTTGCTAGCCTGATTTCTAATGCCCAACTTCATTCCAATGGGCCTCATTCTTCTTCTATTTATGTTGTTGCTGGTCCAATGGGTCCATATGCTTATGCTTATTCTAGGCCCGCATATCCTTCCACTCCTAGAATGGACTTTTCTTCTCTTTCTCGGCCCGGATCCACTCATCTGGCACATTATCATTCTGGTCCAAATCCACAATCTCTTGCTCAAACTGGCCTATGCCATTCTCGATCTCTCCCTACCCAGGAGATGATAACTCAAGCTCAACGCCAACTTGATGAATTGCAACATCAAATTGATCCTAAATCCTCCTTAAGTGTTCCATTCATATTTCAAACTCTTCAGCTCCCGCCTCCTTCACAAATTCCCGCATATCGCCATTATGGTGGATTCGGTGACCCATATGTGCACTTGAAGGAGTTCATTTATGAGTCAACCCAGTTTTGACATGACCAATACTTGATGGCCTATCTATTTGGTCTGTCTTTGGAAGGCTCAACTCGAGATTAGTTCTTCTCATTACCGCAAGAGCAGGTTGTGAATTTCCAAGCCGTGCAAAACAAGTTCATTCAGCAGTTTCAAGATCAGGTTGGGCCCAAGTATTCTATGGTGGATCTGGCCCATGAGAAGATGGAGTCTGATGAGGATTTTTACGTCTTTGCCGATCGCTGGCGCCGTCTCGCCGCACAAGTCCCAGGGCACATTTCGGAGTAGGAGCTGATCAAGATGTTAATATCCAATGCAGCACCGGAATATCGCTTCATCTTAGCCCTTAATGATATTACTTCCTGGCAAACAACTATACAGCCGAGCCAGCTTCATTCGCCAACAACTCCAAGGTCCCCTTGACCCCGAGTCTCCACCTTCCTCGTCCACTTACACCTCACCCTCCACAAGCCAACCTTATGCTCCCATGAGTCAGCCTGCCATGAGTTAGTCTTCCGCCACATATCCTTCCACATATCAACCCACCTCGAGTTAGCCCTCCGCCTCCACATACCCACGTGTGTCTCCGCCTGTGTCTCCACCCCTGGTCAAGGAAACACCACATCCCGAGTAGGTGGATGTCGTCTACATACCTCCTCCACATCTTGCTCCACATGCGTTTCTACCAAATCCTTCCGCCAGTCACCATGCACCCTTGCCTACGCAACCTCCACTCCCATCACTACAACCGTCTCCGTTACCACCCCATACCCCTCGGCATCCACCTTGCTTGAAGCAGGCTCCTCCTCACTCTCTGTTGCCAAAGAGTTTTAAAGATATTTTTTGGGCTTTGATGGTCACTCAAGCGTTATCGCTTCCTTCAGTTGTGCTTTGTTGACCCGCGGTCAGAAATATGCTCCAGTTCTGTGATTTTCACTGCCAGCAGGGGCATTTGGTTGAGGATTGCCCTAAGTTTCGGGAGTTTGTTCATGATCTGGAAGATCAAAAGAGGATTGGTTGGGCCGTCAAGCATGAATTTATTTCAGATTTTCGCAGCAAGTAACAACAAGAAGCGCCGCCCAAATAGTCGTCTCCACCACTACAAGACCCGGGACACCCCCGTGATCCTTTATCTAGTCTTGCACTCTCTCCATCATCTCCTACACCATCTCCATCTCCATCTCCTGTGCCATCTCCATCTCCATCTTATAGCCCATCTCCATCACCTCCACAAACTCGAGCCCTTGCTCAGGTCGGTACCTCCACTTCCTCCACTCCCATTACTACCACCACTTCCCCTACCACTACTTCTACCCCCAACACCACTCGACGCGTTGTACCGATACGTCGATGGTGGGTACCACGAACTCCGTCTTCACCACCAGTGCCTCCATCACCTCCACTGTCTCCACCACCTTTGTCACCCCCTTCGCCATGGTTGTCCGAGCTTGAGCAGGCTTACCCCCACCTTTACCTCCGCCTTCGCCTTCACCTCCACCTCCACTGATGCCAGAACTTGCCGTTACCTCTATACCTTTGCCATCACTTAACATTACCATCCCCGCTGGAGCCTATGTGCCTTCCGATCCTTCACCTATGCCATCTGAGCCTATTCCCTCCACTTCTCCATCCACTTCCACCCCACGGAGTGGGTGTGCGTTATCCCGCAGCCTCATGTGTCTTCCTACGACGCCCCAGGCGGAGACTGAAACTGTGGCGACCCAGACTCCGGATACCGGGTAAACTTGATACCAATTGGAACCTGTGAAGCCTCCCAAGAGCGGTAAAGCTCTGAAGGGATAAAAAGGTATGTGTGGAGTACATTGAAGTTTCAGATAAAACAGTAAGCAATAATATTTCAATGATCAGATTTGCTAAAGTAGAAGAAATAAAATTACTTTTCAATTAACAATTTAAATTAATAGAGTCCAGTCCAAATAAAGACAAGTACAGTCTAATAGAATAGAGAATGTACACTAAAGTCGGGGGAAACCCGACGCAGGCAATGCTAGCAACTACGAACTGACACACCGCGCCATGAACCACGAGGAAGAAGAACGACCACACTTGAAAAGCAGGGGTGAGCCTCGAGTCACTAACTCAGTAGGGGTCACGCAGATCCCTACTGAAAACAACGCAGTAACACACAAGATAACTACGCTAAATAGTAAAGCAAGAAGAACAGAAAGAGCAGGAGTAACAGTAGTGCTAAGCTACAATAGTAAAGTTGTAAAAATAGGAGTAAGGACGGCTAAAGGAAAGAGTAAAGCCATACCGAACAAAACACGAGTGCCGCACGAATCTCGACTCTCTAAGCTACTCCAAACAATAGTAACAGAAAGGCCGACCTTGGTCTCGTAAAGTTAGGAGTTACCGATCCATCTACAAAGCACTAGCCCCAAAGCTAAGGCCTACTAAAATCGGCAAAAACCCTACAAAAGACATACACAGTCAAGAAACACTAACGCATACACAACTAGATCGTCATGCACGCTACATTAAGCTGATCTTGGGTGAAGCCAAGAACAGACTACTCGGAAAAGTCACAAAGTACGAGAATCACTAGAGTCATGCGTCATGTGACAGAAGTATCTCCTCACTAGAAGAACATCCAGATGCGTCCACTGACGTCTTACACTGCGCCACAGGTATCTCCCACACGCCTAGAACGGCGGTAATTGAGACACTCACAGAACCAAGTACAAGGAACAACCGTAACGAGTGACTAGTCAGGGTCACGCCCATCGGCGCTCATCCAAACGCCCCTAACCACGTGTACACACACAAGTCCAATGTCTTGAGCCAGGCCTCTAGCTACTTTTTCCCCCCAGTAGGACGCTACTGCAAAGCAAGGGGGCCCACAGAAACTAGCCTAAAAATTGTCTCTCGGGAACTCGCCCCGTCACCAATCCCAGGTGGGTTGACATGCTGAAGTGTCGTCAGACTATGACTAGTGGAGGCTCACTAGACACAGAGACTCAAAACAGTGAAGTACGGACAGCGTAAACACTCACCTGTCGCACGTACTACGAAACACAAGGTAGCACACAGAACTGCCACTAGACTCAGGATAGAAAACTAGACCTACACCTAATAATCCTTGAGTCACACGACTCGGGTCAAGATCGTCGCACATAACAGCAATATACCGCTCAATCAACATAGTCCCTAAGTCAAAATCACGATACAACACAAGTCCTCAGCCCTTAGGCTGCACATAGGACTCTCAATTTTGCACAATACAAACCACGGAACATGGGGAAACATCAAAGCCCTCAGATCACATAGGCACCCAAATCTAGATAAAATGATACCTCCAAGAGTCCAAAACCAGAGTCTCGATCCATACAGGATAGCCGAGACACTCATGAGGTCACGTGTCAACCACTGGGTCACAACCAGATTGACCAGAAACCATAATGACCCTCGAAATAACACAAAACACTACTCGGTGCAATGGCACTTTCGAACACCCTATAACACGATCACAACCCTCATAGGATGTCCAAGACATCCACGGATAATGGGCTAACCAAGGGGTCGAAGCCAAGCCAATTGGAAACCAAGCAATACGAAAGAAACACCACACATAGCTCGGGATGAAACCACTCTTCCGGGATCCCTTGACACATATATATGACTCTCATGGAACACCCAAGGCATCTATTAAGTCAAAGGTCAACAAGGCATTGAATCCTGGGTTCACCGGAGCCTGAGACAACTTGAATATAACACAAAAAATGAAGACATTAACGTGCCTATAGCCTGTGTCACGATGATTAATGCGCCCCTACAGAGGGTCGTGATGTCATCAGAACGCGTCCAACACCTAGAGCACATCAACGCATTGACGCGGTGTTCACCTAGGTCGCGATAATAGTCGCGGCCATCACCTGGGTCGCGATCAGACTGTCGCAACGCTTAGCTGGGTCGCGTTAACATAAGATTGCACCCATCACATAGGTCGCGTTCCCAACCACCCAACTGTTCATCTTCTTAGATGAACGTGATCATACGACACAGCGCATCTTCTTCAACAACGTGCCCCCTCTGAGTATCGCGTTAAAACATTGAACTCGAAAAACATTAAAATCTATGAAAATCACTGTTCCATGCCCCAATCGTCTCCAGAATGACGGGGAAACATTCCTAACATCAATACCCACCTTCCACAAGCCAGAAGGGAACCAGAAAACCACAAAACGACTCAGAAATGCTACGGTAACCAGCTTACTCACCGTCTCTCTCGGGTGCGCCACACCAGTGCTCCTAGTGGGCCGACACACGCGTGTCGTGGAAGTTACGACTAGTGGATGGGTCACCGGAAGTACAGACCCTCAAGTCGCTAAAATCGACTCCGAAAGTAAACGAGTACAAGGATCGCTCCTCGTACAACACCGGCTCATAGTGACGTAAGCTGAAGACGCCACATCCCGGGACCCCTCACGGCGCCCCACACCTGGTCCCCACATGATGCCCAGCATCTGTCAGACCACAGGTCAGCACGTGGATCGAGATCCGTTCACCCGGGACTCGAATCGGCACAAAAATCCACCGGCTAGGCCTCAGACGACGTACGGTCCATCATTGGCCACTCACGGGTGCATGGCTAGCCCACAGTCGTGCAGGGAAGAATAGACGGTCCCACTTAGTCGCCCGTCACTCCCAACGGAAAACAGACTATAACGCGCCTGCCCAGGTACGTTATAGTGCTTAACGGACCAACAGAGGTGCGTCAAGTTCCAAGTCGCGAAAACGGACATAACGCACTCCTCCAGGGGCGTTATGTACATAACGGACCAGACATTGTGCGTTATGTCACGGAGCAAAACAAACCATAACGCGCTCCTCAAGGGGCGTTATGGGCCTTAGCGGACCAGCTATGGCACGTTAAGTGGAAGGAAATGGCGTTAAGCATAACGCACCTCCCCTGGGGCGATATGATACATAACGGGCCTCCCCAGGCGCGTTATGCGACCAGGACCCCAACGGTCAAAACTAACGGTCAAAAACCAACGGTCGGAAACCATGACGCATCAGCATCGGCGCGTCATGCCTGACATGGCGGTCAGTCGAGGGGTCGTTAAACCCTCGGCGACCAGACTCAAAACATACGAAGCATGACGCACCTGCCTGGGCGCGTTATGCTCATAACGGTTTCTAGGACGACCGCTATGTCGTCCTGGCGGCGAAACGGCGAATACAACCCAAAAACGTCAACCACGTCCCCGTACCTCCACAGGAGAGGGGGAAATCAAGGGGGAAGCTCCTCAATAGCCCTAGGCATGATTCTACGGTCTCGGATCGGCCAAAAATGCGGTGAATCGCTAGATCGGGCGATCACTCCCTAAATCATGGTTTTACCCTAACCCGCTCAAAAACACCCCTCTCGACCTCACGACGGGCTAGAAACCACGGAAATGAAATGCGGGGAGCTAGGGAACGTCACCCTACCTCAATGGAGTGAATGCTCTGCCGAATCGATGCCGAAATCGCGAAGAACGCCTTGAAAACCCTCGTTCCTTCCACGAAACCCCACGAGGTTTACGCCGCCTCGATCGCCACACCATCCCCGCCACTGTCGCGCCGTCGCCCCGTGCCATCTGCAGCCGGTGGGAGCTCACCGCAGTCATCGCCGGTCGAAGGGAGAGAGGAGGGGGGCGCTCACGGTGGGTGGAAGAAGAAGAAGGAGGAAGAAGAATAAGAAAAAGAGAAAAAGATTTGATATTTATAGAAAATTTAAAAATTCAAAAAAAATATCAAAAAATAAAAAATCACGTTTTCGCGATCCTCGGAACGCACCGATCGCAACGGTACCACTCACGCTTGGGTGAACGACCACGTTTGCCCGCAATAGCGTGCCGAAGGTTCCGCCGAAAACCGGGCCGAAAAATAGAAAAACACGCGAGAAAAGTCGCGGAATGTCTCCGGGCCCCCGAAACGACCCTGGATCGCGCCGATCTGAACACGAAAGATGTCCGAAATGAAATTTCAGACACGATAGAGCCGAACGCTCCGAGAAAGTAGATCTAGGACCCGAAAATAAGGATCCGAAAGGGTCCGAGATATTACAGCCCTCCCCCCTTAAACGAATTTCATCCTCGAAATTTAAGAACGAAAGCACAGGAACAGGGGAAAGACTCACGCAAACAAATAAGGACACAGTTGCTGCATCTCATCCTCACGCTCCCAAGATACCTCACCATCAGAGTGACGCTGTCAGACCACCTTAACCAGAGGGATAACCTTGTTCCGCAGGCGCTGCTCTTGCCGATCCTCGACGCGGACAGGGTACTCTGGAAGGGCCAGATCTGGGGTCACCTCAGGCCAAACGGCATCCTCTAAAACATGGGAATCATCGGGCATATACTTCTGAAGCATTGACACATGAAACACATCATGCACAGCAGACAGCTCAGGAGGTAACTACAACCGATAAGCAACTTTCCCAACACGCTCGACAATAAGGAAAGGACCAATATAGAGGGGACTCAGCTTCCCACGCTTGCCGAAGCGCATTACCCCCTTCATGGGAGAAACTCTCAGGAAAACCCGATCACCCACAGTAAAGCTGAGAGGTTGCCTCCTCCGATCGGCATAGCTCTTCTGCCGGTTCTGAGCTGCCAACACCTACAGCCGAACGAGATGCACCACCTCGACGCACTGCTGAACCAAATTCGGTCCTGTCAGAACACGCTCGCCCACCTCGAACCAATCAAGCGGAGTCTGACAAGGTCGCCCGTACAACGCCTCATAAGGAGCCATACCGATTTTCCTTCTCCCTTGTCTTCATTCGTCAAGGCAGAAGCCCACTGAGTTTACCGCCTAGCCGCTGGCTGGGCGATCCTTCGAGGACTTGCCATTGGCAGGAGTATGTGCTGGGTGATCGGTGAAGAACATCTCAATCTCCGCTATCACCGTGTTCAGCTGGTCGAAGCTTCTTATGTCTGAGCCCATAAGCTTCTCACTAATTTTCGCCGCTAAACCTCTGCGGCATATGGTGATCACATCTTTAGGCGTCGGAGGATTATCACAACACATGTTGATGTCCCCTCATCGCTTGATGAAGTCCAACGCAGTTTCACCCTTTCTCTATTTGAGGGCACAGAGTTCCACAAGAGATACCTTGCATTCGGTCGTTTGAAAACGGTCGACAAAGTTCTTTTGCATATCGGCCTAATCAGCCACTGAGTTGGCCTTCAGCCTAGAGTACCAATGAAAAGCGGTGCTTGTCAGGGATGTGGCGAAATATCACAGAACATATGACTCTTCCAATACCAGTTCACCCATAGTCGTCATGTAGTAGGCCCAGTGTTCATGCGGCAAGCCCTGACCATTGAACTTTTGAAGTTTTGGGACTTTCGGGCAATCTAGCGAAAATTTCTTGAACTGATGATGGAAGGGATAGGACATGCTACACAAATCAACGGTGCTCACACCCTCACCATGTTGGGCAAACTTCACCTTCACAATTCGTTCGATCATCTGCCTTTGAGCCATTAAGCTCTCGACGACTGGAGTGGTGGATGATCGCATGTTAGTCTCATTTTACAGAGCTTCAAACTCCGCTGCTACCGGTAACTTTGCCGCGGTAGCTGAAACATTGGCCATGACTAGAATGGGAGGAGGTTGTTGTTCCACTCTCGTATGCGCTGCTTGAGGCTAAACATGAACCTCCCTTTCATGCAAGAGGTTCTTCAGTTCTTGATTTTCGCACCGGAGTTCTTCCAACACGAAATTTTGAGCTTCTCTTCCAAGATCTTCGTGTCCCAAATTGTTGTCCTCGTCGACACTATGGACATCATATTGGTGCTCCTCTGGTCGCGCTAGCTCGGGCTGAGATGTGCCGATAGCGGTTGCCCGTTGCATCTGAGCAAGAACTTGGGAAACAGGCCTTGATTTCTTCAAGGTCTGGAGAGACTGATTCAACTCTCCCAAGGTGTCCTCCGGATGCTTGTCGGTGGAGGACGTATATCACCTGAACACCTTGGCAGTGTCATTGGTCACCTGAATCACCTGCCTCTTCCTGGGTGGTTGTCTTTCCGGCTTCTGAGGTATCCCTAGTTTGTCAAAAATAGACAACCAGGAAGTCGAAGCCTGAGTGGAGCAATCCTCCTCCGCATACGCTGAGCTCGTAAACAAAGAGGTTGGTCGAGTCTGCTTGTAAGCTCCTCGGCGTGTTTGCCCTGGCGGGCGCTGCGTTGTGGACCTCGGCGAGGCCGAAACTTCAATGCCTATCGGACTTCGCATTTGTTGCAGGTTCGACATGCAGAAAGGTCATTCTGATCTTGCCCGCTTGATGACACGAACCTCCTCTTTGGTGACCCATATCTTCTTCATTTGAAGTCGGTGCCCCTCCGTGAAGTTGCCCGCTGATCTGGCTCGAGGGGATGCAGGCTTGCGCCGATGCATCTGGTTCTTGTTTGTCGCCGATACGACAGACCTTTTTCAATTTTGCTCCGTCTTCTCAAACCTGCCAAAGAAGCTCAAAGAGATTGGAGGTGGAGATGGTTGAGACGTGCCTGTCACGGGGCATGACCGGCTCGCCTCCATCGAGTGGATACGGAGGTCTCCGACAATGATTGTCTTGCCGGAGCAGGAAGTTGCCGCTGTAGGCCTGATGCCTTTGGGGTTGTAACGCTGCCCCCGTTGAGCATGAGAAGCATCGGTAGTAGCCGCTGCGGACTCCATGCCGTTGCAGTGGCGACGTTGCCCCTGTTGAGCAGGAGTGATGCATCAGAGTGTAGTTGTCGCGGGCTTGGTGCCATTGCAGTGGCAACGTTGCCCCCGTTGAGTAGAAACAACGCTAGCAGTGATTTGGTTGATCAAGAAGACCAAGTCAACAACTGGGGCCAAGGGCCAGGGACGCTCGACAGTTGTAGTAGGCATGGCTGGGTTGGCCTATGCCACCAGAACGGCGCCCAAGAAAAAGGGCAAACCGACAACCGCTGGAAGGTCACCGAAGATAATCAGGGTTGCCACATATCCGAACCTGACATGGTTGGCGATGACCTGTGGTCTGTACGTCACGGCTGCCATCGTCCTGGTGGTGGTGGTGGTGGTGGTGGTGGTGCTTAGCTCGAGCAAAGGGATGTGCGAATGCACAAGTGAGCATATAGACATGCAAACAAATGCCCTCCTCTTCCCGTCCAGTAAGAGGAAGAGGGGCAATCAGAACCTTGAAAAAAGTTTAAGACTTCTTTAACATTAACATAAAGAAGAAATGCGAAAAAGATCCTACCAGACGTGCCAGTTTGTTGGTCACAAAATTTTTCAATAATATTATTTTTTGTGGCGTCTCATGTAATGAGAGATGGGGCAAATGACTTGCCACTTCGCGTGTTTCCATCGAAGGGGTGCTGGTGGAAAATGAGGAAATCGTCTTAGGGAAAAGGGTTTCTGCCTTTCACGATTCTTCGAGGGAAAAATCATTTAAGGTAACAGCTCCCCTTCGGCCTATAAAAGGCTCCGAAGGGTGTTTCCTCCTCTCTTCACTGCATAAGGCTATCCCTACAGTTTCTCCTCTCCACGAAGTGTTGTGCTATTAGTATTGGTGAAGCATGGAAGGCATTTCGGAGGATGAAGATGTAGACGGCAGTAGGAAAGAGGGTCCTGCTACTCTGGCTTGAAAGAGTGTCCGACAGTTGGCAGATGACTAGTAAGAGGATCCGACATGCTGGAGCATGTCACCTTCAAACATTTCGAACCGCCGACACTACCTTGGGAGGAAGGTAGAAGTGGATGGATGGGGGCATTAGGCAGCGCCCCCTTGTCCCATTCTCGCCCTTCCTCCTCCCCTCCCCTTTCCGCCTTCCATCTCGTCGCCATGGGGGGGTAGCTCTTCAAGCTTCCTCCTCACCTCCCTTTTTTTTCTTTCCGCCGTTAATCCCATCGGTGGGGGGCGGCTCTTCAAGCTTCCTTCTTTCACTATTCTCACACATCCTCTCCTTTCTGCTTGTTGTTTCCCCTCTTTTTCTTTTCTTTAACTCTTTGGAGGATGTCCCCTACCATCCTATTTTTTATCATATTCCATTGAAGGGGGCTCTTCCAAAGAGTTGGCAGAGGAGGCCCTCTCTTGTTTGGGGTGGCACCCGGGCGTTCTCTCCTCTTCTTCTCCGCTTCTTCGGGTACTTGTCCCTCTGAAATTCCCAAGCAAACTAGGTCAGTCATCCCATTTTTCGAGCTAGTTTCTGCACGGGGTAGAGTCAGTGGCTTGCCATGACGCGGGATGAGCTATGAGACACCCTAGGACCTATGTGACAGCAAGCACGACTTGAACCACGGAGTCGAGCAATAGCGGACTGACCACGTGCGTCACTGAGATTCGTGGGTGACCCAACGATGGAGGGGTCGATGGTGACCCACGGGCAGCCTATACGGTCAGAGCCACTAAGAGTATATGGGGGAGGACAGACCTAAGGTTTGAAGGTTGCCCGACTCAGCCAAGGTAGAGCCAGTGCCCGAGGGCGGGAATGATGATGCTCTCTCACACGGCAATGGTCAACACTCAATGTTCAGGAAATTTGGAATGAGCTCTCCTCACCTTCGGCAAGAGCGTAAAAATATACTAAGAAAGCAATGCCAAGGAGCAAGGGTCAGATCTATACCTTGCCAAGTCTGAAGAGACCGGCACTGATCGGAGACGAGGGCGAGCCGGGGAGCGTGTGCACCCAGCAAACACGCTGCGTCGACGGAGCTTCTGGTTGACCCTGCTAGTACAAGCAAACAGAATAACCTCCACGTAGGGAGGGGGAACTCGAGGAAGGGCACACAATACAGCACTACCCTCACGCAGGAGGGGGGAACACGGGGAAGGGGAGATGGCCCTGCTGCCCTATGTCTGTCCTGCTGGATAGAACTAAAGTGATCCGAGCGGTACGTTGCACACAGGGGTCCAAAAAGGATGCTGCTTGTGCCCAGACAAAGCTTGAGAAGTGTAGATGCCCTCCTAAAAGTTTGGCATTGTTATGAGTTCACAGGAGGGTGGAGCAGGCCGTGGGAGACAGCCTATGTGAATCTGTCCTGTAGGACTAGTCTGCGTAGTCAGCGTGCAGAGGGTGGTGCGCTCTCCACCAGACACCGAACGATGCAATACCTATGGGATTTGATGACTGATAGACAGATCTACGTACCATCAAAAGATGAGCACCAATGGAGGACCGAGCTGGGCGTGGTCGGCACTTTGGTGGGGCTTTGGATTCTAGGCGAGTGCTCAAATGCAGTCGGGTTGCGCTAGGCGGCACGAGAAGCACCTAATGCGGAATGCGACGAAACCACCAGTGATGGTTCTAGGACATCGAGAGGTACAACTCTGAAGAAGAAAGGTCACCCTAAAAACTAGTAGGGAAGGCGTGACACGATCTGCTATTTGATTGCATAGCCTGGGCAGATTGGGTCGTACTAGCTTGGCACAATCATTGGAGAATGAGCACCATGAACTGTGCTGAGATCGGAATGGGGCAAGACCACCGCTGGAACGTCAAGCGATCGAAGAAGAACAAACTCTCAGAAGAGAGTTCAGGCTGAATAGAACTGTAAAAGTTGGTACAGCCTCTGCCAAATAGACCTCAGGTTCTGGCTCAAATCTGGCATAGCTGCACAAAAATGGGTGACGCGATCAGTGTCAAGGTTGGAACGGTGCCAGACCACTTCTGGAGTGATGACGACTCAAAACAGAACTACTCCACAGAAGAGGGCATGTGCTGATTCGCACTATATGGGGTCAATATGGAGTCTGAAGATTGGGCCTCAGGATATGTCCTGGGTCCACAGGTAGAAGAATAGAGATATCTTTGAAGCCGATGGCGTGGATGACGACGAGGGCTCATGATGGCTCCTTGGATGAGCCTGGAGGGTGGGGGTGTGTGGATGGTACCTGATACCACTTGGAACCCGCGAGGCCTCTCAAGGGCGGTAAAGCCCCTAAAGGGAAAAAGAGATTGTCATAGAGTACATTGAACTGACAGATGTAGTAGTAAGTAATAATATTTCATTAGATCGATTTGCTAAAGTAGCAGAAATAAAATTATTTTTTAATTAACAGTTCAAATTTAATTATTATAGCCCATAGTCAAGTCCAAAGAAAAGGCAACAAGTGCCAAGTACAGTCGATAGAAAAGAAAAGATGTACCAAAAAGTCGGGGGAAGCCCGACAAGGGTACCAGCTAGCCACAACTAGACGCTACAAGCACGCACCCCAGGTACACACAGAAGTCGAATGAACGACCACCACTTGTAAAGCAGGGGTGAGCCTCGTGTCACTGGCTCAGTAGGGGTCACACGGATCCCCACCGAGGAAAACACGCTAAAAATAGCAGGCAAGCAACAGTAAACAACAAGTGAGTAGTAAAGCAGGAAAGTTAAACTATAAAGCTGTAAAGTAAACAGAACAGGGAGCAGGAGTAGGGAACAAACTAAGGAAGAGGGGGAGGAAGAAGAAGCCGTACTAGACAATGGCTACCAAACTAACCTCGGTACCCCAACTACTCCAAGCAAGGGTAGGAGAGCGACTCGGAGCTGACAGAATCAAGAGTTGCCGAACTGCCGACACAAGGAACCTGCAAATAGACAAAAGAGACCTAGGAAAAGGCTAGACAGACGACCGACACAGACGACGGACAGCATGACAAGGATGTCGTTCACACTGCCACTCACATGACAAGAACGTCATGCATGCGACAGGACACCGACCTTGAGTGCAGCCACAAAAGGGCTAACCCAGAAGGTCACGACGCACGAGAAATGTCGAGAGTCACACAACACGTGACTCGAAAGAGGAGCGGTCAGCTGCGTCCACTGACATCTTACACTGCACCACAACTCACTCCACAAGTACCTCGACTACCAGCCGAACGTGGTCTTCCACTACTAAGACCGAATCGCAAGTCCACGTGGAAACCACCACTGCAAGGACTAGTCAGGGTCACGCCCGTCGACACGAGTCCTAAGCCCCTGACCCCGTGTGCACACACTGGCTGCAGACCACTAAGCCAGGCCTCTAACTAGTATTCTCCCCCATGGACGCTATGATATGGTCGGGAGCCCACGGAACTAGCTTAAAAATTGCATCTCGGGAAAAGTGCCCCACTACAAGAGTCGTCACGCCGGAATGTGCCGTAAGGCACCAACCAAAGAGGAGCCACAAAACTCGAAGACTTTGAAACACAAGCGCCGGAGTATAGACAGGCCATACTACGCGCACCACGGCAGCATAAGAAACTGTCGACACCCAGGGCAAGGCAAACTAGACCTACAACTTCAGTGGTCCCTGAGTCCTACGACTCTGAGTGGGATCGTCACACACTGTGGAACAAAATCACCAGTCGGTCTAATCCTAAGCCAGAGAAAATAACTCTCCGCGAGAACCAAAACACGGAGACCAGAGGGGACACTGAGAACCCTCAGCACACCTGGATATGCAAATCGAGTTAGAATGGTACCTCGAAGCATCCAGAACTAATGTCTCGAATTGGACGAGGCTGCCGAGACACAACAAGACTTCTTGTCAACCACTAGGTAACCCCGGGTTGGCCGGAACCGAACACGACACTGATGCTCAGACACATCCACCGCCACGGCAGAACAAGCAAGCAGAATCCACAAGAACAAGAGCGGCGGGAGATGACAACACTCTGGGTAGAACGACTTGTCAGTTAACTGCTAGGGGAAAACCCAATAGTCAAGAGATAGCCGCTATGCAACCAGGGACATGGACAGTGGTAGCTTCTAGATCGAGTCGTTAGGGTACTGTCGTAGTCTAGGAAAAGACCACAGTCGGTGACCTAAACCGACTGATCCAGACAACCACCGATAGATAGACACCGCCCTAAACGAGGACCTAAGATAGACGGACACACAACACAGCACAAACAAACGGTCAACATGGAGGACAGGTCTATAACGCACCTACATAGGGGCGCTATACCCACATAATGCACCGCTGGAGGGGCGTCATGCCAATCAGACTAAAAACCACAACAGACGATATAACGCGCTAGCATAGGGGCGTTATATCAACATAATGCACCCAGAGAGGGGCGCTATGTCCAGCAGACCCAAACACGAATGACATAGAGTATAACGGACCTCAACCGGCATGTCATACTAGTATAACGCACAAGGGTAGGTGCGTTATACCCACCAGACACCGAAACGCCTTAAGCACAAACCAAGGGCATATAACGGACCACTCCCAATCCGTCATAGCCACACGATGCACAGGGTGAGGCGCGTCATATCAACTACCATACCCAGTGAAAGCATCGGTCAACGAAACCATAATGGCTCCACACCTGCGCGTTATCTTAATCATAACGCATGGGGAGAAATTTGTTATGCAAACCGACTAACACAGTCTTCGAGGCAGACACGGTCGTCGAGGGTTCTGACATGTCAGAACCTCAAAAACCACCGACCATAACACACCTTAGCTGCGGGTCTGGGTTGTTTCCCTTTTCACGACGGACGTTAGCACCCGCCGCCTCTCTTCTTTGGTGGTCATCGGAGGGGGGACCTCCTTCTTCTTCTCTTTTGTTGGTCTACTCCGAGAGGTTGCAGGGGGTGGACCTCTGCTCTATCTCTTTATCTCTCTTCCACGTGTTTTCTTCTCTCTGGTCTGGTCGTCAGTGTCTCTCTTGTCTTCCTTCTGTTCGTTCACCGGGGAAGAGGAGTTTTTATATCCCAGCAGCTGGAATGGTGATGGCGGGGTAGCATTGATGGGCATTGAATGGGGGTTGATGCCCTTGTCCTTGGTGGCAGGGGGGATAGGCAGTGTGCCTTCTCCCCTGGGCGACACCTCAACTTGCCCTGAGGTGTCCTTGCTGTGCGCCATAAGTCATAGGGCATGGCCCTAAATCTATTTTACCGACCGTGCCGTTGAAGGGGATGGCCGCTGTGCCGTTGGAAGAAGCCTGGGAGTGTAACGCTGCGGAACTGAGAAGGTGTGCCATTGGGCGATGCTGAGCGCTTGCTGTGGAATGGAGTTGGGATCGCGTCGTGAAGAGCCCATAAGGGGCGTTCCGCTGGGCGCATGACAGTGTGCCACTAAAGGGCTTGCCATGGGCATGTCGCTGAATGGGCACGGGAGAGTGTGCCATTGAAGGGCCAGACAGGGCGTGCCGCTGGAGGACACTTAGAGTGTGCTATTGAAGGGCCCCTACAAGTGTGCCAGTGTAGGCGCCATGGGTGTGCCGCTGGAGCGCTGGCTGGGGTGTGCCACTGAGGGCACCCATGGGGTGTGCCGTGGAAAACCCACCAGGGTGTGCTGCTGGAGCACGGGCTCGGGTGTGTCGCTGAGCAGTGGCCAGGTTGGGTGTGCCACTGAAAAGGCACCAAAGTGTGGAGTTAAGGGCTGACCGGGGAGCCATTTGTGACCCATTCAAGCCCGTCACGAGCACAAGTTGTGGTTTATTAGATTTTCTTCGGGGCCCATAGATTGTGGGCTTCCCGGGGGTGGATTTCTCTTCGCTGTCATGACTCCGGAGATGGCTTCACGGCAGTGTATGTTTATTCAGAGAGTCCGGATGGCCCTCCTTCTCCGCAGTTTCTTTCGTTGAAGTTGTTGTTGATACTAGACTGGTTGGGACATATGGACGTGCAATTTTATGCGTCTACAATGGTCTAATGAGCTCATTTATTTGAAAGGACCTTAGAGAAGGTCAACAAGTATAAAGGCAAGAGTGAGGGATAAAGCCACCAGTTTGATAAGCGAGGAAGCAAAGAAGAAAAGTTCAGCATCACAAGCACTCACAAGTCTTGTGATAGCAAGAAGAGGTCCTGCAATGGGAATGGGAGAAATAATAACAAGAATAAGAAGGTAAAGGAGGAGGAAACACAAGTTGTGACGGCTTGCACATTCTACGAGAAATTTGAGCACTTGGCCAAGGAATGCTGGAAGCGTCTCTATGCTTGTCTACGTTGTAGAAGTTGGGAGCATCGTCTACCCTATTGCCCTCTTATGAAGGAACAACCCTCTAATGGTGGACGCAAGCAGCAAGTGCGTCTTAACATAGTTCTGGACGATGATGAAGTGCCCAAGGATGATGGACTGATGGAAGGTACGGTTCATATTTATTCACATCCTGCATTCATACTATTCAATACTGATGCGGGACGGAGACGCGGACTCGACGCTGAGTTGGATATGCAACCTGAGACTCTAGCAAGCTCGCACTCATCCCTAATGAGAGAAGCGTTCGGACCTGCACGGTTGAGAAACTAGCAGCGAGTCAAGGGTGGTCAGCTCACTCTCTCGTGCCCGAGACGGGTCACAGGACGGTCTCACTCTCTCACTCACAGCGGTGAGTTGAGTTAGACGAGCTAGGAATTAACTACACACATGCAGCGGCAGAAAAGCGTATACTAAGAAAGTAAGAAACTACGACTACAAGGAAGTGCCGAGTGTACCTCCATGCTTCGGGCGTGGGGAAGATGATTCCGGCCAAGACGGTAACTCCCGAGTAATACAACAATCACAATAATTTACAGTAATGAATCTTTGTCCATTCCATGCAGGGAGGTAAAGGGCTACAGCAGGCTCGGGAGGACCGTTCTTGGGTTGGCGGGCAGCACTTGGATCCGCTCTATCAGTGCCGTCCAAAAGACGCTTATTGCTGGTTGTGGGACCCATGTGCTGCTCAGTGAGGCTGAGTTGGTTCAGAGTGACACCACTGTGACGGGGGGGCCTCGAGGGACGCTCCCTCAGATGGCGGGGTGCTGGTTCGCCTCGTGGGAGGCGAGGCGGCTCCGATCTACAAGCGTTGGATTTACTGTCCACGAGCTGAACCTTACTATTTTGCAGCGCGTGACCCAGTAAGAATGGTTGCTGCGATCAGTCCTGATGTCGGATCGACATGAGACTAGCAGCTTTGGAAAGCTCTCTTGAAGAGCTACGATCCCAGACTGGAACAAAAATTTAAAACTCCCTGTGCTGGCCGTAGCTGATTTTAGAAGCTGCTGATTCCCAGATCTGGATCTGACCCTGTCCCTTGATTGCTTTTCTGGGGACATAGGTAATATCATATTCCATCAATAGGAGGGCCCATTTTTTCAGTCGTCCTGAGAGAATGGGCTAGCGGAGGAGGTACTTCAGGGGGTAGTGCTTAGATATGAGCTCGACTCGATAGGATAGGAGGTAATGTCGTAACTTTTTGACGGTGAATACCAATGCCAAGCAGACCTTCTCCATGGGGGAGTAGTGGTACTCAGCACTGATTAGTTTTCGATTGAGGTAGTAGAGCGGCTGCTCTTTGCCCTCCTCGTTGAATTACGCCAGCAGGGCCCCCAATGAGGCGTCCATGGCGGCAATGTAGAGTATGAGGGGCTTACCCTTGATTGGTTCCCCCAGAACCGGAGGAGTAAGGAGGTACTCCTTGATTTGGTTGAATGTCGCCTGGCATCCCGAGTCCCATATGAACGAGGCATCTTTATTCATCAGCTTGCTAAAAGGCACACATCAACTGGAGAGGTTGGAGATAAACTTTCGAATGTAAGTCAACCTGCCCTAGAAGGACCTAAGCTCGGTGAGGTTGCTGGGTGGTGGAAGTTCCCGGATTGCTTTGATCTTGCCGGGGTCAACTTTGATTCCTCAGTATCGGATAATGAAACTGAGAAAATTACCGCTGGATACGCCAAAGGCACGCTTCATAGGGTTCATTTTGAGCCCATATTGTCAGAGATGCTCGAAGACCTAGCGTAGATCGCGCAGGTGGTCCTCCCACCTTTTAGTCTTGACGATGAGATCGTCGACATAGAATTCAACGATATTGTGTAGCATCTTGTCGAAGATTTTGGTCATGGCCCTCTGGTATGTAGCACCGGCGTTCTTCAACCTAAAGGGCATGCGCTTGTAGTTGAAGATCCCTTTGGGGGACCTGAAGGCTATATGGTTTTTATCTTTGAGGGACATCTAGATCTGGTTATAACCGGACGACCAGTCCATGAAAGATAGGGCTTTATGACCAGTGGTCATATCAACCATTATTTCTGTGATCGAGATTGGAAAGTCATCCTTCGGACATACTTTGTTAAGGTCCCGGAAGTCGACGCAAATGTGGACTTGCAACTTTTCTACTTGATTGGGACAATGTTGGCAAGTGAAATCGGGTAGATGCACGACTCGATGAAGTTGACCTCTGCCATTTTATTGACTTCGACCAAGACATGGAGTTCCAGCTCATGACGCATGCGCCACTGTGGCTATTTAACTGGAGTTACTGAGAGAGATATGGCTAGTTCGTCCTCCGCTATGGAGGGGTCTAGCCCTGGCATCTCCTTGTATGTCCAGGTGAAGCAGTCTTTATATTCGAGCAGGAGTTGCTTGTAGTCCTGCCTTTCTGCTTCAGTGAGGAGGGCACTGACGAACGTTGGCTGATGGGCTTCATCTTCGCCAAAATTGATTTTGACCAGTTCGTCGATGGTTGCCTGGCCACCGTCCTCCAACTCGGGAGGAGCAGGTTAGAAGTCATTGAAGTATTCATCGTCAGTGTCAACTTCGTGTGTTTCTTGGTCTTCGAAGCCAACAGTTGAAGCTGATGGAGCTGGAAGATTGTCGTTGCTGAGCTCGGACTGGGATTGCTCTGGATTGCCAGCGCCTGGCTGACAGTTATCAGTTGGTGCCATTGAAGCTTGGTTGGAGTTGCCTACTAAAGCTGGCAACGCTTCATGGCCTTTGTTTTGGGAATCTTCCTCACCGGGAAGGTTTTCCAAATCGAGATCTTCAGCCGGTTGGGAGATGCTGGGGACTTCCTTCTTCCCAGTGTCCCCGCAGGCAAACGGTGAGGACTCACCGAGTGCTTGAACTGGGATATTGGTTCTGGTGGGGAGCGAGATTAGGATGTCCTCTTCCTCATCCCCGGAGCTGTCGAACTTGGTGTCGACAATAACCGGGTTACCAATTGGCTGTATCGGGCCTACGGCGTTGACCGCATAGTAGACACGAAAATATGGGTCTTGGTCGTAGTCGAGTCCCCTGGTATCTTTGTGGGAGAACGAGGGTTTCCCCCAGACCTAGGAAGGGGTCCACAGTCGGTGGAAATATTGACATCGTGCGGAACCTTGCCATTAGGGAATATGCTGCTTAAGGCACATCTCCCAGATGTGTGGCGACAGGTCGTCCAATATTTGGACGGCTTCTAGAGTATTGTCTACTCGCTTGAACTAGCCGAAGTCGTCTTCCGGTGGAGCTTGAGGGACCATGTCTCCTTTGTAGAAGAAATTGGGATTGTCCCTGTTAGCCTTTTTCTTGCTTCTGAGTTACCATTTGTAAGTAACCACAAATGTTGTGAGCCGCTCAACCTTGTGCTCATCTGACGCACAGGGGAGCTGGATGCAGTCTAGTGATAGGCATATGCTCTTGTCGATAGCTCGGCTAATGATGTTAGCCTCGAAATCGACTTTGTGCCTCTCAGGGCGATCTGTGGTTGACTTTGAGTTAAGGTGTAGCCGATGAAGCTTGGCCTTTTCCTCGTCAACAGAGAAGAGGTCACCCTCGTCTTCTTCTGAGAGCCAGCCGTTACTCTTGCTCTTGACCACGGGGTATGGACTGCTTCCCCCAAAGTAAAGGGTAGCATCGACCAGGTTGCATTCTACTGGAGTGAATGGAGACAGGTCTACAAAGACTGTATGCTACTCCCCATCCTTGGCATACTTAATAAATTGATGGAGAGTTGAAGGGATGACCTAATTTTCTTGGAGCTAGGGTCCGCCCAATAGGAATTTGTAAGATGTATTAGCGTCGATGATGTAGAAGGCCACCTTAGAGGCGAAATCATCAAGCACCAGGTCAACATCCACCCAACCGAGGATGTCCTCAGTATCTTGATTGAAGTCGGATATCTTGACCGCCTGAACCTTCTGGAGGAACAGGGTCAAATATAAGGTCTTGAATGTCTTCAGGGGCATGATGTTGACTGCGGCACCGACATCTACCAAGATCCGGTTCACCTCATGCCCATTGATTTTCCCCCTCATATAGAGAGGGCGGTTGTGGCACGGAGGGGAGAGCAATAAGTCTTTCTCCGTGAAGGTAACAACGGCGGCGAAGGCCTCATATGTGGTGATTTTTATTTCTGCTGCGTGCGCCTCATAGACTTCCGGCTCTTGGAGTATCTTGATAAGAGTTTCTCTCAACTCTTTACTCCAAGCAATGGCTTCCCAGATTGTGATGCTGGTGGGGAAGCGCTTCATCTGGTGAAAGACCTTTTGGTCAGCTCGAGCTCGAGCATCCCCCAATGAAGGTAGTATGTCGGGCTGAGCTTTTTGTGGGATGTTGTGCCACTCTCTGTCAGGAGTCTGCACTGCCTTACCTTTGCCACTGGGATCAGGCTGACTCTGATCACCTGTGGACTCCTAGAACAGGGGCACCAATGATGGCTCTTCTGAGGGTGGCTGGAAGATCGACTCGTCCTTGCCAGATGGCCCTACTTGTTCTGCAGGTAAAGAAGGAGCTGGTACAGGGACTGGAATGCTGGAAGCGGCCTCCTCATTGGAAGGATCAAAGATGCTGGATCCCCCCGGATTTCCACCTGTGGAATAGGGGTGGGTTCTTCGCCTAGAAAGAGGATAGTTCACTCTGAGTCGAAGGTGGGGGGCTGGAGAGGTGGCTCGGGAATCCTTCCACAACCTCTGCCACGTCCTCGGCCACAACCTCGGCCACGACTTGTGTGTTCTAGGACTGACTGGGGCCTGAGCGGGGCAGTAGTCTTTTGTCTGGTTCGGGAGGCCACTGGTTGGCAGTGGAATAGCCACCATGTTCCAGGTGCAACCTTGAAGCATTTCTTCCAGTAGCTCTATTGTGATCTCCTTGTCCTTATAGAACAAAGAGAGTTCCTCTGGAATGAGGAGCCTTTCACCGTTTTTAATTTTAGGATCATGTCTTGGACCCAACTTCAAAGGCGAGCTCGCTAATGCATTTCTTCCCACGGGATATAGCTGTTATGTGGGACAGTGTCGGTAGGATGAAGAGGAATGTATTCCTCTAAGTCATCGATGAGCCATTGTAACCTCTGGAGGGGTGTTGGCTTAGCTAGAGATTGCAAGGCAGCTGCCTACTCAGCTTGTTTCTTAAGCCACCTTTTAAGGTTCTTCCTCCTATTCCTCTCCAGTTTCTTAGCGATGGCCGCCTCCACAGGAGTAGTAGGAGGGAGTGCTAGAACTTGAGCTAGTAGATCCTTGTGAGGATACCTTTGAGATGATGCCTTGGCAGGGTGAGGTCGACGACTTTTCTTGGCACAGATTTCAATCCAGGCGCCTTCTACCTATTATATCTGAAAAGTGGCATTGATTGCCTACTCGATGACCTCGAGTGGCAGTTCCTGGTAGGCTAGGATACTGGGACTGACGTCCGAAGATGTGTGCACGATTTGATGCCTTACCCGCGGTGGTGAGGGAGGTGTCTCTTGTTGAATAAAATATTATTTTGATGATATCTCACTATAAGTCATTGGTTAAATATCTTAGAAACGCATGAAACATCATTTTGATGACCAAGGATGAAGAGTGTCAACCTTATCACCACCAAGTGTCGACCTCCCTAAACTTTATCATGTAGTTGAGTGCTTAAATCAATAAGGAAGTGTCGACCTCATCTCCCAGGTGGTCGACCTAAAGGCCATGACAGGAATCATTATCGTTAGCATTCTACAAAGAAGTGTCGACCTCAAACCATCCGAGTGATGACCTCAGCCTCTTACAGCAAGTAGGTCTCCTGGCGCTCATCTGGATGCTCCGACCTTGTCATCAGCAACATCGACCACACAAACACAGCCCGCACTTTGGACAGTGGCCAACGTAACACAGTGTCGACACCATTGAACTAGGAGGTCGACCTCAGGCACATTCCAGAACCCGTTGCGAGCAAGAAATTGTAAAGCAGTGTCACCACTATTGTACCAGGAGGTTCATTCCAGAACCCGTTCAAGCAAGATTTTGTGAAGATGTGTCGATGCTATAGACTCAATAGGTCGACCTCACAAGAGAAAGAACTTCAAGTCTTCGGACAAAAATTACCTTTTCAAGAACCATATAGAGAGTAAAAAAGTCAAACGTAAACCTTCAAAATGCACTATTTTCAAGGTATGAGAAGACTCCTAAGGTCACCCAAAATGTCACTCACACCATTAGTGTCCAAAGGATCACTTTACTCCAAGTATCTCCAAGTACAAGAACCTTGGAAAAGGGTATCTCACTGCCAACTCAGTCACCTACGACAGCTAGTAGGATACTATCTAAAAGAAGGTCCTTTCTCTGATAAAAAGGACGTCCTCTTGCTTTATTAAAGAAATCTCTGTAGTTCCCTTCGGTCAAACCACTTCCTGCTCTCTAACAGCCTCTCATGTTCGCAAGAGAATTGGAAGAAAAGTTTTACTGCCTCTTGAAGAGTTGAAGTCTATATAATAGACGATCTTTGTAAGGCCCGTGGATTAGGGTTTCTCCTATGGGTTGGGTATTGTTTTGAAGGGTTTTAACATGGGGTTTCTTGTCATTTGTCTATCTATTCTTCACCCTATATATGCACTATGATTCTCATTCGAAAAAGATAACTCCAGCAACTAACAAGGTTTTATTTTGTGCAGGTGAAAGAGGAGGGAGCTGGAGAGGACTTCCATGCCATATTTGATCTCTTCCCGTTGTGATTTGAAGGTTGTTGATGAAGAGAGTTCCAAGCGGAATGAAGGGACGAATTTGAAGACGTCTTCATCGCGAGGAACGACTCACATCAACCTGGATATCTAAGGAGTCTACAAAAGGGAAAACTTCTATATCCATCCCTTAATCATTTGAGATATTTGCCATGTTTTATCTTTAATCTAGATGCACTTGAGATCCTACTTTGGTCCTTTGTTTATCAGTTTTATGATCCATATAGTGCTGCATTTTCCATTTCTTGGAATAGAGGAGAGCTAATACACTGGATCTTGTTGCAAGCGGCTTTGTGAACAAGGAGAAGATGCTGCGCACCTTGAAGGAAGAGGAAGACAAGGAGGATGCCATCAACAAGACTCGTTCCACTTCCACACAGTTTACCAGGGCGGCTCCTACAGTTTCGGCCAGCTTCCACTTCGGGAACAAAAGCGTTCAACGCACCCATCTATCCTATTCATAGGATTCACTGAAGATTTAAGGGAGAATATTTAGTCATTCATTTCCACTTTTCTCATTTGATCATAGATCACTTTCGTTGTGTTTATTGAATATCTATTGTGTTTGTTAAACTCTGAATATTAGTGTGTGTGTGGACGGAGCGGTGTCTCCGTGTGGTTTCAGTGTCTGGGGTGTGATCCCCGAACATGTGTGTGTGTGTGTGTGCTGCAGTGGCAGCGTGTTGGGGCTTGTCCCCGTATGGATATTGCTGCGGAAGCAGCACGTGTGGCTGGGGTTCGTCCCCGTGTGTTACGGTTCGTAGCGTGGAGTGAAGCCTCACCCGACTGGGTGAGGGGTAGACGTAGAGAGCCCATCGTGGTCCCGAACCACCTTAAAAATCTTGTGTCTTGTGTGATTGTCTGTGCGATTGTCCTTATCTTCTATCTTCATTCACAGGTTCATTATATAGGTTTTTATTTCACTGCCAAGTCACACACTGCTACCTCCGTTATCTGTGTTGAGCTTAATTTCTTCAATTGGTTACTTTGTTATCACGAGTGAGATCGGAAAGCTTGAGAGAACGTTTTAAATCTCACTTAAGTTTTTGTTAATCAACGTTAACAGTTTAATTCCATTGTGTTTAGTTAGGAAAGTTTTTAAAATCTGCCTTCTTGGCAAGTGGACAATTCAACCACCCCTTCTTGTCCGCCATCTCTCTGGGCCAACAACAAGAAGCCTCCTCCAATCCGTGAGGAAGAAAATCTGGGCCACCCTGCCAATGCATGGAGGTCAACGTCCCTGACATAGAGCGACAAGAAAAAAGTCGGGGGAACACCCCGAGCCCCCCGGCACCATCCCATCGCCATCCGGAGCTTTCCCTTCGACTGCAAGATTTTAAGCCACATTTCACCGAGCAAGAGCGCGCCCTTCGTGCCCTATAACAGAGCTCCACGAAGGAGGACGATGAGCGATCCCCATTCTCCAATCACATTTTGGAGGCAGAAGTCTCACCAAGAGTTTTCCTACCAACCTTCAAATCCTACGATGGTCAGGGTGACCTGGCCGACCACTACAACAGCTTTGACGCCCTAATAACCCTGCACGGGACATCCGATGTCGTAAAATACCGAGCATTCGTGACCACTCTGGTTCAAGGCGCTCAGGCCTGGTTCCGAGCACTCACCCCCGGAGGCGTTTCTAGCTTCCGACAGTTCAGATGACTATTCAATGAAAGCTTCACCAATGAAGTGATAGAGGGTCAAGCATGAAATAGCAAGCTATGTCTGATCTTTATGAGGCAAGATAGTTCATAGCACTGAGTAACTGGGGCATTTGCATCTAACAAATGTGATTTCTCACGTCAAAAGATGTTAGTTGAACTTGATTGTCAGTACGACCATTGTGAAAATCAGAGGTGCGTGACACTACAAGAAAAGGTGGCGTTTGCGACGGCCATGTTCCGTCACAAATCTGTCACACATTCCATCGGTAACACATTTTGCGGCGGATTATAGACAGATTTGCGATGGAACAACGGCCGTCTTATATTCTTAGTCACAAATTTCAGACAGATCAATTTTTGTCTAAAATACTGTCTGAAATTTCAGACAAAAATCTTTTCATCTGAAATCTCATCTCAAACTTTCCGTCTGAAATAGCATCCCAAAATACGTCTGAACTTTCAGACAGTATCATTCCGTCCTTACTTCCGTCGCAAGAGTCACATTTGAAATTTCAGATGAAATTAGTGCATCGCTTGTTCCGTCGCAAATTTCAGATGGATCCGTCATAAAATCCGTCTGAAATTTTATTAAAATTTTATATAAAAATATGATTTTCAGACAGGGCTTGGCTCGTCTCTATTTCCGTCATAAATTACAGACGGATCCGTCCGTGGATTGTGTTGTGGTTCTCGGCGTGGTGGTCTGAGCAGTAGCAACCCAGGAGGATTCGAAAATTGAGAATGGATTGGCGTCAGCAAGGACAGATTCGAGGGAATGTCCTGTGGTTAATGGTGTAGCGGCATTCGAGCCTGACGTTTTTAGTGATTTCTTCGCTCCCCAGTAAGCTTTTTAGCAGGTTAGTGATTTCAGGATCAGAGACAGGCATGGGTAGGGAGCGAGTGGCAACGGCTAGCTCAATCGTTGTGACAAAGTGTGGCTGGTAATTAGCAAAGTCAGTGCCCAAGGCGTGGTGAGCCGTAGTTCGGCGAGTTGCAATGGTGTGCCGGGAGATGCTACGAGTTAGATCCGGCGAAATGCTTGGCGAGTGTTGCCAGGGAGCTGACCTGATAGTAGCAATGGTTTTCTTGGTGCTGGAAGCCGAGGTTCCCATCATGTGTGAGATTCAAGGTCGGGTCAAGCGTGGACACCTCTCGCTTCGTAAGAGGTGTGCTGGTGTCTCCTTGGTGTGAGAGAATTATGTTTTGGTTGAATTCTGCCACCTTCCAACGCAGGCTTGGATTGGTTGGCCTCCTCGTGTATGCCAGGGAGTCTGTGTGAGAAGCACTTTGCATATTGGCAGTGCGACTGCCTGTGAGAAGTAATACCCATCCCTTGAGGCGTAGGGGTGCGTTGGCGTTATTATAGAAAGATGAGTGCCAGCTGGGCTATGTGTGCGAGAATTCGCGGCTGGTGGTGTGATTCCCGACATGCTGAGGATTAGAGCCTACGGGGTTGCAGGAGAATTGCCAGATCAGAGAGAGAGAGTCTGTGCTCTGGGTTCGAGATATTTGAACTTTTCTACCCCTATTTTCTGGAGTTAGCCAGCTGTGTTGAGAAATGTTGGGATGACAGATCCCAAGTTGGTTGTGATGAGTGAGTGTGTTGTGCATAGTGCGCAGCGGAAGCTTGGTGGGCCCATAACCCACAGGTCCAGGATCATTAGCGAACCCGTCTGGTTTTGAGGGTCCAGATGACCCCGTGTGTTCCTGGCTTCTTCGTATGCGAGTTCGAGTCACCGTACACTCTAGTACGAGTAGAGGATTGTTCCTGTTTCCCCCGGAAAGCGATTTCCGGGTGGGCCATGAGTATGGTTGTTAACTGTGAGTCCCGTGACCCAACTAGGGGCTAGAAGCTTCTTAGTCTTCCTTATAGAGGGAATGGACCCGACGGTCGTGAGCCGCCTTAAGAGTCCTTTTGATCGTGGTTTCTGACTCTTGGACTACGGTGGTTTGACGGCATGGTGACGTATGGTACAACGGCCTTGGACTAAGTCGCGTGACTCAATGGCAGTTGCATTAGTAGGTCTAGTTAGTTGTCCCGAGTCTGGTGGCACCGGGCCACCTTGTACTCCGTGATACTTCCGATGGGTACGTGCATAGCCCGTTGGTACTTCGATGTTTCTTTCCTACTGAGAGTTCTTACGTCCAATGACCCCCCACTAGTCGTAGCCTTCTTATGACACGCGTGTGTTGACTTACCCGGGAGTGGTAGAGCGACTTTCCCGAGAGAGACGGTTTTGGGTTGGTTGCCGTAGGGCCTCCCACTATGGCGGCTCAAGTCCGGGCCGGACGAAAAACCAGCTAGAGGGCCTGACATAGCGCAGTCAGCCAGTGTGTACACACGTGGTCGGGAACTTCGAACGTGTGCTGACGAGCACGACCCTGACTAAACCCTTGTCCCTATTTGTACGATATCTCAGTTTCCGCCTGGGACAAGTAGGGAGACACCCGAGGCGCGGACTAAGTCATTAGTGGACGCATCCGGCCTTGTTTCTAGTGGGCAGGTTCTCCCATCACGCGACACGTGACTCTTAACTGGAGATCTAATTTTTCCGTCAGCGAGGACGTGGTTCTCTAGGTGGTTTCTGCACACCTTCCCTGACGTTGAGGTCTAGGGTTTCCGATAGAGTTACCAAGGTTACACCATAGACAATGTAGGGTTCACGATGGCAAGATCGTAACTGTACCCTTAGACTGCGTGGTCTTGGTTGGGCCTCCGTCAGTGAGGACGGACCTTTACGACAGAGATATCGTGATTTTCCCTTCCTAGTGGCATAGCCAGAGTTTCCTGTTGGTTCGGCGGTCCCCGACTGTGAGATCGGGGTTTGCTTCTCATCGTCGTTAGAAGTAGCTTAGAGCGCCGTAGTTCTACCGGTTGTCGTTGTCATTGTTCGTGCTACGGCTGTTCCGTTGTTATTGTTGTTGTTGCTACTTCTATTCTATTGTTATTGTTATTTTCGTTATCGATGTTGTTTACCAATGTTGTTTTGTGGTGAAGATCCACAGGACCCCTACTGAGCCAATGAGATGAGCCTCATCCATGTCTTTTCAAGTGTTGCGGTTCCTCCTCGGAGTTTGGAAGTGTAGCGTGAGGTTCGTAGTTGCCAGCTTACCAGAGACAAGGGCGTACCAGGCAATTGAGTACGTTTATTTCCCTATAAAGTGTATTTTGTGGACTAGACTCTGTACCGGTGGCGGCGTAAGCCTGTTCGAGGGCGCGCCCTCAAGGACATGATGGTACATGATGACGATCCATCTGAGCTCCGAAAAGTGTGGAGGGGTAAATGATGTCCCCATCACTATCCTTTATGGATGGATCATCCGGCTATAACCAAATCTGGATGGCTGACCACGACCGAATTCACACGGCCTTCCGGTCGCCTAAAGGGATATTTCACCACAAAAGGATGCCATTCGGTCTCAAGAATGCTAGCGCCACGTACCAGCGAGTAATGACCAAGATATTCGATGAGCTACTGTATAGCCAAGTTGAATTTTACATTGATGATTTGGTTGTCAAGACGAAGAAAAGGGGCGACCATCTGAACGATCTCGACATTGTCTTTGAGAGGCTCTGGCAGTACGAGGTGAAAATGAACCCAATGAAGTGCACCTTTGGCGTCTCCAGCAGGAGGATCCTTGGCTTCATCATCCGACACAGGGGGATTGAGATCGACCCCTTTAAAATAAAAGCTATCTAGGATCTGCCCCTCCGAATCACCTGGGAGAGTTAAGGTCCCTGCAAGGTCGGCTAGCCTACATTTGCAGGTTCATCTCCAACTTGTCGGGATGTTGCCAACCATTCCATAAATTGATGATGAAGAATGCACCGTTTAGGTGGGATCAAGGGTGCCAACGACCCTTCGACCAGTTGAAGGACTATTTGAAGACCACGCCTGTGCTGGGGGCACTTGTCAAGGGAAGACCGCTCATCCTATATATCGCGGCCACCAAATATTCACTGGGGGCAATGCTCACCCAAAACAACGATGACGAAAAGGAGCAGGCTCTCTACTACCTCAGTCGAAGATTGGTGGGAGCGAAAGTAAAGTACACTCTGATCGAGAAAGTTTACCTTGCCCTAGTCTTCGCGGTCAAGAAGCTGAGGCATTACATGCTATCCCATGAAGTGAGTCTGATATCTAAGGTTGACCCTGTCAAGCACATTCTCTCCCAGCCAGTCTTGAAGGGGCGTCTTGGCAAGTGAGATGTACTGCTAATGGAGTTTGACATCACCTACGTGCCGTAGAAGGCCGTTAAAGGGCAAGCCATCGCAGGCTTCTTCGCAGCACACCACGTGCCCGAAGATTCCCTACTGGTCACGGAGCTGCCTGAAGATGAGACGTTGGAGGTGGACCAAGTCCAACAGACTGCCTGGTAGCTGTACTTCAACGGGGCTTCGAGAACAGAAACAACCCCGTCCAGGCATACCAAAGTGCGGGCTAAAGCCAGCATCGTCCTCAAATCAGACAGACAAGTATTGCACACTTCCTATTCTATCAGTAGGCCCTGCACAAATAATGAAGCGAAGTATGAAGCTCTAATTATTGACCTCCAAGTCACCTTACAGATGGAGATCAAAGTACTACAAGTATTTGGCGATTCACTATTGATCGTCAAGCAGGTCCAAGGATAGTTTGATGTCCAAAAACCTGAGCTACTCCCTTACCACGCTAAGGCGAAATGGCTCATGGAGCAGTTCTACCTCATTGAAATAGGCCACATTGCCAGAGGAGAAAATGCACAAGTCGACGCATTTGCGAAATTGGCAAGCTCATTGGCAGTGTCGCCAAATGGATCACTCAGCATTTGGGTGATAAATCAACGCCAAGTGCCTAGCATGATAGAAGAATCAGAAGAGGAAGAATTCGAGGCCGCCATAGTAGAGGCCGTCAGCTTACCCAACTGGAGGGGCCCTCTTATGCAGTGGTTCAAATACCAGTAATTACCCAAGCAAAGAGAAGAGAAGATCAAGCTGATCAAAACAAAGGACTCTTACGAGGTCTGGAATGAGATCCTATTCTGGGTCATGGCAGATGCCAAGCAAAAATTACTCTTTCGATGCCTATCCACCGAAGAGGCTTAGAGAGTCATGAAGGAGGTTCACGTCGAAACAGCTAGTGCACACCAGGCGGGGCCGAAAATGAAGATTGAAATAAAGAAGTTTGACTACTACTGGCCGATGATGTTCGACGACTGCTGTGAGTATGCTAAGTCATGTCAAAAATGCCAGGAGCACACGACGGTGTCTAGAAGACCACCCGTGTCGCTGCATCTAACAGTGCCCAGCTGGCCATTTGCCCAATGGGGAACAGACTTCGTGGGTCCGTTACCTGCGTCATCCACAGGGTGCAAGTATATTTTGGCGGCAACTGACTACTTTTCTCACTAGGCGAAAGCTATTGCTCTGAAAGAAGTGACTGGAGAAATCATGGTTAGATTTGTCCACCGCAACATCATATTCCGGTTTGGCACTCCCGATCGAATTATCTCAGACAACGGCAGCCACTTCCGCAATCAGAAGGTCTATTGGCTGGCAGAAAAGTACAAGATCGACTAGAGGATGTCAACTCCTTACAACCCATAGGCCAATGGCCTGGCTGAAGCTTTTAACAAGACTCTCTGCACTCTCCTGATCAAAATTGTTAGTTCCAACAAAAGAGATTGGGAAGAGAAGATGTACGAGGCGCTATGGGCATATCAGACTGTATACAAGACCGCAACGGGCTGCTCACCTTTGTCTCTGGTGTATGACTCAGAAGTAATTGTCCCTAGTAAAATCTCTGCTCTAGAGCTACTCCTACTGTACTGGAAAATACACCCCGATCTCAGAGTTAGGGGACCACCTGACTATAAACCACATTGGCTACGCTGCCTGGGGAAACATCATGACACCACCACCGTAGAGGCCTATCCTCGCAGACAAAGGCCCAACCCATGACCATGCGGCCTGGGAGCACGGTACGACCTTACCATCGTGAACCCTACACAGTCCATGGAAAACCCTCAGTAGCCCTTACCAGAAACCTTAAATCTCTATATTGAGAAACCACACGGGAACAACCTAAAACCACACCTCGCAGATGGGAAACTAAACCTTGAGTCATGAGAGTCTCATCACGTGACGGGAGTACTACCCACTAGAAGCAAGGTCGGATGCGTCCCCAAATGACTTAGTCTGCACCTCAGGTGTCTTACTACTCGCCTCAGGCAGACACTGAGACACCATACTAGTAACCACAGAACAAGGGTCTAGTCGGGGTTGTGCTCATCAGCAAGCGTCCCGAAGTCCCCGACCATATGTGCACACACTCACTGAGTGCACTACATCAGGCCCTCTAGCTAGTTTTCCTCTTGGCCCAGACTTGAGTGGCTATTGTTGGAGGCCCTACGACAAACCAGCCTAAAAATCATCTCTCCCGGGTGTAGCTCTCCACCTACTCCCAGGTGGGTAAGCACACACGTGCCCAGGTAAGCTACAACTAGTGGGGGGTCACTAAATGGATGACTCTCAATGTAAACCATTTAAATACAGACAGGCTACACTCTAGCCCGTCATAACTAGCTTGGAAAATGGATGGCACGATGCCATCGGACTCTGGGCAGTCTAGTAGACCTATTAAATCCAACGGCCCTTGCGTCACAGGACTCTGGGTCAAGGCCATTGCACAGGATAGTTCCATGCCATCAATCTGGCCTATCCCAAGGTCAGAAACCACAGTCAAATAATTATTAGGGTGGCTCATGACCGCCAACCCAATCCCTTTCCAAAGGGAAGCTAAGAAACCCTCCAACCCTAGGCTGGGTGACTGCACTCACGGTCCATGGGTCACATGCATGGCCCACACGGAAACCACTTTTCGGAGAAGCTATCTGTGTGTGGGAATGACCCTCCACACTCAGGCCGATGTATAGGGACTCGATTTAACGAATACACGGAAGCCCGAAACACAAGAGGGTCACCCTAACCCTTAAAACCCATAGACATGCTAATCGAGGTAAAATAGTACCTTCAGACACCCAAAAAATATAGTCACGGTCCCCACGGGGGTGTTTGGGAAAATCACAGGGCCAAGGGTAGACCATTGGGTCTCAACCAGGTCGACCGGGGGCCAAAACGGGCCAACATAGTACATTTTGGTCGACCAACACCTCTGGGTTGGTCGACCAACATGGGTCGGTTGACCAACCCAAACTGGGCGGTCGACTGGCCCATAGTGGGGGGGCTCTTCCCTGATCAGTCCATCTAATGCGGCACAGCCCTAAGATGATATTGGATGAAATGACGAGCCAAGGACTTAGACCAGCAAGCATATAAGGAATACCACGAACTTACGCATACGGCTCACTCGTACGGCACACACGATCCCCAGAAGGTGACCAAGCGATGATGACGAGGGTCCAAGGTGGAACCCAAATGTTCTAAGGGTCTTGGCTAGCTTAGGCTGACCCCTAAGGGTCTGGGATTCCCAACTTCAAGTGGGGGCCAGCACGCCGGGACGTGGGTTTGGGGTGGCACTCTCTCTCTTTTCGCGGTGGGCACACTAGAAGTTGTGTGCAAGTTTGACTCTCGGCTCACTGTCCGACGGGCATTCAAGACAATACGAAATCAGCAAAGCGTGTAACCAGCCAAGGGGTAACAGTCGCTTACCTGACCGGTGTGAAAACACCGATCCCGCTCGGAGATGAGGGTGAGTAGGGAGGCGTGGGTACGCACCCGCACGCCGCGGCGATGGCACTTGTCCTGTAAATGAAGGAAAGCTATAGCACTACACCTTACGGAAGAGGGGGATCTTGGGGTGGGGGTTAAGTACTTACATCCAAAACTACCTCCACACAGGAAGGGGCCTTCAGCCGGCTAAGCAAGGGGAGGGGATGGAGCTAGAATCTTAAGGTGTCGGGCTCCTCGTCGGTGCTGCCAGCTTCTGGAATCGCAAGACAGTAGGTCGAAGTGTATGCCGCCACGGATGCTCCCAAACTCCAAATGGACCAAGACCAGAGCCAAAACACTCCAATCTGGCCCAGGAAGACGCTCAAATTTTTTGGATTAACCTTGAGATGATCGCTGGCTGGTGCAGGTCTTGGAACAGGTCCGGACAGTACTGGTACTAACTGCTCCCAGAGTGTTACTACTGGAAGATGGAGGCGCCACGGGTAGTCCTGAACGCGGATGGAGGCAGGGCTGGTACCGTGATGACCGTGGACAAGTCTTCTTCCAGATGGGACTAACGAAAACCTCAGAGGATGTCAGGGTCAATCGTACTTTCCAGAAGAGTGGAGGTGGGTCTGTTCAAGAACAGAGGAACCAACCTGGCGCGACTTCGGTCCCAACACAAAATTGGGACGGCCGGTACGATCGATCTGACAAATTCTGAATTAGATTATCTAAAATCTGACCTTATCAAATCAGAAGAAGTTGACTATGGGTTAAAAAAAAGATAACTTAAGATTAATTACTCATAATTCTTGCAGGGAAAAAGAAACTTTTTTAAACAAGTTTGGAGAATTTTAAACTTTCGTTTTTACCTCCTCTATATCTTTCTATTCACCAAAATCCCCTTGTTTTCTTAAGAGTACTTGATGGGACGATCGAGTAGGGAAAGATCTCCAGCTAATCCCTTGTTCTTTCACAACATCACAGATTGTGGTGAAGACAATGGCGCATGGAGGATCCACTCCAGCCTAACAAGACGTCGCTAAGAGGAGGAAGACGACGTCTCCGCCGCACCTCTTCTCATTTTTCTCTCTCTGACAGCGACCGCAAGGTGCACCGCGCCCATGACGGCACCTCCGGACAGCGACGTCGCGGGGCCCCTGCCTCTGAGGGAGGAGATGAGGCAGCGGCGGCGGCGGCGGCGTCCCAGCGACGAAGCCTGTCGAAAGGCCAGCTGACGGCGGGACCCGACGGCATTCATGGAGCGGCCACCGGGGTGCAGCGCAGCTGTCGTCCGCACGACACCCCCCAGCCTCTGGAGCGCTGGTCCACACGGGTCGATGTCAAACTCACAGATTCCTGCCATGGCGCCGATCCACCCCCTCTCCCTCCCTCCCTCCGTGTGTGTGTGTGACGGAGACGAGACGTACGGGTGGGTCGGGGGAGGCGGCGAGAGCTGGCCCCTTCTCTGGCCAGCTCACTGTGGCCACCGTCACCTGCCCCCCACGTCTACGCGGGGCCGTGCCGCTCCGGAACTACGGGGGTCGTGCTGTTTCCCCAGTTTAGCGGATGCCATGGTGACCGCGGAGGTACGTGGTGGACCCTGCAAGGAAGTAGCTGGCCATGGTGGGGAGGAAAAAGGATGCAGCGGGAGGAGGGGATCAGTACTCCCGCTGCTACTGCATGGCGCGTACGTACGTGGCCCCGTGAGGGAATCTGGAGGCGGGCAGGCCGCCGCGCGGCCGGGGCGTCGTGGTCACTGCGTGGGGTAAAGAGCTACCGGTCACCATGTCCGTGAGGGGCCCGAGGTAGAGATTAATGGCAGTGCACCCGCCGGACGGCTGGTTGGCGGGCAGGGAGGGGCGCCGGCCGGGACCCAGCGCCGGCCGGCTTGTGCTGTAGTGAGCATGTGCTGGCGACGATGATGGCGACGGGATTGGTGGGTGGTAGCAGCCGGCGAGTAGGGGAGGGTGGACCATAGGATCCATGGCTTCTCACGGGCGATGCTTGATGGGATGGAGACGGGTTGGGAGGGTATTAATAGCTCGGGAAATGGCCAACCAACGTGTGGTAATGTGATATTACGACTCTGGCCTGTTTGATAACCAAACTGATGAGAGAGAGAGAGAGCGGTGCAAGTCATGTCGCTCTCTCACACAGATGTATTAATCGGGGTTGATTAGCACAAGTAACGTTAGTGACTCTCTGAGTCGATTGTGTTAACCGTGTTTGATTAATTAATAAATTTTTAAGGTCATTTTGATAACTAGTTAAGTCAGATTAGGATGAATTAATCAGAATCGGATGGATTAATTTTTATTTGATATTTTTTCTTATTTCAAGTCAGATAAAATTAAAGTAGATTAACTCATTCTTTAAAAAAAGATAGAATGAGTTAATCTACGTAAGTTAGAGTTAAGAATAGAGTGGATCACCCGAGATAGACCACTCAGTCTTAACTTAATCAGTTACTAAAGTGACCAAAGTCCCTTTGATTAGGAGATAGGATCAGTTATTCGCGCCTCTGAGCACGAATAACTCATCCCACCTCAATTAAACTTTTTGTGTGAGAAGAAAGATGTAGATCTACTTTTCTCTCTCTGTCTCTCGCATTTGTTAAATATCTCAGGTTATGTTAGTCTTAAATCAAATAGGATATGAAACTGGAATAACTTAATTGTTCGAAGTTAGCTAGGGAGATGGTGGAGGAAAAATTTGGTATATGCCCTCTTTATTTTTCGGATGGGGATATCGTGTTCGACTTCAGAGGGTTGAACACGGTGCCCGAGCTCGGTTAAGGGCTTATGTGTGAGGGAGAGTGTGGACCCCCCCCTCAATTCTCTCTCATCGAAGACGACAACCTCTCGACAATTCGATTAACAAACTGAGCCATATAAAACTAAACATCCTAATTACACAGGAATTATAAATACTTTATATACTATTTAATACTCAACTATATATTCCAATAAGAAATACAAAGATATAGCTCCATTTAAGGAGTGATATGCCACTATTTTGATTAGTTGGTTGCGATGACATATACTTTTGAGATTTTTGTACATATACTCTCGTAAAATTCATTTTTGTCAAATTAATATACCTCTCATGTAAATGTATTATCATAATTATCCTCAAAATATAAGTGATGTCACGATTATATTCTCATCGTAACTCTCGTGTGTTTAACTCGAGTTAAGCGTGAGTTAAATAGTAAGATTTTTGATTATGTAATGGAGAATTATTGCTCATGGCCCTCAACTTTACTTTACTAAATGATATCACCGAATTAATCAATTTACGTGAAATACGTAATTTACATGCGAAGTTGAGATTAACGATGGGACATGCATAATTGCCTAATTATATGCTCATAAAATGGTACATATGTAATGAATTATCATAGAAAATGGACACTTATCAACATCTCCTGCCTTCCTTCTTTTTGCTAAAGAGAAGCCTGTGCCAGCCCTGAAGCCCTGGTGCCCTTTTCTTTTCCTTGCAGGAGAGGCAGGGGAGGGCACTCGTCAGCAGCTTCCAGTTTCTGTTTTGACTACCAAACTGCATTCGGCGACCGTCGACGGCCGTCGCCACCACAACATCCAGCACTCATGCAACCATGGCAGCCATCACCTATGGTCCCATCATCGTCGCCACCCATGCGAGGGTGGGATACTTGGCGGTGCCAATCGCCTTCGGTAGCTTCGCCCCAGTTGTCGGATCACCCTACTTCCTGGGTGTGGTCCCTGTGGCTGCTTCACAGCTACCCCCAGCCCCTGTGCTCACTAGTGCAATGGACGTGCCACACTAGCTCCCAGCCTCAACAACTTGCTCGAGTGTCAGGCTTGGGTCTTCTACCCCCGACCCCAGTAGGGGCCTCGGACCAGTACCTCCCAGGGCAAGCGCCAACCCCCGGGCCTAGTTTCGATCGAGTTCCAATGTGGGCCTCGCACCTCGGGCATCGATCTCCACTACAGCAGTTCGCTCGGGCTTCCAACCCCGAGCTCCAGCTAAGCCAGCATCCGGCACGGGTTTCTACCCTAAGGTGCCCGGCTCCTCAGCATTCTACTTGAGTGCCCAGTCTCGGGCCCCAACCGAGCCAGCTCCCCGCATGGGTTTCTTGACCCAGGGTCAAGGCTCCCCAACACTCTGTTCGGGTCTCTCGACCTGAACCTCTATTGAGCCATCGTCCAACCTGGGCCAGTTCGAGGCTCCCCAGCATCCAGACTGGGTGCACAACCCCGGGATTTATTAAGGTCAGTCCTCGGCGTGGACTCTCCATGTTGGGCCCCGAGCCTCTTAGCCCCATTACGGGATTCATGTCCCCTACCACTCGGTGATGCCGACTCCCAGCACAGGTCTCCCTTTATGGGATGCGACACCCTGATGTCTGCCATGGGTCCCCTACCCCACTCTCCAGTCTCGCCAACACTCAATACAGGCTCGCAGCCTCGGGTCGTCGGCACCTCAGCACCTCCAGCAATACCGGCATTTGGTGCCAAAGCGTCGTCTCGAGCATCAGCAACACTTCTATCAGCTTGGGAGAGAGCCTACACCCGAGTCACCCAACCGTCGGCGTCCACTATAGACTTCATGTCTTGGGGGCTGATTCTAGTATTTCCAGCTAACGGTCCTGTGCCACCAGTAGCCAGAGGCTGGGTCTTCGCGATCTACCACCTCAGAGTGGGGTATTCCTCGGCTCCCCAAAAGAAGCATCGCCATGGCCGCAAAGGCAGGCGATTCACCGCTGCGGCCAGTAACTGTGGCAAGACCATTCTTGCCGGTGACCTGTGGATTCGGGTCAATGGGGGCGAACCAATCATACCCCAGGAGTGGATCATCCCTATGCTCCCCACCGCTAACCGCTTCAGTCTCTTGCGGTAAACGTGAGAGGACAAAGCAGAACTCAGGAAAGCAGGCACCCCGACAATGGGCCGGAGGCACCCACACTAGCCCGATGCATGAGCTCCCAAGCCTTGTCTGAGAAACAGTGACAAGGGAGACCAACAACCCGACTTGAGAAGAATTTGGGTCACCCCGGAAGAAGCTCAACCCATTCGGAGGGCATGCCTTAGGAATCCCCTTCGGGCGCTCAGATGCGGCGTTAAGCAAGACGTGGCCGATTCCGCAACGGCATAGTCCGGTGATGCCCAGTCATCCAACCTCTCTTGCCCGGGAAAGCAGAGGCAGAGACGGGCACGTTCTGGGACAAACTAGCATCCAGATCCAGGTTCTCCTCAGGTTGACACCGTGGTGGAAGCTCCTCCGCAATGCACCTCGATCTTTGACAGACTGGGGGCTCCTGTCCGCCCTAAGAAGCATTCCCAAAAGAAGCAAATAGTCCAGTTCCTTAACAACGCGGTCAGGGTGTTTTCATGTTATGCCGTCGAACACCAGCCCGAGACTCAATCCGACAATCTGGACCAGCCTATAGGCCAGCTCAGGAGGCCTCATCACCAGACTTAGCCTCCAGCTCCGATCGGCCATGCCGGCACATTCGCCGGACCTCAAACATCGGGATGAGTAGAAGAAGTTCCCGTCAAGGATGGTGCCGCCCTTGTCAATGGTGAGCCGATCAACAATAATCCTCCACCACCAAATGAAGTCCAAGAGGTGACTCTCGAGACCCTCATGAAGGAGAACTAGCATTTGAAGGCCATCCTGCAAGACTTGCTTTAGGAACATGACCTTCACCCTCAGCCGCCTACCATACCTTCGGCTGAGGCACCAGTCCCGCCAGCTGGGCACAATGGTGCCAACGTCTCAGTCGCGGCTGAGGAACCTGTGCAATGGGACCAGGAAGATCCATAAATTAGAAGCCCTAAATGAGATATTCAGAAATAGTGTCTTTAGATCTTTTTATTTCTCTTTATGTCTTCTATCTACCCTCCAAATTTCACGTCTTTAGGTCAAGAGAATCAGGAGATAGAGGGGCAAGAAGTCGCTGATTTAGCACTAGATGTGCAGAACTAGGGCTTACTTTCAGTCAGAAATTTCAAAGCCTAGGAAGCAAATCAAAGGTAGGTTATCTCATGAATGGCTCAAACATGATGTTAGGGACAAAAGCCCTCTTCTTCCAGTTGATTTCATGATTTATATATGGAGTATTTGATGTTTTACTAAGATTGCGTATGTAGGATCATGTTCATGTATATATCTAACCTTAAGGAAGATAAAAATTGAATCTCTTGTCTATTTTCCACAAACCCCAACATGTTCAAAGCCTTATTACCTTGTGGCATGTTTAGATATGTTTTTACGATGATTTCATGCATCTAGTTGCCTAGATGGCACCTATTTTAGTTTTTATTTCTGTTGCAGTAAATAGGAAGAAAACGATCATTTTTGAGACCGCATATGATTCCTTAGAGGCCATACGATAGACCGCTAAGCCCAATGAAATGGTCCGCAAGTGATCGCATATGTTTTCTGAGTTCTGTATTGAAGTTAACCTGTAACTTAATACGAAATGGTCCCAATTATGACATGATAAGCCTAGCTAATTAGGCTTTATTCCTGTCTTTAGCACTGTTTTCATATACTTGAGTATATTAACTGTTCATCATAGTAGATTTCATGTTCCTTATGCATCTAGAACTTATTTTTTAGCTATGTTAATTTCATGCCAAAATCATATACTCTTGTATTAAATAAATATTTCAAGAGATAGATGAACGGGATTCACTCTTGATTTATCACTGTTTATCACGATCCTTTCTCATCTATGAGTCATTTTCTTAAGTACATGGCACATATTCTGGTATGATATCATTAGTTACATTATGCACTTAAGCACACCATCTTGGACTTGTGATCCTCCGAGTTGGATATTCCTCCTATCGGACTAGGCGATCTTGTTTCAAGGCCTCCGTAAGTCTTTGTGAGCCTGGGATTCCCATTAGGACGCCGAGCTGGTTGTACCCTCAAAACCCAATGGTCTAGAGAGCACTTATACTACCGGTGTTTACCGAAGTTTTCTGAGTTCTGGATGGTAGCAGCCATATGGTAGACCGCAAGGCTCGATTAGCGGCCGTTCACCTGACCGCTTTTGTAAACCTAGCGGCCCTTCCATTACGGCATAGTCCAGTTCATTCACTGTGCCAACTCTGTCATTAAACAGTCCAGGTTAGACCGCATGACTTACCTTAGCGGTTCTATCTTGATCGCATACTTCCATAAACGGTCCAATAAATGACCGCATGATCCCTGACCCTGTTTAACCCGAGGTTTGACCTTTGGGTTGATTTTCCTAAGTTCCTAGTTGATCCTTGGATCATAGAGGACCCCAAACTTTATGTAAATGGACACATAATGAATTATGAAAGATAAAGAATGTGTCGTTATGCTATCGGATTCCTCCCGTGGCATGACCTTGCTTAAATCATTCATTGGACTCTCATAATCATAAATTGGTATGTTCTTCCCTTGGTTGTCGATATCCTAAATTATTGTTGAAATTGTTACATTACTGGCCATACTTTATTGTTATACTCGTGGAACTAGCTTGATTTATATGTAAAGATGCAGTTCGGGCATTGATTGTGTCCAAGGGCTCCATGCTAGCCCCTCGACTGATTGTCGGAAACATACTATAAATCATGGGGTATGATGTTACTGGCGTCGCATTACACTGTGAGTACTTTCTTTATAAATAAGTAAAAATCACGAGGCTATCTCATGATTGAATTGCTACATGCTTGTTACTTGACATTCTAGTGCATAACCTTTGTGGTTATGAAAATGAACAGTGAAAGGTGAAAGTGCATTCTCGTTACGTGCAAGTATATTCTCGTGCGTAAAAGGCCAAGTTATATCCTCGTCATAACCTTACTTGATCTTGCTCACATATCATCTTACAACATATATCGTGATCTTATCATGTGGTTTGCGTTACTTTGGTTTTACCACGTGATTTATTGTACTTCGTCATCATTTCCTCTAGAGTAAAATGTTAATCACTTAAATATTACCTTCATGTCTGGGCAAGTGTGCTCATACCTATTTTCTCATTTTTTCAGGAAGTACTAGTGAATCATATTCGGATTATGTAAGTAGTGGGTCCGAGAGCGATTGATGGTTGGATGGATCGAGGGAAGCCCTAGTTGTCAAGAGTCTAGTTGAGGCTTATTGTAATTTTCTATTTTTTTGAGTCTATGATGTAATGGTGTTTAAAGTCATGGATCTTATGTACTTTTTGGTTATTGGTATGAAATAAATTTATAATTTTGAGAAAATTACTTGTGCAATTACTTTGTGTGTTTGTCTTGCGCTCTGGGTTTCCTTAAACACTCACCCGAACTACCTGAAATCTCAGATGGAACTAGGGGCCCCGGTGGGAGCGATGTACGACGGGCTACCCGACTTCTAGAGGGCGAGGATAGAGGTGATGGGCTTTGGGCCCTTTCTGAGCATAGAGTCAGTACGCCCTAATCTGATCTTGATTCAAGTTTTGAGGGAGAGATGGGACAGGGTCAGTCGGGTATTTTTGATGCCCTGGGGGTACATGGTGCCATCATTAGAGGATATTATTAGGATTACCGGGCTTAGAGTAGATGGGGAGGCTGTGAGTGGGGTGACCCTCCCAGACTATAGTGAGTCATCCCTGAGGCTCTTAGGCCTAGACACAATGTACGATACCCCTTGTAGGATAATTGCCCACACAGACTTGACTAGGGCTATGGGGTTGGGAGATGCCCGGCAGAAGTTGGGGGAGACTATGACAGACGATGCAGAGCGGTTGACTGAGAGTGCCCGAGCCGCTTACTGCCATGACCCGACTGAGAGGGAGAGGGCTGACATAGAATTGAGGTTTTTGTTTCTGATGCTCAGGAGATTGCTGTTGGGGACAAAGGGGGATGACATCAACTGCAAGTTTTTGGTGTGCTGGAGGACCTGGAGGGAGTAGGGAGGTACGCTTGGGGGGCTGCCCTATTGGCGCACCTGATAGCTGACCTGTCTACGGGGGCCAACCGAGAGACTACCGTCAGTGGCTTCTCACATTTTCTTCAGGTATGCACTTCCTTTGATTTTACTCGATTGATTTGTAATTATGCTTATGAATGTGACTGATGAATGTTGATGATTGCAGGTGTGGAGCCACCTCTACATGTCGATGCACCGAGTCGACCCCCGACCCAAGGAGGAGGCTGCCTTCCCCCTAGCTCGACAGTGGTTGCCACTCGTGACCGGAGCGCCTCACGACTATGAGCTTTTGCTCACGAGACGGGAGTTCCGTGACTTCCCTCCTTCATTGGTCCATAAATAAATATGATGCATTCCTTTTTTTTCATTAATTTCCTGTCATTACTTTCCTACTATATATGATGCTTATGATATGTTATATGTAGGTTGTGTGGAGACCATACGAGGGGATGCCCGATGAGGGCCAGCCATGGGTCGTAGCGGGCCGACCTCGCTTTGGGAGTGACATCTAGGTTCACTGCCTGAACGAGATTGAGCCGCTGTGGCTTCGGTTGGTCATGAGGACTCTTGGCTTCCACCATGAGTGGATTGACGTGGAGGAGCCACGTGGGATCGAGAGGAAGACCAGCAGGGGGACGAAGGTGATTGACTGGCGGTTGCGGTTTCCAGACCAGTACACAAACTAGCAGAGATATGGGGTTCCAGTCATCTCCTACGCTCCAGACAGCTCGGCCTACCTTCGACGCTACTGGGAGACGTACGCCAGTCGAGTTCAGATGAGGCCGATAGGGGTATGTATGAATGCTTTCTAGATGTATATGCTCCTGAGACATGTTGCTAATGCATGGCTTATGCAGGATGCCTGGGATAGGGCTGTAGTTGACTTACACGCCCACCTCCATAGCTTGGACGCCCAGCTGGCGACTACTCGTGCAAATCTAGAGGCTCAGGTGAGTATGCACTATCTATATGCACTTTCTTTTATTTTGATTATTATGATATGTAGCCACTAACAGTCTCCATGGATATAGCGTGCCTAGTAGGGAGCGGTGGCAGGAGGTGTGGGAGGAGGGTCTAGCTCGCAAGGCCCGAGTGCCGAGGTTACTGCCCTAGAGGAGAGGCTGGCGGGAGCAGTTGCGCGAGCCGAGGCAGTAGAGCGCGACCTCGCTGAGTGGGTAAGCTATAAATGATTTTCAAGTTGATTTGTTAAAGATGACATACTTGGTTGTGCATTTGACAGTGGTGAATATTGCACGTGGCGGAGCTACAAGAGGCGCTCGCTCAAGCTACAGCCTATGATTGACGGATCACAGAATTAGAGGAGGAGGAGACACATAGCCAGACAGAGGTGAGTGATGTTGCTTCTCCCTTTCTTTTCTTTTTTCCAAAATTATCTTTCTTTTATGGTACTGATAAAGCTGCTAGATGATGCAGGCTGCGATGCTGCAGGATGCCTTTGCTCGGGCTGCGCTGGCTAGTGGTGAGCTCAAGATCCGTGACCAGTAGGTTGTAGAGTTTGAGGAGATACTATGACAGCGTGAGGCGTTGCCCAGCGACGTCATGGAGTTGAGGATCCACCTCGAGGTGGAGAGGAGGGAGCGCGCTCGGGAGCGGGAGGATCGACTGAGGAAGCGTGAGGAGCGGCTCACATGGGAGTGAGAGCTTGGGGATGCGAGGATGCAGAAAGCCACCCTACAGGAGCAGCTACGGATCATGGAGGAGCACCTTCAGCGAGGCAGAGAGTGGGCGTGGGCTGCAGGTCTCTCCGTCACCAGCACGGCGTACTGGCGGGTTCCTCTACTCAATAGAGGAACGAGGCTAGTCAAGTCGGGAGGTCGACAGCTTCACAGGGGTCGATGAGGCGTCCACAGACTCGCCCGGGAGACAAGGGTGAGGGTCCAACAGAGAGTGGTGGTGAGAGTTAGGGAGAGATTATTTGTACACCACTATCTTATCTTTTGGGCGGGGTGCCGATGGTAACTGGCAGGCTTAGGGCTCCCTCGGGATAGGTTGCCAGGCCGTTGAACCCACAAAGTGGGGTTCGGATTGAGCGAAGTCTAGATGAATTCTCACCCATCTTGAGGAAATAATCATAGGAAAGTACATCAGGGGCACTACCATTGTCGACTAAGATTCTATCTACATTACAATGGTTTATTGTGGCTGATACAACTAGGGTGTCATCGTGTGGGGTTGTTAACCCTTCCAGGTCCTGGTCGGAGAATACCAGGGCCTGCAGTTCGCTTACCGGTGGGGCCTTAGGGGGCTCAGAGGCTTGGCTCGCCTGCTCGACGTGACGCTTCCTTCCTCGACTACTATCCCCTCCTGATGCAGCTCCTCCAGTAATGACATTGATGTGGACCCCGCGGGGAATGTTGTCAATTTTCTCGGGGGTGCCGCAGTCCTCCTTTTGCTCGAACACGTACTGGGACAAATGCCCCTGATGGATGGGACGCTCGATCTCATCCTAGAGCTAGTGGCAGTCGCTGGTGTGGTGCCTGTTGTCGCTGTGGAAGAGGCAGTGTTTGCGGCGATTGCGATGCTTTGCCTTCATAGGCTCGGGTTGGCGGAGGTGGCCCGAGCCTTTGACGTCTTCATAAATCTCATACACCGGAGCGGTCAAGGGTGTATACCACCCGTATCTCCAGGATGGCTCTTTATGCTCTCCATCTTGGTTCCGCCTTTTTCCTTGGCCCGAGCTTGGCTCGGACGCTTGCTTCTTGTCCCCCTCCTGACCCGAGCCGGTTGTGTCATGGCAGGTGCTGAGGACTTCCTCGCACTCAGCATGGTGCAATGCCAGGGTCACTAGCTTGACAAGGGAGGTGGGAGGATGCAGGACTAGCTCACGCCGGAGGTTTTCGTCGCAGGTGCCTCCCGTCAGCGCGGTTATGGCCGAGGCTACATCCAAGCGGGGGATGTGCAGGGCCTCTGATTTAAATCGGTTAATGTAGGCCCGCAGCTTCTCCCCCTATTCCTGTTTGAGCGCCAATAGCCCTGCTACCAACCTAGGGGGACCGCTACCGGTGAAGCTTTCCTTAAACACTCGCTCGAACTGCCTGAAGCCCCGAATGGAACTGGAGGCGAGTGCCCAGAACCATGCCTGACCGCCCTAGACCAGTGTGGTCACAAACATTCGGCACTTAATGGCGTCGGATGCCCCGTGAAGAGTCATCAGGGCATCGAAGCTGTCGAAGTGGTCAGCCGGGTCGCCCTGGCCGTCATACGACTTGAAGGTCAGGAGGGAGATCTTGGGAGAGATCTCTGCCTTCAAGACGTGATCGGAGAATGGGGATTTCTCCTCATCCTCTGCGGGAGAGGCCTTCTGCAAGGCATAAAGGGCGCGCTCTTGCTCTGCGAAACACCTCTAAAAGTCTCACAGTCAGAGGGACAACTCCAGTTGCCGCTGGGTCGAGGGGCTACGAGGGTGCTCCTGGATGCTGCCTCGACGCCCCTCGAGAGCTTCTGTCTCTGGAGGTGGCCATCGCACTCCAAACTTCTCTCTCCTTGGAGTAGAGGAGGCTTCTTGTTCCGGGGGAGCGGCTTGCGACGGTCCACCTGACCGATTGCGGATTATCTGCCATCCCCGGAGGATGAAGCGGCCCTTTACAGTTTGCAAGGAAGCATCCCCACAATGGGGGCTCTCCTGGGGATGTCGTGAATGCTCCTCCTTGGCTACCTGGGACCTCATTAGATCAATGAGGCTATCCAGGTTTGCATTGAGGGTTTGGATAGGGTATGTGCTCTCGGTAGGGGTTGCCCCTCCACCGTGGGCGGGGGTAGGTTGCCAGTTGGGTCGCTGGCGTGAGAGGGGGTTTTCCCCATAGGGTGGGAAGGGGAACCCTCCTCCGTTGCCGGAGCTTTCCCCTTGTCACTAACGACCCTCCTGCTGGAACTCCTTCGCACCATGTCGGCTATTTGCTCGTTTCCCACAGACGGCGCTAGATGAAGAGGCGTGATCTAGCGCTTATCCTGAGCCAGAGATGCTGACCATGAAGTTATGAACTGCAAGAAAGGGAAATGGGTCAGAGGTGCCCAAGGATGAATCCCCAGGGTAAACCCTTCGATGCCTAAGTTAGTAGAGCCCTGGTGCGAGGGGTAGAAGGAAGGAGATGAGGGCACGAGATTCCACTCACCCAAGTGGTGAAGTGGTTCGTGCTCAGGGAGTTTAGGCTTGGCCTTACCTTTCGCCAGAGGGTTTTTCAGGTTTAAATAGTACGCCAGCTACATGAGTCCTGTGAGCGGAGGAGTTTTAAGAGAGGGTTACGTCCTCGATGTGGGCTCCTTATAGCCTGAGGACTCTTGGTCTCCCTCATCCTTATAAACTCCTGGCTATTGAAGAACTCTCAACGGCTATAAGCATCCGTCAGTTGGCTCGAGCATGGGGCTCTAACCCTTACCCGAGCGATGGGGGCGCAGCTCGGCGAAGGGGTATGAGGTAGCAGTGGGCGACCTTCCCTGTCACGCCCGGAGCATGGAAGAAACCTGGAGTGCGTAACGAGTTTATATCGATTATGAAATGCGCAGACATTTCTTTTAAAATCTCTTGAAGTTTAGATGAACCTAAACGTAGGTAAGTATTCACACTTTGTTTTACATGTAAAGGTCTGACAGCGCTGTTGAAAGAATATACATGAGTGTGAAAACATAGTTGATGTCGCCGGACCGGAACAATGGTTATGTGCGGTTGGTTGAAACCACCGAGCTGGTTAATCATCTGCGAGGGACCAGGAAGAGGGGGACAAGAATGTGGACCTGAGGAACGCGATCCTCATGAGGGCGCCACGGACGAGGGCGAGCCCTCAAGGAGAAGAGAATAATTCATCGCCGGAGGTCCACTTTTGTTAATACGGGCTCGGAGCTTTCTCTGAAAGGGAATGCCCGCTATTTAGTTCTTTTGTTTGCTGGTTGTTCCTGTGGGGGTGGGAGGGGATGAGTTGTCCTTGTCCAGGTATTGATGGCGAGGATATATGTAGAGAGAGAGTGGGGGGAGTCCAACTTAGACGCATGTGTATGCGTGTATGCATAAATAAGTAAATAAATATGCATCTAAATAAAAAGATTATATGTATCGTGCATTCAATGCCTGAATTCGCGTTTATTAGTGTGAATATTTAGTTTGGGAAACTGAGAGCAGGTGGGTGGTGAATAGGATGGGGTGCGGGTGCCCTAAAACGACGGCAAACAAAGAGAGCAAATCTATGGGGCGTTAGGAGTAAATGAGGTGTTGAGGCATCAGCGGAGAAAGGTCAAATCACGACATGCTCATGTGACCACGAGGGTTGCCATCCCCCGACTCCGATCCCTTGGGGGTGTTAGATATGGAGAGAAGGGAAGTGTAGATAGGAAGAGCATAACAAGAAGAACCCCCCTTCCACCCCATCCCATCACCCACACAGAGGCTTTTGCATGCTATAAATTAGTAGTCGTCCCTCTCGTTTCTCGCCGCTCCCCCTCCCCCACCATCTTTTGGTGCTCCCCTCTCTCTCTCTCTCTCTCTCTCTCTCTCTCTCGTCACATCCACACACCCATACCCCCACATCCGCTTAACTAACACCCACTTTATAACTCCATCTCTGTCTCTGCCACTTCAACCAGAAGACCCGGAAGAGGAGGCAGTGTAGCGGAGGACTCTCAGAGAGGATCGAGGAGGCGGAGAAGAAGGTGGAGGAGGGCAGACCGAGAGAGAGAGAGAGAGAAAAGGGCATCGTCGTCCTCGGATCGGAGAACACATCCTTTTCCACTTCGTCATTCAAAAGGCGAGCCATCCTTTTCCATTCTTTTTTTTCTCTTTTCTTTCATCATACGAAGTTAACAAATGACAAGAATAAAAGAGTGTCAAATTAAAGGTTGTGAAGCTAGGCAGAGACCCTCCCTTTAAGCTATCCACATCAATCAAGACAGAAGAGGTGACCCATATGAGCTTCAGGGAGAAAGGTTACTGGGAGGGAAGATTAAGGAAGTAGAGGACAAAGGAAAAGAGTGTTCTTTCTATTTTTCTGTCTTTATTTCGTGTGTGGAACTAGAATTTGCGAGTTCCGATCGGATCAGAGGCGACAAACGGAACGAAAGGAAAGTTTCATATAGCTAAGATATGGCCCGTCTCCCTTCCCAATTCTTTCCATTTCCATCTCGCGTGTGTCTGATGCGCTACGGCCGCTCCATGTCTTCATGTGAATCGGGAATTTTTGTTCGCTGGCCCACGTACAGACCGATCTGCAGATCCCCGGGCGCAATCCGTAAGAGATCTTTTTCTGTACATGAACACAGTCTGTACAGGGAGACGCAAACAGAAGAAGTGAGAAATATTCTGTGGATCTCGCCCGGATCCCGAATCCCCCTTTCGCACGATTCGATATATCCCCAGCGAAATCCGACCCCAGACCGGGTGGAGAAAAGATAAGTATCTCATCAGACTGTGCCGGAGCCCGCCATCTCTTCACACCTACGTCCAAAATCATATGGTCCAGTGCTGTAGCGCACGCAATCTTTGTGGACTGCTCCAGTACGCGCCGCTCATCCATCAACATCTATCTCTCGTATCCCCGCCCCTCCGATTTCTATTCTCTTCTCTTTTTCTTATCTCATGTGCAGCTTGGCTCGAGTTCATGTACGAGGGGTTGTGGGTGAGGGGAGAAAAGCCTCCGTTGTATGTGAAACTGGGGAGCTCTTTTTTTTCATGTGTTCATCTGTTACACGGTGCCAACGCCGCGTTTGAATACCTACAGTAGTTGCACTGTGGGCACCATATGTCTACAGTAAGATGACACTCTTCTGTCTTCTTCAACTTTTAACCCTTTGCCTGTCTTCTCAAGTAGTACCGTTGTCCCTTGTACGTTTCCATTTACTGATTTACTTCATCCCGAGTGGCGGGGAAGAAGAAAGCTCGCAACTTTGTGAAAATATGCGAAAACTGTTTGTTTGCCCATTTGCTGCTATGCCTCTCTCTTGCTCGCAGTGGGCACAGATTGATGGAGGATACATGACAGCTAGAAAAGTTTCTATCTTTTGGACAGGAACTAAGCGGTGCTTGAGCGCCCGGGCGCCCGGTTGAGAGCAGGAGGGAGCAGGATGATGACCTCATCGGCGGCGGTGGTGACCACGGCGGCGTCGACGTCGTCGACCAGCTCGCCCTGCGCGGCCTGCAAGTTTCTGAGGCGCAAGTGCCAGCCTGACTGCGTCTTCGCCCCCTACTTCCCGCCGGACCAGCCCCAGAAGTTCGTACACGTCCACAAGGTGTTCGGCGCGAGCAACGTCACGAAGCTCCTCAACGAGCTCACCCCCTACCAGCGCGAGGACGCCGTCAACTCCCTGGCCTACGAGGCCGAGATGCGCCTCCGCGACCCGGTGTACGGCTGCGTCGGGGTGATCTCCATCCTCCAGCACCAGCTCCGCCAACTGCAGATGGACCTCACCTGCGCCAAGTCGGAGCTGTCCAAGTACCAGGCCACCACCACGGCCACCCTCGGAGGCGGCGGGGGCGGGGTCGGGCACGGGCTCCTCAACGTCAACATCAACCACCCTATGGGGATGGGGGGGATCAGCCTGGGAAGGGAGCAGTTTTTCGCTTCGCCCGCCAGGGAGCACCAGCACCATCTGATGATGAGGAACTACGATGCAGAGATGGCTGCAAGGCTGGGAGGGAGCGGCTCGTACGATGCGGGTTTCATGGCGGCGATGAACATGTCGGCCGGTCTTGGAGCACTGGGGAGCCAGTTCCCGAAGCCGAGGGCCGCTGGCGGCGACGAGCGGCAGGCCATAGGACCGTCCTAGGATCCATGGGAGGCGGTCCGCCTTCTTCGCAGGTGCGTTCTCTTTAATTCTTATCGTTGTTCATTCCCCTCGCCCTCTGGTGCAACGCTGGATATTACTGGAGAAGAAGGGTTTTCACTATAACTACGTTCCAACACGCAAGGTTGAGCAGATGTGAAGGGTCATCATGCAGAATGACTTGATATATATATCATGCAGGATGCATGAATAGATTAGAAATGGATTTTGTTCCCAAAATATGCAGGGTTAAAGGTGGCCTTAGTTTTCAGGTTTTTTCCCCTTTTTTCATTTTCTTTTTTTGAAATCTGAAGTTTTCTACATTGGTTATAAAAAAACAATAGAAGATATAATTGGTTATGTTTCAGATTGTGGGTTTCTTCTATAAAGTGTGGAACCGATTAATTGAAGTAATTTCTCTTCACAATCCATAGATGGATTTCTATGCCTTGAGTGGATTAGGTTTTGGATTTGCCATATTATTGGTTGATAGATATGAGAAGTTTCCAATGATTTTCAAAGCCTGAGCCAGCTTCTAATGGTGTCTTAATTATTCAGCATAAATCAGATAGCTAGCAATTCTCTGTCTTTGTTGGGCAGTAGTTCAAGAAACTAACCCTTTTTTTTTGTTTTGGTATTCCTTTTTGTGCTGCAAAATTAATTTGATACGACAACCGAACTGTGGATAGAATTGTTATCAGCTCGACTAGAATATTCTTTGAAGCTCATGGGAATAGAAATTCACTGCGTCCTGTCCATGTCTTCAGAGACTCTCCTTATTTTCCCCTGAGATAGACGGGGAATCCATGAGAGTCCCTTTGTCCCAGACCCAGGGTCTCATTGATTCTAGAACATGTAACGAGCACGTCTGAACAAATTATGTGAGAAATAGGATGGCAGGACCACACAACAAAGGCGACGTCTTCGTGTTAATTAACTATGTATCTGATTGAATAAATTAAACCTTTAAGAAAAAAACGTTGCTCAACAAATGTAATCAGTTCATTCGACTCTGTGATCAGTATATATATCCTCACGAGTTAGCTTTACATGTCTTCCTCTAGTTCCATGTGGCGCAATTGTTTCGTCTGTGTCTCAGGAAATGTGTTGAAGGACTTAATTTGCGCATTAATGAAGGCATTTTTTTCAGTAGTTGGCAATCTGTAGATTTCAGTGCACAGCACATTATGGAAACAATGAAGTGAGAAGTTCATTAGAGGAGCAAGAAAAACTGTTGAACGTTGAATACCCTTGCTTGTTCCCACTTTTCCTTCTCTCTGCAGTATCCAGTTTTTTTTTTAACCTTTTTGCTATAGCAGGAAGCTAACCTCATCATGATTTTCCACGCATCCTCCAATTGTTCTTGATGTCGCTCAAAACTCATGTCCTTGCCATATGTCTTCGACGGGTGCAGCTGGAAACTATATAGATCTTGGTCAGGAAAAGATAATTAATTAACACCTTATTTGTGTAGATCCCATCGATATTGTTAATTGGTTCGCTGACCTTTTTCACCCTTTTTTTGGGCCCGGGGGGTTATGGACTTGGGAGGCTCTGCACTATGTGACAATTAGGATCCAAATTTATTTACCCCATGACTTGATCATGCGTACAATCTAGACCACGAAGTTATGGGTGAGAATGGAAATGGGGACCTTTTGGCCAATCTTCTAACTCTTACGAGCATAATTTGACATTCTTTCTCCGCCACGCACGCTGTCATTCTGATTTCTTCATTACTTCTGAAACATATTGGTTGTATTAAATCTCCATGCATTTGTTGAAATTTGTCAATTAGTAGTTTTCAGACTTCCAAGCAATCATCTTAGTTTGCATCTTGGGCACATTACATGCTTCAACCGTTTTCTTCACATTCTCACAGTATTCACCAGGTTTTCTGACCACGGAAACAAATTTTCAGACAACTCATTTCCCCTTGATTAACTTCAGTCACTTTGGAACATGATGTCAGGACTTCAAGATAAAAGTTTTTTTTTGCTATATATTGAGCATGCAATTGCATCAATCTATAATTTACATTATTTTATGTAACTTTCCTTTGGTGATTGGCAGGTGTAAGGAGATGGATAATGCCAAAGGTTAGAACACAATCACAGTCGTTGTTGTGGAATCCAGATTTACAAGATAGAAATTTCTTCTTCCTCATCATCTTCTCCTCCGTCTCAGTCTACCACATTTAGTCAGACACTTGTGCATGATAGGTACAACTCTGGATGTCTAGGTTCTCCTCATGTTGTCCAGTTAGGTAGGCGTCATAGACATGCTAGGTCCATATTTAGATGTCCAGGACCACCCCTGCATTCGCGTAGGTATGAGTCCACACAGCTATCTTGGAGTCTACATCATCATCACCACTTTGAGTCTAGCAACGCACGATACAAGGAGTTGGCTGATGCCCACAGGCACCGTCGTGAGTTCCAAGAGTGCGATTATGTCATGATCAGGGTCAGACCTGAACGGTTTCACACGGGAGCCATGAAGAAGTTACACGCTCACAGTGCTGGTCCCTTTCGAGTGGTAAGGCGGGTCGGATCTAATGCATATGTTGTGGGCCTTCCAGAGGATTACAGGATTAGCTCCACTTTTAACGTCTCGGATCTAGTCACTTATAGGGACCCAGAGGTGATACCTAGTGAGCCCTTTGAGTCGTCTCCCCCCATTGTGAGCGACACCATCCTAGAGTGCCCTCCTCCAGTCTTGTTGCCTCAACAGAGAGAGCAGATAGAGTGTATACTGGATGAGCAGGTAATGACTACTCGAGGCAGAGTGTACCAGTGCTATTTGGTGCGTTAAAGGGGGCGACCCACAACCGAGGACATGTGGATCACCTGGGCAGAGCTACAGAGGATAGATCATGATCTGCTGGAGCGATATCAGAATGACCCTGACACCTACTCGACAGGGTCGAGTTTCTCCCACCTGGGGAGGATTGGTAGGGACACTAGAGCCAGTCGCCGATACCATGCACGCAGCACGACTCGAGCGACACTGACATCCTTATGATTAGGCAACAGTATGGAGTCCCTACCTGAGTGTTGATACTTTCCTATGTTTATTGTGAGTGTATTAGCATGTATTTACTTATTGTGAGTGTATTAGTGTGTATTTTGTATTTTAGCTTCTAGTTGGGTCAAGATTGTAATGTTGGTTACACTTCATGTAAGGGGTCCAATTTCTAAATTGGGCCTCAAGACATTAGGAGCCCAATTGGACCTCTACACATGTGGGTCCAAAAGACTGGTTCAAGACCCAAGGTGGACTTCTAGAAGACTTGGACCATTGGACCAAGGAGACAAAGGTAGAGGATGTCCCCTCCTTGTCTCCCATGCTTGTCCCCCACCTACCCGTAAAGGGGGGTGTCCCCTCCTTGTCCCCCATGCTTGTCCCCCACCTACCCTTGACCAATGTTAGTGGATGTCCTTTGGTGTTAGTGTATGTCCTTTGGTCTAGATCTAGGGTTTGATTATTTATAGTCTCTTGTACCATTTGTGAAAAAATTAATGATGAATTCAAGAGGAAATAGCTTGGTGCACCCCCTCCCCTCCCTCTCTTGTGTTCTTGAGTGTTCTTCCCTTTCTTCCTCCAACCTCCTCTAGATCTGATCCAAACTCTTCTATCTCCCTCAAATCTCATCCTCTTCCATTCTTCCTCTACCTACTGTAAATGTCCACCGCCGCCGCCGCCGCCATTCGTGCTGCCGTTGAGCCACCACAAGCCGGTCTACATCTTGCTGCCCCAAACTTGGAGTTCCTGGACAGCAGCTCGGTGTTCGGGCTAGTATGGGAGATCCGATCTTGGCTCATGATGAAACTTTGAGGGTAGGTTCTCCCCATTATAGGTCATTCCCAGATTAAATTTAAGGTCGATCAGAGATCATTTAGGTCAGTTCCCAGGCACCTGTTATTCCTTCTCAAAATCTGCCTATGAGTAAACCAGCGGGATAGATATTAGGAGTCAAATTTTATCGGCCCCTAAATGATGTCAGGCTGATGTAAAAGACCTATGTGTGTCTTCATCTCTCTCCCCTATAACCACCATAAAAATCTCAGGTCCAAAGTTTTCATTAGGTCCTCGGTCAAAGCCCTTGATCAGGGAGCTCAGGTTCTATCCTGCCTGTTCAGTATTTCAGGACAGAGTGCATAGTTAGTTTGCAGTCACTCCCATTTTCATTCCCACCGTTGTATGAGTCTGTAATACCAGTATGTCGTAGGATTTTGAGTCCTATTTTCAACGGTATCTCTTGTGTCTCGATCCGACATCATGGGTGGTCGTGATGGCTGATCTCGTCGGAGTGCGTAGTTTTAGCCAAAAAGTGAGCTGCGGGACAACCTTGGGAAATAAATCCCCAAAATCACCCACCACCACTTCGGTGACCGCCGCTCCCAGGGATCGACCCAGGACATTCCAGGAGCACCCCCTCCAGTCGCTGCAGCCCGGAGCTGCCCCGGACGTCGTCGTCCCAATAGTGGGTCTCACGTGTTGTCCTACAGGCCCGAGTGAACCGTGTTGAACCAGCCGACCGCGCCCGCCTAAGCGCCATCAATTGCTGCCTGTCAACCCTTGAACGGCACTCTCAAATCACTGTTGTGGCCTTTTACCTCTCTGCGTGGAGTGGGCCGTGATTTGAATGCTGTAATAAATTTAATTATTGTACCGGGAGTGACAGATCTCTACCGAAAAGTCTTCCCCACACCCCGAGCGTGGAGGTACATTCGTCGTGTTCGGATCGAATCCGATGTAAATTAACACCGACTACTTGCGGTCGGTGGGAAAAGACATCCAGTACAAAACTCCCCATAGTCACCTACGTACTCGCACTCATGGAACCGCCCATCCCTCCACGTGTCTCCCACCTTTCGAGTCCATGTGTCACACCCTGGCGGCGCTTCCCCTGTCAGCTTTCGGTTCCATGGGTGATTGTCGAGAAATTGACTAGCACGCCCGCACCAGTCATATTTCCCCAAAAATTAGGAAACCTCCCATGCCGCTCGGTCTCTCCTCGGCTTTTCGTAAAAGGTGAGTGCACGGTACCGCCTGGAGAAAGATACGGCCATGAGAGGAAGTGCTTGAAACACGCTAGATTCTGGCATCTCCACCTGTCGCCTTATCTCACCCTCAGTATGGTCACCACACACACGTGCGCCCGCGGCCCTCACCCCACCACGCACGAGCAAAAGGATGGCACGCCCAGTAGGATGTCTCCCGCCTTCCTTCTTTCTGCTGAAGAGAAAGCCTGTGCCAGCCTTGAAGTCCCGGTACCTTTTTCCTGTTCTTGCAGGAGAGGTAGAAGAGTGCACCTGCTCGCACTTCCCAGCAACTTTCGGTTCGCCTTCCAGTTGCCGGATCGTGCTCGGCGACTACCAACGGTCGTCGCCTCTGTCCTGTCCAGTGCACTAACAACTATGGCGGCCTTCACCTACGGTCCCATCATCGTCACCTCCCATGCGCGGGTGGGCTATTTGGCGGTGCCGATTGCCTTCGATAGTTTCATCCCAGTTGTCGGATCACCCTATTTCCTTGGTGTGGTCCTCGTGGCTGCCCCGCAGCTGCCCTCAGCTTCCATGCTTTTCGGCACTACCAACACGTCGCATCAGCCGCCAGTCCCAGCAACTCGTCCGAGTGTTGGACTCGGGCCGTCTGTCACTGGTCCCCATGAGGGTTCCAGACCAGCTCCTTCCCGGGCAAACACCAGCCCCCGGGCCTAGCCTCGACCGACTCCCGATGTAAATCTTGCTCCCCGAGTCTCGGTCCCTGCTACAGCAGTTCGCTCGGGCTTCCAGTCTCGAGCCCCAGTTAAGTCGGCATCTGGTGCGGGTCCCTGCCCTAAGATGTCCGACTCTCCGATATCCTACTCGGGCTTCCAGCCTCGAGCCCAGCCGAGCCAGCTCCCCGCATAGGTCTCTTGACCCAGGGGTAGGGCTCCCCAGCATTTTATCTGGGCTCCTCAGCCTGAACCTCTGAAGAGTAATTGCCTTACCCAGGTTTTCAACACCCGGTCTGAGGCCCTCCAATATGCAGACTGAGGGCACAACCCCGGGGTCTCTCAAGGTAGGCACTCAGCATCGGTCATCTGTGTCAGGCCCTGGACCCCTCAGCTCCATCACGGGGGCATGTTCTCCGCCACTCGATGATGCCAACTCCCAGTACGGGTCTTCCCCTGTGGGACATAGTGACCCCAAGGTTGGCCGAAAGTCCCTCATCTTGCCTTCCGGTCTCATCGGCTCCCAGTCCAAGTGCCCAACATCGGATCGCTGGCATTCTGGCACCCCCAGCAATATCGATTCCGGATGTGAGCATGCCATTGCGAGCATCTGCAACACTGCTATCGGCTCGGGCGAGGGTTTACACTCGAGCCACCCAGCCACAGGACTCCATTACAGACTTCACGTCTTGGGGGCCGATCCTAATGTCCCCAGTTGGCAGTTTCGTGCCACCAATGGCTATGAGCCGAGTCTTCTTGGCTTATCACCTTGGAGCGGAATCATCTTCGGCTCCCCAGAAGAAGCATCGCCATGGCCGTAAGGGTAGGCGATTCGCCGCGGCTACCAGCAACTCCGGCAAGACCATCCTTGTCGGTGACCTGCGGATTCGCCTCGACAGGGGCGAACCAGCTATAACCCCAGAGCGGATCGTCCCTACGATTCCCACTGCCAACTGCTTTAGCCTCCTGCGACAAACGTGAGAGGATAAAGTGGAACTCAGAAAGGCGAGCACTTCGATAGTGGCCCGGAGGTACCCGCACCAACTCGATGCTCGAGCTCCCAAGTCCCGTCAGAGAGACAGCAACAAGGAAGACCAGCAACCTGACTTGAGAAGGATCTGGGTTACCCCAGAGGAAGCTCAAGCCGTTCGGAAGGCGTGCCTTAGAAACCCCTTCTGGGCACTCAGACGCATCGCTAAGCAAGACGGGGCCGATTCTATAGTTGCGTCGCCTGACGACGCCCAGCCATCCGGCGCCTCTCGCTCGACTAGGCAGAGGCACAGACGGGCTTGTTTCGAGCCTCACCGACATCCAGCCCAGAGTTCTCCTCAGGCCGACGCCACAACGGAGACTCCTCTACAATGCACCTCGGTCTTTAATAGGCTAGGGGCGCCCGTCCGCCCCAAGAGGCACCCTCAGAAGAAGCGGGCAGTCCAGTTCCTGAACGACGCGATCAAGGTGTGTTAGGACTCCTCTGGTTTGATAGGTAGAAGCCTTGTGCTGTGTAGTTTTGATGATTGGCAACGCAACAATGGTTTCATGACTGGCAACTGACAACAGATGATTGGAAATTGATGGGCGGGGAATGCCCACAATTATAGACCTTGATGATGAGAAATTAAATTGGAGTGTCGAATAATAGAGAATTGATCAGAATGGGAGGTGAGCGCGGTATAAAGTCCAGCTTTTGTAGTAATGAGAACAGATGGGAGGAGACCAAGTGAAAATGTTGGGTGAGCTCCCCTCTTCCCGCGGATGGTAAGCCGACTTTCCTGGTGTGTATTGCACGAGCCGCACCTCCGGGCTTCTTGGACAATTTTCTTCATGGAACATTCTTGCAAAAGCTTCATAGAAGTCCTCCATATCATCAGCATGCCCCCTGGGGAGCAATGGTGGTCCAGAAACTGTGCAAGTGGGATCTTCCTTCTCAACCTGACTTGGCAGGGCCTTCAAGGTGCCTGGCTGCAATGGGCCCCTTACAAAATGCTGGTGATAATCCCAAGTCAATGGCATTGAATCTCCCAGGATTGATAATGATGACTCTTGATAAGCGAGGCCCCTTTTGCTCATCTTTCTGCCCCTGGGGACCGACTTGGTCCGCCCCTGCGACTGAGCGTTGAGACCTCTTCCCAGTTGATAGCCTAGCTTTAGTATGATCTTCCAGCCCTTAGCATCTCTAATCTTGGACCTCTCCTTGATGTTTACCTATGTGACAGTGGGCTTGCGTGGTGCATAGACCTAAGGAAAGTTGAGATCTAGCATAGAGAAAATAGGCCTATTGCTGGGCCTAGTGTAGGTAAAATCTTCTCTGAGATAGCTTCGACTGACTGGACTGTGGAGATGCTTTTGACCTTTACCACTCGTCCTTGAAATGGGAACTTGAGGCACTGGTGAGTAGTAGACGGCACGACATTAAGATTATCAATCCACGGGTGACCCAGAATTGCTTTGAACATATGATCGATGTCGAGCACATAAAACTGAATGGGCATTGTCAATGGCCTGAGTTCAGCCTGGATAGCAATCACACCATGACACGGCCTTTTCGAATTATCATATGCTACGATGGTAGTTGGGGTAGGCCTTAACAAATCTTCTGAGATGTTGCATGCTCTCAAAGTGCTCAAAGGACAAACATTGATAGAGACCCCGGTGTCCACTAACATCGCATCTATACTCACTTTGTTCAAAATGATGGAAATGCATAGCGACATTTGATGAGCCTCAGGGGGTGCTAGCCCAATTTCTAAGAATGTAATGGCCGGCCCCTTGGAAACTATAGCCAGGGCAGTCGGTAAACTATCCACTGCCATATCTTCATTAACCATAACTTTCTGCAAAAAGTCCTGTAGCGCATCTTGGTGAAGCTTAGACTGCTTAATCAACTCCAGAACTGAGATCTTCGTGGGCATCTGGTCCAGATGATGTAGCAAGTCATACTGGGTACCCAGCAAAGGGTTTGTCTCCTCATGATCAGCAGCCTACTGGGTAAACTGGGAGTTGGGCGCAGGCACACCAGTGGTGGGATAACTCTGATGGAACAAACGCCCACTCTGAAGGGCAAGGTTCTGGGATGGCATGGCATTTGCTGAGCTTATGGTGGTGGCTTAGTGGGCCCAATGGAGCAGATAAGAGGTGCAGGGGTAGGTGTAGTGATGGTAGGGGGGTAATGGAGGTGTTAAGGGTGCGAACCGGTCCTGCTAGGAGGAGATAGGTGGAGGATTAGATGGCGGGGTGGCAACGACGGGTGGAACGTGCGCTTGCCGGGGAGAAAGGATGGGCGAAACAATAAGAGAGGTAGGTGGTAGGATGAGGGGTTTGTGGGGAATAGCAAGCATGATTGGTGTAGTGGTGGTGGCTTGATGGTTTGGCGGGAGGATGATAGGGGTAGAAGGTGGAGGTAGGTTGTGGTAGGTGTGGTGAAGGGCCATGAGCTGCTGAACATAAGACCACCCGACATTGGGGGTCGAGCAGTGGACTATGTTGACCTGAGCCGATGCTAGCAGTTAAGGTTGAAGAGCGGGCAGATGATTCGGCATTGGATTTTGGTGGATGCCCAGATCTTGCGCAGGCTGCTGCTGCTGCTGCTGAGGTGGCTGCTGTGGCTGGGACTACTGTGATGCTTGCTGCTGTAGTCTCGGCTCCTGCCTTCTCTTCTCTTTGATCTCGGTGATGACCTTGTGCATCTTGGCCCAATCAATGTGCTTCCCTTCATGTAGATCAGAAACAAAATCTCTAAACTGAAAATAGTTCTCTATCGTGTGCCAAGGCTACCGGTGGAACATGCAATATCTGGACTGATCAACGGTCGGATTCCAATTAGGCCATTCTGGAGGAAGTTGTAGTGCACCAATGGACATGAGGGTCGATAATTTGTCCAGGAGGGTCTCGGGCAAAGGAGGATATTGAGCCCTCTTCGGAGCCAGGCATTTGGGTGCATAGCTGTTGTGTAGCAACCCTGAATTTTTAAATACTAAAGTCAAGAAAAATTAAAGTCACGCCTTAATGAGAGACGTTAATTGAATAAGTAACGCCCCCTGGTAAAGGCGCCACTTAAGGAATAAGACGCCCTTCAGAAAGGCGTTAATTACTTTACACACGCCTCTGCTCAAGGCGTTATGATATTTGAACTAAAGTGAAAATAATCATGAGGCAAATCTCAAACAAAGCGGGGCCAAACGTGTTAGCCGTCGTCTACTGGATTCTGGAGTGTTCCATGGACCACATATTCTAGGTTTCAGCGACAGATCTCCTACCGCAAGCGGTCTTCAATAACCTATCAACTCGGAAACCCCACTCGCAGGGCCACCTCAGATGTCAGCGTCGTCTGCTCGAATCCAGAGCATTCCATGGACCAATCACTTTCAAGTGTTAGATCTCGCGCCCCGTCTGGATAAGGAAGGACTCGCAGTGCAGTGCCCTTACGGCGACGAGTCAGCGACCCAGAGAGCCAGGAAACATATGCCTCCCCCACCCCACTGCATGCGCTATTTCTCCCGTTCGAATTGATGGATCATACAAGTAGTTTGGACACAACTGATCGGTGGTTCGCCAAGACGACCCAGCAACAGATACCCTGCACGGAGAGGAGGAAGAAAGGAACCTGCCTCTCTGCAGTAGTACTGTACTGGCAGATTAGCTCTTCTCGATCTCGTCGGAACGCAGGAGGATTACAAAGGAGCAGCCATGTTATATGCGTAGTCATTATATATTACACTCATGAAACAAACAACGAACAAGAAGTACAGAAACAGAAAACTAATTTAGCAAGCGAAAGAGTGACAACGGGAGTTAAACTCCAATCAGACCATAAACTACGTACGTACGTACATCTTAATTAGCTAGGTTCCACGGTTCCACCCCTCCCCGCATGCAGAACACAGGCCTGCAGCGCCTCAGAAAGAAGGCACAACGCCGTAATCTGTGTCCAGCATGAGGGCGGCGGCGTGCATGGCCTCCGTCATCTCCATCCCCGTCCGCTTGGCGAAGCGCCCCTTGACGCGGGGCCTCGTCTCCGCGTACGCCTTCCGGGACGCGTACCGAATGGTCTTCTCGAAGTTGCGGTTCTTCCGCTTCTCCCGGTACCTCATCAGCCGCGCCTCCCGCTCCTGGCCCAGCAGCGCCGACGCCCCCCGCCCGGCGTACGGGTTGCTCACCTCCGCCATCGCCATCGCGTCCGGCACCACCCCCACGTCCGTCGATGATATCTACACACAGAAACCACGTATACACATCCACTTTCATCAGTACAGACTGCAAAGTGACGAGTTCATCACCTGATGATCAGGACCGTAATTTTCGTTATTGTTCTGGAGATATTACGCTGTGGCTAAGGGAGGGGGCTGCAGTGTAGCTGCCGTAAGAGGGCTTGGGTCCGCCGAGGTCGAAGTCGATGTAGCCTTCCTGTGCTATGAACGCCGGCGATTGGGCTGCGACCGAGGCCGCCTTCGTCTGGACAGGGACGATGTGGTCCGTCTGCTCGTACATGGCGTCCATGGAGGAGACGTAATCCACCTCCTGGTATGGGTCCACGTCCGAGAAGAAGAAGTCCACCGCCTCCAGCTCCGGCGTCTCCGCTGAGACCTTGCGCTGCAGATCGATCCCTGCTGCGGCACCCGCAGCATAGTTACAACCGTCGTCGTCGTGAGACGGCTTGATGAGCAGGAGCTCCGGCCTCCTGCTGGTTTTGAGCGCGGCGGCGCCGGGGGCGGGGGACTCGTAGAAGGGCACCACGGGGAAGCGCTCGTGGCGGCGGGCGAGCGGGTTGGCGGAGTGGATATCCGAGTCGCAGGAGACGCAGAGCGCGGCGGCGTCGGCCTTGCAGGTGACGGCGGCGGGGGCCTGCTCGCACACCTCGCACACCCACACCCGCTCGTGGCGGGAGGCGAACTTGTTTGCGCCGTGGACCCTGGCGTCGCAGGACCCGCAGAGGAAGGCGGAGTCGGGCCGGCAGAAGAGCAGAGCCGGGGACCCCTTGCAGGAGTCGCACGCCCGTGCAGCCATGCCTGCTGCTGCTCCTTGCGCACCACCACGTTGCTGGCCTGCCCACCTCTCTCTCGGCGATGCTGCCGTGCTAGAATGTGAGGGCTAGCTTCGCTCCCGGGCCTATCTCTACTGCATTCGGTGACGTACGCTGCCGGACTCGTGGGTGATACTGGACCATTTAAAATATGGCAAATATAATAGGAAGACCCATGGGCTGCAAATTTTAGTGTGTATTTTATTTTTACACTCACTTTCATCCCATTAGTCCTGGTAAAATTGTTGGGTTCCGCCACTGGCGGGAGGACTTAACCGTTGTACCTTTTCGTTCTATTATCGTGTGTGTGCCCCTTTCCTGTTCCTAAAAAAAAAAATTTACACTCTGTTAATTACACCGTGTTAGACAATTTCGAACAACGCTGTCAATTTCTAACCAACAGCTTTACCCAATCAGCATGACATTACCAATTTCGCAAGAAATATGTTTGAAGTTAGACCGGTAAACGGTCAGATACGGAGCGGATAGTGTGATATTCAAATTCGTATCCGATTAATAATCGAATTATCCGATTAGTAATCGAATTATCCGTCGGATACTTTATTCGGATAACGATCGGATAAATACGAATTCGAATTCGGTTCGAATTTTAAACGGATAATTACTAGACCTACTTAGGGGTGAGTTGTGTTCGGGGACTTTGCCTCTCTTGACATGCCTTTATTCACAGATTTTGCATTTAAAGAATTTTGACTTTGATCATAGCCCTTATTGGCTAGATTTATATTATGAAAACACATTTCATTTTTGGGTCAAGACTGTCCCTATTTGAGACTTCTCTCGTATTGGGGAATACCAAGGTTGGTCATCTTGTCCGTCAACCTCTTGCCCCCGCACTTGGCCGAGCAAAGAAGAGAAGAGACTTTCATGCATACCCATGGTATGGCCAAAGCAGCAACGATGTTTTACCCAAAGGAGACTGGCTAAGGACGCCGTGAAGTGTGTGGAGTGCCCAGCTAAGGGTTGACCTTAATGAGGGGGGAGGGAATGCTGAACTCCTAGCGCGGGGTTCTTAATAACCAGAGGTGCTGTACAAGCAAGCCTAAAGACTCTTTCAGACATTTAGTAAAGATAAAGTTCTAAGATAAAGGCCTTGACTACCATTCTTAATCATGTTAAGAAGCACTTCATTCTAAAAACCATGCGTGAGGCAATGATCAATGTTATCATGAAAATGTGTACTTATGCCAATATGTTACCTTGTGCTCTTTTGAAGCATCAACTGCCGTCGGAGGCGATATTGATCCTCGTAGGATTTGTCCTCAATGGCAGGAAAGGAATTGGAAGCCAAGGTTCGAAGTGGCTTAACATGAAGCAGTGGTGCCCAGACCGGACTCAGACGAATAAGGAAAAAAGGAAGAGGGGCGAGGGCTAGAACTCCCTCGCTAAGGCGCGAAGACCTTGATCACAAGGAATGGTCTATAGAAGAAGTGGAGAATTAGAAGGAGGGGTGAGGACTAAAGTCTCGGAAGCAGTGGGAGAAAGGGCAGATGCCCAAGGCAGTGGATGCAGAAGAAGTCGGGTCGGATCTGGGATCAGAAGGGATTATGAGGAGAAATTGGTAGATGGAAAGGGGAGGATCCGGAGGGTCTGGAGGTGTAGAAAGGGAAGAATCATGATGGGAAGGAGAATTCGGAGGCTCCGGAGGGGTAAAATATCGAGGGACGTGGTGCCCCGAAAAGAAGTATCGAAAAAGATGATGGAAGAGGAAGAAGAGAATGAAGGACACGATGTCCTGGAGAAGTAAGAGGATAAATCGGAAGAAAGATGGGAAAGAATGGACGTGATGCCCGAAAAGGACGGTGTAATAGAAAGAAGAGTCTGGAGGTTCCAGAGGAAGAAGGTATGAAGGGGCTCAATGCCCAGATAGGATGTCTGGAGGCTCCGGAGGAGCGACATCAGAAGGGTGGGATGCCCTGGAAGAAGATAGAGAGAGTAAGATGGAGAATCAGGAGGTTCCAGGGGGAGAAGATAGAAAAAGGTGCGATGCCCTAGAAGAAAGTGAAAATCTGGAGGGACGCGATGCCCTGGGGAGAGTGGATTAGGAGAGGAATAAGGGTCCGGAGGTTCCAGAGGAATGAAATAAAAAGGGGCACGGTGCCCAGGAAGGAAATCCGCAGGGTCCGGGAAGGAGGTGAGGAGGGGCGTGATGCCGTAGAATGGAGATCCAGAGGTTTCGGAGGAATGGGACACCATGGGGCATGATGTCCCAGGAAAACAAGAGAAAAATTCGGGGACTCCGGAGGTAGGAGTTGAAAAGGGGTGTGATGCCCTAGAAGAAGATTGGAGGGGACTCAATGCCCAGGAAGTGTAAGGGGACCCAGAGATCCTGAGGATGAAGATGAATAAGATGAGAAATGCGGAGGATCCGGAGGTTCCGGAAGGCGGGGGAGATACGGGTCTGGAAACCCAGGGAAGAAGGAATGCGAATACATGAGAATGCAATAGAATGGATGCGATAAATGTATGAAATGCAAAGAATGTAAAGAATATGAGGGATGAGAGGATGGGATCCTCCTCCTCACCCAACGGATGGCCCGTAGGGAGGAATCGGCGATAGATAAAAGTGTGGATGAAGTAGGATGGAAAAGGGTGCGGGTAGTGGAAGGCCCCTTAATGGTAGAATGACCGCCCCTCCACAGTATCGAAAGCGTATAGCCAATTGGCCCAATGGATAAAATCAAATCCCATGACGAAGCTTCGATAATAAATGCCAACTCACTTGGAGGGTGACGAGCAATAATGTGAGGGAGTCAAAAAGTTGGAATGTGAAGCAATGTGTTGCCCAGAGATTGTGGCGTACGAGAAGTGTTGAGCAAAATGGGCATTCGCCCCTTGCGCGGAAGAATAGGTTCGAGATTGGAAAGTTGAAATAAGGGGTGCCCTGCTCGGCCCTTGGGCATGGACTCACACGGCATCAACTCTCAACATTTTCTTATGGTGAGCAACGATGGAGAATTGGCCTCTTTAACCATGCTCGACACGCAAACGCGGATTGGCATCCAACAAATGAATTCTTACACCTTGAGTAGCGCGGCCGAGGCCAAATCCTTCTTGCCCAACTCTTGATCATCTTTGACACAAATTTTTATAGAAAGACGCCTGTCCCAAGTGGTAAAGGAAGGTGAAGCGGAGGCAGAAGGCTCCATGGGTGATGGTGTAATGGAAGGTGTTGGAGAAAGGGCTAATCCCCCGATTTTGCAACCTCCTAGTCCTTGGGAAACCCTTAATCCTATACATTTCTATCATTGAGGACTCCCTAGGAGCTGTCCTGGTGCAAGTTGATGACGAGACAAAGAGCGGGCAGCTTATTACCTCTCTAGGTTATTTAACCTGGCGAAGTGCAAGTATACTGCCCTGGAGAAGACTTGTGCCACTTTAGTTTGGGTAGCTCAAAAGTTGAAGCATTATTTCCGAGCTCACCCAATTAGGTTGATCTCTAGAATGGAGCCAATCGGCTATCACCTAGAAAAATCTATCCTTTCTAGTAGGTTAGCTCATTGGCAAAGCTTTCTCTCTCAATTTGATATCACATTTGTTGTTCAGAAGGCAGTCAAGGGATATGCCATCGCTGAGCATATCGCCCATCTTCCTATCCCCTACACTGACTCCATTCAGGATTAATTCCCGAATGAGCATCTCTCTGTCCTTACCCACCATCCCTTCTAGTCTCTACACTTCGATGGTGCGCTCAATTCCCAAGGCCGAGGGATAGGTGTCGTTCTTCTTACTCCTGAAGGGGTAACGATTCCTCTTGCTTATCAACTTTGTTTTCCTATCACCAACAACATCGTTGAATATGAAGCTCTCCTGGCTAGATTGAAGGACACCTACCTCCTAGGCATATGCTATTTGAACATTGTGGGAGATTCTCAGCTTCTGCTATGGCAAGTTCTATCCACTTACCACACTCGTGACCCAAAGCTTAAGTCATATCAAGATTTGGTCATTCTTTTGGCTAGGCAATTTCGTAAATTAATCTATATTCACACTCCTCGATCTCAGAATATCCTCACCGATGCGCTAGCATCGCTTGCTTCCTCCTTGTCTTTTCCTCTCAGTCGGAGCACTGAGGCCATCGTCGTCCAAAGGTTGGACTCTCCTTCTCTTCATGATCCTGTTGTGCCCCTTGTGCTTTGATGATGGTGTGATGTATGTTTTGATAATAGCAACACTATAAGCTTCCACATGAGTCTATATGTTTGAATGACTGCATTGTGTCTACATAGTTGAATGACTGTGATTTTGGTTATAACAACACCATAAGTCACCATATGAATCTACATGATTGAACTTTTGCTTTGTGGCTTTGAGGACTAAACACTATGAGTCACCATATGCTTGAGATGATGATGCTGCATGTTATGTTTTTGTAAGGACAGACATCTTGCACAGGATAGACAGCTTGCACATCTTAGATGGACATCTTGCATAGGACAGACATCTTGCACATTTTAGATGGTCGTTGCATGTTAGTCTGCACAATAGTCACAGTGTGATTTGTTCATTGATAAAGTCCATGCATGTCTTACTAAATTGCATATAAGTCCATGCACAGTCTCATAAAGTCCATGCATAATCTGTCTTAGTTACATTCAAGGTACATACATATTTTTGTTAAGCGTCACATAAGTCCGTGCAGACTTTTGTCTCACATATAAGTCCATGCACGTATTTCAATGTCTATGCATATTTGCATTAAGTTTGAGTAAAAGTCTGTGGACAGGTTGTCTAGTGTGAACACCAAGTCCATGCATGTCTTGGTTTGACCACCAAGTTCGTGCATGTCTTTGGTTTGACCATCAAGGTCGTGCATGTTGTTCCAACGCACTCTGAGTCCGTGCATATTTCTCTTATGCACTCTTCAAGTCCGTGCATGTTTGCGTGCATATCATAGAGTACGTGCATGTTTTTGTTTGAACACCACAGTCCGTGCAAAGTCTATTTAAGCTCGACTAAACTCCGTGCATATTTCAAAGTCTGTGCACTATAAGTCCGTGCACATGTCTCTTATTCAAACGAAGTCCGTGCATATTTTGGTTTGACAACCAAAGTCCGTGCACGTTACTTCTCGACCAAAGTCTGTGCACTTTCAACCAAAGCTCGTGCATGTTTCTCAACCAAAGTCCATGCACACATAGTCCGTGCACTTCGTTTGCTTCATTGTATTTAAAGTCCGTGCATACAAAGTCCGTGCACATTTCCTATTCAACTTGAAACAAAGTCCTTACACGCGTTCTGCATCTCCTACACAAAGTCCGTGCGTGTTGCACATGTACAAGTTAAGTCCGTGCAGGTTGTAAGTCTCTGCATGTTTTAGTCACATAAAGTCCGTACAGGTTTTCTGCCTTGGGACACGCACTTCATTGAACTAAGTCCGTGCACAATGCTCCATCCAAAGTCCATGCATGCATAGTCCGTGCACATTCCTCTCACTTCATCTGAAGTCCGTGCATGTCATTTAAATGATGTCCATACACACTAAGTCCGTGCACATTGTCTGTACACAGTTCGTGCACTTTCTTTGCAAGTCCTTGCACATTCTATTTTCTCACTCAAGTCCGTGCTTATTTCTTTCAGGGACTAAAATGGAAGGGACTTCCTGAGTACCAGGATAAGGGCACGTGATCCAAGGACGTTCCTAATTCATAGATGCTGCCACGTGGACTCTTATTTGTCCAGATTCTGACAAGTGGCATGATTCTCCTGAAGCTTCCAGGCGGGAGTGTTCCCTCCAGGGCAATGATGGCGATCTTCCATGACATGATGCACATTTATATGGAAGTATATGTGGATGACATTCTGGTCAAATCCAGGACCAGGAGTGGCCATGTAGAAATCCTCTGGGCAGTTCTCCAACGGTCTCGGGAGCACCAACTTAAGATGACCCCAAGAAGTGTGTGTTTGGGGTTTCTTCAGGCTAGCTTTTAGGGTTTATGGTCAGCAAAAGAGGAATTGAGATTGACCCTAATAAAGCCAAGGCCATTGTCGAGATGCCTCCTCCCAAGAACATCCGAGAAGTTCGAGGTCTAATCAGGCATTTATAATTTATCAGGAGATTTATATCTCATCATTCTCAATGATGCAAGCCCTTCCACGACCTATTGAAAGGAGAGGCTAAGTTTCAATGGAATGACAAGTGTCAAAAGGCCTTCGATGACTTGAAGAGTTATCTTTTGAATCCTTTAGTTCGGGCACCCCCAGTCTTGGGTCGGCCTTTACTGCTCTACGTTTCCACCACGAAAGAATCCGTTGGAGCAGTGCTGGCCCAATATGATGATGCCAAAAGGGAGCGTGCGGTCTACTATTTGTCCAAGCTATTCAATGATGCCGAGCAGCGTTACACTCCCATGGAAAGGACTTGCATGGCCATTGTCTGGGTCGCCCAAAAGCTAAAGCACTATTTCCTCGCACATGAAGTGAAGCTCTTGGCGCGAATGGATCCCATTAAATATTTGCTAGAAAAGCCCGCATTAACTGATCGTTTGGTGAGATGGCAAAGTTTTCTCAATCAATTTGATATCACCTACGTCAGTCAGAAGGCGGTCAAGGGGCACGCCATCGCCGAGCACCTTGCCCACCACCCACTCCCGACCTTTTCCCCTGTTGATGAGAATTTCCCAGATGAAGAGTTAGGAGCCATCATAGATGGTGAACCCTCATGGATTCTCTACTTCGATGGTGCATTCAATTCCAAGGGTTGTGGAATCGGAGCCATTCTCCAATGCCCGGAAGGTGTTATCATTCCCCGTGCTTGCCAGCTAACCTTCCCTGCTACTAATAATGTGGCAGAATATGAGGCGCTCCTCATGGGCTTAAGGATGGCATCGGCACTCAGAGTCAAGGAGCTCCAGATCATCGGAGATTCCCAGCTTATTCTTCGGCAATCCCTCAGCAAATATCAAACCCGGGACCCGAAATTGAAACCCTACCAAGATCTGGTAGTCAGGATAGTCCGACAATTTAGGAAGCTCACTCTTATACACACCCCTAGGACACATAATCTTATTGCCGATGCCTTAGCCGCTTTGGCATTCTTTCTCCTAGTTCCCGGTGAAGAATCATCAGCTAACGTCATCATGCAAAGCATGCACATTCCCTCACATTCAGATCCCTGGTTCCAACAATTCTTCGAGCCTTCTCAGCAAGTCCAATCTATTTCTCACAAGCCTGAAGTTTATCTCGAGGATGGCAATCCCTGGTTCTTTGATATAGAAAACTATCTTAGGGATCACTCCTTCCCTGATTATGTTACCGCTCACGATCGACGCACCATTCGCCAAGCCGTGGAGCATTTTGCCATCATAGGTGGTCTCCTATATCGTAAATCCCTCAGCAGAGTTTATCTCCGCTGCCTCGATGAGACCGAATCTCGAGCTGTTGTCGAAGCTGCTCACTCCAGTGAATGTGGAGGCCATGTAAATGGTCGCATGCTTGCTCAGAAACTCCTTCGGTAATATTATTGGCCCACGATGAATGAGGATTGTGCTACTTACGTCCGCCATTGAATTAAGTGTCAACTTCACGCGGACAAGGTCCGTGCCCCCTCATCCTCACTCCACCCCCTCATAGCTCCTTGGCCTTTCGCCATGTAGGCATTTGACGTAGTCGGTCCTGTGGAGGATAGAACCGGAGAAATCTGAAGAAAATCTTTTATCCTCACTACTACGGAATACTTCATGAAATGGGCAGAAGCTGAGGCGTTCATAGAAGTCAGGGCATCAACAGTGGTGAAATTCATCAAGCGTAACATCCTTGCAAGGTTCGGCATTCCCCGTGACATCATCACCGATAACGGACCGTAGTTCACATCCCAGGAACTCCGCGACATGTGTGGTAAATATGGCATTAACTTGCATCATTCATCTCCATACTACCCACAAGGAAATGGACAAGCTGAAGCTACAAACAAAACTCTCATTAGAATCATCAAGAAAACTTGCAAATCACATCACTATTTAGATTGGCCAGATCGCCTCATCGAGGCCCTCTGGGCTTATTGTACTTCTATCCGTATTTCTACAGGTCAAACCCCGTATGCACTCACCTTCGGGACAGATGAGGTACTCCCCTATGAAATATTCATCCCCTCACTAAGAGTGCAGCTGGATTCCGAGCTCGAACCCTAGGAACGGCGAGAAAATCTCTTAGCCCAGCTGGAACTGTTAGATGAGAAATGAATGATCGCGGCCGATCACGCATAAGTATATCGCAAAAGAATTGCAAGATATTATGCCAAAAAGGTTCTAGAGAGAAAATTCAAGGTAGGTGAACTGGTTTTGAAAAGGGTAAAGTCGGCGTACCTCTCTCTTCTCGCGTCGTCTCTCTTGTAAAGTCGGTGTGCCTCTCTCTTCTAGTGTCATCTCTCTCGTAGGGTCGACGTGCCTCTCTCCTCTTGCATCGTCTCTCTCGTAGAGTCGACGTGCCTCACCCCTCCCGTGTGTCTCACCTGTAAGTCATCCACGGTCCATACATACCTGCATCACATAAGAAAATCAGCAAAAAAGAAAAAAGACAAGCTAGGTCACTATCATGTCACATCATGTACAGGTATAGGAGTACAAAGCAAAATCCAGCCGCCCCCTCTGGCCTGTCACTGCCACCGCGTCCCTCCTGCCTCTTCGATGGCGGGCCCATCGTAGAGGTCGCTCCCTCCTCCCTCTCTCGCCGCCGGCGCCGATCCTCCTCCTCATTCCTCTGCCGTTGAGAGGAAGTTGCAAGAAAACGCCCGATGGAGCCATGAGTAGCCTGACTCCCACTCTGGGCCACACGGCTACCACTCATCCCGCTGTAGGAGCCACTCATCTCTCTATAGGCCCGCACCTCGCCGCGCAGCTTGAATACCTCCTAGCGGTAACGCTCCAGCTCCAAGGTCACGGTCTGAAGTTGCTCCACCTCCACTCGGAGGACCGCCATCTCCACCGAGTCCGACGGTCTGGCTTGTGCTAACTACTCTCATAGGCGGGCTACCTCCTCCTCTACCTCAGCATGGCCTCGCTCCACCGACCCCCTCAAGCGGACACTCTGCTCCAGCTCTCTCCGCAGGCGAGTCGTCTCCTCCCTCGAGTGAAGACTCTGGGATAGCTCCTCACGCAGACGGGCGGTCTTGTCCTGCGCTAGTACAAGCTCCTCCGGCAACTGGTCACCCTCGCCTATGGCGGCGGTCAGCTCTGTCACCTACACACATGCATTCACCATCAGTCAACTACATTTTAATATAAGAACATAATTCACAAAGGGAAGTGTGGGACGTACCCGCTCGGCAAGCGCTACCTCGGCCACCTTGGCTCGATCGACCATCCATCAGAACTTCGCCTCCCGCTCTGCTCGGTCAGCAGAAGTCTGCACGATGGAAGTAGACGAAGTGTCGGCCCCCTATCTCTGGGCCTCCTCCCCCCGCTGAAATCAAAACTCCAGGTTAGTCGTGTCTCAATATAATAGTAATACATCAGTCGAGAAAAACTCACCAAAAGCGCTAAGGCCTGTCGGGCCTCGTCTCACTCCCGGATCGTCGTCGTAAGGAGCTCTGTCAGCTCTGCAAGGCGTCCCTCAGGGTTGGTCTGCATTTAGAAGTCCAAATGTTAGCACATCATTGTGTAGAAATCATGATCATAATTGAAAAGAGTCCAAGGTTAAAGAAGTCGTACCGGTCAGTGGGCACCCCGGAACACCTGGTCCCGGTAGTGTCGTGTGTATGCGGTGTAGTACGCCACGTCACTCTCAGCCCAAGCAGTCACCACCCACCCAAGGGCTGTCCAGTCAGCAACCTACTTGGTGTTCCTCGAAGTCCAATCGAACACCGTGGTCAGGCCTCTCACTGACCTCGAAACCCGCTCTCCCGCCTTCTCTAGCGCCAGAAAGTCCACTGCGGGCTGGTGAACCCCGATAGTCCTCATCACCAATCTGTAATATAGTGTCTCCACAACATTCATGCAGTGAAGCCACATGTCTCGGCCTACAAAGGCGAGGGCCCCGACCACCCACGGTTGGTCCGCTTGGCCCTCCTCTCTATAAGGCGTCCACCGCACCTGGAAAAATGAAAAACTGCATCAGCATCATGATCATATAGGAATGCATCAAATCAGAGAGTTTGAGTTTAGAATCATACCGAGGCGTACGGTAGAGCGTCTATGTTATCCTGCAACTCCCTGACTTGTCGCCTCAGGGAGCCGGTCTCTCGAGGTGCTACCCACCTCTGTGCTATCGAGAGAAGCCCCGGACGGGCCTCCTCCTCTCTGCCTAGTGCCTGTAGGTACACATAGGCCCAAAACTGCATTATAGTAGCGCGTCAGCATTTAGAAAGCATATAGAAGTCATAAGGACCAAACTATGGTCAGAGTCATACCTAGAGTAAGGGGGAGAAGCCCCCGAGCATGGTCTGACGCGCCGTCGAACTCAATGTGTCGAACAGGAAGGCTAGGATTGTCGCTCCCCAAGCATAGTCACCCACGTGGTCGAGCTCCTCGAGGAAGGGGAGGAAGCGGCAACTCATTGCGTCCGCCCGTGTGGAGAAAAGGAGCCGTCCGAACGTCAGCATCAGAAAGCGTTGCAGCACTCGATTGGCCTCTGCTCTCGACTGCGTGGCTACTCTCGATCTGGCTAGGTCCACCAGGCGCTGCAGGTGCTGCTCTGGCTACTCACCAACTGCTATCCCCACCCGTCTCAGCCCTAGGCTGTCATGTAGACTCGCCCGAGGGAGGAGGGTCGACTGCCTCTCAGGGTGCCATAGCTCTAGGCCCAACAGCTCCCGAGCCATCCCCCGGTAGTCGGGAAAGGTAGTCCCGCTAACTGGTAGCCCATGCACTCGCAGGCCAGTGAGCCTGGCCACATCCTCCAGCGTGGGTGAGCGTCGGGTGAGTCGGCCGCCAAATACGGCCCGTTTGAGTTGCGCATCGTGCTTGCTAGTAGGTCCTAGGTCGTGTCACATCATAGGGCCCTTGTGCCTTAACGAGGGAGTTCTAGCCCTCATCCCTCTTCCTTTTTATCCTTCTTCATCTAGTTTGACGTCTGTCGGTCCTCCATGTCCAGGAATCCAATCCTTTGTTATCCTCTCCTTTTCATCCTATCAAGCGAGGAACGTGAAGCTCGATGGTCAAGAACACTTCAGGATGCTGCTTCAACTCCCTAGATTTGCGAAAGTATCTTTTATTTTGTGCAAGTATTTGTTATCATTGCTATCACTCTTATTATTCATGCGCATGGTTATAACGGTGATTCCTTAACACGTTTGAGTGGCTTTACGAGTCTTAGCATAGTTAGGCTGTCAAAATTGAACCTAGTTGCTTCTGCAGCACCTCAGGTTGGTGATAGTTCCGCGCTTGGAGTCTGAATTTCTTTCCTTGATCATTGAGGGTGTCCCTTGAGTATAGGGTTTCACACACTTCACGGCAAGTCATAGCCGAACTCCCCTAGAGTAACATCGTTGTTTCTTTGACCATGCTTAGGATGCACAAAGGCCTTTTCTTTTCTCTGCTCAGTCGAGTGCAGGCGCAAGAGATTGGTGGATGAGATGACCAACTTAGGCACTCCCCAATACGGGAGGTGTAGCACCCCAGATAAAAATGATAAAGAAATAGACCTTTTTTCCAAAGTAAATAAACCTTAGATAACTCTATAAGAATATAACTCTATAAGAAGGTTAAATAAAAGGGTAGAATGCCCCATGAGGGTCACTATATAAATATACAACAATAAAAGTCATCACACGTATTGGAGTTTCCTGTTCCAAACACAAGTGAGAAGGGCGCCCCTTACTAGGGTGCCATGCACCTGAAAGATGCCCCTGTGCAAGGGCGCTACTTCCCAAGCCATAGGGCCAACAGACACCCTACTGTGATACATATAGATATATCTCTCTTAAGACCCCACCAACCAACCAATCATACATACATATATAGAGACATCTTAAAGGCCTAGACATGTAACATCACTAGACAGTGTTAGATTTTCCAGCGTCTCCCTTAGGGATTTGCTATTCCACATGGATTATGGGGTCCACGTGGGGCATCAGTGCGTTGGCAGCCCATCAGCCGCATGGATTCTGGGGTCCACATGCAAAGCCCCTCATGTCTACCCACAGCACGATAGTGTGGGGTTCTACAATGCCATAAGAAAATACGGTCCACCTTCGCTACTAGCTCGAGCTTTTAGCGGAACGGTTGGGGCATGATCAAGCCCAGAGGAGACCCAACATGACCATGGCTATGATGTGTATTTTGATGATTCTTCACTTAGTACTTGTCTCATAAGGTCTGTGCATACATTAGTTAATGGTAAGTTAAAGTCTGTGTATAGTCCGTGCTAGTCTTAACAAAGTCCGTGCATGTCTTGCAATTGCATACATAAGTCTGTGCATATACTCACAGGGTTTGTGCATAATTCAGCTCAGCGTCTCTTATGTCGATGCAAGTTTAGAAGGTCCATGCATATAGAAAGTTCATGCATATCCTAGTCAGTGCAAACTTTTGTCCCGCACAGTTTAAGTCCGTGCATATAGGCCATTCAGCATATAGAAGGTCTATGCGTTGTTTGCCTTGCACTTACTATCTTGGTGTAGACTTTGTCTATGACAAGATAAGGTCCGTGCAAGGTTTGTATTATGGCACGCTAAGTCTGTGCACATTCATGCAATGAGCATATTGAAGTCTGTGCATTGTTGGCTCGTGCATAACCAAGTCGGTGGATAACTGCACATACCATGAGTAAGGTTCATGCATACCTCTTTTGTGCATACTAAAGGTCCGTGCCTATCTTGTTGGATGCGTTTCAAAGTTAGTGCAAGTTTTGTCCTTTGCCTTACTAAGTCCGTGCACGGTAGGTCTATGGCATGTAAAGCCTGTGCATAGTCGTTGAACTAAGTCTGTGCACTTTTCTCTTATGCACACTAACGGTCTGTGCATACTCTACTACTGCTCATGCAAGGTTCGTGCTAACCAGGTTCTTGGCATATATATAAGGTCTGTGCATATTTCTCCTTCTTGCATACGTGAAGTCTATGCATGGTTCTATGACTGACCTAGCCTGCCATGTGAACAGTTCAAGTCCGTGCACATTTGTTATAATGCTCTATCGACCCTATGCAATTGTCATATTTGTCTGATTGTCTTATGCAGTCTAAGTGTTCCACTTTTTGACAAGGACTCTGCTTAAAAGGTTCCAGAATCAGGAAAGAATTATTCATGAACTTTAAGGAGGGCACGTGATCCGAAGTAGAATGCAACTGCTGCTCGTGACACGTGGAAAGACTTTGGCTCAAATGCTGCCACGTATTCAGAGGGGGATAAGATCTAGACAAAAATTGGGTGGGAAATGTGGTTTCCACACGTTCATCTTCCTACTGCCTATAAGCAAAGGAAGATTCACAGAGAGAAGATGATGATCGCCACTGAGAGCTTACATCAAAATGACTCGAATAAAAGAGAGAAATATATCAAAATGATCCTGATAGATAGCCCAAGTGTCGTGGCGGATCCACTTTGTCATGGAGCTCCATCCTACCCCTCTCCAGGAGGGAGAGAGGTCCTGAGCTAGAGAGAATCATGGGTGATGTCCCCATCATGGACTCTTTCTTCTTCTCCATCCTTTTGAATTTTCCTTCTCTGAGCGATAGCGAGATCCTCATCGAGAGATATGCCTTGTCCGTTGGGGATCCGAGCGAAGGATGCTCCCAGGTGAGGCGCTTGGACTTCTCTCGAGCGTGGAGGGCAGCGCTATGACGGTTATGCTCGGACACCGATTAGGCTCTCCCGAGTGACCGTTACTTAGACTTCTGGGCCGAGGGGGCCACCTAGGAAGATTTGATCTGAGCGTGTTTGGGCTTCGAAATAAGTGGCCCCATTCGTGGGGCTGTCACTTGGGGAGCTTCCTTGGTTGGGTTGGAATGGGCTGGGTTGGGCCAGTCTGGACTTGGTTTGGCCGTCCCGATTTGCGTGTGCATTTGGACTGTAGATTTATCTCTCTCCATTTGCCCCTTACTCCTGAGCCAATATTTGGGGCTCAGAGAGTTGTATGCTATGGGGTGGGGTTAGTGGCTCAAGTGGGGAATGTCGTCGCCGACAGGGGCCATTTAATGCTGTTGCCCTAAGGATAAGGGTATGATGATGACGCTTTCCTCGAGCCAGCACGGGGAGACCCTTCTGGGAGTTTGAAATGTCATGACGCATTCCGCCAGGGTTGCCAGGATAAATATGTAAATGTCTCGTATGCTTGCGTCCTACGTTTTCTTTACCTAGGGCTTTTCCCCCTTGCCCCACCGGTATTCTGAGATGATCCATATGCCGTGAGAGCGACTTGAGGCAGCAGAGAATCGCAAAGGCCTTCGCGGAGTTGGCAGAGACCACGGTGGTAGCGATCCGTCAGCTGCCTCCTCCTCCGATATCTTCAGATCCTCTTCTTCTTCTCACTCTTTGCACTTCTCTATGGCAGAGCACGATCCTACGGTTGAGGCCCGGAGGCCTGAACAAGGTGCAGGAGGTTCGGTGTCCAGCCATCCTCTGTACAACGAGTTGGGTGAGGCCGAGGTGAAGGAGATCAAGGCCTACTACAAGTTATCATGGCGGTATTTCTTTTCCCCTGCCAAACCCACGAGTCAAGCCTGGATACTCGTTCGTGTCTCTTTTGCATTTTTCTTCTGGCTTGGAAGTGTGACTTTCACCTTCCTCTCCATCCCTTCGTCGCGCAGCTACTTTAATTCTATCAGCTGGCTCCGATCTAGTTGGTTTCCAATTCCTATACTTTCATCTTCTCTTTCATTTTCCTTTGTTGCCTGTGCGATTTCGATCCCTCTTTGGACCTTTTCCACACTTTCTTCGAGTTGAAGGAGCAAGCACACGTCGGGAAGGGCTTCTTCTATCTTTAGGCGAGGAGGGGGAGGAGCTGTGTGACCCTTTCTTCTCAAGATTCTTCGCACAAGGGGTGGAAGACTCAATTATTTTGGGTCGGGGCTAGTAAGGAGAATCCCAATTGGGGGTTCCCTGACAAGCCAAACTTCCAGCCGGTATTCCCTCCGAAGCAGTCGGTGATTCCCTCGGAGCTGGAGGAGAAGATTAGAATCCTTTAAGAGAGTCACCGAACCACCGTTGAGTTGATGACTTTGGCCAACATAGAGGAACATCCCCGCCGAGTGCTGCCACTTGGTGGTAAGGACTTTAAGCTTCAGCTTTCCTGCATTCTTATCTCAGTCGGTCAAAACTTTTGTTGATGACTTGCCCTTTGTTAAGTAGAGGCAAGACACGGTGGTGGCGAGGGGTGACCAACCGATCGGGAGGTCGTCAAATCGGAAGGGATGACTTGTTCGAGCGTGCCCCAAGTTTTGGTGGGTCCTTCTTCCATCTAGGATAAAGGCAAGCAAGTCGCTCGGGACGACGCCTCTGGGCGTCGAGGGTCCAAGCGGAAGGATGCCGGGGAGCGGCTGCTTCTGGCTTCGATGAAGGCATTGACCGTTGAGAAGACGTGATCGAAGAAAGCAAAGACTTCCCACCTGACCAAGGAGCCCATAGCGGAGGGTGTCCATCACACGAGCCTTCTTTTGGCTGAGCCAGAGGTGCCTACAATGATTGAGGGGACTTCCTCTGAACTGGCGGGAGTGCAGGGGGAGGAGGTCGGCTCTGAGATCCCGGTCAGGGTTGTCAGGATGCATGGCGAGGAGGAGGATTTCGAGATGCGGGTCCACGTCCCAGGATTGGGGACGATTGGAGGGGACGCTCTGACCTCAACACTCTCGAAAGAGGCTCCTCCTCTTTGGCAAGGGCGGTTTGCCATCCAGGCTTCCTTGTACAATCAGTATCGAGATCTAGCACCTTCATCAGTTCGGGAGGAGTTCTGGTGATGTTCCCCTCCCATGCTCCTCGAAAGGGTCATGGAGGGAGGTATCTTCATGGCTCAGCTGGTAGCTGAGATTACCGACTTTGTCACTCGGCTGGTGAACGACGGGAGGAATCAATCCTAGGTTCGTGCTAAGTCTGACCGCAGGATTGGTCAGTTGACATCTGAGCTCGGGGTGCTTCGACAGGAGGTGACTTCACTCTGAGAGCGCGACCAGGCGAATCAGGAGGAAGCTCAGTCACAGGACGAGCAATTGACCCAAGCTCGGTATATGGTCAAGCTTAATAGTAAGCTCATGGAGGAAGAGTGCCAGGCTCAAGCAGAGCACTCAGATCGGTGGGCAGCCGAGTGAGTGGAGCTCGAGGATCGGGTCCGAGAGATTGAGCCGACCAAGGAGGATGCCGAGGCAGCGCGAGCCGAAGTCGAGGAAAGGGTGACCGAGGTTGGAGCGGGGTTGGTCGAGGTCGAAGCGAGACTGGCCGTGGCTGGTGCGAGGGTGGCCGAGCTTTAGGAGGAGGTAGCAAGCGCCGGGGCAGAGGCGGTTGAGCGATACCGGAGCTCGGAGGAGTACCAAGAGGCCCTGAAGCATGCCACCTTTTCGAGCTATGAGCCGAGCTATCGGTGAGGGCTGCGAAAGGGTTTCGACCAAGGCTTCAGGTAGACAGTCAGATTGGCTCAAGAGCAAGTCCTCAACGAGCTCATCTTCCCTCCCGGGCAGCGTTATGATTCTGATGAGGATGGCTCGGACTCTCCATCGTCAACATCAAGTGATAAAGAGCTGAGCGAAGGTGCTCCCACTTCGGTGGAGGAGAGATAGCCAACTCCGGGTGCCTCGGGAGGGCGCACAGACAGGGCAGTTCCCATGCAAATGAGGTCAGTGCCCAGGCCGGCCGTCACTGAGGGTACCGAGGGCAGATCTCTGAGCACTGAGGGCTCTCCGCCTGCTGAGCTTCAAGGGAGGCCACGAACTTCCTAGAGTTCCCCTATCTCCATAGACTAGGGAAATTTGCACTTGTCTTGTTAGTTCATTTCCTCTTCCTTTTTTGTAATTTCCCTTCGGACTTAGTAACGTAATGATTTTCTTTCCATATAATAGGAATAATATTCAAAATGCGATTGACTGCACGTTACCGCCTTTGACTGGGTAGGATTTATCAAATCAGTGGTTGCCAGAGAGTCGACGATCTCGTGCGATTCGTAGCTAGAAAATCAGGCTTGCATGTCGATCGAGAGCAGAGTTGGCGTCTTTTCATCCTTCTATGCTTTAAATGACTTGTCATTTTTGCATATTCCCACGGGGACCTTCGGGGAAGTATGTCTACCTCTTGCGTCTTTTCGAGGGGAGATTCAATTAAGGCAAATGTCTCCCCCTTCGGCCTATAAAAGGTCCCGAAGGGCGTTTCTCCCTCTTCACAGTGCTTAAGGCTTCCCTTGCAATCTGTGGCTTCCTCCTTGCGTTCCTGCGAAGTGGCCATCTTCTTTCCCTTTGATCATCTTCAGGTGAAGCATGGAAGGCGAATTTGAAGATGAAGACTTTGGCAGTAGCTGGGGAGTTCATGCTACTTCGGCATAGAAGAACGGTCGACGACGGGGCGGATGGCGTAGAAGAAGGGCTGACGTAAAGGGACGGGCTCCCTTCCGACCTCTGGGCCGCCGTCCCGCTAGGAAGAGGGGAGGGGATGAGTCATTGCTCCTCCTTTCTTTTATCCCCACTCCCCCTTTCCCACTCCCTTCTTGGGAGTGGTTGTCCTTTCTCTCTCTTTTGTTCTTCTGCCAACTTGTTTCACTCTTTAGACGATGCCGGCTCTTTTTTTCTTATTTTTTCTTGCCCGTGCCATCGATTCTTGATGGCTTCGTTATGGTCCAACTTCCAAAGAGTCGGCAGAGGAGGCCTTCCCTTATTTTCTGGTAAGTTGGTACCTGGGCATCCCTCTCCCTTTCTCTTTCTCTGATACAATATCTTCCGAACATCTCAGGTAGACAAAATCAGCCGTCTCATTATCTGAGCCAGTTTCAACATGGGGTGGAGTCAGTGGCTCACCTTGGAGGCTACTGACCTTATCCGCATCGAGTGATTAGTTCGTGATGTACCTAATTTTCTCTTTCTTGCATATTGTACTGGTAATGACCCACTTGATGTACAAAAATATTTGCTGCAATAAAAAGAAGAGATATTATCGCAATCTGTCTCTTACATGTATGGGTAGAAACTTAGAAATAGAAGTTTTGCAATGTTGTCGCATTCCAAGTCAGAGGGACGAGTGTTCCTTCCATGGTGGATAATCGGTACGCTCCTTTTTTAAGCATCTCGACCACTCGGTAGGGGCCTTCCCAGTTAAGGGCCAGCTTCCCCATCGCCTCTAGTGGTCGAGATGCTTCGGCCTTTTTTAGAATGAAATCTCCTGGTTGAAATTATCTGTCTCAGACTTTGGCATTGTAATAGCGAGTCATGCGCCACTGGTACTCTGTGGCTTAGATCCTCGCGACCTCACGTACTTTGTCTGACAGGTCCAAGTTCTCTGACAACTTCTACTCGTTCAGCTCAGGTGAGAAGCTAATAACTCGGAGGGAAGGGTTACCGATCTCTAGTGGAATTACAACCTCCGTGCCATACACCAGTTGGAAAGGGATTTCGTCGATAGTAGCTATGGGAGTAGTTCGGTATGGCCATAGTACGCTAGGTAGTTCCCCAAGCCAGTTACCCTTGGCCTTCCCGAGTCTGGTCTTAATGCCTCTGAGGATGGCTTTGTTGACATTTTCAACCAGCCTGTTGGCCTGGGGTTGGGCTACCGAAGTGAAATGGTTGCAAATATGTAAGTCGGCGCACTTATTCTTAAAATAAGTGGAATCGAATTACCGATCATTATGGCTCACAATCACTCGGGAGATGCCAAAATGACAGATGATCGACCTCCAAACAAAACTCCAGACTACTATCTCAGTAATTCTGGCGGTGGCCTCAGCCTCGATCCACTTGGAGAAATAGTCGATAGCGACGATGATGAACTTCTTCTATCCTTCCATGAGTCAGTCATCCACCACATATCCCTCCATGAGTCGGCCTTCCACTCCCACATACCCATATACCTCCACGTATCAACCCTCCATGAGTCAATCTACTGCCATCCATAGTCAGCCCTCCACTATATCATATCCGCATGCATCTCCACCTCCGGTCACGGAAGCTTCACACCGCGAGCAAGTGGATGTCGTCCACTACATACCCCCTCATCCCACCCTGCACACTCCATTACATAATCCTTCCCCTAGCCATGCGACATTGCCTACACAACCCCCACAACCACCTCCATTATCCTCTCACACCCCTCGGCATCCGCTTTGCCCAAAGCGGGCTCCTCGTTCTCTATTGTTGGAGTCATTTACCGATATTTTCAGGACTTTGACGGCCACTCACACGTTACAACTCCCTCCGGTTATGCCTTGCCGACCCGCAGTCAAAGATTTGCTCTAATTTTACGACTTTCATCGCCAATAGGGGCATTTGGTTGAGGATTGTCCCGAGTTCCAGGAACTTGTTTATGATTTGGAAGACAAGAAGATTGATTGGGCTACCATACATGAAGTCATTTTACATCTCAACAGTAAGCAACAGTAGCAGCAATCGCCGCCCAGGCAGCCATCTCCGTTACAAGACCAGGGGCACCGCTGTGATCACTCATCTAGCGCTGCACCCGCTCCGTTATCTACCCCATGCTCACCATCTCCTACACCTTCTCCATCACCCCCGCCTACCCAATCTCTTGCTCAGGCTAGTGCCTCTACTTCCACCACTTCCACCGCCACTACTCCTACTCCCAACACCGCTCAACGTGCCGTGCCAATACATCGAAGGTGGGCGCCACGGCCCTCCAATTCCTCCGCCTCACTATCACTTTCACTATCTTCACCTCCATTGCCTTCATTGCCCGCATCACCATCTCCACTACCCCTACCGCCATTACCACCGCCTTCACTACCTCCTCTCCTAGCGACCCCTCTTCCATTACTTTCATCATCTCCTCTGCCTTTGCCATCCCCTTCGCCATCGTCACCCAAGCCTAAGCAGGCTACACCTCCACCTTCGTATTTTCCCCCTCCTACGCCTCCACCTTTGCCTTTGCCTCCACCTGAGCCTATCATTATCGTCATCCCTTCACCGCCTAAGCCCTCCACGCCTTCTAAACTTTCACCCACGCTTTTCAAGCCTTCTCCACCCCTTTCTCCACCTATGTCCACCCCACGGAGCGAGTGCGCGCTATCTCTGGTGCCTCTCAGGTCTAGTCCTCACGGAGATGATGAGCTAGATCAGGATAATTCTGTGCTGGTTATGCATTTCAAAGTTCAAGAGTTTATCTACCGAATGTCGATACATGCCCTAGTCCATGGTTACTTTGGGGAGGGTGAGCCTCCCCCGCGAATAACAGTTGTCGAAAAGAGTTCCTTTACCTTGGTGCCAGTTTCTTCAAGAGCGAGACCAGTGGCAATCTCTTTGCTTGCCGGAGGTTCAACTATTGATGCTGTTATCACCTCTCGCTCCATAGCTGTTCAGTTCACTAGCCAAGAATGGTTCTTTACTCAGATTGTGCTAACCCATATGGCTGCCAAGAGCCTGATGGATTCCCTATTCAAGGGGCAATTGGCCGTATCTTCAGTACCTTCCAAGGACATTCTACACTTGTTATGCAATCTCCCTTAGTTTATTGGTGAATCGACCACGTCAACGCCGCGCATTACTCTCCCTCAGTTTTATCCTGCTCTTCTGGTAACGAAGCTATGCTTCATGCCCGATTTTCGAATGGAGATGCCGAATCTCAGGCTGCTAGTGTCGAGTGACAAGACTCCGCGATTTTCTGATGTTCATCCTAAGGAGTTACCTATTCAAGGATGTCTGCCTATGGTTAGCACCGGGTGTCTATGGGTAGCTGTCCCGATAAAACTACATATTCACGATCGAGCTAGGCTATCTGCCAGATGGGCCCGTTATGTGAAAAGATGTTTCAAGACAAGGAGGCCGAAGATCCAAGTCCATGCCAGGCGGGTCTATTACAAGATAGTTTCTGCCAAGAAGAGACAACGATGTAAGTTTAAGGGCCGCGTAGTGCGCACTCAGTGGCCCACTTCTTCCTCTTCCTCTTCCTTTCATTCCTCATTTCTATTACTCAGCTCCCACCCTTAGGTGGTGTATTTTCCTTCGTCTAATCCTACTTCGATCATCTTCTCCTCTCCTCCCGAGTCCGTAAACCCCCACTTCCCTTTTCCTAGTTTAGAGTCACATGTTTTCCACGTTCTCATTATTCTAGGCCTCAGCCTATGTCAACCTTTCATCCCACTTTTGGGACTTCTTCTGATCCTTCTCCCCCGGTATCCCAAGGTTCTACTTCTCATTCTCTTTCCCCGACCCTGGCGGGTGTTTATGATTCTTTTTCCCCTACCTTGTCGGGAGTCTATGCATCTTCTTCCCCGCCTCTGGCGGGTGATCACTATTCTTTTTCTCCAACCACATTGGATGATTCTCCTTCTCCTCTTTCCATCCTCTCCTCCTCACCCTTTCGGGGTCTTCGCCCTGTCATCACGCAAGTCTGCATGGCGGTGCCGCTCTACATCCTCTACGAGGCGTCGATCTGGATCGCGTGGTATTGGGATTGGAAAAAACGCCGCGCCGCCCGCCTCGCGGGCGAGGAGGAGTGATACGCGAGACGACGATTTTCAGCTACGATAGGATGCAGTCGTTTGATAGCACACAAGTATTCCACTTTTTATTTCAGTCCTTCCAGAAACGCCGACTTTAGTTTTGTATCAGAATCGAGACATGCTTGCAGGATCGTGAGCCCGGCTTGAATCAGGGCGGCGTCGCGGCTGGTGTCAGGTTCTGGTCCTTCCGGGAATTTTCCGCCATGGAAGAGGTTATTCCGGATACGGCGGACCAATACAAGCAGGCGATCCAAATCGCAAGATCCTGAGAAATTGTCGTCGGCCCAGCTCATCTTTTCCCCTTCTGTGCTGATCTGTTTTTTCGGGGGCGACTTTTCTAGAAAGCTGATGGCTTCTTTACAGTCTGGCATTTTACGTTTCTGAGCATATCCGGACCAGTTGGCGGAGATTTCATTTTCGTTTTTGGATTTCAGGAAGTAGCCATTTCGTTTGAGTGCATACTCGAAGCGTGAAAAGAAAAGGAAGAATGTAATTGCAGTGACATACTCTTTGCTTTTCGAGACTCCTTCTATTTCTTGAATAGTGTTCATATTTTGTTGGGGTTTTGTTTGTAATTTGATTATCTGTTTGTGAATGGATTGTGGGTGATTCTTTTGTCGCGATGTTACGCTGGAAAGGATGGCTGTGCTGATTGCGGTGGCTTGTGTGTGGAGATTTTACTTGGCATGTTAGTGTTTCACGGAAATTAGGATAATAATGGTGATGATGCAGAGGATTACTATGGCTGGTGAGATTACGATGATTCGGAGGATTGCTATCTTGAATCCCATGCGGAACTGGATTGGCGTCCCATCGTCTTTGTGAATGAACTTGCCATAGAGCCACCCGGTTATGGGGATGGCGGTAAGGAGTGCGATGGCAGTTCCTTCCCTAGGGAGTCCGCATAGCCACATGATGGATATAATTGAGAGGGCTGCCGCATTTCCTAGAATATCTGTGATGAGTGAAATGTAATATGATTTCCAGTAGGATAGTGAGGTATTAGCGAATCGTCTCACTCCATAGCGCACTATAACAGCGACTAAGAGAGATGAAAATAGGAGACAAAAAATCGCGCCTACCTCTGACATGACGAATGCTGTCGACGTAGGTGTGGAGGGTGTCCTCATCATTACGGCGGCGGCCTGCCTCCAGGTGCGCGTGCCGGGATCACTTTCGATGTAGACGGAGGCTTGCCCGGCGGCGGGTGTGATGCCGGCCTTAGCAAAGGCGGCAGCCACTGGATCGTAGGCGGGCTGTGTCGGCGTATTCTGGGGGACGGTCGCCTGCTGCGGCTTCCAGCTCATGAGCTGGGGGAACTGATCGCCCACCCCGCGCTGGCGCGCCTGCTCCTGATACTGGCTCAGGATCTCGTTATCCGAAATTAGGTTTTCGCTGCCGGGATTATGGGCGCGGAAGAAGTTGATGAAATCCTGCGGAGTCTGAGGGAGGGCCATGTCTGAATTACGCCACAATCGAATCGTAATCTGTCAAACTCAAATACGCCACAATCATTCGCATGTCTTTGATCGTAACGATTGCTGGCCGTTTGCGGGAGTTGCGCGTCCGTCATGGACTCACTCAGGAGGAGGCCGCCGAGCTGACCGGGGTGAGCATGCGATTTTACCAGCTCCTCGAATCCGGGAGGAAAAAGCAGATGTGGCTGGAAACCGTGGAGCGACTCGCCGCCTCGTATGGCTTGGAGGCGTGGCAGTTTATCGGGCGGGAGATGCCCGAGAAAACAGAACTCGCGGCAAAGGTGACGGGAAGTTCCATCCACTACAATCGGTTGCGGAAGGGACCGTATCGGAAAAAGAAGCTATCCGATGAAAGCAAGAGCTAGGTGGCGCGTGGGTTGTTGATCGCAGGCGCCGAGACTCTTGGGTTGGACAGGTAGCGGATTTCCTGCTCGTTGTAGCTCACTTATGAGCGACACCACACCGGCGGGGGCGGACAAGAAAATCGCGGCGGGCGTGTGCGGCATTTTGCTCGGCGCGCTTGGGGTGCATAAGTTCATCCTTGGTTATACGACGCAGGGCATCATCACCCTCGTCATCACGATCGTCGGCTCTGTCCTCACGTTTGGCGTCGCCGGCTACGTCATGGGTGTCATCGGCCTGATCGAAGGCATCGTTTACCTGACCAAGAGCGACAGCGAATTCGTGGCGACCTACATCACCGGCAAAAAGGCTTGGTTCTAGGTTTTCTCTGAATCATTTCCCGGTCTTGTCTCCGTGCCCTCCGTGTCCGCGCTCCGGCTCGGCTCTGTGTCACAATCTGAAAAATCCATCCGCATCGCATCCGCCTCCGTTTTCCTTCTTGCGCCGCCCGCCGGGCGTTGCGGTCATGGACCCTTACATGATCGCTCCAGAAACCTTTTCCCACATCGAGAACATCAAAAAGCGCGCCGGGCACTTATGGAGGTTTGGTACTAGGCGGAGATTTTTGTCTGAAGACCCGGCTCAACGCATAGGGAACGCTCCCAAGTGGACATAATCCACTCTTCCACAAATGCCATTTGATATACCAGATATGCAGTTAAACTCAAAGGTGATCATACAATTTTGATTGAAAAACATTCAATATCCAATCGCTTCATACACATTTCTCAAGATATTTAATTTAGTTCAACCAATTAGACAGGTTCATCACAGTAGGCTAGTAAATGACAATTCAAGTTTTTAGAATCAATACCTGTCATCTAAAAGTGCCACCAAGTGACAAAAGGCCATTGCATTAATTGACAAGGTTGAATTACCTTAGTTCAGAAGACAAGATCGGAAGCCTTCATGCACTAAGATCACTAACCCCACGAAGGTTAGTACTTCAGATTTTAGTTTTCTTACCTTTATCTTGAGAGTCTATTTTCTTCCAAGCTTTGAACCTGCAATTCAAAGAAGAATGAAATTTAGTTTACCCATTAGGCTTGTTTCAAAATCTCCTTGCGTAATCCCTACACATTAATCACAAAAGACATTATTAGTAGTTTCAACAAAAATGATATTAATCACATATACTTGAACCACTAAAATGTCATTACTTGATTTTCTCATGAAAGATGTTTTGTGAACCTTACCTATTGAATCCAATTCGCAATCAAATTGATGTGAGCCTTTCATACCATGCTTTGGGTACTTGCTTCAGGACGTACAAGACTTTCACCAGCTTGTACTTGAGTCGATCCTGGAGGTTGTTCAAGTCATGGTATCCCATCTCCTTATATGAATTGAGAAGGTTCTCATCATTTTTCATCCTTGCAAGGTATTCTTCCAGTTGATTCAAGCTCGGCCATGGCTAGCCCATCATCTTTTAGATTTAGGAAGTAGAATCTACATACAAGGGCAAAAAGACTTGATTTGTCAATTTCAATTCAAATTTATTAACAATAACATGACAAATTCTCTTTAACCGCTAATGTCTTCTTAATAGCTCTAGATGTAATGCATGACTCATGTGTGAACCTAAAGATTAGGTTCATATGATGAATGTGATTGCTCCCCCTTAATGTATGCATGAATGTGGGATGTTTCGTAGAGTCCTAATGCCATATGCAACTATGGATGTGATGAAAGCACATCATGGATGTGATGAATACAAGCGAGTTACAATACATGGCAAGAGTTTACAAAGATGAACTTTGGCATGATAGGATGTGAAGACATACAACACATATGGCAAACTCAATGTGTGTGGTGGAGGTAAATTGACGACATACAAACAACTCTTAACAATATGCTATATCACACTCGACATGCACAAGGATATGCAATTGACATCGGATGAAATGCATGTTCAGACATATGCATGATTACATGACTCTATGACACAAGATGAGTCAAAACATAACACAATCACCGCAGAGGGTAGGAGGGATATCACCTGAGTGTTCAGATTTCATTTGTGTTTTTCTTTTAACCTTGCTTATGCCACTTGACCCGTGTGCCTTACCTTCTTGAATGAAGGGCTTTACCTCCTTGATTGACACCATGTTTCATACTTCATATTTCCAAGGCACACCTACAAAATAGATTTCTTATTTGCCATTCTTAGGTACCCAAATCCTTTTGGGTCCTTGTGGGTTAGCAGCAACATTTGCACATGGTTTTCACTTTTTGACAATATTCAAATTATCATTATTCATCAAAGGACAACCATGCACCAACTTACAATCATGTTTAGTATGCCCAAATTTACCACAATAGAAACAACGCACAGAAGTCATTTTCTCATGTGGTCTTTTAGCATAAGTATAGGAGTTCTCAAACCCATTTCTTCCATTCGAAACCTTTCTTGGATTTATGAAATTATTCATTCTCTTGCATGCTCTCAATTCATCATTATTCTTAACAAAATAATCATGCATCATGTGACCATGTTTGCCACAATAAAAATAGGAAGAATTTTTGTTGAAAATATGGTATTTAGCATTGTTCTTCCTAGTATGATCAATTGTACAAGAACATTTATTTTTCAGCTTTGAGGTTTGGTTCACTTTCTGCTTTTATCACATTTTTGTGTTTTCTTGATAGCATGCTGGACTGGGTGAGCACTTGAGGTACTAGTTATATCTGAATTTGAGATAAAAGATATAAACGATTTATTTTTAAAAAATTCTTTATCAACAGGATTATAGCCTAGCCCTTCTCTTTGAAAGTTGACTTTTGTTCCCAAGAGTTTATCAAGATTTTTCTTCCCTTGAACAAATGTAGACAATGAAGCATTTAAATCAATAATTTCTTTTTCAAGGGATGCAATGTGTAATTCATAGGAAGCAATCTCATTTTCACAAGAATTGATTTTTTCATTCAAATGTGCATTGATGGTTTTGTGATTTTTCATTTCTTGTTCCAACACATGCACCTTTTCACATTCATCAACAAGTAATTTTTTTCCTTTTTCAAAAACAAGCAATCTTTCAGAAATGGCATTGTTCAACTATTTCAATCCTTCATTTTCTTTTCTCATGCATTAAATGACTCTGCCGGGCGGGCGGAAGGAGTTGGCGTAGGTGGCGTAGATGCTGCCGTTGTCGGCGGGCTTGAAGACGAGGCCGGTTTTCCACGAGAGCGTGGTCTTTTCCGTGTCGAGCGAGGTGAGGGTGGAGGGGACGGCGAAGCTGTCGTAGTCGATGTTGTAGTGCTCGAGGCGGAAGCCGACGAGGCCTTGCAGCCACTTCAGGAAATCGACGGTGTCGAAGGCGTAGAGCGCGGCGGTGTCGGTCTCGGTGGTGGTGTAGGCGCCGGTGCGGGCGACGGAGTAGTTCGCCAGGCTGGGGTAGTTGTCGGGGTCGTAGATGCTTTCGGTGGTGGGGAGGCCGGAGACGGTCCAGGCGGGGCTCTTGACGTTTTCGATGCTGAGGTCCGCGCCGCTGCTCAGGGTGTGCTTGAAGGGGCCGGTGTCGAAGACGGCGGTGAGGTTGGTCTGGTTGGAGAGGATGCTGTTGGTGGTCTCGGTGATGGCGGGGCTGAGGGTGACGACGCCGGGAGTGCTTGTGGTCTTGGTGCTGGGGCTGGTGGCCTCGATGAAGCGGTGCGTGTGACCGTAGCGGGTCTGGTTGGAGAGCTTCATGTCGGGGCTGAAGTCGTGCTCGATGAGCGCAGTGACGGCGTCCTCGACGATGTCCTCGTGGTCGACGTTGGCGAAGCCGTAGTAGGTGCTGCTTCCCACGCCGGGCGAATAAAGCGAGCCGGTCGAGGAGAGGACGCCGGTGGGCAGGCCGTAGTCGGGGATGTTGTGCTCCTCGTAGTGCTCGTAGGAGAGGGTGACGCGCGTCGGCGTGCCCAGCCCGAGGGCGAGCGAGGGGGCGACGCCCCAGCGGTCGTCTTCGGCGAACTGGCGGCCGGCCACGCCGCCGTCCTGTCCCATGAGGTTCAGCCGGAAGGCGGCACCGGGGACGAGTTTGGTGTCGAGCGGCTGGTTGACGTCGAGGGTGGCGCGGGTGGTGGCGTCGGCGCCGGTGCCGTTGAAGCCGTAGGACAAGGTGCCGGTCTCGAAGGCGTCGAGTTGCGGCGTCTTGCTCTCTAGGTTGATGTAGCCGGCGGTGCCGCCGCGGCCGTTGTCGGCGGAGGGGCCCTTGACGACATCGACCTGCTGGATGTCGAACATGTCGCGGGTGACGGCGCCCTCGTCGCGCACGCCGTCGATGAAGATGCTGTTGGAGGTGTCGTAGCCGCGCATGTAGAAGGAGTCGCCGCCGGTCTTGCTGGCGCTGCCGCCTTCGCCGGCCGCGAGGGTGATGCCGGGCGTGTTGCGGAGCACGTCGGTCAACGTGGTCGCGCCCTGCTCCTGATAGACTTCCTGCGGGATGGCGATGACGGTCTGGGGCGTGTCAACGATGGGCTGGGTGAACTTCGGCGAGGCGATCTCCTTGGGCTTTTCGCCGGAGACCTCGACGGTGGAGAGGGTGGTGACGTCGCCGGCGGCGTCCTTCTTCGCGGAAGTCGATGCCTTGTCCGAAGCCGCCTGGCTTGCCGAAGTCGATGCCGCCGCCGGCGTCGTGGTCTGGGCGGGCGAGGCGGGCGGTTGCGTGGCGCTCGCCGTCGTCGTCTGCGCCATGGTGTCCGCCGAGGCGCTCAGCGCGCCGGCCACGATCAACGGCACGAAGGCCAGCTTCTTGGCCAGCGGGCTGAAGCTGTCGCAAGCGAGCGGAAGCGTGCTGGAAGGCGATGAGGCGGAGACTTGGAGGGAACGGGATTTCATGAAATTGACCATGTTACTGAGACTCTTTCTCATGAAAATCAAGTGATATTTAATACTGAGTCTCAATTTTGTTTCAATCTCCGCTGTGCGCCGAGTCGCATGGAGAATTATTTCTCATCTAATTTTCAATGAGCAAATTGAATAAAAAATAAGCCTTTGTGTCTTGCCTTGGATGATTCCGCGCCGCTAGGTTTTTTCCAAGAACCCCGGATTTTTAATGTTTGAACACACCGCCACCCGAGACCAAGCGCAGGCGCTATTAAGCAAGGCCGAGACTTTGTGGCGGACCGGCGATCCCCGCCAATTGTTGGAGGCTTGGCGCGTCTGCGAGGCCGTCGCAGCCCTGCTCCCGCCCGAGCCGCCGCAGTCGTCCGCCGCCGCTTCCGCATCCGTGCCCGCCGACCCCGGCGCGCAACTCGATGCCTTCGTCGCCCTGAGGGCATCGACTTGGCTCATGCGCGGTCGTCTGCTCGTCGCGCGCGAGACGCCCGAGGCCGCGGTGGAAGGCCTGCGCTGCTTCGACCAGGCGATCGCTCGCCTGCAAGCCCTGCCTGGCGGCGAAGGCATCGACTTGGCCGCCGCGTGGATGAACCGCGGCGGCGTGTTCCTCCGGCTCGGCGCGACCGGCGTGTTCCACGACCCCGCCGAGGCATTCCGCGAAGCCGTGCGCTCCTACGAGCAGGCCATCGCGCTGCTCGGCGACGCCCCGCCACCCGAATTTCTCAACGCCCTCGGCGCCGCGTGGCTGAACCGCGGCATCGGCCTGAGCGCCTTCGACGGCGACGAACCCCGCGCCGAGGCCGCGCGCTCGCTCGAACGCGCCATCGCGATAGTGATCTTCATTGTTACATCAATGGGTAGTGGAACACTTTGTTCTTTGGAGGAGTCTAGTTGTAGTCATCATAATTCATAAAAACATGAGTACACATGCTATCAAATAAGTAGATGTGTCTGTTGAGAATTTAACCCTCCTTCTAAGCCATTAAGGGATGAATCCAGGGAATACTCCAACACCATGGCAGAGCAATGGCTAATTTGATGGAAACTAGTCGTCTAGGTCAATGAAACTTAGAGACTATGTCATGATTCAATTAGTTATCTCTGTACTCCGTGCTCAAATAAAAATATGTTGATATAAAAAAAAATTCTAATATTGGCATGAAGGTTGACTGTTCTGAGTACTCAGGGATTCTGGTGTTTGAGAAACATGTCTCCTTGAGTAAAAAGGGACAGTCATACTGGATTGTTCAAAAAAAAATTGGGTGTATTGGCTGACCCTGGAGAGTCACCTAGTAGCTGTGAATCTTGGGCTAATTTCTTAATTCGATAGTTTGTTAATTTGATTTTTGCTTGTTGAAAATGTTTAGTAGGACTTATGGTGTTTTCTCTGGGCTTAGTACAATCTTCGATTTGTTCCCCTTTCTCTGTTGATTGAACATTTAGGGTCATTTTTGAAGAATTAAAAGATTGATATAAGCGTTGTATGTCAGGGGTTATAAAGATAACTTCGGCCGGCTTGCATAAGAGGGAGGGCAGTTTGGGAATTTCCGTGTTACGATTTTTTAGGGTAAAAAAGGTTTCGGTATAAATTCAACTTTCTCCTTAAGCTTGCCTTCGCCATTCTCTTTTAACCTAAAAACCGTGACGTTTCACATTCTTCTTCGTGTCGTCCCTCTCCGAGCTCTCCCCAAGTCCTTCTCACTCTCCTGTGACGTCCCCTGCTTCTCCATCTGTTTCCGCTCTTCTTCCCTCCAAAAGTCTTCCAAATATGTCTTCTCCGGTTTCTGCAAGCGAGGGTCAAGGGGAGCAGCAGGAACTTCCTCAAACTGGTCTCGAGCAGCCAGTACCTTCCACTGAAATCGTTGTAGAGAAGAAAAGGAAGGGCAAAGAAAAAGTTGGAGAGTCAACTTCAAAGCGACAACGGTCTCAAGTTTTTGTATCAGCAGAAGAACTGCCTTCGGAACTAGGTACTGTGACTCATCCGACTCCACAGTCCATTGTTTTTCTGGAAGGTGGAAAAATTATTCCCCCGAGAGTCGTGGACTTCCATGATGATGACTTGGTCTCAAGGTTCCCTGAGCTGATTGAGTTGTTTAAGTTCCAGAAATGGAAGAAGTTCCTTGGAAAGCATCGGACGTTCTGTCCGCACCTTGTTATGGAATTTTACAACAACTTATCTTTTAGTCACGAGGAGTCATCTCTGCTGTCTATTGTAAAGGGGGTAAAGATTGTGCTGACTAGACGTTCCCTTCACAAAGCCCTCAGAGTCCCCGAAGATGGGGCAGTAGAAAGGGGATTTAGTTTCAATTTGTTTGATGCCTATTCTATCATTACGGGGAAGCCGAGCAACCCGTATGATAAAGAACAAACCAAGTTGAAGGCATTCAATACGATGCTCTTCTCTCCCCTGAACAAGCTCCTCCTACACATTACTGCTTCAATTGTTACACCACAGACAGGAGCTAGAGGGGGAATTACTGATTCTCAAAGGTTTATTCTGTTCTGTCTGCTCAAGCGGATAAAGATTTGTCTTCCTGATATTATTATTCAAGTAATGAAGAGTTGCATAAACTCTAGGAGACATCTTCCGTATGTTGCTCAGCTGACAGCAATATTTAAAAAGTCAGGCGCCCCACTGGAGGGAGAGACCTTCTCTGAAATCAAAAGGATACATACTTTTAATGCAGAGTTCATAACAAATGTTTTGGGTTTAAAGCCTACTCTGCCAGAGAAGATAAAAGAGAAGAAAAAGAAGAGGTCTGGCAGTAAGGGGGAGAGTCAGACCTCTCCAAAAGAAGTGGCTGAGCAACGGGGAGCAACCCCAAAAGAGGAAATTCTGGAGGAAGAAGAGCATGAAAGGGAAGTTGTTCCTCAAATAGAACCAACTGCAAAACAACTTACTGCACAAGAACCAGAAGAAGAAGAGATGGCCATACAACAAGAGGCAGGCCAACAAGAGGAGTCTCCGAGAGAGACTGTTCAGGAAGAGGCAGGCCAACAAGAGGAGTCTGCAAGAGAAACTGTTCCAGAACTGGATCCATCTATAAATAATCTTTTTGACAGTTTTGGAACCCAGGACAGAGACATAGAGAAAGAAGCTCAACAGGAATATCAGGAGGAAGAAATGCTGGAACAGTCTACTCCTAAATTTGATGAAGATGAAATAGCTGCATTTGTTGAAAAGGTTCTGAGTGAAGTGATGGACAAGCACCTGGAGGATATTGCAGATACTGTTGTCAATGAAGATGTGGAAGAAGCTGAGGAGATGGAACAGGTCGAGAAATCTGAAAAGGGTGAATCAGTTGTAGAGGAAGGAGAAGCATACCAAGCTGACTCACTGGGATGGGTCCCTCCTGCACCAATGCACTCAACCCCTTCCGAGCTGGGAAGAATTTGTTGAACATTTCAACAATAAGTATTTTTCTGATCGAGTTCAGGAGAGGAAAGCCTCCGAATTTGCCACACTTAAACAACGACCCCTCTCAGTGGCAGAGTATGAGCCACAGTTCTCAAGATTATCCCAGTATGCTAAACACCTAGTTAGCACCGAGAAGATGAAAGCTAGAAGGTTCCTTAATGGGCTCAGGCCCCAATATATCACCCAGCTGATGTCGATGGATATACAAGTCTACTCAGAGATGGTGCGCCGAGCACAGTTACTAGAAGATGCCACGGAACTGTCCGATAGGATCCGTGGGCGAGAAAGAAGCATTACCAGTTCTGGTAATTATAAGTCAACCTTTAACAACAAGAAGAGACCCAATAATGGAGGTGAGTCTTCGCAAGATAAGAAGCTGAAGAAGACGTCCAAGCCGCTCTCCATCACCACCCCATCAAATGTGGTGGTCACTTTCCTCTCCCTCCACTGCCACCAGATGAACCCCCTGCTCAAGACGATGCCACCGTCCCCACTCCCATTTTTGAAACCAATTGGTGTTACGATGATGGGTCGATACTCCAATCACCCACACCAGCACATCACGAATCTTCTCCTACCCTTCAAACCTCTCGCACTACCACTAAAATCTAACATTTTCAATGCGTCAAACCCTCCACTATTACACCCCCAATTCCCAAACCATCAACCTCCACAACACCAGCCTCCACCGAACATCCTACTAAGCCTCCACCAATTATACCTTCATCAACCTCCACAATCTCGGTCCCCACCGAGCCTACCATCACACCTTCCCCATGTCCCAAATCGATGAACCATCTTTTGCTTCCACCTAAGGCCTCCACTATCCCTCTAACACCAAACGCAACTTTGCCTTTACTCAAACCCATGGCAAATCTTGAGCAGGGTCCACCCCTTGTTGCACTCGAGCCAACCCCATCCACTTCCCAACAAGGGGAGAAGCTCGACGTGTTTGAACCTCCACTCGCCCTTCCCCCAACACCTTCCATTATGTCTCCACCATCTACTAAGCCTACTACTTCCACTCCGCCTTCGGCCTCTTGATGTGACACAACCTTGGACCTAAGCAAGCAAGCACAATCGCGAGTCGAATGGGCCGATATCAGCGGCCAACTCACCCGGCACTCACCCAAACCTGTGGGTAACTCGACGATGTCAAGTGGAGGATGTGAGGGTTGGTCCCTTGCTAGTAGACGGCCAGCAAGACCAGAGGGTCTCCCAAAGGGGTATGGCTAGCCCGATCCTAGAGGCCGACCCGGTGCCGAGGGCACGGGTAATCACTCACTCCCACGGTGGTCACTCGAAAGTCCGGGACTTGCGAGATCGGGCACTCTCTCACCGGCCAGCGGAGACTAGAGCTAAGATTGAATGAAAAGCACTGAAGAAAGAGCAAGGTGAGAGCACTTACTCGACCGGTTTGAAGAAACCGATCCCGTTTGGAGACGAGGGCGAGCGGGGAAGCGTGGGTTCCCCACACGCCGCGCCGGTGTCGCTTGAACCTACTCAAGATCTTACATCACTACACCTCTCGTAGGAGGGGAGATCTTGGGATGGGGGTTAAGCTCTTATAACCAAAACAACCTCCGCACAGGGAGGAGCCTTTAGCCGGCCAAGCGGGGAGGGGAAGAAGAAGACAAAGAGTTACAATGAACACTGGAGTCGATTCAGTCCTCTCTCAAGAATAGAGGACAGAAAGTCATTGTTGGAATTGTTGTGGTCGCTCCCGAACTCCTTTGTTAGCAGAACCAGTGCCAAAATCTTCTAGGTTGGCCCAGAAGGACGCTTGAATTTTAGCAGGAACTTTTGAAGCTAGCGCTGGTTGGGGTGGGACTAGAAGTAGAGGCTCTATTATCTAGTTCTGACTCTCTCAGCACTATAGCATCAAGAATATGAAGCCGCCACAAGCTGTCCCAAACTTAAAATTGAGCATGGTTAATGGAGTTGGAACCGTTGATGAGTTTCCTTCGAAATGTGACCCACGGGGGTGCTAGCCGATGCCAGAGTAGGTCGCAGCAGCCCAAACAGTGACGGGGTGTCAGTTCAGTCCTAGGGAAGACAGAATTGCGCACCTTGGGGAGAAAATAGAGAAGAATTCGCTCGGGTTGCCGAATGGAGTGCCACTTTTGGAGGAGGAGGGAGACTTGCAGCAGGAGGTCCCGGTTGAACCCCGCCTTCATATCTTCAGGTGAGCAGGCGTGGCAGCTTCTGCAAGCTGCCTCTGGATGCTGATCAGAACCATTCTGCGCAGTCGGAGTAGATTGCTTGCCCCAGACAGCCATGAACTCAGAATGAGACGAGACGACTGCCGTTACAAAGAAGACTCGAAGACACTTCCAGAGGTAGCCTTTGTGAATCTAGGAGCTCAACGATGAATTCGTGGCAGCCTCTTCAAGTTGATGGTACTCTGCTACTTACGAAATGGGAATGCAGGTTGAAGAGAAGAGGTGGGGAATGGGGTAAATGGGAGGGGAAAAGGGGGTGGATGGGTGTGGAGGCAACCCTTGACTGTTAGGGGGTCGCCACTTCCTCCACCGGCCTCGCGTACCCTCTGTCGTTGTCCAGGATTGTCATGCTGCGGTCCTCTGCAATTCGGCCGGCACGCGACAGCCAGTCTCACCCGGCTTCGGTCCCCACGCCTGCGCCCATGTGCGATCCAGGTGCCAGTAGTGCATCCGGGATTTCCAATCCTCCTGCGGCGCCGCAGGCTTGGGAGGAATCGCGTTCTTGGCTGCGACACGTTCCACCACCACTGGCACGATGTAGGCCCAGCTCTGCATGGTCACGCCCTCGGCCGCCTTGTCGCGGATGGCCGGCAGAATGTCGGTTTCGAGCGAATAGCCCTGTTCCATCAGGCCACGAATGGGCGCGAGATTGGCGAGCTTGGGATGAGGCAACCGTTGTGGGTCGAAGCCCGCGGCGTCGCAGAGTTTGTCGAACAACATAGGTTCGCGCGGCGCAGCCGGAATAGTCTGCTGCGCTATCGGTTCTTTCTTCTGTCTCTGTTCTGTTTCTGTATCTGGTGGCGTTTCAGAAACGTTTCTTGCTGCGCGGTGCTTCTGCACCCGCCCTGTCGAACTATCTGATTTGTATTGGAATTTCTCCCAATTGTGGGGCGTGTAACCATGCTCTAATGCGTCGATAAGACCGGCTCTTATGAGGCGTTCAAGCCCCGCTAAGAGGTGGTCTAAGCGAGCGTTAAGCATGTGCTTAAGGTCGTCGGCGGGAGGCAGTCGGCCATCGTTTTCAGACGAGGTTGCGAGCAACGTTACCCACAGACGAAAGTCGCGATCCGACAGTGCGGCAACTTTCGGATTGCGAAGGGCGGCAGAATAGAACCGGAACCAGGGGTTGCTCATGCCAAATCCCTCACACTGGAATGGGCAATCGAGCACCACAGCGGGACATCGGCGGTCTCGCCATTGCGGTTCTTACGGATCAGGAAGTCGAGCTTGAACTTGGCCGCGTGCATGGCGGCCGGATCGGCGTTCGGGTCCTGCGCCAGGTAGTAAGCATCGCGGTAGAGGAACGCCACCACGTGGGCATCCTGTTCGATCTCACCGGACCAGCGGAGGTCGGCCATGATCGGGCGCTTGTCGTCGCGCTTCTCTACTTCGCGGCTGAGCTGGCACAGCAGCACAACGCAGCAATCGAGTTCCTTGGCGAGCGCACGGGCCAGCCCGGATACCTCGCCTGCCTCGGCTACCTTGTTGCCGCGGTAACGATCGGACGGCACCACAAGGCCCATATGGTCGATACAGAGCACGGCGAGGAACCGTCCCTCGGCCTCGAGCGTGGCTTTGAGGCGACGGGCGCGGGCGGCGATTTCCGAGAAAGAGAGGCGCGGGCTTGCGTCGATGTGGAGCGGCACTTGATCTAGTAGCGCCGCAGCGCCGTTCACCTGCTCGCGCTCATAGTCGCTCAATAGGCCACGAAGGATGCCGCCGTAAGGTGGCGCCGTGGTATTGTCCAGCATGTCGGAAATGGCACGGGCCGCGATTTCCTCGGCTGTCATTTCCAGCGAGAATACCGCCACGCCGAATCCTGCCTCGGCAGTGCGCCGAAGCGATGACACCATGAAGGCGGACTTACCCATGCCGGGGCGACCGGCGAACACGTAGAGCTGCCCGGCCTTGTAGCCGTTGAGTTTCCTGTCGAGGCTCACAAGCCCCGTGGTAGGCCCGCGCAAAGCCGCCGGCTGGTCCAGCGAGGCGAGCAGCGCACTGGAAGCCGATGCCAATGTGCCGGCGTCCTTGCGGTCCAGGCGCGAGGCATTGATGGTGTCGAGCGACAGCACCGCATCTGAGGCGCACTCGTATGGGTCGGCATCGAAACGATTGGCGACCATCTGCATGTGCTGCGCGGCCTCGACCAGGGAACGGCGCGCCCACCGATCCTTGAGTATGGCAACCGTGCCACCAACCATGTTGGGCGGCAGCGCTGCGCTCATGGCGGAGGCGTAGAGGTGCGTCCGGGTAATCCCGCCACAATCCTCAGGCATCCGCGCAATGATGGCCTGCCCGCTGATCTTGTGACCCTCAGCCAATATCTTGCGTCCGGCCTCGAACAGGTAGCGGAGGAATTGGTCACTGAACCATTCCGGGCTCAGGTCGCCCTCCCACTGCTCGAACGCGCCGGGCGTACCGAACAGCGAGCCCAGCAACGTCAGCTCGGCATCGACCTCATTGAGCACAACCTGGGCGGCGGGCGTATTCATGCGCTCCTCCGCTCGAACAGCGACAACCAGCGCGCCCATGCCTTGCCGGCCGCGATTCCATCGCGAATGTCCTGCGAGGATTCCGCCTTCGACCGGGCAGCAAGATAGGCATGCCAAGCGTCCTGTTCGGTCGCCTCGCGCCTTTCTCTCGCCACGCTGATTTGAACTATGTTCTTCATGCCGCCGTTGTGTAAAAGCTGGTTCTAGGTGCGCCCGTTTGTGCTAGTTTTCCAGCGCTCCAAGCTGATTTGTCGATGTTTCCACCACCTGCTGGGGGATATCGTGAATACCGGGGATAACTTCGACCTTGCGGCGGTAGTACTTCTCCCCCGCAAGCCTCAGTTTGCGCAGCGCACTCTCTCTCCACCTCACGATCGTTTTGGCCCTTTATAGGGTTTACGCGCGAATCGAGGTCGGACTGAGGCGTGGAGGGCGCCAACGGATTCCTCGCGTCGAGTGGAGCGCGGTGGCCTCGACAAATAACTGGAAGCCGTTTCACTCTCCAAGGCGGGTGACTCATTCGTAATGGGCCAGGCAAGCCCTCACAAGCTCCGCCTCTAGAGCAAGAAGCCTCCAATCTGAGATGGAAGAAATCAGGGTTGCCTCAGCAGTTCTTAGAAGCAGACGCTCCTGCTGAGGAGTGGCGGGGCAACTTCCGGGGACATACTCACAGTCCCCCATCTCCATGTCAGTCAGAGTTGTCCCTCCGCCTGCAAGACTTCGAGCGACATTTTGCCAAAGAAGAGCACACCCTTCGCGCCCTACAAAAGGACTCCACTTCGGAGGATGAGGAACAATCCCCAATCTCCGATCAAATCTTGAAGGCCAAAGTTTTCTCGAGAGTCTCACTACCGACCTACAAATCCTACGACGGCTAGGACGACCCAGCCGACCATTATGATGGTTTCAATGCTCTGATGACACTTCACGGAGCGTCTGACATTGTCAAGTGTCGAGCGTTCGTGACCACCTTGGTCCAGGGAGCTCAAGCCTGGTTCTGAGCACTCACCCCCACCAGCATCCTCAACTTCAGACAATTCGGGAGACTGTTCAAGGAAAGCTTCTCCGGTAGTGGCCCTACAAGGTCAATTGCGGGGCTGTTGGCACTAAAGTAGGTACAAGGGGAAAAGTTGTGGGCTTACATCAACCGATTTAAGTCAGAAGCCCTACACATTCCCTGCCTGGACGTCGCCTTGGCCATCACCGCACTGACCAGTGGCACCCGAGATGAGAACCTCTGGTGAGAACTATTGCTCCACCCTCCCTCCTCTCTCACCGATCTGGTGACCTTGGCTCTACGTCACCCGGAGTGTGAAGAAGTCCTCAATGCTTGCCAAGACCCCGCAAGCTCAGGGTGAGAAGGAGGCAAGAAATGACCATCCGAGCAAGTCTCGGGCCAAGGAAAAAGAAGAAATCGAGGCGGGGACCGTAAAGAACTTCCATGGAAGTTCGAGTGGTAAACTCCTCTGTCCACTCCCGTCTACGAGAGCTACAAAGAAATAAAGTGTTGTGTCCCTGCCATTTTGATGATGTTAAACACTTTTACATGAGAATTGAATTATTTATTTTTCAGCTACTGCAATATTCATTATATTAGGTTATTGCACTTCATGCCTTATAAAGTTCTTTCAACTCGATGCATATACTGATTGCTTGCTCATAAGAGCGATGCATACAAGCTTTCAATCTGAATAGGTCGATGCATACATACATGCAGTCAGTTTATAAGGTCGACGGACATAGCACTGATATGCACATAAGGTCGATGCATATGTGTTGAAAGTGATTTGGCTAACATCACTCAGGTCGGTGCAGATGAAGACCTCATGCACTATAAGGTCAATGCACCTCATCCCAGCGCTGAACAAAGGTCGATGCACATCTAGTTAGCACTGAACAAAGGTCGATGCACATCCAGTTATCACAGAAGCAAGGTCGATGCAGCTTCAGTACAAAGGTCGATGCACATCCAGTTATCACAGAAGCAAGGTTGATGCAGCTTCGGTACAAAGGTCGATGCACATCCAGCTATCACAGAAGTAAGGTCGATGCTACCTCAGTTATCAAATAAGAAATAGGTCGGTGCAGCCATGTTGAAAATATAACTAAGGTTGATGTAGTTCACTAGAAATGTCGATGCACCTAGGTGAGTTCAGAAACAAGGTCGATGCACCTTAGTGAGTTCAGAAGTTATCACACAAGAAAGGTCGATGCACCTTCAAGATCTTGGAAGCTGAAGTCTTAATCATTGCTTCAACCTGAATGGATCAGAGCATCAAGGCAGTAAAGAAATGTTCAAGGGCACGTGACTACTTTACACTTGAAAGGGGTATCAGAGGAATTTCACCAAACACCTCTGATGCAAAACCTATGACCATCTCACGTGTGGAGTCTTTTGGCGCGAAAAGGCGTGTCCACGTGATAGAACACCAGAGAACCCAATGATTTGGGAATATCCAAAATCCACATGGAGGAATCAGATTGGTGGACTCCTTCTCACTCATTCAAGGCTCCATTCTCTAAATTGACGGCATCTGGATCGAAAGGAAAGTGGAGAAGCTGAAGACTGCCAGAGCCGCAACCACTGTGTGAAAAGAGCCTTATCTTTAAAGAGAGAGCAGTTTCGTGAAAAGGAAGAGAAATCTCAAAGAGAGCTATCTTGAGCTATTAGTCAAAGTGCTTCAGAGAAGCTATATTCACTTTCACGTTGCTTCAGTCTTCTTTCATTGTTTTTTCATCCTTGCTTGTTTTTCCTATTCTTAATTTTCTGATTCTCTGTTTTGGGGTCGGGTTCCTCCTGTGGATTCAGGAGAAGGGAGAGTGATCTCTGGTTCCCCTCTGGGTGTTAGAGGAAGGGAGACTAAGTCTCCGGGGTGCAAGTGGCGGGTTGTCACTCGTGATTTTCCTAGACGGATTTCCGACGGATAGGGGCCGTCTGAAATCCCGCTTTTTTTGGTAGTGTAATCTTTATGGTTTCACATGAAAATGGAGTGTGCAACCTCCGCGAGATTTTTCGTACATTTGTGAAATTTTTTGTTAAGTGATCACCAAACTAACAGATCACTTAAATCAATCGCGAACTATACTTCAGACACAACATATTTACTTGACTCGACACTCCAGATCTCTCAAAAAATAGACAATGTTGAATCCCATGTTATGCGGTCACGACTCTATCACCACATAAGCGACGAAGTCTCCTGAGAATGGAACAAACCATGATGCGATAGTCAGATATCTTCTCTATACTACTCATGCCAATGCCATTTGTCTTAATCGCTCTCTTAGACATGTCCTATTGCACTGTAACAATCATAGCCCAAAGGAGCATGCTAAAATAGAGACATTGGGCCTCTTCTTCATGACATAGTGGTCAAGTCACTAGGGGTACCATGAGAATCATTCTGATGTGATCCATGAGCTCACACAATGATGAAGAAGAGATCCATTCATCATTCATCATTCATCATATAGATCGTATATAGCACAAGTGATATGATGCGCATGCCATGGTATTCTCCTACACATGGGCGTTCACTTTATAATCATAATAACACCACGCATATCCTAATCTAGCTACGACCCACACGGCTAACTTGAGTCTCATAAACTAGTTGCTCCCACTTAGCGCCTTTTTGCGAATCTTACATCCAGCTTTTACAGGCTCCCTGGGATTGCAACCATATCTTTATGGTCAATCTACTCAGATCTCATCTTAACCTAGCTAAGATGGCATATCGTTGATGTTTAGCATAGTCCACTCACTCCATTGCTGGGGCGTTGGCAATATCTAATGTATCATCTTGCTCGCTATTGATAGTGCCAAGGTGGATCACCCGTGTAAGGGGTTGATATGAGCTTGGTGACTCTTTTGCGATGTGTAAATCAATCATTCCATTCAGAACACACATTGGAGAATGAACAACATATGTCATTAATGATGTCAAAAGTTGTATTTATTACAACTTACACAGACCCATGGACCCACAATGGGTAACAAAACTCTCTTTAGTGATCTGGTTTGTTAGTGGATCAGCTACCATATGACCAGTAAAAATACGTCAGAGCACCACTAACCCTGTGGCCAGTAGATCCTTATGTATTAATAACAGATATCTATGTGCTTCGCCTTGTCACGATATTTAGGGTCATTAGCGAAAGCCAATACCGAAGTGGTGTCCAAATACAACATTTCACTCTTAGACTGGTGAGGCATGATCACCAATCATTATAGGATCACCAATCATTATAGGAAGCTTCACAATCACACTTCCTCTTGGCATGCGATAGAGCAAGTCATGTACTCAGCCTCCATCATGGATAGGGCAATGCATGTTTGCTTCTTAGTACACCACGGGATAGCTCTACCACCTAATAGGAACACAATGCATGAGGTGGACCTCTGCTCATCTCTGTCACTGGCTGAGTCTACAACCTTGTAGCCCATCAGTCTTAGCTCACCTCCCTTATAATGTAAGACATGACTCAACATCCCTCGTATATACTGAAAGATTCACTTCACTGCTTTCCAATGAGAAGGACTTGGATTGCTCTGGTAACAAGTAACTAGGCCCATTGCGAAACTAATATTTGGTCGAGTACACAACATAGAATACATTAGGCTCCCAATTGTAGCCGCATACGGCACTTTAGCCATCTCTTTCCTTTCTTCTTCAGTCTTAGGGCATTGACTAGCACTCAGAGTACATCCTCTGTCGAATGGATTATCAATGGGTTTCACCTTATGCATTCTAAATCGCTCTAGGATTTTATTAATATAAGTCTTCGGAGGCAAACTCAGTGACCTTTTTGAGTGATTTCGGGCAATTTTCACTCAGAGTTCATAGGTCACCTCACCCATGCCTTTCATCCAAAGATGGAAGACAACCACTCTTTAGTGGCTTTGATCAACTCTATGTCATTTCCTGCTATTAAGATATAATCGACATACAATGCTAAAGTGAGAAACTTTTCTCCCACTTGCTTGATATACACACAATGGTCTTCCTTGATCATCTCAAAATCGAACGAGATAATCACCTCGTGGAATCTCAAATACCACTATCTAGATGATTGTTTCAAGCCGTATATAGAACGCGTGAGGCATGAAACTTTGCGCTCTTGTCCTTTGGCCTCAAAGCCTTTTGGCTGAGCCATGTAGATTTCTTCATCTAGTTCTCTGTTGAGAAATGCACTTTTGACATCCATTTGGAACAATTCCAAATCTAAATACGTGATGATAGCCAGAATTAGGCGAACATGTGAGAATCTCACCACTAAGGAGAACGTCTCATCATAGTCTATACCTACTGTAATATCCGCGAGTATCGGATCGTGTTCCAGTGCATGTTCAAATTTTGACTAATGGATCTTCGGATCCCTAAATAATAATTATTACATTATTTCAGATTTGTGGTGACGTAAAGGGTGAGTTACATATTTTTAAAAAAAAATTGGGATTGGGAGTAAAAGGACACTAAGAAAGGATGGCCTAATATCATATTTCGTGTCGAGATTCACTTCGACCAACTCATCGATAGTAGCCTAGCCGCCATCTTCAATCTCCGGGGGAGCGGGGAGTAAGTCAATGAAGTCTTCATTTTCTTCTTCTACTTCGAGGGCATCATAGACGCCTACTTGTTTTGTTTCACCTAGAGGTGGGCCTTCAAGCTCCGCTCCTCTTGAGCTACTTGGCTCTTGGGTTCGTCGGGGTGGTAGCCCTGGGATTGATGAATTGGGCTCCGTATGTCCTGAACATTGGCCATTAGGTATTGCGCCCTCCAGGGCAAGAGGATACTCCTTTGCCTTCGATACTTTTGGATCGCCATCGAGCGTTGCAGTAGCTTCCATGGGGATGGACTCCCAACACCTGCATAGAGTGTCAGGCTCTCGATCACCATGTGCCCGTAGCGGAGATGAACAGGAGGCCTCCGAGTTGGCGGATGATTCTGCGAGCTCATAGTTCTCACAAAATTTCAGACAGATTTCAGATAGAAAAGGGCCGTCTGAAATCTCATATTTTCTGGTGGTGCGGGTACTCATCATAAATTTCCCCCAGAGAGACCTCGCTTGTTGAGATAGAGATGGAGAGCATATTGACTTCATAATAGTCTTCTATAGAGAACCCCAATCATGGATGTTGGGTTATCTGCAGTAGTTATCTATCCATGTTTGGTGGATACCACATTTCTTTGATCATTTTATTCTGGATAAAGGGTTTGTGGAAGGGAATCATTTGTCTCTTGGCCATCTCGACTATGCAGCTGGCTATGTATAGGAGTCCCATAATCGGGACAAGAGGGTCACGTGCTTCTTCAGGGAATCTACAGTCATCATCCCCCTTTACTGGCTATTCTTCAGCTACATAAAAGATGGTGGGCTGACCTTCAGGGTCGGGGACCTCCAGGATCTTCAGCAATTCGACTGTTTGACAGTCGGCATCTATTACGAGCTTAACGATCCTAGGTGGGACTTTGACACTCCCGAGCAAGCCTTCGAGCTCTGATTTTCCCGGTACGGGGTAGATATTAGCTGGAATTGCCCTTAGCACTCCTTTTGCCTCAGAGATGAGTAACACTTCTGGAGGGGCCACATGATAAGGTGGCGATAGAGGGAACTAGTAACCAGACTCTACCTTCTTCTTCCCCTTGTCCTGAGGTACGTGAGTTTGTTTTGGCTTCTCCAGGTATAGCGAGGCATCCAGCAGGTGGCATTTGAACACCTCAAAAGGCTGCAGATCAGCGAATATCCTTTCTTCTTTCCCATTGCGGGGGTACTTGATGCACTGATGTAGGGTAGAGGGTACCACCTGGTTCTGGTGCAGCCATGGCCGGCCCAGTAACGTCGTGTATGAGGTGTTAGAGTTTATTACGTGGAATTGCACCTTTGTAGTGGAGTCACCGAGTGAGAGGTCGAACTCTACTACACCAATGGGTACTTTGAACTTCTAATTAAAACCAACAATCTTCATGTCCCTGACTTCAATCAGGTGCACATTAAAATAATACTTTTGGTACACCCGATATGGAAGTATATTGACTGCTGCCCTCGGGTCAACCAAACTTCCATTTGTGGCTTGCCCATTTAGTTGCCCCCTCATGTAAAGCGGTCTATTGTGACTGTAGGTGGGTAAGAGCATGTCTCTCTCTGGAAAAGTTACAGCCACTTTAGGCTGCATCTCAGCAAAATAGCTTTCGAAATGTGCAGGACTTTGCAGAGATGCAATGATGGCCTGTCGGGTTTCTTCATCTAGAGAGAGTATCTCCTAGACGGTGAATCTTTCTGGGATTCTTTTCAATTGTTTCATTATTCTATTGGTGGCCTTGACATTGGCTAACTTCATCTCTCCAGCTTTGCTACACCTGCTGTTATTTTGTGTTTGAGAAGCCGGCTCACAAGGAGTCTCATTTTCTTCCCCAGGTGCTGCCCGGATCTGTGGCATCTGCTGGGCCGTTTCCTTTTCTTGCATAAATTCGACAAGGTTTGAGATATGTGGATGTCAAAAATGATTATACGGCACGTACGTCTCGGCACCCTAGAGCAAGTCGAGGACAGAGAGTCCGAATAAACCCCACATTTCGTCCAATCAGGATGAAAACACACTTGGTGGCCCGCTACCTAACAAGGAAGCTTCTCGAGCTAAAGAAATGGCCCTGGCTCCTCAATTCATATCGTCAAAGGCCGAATCAGCATAAAACCTGAGTAACCCGATCGGGACTTACATTATGCCAGAAAGGTCTATAGAAGGCCGAAGAGCTGCCCAATGAAAGAGAAAATACTTTGGGTGGCTCCTCACTCGATGAAGACACTCCCCACAGGCAGGAAGCAGGGTTAAGGGCACGACCCACAGTGCCGAAGGCCAAATCAGGAAGAAACCTGAGTAATCTGATACGGGTTCGGCCCGTGCCAAAAATCACTCAGAATCGTAAACCGAGGCCTAGAGGCTTCGAAATGGACTCCCCGGAGGCGGTGCATCAAAGGTAAGGCAGTACTAGAGGCCAAGCGCTTGTCTGAGCAACTCTTGCACACACCATATTTTCATCACATCATATATTTATCTCACCCTTTGCATCAAGAGGTTTTAAACAACATCAACAAAGTGTGTTTTTTAGTTCATGCTCTTACCATGTTTATTCTTAAGAATTGATCCTATACTTTTTATTTTTCTAATTCAATTTTTATTGTTGGTGTTTGTTTCTTTTACAAGGGTAATCAAGAAAGAAGATTCTCTTCATCGATCGGCCAAAGGAAGAGAAGGTTAGAACCCACACATCTCCTTGCTATCCAAAATGTCTTCTTCATATCGCGACCACTCTATTTTATTTTATCCTTTAAGGTCCTCGATCTTTGGCAATCACGATTATTTTCTCTTAGCATCTTCATTGCTTACACTATACATACCCACCATCTTATTTTTTATCATCCCACAAATTGGCGATCACGGTGGGACCCCTTTTGTTTATTTTTTGATTCTCCCTTCAGCACCCACTTGTGCCCCTCCATATTGTACCCACGTGTGCACCCCCTTTGTGCCCCACGTAACACTTCTTTTATTATTATTTTTATCCCTTGTGCACCACGTGCACTCCCCTTTGATCCTTAAGTGATTTACCAATTATGTTGGTTTTTTAAAAACATCTAGGTTTTAAGGTTGTGCTTTATTGCTTATGTTGATTGCCTATATTTGGATTGTAGATTGATGCTTGTTTCCTAGCCTTTTTTCTTCCATCGCTATTTTCTGAGAGTTACTGCTTTCTATATTATGGGTTATGAAAGGCATCGTGAACAGATGATGCATTCCAGAACACGTCCTCTAGGACAAGTGCAATTCATCTTTTAACGCAGTTGCCTTCCCCGACACGTTCAGAACGCAGTCCATCTGGCAACCGCGTTCTTGATGTTCTGTCTACTGATATCGTCCCTTCTAGAGGATGCATTTTTCTAATTGGTGTCCCTTTGCTCAGACATGATTTGCATTAGTTTCGTAGTATTGTGCATTTTCCTATTTTTTCTTTTATTTTGCATTAGTCTTGCATCGCCTTGGATTTTATTTGGGCTTTAGGGTATCCCTAGCTGGGAGACCTCCTCTCCCCACACTTTTTAGGTGTTATCACCCTCTCTTGGTGAAGGAAGGACCTTCCGATTGAATATTCCTCTTATTGGATCAGAATCTCATCCACTAAAAGTTCCGTAAGTCCCCGACCTTGAAAGATTCCCTCTTCGATCACCAGGCAGGTTGTACCATTGAAGTTCTTTAGAGACAGTTGACCTAAACGTGGTGAGAAGTGTGAAATCCTAGTTGGATCGGAGTCTAAATCACATTGAAACTAGGATCCTACCTTGTTGATTGAATCTTGTAAACTTGCTAAAAAATCATCTACCTTATACAAGGAAATTCCAAACCAATTATGTAATCATCCAATTGTTTACTAATCTTTGCAATATTGTTTGAATCCATATTGTTTGATTTTGCTATGATGTTGCATTTTGGTAAAAAGATTGACATGTTTAATTACACTTATGATGACTAGGAGGATGGTCAATATGATTCATTATATATCCCTCAAAGTCATGATTCTCATCATAATACCTATGAGGGGTATCATTCCACTCCTATTTGTCATGGTAATCCTCATGTCCACACCATGGGCACGGATAGAATCCATGATCCCTCACGTCAAGTGCAAGCCACTACTTGGGGAGCACTCCCCTCCACTGATCTCTCTTTTGTCTTGAGTGCCCTAGCTAACCTCAACCCTCAAGAACTTCAAGCTATCGAAGCTATGATTAAGAGGAAACCCAATTCTTATCTTCCATAGGATCCTTCTCATACTTCTCCTCCTAAGAACCTGGTGGGCTGGTCGCCACCCTCAAGTCGTTTCCCCTCATGGCCACAAAGCCCGGCTGTCTCTCGTACCCCGACTTAACCGATTCATTTTATGGGCAAACCTCACTACCCTTCTCATTCAAGGTCTCATTCTCAATCCTCTCAAAGGTCTCAAGGGCAACCTTCTACATCTCAAGTCAATCTCCTCACTCAAACCCTTCTCAACAATGTGAATCAAATGGAGGAACAATTGAGAGAGATGAAAAAGATGGTAAACTCAAAAGGCATCTCGGAAGTCTCCATGCCAACTCTCCCAGTATTTCATTTGCCTCCCTCGGAGATGCCCAAGTATTGCATGTACAATGACATGGGTAACCCCTTCATCCATCTTAAAGACTTCATGTATAAGTCCTCCTTTTGGCAAAATGATAAAAGGGCCCTGGCTTATTTATTTAGATGATCCTTAGATGGCCCCACCTTGGAGTGATTTTATTCCTTAGAATCACATGAGGCTGGAGGTTTTGACATTGTGTAAAACAAATTCCTCCAAAAATATAAGGATCAACTTGGCCCTTCTCTTTCCATGATAGATTTAGTGGCCGAAAAGATGAAACCCGATGAAGAATTTACTCAATTTGTCGATAGATGGAGATCCATGGTCGAAAGAATAAAAGACACTCTCCCAGAGTTTGAGCAGGTTAAAATAATAATTTTCAATGCCACATCCTAGTTTAGACACACTTTAGAGCCCTCCGGCTCGTGGGTGGCGGACCAGGATTCGAATGGTATCAGGTACGTTCTAGTATCTAGATCTTGGGTCGTTACATCAGTAGCCACCTGAAGAGCTGCCGCCCAGCCATCCTTGAAGCCGACGTCCCTTGCCGGACCATAGACCTTGATGACGGTGGCATTCAGCTCAGTCTCGTATTCCAAGGACTCTTGAAAATGCTCGACAGCCTCCTCGCCAGCTGTCGCCGCCTCTTCCCTGGCTGCAACGCTTTTCCCTAGCCATTGGCGAGATCTCAACATGCACACCTAGTGAGCTTTTCAGACTACCAGAGACTACTCTTGGGCTAGCCACATGAGTGCCCAAGCCGGCGCTGGGCACAGAGATAGTGGCCGTAGGGAATGATGACAGAGGGGGGTGTGAGCCCTCCGCCCGAGCCGCTGTCGGGAAGGGGTACGACAGATGCCTTGGCTCAAAGGTGACTGCTAGTTGAGGGGCTACAACGGTCACCTAATCAACACCTGGCTCGATGTGGTCACACAGTTGGGAGATGAACAACGACAGATCCACTGTCTTGAACTACAACTCTGGTGGTGCTGGAGCCCCTGCACCATGACGAGATGAATTAGAACTCAAAGATAGAGGACTCAAAGAAATAACAAAGGCCATATCATGAGGCAATGGGGGGCTCAGTCCTAGTTCACGAAGAACATCAGGAGTCAACCTCGTGTTGGCATTGCAAAGGGGGTGGCGAAGACTGACCTTTATTGCCTTGGCCTCCTCACTAGTCAGGGTCGGCAAACTGTCACCCGCATGAAGTCGGGGAATCTGAAAGAAGCCTCAGCCACTAGCTCGGCCAGAACCCCCTACCTTTGTCAAGATGACACAGTCAACACTTGATGTTGGACATGATGAAGTAAACAAAGATGATGGACATATTATTCCTGGCCCGGAGGTAAAAGGATGGATGATCAGCGTTGGGATAACGCTGAAGACTGTAGAATTGATGGAAAAGGTGGACGGTAGGTGTGACCGCTGCCCAATTGCAAATATACATAAAGGCACAAAAAATATCCCAAGAATTGGGGGAGAGGTCACCCGGATACTTGCTGTAGAAATGGAGGATGGACTTGAAGAAGGGATGAAGAGGAAGACGGAACCCTGCCCGAAAGGACTCTATGGGGACGCTAATGCCGCCGAGATGATAACACCCCAGATACTCCTCGACGGTAGGAAACACGATATCGTAATCAACCAGAATTTGGAAGGCCTCCCAGAGGCCGCGGACTACCCGATAAGATACTAAGGGGGGAGAATGTGGACGACTAGGACTAGCACCTGAAGTACTCTGCACACCGGCACAGTTGGCTTCTTCCTCTGTGGAAGGTTCAGAACCAGAAAGAATATGCCTCCTATGGGGCGCCATGAGGTGTAGAAAGAAAAAGGTGGAGAAGGGTCCTCACCAGAGCAAAGAACGGACGTAGGGGAAGTGGCGGACACCTATGCTGGAGACGAAGGAGACAGATGAAGCATCTCCAAAAATCGTTCCGCCCTGATTCATAAACCCCGAAGACGAAGTGGCCTCCTCAAGGAGTCACGTGGGTAGAGAGTGACCATCACCATCTAGGTTTGCAGCGGGAAACCCAAGCGACTGTTCATGCCTACTTCTCCAGGCAAAAAATGGCCGTGCTGTGATGATGGTGACGTCATCTAACACCTTGACAGTGGCTGCCTTGCGTGCCAAGAACTGCAGTAGGTGGCAGGGCTCACATGCCAGGGAGCTAGACAGTGCAGGAGGATCCTCCTAGAAACCTCCCTCGACTGGCTCGTTGGGAGTTCCTCTCGGACCTCGAGCATGCTCGACATCCGAGAGGGGGGGGGGCTAATGAGGAAGGTAAAACCTGCTAGGCCTAGTGTGGCCTATCAGAGTTAGGCCCGCAGTGGCCCAGACCAGTCAGGTTCGAGGCAGGCCGCCGGATGGGTTGCAGCCCAGACCAAGTGGCCTGATTAAGACCCTCGAAGAATTCGCCAGCCTATGGGAAATATCGACGCCAGCATCTCAGGCACCGGGAAACTCTCCAACAACCAAACATTTCTCCCGCCATTATAGACCCTTCCCCAACAGGGACGAGGTCACGCCCACAACGCCAAGATTCTCGCCCCAAGGCCTCTCTTCCTAAATAAGCAGGTGCACAATGGAAAACTCCCCTCACGATCAAGGAGGCGTTACTCCACGACTTACGCCTTTCCCCGTTGAGGAGTGGGCCCTCACTGCCAAGACGACCTATATAAATAGGCCTCCGATCAGATGGCAGAGGACCTAGATGAAGGCAGATAGAGATAAAGAGATAAATAGATGAAAAGCAGAAGCACATAGAGGGAAACAAGATCCACCATTCCGAGCACTCCCAAGGCTCTCCGAGCACGCCCTGTGCCCTGTGAGCACTCTCCAAGCACTCGCCAGATGCTGCGAGCACTTTAGGAGACTGGGTTCCCTACGCTCGTCCATTCCATTCTCATGCTCTCTCTCTCTCTCTCTCTCTCTCTCTCTCTCTCTCTCTCTTCCCTTGTGAATATCTTCTTCCTTGATCCTTAGTTGGTGTTAGCCAGACCTGGGGTCTATCTTCGAGAAATACTCTACACTAGAGATCTAGTTGAACAGTTCATCGATGCATGGCAGTGGATATTTGTTCTTGATTGTGAGTTGATTTAACTGTCAGTAGTCGATACATAATCTAAGAGATCTATTCTTCTTCCTGACAAATAGGATCGACGCACTCCAAAGGGATGTGCTGGGTCGAATAAAGCCTTTGTCTAGCAGTTCTTGAAGTTGCTTCTTTAACTCCTTGAGTTCCATGAGGGACATCCTATAAGGAGCTATCGAAACAAGTGCTGCTCCAGGAATGAGTTCAATGGAAAAGTTCACTTCCCTTATGGGGGGTAAACCAGGTAATTTGGAAGGGAAGACATCAGGAAAGTCTCTCACAATAGGAATTTCTTCAAGGATAATTTCCTTTGACTGGTTGACAACTAAGGAAGTAAGAAAAGCTTTACAACCTTGTAAGATGAGTTTGTAGATGTAAAGGGAAGAAATAAGGATGGGATGCTTTTTGTATTTGATTCCAAGGAAAGAGAATCGTGGAAGATCCAATTTATGGAAGAAGATTCTCCTATTGCGACAATTAATGCTGGCATAATGATCACAAAGTCAGTCTACACCTAAGATGGCATCGTAACCTTCCATATCAAGGCATACGAGGTTTGCATGGAGATTATGGCCTTCTATCATTACCTCGCTATTTGGATAGTGAGTTTTGATTTTGGTTCTAGAACCTAAAGGTGTGGCAATAGCTAGATCTGAAGGTAAAGGAACATGTGAAATTGGTAATGTTTTAGCAAAAGTATTAGATATGAAGGAGTGAGAAGCACTAGTGTCAAATAATACAAAAGCAGCATGTGAATAAATATGGACAATACCTTCCATTGAGCCATCATCTTTTGATGCTTCATCGTCTAATATGGCATTTAGATGAGCCTGTCGCTCCACCGTCATTTTTGGATGTTGATCTTTCATGAGGGGGCAATCAGGCATGCGATGCTCTCGACTTCCACATCAGAGACAAGCACCAAGGTGCTTCCAACATTCTTCGGCTGAATGACTGAACTTCTCCCACAAAGTGCAAGCCATCACGACTTGCTTCTCTTCTTCTTTAACTTTCTTGTTCTTGTGATTGTTGTCATTCCCATTATGGGACCTCTTTTTGTTGCCACGGGATTTATAGGACCCCGTGATGCTAAACTTTTCTTCTTTCCTTTCATGCTTATCATGTTTCCAGCTAGGTTCTCCTCCCTTCCCCTTGAATTTCTCTACTTTTTCAAGGGCCCTTTCACATAAGTGAGCTCTATAGACTATTTTCGTGTAGGTCTGGATGTTTTGAGGCCCAATTTGTTGAACAAAGATGGGCCTTAAATCGTCCATAAAGTGATTAGCCTTAACAAGCTCCATAGCCACAAGATGTTGAGCATATGGCGCTAGCCGAGAGAAGTGGAGCTCGTACTCGGCCACGAACATCATGCCTTGCCAAAGAGAGGCAAATTCTACCACCTTCCTCTTGCGGACATGTCCGGAGAAATACTTCTCTCGGAAGAGTTCAAGAAACCCCCCAAAAGAGTTATGCATTATGTAGATGGGTAGAGGTGGCCTTCCACCACGTATGGGAATCCTTGTTGAGTTGGAAAGTGACAAGAAGGACCTTCTCCTGGTCCGCGTATTACATAACATTGAAAATACGGTCTATTTCATCGATCCAGTTTTCTGCTTCATCTGGGTTAGATGAACTTGAGAATTGTGGAGGGTTCATACTCGTGAAGTTTCGGTGTAGATCACCGGCACCTGCCCGCGTGCCAGTTTGAGCCACAGTCTCGAGGGCCTGTGTAAGACCCACAACTGTTTACTACATAGCTTCCCAGTTTGCTCGGTTAGTAGCCATTTGGGAAAATGAGGTGCCTGAGAAAATAAACAACTAGTTACTTTCCTTAGAGTTTATGGGGGTCAACCTTGAAATTAACTTCTAAATAACTATCTTATCCTGGGCTTGACCCAATATCACATGGGTTTGTAAATTCTTTTTCCTAATTCATAGGTGTGGGTCCTTAACCCCTGGACTTAATCTATGACTTGATATTTTCCTAGGGCTTACTTAAGTTTAGGCTCTGATACCAACTTAACTATCACGTCCTAAGATATACAGCGGATTTGAGTCGGGATGTGGACAGCCGGCAAATAAGCCTCAAGCTAGCAAGTTAATCAGAGCGCTATAACATTCACACATAGAAGATGAATGCACAATATCATGAACTAAAAAATCTTCACTTTATTGAATAATAAATCAAGTTTACAAACTGACTCTTAATTCCATTCACTATAGACTCAAGAAAAAGGTAAAGTACATGGACATGACTTCAACTTATAACAATCTATGGCTCCACCCTTGTGACGACCCAGCATCCAGGCTCAGGTAAACCCAAAATCACTTAGATCTTGAGAGGCCTCCCAAGAGCAGTAAAGCTCCGAAGGGATAAAAGGAGTGTGCGGAGGTGTATGGGAATACATTAAACTATGAAAAAAGCATATTACTTCCCGAAGGATAAAACTAGGGTCCTCTTTGAGTGGGCCACTCAATTTGATAAAATCACCCTACCTGAGCCGAAGAGGCCTAAAGATTTGAAGAGGAAGGATGGCCCGAGATTCTATCCTAATCATCAAATGCTAGGGAATCCTATTGAAAATTGTTATGTATTCAAGGATGTCATCGGGGGCCTGATAAAGAAGGGCAAACTTGAGATGGGGGAGTATAAAGTTGATCCTTCGAAGCCCCATGAAGCACCGGCATACATGGCAACTGCCAATATGGTATCCTTATACCAGGTTTTGCCAAAAGAAGATGCAGAGGCCAGCACCTAGCACACCTATGATGCATGTTTTCTAACACCTCTGAAGGAACAATAGAGATGGAAAATGGTCCCTATGAGAAATAAAAAGAAGCTTACACCCTATTTTGCAATGGGGGCACATGTCCATGTTATGATGGCACAGCTGACCCTGCCAGTTTCGACACTAGTCTGGATAGACCATCTCGCCACCATTAGAATACCTACCCATAATCAGAGGAGATAGACTCTGTTGCCAATGATCAAAGAGATATGCCCAGAAGTTTGGAGATTGTAGGCTTACATCAACGGGATAGATGAATATGAGCAACCCAAATTGTAGCCACTATTGATAAAAGATCATGTGCCATGGGAGCAACTTGAGCAGCTTGCCCTTGAACATCAAGAAAAGAGCCAGAAGAGCCCAAAGAAGATAACAGCTTGTTATGGGGGCAGGTGCTGCCAAGGAAAGAACGAAGAAGAAAGAAAAATGCATGAGTTGCCAAAAGGGTGATAGCCCTTTCCCGTAACACTCTGTCGGCTCTTTTCAACCTACCCAGGGAGGAGGAAGAGGAAGATATTTGCTTCACCCCTGCTGCTGAAGTGAATCAGGCTGAGGTTCTGGCTACTGCACACGCCACTCGGTCAGGCCAAAAATGGGGACGTCTATGACCGCCTAATCATAACATTATCTTTAGAGGGGATCAACCCTACCAAATACCTCCTCTGGAGGTGAAAGGCGTTTAAATCCCTCCTCCACTAGGACCCACAAAGTATAAAAGTCAATGTCATCGCCTCTTTTATTGAATTTCTCAAGGCGGCCAAAGGAAAGAGCCTCTGCCAAGAAACCAACTTTATTTTCGGGGGCATCCACTCCCAGCCTCCCCAACTGCCCAGTCTGCACGATAAGAATGGGACCAACCCTCTCCCATGTTCTGAGGGTCAACAAGCAGATGACATGGTTCAACCAAGCAATTTGAAGCCAAAGCCTGATCAGGCAGGATCGGGAGTCGAGGCGCAAGATCCTCCCAAGCTCAAATGGGTGGAAGAAATGAAGCTTTCCAATGTCTGAGCTGGATGTCGAATTATGAAGATGCTAAAAAAGCTCCTGACAAGGTTTACCATCTGGGAGATCCTCTCTTTGAGTGAAGAGACCCAGTAGGCTATTATTGCAGCCCTACAGACTCCTGAATAGTATGAGACCCACTTTGCTGAGACATTGTATGGGGTAAATGTGACATTTACTAAGGAAGATATGCTACTCCCATCGATCAGCCACAATAGGGCATTGTACATGAGGGGGAAGCTAAACGGCCAATCAGTAAATAGAATTTTGGTGGATCCGGGTGTAGCAGTTAACATACTGCCCTACCAGATTTATCAGAAGTACTACTTCGATATTCATTTTACCATGGTCAGGGACATGCAGATCGCTAGCTTCAATAAAAAAGTTCAAAGTCCCACCCGGAGTGACAGAATTTACCCTGACAATGGCCGATTTCACTACAAGGTTGCAGTTTCATGTCATCAATTCTAACACTTGTTACAACGTGCTACTTAGCCGGCCATGGCTGCATGAGAATTTGGTGGTGCCGTCCACATTACACCAATGAATCAAGTATAATCGAGACGGGAAGGAGGAAAGGATATTTGCTGACCTCCACCCATTCGAAGTATTTGAATTCCACTTGTTGGATGCATCCCTTTACATGGAGCAGCCTCAGAAGCCCGCTAAACGAAAAGCTCCCGTTAAGACAACAAAAGGGGCCTCGGGTGATGGCTGGTTTCCATCGCCGCCTGGATATGTAAGTCCTTAGGCCGTGTCGCACATTGCCAACGCAGGGGATGTTAATAGAGCTACACCGCCTATCATCTACCCTGAGACCAATGAAGCTAGGGTTCAAGAGATCTATGGGCACACCTAGGCCCCCGAAGGCCTCATTACACTAATAACAAGCCTCGATAGTTCAATAGTCGAGCCCTGTAAAATATTAGAGGTGGCTCACCTGACCGATCCCACCACCATATTTTATGCAGCAAGAGAACATTCGGCACAACAAGACAAGGACTGTTATATTCCCGAAGATGTCAATAATCCAATGGTCCCGATTCAGGGCCTGGAATTCATAGCAGGGATGTTCAAGAAGATACGGATGCCCTCTCTCTCTAGTCTCGAGAAAAGAAAGAGTCTTTCAAAAAGCTTTGGTACCCTACCAATTTGGATAAGGAGTTGAAGCGCGTCTGGAGAGATGTCCCTCTTTTTTTATTTTTCATTTTATTTGGGGGGTTTATTATTTATGAGTCGATCAACCAATTAATTAATTGATAATTAATTGATTAGTTGATCACGTGGGCGTGCTAGTCACATGAGTGACAGATTCATTATGCGCTCATTCTGACCCATGTTGGGCGAGAGTGAGATTCGAGTTGGGACCAGCAGTCCGCCATACCGTAAAGGCTATGATGTTAATTACATCACCCTTTAAGGGAGAAAACTTTTGATTAATTGCCAAGATAGTGAGCCGTTTGAGGCTAAAATAAGATGCAAAATGATGCACATGATGAAATCATGTGAAGTGTTTTTTTCTATCATGCAAAATAGGCATGGTTTATTAAATTGGAACCCTAGATACGTGGTAGAGAACATAGGTCCGAAGACCACCATCACGCATAGCAAGAGCTTCCAGTCGGCCGTAACCCGGCCTTCCATTAATGTCATTTTATATATTGAGGGCTCGTGCAAGCACGCATGCATTAACAGGGCATTCGTGTTTATGGTAAAGCATGATAACGGAATCATGAACATAGATAATTCAGACTTGAGTAGTCCTTTTTTATTTGATTAATGATTTATCAGGTTTATTAGTCTCCACCGAGAGAGCCAAAAAAAAGTCATCCCGAAGATGGGTGAGGGATTAAAACGGCGTGAAGGAGGGAATCAGACCAAAACCAGTGCGGAATAGCATAGGTAGAGGCTTAAACGGCACGGCCAAGCGTAGGTAAAGGGCTAAAATGATGCGGCCATGGCAAATCACCCTACCCGGCGCGATAGGCTTCGGGCACACCAGAATAGGGCACGCAGGGTATGCATCAGTTAAAATTGTTTCATTTTGAGTCTAGCGTTATTCCGGCGTGGGGGGGGGGTACCGCGCCGTGTTATGGCGCGCTGGTTTACGGTCGTACTGGTTTAAGGGAATTTTGTGTATTTTTGGTTTATTTTGACTTATTAAGATGTCTTTTGAGAATTTTTGGGGTTAATTGGGTTAATTATTTATTGAGTTGGGGTCCTGGGCTCTACAGGAGTAGAGTCATAAGTTCGTGCGAGGTTCGTACTCAAGCACGACATTTATTATTTAAGGAACAAGTTTTATTAAGTCCAAATCACAAGGGTATCTTATTAGTTAAAACCCTGTGAAAATTGGGCAGTATCTCCCCATTCTCGGAGGATTGCAGGGGAGAAGCGGGGACATACTCACGTAGTGGAGTAAACCCCTTAGAGCCGGGTGGCACAACGATGACTGGCAGACCCAAACAGATAGGAAACCCTAAGGACTAGCCTACTAGGGGCACCATCGTTCCGTGGGTTGAAAGAGATCGGATAAGGCGAGCAATGAGGGAGGTGAGAACCCCGAGGGCTAGCCTGCAAGGGGCACACGACCCATAGTCAACTCATAATCTGACAAAGAGACGACTAATAGGGAAGGAAACCCTGAGGGCTAGCCTATGAGGGGCACACATCCCATAGTCACCACAACATCCCTAAGGATAGTGGATTTGATGTTGGGCCAAAACCCTGCCAATGTTCACCTTATGGCCCATAGGGTACTCATCACTCACAGATGGAGCCCTTTGACCAAATGGCGATTCGAAGGTATCAATGGGGTATGTCCCCCTCCTTAGAGCATTAAAGCTAATGTTATCAGGAATAACAAAGCTCGGTAATCCTAAATCATATGCAGAATAGGAGGGATATAGTAGCATATCATAATATTCAATGAGTTGATGAATTGGCACTCACAGGGTTGGAAGGTTAGTACTCACGGGTCTAATGGGTTAGCACTTGCGGAGTAAAGTAGTTAGTATGCAGATTAGGGGATTAGCAGATCAACATTTACGAGGGTTAATGAGTTGGCCTGCAAACTAAAATGACCAAGATGCAGAGAGCAGCCGTTCGAGCAACTAGCATACAACTAGCATAGAACGAGTATAAAGGCTATAGAGGTGACCCCGTTCCCTCTAACCTATGAGGAAGTGCAGAGAGGTATTGAGGGGATCAACCTCGGAACCAGAGTAGGTAGAGATGCATATACGAATGTACCTCTAACCATGAAATCCACAATATGTATACAGTAAATCTGGCACAGCCATTGCATTAGAAGAGAGGCCTCAGGGAGGGGATATCATTACTGTAGCCCATGTTAATTCAGGGCATATTCAGTGTTAGGGAACCAAATCCGAAGACTATACGTACAGGAAATAATTAGACATGCAAGCCGAGAGAAGAATAGGGGAAGCATATGCATCATTAAGCACCATTCATTCAATCAGTGGAAAGAAGAGACATAGATCATCACAAGCTTCGGCGTGGTCTGACGTTGTCGCTCGGACGCCGTTTCACTAATTACACAGATAGAACTACCGAAGAGGTAGAGATGGGGAGATGGTGAAGGCGGGGAGATGGGCTCTTATCATCGCCCCCCTCACTTACACTATATCAGAAAAGAAAACTACAGGGGGATTGTCAGGGGAAAACCAAAAGTAAGAGAAAACTTGAGAGTTCAGACGCAGGTTCAACGCTGCCGCCTCCTCGTAGAGCATCAAGTCTACTGAGTTGAACACGGGGCCTAGCTCACAGCCCTTTGGGATCTCAATCTGGTAGGCCTGGTGGCCTAGCATCCTTACAATTTGGAATGGTCCAATCCCAAGGATGTCAGACTCTGGAGGGATCCATGATGGAAGCCTCTCTGCCCGGACTACAACTTGTGTTCCTACTTGGAATTTGGTCACTCGCTCCCGCTGCCTAGATCGCTTCCTGCTCTTATGTGCTTGCTTTGGAATGACAGACTCGGAGTGTGGGAGGGTAGGGGAATCGATAACGGCCTGGGGGTCCCGAGTACGGGTGGGAGGAGTTGGAATGAGCTTATCGAAAAGAGGAATAGTAGGCAAGGGTGGAGATTGGGTAGACTCATGCTGAAGGATGGACGAAACATGAGGTGGTAAAGCATGAATAACAATGGTCTCGCCTTTATATAAGAAGGTGCATAGGTTGGAGCGGACAAAGTAGTGAATATCTACATCGTACATCCATGGCCATCCCAAAAGAATGCCACGGTGCTCCATGGGGGAGCACGTCACACCAAACAATCTCGCGGTATCCGCTGAACTGGAGGGGAACTGGACAAATCATGCATGTCAATGGATCGGGATGTATCGTCGACCCAACTAACATCATAGGGATGCGGATGAGGGAAAACTGGAAGCCCAGTGCAGACAACACAGTCAGTTGAGACAAGATTGACCACACTGTCAGAATCAAGGAGGACTACATATGCCTGGCCTCTAATCACAGTGACAGTGTTGCACAGGCCATTCCGGCGCCATTCAGAAGAGGGAGTAGATGGAGGATGGGTGATGCCACGGGGTATTAGGGCCCTGACATAGACAGGAGGATGAGGTGACCTGCCATCAAGGGTGGCGGTCCCCTCGAACTAGTCAATCAAGTCCTGGTCTGGCACGTACTCAACAGTTTCTGCCCCAATGGTCTCTTGGGGTGAGAGCTCCTCTTGCTCCTCAATGACGAGACTTTGTAGTCCTTGGCTAGGGCAACGGCTAGCAAAATGACCAAATTAGTCGCATTGGTAACATGAGTTCTTGGCGGGCTGGTTTGGTGAAGGGGAATCGATGGCAACGCCCTTGCCCTTATCTTCCTTCCTAAGTGAAGGACCCGTAGAAGTGGGTGGGTAGGGAGTGCTACCCGTCAGATGAGGGACGGCCGGATGAGTGGGAGTGGAGAATGGGATGGCGGGTGAAGGAAGAGCCGGGCTGGGGTTAGTCCTTGGAGTGGGAATGGGTGTACCCCCTGGATGGGTAATGGGGGGTCGAGGCTCCACGGGGCACGGAGGGAGAGCTCGGGGAACTTGGTGGAACCTCTCCATGTCCCGTGCCACCTGATATCCATGTTCGAGAGTGGTAACCTCCCTTAAGTGGAGCTCTCATAGGACGTGCGGGGACAGTCCCTTCCGAAAGCGGGAGAGGGTGACGGCAGTATTATCTTGGACCCTGCATCGCAACAGATAGCCATCAAAGGCCTCAATGTACTATTGACGTGTAAAATCGCACATCCATATGTCCTGCCCGATTTTGGAACAACATCAACATCAAGTGAAGAAACCCTGGAGAGACTGGTCACCCAGACTCCCCGGATATATACACTACCGTGAAGCCGTCTTCGAAAGCACGACAACGAAGAAGAATCAACCCCCGGGAAGCTCACAACCCATGGGCCCCGAAGAAAACCAAGCGAACCGTAACTCGTGCTCACAACGGGCTTAAACACGCCTCAGCGGCACGCCCTTAAAGTATCCCAGTGGCACACCCCTCATGCCCCTTCAGCGGCACACCTGGGGTGGCCTCTCAACGGCACACCCAGAAAGGCCATTGGTCGGTACACCCAGTGCCCCCCCAGCGGCATGCACGGGCTGGCCCCTGGCCGGCACACTCCCTGTGCCTCCCTCCAGCGGCACACCATGGGGGTCCTCCAACGGCACACTTCCTCCAAAGACCTCAGTGGCACGCCTTCAAAAATCTTCAACGGCATGCCCTGCCATCCCCCCAGCGGCACACCCTCAAAGCTGGTCTCCCAGGGTACGCCTTCTGGGCTCTCCAGTGGCACACCTGTCTGCCCACCCAGTGGCATACATGGGTTGTTCCTCACCAGGTGCGACCGGCAGAACGAATGTAATGGCATGCCCTATAGCCATTGGCGCGTAATGGGGATAGGGTAGGGCTAGCTGAGGTGTCGCCAAGAAGGAGAGGCACACAGGCTACCCCTTTGCAGCCAAGGATAGGGGAGGATCACCTCCCATTTAATGCACGTCAACGTCGGACGCTCCCGCCTTCGGACGCTCCCGCCGTTGAAGATATAAAAGGCCCCTCCTCTCCAAGCAAAGAGACGGAGACACAGAGAGAAGAGACACAGAGAAGAACACTCACCAAGGCCCAGGCAAACACAGAGAGAAGAGAGGAGAGGAAGAAGGAGCTGCTCCGACGCTGAAGGTCCTCCAGAGGCCAGAAAGAGGGAGGAAGAGAGTAAGGAAAAGAGAGAAAGTGAGAGAGAGGGAGGTTCTTAGCCGAGCAGGCCATGCACGAAGTCCACGAAAGGCTCGACGACAGCCATGCCAGGGGACGAGCACTCGCCAGAAGCCTACTCAAACAGGGACACTAGTGGCCTACCCTGCAGCAAGATTGCCTGAAGTATGTACGAAGCTGGTCAGTGCCAAAAGTAAGGGCACCTTGATCACCAACCCGCGACACAACTCCTCACCATCATGGAGCCTTGCCCTTTCATCCGGTGAGGAGTGGACATCCTTGGTCCCTTCTCAGAAGCTCAGGGCCGGAAGAAATTTCTAATCGTCGCCATCGACTACTTCACTAAGTAGGTCGAGACATATTCACTCACCAAGATCACGGGCGAGGCATCTTGAAGGTTCATCCTGCATAACGTCATCTGTCGATTTAGGATGCCACGCGTCCTCACAACCGACAACGGCCGTCAGTTCGACAACACTTTCTTCCAAAAAAGTGCTCGGAACTAGAGATCTATAGCCATTACACCTTGATGGGACATCCCCGGGCCAATGAATTGGTCGAGAATGCGAACCGGACCCCCCTTCACGACATCAAGACCAGGCCGCAGCAAGCCGATGAATCATGAGTAGACGCAATGCCTAGCGTCCTATGGGCACACCGTATCACTGCTCGAGCAGCCATCGAAGAAACTCCCTTCCACGTGGCGTATGGGTCTAAGGCCGTAATTCCAGTAGAAATCTCCAATCCCACTCCCAGAGTCAGCCAGTTCAATGAGGCGCGCAACAATTAAGCACTACGGGAGAATCTGGACTTACTAACGGAAGACAGAGAGCACACGCAAACCCGACTGGTCGCCTACCAATAGGGATTGTCTCAATACTACAACGCTCGAGTCAAGGAGCGCCTCTTCTTCCCTGGGGACCTAGTGCTAGGCCGCTCCAAGGTCGCCGACCCACGAGCAGCGGCCGAGAAACTGGCTCCAAATTGGGAAGGCCCGTACAAAATTACAGAAGTGCTTGAAAAAGGAGCATACAGGCTATCCTCACTAGACAGTCGAGAAATCTCCCGCACTTGAAACAATGTAAACCTCAAGGCTTATTATCAGTGAAGGTTGGAGTTCTTCCCCTGTATCATACGTCCCATCTCTAGTACTCACAGTGACTCGACGGGTAGCAATATGCTTCCAAGAGGCAAGCAAAATAATCTCCTCCTTTTCAGAAGGAAGACGTGCGCTCCCCTCCAAAACCACGAGGGTGGCTCTATGCTTCCAAGAGGCGAGGCGTCGCCTCCTCTTCAGGAGGACGACCAACACTCCCCTCCAAAATCACAAGGGTGGCACCATGCCTCCAAGAGGCGAGACGTCTCATCCTTTTTAGAAGAGAGACTAACATTCCCCTCCAAAATAGGAGCCGAGTCATTCATGGTTCACCTGGTCATGAGTACGACAGTGAATCACCGACCACTCCTTGGTGGTACCTGACTTGGTACTTCCTAGAGACGAGCATGCGAGCACCCTCCTTTTTAGGAGTGACCAGAACGTGCCCCTCCAAAAACCTACACGAACACCCCTCTAAAAACCTACAGGTAGTGCACAACTCAGTACTTCCTAGAGGCGAGCACACGAGCATCCTTCCCTAAGGAGCGAGCAGAATACGCCCCTCTAAAATCGGAGCCAAGTCATTCATGGTTCACCGACCATCTCCCCCTCTTCAAGGGGACGACTGTAAACCAACGACCGCTCCTCCTGTTGACCGACTCAGGTCTAACCCAACCGATGCCGTTAGAGCTAAATAGGTTTTCATGAAAGGCTGGGACCCCCTAAAATGAGGGCTAAGGCCACATTACCTCGCAATCACCATCCAAACACTCAAGACAAAAGCAAAATCAATCGCACAGGTACTGAAAGAGGGAACAAATACAGAAAGTTGTATTACTTATACGGAGGTATAAGAGACCCTAATCATCCACCTCAAGGGCATACAAATAAGGGGTAAGGCTTAACACCCCTTTGATAGCGTAGAAGCGGTGAACCTTCCTACCTTCCTCAGGACAGCATGCCAGCCCTGTAGATAACCCCTCTTGAAGTCGTCAGATGCCCCCTCTGACCTACTGTGTTCCGCCTGGGTTGAGCTAGTGTCAGGCAACAGCACCTCACAGAAGCAAGGGCATTTGGAGGACTTCTCACTCTCGTCTGAAGAGGAACCAGAACCTTGCTGCGACATCTTCACACTGAGGAGGAGGAACCAGGGATGTAAGGCAAGGAATGAGTGATATGCTCAAACATCTCCCTTGGCCCCCTACTTATAGCAAGGAGAGGCCTCTCCAAAAGACCACAAGACTTCCTTCCTTAATTGGGAACCTGAATACGCGGCAGTAATCTCAGAGACAACACCGATCACGAGACCTTACTCCCCAAGAAGCCCAACGATCCAACTTCGTTAGAGAAACCTAGCAAGTGTGGACACCGCAAAGACCCTTGAAGAAAGCTCGCCCTTAAAGTCCTCAAACATCCAACTCATGACAGTAAAGTACTCCTTTTTTTGACATCTCAAAAAGAAGAATTTACAAATAGAAACATGCCTTTTTGGTGCTCTCTCCCCATCTCTCATTTCTCTCTTCCCTCCCTCTCTCTTCTCACGCTCTCTCCTCTCTCCCTCTCTTCTCCGACGGCCGACGGAGGCAGACAGGGGCAAGGCGGCGAGGATCGTGGGGCGTGGAGCTGCGAGGATGGAGCGAGGATCGCGATGGCGGAGGCGATTTGTGGGATCGCGAGCCGACGAGGGTTTAATGGCATTTTCCTTGTGGATCGGTGTCCACGGAGCGTAGAATCTTCGGTGGAGGTAGGGGGACAGATCTTTAACCCTTGTACTTCCATTCCCGTGGATTTGGTAGCCCGAGGCGAGCCGAGCAGGTATATTTCCACGACGGGGTTAAAATGTTCGATTTTGGGGAGTAAGCCGGATCTAGTGTTTTAATGCGCGGTTTTGAGGTTTGTGGGCATCATTCGATGCTCTGGGGCACGAGGAAGGGTTTCCCCCCTATTTCCCCATCACCCAGGGTTGATCGGGGCGTGGAATGGCATTTTTGGGCCATTCACGTCGTTCTCGATTTTTCGGCATGAAAACGGTCCTAACAGGTGCCATTTTCGTGGTGCGGTCTCGCGATAGACCACTTATTCTTGTGAGCGGTCAGAGAAAGACCATCCCAGCTGGTTAGACAGCCATAGGCAGACCGCCTATGGTTTAGCGGCCATCTGGAGTCCGTTTCATGGTTACTGTATTGTCGGCAGGTTTAACGGTCCATCGTATGACCATTTTACTCTTAGGTGGCCATTAGGCTGACCGTTTTCCTCCGTGGAGTTGGCATGACTCCCGAGGTGTTTTTGGCCACGAGATTTGACCGTTGTACAGTTTCAGGGCTACGCGGTCATGGGATGGCCATTTGGTCCCTTCACGCGGTCCCAAGTGGACCATTTGGGTTTCATACGGTCCTGACAGGACTGTTTGGCTTTTGTGCCGTGGGGTGGCTGAGCGGCCCCAGGAAGACCGCTTATCTCCTCAAGTGGTCTATCGTTGGACCGTGTAGGTCCTGAATGGCCTGAGGATGACCGTTCTGTTTTCTCGTCAGTCCAAAGTTGAATGGTCCCATTGGAGACCGTTTACAGTATGAAGTGGTCCAAAGAGGACCGTGTATGTCTCACACGGTCCCAGTATGATCGTGTATATTTTGCACGGTCTGGGGGAGACCATGTCATTTCTCATTTTGTCCAGTAGTTGGACGGCCCAGCGGGAGGCCGTTCACTGTATGGGACAGTCCTAGGTGGACCGTGTATGCTTTGCACGGTCCAAGGAGGACCGTTTATATCTGTTGTGGGGAGGTTGGTAGGTGACCGTTCCAGACTATTAAACGGCCTGTGGAGAACTGTTTGAGTTTTGAGGCGGCCCATCGTCCGACCGGGTACCCATGGACGGCCCAAGGTGGACCGTTCTTGTCTTGGACGGCCCAGGGAGGACCGTCCCGTAACTTTCAAGATTTCTGCACTCATTCTAGCGTTGGGTTAGACCCTAGTCGACCCGATTGTGACCCAGTGGTCGGGCTTCGGTCTCGAGAATGTCCCGGACAACCCGTGGGTTTCTGTGATCATGTTTTGGGTGTCTGGAGGTAACATGTTATCTCGGTTAGCGTGTTCGTGAGTCCTGGGGTCCGAGTGACCCCGTGTGTTTTCTAAGTTCCGAGGGGGCCGTGTGTATGGCCATGGACTGCGAGTCTAATTCCCCAGCTTGTGGCTGGAGGTCTCTTGTGTTCCCCTGTTGAGGGATGAGTCTCGACAATTGTGTTCTACCTCGTGAGTCATCGTATCATGGTTTCAGACCTAGGGATTAGGTCAGATTGACGGCATTGTGTCGTTACGTGCGACGGTCTTGACCTGAGTCTTGTGACTCAAGGACCGTTGGATTAATAGATCTAGCAGGCTGTCCAAAGTCTAGTGGCCACGAGCCACTTGTTACTCCATGTTACTCACGATGGATGCATGCGTGTGCTGACCCACCTGGGAGTGGTGGAGCGGCGTACCCGAGAGAGATGGTTTTTAGGCTGGTTATAGTAGGGCCCTCACGTACAGCCGAGTCTGGGCTTAGGGGGAATAACTAGCTAGAGGACAAGCCTAGGGCATATGGTTTGAGTGTGCACACGGGGCTGAGGGTGTCAGACCCGCGCTGATGAGCGCGACCTCAGCTAGTCCTTGTTTGTGGTACTGGTTATGTTAGTGTCTCTGTCTCCGCCTGGGGCATCGTAGCGAGACACGAGGGCACAGTGTAAGACGTCATGGGATGCATCTGGTCTATTCTTCTGGTGGGCGGTACTCCCGTCACGTGATGTGAGTTATCGTGTCCCAGGTTTTCGTTTCTCATCTGTGAGACGGGGTTTCAAGTGTTATTTTTTAGAGTATTCCCGTAACCGAGGTCTAGGATTTCTGGTGAGCGTCACTGAGAGCTTTTTCCTAGATAGCATCGAGTTCACGACAGTGAGGTCGTGACAGTGTTTCCAGACTGCTTGGCTTCGACGTGGGCCCTTGTCTGTGAGGATAGGCCTCCACGACAGTGACGTCGTGTCGTTTCCCTGGTAGCGTGACTAGGGCAGTCGTAGTTCCTCATCGCCAACAAGGCCGATCTTGGGCGCGACGTGTCGCTGCCCGTTGATGCCATCCTCCTTAGTGCGAAAACCGGGGAGGGGCTCGACACGCTCGAGGAGAAAATCGAAGCCACGCTGCTCGACGGCGTCACCGACGAAACCGAAACCGCGCTCACGATCAACGCGCGCCAGGATGCCACGCTCCAGCGCGCCGCCTCTGCGCTCGACCGCGCCCTCGAGGCGATTCGCGATTCGCGCGGGCTGGAGATCGTCAGCATCGAATTGCGGGACGCTCTCCACGAACTCGCCGAAGTCATCGGCGAAACCGACAACGAGGACATCCTCACCCGCCTCTTCCAGAATTTCTGTATCGGGAAGTAGGTAGTTGTCGTACGGAGTGAAACGGCTACCTACGGCTTCACGATCATCGTGAGATCGATCGGCCTTCCTTTGGCTGCGTTGAAGCCGGATGTCTTCAGTATCTTCCACTCAGGGTGCGGTTGAAGAAGCTTGAGCCGGTCAAAAGCCTCAGTCGTGCAGATGGCCGCACGCGGCCCCGGTTGGGCCAGGTACGAAAGAATGCCGTCCTCGGACGTAAATTGAGCATAGCTCCTTGTCACCCGCCGCATCTCCCAAACGGTGGTCGGTTCTTTGAAATCAACAAGAGCAAATTGCGTGTCTGGCTTAAGGCTGTCGCCCGCAAGGAAAACCAGTTTGCCCGCGGCCGAAGGCGAGTGGCCTGGTTGCAATGCCAACAGACCAACGACGAACGCAACAAAGACCACGCCACAAACGAACGCGACGCGAAGCGGAAGAACGGGCGAGAGTTCCGCCGCGACCCAGCGGCGCGCGAAGAGCAGCGCGATCATCGGAAACGTCGGCAGCGTGTAGTGCGGCAGCTTCGTCGCCATCAGCGTGAAGATGATCCAGAGCGGAACGATGGTGAAGAGCAGGTAAGTGTCCGCGAGATCAAGCTTCCAGCCGGAGAAAAGCCGCCGCGCGTTGAGGGCAATCAGCACAGACCACGGCAGTGCGCTGACCCAGAAAAACAACACATAGTACGGCAGCTCCAGCAGGTAGATGCCGATGCTCGATGCGCCGTGCCCCTGGTCGGAACCCCAGACGCGATCGGCGATACCGGCTTTCCAGCTCTGCCAGAGGTACGCGCCCTCCGTGTGGATGTAGGCGGGAATGCCCCAGAGCAGCATCAGCGCGAGCCCGGCGACGAAGCTGAGCATCACGGCAGGGCGTTGACCGCGCGCGCAGGCGAGAATGGCGAGGAGCCACAGCCTGGGTTTGCAGATCTCTAAAAGAGCTTCGCGTTGGCGCCAGTTCCACTTCGTTCCGACATCAGTCCTAGTCGTGGCAGCCATTTTTGTGGGAGCGCATAGTTTTGCCCAGAACCAGACCAGCGAGAAGGGGTGACTGTAGAAATCCACAATAAAATACACCGGAGAAGATTCAGCAATGGCCACTCCCAGGGGTCGACTAGGGACCCTCTATTGTCGTCCCAGTGAGCTGCCGCCATCAAAAGCCCTTCGGAGGTTGACGTCCTTGTTCACTATCTGGCTAGCCAGTAAGTCGCAGAATAGGAGTCGCTGCCTGTAACCGCCTGGAACCCGCCGCCTTGCTACCTGCCAACCCAAGTTCGGTGCTCTCGACAGTATTGTGTAGCCCTTTACCTCCCTACGTGGAGTGGGCAAATAAAATCACCACTGTAATTAACTTTTTTTACTGTACTGGGAGTTATTGAACTTGGCCGGGACGTCTTCCCCACGCCCCGAGCATGGAGGTACACTCGCCACCCTCTCTGTCATATTGGCTCATTTACTATAAGTTCTGTTTGCCGCTGCATGTGAGTAGTTTATTTTCTAGCTAGTTAACTTAGTCACCGCTGTGAGTTGTGAGTGTGAGACCCATCCTATGACTCATTCCGAGCATGAGAGTGAACTAACCACCCGAGACTCAATGTCAGTTTCTCAACCGTGCAGATCGACACGTTTCCCTGGCTGGGGACGATCGTTAGCAAGTACTTCTTGTTTGGGGCACGTTCGCCTCTTCAGGAACCATGATAGGTGTCGAGCCACTAGTGCCATCACTAATCCCATCATCCTTGGGTCGGGTCGTCACCTAGAGTCCCAGGTTCACAACAAGTACGAGTTGAATCTCATTGTCGTCCCGCATCACTTTTACAACACTAGACTGTGGCCAGACCAAGTGCTGGGCTGCTCTCACTCCTTCTTTTCTTTCTCATAGATTCTTTCTTGAATGCTCAAGGAGATGTGGGCTCTCTTCTAAGGCAGCATCAAAAAAGTAGCAACAACTCCAATAGAAGCTTCATGTATTTATAGGAGAGCCAGTGGAGGATTTTCCCTCCAAGAAAATCTGTAGAAGAACGATTCTAATTTGAAATGTTCTCCTTGAATTTTGACCTTCTTTCAGCAGTGTTTGAGTAAATCCATCGGGCAAAGGGGACCAGATGAGAAGTCTATTTTCCCTCCAAAATCTTCTCTTGGCTAAAGTAGATATCCTGCAGAAGGTTGACTGTGAGTTGGCATTGCTTCTCAGATCAGTCCTAGGATAGGACGGTGGCAGGTAGAGAGTGGACTATATTTGAAGTCTTGTGGCAGAGGGAATGGCTTTGTCCAGTATACATTAGAGGGCAGACCACCTGACCAGTCCTTTCTTAGGATAGAGGAGACAGTTCTCTTGGCAGAGAAGACTTTCACAGATTTGGTGGCTTACCAAGTCTTCTCCTAAAAAGATGTTCTGAGCTATTATGATTAAATGGTAGAACCTCTGACCTGGCATCTTCTTCCAGACCTCAAAAGAGGTGTTTTTGGAGGTTTGCGGTTGCCATTAATGCTCTCTAGATGACCTCATGTACTTAATGGAATGAGAAGAGAAGCTTCTAGAGAAGTAGCATGAGGTCGACCTACTGAGATAGTGAGGTCGACGCGGCTTTGTAGAATCCTATTTTGAACGACTTTTAGAGGCACCATGAGGTCGACCTACTGATGGGATGAGGTCGACGCAGCCATGTAGAAGGGCGTTTATAACACTTTCTGGAAGAGCCCTGAGGTCAACCTCTTGATAGAGTGAGGTCGACGCTGCTTATGTTGTTGAGCTGTCTACCCGAGGTTGAAGCTTGTGAGGTCAACGTTCCTGATGACGAGGTCGAGGCAGCCAAAAGAAGAGCATGTATAACGCTTTCTGAGAGTGTCTGAGGTCGACCTCTTTAGAGAATCAGGTCGACACCACCCTTGGGAATTTCATTAGATGGATGGCTGCTGGAGCTGGTGAGGTCGACACTACAGATCTGTGAGGTTGACACCACTGAAGGTCGTTTAGGCTTTTTTGCCTACTTCAAAGACCTGAGGTCGAGGCAGCATTGAGATGAGGTCAACGCAGCTTCTTGAAGTTGCACTTCTTATCTGAATTCTGCTCAACCTTGCAACTGAGTTCCATCATATGCATAGCTCCTTGTCCTTGATGTTTTTCCCAATCATTTTCAGCTTCATTACAATATGGGGAGAGCCCTTCTTCACCTAAGATTGAACATGATCACCTTAGACTGAACATGTACAAAGGTTCTCATTTGAACTGCCATTTCTGCTGTTGAGTTTGTTGTTGCTTGCCGTTGCTCCCCATGTCATCTTGGCTGAGTGTTTATACAAGAGAGTTATTTCATGATGAGCATAAAATGGAGTTTCATAATCAAGACATTCATCATGCATACTGAAGCATAGTTGAATCAATTCAATAGACTTGAAATGAATTGAACTCAGACATCATCAAAACTGCATATATCCAACATTCTTCCCCTTTTTTATGATGCTCTCTCTCTCTCTCTCTCTCTCTCTCTCTCTCTCTCTCTCTCTCTCTCTCTCTCTCTCTCTCTCTCTCTCTCAGAGGCGCACACACACACACACACAACAGCCTCGGGCTTGGGAAATGGGGCTGAGCTTTGGGGATGGGAGCAGCTAGCTAACTATGCATGCAACTCACACTTGCTCCATGAGTGTGACCATTAATTGAGAGATTAAGGGCACCTTTTAAGCTGCTGCTCTCCTTGTGGTCTCGCGGTACTTCCCCACACTACAAAAAATGAACTCGATCGACAGTCCCGAACAACCCACATCAATTATAGCAGCAAATGCCCTTCCTTTATGCAAGCCCCCCCATGCACCCCCTTCCATCCTTCCCTGGCCTACTCTCTTTTAACATAGTATAAAGTCATTTCTGTGGGAGAGATGGGGGACCATGCATGCATGCGATGGGGCCAACAAACCCTTGGGTACAGTGTATGTATGTCTACTCCGATGTTACTGCATGCAAACCAGTGGACCCTGTCCTTGCCGGCCAGCGCCGAAGGGATAGAAGACGCTAGCTGGCTTGGCTGGCTAGCTCCGCTCGGCTGCATGCCTCCGGCACAACGTACGTACGTGGCACTGGATCTCCAGTCCGGCCGCTGTCCGGTCCTCCTCCTCCTCCTCCTCCTATCCTATGGCGGGTTCCCCAGTGTCGGCATGGGCATGAACCCTCATTATCTCTGCCGCCATTCGTCTGTGGACGGGGTGCGTGCACTTGCACGCTGCTCCCCTCTATATATCGAGACTGGCCCTGGCGTGTGCAACGCAATACAGGGCGATGCCAGGCCGGCACGCGGCAATTCTCACCAGCCAGTGCCCAGCTAGCTAACCACACTTGTCCAAACCCCATGTAAGGGCGTATACATGTATACCATGGAAGTGTGAAGAAGATGGCGCCTTCTTCTTGTGGTGGGTTTGAAACCTAATTGGGAGGCGAGAGGGTGCAGGAGGGGCCACATGAGATGAGTGTATATGTATATATCAAGCATGCATGAAGACACCTGCAGAGAAAAGAAGAAAAGTCCGGTCCCGAGCATGATGATGTCCCGCATGTAACACCATCAATGTCAAAATAGATGGGTCTACCTATCCCTCAAAGGCTCCGGTGCCCTTTCTTAAGAAGGGGAATGGTTTGATCCTCCTGTCGGGGAGGAGATCTAAGCCTAGGTCCACTAGGGAAAAGCATCTCGAAGGTAAGGCAGCCAATCTCAACAACAAAACAAAAGGAGAATATATAATCAGAGAGAGAGAGAGAGAGAGAGAGCGAGAGAGAGAGGGAGATGGTGGGGCTCTTCTCACATGTTGTGCTACCCCAGATGCAGAGTCGGCGACAGCATCTCTAGGTTTGCAGTATGATTGGCCCTCCTTTTAAAACTCAGATTTAGATGGGTTTAGAAGTACTGCCCCTGTCATGGGTGGCTTGCCTCTTTTGTTTCGTTTGAACCCTTATCAAGTAGGTGGGTTTTCCCCCCTCATTTCTCGTCCATGAAAGGGAGTGTTCAACGCGTGAGCTGAGAACAGATAACATCATGGATCTGTGATACGTCCACATCCCCCGGTGACAGAGTTCCAAGGTGAATACAGTAGCCTATCTATGACGAACACGAACCTTAAAAAAGGTTCCAACCTAAAGCCACGGTTGCTTCAACATGGGAATCCATACTTTTCCTGCGTTTGACTGGGATCTCTCTCTCTCTCTCTCTCTCTCTCTAGATATATGTGCCTGCTGTCAGCATATATAGCCTCCGAATCAGAAACCATGGCCGTCCAATGAATGTGATTGGCGTGCATGATTTGGTCTTCAAGTAAAGTTTGACATGAAACATGGATGCATGTACCTTGATCGATCGACCCAACATGTTTACAGGGCATGCAAACATTTGGCAAAAACTAGCTCGGGGAGAACATGAGGGTTACGATCGATCAATTAATTTGTAAGATCCCTATCTTTAACTGCTCTAAATCGACTGATGGAACATGATTTAATGATTGATTGAGTGGTACCACGTCCGACAAGGGCATGCGTCACTGTTGATAGGATAAGGCGGCATCATAATTGATACATATATATGCAGGAAGATTTATATATGATTGATCAAGTACTGTGTGTCAAATTAATTAACCAACGTTAATCCCGCAGTAAGTAATCGTGGGTCTTGCTGATTGTTCCATTCTGTTGTGAGATATATATATATTAATGTTGCCATCCCACTCTTCTAGGGCCTCTTTGATTGGAGACGGACACGAATCCGTCGATTTTTATCTGCACGATTAGCGTATTCGACCATTTCGGTCGAATACATAACCCAGATAAGATGACATTCTTGTAATAAAAATGGTGGCATTTAATGCTTATCCTCACCTTACTCTCATGTTCCATCAAAATGTATTTAAGAAATCACCGGCGAATAAAGTTATTGACCGGTGAATACGTGTTCTCTCTGATAGTATTCACCAATCAAAGAGGCCCTGAAAGAATAAGATCTTAGTGGAGCAATGCCCAGAGGAGCTTGCACTGCCTACTCCCGAGCCATGATTGGGCTTGAATGAGTAGCGTTTGGGAAAGACATTGGTGGCTTAAGTCAGATGGAGATTTTTCCTTGGCAGGGGCCACTCAATGCGGCTGTCCTAGGGATACGCATGTAATGATGATAATTTGTATGAATTGATGTGTGGAGGCCCTTTTTTGGAGACTGGAACATCACGCCGCTTCCCGCTAGGGGTTATAAGCGTAGCACGTGTTTGCGTTCCAAACTTCCATTGCTTAGGGTTTCTCTCTCCATCACTCTTGCATTTGTGAGGGTCTCATGCGCCGTGAGGGAAGTCCGGAGGAGCGAAGAGTTACAACAACCTTCGCCGAGCTTGCAGAGGTTACGGTGATGGTGATCCGTCAACTTCTGCTTCCTCCTGAATCATCCTGCTTAGTGCTTTACTCCTCTTCCTCCAGTTCTTCTGGTTATTCCTTGGCAGATCAACATCCTGAGGCTGAGGGGTAGGAGATTGAATGGGCCCCAAGGCTTTCGTGGTGCTGTTGGAGCCTCTATGCAGTGAATTAAGCGGGAGTGAGCTGAAACGGTTGGAGAATCGGTATGGGCTATCGTGGTGGTAGCACTTCTCTCCTCCTGAGCCTCATGAGTCTAGCCTAGACACTCGCTCCGGTTCCTTCTGCTCTTTCCTCCTGGCCTGGAAGTGCGAGTTCCGCTTGCCTCTCCATTTCTTTATTATCGAGCTACTTCAATTCTACTGACTGGCTCCGGTCCAGTTGCTCTCCAATTCCTATACCCTCATCTTCTCCTTCATTTTTCTCTATCGCTCATGCGGGTTGGACACCTCGTTGGACCTCTTTCACTATTTCTTCGAGCTAAAGGAGAATCTTTATGTGGCCAAGGGTTTCTTCTATCTCCAGGCGAAGCGGGGAAGAAGTTGTATGTCCCTCTCTGTCAAAGATTCCTCTCACAAAGGGTGAAAGACCCAATATTTCTGGGTGGGCTCGGCCATGGGGGGTGAGCCTTGGGCCTTTCCGATGGTGCCTAACATCCATCCGAACCTTCCTCCAAAGCAGGTGGCGGCTTCCCCGGAGGTGGAGAAGAGAGCTGCCATTCTTCAGAAGAATCGTCGATCAACCGCCAAGTTGATGACCACGGCCAATATCGAGGAGTATCCTTCCCTGAATGTGGTGCTTCCAGGTAAGGACTTTAGGGTCTTGTTTCATTTCTGGGTCGGATAAGTAAGCTCCCTTCTCATGATCTACTTTTCTCTGTCTAGACTCGAGGTGATCAGTTGATGAGGGGGCGGCACTGCTTGAGTTGGGAATCATCGACTTGGAGGATACGCCCGCTCTCAGTGCACCTCAAACTTCCGGGAGCTCTTCCCGTGCCCGAGATAAGGGCAAGCAGATCACCCGGGATGGCGCTTCCGAGTGCCACGGGGCCAAGTGCAAGGATCCCATGGAACGGCTACTGTGGTCCTCAATGAAGGTCGCGGCCGCTGAGAGGAAGCGGGTGAAGAGGGCAGATGTCACCCGTTCGGTCAAAGGGGATGTACAGTTGGTTCTCCAGGCCGTTGAGTCAGAGGGGGTCGTCGCCGCCGAAGAAGTCGTGGCTGAGGCAGCTGGGTCCCAGGCAAAGGTGGTCGATGCTAGGGCACCGAACGAGGCAGAGGGGGTGCAAGGCGAAGGGATCCATTCCGAGTCGGTCGAGGCCGAGGGGTCACAGGGTGAGGCAACCCAATCCCAGCCGATCGAGACCGAGGAGGTGTGGGGTGGGGCGACCCGATCCAAGCCAACCAGTGGGACCCTAGAGATGATGGCACTCGGGGGGGTGTCCCAATCCCGGCTGTTCTAGAGAGGACTTTCCCTCCCACGACTGGCACCTTCACCATCTGAGCTCCCCTGTACCAGAGGTGCTGCTCCGTGGCATCAGGGGCGGTTCGAGGAGACCTTGGGCGTAGTCCTCCTTCCGTTCTTTTCGAGCGGGTTATGGAGGGCAGCCTGATCCTGGCTCAACTGGGGGGTGAGATGGTGGACTTGTTTGTATGGGTGGAATCGGAGAGGGAATCTCTTTCTTGGGCCCGTGGCACGTCCGATCGAAAGGTCGAACGGTTGACTCTCGATCTTGGAGACCTTCAGCGGGAGGTGACTGTAGGTGTAGAAATATGGAACGTGGCGTCACAAGTCACATGAACAAGTATATATGTATAAGTGATAATATGATGTGCCAACTAAGTGAATAACACGAACACGTGACTATGCAAACATGGTAGCATGATCATACAGCAAGGCAAAGGCGATAAAAGATGTAGAAGAATACCGTGATCACCACCAAAGAAAGCCAACGTCAAAGAATGTGAAAGAAGACTATGTGCGCATTGTGTACCTTGGAAAAAAAGAAGATGATCGCACTCAATATAAATAATGCGGGAACTATGTGGATTACCTCTCCTCGCCTTCCAGCCGGCTAGAAGGTAAGGGCCTCACTTTCCATGCTTTCCTACGAAATAAAAACAACACAAGAGGCAAAACCCATTAGAAAATGTCAAGTGTAGAAATCTGCCCAAGTGCATAAAGTAGCATAATTCTTATTTAGGAATGAATGATTTAAGAAATTTATTCACTTTACACATGAATTTAAAAAATTTATTGACATATAATTTAATTTCTAAATTATATATATTTATTTAATAAAATCTCGTCTCAAACGCCTCGGTCGTAGCCTAGGCGTTTTGAGGCGTGAGGTGACCCCCGAGTCGCCTCAGTCGCCCCGCTCCTCGAACTACATAACTTGGCTTGGCCCATGACAATTCGACCCGCTATGTCCCGCATCACCCAACTTGTCCACCAGCTCCCTCATGTGCCCCTCCGTCATTTTCTCCACCAACCCCATCAGCTCCCTCGCCGCCTCCTTGCTCAGCCTACCCTTGTCTACAACTTCCTCTCCTTCATGATCGCCCTCATCAGACCCTAGTGTGCTTGGGACAGTCTCCTCGTCTACAAGCGGTAGAATCCCCGCTTCCCTATATCTGGCATCGAGTTGATCTCCTACAAGCATGCCGCCGCTTCAATTAGCTCACAACCGAGTAGGTCACCGCAAGCTGCCTGGCCGTCTCTGGCATCTCCACACATGTCCAACAGAAACATCTCAAGAAGTATGCTTGGGAGTTGTCTGACCAACTTAGGATCAGACACTTGGTGCCTGTAAAACTAGAGGGCAGCCACCAAGACCATCTACAGACCAGATCCTTCAGTTGCAGTCAGTCTGTCCTCCAGGTTGTCCAGACATAGTCGATCAGACGGTGCCTGACTGTCGGCCCCTGCCTCCCCTTGCAAGCAACCCCCAGTCGACAGTGCAGGAGGAAGATCGGCTGAAACACCAGCCGCTTGTGGGCTCTAAGCTCCTGTGGAGAGTGGCCACCTCTCCTGGTGCAGTCGGGGCCAAATGGGAGATTGCCAGCCGGTCGTCGTCGCTGAGGTCTGCGTAAGAACCTGGACCGACATCGTGATCGAGTGAGAGGGCCGACCGGGATCGATCGAACCTCCATAGTGGAGAACCCCTAAAGGGGCCCCCTGCAGAGGGAGCCACTATCCATGGTCGTCAGGAAGCTTCACAGTGGCACCAGGTCTAACTCCTGTCGCCAATGTAGGCCCGCCTGCACCTTGTGCCCATGCACCTACCATTGAGTTCCTTGTAGCGGATAACAGGCGGGGGACAAGCATAGCATCGGGTCCGCAATACCCATTATGTCTCTGTCCCTCGGATTCGAGTAAGAAACGAGCCGATGACATTGGATCCGAGCTTCGGATCATCTCGAAAGGTCACGAAGCCGCTACGAAGACTGGGCCCATCGATCGAAGAGAACCCTGACCCATCTGGTGTGCTGATCCTACAGTCCCTTGGCCCGCCGGCCCACTTGACCTGCCCAGTCTAGTTGGTCACCCGCCCCGATTCAAATTGGAATCGAGGCCCCGTGGTCTACCACGTACCCCACCAACGAGGTCTTCTTCCTCCTCGTGAGGTCCTGACGGATGCCCCACGGTTTCCAACCATTGCCACCACCACGCTTCCCTCTCCGTCAGCACCAACACATGAACCACAAAGTCTTCGTGCCCAACGGTGAAGGACAACACCGGGAGAATGGACTGGGGGGCCAGAGACCCAAAGATTGGCCTCGACCGTACTGACATCGCCGGCTAGGAGTAGTCGCAAACTGTCGGCCTCCACCCTCCCTGCCAAAGCCACCGACGATCCTGCCCAACCCCGAGGAACCTTATGCGTAGCCTGATAGCCCGAGGAACCTTATGCGTAGCCTGAGGGCTCTCAGGTTGGGGCAGGTCCCCCTCATACAAGTTCACCTGCGAAACTGGAGGATCCTTCGTCCTGCCACAAGGACACCTTCTGTTGCCGCCTCAGTGACCTCCGGGCATCATCCAACGGCTAAGAAGCCTTTCATGAACATCGGGTAGACTTCCCATTGTTCATTGTCGGACCCTCGCGCCTCTAGCATCGCCTTGACCCCATTCACGTCCACCTTGCCTTCGATCAAGGAAACCTAGAGGCAACGGCGAAGGCATTCCAACCAGGCTCTGATCAGGTCCACTAGTAGTTGCCCACCTCTAAGCATTTTCCCAACACCGACACATGTGATGTCCTCCCTTGAACGACCTCCGCGAAGGTGCCTTTGCAAAGGAAATCCCCAAAAACCCCTCCAGTCTCCGATACTTGCCAATCCACATCCACCCTGCAATAGCGATGGGTGTGACCTCTTCTCCCGCACGAGAAGCAAACCCTATCGAATTGTCTCCGAGGAGGCGGAGGTTGGAGTTGGCTCCCGCCTTCGCTCCCCAAGGGGAGATGGTTGGCCTCGAAGGTGAACTCTGGCAGCTGCATCGGACCCCCAAAACCCGCTTGATAGAGGCTACATGATTGATTTTCCTTCACCCTAAGGCAATCCTCTAGGTTGCCCAACTTTGAAATAGAGATAAGTTGACGAAAGTAAGTCTGTGGAAGTAGGTACAGAGAAAGACATTACTCTTGGACATTTACGTGAGCATCAGAAGATTTTTTTTTGAAAAATGGGTAGTAGCATTGTTGTATAAAAGAAAAAGAATGATGTACAAGTATAGTCAATGGTGTCATGCAATGCATGGACGGAGAAAAGGTGTTACTGGCCACTTTTCAACTAGAGCGAGATGCTAAATTCTGGTGGGAATCTGTGGAAGCCGCTCTACCGCATGACCACACTACGTGGGATGAGTTCATCAATCACTTTAATAGCAAGTGTTTCACTGATAGAATTCAGGAAAAGAAGGCTGCGAAATTTGTCACGTTAAAATAAAGGAATTTATCAGTGGCCGAGTATGAGGCCCAATTCTCTAGACTGTCTCAGTATGCACCACATCTAGTGCACATGGAAAAGATGAAGGCCCAAAGATTTCTTAATGGGCTTAGGCCCCAATATATCACTCAACAAGCACCGATGGACATACAAGTCTATTCAGAGATGGTAAGGCGAGCCCAACTGCTTGAAGACTCCACGGAGCTATCTGATAGATTTCGTGGGAAAGACAAGAAGGAGCAGGTTTCTAGCTCCAAGACATTCAAACCGTCATTTAACAAAAAGAGGCCATCAATGGAGGGGAGTCCTCCAAAGAGAATAAGCCTAAGAAGAATGATAAGCCTTTCTACATCACTACCACGCCATCGAAGACCATCTGCAAATATTGTGACAAGGTCGTACATAAGGCTGAAGAATGTTGGAGAAAATTGGGAGCTTGTCTCCAATGCGAGAGCCTAGATCACTGGATTCTCGACTGTCCTCTACTAAATGAGCAAATTGAAGGATAGAAGACCGAGAATCGTCCATCAAGGAAGCAAGGTCGTCTCCAAGAACTACAAGAGGCGAAGAATAGTGAAGGTGGACTCGTGGAAGGTACATTAAAACTTTGTTCCAAGACTGCTCATGTCTTATTTGATACCGGCACGACTCATTCATTTGTTTGTAAAGGATTCACTACTTTATTTTCTATGGAACCTGAATGGTTAGGCTTAGTTATTTCTACTCCTCTCGGAAGCGAATCCGAGCTTACACACCACTACCCAAATAGTGAGGTTATGGTTAAAGGGAAGAATCTACCTGTCGACTTGATATGTCTAGATATGAAGGGTTATGATGTTATACTGGGTGCCGATTGCCTATCCACACATACGGTAACTATAGATTGCCGAAAGGGCAAAGTAACCTTTGATGATTAAATCACCTCTTATTTCAGCTCAGTGAGCCCATAAGCTTATAAGGAAAGGTTGCATGGCCTTTCTTGCTCTAGTAACTGTAAAGGAGGCTAAGGAGTCAAAGCTAGAAGATATCCGCATAGTTCAGGACTTTCCCAATATTTTTTCGGAAGATTTGCCTAGTTTACCCCCGGAGATGGAGGTGTCATTCACCATTGACCTTATCCCTGGTGCTAGTCCTGTCTCTAAAGCACCTTATAGAATGTCCCCCGTCGAGTTAAAGGAACTAAAGGAGCAATTGATGAAACTTTTGAAAAAGAGATTTATTAGGCCAAGTACTTCCCCGTGGGGAGCACCTATGCTATTTGTCAAAAAGAAGGATAGAACGATGAGACTTTGCATCAATTATCGATAGTTGAATTAGCTTACTATCAAGAACAAGTACCCACTACCGAGGATCGATGAGTTATTTGATCAAGTATCAGAAGCTAAATGTTTCTCAAAGATTGACCTTAGATTGGGATACCATCAACTGAGGATTAAGGATGAGGATATTCATAAGACCACATTTCGGAGCAAGTATGGGCATTAAGAATTTACTATTATATCTTTTGGACTAACAAATGCCCCTACAATCTTTATGCAGTTAATGAACAGTATATTCAGTCCTCATTTGGATCAATTCATTGTGATTTTCATTGATGATGTAATGATATATTCAAAGTCTGAGGAAGATCATAAAGAGCACTTAAGGATTGCATTGTAAATATTGAGGAACAATCAGCTCTATGCCAAATTAAGTAAGTGTGATTTCTGGCTTGAGGAGGTATCTTTCTTGGGGCATGTGATTTTAAAAGATGGGATTTTCGTTGACCCATCAAAGGTCGAGGTAGTGAAGGAATGGGAAAGACCTACTAATGCTACCGAGATCCGTAGCTTCTTGGGGCTGGCTGGTTATTATCGATAATTTATAAAGGATTTCTCCAAGATTGTTGTCCTTCTTACCAGGCTGACACGAAAGAAGAATCTGTATGTCTGGCCCAAAGATTGTGAAGAGAGTTTCCAAACCTTAAAGGACCGTTTGACTACTACCCCTGTCTTAGCATTATCCATCAAAAGAGATAAATTCGAGGTGTATACCGATGCATTTAGTATTGGCCTCGGGTGTGTACTAATGCAACAAGGGAAGGCTGTTGCCTACTCTTCCTGACAGTTAAAGAAGCATGAGGAAAACTACCCGGTTCATGACTTAGAGTTGGCCGTGGTGGTGTTTGCCCTGAAGATTTGGAGACACTATCTCTATGAAGAGTAATTCACCATGTTCTCCGATCACAAAAGTCTCAAGTATCTATTCTCTCAAAAGGAATTGAATACGAGATAAAGGTGCTGGCTAGAGTACCTCAAGGACTTCGACTTCACCATACAATATCATCCAAGAAAGGGTAACTCTGTAGAGAACAATCTCGACTCAATAAAAGAAAATTTACAATGATTGACTCAATAAAGTGGAAAAAGGACACAACTAGATAGACACTTCAAGGGTCGGGTGGCACTAATCTCTTCACTCAAGTCCATTCCCATCTGAGTGAACCAGCTCGTGATCGGAATTACCTGAAAAATAAGGGAAAAACACTTGATGAGCGAATGCTCAGTAAGAATTATATCTCAAGTACTAGCTTGCTTAAAGTAATTACAAGTTACATGAATGCAAATATAGCTATACATGCACGCATGAAAATGACAAGAGAGAGAGTGTTGTAAGAGATAATAGAATGAACTAGCAAGATTGTAAGCTTTCACGTAGAATGTAAATATATCAAGAGGGTCAAGCATGTAAACGTATCAAGTCATGTCATGTGAATTAGCTATCATGTTATCAAGCAAGTAAATACCCATTCTGGGCCATGCAAGTTATGTCATATCAAGTCAAGTACGAGTTGTGGAATGTCAATCTAGCAAGTCATGCACTTCAGTGCAATGCCACACCGTGATCAATATAGCTCCCATAGGCACAAGTACTTTTGGGTGCTCCTCCCAGGACCAGATCGGGCCCTATATGCACAAGTATTGAGTCATGTATATTTTAAACATCCACTATAGTTATAGCCAATATAGAGTTCCAAGGAGTAACCATTGTAGGATGATGAGGTAGACTTCACGAATGAAAGAGTTCAAGGGCTGAACTTTGAACTAGTAGGACTCATAATGAAAATTCTCATAAATCGAGACATGTTGAGAAACTAGGTAAATGGCGCCCTTTAAGCTACCATGATTTACAGAAATAGCGCCCACATGAGTGGTCACTTATTCCTGTGAACAGTATAGGCTGGATGAATATAGTGCCCATACTCAAGTCACTATTCTAGATATAACGACACTTGGACAGTCGCCAATTCCTTCCGGCGCCTAGGTCAGTGTCGCTGATTACTGATAGATAACAAATTTCTCAAAGATGCTAAGAATAGTGCTCTAAGAGGGCTAATGCATCACATTTCTTCAGAGTGACATGATAAGACATAGTGTCATAGATTTTTAGGGTACAACCTGCTCGGCGGCCTTGAGGAAATCCAAGGCTTCGCGTAGACTTACGGACGTCTCTATAATGAAATCACCAGTCTGAAGGAAGGAATATCCCGCGAAGGGCTCAATCATCACTGAGAGTTGAGTGTGTAATCAGGGAAATAAAATTGAAATCTCATCTACGGATGTGAGATGAGAGTGTCAAACGGGAACACACGATATGGGTTATAGACCTACCCATAGTGCTCTTTTTCTCCTATCACACTACCATCCAATCCTCTTACCAAGTGAAAACCTTAGAGGATCTTCTTAAAGGCTTAGCATGGTAAATCAAGATCACTAGCATGTTAACCCCTATGGCCGAACAATCTAGGAGCCTTGACCTCCTACACCTTTGTGTCGGGTCTATAACCTTAATGTGCACCATTGGTTGTTATACTAGCGACCTTCTACTATTCCTCCCCACACCCGATGAGCCCAACCTTCTCCTCAATTTGGAGCTTCTTATATCGAGTAGAAAGCCAAGCCATCCCCTCATGGCCGACCCACTATGGACGACAAAAATTTGCTATGTAGCGCGTACATCTAGGCACTCGAGAGAGCACGTCAAAGATAAAAATGCCGAGTAAACCTCATACCTCGCCCGATCAGGATGAGAACTCACTTGATGGCCCACTACCCAGTACGGAAGCCCCTCAAGTAGAAGATGTGGCCACGGTTCTCCAACCGACTATGCCAAAGCCCAAATCAGGAGAAAACCCAAGAGTTCAGACACAGGCTCGGCATGTGCTAAAATCATCCGAATACCTAAACCAGGGGCTCAAAGGCTTCAAACGAAATAAAGTGGAGGCAATACATTGAAACTGGGACATTCTGGGAATACATACGGCCATCTGGGGGACCAAAACGTCAAGAAAAAGCCCAAACCGGTGCACCCTAAACCGACACGCCCTAAAACGGAGCATCCCTCTTCTCCTTTGGATGTTAAACTGGTGCCACTTAAACCGGAGCGCCCTAAATCGACACGCATCACTATTCATCACTATTCATGCACTATTTATGGTACTATTCATGCCTACTATTCATTGCCCATCTTGTTTCCCTTGCGAAGCCTTAATCCGGCACGCCCTAAATCGATGCGGCCCCATTGCCTTTGCCTTTGCCCCTTGCCAAGTGCTTAATACGGTGCGCACCACTTGCCCTTTGCTGCCTCCTTGGTTGCTATCCTGACATGCTACACTTTATGCATTGTGTTACTAATACAGTGCCACTTAAACCGACGCACCTTACTGTTTGTTGTCACCTTTTGTGTGTTAATTTGACGCATAAAATGTGACGCCGTTTCAACCCGTGCCGTCCCATCCTACTTTCGGTGCTCTATCTCCCGCGTGCAGATTGACTGCGAATGGCGTGAAGTAGGAAGTCATCTGACAGCAGCCAACACTCCGTCGGCAAGGCCATGGAAGTCAGGAATACACGCTACCAGCAATAGAATTCTGGTGGATCTCAGAGCAGCCATCAACATTTTGCCATACAGAATATATCAGAGGTACTACTTCAATGTACGCCTCGACAAAGTCAGAGATATGCGCATCGTCGGCTTCAATCAGAAGTTTGATGTGCTACTGGGAGTGGCAGAGTTCACACTCACCATGGTAGATTTCACTACCAGGGTGCAATTTCATGTCATCAACTCTAGTACCCCGTACAAGGCACTGCTCGATCGTCCCTGGCTACATGAAAATATGGTGGTGCCTTCCACGCTACATCAGTGCATCAAATACAACCAAGAGGGGAAGGAGAAGAGGATATTTGCTGACCTCCACCCATTCGAAGTTTTCGAGTGCCACCTACTCGATGCTTCTCTGTATGTGGAGCCATCGCCAAAGACCTCTAAAGCCAAAAACCCTACCAGGTCGTCACAAAGCACCTTCGACGATGACTGGTTCCCACTGCCGCCACTGGGATTTGTCAACCCCAAGATAGTCTCACACATTATAAGCTTAGGAGACGTGAGCAGAGTAGCGCCTCTCGCCACCTACCACGAAGCTAATAAAGCCAAGGTCAACCAGCACCATGGCCTCATTGAAATCCCAGAGGGTCTTACCAGGCCAATATTTGGCCTCAATATTGTCACTGTTGAGCCTTTCGAAGCATGGGAGGTGGAGTAGTCTGAAGGTCCTAGTAGCTTGTTCTACACGGCTGAAGAGCACCCTACGCAAGAGGACACTGACAGTCATCTCCCTGAAGATATCAAGAACCTGTCAGTCCCCATTCGAGGGTTGACGTTCACAACAAGCTAAATGGCTAAGATGTTCTGGAGGTAGTATATTCCCTTCGGCCAGCCTTGCAAAGAAAAGGAAGCATTCCAAAGGCTCTGGTATCCTGCCAACATGGACAAAGAGCTGAGACATGTTTCTCAACACCCAGGGTTAGGCTTCACCCTCGAAGAATATTATTATAGTGGGCGTTATGAAGTGGACACCATCTCCACTTTCTACTCAACAGAAGATAACTCACCGGGGGCAACCTTTGATGAATACCCGGCAGAAGCAAAACATACTGGACCGACTCGACCAAGCGGCTCGGAATTAGATGCCATACCTCCTTGCAGATGCTGGGAGCAAGTCTACCCTGAAGAAATGACTCTCCATGCCAAATTTGACACAACTAGCAGTAGTGAAGTTGAAGATATCGAGGAAGTGGGGGTATCCCTATCCTTTTCCTCTAACTCTCCCCAGAGAGAAATATCACCATCTCTGATACCGATCAAGGAGGTTTCTGTTGAAATCGATCGGGAAGTGCCCGTTACTGTAAAAGAATGGGCCATCCTTATTGAAGGCGGGATGATTCAAGAGGGCGACAGGACAGAGTTTCCTTCAGATGCCATGAAATTGCGATGTTGTTCCCCCAGCTCAGCAAGAAATAATAGTCAATCCTTTGAGGTTGTCAGCACATCAGTAGAGGTTGAAGCTGCCAGCTCATCTAGTAAAGTCACAGCCACAGAGGACCTGCTGACAGAACAATCCATACAGCCACCATCAGCTGAATCAGAAACCCCTGACGAAGTCCAGGTAAAATAAGATAAAGGGCTTGAGGTACTCGAGCTCGAGGATGATATTCTAGACTTTGTTGATCTCCAGCCAGCACCTCCAAAAATAGAAGACGGAGGCGAAGCCACGATCGATAAGCTGATAGAAGTCAACTTGGGAACCGAAGATGATCCTAGGCCGACCTTCCTCAATGCCCAGCTATCTACAGAAGAACAGTAGCTATATGTCCAACTGGTACAAGAATACCGAGATTTCTTTGCTTGGACCTACAAGGAAATGTCAGGACTCGGCCCCATAGTTTCACAGCATGAGCTAGCTATAAACCCTGAGGTCGAGCCGGTAAAGCAGTCGCCACGGCGCAGAAGCCAGAACTCATCACTTAGATATGCAAAGAAGTAGACAAGCTCATTGATGTGGTTTTCGTTGAAGAAAACCAATACACCACGTGGCTGGCTAACATTGTGCCCGTGAAAAAGAAGAATGGGCAGATCCAAATATGTGTAGATTTTTGAGATCTGAATAAAGCTTGTCCCAAGGATGACTTTTCAGTACCAATCACGAAAGTCATGATTGATGTCATAACCGGCCACAAAGCTCTTTCATTTATGGACGGGTCATCTGGCTACAACCAAATATGGATCGCGGAACATGACCGGGTCCATACCGCCTTCCGAACACCCAAGGGTATCTATCACCATAAGAGGATGCCGTTCGGGTTGAAAAGTGCCAGCGCAACTTACCAGCGGGCGATGACCAGAATATTTGATGAACTACTCTACCATAAGGTTGAGTGCTACATAGATGACCTGGTGATCAAGACCAAAAAGAAAGAAGACCATCTGCAGGACCTTCGAGTTGTATTTCAAAGGCTCAGACAATATGAACTGAAGATGAACCCTATGAAATGTGCGTTCAGAGTTTCGAGTGAAAAATTCTTGGACTTCATTGTCAGACATCGGGGGATTGAAATAGACCCCATAAAGATCACCGGTGGAGATTCGGGGGGCATCCAGCACCTTTGACCCTGCCGACTCAAAGGAGATTGTCTCCAGCATGCCAGTCCAGATGCCTGCTCCAATTCCTCCCGCGGAACAAGCGGGGCCTTCTGGCAAGGATAGTCCGATTCCCCAGCCATCTCCGGAAGAGCCGTCATTGGCACACCTCTTCCAAGAGCCTGCGGGTGGCCAGAGTCAGCCCAACCCCAGTGGTAAAGGCAAGGCAATGCAGCTCCCTGACGAGGAGCAGTGCGACAGTCCACAGAGAGCTCAGCCTGATATACTACCATCCCTGGAGGACACTCGAGCTCGAGCCGACCGGAAGGTCTGCCACCAGATGAAGCGCTTCCCCGCTAGCATTACAATCTGGGAGGCCATCGCTTGGAGTAGAGAGTTGAGGGAAACTCTCATCAAGATACTCCAGGAGCAAGAAGCTTATGAGGCATACACGATAGAAATGAAGGCTGCCACATATGAGAACTTCGCTGCCACTGTCACCTTCACGGAGAAAGACTTGCTGCTCTCCCCTCCGTGTCATAATTGCCCACTTTACATGAAGGAAAAAATCAATGGGCATGAAGTAAACTGAATCCTGGTGGATGCAGGTGCGGCCGTTAACATCATGCCCCTTAAAACATTCAAAACCCTCTATCTGACCCCCTACCTCCAGAAGGTTTAGGCGGTCAAGATATCCAGATTCAATCAGGATACCGAGGATGTCCTCGGTCGGGTGGATGTCGACTTGGTGCTCGATGATTTCGCCTCTAAGGTGACTTTCTACATCATCGTCGCTAACACATCCTACCGAGTGTTACTGGACAGGCCCTGGCTTCATGAAAACTGGGTCGTCCCTTCAACCCTCCATCAGTGCATCAAATATGCTAAAGATGGGGAACAACACACGATTTTTGTGGACCTGTCTCCATTCACTCCAGCCGAGTGTCACCTGGCTGACGCTGCTCTCTACTTCAAGGGAATCAGTCCCTACCCTGTGATTAAGAGTAAGAGCAATGGCTGGCTTTCAGAAGAGGAGGAGGAGGACCTCTTCTCCATTGATGAAGAAAAGGCCAAGCTTCATTGACTATGCCTTAACTCCAAGTCAACCACAAATCACCCTGAGAGACGTAAAGTCAACTTTGAGGCTAATCTCATTAGCCAAGCAGTCGACAGAAGCATAAGCATGCCGCCAAACTGCATCCTGCTCGCGTGTGCCTCAGATGAGCACAAGGTTGAGCAGCTCACAACATTTGTCGTCACCTACAAACGACAACTCAGAACCAAGAAGAAGGCTAACATGGACAAGCCCATTATTTTTTACAAAGGAGACATGGCCCCTCTAGCCCCACCAGAAGATGACTTCGGCGAGTCCAGGCGAGCCGATGACACTCCCAAAGTTGTCCAAGCTCTGGACGACCTGTCATCCCACATTCGGGAGATGTGCCTTAGGCAGCACATCCCCCAGTGGTAGGGTTCCGCACAGCGGAGATACTTTTGCGACTTGTGGACTCCTCCACAGGTTAAGGGCAACCCTCGTTCTCCCGCAAAGTTACCAAGGGGCTCGGCTACGAACAATACCCAGATTTTCGTGTCTACTACATGGTCCACGTCATAGGCCCGACACAGCCAGCCAGTGACTTAGCCAGTATCAGCACCAAATTCGACAGCTCCAGGGACGCGGAAGAGCTAATCCAGCTCCCCATCACAACCAGCACCCCAGTTCAAGCACTCGATGAGGCTTCCCCATCTGTCCACGAAGACATTAAGACAGAGGAGGCTCCCGGGATCTCCCAGCAAGTCAAAGAGCTCGGTCTGTTAGACTCTCCCCATGAGGAGGGTTTCCAGGACAAAGACCACGAAGCCTTACCAGCTTTAGTAGGCAACTCCAGCCAAGCTTTCGTGGTACCAGCCGACATCTGTCAGCTCAGCATTGACAGCCTGGGATAATCTCAGTCGGGGCTCAGCAACGACAACCTCCCAGCACAATCAATTTCGACTATTGGCTTCGAGGGCCCTTGGGTATACGAAGCTGACACTGACAATGAAGACCTCATCGACTTTCAACTCGCTCCTCCCGAGCTGGAGGATGGTGGCTAGGCGACTGTTGACGAACTCGTCGAAATTAACTTGGGCGAAGATGGAGCTCCTCAGCTGACGTTCGTTAGCTCTCTCCTCACAGAGGTAGAAAGGTAGCACTACAAGCAACTCTTGCTCGAGTACAAGGACTGCTTCACCTAGACATACAAGGAGATGCCAGGGTTGGACCTCTCCGTAGCAGAGCACGACCTGGCTATATCTCCCTCAACTACTCCAGTCAAACAACCCCAGCGGCGCATGCGCCACGAGCTAGAACTTCAGGTCTCGACCGAGGTCGACAAAATGGCGGAGGTCGACTTCATCGAGCCGTGCATCTATCTGATCTAGCTCGCCAACATCATCCCAATCAAGAAAAATGGTCAAGTCCGCATCTGCGTCGACTTCCGGGACCTCAACAAAGCTTGTCCGAAGGATGACTTTTCGGTCCCAATCACAGAAACGATGGTCGACAGCCAACCCTTTCACAGGCTGATGATGAAGGACGCGCCGTTCAGTTGGGATGATGAGTGCCAGCGTACCCTGGACCACCTGAAGGAATATCTGAAGACTCAACCTGTGTTGGGGGCACTTGTCAAGGGCAAGCCGCTCATTCTTTATATAGTAGCTACCAAATATTCACTGGGGGCAATGCTCACCCAGAACAACGACGAGGGAAAAGAACGAGCTCTCTACTACCTCAGTCGAAGACTGGTCGGGGCGGAAGCCAAATACACCCCCATCGAAAAGGTCTGCCTCGCCCTGATCTTCGTGGTCAAGAAGCTGAGACACTATGTGCTGTCCCATGAAGTGAGCATGATCTCCCGGGCCGACCCCGTCAAGTACATTCTCTCCTAGCCAGTACCGAAGGGGTGCCTCGGCAAATGGGCCATGCTACTGATGGAGTTCGATATTACCTACGTTCCACAGAAAGCCATCAAGGGGCAAGCCGCCGCGAATTTCTTTCCGGCGCATCCCGTCGCTAAAGACTCCCCACTGGCCACAGAGCTGCTCGAAGATGAAACATTGGAAGCATATCAGGCCCAGCAAGCCGTGTGGCAGTTATACTTCGATGGGGCTTCCAGAATAGAGACAGCTCCCTCTGAACGTACCAGAGTGCGCGCTGGTGCAGGCATCGTCCTCAAATCTCCAGACGGGGAAGTGTTGCACACTTCTTGTTGCATCAATAAACCTTGCACAAATAATGAAGCAGAATATGAAGCCCTGATTATCGGTCTCCAGGTTGCTTTGCAAATGGAGATCAAAATGTTGCAGGTGTTCGGCGACTCGCTGTTAGTCGTCAGGCAGATCCAAGGACAGTTTGATGTCCGGAAGCCCGAACTACTTCCTTATCATGCCAAGGCAAAAAGGCTTGTGGAGCAGTTCTACCTCCTCGAGATAGGCCATGTCGCCAGGGGAGAGAACGCCCAAGCCGACGCACTGGTAAAATTGGCAAGCTCGCTGGCGGTCCCGCCGGATGAATCACTCGACATTCGAGTGGTCAACCAACGCCAGGTGCCCAGCATGATAGAAGAGGAACCGGAGGAAGAAGAAGAGTTGGAAGTTGCCATAGCGGAAGCCGTCAGCCTACCTGACTGGAGGGTCCCCTATATACAGTGGTTCAAGTACCAGCAATTACCAGTACGAAGGGAAGAAAGGATCAGATTGATCAGGACGAAGGACTCTTACGAGCTCCGGAACGAAATCTTATTCTGAATCATGGCCGATGTCATACACAAGATACTCCTCCGATGCTTGTCCAGTGAAGAGGCCCGGAGAGTCATGAAGGAAGTTCATGCCGGAGCGGCCGGTGCACATCAAGCGGGGTCAAAAATGAAAATCGAAATAAAGAAGCTTGGCTATTACTGGCCGGCGATGTTCGATGACTGTTGTAAATATGCTAAGTCATGTCAGAGGTGCCAGGAGCACGCTGTAATACCCAGGAGGCCACCCGTGCCACTGCACCCTACGGTGCCTAGCTGGCCGTTTGCCCAATGGGGAACAGACGTTGTGGGCCCGCTGCCTGCTTCAGCCACCGGATGCAAGTACATCTTGGCCGCAACTGATTATTTCTCCCGCTGGGCAGAAGCTGTCGCCTTAAGGGAGGTCACCGGGGAAATCGTCGCCAGATTTATCCGCTGCAACATCATATTCCTGTTCGGCACCCCCGACCGAATTGTTTCTGACAATGGCAGCCACTTCCGTAACCAGAGGGTATACCGGCTGGCAGAAAAATATAAGATCGACTGGAGGACGTCGACTCCCTACAACCCACAGGCCAACAGTCTGGCTGAAGCCTTCAACAAAACTCTCTGTACCCTCCTGGCCAAAATTGTTAGCTCCAATAAGAAGGACTGGGAGGAGAAGATGTACGAGGCGCTATGGGCGTATCGGACCATATACAAGACCCCAACAGGCTGCTCACCTTTCTCCCTAGTGTACGACTCGGAAGCGATCGTCCCTGTCGAGCTGGAGATACCTTTCCTTAGGGTCACCATTCAGCACAAACTAGTCCCTGAGGGGCAAACAAATGTCGAGCGAAGGCTCGAAGAGCTCTCCAACCTGGAGGGAAAGCGGCTCCGTGCCCAATAGAATATTCAGATCTATCAGGCCCGAATAGCACGCGCCTTCGACAGGCTTGTCAGGGAGCGCGAATTTAAGAAAGGCGACCTCGTCATGGTCAAAAGAAGAGATGTCATGGCCGCCAACCCCAAAGGCAAATTGAACGAAAATTGGCTTGGGCCATACGTAGTCCAAAAAGTCTACGAGGGCGGAGCCTATGTAATCGTCAATCATCGCGGAGAAGTTCAATTCCCACCTCTTAACGGGAGACACTTGAGGCTGTACCATGCCCCGGTGTCCCCATTCAACGAATAGAATTATCCGCTGTCCCGCTCCGGGGATGGATTTATACCACCACGGTCCGGGCAACTCGATCGCTGCTAGTGTTGTCGCACAAAAAGGCAATAAAAAAAAGAAAAGAAAAGAAAGAAAAAAAAGAGAAAAGAAAAGAAAAAGAAAAAAAGAGAAAGAAAAAAAGAGAAGAAGAAAAAGAGAGGAAAAAGAAAAAAGGAAGAAGAGAAGAAGAAGAAGAAAAAAAAGAAAAAAAGGGAGAAAAAAAGAAAAAAAAAGAAAAAAAGAGAGAGAGAGAAGAAAGGAACTACCAGGGAGCAGCATCCCCGATGCCGAATCATTACCACACAGCCTCGAATGTTCGAAAAGACAAATAAATCCCGTCAGTCCTGTCACGTCGGTGACGCCGGCGAACAGACACCTTACCTGGACCTTACATTCGGGATAAGGGAATAAACCCCTTTCTTGTGTCAGCATCGACCCAGTGTTGACAAATATTTCGAAGAGACAAATAGACCCTGTCGGCTCTGACACCTCGGTGACACCGGAGAATAGACACCCTACCCGGACCTTACGTCTGGATAGGGGAATAAAACCCTCCTTTGTGTCAGCACCAGCCTAATGCTGACGAACATTTCAAAAGACCAAATAAACCCTGTCGGCTCTGCCACCTCGGTGACGCCGGCGGACAGACACCTTACCTGGACCTTACGTTCGAGATAAGGGAATAAATCCTTTCTTGTGTCAGCACCGACCCAGTGTTGACGAATATTTCGAAGAGACAAATAGACCCGGTCAGCTCTACCACCTCGGTGACGCCGGTGAACAGACACCTTACCTGGACCTTACGTTCGGGATAAGGGAATAAACCTTTTCTTGTGTCGGCACCGACCCAGTGTCGACGAGTATTCCAAGAGACAAATGAACCCTGTCGGTTCCGCCACCTCGGTGACGTCGGCGAACAGACATCTCACCTGGACCTTACGTCCGGGTAGGGAAATAAACCCCTCTTTGCATCAACACCGCCCCAGTGTTGACGAAAGCCCCAAGAGACGAGCAAACTGCATCGGGCTCCGCCACCCTGGCGACGCCGATGAGCGAACATCTCGCCCGCAACCCTTTGACTCGAACCTTCCGTTCGGGTCATTTGAATCAATAAGCTCTTCTCTCCGTCCCTTCGGATGACGAGCACCCCCTTTTGACTCGAACCTTTTGTTCAGGTCATTTGAGTCCATAAGCTCTTCTCTCCGTCCCTTCGGGTGACGAATATTCCCCCGACTTGGACCTTCCGTCCGGGTCATTTCCATTGATGAATCATCCCCTGTCCCTTTGGGCAACGCATACACCCCTTTGACCTAGGGTCCCTCGGCTCGGTTAACCCACTTTATGGAACTACCCGGCAGGGCCACGAGGTCTGCGTGGTGGAGTGATCCCCTCGTCTCCCCCTTGGGGAGACGAGCGCTCTCCTGCGCGCCTCCGCACGCCTGGCCGGAGCATTCCTAGGTCGAGTCCCCGACACAGGCCGCATTCCTAGGTCGAGTCCCCGACACAGGCCTACACTCTGACGAGGAACGGAAGAGGGAGGAAAACAGAACCAAGAGACGGAAGAGAACAGATTCGCGGGCTAGCACCCAAGAGGATGTACACCAATATTTTCTCTTCTATTCCAAAAAATGAAGGGATACACATCCTGCGGGGTGTACCCCTGGGCTACATGTCAAAAATAAAAGAAGGGAAGAGCCAGAAAAAGGAGCAGGATACAGTATGAGGCCCGGGGATGGTAGCGTTCAGTCGATCCCCTAGAAGATGTCCTCAAGGGGGAGGATGCCAATGCAAGGGAAGCTTGCCATATCATTCAGCCGACCCCTCTGCCCCTCAAGACGCTCCAGCTCCGTTTCAAGGGAGACCGCCTCAGCCCTAGCGACAGTGAGCTCCTCGCCCGCCCTCTCCACGGTCGCCTTGGCTTCGGCCAGCGTGGATCTAGCAGTAGCAAGGTGGCCCTCCAGTTCTTCAATCCTACCTTTAAGGGTGTGAATGTCCTGACGACCACCCGCCAAGACCTTCTCGAGCCGCTCCCCGCTGATTCGGCGCTCCTCCAAGGCTTGCGAATATTCGCCCTCCTGGGTCTTGATGGCAGCAAGCTCATTGGGGGCCCGAGCCTCGAGGAACTCGCGATGGTTTATATACTTCAGCAACAACAACACACGTCGCTACCACTCCCCCAGTGGGCAGCCGAGCACTTGCAACGCTCCGGTCAGCTGCACCGCTATTTTATGCGCCCCCGGTACATGAGGGAGGGATCTGTAAATACTATCGAGCGCAATGCTAACAGCATCTGTCAGACTGGTGCGTCCGAGACAGCGTGACCAATGGAGGGCACCTCCGGTGGGCTGAACTCGACCATCCTGTCTACGGCAGCCCACATCTCTGCGTTCATTGCAGCAGATGAGGAAGGATGCGCCACGGACAGGTCACTCGGGCCTCCCGCCTCGACATGCAGTTCCCGCCCAGCCATTGCCAGGGGAGCCGTTGGAGCCACGACCGCTCCACTCGGCCCGACGGTCGCAAGGGGCTGCTCCTCCTTACTCTCGGTCCAGGGGAGCGCAGGAAGCGGAGCCGACTCGGCTGCCGTCACCGAAGGCCCAGCTGCTTCGTCCACTGGCTGCCTCCCTGCACCCCGAACCGTGAGCTCGGCCAACGCCCTCCCTAAGAGCCGACTCTCCTCGGGCGTCACGAGCGGCCGGGGAGGGGGAAGGGGAACCATGAGCTTCAGTCCACTGCCCGACCGCAGGAACGACACGATTTGTGCCACCTCCTCGGCCGAGAGTGACTTCGGCTCATCCGTCTCCCCCGGGGCCACCGTCCCTCTCCGCTTGGCGACGGCCCTACGGGTTCTCCCAGAGCGGGCCTCAGGGAAGCTCTCCTCCTCCTGGGACACGAGGAAGCAAAAAGATTAGTCTCACAGCAAGCGAAGCAAGTTGCCCGAGCCCCCGAAGAACATAGAAGGAATCCTGGGGGGTGTCACTTTACCTCAATCACGGGGACGATCCGGCCTTCCGGTGCAAGGGCCCTCCTCCGGGGCATAGCGCCCCCTGGTCCCTTCAGATACCTTATCTCCGGCCAAGAGAATGAGCAGTTATATAAACTTCAAGAAAGCCCTCCGAGAAGGTAAGGTAATCCTAAGTACTCAACACAACACTTATTGGTGGAGAGCGATCTCGTGCCCCTCACTCTTTATCCTACTCCCATTCCACCAACGCTCTATCAATTTGCTGACTTAAGTATCGGAGGGTTTCCACGGGGTTTCAACCCTAGGTTCCTCTGATCCGTTTCCTGCCTTGTAGATCTTCCGTTCGTGGTGACGACCGCAGGATTGTGAGACTCAGGACCCAGCGCGAGATCACCCCTCTTCATCTGGCACCATTTGTGGGAAATGTACGAAGAGGCAGCATGATGCGAAGAAGTTCCACTAGGAGAAACACCAGCGACAAAGGAAAGGCACCGGCGACCACAGAGGAAGAGCATGCGCCCACCCACTCCTTCACGGGCCCCCACTCCAACCAACAAGCTAATGCCTTACCTCCGTCGGTTGCCAGGGGAGAACCCACCCTTGAGGCCCCTGATGCTCTCTAAACCCTCAATGCCAAACTGGACATCCTCGTTGATCTGATGAGGACTCAAGCGGACAGGGATGAGAGATCGCGGCTACCTCGGGTGAGTCCCCCTCGCGCAGAAGCTTCTCGGCAAATGGCTAGAGGCCGTTTCACCCTCCAGGGCGGGCGATTCATTAGTAATGGGCTAGGTGGGCCCTCACAAGCCCCACCTCCAGAACAAGAAGCCTCGTCTAGTCTGAGAGGGAAGAAACCTGGGTTGCCTCAGTAACCCTCAGAAGCAAATGCTCCCGCTGAGGAGTGGCGAGGCAACTACCGGGGACGAACTCATAGTCTCCCAGCCACATGCCAACCAGAATTTTCCCTCTGCCTGCGGGACTTCGAACGGTGCTTCGTCGATCAACAACGCGTCCTCCGCGCCCTACAAAAGGGCTCCACTCTGGAGGATAAGGAGCAATCCCCATTCTCTGACCAAATCTTGAAGGCTGAAGTCTCCCCGAGAGTCTCCCTCCCAGCCTTCAAGTCCTACGATGGCTAGGGCGACCCGATCGACCATTATGATAGTTTTGATGCTCTAATAACGTTGCACGGAGAGTCTGACACTGTCAAGTGCGTGCGTTTGTGACCACCCTGATCTAGGGAGCCCAAGCATGATTCCGAGCACTCACCCCCGACAACATCCACAACTTCAGACAGTTCGGGAGACTGTTCAAGGAAAGCTTCATCGGTAGCGGACCTCCAAGGTCGATAGGGGGCTATTGGCACTGAAGCAGGCACAAGGGGAAAAGCTGTGGGCTTACATTAACTGATTTAAATCGAAAGACCTACGCATCCCCTGCTTGGATGTTGCCTCGGCCATCACCGCACTGACCGGAGGCACCCGAGATGAGAACGTTCGACAAGAACTGGTGCTCCACCCACTCTCCTCTCTCGCCGATCTGGTGACCCTAGCTCTGCGTCATGCAGAGTGTGAAGAAGTCCTCAATGCTTGTCAAGACCCTTCAAGCTCGGGGCAAGGAAGAGATAAAAAGTGACTGTCTGAGCAAGCCTTGGGCCAAGGGAAGAAGAGGAGAAACCAGGACGGGGACCGCAAAGAACCTCCACGAAAGTTTGAGCGGTATACTCCCCTATCCACCCCTGTCTACGAGATCTACCAAGAAATCAAGGACTCGGGCCTACTTCGCCGGCCCGAGCCTATGAAGGCTGACCCTCAACGCCGTAGTCGCCGCAAACACTGCTAGTTCCACAACGATCACGGCCACCACACTAGGGATTGCCAGCACCTCAAGGATGAGATCGAGAGTCTTATCCGCCAAAGTCACCTTTCCTAGTATGTGGCCGAGAGGCAAGAAGATCACGGAGCCCCTCCAGAAGAAATTGACAACTGCCCCCGTGGGGTCCACATCAACGTCATTTTGGGAGGATCCACCTCAGGAGGGGACAATAGCCGAGGAAGAAAGTGTCACACCGAACAAGCCTCTTGGGCTTCCGAGCCCCCTGAGGCTTCACCGGCGAGCGACCAGTAGGCCTTAGTCTTCACCGACCAAGACCTAGAAGGGGTAGCCACCCCGCATGATGACTCCCTTGTAATTTTGACTACTATAAATCATTGTAACGTAGATAGGATACTAGTGGACAATGGGAGTGCCCCGATTGTTTTGACAAATGAATGCTTCTTAAAATGGGTGAAAATCCATCCAGACTTCGCCCAATTCAAACCCCTCTCTGTGGGTTCAATGGCCAGACAACCTATCCCGAGGGAGCCGTGAGACTGTCGGTTACTCTTGGTACCCCTCCCAAAATCGTTACATTTCTAGCAAACTTCATGGTGATAAAAGGGATGTCAGCCTACAATGCTATCTTTGGTCGAGGCATCATTAGCCAGATAAAGACAGTACCCTCAACCTATCACCAAAAAATGAAGTTTCCCACTAAATACGGTGTTGGGGAAGTCCGTGGTAACTAGGTAACAGCCAGAAGGTGCTACATAATCTCGGTCGAAGTCGTGTCCACAAGTCTCTCATGCCTGGTGGGACCAAAACCACCCTTCATCTTCTCTCCAAGATTAAGGGCCCCATGACCCCTGCCGAAAATACTAATTATTTCATTTGCAAATGCAGGTTACATTGCAACGGCTACAATAGTAGTCACTTTCGGCCCACTTGTTGTCGAAAGCCACATAAGGAATGGTTACCTCACCGTCCCAATTCATTTCGAGAGCTTCCCCCTGTTGTTAGCTTCCCAAACTTCCCCGGGGTCACGTTCGTCAACCTGTTAGACACGAAGGTGCCCGACACTGTGGAGTGCAATGCTCCCATTCTGGGAGTCGGCATCACCAAACCTATTGCTGCCAGATCGTCTCCCAACATTGCTGGTCGTGCCCCTATTATGGCACTCAGTTGCTATGTGCACCATGTGCACTCTTCCGCCAGCCCCACTAACAAAGGGTCAACATCCCACCAAAGGAGGCTCCGGAGGGCCCACATCAATGCTGCTGCCACCAGAGGCCGGGTCTCCAACTCCGACAAGTTAGTCATTATTGGGTGCATCCGAGTACATCTGAACGGACGTCGAGCAGAAGCAATCCTAGAGTGGATCGTCCCTACCGTGCCAGTGTGGAATTCGTTCCAGCCATTGGAGAAGATGGACAGGAAGAGACCCAACAAGGCTAAGAGGCCGAAGAACCCACCCGTCTAGACACTGGCAAAAGGAAAGCAAGTGTGGGTGCCCAAGGGTGCTCGAATCACCCCAGCAGCTCAGGCAGGGCCGGAAAGGGCCCATTATAAGAGGCAGAAGAGAGAGAACTAGGCTGAGTCAGCAGCCCTAGAGTATCAACCAGCACCTGCTGCCCCAGTTACACCAAGGGATGTCCATCATCGACGTCCCCGACACCACCCCAAGGCTGCCCGGGTAGGCCACCCATCTTACAAGTCCTTTGCTAAAGCTAGGGCGACATCACTTGCCTTCCCCTCTGCACAGGCATGGGAGGGAGTAAATGAAATTATGAGAGGTTATATGTACGGCTCGGGGAGCACTCCCCTAGGTCACCAAAGGCTATTGTAGGTAGTGTCCTCTGCCTCGGAAGATCATGAAGCCTGATCTCTATCGAGTGTGGAATCGAGGAATGTCCCAGAAGATCACTATCGATCCCCACCTCAGAGGGAGGCGCAAATACGGAGATCTATCTTCGACAGACTAACCTTCCCCAGCAAGTGGTCAAGAAGGGTAGTGAGGAGAGGAAGAGATATTTTGGTTTTCACCTACAACATGGCCGAGGTGTTCGACTGCTATGGAGCATTGCTCACGGAGCATGAAGAGGTGGTCAGGCTCACTGGAAGGCAAGGCCCCCTGACTCGGAGAAGGAGGGCGGCAGGTGAAGTGTTGCCAACCCGAACCGAGGGGACTGGTCCTAAAAAGGCCACAACAACCTTGACTGACAATGTCGTCACCACCGGGGACAACAGTGGGATGCCCTCCACCACATCTGAGGAGGCCCCGACTGAAGAGGGAGCAAGCATTCCTAGCCTCTCCATACAAGATCCCACCATATTGCTAGTTTTGCAAAGGTACCAGCAAGAGATCGAGATGCTAAAGAAACAATTAAATGAGAGTAATGCTCAGCCTTTGACCTCTGACTAGACTGAAGCACCACCCGCAACACTTGGGGGCAATGGGCAAACCTCAGAAGCATCCCCACAGGCGATAGTGTCACCACCACTACCTCGCTTTACTGGGGGTACTCCTTTTCAGCAGTAGCAGCATCCAATCATCGTGCAACCCTTAATGTTCCAATTCCATGGGTCTACTGCCGTGCCACAAGCTATTGTGCTGACAACGCTGCTGGCGCAACAAGCCCACTTTTACCCAAGCACAGTCGACCTGGAGGCAGTGAATAAATTAATGGTAGAACAAATAATAGAGATGAAGTTGGCCAAAAGGGGCGATGGTGATCACACCCCTTTTGATGTATGCAGGGTTCCATACCCACCCCATCATGTTGGGAAAAAGCTACCTTCGGGTATTACCAAACCCATAAAGTTTGAAAAGTTCAACGAGCAGGGGTCTCCGAGGGAGCACATAGCCTATTATGTTAATGTGATGGGCAACCTGGCAGCTGATGATGTTGGATGGCACGAGAGGATCTAGAGGGGGGGTGAATAGATCTGATACTCAGTTTTCGACCACTTAAAGAGAATAATGCAAGAACGGTAGGACAGTGATACCAAGCAATACAATGCAGGTTGGCACAGGGGATGTTAGCAATGAGGAGCTATGAAAACACACAATCAAATGTAGTGCATGTGAAGGGGGATAGAAGATATGGTGATTGCACGCCACAACACATAGCCTTTTTAAGGTGGTTCGGCTGCTACCTAATAAGCCTACGTCCACCCCTCACCAACTTGGTAAGGCTTCTACTCTTTGGCCAAAAGAGATCTACACATACACATGCTAGAAGCCTAGCATAACACGCACACACACACACACACACACACACACACGAGGACGAGCCTCACACACAAACACACGCATAAACAAAGAAAAGAAACAAGCTGCAAGCGATAAACTAAGGGGTGTGAGCCCGAGTCACATTTTTTTTTAACTTGACCGAGTGCAACGAGCATTCCTCATGGGTCAAGCATCGTACAATGACGCCATCCAGCAACGTCACCTTTCCATGGCTCCAATGGCGTACGAGAGACACCATTGCGTGACTTCTACCGTCGGCTAAGTCCACCCGGGGAGACGCACTGCTTTTCAAGACAACGGACACCGCCAATCGGCACCAACCCGTCTCTCTCTGTGTCCGAGATCCCGACTCCGAGGAGGAAGCAGCAGAAGAAGAGGAAGGAGAAGGGTGAGGAAGCCACGCCTGCCGCCGCTGCCACCACCATCCTCGGTCCCCGTCCCCTCCATCTCCTTCTCCTCCGTGCGCGAGGGGCGCGTGGGACAGGCCTTCCCCGGGGATCGCTTTGTCTGAAGGAAACCGTCGGAACGCGAAGGTGTGACCCCAGTTTGGCGACCGCCAGAGGGACGCGATTCCTGCCCTGTGGCTGCGGTTTCTGTTCGTTTTGATCCCCCTTCTCATGCCGCCGGGGTAAGCAAGCGGCCTCCGCGGGGGCACGCCGCCGCCGCCGCCTTACTAATCGGGATTCGTGTGTACCGGTTCGTTATATCGAGGAGGAAGTAGAGGAGGGGAGGTCGACGTAGCAATGGGGCTGCATTGGCGTTGGGTTCTGGCAGTTCTGGTGGTGATGGGCGGTGGGTGGATGGCACCCGGTTCGGCGGCTCCGGAGACGGATTTCCGGCGGGCGTAAGTGGCAATCTGTCTTCCTTTGGAAAGAAAGTCTGCTCGATTTTTGTCCGTTTCATTTTTGGGTTTAGGCGCCATTGCAGAGAAATGATAATTGTTCTTTCATCTGTTAATCTTACGATTGAGATGGGCTTACGTAGACGTAGCCTGCTATTTGCTGGTAGAAAGCGAGAGATTTTATTGGTTTTCACTTTTTTTCACTACACGAGGAAAAGGGTTTGTGAGTAATGTTATAATGTCGATATCTGGATTCAGATGGAGGCAGGCTGTAAGACGGAAACATAAAGACTGAAATTTGGACTACTCAAAAATCAAACTTCTTAGGTGCCTTGGATCTTAACCCAAAGTTTGGTGCGAGACGTTTTGACGACTTTTGCTCGTTCACTAGTAAAGCAGGCAAGAATGTTAAAGTACCAAATTCGCTTCATAGGGAGTTGTGTAGACTCGGGTTTACATCAAGGTTATCATATTGTATTTCACAAGCATAACAGTTGCTAGAGTGGCTGGACTTATAAGTGGTGCCCATTTGTAGGGTACAAGAGTACAGAAAACCATAACAAAGGGGAAATTGAAGGAGTAAAAAAAAAAAGTGGCTGAGCAACAGAATATGAACCCCTTGATGATCAGGAAAAGGGTCATAGAAGTATCATCACCAAAGCTCTTAAAAAAACCTACCACACAAGGAAGAAAGATGACTCCAATACCATGGTAGTATTAGGCTGCCTATCTACACAACATGTCTAATAAATGGGCACTCTGACTATCCCCCATTGCTTTCACTCCAATGCTTGTCGAGGGGGAGGGAGCGTTCGAGGCCCTTGAGGCCCTGCCTCTCCTCTCCATCCTGTTCAACGAGCAGTACGGATAGGTGCCTCTGGTCCTTTAAGGAGGGCCTACGATTTGCACGTTGGAAGCCCCAACTAATGGCGTCATTGGATTTGAGGAGCCTCGACTTCCAGAAGGTTACTCGTGGCGGAGGCGGAGACAGCCGTTTTGCTCATGGAAGGAATTAGTCAGCAACCAGTATTAGTACTGCCTCCCTTGCCCAGGGAGTTGGAGGATGTGTATTTTCGCACGAAGATGGGTCTAGTCGAGGACGCCAATCAGGGGGGATGAGTGTTGATAGGGAGGGAGAGGGGACCGTCGGCAAGGAGGAGGTCAAAGAAATCTTAACTAACGTAGGGAGTTTTATGGAGACTCGGGCTAGAGAGTTTGCTAGTCTGATTGGCGTGTCCTGTGTGGGTGTGGATAAAGATGCAAGGTTTGTCTTTTGTGGAATCCAACGAAGATGGCAAGCGGATATAGTAAGGAAGGCCAAGGTAGACAAAACCAGTAGAAGAGGGGGAATGGAGAGGGATGAGGAGGGAAGATATCAGTAGAGGGTTGCTCTTTTGGTCTGGGACAAGGGGGGCAGATTAGCTGTATTTCCCTTCTAAGCACTGTTTATTCCGGCATGTTACACCTCAATTTTTTTAGCATTTTGGGGATTTTTGGGGCTCCTTGTTAGGGAGGTGTAGGCGGTGAAGTAGGGGGGTTGGCCTATAGAGTCTCTTGTTGTGCTTGGTAGGGGGGCAGCTTAGAGTGGCTAGGTGGTTTGCTTTTCTCTTTTGTTTTGCTCCCGGGGCAGAGAGTTGTCTGTCATCTTTTGTATTTGGGAGTTGCGTGGGAGCACTCCCCTCATACTTGTACTCTCTTATATTTTCTTTTTATATAAACAGTGGTACTATCCACTTTCAAAAAAAATTGTCAAATTCAATAACTCTAGGTGAAATCATGAGAATTTTTTATCCAGTCTGATTCTAGATCGAGTGAGAGGGGTCATACCAACCCCTCAGGACCGATTGTAGGGCCGCTAGGGCATTCCCAAAGGATGGGGGGATGGGTAGATGCCGTCCGGCATGGCGGGAAAGAAACGGCCCTAATAGGGACCGTTTGGGTGGCTAAACGGTCCGCCTGCGACCGCGAGACATGAATTGACTTAGGAGAAGAAAAACGATCTTAACCAGACTGCTTAGAATCAAGATGGTCTCCAAGTGACCGTAGATGAGGAGCCGCCCTACATAGACTGAAACGGTCTGGACTGGGCCATAGGGGAACAAAAATGGTCTCCAAAAGATCACCAACCAGACTAAAACGGCCATAGCGTGAACGTTCAAACCCAGATTAGCGAAGAAGTTCATTAAAAATTACAACGGCCTGATGGGGGCCATTTGGGACTTCAGAACGGTCAATAAAAGACCTTTAAAGGGACAAAAATGGCCTTTTGATGGCCGCCATCTTTACAGGCTACATTTTTTTTGATTTAATGCATATGCAATGAATGACTTGTAGAAATAAATGACTGACCTTGAATGTTGAATACGTGCAGGGAAAACATCAGACACGGATCTCATGGTTCCAAGTTCGGGCGGTGTACTTGGCACTACCTGATTTTCAGAGGGAGTGACTGGTCGCCATGGGATTTGCAGAGTTCCTTGGCATGGAGGTGGCGAGGCTGGACACAGCCCTACTCTACGCACTGCATGACTGGTGGGACCCAGTTAGCCAGACGTTCGTGTTCCCGTGGGGACACGTGGTGCCGATGCTGGAGGATGTAGCACAGATCACTCAGCTATGAGTACACGGAGCATCGGTGAGTGGGAGGACACTGACCGACTACCGAGAGCTGGCCCGGGGACTGCTGGGATTGGAGCTATAGAGGCTAGAGCGTCATTTGATGATTCTGCCTAGAGCAAGAATACAAGAGAGCCTGGGTCTGTGAGGTGCTAGGATCATTATCGGGGAGCTACCCAAGTAGCACTTAAGGCGATTGACAGACCGGGCACGGAAGTAGGTGGCAGCATTGCCCGGACCAGAGGCGGACATGGTGTTGTGGTAGTTCCTGATGCTATTTTTCAGGAAGTTGCTGTTAGCGACCCGGGCCGACGGAGTGAGCTGCTGGCTACTACCCTTGCTTGAGGAGGTTGGCAGAGTCGGAGAGTACACATGGGGTGTAGCGGTACTCACCTTACTTTTAGACACTTTGAGCTCGACCAGCGGACACACAATGCTAGGCGGGTTCTCCCCACTTCTTCAGGTACGACCAGATTCCTAGAATGTTTGTGCAAATTGCTATGTTATATGCTGACATTAAATGCAATGGAACGTAGGTGTGGGCTTACATGTACCTCCCCAGATTGGGGAGAGGGCAGGAGGTGCATCCAGACCGGGTGCCCATTGCGCGGTGGTGGACGACGGCTCGAGAGGTGGGCTCCCTACGTCGTCAGGTTTGGACGATTTAGGACAACCTCGATGCTTTACCCTATGCCTCGATAAGATCTAAACTTTAACTTTGTAAATGCAACTATATGATTAGACAGTAATGCTTGACATGTTAACTATCTTGCAGGTTCGATGGACTCCGTACCAGGGTAAGGGCACGAGGGCCAACCGTGGGTGGTGGCGGCGCTTGCCTGCGCAGGACGGGATATCTGGCTCCACTGCATGAACGTAGTCGAGCCACTTCACTATCGGTTGATCATGAGGACTCTGGGTGTTCATCAGCCAGAGGTAGAGTTCCTGGCATGCGAGAAGCTGGAGGAGCGGGTGGGACGCCACTCGCGTGGGCTTGCGGTGGAGATAGACTGGACCAGTCAGGTGGTAGACCAGATCTGAGACTGGACAGGGCTAGGGCGAGTGGTGCATGCCCGAGCTATGAGCAGCGAGGGTAAGTGAACAGCTATACTTCCACTTTTGATTTTATGATTAAGACTTGCAGGAATGATTTATGAGATGAGTGCATCGGTAGGTGAGGGAGTTGACAGCTATGCTGGGTGAGGCTTCCTAGTAGAGGGAGGAGGCGGAGCGCTCTCGCGCTGAGGCAGAGCGTTATCGTGCAGAGGCAGCGGAGGCAGCATGCTGCTGTGCAGAGATGGAGCTATCCTGTGGTGGGATGGTGGAGGTGGAGTGCCTCTGCACCGAGGCGACAGAGTTGAGGTGTAGCCTAGAGCAGTCTCGGCTGCAGGTTACTGAGTTGAGGGGCACACTGGGGGTGTATCAGCAGATGAGCCAGAGATCTGGACAGAGCAGGACCCATAGCGGTGCCCCCAGCCATGCCTACAGAAGTTACTTCACCAGCTCCTCCAGTCTGCGGAGGAACGAGGATGAGGAGCAGCGTTGTCGATGGCGTGAGGAGGAGAGCTCAGCCATGGACCCGTCGGGGAAGAGGCACGAGGGGGATGGTGACAGTGGGGGTCCTGATGAGGGACCAGCTTGATGTACTATATGAGACACATGTTTTCAGTATGAGTGCTATGACATGACTTGTTTTTGACTTCCAAAAGATGAATGCGTGTATGCTGACATCGACTGACATCAGCCCCCACACCCCTTGCTATGTTGGCCCCCTTCCAACTCCTTTCGTCTTCAACTAGTTGAAGACCTTGCAGCAGCTCACAAGCAGCAGAGAAGTTTCTGGTTACAGAGCCTATCTCGGCTTCATCCCAGAGCCCCTGGATGCACAGGAGGTACCATCGAAAGCATCTCCAAGCCCTCTCTGCAATGGTGGTGGTCTCGCCATTGTCTGAGCTCGTGGCTGCCCAGAGGAGCTTTCACCGCCGGACTGCACATTCCCTCCCAGGCAAACAACCAGAGAAGGCTTGAAAAGGCTCCCACGGCCTAATTTCTGGGATTCTTGGAGCACCACTTGGCTGAGTTCTTCTATGATGAGCCCCCTCCCAGTACCAAGAAGCAGCACTCCATTTGGCACTAGAGCAGAGAGTTCCCATTTTCCTCCTCTAGGCGCGCAGGTCTATTCCCTCTGGAACTGACCTGACACCCGATCACTGTTTGGACCCTTGCCATTGACTCCAACCACCTCCAGCATTCCCGCAAGTCTCTGTTCGAAGCGGACTCATCCACGAATCCAATGACTCTAGCCACGCCTGAATCCAAGCTTGGGAGCATCTGCGGCAGCCTCGTCTTCTACTGCTGTGGTGCAGAAGTGGTCAGAACCAGAAAGCAGAGGCCATGTTCACGACTCTGCCCCGACCATCGCTGCCAACCAAAAATTCCCACAAAAATCAGATGTCCTCCTGGGCCAACCCGACAGGTTTTGCCACTTGTTTTGTCGATAATGGAGTTCGGGAGAGACCACAGCGATGTAGACATCGACTGTCTATCCCCTATTCTAGAGAGCAGACAGAACCAACAAACCCCCCTCCGATTAGTTCCTAGTTCAACATTCCCCTCTCCGCCTAGTCGACTTACAGCCCCTCCCTATAGGATGTAGTGTTTGGATGTAAGATTGGCTTCCCCTCCCCTTGTTCAACCCCCTTGCATGGGGAGCAGTGTTGCATTCACTTAAACAGGTTGAAGCTACACCGACGCAGCGTGCGGGGAATGCATGCTTCCTCGCTCGCCCACGTCTCCGAGCGGGATCGATTTCTTCAAACCGGTCGAGTAAGTGCTCCATCCCTTGCTCATATTTGGTGCCTAGTTCTTTAAATATTAGTTCATTGCTCTACTGGCCTATGAGAGTGAGTGCCCGGTCTGCGAGCTCCATTGCTTCGATTGACCACCGTGGGAGAGAGTGTGACCCGTGCCCTGGGCAGCTGATCGACCCCATTGAATTGGATGTCCATACCCTTGGGAAGACCCTTGGCCTTGCTGGCACTCTACCAGCAAGGGCCCAACCCTCACAACCTCGACTCGGCATCACCGAGTTACCCCGGGTTTTGGGTGAGCGTCGGGTGAGTGGTCATCAACATCGGTCTGATTCTCTTGCAAATTGTGCTTGTTTGCTTAGGTCCATGGTGTAGCGATCTTGTGGCTACCACCCCTAAGGTGGTGTCACATCAGCCTGGGGAACTGAGGCCACACTAGCTGATTGGCCCTAAGAGGCATAATGGCTAAGTATCGAGATTGGGGCAAGGACTAGAGGTCACAGTCGAACCTAGGGCTGAGACTAGCGTTGGGACTGGAATTGCCACTAAAGTCGGAGACGGGAACTGTGACTGGGTGGCTGGCCTGTGAAGGTGTTGTAGCCGATGCTGGAACTGGGAACTGTAGTTGGAACTGGGTGGCTGGCCTGTGAAGGTATTGTAGCCGGAGGCTGGGGACTGGAAACTGGAGCGGGCCAGCTGGCCTGTGAAGGCATCCTAGCAAGAGCTGGAACTGGGAATTGGGGTTGGAACTAGGCAGCTGGCCTGTGAAGGCATTGTAGCCGGAGTACTGGGGCTGGGGACTAGAGCTGGCCGGCTAGCCTGTGAAGGCATTGTAGTCGGTGCTGGAGCTGGGAACTGGGGTTAGCTGGCTGGCCTGTGAAGGCATTGTAGCCAGAGGCTGGGGACTGGGAACTGGAACTCACCAGCTAGCCTGTGAAGGCATTGTAGCCGAAAGCTAGAGCTGGAGACTGGAGCTGGTCGACTAGCCTATGAAGGCATTGTAGCCAAAATACTGGAGCTGGAGCTGAGGGCTAGAACTGGTCGGCTATCCTAGAAAGGCGTTATAGCCAAAATACTAGGACTGGTCGGCTAAACATTGAGGTGTGTAGCCGAATGTTAGAGCTGGAAGCTGGAACTGGAGCTGGGCGGCTAGCTACTAATGCGTAGCAACTGAAAGGTTGGAGCTAATCGGCTGACCATTGTGGTGTGTAGTCAAGTACTGGAGCTGGAATTGGCGATGGCCGACCCTCAAGGGTATAGTGGCCACCTTGGTTGTGGAGTGATGCTGAGGTTGCCGTCGGTGAGATGTTGCGGTTGACGGCTTTCATCTATGAGGAGTAGAGAGGGAGAGATTTTTTTTTATTTTCTCCTTACCAGCTCTACCTCCCTTGCAAGTTTTCACCAGAGCTGGCCCCCTTTTACGTTTTTCAATGCACCCATATAGGTTTTCACAACGAGGGGTCACCCGAGTTTGCCTGAGGCAATCTAACTACAACAGAGTCCAGTCCAACAGAAAGTATAGTCTAAAGCAGTAAAATGTACCACACACCAAGTGAACATTCGGCCCGGTAGACTGGTAACTAGGAACCCCTACGCAGCACCCTCGAACCCCGAGGAAGAACCACCGCACCAAAAAATCAGGGGTGAGTCTCCTATCACTGGCTCAGTAGGGATCCCACAGAACCCCAACCGAGAAAACAATGACGGAAAGGAAAGCTACGCTAGCCACAGAAGGAACAACAGTAACGGCAGGAACAACAAAGCAGTGGCCGGTCAAAACTTGGCACTACAGCTACTCCTACCATGCTAGAAAACACGACCCGGTCTCCCATCGGGGGACAACCAAGTCAGCCACCCGACATCCTGATCTCACGGTTGGGGGACAACCAGACACGAACCACCCTAGCCACACTACTAGGTAAATGTCACGACGTCCCAGTCGCAGAAACTGGCCCTCACAACAGGGCCAAGCCGAAACCATACGGTCCAGAAACACAGTCACGACCTCGTTGTCGTGAACTCTACGCCATCTAGGGAAACCTGTCGGTGACGCTCACCGAAAATCCCAGACCTTGGCTATGGGAACACTCTCGAAAATAACACCCGAAGCTCCGTCTCGCAGACGAGAAAAGGAAACCCGGGAGACGACAACTCACGTCACGTGATGGGAGCACCACCCACTGGAAGAACGACCGGATGCGTCCCCTGACGTCTTACACTACGTCACCAGTGTCTAGCTACAACACCCCGGGCGTGAGACTCAGACGCGCAACAAGTACCACAACAAGGACTAGCTAGGGTCACGGTCGTCAGCGCGTGTCCTAAGCCCTCAACTACGTGTGCACACACAGACCATCTACTTTAGGTTGGGTCATCTAGTTGATTTTTTCCCCCACCGGACTCTGGTGGCAAAGGCAAGGGGCCCTACGGAAACTAGCCTAAAAATCATCTCTCACCGGGTCTCGCTCTCCACCACTCCCGGGTGGGTCCACACACGCGTGCGCAGGAAGCTACTACTAGTGGATGGGTCACAGACGTGAACACAGAAAATCACGCACGCACCCATTGCAAGTGACACGAAGTAACCGGTGGCTCGAGGCCACCAAACTCTGGACAGCCCACTAGACCTATTAACCTAACGGTCCTTGAGTCACGAGACTCAGGGTCAAGATCGTTGAACGTGACGGCACAACACCGTCAATCTAGCCTAGTACCTAGGTCTGAAACCACGGTAACACTGAACCCACGGACATCTCAAAACATGAACATGAAACCTCCGAGGTGTCCAGGACACTCACGAGATCGAAAGTCGACCATTGGGTCACAACCGGGTCGACCGGAGTCTAACACAACACTCAAACGGTCATGGAACAAGCTACTATGGCAAACCGACAACGCACAGGGATGAGCGATTCTGGGAGGGCTGCACAAGGGATGCGCGGTCAGGGACAAACCGCTCAAAGGGGGGATGGACGGTCAGGGGCAAGACCGCCCAAGCATGAACGGTCCAGGATTGGCCGCTCAAGGGTTAGATCCTAAAGGGGATAGACGGTCAGGACAGAACCACCCAAGGGGATGCGCGGTCAGCTCTTGGCCGCTCAAGCCCACAACCCAAACCAGTTCCTAGTCAAAACGGTCTTGACCGGACCGCTGAATGGAACCGACTTACTACAGTGTCAGTCAAAACGGTCTTGACCAAACCGCCTAACGTGACTGACACTCAACACTTGACCAAGGGTCAACAGGGATGAACGGTCAGACCTTGCACGCTCAACACAGACGGAAGATAGGCCGCTAGATCCTGGCCGCCCAAGGGGGGAATGGGCGGACCCTATCGGGCCGCACAACCTTGTGCGGTCTATCATGCGACCGCATAATCCCCAAAACCCAGTGGGGATGAACGGTCCAGAGCCAGCTGCCTATACCTTGGATGGGCCCTGGTTCGGCCGTTCAACCGTCACGGTGAACAACCCCAAGGGTTCATCCGATCGTGACCTTTCCACACCTCGTTCGTGCCGCGACGAAGGGGATATAGTCACAATCACCCTGGCAATCACATGGACTCCGACCGGAGTCAAAACGACGCACGAATCGCGAGAAATGGGCGATTCTAACGAAATCACTCAAATGGGGTTGACGAGGTTCCTGGCCTCCTACCGGCCTCGATAGATCACCACTTGACACGAAATCAGTGACTATGGAATGCCGACGTTCCAGGGAGTCCATTGACATCAACCGATCGTAAAATCGTCGCCATTTTTCGACGAAGCCTACGAAACCTACAAAATCTCGACGAGCCTAAACTCATCCGATCTCACACCATAGAATGTGAAACTGTGAGAAAATGGAATACACGAGCCAGGGAACCGTCCCCATACCTCCACCAAAGATCTCGCGCGCTGAAGCGACTAAAGCATGCCGAAATCGCCAAAACACGAACCGCGTCAATTCTCGGAATCCACCGAGAGATCGCGCCACGTCACGCTCAAATCACTGCTCCATCCCGCGTTCCGATCACTCCACCGCGTCCTCGCCGATTTGAGCTCATTTAGGGTGGAGAAATCTTTCAAGTAATTGGTTGGGTTGTTGTGTTGATCTTGATTGTCTTGATTGCTGTCATTTTATTGACTGTGGTCTTTGACCAATTGAATTTATTGAATTAAACATTTTTCTACACAGTCATTTTTAGACATGATGCTCAGGTTAGGTAGAACTTTAGAGATGACCAACTTGGAGCAGTTCCAAGACGAGGAGGCTGGTCAGTATGAACAAACTGTCAAGCTCTCTCAACAGTAGTACCAGGCTGAGGGGAGCTATGTCCCTGGTTACTATCCACCCTCTCCCCACCAGCAGGTCCACTATTAGGGAGACCATGCTCACACTCACTATTTTACCCCTCAACCCCAAAACCCTCAAGTCTATGTGGTCGACACCGACCAAGTGGGAGACCCTTCTTTATCCCAAGTCCAACCCCAATCCACATCTGGAGGAACCACTTCCTCTCTTAATGTCGATGATCTGATCAACGCTCTTTCGCAGCTAGATGAGGCACAACGCCAAAAGATCTAGGCTGCTTTAAAGGGAAAGGCTGAATCTTCCTCCTCCTCGAACCCCCTCTAGGCCGTGGGTGGCCACCAAGTCAATCACCCCAGGGACCAGGCGGTCCATCAGATGAATCTAGCTGTCATTTCTTCTCGTCCGGCAACTCCTGCCCCTACTCCAGTAGGTTATTCCTTTGCTAAACCTCAAAATTCCCTGGCTCAGTTGCTCCTGAGAAACCCCTTGCCAAATCAATTTCCTTCTAATCCGGCCCCGATCGAGTCCAGTAATGACATCCTCTTGAAGAAGATAGCGAACATGGAAGAACAGATCAGGAAGATGTCTGTCCCTAAGGATGCCCAGGAAGTTGCCGTCCCTGCTATGCCACCATTTCATTTGCCACCATCTGAGATGCCTACCTTTAGGCGATACAATGGAACGGGTAACCCGTTCATTCATTTGAAGGACTGTTTATATGAAACTTCATTCTGGCAGAACAATAAGGCATCATTGGCCTATTTGTTCAGGAGGTCTCTCGATGGCCCGGCTCTCGAATGGTTCTACTCTTTGGAGTCAACCGAGGCTGATGATTTTGATGTTGTAAAGAGAAAGTTTCTACAGAAATACAGAGACCATGTTGGTCCGTCCTTGTCTATCACTGATTTAGTTGCTGAGAGGATGAAGTCGGAAGAAGATTTTGTTCAATTTGCCGATAGATGGAGGTCAATGGCTGAGAAGTTGAAAGATACACTCTCAGAGACGGAACAAGTGAAAATGATAGTATCTAACGCCACCCCTCAGTTCCGTCTTATTTTGGCCATAAACAAATTGAATATTATGGAAGAGCTATATGAGAGGGTGAGGTACATTCAAACTCAGATGAAAGATTCACCTATCCTCTCCATGTTTGACCAAAAACTGAGTGTGCCAAGGAAGAACAATATGATGAACAACAGTGGTCTACCGAGGGGGTGGTTGTGAACGAGCTGGTTAGTGCGGTCGACCATCCCATACAACCCCGTAACACCGCAAACCAAAGGCCGCCACAGCAATTCCAGCAACCCACTTTTGCTAACCAAGCATCGCACCAACAGCCCTTCCGGCCTCAGCTTCCTCCACAGAACCAAATAATGCAACCAAACCCTCCAGCCCCCCAGCAGTACCACAATGTGCCTCCACCGGCCAACTATGACCCTCAGCAACCCAGAAGACCGGTAGGCCCCAAAAGAGCCCAGTATCCTCCATTGCCCGAGAGCCTGCCCAACATTTTCAACGCCCTTATGGCCGCTAACCTGCTTGTTCTGCCAAAGGAAAGGGCAACTTGGGCCCCTAACATGAACACCTCTCGGTATTGTGTCTTTCATCGGCAGCCAGGGCACAATATAGACCACTGTTTCCACTTCAAGGATTATATTTATGATTTGAATGATCAGGGAGGCATTGACTGGGACAAAATGAGGAAATTTGTCACTGCCATGAAGGCGAGGAGGCCACCACATCAGCAGCAACCAGTTCAGCAAGTCCAGCAGCAGCCCATCCAGTAAGTTCAACAACAGCCAGTACAAGTAGCACAGTCGGAGATGGGGATTGTTCAGAACCCACTGCCGGAGCACCAGAACCAACAGGTCAACCCTGTCACTACTTTCCACGAGGTGGAGAGAGGTCAGGGGTGGCACCTAGAAAGTGCCCCCGTCGTTTCAATTAACCATCAAAACTCCAACCAGTTTCCTTGTTTGTTAAGAATCAATCAACCCCTTCCAATTCAACAGCAAAGTTCCCGACCATTGATCCGAACAACTGACCAAACTCCTTCTTATCCCACTCCTCCTCCACACAGGCCTCTACTTATTCGTCCTCCTCCATCCTCACCCACTCCGCAAGCCTCGCCTGCTTCTACCACTTCTATGCCTCCTAGGCCACTCCTTCTCCGCCCTTCACCTCTATTACCCTCCACGTAAAACCCCGTCATTCTGAGGCCTTTGTTAATCCGATCTCCAGCTCTTACCATCCATTTGGCACCTCAGATGCCCCCTTCTACACATCCTTCATCTAGGTGATTGGCTCTCACCGTCTCAGCTAACTCAGCCTCCCGCTCTTCAGCCCGTTCGAGGGCCCCAGCCAGTCGATCCTCCAACTCTTCTCTAGCATCTGTTCGGGAGGAAGGTCCAATTTCCCCGACCGTTCCTGCCCTCATCCGGACGTACGCCAACTCCCCACGCTGGTAAAACAGGGGCAAATGGTCAGTCAAATTTCAAGAGTTCCCAAGACCTCAAATTAATTAAGTCAAGTCTGGCTTACCATCTCTAGGAGCTCGTGCCTCAGGTTCATGATTGTCTGATTTAGAACAACCAACCGATCTTGAAGGATCCTCACGGCCTCGGTCTCGGGCATCTGCACACCAAATCCACGAACTCATACAGCTGTAATGCTTAAATGGAAACATCACATCTTGAAAGCTAAAAGGGTAACTCATCACTCGGGAATCGAGGCAGAGTCACCCAGCGTACCGATCCTGATAGTCTGCCAGATAGGTCTCACTGCTCGTCACAGTCCTGTCTTGCTCCAGGGAAGGTCCTCTCTGCAACGCCTCTGCTTCCACAGGGTAGCGGGAGGCCCAACCCTGGCCACTCGTCGAGGTCCATCAGCGCCCCCTGTCTGACTCATGCCGAGTGGGTACTGCCACTAGCGGTTGATGCCATCCCAATGTCCTTTGCACTAGACGTAGATAGAGTGGCTTCCTCAGGTTCACGCAAAATAGCACATTATCCCTGTGGAACCAAGCCTGCCCCTCCTTCACCCATGGCTGAGGAGTGGTGTCTTCCGTCGCGTAAGGCGTCCAAATCACCTGACACAACAAGTTGAAAGTTTTGCTAAAACAGAGTTCACATACCAAATGCTGAAAACATCACATAACTCTTTCTGGGCAAACACTCACCTGGTGGGGGAGGGGGGGAACTTGTCCAGGGCTGTCCGAAGGTCGGAGAGCCTAGTGGCTGCCAAGCGTCGATCCCGAACCATCTCCCATCTCGCCATGAGTGGGACCATCTGCATCAGAGCTGCGAGATCGTGCCACAACCTAGTGGGAATCGAGTGTACCCCCAAATCTGAAGACACAAAGAACAACAATCAATCAATCAAATCAAGAATCAACAAGTATAAAGGGTAGACTCGTACCTGTAGGAAGGGTGTGAAGCCACCCAGGTTCCTCGAACCTGAGCGTATAGGATCCATGTGGGCAAAGAGGTGCGCCAGCATCGCTCTCCCCCATGCAAGTTGGGGACTCCGCTTGAGATCCCGTATCAGTAGTAGGTACTTTAGGTTCACCTTGTTCGAGGCAGTGGCAAACAGTAGCCTCCCGAAGAAGTAAAGAAGGAAAAGCCGCAACTCCTGCTGGTCACTCCTCCCTCGGGCTCGGAGCTTCTGAGTTACCCATCCCAGATACATATCTAGATCCTCTAGTGGTCCTCGGACCACTCTGGCTAACCCCATCACGGCACTGATCCTCCCAAGGGGGAGGGTGGTCACTAGTTTCTTGGACCGGGCCAGCTGCGGCCCGAGCAAACTCTCAACCTCCTCTAGATAATTCTTGAGCTCCTGACCCAACACCGGGTTCCTGGCTACTGCCAGTCCAGTCAGATAGGCCATGTCCTCGAGCGTGGGGATCATATGCCCCCATGACATCACAAAAGCCCTGCACCCATCCACTCACCTCACGCGTAGCGCCACTAGGAAGGTCGCATCAATAGGGAAGGGTCGAATCATGAAGAATGGGCCAAATCCCATTCGGTCCACTCTTCGCCACTGCTCAGGAGGCAACATGTGGTACTAAGCCCACACTAGGTCCCATGACACCCGGGCTCTGATCCTTCGTCGGCCCTGCACACAATGGAAAGAAAACAACGGCTAGTTAAATCTTCCATTCCCCCAAATCAACTTAACACACATCTCATCCTCCATAAACCTGAAAATTCACTGCCCTGACAGGAGGGCGGCCAATGTCTAGGTCACATACCTCTATGGGCGGCCAAATCATCAGCTGCCTAGTCCCTCAGTGGATGGCCAGGAGTCTGGCCGCCTAGGCCTGCAGACAGCCACAATCCTAGCCGCCCACAGACCAGTCCCCACAAACCCATTTCAGCATCACAAACCTGTCCGCCAAGCTTTCATCCATACACATTAAATCAATGGGCATTCATTGATCATGAGACTTACCAGTTTCCACGGTACCTCCTTCTCCTTGTTGGCTTCAACATCATCGGACCCCTCTTCTTCCTCCACTTCCTCACCATCACCTTGGTCAGCCGACCCCTCTTCAGGGGTAGCCGTGCCCTCATTTCCTTCCTCTTCTCCACAAGTTTCACCACCTTGAAAGGAAGAGGCCGAGGTAGATGGACTCGCAAGGGCCTCTGCCTCCTCACTCTCTTCACTCTTGCTCGAGGATAAGGGATCATCCACGATGTCAAGCCTAGCTCATCGTCGCCCCATTGCTTGAATCTGGATGCTTGGGCAACCCAAAAATCTCACCCTCGGTGGATAAATCACCCTCCCTAGCTCTGGCTCTTGCAGACTCACTAAAAAATGTCAAACTCGATGGCCGTTCAATGGGTTCAAATTCAAACTCCAAGGAGGGAAAATGGAGCCCATAGATTCAAATGGGTTCAAATTCAAACTCCAAGGAGAGAAGATGGAGCCCATACTCTATATATTGTCATGTATTCCCCCCCATGAGGGATATTGATGAATGAATGAAAATAAGAATTTTGCCAAGAGACTTTCCTTCTTCTTCCTCCCCTCCCCTCTAGGGTGCGACGCCCTCTATGTCTCCCTCTCCCTTCAGCTGGGTACGACGCCCAAATCTGCCTTCTTCCTCCTCTTCTTGTGTGGTGCTACTGGAGATCTCTATTCTAGGACGTCCAGCCTGGGTCGTCATGGCTTCATCCACCTATGTTTGCTGTGAGGAAGCCACAAGAACCCTGCTGGTGTGGTTGCACTTCCTCTATCTGCCTGCAGGATAGAGCCTAGGAGATCTGGTTGGTCCGACCCCTTCCCCATCTTAGTTCATTCTCAAAATTGGTCTGTGTTTTCCCCCGCATGTCCCCTCCGTCCAGCCTAAAAATCACGCCAAAATACCAACTGTAGCCAAAGTTCTCTTCATAGCCCTTTTTCCCTGTGCAGACTGCACCTGTGCAGACCTGCAGGATAGAGTGTGAGCACAGTCCACATCTCACCCCGAAAACCTTCTCCAAATGCCCTGAAACATTGAACACTTCTTCCTTACATCCTAACCCATCCCCCATATTTTTCTTATATTTTTCTGAGTCCATTTACCCCACGCCCCATCACCCCATTTCTTAGGTTTGTAGTCTACCTATGCAGACCTGCAGAACTGAGCCACGCCCAAACTGTTCCCCTTGCCTAAAACTTCCACTATGCACGACCCCGCCATTGCTCCCCAATCCTCATGGCCCTCACCTATCCTCCAGAGAAAACTCTGCCCCAAAAGCCACCCGGAAGCCCCAGCACCACCCTCATCTTCCTCTCGTTGTCCCGCTGCTAGCAAACGAACCAGAACGCGCTGGGGCTGGTTCCAAAATTCACCCCAACTTCCAAGGTGTTGGTTGCAACTCGTCTTCCACGGGCATCCCTAGGACATCCCCACCAGCGTCCACGCCAAGTTTTAGGTTCAGTGGATGACCAGAAGGCCACGCACTAGGCCCCTCTTCTTGCTAGTCCCTTGCACCTGCACAGGTCGGCCTGTGATCTGCCATTCGTTCGTGTCTACACCGGAGGTCCACGACAGCGTCGTCGGCTTCCATCTTCTTCCAGGAGGATCGTCATCCTTTGCAGTGCACCATCAGAGACATTTGCTCCATCCTCGGCATCCGTGACGCACCTTCCTTGTTGCTGGACATAGACTGGTCTGTGGTTGTCGTGCTTCACCAACCCACAACCCATAAACCCAGTCACACATACTCGGATTTGCTTATTGTAGCCTTTTACTTCCCTACGAGGAGTGGGCATTTGAGTTTGGTTCTGTACTTGTCTAATTTTGTTTCATCGGGTAGTCGTGTGTCTTGGCCAGGTGTCTTTCCCATGCCCTGAGTGTGGAGGCACGCATCCACTTCCCCTCTTGTTGCACTTGCTTGTTTCGTATATGTTCCGGATGCCACTGCTTGTCTGTGATCAGTAGGATCCTAGCCCATTTCACTTCTATTCACTGCTGCAAGTGAGAGAGCGTGACCATCTCATGTCTCGATCCCAGCACGAGAGTGTGTTGACCACCCTAGTGTCCATCGGTTTCTCAACTGTGCGGATCCATGTGCTTCCCTTCTCTTGGGGACGACTGCGAGCTTGCTATTCTTGTTGTAGGCGTAGACCCTTCTTGGAGGCTCTTGGTGTCGAGCCGTATTAGCTCGGTCAGCTGCATCGTTGCTGGTCGTATTGTCACCTTAGTCCATTCCCCACCTAGAGGCCCAGGTTCGCACCCAGTCCCACATTAAATTGGTATCACAACACGGTCGACTCTAGGGTTGTCGTTGGTCTTTGTCGTTGCATTGGTAGTTGGCATCTCATTTAGGCCCTTTGCATGCCCACCAATCGGGGTACCCATTACCACTCACCACCACCACCCATGGCGGACCATCAAGCCTGTGCACCTGGAGAGCCTTTAGTGGCTGAAATGGTCATGACCCTCATGGAACAAATGGAAAGTCTAGGCACGCATTTAGAGGGTAGGATGAAGGCTCTAGAAGATAGGGCCGAAGTGTCAGACCACTCCATTCAAGGTCTGATTGAGAGGATGGCCACGCTAGAGCGAGTCCCCTTAGGGGCACAACCTACGCCGACAATCGACTAGCCTGAGGCTGTTCAGCGACCCACAGTTCCTAGAGCCCAAGGGGTTGATGTCAGGAGGCCTAGAGTCTTAGATTTTGATGATGAGTCTGACAATGAGTATGGGGGTTATGGTCGTTACTGTCGTGCCCAATGACGGCATCGTGATCTCGATGAGGATGACCACGTTCTACGGAGCGTGCGCACACACCCTCCCACTTTTGTTGGGTCTTTAAACCCAAAGGATTACTTAGATTGGGAGGCCGGTATGGACCGGTATTTCGAGTGGATTAAGATGATGGACCACCGAAGAGTTTGTTTCACCTCTCTGGCTCGATGTAGCCGGGGTGAAAGAGTACCGGGCGAGGAATGCCTCAATCTCAGCCACTATGTTGTTTAGGCGGTCAAATGTCTTGACCTCTGCGCCAATCATCCTTTCTAGGATTTCTTTCTTCAAATTTTACTTGCGAATTTGGACTACGTCCTCCTGATGTAGCGGGTGTCTTCACCTCATGCTGAGGTTCCTCCATCTCTTAATGTAGTCGAGTGTCGACTCATCATTTCTTTGTCTCGTGACATAGAGCTCTGCCACGGTGACTTCCCGTTCAGCCATATAAAACCTTTCTTTGAACTTCTTCTGCATGTCGGGCCAATCAGCAATGGATCCGGGTGGTAGGCTCGAATACCACTTGAAAGCTAGCCCCGTGAGTGTCGAGCTGAAGAATTTCAGGAGATAAGCTTCATCAGTAGCCAAATCCCCCATGACATTCACATAATAGACAATGTGCTCCTTGGGAGACCCTTGCCCGTTGAGCTTTTCAAACTTCGGTGGCTTGGTGATGCCAACCGGTAGCTTTTTGGCGGCATAATGAGCCGGGTAGGGTACTCGGTAGGCATCAAAGGGGGTTTGATCACTATCGCCCCTCTTCCAGCTTCATGTCAATCATTTGTTCGAGCATCAATCGGTTGACCGTGGCTGGGTCGACCGGGCTCGGGTAAAAGTGGGCTAGCTGTGCCCTCGGAGTAGTCAGCACCGTCGCTTGTGGGGCCATAGGAGACCCTTGAGAATGCAAAATCAGCGGTGGGGCTGGTGCTGCACGATGTGCTTGCTGTAGGGATATGCCCCCAGTGTAGCTGGGCATTAGTGGGAATGCTGCACCCTGCGGAGGTGCTTCTGAAGACTGCCCGTTGCCCCCGGGTGCTTCGAGCAAGACCTCGGTCTGCTCGGATGTCAAGGGTTGTGCACTCCTTTCGTTCAATTACTTTTTCAACAGTTCAATCTCCAGCTGGTACTACTATATCACATGCAACATTGCGGGGTCGTTCGTGGGGAGATTGAGAATTCCCCCTACTTCTTCGGCCGGCGCATCCTCGAATGACGTATAGGGCCCGCCACTAGTTCCTCCAGTGGTGATAACATTGGCAGCCAGGGCCATAGGAGGTTCTTCATGGGAGGTTTCTTCAACACCCATCTGTGCCACTTTGCCCGCTGCTCTCCCTCTTCTAGTGAGAGGGCCGAGTCTTACGACAAGTCTGGCCACCTCTTCGGGGTCGGTGGGCAGAGCCCCATATCGACCGAACACCCCCGCCAAGTTGCAGGTGTAAACTCTCCAATTCTTGTTTCTTCTCATCCTCCTCCTCGATAGTCTATCCGGGAATACCAATCTGTCGAAGACCGATCGTCGGGGCTCTGCTTCCTCCCATAAAGGGGACTGGCACAACTCCTCCGGACGATTCCTTGACCCTGCACTGGGCCAGGCTCGGGTTTCTTCTTCTTCTTGGAATGCGGAGGCCACTGCCCCCAGTAGTCTCAAACAACCCAAAGGAGAACTCCCCAGGCCTCGGAGGTAGTTCCTCATGGCTTGCTCGACCCCTTCCCACTCCTGGTCCGTGAGTGCAGCCGGTGGTCGCATGCTGGGAACAACAGTCGGGGTGTAAGACATAGGCTTCGGGTGAGTGGCCTGGTGTCGGCACCTGCGGTGTTGGCGACGGGCATTCTCTGGCAGTGCCGGGGTAGCAGATGCTGGTTGGTAGATCGGGGTCGCCACTTCGACCCTTTCATCTCGTCGAGCCTTCCTCGGGTGAATGCAGCTGGGCCCTGCTTGGACGGGGGTTGTGGTCTGGGCTTCCTTAGGAATCCAGACCTGCTTGAGCTTGGCTGGCTTGTGAATCAGCGTGTTCTTCGATGTTGTGGCCGGAACAGCGGGCATCACCTTTTCTTTCATCTTTTCCAATCCTTGGGAGGAGTTGCAGACCGAAACAGTGGGTACAATACGGTCTGGGATTACTTCAGACCTCCGTCCATCAAGATGGACTCGGATGCTTCAGACGATCATGGACTTGCCAGAGCTAGAGATTTGGCGCCCCGGGGTAGCGCCAGCATTGTTCTTTCGGAGCCTCTTCCAGTGAGATGCTGACCCCCTGTGAGGTGGACTAGCAGCTAGGTGCATGTGGTGCACGTTGCAACTCAATGTCTTGGCCGGGACGCCATTGTTGTTCTTGGCCGGAGCTCAGCCAGCAGTAGCTTCAGTGGCTCCCTGGGTGGGAGTGTTGGTCTTGGGCTCGTCGGCCGCCTCCACGTCCAGTATGTTGACGAAGGCCACCCCAAGAAAGTTGGGGAAGCCGACCACGGGAGGGAAGCCCCCGAAGCAAAGGGGGACGGCTGTAGCACCTCTGATACTTAGAGGAATAAAAATTTCCCAATAAATTAAAAATTTTTGCATAAAAGGAATTAGCTATACCCCAAACGGGCCTCGACACACGTATCATAATAAACAGCCAAAAATAAATAACCCAACTAAATTAGCGTCCACAATAATGGACGTGATTCAAATATAGCGCCCGTGATGTGGCACAGCCCTAAGATGAAGTTGGATGAATATAATAATATTATAACTCATATAATAACACTAAACCCTGTCCCCCTCTGTTTCTCACCTACTCCCTCTGTTTCTTCTTCCCCACTCTTTCCCCGTCTCTCCCTCACTCTCCCTTCTCCCTCTGGCGGCCGACAGAGGCGGCGATGGGATGCGAGGTGGAGCGACGACGGTGATGGCGTGCGGTGAGGATGATCTCGGAGGCGTGGCGCAGTGGACCGGAGGCGGTGGCAACGACGTTCGTGAGGAGCCAACCATGGGAGATCGACATTTTCGTGGTGTTTTTGGTGGTAAAGTTTCGATAAAGGTAGGGGGACGGATCCCTACTATCCTCCCGCATTTTCCCCTTTATTTCCATGCCTAGTGAGCTAGAGATGGGGTGTCTCTCTTGTTTTTGGGGTTTTGAGCATGCCGAGGTTGAGTGACGGTTTTGGCCCATTGCTGGCCTCGATTTGTGATTGGATTGTGGCAGTTTGATTGTGGAATGGTCCGGGGATGATTTCCCATGTCTTCCACTTCGTCCGGCGATGAACGGGGCTTTGGATCGAGCCTACAGTGAGCTCTGTTTTGTGTTTTCTGTGAGAAACTACAGGAGACGGTCACAAGGGTCGCCATCACATCCAGGGAAGGGTAGCCATGGCTCTGGCTGCCCTAGTCTGCTGGGCTACTAGGGGCTTGGCCGCCTAGGTGTGCATACGGCCATTGGTGTGGCCGTTCTGCTCGTTTCTCGCCTGTTTGAAGCCCACTGTCTGGGCAGCCAAGGAGGTGGCTGTCCAGGCTCCTGGGCAGCCAGATGTGTGGCCGTCCAGGCCCTACTCAGCCTAGGGTGGGTTGCCAGAAGTTTAGCCACCCAGCCCTCTGGACTGCCATCGGCATGGTCACCCAGATCCCTGAGGGTCTGGGCTCTGGGGGGCCAAAGGGATGGCCGCGAAGGCCCTGGGTGGGTGGCCACTAGGTTGGCCACCCAGCCCTACTTGGTGGCCACAACGCTAGCCGCCAAGTTCCCTAGGCGGCCAGCACCTTGGCCTTCTTTCCCCTTCAGCCCCGTTGCGTGGTGTGCCACAGTTTTTGTGTTCCGGGGTGTCCGTAGGAGGGGTGACTATAAGGTCTGCATGTCTGGGTGGTTCTGTGTGTTCCGCTGGTTTTGGGCTATAGTGTGGGCCACCCCCATCTGTAGTAGAGTGTGGAGAGTCTTCCATGAGTTGGGCTGCTCGTGTCAACTGTTCTCGCATGAGTTCCAGGATCGCGGAAGGTGTTCCCGCGTGAGGGCTGTGATCGCGACTAGGTGTCCTTGTGATAGTTGTGGATCGTGGTCCTAGTGTTCTCTCTCATGCTCCGGATTGTCTTGCGTGGGCGGATAGTCATAGTTTGACTGTCAGGTTGGTGGTCCTTGGTTATCGTGCTAGTGAGTCACATCGTGGAGGTGTTGTGTAGGTCGGTGGTACTCCAGTAGTTTCCATGGTTGCGGTTGGTTCTTGGTGACCCTACCCACTTGACATAGCTAACCTGGGCATGTACATGTGCCGACCCACTAGGGAGTGGTGGAGGCTTGTCCCGTGTAGTGATTTTTAGGCCGGTTACCTTAGGGTCCCTTGCCTTTGTAGCCAGAGTCTGACTGGGGGGAAAATTAGCTAGAGGACCGACCTAGAGCAGATGGTCTGTGTGTGCACACGTGATCAGGGGCAGTGGACCCGTGTTGATGAGCGTGACCTTGGTTATTCCTTGTTCTGTGGTGCACTGGTACTATGTATGATTTGAGGGTCTCAATTTTTGTCGAAGGGCATGTAGGGAGACACGTGAGGCTGCGGTATAAGTCGTCGGAGGATGCATTCGGTCTCGTGATCAATGGGTTAGTACTCCCGTCACCTGAGAGGGTTTAGCCTGGCCTTTCTTCTTGATGTGGTTTTACCGTACTGGTGGTTTGGTTGTATGTGTGTTGTTAGGCATGGTTCTTCCGCTTGTCTTAGCTCGACATCGAGAGATTCTCCTGAGGGGTTCCTTCCATTGTCCCGAGATTGAGAGAGTATCCCGGAGGTCCTCTTGTTGTTCTTAGCCCGGGATTGAGAGAGTCTCCTGGGGGTGTTGGTTCAGCTTGTGGTTGGCCGTGTGTCCATGTTAGTGGTTTTGTCGGCTAAGGCAGACTGTCCAACCTTAGGGTCGAGGTTGTGAAGAGGCCTGGTGTGTGTGTTCTTCTGGGTTGACCCTCGTCTAGTTCAGGTCTCCTTTGTTGGGTCGTATCGTCTTGGTCGTAGTGTTTCTGCCATTGTTTCTCTTTACTTATTATTCTTATGATGTGCTTGCTTACAGCTTCATTTACTGCTATTACTTTAGTTACCATTTTCTCTGTAGTGGGGTTCTACAGGATCCCTATTGAGCCTTTGAGATGAGGCTCACCCCTGCTTTTCAGGTGTGGCGTCCTTCTCGGAGTGGAGTGGGCCGGATGGAGGTTTCATAGTTGCCAGGTCGCCAGGTTTTCGAGGTGTGCCCGGGACAGTGTATGTTCTCTTGCCTTGACTATACTTGTGGACTAGACTTTGTAGTTATTTAATTGTTACTCCAAGATAAAGCTTGTCCAAGATAAAGCTTGGACCTCTCCAAGACAAAGCTCGGACTTTCTTAGCTGAAGCTCGGACCTCATGAGAATGAAGCTCGGACCACTCCAAGATAAAGCTTGGACCTCTCCAAGACAAAGCTCAGACCTCTCCAAGACAAAGCTTGGACTTCCTTAGTCGAAGCTCGGACCTCATTAGAATAAAGCTCGGACCTCTCAAAGACAAGCTCGTGCTTCTTTAAGCCAAAGCTCAGACTTTATGAAGCCTAAACCTCAGACTACTATGGCAATCATGCTCGGAAGTTTACACCATAAGTTCCTCCAGCAAGTTGAGTTCTGGAAAAGATCTCTAGGACAGTCAACTATCCTTATCATCATTGGCTTAACATATCAATCCTTTTGGTCAATGGAAATGTCAGTTAGCAAATGTGGGAAAGGTCACCTTTCATGGTAACCACCTTCTTACATCTACCCAATCAGATTGTTGCTGCAGAAAGCACCTAGGGGAGAGCATTGTACCTCCTTATCCTAAGTTAATCAGGAGGTAACTTGGAAGCACACAAGGATCGAGAAGCATCATTAGTCAAAGGGAAACTTTTGGAGGGAAATTTTCTGTTGGAGGGTTACTTGCGACTATAAAGAGGACGCTCCCTGCATGGGAAGTTGTTGCTGCTGTAGCTGTTGCTTCAGGAAGAAAAAGAAGAAGTGGAATAAGAAGGAAGGAGAGAAGAGCTCATGTCGTAACAGAAAATCTGAGAGGAAGAAAAGGGAGGAGAGAAAAGAGAAGAGAAGAGTGAGTAGACCAGCCCTGGCCTAAGCAAGTCCAGAGCTGAGAAGAAGAAGAAGAGAGAAGGGAGAGCAGCCCTCCCTACAGCCAGTCATGAGCAGTCTTTAGACCTGAGTACAGATCTACTAGTACAGCTTCAAGATCTTGACCTAAAGCTATGTTTTAGATTTCTTATTATGCCTTTGTGTTCTCCCTTTTTAATCCTTGTATCTTTAGTGTGTGGTGTTGTGTTCACAGCAGTGTTTTTGGAGAATGTAATGAGGATGATTATGAATGACTAAAGAATTGGGTTTATTGCTATATTGCGCGCTCTGTCTTTGTGTCAAATGCACTACGCTCTTATTGACATAAATGATATAAACTTGTCGCGTTCTCCGGGTAATCTTCCGCACTCGGGGCGTGACAGTTTTTGTGGTATCAGAGCCTAGGATATTCAATTCCTAGGAAACTCAAGTCCAAGGATAGGTTTAAACCTTTACCCGGTGAGATTGGGTAGAACCAAGGGTTGAGCTAACTTAGAAACTAAAACTTTTGTTCATAATCACATATTAACATAGTTATTGTAATTGTAGGACCATGGCCGTAGAACGTGCTCAATAGCGCAACATGCAGAGGACTGTCCAAGGTCTTACTCAAGCACTTCAACAGGTAGCACAAGGAGGTGCACAATGTGGAGCCAGAAATCTCCATTAAAGTTTCCATAATATGAACCCTCCTAAGTTCATGGGATCTACCGATCCGGATGATGCCGAGCATTGGATAAGAGAAACCGAACGTATCTTTTGGGTTATGCAATGCACGGACCAAGAGAAGGTCTTGTTAGTGACATTTCAGCTAGAAAGAGACACTCGATGCTCGTGGGAGTCGGTACAAGCCACATTAGACCAAGATCAGGTTACATGGGAGGAATTTGTTGAACATTTCAACAATAAGTATTTCTCAGATCGAGTCCAGGAGAAGACGGCCGTCGAATTCGCCACACTCAAGTAACGATCATTATCGATTGCTGAGTACGAGGCATAATTATCGAGACTATCTCGATATGCTAAACATTTAGTAAGTACCAAGAAGATGAAAGTTTGAAGATTTCTTAATGGGCTCAGGCCCCAATATATCACACAATTGGCCCCGATGGACATACAAGTCTACGCGGAGATCGTGCGGCGGGCCCAGTTACTAGAAGATGTCACGGAGCTATCCGATAGGATTCGTGGCAGAGATAAGAAGGAGCATGTCACTAGCTCCGGTTCCTTCAAGCCCAATTTCAACAAGAAAAGGCCGAGCAATAGAGGAGAGTCCTCTCAGGAGAAGAAAGTCAAGAAGAACAACATGCCATTCTCCATCACCAGCACACCTTCCAAAGTGGTGTGTAAACATTGTGATAAGGCCAGACACAAGGCTGACAAATACTGGAGAAAACTTGGAGCTTGTCTCTATTGTGGGAGACATAATCATTGGATTCCAGATTGTCCTTTGCTCAATGATCAAGCCGGTGATGAGAAGCACCCGGTGACAAAGAATGCACGTCTCCAAGCTAGTAAGGAGGCAGATCAAGACGAAGGCAGACTAGTGGAAGGTACACTGATAGTTTGTTCCAAGTCTGCACATGTCTTATTTGATACTGGTGCATCGCATTCTTTTATTTTCAAGAAATTTGCCGATCCATTACCTATGGAACCGGAATGGATAGACCTAGTCATTACAACCCCTCTCGGGAATGAATCCGACATCACACACCATTATCGAGATTGTGAGGTTTTGGTAACAGGGTGCTTTTCCAATTGTTCACAAAGTTCATTGGCAAAACTCTCAAGATGTAGCGGAGTAGTCCGTGGAACACCCTGGGGATAGCCACAATCAAATAGGAAGTGCTCCCACTATGAATAAGTCTTCAGGGCATCTTTCTGAACCTGCAACTTTCTTTGATGGGGCAGAAGCTAAAGGTCTCAAGGGTTTTCTTACCCCCTTATACTGAGCTCTATCTACAACAAGCGGGCCGTTTTTAGCCTCCCATGAGGCGCTAAAGTCTCTAACTGTACTGGCCAAGTGAGAGAAGTGCCTGTGAAGAAAAGAGCTGTCTATTGCAACAGGAGGCAAATCCCTCCTCTTTAATCGAGCTTCCTTAGCCTGTTTCACCTTTTGCCAGGGTTTCCTAAAGACATTGCTGTGGTTGAACCACCAACGTGCATAATACATGTCAATCTGACCTATACTAGTCTGGTCAAGAAGAAGACACCCTGGCTCTTCTTTGAAGAAATAATCCCATCAGCTAATAGCAACAAGGTGGACATCATGGCTGTGATACAAGCAAGCCTCTAAAGGAAAATCAACATTTGACGGAGCTGATGGATCATGGCCAAAGTTTCGCGCAAACGTGAAAGGGTATTATGGCTCTAAGAATACTGATCGCCCCCCTGCGGAAGACAAGCATGCTGGGCCTAATGCAATAGAGTCAATTCTCATAAAACGACCGGCTAGGGCTGGCATGATGAGGCAAAAGATAAGTCACCCCTCTTGGGCCATCAACACTGTGCGGCCTAAAATCGTAAGAACTATGGGCATAGTGCATGCCAACGCGCCCCTCTGTGGGCAGAAAAGAAAGTGTCTTCCGAGCACCAATCAATTGATCCAAAGAGTTTTGATTAGGGTAGTTTCTGAATAAAAAGATCAGAGGAGCTATAACATTCCCAAAATTCACATACTGACATAGGCCAGGAAAAAGTAAACCAGCCCATGCACTAAGATAATGCGTGGCCATCACAACACCCCTATCCCGCGAGGAGCTGTGGGCAATCAGATTTTCTAAGCCATGGTATATTTTCGCCAATGCAGCTGGCGCAATAGCGAGTTTATGGCTGTCAGTAAGAAGACATGCCAGATATATCAACTCTGGTTGTATAAGCTCCTTTTCTCCATGAGGCATAACAAAAGTACCCAGCCACTATGCAAGATATTCTGCGAGGTAGGTGCGGTCTGGTAGCTTGCGGGGGTTCCACCCCTTGTTTTATGGTGCAGCCAAGTATTGGTTGTGCCGTTACAATTTCAAAATCGGCTGTTGATATTGATCAAGAGGTCTGTCATCCTCTACAAATGTCTCATAGAAACAAAATGGCCCGTTATAGAAGTAATGGACCTAAGCATTGACACTCACTCTCATTGTGCTAGATGAGGCCGAGGGAGTGTCTTCTTTCCCAGCTCGGGCTAGATCTCGCCACACCTTCATCAAGTATCGTAAGTTAAAAGACAAAGTATACCGCCCTATGTCAGTGCTCTAGCTCCTATGAAGATCGTCGAGTGTCACTTCTTCATAAGGGTGCTCGGAGATGGGCAAACCAGAAATTTCGTGGAAACAATCCATAGTTGTTTCCTCCTCGGCCATAGCAAAAGTGCTCCATCGACTGTTGAATCTTTCTGCTAAAGCTTGAAGTAGCACAGTGTGACAAGGGTAATCATACAAAGCAGTAGTGATCGCATGTCAGACCCTGACGATGTTCAGGGCCTCACTATAATGATGTAAAATGCCAAAGAGCCGTTCGGTGGCTTCCAAGTGGAACTGATGAGAAATGACTGACCACTTCCTATACCAACTGGGAGAAGATCCACTCATGATCCGGTCTAATAAGCACGACTTCTCATACCCCTTTCCTGCATATTGTGAGCTCGAAGGGGTCAAAAATAATCTTGCAGCACCAGTGGGGCCAGGCCTGTGCTGGCCGAATAACTCCCAAATAGTAGGTGTCAGATTGCACGACCGCGTATGACAATTGATATCAGAATTGAAGATCCCAAGCTGATCAACCACCGAAAACTGAATCTGGTGTGTGAAGCCAATAGGGAAGTTCAGAAATGAGATAGTACAAGTGCCAAGCATGCTGTCTCGACGCTTCAGAATAGCCCTCTCCAAGTGACGATGCTCAGCCAGTAAGCAGGGGTCGTCCTCATCCATATGCTCTGGGACATAGCTCTGGATAAATGCGAACAAATATCTGTCTAGGGGAAAGTGTCGAGGGTAGTCACCAACCCACTGATACTGATAAATTCCCTTGTATCTCACACAAAGAAAGATCAACGTCTCCTCCTTCAGAAGCATGTTCAGGGAGGGGTTCTTCAACAATCATCTCTTAGCCCTGATCAAGGGAGAAGATATTATGCTTTGTCACGCGAGGAGGACCCAGTGGCGACATTAAAACCTTCGATAAGGAAGGGCTGAATCCCTGTCTCTCTCGACACATCCTCGTGTATGGCTCACCCAGACGCGAGACATGGTGAAGACCTACAAAATGAAAACTAGTGCAATCAATTATGACATATCCAAAACAAACAGGGTCCGTGCACAAGGGGCCAAGGGTTGAAGGAAGGTCAGTGTACATGGGGGTGAAGTCGGTGCACATGCGGGCAAGGTCCATGCAGCTGCTCAGGGTTTGTGCAGAGATGAAGGCAAAGTCAGTGCAGGGTCCGTGCACAAGGAGGTGAGGTCGGTGTATATGTATGCAGGGGGGGAAAGGTTTGTGCGAGGTCCATGCACATAGGGCCAGGGGTTGAAGGAAGATCAGTGCAGGGTCCGTATACATAAGGCCGGGACTTGTGCAAAGTTTGTGTAGGGCTTGTATGTGCAAAGTGATGAAGTCTGTGCATGGTCTGCACGGGGTTGAAGTTGTATGGGGTTGAAGCTGAAAGGGGATAGGTGCACTGGGGAAGGCCATGGGCGTGCCGTTCAAGGATTGGAAGGGTGTGCTGGCGAAGGATATGTACCGACGAAGGGTGAACTAGAAGGTGTGCCAGTGAAGGAGAGGGCAGCCTGCACCAGTGAAGGGCTTAGTAAAAAAGGGGGTGCACCGCTCAAGGAGTGTGCCGACGATGGGTAAGGGAAAGTGTGCCGGCGAAGGGGTTTAAGGGCATGTCGTGGAAGAGTTTAAGAGCGTGCCAGCGAAGGGGTTTAAGAGCGTGCCGTTCAAGGTTTGGGAGGGTGCACCGGGGAAGCACTTGGAGGGCCCACTCCTCTTCATCCCTTTAAGGACTTTCTTTTCTTCTTCCCTTCCTCCTTTCCTTCTTTTAAGGCCCTCCTTCTTCTAGCATGCGTGTTCGGGGTACTTAGCCATTGCTCAGTCTAGTCCTCTTCATGTTGTCCTTGGCTCTTTGCACCTTGATTAAGGCATTTTATTGTTGATTATTTCATTTGTTTATTGCTCTCTTTGGTCATTTAGCATATTATTATTTCTGATAAGAAAATTCGGCAGCATCTCCCCTTGACACGGGCGTAAGGGAGATACGGGGAACACGCCCACATGAAGTGACAGAACCCGACAAGTGGAGGTGGGAGTCCGAAGACGGCAACACCATTAATAAAACATCAAAAAATCCAAGGAAATCGACAGAGGGAAGGCCTCTCTAAGGCTGGTCAGGGGCGTACCGGCAAAAGACTGTGTCGGTGAAGAGGTGTAGGGGTCAATGCGCCGGCCAGGGAGGCTGTGCCGGGCTGGGAGCGTACCAGTCAAGGAATGGCTACTGTGCCGGCGAAGGCATTTGAGGGTAGTTTACGGCCAGTGAGAGGGAGAAGGCCATAGGGTCTGGGGGGCTTGGTGCAACTGGCAAGAGGGGCTTTAGTTGAGGGTAGGGAAGGCTAGGGACTGGGGGTTTGAGGAAATTAGAGGAATGAAAACCAACGGTGGTGTCGGGGGGCTTGGGCTCTCAAGGAAGAAGAAGGGACTCCCCCTCATGGCAAGTGGACGAGGGTGACGGCCAGAGATCCCTTAGAAGGAAGCAAACCACTAGGGGAGGAAAAGGCCAGTGGAAGAGCACACAGGGAGACCCAATCCGATGAGAGACAACATAAAAAAAATGACAAAAATGGATAAAGAGAGAGAACAAGAACAAAGAGGGTTTTATTCATGGCAAATGGGAACCAAAATACATTGAGCATAAGAAGGGAGAGGAAGAAATAAAAAGAAGGAAAAGGAAGGAGGAACGGGGGGTTGAGCAGGGGCGACGGCTCCCTTCTCTTCCCTCTGCTCCCTACTACATTTCTCTCTCCCACTTTCTTACTCTCTTCTTCTGGTGGTCGTCGGAGGGGAACCTCACAGCGGAGCTCTCTTCTTCCCTTCCTCTTCTTCCCCTTCTCTTCTTTCTATCCACTTCTACACTCTGTCTCTGTGTTGCTTCTTTTGTTTGTGTGTGTCTTCTCTCTCGTGTGTCTTCTTTGTTCGCCGTGGAGAGGGGCTTTTAAACCTCAACGGCAGGGGCCTTCGAGCGCAGAGCGACGGAGGCGAAAATGTGGGTTATAAATGGGGATTTGACTTGGGTTGTCCTTGGTTGACAGGAGGTAGGCCGTGTGTCCCCCTCCCCATTTGACACCTCAGCTACCCCACTGCACGCCGAGGATCTATAGGACGTGGCGTAAGATCCTCCCTACCAGATGCATCAATTGGGGAAAGCCAGGTCATGCCGTTGAAAGAGCTGGGCATACCGCTGGAGAACCCAAAGAAGGCATGCCGCTGAAGGGGCGCGAGGGCGTGCCGCTGAAGGCCCGTATGGGCGTGCCGTTGAAGACCATGCTAGGCGTACCACTGAAGGCCCATATGGGCATGCCGTTGAAGTGAATTTGGGCCCGTTTTGAGCCCGATTGATGATCCACTTAGTTCTCTTTGGGGCCCACGAGTTGTGAGCCCCCCAAAGGCTAATTTCTCTTCGCTGTCGTGACTTCGGGAGTGGCTTCATGACATTGTACTGTTCGTTTGGAGGGTCCGGACGGGACGTGTTCTCTGTAATCTCTTCAGTTGAAGTTGTTTATTGATGCTGGATTGGTCGGGACACGCGGACGTGTAATTTTACATGTCCACAAATGCCCCCCACCCACGGGTAGTGCGGGCGAAGGATGACTCCCACTGCTGGGGTATAAAAACCCCTCTTCTCCGGCGAACAAAAAAGGGAGAGAGGACACCGACAAGGAAAAGAACAGAGCCTGCTACGAAGAAGAAGGGAGAAAGAGGAAGAGAGAAGAAGAGGCCGACCACTCCGGCGTGGGGCTCTCCGGCGATCACCAGACAAGAGAGAGCAAGAGAGGGAGAACGAGAGGGAGAGAGAGAGCGTTCTAATGTAGTGGAGAGAGTGGGGAAGAGTAGGGACCCGTTACCATGCTCGACCCCATCTCTCTCCCCATCCCCTTATCCTCCCTCTTATGTTCATGTGTTCTTTTTTTTTTTTTCCTTTGTGTAGTCCCGGTCTGAATGCATGTTGCAATGTGTGGGGCCGGTTATGGCCATTCCTCCTTGTGAATGAAATGGTCTTTCTTGGATCTCCATTGCTCCCGTTGGTTTATGTCGTCGTGTTGCTTGTTTATTTTTCTTCTTCTTCTCCTCCTCCGGTGGTTTGGCCTCTAGCATTGATCTTTCCCCCCCTTGACATAGCTCCTTCGCAGGGCCTCTGACCTTCACTCTTGCCCATTTGCTCGTGTGGAGATATTCCCGCCCCTCCTGCCTCTCAAACAACTAGACCCAATGTCATTGTCCCAGTACCCCCCTGAGCCCTCACCCCTCTTGCCAAGTTTCCCTTGGGTCTTGGTTAGCCCAACACCCTTAGCCCAGCCACCCTCCATTGCCCAGTGCACCCCTGGGCAGTCTTGGAGTTGTCTTCCACTCGTCGTTTCCTCCGGGTTTTCCAAAGTTTTATTAAAGGTGTTGTCGCCCTTGGCATGCACCTCAGAATGTCAGGTTCCGCCACTCCATGTGGGCGCGTTCCCTTTATCTCCCTTACCATCAGGGTCACAGGGAGATGCTGCCGAATTTTTGTTAGAAGATGATAATATAGTAAAGGCAAGAGAAAGCAATAAGTAAATGGAACAATAGCATATTAAGAGGCAAAGGGAACAACAAACAAATGGGGTAACGCCATGATTAGAAGGCAAAAGGGAGCAACAAACAAACGAAATGAACAATGGTAAAATGCTTCAACCAAGGCAAGAGGACTGTGGGCAACACAGAGAGAACCAGGCTGAATGGCAATCAAGCTATCTGAACATTTGCCACGCAAAGAGGAAGGAGGGGAAATGATCAAGGGGGAGGAAGAGAAAACCCACATGTACCGCATAAAATCAAGGAAGAGAAGGAAAGAAAGGCACAAGAGAACGAAGAAGGAATGGCCCCTCTGACCCTTACCCAGCATACTCCAACTCCACCTCACCTAATGTACCCTGCTAGGCCCAGTCCGGCACACCTCGGTCATCCCCTTCGCCGGCACACCCTCACCCTTCCCAGTCCGGCACACCCCAGCTGCAACCCTGCCCGGTACACTCCGGTTCTGTCTGACCCGGCACACCCTCTGCCTGGGTCCCATCCGGCACACCTCCCCCAGCCTTTGCCCGATACGCCCTTCAGCCACCCTTACCCGGCACAGCCGCCATGCACAACCCTGCCCGGTACACCTAGCCAAGCCCCCCATCCGGTACACCCCTTAACCCTTCTCCAGCGGTACACCATCCAACAACCTTGCCCTTCACACATCCCCTACATGCACAGACCCTCGCCTAGACTAGCGCAGACCCAACCCAAACTAGCACAGACTTTGGCCTACACGTGCACCAACCTTGCCTGTGGCTACACCAACCTTGCCCATGCATAGCCCCTAGCTGCGCCAAACTTGCCTGTGGCTACACCGACCTTGCCTTGCCCTCAGCCCGCATGAGCACCGACCTTATCCTTATGTGCACCGACCTTGTCCCAGCTTGGCCTCCACATGCACCGACCTCATCTGGACGTGCACCGACCTTGCTCAGACGTGCACTGACCTTGCCCCTTCACATAATCCAAACGTGCACTGACCTTGCCAAGGCCATGCACCAACCTTGCCCCCAGCCGCACCGACCTCGCCTGCGGCTGCACCGACCCTTGCCCAGCATGCCCTAGCCCTACCTCACCCCGACCCTCATCCCTCACCGGCACACCCCCAGCTTGGCCTTCTCTGGTACACCCTGCCTAGGGCCTACCCGATACACCCAGCCCTAGACCCCAGCTGGCACACCTCCAACTTAGTCTTCCCCGGCACAGCCCAGCCTGGCCTCCCCAGTACGTTCATAACCCAGCACAGCCCCCCGCTTGAGCCCTGGCCGGTACACAAGCCTACGCCCAGCCCGGTACACCTTGCCATGGCCTGTCTAGTACACTCCCCAGCCCCTAACCCGGTGCAGTCTTCCACCCTTTTTGTGCTCTATCAGGCACGCCCCAAGCCTGCACCAACCTTCCCATAGTCTAGTCCGACTCTGCACAGGCTCGACCTTGGATTGCACAGACCTTATCCTAGCTGCACCGACCTTGTCTGGGCATTGCACTGACCTCCCTTTGGCCTCTCGACGGCCTATTTCCTTACACATGCTACAAATGCAAATAAAAGAAATGCGACGGCAGTGGTGGTTAAGACAAAATAATAATAATAATAATACACACTATCTTGTAAAGGATTACAAGATCAACACACACTCACACTTGTAAGGAGTTTGGAACTCCCATGAAGGTGCAAACACACTGAAACACACATGAATGTGATGAAAAACACACACACACACACGGATCAGGGTAGATCCACACACACACGAATGTTTAGTGATTACAAGTACACACTTGAAGCTCAAAGAATTCAAAATGAAAAACACAAAGGAAAGGTTCCGATTTAAGCTCCCCCTGAGTAAGTGATGCAGATTTGGACGAAGCTTAAATCTCCACTTGAATCCCACTTGAATGGCTTTAAAAGGATCTTGAAGAACTTAGAGATGGATGAAGAATCTCTGGTCGGAGTACTGTTTACGCAGTGATTGAAGAAGCCCTCTTTCTCCGTTGGTAGCTTCCTTTGATCTCTCTTGAGTTATTAGGGTTTCTTGGCCCAAAGTGATATTTTTATAACACTTGGATGGTCAAGGGATAGACCAAGATATAGATCCACAATTTCTGGCATGTTTGGAGGCTTTGGGATTAAAAAATCCTAAGGAGAAGGCTTAAACATGTTGGAGAGAACAAAGTTAACAATAGCTGCCTTGAAGGGTTCGGTCGATCAAAATGTTCGATCGGTCGACCGAACTCTGCAAGCTATAGGCCCGTTCAAATCTAGGAGGATCGGTCGACCGATCCTATCCGTCGGTCGATCGAACTCTATAGTTCTACAAAGTTTCAGCTTGCTGAAATTTTTGGTCGACTGAACCAACTCCATTGGTCGACTGAAATCTGGAAAACCTGCAAAATAACTTTGTTAGCCCAATAGAACATATCCATATGACAAAAACTTTGTGTCCATATTTTGTTCCATTCATTTTGGGTTTGATTTAGCTCAGTTTGTGCATTTCGAAGGCTTTTAATCATTTTAGTATTTCCATTGAAACTCGACCTTCTTTTGATCCTTGAATCTCACTTTTGCATTTATGTACGGCATGTGACAGAAAATAAGTCTGAGATTTTGTTATCATCAAAATCACTTGGAGAGACTCAACATGTATCAGTTCTATCTTTAGCTGTAAGGGGGTGAGGCTGGCGAGGGCTCGTCACCTCGAGGTGATCATGGACGTGTGCTGAAGGAGTTCTTGCAGTTCCAACTGCCCCATTACAATGGGCAGCCACACCCAGATGTGGCTAGAGAGTGGCTGGATGATATGGAGAGGATATTCAGTTCCATGGAGTGTGCAGAGGATGAGAAGGTGATGTTAGCCAGCCATCGATTGCAGGGATCACCTCGGACCTGGTGGACGGCGGAGTGGGAGATGGCTTTCTAGTCCCGTCCTGTTCAACAGATCACCTGGCGAGAGTTCGTCACGGCATTTGAGCGTGCTTTCTGTCCATCCTTCATCAGATCCCAAAAGATGTACCGGTTCCTAGAGTTGACCTAGGGAGACATGACAGTAATGCAGTATAGATCCAAGTTCATTGAGCTAGGCCATTATGCACCGCATATCATGGCGGACGAGGAGTTGAAGACCTAACAGTTTGTCCAGGGTTTGAGGCCGGAGGTAAGGCATCCCCAGATTACGACATGTGTGGCCAACCTGGAGGCAACTTGCAGAGCGGAAGCAACATTAGAGGAGGATTTGCAGCAGATCCGAGGATAGGGCAGTGCTGGTCAGACGCAGACAGGCCACAGTCAGCAGACGACCGTGCAATAGCAGAGCATTGCCCAACCCTTGGCAGGCAGCACGGGGGCATCTTCATCTGTGGTATCGAAAGCAAATTTAGCATCTTTCAGATCAAAGCTCAAGAAGTTGTTCAGGAAGGCTGGTTTTGGGAAGAGGCGCCAGGAGTGCAGAGAGCTGAGGCAGGCATCAGCGAGCAGTGTTCTACAGCCCACACCTTACTAGTGCCAGGGTTCAGTTGGTGGTTCACGGGGCACGTGTCCTTGGTGTGGCGATTCTTACCCAGGCAGACCGTGCTCGATTCCCGTGATATGCTTCAGATGTGATCAAGAGGGGCATATGGCATGTGACTGCCCTCAAAGATAGCGTCATTCGCACCAATTTCAGCAGCAGTAGCAGTTTCAGCCCCAACAGCCACCACCGCAGTAGCAACAGTACCAACAGCAGGGTCAGTTTCTGCAACTGTCGCGGTCAGCTACCGTAGGGAGGCAAAGATCTTGAGACAGAGTTACGCACATGACTAGGGTGGAGGCTAAGGCATCGCAGTTAGTGGAAGGTACTATTCTAATTTTGGGTTGAGCGGCTCGAGTTTTGTTTGATGCTAGCACGTCCCATTCATTCATATCAGAAGTTTTCGCTCAGAGTGCCGAGGAGTTTGTGACTGAGATGTCTTGTGACCTGGCAGTGGAGTTGCCTACTGGTGATTTCATGCTCACCTCGTATTGTCTTGAGAAGGTGCCTGTGTGGGTCGAGGGGTGGAACTTACCAGCCAGGCTTTATGTATTACCGCTTCAAGATTTCAATGTGATTTTGGGCATGGATTGACTTGAGGCCTATGGTGCCATGGTGGATTGCAGCTCAAAGAGGGTCTACTTTCAGCCTCATTTAGTCTTCATACTATTTGGAAGAAACATGGTTATGATTTGGGTTATTTTTATCTTGCGCACTCTGTCTGTATGTGTTCAATGTACTACGCTCTGATTGACATGATTGTTATAGACATCGTCACGCCACTCCGAGTAATCTTCCGCGCTCGGGGCGTGACAGACATACTCCTGCAGCCCTTCACCAGCACACTTGCAGGGGCCCTTCAACGGCACACCCCTGAAGCCTGCTCAGCGGCACGCTCTATGCTGCCTTCAGTGGCACATGCTGCAAATGCCTTCGCCGGCACGCTTCCAATGCTCTTCAACGACATGTCCGACAGGGAAGATCTTACGCCACTCCCCTACAAATTTTTGGCGCGCAGTGAGTGTGCTGAGGTGTCGAATGGAGGAAGCGACATGCTGGCTACCCTCCTGTCACTGAGGACGACCAAGGTCAAATCCTCATTAGTGCCGATCACGTTCCCGCCTCCGCCATCTCGCATTTGAAAGCCCTACCGTTGGAGTATAAGATGCATCCTCTTCCCCGGCGAATGAACACGCAAGACAGAAGAGAAGAGAAGAGGCACAGAGACAGGCAACACAGAGAGACAGAGCGCAAAAGGCAGATAGAGAGAAGAGAAGAAGAAGAAGAAGAAGAGAAGAAGAGAGCTCCGCTGTGAGGTTCCTCTCTGATGACCACCCAAAGAGAGAGTAAGAGAGAGGGAGTGAGAGTATGTAACGTGGGAGGGGGTAGAGTACAGGGCTACAGCCCCTGCTCAACCTCGACTCCCCATTCTTTTCTTCCTTCTTCCTTCTTCCCCATTCCCATCGCTTGTATCCTCCATCCCGACGCTTCGCAATGTACATGGCTGGTTGTGGCCTTTAGTTTCCATGAATAAAAAAAAGAACTCCTCTTGGGATCCTTCACTGTCTCCATTCATTTAGGGTTCTTGCGTGGGTTTGATCATGCGTTGCTTTTCCCCCTGGGGCGTTTGAGTCTCCCTTCATGGCCAGGGACCTCCACTCACATCCCCCTTGCATCCCTGGATGTCCACATTCAATAGCCTCCTTGGTCTCTTTTCTTCCCCTAGTCAAGCACCACCACCAAACTTCTTCCCCTCCAAGTTCTAGTCGTCCATCCGGCTAAACCTTGGCCTTCACTAACCTGAGTTGCCCTCAACCAGGTGCACCTCTGCCTCTTTGGCCAACAACCCACAACCCCCCTTTCCTGCTCGATACACTCAACCCGCCAGTACCTTCACTGGCACAGCCTCTTCAACTGTGCGAGCCCTTTGGTCTTTGCCCGGTACACCCTCTACACCCCTTCAACGGCATGCCCTTGGCTCACCCGTTCACCGGTACAGCCCCCTCGAGGCCTTCACCGGTACACACCTAGCTTCCCCTCCACCGGCACACCCTCAACCAATCCCTCTCCACTGGTGTGCCCCATGCCTCGCTCAGCGGTACAGCCTTTTGGCCAGACCCTTCACCGGTGCAGCTTGGCTCCCTCCAGCCTGCCTTGCCCGGTCCACCTTTGAGCCCCCCCTTGCCAACACATTAAACCCTACCTTCCACCCTGTGCCTCACCCCTAGTATTTGTAGCCAATCCCTACCCTTTACCCTTGACACTTGTGGCCACCTTAGAGTTGTCTCCCACTCGCCACTCCCTTTGCGTTTTTTGAGGCTTTCATCAAAGGTGCTGCCGTCTTCAGATGCCCACCTCTAATTGTTGGGTTCCGTCACTCCATGTGGGCGCGTTCCCTGTATCTCCCTTACGTCTGGGTCAAGGGGAGATACTGTCGAATTTTTATCAGAAATAATAATATGATAAGGGCAAAAGGGAGCAACAAACAAGTGAAATAATCAATAATAAAATACTTTAACTAAGGCAAAAGAACTGGGGGCAACATGAAGAGAATCGGACAGAACAATGGCTTAGTACCTTGGACACTCGTACTAGAAGGAGGATGGAACAGAGGATGGTTAAGAGACAGAGAGAGGGAACCCTCATGAACTACACAGAAAATCAATCAAAAGGGGGGGGGGAGAGAAGAAGAAAAGAAAGGCCTTAAAGGAATGAAGAGAAGTGGGCCCTCCAAATGTTTCCCTGGCACACCTTCCCAATCCTTCCACGACACACCCTTAAACCCCTTCGCCGGTACGCCCCTAACTCCCTTTCACCGGCACACTCCTAAACCCCTTCATCGGCACGCTCAGACTTTCTTCCCCGGTACACCATCCGACATCCTTGAGCGGTACAACCACTCCTAGGCCATTCGTTGGTACGCCCTTTAGAGCCTCGCTGGCACACCCTTGAACTCCTTGGCCGATACACACACAACCCTACTCCACCTGCACTAACTTTGGTCCCCACATGCACGGACCCTGCACGGGCTCACCCAAACTGGCATGGACCTCGTTCCTACCTTGCACGCCCCTGCACGGACCTTGCATGGACTTAGCCCAAGACCTGCATGGACTCAGTCCAATGTTGCATGGACTTTGTCCAAACCTACACGGACTTGCATGAACATACATGGACCTTACCTGCACTGCATGGACTCACTCTCTCTTTGTTCCCTTGGGTGTGATTCCCTTGGTTCAGTCCTATGACGGGACAGTTCTTGGGCGTGAGACTCGCCCCTGTATCTCCCTCTTCTTCTTACCTTCTCCTTCCACAAAATATCGCAGTGATACCTCTGTGAGTTAGGAGAATTTCAGCGCTGGTTTCGCGTCGATCAGAGTTCGTGAGCAACGGCAACAATTCTTTTCGTGGAAGCGCGCAAATCGGTCCCTGATTGCTGCCTAGATCTGAAGATGACTGTGATTTAATTTCTCCAGCCCACCTCTGATGCCATCTGAAGTTGGTCCCTAAAGGGTAATCGAAGGATTTCGAGTCCTCTTCACGTTGCGAATGGTCTCGCCTCGATCGGAGTTCCGTGCTGTTCGTGACGACGATTCTCGTGAGATCGCGCAAGAGATCCGAGCAGATCCGGCTCAGAACCAGCACCAACTTCCCGAGCCTGCCCCGCCACATCCGGCTGAGATCTGTGCAAGATCTTCGGAGAGCTTCTTCCTCCGGACGTCGCCGACGATCTCACACAAGCGTCGCCTCGATCGGACCTCGACAACTATTTTTTCCCCTAATTATTTCTGTTCATACGCAGTTCTGTGCGAGCAGAATCAGAGGCTTTGTGCAGTCACTGCTGCACCCAGATCTGAAAAGATCTGATCGCGCCCTTCGGAGTGGACGAACTTCAGCAAGTCACCGACGTTCTCCAACAAACGGCGCCTCGATCGGACGTCGGATCTAGCCGTACCAGCCTTCGCAAGTTTACTGTGCAGGGTGACCAGCGTGGATAGAATCGGGTCAGATTCCCCTCGGCGTACCCGATCGGCTCCGGTTCACATCCCTTGCCTCCTGCGAGTGTGGCCCGTCAACCCGGGTTCCAGCAACCCTAAAATTAGCCATTGTATTCCAATACCTCCCTGTGTGGAGTGGGCCAAGTTCTGAAATTGTAAACAAATTAAGTCATTTGTGTATCGGGGTTGTTCGAAATTCGGCCAGGAATTCTTCCCCACGCCTAGGCGTGGAGGAACGCGTTTCGTTCCTCTCTCACTTTACTGGTTTAGTATGCTTTCTATATTGCTGCGTTTGTGAGAATAGGGCCATTAGCTAGTTTGAAATCACCGCGATTGTGAGTTGTGAGCGCCCGTTCCGTAACTTCAATCGAGCACTGAGCTCGAATCGGTACCCTAAGTGATGGTGGTTTCTTAATCACCACGATCCCCATGTTTCCCTCGCAAGGGACGATCGTCGGGCTAGAGTGAGTTACTGTTGAGAGAAGTCCCCTCCCGGAGAATACCACGGTGGTCAGCTGTCCGGCTTGCCTTAGTGTGCTAATGCTAGTCACACTTCGAGTCGGTCGTACGTCTTAGCCCGAGTCGGTCATCCGTCCCGCATCATGAACAAACCAATATAGAAAGAAGATTGGAAGAGCTCGCCGACCTCGAAGGAAAGCGTCTTCGCGCGCAACAAAACATCCAACTCTACTAAGCTCGCATGGCTCATGCTTTCGATAAGCTGGTCAAGGGACAAGAATTCAAGAAAGGAGACTTGGTAATGGTCAAAAGAAGAGAAGTGATGGCCTCCAACCCCAAAAGGAAGTTGGTTGAAAACTGGGTCAGACCATATGTCATCCGTCGAGTATATGAAGGGGGTGCCTACGTCCTTGTAGATCACAAAGGAGTCGTCCAGTTCTCTCCCTTTAATGGAAAGTATATGAAGCTGTACCACATAGTTCAACCGACGTTCCCAAAATGACCAAAATACACCCTGGTTTAGTGGCACTCCCCCACGGCCAAGCTCTCAAAAATGCAAAATCCCTGATGGACCTTACGTCTGAATCAACGAAAATTCATCCTTTGCATTAGCATTATTTTCTTGGTAACGAATAAAGGCCTTTTCGGTGCAAGACTTCGTGTCCTAGCTGACTGTCATGCAATATCTCCATTATGGGCCTTACACTCAAATCGGCATAAAATACATCCATTGCTTTAGCATTATTTTTTTGCTAACGAATAAGCCCCTTTTCGGCGCAAGACTTCGTGTCCTAGCCAACTATCATGTAATATCGCCATTACGGGCCTTATGTCCGAATCGACATAAAATTCATCCTTTGTGTTAGCATTACCTCCTTGCTAACGAATAAACCCCATTTCGACGCAAGACTTCGTGTCCTAGCCAACTGTCATACAATATCGCCATTACGGGCCTTACATCTGAATCGACATGAAATTCATCCTTTGCGCTAGCATTACCTTCTTGCTAACGAATAAATCTCTTTTTTCGGTGAAAGGTCTCGTGTCCTAGCCAATCATCTTATGATATCACCATTACGGGCCTTACGTCCGAAACGGCGTAAAATGCATCCTTTGCGTTGGCATTGTCCCCCTTTGCCAACGAATAAACTAATTTTATTGGCGCAAGGCCCTGGGCCTCGGCCAATAGCTATCTATTATCACCAAGGGTCGGACACCACATCTTGACCTACCAACATTCCCTCGTCGTATGTTCAAAAAATAAGAAAAAAAAGGAAAAGAAAAATGGGGCTTAGAATATGTACAAGGTCTCATGAATAAAACTTCTTGAGATACACCCCATTCCACGGATGGGCGAGCTCCTCTCCTTGGGAGTTCACTAACTTGTAAGCATTTCCTGAATAGGCCTTTTTAACAATGAACGGGCCTTCCCAGTTCTCTTGGAGTTTTACCTTAAGACCAGTGGCTTTCACTAGTTTCCTTTTCAAAACCAGCTCACCTACCTTGAATTTTCTCTCTAGAACCTTCTTGGCATAATATCTTGCAATTCTTTTGTGATATACTTGTGGGTGATCAGCTGTGATCATTTGTTTCTCATCTAATAGTTCCAGCTGGGCTAAGAGATTTTCTCACCGTTGCTCAGGATCTAGCTCAGAATCTAGCTGCACTCTTAGTGAGGGGACGAATATTTCATAGGGGAGTACTACATTTGTCTCGAAGGTGAGTGCATACGGGGTTTGACCCGTAGGAGTACGGACAGAAGTACGGTAAGCCCAGAGGGCCTCGACGAGGCAATCTGGCCAATCTGAAGAGTGATGTGATTTGCAAGTTTTCTTGATGATTCTAATGAGAGTTTTGTTTGTAGCTTCAGCTTGCTCGTTTCCTTGTGGGTAGTATGGAGATGAATGATGTAAATTAATGCCATATTTACCACACATGTCACGCTGTTCCTGGGATGTGAACTGCGGTCCATTGTCAGTGACGATGTCACGGGGAACGCTGAACCTTGCAAGGATGTTGCACTTGATGAATTTCACCACTATTGATGGCTTCACTTTCGTGAACGCCTCAGCTTCTGCCCATTTCGTGAAGCATGCCGTAGCGGTGAGGATGAAGGACTTTCTTTGGATTTCTTTGGTTCTATCCTCTAGGGGACCGACTACGTCAAATGCCCACATGTCGAAAGGCCAAGGAGCTATGAGTGGGTGGAGTGAGGATGAGGGAGCGTGGACCTTGTCCGCGTGAAGTTGACATTTAACGCAGTGGCGGACGTAGGTAGCACAATCCTCATTCATTGTGGGCCAATAATATTACCGAAGGAGTTTCTGAGCAAGCATGCGACCATTTACATGGCCTCCACATTCGCTGGAGTAAGTAGCTTCGACAACAGCTCAAGATTCGGTCTCATCAAGGCAGCAGAGATAAACTCCACTGAGGGATTTACGATATAGGAGACCACCTATAATGGCAAAATGCTCCGTGACTCAACGAATGGCACGTCGATCGAGAGTAGTAGTATAATCAGGGAAGGAGTGATCCTTAAGATAGTTTTCTATATCAAAGAACCAGGGATTTCCATCCTCGAGATCAATTTTAGGCTCGTGGGAGATAGATTGGACTTGCTGAGAAGGCTCGGAGAATTGTTGGAACTAGGGATCTGAATGTGAGGGAATGTACATGCTTTACACGATGATGTTAGCTGATGATTCTTCACCAGGAATTGGAAGAGAGGATGCCAATGAGGCTAAGGCATCGACAAGAAGATTTTGTGCCCTAGGGGTGTGTATAAGATTGAGCTTCCTAAACTGTCAGACTATCTTGACTACCAGATCTTGGTAGGGCTTCAATTTTGGGTCCCAGGTTTGATATTTACTGAGGGACTACCAGAGAATGAGCTGGGAATCTCCGATGATCCAGAGCTCCTTGACCCCGACCGCCAAAGCCATCCTTAAGCCCATAAGGAGGGCCTCATATTCCGCCACATTGTTAGTAGCAGGGAAGGTTAGCTGGCAAGCACGAGGAATGATAACACCTTCCGGGGATTGGAAAATGGCTCCAATTCTGCAACCTTTGGAATTGAATGCACCATCGAAGTAGAGAATCCATAAAAGTTCACCATCTATGATGGCTCCTAACTCTTCATCCGGGAAGCTCTCATCGACAGGGGAGAAGGTCAGGAGTGGGTGGTGGGCAAGGTGCTCGGCAATGGTGTGCCCCTTGACCACCTTCTGACTAACGTAGGTGATATCAAATTGATTGAGCAAACTTTGCCATCTCACCAAATGATCAGTTAATGCGAGTTTTTCTAGAAAATATTTAATGGGATCCATTCGTGCCAAGAGCTTCACTTCATGTGTGAGGAAATAGTGCTTTAGCTTTTAGGCGACCCAGATGATGGCCGTGCAAGTCCTTTCCATGGGAGTGTAACATTGCTCAGCATCATTGAACAGCTTGGATAGATAGTAGACCGCGCGCTCCCTTTTGGCGTCATCATATTGGGTCAGCACTACTCCAACAGATTCTTTCGTGGTGGAAACGTAGAGCAGTAAAGGCCGACCCGGGACCGGGGGTGCCAGAATGGGAGGATTCAAAAGATAGCTCTTCAGGTCATCGAAGGCCTTTTGACACTTGTCATTCCATTGAAACTTGGCCTCTCCTTTCAATAGGTCGTAGAAGGGCTTGCATCGCTGAGAATGATGAGATATAAATCTCTTGATAAATTGTAAACACCCGATTAGACCTCGAACTTCTCGGATGTTCTTGGGAGGAGACATGTCGGCAATGGCCTTGGCTTTATTAGGGTCAATCTCAATTCCTCTTTTGCTGACCATGAACCCTAAAAGCTTGCCTGAGTCAACCCCTTCAATGGACATTCCAATTAGACTTGCCACCTCTATAGCCTGAAACTTCATAAAATTTTTCACATTAGCTATAATCTCTTTGACCTCCTCCTTGTCGAGGCTCCCCTCTCCCTTCACTTTAGCAACCTCGATCAGATCTGCATCAGCTCAAACAGGCACTACCTCTGGCTCCATAGGCAAGGAAAGCAAAGGTACGAGGGTCTATTAGTTGTCCCCAACCTACAACAAAGCGACATCTGCCTTTGTCTCTATCTCTGCCTCTATCAAAAGGTCCCCCACTGAAAGAATGGGCACCTCACGCCTAAAGATGTTGTCGAGCAGTGCTACCAGCAAGGGGAGACAAGGTGCACCCCCTACAGCAAGGCTAGGAGGCGCCTGACTTGACTACGCATGGAAAAGGAAGGAAAGCAAGGAACCCTCTCCCCCTTCCCGCAAATGCTACAGCAATCATCTGGGGAACACGTCACAACCGGCCTCACAGGTTCTACCATAGCTGGGTTGGAAGCCAACTGCCCTCCACTAGGAACTGGTGGAGGGGACACTACCACGGACTCGATCCTCATCTCCATGGGGACAATGGAGAGCCCTTCCCCCATAGTAAAGCCCCCTGGGCTCAAAACCTACTGCGGAGAGATCATGGACATCAGTGCATCCTCGAATCTCAAAACCTTGTCCAGTCATCCCTCTGTCTTCTCCTCATTTTGGAATGATCGTGGACGACTGCAGTAGTTGACGACTGTCGATGTCTAGGAAGGCGGCACGAAGGAGGTAGTCGGCAGTCCCCCAACCCCATCAGATCTTGAGCAGGCTAGTGCGCGCACCATACTAGAGATGGCCAAAGGATCTAGAAGGCTGTTGACCTTTCGAAGAGCACGCCGCCAAGCCCTTTGAGTGAACAATCGATGCGCCATTGAGGAAGATGGTACGAACACCACTGGAAAGACGGGCGGGCCATAGATCCTGCTAGTGGGCTGTTGCAGCAGGGTGCAGAAGGAAGACATGTGGGGCAAGGCGAGCAAGGGAGGAGACCCTGCCCCCTACTAACCGACGACAACCCGAACGAAGTGGATAAGTCACGAGTTGGTTCAAGAGCGCCCGATAGGCCCGCGATGTGACCTTGCTCGGATCCAGTGCAATTTCGCAAGGGCGGCGGATTCAAAAATTGAATCCTCGCGAATGAGTCATCTTCAACATCGGGATGGGCCCTTTGAAACCCTAGGACACTGGCCGCCACTGCCCCATCTACTGCCCCAGCCGTCGTCGACGAGAACGAGAGCCAGACAACGAAAGGCACATCGTTAGTGGAAAAGGAGATGACCGTCGGGACCACAGGGTTGCCGAGGAGAACGACAGAGACATCCACCATCGTACAAGACCATGTCGACACAAAAAGTAGGCTCCGACCACCACCTGGCCGAAGGATCAAAAGTGGAAGGAAAGACCCGCCTCATCACAGAGGATGAGGGGTAACCCTTCCACCCGCATGCGAACGGTGGGGTCCCTAGGGCTAGAGAAAGCAGCCCTTCCCAAGGTCCAACACTTGAGAAGTAGTAGGACCCCGTTGGCCGCAACAACCCCCCCCCAACTGCCTTAGCCTGTTGGCCAATCGCTAAGAAGTCAGACCTCGCTACCTACCGGACATCTCATTTGCTCTGCCCTGCTTCTCTCCCTTCCAACAGAGATTGGACTTTGGCCGTGTTCGCCACTCCGGCCACCAAGCTGACCCAGACACACCTTTGTAGTCACTCCATCCGGGCTGGGAAGATATCCGAAGGGACTTCCCTTGCCTCCAAGCATACGTTGCCACCCTTGTTCCTTAGCCGAGGAAGCACACTCGCTCGGACGACCTCTGCATAGGACCTGCCATCCACCAGCCCTTTCATTCGGCAGAACCGCTAGATGTGGCCGACCCTCTAACATCGGAAGCAAATCTTCCCCCTTGAAGACCACTCGCCCCCTCCCCTACCAACAGCTCCTCCGGAGAAAGGAGCCCCTAGCCCACTGCGAACAGAAACCACTCTAGTTGGGAGGGGCGCCGACCTCCCGCCAAGAAGCGATGGACTCTGGGGACAACCTCTAGCATGCGACCGTGCCTGGAGGCCATCCCTGATGAAGGACTTCCCCAGGATCTCTCTCACTAGAAAAGCTAGAGAGAGAAGTCAGTGAATGCAAAATACAGTTGATGGGGATAAATGTTAGAATGGCTTTTGATTTCTCTGTTTCTCACAAGGAGCTGATGTAGACATGTCGATGGGAAAAGGAATGGGGAATGATGATGACCTGATTGAGTCATTCTCACTAACGAGAACATGATTTACAAGTGTTCTAGCTCGTCACCTCACCTGAACTGTTCCTTTTGTTGGCATGAGGTTGCTAGTTTTATTTCTTCATGTAATGCACACTGCTTCCGAAGGTGTCAATGTGCTATCATTGCCTTGTCTTCCTGGTTGTGTTGTTGTTTCGGTTGTCTGATCGTGTTTGAGACTCTGTCTCCGTGTGTGTGTGTGTGTGTGTGTGTGTGTGTGTGTGTGTGTGCAGGCATCGGTGAACACTCGGCCCGACGAACTGGCAACTAAAAACCTCCACGCAACGCCCTCAAACCTCAAGGAAGAACTGCCACACCTGAAAATCAGGAGTGAGCCTCCTATCACTGGCTCAGTAGGGGTCCCGCGGAATCCCAACCGAAAATAACAGCGGCACGGAAAGCAGCAACTACAGTTAGAACAATAATAGCAGAAGTAACTACAATCATGACGGTGAAAAACACAGTCGCGCATGGATTTTGAAAACACGACAACCTAGGAAATCGTAGCTCTGCACTACTCCTACCGGAACGGAACCCAACACCCCGATCCCACAGTCGGGAGACCAATAGACTACGAACCGCCCTAGCCATGCTACTAAGAAACATCACGACACCTCTGTCGTGGAGGCCTATGCTCATACATGAAGGCTTGCACCGAAACCACACGATTCGAGAACACGGTCACGGCCTCATCGTCGTGGACTCAATGCCATCTAGGGGAAAGTGCTTGGTGACGCTCACCAGAAACCCTAGATCTCAACTCTGGAAAAATGCCCGAACTACACATGAAACTCCATCTCACAAATGGGAAATGAAAACCCGCGACACAACAAGTCACGTCACGGAATGGGAGTACCGCCCACCAGAAGTAAGGCTGGATGCGTCCACTGACGACTTAGCCTGCAGCCTCAGGTGTCTCGCTACGACGCCCCAGGCGAAGACTGAGACACCGTACAGTAATCAGGAACATAAAACAAGGACTAACTGGGGTCGCGCTCGTCAGTGTGGGTCCGCCACCCCCAACCACGTGTGTACACGCCGACCATACGTCCTAGGTCAGATCCTCTAGCTGGTTCTTCCCCAGAAGCCCGGACTCAGGTTACACGTGGGGGCCCTACGATAACCAGCCTAAAAATCATCTCTCTCGGGTCACGCTCTCCACCACTCCCAAGTGGGTCCGCACCCGCGTGCATAGGAAAGCTACGACTAGTGGGGGCTTACAAAATGTGAACACTAAAAATCACGCACGCACCCATCGCGAGTAACGCGAAGTGACAGGTGGCTCACGGCCAGCAGACTCTGGACAGCCCACTAGACCTAATAACCCAACGGTCCTTGGGTCACAAGACTTGGGTCAAGACCGTTCCACGCGACAGCACAGCGCCGTCAATCTAGCCTAATCCCTAGGTCTGAAACCACGGTAGCAATATTCTCAAGATAGCTCACACGCCGTCGAGTTAATTCCCTGTTCAAGAGCCACACGAAAAATCTCCAGCCTCAGGTTGGTTGACTGGACTCACAGTCCAAGGCCGTACACATAGTCCACACGAAAAATACTTCTCGGAGGAACCCACGACGTGCGGGGAGAGCCCTCCGCACCCATGCCGACTCACGACGATTCGCTCTACCAAAAGCATGAGAGGTCAGAACACATGGGGTCACCCAGACCCCCAAGACCCACAGGCACACTAATCGAATTAATATGGTACCTCCGGACACCCAAAAATATGGTCACGGTCCCCACGGGGTGTTTGGGACACTCACGGGGTCATAGGTCGGTCATTGGATCTCAACCGAACTGACCGGAGACCAACGCAACGCAAAACGGACACAACGAGAACGAAGAACCACCTAGCGGTCCTCTATGGACCGTTAGGGAACCTGGCGGTCTTCTCCGGACCGCAAGACCCGGCCAGGACTGCAAGGATCGAAGACGAACCAAACCCCTAGCGGTCACTCCCGGACCGCCAAGCAGAGTGACAGTCCTCCGCCTGACCGCTAGCCGTAGCCTAGCGGTCAGTCGCAAGGCCGCTACCCCACTGACCTCGAATGATCAAAACACGAAAAAATGGTCATGCCCTGACCGCAAGACACTATCGAGTGGTCTTCACCAGACCGCTAAGCCCACCTGGCGGTCCATCGCGGGACCGCAAGGCTCGAACCGACATAGGGGACCCCTAGCGGTCTCCACATGACCGCCTCATACCCTAGCGATTCCTGGAAGGACAGTTAAGCCATCCCGAGCGAGAAATCGGCGAACACCATGAAAAACTCCATTCCACGCCCTGTTCACGCCCACGTGAAGGGAAAAATGAGGAAAAAGTAGTCCCCTACCTCTCTAGCACCGAGAGGACCCATTTAGACCCCAAAAATACGATCAAAACTCTAGATCCGGCTCACACCCAAAAATCATGTAATTATTCCAAAATGTGAAAATAAATCCGCACGGCACACCACGGCCTACAAAACTCTCGGGAAAGGAAGTACGCAGGTTAAAGATCTGTCTCCCTACCTCCACCGAAGATTTCACACGTCGAGGACGCCGATCCATCGCGAAACGCCCGCAAAACCCTCGCATTGCACCTGAACGTGCACCCGAGCTCGCCGCGCCTACACCGCCTCGATCCTCGCCCCATCCTCATGCTCCTTACCCTCATGTCGTCCCTACCTTGCCCACCATCGCCCCCGTCGGCCACCCGGAGGAGAGGGGGAGAGAAAGAGAAGAGAGAGAATGAGAAAGAGAGAATGAGAGAAAGAGAGGGGGTTAAGGGGTTATATATAGAAAATCTAAACCACCGGGCCTGTCTTGTCTGAGTGGGCTCCTGCGGAAGCCTTACCCGGGCCGGGTAGGCTCCCGTGGGAGCTTACCCAGACCGGGTGACCCCTACGAGGGTGGATATCTCATTTTTGTTTTCTTTCAAAAAAAGTTTTTGGGCTCCAACAGTTGCGCAGGTTCAGATGCTTTCTTCCACTGTCAATCTCTTTCAAGCTTCCACTGATTATTGTCAAATGACACAGCCTCTGAGGCAATGTAGTTTGCTTCAGGTTTTCTTGGGTAAAAAAAAAGAAACTTGCAGTTTAGATTTTAGGTTCCATTTTTTCCAGGTCCATGCTCATGTTTTGGAGCTCTCCAGCTCATTTCTTTGTTATTTTTTTTCATCCAGTGGTTTGTGTCCAGTTTGCATAGTCTGGAAAAAAAATCTCTGTTGTTTTCTTTGTGGTGAGAATATTCAATAAGTTTATCTCTCTTCAACTTGTGGAGTAAAGATTGGAGGCCGCGGCTTAGTTGTTAGTTGCTACTCATCGGAGGGCTAATTGTTTCAGTAGAGTCTCATCCATGGAGGTGAGATCTGAGCAGGGAGTCATTGTCCGGCAGGGAGTATTTGGGTGTGGGCTTGAGAATGTCATTGCTTCTGGCCAGTTGTTGCAGCTGGATTGACTGGGTTCTCTTTTCCATTGTCTGGGATTGCGTCGAACCCTACATCATCAGCATCTGCTGGTGCTGTGAAGAAGCTGAGGGGCTGGCTACTAAGTTCTGGAAAGAAGCAGCAGCTGGTTGCACCAAGTGTAGAGTTGTCATGTGGTTGTCAGGTTTTTGGAGTCTGATGTTTCTGATGCCCAGATCACCCATCTTCTTACACTTCCATATTCTGCCCCATGCTATAGCCAACCCCTGCTCCTGCCTCCATTGCCATGTCAGAAAAATCTAGCTTGAATAACTCAAGCTTCTTTGCAATTCTCCTCGAAATCTGGAATATGAAAAGGTAGTAAATTGGGAGACTATTCGACATTGACTTGCACAGCACCATTCTCTCTCTCTATGAGAGGAGCCTCACCTTCCACCCTGCCGCTGCCCTCCCTTTTTCTTCTTCCCTCCACCCCCTTCCCCAACCCGCTGAACAACGCCGGCCACACCGTTGCCCTCCCCTGTGCTGACGAATGATGCCAGCCACACCACCACCCTATCGCTTTCTTCTTCCCTCCACCCGGTACAGATCGTGGGAGCCGATGTGCCCGTTCTACGCTTGCACGCTCTGGAACGTGCGATCCGGTTCGATCCATGGCTGGAACTGGGTTTGTATGTTGCATTTGGTTGTGTATGTAGGGATACTGTTTTGTGTTCATTTGTGGGTTGGTATCTTATGCCAAGCTTTTCTTATTGTTTAATTATGCCTCATGTCAATTGGTCTCTCTGTTACTGGAGAATTGACATAATGAAACCATATCAATAATATGACCTTTGTATGATTCCTTTTCCTTGGACAATCTATTATTCTTCTGACCTCTCAACTGCCAGAAACATATCAGTCAGGCTGTTACGGACATGTTGACCAAGTATCAGCCGTGGCCCATGGCTAATTTGGTACCTGAGCTGCTCTTCAGGCCAATCTGTATTTAAGTGTGAGCTAAAAAGGAGTTTAAAGTTGTCATCTGTTTTCCCCTCAAATAGTTTGGCATTATGGACCCTATTCATTCCATCCATCTCTGTCAATCGTGTTCCTGACCATGACGATCATTACTAAACTCTCTTTCTTAATATCCCGGTTCCTACATTCTCCAAGTTTGTTTACAGCGGCTAGGTGTTTTGTTTCCAAATCTAAGATCTATGATTTTAGAACAGAATTTCACCCTTGATGTATGCTGGACATGCAGGAGGAAAAATCTGACATTAACTTGGAATGGGGAATGCTGATGAGCAGGTTAGGAAGGCATATGCTGACTTCCTGGCCACCTTGCCAACACATGATTCGTCTCGCAGGGACTTCATGGCACACGAGAGAGGCCAATCAATCCGGACACACGATGCAAGATAATGAACCTTAACCCAACGCGATCTCCTCCAATCAAGGGAAAAACTCAATACACCTCTGACCAACGGAAGGTCCCCATGCTCGACCTGACCTCGAACCTTGCACACGCTAGGAACAGCACCTTCCAGCACCACAAAAATCATTACTTCCGTTAAGTCAGCACCTCCGACACACTCACCAAATGTCTTGTCGGACCACGATCACAACACCTCTTGATGCACCATCGCTGCGACTCCTTGAACCGTAACACACCATGCCTCGAGTCGCAACACGAGCCATAGTCGGCACTTGCCAACATTCATCCTCGAGTTGCAAGCTCGCCACTGAGCCTTCACATCTCGAACCAGATCTAGGGCAACTACATCTCAATCCAAGAATATCCTCCGCTCATCCGAGCACATCTCGACCAGAGTGCCCGCTCTGCCACCTCGAACCACGATCTCAATGCCTCAGGGGCTGGATAAATCCTCAGCTGGAGTGGCCAACACCAATAACAACTCCCTCAGAGCACACTCACGGCCACCTAACCACGAGAACAATATAATGACAAAACTTAGTTGGCAGACAAATAATAGTTGAGGATTGCTTGTCCTCTCTGGATATTCTCTAAAACTTTTGTCAATCTCTCTCTAGAATTTTCTAAAGAGAGAAGCTCTGGGTTTTTCGGATGGGCTGGAGGAGGTGATGCGGTGGGAAGGAGCACCAGTGGGGGCGGCTGGAGGTAGTAGGAAGTCCCCGGTGGGGGCTGCCGGAGGAAGCGGGGGTTCGCATCGGAGATGTTTCTGGTGTGGGGCCTTGGGACAGCTCCGCAAGGACTGCCTACGGGCTGGAGGAAAGCGTCATTCGGCCGAAGCTGGTGGGGTGCAGACGTCTAGACGATCTTATGCAGAGTTCCTCCGGAGCACGGTTTGCAGTACCGCCCGGTACGTACCAATATCGGGCGGCACATACCGGTACTGGCCTTGACCAGTCCGGTTCAGCTAGGACTGGTACCATGCAGTACATATAGGTAGTAGGTGGTGTGTACCGGTCCCAACCCTGACTGGTACCGAAACCGGTACCAGGTTTGCAAATCTTGCTCTGAAGTGGCCCGATAGCCAATGGCGTGGGGGATACGGAGAGGGGCTACATCGATGTGGCTTCTCTACCGACGGATCTCTTGCAAGCTCGCCTCGATTGGATAAATAGGTGTGTTCAGGTGAGGCCAATGGTAGGCAGGGTGTCGGAGGGGTTGCCTCAGCAAATACTAGGGGGAGAAGGGGACTCGTCAGAGGGCTAGTCGATCATGCGGAACTGGCGGTTGCCGCCACCGTGAAGGAGGCGTAGGAGGTGGCGAGCGCGGGCTTCATTGTTGCCAATGGCACCCTGTTGAGGGTGGCGAGATGGGGTTTGCTTCGGGAGACTCATCTAGACCCTAGGGCCTGCCAGACTACACTTCGCTTGGCTGAAGTTCCTCTGATCATGAGGGATGACCTCGGGATCTCCTTGCTCTCCACGAGATTTGGGGCGATCGTTCCGAGGCTCTATCAAGATCCAACCGGTGGGAGACCTCAATTTCTTGGAGGCAGACGTCTTTGTCAGTATCCCCAAGGCGATTCCGACAGTTATTATGGCGAAGGTCAGAGGGCACCGCGTTCCAATTCGTGTGACTCTACGGCCGGTGGAGACTTGTAGCGGCGGGGCTAGGCGAGAGGTTGAAGACAGGAATGGCACCGGGTTTTGAATTTCAAACCGGTCGGGTCCATTGGCAAGTCGGGAGCCAATTCGCCATCCGAGTTCATTGTTTGTCCTAGCCTGTCGGATAACAGTATGGGTCCTATCAAGACACATGACTTTCCAAAATCTGCGATATAGGCACTATCGGACCCGCGAGACTCGTCCTTGTTGTTCTTCCCTACCCGGATGCTGCAACGGAGAATGGTGCTCTGCTACAACCACCCTCTACCACTTCCGGGAGTAGGTGGTGTTCTGATGGAATCTCTTCCTCCCCAGGCCTGGTGGGGCAGACTTCGACCGACGGCACTGCAGCTGGAGGGATTTCCTCTACGGAAAGACCCCCTATCCTGATGCTAGTCGAAGGCCATTCTCACTAAGAGGAAGCTAGGGGATTGGTGATGAAGCCCCCCGTGGAAGCCTCTGTGCATGCATTGGTTGGCACACTTCGGGAGGATGAGGTCTACTGCGAGGGTATGGCACTGCCGCCACGAAGCCTATGTAAGTGGCCGACTACGTTGTTGCTGGAGGGGTAAGGCCCCCACAGGCTGCTCCTTGCTCTGGCCCCACTCGTGAAATCGGAGCTACAGGTTACCAATCAATCAGAGAGGAATATGGAGAAGACTCAGGGGGTCGATGGGGGTCTACTAAAATCCTGTTTGCTAGAGCCGGCTAGTACAACTTCAGACAGGCCTTTGTCTGGTCAGTAGGAGGCGTCTCTCATTGTGTCTGACCCAGACAGAGTCATCCAGGCCACTGAAGAACAGAAGGAGTTTCTGTCGGAGGGGGAGGATATTTTCCCGGAGTCTTCGCGTGGAATCACATGCATACGACCTATAAGGGATGCCATGACTGCCCGTAACAACATTGGGAGGGAGGCAGTGAGGGAACTGGTGGTAGTGGTAGAAAAGATGACAGGGGAGTAGATGAAGGAGTTGGTGTACAAGGGGGGTATATCCTTCGTTGCTGGAGAGAAAGACTTGAAAAGAGGTTCTCTAATATTAACAAGAAGCGGTGTGCTAGTATTTTGCAGATAGAAAGGTCTCAGCAGAAAGGGGAGAGATAGGGGATGGCAGTAGGGAGGGGTGGATCATCCCATTATCATCATAAGAATTGTCTCATGAAATGTGAGAGGGCAAGGAGGGGTGGAGAAGAAGAGAGCAGTAAGGGAGCTAATCAGGAGATGTAACTTTGACATCCTTTGCATCTAAAGAGACTAAGTGTGAAGGGGATGGTGATTCTTTCGTGAGGGAGATTAGAGGTGAAACAGTTCCGTCATATAACGTCACAATAAAATTTTCCGCTGTGCCATCAGTACCACCATCATCCACAATTTCTTTCGCGGACAGTACACCTGCACCTTCAGCGGAAATCAGGGAAATTTAACTGGATTTCTAAAATCTTTAAACAATTCATTTTTTTCAAATGGAGGAAATCGGGTCCTATATATAGGCATCCCACATTTTACATAAAGTCCATAACTTTTAGACTAATGACCAGACTACCAAGGGGGAAAGGGGCACCGCTGGGCCTAGCCCACTAAATTGGGTCCAATTAGCTAATCTAATGGCCCAATTGACATATGAGTTATATAAATGACTCTCTTTACCTCGGTACTTGACTCAAAATAAAAGAAAATTTACATAATTGTGACTCAAATAAAATATAAAATTACATGCCATGACTCAATATGATGTGACAAACATGATGGAGCAGTGCCAGCAAGCGATGGGATCCTCAAAAAAATATAGAATGGTCGAGGATGTCCCCATCATACCCTCAGGGTGCGGAGAACTTGACTCTGTCAAGTACGGGTCCAGCGGGGTGGCGGCACACCAAAACAGCTTCGGACAAAGCACGATCTCCCAACTCAACCTGGCGTCTGCAACCAGGGGACGGTCCTTCATCCTCTCAAGGTGGCTCGGGCTCACCCTCTTGCCGACAATGAAACCTTGCTTTCCTAGTATTACCTCCGTGTGCTCACGTCAGGCTCTCAAGCTGATTTGTCGAGGCTCTCCGAAGGTGTCGCTCTCAAAGGTAGGTAGAGGCTCGAGGAACTCACTAGGATCCACCACGGTGCCCTTATAGGGTGCCAGGTCCACCACATGGGAAGTGGGGTATATCCCAGAATCCATCGGTAAGCCTAACCCATAAGTTGTGTTGTTAAAACCACTCAGAACTTGGGAAGGTCCAAGTCCTCATGTCCTCAATTTGAAAGGGTCCCTAGGGTAGGGCCACTCCCATATCATCATCACTAGTTTGTCCATGTGGGACTCCAAGTGGCGCTTTTGAGCTTTTGCCTGCTCATCATGAACCTCACTGCTCATTGCTAGATGCTTACTTGAATGCTTATGCCATGTGCTACAGTGTGGTGTGGGTGTGAAGTGTGTTGTATGCAAAGGTGGACCAGGGCAACCATAAGTGGACCTATCATGCAATGTTGCCATGTAGACTTTGATGGACCTAGGAGGGCCGGGACATCCATAGGTGGCCCTATCATGCATGATTATAAATGTAGGGGGACCAGGGCATCCATGTAGGTACCTATCATGCTCTAGACCCATCATGGTAACGACGATGGATGGGGGAGGGCCAACACATCTGAAGGTGGACCAGCCATGCATCTGCCCTAAAGTGACATATAGGAGACGGCCTATCCTTCTAACCATGCCAAATGATGCATTGTGCCAAGTCAAATGCATTCCTTTCATGGAAATGACTTCCATGTGTAGGGGTATGGTTTGGCCTTTGAGTTTCCACTCGAAAGGGTCGAAGGGATCTAGGAAAGTGGACATCATGGAGAGAGGCACTTCCTTGTTCCCTAGGTGTAGATCTTCCGTGGTCATGGCTACCCTTGTGTTGCCCGAGACTTGGAAGAGGTGGGCTTGGTCCAACATGATGGGTGAGGGTAGGAAGGAGTGGGTGGTAAGTGATGCGGGTGGGCTACATGGGTTCTCGGGCTCCCATGGGGAGGGGTCAAAAGGATCAACATAAGTGTACTCGGGGGAAAGGAGCTCTATGTTCATCTCGTCAACCTCAGGGTCCTCACAATATTGTGGTGGATCATCCTCCTCTATTGAAATAATTGGGCCGAAGTCTTTGGTGGGTGGGTCGGCCATGAGGGGATGGCTTGGCTTTCTACTCGATATAAGGAACTCCAATTTGAGGATAAGGTCAGGCTCATCGGGTGTGGGGAGGAATAGTAGGAGGTCGGTAGTGTAGCAACCAATGGTGCAAATCGAGGTGATAGACCTGACACATAGGTGTAGGAGGTCAAGGCTCCTGGGTCAGTCGGCTACTGTGGTCAACATGCCAGTCAACTCTATTTGCCATGCTAATCCCTTAAGAAGAACCTCTAAAGTCTCCACTTGGTAGGATGATTGGATGGTGGTGCGATAGGGGAATGGCACTATAGGGAGGTGTCGCTCAATGGGTAGGGGGTATGGGTGCAAGCATTGGAGGATGGGGTCTACCTTGAGCAATTTGAGTAGGGGCCCATCTATGGTTATGATGCCATATGTGAAGGCATGTGGATTTTGAAGGCCCAGGCTATGCGAAGTGGGGGAGGCTTGAGGCTCTTCCTCACCATTTGTGGGATCTTGGGTTTCCTCATGGGTGGGGAGAAGTTCTGAGCTACCATCTACTCCCATGTTAGTAGGTGTAGGGGCCATGATTTCATCTACCAAGGGGATGGGAAGGTCTTGTGTGAGAGGGGTGATGATGATCGGAGCATGGTGCACCCAGGGTGGTGGGTAAAGGGAGACTTGGGTTTGGTTAGGGAGGGGAAGCAATGGAAGCCTAAGACATGGTAGAGTTGGGGTCGGGAGTGGGAGGTAGGTTGGGCGAGGAGGATTGGGTTGGTTGGTCTTGGGAGGTGTGTCCCTTATGGGGGAAGATGGAGGGGTGGAGGTGAATTCGATTTGGGTGAACTACAACAGAGTCCAGTCCAACAGAAAGTACAGTCTAAAGCAGTAAAACGTACCACATGCCAAGTGAACACTCGGTCCAGCAAGCTGGCAACGAGGAACCTCCACGCCGCTCCTCGCACCACGAGGAAGAACCGCCACACCTAGAAACCAGGGGTGAGCCTCCTATCACTGGCTCAATAGGGATCCCGCGGAACCCCAACCGAGAAAACAACGGCGGAAAAGAAAGCTACGCTAGCCACAGAAGGAACGACAGTAATGGCAGGAACAGCAAACCGGTGGCCAGTCAAAACTTGGCACTACAGCTACTCCTACCGGCAACAGAAAACGCAACTCGATCTCCCATCGGGGGACAACCAAATCACGCACCTGACATCTCGATTCCACCATCGAGAGACTACCAGACACGAACCGTCCTAGCCATGCTACCAGGAAACGACACGACGCCTCGATCGCAGAGGCCTGCCCTCTCTGAAGGGTCCAAGCCGAAACCACACGGTCACGACCTCGCTATCGTGAACTCTACGCCAACTAGGGAGAACCCTCGGTGACGCTCATCGGAACCCCAGACCTCGGCTACGGGAATGCTCCTGAAAATAACACCCGAGACCTCGTCTCGCAGACGAGAACAGAAACTTGAGACACGACAACTCACGTCACGTGATGGGAGCACCGCCCACTAGAAGAACGACCGGATGCGCCCCTTAACGTCTTACACCGCATCACAAGTGTCCAGCTACCACGCCCCAGTCGGAGACAAGGACACACACCAAGTAACTAGAAGTACCACAAAACAAGGACCAGCTGAGGTCGCGCTCGTCAGCATGGGTCCGAACCCTCAGCCTCGTGTGCACACTCAGACCATACGTCCTAGGCATGTCCTCTAGCGGGTATTTTCCCCACCGGCCTAGATTTGGCGGTACGCGGGGGCCCTACGGTAGCTAGCCTACTCACTGTCTAACTCGGGTACGCCACACCAGTGCTCCCAGTGGGCTGACACACGCGTGCCGTGGAAGCTACGACTAGTGGACGGGTCACAAAACGTGAACACATAAAGCCACACACACACCTATTGCGAGTGACATGGAGTAACCGGTGGCTCGAGGCCACCAAACTCTGGACAGCCCACTAGACCTATTAACCCAACTCTCCTTGAGTCATGATACTCAGGGTCAAGATCGTTGAACGTGACGGCATGACACCGTCAATCTAGCCTAGTCCCTAGGTCTGAAATCACGATAACACGGAACCGACGGACACCTCAAAATAGGGACACGAAACCTCCGGGGTGTCCGGGACACTCACGAGATCGAAAGTCAACCACTGGGTCACAACCGGGTTGACCGGAGGCTAACACAATGCTCAAACGGTCACGGGACAAGCCATTAAGGCGAACTGACAACACAACAGACTCACCCCAAAGCGCGGTCAATGAAGGGCCGCTCCATGGGATTGGACGGTCTCCTGGAGGCCGTTTAGTGGGACAGAATGGTCCATAAGAGGCTGCTCAAGCGAACCGGCCTACTACAGTAGCTCGGTCAAACCGGTCAAAACGGTCAGTAACTGACCACTCAAAGGAACTGAACGGTCGGGGGAAAACTGTCCCACGAATCGCCTCAAGCCACATAACGGTTAGCATGCAACCACTCAAGAGTCAGAATGGCCAGGGTAGGGCCGCTCAACACATGAAGGAGAACAACACGGTTTGGGTCCTGCCGCTCAAAGGAACTGAACAGTTCCCAGCTAGCTATGCTAGACACAGGGCGACCTATCGCACGACCGCGTAGGCACCCAATCGACCTACACTAAACGGTCCAAAGCCTGCCACGCAAGACGCCAAGTGGTTACTGTTAAACCGCATAGGCGTCACGGTGAACAAACCATAGGATCGGCCCGATCGTGGTCTTTCCACATCCCGTTCGTTCCGAAACTAAGGGGATACAACTATAATGACGATATGCAACACATAGACTCCGTCGGGAGTCAAATCGGCCGAGAAACGGTGAGAAACGGGTGATTTCTCCAAATCGGCCCAAATGGAACCACCGGACTTCCCGGGCTCCTAATGGTCCCGAAGGACCGCCAATCACGATGAGATCAGCGACTATGGAACGCTGACGTTCCAGGGAGTCATTTGACACTAACCAATCCGAAAACCGTAGCCATTTTCCGGTGAACCCTAAGAACTCCCAAAAACCACAACACGCCCAAAATCGCTCAAATACATCCACTCGGCTCACCACGGCCTACAAAACTCACGGGAAAGGAAGTACGTGGGCTAAAGATCCATCCCCCTACCTCCACCGAAGATTCCGCGTACCGTGGATGCCGATCCACGAAGAAAACGCTGCTAAACCCTCACCGGCGCCCCAAACTTGCGGCTTAGCTTTGCCGCGCCACCATCCCTCAATCCTTGACCCGTCCTCACTGTCCTCGCCCCCGCGCCATCGCCGACTCACCCCTGCCTATCGCGGTCAGCCGCCCGTGGAGAAGAGAGGGAGAGGAAGAGAGGTGAGAGAGTGAGAAAGAGAGAATGGGGAGAGAGAGTGGGTTAGAATAAACTACAAATATTTAATTACCATCTCCAACTCAAAAATGAGGAAAATAATAACAATATGAAAAATTAGTAATCAATGGAAAAGAGAATTTTCAATATAATTATCAAAGTGGATAACCCCAAAAGAAATTTTAAAATAGGAGTTTTGAGTTAATTTTAGACTTTTTAGGTTAAACACAAAGGTTTAGGAAAATCCACCCAATCTAGCCTGATTGGATCTCAAACCTTGACCTAATGGGCCTAAATAGAAGCCTAACCCTTGGCCACCTAGGCTAGATGATTTCCCTTGAAAACCCTAACCCTAGGAACACTAATTTGGGCTAGCAGCGTTGGATTTGGTCAATCGCAGTATTTCTAAGGATTTCTCTCCTAGAATTTCTACCGATCGGCCCAGGTCTCTTCGAGCCTCCTTAGCTCTATAAATAGGTTGGCCTTGACCCCTAGAAACTCTATTTGCTCTGGGAGGTGGCGACGTGGGTGGTTGAGGGCAAATGTAGCAGTGGAAGGTGAAGCGAGTTAGGGTTCCAGTGTCCATTTCTTCTTCATCTTAAATCAAACTACGGTAGGTGTTTTCTCGGGCCAAACTATAATTAATCTATGGCATCATGTTCATTTTTTGTGCGCTTTCCATTGGTATTAGTTTGCCCAATTTTTATTTAGTATAGTGATCGCTACATGCATTTTACTCGAGGTCTGTTGGAGTTCGCCAGAAGGCAGGGCTCAGTTCCAAGTCGCGGAACTACAGTGACCACGACCTGGAGACCGCGGTCTCGCCATTGACCACTCTCTTCCTGGCGGGAGTTTTTTTGAAATGGGTCAAAGTGGCCAGATCGCTGTCGTTGACCAACCGCTACCATCAGGTAGTGGCCCTTCCCTGACTGCATTTTGTGCTTGGGTTACAAAAAGATCCCAATTTTCCTACGTTCTGTTTTGATAGATAGCATGTTTTAGGACTAAAAACGCACTTAATAACTAGGGCTTCATGGAAGAACGTCAAAGTCTAATTAATATCCATATCATTGTTCATTGATTATCATTGATCCCTCATGCTATACCCTGAAAATAAGTGGATTAATTGCCACTAAATCTATTCATATATTTGTAATTCCTCTGATATTTTGACTTGTTTAGCCAAGTGATTTACTGCAATGTTGGGATTTGTTGAGGGTCATGCTACTCTAGTGGTGATTGCTCACCGATTTACCCTATTTTTCACAATATTAAACACTTAAATTTCTTGCGATAGTTGGGACTCTCCACCGCATATTCCTTCCGTCGAACTAGGATCGCTATTACAAGGCCTCTGTAAGACTCCGCGAGCCTGGGATTCTCAGTAGGACTCTGAGCAAGTTGTACCCTGAAAGCTCGAAGCTACAAATTTGACTAGATGTTTTAAGTGGGGAATCTGAGGTCGTGGCTGAGTTCTGCCCAACTCTGTCCAAGATGCGGCCCTCTGGGGACCGCGACCACCAGGTCGCAGACGGGGCCTGATCGCATTCTATTTCCTATCTTGTGAGTCGACGCACCCGCCTAGTGAGTCGACATCGGCCCTTGGGACCCTCTTTTGATCATAGCTATTCCTTGACCGCTACCTTCCTAACCACGGTTTGCTCTGAACCGCAACTATCTTTTCCTATTCAATGAGTCGACCCCACCTGCCTAGTGAGTCAACTCAACCCACCTGATTTGCCCCTTATAATAGCAGTTCCGCCTTGACCGCTACCATAAGTTAACAGTTCTATCATGACCGTGACCTAGTCAAGTTTTTCTCAAATTTCATGTTTTTGTGTGACATAGTAGCCAGGTTACATAATAGCCCCTTAGGCTACTATCCTGTCACATTCATGACCCCCTTAATGTTATATTCCCAATCTTGCTACCAGAATTTCCTTAAACCATGGTCCTAAAGGTCATATCCCTATGACCTACCTCTTGTTCCACTCTTAGTGCTTGGGCTACATGAGCTTGTCTTTGGAACTCTTGGCCATTAAGTAATGTGGATGTCTAGATTTCGTGGGATCTCCATTCCACCCTTCAATGCCAATGCACCACAAGGGCCCAGTCTAGTCCTAGGGTGTCTCACCCCAAGATATGCAACAGAATTAAGTTGGTAACGTGAGCAGCCGATAAATAAAATCTCAAGCAAGCGAGACAATCAGAGCACTAATATTCATATACATGAGAGTGAACACCATCATATATACTCAAACTTCAACTTTATTAAATCATAATAATGAAGGTTTACAAACTATTGACTCTTTACATCACTAGACTCAAGAAAAGAAAAATTATATAGACATGACTTTTCATCTATTACAATCAGACTCATGACTATCTAAGACTTCTCTCTCGATCATCAACCGCTCTCGCCCTCGAATCCATCATTCGAGTAATCCGAATCTAAACTACTAGATTCTCCTGAAAAGATTAGAAAAGTAGGGTATGCGTGCACTCGCCCTGTAGGTATCTTTGTATCAACATAAAGACATAATTTAAGTAATTAACATTTTAGCTCTAGAGGGTAAGATAATGAAAATGTGATAAATCATGCCATTCCCCCTTCCATAACCCCCACTCCACATCCATCCCTGGTTCTAGATCGCAGGCAGTAGAGAACCCTCAGCTTGTAGAGGGTGCCACAGTGACATCTGGAGGCTTCAGGAGGCACACCATACACTGTTGGAAAGGTCATCCAATGATCTTTCCAAGAGTGATGGTCTCGCCTCCATACGAACTCGGAGCTGCCTGTGAGAGCGATTCTTCCCCGACTACAGAACACCACTCAGGCAGTGAACTAGAGCCCCAGAGAAAGTTTGACCACGGCTACTCCTTTGCAGATCTAGGTGTGAATCTTGGCTGAGAGATTCCTCCATGAGTCCTCTCTCATCTCCAAGAAGCAGCACTCTGTTTGACATCCGGAGTAGCCATTTCTCATTTTTCTCCCTTGGGTTCTGTCCCCTTTGGGATTGAGAAGACACCTAGTCACTGTTCGAGACCTCGCAGCCGACCCTGATGTCCGCTGAAATCACCGTGGGTCTCTGTTCGAAGAGGACTCGACGATGAATCCAACAGGACCAGCCACGTCCAAATCGGAGGTCAGGAACGCCCATGGTGATCTCATCTTCCTGTTGCATTGGTGCTGAGACAGTCTGAACTAGAGAGCTGAGTCACTGTTCACAGCCCCGCCCCGACCAACGCTGGCGACCAGAGCTCCCACCAAAAATCAGACTTCTTCCTAGGTCAGTTAGGGAAGATTTGCCACCGGTCTCGTCGAAAAAGGAGTTCGGGAGTGACCGCAGAAGTGACAACATTGCCCTACTATCCCTTGTTCCAGAGAGCAGGCAGAATCGACGTCGGCCATTCGTTTAGCTCCTAGTTCATCTCTTCCCTCCCCCGCCTGGCCGGTTTACCCCTCCTCACTATATGGGGGTAGTTTTGGATGTAATTTCAATGAATTCTCACCCCAAGATCTCCCTCCTGCGAGAGGTGTAGTCTTATACTTCTCTGATTTTCAGGTTAGAACTACACCGGCGTAGCATGCGGGTGCGTACCCATGCTTCCCCGCTCACCTCGTCTCAAACTGGGATCGGTGTATTCATGTCAATCAGGTGAGCTACTGAACACTTCTCTTTGCTGGTTTCCTTTGCTTAATTAGTATTGCATCTTAGTGCCGTCAGTGGTAAGGGAGTGCCCGATCCCGAATTGGCTTATATTTGGGTGATTACCGCGGGTGAGTTGCGAGAGAGCCATTACATCCCACGCCCTCGGCGTGCTGGCCGCCTACGAAAGTGGGCATCCCTGGACCCTTTGGGTGTTCAATCCCAAGCTATCCAAGCCCTTGGAACCTCAAGGACCAACCTCGGACCCTCATTCTCATCACCGGTCCACCTACAGACCCGGGTGTGCGCGACGCGAGTGAACCTGCTTGAGTGAATCCGCCGTTCGGTTTGGTTGCTTGCATAGATGGGTCCAAGGGGCATTGGTCGAGTGGCTGCCACCCCCAAGGTGGTGTCACATCATCAACAACAACAGCCACCGGTACTGGCCCAAGTTAACATTGTCCACTGCCTAGCCCCTAACACTGCATGGTCTTTTGACGACGAGACTCCCACCCACCTCTTGCCCTTCCATCACACTTACACCAACTCCCCCGTACCTTCCGTACCTTCCATCCTCCGGCCCACTGCCTTGACTGCCGCTCCACCCTCCATTCCCTCCAGTCCTCTTATTACACCCACCATATTACCCGCCATTCCGCCAAACCTCACACCATCACCCACCATACCCTCCGTCATCACCCCTCCTTCTAACCCTTCCCCCGTCATCTTGCCACCAGGGCCTATCAAGCCTACCCCCGTCATTATCACTCCCATTGCCACTCTTTCCACTTACCCCACCAGGCCAGTTGGGAGTCTGTCAGTCATCGTGCCGGGGTAAAACCTCACCCTAAGGAGCGGGTGATTATTCCAGAGAAACTACCCTTCCACTGGTGCGCCTGCACCAAACCCTCCAATTCCCTCATCAATAGTTGAAACAGAAGAAATCGACCCCATGCCTAGCTCCAAGTATGATTTGTTGCAGCATTTAGACCGGATGCCAGCGAAGATTTTAGTACTGGAGTTGATAAGAAGATCCACGCTCCATCAGGATGCCCTAAGGGCATTTCTACAGAAGGTAATGGTAAGCGAGGACGTGGCGGTGGACAGCTTACCGTCAGTGTTGGCTACAATTACCAGGGGGCCCTCTATTTCATTCTCTGAGTCAGAATTGGCACCCCCCGGAGGCACGACAAATGCCATTGTGTATTACTATTTCATTAAACAAAGTGGCTGTTGAGTCAGCTCTTATGGACACTGGAGCTTCTATAAATGTCTATCCCTTGAGCACGTTACGTGCTTGCAACATTCCCGAGGATATGCTACAGCCAACACCGACAATGATTGTAGCCTACGATAACTCCAGGAGAGCTTGCCATGGGGTTGTAACAGTTCAGGCCGAGCTCAGGCCTTTGAAGAGGGATGTGGACTTTTATGTATTGGACATAGACCCAATGTTCAAGGCAATTCTGGGTCGTCCATGGATTGACAGTTTGAATGCAGTGCCGAAGATCGTCCAGCCACTTGTAGAAGCCTGCAACTACCAGCGTCAGAAGGAACCCTGGGCGTTACCCCAAGGGACAACCCTCTGATACTTAAGACAAGATCATGGAGGATAGAGATTAAAGAGGAATAGAGGGGAGAGAGAGTGTGTGAAAAGATAATTGAGCAAGTTTGGAGGGGTGGTCGAACTTCCGCAGGAGTGCTCACCGTATCCAGTGAGTTATCAGGGAGTGCTCGCTCGACGATAAGGGTGCTTGAAGGATGACCGAAGCTCTACTTCGTGGGTCGAAGTCTTTCTCGCCATGTTTGTAGGTTCATTTTTTCGTGTGTCTCTTTGTTCGAGGACGAAGGTCCATTTATGGGGGTTGTCATGACAGTGAGGGCCTATCCCCTAGCAGGGAAGGGCGTGAGTAGTGAGGTAATGCTTCTCCGTGATCGTGAGGAGTTTTTCGTTAGGAGCCCGTTCCTCCAGAGTCGGGCAGCTCTCAGGCGAGTCTTACGGCGCCTGTCAGGCGTGCTTGCCTTTAATGGAGTTGAGACTGATGTCGTAGGGGATAACGTTCGGTCATCGGAGGGTTATCTGGCGTCCGTTGCGCTTGGGTTGATGCCCTTTGTGAGTTGACGAATTTGAGGACTGACCACCCTAAGTCGTCTGTTGTGAGCCATGACTGTCGGGGGCACGTTGCGTGCATTGTAGATCTCTAGTCGACTTGACGTAATGACATTTCATGGGTCATATTGATTTTACCCTCCTCAAATTGTATTTTATTTTTCTTGAGCTTCACCCCATGGGGTAAACGTGGGTCTGCTTTTCTTGGACCAAAGATTCCGGGCCGCATGGGGCGGTCATTGTTAAAGCAATAAAACATGCGTTAGCTTTTCCTCGCAAGCTCAAATTTAAAAATGACCTCTCTAATTAAGTATGATCAGAATCACATCACTTTTCCGATGTGAGATGCGATTGTAAACCACAAAATATCATTTATTATGTAAATATACCAACAGAAATTAATTTGAAACCTATTTATATTGGACCACTGAAGCTGACGCCTCATGCATGTTCAAACCCTAGATAAGCACGGGCATTCGGATCCACCATCTGAACCGTGGCAAAGGAACTAGGTCCCAAGTAATCCCCATTCCAGGCGGGAGTCGGACCTATGGCTGGCAGTACTGAGTCCGACTCATTGATGAAACCTATTACAAGTAGCTCTGTTATGACCCAGTCGGGTACACAACCAGGCCACAGTCGAACTGTTAAGAGCCTGTCTATCTATGGACCAAATGCGACAAACACATCGGTCCGAGGTGTTTACGCCCGCTGCTGGCCGTGGCCGGTGGCTCTGTGGACGTTCTTACCAATGCCCAAGGACTATCAGAGAAGAATCACAGCCGGCCGGCCAGGCCACCGCAACAAGGAAGACGTTACTTCCAACTTCCAAGGATATAGGGAGTTCACCGGCGACCACCTTTCCGATGTTGTTCATAGACGAAGAGTGGGCAATAACCTCATTATTATAAATTGGCTGTAAGGCCCCAAAGCTAGGCGTGCATTGAGGCAAGCAACATTGTACCACCAGCGAGCTTCAGCGGCATCAACTCAGCCAAGGTCGACATCCATGGCCGGCCTCAACGTAATTTCCGGGCATGGATTTGCCTTCTTCCTCTTGCTGTCGTTGATGATCACTCCTATTGTCAATGCCGGCGACCCGGACATCATCTCTGACTTCATACCCCCAGCAAACGCTTCCGCTGTCGATGGCAGGTACTTCACCTTCACTGGCATGAGATCGGTGGTCAGTTCAGACCAGGCTCCGGCAACCTTCAGGGTCCTAAAGGCTACCAGGATGGAGTTCCCGGCTCTGGAGGGGCAGAGCGTCTCCGTCGCTGTGCTGCAGTTCCCCGCCGGCGCCGTGAACCCCCCTCATACGCACCCCCGGTCCGCCGAGCTCCTGTTCCTCGTCCTAGGCACCCTGCAGGTTGGGTTCGTCGACACCACCAGCAGGTTGTACACGCAGACCCTCCAAGCCGGCGATCTGTTTGTGTTCCCCAAGGGGCTCGTTCACTTCCAGGTCTCCACCGGGCAGGGCCCGGCGGTGGCCATCTCTGCCTTCGGCAGTGCGAGCGCCGGCACTGTGTCGGTCCCCGCCAGCGTCTTCAGCACCGGCATCGATGATGTCGTGGTTGCCAAATCCTTCAAGACCGACGTGGCTACCATTCAGAGGGTCAAGGCGGGTCTTGCGCAGAAGCCTTGAAGCTGAAGCTAGCACCTCCATGTCGATGGAGCCCGGCCCGGTCCCAATAAGCAGAAGACACCACCCCTACCTTCTGCATCCCGTTGGTTAATTATATTCTCGTAATATTTCTCTGTATATATATATATATATGCTATTGTGAACATGCGTGTGTTTGATGAATAAACCCTTGCCCAACGGGAGACGGGCGTCAGTACTTGTTCCTCTTCTTCCATGCATCGTGATTAAGTTAAAGCACCTGTTGCTCTTCTTCCGTTGTGATTAAGTTAAAGCATCTCTCGAAACAACTTGCATGCATGATCGGCAAGCGCCGAGGCAACAAGTGCAGCAGCAACAAGCACCGCCACCATAGTAGCAGCCGCAACAACAACAACAGCCGGTTCAAGACTTGGAGATCCATCAGAACCCAATGCTGAACCACCCTCCCACTCCGCAGCCTCAGTCACCGGCACCGACTCTAGTTAATGTAGTTCAACCCCCGACTCCCGATGCCGGGTGGTCTTTTGACGATGATGGTTCCGCTCCACAAATCATGGCCCTCCACCATCGCTATAGTTCACCTTCCCCTGCTTCCACTATCTTTACACCAGCACACGAAGCCTCTCCTCCACCCACTACGCTGTTTGTCCTCCCATTTACTATCCCCCATATGCCGACGCCAGCACCCATCACCGCACCTCCATCCCACCCATTGCTCGTCACTCCCGCTACCATCACTACACCATCACCCAACCTTCCGCTTAACACCCCTCCGCTAGTCCTTACACCTCCATCGCCCCCTACACCCATAATCACCACAGCTATCATTAACCCATTACCTGTTACTCCTTCTCTGCAACCTGTCATTATTTTCACCAACCCACTTGTCTCTTCCACACCCTCTACTACACCACTTATCCACCACGCCGGGCCCATTCTATCATCATTAGATACTGTACTGGCACAAAATCTTACCCTACGGAGCGAGCATTTGTTCCAAAGGAATTATGCTTCTACTTCAAATCCCCAGCCTTCTCAACCAGCTACTGATCAACAGGAAGGGACTGAGCCATCACCGGGTACTCAATATGACCTGCTACATCATCTAGACAGAGTACCCGCCAAGATATCTGTGCTGGAACTTATTAAGAGATCTACCCTTCACCAAGATGCATTAAGAAATTTTCTTCAAAAGGTGATGGCTAATGAAGACGTGGCAATTGATAGTCTTCCTACAACACTGGCAACAATCTCCAAAGGACCAGCAATCACATTCTCTGAAACCGAGCTGGTACCTACAGAAGCTCGGCAAATGTCACTTTATATTTCTATTATTTTGAACAAAGTTGGTGTGGACGCAGCATTAGTTGACATAGGGGCATCTGTCAATGTTTGCCCACTGAGCACCCTCAAGGCCTGTAATCTCTCAAAAGAACTTCTATGGCCCACCCCAACTACTATTACTGCATATGATAATTCAAGAAGAGCATGTCACGGGGTTGTTACTATTCAAGCCGAACTTAGGCCTCTCACCATCCCTATTAAATTTTATGTGCTGGATATTGACCCTATGTTCAAGGCAATCTTGGGTCGTCCATGGATTGATACTCTCTGTGCCGTACCATCCACCACGCATCAGTGTCTCAAATTTCCTTTCTAGGGGAGGGTGGTTAAAGTGAAAAGCTTATCTATGGCCCAATCTGTCAAAGCTATCTCAGAGAAGATTTTGCCCACACTATGGCCCAGCAGTTGGCATGTTATCTCAGTCTTAGATCTGGACTTTCCTTGGGCTTATGCACCCCGCAAGCTCATTACGGCACCTGTTAACATCAAAGAGAAGCCCGAGATCTGAGATTCTAAAGGTTGGTCCATTATTCTGAAGTTAGGCTACCAACCGGGGAGAGGCCTCAGGGTATTACTCCAAGGGTGAACTAAGCCCGTGTCCAAAGGTAGAAAGATGAGTAGACAAGGTCTCGACTACGGAGAGTCCGCGTTATCAATGATGGGTGACTAAGGACCACTTACTTGGGACTACCGTCAACATTTTGTTAAGGGGCCTCTACAGCCAGGAACATTACAGCTGCAGTCAGCTCAGTCAGGAAAAGAAACCACAACTTGTACAGTTGCCGGTCCGCCTTTGTTGCCAAAGGGGCCCACTGATGACATGCTCGATTTCAGCTGGGCGTTTGCTAGATTATTCACAGAGCCTACGGTTTGCCAGAAGAAGGATCAGGAGGTTCAGCTTGTGTAGTGGAAGCCAAAGAAGCCAGTTTACCACCTACGAGAAAGGGTCAGCTCACCTTTTCTTTTTACTTGGTCTCCTTCCCGAATAAAAAACCTCCTTCAGCAACTCACCTTTATTCCCCGCTCGCCACCTCTTCTTATTAATCCTTCAGCATTCCAGTTTCCCCTTCGGCCTGAGAAGCCGATTGAATTTATCATTATCAACTGTCCATATGGTCACCTAATTCACCTACTGATCTTTCCAATATGTGGTTCCGATCCTCTGATCCTTTTTTGATGTCATCTTTCCAACTCTCTGCCCCCGGGCGCTTCCTCCCCCTCCTTCCTCCTCATCTTGCTGTATAATCTCCACTGATCTCCAAAAAAATGTCAATTTTAAAATGGAGATTTCTATGGAAGATTACACTATCCTCTCTTCATCAGCTTCCCAGGGATATGAGACCCCTGCTTCTTCCCTCCTAGTAGGCTTTCTTTCTCCTAGGTTAGATGTAGGGTCTGTCGAGTCTAGAGAAGTAGGGTCTTGTTCTAGCTCATCTAGTCCATCCAAGTCTGAGCCGCACCCACTTGCACGTTATTCTAGATCAATTCCTAATAGATTCTTACAAGATCTAGCTCGGTGATGTCGTGCTCTTTTGAAGTGTCCAGAATTTATCGCCACGACAATCGTGATTGAAGACGATGAGGAAATAGACGGGGTGTGGAGCGATGACGGATTAGGTGTCTATGAGGTCATAGATGAGAAGGACCCGGTTGATTCCGAGGATAGTGATGTAGATGACACTGCCGACTTGTATGCGTAAGGTTTGAAGAGGTTCGATGAGCCATCATCGGCAGTGGATGAACCTATGAAGGAAATAAATTTGGGAGCTGAAGAGGATCCCAGGCCCATCATCATTGTCGCTAATCTCCCTCTAGTAGTTGAAGCAAATTTGATCAAGGTCCTAAGAGAGTATAGTGATTCTTTTGCCTGGTTCTACGAGGACATGCCGATTAGACCCCTCCTTGGTAGAACACCGTCTAGTGCTTAAACCAGGGGTAATACCCGTTAAACAAAGATCAAGAAAAGGCCAGATTTGTTAGAGTTGTTTTATATCCTCAGTGGGTGGCGAATATTGTCCCTGTTATCAAGAAAGATGGAAAAGTGCATATTTACATTGATTTCAGGGATCTTAACAAAGCATGTCCCAAGGCTAATTTCTCGCTACCTCACATAGACGTCTTGGTGGATAATACAGCCGGGTTCGAAGCATTGTCCTTCATGGATGGTTACTCACGTTATAATAAGATTTGTCTCGCTCTAGAAGACCAAGAGAAGGCCTCCTTCACCACGCCCTGGGGCACTTATTACTACGTGGCCATGCTTTTCGGTCTAAAGAATGTGGGTGCCACCTATCAGAGGGCGATGATGGCTATATTCCATGACATGATGCATATTTATATGGAAGCCTATGTGGATGATATCTTGGTGAAGTCGAGAACCAAAGAAGAACACCCCGCTATTCTAGCTAAGGTGCTGTAGAGAGCTAGGGAGTATAAGCTTAAGATGAATCCAAAGAAGTGTGTTTTCGGAGTCTCTTCAGGGAAGCTGCTAGGCTTTATAGTGAGTAAATGAGGGATCCGGATTGATCCTAACAAAGCAATGGCCGTAATGGACATGCCTTTGCCTAAGAATATTATGGAACTTCGGAGATTGATTGGTCGGTTGTAATTTATAAAAAGATTCATATCCCAGCATTCTCAAAGGTGCCATCCGTTCTATGAATTGCTCAAGACAGGGGTCAACTTTGAATGGAACGAAGATTGTCAAAAGGCCTATGAGGACTTAAAGGTCTATCTATCTAATCCCCTAGTTTTGCAACCTCCTGTCCCTGGGAAACCCCTAATCTTATACATCTAGGTCATTGAGGACTCCCTAGGGGCGGTTTTAGCACAAGTAGACGATGAAGGTAAAGAGCGGGCAGCTTATTATCTCTCCATGTTGTTTAACCCGACAGAATCTAAATACACCACTATGGAAAAGACTTGTGCCGCCTTAGTGTGGGTAGCTCAGAAGCTTAAACACTATTTCCTAGCCCACCCAATTAGGTTGATCTCTAGAATGGACCCAATCCGCTATCTCTTAGAAAAGCCCATCCTTTCTGTTGTAAACCTTATTTTGATGTTTTGATGATGGCCAACAATCTTGGTTTGATGATGGTGAACACTTCTGCCTTGTTCAGAGCTCTTTTGCCTTAGCTTTGTAGAGTCAGAGCTTCCCTTCAGAAAGTCCATGCATGGTCTGTGCACAGCCCACCGAATAGCATGTCTCAAGTCCGTGCAGAGTCTTCAAGGTGCATCATATTAGGTTAAGGCATAAAATCATATAAGTCCATGCATGTACAAGTCCATGCATGTATAAAGTCCATGCATGTACAGTGTCTCCACATAAGTCCATGCATGTATAAGGTCCGTACATATTTTAGACTTAGACATTTTACTAACTGAGTTGCATCCAAACCTCATGCATGAACAGTCATGCCTTCAGCTAGTCCATGCACGCTTTCACATAATCTGTGGAAGCCAAACCCCGTGCATGTTTGGTTTTTAACATGAAGTCTGACCCCACTGCCCTCTTTCCCACCAACCCTGATAGCCGAACAGCCGTCTTCCCTCCTCTTCCCCCTCACTCCCATCTCTCCCACCACTACCATTCACCCTGACCTCCATCCCCACAAACCCACCGTCGACCATCCCAACCCCGCCAGCCGAAGCAACCTCGATCCACTTCCTGCCAAAGAATCATAGCCACTGCCCTTCTTCCCACCTCTCCCTCTCAACTGCCGTCACAGGGAAACGCTGCCACTGTCAACGCCGTCCGCCCAAGGCCCTGACGACCGGAGCCCACCCCGCCATCAACACCTACACCCACACCTGCCGCTGCCAGCTTCAGAACCCCCAACACCGTCTCTCTGTCTCCCCCGAGCTTCGCTGAACGCCTGCGAATGCCGCCGCTTAGTTGCCTCGACTCCACCCCCTTCCCTCTCTGCCACCATCTGCAAGCCAGCCCTTCCACCATCCTTCTTCTTTGCACACATTCCTCCCTGCCACCATCCCTAGTTCCAGCAGCCGATAGCCCCAGGTCCCGGCTGCATAGGCCTGCCGCTCTGCACACTCGACCGAGTATTCCAGCACGCCGCCAGCCTGGCCAGACAGCCTGCCCTTGCCAGCAAGCCCGCCGTCGTTGCCCCTCTGTACGCCGTCACCGGCCGCCGACACCCACTGCTCGCCGCATTCGTGCTCGAGCTTCATCCCAACAGCAGCACACAGTTCCCCACCACCCTCCGCTCTCTCTCTATCTTTCTCTCTCTCTCTCACGCGCGCGCACGCGCATACGTAGACCCCCATCCCACACGGTTCCCTCTCTCTCTCTCTCTCTGTTCCGTCTCTCTCTTCTTCTCTCCCTCTCTCTTGCTCTTCTCTTCTACTACTGTAACAGTCAACAAAAAAGAGAGAGAACAACAAAAACGTAGAAAAAAGAGAGATAGAATAGTGTCACCCCACCTGAAAAGTAGGGGTGAGCCTCATGTCACTGGCTCAGTAGGGGCCACGCGGATCCCCACTAAAAAATACACAGTAACACGCTAAAACTGTAGGTAACTAGCAGGTAAGCAACAGGTAACAATAGTTGTGAAGAAAGGGGAAGTAGGAGTAGGGAGCAGGTAAGGAAAAGGGGACAAACCCGTACCATACTAGTAAGGCTACTGAACTAACCTCAGCACCCAAAGCTGCTCCAAACAATGGTAGAAGGGTCGACCCTGAACTCGGAAGATCAGGAGTCACTGATCGGTCGACAAACCACGAGGCCAAAGACAAGGCCTACGAGACCAGACCAAAAGTCTAGAAAAGACCTAGATAGGCACAAATTCGCAACGACTAGAACATCGTGCACACTGCCCGACACATGACTAGAATGTCGTGCATGCGATAGAACACCGACCTCGGGAAAAGTCGAGAGAAGGCTAACCTAAAAAGTTCACGATGTGCAAGGAATGCGAAGAGAACCGCGAGGAGTAACGTCCCACGTGACTAGAGTGCCTCACCACCAGAAGAACAGCCAGCTGCGTCCACTAATGTCTTATGCTTCGCCTACTAGCGTCTTGTCCACGTCACCTACTGCAAGGACTAGGCCGAGACAAAGACACTGCTAGAACTAGAACAGTACCATAACGTGAGTGACTAGTCAGGGTCACATCTAATGACGCAAGTCTAAAGCCCCTGATCACGTGTGCACACACTGGCCCACTGCCTAAGCCAGGCCTCTAGCTAGTATTCCCCCTCCGAAGGACACTACGGTTGAACCAGGGGCCCATAGAACTAGCCTAAAAATCGTAAACTAGGAAAGTTCCCTTCTACAAGAGCCGTCACGTCGAAGCGTGTAGTAAGGCTACGACTAGTGGAGGCTCACAAGACTCAAAACACGAGTGCTGAAGTATAGATAGGCTAATCACGCACTGTCACCCATACTCCAAAGCACCAATGGCAGCATAAGAAACTGTCGACAAACTCAGGACAAGGCAGCTAGACCTACTGCCAAGATCATCATAGACAGTGGAACAAGCTGCCAATCAGTCTACTCCTAAGCCATAGGAGACAACGCTCCGTAGGAAACGACTCACGAGACCTGAGGGGACACCTAGAACCCTCAACACATCTGGATACGTAAACTGAGGTAGAACGATACCTCGAGGCATCCAGAAATATGGTCTCGAATTGGACAAAGCCGTCGAGACACACATAAGGTCACATGTCAACCCTTGGTCTCACTGGGTTGACCGAAACCCGACGCGACACATACACACAGACACCCACAGACACACATATAACATGCACAAGCACTCTTGGCCATCCCATCATGGTCACTGCCCTCATAGGATGACAACAGACACCCACGGGTCACCGGCAAACCACGAGATCAAGCCAAGATAAGCAGAAACCAGAGCGGTCGACAACGACTACACTCTGGGCAGAGCGAACTATCACTCAACCGCTAGGTGAACTCGGCAGTCAAGGAAAGTCACTACAAGACTAGAGACAAAGACACTGGCAGTTCTAGATTCAGTTGTTAGGGAACTGTCACAGTCAAAGAAAAGACCACACCCAGTCACCTAAACTGACTGATCCAGAAATCACCGACACACAGACACTGGCCTAGAACACAAACCTAAGATAGACCATTGCACTAACAGACACAGAATAGAATAGCAAACCATGCAGGCCTTCACGGCCAATAAGAGGGCTATAACGCAACTCTATAGGGGCGTTACCTGCTCTGACGCACCAGGGTAAGGGCATCAGGGTAGACAGGCCTACAACTACAACTCAGACCACGTAACGCACCAATCCAGGTGCGCTACACCACATAACGCACCAAGATAGGGGTGTCAGGGCCAACAGGCCTAAAAGCCTAACACGAACCATGTAACGCACCATGCTAGGGGCATTATATAATGTGACGCACAAGGGGAGGTCCGTTAAGGCTAACCGACTAACCCGGTCTTCGAGGTAGACACGGTCATCGAGGGACTGACAGTCGCAGTCCTCAGAAACATCAGTACGTAACGCACCAAGCCAAACGCGTTACAACCATGTGATAGTCCTACACTGGTCCATCACACCTAGAACATAGCACACCACCCTAGGCGCATTATAGCCATGTGACAGTCCAGTACTAGTCCGTCACACCAACCCAACCTCAAAGAATGCAAAATGACTAACAGACGTAATGGTCTATCGTGGGACTGTTACACGTGTGACGGCCACTGGAACGACCGTTACATAAATCCAGTGAGCAAAACAGGGGAACGGATGAATCGACCCATTCCACGCCACATTCATGCCAAAGCGTAGGGGAAACAAAGCCACACGATGATACAACACTGCTGGGGTCGAATAATGATGCATGCATGCATTATAATGCGAGATTGGGGTGATTCTGACGAATCGACCCTAAATGAGTCACCGGGGTTCCTGGACTCCTACCGGCCCCAAATGACAACCGATCGACATGAAACTTACGGGAATGGGATCCTGACATCCCATAGCATATATATGTTTTCTCTTGTTCCAGCCTCCGCGAAGGAACCTGCTTCCATCTCTATTCCTGGCGTGGGTGAATCCAGGGCTCCCGGGGTAGTGCAGCCGGTCGAGGAGACTGTTGACGAATCGACCCTTGCTAGAGAAGTCAGAGAGGGTACTTGTCTTCCTCAGCTCAGTCAATTTCTTTATCTCTTATGAGCCTACAGGCTCCCATTTAATCTAGATCATTCTTTATTTGGTAGATGTTGATATAATGACTGTCCTGACGGTGGTGGCCCCCGCAGTTCTCTCATTTACACAGATATATGTGAGAAGGGGGCTGAGGTCGGGGAGATCACCGTTGCCAAGCCCACGTGAGGATGCGCCGGCCGTAGGTTCGGATATTAGGCTTCCTTCTCCAACAAAAGAGGTGCCGACCCTGACCAAATCTTCGTCGGGCAAAAAGGTAGACTATGATTACTCTTCTGACGAGGTGTCTCCAAACGAGGGTGTATCTGGGGATCCCGAGCCTTCCACACTAGTCTTGAAGGTGCCGTTATTACCTGCTTCTCTGAGCCTGATGGAAAAGGTGCTTATAAGCGTCGATTTGCTTATGCGGGCCCCCCCTTTTTGACGTTGTTCACCAATTTCTTTTGTTGTTATTCATTTATCATTTTTTGAACTTTAGGAGCGAACCTCACCGGAGACCACAGAGGTACACGTTCCGGGTGAGGGGGGCACTACGGCCTTGGACAAGCTCGCATCCTTAATCGAGGTCTTGCAGCAGGAGGCAGCCACGGAGACTTCAGATATTCCTGCGCCGGAGGCTGGGGTACCATCACAGGTAGGGATGGAGGCAACCATAAGCATAGGCTTTTCTCCCTTGAATCTTCCTCAGGGCTGTTGATTTTTTTTGAGTTGAACAGGGTCATGCCTCCAAAGGGGTCATGGAGGTTCATGCACCAGTGGTCGAGCCTCCAGAGGAAGGAGAGATAACACCGGAGACTAGCATAGTGCCGGTGGTTGAGGTAAGCATGGGGACCTCTCGGCTCCTTCCCCTTTTCTTTTAGAGTTCAACAGTTCGCCTTACGTGGTGAATGGCTGACCCTACCTTGCATGGCCAGGCAACGACAGTGCTTCCAGACGTACCTGCCCCTCAGGCCCGTAGGGCTATTTCCAAGTGGAGGTTGTCCTTCAGTCCCATGGTGACAGACAGGCTGACATCACTCTGGGGGCCAGACGTAGAGCCCTTGGTGTCTCTTCTGCGATCGGGGGCCAGCCCGCGACTTGCGGTCCCTCTTCCGCCTCTCCAGAAGCTCATGACACCCGAGGAGGACCGGCTTCTGAAAAAGATATTGGCCGGCCTCACTGTACCTTCAAGGGACTCCCAGGTGCAGGAGGTGGTGGACCGCTTAGGGGCAGCATCGGGCCCGACTCCACTCGATATTCCTCCCTTGACAGAGGCTGCAATTCTTGCGCTCCCGGGCTGCGAGGTAACGACAGGTCCGGGCCTTACCGAGGAGGTGGAGTTGGACATAAGTTCGTCAGCTGTGGCATCTGACTCAACTCCCGCGGCATCTTATTCTCAAGCTGAGGTGGCAGCCCCGACCTCGGTAATGCAGGCAGCAGCAGCAAGCCCTGATTTTACCCCGACAGTGGAGGTGGGTCAGCCCCTCTTGATAATGGCGTCGGGTGATCCCGCCAAGGTGTCGCCTTCTCCACTGGCGGGGGTTGGCCAGGGGTTGTCTGTTGAAGTTGGGGGATCCAGCGACCTGGCTTCCACCCTTCCATCCTCTTTAGCCGCGGTAGATGCAGATCTGTGGGCGGCTGTAGACAGCGTAGTAGAATTCAACCCACCGACCATGCCTTCGATAGGCCATGCTACCTCAGATGTGCCGGTTCGGCAGACACTGCTGACGCTAAGGTCGATGATCTTTGCCGACCCTTCCCTCACATACCGGGGAGTGCACTTTGTGGTTATGCAGCTGACCGGGGCCCTGCAGATGATGGGTTGCCCGCTGGAGGAAGGGTCACGACGAGCCTTATTATTGCTGAAATATGTGAATCGTAGCGAGTTCCTCGAGACTCAGCTCCCAATGAATTTACGGCTATGGGCGCCCAAAAGGATGAGTACCTACAGGCCATGGACGTATGGAGATGCAGCAAGGAGCAGCATGAGAAGGCCCTGGACAAATGCCACTACAGTGTTCGCACCCTCATGAACAGAATATTGAAACTCAAGGGCTATCTTGCTGCGGTCGAATCTGAGCTTGCCGAAGTCGAGGTGACTATAGCGAGAGAGACCGAGGAGCTGGCCATCGCTGAGGTTGAGGTGGCTTCCGTGACGACCGCGTTGGTGCGCCTCAAGGGATAGGAGAGCCGTCTGCGCGATATGGCGAACTTCCCCTATGTCGGGATTCTTCCTCTCGAGAAGATCTTTCAAGGCATAGACTGAGCGCCGATCCTCCTTCTCTCTCTCTCTCTCTTTCTTCTCTTTTCTTTCTTTTTTTTGTGACATGTAACACAGGGGTATGCCCCGAAGCACATGTAGCTTTCCCTTCTCTTTTTTAAAGCAATTAAAAAGTCAGGGGGTTTACGCAGACTAGACTGGGGGGCCAGTCTGGTCCGCATAATCCCCCCCAAGGGGTTTATACGGATTGGGTTGGGGCTGGGTGGTCTAGGCATGAATGCAGTTTGTTATGGGGCCGCGTTCTTCTTAATGCGGTCTGTGTGATGACCGTGTTCAGGCCAAGCAAGTGGGCCTGGGGTTTATGAGGGTTAGGTGGGCTGGGTGAAGAGAGAGCTTACTTGAATTTGGACCCATAATGGCCAAACTCAGTGTTCGTCCGAGCTGCGTCTTGAACGCGATGGACCCAGGTGTGATTTGACTGTTGGAGTCAACAGTGTCAAGCTGTTTGTGGAAGGTGTGTCAAGAGTTGTTCCCTACCTTTCCGTCATGCACCACATGGCGTGATGGGTTGCTAGGAGTCCTGGGTTGGCCCGGCAACTGGGGTGTCAGCATGATGATGCTATTTGTCTGGTAGTCGGGGTGACCCCCGCTTCTTGGTGAAGAGTCGTATGGTACGACAGGCTATTCTGAGTCCGGGGTTAACCCGATCTTTGAGGTGCCGATGGTGTGATACCATATGCAGGGTATTCAGGGGTGGTCCCTGAATCTTTTTAAAGTGTCATTCGGTACGGTAGGTTGTCCCGAACCTTGGATCTAACTCAGTTGTTGGGAAACTGGTTGGTGTAGTGCCCTTTGCTCGGGGACGATCCTCGCTTGTTATGTTGTACCATTTGACCCATTGAAATGTCCCGATTTTTTAGCTCAACTCGGCTGGCAGAGCACCTTTGGCGTTATGCCATTTTACTATATTTAGGGAGTATTTCCCTAGGCTTAATCCCTAATTAATTTGAGAAAATAAGCGGGTGTCAACACCCTCCTACGTAGGTCGACACTGCATGTCGTATATAACTAGTGGGAGGTCATAGGATACTAGGACTCACCGTAGAACAAAAAATGTAGTAGTATCATTGGGTCACACACGCACCCCTCTTGCATGTCATAGGTCACGAGGTAGTCCAATATCACGAAACTTGGAATAGCTAGCAAGGTAGGCTAAACAATCAGCTATCGAGTCATGCAACACCTATCAAGACTACGATACCAAGTGGCCCATTGCTGCTAAATCATCCTAGGCCAGATAATGGGAATCACGGTCATTGGCCATACTGATGGCCCACACGGAAACCACCTTCCAAGGAAACCAATGTTGCACGATGTTGGCCCAGAGAGATGGCGGACAAGAAGGGGGGTTGAATTGTCCCCTTGCCGAGATGGCAGATTTTAAAAATCTTTCTTACTTAACATGGTGGAATTAAAATAAACAGTGTTGATTAGCCTAAGCAGACATGAGATCTAAATGTTCTCTCGATCTTTCCGATCCCACACGGCTTAACAATGCTAATAACAATTCAATCCAAACCAACCACGGATAGCAGAGGTAGCAGTGTGTGATAGTGTAGTGAATTAAAAACCTATATAGTGATCCTGTGAATGGGGATAGAAGACAAGGACAATCGCACAGCCAATCACATATGACACAGGGTTTTTAAGGTGGTTCGGGACCACGATGGGCTCCTTACGTCCACCCCTCACCCAACCGGGTGAGGCTTCACTCCACGCTACTTTCGTAGCAACACGGGGACGAATCCCAACCACACACGCTGCTTCCATAGCAGTACACACACGGGGACAAGTCCCAACATGCTGCCACTACAGCACACACACACACATGTCAGGGATCACACCCCGGACACTAAGACCACACGGAGACGGAACTCCGTCCACATTCCGTACAATTAAACCACATACGTGGAGATGCAACTCCACCCACACACAATGTATTCTTTGTTTAACAAGAAGAAAGGATATACAATAAATGCTCATAGTAGTATGTAAATGATGTTAAACTATGAACCACACAAGGGAACAAGCAAGGATAGGATGTGGGAATATCCCCTTGATTCTCCAATGGCCATAAGTAGAACTTTCTTGAAGCCTAGTTTGGAGAAGCACTTATCCGCAGCTGATTGGAGTACTAGGTCCTCCTTGAGGAACCAAGTTTGCTCGTTCAAATCCCAGCTCCAATCAAGCCTATATACATTAAGAAAAGATCAATCAATATGCTCCATAATTGTATTTTGGTTAAAGGGACATTACAAATGAATAAACAGATGTATATATATTTTTCTCCCATGAATGTCCCACAACTCCCTTCAATTAGTAGGTAGGGTTCGCTGAAAATAAAGAGTTGTAGAGTGAAGGCAGCCGGGTTGAGATGGAAACACCCAAACTCTCAAATCGGGGAAAGCAGCAGCTGCGACATTCCGATCAAGAGTCTGGCTCGTAGAAGATGATCTCCTGTGGCTTCTACTTCCTCCTCCTTGATGGTGTGTAGCCCTCCTTCACGCTTTACTTCTTTCCATGGGTGGAAGTCACCGGCCTCTTGAAGAGATGTGCGCCCAAACCAGTAGAAGGTGTAGAGCTGCAGCAACACCTCCGAATTTGGACACAGGGACATGAGAATCAGTCTTGAGTGGCTTTTTCTTCCTCCTGCAGCAGCACGAAAATAAAGCAGGAAGCAAGAAAGTAGGAAAGTACCCTACCTAGTAGGAGTACGGTATAACCAACAAGCGGGAATAAATAAATGGGAAAACTGTCTATTCTAACAATACCGTACTACTGAGCCTCGGCCTGTCAAAACTTGAGTCCATACCTGCCAGTAGACAGGAGCACCACCAACTAGAAGAATGACTAGATGCATCCCCTGACGTCTTACACAGCGTCACAAGTGTCTAGCTACAACGCCCCGGGCATGAGACTCAAACACGCACAGTAACCAGAAGTACCATTAAAATAAGGACTAGCTGAGGTCATACTTGTCAGCATGGGTCCGACACCCTTAGCCTCGTGTGCACACTCAGACCATACACCCTAGGCCTGTCCTCTAGCTAGTAATTTCTTCTAAGCCCGGACTCGGCTGTACGTGGGGGCCCTACGGTAACCAGCCTACTCACCGTCTCACTCAAGTCAGCCGCTCCACCACTCCCATTTGGGTCAACACATGTGTGCCGTAAGAAGGCTACGACTAGTGGATGTGTCACCGGAAGAACGGACTCACAAGTCACGGAAAATGACTCCGGAGGTAGACAAGTATAAGGATCACTCCTCGCACAACATCGACTCATGGTGACGTAACCCGAAGACGTGATATCCCGGGACCCCCCACGGCACCCCACACATGGTCCCCATATGATGTCTAGTATCAGTCAGACTACGGGTCAGCACGTGGATCGAGGTCCGCTCACCCGGGACTCGAATTGGCATGAAAGAAACCATTGACTAGGCCTCAGATGATGAACAGTCCATCATTGGCCACTCAAGGATGCACGGCTAGGCACGGGCCGCTCCAGGGTATGAACGGTCAAAATGGACCGTTCAACCCTGAGAAGAACGGGCAGCACCACGACTGGTCCCAAGCCGTTCAAAAGATGAATGGCTAACCCGTAGCCGTGAGTGGGAGAAGGATGGTCCAACCTGGCCGTTCATCAACCCAATGGCTAGAAACACAAACGGTCGGACACTAGCCGCTCAGGGGAAGGGTGGCTAGAACCTCACCATTCAAAGTCATGGGTGGACCCACCTGGGCCGATCATCCATGGGACGAACGGCCAGAATGTGGCCGCTCATGGGGACACACGGCTATCCCCTAGCCGCTGACCATGAACATTGTGCAATGGTAACAAACAACAGTCAAAAACTCACGGGATGCGCGATTGGTCTCGAGCCACTCATAGGGATGAGCGGTCGCACAACTGGCCGCACTTGCCTACCGAAGGGCAGTCAGTCCAGGGCCACACAAAGAGGAATGGCTAACTCTCAGCCGCACCAGGGGGATGGATGGTCCAACATTGCTGTACCTCCTCCAACGGTAAAACACAAGTGCGGCTGGACCCTAGCCGCACAGGGAAAGGGCGGCTAGGACCTCACCGCACAAGGCATGTGTGGACCAACCCTGGCTACACCATCTACCAATGGCACCAGGTGACGTACGGGCAGCCCCTGGCCGCACGAAGGGTCATGGGGCCAGACCCTGGCTGCACACCCCAGTGCACTATGCAACGGTCATAAGCAATGGTCAAAAACTCAGGGGATGGACAGTTGACATAGGGCTGCACATAGGGGACGTGCAGTCCCATGACTGGCCGTACAAGCCCACAGTGCTCCGAGCTGAAGTGTAGTGCCCTTTGGGTCGCACATGGGGATGTACGGGCCCTAGTTCGACCACACAATCCTCACACCAAGCTAGAAATCATGGGAATGAAATGCGGGGAGCTAGGGAATGTCACCCTACCTTCGTTCCGCATCGAGGCGCACCGATCTGAGCTCAATCCGCAAAGAACGACGTTAAGAACCTTCGTTCGCCATGCTTCCCATGAATGCCGCACGCCTACACGATCGCCTCGTCGTCACCCACATCATCGTGTCGTCACCCCGCCGCCATCTGCAACTGAAAGGGAGCTCGTCGCGGTCGAACGGGAGAGAGAGAGGAAGAGGGGGGGCGTGGTCACGGCGTGGGAAGGAAGAAGAAGAAAAAAGGGAAAAAGAAATGTGGGTTATATAGAAAATCTAAATTTTCTAAAAAATATCAAAAAATAGAAAATTACGTCTCTGTGATCCTCGAAACGCACCGATCGTAATGGTACCACTCTCACCTTGGTGAACGACCCAGTTCACTTGCAGCGGAGTTCCGCAGGGTTTGTCGAAACCCGTACGTGAAAATCGAGAAAACACGCGGAAAAAGCCACGGAATGTCTCCGGGCCTCCGAAATAGCTCTGGATCACGTCGATCTGAACACGAAAGATGTCCAAAATGTAATTTCAGACACAACGGAGTTGAACACTCTGAGAAAATAGATCTGGGACCCGAAAGTAAGTTTCTAAAAGGGTCCGGGACATCACACCAGCTCCATAGATTTGACCATATGAACAGAGGTGACATAAGGCACTTCATGACATGAAGTCCTCTCCACTTCTCTGATGGAGGGTTCAGTTTCTCAGTGCGATTCAGTCATTGCTCTGCCACTGCATTCATATCTATTACTGTTCATTTTAGCCTGGGATGAGGAATGTCAGAAGGCCTTTGAAGATCTCAAGGAATTCTTGGCCTCACCCCCGGTACTATCAAAGCCAATCACGGGCGAAGCATTGCACCTATATCTCTCGGTGACTCCCTCCACCGTAAGCTCGGTCTTAGTCCAAAACGACGTGGGAGTCGAGAGGCCGGTCTACTACACCAGCAAGGTGCTCAACGAGGCTGAAAGAAGGTATCCTGCAATCGAGAAACTCATGCTAGCATTGGTAACCTCGACCAAGCACCTTCAACCTTATTTTCAAGGACACTCTATCGTCGTGTTGACCTGTGAACCCTTGAAGAAGATCCTCTCTCATCCTGAAGCCTCAGGGTGCCTCGTCAAATGGGCCATCATGCTCGGGGCCGACAACATCTCTTATCGCCCTCGGGCGGCCATCAAGGGATAGGCCCTCACGGACTTCATCGCAGAGAGCACCGTCCCAATCGAGGAAGAATCTCCATCCGTGCACGGACCCATCTGGGACTTATTCGTAGACGGATCATCCAACTCGGTCGGAAGTGGCTCCGGTGTCCTCCTCAAGTCACCCGAAGGAGCGAAGATACAATACGCCTTGAAGTTCAACTTCCAGGCATCCAATAATGCCTCTGAGTACGAAGCCCTCATTTTGGGGGCCAGGATGGCGGGACGACTAGGAGCCAAGCGAGTCAGAATCCACATGGACTCCCAGCTGGTCGCCAGCTAGGTCAACGGTGACTGCGAAGCTCGGGAAGCACCTATGATTAAGTACCTTCAAATGGTCCGAGGGTTAGCCCAGCTATTCGAGAGTTTTGATGTAGTCTGAATAACTCGGGAGAAAAACTCCCGAGCGGACGCCCTCTCTCGCCTGGCCTCCTCCCTCGGCCCGGAAGGTACTCGTTCGGTCTTCCTCGAAGAGCTAGAACAACCAAGCATCGAAGCCGAGCTCATGATCATTGACCCGGCTACCCCGAGCGACTGGCGGACCCCTTACGTGTCATGGCTCCGGAACTCCCAGGAACCCTCCGACCCTCGAAAAGCTCAGAGATTGAAGTACCAAGCCCGATGCTTCTTCATCTTGGATGACGCCTTGTACTGTAGGTCTTTCTCCTGCCCCCTCCTTAAGTGCCTCGGTGCTGACGAAGCCAGCCAAGCAATTCAAGAAGTTCACGAAGGCATCTGTGGCGCACACCAGGGAGGAAGATCACTTGCCAGGATCTTGCTTCGGCAAGGTTACTGGTGGCCCACTCTTTAGCGTGACTACTCGACCTACGTGCAAAAATGCGACCGGTGTCAACGCTTCGACCATCTGGTCCACCAGCCTGCCTCGGAGCTCGTCACCCTTACCGAGCCATATATCCTTTTGCTCGGTGGGGAATCGACCTCCTGGGGCCATTCCCTACAGCTCAGGCCCAGAAGAAGTTCGTCATCGTTGCCATCGACTACTTTACAAAGTGGATTGAAGCTGAAGCCACCGCCAAGATCACCGAATCGGTCGTTTGGAGCTTCGTGTGGAAATCGATCATTTGTCGTTTTGGTATCCCCTGAGTGATTGTGAGCGATAACGGTCGGCAATTTGATTCTCACTACTTTAGAGACAGATGTGCCGACTTAAAAATTTGCAACCACTTCACTTCGGTGGCCCACCCTCAGGCCAACGGACTGGTTGAAAATGCCAACAGGACTATTTTAAAAGGCATAAAAACCAGGCTTGGCAAGGCCAAGGGCAGCTGGCTGGAGGAATTACCGAACGTACTTTGGTCACGCCGAACTACCCCCAGAATGGCCACTGACGAAACCCCTTTTTAACTGGTGTATGGCACTGAAGCTGTGATTCCACTGGAGATCGGCAACCCCTCTCTCCGAGTCATCAACTTCTCGCCCAAGGTAAACGAGCAGAAATTACTAGAGAACCTCGATATGGTGAGTGAGATCCGAGAGATCACGAGTATCCGAGCCACAGTATACCAGCGACGCCTCGTTCAATACTACAACGCCAGAGTCTGAGATAGGCACTTCCAGCCAGGAGGCTTCATCCTAAGAAAAGTCGAAGCCTCTCGACCACTAGAGACAGTGAGCAAGCTGGCCCCTAACTGGGAAGGCCCCTACCGAGTGGTCGAGACGCTTGGAAAAGGAGCATACTGACTAGCCACCATGGAAGGAACACCTATCCCTCGGATGTGGAACGCGACAACACTACACAAATTTTATTTTTGAGCCTCTCGAAAAAATGCACATGTAAGTAATATAGAGCAAAGGCAATTCCTTCTTATTAATACTTCTTTGATACATCGGATAGGCCAAAGCCATTACAGTATGGATTAAAAGAAAAAATGAAAAGTACAATATCCACTGGTGCAATCTGATCACTCGATACGAACTCAGCTGGTACTCTCAGTGCGAGCCACTGACTCTGCCCAGTGTAAAATTGGCTTGTCAAATGGGATGACTGACCTTGTTTGCTCGAAAATTTCAGAAGGACAAGTGCCAGAGGAAGAGAGGTAGGAGAAGAAGGAATCCTCTGCAAACTCTTTGGAAGGGCCCCTCCCTATGGAATACTCTTACTCGACGGAGTCGAGTTCTCCGCACCCCGGGAGTATGATGGGGGCATCATTTACCCCCTCCACATTTTTCAAAGCTCGGATGGATCGTCATCATGTACCATCATGTTCTTCACATTTCTTTGAGTCATGGCATGTGATTTTTATATTTTATTTGAGTCTTATCATTGTATTTTCTATTTTATTTGAGTCATGTCCCTAAGTCTTTGGCTTATTTCCATATGTTTATGTGTCATTATGTGGCTTGATGTTGTTATTGGGCCCAATTCATTGGGCCAAGCCCAAGGGCGCCCCCTTCCCTTTGGGTTTATGTCTGTGTGTCAAATGTCAGGGGCTTTTTATAAAATAGGAATTTTGTCAACTTTGGTCCCTAGTGCAGCAAACTTAGCCACGACTTTTTGATCATTCTAGGGTACTTGTGCTTGTAGTTCCTTAACAGTGATTGTCAGGTCCACAAAGCAACTATGTAACATGCTGCACATGTTTTCTAACTGGTATGTCTGTTGGTGGTGGATTTCTGCCATAGAAGTAGATGAACTTGTGGCCTGTGTAGTGACAACATCTTTAAAACTACTGGACAACTTTTGTACATCTTCTTGGATAGAGTCAAGTTTGGCATAGATATTACCCAGTTGAATTACACTGCCCTGGATTTCACCTATCATAGTGTTTATTCTTTGGGACAGCGCTTGCTGTTCTTGGCGGATGATATTTAGTTCTTCTCTAATTTTTTGTTGTTCCCTTCTAATGTCATATGCATGAACCAACATTTGAGTTATCTTTATATCTGTCTCAACTTGGTTCAATCTCAGATTTCTCATCAGGGAATTAGCTTCTTCACATACATGTAGTAAGGAATCTAGAAAACCATGTAACCTTTCATCTAATCTGAACTTATCCCTCACAAATTTTTCCCACTGGCTGTTAACTGTTTGTTCTACATGAATCACTCTAGCATCAATTCTCTCTACAGCCATGTTCAAATGCATAAAAGAAGCATTCATAATTCTGAACTGATTTATCAAAAGATTTACCAGAGATGGATAAACATCAGTAGCAATTTGAGAAAAACTTGGTCCTGCTGCACCTGAAGTCTGAAACTCAGGTGGAATTTGAGGTTCTTCAGGAGATAGGGGTGGCTGAATACCCATTTCCATCATAGGTCCTTGGTAAGGTCCATGATATGTGGCAGGACCTAGATAGTTTTCTTGTGGCATTTCAGCCTCAACCCCTTGCTGTTCCTGTGGTTCTCTTGCCCTTGTTCCTCTTGATGCTGCTCAACATGTGGCTGCCCCTCAGCATGTATTTCTTCCTAAAATTCTTCTTGTTTATGCATATCCACTTGTTCATCTTGCTGCTCAAGCTGCTGCTGCTGCTGCTGCACTGTTCTATTAACTGATCAATATGATTGTCTAACTGCTACATAACTTGTTCATCTGACAAAAATTGTTGTTCTAACTCATAAAATTCGTGTTCTTGCTGTACCTCTCTTTCCAGCTCTTCTCTTTCTTCTTCCTGCTATTCTGGTTGCTGCTCTTCCTGCAGCTCTGGATGAGGTACTTCCTGAGATTGTTTTGCCTCCTGTTCTGGCTGTTCTGGCAAGTTCTCATCATGCAACACTTCATCATCATCATGCTATTCCATGTGCTCTGCCACTTCCTACTCAGCTAATTGTGGTTGCTGCTCCCCCTGACTTTGTACATCCTGTTGAAGCTGTTCCACTTGTTTATATCTTGTTGCTACTGTTGCTGTTCTGACTCAGGTTGCATTTCTTGTTCTTCTTCTTCCACTGGTTGTTGTTCTTCTTCCAATGGTTGGACATGCTGCTCTACCATTTGCTGTTCAATCTGATCTACTAGTTCCTGAGCTTGAACCCTTGCATTAGATTGCTTAAGCTTCATAAATGTAGTGATGAAATCCATATTATATACATTTACTTTAGGGATTTCCTTGAATGTCTCATCCCCTAAAGGAACTTCCATTTTCTTGAATACTACAGTCAAGTGTGCTGCATAGGGTAAATGCCTTCTGGATTCCTTGTAGGTTCCAATAATCTGTATCATCAACTCTGGCAGACAAATTCTGATTTTCTTGAACAGATAGTAGAAAATGAACCTCTATGACTCAGTCAATCTCCCTCTACCTCCACCTTGTGGAGTTATAATTGTAGTGAACATGTGATGTGGCAGTCTTTTAAGAGGGGAAAACTTATTTGCAATGAACTGAGTCAACTTGGTTTGATTTTTGCCTTTGGGATTACTTGGCTTGACAGTGAGGATGGAGTAAGCTTCATATTCATCGTATTCAAATTCTCCCTCAACAACTCCATCTTCAGGGATCCTAAAGATCTTGTGTAGAAAATACCTAGTAATCTCAATCTTGATTCCTTTCACATAAGATGAAATCTTAGATACGTCTGAATCATATTTTAAATTTTTGTAAAACTCCATGGCCAACCTAGGGTAGTAAAACCTATGCCTTCCCATGAACTTCTTCCCTTTTTGAAATCTAATCAAATCCAATAACTCAGGATACTCAATAAGCATTTTTATGCAGATCTGACCGAAATGGATCCGGGTCCGAACCACTATGGATCTATTAAGACACGAGCGCTACATAATCAGTCAATTAGTTATCAGTTAATTAATTGGTTGATCGATGTGTAAATAAACCAAATCAAAACAAATCAGAAATTAATTTTAGTTCCTAATCAAGGATCCTAAAATGGGAGATCCCCACCAAAACAGCCTATTATGGTGTCTCTTATTTAGTTATATTGTCTAAGTCCGTTAGTGCATCGTCCCCTTTTCTTTCATTATGATGTAGTTGAGTTATTAAATTTTAGAATTTAAATTGTAAGAAACTTATATTTGGAATAAAATTTTATTATTGATCCAAATTATTTGGTCTTATGCGACTGCTCTTGATTATTCACGACTGTGTAACTACCATGTTCCGATAAAACGACATGTTTCGCTGCTAGCGTTCAGGGCGTGACAGGACTACACTCCTCCATGCCGGATCAGGCCACGAGATGGGTCATGTGAACGCTCTCTCACAGTGGTGATCAAATTTGCAGCAAGCTAATAATCCTATCTCATGCAAGCGTGGCATTCAATCATATACTAAATGAGCAAGCAACAAGGGAGAAGCGTAGATGTACCTCCATGCTTGGGGCGTTGGGAAGACTTCCGGGCCAAGAATCGTCACCCCCGGTATAATAAGTAAATTAATTACAACATGAAAATTTATGAGACACTCCACGTAAGGAGGTAAAAGATCACAAAAGTGATCTGGGAGCATCGATCTTGGGTTGACGGGCAACGTGTTGGGGGCGTGTCGGGCAGTTGTGGGCTACAGCTCCAGATCTGCAAGTTCAGGCCGATAGGACAGCAAGCACGGGCATCCAAAGGGACGTCGGTCTCCGGGGATCTTCGAGAGGCAGTGGTTTACTGGGATCCTGGTGGAGGGTCCCTAGTACACCTCGGGAGTGGCGGCCGCTGGTTCTGCTCTGACGTATTTTTCGAGGGTTTACCTTGTGACCTCCTTCTGGAGGCCTGTCTCGAGACAGACCTGGACAGTCCTGCGCACTCTGATGGAAATGAATGCCACGCCCAGATCAGATGTTGCATCGAGGCGAGGTTAGCGCCATTGTGAAGAGGACTCGAAGAGGTTCAACATATCAGAATTTCAGATCCGTCCAACGGTGGATCTGGAAATGAAAATCTCTGTAAACTGGTGGTGGTCTCTTCTTCCGATCACAGGGCAGGTAGGGCAGGGTGTGACATGTCTGAGAATGAATTTTGACGAGATGAGAGTTCTCAGATCTAGGATCTGGGAATTTTGTGGGTGACAGGGGAAGAAGTGAGGATCATGCTCTATTTTTTTTGTAATTTTCTGACACGGTTTTGGGGATGGGAAAAATAGTTCTCTGAGCTACTATCTCGTAGATCTGCACATAGACAGACTGTAAGGGGTGGAAAGAAGTGACTGGGAGGAGGGGTAAACGGGATCCGATCGACACCAAAATTAAACTGGGAATGGTGGACAATGGGGGGAACCTACCCTCAAACTCCCATCACGATCAGACGGTTGGATCTCCCGTCCCAACCTTTTTACTGAGCCTCTATCCAGGAACCACAAAATCATGGAGAGCAGGGAGGTTCTTGGGCTGTGGTGGCTTGACGGCGGCACAAACGGCGACGGCGGTGGTGGTGATTGATGGTGGCAACTAAAGAAAGAGAAGGAGGGGACGATCTCTCAGAAATGTTAGGGTTTAGGCCCTGGATCTGATGTAGCAAGGAGGAAGAATAAGAAGGGAGTGGGGAAGAGAGAGGGGTTCCCTTGGCTTCTCAAGGTTTTCTCCAAATTTTCATCAATTAATCTATGGAAATATTATTACCAGAGATCTTAAGTAGTAAACCCTAGACCTAGGACAAATGACCACATATACCCTTGGTCAGGGGGGTATATTGGGGAAGGGACACCAAGAAATATAAAATATTTCCACATGGGGGACAAGGAGGGGGGCGGCCCCTTGAAAAAGTGGGAGAAAGTTTGAATTTTTCCTCCTTTCCTCTCCTTGGTCCAAGTCCAAGGTGGACCATGGACCAGCCCCCATGGACCCTAGCAGCCAAATGGCCTAATGGAAGAGAGGGTGGGGTCCCGTCGAGCCCAAGTGACCCTTTTACAAAGAAACTCACTAACTTAGCCTAATTAAACACACCAAAAAATACAAATAGAAATATAAATATAACTACACTCCAAATACATAACTCAATGTGGAGGCTCCAAACAATCCCCCAGCCACAAGGAAGTCAACGTCGCCCGAGTCGCGCTGCGTGTCTTGTACCGGTGGCCTGCTGAGTTGAGCCGATCACTGGCTCTAGTGTCTGCACCAGTAATATACAAAGGCACATCTTAGGTACGTGAAACCAAGGCTAACATGTTCATTTCAGAATATGAAAAGTTTAGAATGAGGCCATATGAATCCATATCTGAACATGTATGCTCGTTTGACTCTGCTTACTAACAGTTTAACTGAATTAGGAAAGAGTTACCCAGAGAAGAAAATTGTGAGAAAAATTCTTATATCCTTAACCAAGGCCTTAAGAGGGTGAAGGAAGAGCGGGCCCTTCACCGGTGCAGACCACTTCCCTCTTCACCAGCACACCCTTTAGTCCACCCCTTTGCCTTTAAACCTTCACCGGTACACCTCCCCAGGTCTTCCCTGGCACATTCAAAACCCCCTTCACCGGCACGCTCCTAAACTCCTCCACGGCATGCCCTTAGCCCCCCCATCGCCGGTACACTCTTCCTTGCCCTTCGTCGACACACTCCTTGAGCAGTGCACCCCCTCCCTTTTTGCTATCGCTAGGCCCTTCACTAGTACAAGCTACCCTCTCCTTCACCGGCACACTTGCTAGCTCACCCTCCGTTGGTAAACCTCCCTCGCCGGTCCACCTTCTTAATCGACATGCCCTTCTAGTCCTTCAACGGCGCATTCACAGCCTTCCTCGGTGCACTCATCCCCTCATGGCTTTAACCTCGTGCAATTGCAAGCTCGTGCAAACCATGCACGGACTTCATCCCCTTTGCATCTCCAACCCAGTGCAGACCTGCACGGACTTGGTCCTCCTACACGCATAAGCCTTGCACAACCCTTGGACAGACCATGTCCCCCTTTGCATGTGTATACACTGACTTGGCCTGTAGCTGTAGGGACTTGGTCCTCCCGCATGCACAAGCCTTGTACAAGCCATGCACGGACTTACCCAAAGCATGCATGGACTAGCCCCATTAACCCCGTGCATATGCACAGACTTCGTTCCTTCCTGTGTGCACGACCTGCACGAACTTCATTCATACATGCATAGACTTTGCCCAGCATTGCATGGACTTAACCCCAAACATGCATGGACTTTGCACAGCATCGCATGGACTTAACCCCAAACAAGCATGGGCTTTGCCCAGCATTGCATGGACTTAACCCCAAACATGCATGGGCTTTACATAGCATTGCATGGACTTAACCCTGAACATGCATGGACTTTGCCCGGCATCACATAGACTCAACCCCATACATATGCATGGACCCTGCACTGACCTTACCTCATATGCACTGACCTTAGTCTGCACGTGCACTGACTTCATCCCATGTACACTGACTTTCCCTGCATTTGCACTGACTTCGCCAGCATGTGCACTGACCTTGTCCTTGGCATATTCCATAGGTGCACTGACTTTCCCTACACGTGCACTGACGTGGCCAACGTGTGCGTCGACCTTATCTCCCATGTGCACTGACCTTCCTTTAGCCCCTAGCTCCACATGGACGGACCCTACACAGACCTTGTTTTCCCCCCTTTGCATACATGCATGGACTTTGGTCTCCATACGCACGGACCTCGCACTGACCATGCCCCTAGCATGCATGGACTTAGCCCCCTTTGCCCAAAACCTGCATCTGTGCATATGCACGGACTTCATCCCACAACCTGAACACTCTGCATGGACCTGGCCCTCACTTGCACTGACATTACCTTGCACTGCATGGACTTCATCAAACATGCACGGACTTTGTTCTTCAACCCCGTGCAGAACATGCATGGACTTTGTTCTTCAACCCCGTGCATGACATGCACGGACTTTGTTCTTCAACCCCGTGCATGACATGCACGGACTTTGATCTTCAACCCCGTGCATGACATGCACAGGCCTTGTTCTTCAACCCCGTGCAGAACTTGCACGGACTTTGTTCTTCAACCCCGTGCATGACATGCATGGACTTTGTTCTTCAACCCCTTGCACAATGTGCATGGACCTTGTTTCTCAACTCCAAAACTTGCACGGACTTCATCCAAACATGCATGGACTTTGTCCTATCTACATGGGCTTCACCTAAACATGCATAGACTTTGCTCGCACATACATATGGACCTTGCCCAAAACTTGCATGGACTTCGTCCCTTAACTCCGTGCATAACCTGCATAGACTTGCTTGAAATCTTGCTTGGACTTTGTTCTTTTGCCCAAAAACCTGCACGGACTTCATATGAATTTTTGCATCCAGAAACCTGCACGGACTTGCCCCAATCTGCATGGACTTCGTCCCAGAACGTGCACGGACCCCGCCCAGACATGCACAGGCCTGAACCCTTCATCTAGCCCAGTTGAAACCTGCACAGGGTTTGTCCTTCACCGGTACACTCCCCAGACCATCACCGGTGCACCCCCTTCAACCCTTCGCCGGCCCAGGCCTTGAAGACCTTCCCCGGCACACCTACCCTTGATCCTTTGTCGGTACACCCTTCCTGCCCTCACCGGTGCACTCCTTCAGCGCCTTCGCCGGCACGTCTGACCCCAGCCTTCTCCGGCACATTCCCCATGCCCTTCACTGGTACACTTGTCCTATCTTCACCAGTGCATCTTCCTCAGCTCTTCGCCGGTACACCCTGTGGTGGCCTTTCAGCGGCACGCCTCACCCATTCACTCACCAGTACACCTGCCCTGCTTCTCCCTGGTACACCTTTTGATGCCCTCATCGGTACACTCTCCCAGCGCTCAGTCAGGCTTCGTCGGCACACCCCTTTCTTGGCCTTTCAACGGCCCACTCCTCCACAATAAAATATAAAAAAATAAGAATGAATGAAATTATCCCTTCCGAGTCTTCAGGCTCGTGGGAGGCGGGCCGAGATTCGAGTCGCGCCGATCCCTTTCCGGTACTCGGATCTTGGGTCGTTACACGCTCAATGCTTCAAGAAGGTTATACATGAAAGGTCATCAAGATTTGCATCAATAAATTAAGCACATAGCAAGCCCAAAATTCTCATACGAAAATTAACTTCATAATCCATGCATTTTACCAAACATGCATGAGCCACAAGGACCATTTACATCTCAACCATATTTAAACATGGTCCATGTAAGAATTGTAACAAGTATAATCATGAATGCACACTATCACCAAAAGCATATGCAAGCATGCATGAAATTCTTCCACATACACAATATTTTGTTATCATCAAAATTAAGACCAAGAGGGTGCACAACGAACCCAACACAACAGTTGGGCTTGGTACTTCAATCTTTGAGCTTCCCGAGGGTCAGGGGGCTCTTGGTAGTCCCGGAGCCAGGATATATAGGCAGTCCGCCAGTCGCTCGGGGGTGCTGGGTTAACAATCATGAGCTCGGATTCAATGCTCGGTCACTCTAGCTCCTCAAGGAAGACCGATCAAGTACCTTTAGGTCTGAGAGAGGAGGCCAGACGAGAGAGGGCGTTCACCCGGGAGTTTTCCTCTTGAGCTATTCAGACCACCTCAAAACTCTCGAATAGTTGGGCTAGCCTTCTGACCATTTGGAGGTACTTGATCATTGGCGCTTCTCGAGCTTCTTAGTCACCATTGACCTAGCTGGCGACCAATTAGGAGTCAGTGTGGATCCTGACTCGCTCGGCCCCTAGTTGTCGGGCTATCCGAGCTCCCAAGATGAGGGCCTCGTACTCGGAGGCATTGTTGGATGCTGAAAAGTTGAACTTCAAAGCATACTGTAGCTCTGCCCCTTCGGGGGATTTGAGGAGGACTCTGGCGCCACTTCCGGTCGAGTTGGACGACCCATCGACGAACAAGTCCCAAGTGGGCCCGGTCATGCACGGAAGGGTTTCCTCAGTCGGGATGGTGTCTACGATAAAGTCTGTGAGGGCTTGTCCCTTGATGGCTGAGCAGGGGTGGTAAGAGATGTAGTAGGCCCCAAGCATGATGGCCCACTTAACAAGGCACCCTGAGGCTTTAGGGTGGGAGAGGATCTTCTTCAGGGGTTTACCGATTAACACAATGATGGAGTGCCCTTGGAAGTAAGGTTGGAAGCGCTTGGCTGAGGTTACCAGTGCTAGCACAAGTTTCTCGATTGCAGGGTACCTTCTTTCAGCCTCGTTAAGCACCTTGCTGGTGTAGTAGACCGGCCTCTCGACTCCTGCGTCATCTCAGACTAAGACCGAGCTTATTGTAGAAGGAGTCGTTAAGAGATAAAGGTGCAATGCTTCGCCTGGGACTGGTTTTGATAATATTGGGGGTGAGGCCAGGAAACCTTTGAGTTCTGTAAATGCCTTCTGACATTCCTTGTCCCAGGCGAACGTGGCAGATGCCATTTTGGGTCCCCTCAGCAATTTGAAGAAGGGTAGGCATCGTTCAGTCGCTCGGGATAGGAAATGATTGAGCATCAAGATGCGCCCGATAAGGCACTAGATGTCCTTGACGCGGGTGGGTGGCCGCATGTTTAGGATGGCCTGAACCTTGTCGAGGTTGGCTTCAATCCCGCGCTGAGTCACCAGGAAACCTAAAAATTTCCCAGACCTGACTCCAAAGGTGCATTTAGCGGGGTTGAGCTTTATGTTGTACTTCAGGAGGGTGTCAAAGGTCTCGGCTAGGTCGGTGAAATGATCTTCAGCCTTTGGCATTTTGACGTGCATATCGTCGATGTAGGCCTCGACGTTCCGACCGAGTTGTCCCTCGAAGATGTGATTGACCAGCTATTGATATGTTGCTCTGACGTTCTTCAACCCGAATGGCATCCGGGTGTAGCAGTGTACACTGAAGTTGGTGATAAAGGCGGTCTTCTCAATGTCTTCTGGGTCCATCTTGATCTAGTGGTAGCCAGAGTAGGAATCTAGGAAACTGAGTAGCTTGTTGCTGGAGTTTGAGTCGACGAGCTGGTTGATGCTCGGTAGTGGGTAGCAGTCCCTTGGAGTGGCCTTGTTAAGGTTGGTGAAGTCCATGCACATTCACTATTTTCTTAAAGCTTTTGGCACTAGGACGACATTAGCGAGCCATGTTGGGTAAAGGACCAGATGGAAGAGGCCAATTTCTCTCCCCTTGATGATTTGCTCTCTGATGACCGTCTGCTTCTCCAGGGTGTGCTTTCTCCTACACTGTTGGACCGGCTTCACCGATCAGTCGAGGTTAAGCTTATGCATCACTATTTCCCCAAGGATCCTGGGAAATTGATCATCAAACCATGTGAAGACTTGGATATACTCGGCAAGGAACTTCTTATATTGCTCGTGGACATCGGGCGGTAGGTCAGCTCCAATCTTGACTCCTAGGGTCAGGTCACCTTTGACGAAGACCGTTAACAATTGGCTGCCAGGCTCGGATGTTATCGATCCCTCTTCGGTTCCCCTAATCCCTTTCTTTTTCCCTTCTGGCCTTATGACTTCAACTGAGATTATATAGCACCTTCTAGCCGTTGCCTAGTTACCTCGGACTTCCCCTACACTATTTCTAGTGGGGAACTTCATCTTTTGGTGATAGGTAGAGGGCACCGCCTTCGTTCTGCTGAGGATGCCTCGGCCGAAGATGGTGTTATAAGCCGTCATTCCCTTAATCATGATGAAGTCCGCCATAACCGTGACGGTTTTAGGTGGGGTGTCGATGGTGACTGGCTGGCCCAGGGCTCCCTCGGGATAGGTTGTCTGGCCATTGAACCCACAAAGGGGGGGTCGAATCGGGCGGAGTCTAGATGGATTTTCACCAATCTTGAGGAACATTCATAAGAAAGTACATTAGGGGCACTACCATTGTCAACTAACATCCTATCTACGTTACAATGGTTTATTGTAGCCGATACCATGAGAGCGTCATCGTGCGGGGTAGTTAACCCTTCCAGGTCTTGGTCGGAGAATATTAGGGCCTGCTATTCGCTCGCCTGCAGGGTTTTAGGGGGCTTGGAGGCCCGGCTCACCTGCTCGGCATGACACTTCCTTCCTCAGCTAGTATCTCCGCCTGATGCCACGCCGCCAGCAATGACATTGATGTGGACTCCCCGGGGGAGATTATCGATTTCCTCGTGGGAAGTTGCATCCTTCTTTTGCTCAGTCACATACCGGGATAAGTGCCCCAGACGGATGAGGCGCTCCATCTCATCCTGGAGCTGATGACAATCGCCAGTATGATGCGCGTGGTCACTATGGAACAGATAATGCTGGCGGCGGTTGCAGTGCTTTACCTTCATAGGCTCGGGGTGGCAGAGGAGGCCCAAGCCCTTGATGTCCTCATAAATCTCGTAGACAGGGGCGGTCAGAGGAGTGTACTGCTCATATTTCCAAGAGGGCAGCTTGTGGTCCCCGTCCCAGTTCCTCCTCTTACCTGGGCCAGAGCCAGAGCCTTACTCTACTGGTCACCTCTTGTCCCCATCCCGACTCGAGCCCGTTGTGCTACGATAGGTGCTGAGGACTTCCTCGCACTCTGTGTGACATAGGGCCATGGTCACTAACTCAGTGAGGGAGGTAGGGGGATGAAGCACCAGCTCGCGCCGAAGGTTCTCATCGTGGGTGCCTCTGGTTAGTGCGGTGATGGCCGAGGCAATATTCAGGCATGGGATACGTAGGGCCTCCGATTTAAGCCAGTTAATGTAGGCTCGGAGCCTCTCCCCCTGTTCTTGTTTGAGGGCCAATAGTCCCGCTACTAACCGGGGAGGATCGCTACCGGTGAAGCTTTCTTTGAACACTCACCCAAACTACCGGAAGTCACGGATGCTGCCAGAGGTGAGGGCTCAGAACCATGCCTGAGTGCCTTGGACTACGGTGGTCACAAACGCTCAGCACTTGATGGCGTCGAATGCCCCATGTAGGGTCATTAGGGTGTCGAAACTGTCGTAGTGGTCAGTCAGGTCTCCCTAGCCGTCGTATGCCTTGAAGGTTGGAAGCAAGATCCTGGGGGAGATCTCGGCCTCAAAGACATAGTCAGAGAATGGGGATTGCTCCTCGTACTCCACAATAGAGGTCTTCTGTAGAGCGCGGAGGGCGTGCTCTTGTTCTACGAAATGTCTCTAGAAGTCTCACAGTCGGAGGGATAGCTCCGATTATCGTTGGGCCAAGGGGCTGTGGTGGCACTCCTGCAGGCTATCCCGGAGCCCCTCGGGGGCCTCGATCTCCGAGAATGGCTGATGTGCTCTGGACTTCTCCCTCCTTGGGGTGGAGGAGGCTTCTTGCTCTGGGGGAGGGGCGTACGATGGTCCTCCTGACCGGTTGCTGATGAGTCGCCACCCTCGGAGGGTGAAACGTCCCCCGACGATTTTTAGGGAGGCATCCCCATGGGGGGAGGCTCTCCGGAGGGAGTTAGGACTTCTCTTCCCTAGCCGCCTGGGTCCTCAATAGATCTATGAGGCTGTCCAGTTTGGCGTTGAGGGTTTGAAGGGCATTTGCACTCTCGATCGGAGGTTGCCCTTCCACCGCGGGTGGGGGCAGTTTGTCGGCTGGGTCACTGGCGTAAGTGAGGGTATCCCCCATCGGATGGGAAGGCACGCCTTCTTCTGTCGCCACGGCTTTCCCCTTATCGTTGGTGGTCCTCCAACTGGAGCTTCTTTGCACCTTGCTGGCTCTTTGCTCATTTCCCACAGACGGCATCAGATGAAGAGGGGTTATCTCACGTCGCTCTTGAGCTGAGGTTGACGACCACGATTGTAAGAACTGCAAGAAGGGAAAAGGATCAAGGGTGCCCAGGGGCGGTTCCCTAGGGAAAACTCTCTGATGCCTAAGTCAGCAAATCAAGTAGAGCTCCGGTGCTATGGAGAAAGGAAGGAGGAGGTAGGGGCGCGAGATCCCTCTCCACCAAGTGGTGAAGTGGCTCTTGCTGAGGATTAGAGTGGCTTAGTAGCACTTACCTTTTTGTAGGAGGGCTTCTCAGGTTTATATAGTGACTCATGAGACATAAGAGTCTTGTGAGCCGAGGAGTTATAGGGGGGTTACTCCCTCTTCGTGGACTCTTCATAACACGAGGACTCTTGATCTCCCTTATCCCCTTGATCTCTCTGCTCTTAAAGGGTACGTTACGGTCACGCGGATAAGCTTTCATCAGTCGATTCGAGCATGGGGCACTACCTCAAGGGGGCTCCCGAGTGATAGGCGCAAGGCTCAGGAGGGACATATCAGGTTCCTGAAGGGACCTTCCCGATCGATCTGACGCTCAGACTTCAGAACCTGAAGGTCGCCTAGGAAGCGCTTAATCTGAGTGGGTTATTGGGCTTGAAGCTAGTGGGCCCCAGAGGGGCTGTCACTCAAAGGAGCTGGGCCTCGTTTGGTCTAGTAGGACCTCGTTGGGTCAATGTAGAAGAGCTAACCAAAGAAATCAATCTGGGTACTGAGGAAGACCCTAAGATTGTCCTCATCAGTCAAAACTTGTCGCCCTCTGAAGAAGAGGTGCTTATTTTAGTTCTTCAAGAGTACAAGGACACGTTTGCATGGAGTTATGAGGATATGCCCAGATTAGACCCTACGCTTGTTGAACATAGACTTACACTTAAGCTAGGGTCCATTCTGATCAAACAACGGTTGATGCGCTTCCACCCAAATATGGCATTGAAGATGAAAGAGGAGGTCGATAAACTTCATAAGGCCAGATTTGTTAGAGTCATCCTCTATCCTAATTGGGTGGTGAACATCGTCTCGGTGATGAAGAAGGATGGAAAGGTCAGAATTTACATAGATTTCTGAGACCTCAACCGTGCATGTCCTAAAGATGACTTCCCCCTCCCTCATATTGATGTGTTAATTGATAACACTGTAGGATATGAGACTCTCTCTTTTATGAATGACTTTTCAGGATACAATCAGATTCGTTTGGCCGAAGAAGATCAGGAAAAGACATCATTCACTACACCATGGGAACTTACTGTTATGTGGTCATGCCTTTCAGTCTTAAGAATGCCGGAGCTACCTATCAAAGGGCTATAATGATAATTTTTCATGACATGATCCACATTTATATTGAAGTGTATGTTGACGATCTGGTTGTTAAATCAAGAACAAAGATCGAGCATCCTGGGGTTCTAGCCAAAGTGTTGCAAAGGTCACGAGAATATAAGTTCAAGATGAACCCCAAGAAATGCGTATTTGACGTTTCATTAGGGAAGTTACTTGGATTCATTATTAGTAAGAGGGGCATTGAGGTTGATCCCAACAAGGCAAAAGCCATAAGAGAAATGCCCCCTCCTAAGAATTTAAAGGAAGTTCGAGGATTGATCAGGAGGTTGTAATTTATTCGTCGATTTGTCTCCCAGTACTCACAAAGGTGTAGGCCATTCTATGAGCTTACTAAGCTGGGAGTTAAGTTTAATTGGGATGACAAATGTCAAGCAGCCTTTGACGGATTGAAGGACTGTCTCTCAAATCCTCCTGTCCTGAGGCCGCCAGTTCTAGGCAAACCACTTGTTCTTTATATATCTGTCCTGGATGACTCAGTAGACACTGTCCTAGCACAAGTCGATGAAGAAGGGAAGGAGAGGGCAGCCTACTACTTGTCAAAGCTTCTCAACCCCTATGAGCAGAAGTTCATGACTATGAAGAAGACCTGCGCACCTTTAGTCTGGGTAGTTGAGAAGCTTAAATATTATTTCCTAGCTCACGAGGTTCATCTCATTGCTCGCATGAATCCCATTAAATTCCTTCTTGAACAATCTGTCCTCACCGACCGATTGGCACGATGGCAAAGCTTCCTTTCTCAGTTTGACATCACCTATATTCAGCAAAAAGTGATCAAAGGCTACGCCATTGCCAAGCATCTTGCTCATCACCCTCTACCCCGATTTGATCCTGTCTGTTCAGAGTTTCCAGATGAGGAACTAATGTCTGTAAATCAACCTTCAGGTCAGATGTGGACATTACATTTTGATGGAGCTCTAAATTCTCATGGAAGGGGTATCGGCATGGTTCTTCTAACACCATAGGGTATCACCATTCTATTTGCTGCTCAGCTTGCTTTCCCTGTCACAAACAATATAGCTGAGTATGAGGCGCTGCTGGCCAGACTACAAACCACTCATTAATTTGGTGTCACCCAGTTACGGATCGTCGGTGATAGTCATCTCATTCTGCGCCAGGTGCTTGTTAAATGCTGCACGCTCGATCCCAAACTCAAACCCTACCAGGACCTCGCATCTGCATGTGCCAAGCTCTTCACCAAACTAATCTTCATCCATGTTCCTCGCAATCAGAACATCTTAGCTGATGCTCTTGTTTCACTCGCCTCATCTTTGATTTTTCTCCCCGAACGGGACTTCCACTCTACTCTCATTCATAAGCACCATACCCCTACCATTAAGGATCCCGCTTTTCTTAGCATTAAGGAGGAGGTGCTTAAGAAGATTAAGGAAGGTGAAATCATTTAGAATAAGGAGGTCATGTTGTTCGATCTAGAAGAAGAATTGGTTGACGAGGAAAAGCCATGATATTACGAGATTGCTAAATAATGTTATGATCAGTCTTATCCAGAAGAAGCTACTACAGAAGAAAAGAAGGCCATTCAAAGAGTTGCCCAATGGTATACTTTGGTTGGAGGTGTGCTCTACAGGAGAGGGCTCACCGGTGTTTTATTAAGGTGCCTTTATGATGATGAATCTTGGAAGATCGTGGAGGAAGTACATTCAGGAGTGTGTGGTGGTCATGTGAATAGCTAGATGTTAGCAAAGAAGATCCTTAGGCTAGGATTCTATTGGCCTACTATAGAAGAGGATTGTTCCATCTATGTTCGAAGGTGTGTTAAGTGTCAACTACACGCCGATAAAATCCATTCTCCTACTTCTTGACTCCATCCTATGTCCTCCCCATGGCCTTTCTCCATGTGGGCTTTCGATGTCATTGGACCTCTTGGTGATTCGAACCTCGGTTGGCCGGCCTCCTTCCCATCTTAATCTCGGAGGAACAAGGGGCATTTGTGAAGGGCAGGTCTATTGTGCAAAGCATTGCCTTAGCACGGGAAATGGTGCAGCACTTAGGGTACCGAGGCCGTGGGAGGAATGTTATATTCAAGCTCGACATGGCCAAGGCATATGACAGGATGGAATGGGACTTTCTTTTGGCGGCTCTCCGTAAATTTGGATTCGACCTTTCGGTTATCTCCCTTATTGAACCATTGATCACCAACTGTTGGTTTTCGGTCCTCATTAATGGTCACTCTCATGGGTTCTTCAAGTCGACTAGAGGTCTTCGTCAGGGAGACCCTATTGCACCAGCTCTCTTCATTTTGGCAGAGGAAGCTCTAAGCCGTGGGTTGGCTTCCTTGTTTGCCAAAAGCCGTGGTGGTAGCTTCTTTACCGTCAGGAGATGCCCCTCTATTTCCCACTTGCTATATGTAGATGACACCCTCATTTTCTCCAACGGCTCAGTTCGGCACCTTCGGAAGCTGTTTGCTTTTCTAAAGAAATATGAAGTGGCCTCCGGTCAACTTATCAACAAGTCTAAAAGCACATTTGTCATTGCTCGGGACGCCCCCATCTCTCTTAGGCGTTCTATTGAAGCTGTCACGGGTTTCACGAAGACCTCTCTCCCATTTTCTTATTTGGGGGTCCCTCTATTTTCAGGTCGCTCCAAGCCGGCACACTTCTCCTACATCATCTCCAAGTCCGCTACCAAATTGCAAGCATGGAAAACCGGGTTCCTCTCTTCGGGTGGGTGGCTCATCCTCATCCGCCATGTCCTCTCCGCCATGCCGATTTACACATTGTCATCTATGGCAATCCCTAAAACCATTCTCAAGGCATTCCATAAACTACTTGCAAATTTTTTCTGGGGATCTTATGAAGGCTCCCCCAAGAAACATTGGAGATCATGGGAGACAATCGCTCGCCCCATTGAATGTGGTGGCCTGGGCGTCCTTAACCTCCATGCCTTACAGGTTGCTTTGAGAACCAAACTTTTATGGGATACATTATCTTCCTCATCTTTATGGGCTTCATTCTTCAAGGCCAAGCATTTGCAAGCTGTCCACTACTCCTTGGCATCCTTCAAGCACTTTTCTGCTGTGGAGAGAGCTCTTTGGCAGTAGGCCGCATCCACCATACATGCCAACCATAGAGTCTTCATTTCACCACAAGATGCAAGCGCTAGCTTTTGGTTCGACAAGTGGAGTGGGGCCTCACCCTTGATGGCATTCCTGCCACCACACGTTTGGGCTGCCATGAGGGATAAAATTTGCACTGTTCGCCAAGCACTTGCACGCCCCACCGAAGATGCTTTTCTGGCTGCTACCTTATTCTGCCCGCTGGCCCTGCTGCAGCAAGCATTCAGGTCCACGGGCCAACATGATCTTTGGCTGTGGACTCCCTCATCGGATGGCCAGTTCTCCTCCAAATCTGCTAGAGCCATGCTCAGCCTGCCTGCCACCATTCAATGGACCGCCATCTGGCACAGCTCCATCCCCCTCAAGTGGACGGTGCACTCTTGGCGGCTGCTACGGGGCTGCATCCCGGTTGACGACATCATCTCTAGCTGCGGTGTCACCCTTTGTTCAAGATGCTCCTGCTGCACCAACCCTCATGCTGAAAGTTGCTTGCACCTCTTTTTCCACAGCGACATTGCTAAAGAAGTTTGGGCGGCCCTTTATGACTTCCTTCGGTTCACCAACTCTACTACTCACTCGGTCTCCGATGCGATCCTCGGCTACCTGGGCAGCTTGCAGATCTCCTCGGTCGCTGGGAGCGTCTCGCGCTACATCTTCATGGCTGCCCTCTCGGAGATATGGTTCAGCCGGAACTGTGCTCGTCTCCAAGACCTGCCCATGAACTCCAGTCACATCCTTCGCAGAATTTTGCTTGCTGTCCGCCCTCTCGCTGGCCTTATTCGAGCTCGGGGACAGCCAATCTCCAACACGCAGCGAGAGTGGCTTGCCGCGTGGGGTATCTCTCCATGTTTGCTGCAGTCTCGCATCCCGCGGGTTATCCGTTGGCTGCACCCCCCTCCGGGCAGATTGAAGCTTAATGTCGATGGCGCCTTCAGATGCAACGTTGGTTTGGCCGGCGGGGGTGCCATTCTCCGGGACTCCAATGGCCGACTGGTTGTTGCACTGGCTGCCCCTTACCTTCATGTTACTTCCAGCCTTGAAGCCGAAGCTCTCGCCCTCCGGGATGGCATCTCTCTTTGCCTTGACCGAGGTATCCTTGACATCGACGTGGAGACTGATTCTCTTGTGCTTGCGCAAGCGGCAAATTGTCGGGTTGATTGTCCATGGCGTCTACACCTTATCATGCTTGATGTGGAGTGTATTTCAAGGGTGGTGCAGGTCTCCATCTCGCACGTCTTTCGTGAAGCCAATCATGCTGCGGACTCGTTGGCTGGCTACGGATGTTCCTTGTCTTCACCTTCCTTTTGGTGCTCTTGGACCGAGCTGCCCTCTTGTGTGAAGGGACCCTATCGACTTGATAAGATAGGGTGCCCCTCCAACCTCAGCCGAAGGTTGTCTGGGGCAGTAGGAAAATACACCCTAATTTAGAAAGTTTACCTCGCATGGATCTTTGAGGTCAAGAAGATGAGGCACTACATGCTATTGCATGAAGTACAGCTGATATCAAGAGCTAATCCCATTAAATTTATACTCTCCTAGCCAGCGCTGAAGGGTCATCTGGGTAAATAGGCTGTCATCCTAAGAAAATTCAATATTACTTATGTGGCGCAAAAGGCCATTAAAGGCCAAGTCGTGGCAGATTTCTTTGCAGCACACTTGGTGCCTAAAATTCTCCGTTAATCACAGAGCTTCCCAAAGATGAGATCTTAGAAGTGGACCAGGTCTGTCAGGCCGTATGGTAGCTATACTGTGACAGTGCATCCAGAACAGAAACATCCCGGTCAGGGCAGATAAGGATAAGAGCCAGAGCAGGCATTGTCCTTAAGTCCCCAGAGGGAGAATTGTTGCATACATCATGCTCGATCAACAAGTCCTGTACACATAATGAGGTGGAATATGAAGCCTTGATCATCAGCCTCCGGGATACCCTCTATATGGAGATTCAAATGCTGCAGATATTTGGAGATTCAATGCTGATTGTCAAGCAGATGCAGGGATAGTTTGATGTCCAAAAGCTCGAACTACTCCCTCACCATGCCAAGGCAAAATGGCTTATGGGGCGATTCTACTTTATCAAAATAAACCATGTCGGTCGAGGCCAAAATGCACAAGCTGATGCGCTAGCAAAGTTAGCAAGTTCACTGGTAATTCTGCCAGATGAATCCCTCAGACACTTGTGATAAACAGGCGCCAGCTTCCTAGTATGATAGAGGAACCTAGTGAAGAAGAATGCAAAGCTACGACAGCAGAAGTAGTCGGCTCACCCGATTGGAGAGAGCCCCCTAATGCAATGGTTCAAATACCAGCAATTGCCCAAGAAAAAAGGTAGAAAAGATTAAACTGATCAGAATAAAGGGCTCCTATGAAAAGTTAGAAACAAAACCTTGTTCCAGATTATGACAGATGCCAGAAGAAAGGTACTGATTCGATATCTATCTACAGAGGAGGCTTCGAAGGTCATGAAGGAAGTTCATGTCGTATTAGCTGGTGCCCCTCAAGTTGGGTCAAAAAATGAAAATTAAAATCAAGAAACTGGATATTACTGGCCACCTATGTTCAATGACTGCTGCAAGTATGCCAAGTCATGACATAAATGCTCGAAGCATGCTACGATCCCGAGAAGACCCCCGATATTTCCACCCCTCAACGGGAAATGCCTAAAGCTATACCATCTGTCGCTTCCTCAGCTCGGTGATCACTCAACGGGAAACGCCCGAAGCTATACTATGCACCACTTCCTCAGCTCAGCGATCAGCTAAACCAACACTCCTCAATGAGGAACACCTAAAGCTTCCTCAGCTCGGTGATCAGCTAAAACCAACACCCCTCAACAGAAAACACCTGAAGCTATACCTTACGCCGCTTCCTCAGCTCGATGATCAGCTAAAACCAATGCCCCTCAATGAGCAAGCTTGTGCCCTAGAGCTCTTGTGCTGAGTTACCATGCACTTATACCAACTTTTGGTCCCACTGGAATCAAATATCCCTTACGTTGGCGTTATACCAATGTCGATGATACCATTAACTCGACACCCATGGCCTTTTTGGTCTTAGCCAAGGGGTATGACCTAGACCTTTTGTCTAAGTCAGAGAAACCCAATATCTTTTGCATTGGTACAATCCCAATACCGATGATACTATTAACTCGGTGCCCATGGCCTTTTGGTCTTAGCCGAGGGGTTTGACCTCGACCTTTCGTCTAAATTAGAGAAACTCGATCTCCTTGAATTGGTACAATCCCAAGACTGATGATACTATTAACTCGGCGCCCCTGGCCTTTTTGGTCTTAGCCGCGGATATGACCTAGATCTTTTGTCTAAGCTAGAGAAACTCGATATTCTTTGCATTGTTATAATCCCAGTACCGACGATACCATTAACTCGGTGTCCATGTCCTTTTTGGTTTTAGCCGAGGGGTATGACCTAGACCTTTCGTCTAAGTTTGAGAAACCTGATCTCCTTGCATTGGTACAATCTTAGTATCGATGATATTATTAACTCAGTGCCCATGGCCTTTTTGATCTTAGATGAGGGGCATGACCTAAACTTTTCATCTAAGTCAGAGAAACCTAATATCCTTTGCATTAGTACAATCCCAGTATCCATGATACTCTTAACTCGATGCCCATTGTCTTTTTTGTTTTAGCCAAGAGGTATGACCTAGACCTTGATACGCACAGAGTGTGGTGGTGATCTAGAAGGGGAGGGGTTGAATAGATCACCCCTTTAAAAATTTTAACGGAATGACGACTGAGATCACGTGTAGTTAAGATCTAGAAGAACACCAACACAGAAGATCTAAGAGTTACTCGGTCAAGCACTCGATCTGCACACAAGATGGGATCGGAAGACAATAGCAAACCACAAAGAACACAGTCAATTTTAAGGTGGTTCGATTGCAAACCCGCAATCTACGTCCACCCCTTACTCGTGAAGACGTCGTTGGTATCAAGGTCGAGGACACGGTATGCCTTTTGGTTTGGTGGATATCCCAGGAAAACGCAACGTCGGGCACGAGGATGAAACTTATTGTGATCAAGGTGTCCATTAGAACAGAAACAGAGACATCCAAAAACTCGGAGATTGATGAGGGATGGTGCTTTGTGGAAAAGCATTTCATATGGTGTTTTGCCGTGGAGAATATTGGTGGGGTGGCGGTTGATGAGATATGTAGCAGTAAGGAGACAATCTGTCCAGTATTTTGCCGGCAAATGGGATTGAAACCGCAAGGTGCGGGCGACATCTAAAAGGTGGCGATGTTTTCTCTCAACGATCCCATTTTGTTGGGAAGTATACGTGCAGGTGTGTTCATGGACAATACCTTGTTCCTGTAAAAGGGTATTGAAGGAAGAATTGAAAAACTCGCTACCGTTGTCTGTTCGGATGCGTTTCACCTTTTTAGAAAAATGACGATGAACAAAAGAAAGAAATGCACGGAAACAAGACAGTGTTTGTGATTTAAAACGCATCATATATGTCCATGTAAACCTGCTGAAATCATCAACAATAGTAAGGAAATAATGTGCTCCAGTCCGTGATTCTGTAGCATATGGACCCCAAAGATCACAATGAAGTAGGGCAAAAAGTTCAGATGTAGTTGTACTACTATGAGCAAAAGGTAAACGAGGTTGTTTCCCTAATGGACAAATGAAACAACGAAAGGACTTGTCATTTTGAAATTGCGGCAGAAAATGGCGTAGTTGACACTGTTTTTCTGTAGACGGATGCCCCAACCGGGAGTGCCAAAGGCCAAAAGACTCTGTAGCTGCAGCTGAACAAACTGTGGGTGGGATCTGAAGGATGTACAATCCATTGTGTTCAAGGCCCCGCCCAATCTCCTTCTTCGTCGTGAGGTCCTGCAAGGTACAGTAGGATGGATAGAATGTAATAACACAGTTCAGTTGCTTTGTTAGTTGGCTGACGGATAGCAGGTTATGTCTAAATGATGGTGCAACATAAACAAGAGGCAATGTAATGTGAGGTGAGAGGGAAACAGAACCGGTTTCCTTTGCAGCAGTGTGTCTTCCATCTGCCAATGCAATTCCATTGGCTGTATACTGAATTGATCCCGGTTGCAAGTGCTGTGAAGAATTCACTATATGGGCTGATGCCCCTGAATCAATGACCCATGTAGGTGATGCATCAGAAATGTTACCTGCAGCATTTGCTTGAGGCATTTGGACGGTGGTTGAGTTGAGGAGTTTGATGAGTTGTGCATATTGTTCACTGGTGAGTCCTGGAATCTCATGATTAGAAGATGTCGTATTCACAGCAGGAACTCCACTTTTCCCTTGTCCACGGCGCTGATACATTGAAGGATATCCATTCAGCTTGTAGCAATTGTCTTTAGTGTGCCCGGCCATATGACAGTGGCTGCATCGGTCCCCTTGCAACTTGAGGCACTGGTCCCTGGTATGTCCAATTGCATTGCAATGGGAGCAGCGTTCCCTACCCCTGTAACGCCTTTCATTTGGACGCATTTTGTAGGATGATATATATCTTGAGTCATTGCTTGTTGCAATGTGTGGTCGGGCAATCATAGCAGAGGTTTCATGATTCTCAGAGATTTGAAGTAGTCGGTGTGATTCCTCTTGAAGGATCAAGGAATATGCTCGAGCCACTGGAGGTAGGGGGTCCATGAGGAGGATCTGGCTTCTGACATGGGCATATACATCATTGAGTCCCATAAGAAATTGCATCAAGTGACGACGCTGAGTGGAGTTGGTGGAGAGGGCATACATGTCGCTCTCATATTGCGCCAGTTCATCCCAATACCCTTTGAGAGTATTGAAGTATTTTGCCACTGAATCATTTGTCTGCTGTAAAGTGGCTATGGATCGCTCAAGGCTGTAGATCCGTGGACCATCAGAGGGAGAAAACCTATCCCTCAAATCCGTCCAAACAGTAGATGCCGATGTAGCATACAGGACTGATGCAACGAGATCCTTATGAATAGAATTCAATAGCCATGACAAAACCATGCTATTAACCCGTTCCCAAGCATTGTGCAGGGGGTCATCAATCGATGGCTCTTTGATGGAGCCATTCACGAATCCCAGCTTGTTCTTAGCTGATAGTGCCACAGTCATGGCACGCTGCCATGGGATATAATTATCTCCAGTAAGCAGTGAGGTGACGAGAACAGCACCTGGATTGTCGGAGGAATGTAGAAAGTATGGGTTCTCCATTCCATCGCCAGTGGAAGCCTCTGCTATCCGCTTGCTCATCTCTGATGAAGCCTCCGCGGCGGTGACGTGTTCTGCCATCTGAAAAAAAGGAAGCAAGGATGGCGATGCAGAGATGATCGCCTGGCTAGCACTGGAAGCTGAAGTAGGATCGTTTCTCCCGCTCTGATACCAAGTTGGAAGACAGAGAACCAAGTGGTAGAATTGTGTCGATGCTTCTTCTTGTTCTGTGCATCACAGTATTATTTATAGAGAGTTGTTACAAGAGGTGGCACGCTCTAACAGAATCGGCCACGTGCAGAGCAATGGCTAATCTATTGAGAAACTGACCATCTAGATCAATGAAATTTAGAGGTCATGTCATGATATAGCTAGCTATCTCTGTTTGATAAGTAAGACATAAAGGTGGACTGTGCTAAGTAACCAGGGATTCTGGTGTCTGGTAAACATGTCTCCTTGAGTAAAAGGCTCAGTCTCACCAGAATGTTTTATCAAAAATGTATTGAAAAGGTTGACCCACGTTTTTGCTTCAGAACTGAATAACATTGGTCAATCTCCTTATAAGACGGCCCTAAAAAAATCAGTTTTTTGTTGCATGATGAAATTAATGATTAAGATTAATGTTTTCTCTTGATGAGCATAGCTATTTGATCAGAATGATTTTTCCCCTTTGAAGTGCACATTAATTGTCTATCTTCTGAAAATTATTCGTTCAAGATATACGCTTAATATGCTGAAGGACATTTATAAGTAAAGAAGGGCAGTTTTGTAAAAGAAGAGGGGTAGTCGAGATAAAATATTTTAACTTTGGTAAAGCTGATAAGGGTCTCAGTATAAATCCTCTTCTCCTACAGGGTTTTCATTCGACCCTCTTAAACCCTTGTTATCCCGTTCCGTCATCCTTTGTCTTCCCCACCAAAGAGAAAAACTTCGTTCCCGCTCGGGACAGCTCCCGCTCACTCTGTTCATCTCTTCCATTCTTCCCTGTTGCTCTTCCTTCTCTCCACTTCCACACCTCCACCATGTCGTCTCCAGGTTCTGAAAGCGAGGGAAAGAGGAAGGGGTCACCGGAACCGTCTCAAGAGGGTCCGATGTCTGATGTTGCCGTGGAGGCTTTGCTTCAGAGAAAAAGGAAGGGCAAGGAGAAGGTTGTTGAAGCCCCCAGCAAGCGGCAGCGTTCTCATCCTGCTGAAGCTGCCCTAGTCATCACCGAAGGTAGAGGTACACCATCTCTGTCTTCCTTGCAAGCTGCTCTCAGATTGGATGCTGGGAAGATTATTCCACCTCGGTGTGTGGATTTCAGTGATGAGGATATGATTTCAAGCTTTCCTGAGATGGTACGAATCTTCAAGCTTCAGAAATGGAAGAAGTTTCTAGGAAAGCATAGAGCTTTTTACCCTAATCTGGTGGCAGAATTTTACTGTAATCTGGTTTATGATATAGACAGGTCTTTATTGTTTTCAACTGTCAGAGGGATTAGGATTGAACTTTCAAGGCACTTCCTCCATAAAGCTCTTAGAATACCAGAGGACGGTGCTGTAGAGCATGGCTTTAGTTTCAATCTCTTTGATGCTTTTTCTGTTATAACCGATTTGCCAAGCAACTCAAGGAATAAAGAACAGACAAAACTGAAAGTTTTCAACGCCACAAAGTTCTCTCCCCTCAAGAGATTCGTTCACCACATTCTTACTGCTTTGATTACTCCACAGACAGGAGGGAGGGGGAGACTTACAGATACTCAGAGATTTATATTGTACTGCTTGTTTAAGGATATCAGAGTCTGTCTGCCGGAGGTAATGATTCAGATTATGAAGAGCTGCATTAAGTCTAAGAGATATTATGCATATGCAGCCCAACTTTCTGCCGTTTTCAGAAAGGCAGGAGTACCTCTGGAGGGTGAGCCGTGCAAGGAGATCATGAAAGTAAATATCTACAATATGGACTTTATTTCCAAGTACATGAACTTGGAACCTCCACCTTCAAGTAAGAAGAACAAGAAATCCCATAGGAGGTCTCGGAGTCAGGGGGAGTTTGTGACTCCACTAGAAGCATTGGCTGAACCATCTGTTGCTGGTCAGCATGAAGAAGAAGAGAGAGAGATTGAAAAAGAGACTGAGGCAGAGGTACATCTTTCAGAACAAGAAGTTCAAAAAGAAATTGAGGCAGAGGCACACCTGTCTGCACAAGAAGTTCAGGAGACTGGACCTTCAGGAATTCAAGGTTTGGAGCATCTTGACCAAACCATAAGTGGTCTCTTTGACAGTTTTGGAGTGCAGCCAGATGTTGTTGAGTTCCAAGAAGGACAGATTGAGGAGTATGTTCAACTAGAGAGGTCAGAAATTATATAGCCAGCCATTCAAATTCTAGAGGAATCAGCAGAAGAGCTTCCCAAAGCTCAACAAGAAGAAAATGTTCAACATGAACAGCAAGAGGAGTATGCTGACATTCCACTGAAAGTTCAAGAGAGAGCTGAAGTACAATATGAAGAAGCAGATGAAGAGGATGCTTAAGAATTTGTTAGAGGTCCTGCTCCTCACTTTACCATGTTCCCAAGCATGTCATTTGAGCCTGCACCTTCAATTGGACCTCAGATGGGGGGCATGCTTGGTTTAGGGTTTCCACCTCCCCTATCTCCTGAACAACAACCCCCACCTGTTGAACCATTTGTTGAAGAAGCATCCTCATCTGCTTCACAGGCTGAATTTGCAGGGCAAGCTCCTCCTAACAACACTATTGTTGACATGCTGACTCAGTTGAATTAGAAGATGGATGGCCTCTTCCTTTATACAAGTCTCAATTTTCACAGAGTTAATGCTAGGATAGAGCATTTGGAGACCTCCATGAAGGGTCATAGGAATGACACCTTGGCTACTAAAGCCCTATAATTGCACTCCTATTTATGCAAGGACATAAATAAAAGTAAAAGTATATAAATACAAAAATAAAATGTGGACTCATGGGCTCGATTCCCATCAGCAGGAATGGGCTGGAGTGATGAGAGTGATGATAGTTTTAATAAATTCCTTTTCTCAGTCTGTCTACTTATAAATGAATGTATCAGGTTTGAATAGTATTGTAAGTCTTTGAAGGATATTTGTTGGAAATGTCAGATTATGAAATAAAGATGTAATTTTATCCATTTGTTGTTCATACTCATCATCTGAGTCTCTTGATCGACCTGCTTGTATAACTGTTCACGCCTTGATATTTTCGCCTTGTTCGGAACGTGACATAAGTTCTTTGGCATCCACTCCTTATCCCGACGTGGTCCTTTAGGTCTTGAATTTTTTGTTGTCTTCTGAGGTCCAGAGTCAGGATGCAATTTATGGACTTGTTGGAGTAAGTAGGGAAGGCCGGGAAACTGCATGGCAATGGTTGAAGAATAATTGGGATCTTATCTCAAAGACTTGGGGCTCCAGATTTCTCGTCACTCATTTCATCAGTTCCATCGTGTCCCCATTTTCTTCGGAGGAGAAGGTCGACAAAGTTGAGGTGTTATTATTAACCCCAGGAAGAAAGGGAGCAGTTCTCAGCGCATGAAATTAGAGCAGGCAAGATGAAGGGGGGGAATTCCGACGCAGATAGGTATCGGCGCGCAAACCCTCGCGTCGTGGACTATTCATGGCGCCGGGAGGGTTTGGCGTCGAGAAGGTATAGGGCAGGCTTCTATATGGTGCTCTATTTTTTTGGGATTTTTTGGGGATCTTGGACTGAGGGTTTCAGCTAGGGATTTGAACGGAGTTTGATCTAATTATAGTTTGGTACATGTGTAGGTGAGCCAGAATCAAAGGGAGGGTGGAGGGGGATTCGTGCTGGAGGGGTCCGAGCCATCACAATTTCACCAATCCCTGGAGATGGATTCGATTTCATCATCTGTCCATCTGTCACCCTGAGAACCAAGAGATTGACGTCTCTGGCCTCAGGAATGACTTTGATGGTCCCTGGAAGCAGGGATTATTGCTGTGAGGGAACCCGGAGCACTGGAACCCTCTTCTTATTCGATATTGTCAATGGTAGGTAGTTCCAGAAACCAGGAGATGGTCTGTCTCCGGCTCTGGAGACTACCTCTGAAACATATGAATTGTGCCTACTCTCATGCTGTAGGGGGAACAGCGGAGTCCAAGATCCATTGATGGGATCGGGATTCTGTGGGAAACCCCCTCCCTTCCGATAGCATTAAAGATAAATGGCTAAGCAGATAAAAGTCAACACGAAGCAGCGGAGATAATGAATAAAGCAGGAAACTAGATCAATGTTCCATCCTCTTGATCGGATGTCCATGGCATTATACTCCAACATTTACATCGTTTCCAAGAAAGACAATTAGAGAAGGGGACAAAGGAAGCACATCGGCATTCGATACATCTAGCCGGAGACAGGAGAAGCTATATTCATCAGAATTACATGAAGAGAAAATTTATAGGAAGAACGAGAAAACAATAGGGGGAGGGCAGAGCACTGACTCCACTCCCTCCCCAGAGCCCACCTCTTCGATCTTCTCTTCTATCTCTCTGTCTTTTCTTCTCTGGTCTCTTTCTCTGTCTGATCTCTATCTCTGTATGATCTCTTCTCTGGACGTTCTCTTCTCTGGATGGAAGAAAGGGGGGGTTTTATATTCCCAGTCCCTCCTTCTTCTTGGAGGAAGGCTATCGACGCGCATTATGGAGTTCCCGACGCGCCTCAAGGGTGGAGAAGGGTTCCCAGTGCGCAACCCGTAGTGGTATTGGGCCTACTAGAGGGTATCTCGGTGCCATACCCATCTGGCCCATTTAGGGCTTTTTAGGTTCATTTACCTTAAATAATCTCATTGCCTCATTGCATGTGTCGACTACCACACACGCTTTGACTTTATCCGGCTTCTCACGCCCGTCAAAATCTTCAGAAGTTGGGTCTCATCAGTCGGTTGACTGGACAGTAGTTGGTATGGTTTAATCAACAATGTTGTCGGGGTGACGATAATGTTGGACAGCAGCCTGACCCTAGAGGGGTTTCAGTTGAATATGGTGTTGGTATCAGTGGCTCTTCTTCAGTTTTGACTTCGTAAGAGCGCCTGGAGTCTTCATTTCTGGCTTGATCTTCTCTTTGGCCTCATCTTTCTCTTGTTCACATTTTATATGTCAACAAATGCCCCCCACCTGCGGATGGCGTAAGCGCAGGATAAGCGGCACGATGTCTGCAGGTGCATCATTCAGTGCCTGACAATATTTGCTAGTCTTCTTTGAGCTTTAGCTTGACAGCGCTGGCTTTCTTCAATTCTCAGCTTGACAGCTTTGATCCAATGACTTTACATTTTCCATATTTTTCAAACCCCCCTTTTTATTCATCATTCATGGTTTATATAGGTTTATAGGTTCTCGGCGTAGCAGGTTATCGGCGTGGCATGCTCTCGGCGCGGCAGGCTCTCAGTGGGCCGACACACGCGTGCCGTGGAAGCTACGACTAGTGGGTGGGTCACCGGAAGCACAGACCCTCAAGTAACGGGAACCGACTCCGAAAGTAAACGAGCACAAGGATCACTCCTCGTACGGCACCGACTCACAGTGACGCAAGCCGAAAACGTCACACCCCGGAACCCCTCACGGCGCCCTACACCCGGTCCCCCTATGATGCCCAGCATCAGTCGGACCACGGGACAGCACGTGGATCGAGGCCCGCTCACCCGGGACTCGAGTCGGCGCGAAAAACTAGCGGTTAGGCCTCAGACGAAAAGCGGTCCATCATAGGCCACTCACGGATGCACTATTCGAGGCAAGCGATATCTCGGACACCTAAAAACACGGTCACGGTACTCACGGCGTCCGAGACACTCACAAGCTAGCAGAGGTACAATCGGTCGGAGGCCAGGACGAGCTAGACCTCCCCAGCGCGTTCGGCCCTAGACGTGCTAGGTGTCCCTAGCGCATCTGGACTGGACGCGCTAGGACCCCCTAGCGCGACCAGGATGGTCGCGCTAGGATCCCCTAGCGCGATCATGCTGATCGCTCTAGGACCTCCTAGCGCGATCGTCTGAGGGCGCACGGGCCCCTCAGCACGATCACTGAAGGAGCTCGGGTCCTGTAGCGCGTTCAGGGCAGAACGCACTACCTGACCCTAGCGCGATCAGGACCTATAGTGCATCCTCCCCGGCCGGACTGAGATCGCGCTACATCGGGTGAGCACGTTCTCAGTCCGCGCCCGAGAATAGAAGGAAGCTCGGAAAAACCCCGATCCACACCCCGATCACCCCCAGGTGAAGGAGAAACAAAGGAAAAATCATCCCCAAGCTCCTAGACATACTTCTAAACCCTTGGATCGGTTAGAAACGTGACGAAACGCGATATCGGGCGATCACTCCCCAAATCATGCAAATACCCAAACCCACTCAAAATCACCCCTCGGCCTCACGACGGCCTATAAACCACGGAAATGAATTGCACGGGGCTAGGGAACGTCACCCTACCTCAATGGAGCGAAGGCTCCACCGATTCGACGTTGAAATCGCGATTGAAGCTCTTTTAGAAAGCTCATTCCTCCATGAAAACCCACGCTTTTCACGCCGCCACGATCGCCTCACCGTCGCCGTCGTCACCACGCCGTCGCCCCGCACCGTCTGCAGCCGGAGGGAGCTCGCCGGATGATCAAACGAGAGAGAGAGGGAGAGGGGCGGTGCTCACGGTGGAGAGAGGAGGAAGAAGAAGAAGTGAGAAGAATAAGAAAATGAAAAGGAAATAGGATTTTTATAGAAAATCCTAAAATTCAAAAAAATATCAAAAAATAGAAAATCACGTTTCCACGATCCTCGGGACGTACCGATCGCAACGGTACCACTCACGCCAGGATGAACAGCCACGTTCGCCCGCAATGGCGTGCCGAAGGATTTGCTGAGAAACCGGGTCGAAAATCGAAAAATCACGCGGGAAAAACCGCGGAACGCCTCCGGGCCCTCGAAACGACCTTGGATCGCGCCGATCCGAACATAAAAGATGTCCGGAACGAAATTCCAGACATGACAGAGCCAGACGCTCTGAGAAAATAGATCCGAGACTCGATAATAAGGATCCGAAAGAATCTGGGTCGTTATAGTGTACGATGCCGGTGATCTATTTCAGATGTGATCAGTTAGGACACATGGCACGTGACTATCTGCAACGGCCGTGTCAGCCACCCCAGTTTCCTCAGCAGCAGCAGCATCACCCACAGCAGCAGTTTCAGCAGCAAGGAGAGTATCCGCCACTACCACGGTCAGCGAGTGTAGGTGGCAGAGAGCTCGAGGCCAGATTACTCACATGACCAGGGCAGAGGCAGAATCATCACAGCTTGTGGAAGGTACTGTTATGATTCTGGGTTGCGCAGCACGGGTTTTGTTTGATTCCAGTGTATCGCACTCATTTTTTTTTGGAGGATTTCACGCTGAGTGTCGAGGACCCGGTCTCCCAGATGTCTTGTGATTTGATGGTGGAGTTACCGTCTGGTGACTTCATGGTCACTGCGTATTGCATTGAGAAAGTTTCGATCTGGATCGAAGGGCGGAGTTTGCCAGGCAGGTTGTATGTGTTGCAGCTTCGGGATTATGATGTGATTTTGGGCATGGATTGGCTCGAGGCTCATGGAGCGGTGGTGGATTGTGGGACGAAGAGGGTCTACTTTCAACATCCTCGTAGGTCGACCTTCTACTTCTAAGGTATCTGTTCTACCTCTCCTCGTCTCCTCATTTCTGCTATTCAAGCCCGTCATTTGCTTGATTCCGGTTGTCAGGGTTTTCTCGCTTATGTGGTCTTGGTAGACCAACCGTGTCCAGACGTGGAGGACATTCCGATGGTGTGCGATTTTCCTGATGTTTTTTCCGAGGAGTTGTCTAGATTGCCTCCCCAGCGGGAGATCAATTTTGTTATCGAGGTTGTACCTGGTACGGGACCTCTGGCGAAGGCTCCCTACCGTATGGCTCCCGCTGAGCTGAGGGAGTTGAGGGCGCAGTTGCAATAAATAAATAATCAAAATATTAATTAAAAGCCATGCCCCCCCTCTCCCTCTTCTCACTCTCTCTCGATCCCTCTCTCTTCCTCTCTCTTCTACACACACTCTCTCTCCTTCTCTCCCAAGCTCTCTCAATTTCGGTCCAAACGAGGCCCGATCGAGGCGTGGGAGGTACCGTTGGGACGAGCTCGACGCGCAGGTCGCGGTGGTGCCCTTCTTTCTTCAGTTCTGGGAGCGTGGAGGCGAGATAGGGCGAGAGGAGCCGTGACATCCCAACGTCCGATCTGCACTGTTTTGTGGGCTTCGTCACGATCGAGGTAGGGGAATGGGTTCCACGTCTTGCCATGAGTGTTTTGACACCTCATGCGTCGCCGATGACTAGCATTTTCACCATTTTCTGTGTAAAACCCTATTTAGGGGATTTTAGGCCTAATTTTGGGGTTTTTCTTCACCTCGCTCGATTTTGGTCAAGACGACTGCTGATCGAGGCGTGGGAGGCGCCGTTGGGAAGGTCATGTCGTAAGGATCGCATGGACGTCCTTCTTTCCTCGACTTGCGGAGCATGGGGACGCGTGGAGCTGGGGGGTCGCCATGGCCCTCGTCATCCATTCGGCACCGGATCGGCTTGCTTGTCGTGTCAAAGGTAGGGGGATGGACTCTCTTCCTCGCTAGGAACCCGCCGGTACCACATGCGCCATGGTCTGACGCTAGTTGCATCATTTTCTGTGCAGTATTCTATGTTAGCATAATTTAGTCGTTAAATTATGAAATTGCATCCATGGGCATCGTCTTTAAGTTTTTGTTGATGTAAAGGGATGTATGGATGCATGCTTGAGCAGGATTGTTTATTTTCGTGCGTCCCCCGTCGATTTCGGTCGACCGGGAGGGAGTTTGGTATCGAACTCGTCCAACCCGTAACCCAATCGACATAACGTGCCAAGACTGGTGCGTTATAGTCCTTTAACACGCCTAAAGTGGTACGTTATGTGCCCTTTGACGGACTCCTCTAGGTCCGTCATTTTACCATTGACCGGTCATTTGACCATTGACCTAGTGAGGTGGTTAGCATAGCGGTGTAGGGTAGATCCGTTATAGTCATATAACGCCCCAGATCTGGTGTGTTATATTATGCACTAAACTGTGAATTTTCTATTGATTCTTGGCATTCGGGTGACTTTAACGGGCTCAGACCCATGTGTTATATCCTCATAACACATCAGCCTTGGTGCGCTATGTTTCTGTGATTTCTAATTGAAGAGCGGGTGGGTATAATGGGCCATGGGAGATGCGTTATACTCAGCATAACGCCCCATGCTTGGCGTGTCATGCTCTGTGGTTTCTGATTTCAGTTCGGGTGAGTATGACGGTGATGTGGCACAGCCCTATGATGTATGGGATGCAATGACAACCCTTGGACCTAGATCAGCAAGCATATAACGAAGGCCACGGACTCACGTGAACGGCTTGCTCTCACGGCGCACACGATCCCCCGAAGGCGACCGGGTGATAATGGCGAGGGTCCGAGGAGGAACCCAATCGTTCAAAGGGTTGAAGCTAGCTTAGGCTGACCCCTAAGGGTCTGGGATTCCCAACTAGAGTGGGGGCCGGCACGCCGGGGGCGTGGGTTTGGGGTGGCACTCCCTCGCTTCCGCGGTGGGCACACTAGTTGTGGTGTGCGGGTCCGGGCTCTCAACTTACCGGCCGACGGGCGTTCAAAGCAATACTAAAGCAGCAAAGTGAAATAACCAGCCAAGGGTAACAGCGCTTACCTGACCGGTGTGAAGACACCGATCCCGTTCGGAGACGTGGGCGAGCGGGGAGGCGAGGGGATGCACCCGCACGCCGCGGCGGTGAAGCTTGATCTGAAAAGGGATGAAATTTACAGCACTACACCTCACGTAGGAGGGGGATCGTGGGGTGGGGGTTAAAAGATTACATCCAAAACTACCTCCACACAGGGAGGGGCCTTCAGCCGGCCAAGCGAGGGGAGGGGATGGACAAGAAACTTCAAGGGTCGGGCTTCTAGTCGGTGCTGCCCAGTTCTGGAATCACAGGACAGATGGATGAAGAACCCGCTGCCACGGACACTCCCGGACTCCGAATGGACCGAGACTAGAGCCGGAGTACTCCTATCTGGCCCAGGAAGAAGCGTGATTTTTCTGGTTCCACCTTGAATCTGCTGCTGGATGGGACAGGTCTCGGAGCAGGGCTGGATGGCGCTGGTACAGTCTGCTCTCAGAACGTTGCTGCTGGAAGATGGAGGCGCCACGGGCTGTCACGAACTCGGATGGAGGCGAGGCTGGTACCGAAACGACCGTGGACGAGTCTTCTTTCAGATGAGACTGACGGCAGCCTCTGAAGATGTCGGGGGCGATCGTGCTGACCAGAGAGGTGGAGGTAGGTCCGTTCTGGAACAGAGGAACCAACCTGGCGCAGCCTTGGGAGAAAATTCAGAACTTCCGGTGCCGGGATCCGATCGTCGTTCCGCTTCTTGGGGTTGAAAGAGGACTGGGAGAGGTTCCTCTCAGCCAAGTTTCACGTCCAGATCTTCTCAGGACACTCCGTATCTGATCCGTTTACAGGACTAACAACATGTAATCCTAAGTGATGGGTGCGATAGATAATAGTTACCCAAGATAGGTGATTAGAATTAGCATTAGGGTTATCAATCGATTGGGTAAGTCGCATGCCTAGCCATAGATCGATATTTTGTATTCGTTGGCTGACCCAAGGGATCTAGGTCAGGTCACAAACTGATAATTTCGATCTGTCGGCCCAAAAGACTCAAAAGTCAATAGACCAACCTGACACAATGATAACCCTACATCTTTATTACAACGTGAGACTTAATCAAATCTTAGATGAGTTTGACCCGGTTTAACCTATTGGTCATAGATGAGTTTGACCCATCTCGGTGTATTGGCAACTCAAAAATATAGACTAAAAAATAAAATAATTTTCACAAGATAGCTCGGGCCAAGCCAGACCAATGACTACATTAATGCAGGCCGAGTTGAGTCGAGCCTACCCATTGGCAACCCTAGCTAGCAAGCATTGAGGGGAAATGGGTGCAACTCTTAGAGCAAGCAATAGGCGGTGTGGTGGGCAATAGGTTACAAGTCAAAGTTAGGTAGAAGACGTAGAAAAACAATCCATAATCAATGATAGCAGTAATTAGGACTTGAAATGGAGTAGACATCCTTCGATTGCATGTAAGAGGAGGGGACTCAGGTAGTCCCCAACCCCCACCTATCACATGACTCACCATATATCCCTCCCCTTTACCCCCTTTAAACATATACATGAGCATTGCAGTTACATCATTAGCATTGTATCTTGAACCGGTTGAGAAGGTCTAAACACTGAATAGATAAACGTAACGCTACACTAACATTGCATTTAAATGTTTAGCATCGTATTGGGAATCGACTGAGAAGGTTAAAAGAGATAAAAAGGGGTAGGTAGTGATATATGTAGCATGTGGAGATTGGCAATTATCTAAATCCCCTTCTCAATACATTAATCCGCACTAGTCAAAATGGGTGGCCATACAATATAGGTGGCATGGCAGATGATCATGTGGCAGCGGATGGGGGGGTAGTAGTCAAGAATCAAGATGGTGAGTGGAGACGAAAGTTTGTGCTGATAGTGGCAGGTAGTGGGAGAATGATTGATTCACTGCTACTAAATCCCAAACGTACGTGGGGAAGAAGCTATCAAGTGTCAACTCGAGAGGCATAACCAAGAAGATACATATATTGACCAGACCATCCCAAGTGCGTACGTATCTTCTTCTGGTGTCTCCATGGCAAACGTATGCTTTTATTAAAACCTCGATATCATACAATCTAATTACATCCATACGTGTTTTTTGTTCCTTTGTTGGCGTTGGGCTTTTACACACGATCTAGGCCATTATCACACATTCTCGTCCATGCCGTCATGCGCGCGTACGCAAGCATCCAGGACCACGTCAAGAAACAAATTAGTGGAGGAATCTCTCCATGTCAAAAGAAAGTTAAAAGCATCATGGCAAAGTCATCCATGGCAGCTACCTAATTTGTCATGCTGCGAGATCGAGTTTCAAACTTCCAATCCAATCGATGGACATTAGATGTTGACCAAAACATCTGATCAATTGCTCTAAAACATACCTTGAGGTGGTTTTTCTAACGTCTCGACAAACTGAGCCTAGCTGTATCTCCTTAAATTATGATGCATCAATAAAAGTCAGCTGGAAGAGCAATAATCTCTCTAATTAAGATCCTGTTTTGTTTTCTCACGCATTTCCACGTGCACTTTCGGCTCCATCCTGCGGCAATTCCAACCCTTTGCGTTTCAAAGTTCTCGAGTCGCGTCAAACCATATATGTGCTTGACGTCGGCACACGGTTAGAGACGTGTGGGCATTAACTAAACACTGATCGGCTCTTTAATTAGAGACGTACATGATCTTCACCGAGCGTGTTGTGCGAATATCTAATACAGGACGATTTCAAGCCCAAGCTAAAAGGACTGTAGCAGATTAGCCTACGAAGGAGAAGAAGAGGGAGCACACTCTTCAGTCTTCACACAGAGGTGAGCAAAGATGGGGTCACTGCCTTTGATCCTTCTTTTGTATGCCACGAGAGAGAGAGAGAGAGAGAGAGAGAGAGAGAGAGAGTATCAAGTTTGTGGGCGTAAATGTTGTGGTACATCAATCCATTAATCTAACCAGAAGACTCAATTAAATTATAAATTGACGACTGCTTGCACATTTTTTTTGGGGTGAAGTTAATTACCTGCAATTTGCATGCCAATTAAATGGGCAAAACAAAAGGATAGCTCGGTCTGTAATTAATAAGACAAGTCTTCTCAGCCAACTTCTTCTCACCTGCGCTCAATTCCCACCGTCTACCTCTTTCTCAACGTCAGGTCATAAGATTCCCCTTGCGACTTCTTCGCAGATATCGGTACGTGTAGCCTTAATTATATTGAAGCTAGCTAATGACCCGTAAACGTGAGCTGGAGTAGATATATATGGATCCACGGAAGTCTGATAGCATGCAAGATTTCAAAGCTTTGATGATCGAGTTGGAGACAACGAAAACTTAATTTGACGGCACGATGTCTATCAAACAAAAGAAAAGGCCAAGTTCAAATTTCACTCAATCAAATCAATCTATTCATTCATTCAAATTCAAACATTTTATTCCATGGGTTTCTATAACATCAAGAAGGCAAATCACTCAATCCTCAGTCAGACATCCCCGTGAGGTCGAATCTCTCGCAACTCCCTCACATATGCCTGATACTCCTCTGGAAGCTCTGTCACCTCGACCGATAGGGTGCGCACCCTGCTGACCTCCCACATGATTAGGGCACTCCTGACCACCTGCTCATCCTCCTCTGTCCCAAGTTGCCTCGCCTGTAGTGCAGGAAGATGGGGTAGGGCGAGAACTGTAGTCTGGGGGAGTCCAACCTGTCGGAAACACCTCTGGGGGTTGTACATCGCCAGAGCAGTGTCACCCACAAGCCTCAAGTCCAATCCAAGCCTCCTAGGAAGCCTGAGGGTAGTGCTGTGGAGGAAGGAAGGGCGCATCACGAACCAGTCTAGAGGCAAAGTGTTGATGTAGAGGTGTCATTCATCCCTGGTCTTCTTGTCCGCGGTCCTCCACTCAACCGGCTGAGAAAATTTGAAAGCACCACCAATGAAGAAGAGTGGATGGCTCCCAAAGATCTGGCTGACAGAAGTGATATCCTCTCTAGGTGTGAACTTTAGCCTAACTCCCATCCAGCACTCTAGGATAATCATAGAGCCAAAGAGTGGACCCCCTAGGGCAACTGAGCTAAGACCCTCATATAGGTAAGAAAGGACGGCCTAAGAAATAGAAAGATCCCACCATAGTCCACTAATGGTGCTAAGGATGGGGATGTCTAGGACATGGTCGATAAAGGTGAAAAGCATGGCCCCGCACAGGCAAATAGAAGCGGCTTTGGCTATGGCTTCATCCCACCCGCACTTGTTCTTGCAATGTGTTATAACCTACTGGCTCAAGGATAACAGATGGATCTGGTGTGGGCTAACTATGGTGTGGATGTCCTTGGTGTTGGGTATGAACTCCCCTAAAATGAGGGTAGGATCTACAGGGGCGACCGTATGACAGACTAAGTATTCCTCACCCACCTTGGATCTAGGAAGGGACAGGTAGGTCTCTACCTCCTCTAAAAGGATGGTGGCCTCAAAAGATGGGAAGATGAATGTATGGGTTTGAGGATGCCATATCTCCACTAGGGCTGTGATGTTGTGCCAATCTAAGGAAAGTTTTGGATAGTTTTTTGGGCAGAACTAGGAGAGGGTGTAGGTGCCAAGATCTAAGGATGGATATCACTGATATTGGGAGTTTTCAGATCATGGGAGACATACACTTCAAGGTAGAATAGCACCTAGCGTCGGGGAGAAGCTGAGGTGATGGATGAAAAAAGAAAAAAGAGGGAAGAAGAGAGGAAGAATGTAAGCTTTTGAAGAGAATTGAATGAAATGAAGTGAAATTGCATTAACTTACCTCTCTTATAGGGCTAGAGCTCAAGTGCCTTGGGATGGTGGTCAATCGTTGCATCACCCCATTCTCCTTTCTAGCCTGCCTTGGCCCATTATAAGTAGCCCCACCCATAGGGCTTCCTTCACAGGCCCTCTTCATGGTGATTTGGGGAGTATTAGCAAGGTTTTCAATGCCTAGAAGAGGAGTTTTGTGTGAAGGACAAGATTAGAGTGCCCTCCAATTTACAGAACCCAATTTGTGGCCTAATCCCACTAGGATTGAGGTAGGATAACTTAAAAAGGGGTTAGGATAGTCTTGGGAATGGTTTAGGACTCTCCACCCTCAGGTTGGGACTCTCTAATAGAGTCTCAATCTGAGCTACCAAGGATTCCTCGTACGCGGTCTATCGAGTGACCGCGGGAGCCTGAAAATAGTCTTTAAGGGACCGTTTATGCGCCTTCTACACAATTCACCCCTGGCAATCTAAACGGTCCTGTGGAGACCATGGTTCAATTCCAACGGTCAAATGAAGGACCATGTTTCTTTTGTCTGCAGTCCAATGGGGACCATTTACTACACTTTTCGGCCCTCGGCCGAAGAACCTTTAGCAGTCCATCATAAAACAGTCTGGTCATTTGCATGGTCATTTGGACAACCGTTTGGATCCCTGCTGCCTTAATTTTGTCCCTTTTTGGACCAATTCCACCCAAAGCTTTCCGTGTCTCTCTCTCTCACTCTCCCGCGTTAGTATAGGATTCGTTGTTAGTCAGTTAAAGTCAAGGATACACATTCATTCACATATTCATTTGCAAAATCGAAAGCATGCCATATCACTATCATACCATAGCATCCACATGTACATGAGTCATAGGGTACATCAGGTCTGTCCCTCTGGAACGTTGCTGTCACCCGTCCCCTCGCCCCTCTTCGATGGGGGGGCCATCACAGAGCTCCCCTCCTCCCAGTGCCATCGGCGCCGCTCCTCATCTCCCTTGTTCCTCCAGCGGCCGGAGGGACTCGTGAAGTATCCTCTAAAGGAGCTTTGCATACCATGCGTACCATGTGTGCCGCTCGGAGCTCCACTGCGCTCGGATCTCTGGCTCATGCCCTCCGACTTCGCCACCTAAAGTCAGGATCGATCCCACTCGGTCTGGATGCACTCCATCTCTACGGCACTGGCCCGGAGTCACTCTAGCTCTTTACGGAGGAGTGCCATCTCTATCGCGTCCGTCGGATGGCTGTGCTCCATCTCATCCCTGAGCCGAGTGATCTCATCCAGCGCAGCTGTGCAGTTCCGCTCCATCTCCTCCCGCAGTCGGGTGACCTCACCCAGGGTTACCGTCAGCTCAGTCATTTGCATGTGCATGCATCATGGTCAGTTAATGGCATTTCATAATCATAATCAACTAGGAAAGTGCAAGTGTTTACTTACCCGCTCGGTGAGTGCCGCCTCGACCGCCTCGGCTCGTGCGACCATCCTGGCAAACTCTGCATCTCGCTCAGCACGATCCACGGGTGGCTGGGAGGAAGAAGAAGGAGCATCGGCTCCATGACGCTTGGCCCCCTCGGCTCGCTGCATTTAGAAGTCAAGGTTGGTCAATCTCATAAGCATATGCACGATTAAGTCTGAGGTTCAGTGAAACTCACCAGGAGGTCCAGCACCTGTCGGAGCTCATCCCGCTGCTGGACTGAAGAGTGGAGAAGGCCCTGGAGCTCAGCTATCCGCCCTTGGGGGTCGAGCTGCATGTAGGAAGTCTAGTGTCAATGCATTGTAATCATAAAGCATATTAGAAAGCATAAGGTTAGAATCGTACCGGTCATCAAGCGCCACGGAAGACCTGGTCTCTGTAGCATCGAGCATAGGCCGTCAGGTGGGCCTCCTCACTCTCGACTCGGGTGAGTACCACTCACCCGAGTGTTGTCCAGTCCTGGACCTACTCCACTGCTCGAACGGTCCAGTTGGTCTCTATCGCCAGGCCCTGCACGTGCCATCCCATGCACTCCTTTGGCTTCTCGAGCGCCAGGAAGTCAGCCTATGCCTGGTGGACGTTGATCACCCTCATCACCAGGCGGTAGTAGAGTGGCTCCACCATTTTCATGTAGTGAGGCTAGATGTCTCTCCCTGCATAGGCCAGGGCCACCACGACCCACAGCTGGCTCTCATGCCCCTCTCCCTGGTATGGCATCCACCGGACCTGTCAAATAGGCAAATTGCATCAGCATATAAGCATATAGTTGCATTTATACAAAGCTTACATTCAGAATCTTACCAAAGCATAGGGTAGCGTATCGAGGTCATCCTGGATTGCTCGCACTTGGCGTCGTAGAGATCCTACCTCACAGGGTGCCGTCCACTGTCTTGCGATGGGCAGTCGGTCCGGATAGGTCTCCTCTCCTCTCCCGAGCCCGCGGAGGTACACATAGGCCCAAACCTGCATTGCATCGCAACAAGTGTCAGCATACAACATTTATAGAATTCATATAGCAATTGCATAATCATTTTAGGGATCTGAGTCATACCTGTAGTAGGGGAGAGAACCCACTGAGCATCGTGTGTCGGCTCATCGAGCTGAGTATGTCAAATAGGAAGGCGAGGACAGCCACTCCCCACGTGTAGTCTTCAACGCGGTCGATGTCCTCCAGAAGTGGTAGCAGGTGGTAGCTAACCATGTCTACCCAAGTGGCGAATAGAAGCCTCCCAAAGAAAAACATCAAGGACTACCTCAGCACCACGTCCGCCTCTGACCCCAGTATGGTTGCTACTCGCGGTCCTGCCCAGTCCATGAGCCATCTCAAGTGCTGCTCCGGCAACTCTCCCATCGTGATCTTGGCTCCTCGTAGGCCGAGACTCTCCTGTAGCTTCGCCCACTATAGGGTCATCGACTACCGCTCCAGTCACAGCAACTCCAGGCCCAGTATCTTCTGGGCTAGCTCCTGGCAGTCAGGGAAGGTCCTCCCGCAGACTGGTGCCCCGTGCACGTGTAGGCCAGTGATACGCATGGCGTCCTCTAACCTTGGGACCATGTGGCCCCACGGGAAGAGGAACATGCAGCTCACCAGATCCCACCGGTCATGTAGAGCACAGAGAAGGGCGGTGTCGAGTCTAGTCACCTCCACGCCCGGGAACTCGCCAAACCCCATGTCCACCAGCCGCTCTTGCTGGAAGTCCGATAGTGCGAGGAACACTGCACGGTCCTGGAGCCAAGAAATCCGGGTCCTGCTCTTTCCCTGCATGCATTTAAACAATTTTCATTAGTCATTCATTTCATAATAAATTATGCATTGCATTAAAAAAATACAGTCTGGCAAATTAACGGTCCCCCACTAGGCCGCTTGCATCCTCAGAACGGTTTGTTTTCGGCCGTTTTCATTCCAAGAAGATCCCTCTCTCTGATCTAAAACCACACGGCCAAGTTTGGGCCCTTATGCCTAGTGGACGGTCTGTTAAAAGATCATTCAGTTCTCCAGATGGTCCAGTTTGGACACTTTGATCCCCTATATAACTATCCTATGCTACGGCCTTGCTCAGGCCATTTGAATCTATACATAGCCTTGTTTCAACCGCTTATCTCCCTCACTGTTCCATTTCTAATGGTCAAAGTGAGACCGCCTAGTCTGGACACAGTCTACTTTAGACAGTGTTCACTCCCCAACACTCTGTCGGTTCAACTTCTATCGCATGGTCCCCCATGGACGGTCTATAATTTTGAACAGTTCTATGTGAACCGTCTAATTTTCAAGCAATTCCTATTGAACCATGTTTCAGTCGCCATTCCTGGTGGCATTTACCCCCATCCTCACCGGCGGCGATGGCCCATGGGGCCTCCCAACCAATCCCTAAGGGGTCATTTCCCCCTCCCCATCCTCCTAGGATTACATGCAAGCTCTAAAAATGGAAAAAGGGGCGGGGGGGTTTGATGTGAAACGAACCTCGGACCTACACAAGCAAGCACAAGCACGAACCGAATGGGCCGAAGTCGGCGGCCAACTCACACGGCACTCACCCGAACCCGTGGGTGACTCGGCGATGCCGAGGAGACCCAGGCAAGACTGCTCTTTGCGATTCCTCTGCCACCTGCGCTACTATTGTTCGTGAGTTCTCCATTGTTTCTCTCGGCGGAGTTCTCTCCATTCCTTTTATAGGTGTTGGCCAATGGACCAGAGGTATGGCGATGGAGGATTGAAACCTCCCCCTTTGGTGGAAGTTGAACTGGTGAACCTCCTCCCTTCTCTTCTTATTCTTATTCTTTTTTTTTTTGGTTCGCATGAAGAGGAGGGATAGGAGGGGGTCACCCCCTCCAGTTAACTGTCATCGGAAGGGGTCCAGGGGGACCCTCCAGTGCTACAAGTGACCGAAGGCCCCTCCCTCCGGTTGCATGACACAGAGGGGGTCGCTTCACCTGTGCGGATCCCCTCCAGTTAACCGTCACCGGAAGGGGTCCAGGGGGACCCTCCAGTGCTGCAAGTGACCGAAGGCCCCTCCCTCCAGTTGCATGACACAGAGGGGGTCCCTCCACCTGTGCAAACCGAAGGGGTCCTCCCTCCCTTCTCTTCTTCTTTCTCCTTTTTTATCTTTCTTTGTTGCGCATGAAAAAAGGGGACCGGAGGGGGGGTCCCCCTCCGGTTAAGTGCCACCAGAGGGGGGTCCCTCCGATGCTGCAAGTGACCAGAGGCCCTTCCCTCCGGTTGCATGACACCAGAGGGGGTCTCCCTCCCTTCTCTTTTTATTTCTTCTCCTTTTCTTCTTCTTCTTTTTTTCCCTTTGTTCACATGAGATAAGGGGAGGGACCAAAGGGGTGCCCCTCCAGTCATGTGTCACCGGAGGGACCTCCCTCCGATTACAGTGCACTGGAGGGGGTGTCCCTCCAGTCTGTCATGCCGGAGGGGGTCTCCTCCAGTCTGCAATGCACCAGAGGGGGTGCCCCTCCAGTCTGTCATAACTGGAGGGGAGTCCCGCCCCCTTTTTTCTTTTCTCTTCTTTTTTTCCTTTTTAAAAAAATCAGGGTTCAACAATATCCCCGCCACTTTTGACATAGACATGACTTTATTGTAATTTTTTTGTCCTTTAAAAAGGACCCTATTGTACTCAATGAGGGGATGGAAAATAGGAGGAAGAGAGAATGTTCTTTTGGTGATGCCCTAATGATCTCGTGAGGAGTGCCCTAAGAGAGGGAGGGTGTGAGACTCAAGAAACCTACGCCGCCAACGTTTTCCCTTTCTCACGTCTCTTGTATTACTCCTTTTCTTCCCCACGATCTTCTTCTTCCTCACCTTACCTCCCCTCCCTACGGTTCTACTTCTTCCTCTCCCCACTTCTTCACGGCAACAAGGAGATCCCTCCACCACCACCATTCGCTACCCTGCTGAGCCTACTCACCCTGCGCCTAGTTACAGCCCGATCCCGGCACCTCTCCTCCCCTCCCTACGGTGTCAACCCCGCCGTTCGCTAGCCGCCGCCACTGTCCTCCATTGCCATTGTCACCGCCCAGGCAATCACCTGCCCTCACTCTTGGGAGCCCCAACGCGCTGCCCTGTTCCTGCAAACAACCTTCCTCGACGTTAGCCACCCATCGAGCCTACCCTTTGTGAGGTCCCGCCACGACCCCGCCGCCAACGGCCTCCTCTGCCATCCACAACCCCGCTGCCACCGGCCTCCTCCGCCATCCACGACTGCACCCCGCCCCCCTTGCAACCATCGTCACAGTGTCACCCCCTTCTCTCCGTAAACCCCAACACGTGCAACACACCCCTGCGTTCCCTCCCTTGCTTCTCCTTCTCAGCCCACTCTAGAACCGCGGCCCCACCAGCCCCTAGCACAAGGAGACCCTCTGTCAGCAAGCACAGCTCGCGTCGTTCATCTCCACCGGCACCGACAGCAGACGGTCTCTCCTATGGTGCAGCGCCCCGCCACTCGGCCTCGTCCACCAGCGTTGCCAGCACCCGTCTCCACCAGCCACACTGCACCCCGCCACCAACAAAAGCTACGATCCTCTCTACTGAATGCTTTCATCTGTTTGTCCTACTGCTATATTTTGCTCATGTTTGGATGAGTGAGAGCCCGACCTAACTCTATTAATTGTTGTGAGATTACTGGTGGAGAGTGATTATATGTGAGAACCCTTTTCATCCCATCCTGTATTTTTCTGATATATTTGATAGATCGAATGACTCTATCTCACACGGTGGTTCCTAAACTACTATTGATCCGCTGTTAGAGTCTTGTTGGGATGGTACTTGTGCTTGTTTATTTCGGATATATATAATCACTTTCATGGGCTCATAGCGTGGCCAGGCGGTGCTTGGCGTTTGTTTGCACTCAATTGACTTTGGCACAGTTGCGATATCGTCCCGCATCACCCCCTTCCCCCTCAAAACATGTCTAACCTGGATTGATCATATTCCAGTGATATGTAGCAATCAAGCAAGAATCGCAGATCTGGCCTAGGTTGGGGGCCCAAAACCCAATCTCGATCGGCCAGATCAAGCAATCCAAGTCATGGTATTCAATATCGCTCGGTACTGGCCTTGGCCGGTACAGTTCAATTTCTTCATATACCGGGCGGTATATGGCAGCACCAGCCCTGTCTGGATTCTGAGATCGAGGAGTGTGAATGTAGATCAACTTGCAGAATTGCCTAGCCAAGAGAATGACTAAATCTTGATATGGCTTGAGCTTCGGGTCACGAGTGCGGTATGTGGACAACACTTGCCACAGAGCAAGCTGAGAGTCTCCTATGATGTTCAAGTAACATGTGCCTAGGAGGTAGGCATGTTTCAATCGGGCAAAGAGAGCTTCGTACTCAACGATGTTATTGGTAGCGAGAAAAGAGAGTTGATAAGCGAGAGGAATCGTCACCCCTTCCAGAGTGAGGAGAATAACACCTATCCCTCGACCTTGGGAGTTGAGTGCACCATCGAAGTGCAACGACCAGAAGGGATGATGGGTAAGGACGGAGAGATGCTCATCAGGGAACTCATCCTGAATAGAGTCAGTGCAGGGAATAGGAAGATGGGCGAGGTGCTCAGCGATGGCATATCCTTTAATTGCCTTCTAAACGACGAAGGTGATATCAAACTGAGAGAGGAAGCTCTGCTAGTGAGCTCACCTACTAAAAACGACAAGCTTTTCTAAGAGACAATGGATCGGGTCCATTCTAGAGATCAGCCTAACCTGGTGGGCTAGGAAGTAATGCTTCAACTTCTGAGCTACCCATACTAACGTGGCACAAGTTTTCTCCATGGCAGTATACTTGGCCTCTGCCAGGTTAAACAACCTAGAGAGGTAATAAGCTGTCCACTCTTTGCCTTCATAATCCACTTGCACCAGGACAGCTCCTAGGGAGTCCTCAATGACATAAATGTATAGGATTAGGGGTTTCCCAGGGACAGGCGGTTGTAAAACCAGGGGATTGGATAAATAAATCTTGAAATCCTCATAAGTCTTCTGACAGTCTTGATTCCATTCAAATTTGGCCCCCACCTTTAGCAATTCATAAAACGGGCAGCGCCTCTGAGAATGTTGAGATATAAATCTTCTAATGAACTGCAAGCGTCCAATTAATCCTCAAAGTTCCATGATATTCTTTGGCGGGGGCATGTCCATAACGGCCTTGGCCTTATTAGGATCAATCTGAATCCCCCTTTTGCTAACTATGAAGCCTAGCAATTTTTCTGAAGATACTCCAAATACACATTTCTTGAGATTCATTTTCAGCTTATACTCTCTAGCTCTTTGCAGCACCTTAGCCAGAATAGCGGGGTGTTCTTCTTTGGTCCTTGGATTCACCAAAATATCATCCATATAGGCTTCCATATAAACATGCATCATATCGTGGAATATAGCCATCATTACCCTTTGATAGGTGGCACCTGCGTTCTTCAATTTAAACGGCATTATCACATAGCAATACATGCCCCAGGACGTGGTGAAGGAGATTTTCTCTTGATCTTCGGGAGCAAGACGGATTTGGTTATAGCCTGAATAACCAACCATGAATGACAAAGCTTCGTACCCGACTGTGTTATCCACCAATACATCTATGTGAGGTAGCGAAAAATCATCCTTAGGACATGCCTTGTTTAGATCCCTAAAATCAATGCAAATTCAAACCTTTCCATCCTTCTTGACAACATGAACTATGTTTGCCACCCACTAAGGATATAAGACGACTTGAATAAACTTGGCCTTATGTAATTTATCAACTTCCTCTTTCATCCTTAAGGCCATGTGGGGGTGAAATCTCCTTAATTTCTATTTTACGGGTGTTGCCCCTGGCTTAAGCACTAGCCGATGTTCCACCAGGGAGGGATCAAGACCCGGCGTGTCCTCGTATGACCAGGCAAAAAAATCACTATACTCTCTTAGAACCTTAATCAATTCCTCTTCAACTTCAGGGTGGAGGTTAGCAGCAATGATAAAGGGCCTGGGGTCCTCATTAGTTTCGATATTAATCTCCTTTGTAGGTTCATCCACTACGGCTCATCAAATCTCTTCAAACCTTGTGCATATAAGTCGATAGTGTCATCTACATCGTTGTCCTCGAGATCAACCGGGTCTTTCTCATCCACAATTTCATAAACATATAATCCGTCATCGCTCCACACCCCGTCTTGCTCCTCATCCTCTTCTAGTACAATTGTTGTTGCTACGAATTCTGGGCACTTGAGAAGAGCATGACATCGCTGAGCTAGATCCTGCAAAAACCTATCGAGAATAGACTTCGAATGATGCACTGGACGGTGTGCCTCAGTCATGGAGGAAGGGTTGGACACATTAGAACAGGACCCTACTTCTCTAGACATGATAGACCCTACTTCCTTAGACTCGACGGACCCTAAATCTAACCCAAGAGAAAGGAAATTTAATGGAAGGGACGTAGGGGCCCCATGCCCCTGGGAGGAGGATGGATAGATCACAACATAATCTTCCATTGAAATCTCTATTTTAAAATTGGCATTTTTTTGGAGATCAGTGGAGATCATGCAACAAGAAGGAGAGAAGGGTGGAGGAGGAAGCGCGAGAGGATAGATAGATGGACAGAAAAGATCGAGGAAGGGATCAGATGAGGCAAAGAATGGAGTAGAGAGATCAATAGGCGGCAAGTGCCCACAGTCACAAACTTTGATAATAAGGAAATCTTTTGGCGCCGAACGGTGAAATCGCCAACATTTACATGGACAACAAACCACCTGCAGATGGTCCAAATGCATTGTCTAAGATGTGCCACTTGGATTCTTACTAACTATGGAATATTCTAGAGCTTACTAGTGGATTTCTTCAACCCATAAGAAATTGGCTATTGTTAGCCCTGTACAGTCATTTACATAAAGATCTTCACTAACGGTTGAATTCTTAAAGGACATCATTATCCCACTCTTTCCACATAATTTCTGTGTGTACTCGTTTTACTTATAGATAAGCATATTGCTGTCATACCTATGCATGTGTAATGGTTCTAAGATGGATACTATTTTGCGTTTACTGCTTCATGTTTGTAGTCACTTTGGTGGCTTGTATAGACACCAGAACTTCTTTGAATTAGGCTGAAGTGCTTTCTTGCATGACCCAGGCCGGTTCAACTGGTTTTTAAAGCTAACAGTGTTAATGAACTCTGATACTGTCCACCATGGAAAAATGTTTTCATGAAAGATGCATTAATATTGTAGTTCTAAACCCATTAAGTTGTCCACCGTTTTCTTTATTCCCTTGTTTCATGTTCCCCTTCATTTGAGTTCTTTGTTAGATTCTAACTTCATAATCAATCTTCTATAGTTTGACTTTCTAACTTCATGCTAGATCATTTAGTTCTTATTTATCTACTGTAAGGTGATGATTTTTTTCTTTCTGAATTAGCAGTGAAGTGATATACGATTATTGATATATGTAGGTGAAGTTGGCAGATCCTGATGTGGTCTCAAACCCTGCGGAATACCAAAAAATTGCACAGTCTATGGCAGAGCTTGATGAGGTATTTAGCTGCAATCATCTTACTGCATAATTTGTCTGCTTGAAGTTGCACCAGATCTCATTCCGAGTGATGGCAGAATTTCTGCCTAGCACTCTTGTGGCATGTTACCTTTTAGTTCTTTTAAACAACAGGTAGTTTCAACCTACCAGAAATTCAAGGAATGTGAGAGGCAGATGGAAGAAACAAAAGGTAGTTGGTACCATTGTTTTGTTTTAGATTATAAAAGATGATGTGGAACCCTCTCTGATGTCTACTTTATTTTTTGTTTAGCTTTGGCAAAAGAAGATGGAAGTGACCCAGATATGGCTGAGATGATAGCCTATGAAGTTGAAATATTGACAAACCAACTTAAAGAACTTGAGGAAAAGCTGAAGGTATCTATCACATCTTCATTGTTAACTTTCTCTTTTTCTCGATTGTTTAAAATCTGATGCACCATATGGCATAATATGGTATTAGTGTCATCTTTCAACCACTGTTTAAGTTGTAGCTGTTCTAATGTAAGACTTTCGGTGTAATATTTTCTTCCCTTTTCTTCATAGACCTGGAAGGTACAACAGACCATTACCTAATGGCATTGCTTTTTTTCAAAGAGCAAAAGGCATGGTATTTGCTTAAAGATGTAATAGATAACATCGCCTATTCCACTCTAAAGATATCACTTATTTGCCCCCCAAAAGTAGGAGCCATTAACATTATCTCAGAAGTGGTAACAATTAGTTTGATTGGATCGGAACGTATGGTAATGTGCAGTTGATCATGTTTCTATTTCATCCTTCCAATGAGTCCATATAGATTATTACGCCCTATAGTTGACCCTGACAATTGTCATGGCACCAATTTTTTGTGCTTGTTTTCTCAGTCAGAATTAGCATTTCCATCTGGGAAATCACGTGGGGGTAGAACCATAGTTTGTGCTATGACTCAGTGCTTCCCACGGTATCTACTGTAGGAGTTGGTGCACCTTCCTTACCATCTGATGGTTATTCTTTACTTAGCATTGTTGTTTTGTTTCTTTTTTATTGTTGGTATTCTCGTCTGTCAAAGTAGCAGTTATGTGCATCCTTTTTCTGTCCTGGTTCTTTTTGCCCGGGTGTTGTTGCCAGAAGTTGGTTAACTCATAAGCATCCCGATGGCAGTATAGCTAACTTTGTGGTGTTTACTGTTAATGCTCCTGTCAGTTTTCATCGTTGCTGAACATTCTCCCTGCACTCTCTCAGATGAACTTTCAGTCCATTGGTTGATTTGCCTTGGAATAGCACCATATTCAATTGCCTCAGCTTGCAAATCTTGTCTTCATTGTCTGTGGGTGGTCCTTGAGCATCAGCTTTGTCATGACTGACATTTAGAATGTCTCTTTTCAGTGACCTCTTGATGTATCTCGTTCACATTTGTGGATCTACTTATCTTCAATGATTGTGTAGGGATTTTATTGTAATTAATTCTTTGGCTGGTCGTTCCATTATCCATGGACAATATCACATGTCTCCACATTAAATTTCCCTTTTCATCTTCATCACCCTTTTTCTCATTGTCTGGGGTAACCAAGTTTTTCGCTGGTGCATGATCTTAAAGTTTGAAAGAAAGTTTTTCCCCCCTTTATTCTTTAACAGATCCTTGGGGCTTTTGGACAAATCTATCATGTCCAAAATTGCCTTGGCCTAGTGGTTGATGCCAGGCAGGCAACTGGTTGAAAAAATTTCCAATCACTCAGGGACTACTGGATGCTTGAAGGCTCCAAAATAATAGGTAATTCGGGACATTACAAAGGAGAATAAGTGAAATAACTCGACTTGTAAAATGAAAATGGGTGTCAACAGCTATCTTGTCCAAAATTTTGTTCTCTTTCTATTGATGTCATTTTGCCCAATTTTAATTCACCATACTACATGATTTTTTAGTTATAATCAAGGCGTGTCGAGGTTCATTGGAAGGTAGGACTAAAATCCTGGTAGCAGTCGAACCAGTGACTGCCTCTTAAAGTAGCAGTCGCCCGACAGACCCCCACCTGCTCTATTTTTTGTTAAAAAATTATTGTTAGTAGTTACATTAAGACCGTCTTATATAAATGGCGGCCTCACGATAGACCGTTTTCATCTGGTGAGGGAAAATTTGAATTTTGGATAACGTGGCGTGATAGTGGTCGTTGACCGACCGCTGCCAGAAGGTAGCGACCCTCTCCTGATCGCTATCAACGCTTGGTTAGAGTCAGATCACTACATTTTTCACTTGTGATCCCCTCTGAATAGGCAACATGTTTAGGGTAAAAATGCACCTAATGACTACGGTTACATGGAACATCTAAAATCTAATTTATGTACGAATCATGGCTAATGGAATATCATCTTTCTTCTATTCCAATCAAGGCTTGTCATTTGTCCTTCTTACTGTAAATAAGTAGTTAAAAGTGGCTAAATCTATCCATGATTGCATTAATTACTGTAACACTATCACCCGTTAGACTACTAGTTGATTACCTTATTGTGATTGTTTGAAGGCCACGCCACTCCGGTGATGGTGACTTACCATTCACTCCAGTTTCCACATTTTACACCTCTATTACTTGAGATAGTGGCTCTCCACTAAATACTCCTTTCGTCAGATTAGAACCACTATCTTGAGACATCCGTAAGACCCCGCAAGCTTGAGATTCCCATTAGGACGTTGGGCGGATTGTACCCTGAAAGCCTGAACCCACCGACTCTACCGATTCACATTTTAGGCAGTCTGAGTTCTACCCTATCTTGACCAGAAAGCGGCCCTGTGTGGATCACTACCTTGAGGTAGCAGCCAAGGCGTGACCGCATTCTTATTTCTGATCTGGCTAGTGTGCCAGTTTACCCAGTCGATTTATCATTGTTTCAAGTTGACCTAGCCCTATTCAAGCTGACCTAAGTCCCCTCAATTGACCTGGGGTACGTGGACTTAACCCTAGTTCTGTCCAACCATTCCTTAGGCTGACTAAGAACCTGATTAAGTCGACTGAATTTGCCTTATGCTGGACCCAACCTAGTAGCGGTCTTTCTTGGACTGTCACCTATATATAGCTACCCTCCATGGACCGTTTTCACCTTTTCCCCTCTTGTGCACCGACCTGTCGGTCCACTGAGTTGACGCATGCCTTATGACTATCCACCTGATAGCAGTCCAGTCGGGACCGTCATATTCTTTTAGCAATCCTGGCATGACCGCAACCTTGTTCCAGAACTTGCTTTCTGTGATTCTTGTGTGATGTAGCAACCGTGTCACAGGTAGCCCTTTAGGCTACAATCTAGTCCCATACATGATCTCTTTTTATGAATCTTGACTTCCAAGTCATATTCCTATGACTTCTCATCTAAATTTTTATTTGGGAAAAACCCTTGCTCTTAGAGATAAGTTACATGAACTTAACCTTGAAATCCTTGGCTGAATTAAATGAATGTCTAGATTTTACTTGGGATCTTTGATCCACCATTCAATGTCAAGACATCATAAAGGGCTCAGTCTGGTCCTGGGAGGAGCGCCCGAAAGTATTTGTGCCCTAGGGAGTTTGTAATGATAAGGTGTGACATTACACTGAGTATTTGCTAGCGTGTTGTCTATGACATTCATTTCTACTTAAAATTATGATTGTACATGACTTGTTTTACTTGCATGCTCGTTTGGCCAATTTATGGAATATTGTTAAACACTATTCTACTCTATCTTTTGTTATTCCCTGCATTCATATCCTTTCATTGTGGCTATCGTTGACTATTATCAGCTTTATTTATTTATTCGATGTTTCTTAGCATGACATTATTAAATTGGCTAATCCCTTATACATTGCCTGTTATAGAACCTACTGAGCGTTCACTCACCCAATTGTTTCCACCCCTTTCAGGTAGCTCTGACGAGGATGCGCAAACTAATAGGGACAGGCGAGAGGAGTGCCTGGAGCGAGGCAGCTTAGCTAGGAAGTGTCATGTGTCATCTGATGTTATAGTTCCATCTGTTGGTTGTCGTCGAGTCATCATAGTGAAATGTTAGTTTTCCTTTCTGTTGAATGTTGATGTAAGAGTTGGCTAGTCAAGTCCACGAGATGATGTATAAAACATTTATCTTTATTCTCAATAAAAATTTAGTTTTCTTTTAATTATGGCAATTTGATGGTTCGTCTCTTGTGGCAATTTGTGCTCTAATTGACATGAATGTTTATAACTACTGCATTCTAATTTTTCGCATCGGGACGTGACACTAGGTGAATGAACTCGTAAAGCTCTTATTAATTATTCAAATAACTATGCTCTAATTTTCATAAACGAAAAAGAGAGAATGTGATACCATTGGCCATCCATGAAGAAGTATCTTATATCTCTCTATTTTATTGAAATATTAATCAATCCTTTCAAAGATAATGTTCGATTGCAAGTTGTATACTCTTGCATGCATTGGTTTTCATTGATCTTTTTTTTTTCATATAACATGTTGGGTTGGGTCGGGTCGGGTCGGGTCGGGTCGACATCGGGCCTTACAACTTAGTAAAATAGTCGGGTCCGGCCCGACCCGACAAATAATCACTTGGGCTTGGGCCAAGCTTGAGCTTAGAAACTAATGAGTCGGGCTTGGGCTAGGCTGTACTAAGCTCGGCCTAGGCCCGGCCCATTGACAGCCCTACAGTTATCTCAGTGATGAAAACGTCGCACCAAACAATTATTAAAGATGAATGATAGAGAGTACCATCCAAATCCTTGAGTAAAACAGTTACACCTGTACAGCAAGATGGTTCCAGAGCTCTATTAGCATGAATATCTGGATTGAGTTCCAAATTGGAAGTTTGACAGATTGTCCAAATGTAAGTGTAACAGTATAGGTACCCCCACCCACCAAATATTAGCAGATTTGTTAGATTGTCCAGAAAGAGCATACATTGTTACCAAATATTGGTAGATTCTCTTTTGTAGTGGTCATCATCATAATCATCACCATTTACCAAATCTCAAGGAAGTTGGGGTCAAGGGAATAGAACCTTTCCCACCATTTTACCATGTCATGTTGTCATGAGCAAGATGGCTCCATTTTGACCAGGAAATAATAGGTCAAAAACTGAAAACAGCATCTTTGCAAAAAGCAGGGTTAAGGCTGCATAAAGTTCGCCCTCCTCAGACCCTGCAGTGGCCAGATCCTCATGGTCCTTTTTATTGCATATAACATTATCATACTTAACATGCATAATTTCATATTCCTTTTTCACTGCCTCCATTCAAGTTCCTTTTAATTTTCTTTTTTCTCCATTTTAAGACTCAGATATGTTAATCATATTTCTTAATAGGCAATTCAGCTGTTTGACTATCAAGAACCTCATCATCCTCTTGCTCTCATCCCTGTCCTCTCTGTGAAAGAATCATTCTTGCGTGGTCTTTTCTTGTCTTCCCATACATCCATCTAAGTTCCTCGTCTTGGTTATTCCCAAGGTGTGAATATGGGTTTTTGTAGTAGCCTAACCCTCTATCCTATATAATATAGCAGGTGGAGTTGTCAATGTATAAAACTTCTCTTTCAATGTAATTAAAACATTCGCCATTATCTATTCACATGAATCCTAGAACAAAATGTCATTCTCTTGAAGGTATCACTATCAGAATATTGTGAATAAGTAAATAGCTTACTTCTTCCACTTTTGCAAGTGCAGCATACTACTAGGTTCAAATGACAAAGAAATAAATAACTTACGGTTTTTAAAATAATATTACTTATTAAATAATTATAAATTTTTATTATTTGAATCGAGTATTATCAATAGATTGTATCAAATGAGAAATCTCTTTTTTAATGTTGTTCACGTGGAGGGGACCCTTCTCTTTTAATTTGCCTGACAGATGGTCATGATGATATTATTATTATTATTATTATCAACTACTGTAAGCCACAGTCCTCTTCCCCTCGTATTATGCAAAGAAATGTAGAAAGGCCACTTACCTTTCGCACGGTAGAGCACGGCCCGAGGTGAAGGGAGCCTCAGCAGGCAACAGCAGATGAGACGGTAGCAACAGATCGTGGCGGCGATGGTGGCTGGCGTGGTGGAGGAGCCCGACTACGAGTAGCTCAACGGGAGGGTTTTGTAGGGCGGCGGCGATAATGGGCGGCCAACAAATAGAGGTAGTAGGGCGGTGGTGGCAGCAGAGGCGTCTGGACGCGGCAAGGCAAGGTGGGGCAGTGCCGGGCGATGAGGAGGCGTGGGAGGCAGCGACTGTGGAGATAGCTGCAGTGGCGGTAGCAGCAGTGTGGTGACAGAATTTATGTGAGAGGCAGTGGCTGTGGAGGCAGCCGCAGTGGCAGTAGCAGCAGCACGGTGGCGACTACTGGAAGCAATAGTTGGTAGCAGCTCGGTGGCAGCTACAACGGTGGCAATGATGGCGCAGTGGTGGAGACACGACGGCTGCGGCGTGTGAGGGCAGCAGTGGTGATGCCGGACAAGATCTGGGAAAGGTCGACGGCGGCGACGTCGCGAGCAGGGTGGGGTCGCGAGCACCAGGCAGGGGTGGGCACAGTGAAATGGTGGGCTGGAGCCGCAGTGGAGCAATGGCAGCGGCATGCGGCATCGATAGAGGGGGCACACAGGTGGTAGATCAATGCATGCTCTGATACCAGTGTAGGATCGTACCTAGGGGAGGTGAGTGAAGGGGGATGGGATTTGGGACTTCGGTGAGGTGAGGAATTTCCAATCTTTGCAATCTATTGGATACTCTTTCGATGGGCAACCCATCGCTTTATATAGGGTGCTTGCACCCCACCTCCCCTCCATCCCACTCTCATTGTGCACCCCACCCACTTCCGTGATTCCCGGTGGATGATTGTCATAGTCCGGCGCCGAATCCCCATAACACCCATACAACAAAACACACGCCAAGAGAGTGACTCAATTAACTTCCCAAGCAGCCAGAAAAAAGGGGAAACAAAGAAATTCACATTAGAAAGAGTGACCTCCCATTCCTTAACTCTAGCCCAAACAAAATCAACAAGAGTCTCCTCAGCATGCGGCTCCCTCCTGAAAATACGATGGTTCCACTCTCCCCACAGTACCCATAACATGGCGTGAAAGATAAGCCACCACACTATCCTATTTGACTTAAGGGGCCAAGGCTGTCCCACTCCCGAAACAAGCAGCCAACCTCACTCCGCAAGGTGATGAAGCAGCTGGTCCTCTGAGCAATCTCCACCCACACCCCCTTAGAGTAGGGGCACCCGACAAAAAGGTGATCGAGGGACTCATCATCGACACCATAAAGACAACATGTAGGTACCATATCCGGCATAAAATGTGACAACATGACTTTGAGAGGACTCTTCGGTTTTCACACCTGATCATGAAAGTCATGTCGCACACCTCCATAAGAGAAAACAGCATAAGCTAACTTGACTGTGAATGTGCCTTTCTTCTCCCACCTCCAGACCCACTCATCCTCCCCTCTCCGAAGATAGAAGGAGAGGAGGAAGGAAAGAAGGCCCTGCAGCTGCTCCAACTCCTCCTGGCTAAACTCACGCCTGAAGGTCGGTGCCCAAGAGCCCCCCAGGACATGCTGATCGAAAGCTTGAGCCACAATGTCAAGTGGAGCCGTCGAAATCGCGAACAGACTACGAAACAAGGACTCTAAGGGGGAGTCCCCACACTATCTATCCTTCCAGAACAGTCACTTATGGCCATCTCCCAGTTAGACTTGGACGCCGGCGATGAGAAAAACCCTATAAGAGAATATATCCCACTAGAGAGGAGAAGTCCTGTGGCGCAGAGAAGGAGCCAAGTCCCAAACCCTTGAATGGAAGTAGCGCTGCATAATCGCCTGGGACCACAACTAGTCCTATCCACACCCCAACCTCCACAACCGTTTGCATGGTAGAGCCAAGTTGAAGTTTCTAACATGCTTCAACCCCAAACCTCCTTGTTCCTTGCTAGTGGTCACTCTACCCCATGAAATATCATGTCATCCTCTACACCGATCCCCACTGCCATACCAAAAGAACCTGCATTGAATAGAGTCGAGCTTCCTGACCACCGTGCTGAGAATGTGGAACATGGAGAGAAAATAAGTAGGGAGACTGTCCAGGACTGAGTTGCACAAAGTCAGTCGACTCCCATAAGATAATAATCTAGCCTTCCATTTAGCAAGCTTAGCCTCATATCTATGAACAATGGGAAGTCGGTCTGCACATCTGAGGGGGGCCGACGAAAGAGGAAGTCCCAAGTAAGAGAAGGGGAACTCCCAAATAGTTATAGTACAGCCCATCAAATTGGCCGCACTCAAAAGAGATCTTTCCTCCATATTTACCCCAACTAGCAGACTTTTACTAAAATTAACCTTCGGGACGGTAACCTCCTCCAAAAGTTCCAACAAGAATCTAGCCATAGAAAGGTGCTGTAACGATCCAAGATCCGGATACCGGGTCAAACCCGATACCATTCGGATCCTAGCGTCACCAACTTTTGCCAGCTGGGGAATGCCCCAAGGCTTTGTACTTCTCTTTTGTTGAGCTGTACCTTTGGGAGTTGTATATCTGGACTAGAAACTGTATAAAATTGTATAAGTCTATTTATAAAGATAAATTTTAATTTCAGCACTTTAATTTCTGCATTTACTTTAGATTTCTGTACACTCCCATGACATCTATTGAACCTTTCTGAGCTTCCCAACTCGTGGGTGACAGCGTAGGATCCGAATGGTATTAGATTTGACCCGGTATTCGGATCTTGGGTAGTTACAGTGGAGCTCAATCCTGCTCTATCGTTCTTGGAAGTGTTCGACAGAACACACCAAAAAAGGGGATAGATGAGTTAGTCAGTGACGAAGTCCACTCAGTTGCAGTAAGTTTATATACATATGCAAGTTTTTCTTTTCATTTAAATATGATTAATTCATATGAAATTTATAATTTTTTATTCAATTTTTAGGAAACATATAGCAGACATGTAACAGAGAAGTACGGGGAGGGGGGCGAGCAACATTCAGAGTTAGATCTAGCGGCATGGGTGGCAGCAGCTGGCATACCGAAGAAAGGTCGGCTATATGATTTTGGGCAGAGCTTGGAGAGTAGCACAGTGATATCATTGTGTGCGAGTTCAGGCGTTGTCTCGACCAGTAGCAGTGCCTTCAGTACGTGTAACGCCCGACAATTTTGAAGGCTAAATAGGAATGAAAGAATATATATATTTATAGTTTCGAAAAAAATAATAACCTATACATGATGATATTTACATATTCCTATAAATAGTTAATAATATTGAATGAATAAGAATTTGGGTATAATGTTCCTAGAGTAAATAGGTGGCTAGTTAATTTTTTCTTTTAAATAAAATTAAATATTTTCTAGGATCGAACCTGCCTCTAATACCTAAGACAATGATTAAGAAAGTAAATAAAGTAAAGAAAATTATACCGGAATGATGTCTCATACATGAAATCTTTCAAGTGAATGAATGGATTACCCATTCCATTGTAGCACCGGAAGTTTGGCATCTTAGATGGAGGCAAATGGAAGACCGGCAATGTGGGGAGAGTGACCTCCGGAGTATCTTTGGTGGCTGAAACTTTCTTGAGCTGCTCCTCCATGCTAGCAATCTTGTGAAGGAGGAGGGCATTGGTGACAGATTCAGCTGGGGCCGAATTAGTGGGAACTGGATTAGGAACTGGCCGTCTTGAAAATTGTGGAGGAGAAGGGTGTTGTGGCTTGACAATAGAATGGCTTGCCGATTGGCCCGGCGCAACAAAGACGGGAGTTTGTGGACGAGAAGGATTTTTATGCAAGACCACCTAGTCATTAGTGGTGTTGACTTGAAGGCCACCCGCGGCCTGAGGGGGATTTGAGGAAGAGGAAGGGACAAACTTTCCTTTGAGAGTGGCCTAGATCGCTTGGCATTGGGTCTCATCCAGTTGGGACAAAACATTGATAAGTTGATTCAGAGCAAAAGATGGGGCAGCTTCCTCAGATGTGGATTGAGTGACGGGTTGGGTTTATGAAGAGGGCTCAACTGTTTGGGAGTTGGTGTCTATAACGTAGACTTGAGGAGGATATTGAGAATGAGGGAGAATGTAGTTTCCCTCATATTGGATGAAGCCTTGGGGAACCTTATAGGATTGATCAAATTGACCATCATCATAAGAGTACTCTTGGTTTGCCATGTCAATAATTCTACCTGAGAGAAGCATCATGATTATAATGAGAATTAAACAAAGCCAACACACACAAATGTGACTAACAAGAAGAAAACACCCAAGCAAATTATCAAACAAGTTATGATGCTTGCGTCAAGTTTTAATGTTCCCTTGAGTTAGACCAAGAAAAATTTTTAATGAAAGTGTTGGTTTGACCCTCAATGTGGACCCTAGATTCAATTTGAGGGTGATCTCCGGGTCAACTAGATTTTCTCTCTCTTCCCAACGTGAGGGTTAACTAACTTCGGGGTGATTCAAAGGTACAACCAGTCTGACGTCTATAAGGGAATCCATAGGTACAGAGACTTACGAAGGTCTTAGACAAGGAGATTTCGGTCTAAAGAGACGGAGTGCTCAATGGAGAGTCCTTCCAAGTCCAAGGGGTGTGTGGGGATCCTAGAAGTGTAGAGAGAGAAGGTCTCTCAACCTAATGCCCTAGAATGCCAGCTAATGTAGAAGAGATCAACAGTAATATATGTATAAACAATAATCAAAGCCACACAATAGCAAAGCAGTAGAAGAGAGCAGGTTATGTGAAACATACAGAAATGGCGGCCAACATAATAGTCGCTGAATCAGAAAATAGCGACAGGAGTACAGCCGCTTATTCTGTAACTGACACCTCTCTGGAAAGGCGCTAGATCGGGTGAACAGTAAAATCCAAAAACTGTGCCTTAGGGTTAGACGCCAATCCAAGAAATGACGCCTCTATGGAGAGGCACAGAATCCAGTGAATAGTAAACCAAAGAAAGGGCGGCTCTGTAAGAAGTCGTTGATTAATAAAACTGTGGCTGCCTAAGCAGTTGCAGATTCTCCACACTCAAATAGAAAGCAAAAGGATGCAGATAGACAGACATGGAAGAAATGTGTCTCCTTTGTAATGCTATGAACAGTCAAACAAGCTGGTAATCAAGTGGGAGGTGTGCACGTAGTGCACTAGGGAATAAAAAACGTGCTACGTGGAGCACAAAGGAGGGGCACACGTGGGTGCCGAAAGGAGGGGCACGCGTGGGTGCCAAAGGAGGGGGTAATCAAAATAAAAACAACAAGCGTCCCACCGTGATCGTCAATTTGTGAACATGTCACATAGACATTAAAAGAAAGAAAGCATTATCTTCATGAACAACATGAATGAAGGGACTAAAAAGAAAAATAAGAAGAATAAGCAAATGATGATGATGAGATGATTGGGGGACGGAGGATGTGATGGCACTCTAGGAGGGTGATCGCCAGAGGGGTTACCTCAAAAAAAGAGAGAATGATCGTGGCAAATACCTTGAAAAGTGGGATGTGACGTGGGTTGCACTTCCTCCTTCTACCGGTCGGCCGATGAAGGGGGTTCTAATCTTGGTTACCCTCAATCAAACACACTAAGACAAGCAAAAGAGAAATGGATTAGAACCGAAGTGTAGTATTAATGCTCATAATAATGAGAATATGCGAACATAGGCATGGACACACCTTGTGTGTTTTGTTTTTAAACCCCTTAGTGCAAAGGGTGGGTGTATAATGAATGCTAATGTAAATAAAACTCAAGGTCCAATGGGCCTCTTTGTTTAGATTCCTTAATCTCTTTCTTGATTTTTTGTTCGTTCGCACAGGGAATGGCCCCGCTGTGCTCTTTGCTGATACCCTGCCCTTTTGGTCTTGGATTGTTCTCCCAGGTGTATGCCCCGTAGTCATTGTATTCTTTCTATTAATATTAATAAAACTCAGGGCCACAGAGTCAGCCTGGGGGAGTGGGAACATGCTCCCTCCCTGGGGGAGGATGCACTCGCGTACATCGGCACGCTGGCCGACGCCACGCTCGAACCCCTCACGGCCGCCCCGCACTCGGACGGCTCGCACGTCACGCTCGACGCCCGCAACGTCGACCACTGGAGCCGCAATCATGGCCGCTGAAACCCACGTCATGCTCGCCAAGCTCCGCGCTTCCGACGTCCCGCCAACCGGGCACATTAAGGTTGTGCGCGAACGCGACCTGGAGGGCTTCGACGTGAAGCGACTGGCGTCGCGTGGCCCCCACCGTTACTTAGTGGAAAACGCCACAACGTGGGCGGACGGCTGGCCCGCGCATGACTTGCGCCAAGTGCGCGCCGCTATATCGGCGGCGCCATGACCGCGCGCCAAGTCTGGAAACGCATCATCCTAACCATGCTCGCGATACAAGCGGGCACGGCCGCCACTCTTTACATCATCAGCCGTCTTTACGGCTAATCGGAGAATCACCATGACAAACGAAATCACCAAGTATGACGACGTGATCGACCTTCGCGACGTGATCGCACGCGTTGAAGCGTTGCGCGAAGAGCGCGACGAAAGCGGCGAGACCGCCGACAATGCGGAAGAGTTGGCCACGTTGGAAGCGTTGCTCGCCGAGTGCAAAGGCGCGGGCGGCGATGAGCAATGGGAAGGCGACTGGTATCCCGTGACGCTGGTGCGGGACAGCTACTTTGAAGACTACGCCCAGGAACTGGCGGACGACATCGGCGCGATCAATTCCGATGCGGCTTGGCCGAACAACTGCATTGACTGGGAACGCGCCGCGCGCGAGTTGCAACAGGACTACACGTCTGTTGAGTTTGACGACGTGACGTACTGGACGCGCTAAGTGATCCGCGCGCGCCTAGTCCGCGAAGTTTCGCCCGGTGTCGTGCAATTCGTGCGCTACATCGGCCCCCTTTCCCGCGTGCCCGCCGGCTGGATTATCTGCAGCCGCCAGCCCGCCAATCGGAGTAAATGACCATGCGATACGCATTTATCCTGTGCAACACGCGGTATCAAGCGCGCAAGTGCGCACCCTGGGCCGCTTGCTTTGCCAAGTGCGACGGCGGATATATGGCGTTTGAAAGCGTCGCCGATTACGCAACGTGGCGGGCTCAAAAATGATCGCCTTTCGCATCGAGCGCCGGCCCGTCGGCCATTGGTGGCACGTCGTGGATAACACCGGCCTTTCCTGGACGCGCGATCTACCCTCCGCGTCCGCCGCGTCCGCCGCCCTGGCGGTACTTCGCGCTATCGCCCATTCCTAGGAGTAACCCCATGTCGACTATCGTCATTTTCCGCAAGTATTCAGACGGGCAAGTCATCGCCCTGTTTCCCTTCGATCGCGGTTCAAACGTGCCGGGAACCTGTAGCAGCTACATGCATGTGGGGCAGCATGCGAGCGCGGATTATGCCGGCGTGATTCGCATTACGAAACCGACCGATCGCGGCGAGCATCTGCCGCTGATCGCGGAGCTTCGCCGCATAGGTTATGACGGTTTGGACATGCGTCGCCGCAAGCCGAACCGCCGCGCCTAACAGGCCACCAGGTCCAGCCGCTCGCATCGTGCGGACGGCTGCGCCGGGCGACTTGCCCGCTTAACGTGGGGTGACAGACATGCTTGCCGGAATGATGGCCACCCATGTGGCTAAACGCGGCGCCTGCCCACAATCGTCTTGCTGCGCTGGAAGCGCGCCGGAAGCGCGCCCCACCCATGCGGATCTGGTAACGGATAGTTTGCGGGCTGAAAACGCTCAAAAATACCGCACTGCAGACGGCACCGAGCATCAGCTAACCGTCAAGCTACGCGCGATGGCAAAGGCGCAGCGTCTTTATGCTGAGGGGCGCGCTATTGTCAGGCGCAAGCGCGGGCGCTACTTCTCACTCGAACGGGAAGCATGCCTAGACTACGTGCTCACGCATGGCGGTGAACCGGCGTACTGCTAGATTGACCGCCAGCCGTTGCGCCTTGCACCCAGGGCGCACTTACGGGCGATCCGTCCCGCATAACGTGAGGAGACAGACATGGACATTTGCGATAAGCCGCTGGCCGCCGCTGGCCTGAAGTCCTACCGCTATAAAGGCGCATACGGCTGGATCATGATCGGCGCGCGCGATGACGCGGACGCGCTGAAACAGGCCGCGCGTAGTTTCAGCGATACGCGGCAGATCGCGAGCCTAGGCGACCTGCAGCGCTGGAACGGCGCCGAGTACGTGGCGGCATGACCGCGCCCGCCTACGTCATCACGCTCTACCGCTACGCGAAGGGCAAACAATGCGTGCGCCCGGCCGCCGACGGTAGCGGATGGAAGACGCGAGCCGCTCGCCTGGCGGAGGCATGCGGCGGCCGATGGGTGCACCGCGCTGGCGGATACCTGCTTTCGGCCGCTGGCGTCGCACGCTTTGAACGCCTGTACGCCGAGGGATGGGACGCTAACGGCTTTACGGGCAAGCTGGAGCCGCCAGCATGAACCGCGCGGAGTTCTACACCGCGTACCGTGAGGCGCGCAAGGTACAGGGCTTTATCCAGGTCTTCGCGCGGCGCTTGCCCGACTGGCCGTGCTGCATCTTTGTCCTCCTCCACATCAATCCGAGCTTTAGTCACGGTGGCATGGCGCCTCCACGTCTTCCTGCCCCTATGAAGCTGCCATCTGTCCCTGTCGGTCCCCAGGAGACACCTCACAATTACAGCTCCCCCCAAGGCAGCCCTTGGGATCTATCTAGGTAATCCCACCTGGCGATGACAGTGATGGGCCTGGTACAACACCAAGTCTAGAGCTCCCACGAGCCACAACTCATGCTCCTGCACCCCACGTGTCATGAATTCCTCGCGCTAGTACATCATCGACACGAACACAAACTGATCCTCGGGTAGGAAATTCAAATAGTCTCACCAGTCATCTCTGGTCTTCAAAAGTGAAGTCTTGCATACCACCTGATCTTCAGGACCAAAGATGGCCCTCGCTGGGTGGAGCACGCTCTTCTCAAAGATTCAGGATGTCGTGGTCACTGTGTCATCAAAGTCAAAGCTTAGATGGACCACCATCTACACCTGCAGCAAGTAGAGACTCCCCATGGTGCACCCTCCCAAGCTGATCTGAGTAAGTCCACAGCATAAATAGGTGAGCAGCGCCTGGGAAAGGGAGCACCCCATCCATAAGAGAGTGAGCGGCCCCACATGCTCCTGCCTCAGTATGTCTCCTATCGTCGGGAAGAACAGTGCCCCACCTAAGCACAATGTCACTCCTCACATCCACTGATCCGCCTCCTTTGATTTGTCCTTCACCCGGCTCAGCAACCACCAGGCCAGGCGGTAGACTAGTATCCCCCGCTGATCAATCATCTGTCGAACCTCGCACTTATCTCGCACAATCTCTACCAGTACTTCCTCCCAAGGAGGGAGATCGATCAGGTCACCCGCCTTTAGGTCGCCCCACTGGAATAGGAAGTCGATTTCCTCCACTAACACTGAAGCTTCAAACTCAGGGAACACAAAAGTATGTGTATCCGGGTGCCACAGCTCGATCATCGCACCCAAAGCCTCCCAATTCCATCTCATGCTGTGGAGACGCTTCCCCATGACGATTAGGTGCGTAAGGTGCCACTGATGCATAAACACCCTCATGGTGGGCGTCACGGTCGCCAATAAATCATGTAGCCAACTGTAGTGACGAGCATGTCTCACCCCTGAAAAGGTTGGGAGAGACTGAAATAATAGGAAACTGATAGAGAAGAGAGAATAATCAAATCAAAAATCAATGTTGGAACTAGAGCTAACACACATACAATACACACAACCTTACCTGGCCGTTCCTCACCAATGTGCTCAAATGTCCCTAAACTTCAGAGAGGACGGTGAGCTCTATATCTCGGGAGGATTTGGAGGAAGAAGCCGCCATCTTTTTCCTTCTTTCTTCCCCGGTGAAGCCCTAAATTGATGGCCAGAGGCATCCCTTGGGCATGGATTTATAAGATGGAAAGTCCCCCATCTGCTCTGGACTCTCTGCTTCCGGATAAGAGCAGATGGGTGGCCAAACTGTTGGCCGCCCACCCCAAGCTAGAAGGCCACATTGGTGGCTGCCCTCCATCAAAAGGAGGCATAGCCTTCGGCCACCTAGAACCCAGGGAATGGTTTAATCATGTTTATTTCCAAGCTCACTTATTTAATGATGATCAGAGCTCTATGATCATACTGTCATTCTCATTTACTATGCTTGTGAACTTGGCTAATGTGTGTTAATGCAGCTGTAGTTAACAAACGGCTATCTGGACATCACTACGACGTCGCCAGCCATTATCTGCATATTAGGTAGTACGTCGGAGGCTAATAGCTTCAGGCGTATAAACCCCGAGTTCCTCTCTAATAAAAACCATGAAGGGTTTATACTTCTTAAGCTATTCGATAGCCGCTTGCACCGGCTATGGGATGACAGACCTCCCGAATTCTCGATCATGCTAAATGACAAAGTGGAACGATGGAGCCCCATTAGGTTCCAGACCACATCTGTCACCAAGTATTAGATGACAGACTTCTCGAACTCCTGACCGATCGGCTCAGAGGTAGGCAAATAAATCCTTCAGCTTTGCATTAGAATAGGTTTTTCTCTTTGAAACCCAACACGCATCATGTAGTCCCTTTTAGTCCCACCAAAAAATAAAATAAAATAAAAAAATGCATGCATCCATGTCATTGGGAAATTTGCAAGCGAAGCAGGGGGCACCCCGTTGCTTTGACCACCCCATGATCTCTTGGCCTCGCGTCATTTTCCCATGTATTGCGATTTCGTTGAACTTAGGTGAATGTGTCTACGTAATTCCACTCCGATTCAACCAGTTGAAAACATGTTTTGTGTATGACCGTTCTGTGTATTCCGAGATTTGATAGGTCATTGATTCTCATAGCCTGATATTTTCATACCCTTGTTTTAGGTCTTGTATCTCCTTGAGCTGGATTGCGTTCGTCCCCTCAAGTCTCGCAGCGCTATGCTAGGGGGTCCCATGCGACTGCAGATGCAAGTCCTCTTAGATTAATTGTCCCTTCTCCCTCTTTCCAATGACTTATCTAGTTTCTTAATGCTCATGCAGCCCTACATGAAGCTTGATTTCTGCTCAAGAATCTTCAAGAAGGTTATGCATGGAGTTGCTTTTGCAATCACAATTATTATGCCTAATCAGCAAACATCCAAAGCCTTCCAGAAATACACAAGAGTGAACATTTATTACCTTTACAATCCCAATGACAGTTTTACAATTTTAGGTCTTACCATTCCCTTTTGGTGATCATTGTATGGGATTTTCAACCTGTTTAGTGTTGTGGATGACGCGATACATGTTCATTCAGTCCTATGACTTCAGAAGAATATTCACCATAAATTTCAGTCCTGCAAAGTAAAGTTATCATATTGTGCATGAGATCCTTGAAGACCATTCATTCATCAATAGATGCTTTGCACACTACATGCACTCAAACATGCACACAAGTTTTGTCAACATTAAAACTGAACCATCAAACTCACCTAGGGGTCCAACACATACAAACAAAAGCCATAAGAATACTTGATCGTGAGGTACGTGAGCTAAGAAACAAGACTATTCCCAGGGTGAAGGTCCAATGGAATTGTTATGTGGGAATGGCTGATCTAGAGGGGAGCGGTGAATAGATATGCCCCCCCTTTTCTAGAGATAAAAGCAACCGTAGCGGAATAGAAAGAACCACTAGAGATTGCAGGGAGTACACACAAACGATGCAAGAGTATAGGTAGATATCGTGCCTAGACAAGCATCTAGTGAGGAGCAATCACACATGCAAACCATAAAGACAATGATTTTTAAGGTGATTTAGACTTTCTCCAAAGTCCTACGTCTACCCCTCACTCAAACCAAGTGAGGCTTCCCTAGTGCAACTATACAACCCATTGATTACACAGCTTAACAACCCACTGCCTTACAGCTTGCAGAGAGATTCTCCCCTCTCAATGAACCGCCATCACACAGCTTGATGGCACATCGGCTAGACCACAGATCCATGCACACAAGCTTGATCTATCTTCCTACTATCACCGATAGGGATGGTTCAAGGTTTAGCAAGAAAAAAAACAAAACGTAAAAGGGTAATGAAGAACTTCAGACAAGAAGAAGGAGACTGCATGCAAATTGCAAATATCCTTGTCTGGAAACTGGAGAGCTTGGTTTGCTGCATTGAGATTCATTGCTTTAGAGATGGTAGCTTCTCTTTGCAGGACAACGAACAGGTGGACGAGGAGCTTGGAGCCTTTCTTCAGATCTCCATAGTGATGGCACTGAGCTCTTCACCTTCTTCTTCTATTTCTAGAGGCATGGGTTTCTCTGGCAGCACCAGCAGTAGCTCCTACTCCTTCAAGAAGCAACAATAGCAACCACACCCTTGCTCCTTTTGCCACTTCTTTTTCTTGTTCTTGTTGGCACACTTGCAGCCCTCTTCAAGCATGGGGGTGCGTGTCCCAATTTGGTTTTCCAAGGGAGAAAATTTCCCTCCAAAAATCTGTCCATTGATTGGTCCAGCATGGGTAGAAAAATATGATTTCAGACCTTATTTCTTTTGATCGGCTTAGAGGAGATATAGAATAAGAGTTTTCTTCATCTCCAGATCTGAGCATTTAATGATCCACATGGCAAAGATCTTGCAGTCTGCTTCCTCATTGGCTCAGGTCAATTCTCTACTTGTGTACCTTTCTAGGACCATATCCCATTGGTTTCCTATAGAAAGTGGTGTGTCCTGACAAGTGACATTTCCTAGATTTGGACTCTAACATAGCTATCTCCAAAAAGTTGGTCAAGTGTGGTGATGATGGCTGAGACATATGTCTGGCCTTGGACCTTCCTCTAGGCCTCGAAATCTATATTTTTGGAGATTTGTGCTTCATTATTTTAATCCCTAGATGGCCTGACGCGTTTGACAGAAAAGAACTTAATGTGCTTCTAGGAGAACCATAGTGTTGACCTGTTGTAACTGTGGTGTCGACACTACCTTACAAAATCTTGTCTCCAACGTTTGCTGGAAGCACTGTGGTGTCGACCTATTGTACTGTAGTGTCGACACTGCCTAACAAAATCCTATCTACAACACTTTCTGGAAGCATTGTGGTGTCGAGCTGCTATACTGTAGTGTCGACACTGCCTTGTAAAGTCCTGCCTACAACGCTTTCTAGAAGCACTATGGTGTCAACCTGCTAAACTGTAGTGTCGACACTACCTAACAAAATCCTATCTACAACACTTTCTGGAAGCACTATGGTGTTGACCTGCTATACTATAGTGTCGACACTGCCTTGCAAAGTTCTATCTACAACGCTTTCTGGAAGCACTATGATGTCAACCTGCTATAATAGTAGTGTCGACACTGCCTTAATAAAGCTTGTCTTCAATGCTTGCTGGAAGCATCGTAGTGCCGACCTACTGAAATAGTGTTGTCGACACTGCCTTAGTAAAACTGCTAGTAGAATAGTTAAGCTGTGAGGTCGATGCAGTGGCTCTTTGTGGTCAACACTTCTTGTTCATTTTTTATGTTTTCAGCCTGGCCACCTACTTTTCATCATCTACCTTGATTTTTGTGCACCCAATTATCTCGATTTCTATGCACTTGATTTCTTTCAATCTTTGCTGGCACATATTGTGAGTCTTAGATTCATTTGAGCACCACTCGGTGAGGCCGCGAGGCTTGCATGGTGGAGTGATCCCCTCGTCTCTCCCCTGGGGAGGCGAGCACTCTCCTCTGCACCTTTACGAACCCAACCGAAGCGTGCCTAGACCAAACCGCTGACGCAAGCTCGCATTTCGCCAAGGAGCAAAAGAGAAGAAGGAAGAGAGAGAGGAAGAAGAAAAGACTCGTGGGCCGACATGCAAAGTAACTGTGTGAATGGCATTCCATTTCAAAAAAAGGAGGGCTACATATGCTTCGGGGCATACCCCTGCTCTACACATCAATAAAAAGGGTGAGGACGCTCAATCTATTCCTCGAAAGATCTCCTCTAGAGGAAGAATCCCGACGTAGGGGAATTATGCCATGTCGTGCAGTTGGTTCCTCTGTTCCTCGAGGCGCATCAGCTCAGACGTCACAGACGCCGTCGCGACTCTGGCAATAGCAAGCTCCTCTATCTCTCTAACCATAGCCGCCTCGGCTTCAACCAGCTCGGCCTCGGCTATAGCAAGATAGCCCCTCAGCTTTTCTACTCTACTTGTGAGGGTGCCTACGTGACGGTGGCTTTCATCCAAGGCCTTTTCATGCTGCTCTTCATTGCCTTTCTGTACGTCTAGGGCACGCAGGTACTGGTCTTCCTTAGCACTGATGGCGGCAAATTCGTTGGGAGCCTGGGCCTCAAGGGACTCGCAGTGGTTGACGTATTTCAATAGCAGTAGGACTCGCCGTGACCATTCCTCTAGAGGGCAGCCCAACATCTACAGTGCCCCAGTCAGCTGTGCCACTATGGTATGTACCCCCCGATACGTAAGGGAAGGATCGACAAAGATCATCAACCGTAATGCCAGCAGCATCTGTCGGACCGGCGCATCCGAGGTGGCGTGGCCAATGGAGGGCACGGCCGGAGGGTCAAACTCGACCAAGCTATCCACAGCCGCCCATAAATCCACGTCCACTATGCCCAAGGAGGATGGAAGAGTGGAGGCTAGGTCGCTCGAGCGCCTGACCTCGACAAACGACTCCCGGCCGGCCATCGCCAAAGGAGCCGGTCAAGCTGTGACCGAACTACCTGACTACGTCGTCACGAGGGGTTGCTCCATCCTGCTCTCAGTTGGAGGAAGGGCATAGAGTGGAGCCAAATCAGACGTTACTACTGAAGGACCTACGGCCCTTTCCGCTCGTGCTCCCTCCTCCCGGGAAACCGTGAGGCTTGTCAGCATCTTCCCCAGAAGCTGGTCCTCCTCGGGTGTCATGAGCGGCTAGGGAGGCGGAAGAGGAACCACGAGTTTCAGCCCGTTCCCCAACTACAGGAATGACACCAGGCGCTCCAGCTTCGATTTCGAGAGCAGTTGCGGCTCACCTACCCCCGTGGGGCTCACTAGTTCCCTCTGCTTCGCAATAGCCTTGTGGGCTCTAGCAACGTGCACCTCGGGGAGCCTTGCCTCCTCCTGAAACACAAAGGATGGGGTTAGTGATGTGAGACCACTCCTTGGACCTAGCAAGCAAGCACGAACGGAACGGCGGACTCACTCAAGCGGGTTCTTTCGCGTCGCGCACACTCGGGTCCATAGGTGGACCGGTGATGAGGATGAGGGTCCAAGGTTGGCCCTTGAGGTTCCAAGGGCTTGGCAAGCTTGGGTTTGAACCCCCAAGGGTCCAAGGATGCCCACTTTCATAGGTGGCCAGCACGTTGAGGGCGTGGGTTGTAGAGTTGCTCTCTCAACTCACTCTGCGGTGGTCGCTCAATTTGATGGAATTTTAGACTGGGTGCTCACCTCACCGTCCGACGGCACTAAAGCGATACTAAACCAGCAAAGTAAAAAAAAAAACAGCAAGGTGGGCAACCGGACGCTCACCTGATCGGTGTGAAGACACCGATCCCGGCCGAAGACGAGGGCGAGCGGGGAGGCGTGGGTACATACCCGCACGCCGCATTAGTGTCACTTTGACCTGAAATTTAAAATGTTACACCACTATACCTCACGTAGGAGGGCGATTGTGGGGTGGCGGACTTAATTTCACACTCAAACACTACCTCCACGCAGGGAGGGGTGGTCAGTCGGCCAGGTGGGGAGGAGAGAATGGACTTAGAAACCAAGGGGATAAAGCTCGTCGGTTCTGTCTATTCTCTGGAACAGAGGACAGACAGGCGGTGTTGTGACTACTGCAACCACTCACGATTTTTTCCAGAGATGAAACTAGTGGGAGGGTCTTCGTAACTGGGTCAGGATGATGCCTGATTTTTCAGAATTCTCTGGTCGCCAGATCCAGTCAGGGGTTGGCCGCAAGCAAGGCCCTAGGTTTCTGGTTCAGTCCGTAGGAGTACCTCAACAGCAGGAAGAAGTGGCTGCCACAAGCGTTCCTGAACTAGGAATTGAGCGGGGCCAGAATCGTCGAAACCTTCATCGAGTCCTCTTCGAGACGGCACCTACGGGAACGTCAGTGGAGGTCGGAGCAAACCGAAGCAGCCAGATGAGTGAGCAAGTGTTGGCTCAGTCCAAGAGTGGACAGAGCAGAGCGCCTGGGGGAGAAAATTTGGAAATCACTCCTCCTTTCAACTTGATCTATAAATATTTTTCCTCATCGTGGGATCGACCCATATTTACCACTGTACTCGTATTTTCAAAATCATTTAAGTGAGTGCGTGCGGTTTTATAAATTATGAAATTTGTGTGGCAAGATATTTTTAAACGATGGGTGCCGAGTGCATCACCGGTCGCACGTAGGAATTCTCGTGGGACCTGAATGGTGAATGAGATAATTGATTCCATCATAGTTTCATTCATTCATTTATTATTCATCATTGTTTTATTACATTACCAACCTAAGCACCGTTTTGGGTTTTTGCCGAAGTCGGCCCCCTCTTACTTTTACACGTGCCCTTTTGGGTTTTCACGTGGCGGGGTACTCAATTTTGTCTGTAACGCCCTTTTGGGTATTCGTCATAGTCGGGTTATAGCCATTCTTGCCCTTACTCAGCGTGGCTGGGTAAGGCCGGTGAGACACCTCTATTTTAAGCCTCTTTCTCATTTTTTTTAAAATATAGATTTACAGAACTGATGCCAGAATAGGCATAGATTTGTTCGTCAGCACGAGTTGAGTGCCGAGGTAAGGGAGGTTTATTCGTTAACAGGGATGAATGCTCCAGGTTAAGGGAATGCTGACCAATGTTGCCGATGATGACAAGGGTCGAAATTGGTTTGTTCATCGACATTGGTTAAATGTTGAAGCAAAGATATGTTTGTTCATTAACGAGGATGAAAGGTCCTAGTTAAGGGAATGCCGACCGATCTTGTCGATGATGACAAGGGTCGTAACTGGTTTGTTCATCGACATTGGTTAAATACCGAAGCAAAGGTATGTTTATTCATTAACGAGGACGAAGGGTCCAAGTTAAGGGAACGCTGACCGATCTTGCTGATGATGACAAGGGTCAGTGATGGTTTGTTCATCGACATTGGTTAAATGTCAAAGCAAAGATATGTTTGTTCATTAACGAGGATGAAAGGTCCAAGTTAAGGAAAAAGTTGACTGATCTTGTTGATGATGATAAGGGTCAAACATGGTTTGTCTATTGGGGATTTATCCTCCGACGGGGCGTGTAGCAGTATCCCTTCCAGAGTTTCGTGCGAGTGGAGGTAGGGAGGAACTTTTAATTATCACATTACTGACTTTAGTGCCATTTTAGGTTTTCATTAAAGCTAGCCCCCTCTTGCTTTTGTCCACACACCCTTTTGGGTTTTCACGTGGTGTAGTATCAGATTTTATCTGCAACGCCCTTTCGGGTTTTCACTGTAGCTGGGTTATAGGCATTTTTGCCCTTGCCCTAGTGCAGGAACAAGTCTGGCTGGGTACCACTATTTTATGCCCCAATTTTTTTAAACATGTGGCAAGAAAATGATGATAGGTGGAGCTGCGATGCTCGACCCTCGGTGGTAGCAAATGACTATTAGCTAAGGCACAAGGCCTTATGCCGATAAAAGAAATTTATTCGTTGGCAAGGGGTTAATGCTAACACAAAGGAGGGGTTTTACACCAATTTAGACGTAAGGTCCGTGATGGAGACGTGTGTAAAAGTCAGATGGGACATGAAGTCTTGCGTCGAGAGAACGTTTATTTGTTAGCAAGGGGTTAATGCTAATGCGAAGGAGGAATTTCCGCCAATTTGGATGTTGGGTCCATAATGGCAATATTGTGTGAAAGTCGGTTGGGACACGAAGTCTTGCACCGAGAAAGGGTTTATTCGTTAGCAAGGGGTTAATGCTAACACAAAGGAGGAATTTATGTCCATTCGGATGTTGGGTCCATAATGATAATATTGTGCGAAAGTTGATTGGGACACGAAGTCTTGCACCGAGAAAGGGTTCATTCGTTAGCAAGGGGTTAATGCTAACACAAAGGAGGAATTTCTGTCGATTCGGATGTAGGGTCCGTAATGATAATATTGTGTGAAAGTCAGCTGGGACATGAAGTCTTGCACCGAGAAAGGGTTTATTCATTAGCAAGGGGTTAATGCTAACGCAAAGGAGAAATTTTTGCCAATTCAGACGTAGGGTCTGTAATGGTAATATTGTGCAAAAGTCGACTGGGACACGAATTCTTATGTCGAGAAAAGGTTTATTCATTAGCAATGGTTTAATGTTAACATAAAGGAGGAATTTTCGCCGATTCAGATGTAGGGTCCGTAATGGCAATATTGTGAGTGGCATCACAGGTATGGGGTTTATGCCTATGCAAAGAAAGGGCTTTATTCATTCCGTATGGATGTAATGTCCATCGGGGACATTGTGCTCTCATGGGACTTACACCTTGCGATGCGGCACCCTCGGGCTCGTTCATTCTTTAGGTGCCCGTGCAGCTGCCCGATATAACTTCATGTGCTTCCCATTGAGAGGAGAGAATTAGACTGCGCCCTTGTGATCCACCAGGACATAAGCACCTCCTTCATAGACCCGATGTACAACATACAGACCTACCCAATTTTCAACCAACTTCTCTTTGGGGTTAGCCATCATTACTTCACTTCTTTTGACCATTACAAGGTCACCCTTATTGAATTCTCGCTCTTTGACCAACTTGTCGAAAGCACGGGCCATGCGAGCCTGGGTGGAGAGGGAAACGAAACCCACAATTCCAAGCCAAGAGGAAAGTGCAGAAGAGGCTTGAATGAGTATCCAGACTAGACTCGTGAGGTTCGGCCAGAGAGAAATAATACTACCATGGCATCTTGAAGTGCTCTTTCATTGTCTTCACTTCATCCTCACTCAACTCGCAGCGCAAAGGATGGTCAGGCTGTGGCACCAGGCTCCCTGTACCCTGACCAATTTCCTACTCCTCAGTAGTGGAGTATTGCTCCACCATGGCCGAAGGAGAGGAACAAGGGGAAGAGGGGGAAGACGTCGACTCAGGCGACTCGGGAGGAGGTGGAAGTTGATGAATCGTCACCGTCGCGATCTCTACTACCTTCGTGAAGCCCTCTGCGATTCTCTGCTCCTCCAGACCCCCCTTGCGACGCATGGGCTTTTCAGAATGCAAAGGCGATGGAGAGATAGAACACTAAACAAAGGAGACATGGAACATAAACACACGCGATGTTTATGCTCCCAGTGGTTTGGCAGGAGGCGGCGCGATGCTCCACCCTCCAAGAAGGGACTCCTCGCATTGACTCAAGAGAGTCATCATCACGGGTGTATTCCAAGGACAGCCACATTAAATGGCCCCTGTCGAAGAGAAACTCCCACCCCATTCGAGCCACCAACATCACCCTGACAAATGTTACTCGTCCAAGCCCAATTTTGGCTTAGGAGTAAGGGGGGGACAAGTGGAGAGGGGAAAAATTTATCGCCCAAGAGCACGGCCCAACTAGGTCCAATTTGACCCAACCATACCCAGCTCCCCAAAGTGACGATCCCATTCTGGGCCTACTTATTTGAAGCCCAAAATCCACTCGGATCAACACTTCCTAGGCGACCCCCGGGTCTGGAAGTCTGAGCGACAAGTCGATCGGGAAGGCCCCTACGGGGGCCCAGAGCACCCTATCCCAGCTACGTGCCCACCACTCGGGAAGATCCCCCGTCAGCGTCCCATGCTCAAACCGACCATCAAAAGCTCACCCAAGCATCCGTTATGCATCTTTAAGGAATAGGGAACTCCAAGGGATAAGGGAGAGTAAGAGTCCTTGTGCTATAAAGAAGACCACGATGAGGACGTAACTCCCCCCAGAATCTTCTTGACTCCCTAGACCCCTCAACTCCCTAGGCTCTTATATTAAACAGATCGCTATATAAACCCTGGAAGACCCTCCGGCAAGAGTAGGCAACAGTCCTGAGTAAGAACCACCACACTTCTTGGTGGAGAATGATCTCATGCCCCCTTTTCCTCCTGCCATCTCCCCCTATATCTGTGCTCTACCTTATTCGCTGACTTAAGCATCGGAGGGTTTTCCCCAGGGATCCATCCCTGGGCACCCCTGATCTGTTTCCTTGCAGTTCACACGGACGTGGTGATCGTGATCAAGATTCTTCCGAGATCACACGGCTCAGGACCGATGCGAGATCACCCCTCTTCACATTTGATCACCATTTGATCACTGAGTAAGCTTCTACATACACTTAGATCTTTAGAATGCTTTCGTAGATAATCAAACTGTTGAATTTGCTTCTAGTCAAGATCTGACTGTTGAATTTGAGTTTCATCATGATCAGACAATTCTTGGATACATCTATGACTTCTGACCCTTTCTGGGTGTTTCTGTAGTTTTCGACCCTTCCTGGATATTTCTGTAGTTTTCTAATTCTCCCAGACTTATCATTTCTAAACTATCTAGGATATATCTGTAATTTCACGATTGTCATGGACATCGCTGTCATTTCTTGACTGTCTGAGATGTTTCTGTCATTTGTTGACCTTATGGGGTAGCCGCCCTATCATTTTTTGGCCTTTTAGAGCATTCCTATCATTTCTTGACATTTCTTGGCATTTCTGTCATCCGTGGACTTCACAGGGTATTCTTGTCATTTCTGGGCATTTCTATCATTTGTTGACTTCTCAAGATATTCCTGTCATTTCTTGACATTTCTAGACAATTCTGTCATTTGTGGACTTCCCAAGATATATCTATAATTTCTTGACATTTCTGGGTATTTTTGTCATTTGTTTACTCACGGGGTTTATTTGCAGTTTTTGAATTTTCCTGAGTTTGTTTGCCATGTCTGGGCTTTTTAGGGTATATTTGTCATTTCCTAACCCTTTGTGGTTATCTCTGCAATTTCTAGATTTCCTTGGACATATCTGCCATTTCTTGGCTTTCCAGGGTTTATTTACAGTTTCAAGATCTCCCTAGACTTATCTGTCATTTCTTGACTTTCTAGGATTTATTTGCAATTTCTCGCCAGTAGTAGTATTCCCATGATTTTTGGATCAGGGTTCTTAGGTTTGACAGTTCCTGGTCAGCCTTAAGCAGAGTTCAGGAGAACAAACACCACTTGAGGGAAGAGGTATGGTCCCACTCCACTGAGTCGTGCAGGAGGCATGACCCTAGACAAGGGTATTTTGAGAATTAAACAGAAGCTTTGTGCAATTTCTACGAAGTTCATAATGTTTATACAATTTCTAGATGGGCCAGGTGTCGTTTACAATGTCTGGGAAGCTCAGGGGGCATCAATTTTCAACTATCTATCCTTCGGCTCAGCCATTTCGGTCGAAGCCGCTACCATATCCTTTAGTTGTCCTATCGTCTGGCTTTGGCATTCTGGCCAAAGCTGCTATCATAATTCTCAGCTATTCTATCATTCAGCCGAGGCATTCCGGCAAAAGCTGCTATCATAACTTTCAGCTATTTTACCTTTTGGATTAGCCATTCTGGCCAAAAGTTGCTATCACGATTTTCATCTATTCTACCTTTTGGGTCGGCCATCCTGGCCAAAGCTGCTCTTACAAATTCTGACTACTCTATCCATCAGCTTAGCCATTTTCGGCCAAAGCTTCCTATCAGGGTTCATCCACCCATCCCATCGCAATAATCAATGTAGTTCAACGACCTAGACCTATCGTCGAAGCCCGTTTTCCCTAATTATGACTTCCAGTCTCTCTCTCCTTAACCTCGGTTCATAGTCCGCTCTCCTGAATGTCGGCTAGGAAGCCCGTTTCCCTCTGCCCTAGCTTGGCAAATCCCGCTATCATGTATGACTATTATTCTGTCTTTCAGCTTGGCTATTTCGGTCAAAAGCTCGCTATAATAGGCTCCAACTATCTCATCTGTCGAGTTGGCCATACCGGCCAAGGCCCACTACCTGATATTGTAGCTATCTCATCATAGCCCTTCAGCTACTCTATTTTCGGCTTAGCCATGCCGGCGAGACCTACTATCATGATTGTTAGCTATTCAGCCTTTCGGCTTAGCCACTTCGGCCAAAGCTCGCTCTAACATATTTCAGCTATCCAGCATTTTAGCCCAGCCTCTTCAGCTAAGGCCCGCTATCACAATTCGGCTAGACTATCTTTCAGCTTTCGCAGCTTGCTACCTTGCTATCTTTCGGGTAACATAGCCCGCTAACTCTGGCACTCGTAGCCTGCTATCCCACTACCTCCTGACTTTTACAGCCTGCTATACTGGTACTCTCTAGCTCTCGTAGCTTGTTATTCTGCTATCCCTGGCTCTCGTAGCCTACTATTCTGCCATTTCTGACTCTCGTAGCATGCTATTCCACTATCTCTAGCTCTCGTAGCCTACTATTCTGTCATATCCTGGCTTCTGTAGCCTGCTATCCTAGCTCTCATAGCCTGCTATCTCTGTCTCTTGTAGCCTGTTATTCTGGCTCTCATAGCCTACTATCTCTGGATCTTGTAACCTACTATCTCTGACTTTTGTAGCTTGCTATCTCTAGCTCATGTAGCCTGCTATTCCGCTATTTCTGGCTTTTTCAGCCTGCTATACCACCATTTCTGACTCTCGTAGCCTACTATGTCAGCATTCTGGCTCTTACAGCCTGCTATCTTGCCATCTCTAGCTTAGCTCATTATCTCTTGCTATTCCACTACCTCTGGCTCATGTAGCCTGCTATCTCTGGCTTAGCCTTCTATCTATGGCTCCCGCCGCCTGCTATTCCACCATTCCTGGCTCTTGCAACCTGTCGTTTCTAGCTTAGCCTACTGTCTCTGTCTCTCGCAGCCTACTATCTTGCTACCTTTTGACTTTTACAGCTGTTATCCCATTAGCCCCTGGCTTCTAAAGCTTACTATTATGCTATTACGGCTTGTATAGCCTGCTATCTTACCACTTTTTGGCTCTTATAGCCTACTATTCCACTATCCTTGGCTCTAGTAGCTTGCTATCATGACTTTTATAGCCTGCTATTTCTGGCTCTTGTAGCCTGCTATCCTCGGCTCTTGCAGCCTGCTATCTTGGGCTTTACGACTTGCTATCCCGCCATCCTGGTTCTTATAGCCTGCTATCCTCGGCTCTTGTGGCCTGCTATCCTTGACTTTATGGCTTAATTGCTATCCTGCTATCCTGGCTCTTACAGCCTGCTATCTTGGCTTTTATAGCCTCCTATCCTGGCTTCATAGCCTGCTATCATTGGCTCTTGCAGCCTGCTATCCTGGCCTTTACGGCTTACTATCTCGCTATCCTGGCTCATCCAGCCTGCCATCCTGGCCGTCATAGCTCGCTATCTCTCTATCTCAGGGCTTTTGTAGCCTGCTGTCCTACTATACCGACTTTTATAGCTTGCTATCTCTCCATTTCTGGCTCTTGTAGCCTGCTATCCATAGCTCCCATAGCCCACGACTCTGCCATCTTTGACTTTTACAGCCTGCTATCCCTGCTATTTTTTGGCTTTTTACAGCTTGCTATCTCGCCATCCTAGCTCCTCCAGCCTGCTATCCTGGCTCTTGTAGCCTGCCATCCTACTATTCCTAGGTCTCGCAACCTACTATTCCACTACCTCTGGCCCCTGTAGCCTGCTATCCCATTGTCTTGGGCTCTTACAGCCTACTATCTCGCTACCCTTTGGCTTAGGCCTCAATAATTACTACCATGTCCCATTGTGATAACCGGAACAATTCAATGAGTTAGGCCTCCCCTTGAAGCCTACTACCCCTCTATCCACTGGCTTACATAGCCTGCTCTCCTGCTATCTACCAACCTTCATGGCCTGCCTAGTACTACCTTTCGACCTTCATAGCTCGCTTTATTACTAACTTTCACTTACTTTAAACTTAGTACTCTGAGTCCTCTGAACTGCTTGGGCTTTAAGAGGCTTATAGATCTGAGTTCCTGCGACCCCAAGACCCACCAGAGCACCATCTTCCTCTGAATTCAGAACCTCAAATGAGTTATGGGTTTGCACAGCAGCAGAGGAAGGATTTGAATGTTCCTTTTGTTTGAAGACCTGAACCTGCTTGTGTTTCTACTGGAGGACCAGTTTACATGCACCATCAACGTGGCCAAATGAGCAGCACGTTGAGCAGTGTCTTGGCCTCTATTGATAGGTTTCTTCCTTTTCTTATTTTTTCCTTTTCTTTTTTTCTCTTTTCTTTTTCTTCTTCTTCTCTCTTTTTTTTTGAATGTATACATGACCTCAAGGGAGGTCTTAGAAACATGTTGCTCTGCATGAGGCGTGGGCTTTAATTGCTCATCCAGTTGAGGAAGCACTGCGTGATATGTTGTACCCCTGTGGTTTTGATGATGCCAAACATTATGACTCATCTAAGCATAATGTCATATGTGTTGTTGATGCATTCATGTGATTTTGATGATGGTTTTGTTGTGCATAATGTCATATATGTTGTTGATGCATTCATGTGGTTTTGATGATGGTTTTGATGTGCATATGTGTTGAATAGTTATATCAGGTCGATGCACATACATCATTCTGTTTATCAGGTCGATGCACATCAACTCATGTACCTAAAAGGTCGATGCACATCGAGTGGGCACAGTAACTAAGGTCGATGCACCTCATGCTAGCGCAGAACAAAGGTCGATCAACATCAAGTGGGCACAGTAACTAAGGTCGATGAACCTCATGCCAGCACAGAACAAAGATCGATGCACCTTATGCCAGCACATAACAAAGGTCGATGCAGTGGAGCTCGCAGAGTCAGATTCCAGAACACTGCCTCGACGCAACAGACCAGTTCCTACAAGTAAGGTCAAAGTAGCATTATGTCACAAGGTCTAAGCAACAGGTAGACTTCATAAGGATCAAGTAGATGCAACAACGGTCAAAGAAGGCCGACAAGCCAAAGCAACATTCATATGCCTCGACGCATCAAGATACCCATGTGCTACATCTATGAGGAGGTCGGTGTACTTATGAGGTAGCTCGAGGTAGAAGAGCAAAGCTCCAACTAACAAGGTCTGAGCACTGAATAGATAGGTCGATGCAGCTGCTGGGAACTGGACATTGCAAATCAACTGAGGTCAGAACATTCTAAGGACAGGTCGATACATATTACAATGCACAATGTCAAGGCAGCAAAAGGAATTAATGGACCCTAGTGGAAGTCAGTCTACGGCCATCAAAAGGAACTCAAGGGCTCCATTATCCAAGTCTATAGCAATTCACAATAGTAGTAGCAGCAAGCTCAAATACAACAATTCACTTTGAGCACAAGTTCAGCAAGTCAGTCTAACTCTCCAAGTTAGAAGACTTCAGGACATCAGAAGCACCTGAAGTCAATAGAACTCAACTGAATTTCTTGGTCATTAGCAGCAACAGCAAAAGAAGGTTGAAGCAGCAGAAGAGCACACAGAAGCAATGCCTTAAGCCAGAAGGTCAGAGCATTAGAATAGTGCCTAGATGCACTAAGTCAAAGGTCAATGCAGTTGTAGCTGTTGCTAGTGAGGTTAATGTTGTTGTATCCCCTGGTTTTGATGATAACAAACTATAGTAATTATTAGATCTTTGAGAAATGTCTAACAAGTTTGGCTTAACTTCTAGACTGAACAATTACGGGATAAACACTCTAAGAGTGTTGACACCTCCCACAACGTGTCGACACCCCAAGAAGAAATCCAACTTGAAGACGTCTCTGTCTGGGCTCTGGATTCACCAAAGTGTCGACACCCTGTGTGAAAAGTGTCGACACCTTGGTTCCAAGAAGCAAGGCTTACTTCCTTCTTTCGCGTATGTCCCGACACCTCACAATGAAGTCTCGACACATTGGCACGTTCCGCACATGTGGAAGCCACAGTTCCTAGAGATTGAAATGGAATGTGCCGACACCTTATGTGAAAGTGTTGACGCATTCATGATCGTCCAGAATGGATCTAAAATCAATAGAATCCGCATTTTAAGATTTGAAACTTGTCGTGGAGGATCCGTTTGCTCTGAAAAAAGCCGTCAAGAAGCTTACTATGTCAGAGGATCCTTGTTTGGCAGAGATATCCTCTGAAAGGCTGGTACCATTGCTAACATGGTCCCCTACCTACCCACATACTAGCAGGCACGGCAGAGAAAGGTCAACAATGCAAAGGAAGCTAATCAAATAATATGGATGTGACATCCTAGGTGTGGTCTTTTTGCAGTGGACAACGTAAGACATGTTGTGAGCCACTGATATATCAGGGATAGAAGCTCCAATTCAGGGAGTAGAGCTGAACACAGAGAGAAGAAGGGAAGAGCATCGTAGAAGCTTGCTTGGAAAAGTAATCTTCTTCCTCATGTTGGTGGAGTGAGGGCAAAGCAACAGACTGTCTTCCCCTTTATCTCAGGGAGTCTCACAACAAGGAAAAAGGTCCTGTTGAAGCTCCATCCGATACCCGGTTGTTGTAGTTGTATTTTGACACTTCATATGCACTATTTTTGTTGTCTTGTATATATTGATCCCCGGTATGCTTACCATTTTTGCGCAATTATTTTGCAGCTATGGTAAGATTCGGCAGGGATAAGCGGTTCCGAGGCGCGTGGCCCGCGAGGAGGACCATTGGATGAGGAGGACTGGATGGTCTCTGCCCCCTTTGGGCCCACCTGTTGTCACCGTGGCCAGCGTGGACCTATTTGACCTAGGGCGTTCACTGGTGGTTGAGGGCCCGGTTGGAGAGGGGGCTAGCAGAGTAGGGGCAGTAGAGCTTGCTCAGATTTCTGAGGCAGGTGGGATTTACACCTACGATCATGTTGGAGGCTACCTAGTGGAAGTTTCCATTGGATCGAAACTTTTTCAAGTTCGTCTGGAGTTTTGTTCCACTTAGTATGGAGGACGAAGATTCTCGTGTTGCTGGAGAGCGCCGTCGGCTGGAGCGGGCTATTCTGATGGGTAGGGACAGCCTGCATGGGGTCACCCTCTATGACTTTTCGAGCTTCTCTACAGACTACTGGAGGCAGCGTCAGTTCCCCAACGCTAAGTGCTTAGGCTTTTTCAGCAGGGCGGACTAGTTTGGGGTCTACGTCGGAGCACTGGGTCCCGTCTCTTAGGACTTACACTGCCACCACTGGGTCGAGACGGAGGGGACCCTGGGGTTGGTGTTGGAACTGTCAAGGCTGCAGTATGCTGGTGAAGGCTATCATGACCACAGCCTCTAGACGGGATTTTTTGGCAGACGGTCATGAGCTAGTATGGTCACTGGGCGATGATCCCTTCACACAGGTACCATCAGGGGCGATTGAGTGGCTGATGGCAATTGTGCACCATTACACAGTGCTCCTAGACCGGGTCGAGATCAGATATGCAGTGACTGCGGTGTTGTATGGGTACCCCTATTACACGGGGTTGATACAGGCACTGGTGGAGCGCTTCAACTACCGGTGGAACACCGTGGCGACAGCAGAGGGAGAGACTTCACTGGATTTGTGGTCTCTCTTTCGAATTTCTGGTTTGTCGATCAACGGATAAGGGTATGAGGAGGTGGTACTGGATGACCTCCACCGCAGCCATACTGACGGACAGGGGCGATACCGGGTTCCTCATAGCTATCGATACCTGCTGAATATTTGGAGAGACTTGGCTTTGGCAGGGAGAGAGAGAGAGAGACGGAGACTCCCAAGGTGCCGCTGAAGGTGTGGGTCCGTCACTTCTATAATGGGCCCTTTTACTTTTACCAGGAGTTTGCGAGAGACCAGACTCCTCGGGAGGAGTACATGGAGGTGGAGTTACGGTTCAAGACCTACTCCAGGTATATATATGCACCGCGAGAGGGGTGAAACCCCCATGGGTTGTCAGACGTGACGCACTTGCAGCGTACTTAGCTTACTGGCTGGCGACATTTATAGTCCCGCACAGAGAGGACAGCTTGCTAAGGGTTGAGCTGTTGTGGCCTGTATGCTTACTAGTAGAGGGGCGGAGGCTGGCATTACCTCCTTTAGAGTTGGCCAACAGCTATTAGGGGTTTGGCATGTTGTCGGTTGTTAGCACCCAAAATATAATAAGATGACAATCACGCCTAAACGATGGAAGGATGCGACCTGCCAAAGGGCAAAAGCTGATGAAAATCAACAAAGAAGGGTCCTCTCAGACTACCAAAGCCTTAGGTCATCTGATAAGTGCATCAGGGACTCTACAACTCATCACCTTGGGATGTTCAGAAGAAGTCGACAACAAACCAACAATGCCGTACGGCCTACCAAAATCAACAAACACATCAAATCGATATCGACTCAGCCATGTCGAACGAATGCCATACTTCATCCGATCAGGATGAGAATATACTTGGTGGTCCGCCACCTGATAAGAAACCCTCCCGACGTGAAGAGGCGTCCCTAGTTTCTCAGAAAAAGGTGCCGAGGGCCATGTTAGCATAAAACCCAAGTGACCTGATTTGGGTATATCTACTTGGTAGCAAGGTCCATGATCGACCGAAAAGCTGCCTAGGCAGGGCAAAAATACTCCGAGTGGTGACCCACTCACTGAGGATGCCGCGTATATGAACGAAGCAGGCCTGGTAGTACAAATCATAGTGCCGATGACTATATCAGCAGAAAACCCGAGTAACCAGATTAAGAGCACGACTTGCGCTGAAAATCACTATTCCTAAATCTGATGGCCTACAGGGTGTTTTCCATGATAGTCCAGCAAGGCCGAACTAATATGGGTTTGAAATGACCCTTGAAGTTGGTCTAGAACTCATGAACAGATTTGACTCGATCAAACATTATAGATTGAAGCTTAAAATGGCGCCGCCACACGAATCTGGCGCCGGTTAAATCGGCGTGCAACACCATAATCCAACTGCTCCTATTCCAGCGCGCAAAGATGTTCTCCCACACTCAATGCCGGTGCGCCTATTGGCACGCCGTATTAGCCATAAGGGGGACAATCTTCTATAAATGGGCTCGATTCACCGAAAAAAAAAAAGAAAGAATGAAGAAAAGAGAGTGAAAAGGTCCATGAGAAGGACAAGTCGATTCTCCTAAGATCTGTTTCACCCGCCGAGGCTCGAGCCATCATATGCGAAGTCCATTCGGGATTGTGTGGTGCATACCAGGCTGGAGATATAATGAAGCACAATATCAAGCTCAAAAGCTTCTACTAACCAACCATGTACGTGGACTGCATCCAGTATGCCCGACATGTCATTAGTGCTAAGTCTTTGACCTAGTACCCAGAAGACCTCCCAATTCATTGCGTCCTACAGCCCCCACCTGGCCATTCGCCGAATGGGGCATGGATATCGCGGGGCCTTTCCTGCCATCTTCCAAGGGCCATAAGTACATCTTAGCCGCTACCGACTAATTCTCTCGTTGGGCAGAGGCCCTTCCCCTACGAGAGGTCACCAGGAAAGTGGTAGCCAGATTTGTCCGGCACAACATCGTCTACCAATTTGGTACCCCTAGCTGCATAGTGTCCGACAACGGAACACCATTCAAGAATAGGGCCATATATTAACTAGCGGTCAAATTCCACATCGACTGGAGAACCTCTTCGGTCTACAACCCCCAGGCCAACAGCTTGGCTAAAGCCTTTAACAAGACCCTCTACAAGCTACTGGCTAAAATTGTTAGCCACTGAAAATGCGATTGGGGTGAAAAGGTCTTTGAGGCACTATGGGCCTACCAGACAATCTACAAAACCCCTACGGGATGCTCGCCATTCTCCCTCGTTTACGGGGCAAAAGCCGTCATCCCCATCGAGATCCAGTTAGCCTCCTACCGCGTGGCAGTTCACGCCGACCTCACCGACCCAGATGAAGATGAATACTAGAGAAGGCTAGAAGAGCTCTCTGATCTAGAGGGCAAGCAGCTCGAAGCCTACAAACACCTGCAAGTATACCAGGCTCGCATGGCCCAAGCCTATGACAAGCTCGTCAAACAATGAGCCTTAAAGCAAGGTAACCTCATCATGATCAAGGAAAAGGAAGTCATGGCATGGTGCTCCAGTGGAAAGTTACAACCTAACTGGCGGGGTCAGTATATCATTCACAACGTTTATGAGGGTAGGGCCTACGCAGTTGTCAACCACAAGGGTAACAAGCCATTATTGCCTCTCAATGGTAAACACATGAAGCTATACTATGCGCCAGAGCACGAGTTTGCGCGCCACCCAGGCTAAGGCACGCACCCTAATCACCACCAGTAAAATAGGCCTTCCTCAACGAAGGGCAAGACCAGTCACGTCTTCCAGCCTCTCTTCCCAGTGAAGCAACATGGTCAGCCAGGGCCTACCAGAGTCACTGTCATGCACTTGTGGGGGTTAGCCTCCCACCTTCGTCCTCCCAACAATAGAAGCGAGGGCGCCCGACACCAGCAATAACCTAGCCATCAGGCTCCCAAGTAAGCAAAAATAAAATAAAAATAAAAATGGCGTTAAAAATAGAGATAGCCCAGTGGACCCAGTCGTCCCCATCGCAAGGAGGTGACTGGGGGCAAAAAGGCCAAAAACTCAGTTGAGGCGAACACCTGCAGGGGCACCTTAGGCAAAATTGGGAAACCCCTCGACGTGAAAACCCACAAGGGCGCGTTAAAAAGATAAAGGGGGTTGGCTCTGGTGAAAACCCGAATGGGTGGTAGAGCCGATAATGAGAAGGTACATCTCTTCCCACCAGTTAGGGTGGCATTCCACCCACTACTTAATGGATCACGGGCCTCCCCAGATGTCGGCCTTCGATCATTCCACATTACTAGATCATTAACCCTGCACTTTCCAGTCAGCTCCATATCACTCAACACAGCCCATTCTATCTTTGGCCCCCGCTCTCCCATGGCGCACCGGTAACTTCTAGCTTCCATGCGACGTCTATGTCACCATCCTAGTATGCTCCAGTCTCTGCCCTTTCCAGATTCCTGTTGCTCTACACTCCTGCATTCTACACCCCTATAATCCAGGATCCCCAATTGCCAGTTAGTCCTAGTTGGCCTTCACGATCCCAGTCATAATCTCAATTCCTCTTGCCTCCCTGACTTGCCAGTTATGACTCCAGCCACATTCTGCCATGATAAAGTGCCCCCCAATACCACAACTTGATGATTTATAAAAGCCCTATTAAGGATGGGGCAGTATCCGGTCATTTACATTCCCCAGCTCCAGGTTACATCCCCTGACAGCAGGATGCTACGGATGGCATCCTCCAGATTCAAAAAAAATGGGGTTAAAAATAGAGATACCCCGGCGGCCTCAGACAATTCCATCCACGGGATTACTGAGGGAAAAAAATGCCACCGACCTAGTTGAGGTGAAAATCTGAAAGGGCGTCTCAGGTAAAATCGGGTAACCCCTCGGTGTAAAAACCCGTGAGGGTGCATCGAAAAAAGTAAAAGGGGGCCAGTTATGGCGAAAACCCTCAAGGGAGATAGAACTAGTAAAGAGAAAAAAAACTCTCTCTCCCTCTCTACTCCTCACTAATGAAGGTCGTCGACCCCAACATCTCACCGACGACAGGCTCAACACCATTCCACAACAATGGTGGCCAACACGCCCCCGAGGGTCGGCCATCACCAGTTGCGGAGCCAGCCGTCCAGTCCCAGTATTTCGGCTACAACGCCTTCACAGACCAATCACCCAGTTCCAGCTCCAGTTCCAGTCCCGATATTCTAACTACAACGCCTCCACAAGTCAGTCGGCCAGTTCCAGTTCTAGTCCTAGTACTCCGACTACAACGCCTTCACAGCCAGTTGCCCAGTCCCAGTTCCAGTGCTAGTCCCAGTATTCCGGTTACAACGCCTTCACAGGATAGCCGCCCAGTTCCAGCCCCAGTTCTAGTCCCAGTATTCTGGCTACAGCGCCTCCACAGGTCGACCGGCCAGCTTCGGTTCTAGTCCCCATCTCCAGTCCCAGTTCCAATGTCAGTTCCAACTCCAGACCCAGTTCCAACCTCCAGTCCTTGTCCAGGTCCTGGTTCCTGGCCGCAGTGCCTTCCCAGGCCACCCAGCTAGCCCAGCTCCAGTTCCCTAGGTTAATATGAATTACATTTACGGCTAACAACATGACAGTAATTGATACTCTGTCATTCGGCCTACAACTGACCCACTCCAGAGTCACCCTAGTAGCTCTAACCGCGTAGGCCATCACATCCTTATGGGTCTACATTGGCCTCAGACCATACAGGCTTCTATTCTTCAGGGGATTAACCCCCAACATCTAGTCACTTTCCCTTACTTCCCAGTACCCAGCCTCCAGTCCCCAACACCCTGTCCCAGTACTCAACACTCAACTCCTAGTACCCAGCATCCAGTTACACCATTCTCCATGCTCAGTCCCTTGTTCTGGTGCCCAAGACATGCCCTTGGGGTGACAAAATATATGTAATCTGAATAACACAACAAAAGGGGGAAAAGTAAGTACATTCAAGTCCTAGGCTCATTCCCCTCCAGTGCTACCAGATGAGAGTCAGCAGCTGCAAGCTCCGCCTCTAGGGTCGACAAGAGTTAAGTGCTAGCCTCGACCGTAGTCTCGGCCGCCTGCCACTCAGCTCAGACGTGCTCTGTAGCCAACAACTACTCCTCCAAGGCCTGCCTCAAGGCCTCAACCCGGCTCTCCGCCTCTCTCAACTGGATGCCCCGATCTCGGGAAAGCGACGCGGCTACCTCAGCATGGCCCCTCTACTAAGCTATGGCTGACATAAGGCGGGCCCACTGCTCCTGCACCTCTCGGATGGTCGCCAGCCTCTGAGTCCTCTGCTCCTGAACCTTGCGAAGTCTCAGGTACTCCACCCAGATCCTGACTAGCCCAGACATCCAAAGCTCGCGAGGGAAGCCAAGAGCATGGTAACCCTGCGTGCACTCTGTCAGCCGCTACCTCAGACCCTCTGAAGAAGGAAGGGGGTCCCCCTGCCGGTAGCCTCAGGTTCGCTGGAGCAGGGAGGCACCCACGGTCACGTCCAGTAACAGCTCTGGCGATGAGGCAAACATAGGCCACTCAATCCCTAAGCTCAGAGAAGAGTCACCCATCTCGGCCAACACGCCAGTAGAGCCTGCACAATCCCAGCAAAAATAAAGGGAAATGAGCAATACATCTGAAATTTCCCATAATGAACAAGGTGGAAAACTAATAAAAGGTTTAGCCCTTACCCAATGCAAGTCCTGCTATGCTAGTGGCATCACCCGTCGGGGTCGACGAAGGCAATCTCTCCTCCAGGTCTGCGGTGTCATCCCTTGGGGTCGGAGAGGGCAGTGACTCCTCCACGACCTGGTCGTCTCCAGCAACCATCGGTGGCATGGGAGGCTCTTCCCGGCAGCTCTCATCAAGAGCCGACATGCGCTCCCCTCCTGACTCCAGCACTGCACACAACACAGGAGCGTCAGCACCCTACCACAAAGAGTAAACAAATGCTAAGTAGGGAGGGGGAGCACCCCCATGTACCTCCGGAACTAGTCTCCATCTCAGCCTCCTCGGCGGAAGAGGTCTCAGAAGAACAGGAGCTCGAGCTCGAACCCTCCTCTGTCTCCATGGCCAAACTGCCACTTCTCGAGGAGCCCAATGAAGTCCCTGAAGTGCTCCCAGAGGTGGTCGAACTAGAGGCCCCTGCAAGTTAACAAACCAAATGAGGTCACCACACGACCCAACCTCACACTAAGACAACTCTCCATTTAAGGGTTTCGAACAAGAGACTCACCAGTTGGGGCACTCCCCTCTGAGACCCCCTCAATGTCGACGATCTCCTCATCGCCCCCAGTCAAAGCTGCTACAGCAAGCTCTTCCTCCACTTCCTCAGTCATGTCGCAGGGAAGCTCACCCTCCTCCAAGGGGGAAGAAGTACCTGTGACCAACGCCAAGAGAAGCTTAGCATCAACAGGCGACACAAAAAGCCCACCACAAATGACTAAGTTCCCAGTCATGTACCTTAGGGTCCCACGCTAGAAGACCCGACCAGTCCCACTGTGCAGGCAGACACCACAGCTGGTAAAGGAGGGAGGGGCATCCCTGCCAACAGCAGCAGTAGCAAGCTAGGCGCATCCCCCGCAACAGATGGGATCGAGGCGCCCACCGCTCCTGGCTCTCCCTCAAAAGAGGGGGAGCCACTGACGGGCCGGTACTGACCAACTCCTGAATCATCTTCGGAGTGGCAGCCGGGTCCTCACCTGGAAGACAAATGACACAAGCATAGTCAACAACTCCAGCCCGTCAAACATACAACAAAGAGAGGGCAATTCCCTCCATGACAATTCGACACTTACCCGAGTCGTCTCGGTTCAAAACCGACTTCTGCTCTCTGACCTGCAGGGGAATTCCTCCCTGCGTCGTAGAAGGGGCCGTCGTCCCTTGCATCCCCACCATCCCTGCATAAAACAAATGGCTACGTCAGTCTCCAAGAGCAAGCGAAGCCATAACCAAAACATGTCCAGTTCCAGAAGCTCTTACCTGGTCGGGCATCCCCCGAGGCCTCCCACGACTCAACTAGCTGGATCAACTATTAACGAGCTACTGGGCCCTCCGTCGGTGTGCATCGTCGGATGTCCCCATCACTTTGTCCTGGGCGACTTTAAGAGCTTGCTTCGTCTTTTCCAGGTACAGGTTAGCATCCGACAGGTGGCATTCAAACACCTCAAAAGGGTGGAGGTCGGCAAAGATTCTGACTTCCTTCCCTTCACAGGGGTATTTAATGCATTAATGCAGGGTGGATGGCACTACCCTATTCTGGTGTAGCCAAGGCCAGCCAAGTAATGCCTTGTAAGAAGTGCTGGAGTTGATCACATGAAACTGGACCTTGGTGGCAAAGTTGCCAAAGGTCAAGTTGAATTCTGCGACCCCCATGGGCACCTCGCATTTCTGATTAAAACTAACAATCTTGACGTTCCTGACTTCGGCTAGGTGCACGTCAAAGTAGTGCTTCTGGTACACCCGGTAGGGAAGTATGTTCACTACTGCCCCCGAGTCAGTCAGAACCCTGCTGATAGGTTGTCCATTTAGCTGCCCCTTCATGTAGAGCGACCTGCTGTGACTGTAGGTGGGCAAAAATATGTCATCCTCTATGAAGGCCACGGCCACTTCAGGTGGCATCTCCGCCAAGCAGGGTTCGAGGTGTGCTGGCTTCTAGAGCACGGCGATGATGGCTTGCCGTGTTTTTTCATCTAAGGACAGCATCTCCCAAACGGTAAATCAGACCAGGATCTTCTTGAGGTGCCTGACTATGCGGTCGGCAGCCCGAACCTTAAGTAGCTTCATCTCTTCAGCCTTGCTGCGCTTGCCCCCACCCTAGACCTGGGGTACTGGATCAGATGGCGCCTCCTCTACTTGGTCTGGTACAGCTGCTTGAGCTTGCGGGGCCTGCTGGGCTTCCCCTTTTTCTTGCATTCGGCAAGGTTTGGGACGTCATCAAGTTCTTCTTCTGGCTGAGGAGGGGTTACTGCCAGTGGAGTTGGGAGGCTGCTTGCTTTTTTGGTCAGTCGAGACCCTTGGGGGCGTGATTGCCTCTCCGTTCAGGCCAACAGGAACTCAGTAAATGAGAGAGTGCCCCGGCCTTTGAGTTCTTCAGGATAGAGACCCGACGGGGGAGGGATCTTCGTGCCCCTAACCTTGGGCTTAGGGACCTGGTATGGTTGCTCTCCCCTGAGCAGGATGTTATGATCAGCCTGGGGAGGGTGTCCCCATTTCTTTCCCGACCTGGTGGCAAATTGGGAGGTGGATGGTTCAGCCTGGTTCACTTCTGTTGGTTCATAGGGTAGTTCTTCTTCTCCTTCCTCCAAGGAAAGGGCAGTGTCAAACAATGCCGAGAGGGTATTGTAGGCAACGATGCCTTCCTTCCTCTTCTTATTTCTGGGCCTCTTCTCCTTCTTTTTCTTCTCTGCGACAGCCGGTGGCTGATCCTGGGGAAGTTCACCCCACAAGGGAGGCTCTTCTTCCACATGGGTCTCTGCTTCGGGAGCCAGTTCGAGGGACTCGAACTCCTCCCAGGGGACATATTCTTTCAACTCGACAGGCCAGATCTTGGGCTGTTCATAATCTTCGAGGCCATCAATGATGACCTGGAGTCTTTCGACAGCAGGACTAACCTCTTTATGCACCCGCATCCAGATGTGCTCCTTCTTATTGTAAGTGGGCCGCCTTATGACTAGCTGAGGGGCCGTGTCATGCCACATGGGGTTCACCAGTGGTGCTTTTGGTCGGGGTGTGACACCCCTCATATGAACCTCTGGGGTGGGCCGAGGGGCCCGTCTTTTCCTATTCTTCTTCAGCGCGGACTGCCAACCTCCTTGGTCTTGAGCCGACGTTGTGACAAAAGCTTCATAAGTAGCGCGGGTACTGGCCTCCACCCACTCTTCAGGCAATTCCTAGTACAGTGACACTATGTTGACGGTGGAAGCCAAGTTGGGCATCTCATGTGGCTGCGGAGGCTCCACCTTGTGCTCCCCCATGTCCATCTCCCCATTCTTGATCAGGGACTCAATGACGTCCTTGAAGACGTAGAAATCATCAATGGTATGCCCGAGCATCTGGTGGTATTGATAGAAGCGAGGGTCATCCTTCTTTTTCAAGTCATCGGGCCTCTTTGGTTCTGGCAACGTGATCTTGTTGTACTTGGTTGCCCACTCAAATAGGAGCCGAGACTTGTCTCAGGAGAAAGAATACAGTTTGTTCCTCATTTTCTCCCTCAGGGAGGGACCTTTTCGCCATTCCGACCTAGGTGGAGGAGGGTTGGCAGCTCCTTTGGCATTTTCCTTCTGCTTCTCAAAAGTCTGGAAGTCTAGGGCGTGAACCTCCGGTGGCATTGGCTTCTTCTCGGCCTGTCTATTTCTCTGGCCTGATGCAGCCGGGGTGGAAGAGTAGCGGGCAAGGAATACCTCAATCTCAGCCACTATGTTGTTCAGACGATCAAATGTCTTGACCTCAGCACCGATCATTCTTTCTAGAATTTCTTTCTTCAGATTCTGCTTGCAGATCTGCACCGCATCCTCCTGGTGTAGGGGACGTCTGCACCTCATGCTAAGGTTTTTACACTTTTTGATGTAGAACATAATGCACCTTCGTCAGTTCGTCATGTGACCTTATCCACAGGGGATAAGAACAGCAGGTGAGACGTTTGGGCTTAGGACTCTGGCGAGCATAACGGCTATGAACAAGGGCGTTATAGTGTGACTATAACGGATTGAAGGCAGTCCGTCATGGACCTAAAGATGTCAAGGCAGACGGGGCTGGAATGACAAGGAAGTCGATGGAGGTGGTGGTAAGACTTGACCTTAGGGGGTATATAACGGACCATGGTACGTGATTTATGTGATGGATGATGGTGGAACATGGATCCGTTAAATGACAAAGACGCTAACTGAGATGGTGGGTGAGGCGGTGGTTGGGAAGACTATAACGACTCATCGTGAGGGCATTATACTAATTATAAGGGGTAGGTGTAGGACCGTTAAACTATAGAGATGCTAAGTGAGACGCTGGATGAACCAGACGATGAGTGGACTATAACGGACTTTGTGAGGTGCGTTATGTTACTTATAACGTGCCATTGAGGATACGTTATGCACAAGAGGGTGACAAATGAACCTGAAGTGCTTGCCTAGCAACAAACAAGGACAAGATTCAACCAAGGAAGGCAATGACCCATGAAAGAGACTTCTAACTTTCCCAAGAAGACTCGACAAGGGTGAACAACTCGGGACATCATTAAAATGAGTAAGGAGATGACCCGACTAATTGGTTATAAAATGGGTGTCAATAGATGCCCCTCCTTAACGTCCTCTTTGCAGGGGAGTGAGCAGAGGTGTAGTGAAAGTGAAATGGAATATGGAGATGAAGCGGAGATGATGCGGAGTGGACTGAAAAGTGAGCGTTAAGGCAACGACACCCGTTCTCAACCAACAAGTGATAGGAATCTTCCAGAAACTTCGGACTAACCACTCAGGAAATGGCAGACCAAATGACGCCAGTCTGGAGGAACTAACGACTAAGGAAAGGAAAACATGGCCAGCGACCGGAGCAACGGAAAAGGAAAGAGATAATTAACTAAACTCTAGACAGGAACCTTCAGCTAACCAGACCGAGTGAGTAGACCGACGAAAACCTTCTGATTCAGAGTGGAATGATTCTCCTTACTCGAGATTACAGACAAAGTTATTCACTCTTACTGAGATACCTTGGACAGATGAAGCACGATAATGCTCAAAAGATATGTGTATGATGCATGCTGTGCTAAAGAAAAAGAAATCTTTAAAATGAATGCCAAGAAAGGATAAAATAGCAAGATACTCAAGAATAGTATTACTAGCTTGAAAAAACTAGGGTCAGGACACCATCTGCAACCACAATGTGCAAGATAGAACCATCATCCCCAAGCTTTTTCAACCCAACGGCCTATCCAACGATTAAACATGTGCGCCTAGATCATCATCATTTTTGTTTGAGGGGAACATCAGATCCTGAAGCATATGAATGACCAGCCGGTTCTCGAGATAATATAGCGTAGCTAACATATAGTAATGCATTTTAAGGGATAAAGGAGCGAGATACAATACCTGACTTACCTGAGCGGGCGAGCGGATGATTTCCATGATGACATTCATGATTTGGCTTGCTGCAAAGGGGTTAGCCATAAAAAATAACAATAATAAATCAGGGCATAATCTTTCAACTAAATGAAACACAAGCCAACCATTTAATAGACTCAGAAAGGTGCGCCATAGAATAATGGACTGGATTTAATCCGTTAAAGTCCACTGATTCAAAATTTTTAATAATTAACGATCTAGTTACATGGCGGACTAGGTACCATGCGTTATGCCCAACATAACGGATGCTCGACAGACCGTTAAAGTTCCTGGGTTGCTAAAAAATAAACAAGCCCTAACTTTCCCTCATTTTTTCAAAACACACTTCGTACTCACCAAAAAAACCCCTCCCAAAATCCTCTCAACCTTCTCCCCCCGGCGACGAGCCCCGGTGAGACTCCCTCCGGCCACAATGACGCGTGAGAAGGGGAAGAAGAGGAAGGCGATCCGGAAGATAAAGGCCCGAGCAGAATGGGAAATGGCTTCCCCACCGGCGAGCCCATCGGCGGAAGAGGAGACGGCGGTGGCAGCGACCCAATCGATGGAAGAAGAAGCTCCCTTGGCTCAGGAAGAAGCAGAGGAAGTAGAAGGAGGAGCTGGAGAGCCATTGGTGTTGAAGAAGAGGCCATTGCTCTGGAGAAGAAGAAACGAGGGCAAGACCCAGAGGTAGGTCATTTTTGCCCTAAAAATTTGATTTTTGAATATCAATGTTTGATTGCATGTATGATTGAAGGGGATAAAATGAGTCTGGGGACTCATTGGGGTAATTTGTAGGCCTTTGTGGCCATTCCCACAAGCTTGAGAAACAAAAATCACCATGCCAGTTGCAGAGGAGTATAACGGCCCTTCCAGTAGCCGTTATGCCCTTAACGCGCCTGGGCAAGTGCGTTAAGTGCACTAGAACAAGAATTTGATTTTTTTTTAGGTTTTCTATTTATTGATTTTTTATTTATTTTGGTTATTGGAAATGCAATACAAGTAATTCCTATGATTCTATGACTGACCCTATGACGTCAGCTACGAAATGCTATCCATCATGGATAGCTTCTCGGGGTACAACCAGATCCACTTAGCAGAGGAAGACTAGGAGAAGACATCCTTCACCACTTTGTAGGGGACCTATTACTATGTGGTCATGTCCTTCGGGTTGAAAAATGCGAGAGCTACATATCAAAGGACTATAATGGCCATCTTCCATGATATGATGCACATTCACATGGAGCTATACGTGGATGATATTTTGGTTAAGCCCAAAACTAGGAGTGGCCATGCCGAGGTCCTCCGTGTAGTTCTCCAAAGGTCTCGGGAGCACCAACTTAAAATGAACCCCAAGAAGTGTGTGCTCGGGGTCTCTTTAGGTAAACTTCTAGGGTCCACAGTTAGCAAAAGAGGGATCAAGATAGACGCTAACAAGGCCAAGGCGATTGTCAAAATGTCTCCTCCGAAGAATATTAAAGAAGTTTGAGGTCTGATCAGGTGTTTACAGTTCATTAGGAGATTCATATCTCACCATTCTCAATGATGCAAGCCCTTTTATGACATGCTCAAGGGTGAGGCCAAGTTCATGTGGAATGATAAATGCCAAAAGGCCTTCGAAGATTTGAGGAGCTACCTCCTTAATCCTCCCATCCTGGCATCCCCAGTCTCGAGTCAGCCTCTTCTACTCTATGTATCCACCACAGAGGAATCTATCGAAGTAGTCTTGGCTGAATATGACGACACAAAGAAAGAACGAGTAGTCTACTGCCTATCAAAACTGTTCAATGAAGTGGAGAAAAAGTACATTGCAATAAAAATGACTTGTGCGGCCGTCGTCTGGGTTGCCCAAAAGCTAAAACACTACTTCCTAGCCCATGAAGTGAAGCTCTTGGTATGAATGGACCCAATCAAGTACTTGCTAGAGAAGCCTGTATTAACTGATTGCTTGGTGAGATGACAAAGCTTCCTCAATCAATTTGATATCACCCACATCAGTCAAAAGGTGGTCAAGGGGCATGCCATTGCCGAGCAACTTGCCCACCATCTGCTTCCCACACATTCTCCTGTCGACGAAGATTTCTCGAACGAAGAGTTAGGAGCCATCATTGATGGTGAACCTTCGAGGATTCTCTACTTCGATGGCGCTCTTAACTCCAAGGGTTGTGGAATCGGAGCTATCCTTCACTCCCCAGAAGGTGTGATTATTCCACACGCTTGTCAATTGTCCTTCCCCACCCTAAACAACGTGGCTAAGTATGAGGTGCTCCTCACAGGCTTGAAAATGCCATTACCCTTAGGAGTCAAGGAGCTCCGCATAATTAGAGACTCACAGCTAATACTCCGACAATCTCTTAGCAAATACCAAACCTAGGACTCGAAGCTATGGCCATACCAGGATTTGATTTGCAAGGTAGTCTGGCATTTTAGGAAGCTAACTCTAGTGCACACCCCTAGAGCCCAAAACATCTTGGCTGATGCTCTAGCTTCTCTATCATCATCTCTTACAATCACATTTGAAAGACCTTCAGGTACTGTCATCATGCAAAGAATGCACATCCCTTCACACGCTAATCCATGGTTCCAACAGTTCCTAGAACCTGCTCCCCAAGTTCACTTCCTCTCTCATGAGCTGAAAATCGACCTCGATGAGAGCAACCCATGGTTCTTTGACATTGAGAACTATCTCTATGATGGACCATTTCCCAAATAGACTGCCACCCCCGATCAGCAATCCATTCGCCATTCTATAGAGCAGTTCGCCATCATAGGTGGTCTCTTGCATCAAAGATCTCTTAGTGGAGTATACCTCCGATGTCTTGATGAAATTGAATCTCATGCAGTCATTGAGGCTGGACATTCTAGTGAATGTGGTGGCCATGTAAATGGTTGTATGGTATCTCAAAAACTCCTCACGCACTATTATTGGCCTACCATGGAGGAGGACTATTCTAGCTATGTCCACCATTAGGCTAAATGTCAACTTCATGTGGACAAGGTTCATGTTCCTTTATCTTTACTCCACCCTCTCATAGCTCCTTGGCCTTTTGCCATGTGGACGTTTGATGTAGTTGGCCCTCTGGAAGACAAGACCGGAGAAGTGTAGAGGAAGCCCTTCATCCTCACCGCTACCGAATAATTCACGAAGTGGGCGGAAGCTAAAGCTTTTACGGAGGTCAAGACATCGATAGTGGTAAAGTTCATCAAGCACAACATCCTTGCCAGGTTCGGCTTCCCTCATGACATCGTCACCAACAACAGACCTTAGTTCACATCGCAGCAGCTTAGTGACATTTGTGGTAAATATGACATTATTTTGTATCATTCATCCCCATATTATTAACAAGGAAATGGTAAAGACGAAGCTAAAATAAAACTCTCATCAATCTAATTAAGAAGACCTGCAAATCTCATCACTACTCTAATTGGCCAGATCACCTCGTTGAGGCTCTCTAGGTTTATTGTACTTTAGTCCGAACTCCCATGGGTCAAACCTCGTATGCACTCACCTTTGGGATAGAAGTGGTACTCCCATATGAAATCATCGTTCCTTCACTAAGAGTGCAGCTGACTTGGAGCTCAACCCCGAGCAAGGGTGGGAGCTAAGTAGAAGAAATGATGAGTAGAAAGGAGAGGAAGAAGAAGTGGACCCCTTAGTGCACAGCCTACGGCCTTTATACTTGCGCCGCCTCCTCTTCTTAGCAGAGACACCGTGAACACAGACCCGCCTGGCGTGGACCCAGACATTTGGGCTTCTTGATTTGTAATGTCTTCTCAAATGATGGGCCCATCTAGTCAACGGCCTAGCCCAGCTATGAACATGCAGCCTTGCTGGGACAGTTACCCCTAAACACCCGATGCTAACCATATGCGAACATTCTCGGATAGATAACTCCTTATAATGTTGAATATCATGGAACCACAGAGTCTTGTCTCTTGGCACAAGCAGCGTGTGGTTTGGCAACTCCACTCAGCAATCAGACTTGAAGCATAACTCCCTTGATAAAAGAGAAGGACAAAACTGAGGGAGAGTAATGCGTGACATTGACATGGCCGGCGTGCTGATGAACCGAGGGAGTTTGCATAAGATATGCAGAATGTCTTTTGAGAGTGTTGAATATACGATCAATTGCCCCTTGGACATAGAATCTAGCAAACTCTTGGCAGCCGTATGCGTTAGCACAATCCGGGTGAAGAACCCTTCCTGACCAGTAATCTGAATGGCAACAGAGTGAGAGGTGATAACAACATCGATGATGAATCCTCTGGCGAGCAATGAGATTGCCACTGATCTCACTCTTGAAGAAACTGGCACCACTACGAGGGAACTCCTATTGACAACCGTCATAGGCGGTGGAAGCTCGTCATCCCCAAAATAGACAGAGATCTGGACACAGATCGACATGCAGCAGATAAAATCTTGAAGCTCAAACTGTATAACTGGCATCGAATCATCATGACCCGGCTCACCATCTCCCTGGGGACCGGACCCGAGGGGCACCAGCGGTAGCGCACACCCACTCCGTGAGGTGGAAGTAGGTGGAAACGTGGGGGTAACATGTTTGATAGGTAGTGTAGGTGAAGGCTTAGAAGGTGTAGAGGCCTCAGGCAGTGAAGGGATAGCGACGATGACAAGCTCGGGTGGAGGCGAAGGCAAAGGTGGAGGTGTAGGTGAAGGCGGAGCTTGCTCAGGCTCGGGTGATGAAGAAGATGAAGAAGAAGACAGTGAAGATGGTGGAGGTGATGGAATAGGGGTCTTCGGGAGAGGAGGCGGTGAAGGCGATGGTGATGGGTTAGGCGATGGAGATGGTGATGGAGATGGTGATGCGGTCGATGGAGGTACTGGAGATGGAGATGGAGAGGGTGACGTGGGAGGCCGTGGTGCCCGCCGTCAATGTATCAACACAATGCATTGAGGGGCGTTGGGGGTAGAAGTAGTGGTGGGGGAAGTGGAGGAAGTGGAGGCACTGGCTTGAGCAGAGGCCTGGTTTAGTGGAGGAGACAAAGGTGGGGTAGGAGATAGCGAAGGTAATGGTAATGGAGACGGAGATGGCAATGGGGTAGGCAGTGGCCTAGGAGGGGAAGTGGGTAAGGGGGTAGATGACGGAGTAGACGGAGCGGGCGTCACGATAGGCGCAAAATCACAGGGGTGCCTCTGGTCTTGTAGTGGAGGCAGCTACCTGGGTGGCTCTTCTTGCTATTGCTGCTACTTGTTTTGAAGATATACAGTGACCTTGCAAATGGCTGACCAATCAATCCTCTTCTTGTCTTCCAAGCTGCAAACATAATCCCAAAACTTGGGGCAATCCTCGACCACATGCCCCTGCTGGCGGTGATATTCACAAAACTGAAGTAAATTCCCGACCGCGGGTCGACAAGGCACAACTGGAGGGAGTTACAATGCGTGAGTGGCCATCAGAGCCCTGAAAATATTGGTAAAAGACTCCGACAACGGAGGAGAAGGAGCCCCCTTCGGGTAAGGCGGATGCCGAGGGGTAGGTTGTGGAAAAGAGATTTGTGGAGATGGAAGTGGGGGTTGCGTAGGCAAAGGCGCATGGTGACTGGCGGAGGGACTAGGCAATGACGTATGTAGGGATGGAGAAGATGGTATGTAGTGGACGACATCCACCTGCTTGGGGTGTGGTGTTCCCTTGACAGGAGGCGGAGACACATGCAGGTATGCGGGAGCGGAAGGCTAACTCGTGGAAGGTTGATTCATGGAGGGTTGACATGTAGAAGATTGGTATGTAGAGGGTTGATATGTGGAGGGTTGGCTCATGGAGGGTGAGTAGGTGGTGGAAGGCTGACTCATGGAAGGTGTAGAAGGGGTATACATAGATGACGAGGTGTATGTGGATGTGGTAAGTAAAGGAGACTCGGGGCCAAGAGAATCTTGGATTTGTTGGCGAATGAAGCGGGCTCGACTGTAAAGCTGCTGCCAGGAGGTAATATTGTTGAGATCTAAGATGAACCGATATTCCGGCGTTGCATTGAAAATAAGTATTTTAATATGCTCTCCCTCTGGAATGTGCCCCAGAACCTGTGCGGCCAGGTGACGCCAGCGGTCAGCAAAGGTCGAGAAATCCTCTTTGGGCTTCATCTTCTCATGGGTCAGATCTACCATAGAATACTTGGGCCCAACCTGTTTAGAATTTCAATGCATGACCACACCATCCCTTTTAACCCTTCTGAGCCTTCCGACTCGTGGGTGGCGGGTCAGGATTTGAATGGTATCGAGTTATTCCAGGTATTTAGATCTTGGGTCATTACAGTTGCTATCAGAGCATGGTTGTGGAAATGGATGGGAATTCGAGACAATGTAGTGATTATGAGTCCAGAAAGTCCAGTACAGTCAGCAGTTGGTTTAGGGTGTTTTGTTTTATTTGCCCCTCCCCTATTAGTTTTCGTGTTTGCATTAAGGGTTAGATGGCGCTGAGGAGGCGAGTTTGAGCTTTTTGAGGAGTGCCATTGGGGGCTTAGGAGGAGTCAAGTAGGGAGGAGCCGAGTAGCTAGGCTTCTCTTCCGGAGGTAGCGGCCCCGGGTGGGTTAGATTAGGCAGAGTTTTATGCCGGCATGTATCAGTTCTTTGTGTGGCAGATGAGTCAGCACCGTGGTCAGGAGGTTGGCGAGGGCAGTTTGTCACGTGGTGGTCGTGGATGTCTCTTGCGAGAGTTTTTGCGATTTCACCCGTCGATGTTTGAAGGCCAGTTGGATATGGAGTGTGCCGAGGATGAGAAGGTTCTGTTAGTGAGTTATCGGTTGCAAGGTTCATCCTCGTTATGGTGGACTACCGTGTGGGCTTCGGCATTTCTTCCGCCTCTTGGTTCGAGTTCTTCCCCCTCTAGATTGAGGTTCAATCGAATGACTAGGTTGTTCAGCAAGAGCAGGTCTGGTAGGAGACGTCAGGATTAAGAGGAGTAGGCGTCCGCAATGACTACTTAGCAGCCAATAGTCTGACCACTGTGGCATGATTTGAGTGAGCAGCCAAGACAGTGTCCGACCTGTGGTGGGTTCCACAAGGGTAGGCCATGTGCCATGGGTGAAGTTGAGCTGGAGTGTTTCAGGTGTGGTCAAGTGGGTCATGTTGCTCGCGAGTACCCTTGATGTCCGCCCTAGTTCCAGCCATCTTTGCAGCGTTCCACTAGCCTGGCGAGTCAGGGTTCCTAGCGTGCGTGAGGCACTTGACCGGGTGGAGTTGTCGTGCTCACTCCATGGAAGGTATGCGTGAATTTTCGGTTATTGTATGTTGTGCTTGTGTTAATTCCGTTGTTTTCTCTGTTATAATTACGCTTTCTCATGCTTGAGTTTTCCCGAGGTGCATTCGGGGGTTCTCGAAAGCGTCTTGTCCGTTAGCAGTGGAACTGCCTGTGAGGGTTTTGCAGTTGTCCCTCGTCATGTCTTGGTGGATAGGCGTCGTCAGGTCGTGCTGAGCTGGGCAAGTAGAGGCACCAATCGAGATTGTGTGTCATGTTGTAAGGCTGGTGTGGGGTCTCTCTAAGTGCCCTATTGTTTGAGACCTGCATTTGTAGGTGGATTGTCTTGGTGGATGCTAAGTTTTCCCCGTTTTCGCGATATTGTCAGGGCAGAGTTGCGCAACGAAAGCGTGATGGGTCGATAACCCACAGGCTCCAGGATCAAATTAGTAGTGGAATATGACACGTGTTTCATGTTAAGCGGGTTCTGGAGGTCTCGGAGTCAGTCGTAAGGCGTTGCTCTTGGGTGAAGAGCTGTGTCGGGCCGTGTGAATGTCCTTGGTTTCCGTGTGTAGGTGGCGGTATCGTGCTGAGTGGTGCTGGTGGCACTGGGAATCAAGAAGCTCAATGGTGAGAGTGGTCAGTTGAGGTTGTCTGTGGCACCAATTTTTCCCTTGAATTGTGTCGCGTGGCTTAGGGTGGAGCCACTTAGCGACTGGAATTAAGGCAAGTCATGGCCTTTTGGGCCGATTGGTTGGCGTTGGTGTTCAGCGCTCAGGAATGAGCTTGGGAGTTGACTGACTTTAGTCAGTGTGGATGTTCCGGAGGTGGATCTGAGGAGTGAGAGGTGTCGGTGTTGGCAAGGAGTTCTCGTGCGAATGCCATGCTGTGTAGTTGAGGAAGTTGTTGGAGTTGTTAAGTGCCCTGATGAGAAGTGGCTTATTGCGCCGGTTGTTCGGCAGGCATGAGGTTCGAGATCGATTGAGAGTTGTGGCAGTTATGGATGGAGTGTTTGTCTATGACAAGACTCGAGAGAGTTTGGAGCATGGTGTATCTGGTGGTGTCGCTGTCTAGATCGTGGTGTTCCCTTGGCTAAGAGGGAGATGTGCATGGGATCGATGTGTGTGCGTGTGCGCTGAGAGTTGGTTGATGTGCGTGGTGGTTCCCGGTTGGTGAAGCCCAGGTGGTTGTTTGTAAGATGCCCTTAATGTTGTTGGTGTCTGGTGAGGCATTGATTTTTGGGATCGGTGCTGGTCGGAGAGTATTACGGCGTTCGGCTCGAGAGCATGTGTCACTGGTTGTGTGGAGCCGACGGAAGAGTGTGGCCAGTTGAGCTTGGCGGTGAGGTTGTGATAAGTGCTTAATTATCTATTCTTATTCACATTACACACATCATTCTTGGGTTTTAATAATGATAATTATGTAATCTTACACGATAATCTCGGTCTCACACTAAATGGAGAATTTTTTGGAATTAATGGGCCTTGAGACACCTTTAAAATAAGATTTTAGTAATCAGTGTTGTTCTTCCCTTCCTTGCAAGGATAAAGGTTGGATTTTTATTTTTATTTTTGCGGGGGGGAGCTTGGGTTGTCCTTCCCCACTCTGTATAATATTATCCAAAATTAGCGGCTTCCGGCGGCCTTTTTGCGGGTGATTCGCAACGATGTTGGTGGAGTCGATTGCAGCGGCGACATCTCTCATCGGCCACCGCCCGATGTGCCAAGTTTCTTGTTTCAGAGATGGCTCCTATCATGGGCGGCGATCCGATTGGTGCCGTCTGCCGGCCGCCGAGCTCAAGGGCCGACGGCTCGTTTGCTCGTCGTCCTCCCGGGTTAAGCCCCGCCGGTCTCCCGGGAGGGTCGTGTTCTTCTCGGTGAAGGCCCAGGCGATGGAGGTGACCAAGGAGGCGAATTGGTCCAGAGAGGGGAGCAGGGCGCCCCCGGACCTGGGTTACACGATTGGGGTGGGTCTCGATTCCAGCAGGCTGTGGCCGCCTCGCAACAAGGCCGACAATCCGGGGCTGCATAACCCCTTGCTCCGGCTGGAGCGCATGGGCTGCGGATGGCTGGGCGTGATCTTCGAGTGGGAAGGCGTGATTGTGGAAGACGACGCGAATTTGGACAAGCAGGCGTGGCTGGCGCTGGCCCAGGAAGAAGGGAAGTCGGCCCCTCCGGCCTTCTTACTGAGAAGAATCGAGGGCATGAAGAACGAGCAAGCCATCTCCGAGGTTCTCTGCTGGTCGCGGGACCCCTCGGAGCTCCGCAGGCTGGCGGCACGGAAGGAAGAGATCTACCAGGGCCTGCAGGGAGGATTCTATCAGTTGCGGCCCGGGTCGCAGGAGTTCATGAGCACCCTGGAGAACCACAAGATCCCCATCGCGGTGGCGTCCACGCGCCCAAGGAAGTACCTTGAAGCCGCCATCGAGGCCGTCGGCGTGGAGGGCTCCTTCGACGCCATTGTGGCGGCGGAGGACGTCCACAGGGGGAAGCCCGACCCGGAGATGTTCGTGTACGCGGCGCAGCTCCTCAATTTTATCCCGCAGCGCTGCATCGTGTTCGGGAACTCGAACTCCACTGTCGAAGCTGCCCACGATGCCAGGATGAAGTGTGTGGCCGTCGCCAGCAAGCACCCGGTGTACGAGCTCAGCGCGGCGGACCTCGTGGTGCGGCGCCTGGACGAGCTGTCGATTGTCGATCTCAAGAACCTCGCCGACATCGACTCGCCGGAGTTCGGGTCCGGAGAACCGGAGGTAGAACTGGAGGAAGAAGAAGACCCCGCTCCACCCATGACTGCTGCGGCGGTCGACGACCTCTTCTGGTAGGCCTCCTTTGTACAGCTAAACAGTCTTCAACTCAGTGCCTGATTTAATTCCTTTAGGCAGGAGTTGGAGGTGGAATTTCTACTCCTGGTGTATACTTCTAGTCATGGCACTACATTAACAGGGATTGCCCTTTATTATTTAGATGTATATAAAAGCAAAAAGGGGAGGGGAAGAAAAAGGAAGAAATGATCTGATGTTGGGTAGTCTACATTGGGCTCCCTTTGTGTACGTCTGTAAGTGTCACCCTTTATGAATTCTCAGTGCAGATTGCAGCCCCATAGAAAAGCTTTATCTTTAGTTTGTTCTCTCTTGGGATGCCATTGTGGCTTGCGGACTTGTAATTTGTTTGGATTGGCTCTTGTTGTTGTCATCTGCCCATCTTTTAGTGTCTCTTGAAGATTCATGCTGTGTGGTTCATGCTCAGTTCTTTAACTTTGGAATCAACTCCTTTTGTTCTGGGTTCAAAGATGCCAAAGAAAGGCCTCATCAAAGCTGGGAAACCAGTCTCACTGGCTTCATTTACAGTAGGAACCCCTTATAAGAGTCAGTCAGTTGTGACAGTTTAAATTGCTCTTTGTTGCGCTTATTTCTCCCACCCTAGCTTGGAATGTCTTGGCTGTGTAACTTACCATGCATTTGTGTAGATGGCCAACATCTTACAGAATGTTTGCCTCATGTGAATATGACCATAAAGATTCTGATTGGCTGATAAAGACCATCTTCATATCCTCAGTACACTTGTTATTATTCCAGATTGTTTCGAAATTTGTACTCAGCATCTTTCAATGGATAAGAACAGCCGAAAAAAAGTCTTCCTTTTTTGCAAGTTTCAAGTGGGAGAACTGTTCTTTCCCCGTTTGAATACATTTCAGAAATGTAGGAAAACTGCTCACCTGATGTGAATAGGGCTACAGTATGCAAGGAAATAGTATAACAGAGAAAGGGCTGCATTTGTGAGCAACAGTTATCTATGTAACATTGTTTATTGGAAATCAATGCCACATGTAAAAGGATCTTATCCGAAGGCCTTTTAATTTACAAGGCAAGAACGTGGGATGTCCAAACAGTCTGAAACACTCAAACCTAAAAGAGTTGCCCTACTATAAAGAAGTGTAGACTTGAGATTGGTGGTGATGATTCGGCATTGATTGCAATCCCTGTTTGAACGCCTTGAACAACAAAGTCTCACGGCTGATGCCCATCAAGGTTTGTTTTGCACCCTTTTATACCTGCTCGAAGAAAATAGAAAGGGGTGCGAAGCCAAGATAGGATGTCCGGAGGTTCCGGAGGAATGAAGTGGGAAGGGACGCGATGTCCTAGGGGAAGAGAGAAAGAATAAGACGAAGAATTCGGAGGTTCCGGAGGAATGGAATCAGGAAGGGTGCGATGCCCTGGGAGGAGGGATAAGGACTGAAGAGAATCAGGAGGTTCCGGGGGAGAAAGGTGCAAAAGGGCGCGATGCCTTGGAAGGAGAGAAAAATTCAGGGGATCTGGAAGGACGCGGAGAGGGAGGGCGCGATGCTCGATAGATAGAGAAAAATCCGGATGGTTCGGATACAAGAGATGGGGGGGCGCGATGCCCTGAAAGGAAACTGGAGGGGGCGCGATGCACGGCCAGTGTTAGGGGACCCGGAGATCTCGAAGGTAGAGGTGAACGAGATGGGAGACGCGGAGGATCCGAAGGTTCCCAAAGGTGGGGAAGATACGGGTCTGGAAACCTGAGAAAGAAGAAATGTAGATGCATGTGAATGCAATGCAACGGATGCGATGGATGCGTGAAATGCATGAGATGCAAATAACATGAAGGGCGGGAGGATGAGATCCTCCCCCTTACCCCTGGAGTGGCCCACGAAGAATCAGTGATAGACGGGAATATGAGTGAAGTTGAATAGAAGGTGGAAGGCCTCTTAGTGGAAGAATGCCCACCCCTCCACAGCAACGAAAGTATACAGCCGATCAGCCCAACGGATAAAATCAAAGCCCATGATGAAGTTTCAACAATAAATACCAACTCCCTTGGAGGGCGAAGAGTAATAATGTAAAGGAATTGAAATGTTGGAACAAGAAGCATCGTGTTGCCCAGGGATTGTAGCATATAAGGAGTGTTGAACAAAATGGACATTCGCCCATTGTATGGAAGAATGGGTTCAAGATCGAAAAGTTGAAACAAGGGGTGCCCTGCCCGGCCCTTGGGCATGAACTTACACGGCATCAAAGCTTAACATTCTCTTTTAATGAGCAGCGGCGGGGACTTGGCCTCTTCAACCATGCTCGGCACAAAAATGCAGATGGGCATCTGGAAAAGAAATTCTTGCACCTTGAATAGCATACCCGCGGCCAAATCCTTCTTGCACGGCTCTCGAACCTCTTCGGCACAAGTGCTTGTAACAATACACCCACTCCGAGTTGTAAAAGGAGGTGAAGCGGAGGCGGAAGGCTCCATGGATGGCAAAGGTGTTGAAGGAGACACATCAAGCTTCTCCCCTTGCTCGGAAGCGGACAGGGTTGGCTCGAGTGCAACAAGGGGTGGACCCTGCTCAGGATTAGCCATAGGTAAAGGTGAAGGGATAGGTGAAGGAGGTGTAGTTGGGTTAGGGGTTAAGGGATAATGGAGGGGTGAGGTGGCGGCGATGGGAGGTTAATTGGAGGAGATTTGGTGGTGGGCTCGGCGGAGGCCGATGACGTGGAGGTTAATGAAGGTATAATTGGAGGAATAGAGGAAGGAGGTTTGGTGCATAGGAAATGTCGGATGGGGCGAGAGGTGTTAGGGGTAGGAGAGGACTCATGATGCGTCGGCGTGGGTGATTAGAGTATCGACCCATTGTCATAACACAAGTAAGTCTCAAAAATGGGGGTTGGATTGAGGACGGTGGCATTGTCCTGAACAGGAAATTCTTCTGGTGGTGGAGGAAGCGAAAAGCGAAGGAAACTCGGAATGAGTGCCTTCGGAGCTTCATCATCATGTGCCGTCTTTAGTTATTCACATGCCGGCTCTTCATTGTCAGGCTCAAGTGGACGTCATAGCGGAGGCTTATGAATGGGTGGTGAAATACAATGTGGAGGATTTCATGGTGGCGAATACGAAGGCGGAGGGCTATATTGATGAACGGGGTGAATGGGTGGAGGGCAAACGGCATCCACTCGATCGTTAAAATCTACCAGCTCTTCCTCGCCTGAACTGTTGATGTCGTAGTCGTCTCTCCTCTCCTTCCATTCTCTTTCCATCTTTGTAATATTGTTCAGCAAGGTGTGAAGATGATTGACTGGAAGAGGAGGAGGAGGAGTAGGCCACGGGCTCGCAACCCTCTTAAATTGTTCCTCCAATGAAGCGATTTTATTAGTGAGAATCTGTTGGAGGGGTGTAACTTGAGCAACGGAAGGTTGGCATGGTGACCTTGATGGAGAGGCTGTATAAGAAGGCCGTGGAGAGGGACTAACGGGCTGACCTGGAAAGGGACCCAGTCGGGCTGGGTTGCAAGGACTAGATAGGCCTTGGGGCCGTGATGGAGGAGGAATAGAAGGAGGCGGGTGATGGGCCACCCGAGGAGGAGTTTGAACAGGAGGAGACGGGTGATGGGTTACCCGAGTCAGTGTGAGTAGAAGAGGGGGACGGATGATGGACCACCCGAATGGGAATATGAACAGGAGAGGGAGGCGGGTGATGGGCCACCCGGACAGGAGTAGAAGGAGATGCACCCTCAACCACGGCCTTAAGGGCCTGAATTTGTTGAGGGGTGAGACGATCTATAACATGCAAGATCTGGGAGACCTTCTCGTCATCAGGAGGAGAGTTTTCTTCTTATTTTGGTCAAATTATTTCAAGAATGTAATAAGGATGATTTTTGAATAAATAAAGGATAAGGTTTATTACTATCTTGCGCGCTCTGTCTTTGTGTTGAATACACTACGCTCTGATTGACATGAATGATATAGGCTTGTCACGTACCTCCGGGTAAACTTCCACGCTCGGGGCGTGACAGTTATAACATACAATATGAATATGAAATGAGTGCATTTTATTTGTGTAAATGTTTTGCATTCCCTAGAAAAGGTGGGGATGTTATATTTTGTAAAGTGAGCATGAGAGATACATAACTTAAGATAACATTTGTTAGACAACTTATCATAATCAGAGACTATCCCAAGGCATGGTTTTGACAATGTTCAAATAGCAAAATGAGATTAGCTTTTGACACATTTTTTATTGTCTTCAAAATATTTAAGATGTTTAAGCTTTCTACATGTGGGCAAATGATGATGGGAAAATAATTGTCATAATATATCTACTCGTTCCACGAGTATGTAACTTTTTCCATTTACATGTTTTTCCTTTCTATCTGCATATACACTGGTAAAGTTTCTAAGCTCAGTTCACTTTCTATCTACGTACACATGGTAAATGTTGACTTTACTCTTTTTGGGTGGGGCCTACATGCAAATAGCAGAAGGATCCTCATCCAACCTCAGGGCAACGTTTGAGGAGTTTCTTGGCCAATGGAAATAGGTAAGACACTCTTTGCTTTTTCTAAATTAAGAGGCAAAACATTTACCTTCACAATGCACAAGATGGACACATCTCAACGTAAGGAAGTGTCTATATATGGTTGAGTTTTATATGATTACTATTCTTGGGGTGTTGTAAAGGATATTGGTCTCGCCATCTCCTAAATAGAAAGTAGAGTTACCAGAAGAAAGGCGACAAGTGAGGATGTGACACACTTTTGTTCATAATTGCACTCTTCATTTGTGGTGGACCCTATTGTTTATACTTTTCTACCTTTTTCTTGGATATCTATGTATTGGTGTTTGTTTCATTAGCTCGCAAGAAAAGAATTAGTGTATATTTCTTTTGTTATTATTTTTTTTTCTCGTGGTGGTGACATACACTCACCTTCTATGGAAGGTCGAGATATGTTGACTTGGCATGTGAGGTTTTCGGGGGTTCCGATGGGGGTGGGCAAAGGATGACGTGTATGCACAGGAATGGGGTGGTTAATCATCGTAAGTGACTAGGACTAAGATGACTGGGTGGGATGCGGGAGTGCCAATTGACTTCTCGACGATCACCTATGGAACCAAATTTTGACATGGGAAGTGCTGCCAGGATGCAACAAGTGGGCACGAGGGTATTGGGCAGCACGTGGAGAGAAGGAGGTTCTACAGGTATGAGTGTACAGGCGATTGTGGGGGCTCGTGTGCAGGATGTCTTTCCCCACTGGCCACAATCAACCGGTGTTTGTTTTACATTGGATCAAATCCAAACACCTTTGTTCCATGCTAAAGGACTGGATGTACACTATAGCTATAGGGGTAGATAGATACATAGGTGCATATGGATAAAGAACTGGATACACGGGTGCATATGTTCCTGAAGTCATGGGTAAAGAACTGGATATACACTGCAGCTATAGGGTGACCATTGCATTCGACTGGTAGGGTTGATCGATTGGAATCTAAGAGACTGGATGCATATCGACCGGTATGGGGGCTATGTTGGAACCTAGGAGTGGGTGTGCATGAACAGCCAATTTCTTTATGGCTATTCTTTTCTTATAGACTCCATGAAGGCTTTACAGGTGGACCTTAAACTCCAATGTACATCTGGTGCAAGACGTGGGACAATTCTGACAAACGGGTTGGTCCCTAGGTCAATGCAGGATAAAGCAGATATCTGGATATTTTTATAGGGGCTTTCCACGAGGAGCTAAAGGCATGGTGGAGTTGCCGAGGGAGGGCTAGAGTGGATGGCAGGGGCGGACACTATCGGGCGCCTGAGGGAGGCTGGATGCGGTTCGAGATGAGCAGTTGGGTACGGATCTCAGAGGGTGAGTGTCGGCATGTCGGGGAGTTAGAGCCAGTCCTAGGAATATTACTTTTGGACTCAGGTCCGGCTAACTCAGGTCAGCAGTCGGGACCGTCAGTGGTAGGCTTGGGGAGAGCAGTGGGCACATGGTCCCATAACAGGACCAAATCTAGCATTATGGCCTCTACGTCGTTATCATAATGTGCCATACGTGGGCGGACCTAGTGTGCAGGTATGATCACCATTACCATAACACCCCATATGCGAAGGGATGGACCTGAGTTAAGCGGTTAAATGCCATATGATGGGAGTACGTTTGACATACCCTCGACGTGTACGAAGTCGATTGACAAGCTAACCAACGCGCCATGTTCCTCGTGTGTGTGTTGGAATGCTGGGCCTTGCTATTTGTGTATCCATATGCACCTATGTATCTATCTGCCCCTTGAGCTTCTAAGGGGTGTTTAATAGGGAAGTTGAAGGGCTGAGGGGGGGTTTACTCAGATTGGAAAAAAGGGGGTACCCTAGTCTGAGTAAACCAATCCCAAAATAATTTCTATTTAAACCAAACCCCCACCCCTCTCTTCTCATTCTCTCATTCTCTCCCTCTCTCCTCTTATTTCTCTTCTTCTCTCCCTCCCTTCTCCGGGTGGCCGATGGAGGATGGCGTGGGTGAGGCGGTGAGGTGTGTGGGGTGATGAACGGCGAGGATGGAGTGAGGAACAGGGTGGTGGTGCGGTGAAGCCCATTCACGGATTTAAGAACCCAACGGCGATTCAAGAAGTGATTTTACGTGGAATCGACATCCTCACTGCGGGAAATTATCAGTGGAAGTAGGGGGACGGATCCCTAGCCCGTGTATTTCCTTTTCCTGTGATTTATAGGCTGAGGTGAGGCCGAGGGTGGGTTTTGTTCACATCGAGGTTAAAATGCATGTTTTCGGGGTGAGCGATAGTTTCATCGATCCGGCGAGATTTTTGTGGTTTGAATGGGACCTCCCAGTGCTAAGGAGGTTGGGGAAGAGTTCCACCTTGTTTTTCCCCTCAAATGGGTTGAGTGGGACATCGTTTAAGCTCCCACAAGTGCGTTGCTAGAATCAGTCGACCGAATGGGCAATTCGGTCTTCAGTCGACCGATGGTGCGTTCGCCAATGACAGGGCAGCCTGTCCTGGTTCGGTCGACCGACCTAGATGGACCGGTCGACCAACCCAAGTTAGGGGGCACTGGTCATGGACCGGTCGACCGCGATCGATCCAGCCTGTTGGTCGACCAACCCAGGGGCCTGGTCAACCGAAATGCAGCTTCTTTGCCTGTTTTGGCCTCCGGTTGACCCAGTCGAGATCCTTTGCTAGACCTTTGGCCCCATGGATGTCCCATACATCCCGTGGGGATCGAGACCGTGATTTTGGGTGCCCAAAGAAATCATGTTACCTCGATTAGCATGCCCATGTGGTTTGAGGATCTGGGTGACCCCGTGTATTATGGGCTTCATCGTTGTGCTAGATCGAGCCATCGTGTACCTGTGCATATGCAGAGGGCTATCCCCGCATGATGTTAGCTTCTTCAGAAAGTGGTTTCCATATGGACCATGAGTATGGCCATCGACCATGAGTCCCGTGACCCAGCTTGGGGCTGGGGGCTTCTTGGTCTCCCTTGGAAAGGGGATGGACTCGGCGGTTATGAGCCACCTTAAGGATTCTTTTGACAATCGTTTCTGACTTTTGGACTAGGGTGACTTGACGGCATGGTGTTGTATGGTATGAGTCGCGTGACTCTATGGATGTTGGATTAGCGAGTCTAGCTAGTCGTTTTTAGTCTGGTGGCACCACACCACCCCGTGCTCTGAGTTACTTGTGATGGGCCTATGTGTAGCCTATCAGTGCTCTGGTGGTTTCCTTTTTGAGAGTCATACGTCGAGTGCTTTCTCACTAGTCATAGCTTGCCTGGGCATACGTGTGCCGACCCACTTGGGAGTGATGGAGAGCTAGACCTGGGAGAGACGATTTTAAGCTGATTGCCATAGGGTCTCTCACTATGGCAGTTCAAGTTCGGGCCGGGAGGAAAACCAGCTAGAGGGCCTGACGTAGTGCAGTCAGTCAGTGTATGCACACGTGGTCAGGGACTTCGGACACATGCTGATGAGCACGACCCTGACTAGACCCTTATCCTTGTGTTACTTGAATGGTGTCTTAATTTCTGCATGGGGCGAGTAGGGAGACACCTGGGACGTGGACTAAGTCGTCAGTGGACGCATCTGGCCTTACTTCTAGTGACCAGGTTCTCCCGTCACACGACACGTGACTCTCGTGACTCGAGGTTCAGTTTCCCATCTGCGAGACATGGTTTTTCGTATAGCTCCCATGTACTTTTCCCTATATAGAGGTCTAGGGTTCCCTATAGGGTTATCGAGGTTTCACCCGTACACAGTGTAGGGTTCATGACGGTGAGGTCGTGACCGTACCCTTGGGCCACGTGGTCTTGGGTTGGGCCTTCGTCAGTGAGGACGGGCCTGCACAACAGAGATGTCATGGCTTCCCTTCTTGGTAGTGTAGCCAGGGTTCTTCATTGGTTCAGTGGTCCCCAACTGTGAGGTCGGGGTTTGCTTTTCATTGTCGTTAGGAGTAGCTTAGAGCGTCGTGGTTCTACAGGCTACCATTTTGACTGTTCGTTCTACGGTTGTTGCTTCCGCTGTTATTGTTGTTGTTACTACTCATGTTACTGTTGTTATTGTTCTTATTAGTGCTGCTATTTACTGCCGTTGTTTTATGGTGGGGATCTATAGGACCCTTACTGAGCCAATGTGATGAGACCCACCCCTTTCTTTTCAGGTGTTGCAGTTCCTCCTCGAGGTTTGGAGGTGCAGTGTAGAGGTTTGTAATGCCAGCTTGCCAGAGCCGGGGGCGTACTGAGCATTTGAGTACGTTTCTTTCCCAATAGACTGTACTTTATTGGACTAGACTCTATAATTAGTTTATTAATTAAAAATGTAATTTATTTCCTTTTATTTGAATAGTTAATTGTGTAGATATGTTCTACATTATTTTAAATTTTAATGCACCTCCACACACCTAAATAACCCTTCCACGTCTTTCGGCCGCGTGACCCCTACTGAGTCTGGCTGTGACTCACCCTTCTACTTTTCAGGTGAGCCACCCCAGCCTTCGACCGCTGTACCGCGTGCTTTTCCAGATCGGGTCTAGCAGCCAGCTGGAGTCAGTGTGGTCTTTTTGTACTTTTAACCATGGTATGTCCCGTGTAGTTGTACATTTGGGCTTTGTATATTATGGACTTATCCTTCTGGCAATTCTGGACTAGTATATATTCAATAACACTCTGATATATAATAATATTTCAATTACTTCTGCATTTCAGTTTAAAATAACTGTTTTAATTTAATCTGCGCATAGTGTAATTCTAATTCGTTATACATTCCCTCGACAAACTCCCCCAACCCTTCAGGGGCCTCATCAGCCTCTTGGGTGACTTCCGCAGTTCCTGACAGCGGTAATTCGATGCTACATCGGGTTATCAGTATCCGGAGCTCTGGGTCATTACACATACAGTTAAAGAAGCCCTGTCGCACGTACTACGAAACACCAATGGTAGCACAGGCAACTGTCGACAGACTCAGGACAAGGCAACTAGACCTAAAGCTACAACGATCCTTGAGTCTCATGACTCGGAGTCAAGATCATTACTCACAATGGAACAAGTCGCCAATCGGTCTAATCCTAAGCCAGAGAAAGTGACTCACCGTAAGAAATGACTCACGGAGACCTGAGGGAACACTGAGAACTCTCAGCACACCTGGATACATAGAACGAGGTAAGACGATACCTCACCACATCCAGAACCATGTCTCGAACTAGACATAACTACCGAGACACACACAAGGTCACCTATCAACCACTGGGTCACACCGAGTTGACCAGAACCAGACAATGACATTAAAAAGTTGTGTAGAAGACTGCCCATGGCAAGAACACTTCAGGCCACCTTCTATTATGGTCATAGCCATCATAGGACATCAAGAGACATCTACGGGACAACGGGCAAACCATAAGGTCAAGCCAAGATATACGGAAACCAAGACGTCGGGAAACGACGTTCCGTATAATGGTAGTCCTAGACTGAGTCATTAGGAAAACTGCAGTAGTCCAAGAATAGACCACACTCAGTCAACCTTCAACCGACCAATCCAACGCACCACCGACACACAGACACTGCCCTAGGACATAAACCTAAGATAGACCGACACACAGAATAGGCCATCATGGCCAACAGACAACACACAGGGATGAGCGGTTCTAGGAGGACTGCACAAGGGCATGGGCAGTTTGGGACAGCCTGCTCAAGTGATAGACCATTAAAACACTAAAGGGAGATGGGCTATTAAGGGTAGGACCGCCCAAGGGGATGAGTGGTCAAGCTCTGGCCGCTCAAGCCCACCGACCCAGAAGAGATCCTGGTCCAAACGATTTTGACCAGACCACTGAACAGAACCGACATACTACAGTGTTAGTTAAAACGGTCTTAACTAGACCGCCTAACGTGACTGACACCCAATTGTTGACCAAATGTTAACTGGGATAAGTGGTCAAGACATGGCTGCACATCCCAACGGAAGGACAAGCGGCTGAAAGTTGGCCGCCCAAGAGGGGATAGGCGGACCACACCTGGCTGCCCATACCATGAGTGGTCTAACGATAGACCACTCAACCTCAAAACCAGACGAGGATAAACGGTCTGAGGCTGGCCACTCATATAGATGAATGGCACCTAGTTTGACCGTTCAACCGTTACGGTGAGCAAACCATGGGGTTCGTCCGATCGTGACCTTTCCATGCCCCATTCGTGCCGAAACGAAGGGGATACAGCCACAATCACCCTGGTAATCACATAGACTCCGACCGGAGTCAAAACGACGCACGGATAGCAAGAAACGGGCGATTCTAACGAATTCACCCAAATGGGGTTAACGAGGTTCCCGGCCTCCTACCGGCCCCGCTAGACCGCCATTCGACATGAAATCAGTGACTGTGGAATGCTGACGTTCCAGAGAGTCCATTTACACTAACTGATCGCAGAACCGTCGTCGTTTTTCGACGATGCCTACGAACTCTGAAAAACTACAACGAGTCTAAAGTCGCTCATTCTAGCACCGAACGACGTGCAACTATAGGAAAAATATGTAGGAACGGTAGGTGATCCGTCTCCCTACCTCCACCGAAGAAATTGTGCGCCAAACTGACTAATCCACGCCGAAAACCACCCGGAACAAGAACGATGCCTTCTTGGAATCCACCGATGGATCGTGCCACGCCACGCTCAAACCGATGCTCCATCCCGCAAACCGATCTCCCCAATGTGTCCCCGCCTCGGCCAGCTCCGCAACGGTGCGTGCCCCTTGCCGAACGGACCAGAGACGAGAGAGAACGGAAAGAGAGAACGAGATGAGAGAAATGAGAGAGGAGAGAGGGTGTGAGTGGTTTAAATATAAAGAAATCAGAAAATTTTCCTAATTTTCAAAATTTCGATATTTGCGTCGAAAATACACTAATTCAGAAAAATACACAAAAATAGTCGAAACGATTCTCACAAAGAGTACATCGCTACTGTAATGTCCATGAGTCGATGAACTGAGGAATTAGTTTTAAATCTGCAAAAAGGGGGCGTAATCAATTCACCCCCCTCTCACTTGCTTTCCTAACTGGGCCAACACCTTCTCTCGAACGAGCTCTGGGTTACTACTACTGCTCGTTCGTGCCGTCGTCATTCTCTTCATCCTCCTGTAGCTGTGTAGTAGTATTGCCGTAGTTCTGTTCTTCTCTCCTTCCGTTCGTTGCTGTTGAGGACAAGAAGCAGGAGGAGTCGTATGCCTGCTGCTTCTACTTCCTCCTTCGTGATCGTGTACAGTTGCAGTTGCTACTGCTGCTGCTTTCTTCTTCCCTACTTCCTTGTCTCCTATCCATCAAACTAAGGTAGGTTTTCTCAAGATTAAGCCCAACACGTAGTAAATACTAGACTGCAAGCATGATTAGTCTTAGTCCATCTGTTCTCCTATTGATCACATGAACCCTGCTCGTATTGTCTTTTTTTTGTTTCCATTACACAGGTAAATGGCGACCAGGCACTGGGCGCCCACTAATGGGCGACCAGGAGATTGGGTGCCCATTCTTGAATGGGCGACCAGGACCCCAGCCATCCATTAATTGGCGACCTTGCACCTGGCCACCATTTCCTCATCGATCATGCGTTTAACTTTCTTCATTCTGCCTACATAGTAAATGGTTTTAGTTTATGGACATCAATTAATGGGCGACCAGAAGGCAGGCGCCCATTCCCTGAATGGGTGACCACCCCCTCAGTCACCCATTAATGGATGACTACCACCCCAGGCGCCTGTGGACGTGTAAAATCGCACGTCCGCACATCCCGACCAATTCAGCATCAACAACAACTTCAACCGAAGAGATTGCGGAGAACACGTCCCGTCCGGGCCCTCCGAACAAACAACACACTGCTGTGAAGCTACTTTTGGAGTCACGACAGTGAAGAGAAACCGACCCCTGGGAGGCTCACAATTCGTGGGCCCCGAAGAGAATTAAGTGGAGCATCAATCGGGCTCAAAACGGGCCCAAATCCCCTTCAACGGCACACCCCTGTGGCCTTTGCCGGTACGCCCCCAGTGCCGCTTCGCCGGCACGCCCCCATGCACCTTCGCCGGCACGGTCGCAGTGGCCTTCAGCGGCACATCCCTACTCCTTCTCAATGGTACGCCTTCGTGCCTTCAGCGACACACCCTATGCCCCTTCAACGGCATGTCCGTGGAGCCCTTCAGTGGTGAACCCTGGATGCCCCTCAATGGCACGGCCTACTTCTTCGCCGGCACGCCTCCGTTGGCCTCTTCAGCGGTACGCCCAGCCCCTTCAATGGCACGGGTCTTCCAACGATCTCTCCGGCAGGATAAATCTCACGCCATTCCCCTATGGATCCTTGGCGCGCAATGGGGTGGCTAATGTGTCAAGTGGGGAAGGAGACACGCTGCCTACTTCCTGTCAATAAAGGACAACTGAAGTCAAATCCCCATTAATGAACCACGTTCCTGCCCCCGTTGCTCCGCGTTCGAAGGCCTGTGCCATTGGGGTATAAAAGGCTCCTCTCCACGGTGGACAAGGGGAGCAAGAAGATAGAGGCAGGGAAAAGAGAATGACAAGGGAGACAAAAAAGGAGCAGACGAAGAAGAAGAAGAAGTAGAAGCTCTCCCCCCTTTGGCAGCCATCAAAGAGCAAGAGAGTAAGAGAGGGAGAGTGAAATGTAGCAGGGGAAGGGGGAAGAATAGGGAGCCGTCGCCCCTGCTCAACCCCCATTCCCACCTCTTCCTTTTCTTTCTTTTTCTTCCTATCCCATCCCATATTTGGTGCATTTTAATCCTTATTTGCCACGAATGAAATCTGCTTTGTTCTTTCTCTACCCCGATTATTTGCGTTTTTCCTCATTAGGTTGGGGTCCCCTTTTTGTGTACTCTTCCACTGTCCCTTTTTTTGTTGTTCCTTCCTCATGGTTTGGTCCCTTTCGAAGGACCTCTGGCCTCCACCTCGTCCATTCACCCTGAAGGGAAGTTCCTTCTTCCTCCTTGAAACCCCAAGCCCCAACACTGTCGCTGGTCTTTGCCCCTCAAAACGTTCCTAAATTCCCAATCCCTAGTTCTCCTCCCAGCTAAAACTCCTCTGGCCTTAAACCACCCATGCCTTCATCGGCACACCCTTGAACAACCCTTCCACCGGCATACCCTTGCCCTCCTTCCTAGTGGCACACCCAGCCTTACCCCCTTTAGCGGTACGCCTTAGCCACCGCTTTAGCGGTATGCTTAGTCCCTCCCAGTCCTTCAGCGACACACTCAACACCCCCCCTTTTCTTCTGCCCGGTACACGCTTGAGCTCTTTGGCCGGTACACCTCCTCCTGCCCTCTACCCCAGCTATCCATAGCCAGTCCGACAGTTGCCTCTATCTCTCATCACCCCCTCTGCACTTTTCAAGGTTTCATTAAAGGTGTTGCCGTTCGCGAACGTCCACCTCCTATCGTTGGGTTCCGCCACTCTATGTGGGCGTGTTCCCTGTATCTCCCTTACGCCTGGAGTTAAGGGGAGATGCTGTCGAATTTTTTGTCGAAAATAATAATGTGTTAAATGGCCAAAGAAAATAAAGTAGGACAATTCAACAATTAATAAAAATAAATAATATAACTACAACAGAGTCCAGTCCAATAGAAGTACAGTCTAAGGCAGAGAAGCGTACCAAATGCCGAGTGAGCACTCGACCCGGTGAGCTGACAACTACAAACCTCCGCGCAGCGCCCTTGAACCTCGAGGAAGATCTGTAGCACCTGAAAACCAGGGGTGGTGTCTCCTATCAATGGCTCAATAGGGGTCCCGTAGAACCCCAACCTAAAACAATGGTGGCGCAGAAAGCAACAACAACAAGAACAATAGCAACAGCAGGAGTAACTACAACAACAACGATGGAAAGCGCGACCATACACGAACTCCCCAAACATGGCATCCAATGAAACCACGGCTCTACAACTACTCCTATCGGAATGGAAACTAACGCCCCGATCCCACGGTCGGGGGACTACCAGGACACAAACCACCCTAGTCACGCTACTAGGAAAATGCCACGACACCTCTATCGTGGAGGCCTGTGCTCACACACAAAGGCCCACTCTGAAACCACGTGGTCTGGAAACACGGCCACGACCTCGCCATCGTAAACTCTACACCATCTAGGGGAAACCCTCAGTGACGCTCACTAGAAACCCTAGATCTCTACCTCTAGAAAGCACCCGATAACTACACATAAAACCACGTCTCACAGATCTGAGATGGAACCTCGAGTCATGACAAGCTCACGTCACATGACGGGAGTACCTGCCCACTAGAAGCAAGGCTGGATGCGTCCACTGACGACTTAGTCCGCAGCCTCAGGTGTCTCCCTACAACGTCCTAGGCGGAGAGTGAGACACCGTACAGTAACCAGGAACACAGAACAAGGACTAACTGGGGTCGCGCTCGTCAGCGCGGGTCTGACGCCCCCGCCACGTGTGCACACACTGACCATACTCACCAGGTCAGATCCTCTAGCTTGTTCTTTTCCAAAGCCTTGACTCAGGCTGCGCGGAGGGGGCCTACGGTAACCAGCCTAAAAATTATCTCTCTCAGACAATGCTCTCCACCACTCCCAAGTGGGTACGTACACGCGTGCGCAGGAAAGCTACGTCTAGTGGGGGGTCACTGAATGTGAACACTGAAACCACACACGCAACCATCGCGAGTAACCCGGAGTAACAGGTGGCTCGAGGCCACCAGACTCTGGACACTCCACTAGACCTAATAAACCCAATAGTCCTTGAGTCACACGACTTGGGTCAAGACCGTTGCACGTGACAGTACAGCGCCGTCAATCTAGCATAATCCCTAGGTTTGAAATCACGGTAACACAATTCTCATGGCAACTCACAAGCCGCCGAGTTGATCTCCTATCTACGGGAGAAGCGTGAAACCTCCAGCCTTGGGCTGGATGACTGGACTCATAGTCCAAGGCCATTCACATGGCCCACATGGTAAACACTTCTCAGGGAAACCCACGTCATGCGGGGAAGACCCTCTGCACTCATACCAACTCACGGTGACTCAATCTAGCGAAAGCGTGAAAACTCAGAACATATGGGGTCACCCAGACCCCTAAGACCCATGGGCACATTAATCGAGGTAACTCGATACCTCCGAACACCCTCTAAGACACAAACATAGAACCCACGGGTGTCTAGGACATCCACGAGGCCGGAGGTTGACCACTAGGTCCATCGGGGGCCAATACAACATGAGCAAAACACAACTAGCATGAAAAACCAAGTGGCGGTCCTCCTTGGGCCATCACATCAAATGGCAGCCCTCTCAGAACCACAAACCCAATATAGCGGTCCACTATGGACCGTACCAGCGGGGGACACCAAGAAAAGAAGCGATCTTCCCCAAGATCGCAAGCCCCTAGTGGCGGTCCTAGCCTGACCGCTAGCATCATTCAGCAGTCAGTCGCAAGGCCGCTACTATACGGGGACCTAGACGATGAGGTAGCGGCCAAATCCTGACCGCTAACGCCGAAGAAATGGTCATCACCTGACCGCTACACCAGGTAGTTGTCCATTGCGAGACCGCAACTCTCAACCGACTTACTGGGCCAGGAAATAGTCCCCACTTGACCGCCTTCATAGGTGGTGGTCTCTGGTACGACCGCTGCCTGCTCCCGAGCCCGAAAATAGCGAGCACAGTAGAAAACCTTACTCTACACCCTGTTCACACCCGTGTGTATGAAAAAATAAGGGGAAACCATTTCCTAGCCTCTCTAGCACCGAGAGGACCCATTTAAACACCAAAAATATGATCAAAACGTGAAATTTGGCTCACACCCCAAAATCATGCATTTTTACCCCAAAATGTAGAAATAACCCCGCTCGGCTCACCCCGGCCTATAAAACTCGCTGGAAAGAAAGTACAGAGGTTAAGGATCCATCCCCCTACCTCCACCGAATATTCCACGTGCCGAGGACGCTGCTACACCAAGAAAATGCCATTAAAGCTCTGTTAATTCACAAACTCACCACGAGCTCCACTGCGAGCCACCGCCCCTCGATCCTCGCCCATGCTTGGCCTCTCCTCGCCCGCATCTCCCCCCCCCACACCCCCGCCTCGCTCCGTAGGGTAAAAAGCATGTTTTGGTGGTGTGAGACGAATTCACCTTTCTAAGTGATGTTTTTCAATTCTAATGGTAGTTCTCGAACCCCTGGAATGTCGGGATGTGATTCCCGTCAGTTTAGTTGCATTCGCTCGCGATTTAGGGCCAGTATGAGGTCAGATGTGCATGTGAGTCATTTTGGGTTGATTTAAGGAAATCACCCATTTCTTTGTCTTTTTGTGATTTTCTGGACCCCTTCTAGATTGTGGAAGGTTGGCATCGAGTTTGTGGATGTTGTCCCCTTCACTTGAAAGTGTTTGGGGTGTAGAATGGTGGTTTTCATGCGATTTTGCGAAACCCGGCTCGGGTTGAGGTAGCAATCATACCAGAGACCACCACCTGCCTCTCGGTGTAAAGGCGGCCCTCTGGAGACCGCCATTGGTCAAGTAAGTCGGCTCCTAGTAGTGGTCTTGCGACTGACCGCCTTCTGAAGGTGACAGCCAGGTGAGGACCGCAACTAGGATGAGTCACCGAGTGTCTTCAGGGTAGACTGCAGATGGCGGTCTAGATAAGACCGCCACCTGTAAGAGGCGGCCCTATGGAGACCGCCTTCTATAAGAGGCGGCCATATTGAGACCGCCGTCTGCCTATTTTCTATCTGTTACTGTGTTTATGGTTCCAGTCAGATGGCGGTCCTGTGGAGACCCCCTTCTACTAGTGGTGGCCCTGTGATGACTGCCTTCTACCTGTTCCACAGGTAGCGGCCCTATTGAGACCACCACCTGGTAGGCCAGTCAGGTAGTGGCCATGTGATGACTGCCACCTGTTCTGAGCATTCTTTTCGGATCGGTTTGGCTTCCGGTTGACTTGGTTTCTACCCCTTGGTTAGCCCTTGGTCCCATGGATGTCTCGGATGTCCCGTGAGGGCTGTGATTGTGTTTTTGGGTGTCCAGAAGTGGTTTCCATGTGGGCCGTATGTACGGCCTAGGAATCATGAGTCTTATGACCCAGCCTCGGGCTTGAGATTTTCTGGGTTTTCCTTGAATGGGAAATGAACTTGAGAGTTGTTGTGGTCTTTGGTCAACCCAATTATGACCCAGTGGTTGACTTTTGACCCCGTGAGTGTCTCGGTTGTCCCGTGGGGCTCGAGACTGTATTTTGAAAGTCTGGAGATATCATGTTACCTCGATTTGCATGTCTGTGTAGTTGAGGGCTCGAGCGACCTCTTGTGTTCTGTATTTTCTCGTTTTGCGGAATTGTGAGTCTGATGAGCGGCCAAGGGGCCGAGCACTTGCGATTGATGAATGGATCCGACTATTATGTTCCGCTTCCATAATATTTTACCATGGTTTTGACCCAGGACCAAGGCTGATTTGATGGCATGTTGTCGCATTGTATGACAGTCTTGACCAGAGTCATGTGACTCAAGGATCATTATTTTAGCAAGTCTAGTTGACTGTCGAGTCTGGTAGCTGCGTGTTGCCTTGGGTTCAGTGTCACATGTGATAGGTGCGTACGTAGCCTTCTCGTACTTCGGTGTTTTCCTTTGGAGAGTCTCTATGTCTAGGGAGCCTCCACTAGTCATAGCCTGACGACACTTCGCGTCGGCCCACCTGGGAGTGGTGGCAGGATAGTCCCAGTGGAGATAGTTTTTCGGTTGGTTTTCGATGCCCCCCTTGCCTTGCAGTTAGAGTCCGACTGGGGGGGACTAGCTAGAGGCCTAGCTCAAGGCATTGAGCCTGTGTGTGCACACGTGGTCAGGGACATTGGACCCGCGTTGACGAGCGTGACCCTGACTAGTTCTTATTCTTATTGGTTACTATTACAGTGTCTCAGTTACCACGTTTGAGGCGAGTGGGAGACACCCGAGGCGTAGTGTAAGACGTCACTGGACTCATCTGACCTTGCTTCTAGTGAGAGGGTACTTCTATCACATGACACATAACTCTCGCAGCTTGTGTGGTTCTCGTGCAGCGTGAGCTTCTTGGCATGGCTCTTCGGGTAGTCCGTGTTCTTTTGACACCATAGCTTTACCCATAGTCTATGTAGAGTACACGACAGTGAGGTGCTGTATGTGTCACTACTCTTAGACCGTGTGGTCTAGAGTTAGGCTTTGTCACTGAGGATGAGCATGCACAACAGAGATGTTGTGGTGTGTCCTGGCACGTAGCCAGAATTCCCTTGTGTTGGTTCGGTGATTCCCGATCGTGAGTGTAGGGATTTGTGTTTCTTGCAGATAGGAGTAGGTTGTGGCTTAGCCGTGTTTTCCTCGACTGTTGTCGTTACGGCTGTTACTTTTGTTGCTATTGTTACTCCTACTTCTACTATTGTTGTTGTTACTATTTAGCACCATTGTTTATCATTGTTGTTTCGTGGTGGGGATCCGCGGGACCCCTACTGAGCCACTGAGACGAGACTCACCCCTGTCTTTTCAAGTGTAGCGGTTCTTCCTCATGGTTCGGGATGCAATGTCGTGGTTCTTAGTGCCAGCTTTGCCAGCGTCGGGCTACCCCCGACATCAGAGTACATTCCTCTTCTTATAGACTGTACTTTAGTTGGACTGGACTCTTTTGTAGTAATAACAAACTCTGTATACATCATATTTAAACCATGCTGTCCAATTACGATCAGGTCATAAGCTTTTATAGTAGAACAATTTGAAATATTCTTAATTGGATTTATGAAATTGAGATCTCATTGAAAACCTTCTTGAATCACTTGATCTTTTGAGCCTTCAATCTGAATTCTTGTGCTTAACTTTACACTACTAGAAAACTTTTGCTTGTTGTCATTCCCACACTACTTAAACTCTTGGCTTCTTCTCATTCACTCATTCATTCCATCGTTTCAAATTCTTCGGACTGCAATAATTCCTAATTGCACTTCTCACTGCTTGCACTGTCTAAATGCCCCTATGCTTTTGCTGATACATTCTATTCATTTCCTTTTTTTTTACTCTGTCAAAGGGGGAGAGTGTCTTCTCAGCATCCCTTCAGGCACTAAGGGGGAGACTTGTCTGATTTCTACATTTTAGGTTCATTTGGAAAGGGAGCAGAATAGTTTATGACACAAGCATATCATGCATGCCTTGTATTCATCTCTACTGATTTTATCACACTATTTTTTTTCTTTTTGATGAAGTCAAAGGGGGAGAATAGTTTGATATGAGTTAGCATGTTGTTTTATGACTCATAGTGTTGTCATCATCAAAAAGAGGGAGATTGTTGTACCCCTATGATTTTGATGATGTCAAACACTATGACTCATCTAAGCATAATGTCATATGTGTTGTTGATGCATTCATGCGGTTTTGATGATGGTTTTGTCGTGCCTAATGTCATATGTGTTGTTGATGCATTCATGTGGTTATGATGATGGTTTTGATGTGCATAATGTCATATGTGTTGAATAGTCATATCAGGTCGATGCACATATAGCATTCTGTCTATAAGGTCAATGCACAATGTTGTTATTCCACTAGAAGGTCGATGCATATACATGCTATTGTACTAGAAGGTCGGTGTACATGAAGAACTTTACTTCAATGCAATGAAGTAGCTACCATGGTTAAAGAAGAAACGGGTCGGTACCGTGCAGCTATGTTGGAAATATAACTAAGGTCGATGCAACTTGGGTAGAAAGGTCAATGCACATTAGTGATTTCAAAAACAAGGTCGATGCTATCTCAGTTATCACAGAAGAAAGGACGATGCACATCGAGTGGGAACAGTAACTAAGGTCGATGCACCTCGTGCCAGCGCTGAAGAAAGGTCGATGCACATCGAGTCGGAACAATAACTAAGGTCGATGCACCTCATGCCAGCACTGAACAAAGGTCGATGCACATCGAGTGGGAACAATAACTAAGGTCGATGCACATCATGCCAACACAGAACAAAGGTCGATGCACCTTATGCCAGTATAGTAACTAAGGTCGATACAAATCATGCCAGTGTAGAACAAAGGTCAATGAACCTTATGTCAGCACAGTATAAAAAGTCGATGCACATGAATAATCAAAGCTCCCAAGGTCAATGCAGCTGAACAAATTATGAATACAAGGTCGGAGTAGGTATTTCTATATCAGTTAGTAAGGTCGGTGCACCTTAAGCAAGTCAAAAGCTATCAGGTCGATGCACCAGGAGTTGGCAAAAGCTATCAGTTCAATGCACCATGAGGCCATAAGGTCGATGCAGCAATGCTACTGCTGCATGTATAGGTCGATGAAGTAAGGCTCTGGGAAATCAAATCAGGTCAAGGCAACTGACCAAACAAGCTAGAAGCGTCTATGCACTCAAGGTCGAAGCACCAAGCCAATGCCTCGTTGCATTAAGTGTTGCACAGCTGATGCCTCGATAAGGGAAGCCAATGTCATCTAAGCATTCAAAGAATCAACCAAGAAGCTACCTTGGTGTAAGGAGAAATCAGTCATCCAGCGTGGATCTGAAGTCTTCAAAGCTATAGTACACATGAGAGGAAGGACAGTAGCAACAAGCTCGTGGAGCTCTTAGCAGCTCAATAAGGCAGCAGTAGTAGAGGTACAAGATGAAAAAGGCGAGCAGACCTTAACCAGCTAAGATTGACAAGCAGTCGAATATTGGATGGGTAGAAGCATGAGAACTCAGGGCAAATCACATGAGCTCGAACTAGAGAAGAGGCACGTGTTCCCAAGTCACCTTATGATGGGCACGTGATCCCAAAAATGGCGGGAATGGTGGCACATGGACCCAAGAAGCTTATGATTAGGGAATATCCAAAATCCACGTGGAGGAATCAGATTGGATGACTCCTTCTCACCCATTCGATGCTCCATTCGATAAATTGACGGCATCTGGATCGAAAGAAAAAAGGAGAAGCTAAAGACTGCCAGAGCGGCAACCACTGTATGAAGAGAGCCATATCCAAAAAGAGAGAGAGTAGTTTTGTGAAAAAGAAGAGCTGCTAGAGCCAAATTCGAGAGAGCCATCTGAGAGTCATCGGTCGGCCACCAGAAGAAAAAGCCAGGAGAGCGAAAGAGAAAGAACAATATGAGAAGCAACTTGAAGACCTGTTCATCAGTTATAGGATCAAATCCTAAACTGAGTCTGCTCCATTTGGAGCTATATCTTTTCCATTTCTTCGCCTGTGTTTGGATTGGCATAACGGTCCTACCAGAGACCGTTATGTGCATAACAGTCCCCCGATAGGCTGTTATACATCATTCATGGATTTTCATCTTCAGAGGTCTTGGAGCATAACAGACCAAGACAGGTCCGTTATGTGGAGCATAACGCCCTTGTCCAGGTGCGTTATGGTCAGGTGGTTTTTGAGGCTGACTGCCATGTCAGTCCTCTCGACGACCGTGTCTGTCTCGAAGACTGTGTCAGTCAGTTTGCATGACCGATTTCTCCCCATGCGTTATGATTAAGATAACGCTTAGGTGCAGATCCGTTATGGTTCGTCGGCTAATGCTTTGACTGGGTATGGCGGTTGATATAACTCGCCTCACCCCGTGTGTTTTGTGGATGTAACAGATTAGGTGTGGTCCGTTATATGCCTTGGTCTGTAGTTAATGGGTTTCTGTGCCTTTTGGGTATAACGCACATGCCCTTGTGTGTTATACTAGTATGTCGTGCCTGTTGTGGTCCGTTATACTTTATGTCATTCATGTTTTGGGTCTACTGGACATAACGCCCCTACCTGGGTGTGTTATGTTGATGTAACGCCCCTATGCCGGTGCATTATATCGTCTGTTGTTGTTTTCGGTCTGGTTGGCATGACGCCCCTCCTCTGGTGCGTTATGTGTGTATAGCGCCCCTATATTGGTGCGTTATAGTCCTGTTCACCGTATTGACCATTTTCTTGTTCTGTGTTGTGTGTCTATCCGTCTTAGGTCTTTGTTTAGAGCGGTGTTTGTCTGTCGGTGGTTGTCTGGATCAGTCGGCTTAGGTGACTGGCAGTGGTCTTTTCCTAGACTACGACGATACCCTAACGACTCAATCTAGAAACTACCATTGTCTGCGTCTCTGGTTGCGTAGCGGCTATCTCTTGACTGTTAGGTTTCCCCCTAGCAATTGACTGACGAGTTGCTCTGCCCAGAGTGTTGTCATTCCCCACTGCTCGTGTGCCTATTGGTTCTGCTTGCTTGTCTTGTTGTGGCGGTAGATGTGTTAGTGTGTTGGTGTTGTGTCTGGTTCCAGTCAACCCGGGGCTACCTAGCGGTTGACAGGAAGTCTTGATGTGTCTCGACGGGTTTATCCAATTCGAGACATTAGTTCTGGATGCTTTGAGGTGCCGTTCTATCTCGGTCTATGTGTCCAGGTGTGCTGAGGGTTCTTGGTGTCCCCTCAGGTCTCTGTGTGTCATTTTCCCTCGCAGCGTCATTTTCCCTGGCTTAGGATTAGACCAATTGGAGGCTTGTTCTATCATGTGCGATGATCCTGACTCAGAGTCTTAGGACTCAAGGACCGTTGTAGTTGTAGGGCTAGTTGCCTGGTCCTGAGTCTGTCGACAGTCTCCTGTGCTGCCTTTGGTGTTTCGAAGTATGTATTACAGGGCACTTTTGCCTGTATTTACTTTGGCACTTGTGTTTTGGAGTCCGTGTCTTGTGAGCCTCACTAGTCCTAGCCTTACAGCATGCTTCGGCGTCACAGCTTTTACGGCGGGGCACTTCCGGTTCACGATTTTTAAGATAGTCTCCGTCGGCTCCCGCAGTTACCGTTGCGTCTTATGGGGGGAGAAAACTAGCTAGAGGCCTGGCTTAAGTAAAAGTTAGTGTGTGCACACGTGGTCAGGGGCTTTGGACTGATGCCGATGGGCATTCCCTTGTCTAGTCACTCGCGACTTGGTTACTGTTCTAGTTCTGACAGTGTCTTAGTCTCTGCCTATTTGTAGGTATCGAGGATGAGAGGCTAGTAGGCACAGCGTAAGACGTCAGTGGACGCAGCTGGCTGTTCTTCTAGTGTGGGGCAATCCAGTCACGTGACGTGTGGCTCTTCGCGATACCCTTCGTAGTTCGCTTTGCATTTCTCGTGTGTCATGACCCTCTCGGTGAGTCCTTTGTGGCTGTACTCGGGGTCAATGTCTACCGCTCGCACGACATCCTAGTTGTGTATGTGGCAGTGTGCACGACATTCTTATCGTGTCGTCGGTCGTCCGTATCGGTCGTTTGTCTAGGTTTTCCTCTGCTTTCTTGTTGTCCTTATAGGTCTTCTTTTGGAGCCTGGTGTCGTGTTGACAGTTTAGTAAGCTTCTGACTCCTCTAGTTCAAAGTTCACCCATCTATCTTTGCTTGCTGTAGCGTCTGTTTTGTAGGTCCCTTGCATCGGCAGTTCGGCAACTCCTAACTCTGTCAGCTCCGAGTCGCTCTCCTTCCCTTGCTTGGGGTAGTTTGGGGTACCGAGGTTAGTTCGGTAGCCGTTGTCTGGTACAGCTTCTTCCTTCCCCTCTTCCTTAGCTATTCCCTACTCCTACTTCCTATTCTGTTCCTTTCATAGCTTTGTAGCGTAGCTTTCCTGCTTTACTACTTCTTGTTGCTTACCTGCTGTTGCTACTATTTTAGCGTGTTACTACTGTTGAGTAGTGGATGGCGGATCTAGAGGGGAGGGGTGAATAGATCTGCCCCTCTGTTCGCAATGAAGCCCTCTTTATAGCTAGTTAAAATAAATTGCAGCGGAATAGATCTAGCTAATCGAAGGACAATATGGCTCGGATGAAACAGGGGCACCCAGACTTCCGCCTTCGCTTGGTGACTGGACGGAAGAATCAATGGTATCTTCATCCGAGTCATAGCATTGCCCGAAAGGAAAATCGAGCTCTCCGTGCTCCTGTTCATAGGCCAAAGCGGTTGCTCGATGGTAGTCTTGGGAAAAACCCTTCCGTAGGCCCCGTCGATAGCCCGGCTTGTCGTAAGCGAAGGCAGCCTGCTTTAGCATCACCTGGTAACTTTTCGAGCATTTGTATTGCTCGAGCGCTTCCAACCTGGCCAGCTCTGCCTTCACCTCGAGCTCAGGTCACCTTTCGTTCTGCCCCGGACTGCCTTTGCTTGGCTTCGACTCGCGCAACTTCGGCCTCCGCCCGCTGCCGCTCGGCCTCTCGGACCCAGCCATCAAGCTCTTTACACTCGGCCTTCCACTGCTCGTCACGCTCGGCCTGAACTTTGCGCTCTGCATCCAGAAGCCTATCTTTTAGCCCCACCATATAGCAGGCGTGAGTCAGCTGCTCGGTCGCCTCCTGAGCCTCTTTCCAGCTCAGCTTTACTTGTGCCTTGAGCGAAGCTGCCTCCCGCCGGAGGTCCTCAAGGTCGGCAGTTAAGCGTTCGGTCTTCCGGTCGGACATGCCGCGGGCCCAAGACAGAGATTCCCTCTTTGACTCTAACTGAGTGTACAAATCGGCCATCTCAACCCCCAACTGGGCCACGATCAAGCCGCCCTCCATGACTCGTTCAAGAACCACTGAAGGGGAGCTATGTCTGAGGTCTCCTCGAATCGCCTCTGACGTCGCAGAATGGCATCTATGATACAACGAGGTCCGGACGGCAAAGGCTCCCGCTGTGGGAGGGAAGGTCCTCTCTGGGACAATCGGGATTGGGGCATCCTCCCCAAGTACCCCCACTTCTGGGGCCCCACCGGTTCGCTCAGAGTGGACCACCTCGCCTTGCACATCCACAGCCTCGGTCGACTAGGATGGGGTCGCCTCACCTCGTGAGCCCTCACCCTCGACTAGCTCAGATCGAGCTCCGCCGTCCTATGCCCCAACAGCCTCAGTAGGCGCCCCAACGTCGGCCACCCCTGCCTGGAATGCATCCACCTCGGCTGCAACTCCTCCTGCCGTGATGGCCCCCTCTGATTCGACAGTCGAGAGAGCCAATTGTGCCCCTCTTCGACGGGGCGAGTAGTCGCTGCCTTTCTCACCCTCTTCCTCTCAGCAATTTCGGCCTTCATCGAAGACCGCAACACCTTTTCCATGGGGTCCTTACGCTTGGCCCCACAATGCTCAGAAGCTCCATCCCGAGCAAGCTGCTTGCCCTTGTCCCAGGCACGGGAAGAACTCCCAGATGCTTGAGGTCCACTGGGAGCAAGCGTCTCCTCCTCGTCGAGGATCACCACCTCAGTTGGTGATGTCTCTTCATCAGCCACTCGCCTAGAGTCTGAGTAGACAAAAGCATACTATCAGAAAAGAAGCTAGCTAATCCGACCCGACATCAAGGCCCTGAAGCCCTTACCTGGAGGCTTCACCATCCGAGAAGGATACTCCTCGATATTGGCCGCAGTCATCAACTGGGCGATGGATCGGCGGCTCTCCTGAAGGAGGGCAACTTTCTTCTCCACCTCTGGGGAAATCACAGCCGACTTTGGAGGGATGTTTGGATGAAAATTGGGATCAGCGGGAAGTTCCAAGCCCTGCCGTCCAAGGCTATGCCCACCCAGAAATACTAAGTCTTCCAACCCTTGTGGGAAGAATCTTTGGGAGAGAGGGTCACGTAGGTCCTTCCCCTCTTCGCCTGGAGATAAAAGAAGCCCTTACCCGCGTAGATATGCTCTTTCAACTCAAAGAAAGCATGGAAGAGATCCAGTGAAGGCTCGATCCCACACGAACGGCAAAGGAAGATGAAGGAGAACCTGAAAGTATAAGAATTAGAGACCAACTGGACTGGAGCCAGTCGTTAGAACCGAAGAAGTTTGACAATGAAATGATGGAGAGGAAGGCGGAACCTGCACTTCTAGGCCAAAAGGAAGGAACAGAAGAAGCCAGAGCGAATATCCAGACTGGACTCATCGGGCTCTGCTAGAGAAAAATAATACTTCCACGGCAGCCCATATCATCACTCCAGCCGCTTCACCTCATCCTCAGTCAGCTCACTTCATAGAGGTTCTGTCGGCAACATGAAAGCCCTAGAGGGCCACCAAACTCCTGGCACCTCGGCCTCGGGATACTAGTCTGCCATGGAGCAACCAGGAGAGCTGGAAGAGGAAGAAGAGGACATTGTGCCAGATGACTCAAGGGGAGGCGAAAGTTGGCGAATCGCTGCCGCCGTAATCTCTATGAGCTCCGCAAAGGCCGCCGCCACTCTTTGCCCTTCAGGGTCAACCTCGCGGCACATGAGCCTCTCGCAAACACAAAGACGGTGAAAAAAGCCCTAGATGATGGAGGTTAGAAATGACAGCATGCGCTACGCTTATAAACCCCTCGAGTAAGTGGCGTGATGTTCCAATCTTCAAAAAGAGGGCTCCATACATCAATTCGCAAGAATTATCATCCATTATGATGTAGTTGAGTTTGCAAGTTGGAGTTTGAATTTGTAAGAGACTTATATTTGAAATAGAACTTTATTGTTTGTCCAAATTATTTTAGTCTTATGAGATTGCTCTTGATTATTCATGACTGTTAACTATCACGTTCTGAGCAAATGACACGCTCCGCTACAATTGATTCGGGACGTGACAGAGAGGAGCTCGAAGGCCGGGTCTGAGAGACCGAACGGGCCAAGGGGGAGGTCGAGGAGGCGCGGGCCAAATATGAGGCAAGGCTGACTGAGACCAGGGCAGGGTTGGCGGAGGTCAAAGTGAAGCTGGCCATGGGCGATGCGAGGGTGGCTGAGCTCGAGGAGAAGGTAGCAAGAGCTGGGGCGAAGGCGGTCGAGTGATATCGAAGCTCGGAGGAGTACTAGGAAGCCCTGAAGCAGGCTACCTTTGAATTTTATGAGTCAGGCTACCGACGAGGGTTGCGGAAGGGTTTCGCCCAAGGCTTCAGGTGGGCAACCAGTCTGGCTTAGGAATAGGTCCTCAATAAGCTCATTTTTTCCCCTAGGCAATGCTACGATTCTGATGAGGATGGCTTGGACTCTCCCTCGTCAATGTCAAGTGATGAAGGGCGGAGCGAAGGTGCTTCTACCTCGGTGGAGGAGAGATCACCAACTCTGGGTGCCTCGAGAGGGCGCACAAATGAGGCAGTTCCAATTCAAATGGGTTCAGTGCCTGAGCCAACTGTCACCGAGGGTGCCGGGGTAAGTCTCCGAGTGCTGAGGGTCCTCCACCTGTTGAGCTTCAAGAGGGGCCACGGACCTCCTAGAGTTTCCCCATTTCTATAGACTAGGAAAATTTTGTACTTGCCTTACTAGTTCCTTTCCTCTTTCTCTTTTGTAATTTCTCTCTGGACTTAGCAGTGTAATGATTTTCTTTTCATATAATGGCAATAGTATTCAAAACGCAATTGACTGCACGTTACCTCCATTGACCGAGTAGGATTTACCATATCCGCAGTTGCCAGCGAATCGAAGATCTCATATGATTCATAGCCAAAAAATCTGGCTTGCATGTCGATCGGGTGTGGAGCTGGCATGATGTGAAACAACCTCGGACCTACATAGGCAAGCACAAGTCGCGCACCGAACCGGCCGATGTTGGCGGCCGACTCACCTGACACTCACCCAAACCCGGGGGTAACTCGGCGATGCCGAGTCGAGGAGGAGAGGGCTAGACCCTTGCTGGTAGAGGGCCAACAAGGCCAAAGGGATCTCCCACGGGGTATAAATAGTCCAATTCGAAGGAGCCGACCCGGTGCCGAGGGCATCGATACACACTCTCACGCCCACGGTGGTCGCTCGGAGGCAGTGGAGCCTTGGGACCGGGTGCTCTCTCCCTTATCCGACGGCACAATTGAAGAATATTGAATAAACAAGGACAATTAAGAGCAAAGGCAGTGAGCTCACTTGGCCAGTTTGAAGAAACCAACCCCGATTCGGAGACGTGGGCGAGCAGGGAAGCGTGGTCGACCCGCACGCTGTGCCAATGAAGCTTCACCCTGTGAACAATAATTACATGTACTACACCCCACGCAGGAGGGTTGGACTAGGGGTGAGGGAATTAAAATTACATCCAAAACTATCTCCACACAGGGAGGGGTGGTAAGCCGGCCAGGCGGGCAGGGAAAACAAGCTAAACTAGTGCCGCATGGGCACTTTCCCAGTTCTGCCCAAGTCCGGAATGGCAGGACAGGGGGTCACTGTAGACGTCGCCTAAACTGGTGCCGAAATGTCACTAAAGGGGCTAGGTACACTTGTGAATTTTTATGGGCAGTCCCGACATCGTCACTGGCCGAGGCAGATTCTGGATCTGAACCTCAGTGCTCTGGCTTGAACTGGACCTAGGATACTGCAGCAAATGGACGTAGTCGCCACAGCCACTCCTGAAGTCCAAACATGGCGGGACCAAGACGAGTACGACCGTGATCGAGTCCTCTTCGAGCAACAACCAGGAAGAACACTAGACGAGGTCAGGGCAGAGAGAGGGAGCTTGTTGAGTGAAGGGGTGTCATTTCAAGTCCTGAGTGGCCTGTTCTGCGTACCTAGGGGAAGAAAATCGAAACGGGAGGCTCCGGACTCCGAACGATGCTCCGCCTACTGCATTGCTTTGAGGACTTGTGGTACCTCGACCCGGTCAAGCGGCACACCCCGAAGAGTAAGGATGAAGTTGTGGAAGCTTTTGTATTGCAGCTCTTTCTTCCAATCAGGGTAACTGTGCGTAGTTTGGGAAGAATAGGCCCTCCAAACAGCAGGGATGTCGGATTCCAGTGGGACCACTCACGGATGCGGAGATTTCTCGACGAGCTTTCCGGTGATGTATGGTACGTCTTCAGATGATGTCGAATGACTCCGAGACAGGATCTACAACTCAGGCCTCTGCTGCTGCCTGCGAGCTAGACTTTGCAAGATGATGAAGTTGGTGAATGGGGGGGGCAAGGGAAGAGGGTACAGCAAGGGGGGGTGAGGGGTTAATGGCTGGGGAAGGTGGAGGGGATGTTGGTGGGTGATGATAGCCCGGGCCCGAGTTATGTCGGGCCGGGCTGGGCCGGACCCGCTTTGTATTTATTTATTATATGTTTCATATATATATATATGTATATATTTTCTCTATTATATTTTATCATCATTTTTTGGGGGTTTATTTTTTTATTATTTTTTATCATTACTATTACTGTATTCCTTTTATTATATTTGGGGTGTGTACCGGGTAAGCATTGGGGAGTGTGCTGGACTGGGTGGTTTAAGGGTGCACCAGGTAGGGTCGCCGAGCGGTGTGCTGGGTAGGCCAGGATGGGGTGTGCCGGGAAAGGCACAGTCGGGTGTACCGGGCAGGGTCTAGGTAGGGTGTGCCGGGCAAAGCTGAGGGTGGGGTGTGCCGGGCAAGGCACGACTAGGGTGTGCCAGACAAGGCCTAGATGGGGTGTGCCGGACAAGGCACGACCTGGGTGTGCACCGGGTAGGGTCACCGAGCGGTGTGCCGGGTAGGCCAGGATGGGGTGTGCCGGGCAAGGCACAGTCGGGTGTACCGGGTAGGGTCCAGGTAGAGTGTGCCGGGCAAAGCTAAGGGTGGGGTGTGCCGGACAAGACCTAGATGGGGTGTGCCGGACAAGGCACGACCTGGGTGTACCGGGCAAGGCTTGGATGGGTTTTCTCTTCCCCCTCCCTGTATCTCTTCTTCTCTCTTTTCCTCCTTAGTTTTATGCAATGCATGTGAGCCTTCTCCCCCTCTTTTCTCTTAATCTTCTCCCCTTCTTTCTTATTTGGATGGCCGATGTTTAAATTCACTTGGTTAACGCCCGGCCCGATTTTCTTCACATCGCCTGCAGTTCATCTATTTTGGTTGAAACATCTTATCATTGTTTATCTCATTTGTTTGTTGCTTCCTTTTATCTTTTAACATGTTACCTTTTCTGGAGACAATTCGGCAGCATCTCCCCTTGACCGGGATGCTAAGAGAGGTAAAGGGGAACACGCCCACACGGAGTGGCATGACCCGACAACTTGAGGTGCGTGTCGAGACAATGACACCTTTAATAAAACTTCAAAAAATCTGGAGAAGACAACAGACAAGAGACACTCAGCTAAAACGGGCTAAAGATGCACCGGATGGAAGGGTCCTAGGTGTGCCGGGTAAAGACGGGCCAAGGGAGCGCAGAGAGGCTGCGCCGAGCTGGAGGGTGCACCGGATAAGGATTGGCTGGGGTGTGCCGGCCCAAAGGGGCGTGGGGCGTGCCGGACTGGCTGATCTAAGGGCATTCCGAGCAGGGGAAGCTACAGGTGTGTCAGCCTGAGGGAGAGGTCGTGCCGGGTTAAGGTGGTCAAGGGTGTACCGGTATAGCCCCGGGCTAGGGATATAGACTAAGGAAGGGAAACCCAGTGGAGCTGATAGGAGGCTGTAGGTTCTAACTGTCCAGGATGAACAGATGATGCTCCAAAGGGGAATGCCCTCTGTTGGGTGGAGTAATAGACTCGAGGTTAAACTCACAAAGGAGGCTGCGAAGGGAGACGGTTCCTATGCAAAGGGGTTGTTGGAAGGTGCGCTAGCCCTACACCGTCAATCCGAGGCACTGCCCCTTGAGTCTGGTGAACCGGTGCTTGGAGAATAGACAACGTGAGAAAACCAGGAAAACTGGAGGGAGGGCTAACCAATGTAACAAAAGAATAGTTGATATTTCATTCACTGAACAGGGGACGATACATAGACCATGATCGCCAGAGAGCCTCTGCAATACCATACAATCGAAGATGGAGGGGGGAGAAGAACAAGAGGAAAAAAAGAAGAAAGAAAGAAAAGAAAAGGAACTCCTGCTACATCGCGAGCCTTTCCCTCTTCCCCTTGCTCTGTTGCTTACACACTCTCTCTTCCTGGCCTCTTCTTCTTCTATGGAACTCCCTGAGCCTCCCAAGCTTGGACGGGCAAACTCTTCTTTGCCTTCTTCCTTTCCTCTTTGGCTTCTTCTCCTTCTTCCCGCGTGCGTCTCTCTTCTCTGTCTGCCTCCTATTGTTCTTGTTGTTCTCCGCAACGAGGAAGGGTTTTATACCCTCGGTGGCGGGAGCGTTGATGGTGGGTAGCATTGATGGGAGTTGACTCCCATCCCGTACCGGGCTGCAAGGGTAGCTTGCATGCCCGCCTGAGGGGACGACACCTCAGCTAGCCCTACACTGTTCCCACTGCATGCCAATGGCTGTAGGCAATGGTCTTATGTCCCTTTTGCCGGTTGCACCGGATGAAGGGGTTTAATGCTGTACCGATGGGGATCCAAGCATGGTGTACCACTGAAGGCTCTAAATGGCATGCCGCTGGATAGCCCTGAATGTGTGCCGTTGAAGGGGCGAAGGGAGTGTGCCGGGCAGGGGCCCAGTGGAGCGTGCCGGGCAGAGCTCGGTAGGGTGTGCCGTTAGGAGGCTCGAATAGGTGTGCCATTGAAGGCACCTGAGGGAGTGTGCCGCTGAAGGTGTAAAGGGACTGTGCCACTGGAGGGCACCGCGAGTGTGCCGCTGAGGGGTAGTGGTGGTGTAATGCCCCAGGTTTTTTAGATATTCTTCGAATCAGGATCCGTGGGTTTCGGATCTCGTTCGGGTGTCCCGAATTGAGTTTTGCGGATCACGCGTGTTTTTATCGGGTAGACCTGCAGAATGCCGTGTGGGACGAACCGGTGCGTTCTCCGACTCTGGGATGGTGCCACTGCGTTGTGCGTCTTCCGAGGATCACCGAGGTAATTTTTTCATATTTTTCTAAATTTTTAGATTTTCCTATATATAACCCTCCCCACCCTCTCTCTTCCCTCACTTTCTCATTCTCTCCCTCTCTCTTCTCTCACACTCTCCTCTCACTCTCACCTCTTCGGTGACCGACGTAGCTAGGCGGAGGTGAGGCAGGGCGGCGCGGGCGATGAGGACGGCGGGGATGGGTCGAGGATCGAGGCACGAGGGCGCGGTGAAGCCGGTTCGTGAGCGTGGAGGCACCGGCGGGGTTTCAAGGTATTTTCTTCGTGGATCGGCGTCCACAGCTCGTCGTTTCTTCGGTGGAGGGAGGGGGACGGATCCTTAACCCTTGCACTTCCATTCCCGCAAGTTTCGTAGGCCGTGGTGAGCCGAGCGGGCTAATCGGAGCGTTTTGGGAAAATAACCATGTTTTGGGGTGTGAGCCGGATCTCCCGTTTTACGGTGTTTTTGACCGATCCAGGGGTTTAGATGCATGCCTAGGGGCTTGGGGAAGGTTTGCCCTTTTGTTTCCCCTTCACCTAGGGGTGATTGGGGCGTGGAATGGGTTTTCCCGTGGTTTTGCCGCTTTTCGGGCGTGGACTGAGAACGCGACCATAACGGTGGCCGCATTCTTCATAGAAGGCACCGTATCGGGGCGTCGCGTTCATCGAGGAAGATGAACAGTATGGCGATCAGGGTCACGGTGGTGAGACCAACCGTGACCAGGTCGCGGTGGTTAGCCCCGTCTCGTTCCACCGTTGTCACGACTGGGGGACCCACCACGTTGATTGGGATCGCGCCCCTCGTGGCGGGTGCGCTCTTCCCTTGTCGCGCTCAGGGTGAGGGTCGCGTTCATGAACGCACCCAGAGCGGGGTGCGCGTTCATGTGGGCTATCAGTCTTGCAGGCCAGATGGTGGGAAGGCAGCCTGGCGTGCCTTCCTTGGCCCGTGTGTGTGTCCCGGACACCCCGTGGGTACCGTGATCGTGTTTTTGGGTGTCCAAAGGTACCGTGCTATCTCGATTAATGTGTCGAGAGTCTCGAGGGTCCGGGTGACCCTACGAGTGTCCTGAGTTTTCCTGGTTGTGTTAGACCGAGTCCCCGTGAGTCGGTACGAGTGTGGTGGGCCCTCCCCGCATGTCGTGGGTCTCTCCGAGAAGCGTTTCCGTGTGGGCCATGTGTGTGGCCTTGAACTATGAGTTCAGTCAACCAGCTTGGGGCTGGAGGTTTTCTGTGTCTCCCTTGGATGAGGGATTAACTTGGCGATTTGTGAGCTGCCTTGATTATCGTGTCACCGTAGTTTCAGACCTAGAGATTAGGCCAGATTGACGGCACTGTACTGTCACGTGCAATGGTCTTGACCCCAAGTCTCGTGACTCAAGGACAGTTGAGTTCAGTAGGTCTAGTGAGCTGTCCAGAGTCTGGTGGCTTCGAGTCACCTGTTACTCCGTGTTACTCGCAATGGGTGCGCGCCTGATTTTCTGAGTCCATGTTCCGTGACCCATCCACTAGTCGTAGGTTCCACGGCACGCGTGTGTCAGCCCACCGAGAGTACTGGTGTGGCGTACCCGAGTTATACGGTGAGTAGGCTGGTTACCGTAGGGCCCCCGCGTACCACAGAGTCTGGGCTGGTGGGGAAATTACCAGTTAGAGGACAGACCTATGGCATATGGTCTGAGTGTGCACACGAGGCTGAGGGTTCGGACCCATGCTGACGAGCGTGACCTCAGCTAGTCCTTATTTTGTGGTACTTCTGGTTACTTGGTGTGTCTGAGTCTCACGCTCGGGGCGTTATAGCTAGACACTTGTGACGCGGTGTAAGACGTCAGGGAACGCATCCGGTCGTTCTTCTAGTGGGTGGTGCTCTCGTCACGTGATGTGAGTTGTCGTGTCCCAGGTTTCCGTGTCTCATCTGCGAGACGAGGTTTCGGGTGTTGTTTTCGGGAGCGTTCCCATAGCCGAGGTCTGGGATTTTCGGTGAGCGTCACCGAGAGCTTTCCCTAGACGGCGTAGAGTTTACGACACCGAGGTCGTGTCTGTGTTTTCAGACTGTGTGGTTTCGGCTCAGGCCCTGCTGTGAGGGGAGATTTCCGCGACCGAGGCGTCGTGGCGTTTTCCTAGTAGTGTGGCTAGAGTGATTCGTGTCTGGTTGTCCCCCGACCGTGGGATCGGGATGTCGGGTGCGTGACTTGGTTGTCCCCCGACGAGAGACCAGGTCGTGTTTCTAGCACGGTAGGAGTAGCTGTAGCGCCGAGTTTTGACCGGCCACCGGTTTGCTGTTCCTGCCGTTACTGTTGTTCATTCTGTGGCTAGCGTAGCTTTCCTTTACGCCGTTGTTTTCTCTGTTAGGGTTCCACGGGATCCTCACTGAGCCAGTGATAGGAGGCTCACCCTTGGTTTTCAGGTGCGGTGGTTCTTCCTCGAGGTCCGAGGGCGCGGCGTGGAGGTTCCTAGTTGCCAGCCTGTCAGTCCGAGTGTTCACTTGACATGTGGTACGTTTTACTACTTTAGACTGTACTTTCTGTTGGACTGGACTTTGTTGTAGTTAGATTGTTTATTTCTATTATTATATCTGTTGTCCTACTTTGTTTCTTATTTCTATGTACACCACACCTATCCTTTTATCCCTTCCGAGTCTCCAGGCTTGTGGGAGACGGGCCGAGGTTTGAGTCGCGTCAGTTCCTTTTCGACACTCGGATCTTGGGTCGCCACACCTGGTCCTCCATACTCTAAGTAAAATCCTCCAAAATGAGACCAACTTGACTCGACGTATGCAGACCCTATGTACTAGACAAACAAAGGTATAGACTCCTGACAAACTGAACAAATAACAAAACACTGACTCACACATGACCCTAGACTCATACATAATGCAGTGGTGGTCCAGGCCACCCACAAGTGTAACTAGTACACTGGATATTGGGCATCTTGGAGGTCTGGAGGATCCCCCTGGACATCGTCCTCCTCACGAAAGAACTCGTAAGCCAAATCCTACTCGGCCTCATAGCTGACAGACACAAGCCCTACAGTTGAGGCTTCTCCAACTCTCGTGTTCCCAATGGCTAGTGATGTACAGGTGGGACATTGGTTGGAAATGTGGCCAAACCCATGGCAGCGATAACACTACTGTCCTGACCCACTAGTCTCCCCAATAAGTGGCCCCTTGCCCTTATCCTCCCGGCGGACTGGCGGTGCAGGCAACAATGGATGAGTAGAAGGTGTGGTTGCCAGGGGTCGGGCAATGGGTGCAGATGGTTGGTGTTCAGGTGGAACATCCCTCGGTGGGAGAGGGCGAGGCCTAGGTGGCTCCTGACGGGTGGACTCCGGGGGTCGAGCTAAGGGACCCCTTTGATATGGGCTCGACGAAATATGAGGCTCAACCCCACGATGAGGAAAGGGCCCCAGTCGTTGGGCCGGCTCGAACTCTGCCTCGAACTGCTCCGACTCTAGAGCAACCTTACGCCTCTTCCAACGTTTTCGCATTGCGACAGAAAAACTCATATTGGTAGTGCGGTCGTAGACCATGTCATAAGCGGGAAATAGGCATTGAGCTCTCCTACGAGATGCCACATCGTAGAAAATACTGATCAAATTCAGTGATGTACTCGGAGACGGACCGATCTCCCTGGCTGAGACTCTGCCACCTATCGATAAGTCGCTGACAGTATGTGGCAGGAAGGTACTTTTGTCAAAGTTTGACCTTCATCTCACCCCATGTATCAACCTGGGGCTCTAAACCCTGAAATAACAGGCTCTCTATTTCTTCCAATAAGTCTGCGCCTGTCCTATCAGCTTCATGGTCGTGAATTGGAATCTTCGACAGTCTGTCATATCTAACCAGTCGAAGTATCGATCCATCCCAGCATCCCAATCTAGATAGACCTTCAGGTCCAAAAACCCATCAAAAGTGGAAGGGTCTACTCGCACGGTCCTAAAGACTCTATCATCCTCTTCATCCCTCGACTGATGAAAGCCACGACGACATCGGCCGACCCCTCATAGGCATTATCGGACCCATAGTCCTATAGACCAAGGTCACGATACTGTGGTTCAATGGCTCGGTGAGGGACGGGCTGAGGAGCAGGTGCTGGCTGGTCCTGGGCCACAGGAGCGGGCTGGACCTAGGCCATGGGAGCAACTTGGCTTTAGGCCACCGTGGGAGTGGGTGCGGGTGGACCTTGGGCCACTCCAGGAGGGTGCCCGTGTGACATTCTATCTAACCGACCAACCAGATCTTGGACAGATCTGTCGGATGACTCCATGCATTCCTCCATGGCCCTAAGGTGACCATCCATATTGTTGAAGAAGCTCCGAAAAGTAGCCTCAAACTGGTCCAACTAGACCATGATGGCCATCATCGCCACATGCAAGGAGTGAAAGTCTGCCGAGGTGGCATCCTGTGGGTTTGCCATAGACGCAGGGCGATGGTATTGGGTACCTCGCCGGGTGGGCATATAATGGCACAAAAAGTGGGAATGCACTAACTAATGCAATCTAAGGAACCTAGACTTAACTAATGTCTGGTACGTGGCAGAGATATCAATCCGAAGACCAATCTCACGCAAGGAGGCTACCTTCCTAATAGGCTTAACTTATCTTTCGAGTAACACATTTTGATATATCGAGTACTGGGATGAAATGTAAACCTAGGACAAGATGACCATAGACTCAAGACTTTTTTTTTAAACAACGACTACCCTAGACTCAACCTGCTCTGATACCAATTTGATGCGGGATGGGATGATGCGACTCGATACCAATTGAATGCAATCCTGAGAATCTAGGCAAACTCACAACTCGTCCCTAGCGAGGGAAACATGCGGATGTGCGCGGTTGAGAAATCGACAATGAGTCAAGGGTATTTGGCTCTTCCGTGCTCAGATCAAGTCACGGGATGGGTCACGCACTAACTCTCGTAGCGGTGATTAAATTAATATGAACGGGCTAATTATTCCAACACTCAAGCAGCGATATAAAAAGAACACATACGGACTAAGCAAATGAGACAAAAGGGAGGCGAATGTACCTCCACGCTCTGGGCGTGGGGAAGATGACCCCAGTCGAGGCTCGTACTACCAGTACAGTAATTAAACAATACTTACAGTAGTGAATTTTATGCCCACTCTACGCAGGGAAATAAGGGGCTACAGTGGGACCCAAGAGTAACGAACTCGGGTTGACGAGTAGGAAGTCGGAAGGACTTTTGGGCTGGAGGCGGGCTATTGGTCTGGTTCGGTTCTGCTGGGCCAACGGGACAGCAAGCGGGTCCGGCTACTGGGACGACGGCGTTCGGGCATCTCCTTGCTCTCGAGGAAGAACCGCAACACCTGAAAACCAGGGGTGAGTCTCCTATCACAGACTCAGTAGGGGTCCCGCGAAACCCAAACCGAAAATAACGGTGGCATGGAAAGCAGCAACTACAGCAAGAACAATAACTACAGCAAGAGGAGCTACAACAACAACGGTAGAAAACACGACTGTACACGAATCCCCGAAACACGATAGCCGATGAAACCACGGCTCTACATCTACTCCTACCGGAAAGGAGACCAACGCCTCGATCCCATAGTCGGGGGACCAACAGACTACGAATCACCCTAGCCACGCTACGAGGAAACGCCACGATAGTTCTGTCGTGGAGGCCCATGCTCACACACAAAGGCCCACACCAAAATCACACGATCCAGAAACACAGTCACAACCTCGCTGTCATGGACTCTACGCTGGCTAGGGAAACCCTCGGTGACACTCACTGAAAACCCTAGACCTCAACTTCGAAAAAACACCTGAAAACTACACGTAAAATCTCATCTCGCAGATTAGAAACTTAACCTCGAGTCACGACGAGCTTACGTCACGTGACGGGAGTACCTGCCCACCAGAAGCAAGGCCGGATGCGTCCACTGACGAATTAGTCTGCAGCCTTAGGTGTCTCCTTACGACTCCCCAGGTGGAGACTGAGACACCGTACAGTCACCAGGAACACAGAACAAGGACTAGCTGGGGTCGCACTCATCAGCGCGTGTCCTCTGCTCCCAACTACGCGTGCACACATAGACCATCTGCTTTAGGTCGGGTCCTCTAGCTAATTTTTTCCCCAGCCAGACTCAGGCTGCAAAGATAAGGGGCCCTATGGTAATCAGCTTAAAAATCATCTCACTCGGGTCACGCTCTTCACCACTCCCAAGTGGGTCTGCACACGCGTGCGCAGAAAAGTTACGACTAGTGGGGACTCACTAAACGTAAACACTGAACACCACACGGGCACCCATCGCAAGTAACACAGACTAATAGGTGGCTTACGGCCACCAGACAATGGACAACCTACTAGACCTACTAAACCTAACGGTCCTTGAGTCATGAGACTCGGGTCAAGACCGTTGCACGTGATAGCACAACACTGCCAATCTAGCCTAATCCCTAGGTCTGAAATCACGGTGGCACGATTCTCAAGGTAGCTCACAAGTCGTCGAGTGGATCTCTCATCCATGGGACACATGAAAAACCTCCAGCCCTAGGCTGGTTAACTGGACTCATAGTCCAAGGCCACAAACATGGCCCTCTTGGAAACCACTTTTTTTGACAAACTCACGTCATGAGGGGAAGACCCTCGGTACTCGTGCCGACTCACGATGACTCTATCTACCAAAAACATGAAAGCCCAGAACACGTGGGGCCATCTGGACCCCCAAGACCTATGAGCACGCTAATCGAGATAACTCGATATCTCTGGACACCCTTAAAAACACGAACACAGAACCCACAGGTGCCTGTGACTCTCACGAGGCTGAACGTCAACCACTGGGTCACAACCGGGTCGACTGGAGGCCATCACAGTGCGAAACGGACACAACAAACACGAGAACTGCGTGGCAGTCCTCCCTGGACCGTCACGGCTCCTGGTGGTCTCCTCCGGACTGCAAGGCCTGGCCTAGCGGTCCAGCCAGGACCACACGGACCCAAAGACTCTAGAACCTCAAGCGGTCTCCTCTCGGACTGCCGAGCAGGGTGGCGGTCCTTGGCTTGACCGCTAGCCATCGACTGGCGGTCAATCACAAGGTCGCTACCCCACCCGACCTCGAATCGACCACGAAATGTAAAACGGTCATGCCCTGACTGCAAGGCACACCTTGGCAGTCTCCTAGAGACCGCAAAGTTCGGTGGCGGTCTATCACACAACCGCAAGGCTCGAACCGACATAGGGGGACCCTGGCGGTCTCTACATGACCGCCTCACCCCTTAGCAGTCCTTGGAGCACCACTACGTCGTCCCGAGCCCGAAAACGATGAATCACACAGAAAATACCCTTCCACGCCCCCGTTCACGCCCACGTGAAGGGAAAAACAAGGGGAAAATAGTCTCCAACTTCTCTAGCACCGAGAGGATCCATTTAAATCCCAAAAACTCGATCAAAACGTAAGATTCGGCTCACACCCCAAAACATGCTCTTTTCTCCAAAATGTAAAAATAACCCCACTCGGCTCACCACGACCTACAAAACTCACGGGAAAGGAAGTACGCGGGTTAAGGATCCGTCCTCCTACCTCCACTGAAGATGTCATGAACCGAGGATGCCGATCCGTCAAGAAAACGCCGTTAAAGCCCTGTCGGTTCACGAACTCGCCACGAGCTCCACCGCGGGCCACCGCCTCTCGATCCTCACCCATGCTCGGCAGATCCTCACCCACGTCGCCTCCGCCTCGCCCTCGCCTCGCTCCGTCAACCACCAAAGAAGAGAGGGGAGAAATAGAGAACCTGAGAGGGGAGAGGGAGGGAATGAGAGTGAGGAAAGAGAGGGGGAAAAGGGTGTTCTTTATAGAAATTCCAAAAATTCTAGAAAAAATAAAAAATATGAAAAAAGTATCACACTTACTATTTATTTATCGAGGAAGATCACTTGGAACTCGTGGAAGTCTATAAACATCAAAAAAGAAGGGCATCAGAAGGAGTCCCGAGCGCTACCCTAGGGGACAACCCTTCGATGCTTAAGTCAGTAGTCAGGAGACGGAGAAGCGAGAAATAGGGAGAGAGAGAGAGAGAGATGCAGAGTGGCGAGGTAAGCCAGGGTGAATTGCCTTTTGGGGGAGTTCTCGCTGTGACCAGCGGGCACTCAAGGAGTGCTTGCTGGGCGGTAAGAGTGCTTAGAGGGCAGCCGGAGTGTGGCAAAGGCTTTCTCTCTTAGAGGCAGGGTGGCTTCTCTTGTCTCTTGTTGGAGTTGAATAGGCATTTTCTTGGTAGAGTTCACCATGCCCTCTGCTTGTCCATCGAAGTTCCATTTATACGGGGTTATCCTGGTGGTGAGGGCCGGTCCATTAGCAGGGAAGGGCGTAAGTCGTGGAGCAATGTCTCCCCACAATCGGGGGGAGTTTCTTGTTGAAGGCCTATTCCTCCGGAGTTAGACCATTCTCTGGTGAGTCTACGGCGCCCGTAGGGTGTGCTCGCCCTTAGTGGAGTCGAGGCCAATGTCGTGGGGGGTAACACTCGGTCACCGGAGGGCCATCCGGTGGGTGTTACACTGGGGTCAAAGCCCCATATGCACTGGCGAATCTGAGGTCAATCTGTCCTGAGCTACTCGTTGCGGGCTGACATCGTCAGAGGCCCGTTATGCGTGTTGTGGAGGCCTCAACTGAAGCAAACTTGTCGTAATGGGCCTCATATGGCCTAGGCCAATCTTACCATCCTGACTAGCCTCCCTACTCTCAGGTGCCAAGCACTTTCTCGGGATCTGAGAGTCAAGTTTAAGAGGGTGCGTTGAAGGGTAGTTCCGAGGGTGGTCTCCTCATGTAGCTCAGATCTGTGACCCTGGCCATGTGCTTGGCACGCACGGTGTCTCTGGTAGGCGGCGCCTCCGTAATCTATCGGTCACCAGGCCTTCGACTTGCGGGAGTATCATGTCACCGGGGTTGCTAGGTAGTTGGAGGCCAGCGAGGCTGTACAGAAGAGGCTGGAGACCTCGGGCGCCGAGCTCTGAGCTCGTCAGGCGACACAAGAGGCTAATTACGCCGAGCTCTGGGAGCGGCTTAAGCTATAGGAGTGAGTCTTCGCCGAGGCCGAGCGCGATCGGGACGCCTTCTACATTTAGGTCCGAATAATGGAGGAGACTCTCCAGGAGGCGACCAAACGGGCCGAAGCGGCTGAGGCTCAGTCGTCTTAGCTGGTGTCCCTGACTGACGTCGCGGAGCTATGGGCTCTGGTGGAGGAGTCGCGGGTCGAAGACCTGTGTGCGTTGCTACTCATCGCCAGCCTAGAGGCAGTGGACTGCCATCGCTCGTGCTCGACTTACTAGGACGAGCTGAATGCAATGGCCGTTGAGGGTTTAGCGCCCGACCCGGGAGCGTGGCTCCCAGGAGGTCTGGGCAGCTACTCTTCAGACTGCGGCCACTGGCCGGGGTGTCCCAGTGCCATCCCTCATTCCCCCACTGACGCCATTCGAGCCGAAGGGTGGTGAGGGCAAGGAGGAACTTGGCGAGGAGGAGCCGAGCACTGGGGATCGGGCTGCTGGGATTGAGGCGGCGATGGAGAATGAGTTGGTCAGTCTCTTAGATGAATCTCCACCTCCTGCGGGCGTGCCAGGGGTCCAAGGCCACGGGCCAGATGACGTTGTTGTTGTCGGGGTGAGCTCTTAAGGAAGTGCTACCCATCTCTTCTTTTACTTTTTAGCTTCCTGTGTACTGAATTCTTCTCTCTCTCTTTTTGTCAGGGTACATCTGAATAGTCGGCCCCTGTCCTATACGCTTCCTTGTATTTTGGCATGGGCTCATGATGCGTTGGGCCTCCGATGCTTATGCTACCATCGTTTCTGAGGGAGCATGCATGCTCACCTCTTGAGAGTTCGGAAGCTACCATAATTTTCAAGGGAGCATGAGCACTCACCTCTTGGAGACTTAGAAGTCACCATGATTTTCAAGGGAGCATGTGTGCTTGCCTCTTGGGAGCTCGGAAGTTACCATGGTTTTCAAGAGAGCATGTGTGCTCGCCTCTTGGGAGCTCGGGAGCTACCATCATTTCTGAGAGAGCATTAGTGCTCATCTCTTAGGGACTTAGAAGTCACCATTTTGTATTTTGGAGGTGAGGGTACGTTTGTCTCGTGAAGAGAAGATTATTAGTCCCTCTTGGAAGCTCGAAAGCCACCCTTGGTATTTTGGAGACGAGCATACGACTGTCTGACGGGAATCAACACCAGGCACTAACTTTTTTTTAGTTTGCATATATGTCCTTTTATTTACATTTATATCCTTGGGTTAATTGGGTTTGTAATTGTATGACATTATAAGCCAAATGGTTAGTCATTAGGAATTATTGGGTTTCTTTGTAAAAAGGTCACGTAGGTCCGGCGAGATCCCCACCCTCTCTCCCATTGGGCCACCTAGACTCTCTAGGGCCCATTGGGGTGGTCAATGGTCCAAGGAGGACCGCTCCATACACCGGTGCTGGTCTTCCTACTTTGTCTCCTCCGTCCCGAGAACGGGAACTTCTTCAAAAGTGGGCTGCCATGTAGCAACAAATTGACCCTCTTCATAAATGGGTCGGCCCACAGTCCCTCGCTGATATCCACGTTGCAAACTTTCAAGACATACGCTTCCCACCTCAGTCCGAGCTCCCCACGTACCGAAAGTACGATGGGAATGGCAACCCGTTCATTCACATAAGGAAATTTTATATGAATCGGCACAGTTCCAGCATGATGATCGCCTCATGGCATATCTCTTCTGTTGGTCATTGGACGGGGTTGCACTCGAGTGGTTCTACACTTTGCCCTTGGAGGAGGCAGAAAGTTTCAAAGTTGTTAAGGAGAAGTTTATACAGAGATTTCAAGACCGGGTGGGCCCGGAGTTGTAACGACCCAGAGCTCCGGATACCGATAACCCGATGTAGCATTGAATTACCGCTACCAGGAACTGGAGAAGTCACCTAAGAGGCTGATGAGGCCCCTAAAGGGTTGGGGGAGTTTGCCGAGGGAGCATATAACGAATTGGAATTACACTACGCGTAGATTTAATTAAAATAGTTATTATAAACTGAAATGCCGAAGCAATTAAAATATTTATATATATCGGAGTGTTAGTCAATATACACTAGTCCAGAATTGCCAAAAGAAGAAGTCCACAATATACAAAGTCCGAATGTACAACTACGCGGGGCATACCCCGGTCAAAAGTACAAAAGACAACACCGACACACGCTGGCTGACTAGACCCGGTCTGGAAAAGCACGAGGTCCTCCGGTCGAAGGTTGGGGTGGATCACCTGAAAAGTAGAAGGGTGAGTCACAGTCAGACTCAGTAGGGGTCACGCGGATCCCTACCACGCAACTAACAAACAGGCATGCAGATATAAAGTAATTAGAGCATGTAATTAAACACGCATTGGCATAATTTAAAACACATGGGTTACAAAGCTGTAAAGTCTAGCTAAACAGTTTAAACAACTATCTATATGCCAAATTAATATAATTTAATAGCGACAAGGGCTAAATCTACTAGTAGAATAAACCTCAACTTAACCAAGTGAAATGAGAGACGGAGAACGCACCAGCAGGTAGAAACCAGAAGCGTCCACTGACGGCTTACACTGTGTTTCCAGCAACTCGCAAGTCAGACAGACACAACGTGCGAGAGGCGTAGTAAGTACTAGGACAAGAACTAGCTAGAGTAACACTCGTCAGTGTCAGTCCAAACCTCTGACATGTGTGCACACACCAACCCCTGCCTAGGGTCAGGTCTCTAGCTAGTTCCCCCCTCTAGGACACTACGGTAACCGCAGGGGCCCATGATAACTAGCCTACAAACCATTAGTCGGGAAATACCCCTCCACCTCTCCCAGCTGGGCCGACACTAAGGTCGTTGGGCTACGACTAGTGGCTCCATCATAAGGAAAGAGAAAGTAATTCCATTGGGACTAAAAGATGTATTTTTATTCACAAAATAACTTAAACTGGGAGGAAAGTGCATTAGAGGATCAGTTCATTGCTCTTGGGATAGCAGAAAGCATAACGGATCAAAGCTGCCCCGTTATGGAACATAACAGATCAGTTCTGGACTGTCATTGGGCATAAAGGATCAGGTGGGGTGCGTTATCCTAACATGGCGCACCTCTCGTGGTCCGTCATTCTCATCGCCTACATCCCCAAGCTCGGCGGACATGGCGGGTCAGTGCGGGTGCGTTATGTGAACATGGCGCACCTCCACTAGTCCGCTATGACTACCTGAACAATTTTTATTAAGATTTACAACTCAGAAATCATGGCGGTCTACTAGGGGTGTGTTAAAGTCACCCGAACGTGAAAAATCCACAGGAAATCCCTGACCATAACGATCGCTCAAGGGGGCATTATACTAAGGACCTATGCATGGAATACAAGAGCATAACGGACTGATGGTGGTCCGCCATGTAACTATAACGCGCCAGAGGCAGTGCGTTAAGCTCATGGCGGTCTCTGGTACGACCACCATGTGAGCTAGGCGACGAACGGGTTTGATTTGAAACCGCGTCGTCCCCCGGTCGATGGACAAAACTTGAAAAAAATTGAAAACTTGCCAAGCCCAGCATACATACAAGCCCACAGAAGCTAGAAAATGTAATTAAAATGCATATAAATGATTAAAATCACAATTTAACACATTTTAGGGAAAAACCTAAAAATGGACGTAACTAAGCCAAATGGTCGTGGATGGGCGTGCATGTGGCATGGAAGTGTTCCTAGTGAGGAGGTGAATCCATCCCCCTACCTCGATTGTCTTGAAATTAGTGATTCGACTGCATACGAGCGAAGTGGGAACCGCGGCCTACTCGCTCCACCGTCCCTCGAATCACGCGATGGAGGGCGCCAACATGTTCCTCTCGTCGCACTGGTTCCGGCAGTACCCTTTGCGTCGCGGTCTGGCCCTGAAATGGACAAGCCGGGAAGGAGAGAGAAAGAGAGGGAACGTGGGAGAGAGAGAGAGTGAGAGAGGTTTCGAGAGAGAGAGACCGGAGAGAGAGACTAGCTGCCATGGGATTTGGAGAGCTACTCAGCATCAAAGTGACGCGTATAGACACAGCACTGCTATATGCCCTGCACGAGAGATCTGATCCAGTCAGTAGCACATTCGTCTTCTCGTGGGGCCATATGATCCCCACGTTGGAAGACAGAGTGAGGATCATTAGATTACGAGTCCATGGAGCACCAGTGATAGGATGGACATACAAAGATTACCGCGAGATGGTGCAGGAGCTGCTCAGATTGGACTTAATGAGGTTAGGGCACCACTCGTCCCAGCTAGCATGAGTGACACTCCAGGAGAGCCTGGGGCTGAGAGGGGCGGCGATCTCCGTAGGAGAGCTGCCAGAGGAGCACATCAGGAGAGTGGTGGAGCAGGTCTGACCGAGAGTGGCAGTGGGACCGGGACTGGAGGGAGACATCATCCTACGGCACTTCCTGATCTTACTATTTGGGAAGCTTTTGTTCGCGACCATAGCTGATGGAGTGAGTTGTAGGCTCCTCCCATTGTTGAGGGACTTGGACAGAGTTGGAGGGTTCGCTTGGGGAGCAGCAGTGCTAGCATTCCTCTTTGACTCTCTGAGCACGATCGACCGGCAGATGATGCTGGGTGACTTCTCGCCTTTCCTATAAGTACACACTCTAGACTCTAAATGCTTCTATTCTCATGATTATGCTTGCTATTGCTATATGCTGATGCTGACATTTGAAATTATGCAGATCTGGAGATTCCTATACCTCCCTGGCTTAGGGCGAGGGACGGAGGTACACCTAGAGAGGATCCCCATCCCGAGACGATGGGTAGTGGCCAGAGACATGGGATCGATCCGACAACTGACCCGGGCGATCCAGGATGACATCGACTCATTCCCTTATGCATCGGTAAACTTCCTAAACCAAAATCCTTCTATATGTTCCAAATGCTTCTTATGCTGGCATGGACTCGATTGCCCTTTCAGGTGCACTGGACACCATATCGGGACGAGGGACATGACAGACAGCCATGGGTAGAGGCAGCCTTGGCTTACAGAGGGCGAGAGATCTGGCTGCATTGCCTCAACATCATTGAGTCACTGCACCATCGACTGATTATGAGGACGCTGGGAGTTCATCAGCCTGATGTGGAGTTCCCTGCCAGAGACGACGAGCGCTATGGGAGGTCCTCGAAGGGACTCAGTGGTGACATCGACTGGAGCGTTCGAGTAGCCGACCAGGTTCGAGACTGGATGCGAAGGGGTCGGGTAGTGAAGACCTGAGCTGATAGTGACAAGCCCTACCTAAAGGCCTATGCCCATAGATACGGAGATCAGGTTTTTCACGGCCTCTGACGACCGGTACAAACTTCTAAACTCATGCTCTTTCTATTATTTGAATTTATTCCTATATGCACTGACACTATGACTTGCTATATGTAGCTAGACCGGCAGGACAGGATGGCGGAGCTGCAGGGACTCCTCCACACTACGATTCAGCAGAGGGATGAGTACCGAGCAGCACTAGAGCTTATGGTAAGCTTAACTGAACCTCAGACTTAATTTATGCTTGTGCTATGCTTATTGACTAACCTTGACTAAAAATGCAGCGAGCCGAGGGAGCGCAATGGGCGGGACCGGATGCACCGTCTTCTTCTTCACAACCTACCAAAGGTTGATCCGAGCGAGACGCTGACTTCACGCGGACAGTGGCTAGGGCCGAGGAGGCTGAGGCCACTCTTGCGGAGAGGGTAAGCAACTAACTGATTTCCCTTAGACATATATGCTTTATGATTATGCAAATGCCTAATTATGATGAATGTAAAATGTAGGCAAGAGAGCTGAGCACAGCATTGGTCGAGGTGGAGCGCTCCCGAGTGGCATTTGAGCGATCCCGAGCAGAGGCAAAGCACTTCCAGGCAGAGGCGGAGTGATCCCGAGTAGAGGAAGAGCGACTTCAGGCAGAGTTGGAGCAGGCGTGAGTCGAGACGGGGCGACTCCATACCGGGACAGCGGACCTAGAGTGCTGTTGGAAAGAGGCGAGGGAGGCTCGATGTCAGATCTTTGAGCTAAAGATGGAGCTACGGATGATGGAGAAGGCCTTGCGGATGATAGGCTGAGGACCTGAGAGGAGTGCATCCCAGAGCAGTGAACGGAGCGGTGCACAGAGTGGCTCTGTTGTAGACTTCCTTACTAGTTCTTCCGGCCAGCGGAGGAATGAGAAGACGGAGAGGAGACGATGCCGAGAGGAGGGGAGTTCATCCATGGGCCCGTCAGAGAAGAGACATGAGGGTACCGGTGATAGCGATGGCCCAGGAGATGGACCGGTCGAGTGATTTTGTACTCTTCCTTTTCTTTTTTCCTTTTTTTTGATGCACACTTGTACATGACTTATGTTAGTGGAATGAAATGCAACTCTCTTTTTTTGTTTTTGCTTGATGTTTAAAGTGCAAATTTGTATGAATGCTAATCGATGAGGACATCACCTCCCTTGTCCACACTCATGGCTCGTCTCCTCACCTCGGATGCATCTAGCATGGTCTAGTTATCTATTTTGAGTCATATGATGTATTTAACTGGAGAGGGGGATTTCCGCAGCCCGTGTATGAGCGGCCAAACACGATCCTGCCAGACCAAACGAGGCCCAGCTCCCCTAAGTGACAGCTTCTCGGCCCCACTTACTATAAACTAAGCCCTATAAGTCACTCAGAATCAAGCGCTTCCTAGGCGGCCTCCAGGCTCAGAAGTCCGAGCATCGGTTCGGTAGTGAAGATCACCCACCGTGACCTCCTGCCCCTCGCCCGAGCTACGACCTCCATCACTCGGATAGGAGCCGACACTTCATGCTTGGACCGATCGTCGAACGCTTATCCAACCCACCTCAGAGAGTCCTCGAACATCAGGAGGTTATAAGGATAAGGGATGCCAAGAGTCCTCAGACCTTAAAGAGCCCATGTTGAGGACGTAACCCCCTCCTTGAGCTCCTCTGCTTGTAGAGTTCCTGAAACGGGTGTACTATTTAAACTTGGGAAACCCTCCGACGAAAGGTAAGACACTGCAAGCCTAAACTCCCCCGGAGTAGGAACCACTTCACCTCTTCTGGTGGAGAGGGATCTCGCGCATCTTCATCATCTTCCCTTCATAGCTTTGCACCATCGCTCTACTAGTCCGCTGACTTAGGCATCGGAGGGTTTTCCCCATGGAACCATCCCTGGGCCCCCTGATAAGTTTCCCTTCTTTATAGTCTACACTTCATGGTCATCTTCTTCGGCTCAGGACCTACGCATGATCACGCCTCTTCATCTGGTGCTGTCTGTGGGAAACAGCCAAAGAGCTAGCATGGTGCGAAGAAGCTCTGGGAAGAGGCCTACCGACGATAGGGGGAAGGCCGTGGTGGTAGTGGGAGAAGCACCTTCCCACTCCATCGAAAACTCACCCTCTAACACCAACAGCCCTAACAATGAGCAACCCCCGCCCACGGTGATGGGACTACCCCCCATTGGGAGCGTTGACGCTTTCCAAACCCTCAATGCGAAGCTGGACATCCTCATGGATCTCATGAGGACCCAGGCGGCCAGGGAGGAAAAGTTGCGCCTCCAAGAAAGTCCCCCCCGCGGCAACACCTCCCAACGAATGGCTGGAGGCTGTTTCACCCTCCGGGGATGGCAGCTTATCCGCAACAGGTTAGGCGGACCTTCACAGGCCCCTCCCTCAGAGCAGGAAGCTTCCTCGACTCTGAGGGGGGAGAGGCCTGGAGCGCGTCACCCGTTCCAGGAGACTGAAGCCCCCGAGGGGTGCCAGGGCAGCCTCCGGGCCCGCCCCCCTAGCCCCTCGGCCCAGCGACATCCGGGGTTATCCCTCTGACTGTAAGACTTCGAGAGGCGTTTCGCAGAGAAGGAGCGCGCCCTTCGGCCCCTGCAGAAGACCTGTCTTGGGGAGGATGAGGAGAAATCCCCATTCTCTGACCACATCTTGAAGGTAGAGATCTCCCCCAGGATCTCCCTCCCGACCTTCAAGTCGTACGACTGCCAGGGCGACCCAGCCAATCACTTCGATAGTTTCGATGCCCTAATGACTCTTCACGGGATGTCTGACACCATTAAGTGCCAAGCGTTTATGACCACCTTGGTCTAGGGTGCTCAGGCATGGTTCCGGGCCCTCGCCCCCGGATCCATTCGGGACTTCAAGCAGTTTGGGTGAGTGTTCAAAGAGAGTTTCGCGGGAAATGGTCCCCCAGGTCAGTGGCGGGGTTGTTGGCTCTCAAACAGGAACAAGGGGAGAGGCTCCGGGCTTATATCAACCGATTCAAATCGAAAGCCCAAAGAATCCCCCGCCTGGATGTAGCCTTAGTCATAACTGCCCTAACCCGGGGCACCCGCGACGAGAACCTCCATCGCGAACTCATCCTCCACCCTCCCTCGACCCTCGCCGAGCTAGTGACCCTGGCTCTACGACACGTTGAGTGTGAAGAGGTCCTCAGTGCGTGCTGAGGAGCAATCGGATCAGCTCGGCTCGAGAGGGGGACAAGAAACAGGCGTCTGAGCCAAGCTCGGGCCAAGGGAAAAGGCGGAATCGAGACGGAGAGCCCAAGGTGCCGTCTCAGAGATACGAGTGGTACACTCCCTTAACCGCTCTGGTGTACGAGATTTATGAAGACATTAAAGGCTAGGGTCTCCTCCGCCAGCGCGAGCCTATGAAGGCAAAGCATCACAATTGCAACAAGCATTGCCTGATCCATTGCGACCACGAGCACCACAAAGGCGATTGCCACCAGCTCCAGGATGAGCTCGAGTGCCTCGTCCGCCAGGGACACCTATCCCGATACGTGTCCGAGCACAAGGAAGACTGAGGCACCCCAGAGGAGATCAACAATGCCCCCTGCGGGGTCCACATTAATGTCATCGCCGGAGGAGCTACATCAGGCGGAGATAGTATCCGAGGAAGGAAACGTCATGCCGAGCGGGCAAGCCGAGCTTCCTAGCCCCCCAAAGCCCCACCGAGTGAACCACAGGCCCTGGTATTCTCAGACCAAGACCTGGAAGGGTTGACCACTCCACACGACGATGCCCTCGTTGTCTCGGCTACAATAAACCATTGTAACATAGATAGGATTCTAGTTGACAATGTAGGGTATACAATTTAAATTCTAAGACAGTTGAAGAATCTCCACATGTGGTTTTTGATGAAACAATGACTAAACTTGGAATTGGTTTGTGCAGGGAACAGAATAATGGGAAATTTCTAACGGATGAAAACCCTGCAGACCAATCTGAAGATGATGATGCAGAGAAGCCTAATTCTCAAGGGGAGGTAGATGAGGATCAAGGTAATCAAGTTATCAATGTCAGGTTCCTTAAGTACCATCCTATAGACACTGTAATTGGTGACTTGCATGATCCCCCTAGGACTAGATCTCATTTCAGAGCTTAGAATGAATTAAACTCTTTTGCACTGATTTCTCATATAGAACCCAAAAATATTGGCAGTGCTCTTAAAGATGTGTATTGGATCAATGCCATGCACGAGGAGCTGAATCAGTTTGAAAGTTACAAGGTATGGGACCTAGTTCTTCCACCTGACCATGGCATTGTCATAGGAACAAAGTGGGTGTTTAGGAATAAAACAGATGAGCAAGGGAATGTGGTTAGAAATAAGGCCAGACTGATAGCTCAAGGTTATAACCAAGAATATGGTATTGATTTTGAGGAATCTTATACCCTTGTAGCTCGGTTAGAAGCCATCAAAATCCTTTTGGCCTATGCATGCTCATTAGGAATAACATTGAGGTGGATGGATGTAAAATCTACTTTTCTTAATGGAGAAATAAAAGATGATGTGTTTGTAAGGCAGCCTCTGGGTTTTGAATGCATTAACTATCCTAACCATGTTTATAAATTGAATAAAGCTCTCTATGGACTGAAACAAGCTCCCAGAGCTTGGTATGATAGGCTTAGTAAGTTCCTCACTAGAAAGAAGTTCACAAGAGGTGAGGTTGACCAAACGTTGTTTACTAAGGTATGCAATTCTGACATCATCATTGTGCAAATTTATGTTGATGATATTGTCTTTGGTTCAACTAACCCAACTTTATGTGAGGAATTTGCTGATTTAATGACACATGAATTTGAGATGAGTTCAATAGGTGAGCTAAAATTATTTCTTGGATTACAGGTAACTCAGACAAAGAAAGGTACATTCATAACTTAGTCCAAGTACGTCAAGAACCTATTGAACAAATTCAAGTTGGAAAATCTGAAGGAAATCTCAGCACCCATGGGTACATCAATTAATCTTGATGATGACCCAAAAGGTAAATGTGTAAATCCCAAATTATACAGAGGTATGATCGGATCTCTTCTTTACCTTATAGCTTCTAGGCCCGATATTCAATTTTCTGTGTGTTTGTGCGCTAGGTTCTGTAGATCTAATTAAAAATCCACTTAAAAATGTGAATAAATAAGGGCGTATGAGGGTGCACGTGGTGCTACATGGAGGTGTGATCGCCAGAGACCGCGGGCCTCGAAATAATATAAATAATAAATAAAGGAGGTATCACGAATATAAATACCTCAAAAAAATGATGCGGGGAGATACGAGCCAACTTCCTTCCCTTCCTACCAGCCGACCGATGGAGGGAGTTTCCCTTTGATTTCCCTTGCAATAAAAAATGAACACCAATAAAATATGGAATTAGCAAACTGGGTGTAGTATCAAAATCCCAAATGTAACGCAACGTGGAGAACATGGAGAATGATGCACCTGTTGGGCGCAGGCCCTTTGAACCCCTATGCAAAGGGTGGGGGATAAAATGATATGAATGATAAATAAAAAGAAAAGGTGCAAGTGTTGCACGGATGGAGAGGCCTTAACGTGGTTGAGGAAAATGATGCATGCATGCGCTTAACAACATAAAAGAAAGAAACATAGAATGAAAAGGAAGAAGGGAAGCTTGGGCCGTGTGCTCCTTTGGCTTGATGACTGTGGGAAGAGGCCTCCGATGGATGAAGCTTCGTGCGCATGGAGCACTCCCCCCTTTAGCAGAGAAATGGGCAGCACCTCCCCCTGTCTGTGAAGATTGACCCCCCTTTGAACGTAAGGCGCAGGGGTATTTATAGAGGAATGAGGGGTGTTAAAACTGGGGAAGTTTCATTTGGGAAAAGGAGTGAAACGAGGAAAGAATCTCTCTGGAGGCAGCAACAAAATGAGGAAAGAAGAGCTGCGGCCGAGTTGGGCGGTTATAGAAAAATGACGTCAAACGCTATGGACGTTTATAAAATAAACGTTCACTGTGCCAGACGCTCATTAGCAATAAAAAAATAGCCACAGAAATCTCTCAGAAAAATGACATCATGCGTTGTTGACGTTTATAAAAATAAACGTTAACTATGACAGACGCTATTTAACAAATCAAATAAGGCAAGTCCATTATTTCCAAAAATCAATAAAGAATGCGCGTCTGGTCTTGTAGACGTTAATTAGAAAAAAACGTGTTTTAATCGGACTCGAAAAACCCAAGAATGAGTGAAAATAGGCTCAGACGCACAAATAAAAAAATCAAACAAAAATGAAAAAAATTAGAGTCTGCCCCTAGGGTGCTAATTCTTTTCTTATTTTATTTTATTTTTATATTTTTTATGTACAGGCGTCTGATTGAGCTGACTCCAAATATATCTTTTTCGTCGATCGTTCATATATGACACCGAACAAATTAAGTACATAATTTCCTTATATATACTTAATATTAGAATCCAATATTATTCTTTTTTGGGTGTGTTTGATAAACGGTTAGGACACGTCGGATGCCGTGTCATAGCCAAGGGGGGGGTAGCGTATTCGATGCTTTCAGGTCGGAATGGGTATTCTGACTTGTTCGACCAAAAACAGCGCGAAGTGACATATTCGACCCGTTGGTACTCCCGTTTTTATCCAAGTCGAACACGGGGTTAAGATAATTAAGGAGATCTGAACAGAGTGTCCGAATGTGTTCCGCGCGAATTCTGGGGTAGGTATACGTACTCCATATCTTTGAAAAAGAAGGCAAAACAAACCGAGACATGAAACACGAGGGCCTTGGACGACATCTCTCTGCAGGTTCAAGGATTTTTCCCCCCCTGCAACATCAAGATCTTCTTTATCTACCCTGATTCCTTTCTTCCTCCGTCTTCCCAACCCAATGCCACTGCGGGACTATAAATACCCCCCCACACTGCCTCACCCTTCTCACCACACCTCCCTCTCTCTCTCTCTCTCTCTTTCTCAGTGGCCCAGCGGCCAGTGTTATCTCTCTCTCTCTCTCTTTGTCTCAGTGTCTCAGGGGCCAGTGCTTTTCGTCCCTCCAACAAGCCTTCCCATTCCCACATAGATGGGTGAAAGGAAAGGAATGGTTGCACTTAAAAGAGGCCGCATATCAACTTTCCTCACAGTGATGTTCATGTTGGGTAGCTTAATACCCATAATTGGGCAGCAAAGGCCATGGCCCAGCATCCTTCCCCAGGAGCTCTTGTCCCTGGACGTCGCCACCAGGATCTGGGTAGACCCGGAATCCACCGGCGCCGTCTCCGCCGACTTCGGCCGGCTCACCCGCAACGCGCCGGCCGCCGTCTTTCACCCGTACTCCGACCACGACATCGCGGCGCTGCTGAGATTCGCGTACGAGTCGCCGCTGCCCTTCACGGTGGCCCCGCGCGGCCACGGGCACTCCGTCCGGGGCCAGGCGTCGGCGCCGGACGGGATCGTCATGGACATGGGGTCTCTACGCCGGGAAGCGGCCGGCGGTCGGAAGTATGCGCCAATGGCGGGCGTGCGGATCAGGGTGTCGTCCCTGGGGGGTGCCGTCGGCGGCGGTGAGGGTGCCGCGGCCTACGTGGACGCCGGCGGGGAGCAGCTCTGGGTGGACGTGTTGCATGAGACGCTCAAGCATGGGCTTGCTCCCACGTCCTGGACGGATTACCTGTATCTGACCGTTGGCGGCACCCTCTCGAACGCTGGGGTGAGCGGCCAGGCCTTCCGCTATGGCCCCCAGATTTCCAACGTCTACGAATTGGACGTTGTCACCGGTATCTATCTCTACAGCCCCCTCTCCTTCTCTCTAGTCCGCCCTGACGTCCCTATCTCCCCCCTCCGCCGCCATGCGAGCGTGTATTCCACCTTTTTGGCGGCCATTAATTACGATGTCGTCGCTGGTACACGAAAACAGTGCCCTCCTAGCCTCGAGCACTAATCCGAGCTTTTGTAAAGCGGTTTAGCGCCAACGTAAAATTAGTTCTCTGCTTCTTCTTCTGTGCGGTGCCCTCTAATGTCTAAACTAACCAAGCTTCCCTGTTGCACTGACATGGGGAAAAGGCAAAGGGGAGATGATGACCTGCTCCAGGGACCTCAACCCGGACCTGTTCTATGCGGTTCTCGGTGGCCTCGGCCAGTTCGGCGTCATCGTTCGTGCCCGGATCGCGCTTCAACCTGCGCCGCAGAGGGTAATTAATCATCACAGAGAGCTCACTCATTAGCAATGCTTATATATGTTCTATACCTCCGTATGTACATATGTAATCATATAGTTACTATGTGCATGTGCATGGGAACACTTTGACCATCATGACGAGCTACATCTTCCCTGTGCGGTGCAGGCGAGGTGGGTGAGGCTGATATATACAGATTTCGCTACCTTCACGAAGGATCAGGAGTACTTGATATCTTTGGACGGGGCCGGGAGGAAGAACGTGATGAAGAAGGGTTTCGACTACGTGGAAGGCTCTGTCTTTCTGGAACGTAGCCCCATCAGCAGCTGGAGGTCATCCTTCTATTCGGTGGCGGATGCCGAGATGATAAGCTCCCTGGCAGCTCGGCATGGGACTGTGTACTGCTTGGAAGGAGCCATGTACTATGGCCATGCGTCTGCACCTACTGTCGACCAGGCAAGTCAGGGCATGCATTAACCATTGCTAATTTACCCCGGTAGCCCACAACTTTGTCTACATCCCGGACCCCGCCATATGATCTTACTGCTCAAGTAAACCCTCCAGCTTGCTGATCCCTAGACACCAGATTATATTGGCAAACCCAGAGTTTGGCTGCACCTTCTGTACATGGTCCCCCCCCCCGCACTACAGATTCTCGTACTTGAATGACTGCGATGATGCATGAACTCTCTCTCTCTCTCTCTCTCTCTCTCTCTCTCTCTCTCACACACACACACACACCCACACACACACACACCCACATAAAACAAAAACAACCCTTCGAGAGAATGCTCTGGCATGGTTCGAGTCCCTATCGGCCGGGACCGTCTCCTCCTTTTAGCAGCTTAAGAAGCTGTTTAAGGAGAACTTTGTCGATTGCTGAAAGGTAGCCAAGTCAGCGGTCACCCTGCTTGCCCTTAAGCAGGGCAAGGAGGAAATGCTGTGGGACTTCATCTCCCGCTTCCGTGCAGAGGCACTATGGATCTCACGCCTCAACATCAGCATCGCCACCATAACCCTCACCCAAGGGACGCGCGATCACATCCTCCGACGCGCCCTCGGGGTCGAGGCCCCGGTGACCCTTCCCGATCTCCTCTCCCTGGCACAGAAGCATGCGTGCTGCGAGGAGAACACATCGGCCTTGGGTCGCACGGTCGAAATCGAGAGATCTGACCGCAAGAGACCTGCAGATCCTCCTCGAGAGGGTCGCAGCAAGAGCGAGCGACACGACGGAGACCGCCACAATCTCTCTGAGAGGGGAAGAGGTGGTTACCACCACTACACGCCTCTGACAGCTCCTCCTGATCAGATCCTGATGGAGATCCGGGAGGAACCATTCGTTAAATGGCCTCCCCGGATGAAGTCAGACCCGACCACAAGGAACAAGAAGAAATACTACTACTACCATCGCGACCACAACCATGACACCATCGACTACATCAACCTAAGGGATGTCATCGAGGACCTCGTTCGGAGAGGACTCCTCAGCAAATTCCTCACCAAGGCTGCGGAGCAGCGATAGAAGACACCCCCACCTATCGACAATCGGCCCAACGGTAAGGAGATCATGATGATCTCTGGGGGGCCAGCGATGGGGGGAGATAGCACGAGCAGTAGGCGGCGGTACGCGATGGCAATTAGCACCGACCATGGTGACGACACCCGACGTGGAACCCCCACCCCAGACCATCCAAGAGGCCAGATTATCTTCTCCGAGGATGACTTGGAGGGTGTAACCACGCCTCATTTCGACGCATTAGTGGTCTCAGCCACCATAAATCAATGTACTATATGACGCATCCTGGTCGATAATGAAAGCGGACCTGATGTTATTGCCTACGACTGCCTTGTCCACATGGGTGTAGATATGTCTCGACTTAAACCATTGCATACGCCGCTATATGGATTCTCGGGCACGACTATCCACCCGGAAGGACACATCTCGCTTCTAATCACGTTTGGAATCACGCTGAGAGAGGTAACCTTCCTCGTCGACTTTATTGTAGTTAAAGCAATGACAGGATACAATTCTATCATCGGTCGAGGGATCCTCGGTACGCTCAAAGGAGCCCCCTCCTCCTACCACCAAAAGCTTAAGTTCCCTACTCCTTGGGATGTGGGGGAGGTCCGGGGGGACCAAAGGGAGTCCCGAAGGTGCTACCTCATCTCCACGCATGAACAACATGCTGAGGAGACGCAGCTCGCGAAGAAGGCGAGGACGCAAGACCTAGGCACTAGCGCAAGTGCTCCGGCAGAGGACCTGTTCCTCATCCAGGTTGGGGAAAGCCCGAGTAGGGCACTGAGGATAGATGCGAACCTATCCGAGCATGAGAGGCGAGCCTATGCGGACTTCCTTGAGGCCCATCAAGACGTGTTTGCTTGGTCTGAGGATGAACTCCCCAGTATCCCACCAGAAGTCATCATCACCAACTACGGTTGGACCCCACTTGCAGCCCGATTTAGCAACGTCGAAGGCGCTGCAATCCCGAGCGGCAAGTGATCATAAAAGAGCAAGTAAGCGAGAAGCTACGGTCAGGACTACTCAGGCCCACCCAATACCCAGACTGGGTGGCCAACATCGTCCTGGTTCCCAAAAGCAACAGGAAGTGGCGGATGTGTGTCGACTATACCGATCTCAACAAAGCCACACCCAAGGACAGCTTCCTCATGCCGCAGATCGACCAATTGGTGGATGCAATGGCCGGACACGAGATGCTGAGCTTTTTAGATGCCTACTCCGGGTATCACCAAATCAGCATGCACAAGCCCGACCAAAATAAAATGGCGTTCATCACCGTTCATAGCTTATACTGCTACACGCAGATGTCGTTCGGGCTAAAGAACGCAGGAGCGACTTACCAGTGACTCATCAACCACATGTTCGACTCGTAAATCGGCCACAACATGGAGGTGTACATTGACAACATGCTCGTCAAGAGCCTCCAGGCCATCGAGCACTTGCACGACCTAGCGGAGACCCTCGCCATGCTCAAAAGGTACCACATGAAGCTCAACCCAGCCAAATGTGTGTTCGGGGTATGGCCAGGAAAGTTCCTCGGCTTCCTCGTCACCCACCGGGGGATCGAAGCTAAGCCCGACCAAATCTGAGCGGTGTTGAAGATGCAGTGACCAGGACGCATCAGGGATGTGCAGTGCCTCACAAGAAGCGTCACGGCGCTGACCTGTTTCCTATCCCGGGTGGCCGAGCGATGCATCCCCTTCTTCTGGCTGATCAAGCAAGCCAACCAAGCATCGGAGGAGAAAGGGCAGATCACCTAGGACTAGGAGTGTGAGTTGGCATTCGAGGAATTGAAGTGCTACTTGGCATCACCTCCGGTCCTCACCAAGCCCAAGAAGGGGGAAGAGTTATTCATGTACCTATCGGTGTCGCCGAGCACGATGAGTGCCATACTCACACGAGAGGAAGTGGGAGTAATGAAGCCTGTCTACTACGTCAACCGAGCACTGCAGGGCCCGGAGTTCCAATACTCGCGGACCGAGAAGTTCACCCTCGCACTCGTTATGGCTGCCTGCAAGCTACAGCCATACTTCCTGGCTCACCCCATCATCGTCCTCACCGACCAACCACTACAGCAACTTCTCCAGAACCCAGACGCCTTGGGTAGGCTAGTCAAATGGGCTATCAAGTTCGGAGAGTTTGATGTCAAGTACCGTCCGAGGACAGCCATCAAGGCTCAAGCCCTCACCGATTTTGTCACCGAGTGCACTTTGCCTACCGAAGACTCACCAGAGCAGCTCTCTAGGCCCATGTGGGAGCTGTACGTCAACGGATCATCCTGCACCACGGGGAGCGGGGCCAGACTGGTCCTCCTTTCTCCAGAGGGGCTCGAGCTATAGTATGCCCTATGGTTCAACTTCTTGACCATGAACAACGTAGCTGAGTACGAGGCACTCCTCTCGGGTCTCCGTATGGCAAGGCACCTGGGGGCGACCAGTGTGTGAGCATATACCGACTCCATGCTCATCGCCAATCAGGTGAAAGGGGAGTTCGAAGCACGCGAGCCCACCATGGCCAAATACTTGGAACAAGCTAGGGCCGTGGCGAAAGAGTTCTCGCAAGTTGAAGTAGTTCACATCCCGTGGGAGAAAAACACCCAAGCAGACGCTTTGTCTCACCTGGCATCGGCCACCATGGTCTCTAACTCGAGATCCATCTTGATAGAGGAAGTGTCGGCACCGAGCATAGACGAACCAGCACTCTAGGTAAATGGCATCAACTATGAGCCCTCTTGGATGGATCCCCTCTTGGATTTCCTTCTCTGGCAGCAACTCCCAGGCTACCACGCCGAAGCACGACGAACGCGAGCAAGAGCAGCTCATTTTACAATAATAAGATACAAACCGTACCGTTGTTCCCTGTCAACGCCATTGCTGAAATGCCTGTTCCCCACGGAGGCCAGCCAGGCCATCCAGGAGGTCCACGAAGGACTTTACAGAAGTCACGTAGGGGGGTGAGCACTCGCGAGGACATTGATCCGCCAAGGGTACATGTGGCCCACTCTACAACAGGACTGTCTCGGCTACGTCCGAAGGTGTCCCCAGTGCCAGAATTTTTCTCACCTGCATCACCAACCGGCAACGTCACTCCATACACTATTGGAGCCCCGTCCGTTCGCTCACTGGGGAGTAGACATATTGGGCCCCTTCCCGAAGGCTCAAGGGAGGAATAAATTTCTCATAGTCACCATCGATTACTTCACTAAATGGATCGAAGTCGAGCCATTGGGAAAAATCACGAGCTAGGCGGCTTGGAAGTTCATACTACAGAGCGTCATCTGTCGCTTCGGTATCCCCAGGGTTCTCACAACTGACAATGGTAGGCAGTTCGCGAGCACTTCTTTCCAAGAAAAATGTTTGGAGTTGGGAATTTGGAACCACTATACTTCAGTGGGTCACCCCTAGGCTAACGGATTGGTAGAGAATGCCAACCAGACACTCCTTTACGGCGTCAAGACCAGGTTAGACCAAGTAGGTGATTCGTGGATTGATTCCTTACCGAACATCCTATGGGCCCATCGAATCACTGCTAGAGTCGCCACCGAGGAAACACCATTCCACCTCACTTACGGCACGGAGGCAGTGGTACCGGTGGAGATATCTAACCCCCCTCTACGAGTGGGGCAATTCGACGAAGCCAGAAACAGCCAAGCGCTACGAGAAAACTTAGATCTGCTCGAGGAAGACAGGGCCAAGGACCAAATAAAGCTTGTGGCGTATCAACAGAAGCTGGCCCAATATTACAAAACCAAAGTCAGAGAATGACATTTCTTCCCAGGAGACTTAGTGCTACGATGAGCAAGCGTGTCTGACCCAAGGGGGGCCGCGGGAAAGTTGGCACCAAACTGGGAAGGCCCGTACAGGGTAGCGGAGATACTCGGCAAAGGAGCGTACAGGCTGGTAACGCTGGGGGGGAAGAGATCCCCATAACGTGGAACTCTGTTAACCTCAGGAAATTCTTTCAGTAAAACGTCAACAGCTAGACTTCTCTGAGACAAGGTAGCCTAAGGGCTCCCTAAAGGCGAGCACCACTCCCCTTGAAAATAAGACAGGTAGCCTAAGGGCCTCTTAGAGGCGAGCACTACTCCCATTGAAAAAGAGAAGATAACCTAAGGGTTCCCTAAAGGTGAGCACTACTCCCCTTGAAAATAACGTAGGTAGCCTAAGGGCTCCCTAAAGGCGAGCACCGCTCCCCTTGGAAATAAAATAGGTAGCCTAAGGGCCTCCTAGAGGTGAGCACTGCTGCCCTTGAAAATAAAGTAGGTAGCCTAAGGGCTCCCTAAAGGCGAGCACCGCTCCCCTAGAAAACAAAGTAGGTAGCCTAAGGGCTCCCTAAAGATGAGCACTACTGCCCTTGAAAATAAAGTAGGTAGCCTAAGGGCTCCCTAAAGGTGAGCACTGCTCCCCTTAAAAATAAAACAGGTAGCCTAAGGGCCTCCTAGAGGCGAGCACTGCTCCCTTTGAAAAAGAGAAGGTAACCTAAGGGTTCCCTAGAGGTGAGCACCGCTCCCCTTGAAAATAAAATGGTAGCCTAAGAGGCCCCTAAAGGGAAGGTAACTAAAGAGTTCCCTAGAGGTGAGCATGACTCTACTAAAAAAGAATGGCAGCAAGATAGCGGGAAGCGCAATCGTTGCAAAGATAAACATACGGGAGAGCCCATCAAGGGAATACGGAAATCAACATCCAACAGAGGAACATAGTATTTACTTTCATTTATTTATTCAATGAAGTGCATGATTCCATTATGTAATGTATGCAATTGTTCTAAATGTATGCAGGGGAAGTGTAGGACTCAGATCTCCTGGCTGCAGGTTTGGGTAGTGTACCTTGCACTGCCAAACTTTCAGCGGGAGAGGCTAGCAGCCATGGGGTTTGCCAAGTTCCTAAGGGTGGAGGTTAGCCGGTTTGACACACCACTACTCTACACTCTACACGACCACTGGGACTCAGTCAGCTGTACATTCCTCTTCTCGTGGGGCCACATGGTCCCCACGTTAGAGGACGTAGCGCTCATCACGGGTTTGTGCATGTATGGGTCTCCGGTCAGCGGGAGGACATACCCCGATTATCGGGAGATGGCCCAAGAGCTACTTGGGCTGGAGCTACTTCGACCGGAGCGACAGTCCACTACGTTGATGAGGGTGAGGCTACAGGATAGTCTCAGACTAAGGAGAGCTGGGATAGAGACTGGCGAGCTGCCCGAGCAGCACTTGTAGAGGCTCGTGGAGCAAGCCCGACCCAGAGTAGCAGTAGAGCCAGGATCGAAGGCTGACAGAGTCTTGCGGAGGTTCCTGATGCTGCTCTTCAGGTAGCTTTTGTTCGCGACGAGGGCCAACATGATCAGTTATCGGTTCCTCCCCCTGCTAGAGGACTTGGAGCACGTAGGGGGCTATGCATGGGGAGCGGCAGCCCTGGCGTTCCTCTTTGACACCCTCAGCTCCACCAGTCGGTGCACGATGCTCGGCGACTTCTCACCCCTGCTCCAGGTATGACTTGACCCTTAAACCAATTATGCAATTTACTCTATGCTTCCTATATGTGTTATATGCTTATGTTTGATGAAATGCGATGCAGGTGTGGGCCTACGTGTGACTACGTGGGCTAGGGAGAGGGGAGGAGATGTTTCTCGATCGGCTGCCGATTGCCAGGCGGTGGACGGCCCCGTGAGAGACTGGAGCCCTACAGAGACAGGTCCGGGGGATCCAAGATGACCTGGACACCTGCCCTACACCTCGGTAAGAATCTAAACTCAGACTTTCATTAAATGCAATTTTATATGCTTATGATGCTAATGTAATTTCCTATCTGACAGGTCTGGTGGACATCTTACATGAGTGAGGGGCACGAGGGTCAGCCCTGGGTAGTGGCAGCTCTCGCCTTCTCCGAGTGTGACGTGTGGCTTCACTGCATGAACGTGGTGGAGCCACTCTACTTCCGACTGGTGATGAGGACGATCAGCGTCCACTAGTCAGCGATCGAGTTTTCGGCACCTGAGAAGCTGGAGGAGCGCGTTGGGTGGCACCCCCGCTGGCTAGCGACCGTGATGGACTGGACGACGCAGGCAGCTGAGCAGATCACAGATGGGACAGTGCTCGGGCGGGTGGTGTCTGCCTGGGTAGAGAGCGAGGAGGCGTACTACACAGCATACGCCCGGCACTATAGGGACCAAGTATTTCGTGGTGCCCGCTGACCGGTACGACTTCTAACCCTAATGCTTTCTATTATGCTTATGCTTTCTATATGATTATGCATTGAAACTTGGACTTTCTACATGTAGATCGACCCCCAGGGCCAGATTGCGGAGTTGTAGGGACTCCTTCACTCCACCATCTAGGAGAGGGACGAGGCCCGACAGGCTCTGGCCCTCCTGGTGAGTCTTACTAACCCTTAAACTTACTTATGCTTATGATTATGCTATGAAATGACTGACTCTGGAGTTCTAAAATACAGCGAGCTGAGGGAACCTAGCGTCAGGTGGCTGACGCACCCTCCCCCTCCCAGACTCCCACAGATCGAGCCGAGTGGGACACCGAGTTCACACGGGTGGTGGCCCAGGTCGAGGTAGCCGAGGTGACGCTCTCCAAGAGGGTAAGTACACTACGCTTTCCTTGTTTGATTATGGTTTATGAAATGCAATTTGACTAACCATGATGCATGTATATGCAGGCGATTGAGCTGACAGTCGCCTTGGGAGAGATTACGCGACTGCGAGAGGAGCTGGACCGGAGCCACGTGGCAGCATGGGAGGAGGCAGAGCGGATCCGTGCCACGGCACAGGATAAGGTCACCCGTCTCCAAGAGAAGATAGCGCGGAGTCGACTGGTAGACGCGATCGAGACAGCACTCCTTCTGGTGGAGTTGAAGCGACTTCGGGCTAGTGCTGAGGAGCTGGTCTGGGTCTGAGCGGAGTGTGAGCGTGCTCTGATAGAGGTGTCAGGGCTGCAGGGGGAGCTGCGGGCGTTCCGGGAGATGAGCCGGGAGTGTAGCAGAGCTCTGAGCAGCAGCACCCACGGCACCCATGGTTTGTACCGTGGCTACTTCACCAGTTCCTCCGGTCGTTGGAGGAATGAGGACGAGGAGCGGCGCCACCAGTGCGAGCGAGAGGTGGCGAGCTCTGCGATGGCCCTACCTTCGAAGAGGCATGAGGGAGGTGGTGACAATGAGAAGCTAGAGGGTGAGGCCTGATGTAGTTATGAGATGACTTTTGTATATGTTGCTATGACTGTGCTATAAGATGAGTTATCTTTTTGTTGATTTTCTTGACCTTGCCCTTAATTCATTCTTTGAACTCTCATACTCATGTTTGGTGCATTCTTACCTAGATTATTTGTTATCGTAAGCTTATTGTTTGAACTTTACATCACTAGCCGAACTTTATATTACTCGTGGAAGTAGCTTGATTTATAACTTGAAGATGCAAGAGCGGGCACGGATAGTGTCCAAGGGCTCGATGCTAACCCCCTCAGTGAATGACCAAAAATATTATAAACTATGGGATATGATGAACACTGGCGTCGCATTGCGTCGGGAGTACTTTTTTTATAAACGGGTGAAATTCATGAGACTATCTTATGAAATTGACATACTTGCTAGTACATTTTTGTTACATGACTTTCTAGTGCATAACCTTATGGTTATGAAAAGTACATTCTCGTTACATGTTAGTACATTCTCATTCATAAGAGGCCAAACTTACATGCTATAATCTTGCTTGATCATGTTCATATATCTTACTCATATCTTGTTAACTAGTGCTACTTTGATTTTATTCGCATGTTTTATCATATCACCTTTATCTTGCCTTCTAGAGCTAAAATGTTAATTACTTAAATATTACCTTCATGTTGATATGAAGATACCTACTAGGTAAGTGTGCTCATTCCTACTTTTTAAACTTTTCAGGAGACTAGTGGATCGGATTCGAATTATTCGCATGATGTATCTGAGGCCGAGAGTGAATGACGGACGAGAGGAGCCCTGGCATGTCAAGAGTCATGAGTCTATTTGTAGGCAATGAAAAGACATGGTTATGTAATTTTATTTTACTTACGTCTAGAGTTTAGGGATTCAAGTGTCGATGTCAACATTGATTATTATTCAATAAAGTTAGAATTTTATGTACATGATCTATTGCGTAAAGTGTGTTTTGATGATGTCTTACTACAAGTCATTGATGAGCTTAATATAAAGTTCATTGATGAGCCTGATATGCACTTGATGATGTCAACCTATATGTAGTTCAGGTCAACATCAGTGCTGGCAAGCCTTATGAATATGAGCAGTGTGAAGATATCATGCAATTGCCTCATGTGACATGATGTAGTGAACTAAAGGGCACGAACAAGGCCAACATCAGCAACATAAGTGAAGCTAGCAAGCTCAAGCCTGAAATAGCAGCAGAAATGGCAGTGCAAATAAGGAAGCTTTGATGTGCTCACACAAAGGAGCAAGGAGCTCTCCTTGAATGGGGAGAACATCAAAGGGCAAGGAGCTATGGTCTGAGCATCGATTGTCGAGGTCCGAGCGACTGTAGCTAGGTCCAAGAATCGATCGCCGAGAGTTGAGCCTGACATAGCTAGCTCCATGAGTCAACCGCCAAGGCTCTCTCTAAGCAACTGTAGCATGCTCGAGTGACTGTAGCATGCCCAAGCGACTGTAGCATGCTCGAGTGACTATAGCATGCTCGAGCGATTGTAGCATGCCCAAGCAACTGTAGCTTGTTTGAGCAACTACTGGTAGCACTCCAAGCTCTCCGAGCACCTGCAGCTAGCATTCCGAGCAACTGTAGCTAGCACTCTGAGCACTCCGAGCAACTGTAGCTAGCACTACGAGCACCTGTAGCTATCATTCCGAGCAACTGTAGCTAGCACTCTGAGCACCTGTATCTAGCATTCTGGGCAATTGTAGAGCACCTATAGCTAGCATTCCGAGCAACTGTAGCTAGCACTCTGAGCACCTGTAGCTAGCATTCTGGGCAATTGTAGAGCACCTATAGCTAGCATTCCGAGCAACTGTAGCTAGCACTCTGAGCACTCTGAGCAATTGTAGCTAGCACTCTGAGCACTCCAAGCAACTGCTGCAAGTTCGAATACATGAAATCATGCTCGGGAGTCGAGCCGTGACAACAAAGCTCGAATAAATTAAGGCCAAGGTAGAGAAGGAAATCCCCAAAGGCAACGACTATTGAGGAATAAGGGTGACAAATAGATGGTTAAGGTAGACAAATAGGCTTTCTGGGCGAAAAATGCCTCGTAAGGCTGACAAATAGCTCGTAGAAGGAATACATGAAGGAAACAACTGCCCAACCTTCTGCAACTTTCAAAGGTCATCATGGAGATTAAAATATGGACTGTAAACCTCCAAAAACACATCTTTTGAATTCTGGGGGAGGTTCCTAGGACTGACCAGTGTCCTTGTCATCATGAGACTACCAAATCAGCCCTTTTGAACAAAAGATTTGTCAACTTACAAATGTAGGAAAGGTCACCTTTCAAAGCAACCTCCTTTTTGGATCTGACCAATCAGAGGTACCGTCTAGAAGATCTTCCAAGATAGAAAGGATGTCCTCCTATAGACAACCAATGGGGAGCAGATGTATTGTTCAAAGAACTCCTTTTATATTCCAACCAATCCGGTCACCGGAACCTGGAGGGAAAATCTTCTACCCAGCTCTCTATAAATATGAAGCACTTACTTGTAGAAGTGCTGCTACTGCTGTTGCCCTTGGAGAGAGCCAACGTGATGGGGACATCACCTCCCTTGCCCACACTCATGGCTCGTCTCCTCACCTCGGACGCATCTAGCATGGTCTAGTTTCGGGCTTAGTGTCTCCCTGGTGTGTGTTGCTGGTCGTGTCTTCCTCTAGAGTCTGAGGTTAGCACCATATAGTGTCATCTCCTCGTGTCCGTCCTGCATCAAGCCACGTGACCGAGCTTAGTGAAGACTTAAGCTCCTTTTCATGGGTTGATTCTGGGTCCTTGTGTCTTAAGCTCCTGCCCATTAGAACAAGGTCAATCTATCGAACACCTTGTTGGCTTGAATTCATTTCAGAAAAGTGCTAAGGGAAGTCATATGCTTAGACTCTCAATGCATAAGCTTAGACCTAGTGCAGCATGTGCTCTGACTTCTAACTAAGCCATTTATGCATGTGCTCGGACTTGCATGAATATGCTCTAACCTTTAAAATGCATGTATGCTGACTTAAATGCATATGCTCAGACCTTATGCATGCAAGTGCGTAGACTTTAGTCACTAGACAATGTATAGGCCAAAATAGGTGTGCAGACCTTGTACATGCACAGGGCACAATGTGCACAGACCCTAGAAGATGCGTAGACCTATGTGTGTAGACCTTGCCAAGCACATTTGAGAAATGTATATCGACGTTGGCGTGCCAGAAGCAACATGTGCTTTGACTTTAGGATGCACAAGCGGAATGTGCTTCGACCTTAACATACATGACGCAAACTATGCTTCGACCTTATTACGCACACTGCAGAATATGCATCAACCTTGCTATGCACGAAGTGAAATGTGCTTCGACTACAAGAGCTTGTGCTCTTACTTGACGCCTTCATATGCATTGACTTGTATGAAGGTGCTCAGACCTTCATGCTATGAAACTGCGAATGTGCTCTGACTTTACTCGCCATTACTGGCATGTGCACAAACTTCGGTCCATTCATGTGCATAGACCTAATGTGTTAAGCAACACAATGTGATCTGACTTCATAGAACACTAATACAAGTGTGCTCTGACCTCATAGAAGGCTAAAGCAGATGTGCTCAGACCTATCAATGCTATAATGCAGATGTGCACAGACCTTGCCTTGTGCTAGCAAGAAGGTGCACTGACCTTCTATATACGTGAACAATAACGTGCACATACCTTATGCATTGTAATAAAAACATGCACTGACTTTGTTTTGCACTAGGTAAGAATATGCACAGACCTTGTGTATTGAAGTAAGAACATACACCGACCTTATAACAGCTAGCTTGAAAATGTGCACAGACCTTAGAATGACTAAGGCATGATGTGCATCGACCTTAGTAAGGCTAAGGGGTGATGTGCATTGACCTTTCTGCATTGAATACAAATGTGCAACGACCTAGAAATGCAACACGCAACATGTGCTCTAACCTTACATACGCATGAATAGTAACTAGCATCGACCTTAGTGAGATCAAGGCGGATGTGCTCCGACCTTCAACATGCATTACTAGTAACTACCGTCGACCTTAGTATGAACTATACACACCATGCAGCGACCTTAGTGAGATCAAGGCGGATGTGCTCCGACCTTGAACATGCATGAATTGTAACTAGCGTCGACCTTAGTATGAACTATACAAAGCATGCACCGACCTTAGAAGCTACAAACTGAAGTATGAATTGACCTTACCTTCTAAGGAGAAGGAATATGCACTGATCTAAAAACTTTAATGCAATTGCTACCTGGCATTGACTTGTTGACATCTTGAACAATAGCGTTGACTTTGACCAATAACAAGCAATCAATTTACCAGCATTAAGATATGTTAGACAATCAAACATGTTGCCAGCATCAAAACCTTAACACATATAAGGGAGACAGATCGTTCTCCCCTTTAGCCACTCATCAAAAACCAGAGGAGACACAACCAAAGAGTATTCCAGAATCTCAGCATGCAAGACAGCAAAGAAAATGTGGGATGAGCTCCAATTGATCTATGAAGGTACATCACAAGTGTGAGCCATAAAGGTAAACATACTAACCTCTGACTATGAATTGTTTAAAATGAAACTCGAAGAGACCATATCAGAGATGTATGCTAGGCTCTCACGGATTACCAATAGCCTGAAGTCTCTAGGTAAACAGATTCCTGAAAGTGAGCTTGTTAGGAAAATCCTAAGATCGCTAACCCTGGTGTGGCACACCAAGGCCACTATCCTAGAAGAAGCTAGGGACCTATCTACCATGACAGTCACAAAACTCATAGGATCCCTGGTGGCTTACAAAATCAACCTTAAGAGGAGCAATGAAGAAAACAAAAAGGGGGAAACCATAGCTCTTAAAGTGTCCAGAAGTAGTGGTCAAAGTAGTGAGGAGTATGAGAACTTCTCAGACCTAGATGATGAGCAACAGGCTATGCTCACCCGGTATTTTCAAAAATTTCTGAGGTCTAGAGGTAAATCCTATAGGAGGAGGAGACCTCAATAGACTAGTAAGAACTCTAATTTCAAGTTTGATAAGAACAAGAATGTTGATAAAATTACATGTTTTCATTTTTAAAAATCAGGGCATATGAAGAATGAATGCCCGGACCTCATCAAGAAAAATGTGAAGGTGCAGAAGAAAAAGCCTCACGCCATGGTATGCACATGGATGATTAGCATGTCTGTACTTCAGCACTCGTGTTTTGAGTCTTTGTGTCTTGTGAGCCTCCACTAGTCGTAGCCTTACGGCACACTTCGGTGTGACGGCTCTTGTAGCGGGGTACTTTCCCAGTTTACGGTTCTTAAGCTAGTTCCATGGGCCCCCGGTCCAACCGTAGCGTCCTTCGGAGGGGGAATACTAGCTAGAGGAGTGGCTTAGGCAGTGGGCCAATGTGTGCACACGTGGTCAGGGGTTTTAGACTTACGTCGTTAAACGTGACCCTAACTAGTCACTCACGTTATGGTACTGTTCTGGTTCTGGCAGTGCCTTGGTCTCGGCCTAGTCCTTGCGGTAAGGTACGTAGACAAGACACTAGTAGCACAACATAAGATGTTAGTGGATGCAACTGGCTGTTCTTCTAGTGAGGGGTACTCCAGTCACGTGGCACGTGGCTCCTTGCAGTTCTCTTCGCGTTTCTTATGCGTCATGACCTCCCAGGTTAGTCCTCTCGTGGCTGCACTTGAGTCAGTGTCCTGTCATATGCATGACATTCTGGTCATATGTGGGACAATATGCACGACGTTCTAGTCATGTCGTCTGGGTCTGAGTCTGACTAGGTTTTTCTAGGTTTTCTTGTTGTTCTTGCAGGTCTTCGCTTTAGGCCTGGCGTCTTGTCAGCGGATCAGCAACTCCTGACTTCGTCAGAGTAGAGTCTGCCCTTCTGTCATTGCTTGGAGTAGTTCAGGGAGCCGAGATTAGTTCGACAGTCGCGCCTGTTCAGTATGGCTCTTTCCCTTTCTTTTTTACCTCCCCCAGCTCTTAGCTTGCTCCCTACTCCTGCATCCCTTTCCTTTACAGCTTTGTAGTTTAGTTTTCCTATTTTACTACTATTGTTACATGTTGTTACCTATTTATTACCTGCTATTTTAGCATGTTACTGTGTGTTTTTCAGTGGGGATCCGCATGACCCCTACTGAGCCAGTGACATGAGGCTCACCCCTGCTTTTCAGGTGGGTGACGTCGTTCTCCTTTTGCGGTTCCTGGTGTCCGAGTTCGTAGAGGCCAGCTGGTACCTGCGTCGGGCTTCCCTCGACCTCAGTGTACGTCTTTCCTTTTTGTCGACTGTACTTGCCTTTAATTTCTGGGACTGGACTCTGGTATAATTGTTAAATTAAAAATGTTAATTAAAAAGTAGTTTTATTTCTGCTACTTTAGCAAACCGATGTAATGAAATTTAATTGCTTACTGTCATATCTATGTGACTTCAATGTACTACACGACAATCCTTTTTCCCTTCGGAGCTTTACCGCTCTTGGGAGGCCTCGCGGGTTCCAAGTGGTATCGGGTATACTTGGTAGTCCTACTGGGTATATTCGGTATCCGGGATCCGGGTCGCCACAATGCCCCTCCACCAACTGATCAGCTCCTAGGTCCTAAGAGAGTGGTTGTGCCTCCACAGTGTCGTCTTATGAGACAGGACTACAATATCCTCAATGAAACACCAACAAGTCACTGGTAGATACCACCTCCAGTACAACCGCTGCTGCCATGGCAACAATGGCACTCCTTGGCACTCCATCTGTAGTTCCCGCGGGGGCAATTGAGGTGGGCCATCCGACTACCCACACCGACATTGTGATGATAGTGGCTATTGATCCATTGAGCATAGCACCTGCATTGGCAGAGGCCTATGTAGTAGCTAACAGCTCACTTGTTGGCGCCATCGCATCTGGTGGTGACGCAACATGTGTCAGTTCGATTTATTGTTTGTTGTGATCAATATTGTCTGATGATAGTTGGCTTCATGACAGTTGGCTCGATGTATAGGTGACACCAACCATGGCTGAAGTGCACCGTGACACGGCAGATCCCATCGCCAATGGCGAGGAGAACTACCGATGATCGAGGATCCAACACCATTTCCTACTTTCGACGGTGGAGTGGTGGTCGTAGCCCGTTGGACACATTCTCCTCTTAGAGTGATAGTGCACTGGATTCCTCCATCATCGGCTATGCCAGCCGCACCAGCATGTAGACCTGATCGGCCCTTCCAGCGGGTACCTCACAGGCTTATAAATGAGCTCTGTAGGCTAGATATAGTGTTTGTATGGCATTTCAAGCCATTGCACAACCTTTGTTAACTGGCGACTTGAGTTTTTAGGCACCCCCACATGTTGCACGGCCTAAGGCTATAGGTTTTTGGTCACCCTTGTAGTCCGCTTGTGCACTACATTGGGTTGTATCTTTCCGACCTGTCTGACCTGCACAACCTCCCTACCTAACCTTGATAGCCCCTAACGGGAGGGAGATTGTGTTATTCAGCTATGCTAAGCATTGTATAATAGATCATACATGTTTTGCACATATACTTTCGTGAGCATGCTATATATATTTGTGTAAATATTACGAATATCTAATGAGCTGTTGTTTTTCTTATGGAGCATGTGTCGTTTTGTGCGATATGTGTCTATTTATTTGCATGCAAATGCATTTTGCATATATGACGCATCTTCCGTTCATGTTCTAAAGTGATCCGCGTCCATGATATGGACCGCTATTTTAATTTTACACTTAAACCCACACAATCCAAGGGAATGACACATTGGCTTACAAAGCCTTACAATTGTACATATACTTTCCCGAGGATATAAAAGCAAACTAAAGGACACAAATGTAAAATAAAAATGTCAGTACTCAGCGTCGATTCCCATCAAATCCATATTAACATCATCTCAGGGGGATCGACTTCGGGAGGAGATAGTAGTCGAGAAGGAAAGCGTCACGCCGAGCGAGCCAACTGAGCTTCTGAGCCCCCTAAAGCTCTTCGGGCACGTGACCAGTAGGCCCTGGTCTTCTCCAATCAAGACCTGGAAGAGATGGGTAAAGACCCATCGAGGCTCCGTCCGATTCGAACCCCCCTCTATAGGTTCAATGGCCAGGCAACTTATCCCGAGGGAGCACTAAGCCTGCTTGTCACCTCTGGTACGCCTCCTAAAGCTGTCACATTCATGGCAAACTTCGTGGTGATCAAAGAAATATCAGCCTATAATGCCATTTTTGGCCGAAGTATTATCGGTCGAATAAAGACAGTGCCCTCCACTTATCACCAAAAAATAAAGTTTCCCACTAAATACGGCCCAGGGGAAGTCCGAGATAATCAGGCAATAGCTAGAAGGTGCTATGTAATCTCGGTAGAAGTCGTAAGGCCTGAGGGCAAAAACAGAGAGCTTGAGGTAATCAAGGACAAGCAGACGGTAGGCAAACCCAGTGGGGAGCTACTGTCAATCTTCCTCAGAGATGACCTAGCTCTTGAAATTAAAATTGGGGCTGATACCGCCCGAGCATCAACCCAACCTCGACCCGATAGTGAAACCAATTCAACAATGAAAAATAAAACACGCCCCTAAAAAACATGCGATCATTAAAGAGCAAATCAATAAGGGAAAGAAAACTGGGCTATTTCGCTCGGTCTTTTACCCGATTTAGCTCGCCAATGTCGTCCTGGTACCAAAAGCTTTAGGCAAATGGCGGAGCCACTCCGAAAGATTGTTATCTGTTACCGAGCATTGACCAACTGGTCGATTCAACCTCGGGTAATGAACTGCTGAGCTTTCTGGATGCTTATTCCGGTGCGACCACCCTCCTGCGTCAAAGATGTCCAGTGCCTCGCAGGAAGAATCGCTGGGCTCAACCGATTCCTATCCCGAGCTGCGGAACGATGCCTCCCCTTCTTCAAAACTGTAGAGACTGCCAAAACTAGAGTCTGCTACCTTCGCTTGGGACAGTCTTGCTCGGGGTCTACGACATCTCTTGCCGACCCCGCATTGCCATCAAGGGGTAGGCACTTGCAGATTTCATTGCGGAGAATGCTGTCCCGACCTAAGAAAACGTCCCAACCAACATCCAACCCTGCCTGGGACCTGTTCGTGGACGGATCCTCAAACGTGACCAGCAATGGCGTCAGTATCTTCCATACATCCCCGAAAGGAGTGGAGCTGCAATACGCTCTGAAATTCAAATTCTCTGTGTCAAATAACGTCTCTGAGTACGAGGCCCTAATCTCTGGGACCAGGATGGCAAAACGCCTGGGAGCAGAGCGGGTTAGGATCTACACCAACTCTTAATTGCTCACCAGTCAGGTCAACAGAGACTACGAAGCTCGGGAACCACAACTGGTCAAATACCTTCAGCTGGTAAAAGAAATAGCCTAACTTTTTGGGAGTTTTTAGGTGATCCAGATAGCTCAAATTGTCCCGAGCAGACGCCCTCTCTCGCTTGGCCACTTCTATTAGTCCGAAGTAACCTAGTCGATCCTCCTTGAGGAGTTAGAACGACCTAGCATGGATGTGGCGACCTGGGATCCGAGTGCCGGAAAGGAACCGGCACGACTCAAACCTCGGTCCGCCTCCCACGAGCCCAAAGACTAGGAAGGAAAAAAAGATAGATGTGGTGTACATAGAAATAAGAAATAAAGTAGGACAACAGATATAATATAACAGAAATAAATAATCAAACTACAACAGAGTCCAGTCCAACAGCAAGTATAGTCTAAAGCAGTAAAATGTACCATACGCCAAGTGAACACTCGGCCCGACAGGCTGGCAACTAGGAACCTCCACGCCACTCTCTTGAACCTCGAGGAAGAACGACTGCACCTGAAAACCAGGGGTGAGCCTCCTATCACTGGGTCAGTAGGGATCCCGCGGAACCCCAATCGAGAAAATAACGGCGGAAAGGAAAGCTACGCTAGTCGCAGAAGGAACAACAGTAACGGCAGAAATAACAAATCGGTGGCCGATTAAAACTCAACACTACAGCTACTCCTACCAGTAATAGAAAAATACGACCTGGTCTCCCGTCGGGGACAACCAAGTCGCGCACCCAACATCTCGATTCCACGATCGAGAGACTACCAGACACGAACTATCCTAGCCACGCTACCAGGAAACGACACGATGCCTCAGTCGCAGCGGCCTGCCCTCTCTGAAGGGTCCAAGCCGAAACCACATGGTTCGGAGACACGGTCATGACCTCGCTGTTGTGAACTCTACGACGACTAGGGAGAACCCTCGGTGACGCTCACCGGAATCTCAGACCTCAGCTACGGGAACGCTCCTGAATGCTGGACAATAGTCAAGAATCTTCGATGGTGGGGTGGGCTCAGTATGGGTTTTGGGTTTTTTTTTCTCTTGAGAACGGGAAGTTCAAAGAGGTGCATTTGAAATTTGGAGGGAAGGAACCATCATACTGTTGCATACCACCAACATCCACACATATACATCTTTCTGCGGCAAAATCTATCATCGATGATTATTGGACGATCTAGAGTCCTCGATGCTGTCATCATTAAGATCGTCGTCGTCATCGTCTTCATCTCTCCTCCTCTTGCTCACGCGGGGAGGGGATGGGCGCAAGCTGACACCACCATGGCTGCCATCGTCTTCATCGTCAACCTCCTCTTCTTCCTCGCTGCCATCTTCATTACCGACATCTAAATCACTCCCTCCGCCCTCATTTTCAGCTTGTTGCCTGATCGGCTAGACAAGGTACTCCGTCTCATCCTCCTCATCTTCACCACCACCATCATCATCGGATTCCCACTCATCATCTACAGCCTACTCATCGTCCTCTCCTATTCCCCCATTCTCATCCTCTTCACCCTGTTCATGCCCATCAATCTCCCCCTCCCTACTCGTTAACCTCCTGGTAATTCCCGGCTCCTCCCCTGCCTCCTCATCTTCCACATCCTCTTCCTCATCGTCTTCCTCATCTTCTTCGTCCTCTTCCACACCATCTTCCTCCTCGCTGTCATCAATCTCATTGACTTGCATTACGTCCTCATCTCCCCCATCCTCTTCATCAATCTCCTCCCCTAAATCTTCCTCTTCCTCATAGTCTTCTATGTACACTTCTTCCTCCAGCTCTTCGGAATCCTCTGCCTCCCCGTGCCCTAACCTAGATACCGTCACCCGAAATCCATTGGACAGGCGATGCGAACCCCGGATTGAGCCATTCGGCTCCGACCTACCACCAGCCTCCGCCTCCTCCTCATCAGCATCGCTCTCCTCGTCTTCGTCCACAGCAACAACTCCTTCCCTTTCTGTCGTTCGCAGGCCGCCATTGATCACCTTCCCCGCGCGATCCTCGCCATCGACCTCCCCACTACCCGGATCCTCCTCCTCCTCGTCATCTTCATCCTCCTCCTCTTCGTCGTCCGTCTCCGGCCGCTCGTTCTCCTCGGCGTCCATCTTATCGAGGTACTTGAGCGACCTGATCATCCCAAACACCTTGGATCGATAATCCTTAACCCTTGTGACAGGGCACTCGTAGAGGTCGAGGGACACTAGGTGTAGCCGCGCCAGCGGGGCCAGATCCTCGACGAACTGGATCCTGTTGTTCGAGAGGTCGAGGTCCCTCAGCGAATCCAACCCCGCCTCCACCAGGAACTCCAGCCCGCCGGCGATCCGGTTGTCAGACAGGATCAGGCGGTGCAGGTTCCGCAGCCGCGGGAACTTCTCCAACGACGATACCCCGACGTTGGCGATCGACAGATGCTGCAGGCTCTGGAACCTCTCCAGCAGCCCCGGCGGTGGCAGCCGCCCATGCAGGCACTTTACCGCGCCGTCCAGCGTCAGGGTTCTTGGCGCCGCGCCGGCGCCGGCCTGCCCCTCCAGCGCCACCTCCACGGCTCTCTCCCACATCTCGTCCATCGACAAAATCCAAATCCCCCCCGCTACACCTGCAGAAGAGGATCGAGCGGCATGGATTTCCGCAACCTCCTAGAAATCAAAGGCGGCGGACTGGAGAGGAAGCGTGCTAGAGCACAGGACAAGTCCTAACCCTACAACCCGAAAACACAACGAACAGAAGGTGAAACCCCAACCCAGCATACACGCCGAGTCGCGGCATAAAAAGCTCGTCTCTATTTTTAATTGGACCATCGAATTCTCGCAACGCCGCCTCATGGGGAGGGAGATCCTCACAGCGCAGAGGGCCCCCCACGCGAGAAGGCATGCGAACACCACCCATCTCCAAAGAAATCCCCCGTTACTACCGTGTTATGCTGCATTCTCTTCTTTCCCTTCGATACGGTGAGGGGACCGCCTACGTTGCCGACCCGGCGCGATGTTGGATTTCCACCGGTTGAGACGTACGTGTGAGGCGAGGGGGGAGAGGGGGCTGTGTTTCTACGAAGACCTGGAGAAAGAAGGAGGGCCGTTCGACGGTGAGACGCGGATCAGTGACGTGGTAGATTGTGCGGTTGAGATTGAATTGTGTTAGTTTCTGTCTGATGGGATGCCCTCGTCTGTCCACGAAACTACGGGAGCGCCACCACCATCGGATTCTTGGGGAACAAGGAAATATCCGAACCAAACAGAGTTTGGCAAAATCTGCCCTCTTGTAACGGCGCCGCTCTGCAGCGGAATCGCCCACTGATGAACGGGCAGCGACACATTCGGTGCGAGACTCGATGGTGAGTTCGAACTTCCAACTCGGTTTAACAAAGGGATATAATAAAAAGCTATTTTACCTTATATATGATTTACTTCGATTTTTCATCTTGGGTTAGAATAATTATTGATTTGATAATTTATCTTAATCAGGTTTGAATAAAATATTAATGCAATAGAGTAGAATGAATTAATCTCAAGATTAAGGATCTTAACTGTATTTTCGTCAGAAATTGATAGAGCCTTGGTCATTTCAACAATAGTCCCCTTATAGCCTTCATTCTTCATCATCTCATTCATCACCTCCCTTCTATTCTTCATTTATTTTTTATTCTTAGGTTCGTGGCACTTAGTGGACCTCTGCCAAGGCCATGCGTGGTTAGGGTCCTTGCAGGCATGCCAGAGAAGGATGCTAAGGAGTGTACCGACGAAGGCCTTTAGTGGGTGTGCCGGTGAAGGCTGCCTTGTGGTGTGCCGGTGATGGCCACGCCAAGGTGTGCCGGCGAAGACCCCTCAGGGCATGCCAGGGAAGGGCTACCTGAGGCGCGCCGGGGAAGACTCGTGCAAAGGAGTCTTAAGCTGCTTCTTTCTTTTTTCTTTTACTCCCCTTTTTGCTTACAGTGTAGCCTTCTTCCCCTTTATAATTCTTGATTTCTCATTGCCTACAGTTCATTCTAATCTTTGTTTGCTGCACTTTACAGATCAATGGCTGCCCCGAGTGGTTCTTATGCTTCCACCATGGCTGGTGCCGGACGTGTTCCTCCGCCCCCAGTGCCGACTGTCACCTGGTTCAACATGTGGACTGGGACCATGTTGAAATAGCAGCGTTGGCCAACTCCTCGGGCTCGGACACTGAGAGCATAGACGTCTGAAGACTTGCCAGGGGTGAGAAAGGGTTCACCTTTGATCATGCCACAGGGAACTACCGAGTAGATTTCCCGAAGGATAGACACCTCATCTGTCACCTCAAGCATCTGTGGTCTCATGACAGGCGGGAGCTGTGGACCGTGAAAGAGGTAGAGTATGCAATCCTGCAGGCTCGAGACAACCTATCATACGTCATCCCCAGAAGCATTCTGATGTACTTGGTGGGCGAGGCCCGTGGATGGGAGCCCGTGCTAGGGCTAGAGGCTGTGCTGCCGACGGAGGACAAGTTGGTGTGGACTCCGGGTTTCGTTCCAGCCAAGTGGGACACGGCTGCAGGACGTGTCCAAGGTGAGAAGCAATGCTCGGGCTTGTTCTTGGCTCCTCTGAAGTGGGGCTACAGAGAAGAGCTATTTATTCTGGACTGCCTGGCGAGCAGATTCAAGCACAGGCTATCACTAGGCTGGTTCGGGGAGCTGAAGCTTCAGACTGCACACAGCTTCAGGGAAGGAGCAGTTGAGTTTACTGAGTATGTGCTGTTCAACTATGCCCCCATACTTATCCGGGCCGGCGTATATCACAGTGTTTATGCCTCCCGTTATGACTATCCAATTTCCAAGGGACTTTGCTGCGGAATGATAGAAGTATTCAGTGCGGAAACCAACACGTTCTATACAGCAGAAGGCAAAACGTCCTTGGATCTATGGAGCCTTAGCCAGCTCAGCGGCTTGCCCATTGATGGGGAGCCCTATGAAGAGGTTTGCCTCCCTGACATAATTAAGGATGAGACCAACGAGGATGGCTACTACTCCTTGGGATACTCCTATCGGTACCTGATGAAGGCGTACCGAGAGCTATACTAGCTGGCGCATGGAGAGAAACAACCTCGTCGTGGGGACCGGAAGAGGATCCGACTGACTTTGTGGCTGTAGTACTTCTTCGACGGGCCGAAGAAATATGAAGACTTCCCATGTGTCGGCATGGTCGTCGCCCTTAAGAAGTGGGCTAAGCCCAAGTCTGATGTGAAGATCCCCTCGAAGGGGCGCCAGAGCGGGCCGAATCCAATGGCCGTTGATCCATTGACACACTGTGCCGCCTATCTGACATATTGGCTATGCTCGTTCACCCTGTCACACTGAGACGAGACGGTTATCCCGCCAGACGTGATCTACCCAGCCTGTCAGATGGCGTGGGGGATCAAGCTGTCCCTGTGCCCGGTCGCCCTCTGCTTGATGTATAAAACGCTCGGGGAAGTGAGCATTCACCAGATCCCACGGTAGGCCCAATTTATGTTTCCACTACACTTCTTTAATGCGTGGGTCTGTTTGCTGTTTCCAGAGTTCGCTCCTCGTGCCATTCAGGACTGGGGATTGTTGTCGCGAATGCTGGAATTCGCGAGTGCGGAGTCGAGCTCTACTTCTTTGAGGCTTTATGATATTCAGGGCTGATTGACGGCAGTCCCTCAAGATGCAGTGGGTACTATTCACTTCAGGACGCTAGCTGCCCATTCGAGCCCCTTAGTGAATAACAAGAGGGAGTGCAAGGACGACCAAGTGAAGAAGTATGTGCACCCCATCAGTCAGGAGAATGTAGTCCGCCCGTTGCTGGAGCCAGAGCTCAGGGACTGGGCATTGTCAAATCGCCTGAGTGTACTGGTATTTAGGAAGGGGGACAACCTGCTACTAGAACCCTACTATCCTTTCCATTTCAGGCGAAATTTCAGATATGATCAGCATATCCCATCATACAGTGCCCAATTCACTCTGGCGACGCAGAACCTCCGGGGGAGCTTGACCGCCGAGACTGCCAGGGTCTGGTGGGACTTCTTCTACTGGGCGGACAGTGCCACCTTTCGAGTACCAGCTCCTGGCCGGGTTCCCCGAGTGACACCAGAGTATGTAAAGTGGTGGAGACATGCCCTTGGGGTAACAAAAATGTACAATCTGGATAACAAAAAAGGGAGGGGAAGTGATACAATCACAGCCTAGACTCGCTCCCCTCCAGCTCCGCTAAGCGGGACTCCGTGGCAGCCAGCTCCACCTTCAAGGCTGACGCAAGCTGCGCGCTCGCCTCGTCACTCATCTCGGCAGTCTGCCACTCGACCCTAGCAAGCTCCACGTCTCGCCGTTGCTCCTCCAGGACCTTCGCCAAGGCCTCAGCTCTGCTCTCTGCATCTCTCAGCTGAGCAGCACGGTCCTGGGCAAGTGACATAGCCGCATCAGCGCACATCTCCCGCTCGACAGTCGCCAGTGCAAGCCGAGCCCGCTGCTCCTCCAGCTCTCGGATGGCCGCCAGCCGCCGAGCCCTCTACTCCTACGCCTCTAGAAGCCACAAGTACTCCACCCAAATGCCAGCCAAGCCAGACATCCAGAGTTCATGTGGGAACCCGAGGCCATGGTAGCTCTGGGTGCACTCCCTCAACCGCTGTCGGAGCTCCTTCGGAGAAGGAAGGGGGTCGCCTCCTGCATAACCTCGAGCACGTTGGAGCAAAGTCGCGCCCACGCTAGCGTCCAGCAATGACTCCAGTGGTGAGACAGATGAAGGCCACTCGATCCCCAGCTCTAGGCAGGAGTGACCTACTTGAGCCAGCACACCAGAAGGACATATACAACCCCACCAAACACAGAACGAGTCAGCAATGTTCAGGGCTTCTCTGTGATGAGACAAGGTAAAAAACCTGAGAAATGTCCTGGCTCTCACCTGCTACGGCCCCCGCCGTGCCTGTAACACCCCCGCTCGGGGTCAGTGAGGGTAGTCCATCCCCCACCTCAGCAGCGTCTCCTATCGGGAGTCGAAGAGGGCAGAGGCTCCTCTGACATCTGGGTGTCCCCAGTAATCATCGGAGAGGTGGGAGGCTCCCTCAGATCCACCTCGATGGGAGTTGGCACGCGCTCCTCCTCGGACTCCAGCCCTGGGCCTAACATAAAATGTCAGCCCTGCCATAAACCCTGAGTCAAAGCCAATGAAGGGGAGCGAGGGAGCTACATGTACCTTCCAACACTGCCTTCATCTCAGCATCTCTGGCGGAAGAAGCCTCGGAGGAAGAAGAGCTCAGACTCGAGCTCTCATCGGTCTCCATGGTCATATTGCCGCTGCCCAAAGAACCGGATGAAGCCCCTAGTGAACCCTCAATCACAGGCAAATCAGAGGCACCTGCACACCAGTAAGCTGAGCCAGGCTACTACCGAGTCCAGTCGTGCACAAAGATAACTCCCTAGCCAAAGGTGTTAGGGAAGAAGCTCACCAGCTGGGGTGTCCCCCTTGGAGACCCCCTCGATATCGATGAGCTCCTCATCACACCCAATAGACGCAGTGACATGAAGCTCATCCCTGGCTACCTGGGTCGTGTCCTGGGGAAGCTCTCCCTCCTCCAGGGGAGAAGAGGTCCCTGTAACCAACCCCCAGTGAAAGCTTAGCATGAGTGGGTAAAGCAGAGTAATCCAACATGAACTAACTAAGTACTCAGCTACGTACTTGAGGGTCCCACGCTGGATGACTCCACCAGCCCCACCGTGCAAGCCGACACCACGGTCAGCAAAGGTGGGAGAGGAAGCTTCTCCAATAGCTCCGATAGACTACCTAGTGTGTCCTCGATGGTGGGTGGGGGCGTAGAGGTCTCCAGTCTAGGCTCGGCCCCAAAGGACGGTAAAACCACCGACGGGCCAGTGTCCACCAACTCCTGGATCATCTCCAGGGTGGCCCCCATATCCTCACCTACCAAGCAAGCAACTCAGACCAAGTCAACAACTCTGACTAATCGATAAGTGCGATTACGATGAGAAGATTCCCTCTAAAGTAATCGAACACTAACCCAGACAACTACCAGTCACCGTGGGGGTTGGCTCTCCTGCTTGTCCAGGCTCCCCGTCCAGTGCCTCAGTTGGGGCCTTAGCCCCCGACATCTCTGCCACCTTTGCACAAGCCAGAAAGTCACATCAGCAGCCAGAAATGGGCGAAGTCACAGCTTACAATCAACATCACAACCCCTTACCTGAACGGGCTCCTTCCGCACCTGCCCATGACTTGAATTCGGGGAAGGCCTTGACATTGGGCGCCATCTCATCCATCAGCCAGAGAAAACTCTCTGTGTCAATCTCATACTCAGCTCCCTCGACATAGGAAGGGTCCTCCTCCTGAGGGGGCGAGAAGGTCGCTTCCATCCTAGCCTCCACAGGAGCTGCAAGACACAAACCCAGCAAAGCAAGATTAGCCCACTACCATGGCTAAATGGACCAGGAGCAAAGAAGGTAAAGTAACACTTACTCAGAGCTGTCTCTGCCACAACTACCCCACCAGCCTTGAGCCCTCTAGAAGACTCGCCAGTCTCGATTACCGTGACCTCTACTCGGGGGCATTTTTGCCTCGGCTGCAGACTTTCGTCCCCACTCCCTGAGGATGCCTCCGTGGAGGGGTAATCCCCCTCCGTCGTCAAACCTGTCAAGAGACATAGCATTATACAATGTCCGTCAGAACCCTAAAAAAGACCTATGTGTGTGTTCCTCTCTCTCCCCTCTACCTCCACAAAAACCCCATCCCAAATCCCACATTTGAGTTTTGGTCAAGCCCCATAACCAGATGGCTACCCTGCTGCCCTGTGTGTCTGTCAGCCTGAGCCAGCAGAAGCCTCTGAGGCACAGTCATTCTCATTCCCAATCCCTTCTCCTGGTGGGCCTGTAAAAATTCTATATCATAGCCCTCTGAGTTCTCTAACCGACAGTACCAAGTTTGCATCGATCTGACACCAGATCTGGTCGCAAGAAATCTTTTCATGAAGGCGCGCAGAGTAGGTCCGTGAATAAGCTAGCAACTCAGTCCGGGGATTAAATCCTCAGAAAATACGCAGGCCCACCGTCAGTGACGGCCGCTCCCGAAGGTTGCTTGGCAACCCATCAGCGGTGTCCTAGCAAACCGCCACAATGAGGAGTCGACCGAAAGCTACCATCCCAGTTGCAAAGCTCCTGTGCTATACCGAGTTGAAACAGTATCGAGTCGGGACCGAGTCGAACCAGCGACACGTCTCCGGCCCAAATTACTGCCCATCAACCCAAGAACGATCCTCCTGGATCCCATTGTAGCCTGTTACCTCCTTGCATGGAGTGGGCCTTAATTATCTTGCTGTAATTAACTTGCTATTTGTACCGGGAGTGACGTTTCTTGGCCGGGAAGTCTTCCCCACGCCCCGAGCATGGAGGTACATTCGCCCCTTACCTTGTCTTCCTTGCTTAGCTAGTATACATCCGTCTGCCGCTGCATGTGAGTAGTTATTTTTCTAGCTAGTCTTATATTCATCACCATTGTGAGTGTGAGTGCGAGTGCGAGACCCATCCTGCTACTCGTTTCGAGCGCGAGAGTGAGCCGACCACCCAAGACTCAAAGCTGGTTACTCAACCGTGCAGATCGTCACGCTTCCCTCGATGGGGGCGACCGTGGGTTAGCGCTCCTTGTTTGGGGCATATCTCCTCTTCTGGAGCTCGCTTGGTGCCGCATTGTAGTGTTATTGTTGGTCGCGTCGTCCGATTAGTTGCGTCGTCTAGTAGAGTCCCAGGTTCGCACCTAGTTCGAGTCGAGTCTCATAGTCGTCCCGCATCAAATTGGTATCAGAGCCGATTTGAGTCTAGGGTAGTCAATCTTCAAAAGAAAAAAAAAGGGTGTTTTTAAATTGCATTGCATCCCTAATACTCCGGTATATCAAAAGATGTTACTGGAAGGTTAGGTTACGCCTATTCGGAAGGTAGCCTTTCGAGTCGAGTCAGACCTTTGGGTTAAAGCCTCTGCCACGTACTGGAGTTTAGGTTAAGTCTAGGGTCTGAGTCTAGAGTGTCTTGTCTTAGGCTTGCATTGGTCTATCCATATAGGTCTAGAGAGTCACCCCTTAGCTCCCTTTAGGTCCCTTGTATGCCCACCCACAGAGGTGCCCAATACCATCGCCCTGACACTATGGGTGAGCCTCAAGGTGCCAACACGGGAGGCCGCTCTCTGGAGGACATGATGCTCCAACTCATGCAGCGCATGGATAGGTCCGAGCAAACTCTTAGGGAGCACACCGAGCGTATGGAGAACCGGTTCAAGGCCATGGAGGACCGTGTCTAGGCCTCCGACCGATCTGTCCAAGGTCTGGTTGGGAGGTTAGAGAGTGTGGAGAGAACCCCTCGTCGGGACCTACCTGGCATACTCCCGACCCCTCAGGCGCCTACTACCCAGCCCACGCCTGCTGACTGGCCCGCACCTGCGGCCCAGCCCGCACCACCTAGGACTAAGGAGCAACGTCCACGTGCCCTCCATTTTGAGGACTACGAGTCTGATAATGAGTACGAGGGAAATGGCCGACGCCGGCGTGGTCATCGACCACAAAGGGATGATGAGGACAAGCGGATCCTCAAGACCGTTCGTGCGGACCCTCCCACATTTGATGGGTCCAAGGCTTTGGAACCTAAGATCTATCTTGATTGGGAGGCCAGCATGGACCGGTATTTTGAGTGGTTCGAGATGACGGACCACCGGAGAGTTAGGTATGCGAAGATGAAGTTGTTGGGACAAGCACAGACTTACTGGAGCAATTTGAAGAGCTTGCTCTTTCAACGTCATGAACCTCAGGTAGGTTCTTGGGATGAGATGAAGGAAAGGCTTAGGCACAAGTACCTATCTGCCACGTACCGTCAGCGTCTTATTGATAGGTGGTAGAGTCTCACCCATGGAGACCGATCCGTGTCTGACTACATTACGGAGTTTGATGAGTACTTTTTACGATGTGGCATTGCGGAAGAGAGCACCATGCCTGTCTCACGCTTCCATCGTGGCTTGTCGCCCCACTATCAATACAAACTATTTCACCGCAATGTCACCACCTTAGAAGACGCATACCATGTCGCTCTTGAGTTGGAGCAGTTCGAGGCAGAGTTTGCCCCCGTCCAACGTCCGGGGATCACTTATCAGTGTGGGGCTGACCCTCGTACCACGCCTACATCCTATAGTCGATTTTCGGTGGCCCGTCCCCTGGAACCCCCTCGGCAGGACCCCACGAGAAACAAACTCACCGCAGGATTCTGTAGGTTATACGGGAGAAAAATCCACACAGATTGTAAAACTCAACTCGGGAGCTACAAAAGTGAACTGAAACTCTTCAAAAAGGAACCGAAAGACCTGATAATGATCCGACAAGACCCAATAAAGATCTGTCAAAGATCCAAGACATTACATCCTCCCCTCCTTCAAGAAATTTCATCCTCAAAATTTAAGGACTAACAAGAAGGAAGAAGAAGAGAAGAACAATCCGACGGATACAACTATGAAGCGACACAAATCTCTAGAAACATAGTTAAGAGGAACATAGTCAGACCATAATCATAAGCACACGCTCAGGACAGAGCACGATGAAAGTGAACACGAGTCTGACACCTCTGAAACAAGGGCAATGTCGCTTACATCTCAGGACAAGAGACACGATTGCCACGACAACAAATCACGGATAACAAGATGACAGACACGGCAAGCATCAGCTTACACAAGGAAACACAGTCCTCGTAGCTGACCGCCTGACCACATCATCGGCTCTAGTGCCAAAGGCAATAGGAAACGCCTGGCACACAGGACACAAACGATAAATTCACGGAGATAACAACACTTACAAAATAACAGCAGCAACATGGCAGCACCTGCAGGATTCTGGCCCCGTACAGCACACAGAACCATGGAACACAACTGCAAGCAGGGTCACATCAAGGCACGACAGCAACTGAACACACGACTACAGGGAATGAGTCATGCTTCAGCCAACTCAACAAGAAAGACCCACGACCATGGGAAACGACACAAAACGACAATCTTAAGGGATGCATCTCAAGGACTAAGACAAAGCCTCGAGAGCACAACACCCAAGAGAAAGGAAATGCAGAGTAGAGGGTACTCAATAAGCGGACAAGCCGACAAATTCCCCAACACTCGCAAATGCCAATGCCAACACCAAAATATTACCAGCAACAACACGGTGATAGACAACATCAGGGCACATGAAGCCAAGATGAAGTCACATCGAGAAGAAGCAATTCCCTCGATCAGCAAGAATCTCAAAACAATGATCCTCAGTCAGTGGGTAACAAGCCCACATGCTTCCGCTGCACACTCTAGCATGTACACCGGCATCATAAAAGAGCTCGATAATCGCATCTCAGCACACGTTCGGCGCCATCATAACTCATCAGAATCACAATTAACATGCCACGAGTACTGATCCAGTGAACAACCGATCACAAGGGGCCTAAGTGCAAGGGAAAAGAGCGCCAGCCTCAGCACAAAGCCCAAAGAAGAATGCTAATCTCAGCTTACCCTCACGTCCTGAAACAATGAATGAGCCTTCACAACACATCGGCCGCTGGACACGGCACGACAAACGCGGTACATAACAGCTCTCGACACAGAGATTTCGTACAAAGCCAAGCAACCGTAAAGCAAAGAAGCAGATCAGGCTTAGAATAAATGTTGTCCACACTAAAGCAGACACAGGACAAAGGCATCACCAAGATAGCAATTCCAAGACAAATCTCGAAAAGACTCCACTAGACGCGATGAGAAACATCAAGCTCGACCAACAGAAGCTCACCAGGAAGGGAAAATCCTAGCTCGCCTGAGCAACTTCTCAATCACGGAATCTAATCGAGCACTCCAACAGGAGCGAGACACATCCAGAGCTGAGCAGACTTAAGCTGGGATGACCAAAATAATGTAAGAACGTGAATGGCCATCAGACCAATGCTAAAAGTCAATAGCCACCTGTACAAATTACAGAAAACCTCGAACAAAGTACTGCAGATTCGAGCCTTTCAGCGAACACTGCCAAGTACAACATGATCGAGACAGACATTACAACGGAAAAGAAGCACCTCGTCATATCCTGATGAGAGCAGGACCATCTCGTATAGTGCCAGGACAGCACGCACAAGACAGCAAGTGGAAAACAAAGCGATAGAGAATCGCGAAACCTAAGCCAGCTGAAGATTGTACTGGGCTTAAGGACTCTGGAGACTGTATATCTCGGATTCCCATGTACTTCACACAATAACGCTCTGATACCAACTGTGACGACCTGGATCTCGGATACCAGATATACCCGATAGGACTATCGAATACACCTGAGACCACTTGGAACCCGCGAGGCCTCCCAAGAGCGGTAAAGCTCCTGAAGGGAAAAAAGGATTGTTGTGTAGTACATTGAAGCCGCAGAGATATGATAGTAACTAATTAAATTTCATTAGATCGGTTTGCTAAAGTAGTGAAAATAGAATTACTTTTTAATTAACAGTTTACATTAACAATTATATACCAGAGTCCAGTTCAAAGAAAAGATGACAAGTCTAATAGTATAGTTGACAGAATAGAAAAGATGTACCAAAAGAAGCGGGGGAAGCCCGACGAAGGTACCAGCTGGCCACTATGACACGCTATGCCAGGACCAGCGAAAGCAGCACAAACCACGGCCCACCTAAAAAGAAGGGGTGAGTCTCATGTCACTGGCTTAGTAGGGGTCACGCGGATCGCCACTGAAAAACATGCAGTAACCCGGAACAACTAAAATAGCAAGTAACAATAGTAGTAAAGCAGGAAACTAAACCACAAAGCTGTAAAGAAAGGGGGGTAGGAGTAGGGAGCAAGCTAAGAGTTGGGGGAGCTAAAAAGGAAAGGGAAAGAGCCATACCGAACATGCGCGACTGTCGAACTAACCTCGGCTCCTTGAACTACTCCAAGCAATGATAGAAGGGTAGACTCTGATCTGACAAAGTTAGGAGTTGCCGATCTGTAGACACGATGCCAGGCCTAGAGCGAAGACCTGCAAGAATAACAAGAAAACCTAGGAAAATCTAAACAAACGAAGACCTAGACGACACGACTTGAACGTCGTGCACACTGTCCCACACATGACCAGAATGTCATGCATACGACAGGACACTGACCTCGAATGCAGCCATGAGAGGGCTAACCCAGGAGGTCATGACGCACAGGAAACGCGAAGAGAATTGCGAAGAGCCCCGTGCCACGTGACTGGAGTACCTCTCACTAGAAGAATAGCCAGCTGCGTCCACTGACGTCTTATTACGTGCCTACTAGTGTCTTGTCCGCGTACCTTACTGCAAGGACTAAGCCGAGACAAAGACACTATCAGAACTAGAACCGAAGTACCATTGTGAGTGACTAGTCAGGGTCACGCCTGTCGACGTGAGTCCAAAGCCCCTTACCACGTGTGCACACACTGGCTTACTGCCTAAGCAAGGCCTCTAGCTAGTATTCCCCCTCCGAAGGATGCTATAGTTGGACTGGGGGCCCACGGAACTAGCTTAAGAATCGTATATCAGGAAAGTGCCCCGCTACAAGAGCCGTCACGCCATAACGTGACATAAGGCTATGACTAGTGAAGGCTCACAAGACACGGAGACTCAAAACACAAGTGCAAAAGTACAGATAGGCAAGAGAGCACTATCGTACGTACTGCAAAGCACCAATGGTAGCACAGCCACTGCCGACAGATTCAGGACAAGGCAACTAGACCAACTAACGTAACGATCCTTGAGTCAGATGACTTAGAGGCAAGTTCATCTCTTATAGCGTAACAACCCGCCAATCGGTCTAATCCTAAGCCAGGGAAAATGACGTTGTCGGAGGAAACGACACGTGGAGACCTGAGGAACATCGAGAACCCTTAGCACACTTGGACACGTTGATCGAGGTAAGATGATACCTCCAGACATCCAGAATCATGTCTCGAACTAGATAGAACCATCGAGACACACACAAGGCTACCTGTCAACCACTAAGTGACCCCGGGCTGACCGAAACCAGACAATGACGACTCAACGGTAGGAAAGAGAATCCTACTACAAGCAAGAAGACTACTGGCTACCTTATAACGTAGTCTTAGCCCTCATAGGATGTCAGGAGACATTCACGGGAAAATGGGTAGACCACAAGGACAAGCCAAGATGAACGAAAAATTGGAATGGTGGAGGACGACGCTAGTAGTCCTAGATCGAGTCATTAGGAAACCGTGGCAGTCAGGGAGTAGACCGCAGCCAGTTACAAGAACCGACCTATCTAGAGATTTTCGACACACAGACACCGCCCTATAACATAAACCTAAGACAGACTGACACACAGACGGACACAGAATAGATCAAACAAAAACACCAAGGGGATGAGCGGTCACAAGAGGGCCACCCAAGGGCATGAACGGTCCAGAGAGGGCCGCTCGAGGGTTAGGCACCAAAAATCCTAAGGGGGATAGGCGGTCAGGGTAGAACCGTCCTTTGGGATGAGCGGTCAAGTCTTGGCCGCTCAAGCCCACGACCCAGAATAGTTCCTGGTCAAAACGGTCTTGACCGGACCACTGAACGGAACCGACCTACTACACTATCAGTCAAAAGAGTCTTGACTAGACCGCCAAACGTGACGACACGCAACAGTTGGCCAAGGGTCAACAGGGATGAACGGTCAAATCCTGGCTGCTCAACCCAGACGATAAGATAGGCGGCTAGAACCTGGCCGCCCAAGGGGTGATGGGTGGACCCTACCAGGCTACACAAACCATGTGCGGTCTATCATCTGACTGTACAAGCCCCAAAACCAACGAGGATGAATGGTCCAGAGCCAACTGCCGATACCTTGGGCGGTCTCTAGTGTGACCACTAAACTGTCACGGTGAGCAAACCCAGGGGTTCATCTGATCGTGACCTTTCCATGCCCCGTTCGTGCCGAGACGAAGGGGATACAGCCACAATCACCCTATCAATCACATGGACTCCGACCGGAATCAAAACGACACACGAATCGCAAGAAACGGGCGATTCTCACGAAATCACCCAAATGGGGTCACTAGACTTCCCGGGCTCCCCACGGTCAAACAGGACCACCAAACGATGCGAAATTAGTATCAATGGAACGCTGACGTTCCCAGGAGTCCATTGACTCCAGCTGATCTAGAAACCGTCACCGTTTTCCGATGAAGCCTACAAAACCCACGAAACCCCAACGAGTCTGATCTCGCTCATTCAAGCACCAAACGAAGTGCAATCGCAGGAAAATCGTAGAGGATGAAGTGGTGATCCATCTCCCTACCTCCACCGAAGAAACCACATGCCGAAGCGACTAAAACACGTAAAAAATCACCAGGAATGTGAACGGTGCCGATCTCAAAATCCATGGAGGGATCGCACCCGCCACACTCCAACCGCTGCTCCAACCTGTGAACCTATCACCCTAGCACGTCCACGCCTCGGCCATCTTTCCACGGTCGCATGCCCCGCATCGAACAGTCGAGAAACGGGAGAGAATGGAGTGAGAGAACGTGAGGTTGAAAATGAGCAGGAGAGATAGTGGTTAGGTTTAAATAGAAAGAAAATTAGGAATTTTGCTAATTTTTTAAAATTTCATAATTTATGTCGAAAATACACTAATTCAAAAAAATACGTAAAAATAGTCGAAAGAGGATTATCGCAGCGCATGCTGACGTCCCTCCATCGCTTGATGAAGTCCAACGCTGTTTCACCTTTCTTCTGCCGGGGGGAACAAAGCTCCGCCAGGGAGACTTTACGTTCGACCATTTGGAAGCGGTCGATGAACTTCTTTTGCATATCAACCCAATCGGCTACCGAGTTGGGCTTGAGCCTTGAATACCACTGGAAGGCGGTGCCAGTCAATGACATGCTTCCTCCAGTGCCAATTCACCCATGGCCGTCATGTAGTAGGCCAGGTGTTCATGTGGAGAACCCTACCTGTTGAACTTCTGTAGTTTTGAGGCTTTCGGGCAATCAGGTGGAAGTTTCTTGAACTGATGGTGGAGGGGATAGGGCACACTGTACAAATTAACGGTGGCCACACCCTCACCATGCTGAGCAAACTTCGCCTCCACGATACGCTCGATCATCTGCTTCTGCGCCGTGAGGCTTTCTGCAGCTGGAGTAGTAGATGACCGTGCACTGGCTTCATGCTGCGGGACTTCAAAGTCCACCACCAGTGACAATTTCGCAGTTGTAACGGAGGCATTAGCCGCGGCCGGAATGGGAGACGGCTGCTGTTCCACTCCAGTGGGTGCCGCCTGAGGTTGGACAGGAACCTCCTTTTCACGCAGTAGCGCCTGTAGGAGATTCCTGAGTTCTTGATTCTCGCGTTAGAGCTCTTCCAATGCGGGAGCCTGTGTCTCTTCCCCCAGGTCTTCCTCGTGTCGGGGGTGGCTATCCCCATCGATACTATGAACGTCCGCTTGGCGCTCTTCATGCCGTGCTGGTTCCGGCTGAAACGTCCCAGCGGTTGGCGGCTGTTGTGTTTGCGCCAAGATCCGGGACACGAGTCTTGACCTCCTCAAATATTGAAGAGACAGGTTGAGCTCCCCTGAGATGTCCTCGGGCTGCTTATCGTCGGAGGTGGCGTAACAGGTGAACACTTTGGCAGTGTCATTGGTCACCTGGACCACCTGCTTCTTCCTGGGCGGTTGTCGATCCGGCTTAGGCGGCCTCCCCAGTTTGTCAAAGACAGACACTCTGGATGTAGAAGCTTGAGGGGAGCGATCCTCCTCTGTATGCATAGAACCGGCCCACGGGGAGGTCGGCCGCACCTTTTTGCCGATTCCTCGGCACTTTTGTCCTTGTAGGGGCTGAGTTGTAGACCCCGGAGAGACCGAGGCTTCAGTGCTCGTCGGACTCCGCATTTGCTGAAGGTCCGACATGCGGAAGGGCTCCTCCGCCCTTGCGCGCCTTATGATTCGGGCCTCCTCCTTGGTGACCTAGATTTTTTTCAAGTGGAGTTGGCGCTCCTCCAGTTGGTTGCCTTCTGTCCTTGATCGGGGAGCTCGTGGCTTGGGCCGCTGCAGAGGACCTTGAGTTGCTGCCGGTACGGCAGGCTTCTTCTTCTTCGCTCCGCTCTCCCGAACTTGCCGGAGGAGCTCGAAGTGGTTGGAGGTGGGGATGGTCGGGACATGACTGTCCCGTGGCAAGATCGGCTCGCCCCCGTTGAGCCAGATGCGGATGTCTCCGACAATTACAGTCTTGCCGGAGCGAGATGTTGCTGCCGCATGCTGTGTACCCTTGCGGCTACGGTGCTGCCCCCGTTGAGCAGGAGCGGCGCTGGCGACGCTTGCCGTAGGCCTGGCGTCATTATGGCGGCGACGCTGCCCCCGTTGGGCAGGAGCAGCTCCTCTGAGGGTGGCCGCCTTGGAACTGGCGCCGTTGTGGCGACAGCGTTGCCCCCGTTGTGCAGGAGCGGCGCCGATGGTAATCTGGTGGACCGAGAAGACTCGGCCATTTGATGGGACGAAGGGCCTAACACCCCTAGTCCGTGATGAGGTGGCCGGGCGAACCCAACCAATGGTTGTAGTAGAGGGCCTGACACCCCCAAGAGCTGACTTGTCGGCCGAGCGGACTCGGCCAATTGTTGGAGCCGAGGGCCTGACACCCCTGACGACTGGCTTGTTGACCGGGCGGACCCGGTCGGTTAATGAAGCGGAGGGCCTGACACCCTCGGTAGTTGTCTTCTTGGCTGAGCGAACCCGGCCAGTTACTGAGGCGGAGGGCCTGACACCCTCAGTGGTTGTTGCTGCAGGCGTGACTGAGCTGGTCTCAACCACGGGCACCACGCCCAGGGAGAAGGGCGAGCCGACGACCGCAGGGAAGTCGCCGAAGACAATCGGGGTCGCCAGGTATCTGAACCTGGCGTGGTTGGCGACGACTTGAGGGCCGTAGGTGACGGCGGCCATCGCTGCTGTTGCAGTTGTTGGTCGTGGTGGTGCGTAGCACAAACGCAGAAGTGTGCTGAGGCACAAAGAGCTCTCAAGTGAGCAGAGATGTGTACCCTCCTTTTCCCGTCCTGTAAGAGGAAGAGGGGGAGATCATAACCTTGAAGAAGGTTTAGAGGCTTGCTTTGACAGAAAGAAGAAAGGTGGGAAAGGTCCCACCGGGCGTGCCAGTCTGTTGGACACGGAATTTATCTTATCATATTTTATCGTAGATAAAATAGGAAGATTTAAAATGTTCTTGTTGGAAAGACGATGCCAGATGGAAAGATGACCCTCAATTTTGCCCTTATCACCAACAGAGGGGGCATTTGATTGAGAATTGTTATGTGTTCAAAGTTATTATTGAAAGACTGATTCAAGAAGGTGAATTACAGATGGGTGAGTATAGGGTGGACCCACACAGCCCCATCAAATACCCAGCCTTAAGAGGACAACTGGTGTCGCCCCTCTTCATAAGCTGAAGAATAATGTGCCCTGAGGGGCATTTCAAGCCTCTTCAATTATGGCGGAAGCTGAAGAAGAACCAAAATACAAGTGGTGCCCTATTCTGGGGGCCAATGTTGAAGCAAATGAAGACAAAGATGACCACGGCTCGCCGAAGATGATGTGCTCCCACCTACCGTGACCCCTCGTAGGTCATTTCGTATGGGAAAGAAACAACCGAGTGTTCAACAATTCTGAAGCTCTTTGATTATCAGCCTTTGGGGCCAACAGCTTCCCAACCAACATCTCAATCATCGGTGTTCGAACTGATTGCTTGTCAAGCGTTGGCATCCACGCCAACAAGTGCATTTGAAAACAATTAAAGATACTCAAGAAACCCAACCACTAGCTTCCTAGCCGATAGTTCTTCGGAGATGTTCAAAAAAAAGAAGAAGAAAATGAAGAAGAAGAAAAAGAAGAAGAGAAGAAGAAGAGAGAAGAAATTTATCTAAGCCCTTCAACCACTGGAATCTTAGCCGACCGTTTTCAAAGAAAATTCGAGCTTCCCGTCTATCGACAATAAAGCCGATAGCTCTGTAATCATCGGCACTTAAGCTGATAGCACTTTAATCATTGGCACTTAAGTCGATAGCTCCTCTACCATCAGCGTCCAAGCCGACAGCTATTCAAAGATATTCAAAAAAATGATTAAGCCTCCCAACCGCTGGCATCCATGCCAGTACACATATTCAAGAAACATATATATGTCAAACCAACTGGCCTCCTGGCCAATAGCTACCCACAATTGTCCAAAAAATCTGGTCAAAAAAAACGTTGTCATTCAGGTCGACAAACACTCGAAGGATGTTAAAACTTTCCAATTATCGACGTGTGAGTTGACTGATAGCTACGCGATAAGGTGAGCTAGAAGGGGAGGGGTTGAATAGATCACCTTTTAAAAATTATTTGCGTAGAAATTCAAACCACTTGAAAGCTGAGGATAGAGAGGTTTCAAGGAAGATGGCCTAATTGCCGCTAGATCAAACGGTTGCTACGCATAAGCAGGAGAGCCAGAAACGGATCAACAAACCATAGATGGAACACAGAGATTTTTAAGGTGGTTCGATTGGAAACCCGCAATCTACGTCCACCCCTTACTCCTCGGAGTAAGGCTTCCTTACACTAACAAGCAAGAACCAACAGACTCAGTCTGCGAACAAAATGCTGATGAATAGCTTGGACTCAAGGAACACTCTCCTTGACCAACCGGAGGATCTTCCTCCCTTCCACTGCAACACACAGAGGGAAAAACACCAGAGGACCTTCCTCTCTTCCTTTGCCACACGCAGAGGGGAAACATCAGAGGACCTTCCTCCCTTCCTTCAACCACGTTGAAGGGTATCGGGAGAACTTCTCCCTTCCTCTGAATCCACAGAGGGTAACACAGTACCAGTAAGAAGATGAAACAAAAAGAACAAACAAGAAAACTAGAAACAGAGACTCAGACCAAGAACACAACGGATTGACAATTCACGCTTAGAGAAACAAATTGACTCTGGATTTGATCCACGAGTCAGACTGAACAGCTCTGTCCTCTCTCTTTCTTCTGGCGCTCTTCTTCTTTTTCTTTCTCTCTCGAAAATGGCTCTCAGCTCTTCAACAACGGCTCTTCTCTATTCTCTTCCTTAGCCCCTTGTCTTAAGCGACGACCAGTGATATTTATATGAGCTGAGTGGATGACGGAGTATGGAAGTCTAGAGCCACTCGTGCATCAGACACACGTGTCAGAGAACTGAAATCTCGGATCACGTGTCCTCATCATTGGAGGATATTTCTTCCAACTAACAGATGGTACCTGAAATTTTATCGAATAGTTAGGCATTCTGGAATAGTGCAGTTAAAACAATTATGCTCGAGATATTATATCATGAAGACATGCACGTGGTTAGCAGAGAGACGAAAAGATGCACGAGGTACAAATGTGCACAACCATTGCTAACCCCAGAAATGTGCACGAGGTAAAAGAAGCACAAAGAAAGCCTTGTCGAAAATATACTCGAGGTACGCTTTTGAAAAACTACACGAGGTACGTTTTTTAGAGAGCTGCTCGAGGTATGGCCTTCCCACATAGGATCCTACACAAGGTATAACCTCGTCTATGAAAAGTATGCTCGGACCATAAGTGCATGTGCTCGGACTTGGACTTAGAAGAGAAACAAGACACGATCGGACTCAAAGTATGCACAGGCTCTGCTCGGACTATGAAAGTGTATGGATTCTAATGAAAACCTGCTCGAATGCAGAAACATGAAATATGCACGTATGCAAGAACATATGCACGAATGCAAAACAGTAATGCACCAGTAATGCATGTACACTAAGAAGAGAACCGTGAAGGGTCACGTGTCACGTGACTGGAGTGCCCCACACTAGAAGAACAGCCAGCTGCGTCCACTGACGTCTTATGCTCTGCCTACAAGCATCTCGTTTGCTATGCCTACAGTCAGGCAGAGACCAAGACACTGTCAGAACCACAACAGTAACCAAGTCACGAGTGACTAGACAGGGGAACGCCCGTCGGCGTCAGTCCAAAGCCCCTCACCACGTGTGTACACACTGGCTTTTGCCTAAGCCAGGTCTCTAGCTAATTTTCTCCCCCCGTAGGACGCAACGGTAACCACGGGAGCCGACAGAAACTAGCTTAAAAATTGTGAACCGGAAGTGCCCCGCTGTAAAAGTCGTCACGCCGAAGCATACCGTAAGGCTACGACTAGTGAAGGTTCACAAGACACGGACTCCAAAACACAAGTGCCGAAGTATATACAGGCAAGAGTTCCCTGTAACAAGTACTTTGAAGCACCAAAGGCAGCACAAGAGACTGTCAACAGACTCAAGACAAGGCAACTAGACCTACAACTACAACGGTCCCTGAGTCCTACGACTCTGAGTCAGGATCGTTGCACATAGCTGGATAAGCCACCAATCGGTCTAATCCTAAGCCAGGGAAAATGACGCTCTGAGAAAATGACACACGAAGACCTGAGGGGACAAGGAGAACCCTCAGCACAACTGGACATGTAAGTCGAGGTAAAATAATACCTCGAGACATCCAGAAACACAGTCTCGAATTGGACAAAGCCGTCGAAACACAACAAGGCTACCTATCAACTGCTGGGTGACCCCGAGTTGACTGGAACTCGACAATGACGACACATACAGACATATACACTACATGTACAAACATTCATGGCCATCCCATCATGGTCATAGCCCTCATAGGATGTCAACAAACACCCACAGGTCATGGGCAAACCATGAGATCAAGCCAAGACAAATAGAAATTGGAGCGGTAGACGACAATAACACTCTGGGCAAAGTGAACCATCACTTAACCGCTAGGCGAACCCGGCAGTCAAGGCACAGCCGCTACGCAACTAGAGACGAGGGCACTGACAGTTCTAGATTGAGTCGTTATGGTACTATCGTGGTCAAGGAAAAGACCACACCTAGTCACCTAAACCGACCGATCCAGACAACAACCAACAGACAGACACCGTCCTAGAACACGACCTAAGACTGACCAACACATAGGACAAAACAAGGACCATCATGGCCAACAACAGGACTATAACGCACCAGCATAGGGGCGTTACCTGCTATAACAGACCACAGAAGGGGCGTTATGGCAGACAAATCTAAAACTCCAATACAGACAATATAACGCACCAAGACAGGGGCGCTATATCAACATAGCGCACCAGGATGGGCGCGTTATGGCCAACAGACCCAAAACACTAATACGGACAAGAAGCATATAACGGACCACAATGAGTCTGCCATAGCCACATGACGCACAGGGTTAGGCCCATTATATTAACCGCCATACCCAGTCAAACATCAGTCAAACACACCATAACAGATCCACACAAGTGTGTCACCTAAACCATAACGCATGGGGAACGATCCGTTAAATGAACTGACTGACACGGTCTTCGAGGAAGCACGGTCATCAAGGGATCTGACAATGGCACACGGCCTCCAAAACAACCCGAATATAATGCGCCTAGCCTAGGGCGTTAAATCGAAATAATGGACCGGACCTGATCCGTTATGCTCCATGACCTCGAAAGATGAAAAATAACGAATCGTAATGGTCGGTCGAGGGACCGTTATGCCTATAACGGTCTTTGGTAGGACCGCTAAATCAGTTCTGTGGGTAAAATGGTAGAACGACCGAATCAGCCCGTTCCACGCCCCATGCACACTGTAGTATAGGGGAAACACATCCAATCGACGGGAAACAACTCCAGAAGGTCAAAAATGCCACATGCATCCATCGAAACGCATTAAAACACGAGATCAGGACGATTTTAACGAATCGCCCCAAATCAGGTCACCGGGGTTCCCGGACTCCTACCGGCCCCAAATGACGAGCAATCGACACGAAACTAGTGTGGTTGGGATCCTGACATCCCAGCGATCAATTTGACACTAATTACATCGAGAATGGTTGTCGTTTCCCGGCGAACCCTACAAACCCCAAAAATATCGATTTTCACTAAACTGGCACGATCTCCCCCGATCGAGCACCATTCTAAACAAAATTATAGGGAAAACGTAGATGATGAAGTGGCGATCCATCTCCCTACCTCCACCGATGAAAGCGAGTGCCGAGGCGACTAAACCGCACTGAAAACCACCACGCGAACCGAACCGTCGGCTTTGAATCCATCATTCGGGATCGCGCCAGAACCGCACCGATTCTCGCTCGACCACGCGTCTCAGCAACCTCCCGGCGTCGTCACCTTGCCCACGATCCCCTCCGTTTGCAGTCGAAGGCGAAGAGGCGAGAGAATGAGAGAGAACGAGAGAGAGAGAGTGAGATGGCGTGAGAGAAGAGAGAGAGAGGGTGGGGGGGTTTATATAAAAAGAAATAAAGTTTCCTGATCTTCCTCCCATACATTACCAATCTTCAATCTTTGAATGAAATTCCTTTGTTGTCTGATTCTAGTGTAATTATGGTAGAACTGTGTGTTTCTATCCCCCATTCTTAACCAATCAATTCTTGATTTTTGAAACCAAAAGGTTTCCTCTCTAGCCAGAACTTGTTTAAGATGGGCATGAGCTAGATGCATAGCTTCCCTGTTATTTTCGGATGGACATTCATCAAAATTAGCTTGAGCAACCTCTAGAGATAGGATAGCCTCTTCCTTGGCTCTGTGTATATCACCAAAAACTACCTTGTTCCAGTTCCTTAAAGAGTGTTTTAAGATCTTCAGCTTGAATTGCAGCACAATGAGAGGGTTGACTTAGAACAAGAAATTGAAAATTACAAAAGTGTGAATGTCATGCTTAATGAGCAACTGGCTGCCTACGAGGAGGACCTTGCTGAATCTGAACTGCTATCAAATGGTGGAATTCAAGGACAGGCTTTTTCCAGACTTCTAGAAATGACTGTTGGGATGTTGCGGAGCGCAAATTCCTAAATGCCCAATTGTCTCTAGTGCTCGAAATTGATCCATCTCGCTTAAGGAGGTTGAAATTCCGAAAAGACATAGAGGTGTAGGCTTATTTGGAAGCCTGGAAGGCCGTTAAGCACAGCTCGTCAAGGCCTCAACCTGAGCTGCCAGCTATTAATAAAGATGAGTTTTTGAAGACCCTCAAGGGAGTATGCCTGGCAGAGAGCAAGAGACTTGCACTCCAACAATTTCCTTTGCTAGTAGAGGAGCCCTCTCCATCTGCTATCCCCTGGCATCCGGAGGCTGACCGACATTGTCCTTACAGGACATTTACTAAGAAAGAAGATTGACGGTCTACCTTTTATTGTCAGACCACCTGGCTATTTGTATTGCTGCGCCTTCATGGCCTCTCAATAAATGATAAAGTTGAGGCGATATTGGGCCAGCTATTATTTGTTGCTTATAAATATGTCGATGGATGGGGCTTGGACCACCTTGGCCTATATCACTGTTTGTTGACGCGCGGTCATCAGGACCTGGCCTTACTAGCCGAGCATTGCATAACAATTGGAGACATCTGCTGGCTAGTTCGCGAAGGAGTGTCCAGAGATAAGGAACCTTCATTATTCTATTGGCCCCTCTCCCCTTTGTACTTAGGGCCGACAGGTATATGTGTTTTGACTTATCTATTCATCCATGCCTATTTTCTTTTGGCACATATCATCTTTTTGTATGTAATCACCCTGCGAATGTGCTCTCTGCAGATCATCCTGATTCAAAGTGAATTGGGGAGTACATGAAGTTAATTTTGAAAGCCCAGAAGCCGAGCTACTTCGAGACTCTGGCTGTTGAACCCACGACCACACCTCTGCCAACTAGTGGTTCGCGGAAGTGGGAAAGGTCTCGGGTTAAGAAGTAGTTTCTCAGGCTAAAAAGGCTTGGACAGAGACTTCAGAGAGAAGGAAGACCCCGGCGGTGGAGCCCGCAGTAACACTGCCGGTTATACCATCATTTGAAGAATTCGAGACCTCACGGGTGCAAGAACGTCTGGCTGCAGGTATGGCCTTGAGTTTTTTTATCATTTTTTTATCTTGACCATATGCTAATTTTCATTTCACAGCACCCGCGACCCCATACGCCCCAGCTACAGAGGGAGCGGCCACCATTAGCGACGTCGTAGAGGGAGAAGGTCACACGCTGCTGCTATCCCAGTAGAAGGGGATTTGCCTTCACCTAACCCTAGCCACAAGGGTGCAGGTAACTCTTTTTTATTCTTTTTGAATTCTTGATGGGCCGCCTATCTTCACTGGTCGATATTTTTAAGCAGGTGCCACTCCTGCAATTCCCATCGCGGCACCTCCTCCAAGCTCTCCTGCTCGGGGTGCACTAACTAGCCGATGTTCCTTGGAGCGACTGACCGCACTTGCAACGAAGCGGAGCTCTTCAGAGGCGACCCAGGATAGTCCAATGCGCCTGCAAGGGCTGGCTACAGTAGCGGCTGATTCATCAGAAAGCTCACCCTCTGAAGAGTAGGTGGACTATGGGACCTCTAGTGACGAGGAGACCCTTGAGGCGAGGTCGGGAGGAGCCACCCCCTCATTCTCTTACGGGAGCGATCTCCCAGCATTCAGCCTAGCACGACTCATGCCAGGCTCTCTTAGTGCTCCAAGTCTCTCTTTGGAGGAAGGGAAAGTTACCTTGGTCTTGACACGCCCATCGATGGAGACTCCCGAAGCGGTCGAGTTGGGCCTTGTGCCCGTTGAGGTAGGTCTTCTATTTCATTCAGCTTTCGTATTTTTGCCTGCATCTTCCAGTGTAAACTTTTTGCCAACTAGTGGTTCGCGGAAGTGGGAAAGGTCTCGGGTTAAGAAGTAGTTTCTCAGGCCAGAAAGGCTTGGACAGAGACTTCAGAGAGAAGGAAGACCCCAGTGGCGGAGCCCGCAGTAACACTATCGGTTATACCATCATTTGAAGAATTCGAGACCTCACGGGTGCAAGAACGTCTGGCTGCAGGTATGGCCTTGAGTTTTAAATGCCAGAAAATAGCCAAAAAATTCATAAAAAATTGACAGATCTGACAGAATCGGATTCAGGTTCGAATCACTACAGATCCATTAAGACATGAGCACTACAGGTATATTCATTAACAAGGATGAAATGTCCAAGTTAAATGTAGAGATTGACCGATCTCGCCGATGATGTCGAGGGTCGAACATGGTTTTGTTAGAGAAGCCATGGCGGGACCTTTGATGATTGTTCCCAAGGGATGTTCACTAACAAGAGAGAAAGAGGAATAATAATTTTTTTTCTTTTTTTTTGTAAATTCCCACTTTACTGGCTTAAGCACCCTTTTAGATTTTCGCCAAAGCCAACCCCCTCTTGCTTTTGCCCACGCACCCTTTCGGGTTTTGACATGACGGGGTACCCAATTTTGCCTGCAGCGCCCTTACGGGTTTTCGCCACAACTGGGTTATAGCCCTTTTTGCCCTTGTCCTAATACAGGAACAAGGACGGTGGGATATCTCTATTTTTAACCCCCCTTTTTTTAGAAGTAGACATCATGTTGAGGCGTGGCGTCTGACTGTCGATGTCAGCAGTTAATTACTGGCTGGGGCACGGGGTCTTGCGCCGATGCAGAGTGATCTATTCGTTGGTAAGATAATAATGCCAGTGCAAGAAGGGATCTTTCGCCTACTCAAACGTAAGGTCTGTAGTGGCGACGTTGTACATGAATTGGCTAGGACAGGGTGCCCTGGTGCTAGGGTAGGTTTATTCGTTAGCAAGGAATAATGTCAACGCAAAGGAGGAGTTTCTGCCAGTTCGGGCATAAGGCCCGAAACGGCGCGGCTATTTATTCTATTGGGGTTTGGCTAGGGTAGAACGCCTACCAGACCAACAAAAGGTGACTCGGCCAAGGCGGAGTGCCGCTGGACCATGGAGGGTAACTCAGTCAGGGCGGAGTGCCACTAGACCAAGGAAAAGTAGCTCGGCTAGGGCGGAGTGCCACTAAGACAACGGGAGATAGCTTGGCTAGGGCGGAGTGCCCCCAACCAGGGAAGGTGGCTCGGCTAGGGCGTATTGCCGCCAACCAAGGAAAGGTAGCTCGGATAGGGCGGAGTACTACTAGCCAAGGAAAGGTAGCTCGGTTAGGGCGGAGTGCCACTAACCAAGGAAGCGTAGCTTAGCTGGGGCGGAGCGCCACTAACCAAGGAAGGGTAGCTCAGCTAGGGTGGAGTGTCGCTAAGCCAAGAAAAGGTAGCTCAGCTAGGGCAGAGTGCCACTAACCAAGGAAATGTAGCTCGGCCAGGGCGGAATGCCACTAACCAAGGAAAGGTAGCTCGGCTAGGGCAGAGTGCCACCAACCAAGGAAAGGTAGCTCAGCTAGGGTGGAGTGCCACTAACCAAGGAAAGGTAGCTCGACTAGGGCGGAGTGCCGTTAACCAAGGAAAGGTAGCTCAGCTAGGGTGGAGTGCCACCAACCAAGGAAAGGTAGCTCGGCTAGAGCGGAGTGCCACTAACAAAGGAAATGTAGCTCGACTAGGGCAGAGTGTCACTAACCAAGGAAAGGTAGCTCGGCTAGGGCGGAGTGCCACTAACCAAGGAAGGGTAGCTCGGCTAGGGCGGAGTGCCACAAACAAAGAAAAGGTGGCTTGGCTTGGGCGGAGTGCCGCTAACCAAGGAAGGGTAGATCGGCCAGGGCAGAATGCCACTAACCAAGGAAAGGTAGCTCGGCTAGGGCGGAGTGCCACTAACCAAGGAAGCGTAGCTTGGCTGGGGCGGAGCACCACTAACCAAGGAAGGGTAGATCAGCTAGGGCGGAGTGCCGCTAAGCAAAGGAAAGGTAGCTCGGCTAGGGTGGAGTGCCACTAACCAAGGAAGGGTAGCTCGGCTAGGACGAAGTGCCACTAACCAAGGAAACGTAGCCTGGCTAGGGCGGAGCGCCACTAAGCCAAGGAAGGGTAGCTCGGCTAGGGCGGAGTGCCACTAACCAAGGAAGCGTTATCATTCTGGCAACGCTGGTTGAGCTGCGTGGTAGAGCTTTATATGCTTTCCATTGAGGGGAGAGAACTGGATGACTCCTTTATGATCTACTAGGATGTAGGCGCCCCCTTCATATACCGGGCAGATGATGTACGGCCCAACCCAGTTTTTCACCAACTTTTCTTTGGGGTTGGAGGCCATCACCTCTTTTCTTTTGACCATTACCAGGTCTCCATTCTTGAATTCTCGACCTTTGACCAGCTTATCGAAGGCACGGGTCATGCGAGCTTGGTATAGCTGGATATTTTATTGCGCACAAAGGCGCTTTCCTTTGAGCTCAACGAGCTCCTCTAGTCTTCTTTCTGCATTATCCAGCTCGCTGCTAACCAACCCGTGCTGGATGGCGACTCGCAGTGAGGGGACTTCTAATTCAATTGGCACCACAGCTTTCGACCCGTAAACCAGGGAGAAGGGAGAGCAGCCAGTTGGGGTCTTGTAGATTGTACGATAAGCCCATAGTGCTTCGTACATTCTGTCTTCCCAATCCTTCTTGTTGGGCTTGACGATTTTCGCCAGTAATGTGCACAGTGTTTTATTGAAGGCAACTATTTGACTTCTAAAATTAAAACCAGCCGTAATGAGACCCTTTGTCTTCCACCGAGTTTAGGTCATGTCATCATGTATTTCGTAACGGAGTAAAGTGCACAAGATAGTAGTTGGGAGACGTGCAAGACTACAAGAGGGAGAGATGTCTACCAGGAGCCACCATTTTTTCTGTTTGTTGTTGCCCTCTCTCTCTCTCTCTCTCTCTCTCTCTCTCTCTCTCATTTGACACCACTACAAGCTATTTTTCACCCTTAGTCGCCCATTTGTCACCACTACAAGTTATTTTTCACTTTTAACTACCCATTTGTTACCCTTAGAAGTTATTTGTCACCCTTAGGACCTATGAAATCATTTGTCATGGTTAGGACCTATTTGTTCCCTTACGACGTATTTGTTACCCTTATAAGCCATTTATTTTTTTCCCCTCCCTTGCTTTGCCCCCCTCGCCGCAGACCATCGCCACCTTGTCCCCGTGTGCCCATGAGTGCCCTACGCACCCTCCCTCTCCTCCTTGAACTAGCACCGCCATGAGTGCCGGCCAGCTCACCGTCGCGCTCCCCCTTGCAGCCACGCCGGCAGAGCACCGCTGCCCCTCCAGTGCCGTGTGGTGGCAGCCGGCCACTGTTCCAGTTGGACCTGCCCACCGGATGCCATCCAGCACCGCTGTAGCCACCGTCCTCGACCGCCCATCGCCATTCCGCCACCGCCGCCCGCGCAGGGCCTCTGCTGCGAGCCAGCTCCCCCACTGCCCCTTGCTTCTGCTGGTGGTTCCTTGTCCTCCCGTAGTCAGAGGTAAGTATCCTGTTAAATACATTTATTGATTTACAAAACATTTTAATCGATGTTGGGTACTCTTGACTACAACAATTAGGTAATTTTAATGTATTTATATAGCAAGCTTAATGATGAATGCCAATGCCATAGTCTGGATGTTTTGACAAGACTATGAATGATATTAGGGACATTACTTGGTTAGGAAGGTCCTCCTTTTCTTTTTCTTATTTAATTTTTTTCTTTTATTTCTCTTTGTATTGTGTGTGGAGTCCACTAATTTTTATTGAAATATGTAGCTGATCCTGTGCTTCATCTCCACAAAGGAGCAAATGACATCACCAATCCGTTCTCCATTATTTGCTATACATTTTTGTGATAATTTTTTTCTTCTACATTAATCACATGAAAGCTTCAGTATACTTTCTATAGGTGAGAAGTATGAACTATTGTGAGTACCACTGGTAAATTCATGTGTCTCTTGTCATGTTTATGCAAAATGATGATTTTCCAAAGTGGATGATCATTGCCCTGCAATTTCCACAGCTACTTGGTTGGAAGAGCAACATTCATTTGCTGCATTTTTTTGACACCGAGACCCCATGTTTCTTCAGCCTACAAAATACCTCCCACTTTATTAGTAACACAGCAAATTGGCTTCTGGAGTCATATAGTCTGTCAGTTTGTTCTTCATTATTCCATTGAATTTGTTAACTGCTAATGAAAATGTAGAATGCTTCACTATTGCCAATCTGGCATGCATCCATATCTTTAAGATTGAGATGTAGAAATTATGGTAGTGAAAAAAAATACCACCATATATGCTACAAAATTGTATCTATAACCTCTATGCAGTTGAAATCTCATTCTTCCCACTCATAAATATTAGGATCATATAGCAGTTCATTCAATGAATGCAGTCTCCATCGTTTGTTTTAATTAGTGGAGCCGGTGCCGCCACTGCCTGCGCGTAGGGCCTCCATCAATTGTTAGAATCCAACAACACAGTAGTATAGGTTCTAAATGTACACTTGAGCCTACCGAAAGCCTCCCTGCAGTTCTGAATCCTTAAGGATCCTTTCCCTACATTATGAAAAATCAGCAGTTCACATGAGCATTAGCGTTGTACACATGCATACATAAAAAAAATGGGGAGGGAGGAGAAGCAATTGGTTAAATTTTGTTTTGTAGATTGGAATGGTCAGAATTTTGAATATCTGTAAGGACCGCTTGAATTCAGCTGAGCATGATGGCAATGCTATGCATAGCTCTGAGTCGAAGCCCTGTAGAACCTTTCTCTATGAAAACAACCTCTTCATTCATATATAATAAGGTCATGTTCAGGTGCAGGGTCCCTACTGGCTTGCTACGAATAGAAATGCAGGAGTTGTCCCGTAAGAAAAATGAAGATCTGCCCCCCTATGCATTCCCTTTTAATGCACTCTGAAATGCAGTGTTTTTTTATGGAGTATGGCATGGTCGTGTGCATGCACAAATTTTGTTGGTAGAATGACATGGTTTCGAGCTTATGGGCATTTGCCTCATGATCCCATCCATGTGCTTCATGAGTCAAAGAGCCTATGAGCAAAATTGAAAATACCAAATCCATCATGTATCCTCTCTAGTATGCAACGCCCGTCGGTCTGGTCCTTTGCCAAAACTTGTATATCCCCTTCGCACTGCATACACAAACTTAAATCATTCATATGCATGTCACGAGCAGGTTAAAATTTAATATGCATTACATAAATAGATCAAGCCACTATTCTGCGTTGCATGCGTAATTCGATACCTAGTATCGGGTTATCGGTATCATGGACTCTCAGTTCATAGTGGTGGTAATTCGATACTTAGTAATGAATTATTGGCATTATGGACTCTGGGACGTTACAGCATGGACCTTGGATAAATATGCACAAACTTCTTAAGGCCTATACTAAGTATGCACGGACTTGAGATTTATGCATGGACTCAATTTCCCGGCGTTGACACAAAACATGCATGGACTTGGTGAAGAATCGTGCATGCACTTATGTTAGATGGAAATGCCATGGACCTATTTAAGACGTGCACGGACATAGAAAGAGTGTGCATGGACTTGCTCAAGACGTGCACGAACTTAGACAAAGTATGCACAGACTTATAAGAACAATGTGCACGTACTTAGAAGAACAACGTGCACGGACTTAGATAGAGTGTGCACAGACTTAGAAGAACAATGTGCACGGACTTAGATAGAGTGTGCATGGACATGCACAAACTTGGAGAGTAAGACGTGCTGCAATTGCATGGACCATGCATGGACTTGGAGAGTAAGTCGTGTAGCAATTGCACGGACCATGCACGGACTTGAGTGTGCAAACATGTATGGACTTTGGTGAAAATGTGCACGGGGTTGAGATAAGTCCTTACAGCATGTATAGACTTCTAAATGCATTAAGAGAAAAACATGCACGGACTTGTCTCTGCACGGACTTGGAAGTACTTACATAGTGTTTGGACTTAGTGTGCAGAGATAAAAAAAACATGCATGGACTTTAATGCGACATGTAAAACCTGTATGGACTTGAACAGTGCGTGCTCGGACAATGATGCCATACTAAGGATGTGCTTCGAGTTCGGTACAGTATGTGCTCAGACTTGATTTGGAAATGAACAACATGCATGGACTCATATGCACGGTGTTAAGCACAAAACTGATGAAAAACATGCTCAACTAACACTGCATTGTGTTTTAATGCGTGGATGGCTCAGAAGATAAACACAGCAGTTAAAAGAAGATTAGAAATAGATCAACCAATATAGTGACAAATAGTGTATGACATCATCAAAATAGTAGGAATGCAACAGGGAGGAGCGGGTTGAAAGTCGATGAAGTCCTCATCGTCAGTGTCGGCTTTGCGTACTTCTTGGTCTTCGAAATCAATAGTTGGAGTTGATGAAGCCGAAAGATTGTTGTTGCTGAGCTCGGACTAGGATTGTCCCAGGCCATCAATGCTGGGCTTACAGCTATCAGCTGGCGCCATGGAAGCTTGGCCGGAGTTACTTGCCAAAGCTGGTAATGCTTCGTGGTCTTTGTTCTGGAAACCTTCCTCATGGGGAAAGCTTGGCAAATTGGGCTCTTTGCCTAGCTGGGAGGCCCCAGGGACCTCCTTCATCTTAATGTTTTCGTGGACGGACGAGGAAGCCTCATCGAGTGCTTGCACTGAGGTACTGGTTATGGCAGGGAGCGGGATTAAGATGTCCTCTTCCTCATCCCCGAAGCTATCGAACTTGGTGCTAACAATGGCTGAGTCACTGGCTGGCTGTATCGGGCCTACGACATGGATCGCATAGTAGACACAAAAATCTGGGTCTTGGTCGTAGCCGATCCCCCTGGTATCTTTGTGGGAGAATAGGGGTTGCCCCGGACATGTGAAGGAGTCCATAAATTGCGGAAATACCTCTGCTGTGTGGAACCTTGCCATTGGCTAATATGCTGCTTGAGGCACATCTCCCGAATGCCGGGTGGCAGGTTGTCCAAAACTTGGACAGCTTCAGGGGTGTTACCGGCTCGCTTGGACCAGCTGAAGTCATCTTCTGGTGGGGCTAGAGGGGCCATGTCTCCTTTGTAGAAAATAATGGGCTTGTCCCTGTTAGCCTTCTTCTTAGTTCTGAGTAGTCGTTTGTAAGTAACGACAAATCTTGTGAGCTATTCGACCTTGCGCTCATCCGAGGCACACACGAGCTAGATGCAATCCGGTGGTAGACATATACTCTTATCGATTGCTTGGCTAATGAGGTTAGCCTCAAAGTCGACTTTGCACATCTCAGGGCGATTTGTGGTTGACTTGGAGCTAAGGCGCAACCGACAAAGCTTGGCCTTTTGTTCATCAATGGAGAAGAGGTCCTCCTCTTCTTCTTCTGAGAGCCAGCCATTGCTCTTGCTCTTAATCACTGGGTAGGGACTAATTTCATTGAAGTAGAGAGCAGCATCAGCCAGGTGGCATTCTGCTAGAGTGAATGGAGATAGGTCTGCAAAGACCATACGCTGCTCCCCATCTTTAGCATATTTGATGCATTGATGGAGGGTTGAAAGGATGACCCAATTTTCATAGAGCCAGGGCATGCCCAGTAACACTCGGTAGGACGTGTTAGCATCGATGATGTAGAAGGTGATAAGTGTCTATTTTCTATGATAATTCCTTGCATATACATCATTTTATGTGCACAGAATTAGGTAATTATGCATGTTCCATCGTTAATCTCAAATTTCGCATGTAAATTGGGTATTTCACATAAATTGATTAATTTGATGATAAAATTAAGTTGAGGGTCATGAACATTAGTTCTTCCTTGCAGAGGGTGCCACGCCGTTATCCTAGGGCTACTGGAGGCGTACCATATACCGTTGGAAAGAAGATCAAGTCAGCTTTGCAACAGAGGTGGTCTCGCCATCTTTCAACATCGGAGCTGTCTGGGAGAGCCATTCTCCCCCGATTACACAAATCTGGCCAAACCAGCAACTTGAGGCGAGTACCAGGAGACACAACGGCCACACCCCTTTGCTTCTGGAGGTGCCACTTGTCCGAGAGCTTCTTCCACCTGTTTACCATCGTCAGCAAAAAGTGGCGCCCCGATCGACATCCGGAGGAGTGATTTCCAAATTTTCTCGCCCAGGCGCTATGCTCTGTCCACTCTTGGACTGAGCTGACACTTGCTCACTCATCTAGCTGCCCCAGTCTGCTCCGACCTCCACCGACATTCCAGAAGGTGCCATCTCGAAGAGGACTCGACGGTGGTTCTGACGATTCCAGCCCCGCTTGATTCCGAGTTCAGGAGCGCTAGTGGAAGCCACTTCTTCCTGCTGCTGAGGTACTCCTGTGGACTGAACCAGAAACCCAGGGCCCTGCTTGCGGCCATCCCCCGACCGGATCCGACGACCAGAGAATTCTAAAAAAATCAGGCGCCATCCTGACCCAGTTACAAAGACCCTCCCACTGGTTTCATCTCCGTAAAAAATCATGAGTGGCTTCAGTAGTGACTACACCACCTATCTATCCTCTGTTCCAGAGAACGGACAGAACTGACAAGCTTCATCCCCTTGGTTTCTAATTCCATTCTCCCCTCCCCGCCTGGCCAGCTAACCGCTCCTCCCTGTGTGGAGGTAGTGTTTATATGTAAATTTTAATCCCCCACCCCTAGTCCAACACTCCCGCGTGGGGTGTAGTGCATGTAATTGTTGATCACAAGGTGAAGCTTCATCGGCACAGCGTGCGGGTAGCCCACGCTTCCCCACTCGCCCACGTCTCCGAATCGAGGTTGGTTTCTTCAAACCGGCCAGGTGAGCTCATTGACCTTGCTCCTAATCATGCTTGTTTATTCAATATTCCTTAATTGCACCACCGGATAAGGGAGAGAGCACCCGGTCCCAAGGTTCTACCGCCTCCGAGTGACCACCGTGGGTCTGAGTGAGTGGATCCGTGCCCTTGGCACCTATCGGCTTATTGAGGTGGGCGACCGTATCCGAGGGGAGACTTACTAAAGCACTGTTGGCCCTCTACCAGCAAGGGACCCTCCCCACATCCCTGACTCGGCATCCCCGAGTCACCCCCTAGTTGATTGTGCATGCCGAAGAGTGTCTGCTTACATAGGCCTCTTGGCCTAGTGGTTGTGCTTGCATTCCTAGGTCCAAGGGTTAATTGGTCTTGGGACCGTCACCCCAAGGTGGTGTCATATCAACTTGTCTCCTTGCCTTCTCCATGATGGAAAGGATATCCACCTAGGATGTTGACCAGCCCCACATGGGCCCTAGGGCATAGGTGGTCCAATGGGGAAGAGGGTGGAGGGCCCCTACTGGACCTACTGGATTTTTGCATAAAAACTCAAGGACTTCTATGGATTGACAACTTGGCTTACAAAGCCTTATAATTGCACACATATTTATGTAAGGATATAAATGTAAACCTAAAAGACATAAAGGTAAATAAAAATACTAATGTCTGGAGCGATTCCGATCAACGATATTGTTCGTCTCTAATACTACGTTTTATTGTAGTGTGCAAGGTTAGATCCACCCACCTCCCTCTCCCCCCTCCTTGCCCTCGCCCTCTCTGCCCTCATCCTCACTATGATATGTGGGTCTTCTAGTGGCACACCATACACTAGTGGGAGGAGGGTCCTTCCCTTGTTGACCACGACACCCTCTCTCTCTCTCTCTCTCTCTCCCTCCCTCCCTCCCTCCCTCCCCTTGTGTGAGCCTGTAGTTGGCCGCCGCCATCGCCACCCCTCCTCTTGGTCTCCTTTCAATGGCAACACCCATCCCACTATAGTTGCTCGGTGATGACTGGGGGTGGCATCCGATGCAGCCATCTGAAGAGTCATCGATGGCCATGGCTTGTGCCTAGAGAAGTTCACTGGAGGTGGGAGAAGGTATCATGGAAGCACTAGGATATTATCTGTATTTCGAATGTCTCAATAGTTTTTGTAACATATTTCTCAAAAATATTAGTCTCGACTCTCACGTTGACATCTTGGAATCGCAAGAATACAATCGTAATAATACGAAATATATCAGGGATAATTTGTGACAATCTATCTATAATATAACACTATAAGAGAATTGTATGTTTTTTTAACTGGTTCAAATATTTTGGGTTAATTCGGTTCGGTTGTTTGGTTCGTATGTCTTCCTCACACAGGTTGGGTTTGAAATTTAAATTGTGTTAGCATTTGGACTTGCGACTTAGTGGCCAGGCACGGAGCGTGCATAAGCACATTGCAGTCACCGGGCCATGCAGGGACCACACATAGAGTGGGATCTTAGTGCATGGCAGGAGAGATTTCTCTTCTTACTAATAGTGTATCGGGTCCGAAAACCTGATCCGAATCCAGAAAAAAATCAGATTCGAATCTTCAACATTTGCTTCCATAGCCTTGCCAACAAAGTGCTGGTGGGCGGTGAGAAGGTCTCTAACCGAACTGGTAGGCTCCAGCCCCGGGACTGTGAGCACCTGGACAATTGGGCGCGGACAGGAGGTGGCGGACTCGTCCTCCACGTCGTCGATGGCGTCATCATCCACAGACCGTGGAGACAATGAAGCTTCAGGCTGAGGGGTAGCAGAATCCCTAGGGGCATCCCTGTCAGCCTGAGGCGGGAGGGGGCAGCAATCAGAGCCATCTGCAGCAGCGATGGGTGGGCTCCCACGGTGAAGCCGGGCAGCAGCACTAAGAGACTGTGGCTGGGCAACAGTGTCGTCCAGGGCAGGTGTTCCTTCAAGCACAGGGGTGGGAAGGGCGTTCTGTGGGCTCAGGTCAGCAGAGTTGTCGGTGGCAGGGAGACCCGCCATGGAAGTCGGTGATGAGCTGATGGCTCGAACCAAGCCACTGGCCACCGGTCCTGCATAGAAGTCTCCATCAGGAGCGGGATGGGTAGCAGGAGTGGTGGAGTCTGGCTGGACACGATCCTCAACCGCAATCGGGCCCTGTGGGAGATCTTTAAGGAAGACGACAGCGCCGTTGGGGTCCCCACTGTCTGCCGGGGCTTCCAAGCCAAGAGGAAGACGACAGCGCTGAGGTAGGGAGCTAGCGGGGATGCCCACCGTGCCTGCGGAGGAGGCTGACATCTGCATAGGCAAAGCAATAGCAGGGGGGGAAGCCCCTCCTGTGGCAGGACTTCTACCGGAGATAGGGCAGCAGAGGGCTGCGGCAAGGGTGGCTCGGAGGGGGGCGCAGGGGCGACCTAGGCCAGAGGCACAGAACACCCAGCAGAGAGCGGCATGCCTGGGGAGGGGGGGAGACTCTACAGCTTGTCATGGATGGGTCCATCTGTCAACGTAGTTGCGGTGTGGGCGAGGCCAGGTGAGGCCGCCGGTGGGGATGCCCGTGGAGGCGCAGGCGGGGGGGCGGAACCTCCGTGAGCAGGCCCAGACGAGCGTCCCGGGCGCGCCGGCTGAGAGGCCGCTCCAGACGAGGAGCCAGCAGGGGGCAGCTTGCACTTGGACACCACATGGCCAAGACGCCTACATGCGGAGCAGAAGAGGGGCGGGTTGGTGTACATAATAGGCTGCCAGAATGCAGTGGAGCCAGAGCTGATGTAGACCCTCGAGGGGAGCGGCTTGGAAACATCGAGTTGCACACAGACCCTAGCAGCATGCGATCGAGTGAGGCAGCTGGTGTTCCGGTCGATCTGCAGAGTAGGGCCAATGCTTCCGGCGATAGAGAGAATGAAGGCTTCATGGTAGTAGTTAACCGGAAGGTCAGGGAGCTCCAACCACACAGGGACAAGCGGGGAGTCGGCAGTCTTGGAGAAATCTATGGTCCATCTGAAGAACACGAACTCCTTCCCCTGAATGTAAAGAGTTTCTTTTAACAACACAGCCAAGAAATCCTCCTTGTTCTGGAACCTCAGGAGTAGATGGCGCGGGTCCAATGCGCTGATGACGAAATCCTGCCGGAACTTGAATCGCTGCGCCATGTGGTAGCGAATGACCTCAAAGGGAGGCCTGCCGCGAGCAGTCCTGGCGATGATGGCATGTTGAAGGGATTCACAGGAGAGCTTTACCTCCTCCGCCGTGAAGAAGGCAGCTGGCTCCCCGGAATCGGTGCAGGCAGGCGGGTGGACCGGCATAGGAAGCTTGGGGAGGGCAGCAGAGTGGAGGACCACCTGTGCGAAGGATGGAGCTGCCGCAGCGGGGGATGAGCCCGCCAGCGTTACGCCAGGAGCACGGGCCCAGGGCTGTTGGCCACGGGTGGCTGGGGAAGGATCCCTTCTACCAGACGGAACAGCCGCCGGGGCTCCAGCAGGCGGGTTTGCAGGCGCTCCGAGCAGAGACGGCGGTTCGTCGGAAGCGGAGGTGGAGCCCACGCGTAACCGCGGTGACCCCAGCCCAGCCTGGGACAGCGCGGCTGGCGGAGCCGGTGGCAGAAAGCTGGAGCTTTCCGGTCGAGGGGCGTAGGCGGGGGCCACCGCGGCGGCGGAACCCGGAGGAAGGCTTGAAGAACCAGGGGTGGTCACCTCCGGCAAGGGTGAACCCTCTGCAGCAGAGGCAAACGCCGACACCAAGGGGGCGAACCCGACAACGGCAGCAGTCCCTTGACCTGAGGCGGAAGGCGCGGCGTTGGGAACCGCAGCACCGGCAGGCGGGGAGCTCGCAGACACCGTGGCCGTGGGAGGGGAGACGGCCAGCTCGGACGTGGGAGAGATCGCCAGGGGGAGAGGAGGGAAATCCTCCACAGACGATGCGCCAGCCACGGGCTGTGACGGGAGAGGCACGCCACTGCTCGTACAGTCCGAGCGCGAGATGGCGACCTGCGAGGTAGGTAGGGCGGCGCCAGCACGACCCTGGGGAGGTGGGGGGACCCGCGGAGCAGGGCCAGGCCGACGAGGTGGCAGCTTGCTTCTTCCGCCACCGGCCATGGCCGGAGGCCAAGGGCGGGAGAGCTCCAAACCAAAACGGGGTTGATGGCTTCCGCAAAGTCCTTCGTGGACTTCCTGAATGGCTTGCTTTGCCTCCGTGGGGAATAAGCAGCGGGGTTGAAAGGGATCGACGATATAGTTAGCCATCAACCACCGTGAAGTGTGTCGATGGTGCCCGTGTGCGGTGGGCCTTAGTGCAGTCGCTCGGGAGCTGTTGTCGTAGTAGGAAATCCAGGAGAGGGTCCATCCACGAGGGTTCATAGTCGATGGCATGTACCTGGGGTGTTGGTTCTTCTATTTTGGTGCCGATAATTCCTCAATCAAGATGGATCTCGAGTTAGAGACCGTGGTTGCCGATGCCAGTCGGGAAAGAGCGTCTACTTGGAAGTTCTCCTCCCTGGGAATGTGGATCATCTCGAAGTGAGGGAATTCCTTTGCTGTGGCCCTGGCCTTCTCCAAGTACTTGATCATCAAAGCTTTCCATGCCTCGAATTCTCCCTTGACTTGGCTAGCTACGAGCATGGAGTCACTGTATACTCGCACGTTGGTTGCCCCCATGTGCTTTTCCATTCGAAGCCCTGAGAGAAGCACTTCGTACTCAGCCACGTTATTCGTGGTCGGGAAATTGAAGCGGAGGGTGTATTGTAGCTCTATATAGTAGGACCAATCCTGCTCCGCTACCTGCTGCACAGGATGATCCATCAATGTACAGTTCCCATGACGGGCCTAAGGACTGCTCAGGCACATCCTCAGCGGGTATGGTGCATTCCACCACAAAGTCTGCGAGGGCCTGGGCCTTGATCGCGGTCCTCGGGTGGAACTTGATGTCAAACTTGTCCAACTCGATCTCCCATTTAACCAACCTTCTGAAGGCGTCGGGGTTCTGGAGGATTTGACGCAGAGGCTGATCAGTGAGAACAACGATTGGGTGAGCCAAGAGTACGATCGCAGCTTGCGAGCGACAGTGATTAGGGCCAAGGCGAACTTCTCAGCCCGTGAGTATCGAAACTCCGGACCTTACAGTGGCTCACGTAGTAGACGGGCTTCATGATGCCTGCTTCCTCCCATGCGAGCATGACACTCATCGTGCTCGGCATCACCGACAAGTACAGGAGTAGTTGTTCTCCCTTTTGTGGCTTGTAAAGCATCGGGGGAGTTGCCAGATAGTGCTTCAGCTCTTCAAATGCTTGCTCACATTCCTAGTCCCATTCGACCTACCCTCCCTTCTCCGGTGCTTTATTGGCATGCTTGATGAGCCAGAAGAAGGGAAGGCACCTCTCGGCCACTTGGGACAGAAAACGGGTCAAGGTGGTGATGCGACCGGTGAGGCTCTGCATGTCCCTCACTCGTGCCAGTCGTTTCATTTCCAGTACCGCTCAAATCTGGTTAGGATTCGCCTCTATCCCTCTATGTGTAACAAGGAAACCGAGGAAGTTGCCTGACTTTACACTGAACACACACTTGTTGGGGTTGAGCTTCATGTTGTACCTCTTGAGTGTGACGACCCAGCATCCGGGCACGGGTAAACCCGAAACCACTTGGATCCTGAGAGGCCTCCCAAAAGCGGTAAGGCTCCGAAGGGATAAAAAGTTATATGTGAGTACATTGATCTTCAAGATAAAGTAGTAAACAAATACTATGTTTGATCAGGACTACTAAAATAGTAGAAATAAAATTACATTTTCAATTAAACAAATTAACTACAGCTACAACAGCTAACAGAGTCCAGTCCAACTAAAGACAAGTACAGTCTAACAGAAAGGGAATGTACCCTTAAGTCAGGGGAAGCCCGAAACTGGCAAAGCTGGAAACTAAGAACCGCACACCCCACCTCCAGACCACGAAGAAGAAGAGCAGCCACACCCGAAAAGTCAGGGGTGAGCCTCGTGTCACTGGCTCAATAGGGGTCCCGCAAATCCCAACCAAGAAACCAAAGTGGTAACAGTAGTAACAACAGCAGGAGTAACAGCAGGAGCAGGAGTAACAACAATAGAAGTAAAGAGGAAAAGTCATACTAAATAGAAACACGGCAGCCGATAAGCCCTCTAAACTACTCCTAATCTGTAAGAACACGGATCCCCAGACAACCAGTCAGGAATCACCAAACAGACACAAGGACACTCTCGCTACACTGCCAGGACACATTATGACACATAAATGCACAGGCTCATCTACCAAGACAAACCCAACTCAAGACCACAAGGTCTAAAGCACGAACACATACACGATCTCACCGTCGTGTATGCTGCACTAACCACCGGTGAAGTCAAACATAGACTACCCAAAGCACCACGTAAAAGAGCTCACGTTGCACGAGAAATCACACGAATCAAGAGAATCACAAGAGTCAGTGCCCTGTGACAGAAGTACCTCCTCACTAGAAGTAAAGCCAGATGTATCCACTGACGTCTTACACTGCACCATAAGCGTCTCCCACTCGCCTCGAACGTGGTAATTGTGACATTGTACCAAGAACCAAGGAACAACAGTAACGAGTGACTAGTCAGGGTCACGCACATCGACGCTCATCCAACACCCCTAACCACGTGTGCACACACAAGTCCAATGCCTTGAGGCAGGCCTCTAGCTAGTTTTCCTCCCCAGTAGGATGCTACATCAAAGCAAGGGGGCCCACAGAAACTAGCCTAAAAATCGTCTCTTGGGAACTTGCCCTGCCACCACTCCCAGGTGGGCCGACACGCTGAAGTGTCGTCAGGCTATCACTAGTGGAGGCTCACTAGACACAGAGACTCAAAATAGCAAAGTACGGACAGGGTAAGCACTCACCTGTCGCACGTACTATGAAACACAAGGCAGCACACAGAACAGTCGCCTGACTTAGGACAGAAAACTAGACCTGCACACAACGATCCTTGAGTCACACAACTCAGTCAAGATCATCGCATATGACGGCAACATACTGTTTAATCAGCCTAGTCCCTAAGTCAAAAACCATGAAGAAATACAAGTCCTCAGCCCCTAGGCTGCACATAGGACTCTTAATTCCGGATAACAACGAAACACAGAACATGAGGGAACATCAGAGCCCTCGAGCCACATAGGCACGTAAATTGAGGTAATACGATACCTCCAAGCGTTCAAAACCAGAGTCTCGATCCTCACAGGATAGCCGAGACATGCACGAGGTCACGTGTCAACCATTGGGTCACAACCGGGTTGACCAGAAACCATAATGACTCTCAAAAAGCACAAAACATGACTCGGTACAATGGCACTTTCGAACACCCTATAACACGGTCACGGCCCTCATAGGACGTCCACGACATCCACGTACAATGGGGCTAACCAAGGGGTCGAAGCCAAGCCAACTGAAAGCCAAACCATCACAAAAGGAAACACTACACACTATTCAGGATGAAGCCACTCTTCCGGGATCCCTTAACACACATATGACTCTCACGGGATACCCGAGGTATTCATCGAGCCAAAGGCCAACAATGCATTGAATTCTAGATTCACCGAAGCCCGAGACAACTCAAATAAGACACAGAAAATGAAAACATTAATGCGCCTATAGCCTGCATCGAGATAATTAACGTGCCCCTTTAGAGAGTCACGTTGACATCATAACGCGTCCAACACCTGGGTCGCGATGACATGCTGACGCGGCGCTTACCTTGGTCGCATTAATGGATGCGGCCAGAACCTCGAATGTAATAACGCATAGTCGCGGCCTCAGCCTGGGTCGTGTTAACATAGGATCGTGCCCATCACATGGGTCGCTTTCCCAACCACCTAACTGTTCATCTCCTTCGATGAACGTGACCATATGACACAACGCATTTAACTGAGAACGCGCCTCCTGAGACTACCGCGTTAAAACACTGAACCTGAAAAACACTAAATGCCGTGGAAATCACCACTCCATGCCCCAATCATTTCTAGAACGACAGGGAAACATTCCTAACATCGATATCCACCTTCCACAAGTCGGAAGGGGTCAAACCATGCACAAAACTGCAAGAAACGGGCGATTCCCATGAATCCACCCAAAACGACTCACATGGACAGCCGGGCTCATACCGACCTCGATTCTCAATCAAATACATCAAAACTGGCGAGAATGAAATCCCAACATGCCAGGGGTTTGAATGAGAGCATTTACACCAAAAATCGTCGCCTAAAACGGCAAACCTGGCTCACATCCCCAAAGCATGCTTCCACCCTTCAAGCTGGAAAATCCACTCAAACTCACATCGTTCAACTCCAAATCACAAGGGAACGCAGGAAAAGAGTAGCGCATCCATCCCCCTACCTCCACCAAAGATCTCGCATGCCGAAACGGCCAAACCTCGCTAAAAACCACCACACGAACAACCCACACCAGCTTTGAATCCACGAATGGGATCACGCCAATGCCACGCTCTGGTTCTCGCGCCATCACGCCCCAGGTCAACTCCACGCTATCACCACCTCGTCCAGCTCCGCCACGATCATGCGCCCGAGGGAGAGGAGAAGAGAGGAGAGAGAATAGAGGGAGAGAATGTGAGAGAATGTGAGGAGAGCGAGGAGAGAGGTGAGGGTTAAAAAGAAAAGGAAATAAGAAATATTTGAAATATTTCTCAAATCTGATTTTCGGCCCAAAATTCCATAAAATTAAAAAATATGAAAAAATAGCCTACGTGATCCTCGAAAAGAGCACAATGCACCTGTAGCGTCCCGGAGTCTCAAAACTCAACGGTTCACTCTCCACGGGATTTCGTAACTTATACAAGGGAAAAACTCGCGTGGATCGTAAAACACAATTAGGGTCCCACAAAAGCGTCTGAAAGCTCTCTAATTCTGATCCGAAGGATCCAAGGCATTACAGAATTATTCTTAACTCAAATTATTAAAAGGTCTATTAAACTTCTAAAATATTTTTCATCATATTAACTTGTTTGGCTTGGGTGAAAACTCTCACATTGTTTGTGTTGTTTAAGCTTGTCTAAGCCCATTTGTGGTATTGTATTGCTTTCTCTCATCATCTACATATTCTTTTGTTGTTAGGCCTATTTAGTTTAGCCCATTTTGTGTGTCCATTGTCTACTTCCATTGTCCTACGTCTATTGTCCCTTGGTCTTACTCTTAGTAAGTCATCCCTCTCCTTTCTTTAGCCCTTCAAGCCCTTGCTTCTCTAGATATTCTTGTATTAAGTGTCCATTTGCCCTCATGGAGCACCATTCCAATCCCTTGTATCCTACTTCTTCTCAATCTTCTTCCTATTCTGGCATAGAATCCTCTTCCCACGTAGGCCCATCTTTCTGTGGTCCCTCTGATCCATCCGAGGAGCAGACTAATCTCACGGCCCATCTTTCAAGTCTTGTTTGCCAAATGGACCCGGCCTAGGCCCACGAACTCATTGCAAATCATCTTAAGGGGCCTTCTTCTCATAATGGGCCTTCTTCTCTTCATGGGCCTTCTTCTTCTCCTTCCTATGTTGCTGGCCCAGTTTCTAGTGGCCACTTTCATCCTAATGGGCCTCCTTTTTCCAATTGGTTGCACTCTAGGTACACTATAATCTAATCACTACCCACTAATAATAAGTATAAACAAACATGCCTCTAACATATATCGCCAGGAGGATTCACTTGAAATGTTATACCCTGGAAATCCTTGTGTTCTGTCTCAGCCAGAATGTAGCTCCTCTAATGTATCCTGGGGCGTGCTATGTTTTATTGGCATATTAGAAAGTATTCTTGTGTGATTACTTCCTATCTTAGATAATGACTTGGTTTTTCTGAGAATGTTTTCAAGAATGACAAACCTTAAACCAAAGATCTTTACTCCATGTCAAATAATTACACCATAGTCCCTTTCTTTTTTCCTATGTTCCATGTTGTTTTGTCATTAACCAGTTTGCATATATAGTTATCAATGAAATGAGCTTTTCACCAGAACTGATGGAGCTGGCCTTGTGTTCTGACACAAAAATGAAAGGGTAGATATTGAACTAGCCATGGAGAAGTGATGTTTTGATGTTTCGTGAATTGATTCTCTCTCTCTCTCTCATATGCATACATACATGTGCCTATATAGAATCAATGTTCCACCACATATAATATATCTGATTATTCACCAGGTCACTAGAAAGTGATTTTTTTTTCATTCAATGTCATTCTGGCTGCAAGTCTAACAATAGATATTCAAGAAGCCATCAAAATTCCCTATTCACCATCTTGCAGGCTCCAATATATTGGCATAAACTCTCTTGTAAGAGGAAGTATTCAGGTCATCATAGCACATGGTACTTCATCTGGTTTAGGATTCCAGTTCCCTCTGCTGTGAGGAGATTTAGGCTTAGAACTTCAAGATCATGTCAGTTTTATTATTATAGGAAATTTTGGACTGAGGATGCCTCAGGATCTGGGAAGACCTGTGGTGTTCAGAAATTCTTTTGTCAACCATGTTCTGTCAACTTAATGAAATTGCTACTGTTAGGGATTCGGGGGGTGCTGAACCTTTAGTTTATAAGAAATCATCCTCGCTCTGTAAAAATGTAGGTTTGAATTTGAGTTTCATAATTCAACTCTCTATTGGCTGGGGAACATATTTTTGACCTAGGCATTATTACAGATGCCATCAGGTTAGGTTGAAATGATAAATTAGACCTGTGGATTTAATGATTTTCTTTTGGAACAGCCATATCTCACAACATCTCGCTATGTGGATTTGGTGGGTGGATCAAAACAATCCAGAGGACTTGAGATTAACCTACTGGTTGAATTAGACATTTAATATTGGATTTCTCGTACATAAGCTGATTACTATAAGCTATTGTGGCCCCCACATGTGCAATTCAGCTGACACCATGAAGATAACACATCAAAATCCAATGCATTTTGTGGAACACTGATCCAGGATGGTGTGAAGCATTGCAGATTTTCTGATTGTTTTTTCTGCTCTGGAGGCATGCCATATGTGAACTTGGTAGGTGAAAAGATCCAAGGGCTGGCATGGGATGATGACTAGGTGCAAGACCCCTGTCCCTGTTCACTTAAACCAAAGGCATTCAATTTGTGTCTCATCTGCTTTCCGAGACAGGCAGCACTGCTAAGTGCTAACCATGCTGGGTCCTATATTATGTGAACTTGACAATGAAACTGACCATTTTCACCTAAAAAATGATTCACTTGCTTTATATCTTCAGCAATAACATTCTCCTAGCGTGATCGATCTACTACCTTTCTGTTATGGACAATGACAGGTAAATAAATATTCAATTAAGCAAGGGACTCTTACATCTTTGCATGCTCTTCAGTGGGGAGGGATCGATGCATAACAACTATGTAAATCAGCCTGTTCATGAGGATTGGCTTGCAGACTGTGTAAGTATATTGGAAATAGATGGGCGGGGGACATAATATTTTTCACCTTTTGGGAATAGAGATAATAACTCTGGCTGATTCCGTTGCTAATAGATTTTGAATTGGTTGGAGATGGAATGGTAGCATAGAGCAAGGTGGCATTTGGGAGGATGTTGCAACTGTAGGAGCATGATGGGTTAGGAGAAGGCAAGTTGCCAAATATTCTTTCCATCATCCACAACAGAGTTTGGTGGTTACTGGTGGTATAGCATCTGAATGGGAGGATCATCAACGAAGTCCCCTATGGATGTTGGACACTTGAAATTTTATCCGGCTTATGTACTCTTACCTTACGTATAAATTATCTTTATAATTTTTTTTTAAAGAAGCTTGGTCGCAGTCCTCTGGCTGACCGTGACCTCACGGTCGCGGTTCCCAAGGAGACCGCATTAAAATAAAAAAATTCTTTTTTTAACTTCGATGGTGGGAAAAATGACTTGTATTAACGTGGTGTATCGGGTTGTCACGTTAAGAATGCGACCCCTGTGAGCACCACGATCAAAACAGAAACCCATTTTTCAAAAACTAGTGATACGCCTTCACTAAAATGGCTATAACTTGCTAAATATTTAATAAAAATTAGGAAAAATGATATCAATAGAAAGAACACTTAAAAACGTACAAGATGGCATGAATTATTCATGGTTTAGCCTGAGAGACACCTACCATAGATCAAATCCAAGAAAAAAAGAAAGAAAAACTTGGTGTGGCCACATTTAACATGCTTTGTTCTTATCCCACCGCCCCAAATCTTAATTCCAAAATCCTAAATTCTAGCTCCCAAACCATTCATTCGGTTGGTCAGTCCCAAATCCTAAGTCTAAAATCCTAAATTTTGGCTTCTAAACCATTCAGTTGGTCAACCCCAAATTCTAAGTCCAAAATCCCAAGTTTTGACTACAGACCATCTGACGGTCAATCCCAAATCCTAAGTCCAAAATCCCAAATTCCGGCTTCAGACCATCCGGTGGTCAGCCCCAAATCTCAAATTCAAAATCCTAAATTCCGGCTTGTAAACCACCCACTGGTCTGCCCCAAATCCCAAATTCTAAGTCCAACTTTGGCTCCATGTCACTCAACTGGTCAACCCCCAAATCCTCAAAGTCAAAATTCTAAATCTCTATCCCCGGCTCTTAGACCACCAGGAGTCAGTCAGGGGATGAGCCCAAAGTTACTCATCACAATATATAATCTTCAACCTCAAGTTTATAGAAGGTCCACTTCTCGCATTCAATCACAAAAATGGGACTTAAAATAGAGGTGTCCCGACGGACTTGGCAGCTGGTTTACTAGTTGCTTTAAGACAAAAAGGTCATAACCCGACTAAGGTGAAAACCCGAAAGGGCGTCTCAGGCAAAAATAGGTAACCCCTCAACGTAAAAACCCGAAAGGACGCACTGGAAAAAGCTAAAGGGGGCTAGTCTTAGTGAAAACCCGAAAGGGCGTCAAGACTAGTAAAGTGAGAAAAAAAAATAGTTGAAGTGTCACAACAAAGAGTAATGCACAAGTAGGACAAAGAGCTTCCAGTTCCATCAACTTATCAACAATTCTTATCATTCATCCACAAAGCCTTAGGGGTAACCACAAAATGATGAGTGCTAAAATACAGGAAAAGATAATGATATTATACAAAGAATAAGCTCATAGATGGCGAGGTTTCTTCTTCATGAGGTCGTTGATCCGACTTTCCTTGATGGCGATGGCATCCTGAGCTTCCTAGCATCGCTCCATGAGAGAACCTTCTTTAGCTTGTGCCTGCTACTATTCTTTGGCATGTAACTCTGTAGTGGCTAGTAGCTCCTCAAGTTTGTTCAGCAATGACTACATCGTCCACTGAAGTGTGGCTGCCTTATTTTTGTTTTCGGCCTCTGTCGCTGCAGAGGACCCCCAGCAGCTCCGAACCTCCTTGATCTGAGATTCTAACTTCACAACTTCGCCAGACAAGGTAGCAATCTCTTCCTTGAGCTTTGCAACTTCTAAGCGATGGCCCTCCCATGCTGAGGACTCATGAAGGTGACGTAATTCATCCCAAACTGCATCCACTACAATCATCAAATGATAAGTTAGAGTATTCCTCGCAAGAATATCCCACGTGGCCACAATAGATGGGGGAGTCTCCTGCTGCAACGTAGCATAAACAACACCAACATGGGCCTCGAACACTAAATCCCCTCCAAGCAAGCGGTCCCCCTTGAGGGCCGTCTAGCAACTCAATCCCATGCCTTGCGAAATCATCAGTATGGGCTGAAGTAGCCTACAGCGCTACTCTATCTGAGCAAGTGACCCCGGGTAAAGCTGCAAAAGAAAAAGCGGGAGGAAATGAAGAAATTAAGACACGTGAACTTAGTTTCCGAAAATAAAAGGCAAGATGAAATTCAACAGGAGAAAGGAAGCACTCTCTTTATATACCTGCGAAAGTGGCCGCCGCCTCTGAATTGCCATCTCTAGGTTCCGGATTGGTCGGCATTGAAGAACCAAGGGCCTCAGTCAAGCCAGCTGAACCTAGAAACAAGTTAGTCACATGCAAAAATGATAAAAGGGGAGTTCATTAAGCAGGAAGGAGACTACCTGAGACTTTAAGCACCCTTTTGTCACAAGTAGATGAAGCAGTGGACTGCTCACCGTGGGATGGACTCTGCATCCCTTTGGTTCACGAACCAGCCACTCCTACGGAACCTCTCTCGGCCCCTTCTAAAAGAAAAAGGAGACAAATGCCGCGAAGGGGTTACTTCACTTTCACAAGTTACCTGAATAACTTAATAATTTAAGAAGGGAATTTACCTTCCGATCTGTTGCACTCCATTTGAGAGGAGCTTGAAGAAGCCGATTGCGTGATTTAAGGGGAAGTCTCCACATCCTCCAGCCCGACGGCTATCAAAAGTTGGGAAGCCTCTCCAGCTACCCCATTTAAGGGTGGGTTTGTTGAGCCACAAATTTGCATCACTAAATGCTCAACTACCCCGGCAAGGGCTGACAGGTGCCCCCCTCAACTGGTGAGGCCAGTTCAGTAGCTCCTGTAAGAGGACAACCTAAAAATGGCAAGAAAGGTACTCACTGATAAGGATGCTGACACAAGGAAAGTTATCTAAGTCTTGCACAACTAAGAAGAAAAAAAAGAAAAGAAAAAATATCACCTCCTGAATTGGGACCAGCATGTGAAAGGTGAGGATCTCCTACATCAATTGGAGCTAGGGCCGCATCTGCCTCTATATTTATCTCCCCAATTTCCATGTCCCTCTCCTAGATACATGGAATAAGGACTAGTGCTGTCTTCATGCTAGCTCCTGTGGCATGTTTACGTCGATTATGTTGTAGATTGTAGCATTTCAATTTGGTTAATTGTTCCAAGTAGAAAATGAGTGCATGCTTTATTTCTCTTTCTGCCAGTAGGATGATCATACTGTCTCTTTTTCTTCCCTCACAATGCAAATGCTTACTCTATGATCATACTACACAATCACTTCTTGAAAGTATAAACAAAGACACGTGAAGAATGAAAAAACAGATTGCAAGCCAGAAGAAACCTGATCTTATACGATATTCTTTCAGCTTTTTGATCCAGGAGTTTTATGTCTCTCTGCTACTATACCATGTAGTTCGATTGATGATCATGTTTGCTAGATTCTACAGAAGACGTCGATGAGAAAGAGCAATCATCTTGTTCTTTAATCATGTTTTCAATCTTCTCCAAGATGTCTGATATTGTTGGACGTTGCTCTGGCACATGGGAGACACATTGCAATGCAATATTAAGCAATGGAAATGCCCAGTGTCCTGCCGTTCTATTGACTTCCCTGTCAAAAACTTCTCCAGTCCATTCCTCCCTTATTTTGGCCTTCACCCATTTAGGAAGGTCTATTGAACTGTTTTCAACAGCTCTCCCTGTTAGCAGCTCAAGTAGTATGACCCCAAAACTGAAAATATCTGCCTTTTCTGTTAAGTTCTTCTCAGGGGCTTTATATCCATTGTATGTATACAGCATTTCCCACTTTGGATCTATGAGACTTTGGACACCATATTCACTTATCTGTGGCTCCTCGAATTCGTTTAGCAAGATGTTTGATGGTTTTAAATTCCCATGAGGCATGTTCCGGTTGCATGACTCCTTTGCTATATATTGCAAGCCCTTTGCTACACCATGGGCTACGGATAGCCGAAGTTTCCAAGGAAAAACTCTGCTACCACCTGCATAACCTGCGTAGGAAACAGAAGTACATTAGTCCATGTGAAGCACCAAACCTGGTGGTTGCTTATGTTTCCTTTGCTTACTTGACAGAAGATTGGATAGATTCCCAGTCTGGAATCTGTAGACCAGGAGCTGCTCATCTCCAGAGGCATGGCACGCCACTAGTGGTAGGAGATTTGGGTGCTTCAGCTTCCCTATCCAGGTCATAGTACTCCGGAAATTTTCAATGGAGATCTGTAATTTTCTCAATCTTTTGACAGCAAATACAGCATCGCTATTTAGTGTGACTTTATAGAGGCTGCTGTAAAAGTTATGGCCCTGGAGTACAGCTTCTGAGCTGAGGAGATCACCTATTTTAAATCTCTCATTCTCTTCACCAAAGAAGACAAGCGTTGCTGACTTCTCAACATCCAAGTTTCCATAATCCTCCACCACAACCAACTCCACAGGTGAGTCCTGGAAATTCTCGACAACTTTCTTCTCCTCGGTTCTCTTAGATGTTCTTTTACTCGCCAGGAAAATGAACACTAAAAAGAACGCGAGTAGGATAAATATCACAATAAATAATGTGGGGTCTCTATGAGTTGTTGAAGTTTCTGCAGGACTAGCTGGTGGTGTACCTGGTGCAGGACTTATCGCAACTTTGTAGACTTGCTCAGATGCCTGCTCGAAATGATGAACACTGGTGGTTGTGGAGTTGTTGAAGATATCCAATTTCTTGAGATCCTTCAGGCGAAATAGAGATTCAGGCATTCCAGTGTCTCCTCCCCTAACCCCCATTTGGTGCTACTGCACTACTGAAATTTAGCCTTGATTACAAGGTGAGGGCTTTATACATGGTTCTGCTATGACATTTCCAAGGAAAGGTTTCTGTCTTTCTATGCAGCGGGTGCAAACATTCCATCATCGTGGATTTCAAAGATCAATATAATATGTTGATGAGAACAATGTAAATAAGAGTTTTGTTGCATCTCCCCACCTCTTAGTTATCCACATCCCTTTGAATGAGACGGGGGATAGCCCGCCTATGTTGATAATAACAATGCATGTATGTGAAAGTTTTATTGCATCTTTCCCAGGTTCATAGAGACTACTTAAAAAGAAGAAGAAAATGTTGTGTGGCTCACTAGTAGACATGTTACACAGAAGAAACTGCAGATATTGCTTCCCCTCTGGAACGCAGGAGGCACCAGCAACATCGAGATTTACGTTGTCTGAAGGACCTCCCAGTCTCCATAGCATCTGGCAACTCTACGTCGCCAGATGATTTCCGTGGAATCTCAAGTTGCGTTCGACTCTTTGGGATTGCCAGAGAGCAAGATAGACAGATAGATAGATAGATACACTCGTGATTCCCGATACCGTTCAGATCAATCTTTGCTGAGTGTAAATACTTTCCTGCGAAAAAACCTCTGTCGATTTGTTAAGCGAATGCGTTTTGAGTCCAAGGTCTTGAGTGCTTAGATTTTGATTTGTGGGCTTCCACATCTCATCACAGATCGGCCACAGGAGCGCCGTTGGACCTCCTGCGTTATGACACGTCCGTGCCTTGTCATGGACTAAGTTTTTGAGTTGGGCTTGCTACGCACTCAAGGTATTTACACGGAAACGGTCATTGAAGACTCCAAGGACCTTAAACACTGACACTTGATGAGTTAATTGGGTTGTAGCACCCCGAATAAAAATTATAGGAAATGAAATATCCTAAATAAATAACTTTTCTAAGAAAAGTAAAATGAGGGCACAACATCCATAGAATGCCTTGATCCTATCAAATAAGATCCAACACTTGTATATTAGATGAGCATGTGGTGGAACATTTATTTATTTTTTGGTTTATTTATCAGTTTATTTGTGTAGGCGTTCCAATGGAGATGGGCTAAAGCGGTGTGGGTGGTGAGGGGCGTGCTGAATCAGGCCACACTGGGTAGATAGGTTTAAAAACTTCGTGGCTTTAGGTATGGGGTTGATTCGGCGTGGTGGGGGACTGCGCCGGATTAAGATGAAACTGCAAGTTACATACAGAAATGAGAAGCAGGGTATCGAAAATGGGAAATAGAGTACCAGAAAATGCCAAAATAATCCATGAAAAGGTCTGTTCACCCGTTTTATAAGCATCCTAGGACTACATGTGAGAAATATAGATCAATCCCTTAGTTTCAATGGGGCCAAAATCCAAGAAATAATGGTATATGTGTTCACATATTCAGGACGATGAACAAGAGTGAACTAAAATGAAGGTCAATATTTACCTTTGTTCAGGATGCCCAGAGCTCGCATCAGAGAAACAGGATGAGTCTCTGGTCTCCGACGGGACTTCGATCCTACGAATTCGCTAAGGAAAAGAAACAATCAAAGATCTATGACCCCGTGAGACAACCTACTCGATCCAGAGACTACTCTTGTTACTGTGTAAACATAAAAAAAAAGAGAGGGAGAAGATGCAAATAGTGACGATCAATACTCAGAATAAACTCCTACTCTTTTATTAAACTTCAGAAGAAATGATACATTCTATAAAACTGGTGAACCAAAAAAAAATTATATGAGATTCAAGGGGAGAGATAACAGTAGGGGAAGGGAACTGTAGCCCAGATTGGGCATTGACGAACGAGACCCACCTTTGATCTTCGCACTCTTCCTTCCCCTTTTGTTTCTTCCTTCCCAAGTCTCCCTAAAGTCCCCTCTCGAAGCTTCCTTCTCCACTATCTCTCTTCTTTGGAACCCCCCCTTTTTTGTTTCTCTAGCCGCCTTCTCTCTTTTTCATCTTGGAGACTGTACGGTTCCCCTTCGTTGCTCAAAGATAAGGCTTTTACAGACGGAGTTCCTCCGTCAGCTAATCTGGCGTGACCATTTGTGCACCAAAATTGCCTCAACGCGCATCTTTTGTGCGCCAAAATTGACTGCACCGTCTTAAGATTAAACTAGTTAGTCTAGTGGCATCCACACTAATTCATCATGGGCTACGCCAATTTAATACCCCTTCAACCCATCACTAGCATCCTTTGGCCCATTTGGTTTATTTAGGCCCATTTGTGTTTATTTTCTTCTTTAGTGAGGGTTGGCCAGTCGACCGACTTGCTTTGTTGTCTGAGCTTCTGCTTGTTTCTTCAGGGATGGTCCTGAATATTCTTCTGAGCTCTCGGGTCTAGCTTTAGCGGTTGTCTGTTGGAGCTGAGCATCTTTTCTTTTCTTCTTTTTCTTTAGTCTCATCTTTTGTTCGGCTTCCGCCATTCCTTTTCTTCTTTTCTTTTTTCTTCTCTGTCGGCACAAGAGCACCTGATCATACCTTAAGATCTGCAGAAGCAGAAGTTAGGAAAAATTAGGAATACTTTTAGTGTCAACACCTGAACATACTGCCCCAGAAGCGCTGGAACGTGTACAACTTTGAGAACCGGGAGAAGGTGCGCAAGGATGAGGAGGCCGTCGCCCGCGAGGAGTAGCTCAAGTGCGGGGACGCCTGTCGCCGTGACGTCGAGTTCTGCCTCGAACGGCTTCGCCAGGCGTAGGGTATCACCACCCCCGCCGCCGCGACTGGCGGCTGGGAACCCAGAATTGGGGCCCTCTCGCTGGATGATTTTTGACACATCAACCTCATTGAGGGCTTGCAAGATTTCTCCTCCCTTATCAGAGCGGGGCCGTCTGAGGTCGGGCGGGACGGGGAGGGGAGAGATGGGAAGGGGAAGCGTAAGAAGGACGAGAGTTTGAGCAGGGATCCAAAGCGGAAGAGGGAGGAGTGCCCGACAGTGATTGCACCGGAGGACGAGAGGTATAGGACGGGTTATGGTGTGGCTGAGAAGGGTGTGAAGGCTCCTTGGTACCTCTCGCGGCCGGCGCTGGCGGAAGCTGCTGAGGAGAGCGATGATGGGCGTGAATCCGATCACGGGGACGAGCGGGATGCGATGAAGAAGGAGGCAGGTGGGAAGAAGATGATTGGGGAGCTGAGAGCAGAGAGGTTGGAAAGGGAGAAGAGGGAGAAAGAACGGGCGCGACCGAAAGAGGGGAGAGGACCGGGGCAGGCAAGCACGGCCGACAGAGGGGAGGGAGAGGTGTGCAGGGGGTCGCGAGGTCAACGAGCGTTCCTAAAAAAAATTACTCCAAAATTATTTTTATTTAGAAAGAGATTTAAATGTAATCAATTTCTTCTCTAAAAATTAAGCCAAAGGAGCAAACAGCAAGCATCGGAGATGTTACCCACCAAAAGACCTATAAAAATGCTTTAAACAAAAGCAATCCTTAACATTTAATCAAGAGTGGAAGCGGCCCAATCATATGTCGAGTTACATAAGAAGCGGATCAAGGATTAACTTACAACTAAACATGTATTTCTACAAAAGTACGGCCACATGAACCATCCGTGGAGCCATGTTTCTTTTGATTCTTTTCATGTCATAGAGCATGAGCATTGCCAAGTTTCTTTTGATTCTTTTCATGTCATAGAGCATGGGCACTCTCACTAACTCATCTTCGACAACATTCTGAAGCAGTTTCATAAAACACAGCAAGTGCAGCTTCCCACAATGGGATGCTGCATTGTGTCGTGAGCATGGACAACTTTCCACGACCAGAGGAAATATTGTCCATGAGGGGGGCTAGATGTGTCAGCTGCACGACTACCTCCATAGGGTGTGAGATGACCTGTGAGTGTGACACAAAAGGACAAGGTGGTGTTTGCTTGCAAGGCAGCATGGCCGTTGAGCCATCTGGCAGGCAGCATAGGCTGTTTGAAACTTCACGGAGCACATTGTATGCACTCAATTTAATTTTGCTATTCATGCAGCATCCAGGTCTCCAAAATGAGGTACGACACTTCCTTCACTCTTCTTTGCCGATGCATTTGCCTGGATTGAGAAAACTAACTCCAAAGCCCAGATAAGACCAGATGATGGATGATGGATAGATCTTTGACTGTATCGTCATGAAGAGGAAAGTATTAAATTATACTAGTTAATGCAACGTCAATGTTTTCCCACGTCCACATCTGACCATCCAATTTCTGGAGAATCAAGCTCAACCATTAATGACCATACATCCTGATAGGTGCTTTTGGCACTCAGCAGATCACTTCCCTGCACCTGTAATCAGATCATCTCTTACTTACAGCGCACAATCTAACAAACTAAAACCGAGATGCCCTTACATGCTTGTTTAATTCTCAGTGTATCTTGAAAATGTGTCTTAATATCAACTGCTTCAACTAGTGTATTCCAAATATAAGAGAATACCACTTTGTTATAAGCCTATGCCAAACGAGAGGTTGCCTTTGCTTGCAATACATGGTAAGATAAAATCATTACTAAGCTTCTGGAAGGCTATGTAATTAATTAATGAAGTTCATCTCCAAGCACAAAAACAGTTGACACATGTGATGCAAGGAAAGGAAAATACTCCAAAATAGAAGGCACCACATTGTGTTTAAAAATAGCAAAAAGAATTATATTGTATAATTGGGAAAGAACTATTCTTTTTAAAAAAACTAGCGGTAGCACAGTAACCTGGAAGGAAAAAATAAAAGGACTAAGTAGAATTTTCTTTTACAATTCTAGTATTGTGGAAATAACTCTACTGTTCAAAAGGTGTGCACGCAAAGATTGACAATAAATGAAAGCCACTCAATTCTTTATATTGAAGTGAAAGAGCATAAGTGCATACATGCTAACGTCTCTGATCAGAGCCTCTCTTTCTTCTAATGATCGGCGCCAATGGATATGGTCATACTCATCCATTTCAATCATTCGTCTCAGCTTTGTCACTTTGTATTCTCCTCCTCTCTCCTTGGCTTCCTTCTTGAGCCTATTATTTAGCTGCATCAAGACAAGAGCCTCTTACAGAACTACATGTACATCAGAATGTCCAATTATTTGAAAGTTCCAAAAAATGATGGATTGCAGGATCTGAATTTTCAGTTTGTGTTGACTATGAAATATGCATTTTTGATTCTATTGATGGAAGATTGATACCACTGAGTTCTCCAGTGAGGAGGTCAAAGATACTAATTTCATAAAATCATACTTATCATGTAACAGTAACATTTTGACTAAGAATAGGCAAATTTATCCAATAATCATAAGATGCCACTTCCACTAGGATAAGTCCACTGTGGTTTTACAGCCGTTGTCCAAGTCTTATATTTACATGATCCTAACATAGCCATCTTTACAGAGCCTTCCATCCATATTAGAATATGTTCATGTGTTCCCCTTTTTCCCTTCTTGAAGAGATAAAATAAAAGGCCCAAAGCAAAAATACTTGTTTGAAAGCAAAAATATATATTAGAAAAATAAATTTATCATATCGAAGTCATATAAGAATCAAAAACCATGATGTAGACATGTTTGGTAATACTCTCAAGCAACATACTAAATTTGTTTAAATGCAACATGTTTTTTTGAAAGTGGGTGATGCCACTATTGTATAAAATGAAAAGAATGTACGAGTATAGGCTGTCACAACCCCAAAAAAAACACCTATACAAGAGAGGCCACACAGGCAGTGTGAATCAACCTAGCCCCCCAGACAGCCAAAAAATGGAGTACTAGGATGAAGAAGAAGTTCATGTATGTTCCAGGTAGGATCTATGTCATTACCTTTATAGTGTCCTAGGTACGCATTTTCCTGGTTGCAATTTATATCTACCAATGTTAATATACCATATGCAAGCATAGTTGTAGATGTCTAATTGTTCACCTTTCTGCAATCTGGAACCATAACAACTTGATTGATTTATTCCCGCTCAATATACGTACATCATTTTTTTGGGAGTATTAATGCCAAATTTTAGGAATTATATGTGGCAATCCACCTACACTAATAAGGGTCGGGAATAGAATACTTGATTCAGTCAAAGAACACTTCTGAACTATGCATTGCTGATGGAGTTTATTAACTGCTCTCTCATTCACTTACTTTTCACCAACAAAGGTCATTTTTACCCCTCACACACCTACCCTACTTAAGGGATTTATACACTCTCCAGTCCTCTTTCCAATACATTGCTACCCTAACAATTTCACCACCCCCGCTTTTGGTATCGCCCTATTCCATTTTCTCATTCCAACTCAGCTTGTGGTCCTGCATCTTCTCCAGAAGTCGATGTAGGGATCCCCTGTCCTTCCGTGCATCTCCTTCAGGCTCTCCATGGCTCCGCCCAGATCTTCCGCTCAACTTGCAGCCACACAAGAAACCAAGGGAAAAGGCGAGACGATTGCTGTAGAGTCAGATTCCGTCTCTGAAAGTAGTAGCTCTCACTCTGAGGCAAGTACTCCTCCACTCCCTACTCTACCAGAAAAGAGAAAGCATGATGATGCTATCACTATAGGGAAAGGGAAAAAGGTAGTTAAGGCAAAAGCATCACAAAGTAAGAAACCAAAATCTTCCGCCATCGCAGTCAAGGGCAATTCTCTGATAAAGAAATCCAAGGATAAAGGCAAAGCGACTCAATAAGATGATAGTTCTGACTCATCAGACTCTTTGGAAGACACTAATGTTGGTTCTCTAGACAGCAGAGCTATCATGTACCCTAGATTGGTAAATCTGAATGATGCAAACTTTGTGGAATGTTTTCCTGAGATCATTCCTCTTATGGAAAAGCAAGGTTGGGTGTTGTTCATCACTGAACATAACGTTACTACCCTAGTTTGGTGCAACAATTTTATAATAATCTCAACTAGTGGACGGTTAATTAGTTACCAATGTCAAGAAGGGAAAGATCAATCTGACAAAGAAACTGTTAAGTTTAGTTCAAAATACCTATTTCTAGTATTGATGCTAAGAACACCTCAATTGATGTTCATAAGGCTTACCCTATTTTCACAGGTCAACCACTACCTGTAGACCTTCCAAAAAATCTGAACACCAACACATTTTCTCCCCTTGTCAGGATTCTTCATCATATCCTCACCACCATCATTTCTCCTATTCATGGCGCAAGAGGACAAGTCTCCTCTCTTCAAATCTCTTTTTTGTATCACATCTTGACAAAGAACAAAATCTGCCTGCCTGAATTGATGTTACAGAAATTCAAATTCTGTAGAACTCATCCAAAGAATGTCCTTCCATATGCTGCTCACCTAACAAAGTTCTTTGAATTGATTGAACTTGATCTCTCAAATGAGAAGTGCATCCACATTCCAAACCGCAATGTCTACACTTTTTGCTTTGTGAACACATTCATGGGTTTTAAAAAGGAAGGAGATGTTGTTTCTAGCGAACTACCCTCCTCAAAACCCAAGCCTCTCAATCTCAAACTATAAATGAAGGCACTTGTATCCCAGAAACAAGTACTGCAACACCACTTCTTCCTCTTGTGCTGTTTCAACAACCTGGAAGCCAAACCACTCCTTCTTCACCAATGCCTTATGCTGCTGGTGCCAGCTCCTCTCACCAACCTCCTCAATCTCATTCCATCACTCCTGAGCTACATGATTTTCTGTCCACCGAATTCACAAATCTCTCAAATACCTTTCCTGACAAAATTTAGCACCTTGAAACCAAATTGGATAACAGATGGGCAGAGATTCAGAGAGAGAAATAAAAATCAGAATGGAAATTTCAGAAGCTTGTTACATCAGTTCAAATGGTTTCTATGCAAGCTGGAGAAATGATCAGAGAGCTATCCGTAAAAGCAAATGATAACTCAATCCAGATTCAGAAAATAGGAGAACTACTTCAGTCCTTAAATGCCAAGATTGATAATTTGACATTGATGGTTGATAGTAGAACGTCAAATCTCATTACTCCACTGAGAAACGTCTCCAACAAACTTGCTTCAACTGTTCAAGAATTTCAAAAAAACTTGGACTGCATCACGGCCACCTCCTTCTAATCCATCAGTCTCTTAGCTCCTCATGTCTTTTTATGATGACAAAGGGGTAGAGAAAAAGGGTCATTGTATCTAGAACAATGTTTTTTTTTGGTTTGTTGGTTAAATGACTCTGATATATGAGAGTGACCTAGTTTCTATTTTAAATTGCATGCTAAATGGAACTATTGTTAGTGTGTAAATTTCAAAGTTGATGGATGTATGGGTCCATAGAGTTGAATGTGAATGCTTGAAAATTGCCTTGAATTATTTGGTTGATGATCTCATGTTCCTAACATTTGTGTAATTGTTACTTCAATATACAATGATATATAGTTGTCATCATCAAAAATGAGGAGAATGTTGTGCCCCAGGTTTTGATGACGTCAAGTTACATACCATTGATCAAGTGATTGTGTGAATGCCAAGTTGCATGTTAAATAGGTACAAAGGTTCAAAGCACATCAAGGCACGGCGAAATGTCGCCGGTGATTCCGAAGCCCTTCGTCTCGCTTCGCTCGTGCGGACGAGGGCGTCCGCGCTCCGGCCCTACACCGCCGCGTCCGCGATCATCGCCGGGGTGAACCACGACGCCGCGCGCCTCCGGTAGAGGCCGAAGAAAATCGTTTCGTACGCGCGCGGCGGCGGCGGCGCGAGCGTACGGACGGACGGCCCCGGAGGAGTCCAGCGCACAGGCCCCATTCCCGGCGTGTTTTCCATGACCACGCATACCGTCGGACATCCGACGGCGGCGGCAAGATGCGCCGGTCCGCTGTCGCGCGAGAGACAGAATTTCGCGTGCGCGAGCCAATCCGCCGTACCGGCGAGCGTCAGCGCTCCGCGCAGATCGACGGCCTCCGGCCACGGTTCGCCGGCGTCCGCACCGATGATCACCGGCATGTATCCGGTTTTTTCCCGCAAAATCCGGACGGCCTCGCGCCAAACCGGAAGCGGCAGACTGCGTTTGCCCCGGTGCGCGGACGGGTGGACGAGGAAAAAGCCGGTTTGCAACAGGCTCGCCGGCGGCGTCGCCCGCAAGCGGTCCTCCGGTCCCGGGAAAACCGCCGGGGCGCGCGGCGCGGTTTCCGGAATCACGACGCCGGGAATGCGCCGGAGCAGGTCGCGCGCGTATTCGGATTCGTGCTTCCGGCCGGCCTTCCGGTCGTCGCCGATCGCGACGGTCAGCGCGCCGGGAACGGATTCCCGGTAGCCGATCCGCACCGGGACGCCGGCGCGCATCGCGGCGGTTTCGGCGAAGCCGTCGTGCGAAAGATGGACGACGACATCCGGTTTCCAATCGCGCAACGCGCGTTCCAAGCCGTCACCGGAAGTTTCATACGCGAGAAGTTCCGCCGGGAAATTTTCACCGGAAAAAAGTCCGGCGATTTCGCGGCGGACGCACCACAGGATTTCCGCCGACGGAAACGCCCGGCGCAGATCGTTCACCGCGCACGAGCCGATCACGCAGTCGCCGATACGATCCGGCCGAATCAGGGCGACGCGCATGACCGGAAACGGCTCACATCTTCCTCACCGCGTACGCGAAGGCGTCGGCGATGATGTCGAAGTCCGCGGCGGTGTGGCCGGCGGAGGCGGCGGAGCGGATGAGATCCTTGCCGGGCGGGACGGAGGGCGCGATGGCCATCACGGTGAACACGCCCTTTTCCATCAGGTTTTTCCGGAAGGTGTAGACGCGTTCCTTCGAGCCGAGGACAACCGGAATCGCCGGCGTGTCGCTGCCCCAGGTGTCGAGCTTCAGATCTTCGAGCAGCTTCTTGTAGCGGCGCGTGTTCGACCAGAGGCGCTCCAGATGTTCCGGTTCGTCGCGCAGCACGTCGAGCGCGGCGGAGGCGGACCCGGCCTGCGCGGGCGTGAGCGAGGCGGAGAAAATCGTCTGCTTGGAATGCGTACGCAGATATTCGATACAATCCTTCGAGCCGGCGACGAATCCGCCGACCGACGAGAGGCTTTTCGAGAAGCTGCCGCAAAGGAGGTCGATCTTGTCGGTGAGACCGAAGTGCGCCGCCGTGCCGCGACCGCCGGGGCCCATGACGCCGAAGCCGTGCGCGTCGTCCATGACGTGGAAGCAGTTTTTGCCTTCGGTCGCGGCGAGCAGTTCCGGGATCGGCGCGGTGTGGCCCTCCATCGAATAGATGCCTTCGAAGACGACGATCTTGGCGGTCTCGTCCTTTTCGAAGGAAAGGATTTCCCGGAGATCGCGCGCACTGTTGTGGGCGAAGCGTTCGACGCGCGCCGGCGTGAGTCCGATGCCGGCCCAGAGCGAGGAGTGGCAGTTTTTGTCGGCGAGAATCAGGTCGCCCTTCTGCGCGAAGGGCTGGATCGCGGACATGCACGAGAGGTAGCCGGCGGCGTGGACGTGGCAGGCCTCCTTGCCGAGGAAGTCGGCGAGCTTTTCCTCCAGTTCGACATGGTAGGCGCGGGAGCCGTTCGAGATGCGCGCGCCGGTCGGCGACGTACCCCATTTTTCGAGCGCCTTTTTCGCGCCTTCGATGACTTTCGGGTGCCGGTTGAGACCGAGGTAGTCGTTGCTCGCGAGCATCACGAATTCCTTGCCGTCGCGCCACACGCGCGTGCCCTCCTGCCGGTCGAAGGTGTGGTAGTAGGCGTCATACTTGTGACGCAGGCGCGTGGCCTCGTCCTCCGCGCAACGGCGGGCGACGGCGTTCGGGTACGACGATTTGGAAAACAATGACGAAAGCACGGGCGAAAAAGGCGCGGACGCGGCCGGTGCGGCAATGCCAAAATCCCCCGGAACCGCACCGGAGCGCGCCGGTCATCCCGTGCCGCCCCGCCACCGGCGGCACAAATCAGCCGCGATTGAGGCGTTACCGTTCGCGGCGGCCGTTGTCTTCCGGAGCCGGTCTTTCATCCCGTCAGCCCATGACCCGATCCGTTCCGACAACCGCGTTCGCGATGCTCGCGCTCGCCGTCTTCGTTCCCTCCCTTCGCGCGGACCGCACCGACGTCACGTTGCCCGACGGGTGGCGGTTCGCGTTCGCCGACCGGTGTCTTCACACTGATCAGGTGAGCCTCGGTTACCCCCTTGCTGGTCTTTTCTTTGCTGGTTTAGTATCGCCATTAGTGCCGTTGGACGGTGAGGTGAGTGCCTGACCCCACAAATCCATTACAATTGAGTGCCTACTGCGGAGTGAGTGCGAGAGCTACCCTACAACCCACACCCTCAGCGTGCTGGCCACCCTTAGAGTAGGGTATTCCAGCCCCTTTGGGGGGTTCAGCCCAAGCTAATCCTACCCCAGAATGTGAAGGTCCCTCCCCGGACCCTCTCCACCATCCCCCGGTCACCTTCGCAAGCTAGTGTATGCCGTGCGAGTGAGCCGTTACGTGAGTCTGACACTCGATTGTTGCTTGCTTGCGAGTCTAGGTCTTAGGCACATTTTGTCACCCCCGTGGATCCCTTGCCCGTGCTACATCAGTTCCCCACAACTCAGTGACGCTGACTCCCAGTACGGGTCTTCCTCTATGGGACGTGACGACTCTGAAGTTGACTGAAGATTCTTCATCTTACCTTTTGATCTCGCCAGCTCCCGGTTCAGGCTCACGGCCTTCAGTTGCCGGTATTCTAGCACCCCCTGCAGTATTGGCTTCTGGCGCAAGTGCGTCATCGTGAGCGTCTGCAACACTTCTATCGGCTCAGGCAAGGGCTTACACTCGCGCCACCCAGCCGCCATCCTTCGCTACAGACTTCACATCTTGGGGGCTGATTACAGTGTTTCCAGCTGACGGTCTTGTATCACCGGCAGCCACAGGCTGAGTCTTCTCAATCTACCACCTTGGAGCGGGATCATCCTCGGCTCCCCTGAAGAAGCGACGCCTAGGCCGTAAAGGCAAGCGACTTGCCGCTGCCGCCAGCAACTCGGGCAAGACCATCCTTGTCGACAATATGCAGATTCACCTTGATGGGGGCGAACCAATTATACCTCCAGAGTGGATCGTCCCTACGCTCCCTACCACCAACCGCTTCAGCCTCCTGCGGCAAATGCGAGAGGACAAAGTAGAACTCAGAAGGGCAGACGCTCCGACAGCTGCCCAGAGACACCAGCACCAACTCGATGCCCTAGCTCCCAAGTCCCGTTGGAGAGACAGCGATAAGGGAGACCAACAACCCGACTTGAGAAGGATCTGGGTTACCCCGGAGGAAGCTCAAGCCATCTAGAGGGCGCGCCTTAGAAACCCCTTTCGGGCACTAAGACGTGGTGCCAAGCAAGACGTGACTGATTCTACAGTCACATTGTCTGATGATGCCCAGCCAGCTGGTGCCTCTCGTCCGGATAGGCGAAGGCAGAGACGGGCTCGTTTCAGGCCTCACCAGCAGCCAGAGCCAAGGTCTCCTCAGGTTGATATCGCGATAGAGACTCCCCTGCAACGCACCTCGATCTTTGACAGGCTGGGGGCACCCGTCCACCCTAAGAGGCGTTCCCAGAAAATGTGGACGGTCCAGCTCCTCAATGATGCGGTTAGGATGTTCGCGTGTTACGTCACCAGACACCAACCTGAGGCTCAGACCAATGATCTGAACCAGCCTGTATCTCAGCTCAGGAGGCCTCGTCACCCGACTCAGCCATCGGCTCCGGTCGGCCATGTCGGCACCTCTGTCAGACCTCAGACGTCGACACGAGCAGAGGAGGCCCCCGTTGAGGCTCGTGTTGTCCCTGTCAATGTGGAGCCGATCCACAATGATCCTCCAGCTGGTAAAGTCCAGGAGGTAACTCTCGAGACTCTTATGAAAGAGAACCAGCACTTGAAGGCCCTCCTACAAGACTTGCTTCAAGAACATGACCTCCATCCTCAAACGCCTACTAGGCCTTTGACGAAAATGCCGGTCCCGCCAGGTGGGCAAAATGGCGCTAATACCTCAGCCACAGCTGTCTGAACCTCTATAGTAACTGGGTTTGACACGCCTTTGGCCGAAGTTCAACCATAGCCATCCAATACGCCGATGCCGGAGAATCTCATGGCACATCGCCAGATGATCGAGTGGATCGTTGAGACCAAACTCGCCAAGTTTGGGGAAGGGGTCACAACTGTGGACCTCTACAGTGTCCCCTACCTGCTGCATCACCAGCTCAAGAAGCTTCCCCGAGAGTACGCCAAGTCACCGAAGCTGCAAAAGTTCGATGGGCAGGAATCTTCGCATGAACACTTGGCCTACTACGTTATGGCCATGGGAAAGCTCGCGTTGGACGAATCCTATCTCCTTTGCTATTTCGCCACCTCACTCATGGGAATGGCCTTTCAATGGTATTCCCGCATGAACCCCAACTCAGTCATCGACTGGGCGGATCTGTAGAAAAAGTTCCTCGATCATTTCTAAACGGTTGAGTGAAAGATCTCCCTAGTCGAACTCTACTCTCTCCGACAGAAGAAGGGCGAGAGTGCTCTCCACTTCACCAAGAAATGGCGAGACCTCACCATGAGGTGTGTCAATCCACCAGTCCAGGAGGACGCCATCACTATATGTCACCAAAGTTTGGCGGCCGAAGTCAGTGAAAAGCTTCTCGACACCCATATCAAGGGTTTCGGCCAGCTCAACTCGGCCATCGCTGAAATAGAGATGTTCTTTGCTGATAACCCGAGCTACACCTCAGCAAAGGGTAAGCAGGCATGAGAGCGCTAGCCCGGCAAGGAGGTGAACATCATTGAATTCACCCCCGCCGCTAAAGCTAATAAGGAGACCGGAATGAGTAGTTCTGACAAGAAGCCAGCTAATAAGCCAGTCGCTCCCTCCTTCTTGGAGCGTATGAAGACGCCCTTCTTCTTCAAGAAGGAACACACAAAGATGTTCTTTGACCTCTGTATGGCCCAGAAGATTGTCGAGTTGCCCGAGGTCCACAAGTTGGACGAGGCCCAGAAAATCGACGATCCCAACTACTGCCCATACCACTACATACTGGGTCACCCAATTGAGGACTGCTATGTCTTCAAGACTCAGGCCCAGAAGCTGATTCGAGACGGCCTTATTCAAATGAATAGTAGTCTTGTCAACCCTCCGCAACCACACCCGTGGTCCAGACCAGCTAAAGCAGCGCGAGTGGTGCATCACTAGGCTAATGTGATCCACATGATGGCCACATTTTCTCTTTCTGATGACGAATCAGAGGAGCGTAGTGCCAGTCAAAGGGGACGTTCGATCTGGTATCTAGGGTGGAGGCCCTGGCAATATCATAGACCTCTCTTCTTCCCTAGGGAGAGAACCCGATGACTCTTCGACGTTCTCGTCGAGAGGGGGCAAATCTTGCCTCGCGACCTGCCGGTAGATTACACTCATTAGGACTTCAGACACCCTCAGTACTGCCCCTTCCATGCACGAATCTGCCACACGATCGAGTCTTGTGAGGAAGTCTAGTACCTCATCCAGGAATAGATTCAGTGGGAGCAGATCGATGCCGAGGGGAATTTCATGGTACTCATTCGACTGTGACAAACTATCAAAGAAACTCTGAGCATCACTAGAGATGTACCAAAATAGCCAGATCCTCCCCAGAAAAATGGACACAGTTTGTCTTATCAACATCCCCCAGAATGGCTCAAGTTTTGAGCTGATAATCACGAAGCACTCGAGCGATTACGGAGGCGCCGAGAGTGAGACACCTATCCAAAGATGAGACCAAGCACCTTTTTGGTCAACGTCATCCATTCTCCTACTTACCTGGCCTCTCCCGACCCCTTGACATCATCAGCCGGTCAGTCGGCCCCTACCACTTTGGCTGCACAATGGCAGCCCTGGCAAGAGTTAGAGTCTCTTCCCTTCTCCAGAGAAGACACTGCTAGGCTCCTCTGAGTCCTTCTCGATTGAGAGGATGTCCTGGTGGGTGAGAATCCAATGGGCTCTTCAAGCTCCTCTCACCCTTTCTCTACTCTACCTCCATCTCCAACGCTCGAGGATAGGAAGGAAAAGCAAAAGTTGGGAGAATGATGTGACACAATCCCTTGGACCTAAATTCGCAAGTAAGAATGACCTAGTGATCTCACTCAAGCGGACTCACTCGCGTAGCGCACACCCAGGTCCGTAGGTGGATCGACGATAGGGGATAAGGGTCCAAGGTTGGACCTTGAGATTCCAGGGAGTTGGCTAGCTTAGGGCTGAATCCCTAAGGATCTGGGATGCCCAATTCGATGGGCGGCCAGTACACCGAGGGCGTGAGATGTAGGGCCACTCTCACAACTCACTCCGCGGTGGCACTCGATTTGGTGGATTCTGGACTGGGCACTCGCTCACCGTTCGATGGGCAATTGAAAGTAATAATAAGCCATCAAAGATAACGCTACCAATAGAGGAGAGTGATCAGGAGCTCACCTGATTGGCGTGAAGACGCTGATCCTGGCCGGAGACAGGGCGAGTGGGGAAGCGTGGGTATTTCCCGCACATTGTGTCGATGAAGCTTGGATCGCTAACCTGCTAATACATGCACTACGCCCTCACAGAGGGGGTGGATTAGGGGTAGGGAGAATCAAATTACAACCAAAACTACCTCCACGCAGGGAGGGGCGGTAAGCCAGCCAAGTAGGGAAGGGAAAAGCCTAAATGAGACCGAACGGGTGGGCGACGTTGGTTCTACCCGCTCTCTGGGACAACAGAGAGATGGTCGGAGTTGTCGCTGCTTCAGCTGCTCCCGAATTTTTCCAATGATGATACTGGTTGAAAAAGCTTCGTAGCTGACTCAGGATGACGTCTGAATTTTTCCAAATTCCCTAGTTGCCGATGCTAGTCGGGGACAGGCCGCAAACAGGGTCCCTGAGTTCTGGTTCGAACAGCAGAGGTGCCTCAGCAGTAAGAAGAAGAGGCCGCCACAAGTGCTCCCAAGCTCTGATTTGAGCGTGGCCGGAGTCTCTGGAACTATCATCGAGTCCTCTTCGAAATGACACCTGTGGGAATGCCGACAAAGGTCGGAGCAGATCAGAGCAACCCGAACAGTGAACAGGTGTCTGTTTAGTTTAGGAGCTAATAGAACAGAGCACTTGGGGAAGAAAATTTGGAAAACACTCTTCCGGATGCCGAACAGGACGCCACTTTTTGGTGGTGGAAGAAGATTTGTGGTAGAAGCTCTCGGCCAAGTAGCGCCTCCAGAAGCCGAGAGATGTGGCTGTGGGAGCTCTTGGAAGTCACTTTAGATTGCTGGCCAGACCAATCTTGCGTAGTCGGAGAAGAACAACTCTCCCAGGCAGCTCAGAGCTCGGACGGAGGCAAAACCACCTTGCTTGGAAAGCTCTTTGGACAACCTTTCCATAGGTATATGACTTGCCACCAGAAAACTCGGAGAAGGATAAGAGAGGACACTGCTTCCAGGACCTTGCTTGCTGCCTGTGAACGGGCTCTGGCAGGCTAGTAATGAGGGAGGGGTGGTGAGGATGAATGACCAAGGAAGGGAGAAATGGGGGCTGGAACTTGTGGGGGACATGGCTAGAGGGGTCTGGGGTGATGGAGGGAGGTGGGGGGGGCATTTCTATAATTTTCCCGCTATCGGGGGGCATTTCTGCAATTTTCTGACCCTTGGGGGGTATTTCTGTAATTTTCTACCCTCGGGAGTATTTCTACAATTTCCTGTAATGTGGACAAGTTTCACAGCATTTTTGCACTTGTTTCATAGCATGGCATTTCTGCACAGTATTTCTGTGTTGTTGTTTGAAACCTCAACATTTTTGCACTTTTCTATAATGTTGCTGAGCAGAATTCAATGTTGAACATTGCTGCATGAACAGAATGTCGTTGAACATTGTTGTTTGTTGAAACTTGTTGCATTTCTATAATGTTTCACGGCATTTCATTTCTGCACAGCATTGTTTCATTGTACTTTTGTGCATTTCTATAATATGTTGCATTTCTGTGAGTGTCTCACGGCATGGCATTTCTCTGTACTTTTCTCAGCTTGAAACTTGTTGCATTTCTGTAATATTTGTTGCACTTTTCTGTAATTTGGCATTTATGCACCTCTGCTTTTCTGTAATTTGGCATTTATGCACCTCTGCACCTTTCTGTAATGTTGTATTTCTGTAATGTTTCACAGCATGAAACTTGTTGCTGCACTCTTCTGTTTCTGTAATGTTTTCAGTCTTGAACTTGCATGATTCTTATTCAATTTGTAAGCCCATTTGCTTTGTAAGCCCATTTGATTTCCAGTCATAAGCCCATCTGAAGAACCTTTGAAGCCCATGATGATCATTTGCATTTTGATCAGCCCATTCCATTTCAATGATTTGCAAATTGTGAGAGGCCTCTTATGATCACCATTCTCAAAGAAGGTGACTGGAACACCCTAGGGAGGCCCTTTTTTTGGTGACCATATCCCTTTAACATGGTAAGATTGTTTGCTGCTGCTGCCATCTTGCCTTCACGGGACAACTGCTTCCAAAATTGGTTGCCATCTGCCTGCTGTGTTTCCTATACTGCTCACGGGAGCAGAAGGCAACTTCCCAGAAATAAAACAAAACCACTTGCTTTCCTCGTGGGATCTTTCTTGCGAGAGAAAACTGTGCTATCCTCCAAGCTCTTCCCCTCCTGGGCTTCTCCTTTTTATAGTGGTGGGGAGAATGGGCGGAGGCCTCTTCTGAGCACTCCTCCGGTGGAATTTGAAGAGGTAAGCTCTTGGTCTTCCTCCTCCCTGTCTTTTCTCCTTCTTATTCTTCAGTTTATTTTCTTTTTTTTTAGCCGCAGGGGGCCAATGGACGGAGAGAGGCTCCTCTGGCCTGCAGCAGGGCGGAGGGGCCTCCTCCTGCCTGCCACAGGGCGGAGGGACTTCCTCTGACCTACCACATGGCGGAGGGACCTCATCCGGCCTGCAGCAGGGTGGAGGGGCCTCCTCCGGCCTGCAGCAGGGCGAAGGGGCTCCCTCCGGCCTAGTAGGTTCGGAGGAGTCCTTTTCGGTCTTCCTTCTACTATAAAAAGGCCACCGTACGACCTAAAAAATCCACTTCAGTGCGTGTAGTTTCCGTTTTGGATTTTTGGCGTGTACGGGGGATCTTCTCTTGACTTTTCCTTGTGAAACCATGTGGGTGGCAACACTTGTCATTTTATTCCATACACACATATGTAGATGTGCATATATATATTTCCCATGCATTTAATTTTTTCACTCCTTCACACTTTGAAGAATAATTCAAAATCATCATTTCTTAGAACCTTAGAACGACATTGACAAGTGTTTAATGGACCCTTGTCAAATATGTGCACCTTTCTTCTTCAAAATAATTTCTGAATGTCTGAATTTTGTGAAGATATTTTATGGGGTCAACAGTCTACCTAACAATCTCAATAAAATATGCTTCTCTGAATCAAAAACCTCTCTAGTCTGAAGTTCCTCCTCATCTCTTGTGAGCGTCTGGTCTTCAACAAAAGTGGTTGATGATCTGACACTGATCTGGCCAAGGAAGATACCTACCCATGAGGGTAATGGTCCTCCCAATCAACTGACACCAGGAACCTGTCTAGCCTAGAGCAATTTGGAATTTGCCCTTAGGTTAGACCAAGTGAACTGAACATTAGCTATACCAACATCAATGAGTGTTGTTTCTGTCATGAAGTCAGTGAAGTCCTGTATTTCCCCCGAGCTAAAGTAGGTTCTTGTCCTCTCCCATGGTGCAACAATGGCATTAAAGTCACCCCCTACACATTAAGGCTTGCTTGAGCTGAGGTGATGTGTGCCAGTTCATCCCACAAGAGTCTCTTCTTTCCCTACTTTGAGGGCCATTCACCCCCGTGAAGTCTCAGGAGAAGCCATCCTTTACATTTCGAAAATGTAGAGAAATATCTCCTTGAATGACCTGCCTGTCTTGTTCCGCCTCTATCTCGAACTGATTTCAGAGGATCATAACACCCCTAACCTCCCCTCTGTCGGGGAGTCTTGCTCCCCTTTGCTCCCCTATCTTCCTCATCACATACTCCCACTCTGCTTCACATTTTGTTCTTACAAGCTTAAGATATCAATCTTGCACCTCCTCACTAGCTCCTTCACAGCCCTCTTCTTCTCTCCCTCACAAATCTCTCTCACGTGGCGTCGGTGTTGGCTTTTGAGAGAGGGGAGAGAGAAGAAGAGAATATTATCGGTAGAGAGAAGAGGGAAGGTGACTCCCTACACTCCTATAAATAGATGCCCAGTTCGCAGGTCGCGAAGGGGGGCTCTTTCTTGGTTCAGGGCGAAGCCATGCTGCACCGTCTAATCGCATCTTCAACCCCGACTTGAAGAGGGAACTATTAGCTTTCATTTCCACACTCAAGGGATTAGTTTCATTATCTCTATTCTTAGTTCTCTCCTCCTCAATTTCACAAATCATCACAGTATTCTGCAATTCTACTGCACTTTTACACTGTTGTTCATTTTGCATGCACGTTTCCCGCAATTATGTTGCGTGATTTCTCTCTCTATATTTGTTCATACATCATCACAATACACACACTATCTTTTGCACCATTCCACAGGGGTTAAAAATATTCCCCTGGAGAGCATGAATAGAACGTGAGGCCCTCTTCCTCTAGCCCACTGGAAGGAGAGAAGGTTGAATCCACGACGTTCACCACACTCCATTTGTCAAGCGTGATCATCTTCTTTTTGCAAGGTACATGGTGCCATTCTTCTCATATCTTCATTCCTTTGGCGTAGCTACAACCTTGGTGGTGATCACGGTTAGTTCTTCTATTCTTATCCCCCTTTCCTTTGTGCTTCCATGCTTGTTCATGCTCACATGACACTAGCATAGTTTAGTTTGGGGGCGGGGTGATAAATAAACTATCAACAACCTACAATAGCCACCGATAAAAACTCATACTCGGCAGACAATACAAGCACCAGCTCCCACGAGGAAGATAATCATCTTAGCTGACTACTCTAGCCATCGACTTTCATGCCATAACAATAATCGAAACTAGCGCACAGAACGTCAATGACAGCACTAGACCATAAACACAATCAAGTCGGTCCTCACTCAGACACCACATCTGACTCAAGTTTCACGCCAACTCTACCCTCTCAGGAGAGTACAGCAAAACCAACCGATAAGATCAAGGTCCACACAATATCAAAGTTAGACTCACAGGGAACTCCTCCCATGCTGACCACAAGCACAACCCCACACACAACCTCAACAACACCTGCCAAGCCCTGGCTCTGTTCTCAACACAGAACCACGGGGCACAACCACGAACTAGGTCATATCAAGGCAGAATTACGGCTGACCACACAGCTAAAATGTATTAGCCGCTCGCAACTTGCCAACAAGGACCAACAACATTCTTAGAAAAGCATCTCTAGGACCACGATCACATCCCGAGAGCACAACATCCAAAGAATGTAGAAAAAGAAAGGGTACTCAACCAGCATATTCGCTGACACATTTTCCCAATTCTCAAAACTACCAGTGCCAACAACCATAAGCCTCGAGCAATGGCATGGTAACCAACAACATCAAGGCGCACATAGCCAAGACAATCTCACACTGAGGAAACAATCCTCTCGGCCGATCAGAATCTTCCAACCCTACGATCCTGGACCTGTGGGTTATAAGCCCATACGTTTCCACTGCGCACTCACCACAACGCACATAGACATCACAAATAACTCAGCATCTGTGTCTCAGCACACCTCTCGACGCCATCGTAATTTACAAAATTGTAATGCACCACGCCTCGAGTACCAATCCTGCCAATTGTCGATCACAAGTCACCTTAGTGCATGAAGAGCACCAGCTTCAGCACAAATCGCAAAGGACGCGTGCCTTAGCTTATCCTCTAGTCCCAAAACAATCACTGAACTTTCACAGCACAACAGCCGCCAAACACGACATGTCGAACATGGTGCATAATGGCCCCCAAATCCTTAATGTGGGTCCAAAACTAAGCCACCACTGAAACAAAAGCAAATCATGTTCAGAACTAACATAGTCCACATAAGAGCAGACATAGGACTAAGGCTTCACGGAGATAGCACTTCCAAAGCTCACGTCAAAATAATGCCACAACCAGAATGAGAAAGATCAAGCTCGACCAACAGTAGCTCACCAGGAAGGAAAATCCTAGGTTCGCCTGAGCACTTTCTCAATCAAGGCATCCAAACAAACACCTCAACACAACCTTAACACCTCAGGAGCTGACGAAACATCAAGCTGGGATGGACAAAACAACATTAAACTCCTCGGAGAACATGCATAGCCATCACACCAACAACAATTCCCATCAGCCACTAGAACAAGCCACGGAAAAACTCGAACTCTGCACCATAGATTTACGCCTACTAGCAAACTCTACCCAGTGCAGCATAAACCAGACAAACATCACAACAAAAGACCACTCTCCATCACATCCTGATGAGAGCAAAACCACCTTGCACAGTGCCAACACAGCACACGCAAGCTCTCACGTGAGAAGCAAAGCGATAAAGAAACATAAAACCTATGCCAGCTATTGACTGTACTGGACCTTATGGACTCTGAGCACTACAATATCTCAAATTCACATGTGCGTTCACACATCCCTCGCAACACAGCTCTGATACCACCTGTGACGACCCAGAACCCAGATACCGGGTAAACCCGATACCACTTGGATCCTAAGAGAGTTGTTCCTCCATGCTAGCAAGCTTTTGGAGGAGAAGAGTGTTGGTGTTAGACTCGGCCAGGGCCGGATTGGTAGGGAATGGGTTGGGCATAGGCCATCTCAAAAATTGAAGAGGTGGAGGATACTGTGGCCTAGCCACGGAATGGCCCGTCGGTTGGACTGGCGTAACCATAATAGGGGTGTGTAGACGGGATGGAATCTTCTGTGAGACTGCCTGGTCATGGGAAGTGTTGGTTTGAAGGCCACCGCGGCCTGAGGGGGATTCGAAGAAGAAGAAGGGACGGACTTCCCTTTGAGGGCGGCTTAGATCGCTTGGCATTGAGTATCGTCCAGTTGTGATAAGGCATTGATGAGATCATTCAAATTGAAAGACAGGGAAGCTTCCCCGGATGTGTGTTGAGTGACGGGTTGAGATTGAGAGGAAGGCTCAATCACTTGAGTGGTGGTGTCTACCATGTAGACTTGAGGGTATTGAGAATGATGGTGGTCTCCCTCATATTTAATGAAGCCTTGAGGAGAGACCTCATAGGATTGGTCGAATTGACCTTCCTCACAATCATCATATGAATACTCATAGTTGGCCATGTTGACAATTCTTCCTGAATGAAGTTTCATGATTATTATAAGGAATTATTTCAACCAAACAAAATATGGCTAGCAAACAAGCACTGAAGTAAGTTGTCAACCAAGTGATTAAACAAGTTATGATGCTTACGCAAGGTTTTAGTGTTGTTTAAGATTAAGCAAAGATGGATTTTTAATGAGATAATTGCCCCTTTCCTCAATGTAGATCCTAGTTTCAATTTGAGTATAATATCCGGGTCAACAAGGTTCTTTCTCTCTCTTCACCAATGCATGGGTTAGCTAAACTCCAGGGTGCTTCCAATGGTACAACCTGCCCGACGTCCTTGAGGGAATCCATGGGTGCGGGGACTTATGGAGGCCTTGGTTAGGGAATTTTTAATCCAAAGAGACGGAATGTTCAATGGAGGGTCCTTCCCTTCCCAAGAAAGTGTAGGAGATCCTAAGAGTGTAGAGAGAGGAGGTCTCTCAACTGAATGCCCAAGAATGTAGGCTAATGTAGGCAGATCAACAAAAATATGAATATAATCACTGATCAAATCACAGAAATCAAAAGAGGCAGGAAGACAAGCAATTCTGTGAACAGAAAGAAATGACGGCCACACAGTGGTTGTTGTATCAGTAAATAGCGACTGCTTGACAGCCGCTTACTTTGTATGGCGCCTCTATGAAGAGGCGCTGAAATCTAGTGAATAGTGAGTAATAAAATAAAAAATCAGAGAATGGCACCTCTGTGGAGGGGCGTTGATCGCAATAAATAGTAAATATTCGAAAATAAAGTGAGCAGTAACTGACAGGAATCACTGACTTAGAGTGAGACACGGAATCTAAATAACGCCTCTGTGAAGGTGCGCTTAATGCAATAATCAGAGAATTCCTTAAAATAGCAAACAATATCGGTCGGGAATTAGCGGCTTAGAGTTAGTCGCCAAAACTTGAATAAACGTCTCTATGGAGGGGCACTTAATGCAGTAAACAAAAAAAATAATAGCAATGATGATAACGAATGAGCGCCTCTGCGAGAGGTCGCTGATAAGAAATAGCGACTGTCTGAGCAGTCACTTATTCACCATTTTTTAGATGTTATGGATAGTCCAAAAACTAGCAAATCAAGTGATGTGCACGTGGTGCACAATAGAAGTGGGAAAATTGGTGCTATGTAGAGCATAAAAGGAGGGGCACACGTGGGTGCAGAAGGTGGGATAATCAAAATAAAAACATAAAGGCTCTCACCGTGATCGCCAATTTGTGAACGTGTCACATAGACATCTTAAAAAAAGAAAGAAGAAGAAGAATTAATTAATTTTGGAGTAAAATGAGATGGGAAGATGATGAAATAAACAAACTAAATAGATGGGGGAGGGAGCATGAGATGCAACTTAGGAGTGTGATCGCTAGAGGGATTACCTCAAAAAAAAAGAATATGATCACGAAGAATACCTTGTAAGTGGGGTGTGGTGTGAGTTCAACTTTCTCCTTCTACCGGTCGGCCGATGAAGGGGGTCTTTGTTTTGATTACCTTTGAAAAACAAGCAAAGATAAACAAACAATATAGATTAGAAAGATCAATAGTGCAGTATCAATGCTCTATGAAAGTCAATCTCTGCAATAAGGGCATGAACACACCTTGTGTGTTTGTTTTTAAAGCCCTAGGAGGAGTAAAGGGAAGGGAGATATGTATGCAAGTAAACTAACACTATGCCAGGAGATGATCTAGTAGAGGATGCCAGATGGGTACGCAAACTTGTAGACTACCAAACCAAATAACAAAAAAAAAGAAATACTAAGGAGAAAAGGGTGAAGAGATGTGAAGGCTAGCCCTTCTACGCCACAACAACAAGAGAGTGGAAGGAGTAGAGGATGACAGAGCCCCACAGCTACAGCAACAGAGAAACTCTGTTCTCTCAGCCAGCATAAATCTCTCCCATAGGGAAATATTGGAGGGTATTAATAGATTTAAAGACCCAAGTTTTTATCATTAAAATCACCTTGAGAGACTCAGCAATCTCCCCCTTTTTGATGATGACAAAACTCTAGACTATTGAATGCATTGGCGTGCCGTTAAATAAATTTGGAACTTGAAATCCACATATTACAACCGTGAAAGCTCCCACTTGGTTCTTGTACCCGCAAGGAAAATTAAATCCAATCAAAAGGCATTATTCAAGCAAACACCAAACCAATCATTCATTTATATTTGCTATTTCCGAATGAAGAAGTGAAATGGAAATCAATAGCCGTGCCGTAACCAAGTGCTTCATTTCATTCATTAATATTTTCATTACACAGTACATGAACTCTTGACAAATGATCAAGCGACATTGACTCCTTGACACATGGATGCAAGACTCAAATGCAAATACAGCAAATGGCTCACAAATGCTTAATAGCTCACAGTGGCATATAACCATGCATACAAACATGTGGAGACACATGCATAAACTATATAAACTTATAGTTACTACTTCTCCCCCTTTGGCATCATCAAAAGAGTGAATGGGATACAAGAAAAGTGGACCAAAAGTGAACTAGATGACCCAACGACAAACATGAAAGGGGAGAAAACAAAATGTCCTCAATTGCCATCTACAGGAGGCCCTTGGTCATCAAGGCGATGCCAGATCTCATCAAGAGTATGGTCTTGAAACTAGAGATAGTGCTGAATATTGGCAAGGGCATTGTCATGAACCTGAGCATGGTGCTGGATATCGACAAGGGTGCAGTTCATGAGGTGAAAAGCCTGGCGAGAGTCATCATGGCTAGTGGAGAGGTTGGTCATGTGAGTGGACAGGTTGGCCATATTAGTGGATAGGGTATCCAAGACTGTGGAGAAGGTATCCATCCGACCAGTCATGGTGTCCAAAAAAGTGTCAAGTCAATGAAAAGATGTGTCAATTCGACTGCCAAAGTCAGAAAGTTGGTCCCCAAAGGTATCCACACGAGTTTCTAGCCTAGCTAATCGCCTATCAACTCCTTCGAAATCTTCCCAAGAGGGTTGTCCAGCGCCTTGGGAAGATGATTTCCCGTGATGGAACTGTAGTGGCATCTCTGGTTCTGCATGCTATAACGGAGGAGGTGGAGGCTGCTCCTCTGCCTGAACTGGAGGTGGGACTGGCCCATGAGCTTCCTACTATCCTTCCTCTTCTTCTTCATCATTTTCAGATTCTTCTCCATTAACCCTCAACTCTCTAGGTAGCTCTATATCGGGACCTCAATAATAGCCAAAGGCTGTGAATATCTTGTGTTTGTTGTAAACATCATCTTGTCGCACTGGAATGAACACTTCATCGGCCAAGCTGATCCCGACATAAATGAAAACTCATGTTAATTGTGATGCATAAGGCAAAGATCTCCTTCTTTGCGTACGACATGACCCAACTAAACTCGTCATAAGGTGACCTATGTTTATGGTCACCCCATTCATCACATGATAAAATAGGAACATGTGCACTTCAGTGACTTCATTTCGACTTCCACCCTTGGGATAGATGAGGGTGGTAAACATGTGGTGCAGAATGCGCTGCAGTGGAGGGAAATAATTAGCATTCAACTTGAGCAAGTTACTGACCCCATGCACGTACTCACTGTAGGTCATGAGCATAAAGGTCTCTAGAACATGATGATGACCAAAAACCATATCTGCACCCCTAGCTAAAACTTCAAGGTCCCTATCAAATAATTCTAAATTGATAGGAATCTGAATTCCTTTGACAATAGTGTACAGATGCTCATTTCTCATGCTTAAATTGCCATAGAATTATTGTACAAGGTTGGGATAGTATTTGGTTTGTCTTGTGGCAAAATCAGTCCAACCATTTTGTACCTTAAAAATAGCACTTAGATCAGGAAAGAATTCATGCATCTCACCAAAATCGACTAAATGAGGGTCAAGTATAGGCCGTGGGCATAGTGGTAGTGCACGTGGAGGTGCGGGAGCCCACTATGGTGGAGGAGCTGGAGCCTCACCTCCCCTGACACTTGACCCCCCCTGGGTGGAATGCTGAGAACTTCTTCTAGGCACCAACTTAGACTTGAAAACTGCGGTGGAAGCCCTTAGATTGCTAGCCTCTGCCCTTGGGATGAAGATGCGGATTGGATGACACACCAAAATGTGGTGGAAATCTCTTCTCCACAGATTGCAGCCCTAGGAATGGTTGCAAGGTCACACATGCCGTCGTGGAGATTTCATCTCAAAATGTTGACGAACAAGCCAGATCTTGTGTGGATGGAAGAAGGAGAGGGTTTTTGGGCTTGAGAAGAGGAATTTTGATGTTCTATGGTTTAGAGAAGAGGGTTTGAGAGAGAATGGGGGCATTGGAATGAAGAGATGACGTGAGAAAACCCCTTTACGGGTGGTCGGCCGGGCCGATTTGCTGGTCTCGGTCAACCGAACCGGGGTGTCGGTTGATCGAAACGGTCGGCCTATTAGAAAACAATGGTATGCTTTGATACCAATTGATGTGTCCGGAGTGGTGCAATCGGATGTAGAAGGGGGGGTTGAATAGATCCGGTGACAAACTATGGCCGGTCGGGATCACTAAGTTCTCACTCTCTCAACTGTGATTAGGCAAACTAAACTTCTGGGTACTTGAAAGGTACAAGCTGCCTAGCTTCTGTAAGGGAATCCACAGGTGCGAGAACTTATGGAGGTCTTGGACAAAGAAATTACAATCCAATGAGATGGAAGTGCTCAATTGGAGGGTCTTTCCAAGTTCAAGAAGGGGTAATGGATCCTAGAAGTGTAGAGGGAGGCGGTCCCTCGGCCAGAATGCGTGTATGATGTAGAGTGACACGGATAGCAGTCAAAAATCAATCAGCAAGAAATTGCATCCAGAGGGGCGGACGCACAAACAAACAGCGTCCAAAGGGTTGGACGCTCAAACAGAAATGAGCATCTGCCTAAGTAGATGCTGAATATTTTTATAAATAAATAAACATAAAATAGCGTCGACGTGCAGAGACACTGATACCAAAGATAATAATAATAAAAAATAAAATAGTGTCTATATGAGTAGTTGCAGATTCTGGAAAATACCCAAAAATAGTAGGTAAATAAATGAGCGACTCTGTAGAGAGACGCTGATCAGGTATGAGCATCTAAGTGGGTGGATGCCAATTCTCAAATAGCCCACAAACAAATACTTTCAAGCACCTAAGCAGCAATTCACCAACAGACAACCAAGTGGGAGTGTGCACGTGGTGCATAAAGGAGTCAAGAAAAATAACGTGCTACGTGGAGCACCAAGGAGGGGCACACGTGGGTACCAAAGGGAAGAGTAATCAAATAAAAGATAGTAGTGTCCCACCATGATCGCCAATTTGTGAACGTGTCACTTAGAGTGATTGAAAAAGAAAGAAAAGGACAGGGTGAGCCCATGGTGCCCAATAGGAGTGTGATCGCTAGAGGAGAATCCTCAATATTAACAGAAGAACATGATCATGGGAAATACCTGATGAGCGGGTGTATGGGTTCTGCTTCCTCCTTTAACCGGCCGGCCGGCTAATGGGGTCTCTTGATCTGATTACCCGGAAACAAGCACAGAAAAGGGCAAGAAAGCACTGGATTAGACACAGGTTGTGCAGTATCAGCTCTTAATAAGAATGAACGTATGCATATGGAGGGTGGACACACCTTGTGTGTTTTCAAACCCCTTAAGTGTAAGGGTGGGGGTATGATTGTGATGCAGTGATGTGCAAGGAGATCTAGCAAGTGCTAGATCGAACGTGTGAGTAATCTTATGGATGCATGCAAACTAAATAAATGACAGAAGGGAGATCGGGGCAGAAATGGAGGATGTCCTCCACTCTTAATGGCATTGCAGTGGAAGAAGAATAGGAAGCAACAACAAAGAAAGCCTTGTATCTCTGGCTTCCATTGTGTGTTTCTATATCTCCCTGTTCTCTCCTCCTTTTTTCCTCTCTCCCCTGCGTAGGCACAAAAGAGTCCAAATTTATAAGGGAGAAGTCCTAGCTAAGGGAGGAATCTAAGCAAGGAAGGGGATAAACCTTCCCCAAACCATCCCCAAGAAGCAGAAAGATCAGAACGGGCAAGAAACAACCAGGGAAATGGAGCCCAGATCAATCAAAAATGCAAGCAAAATGGGCGTCCACCAGACCCACCGCCAATTTAATGGGCATCCACCATTCCGGACGCTCATTCCTGGGCATAATTTAGTAATTCGTAACTTTTCAAAACAATGGGCGTCTCCCATGAGAGTCGTTAATTAATTCACGACCACTAATGTGGTCACTCATTCTTAGTCAAAATTTAGAAGTAATAATGAATTAGCGTCTATCATGGAAGTCGTCATTTCTCAAAAATTGATAAATGGCACAGGAATTGGCATCTTAACTGACGGTCGCCCATAAAAATTAGCATCCCACCATCTGGACGCTAATTTTAAAATAAATCAAAAAAATAGAAACAACCTTCCTATTGAGCACATAATGAAATCCACTTTGGGACATTACATTGTGACTTGAGATTTACTTAGTTTAGTATCAATTGTAGCGTGTCTATAACTGTCCCGCCTTGGTGTCTGCTTTGTAGGGGAGTGAGACGAAATGAAACATAATAAAATGGAGCAGAATGAAGTGAGAATGAATCAAAAAGTAGATGTCAAGATGTGATGTGACATGCTTCTGACACTGAATGTTGGAAATCTTTCCATAGTTTAGAATGAAACAATCTTGGATGACTTTAAGAAAGCAACAATTATTTGGATGAAAAGTAAGCTATAAAACGTGCACGCGGGCACAAAGGACACCGTTGGAGAGTGATTACCAGCCAATGTGGATGTACTTCAACTAAGGTGGAAGAGAAAAATAAAAAAATTAGGATAAGAATCCAATCAAAAGTGCTTCAAGGAATCAACCTTATGACTTCAAAGAGAACATAGTACTTGATTTGGAATGGAATATCTCCCGTCAACTGAATTTGAAAACTAGTGGATTCCATGATTGCCCTAATAAGAATATTTTTAAATGATGAAACTCAAAGTCCTACGTGATTCATGCTGGGTTAAAAGAAAATTTAAAACAAACTAAAAATAATAGAAAATAATCAAGGATAATATTGCTAAGCCGACGGAGAGAGCCCAGCTAGCTTACATGCCTCTGGTGTGAGGCTGACAACAATCTCCCATCCTTCACCAAGGATGTAACCAGGAGGAAATGACCGATATGGTCAAGAATTACTTCAAGAGCTTGGGAAACCCCTCATTGGGCCAGCAACGTTTGCTACAAGCGGTTGCGGCTGAAGAAGAAGAATATTTGCCAAGGAAAGTTGAAGATGAAGAAGAAGAAAGGAAAATGGCATCGTCCGTAGATGACAACGGACATGAAGATAAGCCAAACTATGAGGCCGATGAAGCCCCTCACCAGTAGGAGGAGAGGAGAAGAAGAATTTCAGTGTTTGAAAGATTGACCTTTCCAGGTCGAATAAGAAGAAAGATCTCTAGGCAAAGGAATGATGTAAAGATTGTTGCACGCAACATGGCCGATGTGGCTGGAAGATATGGGGCCTGCCAGAAGGACCCCAATAGTTGGCACAATTAGTCGCAAGGCTAGGGCCGAACACTAGATTGGGTACAGTTGCTTGGGAGAGGTTGCAAATAGTTGAAGGGAAGTGGGTGATTCCCGAAGAAGTCACCACGTTAGGTGTCAATGTGGTGACAACAAAAGAAGGAGAGGAGGTTCTGCTAATTGCCTCACCGGAAGGTGCTTTTGGGGAAGCAATTGAAGGCACTTCTAGCACGAAAACCCTGGACCCATCCGTGCTGATGTTGTTGCATAAGTATTAATAAGAGATAGAACTACTGAAGAAATAATTACATGAGAAGAATGAACAGGCTTCCACATCCAGGTAGCCGAAGGTGCAGGCTGAATCCTCACGGGGACAGTCAACCCCTGTGATTTCCCTCCGTTGTATACTCTACCCCAACTAGCGGAGCACAACCCAGCTGTCCCTCCACCATAGGGATCCCAGCCTTTGCTACCATCGGTGCTACCCCAGCTACATCAAGCACCACTGCTGCCTCCGCCACCACAGGCAACCGTTCTGGCTACTCCATACCTGCAACCGACGCATTTCTACCCAGAGCCAGTGGACCCAGCTGTAATGAACCGACTCATGGTCGAGAAGATGATAGAATTTAAGCTGGCAGAGCGAGGGGAAGGTGAATATGTGGCTTTTGATGCCTACCGAGTCCCCTACCCATCTCACCAAGCTGCTAAGCGGCTCCCACCCAAGATTTGTAAACTGCCAAAATTTGACAAGTTCAACGGGCAAGGATCCCCGAAAGAACATATAGCGTATTGCATGACCGTCATGGGCGATTTGGCTATAGACAAGTCATACTTGTTGAAATTCTTCTGGGCCTCTCTCACGGGACTCGAATTTGAATGGTACTCCAGCCTGCCAGAGGGTCGATCAGCGACTGGGCAGATATGCAAAAGAAGTTTAGAGAACGGTTCCATGTAGCCGAAAGAGAAGTCACTATGGCTGAACTATATGCGACCAGGCAGCGGCCAGATGAGACAGCTCTTGACTACATTAAGAGGTGGAGAAATCAAAGAATGAGATGTAAGAAACCCCCACATCAGGAGGACGCTGTGCAAATTTGTAAATAAAACCTTCTGAGAGAGGTATTAGAGAAGATGATTGGCATGGAGATAAGGTCTTTCGACTGTCTCAACAATGTGGTAGCTGAGATTGAAGCCTTTTTGGTAAAGCATTCTTCGGCTGCATCCAGTGCTGCCCCGCAAAAAGTGAAAACAACATAGTGCCGTCCGGTGCCCAAAGAAGCAAATATTGTTTGCCTCAAGGCATTTGAGCAGTAAAAAAGCAAGGACGGAAAGGTGACTGTACCTCTATCCAATAAAATAGAAGAAAAGAACGATGGTCCCTCGCTTAGGGACAAGATGAAGAAAGCCTACTCCTTCCCCAAGGAGAAGACAAGAGTGATGTTTGACTGGGCTAGCCAGTACGACAAAATCACTCTTCCCGAGCCGAAGAGGCCCAAAGATTCAATGAAGAAAGACATCCCAAGGTTCTGTCCCTATCACTGGATGGTGGGACATCCGATTGAAAATTGCTACATCTTCAAGGACATGATTGAAGGTATGATAAGAAAAGGTGAGTTGGATATGGGGGAGTACAAAGTTGATCCCCTGCAACCTCATGAGGTGCAGATGAACTGAGCAACTACCAATATGGTATCTCTATACCAGGCACTACCGGAGGGAGTGGCAGAGTCTAGCACTCAACATATCTATGAGGCGTGTTTCCTGATGCCTCTGAAGGAACAATAGGGATGACACCAGGTCCCTGCTAAAAGGAAGAAGAAACCTCTTCCCCGTCCAGCAGCAGCGGCCCACATCCATGGTGTGATGCCACGGCCAGCTTTGTCAACTCCAACACTAGTTTGGTTGGACCAGTCGAAAGTGATCAGAATACCCACGTATAACTGGAGGAAGCAAACTCCACTGGCAGTAGATAAAGAAGTTAGCCCAGCAATCCAGTGACTCTAAGCTCTTATAAATGGGCTAGAAGAATATGAATAGCCCGAATTGTAGCCACTGCTGATAAAGGATCACATCCCATGGGAAGAGTTGCGGTAGCTGTCCTTAGAACAGAAATTATGTCTACACATATGGAGCAGCATGTCCATTTTCACCTGTTTATCAAAGATGTAAAGGAAAAAAAAAACTCAAATGCTAAAACATAATAGAACGGACAGAGTTAAAAACCTCAGTCTAAACAAGTAGTATTTATTACAAAAGCTCACTAACTCTTATACCAGAAACAGTGCAAAAGATTTATCACAACATCCTTATAACCAAAAATGTGTCAGTAAATAGAACTTAGCTTGTTAAAACTTTGGTTTTACAAAAAGAAAAGTCGAAATCAAATATCGATGCAAAGGCAGATGAAAGAGTCTACAGCCAGAAAGATGCATTATTCTGGTAGAGCTAAGGGCTGGACTACATAACCACTTACAGGATTTGATTGGCCATGGCTTCTGATAAAAGAGCCATGTTGAGCATTCTCCTGTTGTTGCAAGGTCCGTGCTATACCAGCATCAATCTGTTGCTTCCATGCACACAAGAGATTTAGGCTCACTGAAGCAGGCACTAGAATGACCTTACCAAAAAGTTGCATATTCAGAGCAAAAGAATACAATGTTTAGAGAAAAGTAAGCAGTACCTCTTCTTCACCTCCAAAAGCTGGAGATTCGTTAAAAAGCTGCTCTTGTAGTTGACGAGCCAGCATTTCATCTGATTCAACCTGCCGCGCCCTTGCAACCAAGTCCTCAGAAACAATGTAGCATTCATTGTGGGGACTGCTACTTCTCAACAATGGCGAAGACAGTTTGTCAACATCTATAATTGGTCGAGAAGTATTCCCATGGCAGTGTGAATTGGAAGTTCCAATTGAGTTTGCACATGAAGGTTCCCCAGATGTTTGTGGATTTAGTACCTCCAACACACCAAATGTGGAGTTGGAGCATTCACCTAAATAAATATGACTAGAGCTGGATTTTCTTTTTCCTTTTCTGAGCCTTGGTTGTCCATCTGTTCTGATGTCAGCGTCCAGCTCAAAGAGTACGTCAGCAGATTCTGAATATTGACTAGGGTTGGATTTATAAGCAAGTGAAGATGGAACAGTTACTTCAGAAGAATCAACTACATGGCAAGGACGTATTGTACTACCATGGCATTTACCTGCCATTGTACTATCATGGGGTTGAGCAGATGAGTGAAAAGAATTGACATTTTTATTTAAAACATCTGATGTCTCCTGAGATGGAAGCTGGGGGGCTTTTCCTGCGTCATTATGTGTGCTTCTCCAACCCATTTCATCAGCAGGGCGGGCAATATCAGCAATGGCTTCTGCTTCAACAGTCACATCCTCATCGGGCACTAACAGGTCCCTGGCAAAATGGCAGAATGACAACCACAAAACACATTGTACCCCAAAAACAAAAGCTTTGCAGGCATGAAACATAGATATCATGCCATATGCAGAGGATGAGGTCTGCAAGTACCATACATGTGCGGCAAGGCATTATAAGAAAAAGAACCACCAGTATTTTAGTGAAATTGTAAGAAACATAGAATGAGTTGAATCAACTAAGTAGAAAGCCCACAAAATGGATAATAGTAAACTCTTGAGGATCTCAGCACCTTTACTTAATAGATTTTTCATCAAGAAAGTATAAATAGCATGTGGCCTCTTTCTTGTCTAGTTACAAAATTTCATATTCTGAACCAATCATAACATGTGGCTCACCCTATGAAGAAATGGCTACAAGCAGATTTGCCTCCATGGTCGCTGTTTTGTTCCTTTTCTCTCTTGTTATCTCTGCAGCATTGCATGTGTGCTCGATCAATCAAAGAAGTGGTGAAGGCAGCAGTGTTCCAGGCCCATGTAAGACAAAGTTAGACTGTGTGATGCTATGCAAATGTTTAGGTCACTTTCCAACTTCTGTCTTATGCACACCATATGTAGGTGACTGGACATGCTTCTGCCTCAACTGATGATGAAGTTTGGAGAAATCCGAAGCTTGAAAGCTTTGTCACACCTAGAGGTTTCAGTTGGATTCAAAAATAAGGCCTCCATGTTCTCTGATTCTATCATATGCACATTATGAATTGATGTTTGGTAATACATAGTCGAGCATCTCTAGTGCTTCTTTCAGTTATTTAAAAAAAAACATATTGGTAATGCTTTCTCCTGAATGTGCCCTTTTTGGATGGTTCTAGGAATGGTCTAGAGAGGATCCAATAGTTTTCTCTCATGAGGATTTATCATGCAACATGAATGTAGGAGTTAATGGAGGGACATAGCATCATAGAATGTAGTAGGATGTTGTGGTAGTTCAGTTCTATTGAGGAAGGAGTATTGGGCCATCCTACTAGTATGTGCAGTTCCCACATAAGCATCATTCCCAAGTTTGGTATACATTGAACTTTGGGAGGATTGTTGGTGAGCATTTCCACAGAACTACTCTAACAAAGTCCTTTTCTTTGTCAATTCAGCATCTAATGTAATAATGTAGAGATTCTAGAAGTCAGGTCAAGCCTCCTCTATTATTCTTCAAGTATAACATAAGAAGCATGCGTTATTAGATACAAAAGATAAATAGAAGATAATAAACATATGCCAGAAGTCAGAGTTTCCAGTGGTATATAACGGCCCAACTCGACGAACCTGGCACGGTACTGCATCACTGACATGTCGCCCTGGGTCAACTCCATGAACTCACACAGCTTCTGCATCCTGATGAAAGACGGACAGAAGGCACGCTCAAACGTCATGATGAACTCCTGCCACGTGATCTGTCGAAGGGGACGAGGCTGGAACGCTGCCTCCCACTCTGACGTCCACCAAGTACGGGCCGCTCCTGAAGGCGATGCATAGCCAACACCACCTGCTCCTCCTCAGCGCACTCTATCGCACTGAAGATTCTCTATAAATCACCAAGCCACTCTCTGGCCACCTCTGGATCTGGCTGCCCACCGAAAGAAGGCGGCTGAAACTGTAAAAACTCCTTCAGCACCTGACCGGGACCAGCTCGAGAAGACAAACCCTCGCTGGCATCTCCTCTTTGCTACTAGTCTACCTGCTGCCGCTGTTGGAAGACGTAGTCAAACATGCCTCAGAAGAAATCGTCCGTCCCTAGAGCTCGCGCACCTCCAACTGTACCCTCTGGAACCGTGGCTCTACTCTGCTCCTCTGGACCACTGCTCGACTCCCCCTATTGGGAACGAGTCCTCCTCCGCGACGCCATAACACACCTGACCTCCCATCGCCCTTTGGTAAGTGGCGCCAGCATTGTTGAGGCCAAAGGGCATTCTCTTGTAATGAAATATTCCCATGGGCGATTGAAAAGCTGTATAAACTCTTTCATGCTCGGCGATCCATATCTGGTTGTATCCGGATGAGCCATCCATGAATGACAGTTCCTCATGGCCAGTTGTAGCATCGATCATGACTTCAGTGATCAACACTGAGAAATCATCTTCTAGGCATGCTTTGTTCAGGTCCCGAAAGTCCACACATATTTGGATCTGGCCGTTCTTCTTCTTGACAGGCATAATGTTGGCCAGCCATGTGGTATACTAGTTTTCTGCTACAATGTCGATGTCTATGAGCTTGTCAACTTCTTTACAAATCTAGTTTATTGGCTCCAGCCTCATCCGTCATGGTGGCTATTTCACTGGCTCAGCTTTTGGGTCGATAGCCAGTATGTGTTGAGCAACTTCAGGGCTAAGGCGTGGCATCTCTTTGTAGTTCTAAGTGAAGCAATCCCCAATTTCCTGAAGCAGCTATATATATCACTATCTAACCTCTGGGAGAAGGAGGGCACTGAGGAAGGTTGGCCTAGGCTCCTCTTCTGTACCAAGGTTTACTTCAACTAGCTCATCAATGGTAGCTTGGCCACCATCTTCAATCTTTGACGGGGCCAGCTATTAGTCAATGAAGGCTTCATCATCTTCTTTGGCTTCAAGGACATCATAGATGCTTTCTTGCCTCATTTCGCCTAGTGGTGGGACATTAGGCTTTTGAGTTTGTTGGGAAATCAGTGGTGAAGCTATCAATGCAACTTCTAGGTAGCTTGGACATTGGTCTGTAGATGAATCACCCTTGAGGGCTGCAAGGAGCTCCCTAACTTCTTGTTCATGCGGGGCTTCATCAGAGGCCATGGCGGCCTCTGTGACAATAGATTTCTAGCATTAGTAGGGGATATCAACTTCTTGCCTTTTTGGTATTAGTGTTCGGGGCTTTAGGATATCCCCTAGCCTTGAAAACTATTGGATTTCTTCATGATCATCTAGGTAGTCGTCATAGACTGCCTTCGAAGGACCTTCACTCGCCACGGTGGAGAAGGAGGTCACATCTACTTTGCAACATTCTTCATCAGCCGCATTGCCTGCCACCATGGTTGGAGAGATGGAGGTATATGCCTTTGCCGTGGGACAAGGGTGACTATTCTTCCTTTCTTTTATAGGTAACGTTGGCCACCTGGTCAGCTCCTTTCAGATTTGTGGTCAGACTTGCTCAGTTTCTGATGTCTCTTTGGGGGTCTGGTAGTGGATGGAGACCACAAGAACTCCCCTTCTGTAAGTGCCTATTTCATGTGGGCATGGTGGGTCTACTGTGTATTCTCCTATCTGGAGTTCGCCCTTCCTAATAAGACTTTGGGTAATATCTTTGAAAATGTAATAGTCCTTGATAGAATGCCCCAACATTTGATGATACCGGTAGAATCGAGGGTCATTACTTCTTTTAGCATCCTCTGGCTCCTTGAGCTCTAGCACAATAATCATGTCATAATGACAAGCCCATTCAAAAATCATTCATGTCTTCTCTCTCGGGAAGGAGTAGGGTTTATTCATCTTCTCCTGCAACGAGGGAATTTGCTTTACTGGTTTACTGGTTGAAGGTCTGGTTGTTTCCTGGGTTTTCTTCCTCATTTGCTCGAAGCATTGAGATTAATGGCTTCAGACTTGTTCTCCCGCATCGCCGTAGCAGTAGTGGGGCAATACTTCGCCAGAAAGGCTTCGACATCAGCTACTATTGTATTGAGTTGATCAAAGGATTGAATTTTGTTCCCAGTAATCCTTTGCTGAATTTCTTTCTTCAAACCTTGTTTGTAGATCTATATAGTAGCCTCATGGCTCAGTGGAGGCTCGTAGCTTGCACAAGTGCCTCTCCACCTTTGGATGTAATCCAAGACAGGTAAAGATCCAACTATGATTCACTATGTGAGCTGATGATTTTCATGATGCTATGTTTTTCATGTTGCTGTGATTCATGAGATATTCTTATGTGTAAAGATTTCATTTCATGAAGTTGCATGTTTAAATTCTTGGATTATGATGAAGTCTTTATCAGTCTTAAAACTCTGATATTCATATAATCTTGAATGATTTTTACTTTGATTCCCCTCGTGATGTAAGTGAAAGGGTCATTTGTAAGTCGATAGATTGCAGACCAAAGTGGCTGGCCAGTCGACCGACAGAAAGGGTCCAGTCGACCGAATTTCCTAGAAATGATAGACTGAGAATGTTACACATTTCGATCGACTGATGCTTGAAGTTCGGTCGACCAACTGGCTTAAATGGTTAGTCTGAGGAAGCTGTTGTCTTCCTAGAGACTGAATGTCAAAACAAGTTTGCGAAGGTTGGAAAGACATTCTACAACTTGCGGGTTGCGAGCACAGTCAGATGGCTATCTTCTTCAAGTCATGAAGAGAAACTTGGTCAGTTTTCAAGCAATGGCAAGTAGTCTAGGCTCTCCCGTGTCTTTATCACCATACCAATGGATTTCCAAACAATAGGTCAAGAAACTAAATTCTGGAACCGAGAAGATGAAGAAGATATCTCAAAAGAGGATAGAGAGTGAGAAGTTAAAGATGTCAAAAGCAAAGTCAAAATAAAGAATTGAGAAGATGGGCAGAGTGTGGAAAAAGAGTTGACAGACTAAGGCAATTTCAGTCGACTGAGTTCAAACTCAGTTGACAGACATGAAAGTCAATCGACTGATTTGCCAAGATTTCAACAGATATTGTCAAAGACAGGTAATGTGGGTTGACAGAAGAAGAAAATCAGTCGACCTAGTGTTGGTAGTCGTGTGAGTCGACAGAAGAAGAAATCAGCCAACCAAGTGTTGTTGCTTGTGTGAGTCAACAGTGAAAAGGGAAATTCAGTTGACCTACTCAAAACTCAATCGACTGAGGTTGCTCAGCCCGACTGAATTATGCTCGTGTGCTGATGCTCTTATCAAGATACATTGAGCCGACCTACCAAGCCAACTAGGTCGACTCACATCGTCTAGAGCTCACTGCATCAAGTCGACAGACCATGCCAGCACCAAGTCAGCAGACACTAAAAATTCAGTTGACTGAACTGCCAACTCAGTCAACTGACTTGAGCTCAACCGTACAGACACGTGAGCCTTTTAAGATGTCACGTGGATTCTTCCTCCATTGATTGGCACATGCTCCCAGGTCACGTGCCTCGATTTCTGGAAGGGTCCTAGGATAGAATATTTTATCTTTTACATGGACAAATCAAAAAATAACCCAGAAATGGAGGATTGTCCATTTTACTCTACTATAAATAGCATCATTCACCTAGGAGAAGAAGTAAGATGTTGCAAGATGCATGAGAAGCAAAGGGCCGCCCTCAGCAATTCAGAAGAGCATCTAAGAAGGAAGAAAATTTGAGAGAATCTACTAGAAGATGGAGTGAGAAGTAGTGAGATGCCCTGAGCCTTCCGTAGAACATCTGAGAGAAAAGAGAGATTAGAGAGTGGGATTCAAAGGGGAAGAAATTAAGAATAGCAGGAAGTCGTATCTGAGAAGAAGATAGAAAGGTGAAACAAAAAGAGAGCAGCAACAGCTAGAAAGAAGGATAGTGTGAGAGCATTCAAGGGAGAGGTCTTCGCGACCCAGTGTGAGGGGATTTCAGATCCAATTGAGGATTCTATGGCTATTTATCAAAAAGGCTCCAAGATCTTTGTCTAGAGCAACATTGTGCTTCTTCGTTTTGGCTTTTTGTTCTTTTATTTTCTGCTTGCTTTTACTTTAGATTCATCTAAGTATGTGTGTTTTTCTGATACCCTATTTTGGGATCGATTTTGGTTGCAAGCTGTAAGTCAGTGGTGTAAGGAGAGTGTTCCTCAGTTCAAGCTATAAGATAGCGGCTGTCTACGGATTGAATCCACGTGTGTGTTTGTGTGGGGTTCATCCCCGGAAGCTGTAAATCAGCGATAGTGTGGGGACTTGTTCCCATGGGTGTTGCTGCGGTTGCAGCGTAGTAGGCCTCACCTAGTTTGGTAAAGGGTGGACGTAGGGAGCCCGATGTGGTCCCGAACCACCTTAAAAATCACTCTGTCATTGTGTGATTGTCAGTACATTTGTTCCATCTTTTCTATCCCCATTCACAAGTTCAAGATCACGCACATTAAACTATTTTCACTACTACATGCATTAAGTCTACTCATACATACTCGCCAAGTGTTCGATAAGATCTTTGCTCAGTGGCGCAATAGATCTTTCTATCGTTGGGTTTTCAGTTAGCTTCATAGTGCTCATATCTGCTACAGAAAGTAGTCTTGTGAATGTCTTCATCTTTAATCCTTAGCTGATGATATCCAGACCTGAGGTCCATCTTTGAGAAATATTCCGCACTAGAAATCTGGTCGAACAGTTCATCAAGACGTGGCAATGGATATTTGTTCTTGATGGTGAGTTGATTTAACTGCAAGTAATCGATATATAGTATGAGAGATCTCCTTAAAGATACCTTATATGTCAAAGGTAGATTGTTCTAGTTCTTTAAATGGTCCCTTCACTTCATGCTTAAAGAAGACTCCCCCGTTGTTCCTATTTGGCTAGAGATGCCAGGCCTTCCTACTAATTTCTGTAGCTAGGCTATGCTCTCTTCCATTACTGGGAGTATTGGTCCTGTGCTTAAAGTGGATCGAGATACTCTCTGCATGACACGCACGCATGCCGCTCGTGTATGTGTGTAGCTGGACTTATCGAAAAAGCTGCCTGAGCAGGTTTGGATTGGTGTTGGCAATGGTCATATTTGGCAGCCTCTGCGATACCCAGATCCACCTCTGTTCTGTCTTTCATGCAAACGCCTTGGTCATCAAGCCTCTCAGTGCAAAAAGGCGGTTGTTACTACGGATGGGATTGGTGGCACTTCTTCTGTTCCTGATGTCCCTGCTGCCCATCGTGCGTGGAGGCTTGCTCCTAATGCGGTTAGTAAGAACTCTGCTCCGCCTACTGTTGGTGCCGGCCCGTCTGATGTAGGGTCATTACGGCAGGGGGTTGAACCATCTGCTACCTTTGGTGCTAAATTGGCCCCTCCGCTTTTAGATGATCCTGGTCCATCTAAGAACCCACTGAAGTCCCCTGGTACTGCTCCTATTGCTTTTGGGATCAGGGCATCCACCTCTGTCTCTTTGCCTGGGGATTCATCTCAGCATGCCATGAAAGATGCGGCCTTCGTTGGTTTGAATATTGAGAGGTCCTCTTTGGGGTTTGGAGATGGCGATCGGAGGGATAACACTGGGGTCGACTGTGCTGCAGGGACTTCTCAGCATGCTATGAAAGATGCGGCTTTGGTCGATTTGAATGCTGAGAGGCCCTCTCTGGGGTTTGGAGGTGGCGCTCGGAGGGATAACACTGGGGTCGACCCCAGTGCTTCTGTGGGTTTACAGGGGACCCGCCTGAAGTCGACTCCTGGTTTGCCTGAAGTCGACATTAATTTTGCTCTCTGCTTCCCAGGGGGCTGTCTCGTCAGATCCCCCGATTCCTATGGGGGTTGGCCCACCTGGCCCTGTAGATGACTGAAGTGTTTCTGATTCCCAATCCGATGGTGGCATAGTGACTGCTGCTGGAGCTATATCCAACGATATATCAGGTGATGATTCCTCAATGGCCATACAAGTTCTTACTGTGTCGGGGCTTCAGCCCACTACTGTTATAAAAAATTTGGGTGCAGCACATGAGAATTTTGTGGGTAAGGATCCGCCGGCTCCATTGGAAGACATTGGTGTTAAGACTCGACGTGGTATGTGCAGAAGTGCCTCAGTTGGCCATCACCTTGCCAAAGCTCAATGAAGTCTCTGATTTGGAATGTTCGGGGTATTGGAAATGCCTAGACAGTTAGTAGGTTGAGATTGCTTATACATAAGCATGACTTATCATTTGTGGCCGTTATTGAACCCAAGTTACAAAGCTCCTACATCGATGATTACAAGAAGAAGCTTCGTATGGCATCTTCTATGGTTAATGCCTCTCCTCAGGGTTGTATTTGGATATTTTGGCGGCGGCAATTTGATGTTTCTCTAGTCTCTTTTTCTGACCAGCAGATTACCATATCTATTTCTTCAGTGCTGGCCACCAAGTTTTTTGTTTCCATTATGCATGCTAGCTGCTCATTGGTTGATCCCCATTCTTTGTGGGATCAGCTAGTTGATTTTGCAGCATCTGCTGATGGGCCTTGGCTCCTTGGGGGTGACTTTAACAGTATTCTTGATCCACAGGAGAAGCGAGGGGGCAGGAGTGCTTTCTCAATGTCCTTGGCAGACTTTCAAGCTTGTCTTTCTGCTGTTGGTCTAGAGGATGTCGGGTATTGTGGTAGCACTTTTACATGGTATAATGGGTAGCAACGTAATGGCATTTGGGCTCATCTTGACAAAGTTTTTATTAATGCTGAATGGACTATGTCCTGCCCTTCTGTTTCGGTGAAGCATCTATCTCGGGCATGTAGTAACCATAGCCCCCTGTTACTTTCTATGGCGTCTAATTGCAGAGCTTCTCCTTCTAGGTTCTGTTTTCAGCAGATGTGGACCACTCACAAACTTTTTGCTGGCCTCTCATTTGGCATGGGTTGCTGCCCCTGCATCTTCCTTCCCATTAGTTGCTATGGTCCTTAAACTGAAACATATGAAAGGTTTCTTTCGAGAATGGAATATCAAGGTCTTTAAAAATGTATTCTCAAATGTGCAGGCAGCTGAAACATGTTTTGCTGCGGCCCAGGCTATCTTTGACATGTGTCCCTCTGAAGCTAATCACTTGGCGTTCTTGGCTGCTAAGGGTGATCTTGATCGGGTTCATATCCAAGAGGAGATGTTTTGGAGACAGAAGTCTAGGATCAAATGGCTTAAGGAGGGTGATAGAAACACTAAATTCTTTCACTGTTATGCTTTATCTCAGCGGGAACATAACACCATCTCGGAAATCCATGATGCAAATGGGGCCTTGCTGCAACAGGAGGATGCTATTACTAGCTTGTTTGTCTCTCACTTTGCTGATGCTTTCTCTTCATCCCGAATTCTCTAGCTGGGGAAACGATCCGAGCCGAAGTGGAAGGTCTCTTCTTGAATCCTCTGACCGGGGGAAGGGTCCGGACCAAAGTGAAAGGGTCTTTTCTTTAATTCTCTAGCCGGGAGAGGATCCGAGCCAAAGTGAAAGGTTGATTTTTTTTATTCTCTGACCGGGAAAGGATCCGAACCAAAGTGAAAGGTTGATTCTTCGATTCTCTGGCCAGGGAAGGCTCCGAACCATAGTGAAAGGGTCTATTCTTTTGTTCTCTGGCCCGGGAAGGATCCGAACCAAAGTGAAATGGTCTATTCTTTTGTTCTCTGGCAGGGAAAGGATCCGAACCAAAGTGAAAGGGTTTCTTCTTTAATTCTCTGGCCGGGAAAGGATCCGAACCAAAGTGGAAGGTTGATTCTTTGATTCTCTGGCCGGGAAAGGACCCGAACCAAAGTGAAAGGTTGATTCTTTTGTTCTCTGGCCCGGGAAGGGATCCGAACCAAAGTGAAAGGGTCTATTCTTTTGTTCTCTGGCCCGAGAAGAATCCGAACCAAAGTGAATGGGTCCTTATTTTATTCTCTTTCTTTCATTTTGTTGGGTGGCCAAAGGCCGAAGGTGGGGTTACTTGTTGGTTCGACATCCGTCGGCTCAAATGTCGATGGTTGAGAAGCTGTCGGCTCAGGGGCCGATGATTGAATAGCTGTTGGCCCAGGGGCCAATGATTGGGAAGCTATCGGCTTGGATGTCGATGATTGAATAGCTGTCGGCTCAAGGACCGATGATTAGAAAGCTGTCGGCTTGGGGGCCGATAATGGGGGTAGCTGTCGGCTAGGACGTCGATGGTTGGAAGCTGTTGGCTGGGACGCCGATGATTAGAAAGCTGTCGGCTCAGAGGCCGATGATTGGATAGCTGTCGGCTCAGGGGCCGATGATTGAAAGCTGTCGGCCCAGGGGCCGATGATTGGGAAGCTATCGGGCTTGGATGCCGATGATTGAATAGCTGCCGGCTCAGGGGCCGATGATTGGAAAGCTGTCGGCTCGGGGGCCGGTAATGGGGGTAGCTGTCTGCTAGGACGTCGATGGTTGGAAGCTGTCGGCTGGGACGCCGATGATTAGAAAGCTGTCGACTCAGAGGCCGATGATTGGGTAGCTGTCGGCTCAGAGGCCGATAATTTAAAGCTGTTGTGTCAGGAGCCAATAGTTGGGAAGCTGTCGGCTCGGGGGACGATGATTGAAAAAGCTGTCGGCTCAGGGGCCGATGGTTGAAAGTTGTCGGCTCAGGGGCCGATGGTTGAATAGCTGTTGGCCCAGGGGCCAATGGTTGAAAAGCTGTTGGCGTGAGAGCCAACAATTGGGAAGCTGTCGGCTTGGATGCTGATGATTTGGAAGTTGTCGACTTAGCAGCCGATAATTGGACGTTTGTCGGTTGAAGCCCCGATGGCTGAGCAGTCTATCGGTCGAAGCCCCGATGGCTTAACAACTGTCGGCTTAAAGCCCCGATGGCTGAATATTCTTCGGTTTAACGCCCCGATGGTTGCGCAATCTGTAGGCTTGAAGCACCAATGGCTGAATATTCTTCGGTTTAACGCCCCGATGGCTGGGCAATTTGTCGGTTTAACGCCCCGATGGCTGAATGCTTGTCGGTTTGAAGCCCCGATGGCTGAATATTCTTCGGTTTAACGCCCCGTTGGCGGAATGCTTGTCGACTTGAAGTCCTGATGGTTGAATTTCTGTCGGCTTGAAACCCCGATGGCTGAGTATCTGTCGGCTTGAAGCCCCGATGGCTGAATATTCTTCGGTTTGGATGAAAGGTCATGACACCGACCGCATGAGAGGTCTATTCGTTGGATGGCTAAAGGTCGAAGGTAAAAGACCACGTCTGCCTCAGGACTTTCTTTTATTTCTTCTCTTCCTCTTTTGTGTGAAGAGGCGGGTTCGAAGACCACATCTGCCTCATGACTTTTCTTTCTTTTATTCTCTTCTTCTTTGTTATTCTGAAGAGGCAGGTGCCAGGACCATGCCTGCCCCATGATTGTTCTTTTGTTCTGCTCTTCTTTTCTCATTAATGCTCTCGAACTGGGGTGTATTTCTTTTGATGTGCGCCCCCAGGTTGGGGTGTAGCTTTGTTGCTTGTCGTGCCCCCGGGCGGGGTGTATTCGTTATGGCTTCTTTGTCCATGTGGCGGGGTATGTTTCTTCTTTAAATGCCTCTAAGCCGGAGTGTATTCTTTCTTTATATGTCCCCTAGGTCGGGGTAGGTTCTTCCTTAAATACCCCTAAGCTGGGGTGTACTCTTTTATAGCTTCTATGCCCCCGTAGCGGGGTAGATTCTGCTTCTTCCACCCCTTCAGGCGGGGTGATCTCTCTTCATATGCCCCAGAGCGGGGTATGCTTCTTACCTCTTATGCCCTCCCATGACGGGGTGTATTTCTTTCTCCGCGTGCCCCCATGCTGGAGTGCGTCTCTTTCTTTGCGTGCCCCCATGCCGGGGTGCGTAGCTTTCTTTCACATGCCCCGAGGCGGGGATGTATTCTGCTTCTAATGCCCCCAAGGTGGGGTGAATTTCTCTCAAATTTTTGAGTTAATGGAATGTTGAGATGCGTTTCCCCTTGATTTAGTTGTGTTTTTATTGCGATTTGAGGCCGAGATGAGGCCGTATGCATTTTGTGAGTGGCATGGGGGTGTGTGTGGGGCAATTGAAGGAATTGCCCATTTCTTTGATCTTTTTTGTGTCTTTTTTTGGGTCCTTATGGTGTGTAGAAGGCAAAGGAGTCATTTTCATGTGTTTTCTCCTTAACACGAGACGAATGTGGAGTGGAACGAACCAATTCTCGCTGGTTTGTGAAAGTTCAGACCGAAAATGCGAACACAGTCATCTTCCCAACCGCATTCAACTTCTAGATAATGAACGCGGCATGAGCAAGCACCACATTCATTTGAGAAGCCCATGGAGAGGTAGTCATAGACGCGGTCGGACAACCAACCGCGTCTTTGGCAGATCACGGTCCTCAGGCCGACCGTGATCACCTTAACGTGGTCGACCCCCCAACCATGTTCTTAGCCGGTCGATCGACCAGGATGACGTGTCGACCGATCGGTGCTTGGCAGGTCGACTGACTTGTGGTCTAGGTCGACCGCATCTAGGTCGACCGGGATGAGGGCTTTTCAGCTCGTTTGAGTCCCATGAGTGGGTCTTCACCCTGGAACTTAGAAATTAGTATTTTATTCACATATACCAATGAAATTGGGTCATTTTGGCCTTGTGAGGGAGGTGATCGCTCGAGAATGGATTCACGTAATACAAGATTTATGGATTCCTTAAGATGAGTTTGGCCATATATGTATAACTTAGTTTCCATGTGACTCGTGGTGGGTTATGTACTACGTGAGTCCCGTGACCGCGGAAGGTCATATCCGCATGAGTTTTATGATCGCGGTAAGTAGTCCTTGTGTGAGTTTAGTGGGATGGTACCCACTGGTTTCCGTTATCCGATCGTGGGTAGTTTTCTTAGCACCCCGTGATGTCATACCATGGTTTACGGTGGTTTGCGTGAGTGTGTATGCCTTTCTCGAGATTCCTGCGACACTGCAGATGATAGTGTTATATGGTAGATTCCCGCGAGACCGTCGATGATTAGAGCTTCGACAGGTTTCTGGGAGACTGCAGAAGATCCTAGTGGATGACCGTGGTTGGACCAGGTGAGACCGCCTAATGTGTACGACGCTCCTTGTGTAGAGGTGAGACCGCCTGAGCATGTGTACCTTGGTTAGGAAAAGTGTACGTCACTAGTGGATGAAGGGGTGTACCCTGTGTTAGGCTGCAAGACACAGTTGTGTTGTTGGGCACAGTGGCACGGATCCTAGCCAGTCTCAGGGTGTGGTGTGTGCCTCCTTTGCTCCTCCTGAGACCGGTTGTGGGTAGTGTGAGCGCATATGAGACCTTGGCGCAGTATAAGACGTCGGTGGACGCATCTGGCCTTGTTGTGTATACTTGAGTAGCGGACCATATGCCGGTGAAGGTTGAGTTACCGACAACATTATCGTGGCCCTTTCAGCAGACAGGCTAGTGTCACCCTGTGTGCAAGGCATGGTTCTCTCACTGGTCCTAGCTCGAGACCAAGGATGACTAGTGTATGGATCTCCTCCCGAGGATGGAGGTTATGTGTATGGACTATGGCCTTGTTAGTGGTTCCGTCAACGAAGACGGGTGTTATGACCGCGAGAGTAGGGTAGCGTAAATGCTTCGTACTTCCTCCACTTATCATTTTTGGCAGCTGATCCCTTTCCTGGGGCACCGAGGATTCAATTTGAGGTGTTATCCCTTGCTGGTCACAAGAGACCGGATCTTTTCTCATCATTTCTGTTGGACAGCTTTGATTTAACATTTGTTCGACAGCTTCTCGGAGGTTTCTCCTTGTTATGCTAACCCCGTAAACATCGATCTCCCCTCTTTGGATGAGGATTTCGATGTAGTCTTGAATTTCTTTGCATTTCTTCGTCGGGTGAGATACCTAGCATGGTATTCGCAATAATGAGAATGCTTTTTCTCGGCCTCCGTGTAAGTTGCAGGTAGGTCGTGTATCATAATTCGGTCCTCTTTAAGTAGAATGTCAACTATCTTCATAATATTCTCTTTCAAAATGAGCATTGATGGGAGGGCCTCCAACCTGGACACCACACAACAAGTTTGGTTTGGTTGGGGCCAGCATCACCTGCCTTCGGCTCAGGGAATGTGAAGGCGGCATCAACGAATGGGAAGGCCTCCAACCTGGACACCACACAACAGGTTTGGTTTGGTTGGGGCCAACATCACCTGCCTCCGACTCAGGGAATGTGAAGGCTGCTGCCAAATGACTCTCATTGATTGAATGATGGATTACATTGGTCGACTGAGTCGGCAGATCACAAGTATGGGGTTGTGGAGGATCCACCAAAGAACTTTTCATTGTGATGAGCTGGTTTTGGATCGTTTTCTCGACCTCATCCTTAAAAACATAATAATTTTCAAAGATACAATCCAATATGCGGTGATATACGAAATAATTGGGGTCATCCAACTTGTTTACGTCTTCCAGCTTCTTGGGATCCGATAGAGATATTAACTTATTCTTCAAGCGAAGATTGAATTACATTTTAAATTAAATAACTAACTACAGAGTTCAGTCCAACAAAGTACAGTTTACAGGGGAAGAAACGTACTCAAGCGTCGGGTACACCCCCAGCTCTAGCAACTACGAACTTCAGCGCTGCACCTCCGAATCTCGAGGAGGAACCGCAACACCTGAAAAGAAAGGGGTGAGCCTTATCTCATTGGCTCAATATGGGTCCCGCGGATCCCCGCCACTAAATAGCGACAGTAAACATCAACGATAACAATAACAACAGTAGCAGGAGCAACAACAGTAATAACAACAAAAGTAATAGTTGTAGCAAGAACAGTAACGGCGGCAGTCGATGGGACCACGGCTCTCTAAGTTACTCCTAACGGTAACGGAAAAGAAGCCCCGAGCTCGTAGTTAGGGACCGCCAAATCAACGGGAAACCCTAGCTACACTACCAAAGGAAATACCACGACATCTCTGTCGTGGAGGCCCGTTCTCGCAGATGGAAGCCTAACTGGACCACACAGTCCAAAGATACAGTCACGAGACTTACGACCTCACTGTCGTGAACCTTATACTGTCTACGGGTGAAACCTCGGTAACCCTACCGGAAACCCTAGACCTCTACGCCGGTAAAGCACGCAGAAGCTACCCGAAATGTCGCGTCTCGCAGATGGGAAACCAAACCATAAGTCACGAGAGTCACGTGTCGCGTGATAGGAGAACATACCCATTAGAAGTAAGGTCGGATGCATCCACTGACGACTTAGTCTGTGCCTCGGGTGTCTCCCTACTCGCCCCAGGCGGAAATTGAGACACCGTACAAGTATCACAAGAACAAGGGTCTAGTTAGGGTCGTGCTCGTCAGCATCTGCCTGAAGTCTCTTACCACGTGTGCACACACTGACTGACTGCGCTGCGGTAGACCCTCTAGTCGGTTTTCCTCTCGGTCCGGACTTGAGCCGCCACAGTGGGAGGCCTTACGGCAACCAACCTAAAACCGTCTCTCCCGGGTCTTGCTCTCCACCACTCCCAAGTGGGTCGGCACACCCGTGCCCAGGCAAACTACGACTAGTGGGAGGGTCACTGAACGTGGACACTCTCTGCAGAGAGAAAGAAAGTATCAAGGCTATGCACGCACCCATCGCAAGAACCATGAAGTACCGGGTAGCCCTGGGCCACCAGACTCTGGAAAGTCAACTAAACCTACTAGTCCAATGGTCCTTGAGTCACACGACTCAGGCCAAGACCGTTGTACAATACGGCCGCATGCCGTCAATTCATCCTAATCTAAAGGTCAAAAACCACGGTCAAGGAATCCTTAAGGCGGCTCAACCCGCCAAGTCCACTCCCTCTCTAAGGGAGACTAAGAATCCCCCAGCACCAGGCTGGGTCAAAGGACTCTCGGTCATTGGCCATACGCATGACCCACACGGAAATCGCTTTCTGAAGAATCTAATATCGTGCAGGGACAACCCTCCGCACCGACACCAGTACACGGTGACTCGATCTACCACAATAAGAAAGCCCGGAACACACGGGATTACCCGGACCCTCCAAATCACACGCGCACGCTAATCTAGATACAATGATTCTTCCGGACACCCAAAACACGGTCACGATCTCCATGCGGTGTCCGGGACATTTACGAGGCCAAAGATCGACCAATGGGTTTCAACCGGGTTGACCCGAGGCCAAAACGGGCGAAGAGAATGTGTTTAGGTCTACCGGCCCACTAGGTCGGTTGATTGGCCAATTGGGTTGGTCAACCGGACCATCGCTAACCCATCTGCTGGGCATGGGTCCATCGACTGAAATCCCAGGTCGGTCGACCGAACCATGCTGGCCTGCACTGTCCGTGGCGAACGCGCCACCGATTGACCGAATTGCCCATTTGGTCGACCGATTTCAGCGACGCACCTACGTGAGCTCCACCGTGGGAGCTTAAATCATGTCCCACTCAACCCATTTGAGGGGAAAAACAAGGGGAAACTCTTGCCCAACCTCCATGACACCAGGAGGTCCTATTCAAACCACAAAAACCCCGCCGAATCGGTGAATCCGTCGCTCATCCCAAAAACATGCATTTTAACCCCAGCATGGAAAGAAACCTCTCGGCCTCACCTCGGCCTATAAACCACTGGAAAGGGGAACACACGGGCTAGGGATCCATCCCCCTATCTCCACCGACGATTTCCCATGCCGAGGATGCCGATTCCACGCAAAATCACGCCACGAACCACCACCGGCATCTCGAATCCATGAATGGGCTTCATCGCGCCACCGCCCTCCACCCTCGCTGCTCGTCGCCCCACGTGTCTCGCTGCCTCGCCCCACTCAAGCTCCGTCGGCCGCCGGAGTGAGAGAGGGAGAGAAAGAGAGAGCTGAGAGGAGAGAGGGGGAGAAATGAGAGAATGAGGGTGAGAGGAGGTGGTTAAGAGTTTATATAGAAAATGCTTTGGGATTTACAAATCTAAAAAATAAGAAAAATAAGGAAAAATCACCCCCACGATCCTCGAAAAACGCATAATGCGCCTGCAACGTCCTGGAGCCCAAAAACATAACAATTCATCCTACGTACTTTTGACCGGGGTATGTCCCGTGTGGTTGTACTTTTGGACTTGTGTTTAGTTGTTGGACTTGTATACTTGTAATTCTGGACTATTATATACTTTTTACCACTCTGATATATTTATTTTGCTTCCGCACTGCAATTCAAATTGTTGTATTAATTAATTCTGCGTGCGTGCAATTCCAATTCGTTATGCAACCCCTCAGTAAAACCCTTCCAACCCTTCAGGGGCCTCACTAGTCTCTTGGGTGGCTTCCCCAGTTCTTAGTATCGGTATATCGATGTTATCGGTATATCGATATTCGGATCTCCGGGTCGTTACAGGCACCCTTTTACTATATATAGTCAACACCTACGACTATTTGCAACCTTTGAATATAGCGCCCTTTCAAAGGGTCACTACTTCAAGAATTGGCACCCAAGGGATGGGCGCCCTTTCCTTTACCCTATTTAACGCAATTATGTTGAGCACCCATGGAACTGTCGCCCTCATGGGAAGTCTCTACTTCATGAATTGGCGCCCAAGGGATGGGTGCCCTTTCTTTTGGCCCATTTGGGTCAAGTGCAAGGCCCATTTATGTATTATGGTGTTGTATATAGGGTCTGGGCCTTGGCTAATGGTTCGTTTTAATTAATTCAGGATTTCTATTCCTTCAATTTACTAGGGTTGCTACACCCTCCCCCACTTAAAAGAATTTAGTTTCCAAATTTAATTTATTTTTTAGACGCGGAGGGTGCAGAGTGCATGCCATTTAGAATAAGTTTGGGAATCTTTTCCTCATAGATTCCTCGGTTTTCCACGTGGCTTCGTGTTCTGAGCATTTTTTCCATTGCACCTTGACCATGGGAATCATCTTGCTCCTTAGTGCACGTACCTCACGATCAAGGATCTTCAAAGATTTTTGTTCATAAGTGAGATCCTTTTGTATCACTAGTCGCCATGATCTATGACATGCGATGGATCGTGCACATACTTCTTCAACATGGATATGTGAAACACATTATGGACTTTGGACAATTGAGGAGGTAAGGTGATGCGGTAAGCAACCTCGCCAACTCTTTCTAGTACTTCAAAAGGTCCGATATATCTTGGTGTAAGCTTGCCCTTAACACCAAATCTTCGAATTCCTCATCCAGGTGAAATCTTAAGAAAAACGTGATCTCAGACTTGGAATTCGAGATCTCTTCTTCTGGTATCGGCATACGCCTTCTATCTAGACTGAGCCACTTGGAGTCTTTCTCTTATCAACTGTATCTTTTCGAAAGTTTCTCTAACCATGTCTAGGCCTAGTAGTTGTTTCTTGCCAACTTCATCCCAACACCAGGGTTATCGACAACATCTACCATATAAAGATTCAGAGGGTGCCATTTGTATACTCGCCTGGTAACTGTTGTTGTATGCAAACTCGACCAGAGGCAAGTGATCATACCAGCTTCCACCAAAATCAATTATACAAGCTCTGAGCATATCTTCTACCACCTGATTTGTTCTTTCAATCTGACCATCCGTTTGAGGATGAAAGGCAGTACTAAAGTTGAGTCTCGTCCCCAACGAATGTTGTAGACCCTTTCAAAAGTGAGAAGTGAAATGCGGGTCTCGATCAGACACGATTGAAATAGGTACTCCATGAAGTATGACTATTTCCTCGATGTATAAGGCGGCAAGAACATCAACTGGCCATCGGCTCTTGATTGGCAAGAAATGTACCGACTTGGTCAATTGGCCTATGATGACCCATATCTCGTCATGTCCTCCTTTAGATTTAGACAAACCCATTATAAAGTCCATGCTGATATCCTCCCATTTCCACTTAGGAATATCTAGAGGATGTAGCTTACCGGTAGGCTTTTGGTGTTTCGCCTTAACTTGCTAACACGTGAGACAGCGTGACACGAAGTCTGCAACTTCTCTTTTCATGTTGGGCCACTAAAATGTCATTTTCAAGTCTTGGTACATCTTGGTAGATCCTGGTTGAATCGTGTACCTTGACCTATGAGCTTCATTTAATATCTTCTTCTTTAATTCTGGACAATCTGGAACACAAGTTCTTTCTCTAAACAATAACCATCCATCTGACGCTAGCTTGAAATCAGGTCGTTCTTCCATCTTGCTCCTGATTTCTACCAGTACCAGGTCATTATCTTGTAGTCCTAGGATTTCATAAAGTAAATCCGACTGTATCCTTACATGAGATAGAGTAACACACCTGTTCTCCTTGTCCATACTTATATTAAGTTCAGAGAATTGTTCTAGCAGTTTCATCTCTTGAATCATGCAGTTGGCTAGTACGGCTCTTGGCTTCCGACTGAGGGCATCAACTATAGGATTACCCATTCCAGGATGATATTGTATTGTGAAGTCAAAATCCTTGAGATATTCTAGCCAACGTCTTTGTCTTATATTCAATTCCTTCTGAGAGAAGAGATACTTGAGACTCTTATGATCGGAGTATACGATGAATTACTCTCCATAGAGATAGTGTCTCCAAATCTTCAATGCAAATACTACCGCAGCCAACTCTAAGTCATGGACTGGGTAGTTCTCTTCATGCTTCTTCAACTATCGGGAAGAGTAAGCTATAACTCTCCCTTGTTGCATCAAGACACATCTGAGGCTAATGCCAGATACATCGGTATATACCTCGAACTTTTTTCCTTCCACTGGTAAAGCCAAAACTGGGGCAGTAGTTAGGTGATCTTTTAGGGCTACTTTGTTAAACAGGTAGAATAAGGTCGACTAGGACAAGGGTGGTAAAGAGCCGGTTACAGGGGGTATTCACCAGTGATATGCCTAACTGGCTTTGGCGGGGAAGGTCGAATAGGGCCGAACAGGTTGAAATTGGGTGAAAAATGGTGAATACGCCATTCGACCCAATGGGGTCGAACATGCCATATGACCATGGGGTCGAATGGTGTATTTGCCCTAATCCTACCCATTTAACAAAGGGGCCCTTAGAGCTTGAAAGCTTCTTTCACAATCTTCACTCCATTCATAACAAACCTCTTTGCGAGTTAGCCTAGTAAGTGGCATGGCGATCTTGGAGAAGTCCTTAATGAATCGCCTGTAATAGCTTGCAAGACCCAAGAAACTTCGGATCTCGCTAGCATTGTTTGGTCTTCCCTACTTTACAGCTTCTTCCTTAGATGGATCTACTGATATCCCATCTTTCGAGATCACATGTCCTAAGAAGGACACTTCTTCGAGCTAGAACTCGCATTTACTGAGCTTTGCATAGAGTTGATTAGTCCTCAATATCTATAATGCAATCCTCAAATGCTCCTCATGTTCTTCCTTGGTCTTGGAATAAATCAATATGTCATCAATGAAGACCACAATGAATTGATCCAGATGAGGCCGAAATATGCTATTCATCAACTGCATAAAGGCTGTAGGGGCATTTGTTAGTCTAAAAGGCATAACAATAAATTCGTAGTGCCCATACCTACTCCTGAATGTGGTCTTATGAATGTCTTCTTCTTTGATTCTCAGTTGGTGATATCCGGACCTGAGATTAATCTTTGAGAAATACCTTGATCCCGATATCTGATCAAATAATTCATCGATCCTTGGTAGTGGATACTTGTTCTTGATAGTGAGATGATTCAGCTACTGATAGTCGATGCATAATCTCATGGATCCATCCTTCTTCTTTACATATAGTACAGGCACTCCCCACGGGGAAGTGCTTGGTCTGATAAACCTTTCTTTAGAAGCTCCATCAGCTGCTCTTTTAACTCCTTGAGCTCGACAGGGGGCATCCTATAAGATGCCTTGGAAACTAGACCTGCACTAGGGACCAAGTCGATGGTGAAGGCCACTTCTCTTTGTGAGGGTAGTCCAGGCAAATCTTCTAGAAATACGTCGAGAAACTTCCGAACTACTGGGATGTCTTCTATCTTGGACTCCTTAGTTTATTTTATGGTGACAAATGTAAGGAAAGATACACACCCTCTCCTTATTAGCTTACTATCTCGGAGAGTCGAGATAAGAGGTGACTTGCTGCGACTCTTAGGGCTAGTATAGGTAAGTTCTGGAAATTCCTTGAAAGTAACCGTACTATTTCGGCAATCAACAGTTGCCTGGTATTTAGATAGCCAATTGGTGCCTAATATAACATCATAGTTCTTCATATCTAGACATATTAGGTTGGCGGGGAGATTCTTCCCTTTTACTATAACCTTATAATTTAGATAATGGTGCATGATGGCAGACTCATTTCTGAGAGGGGTTGCAATAACTAAATCTATCCACTGAGACTCTATAGGTAGTGGATCAGCAAACTTATTGGAAGTAAAAGAATTCGATGCACCAGTATCAAACAAGACATGAGTAGACTTGGAACAGATTTCTAATGTACCTTCCACCAATCCGCCTTCGTCTTGTTCAGCCTCTTGGAGAGCTTGGAGGCATGCATTCTTCTTCACCGGATGCTTTTCATCTCCGGCTTGATCATTAATGAGCGAGTAGTCAGAAATATGATGATCACGGCTCCCACAATGGAGACAAGCTCCTAGTCTCCTCCAGCATTCTTTGGCATTGTGGCCGGTCTTGTCACAGTGTTTGCACACTTCCTTGGAAGGTGCGGCGGTAATGGAGAAGGTTTTATTATTTTCTTAATCTTCTTTTCTTGAGAGGACTCTCCTCCATTGCTAGGCCTCTTCTTGTTAAAGGTGAGCTTGTAAGTACTGGAGCTGGTGACTTGCTCCTTCTTATCCCTCCCATAGATCTTGTCTGACAATTTCGTGGCATCTTCTAATAACTGGGCTCGCCGTACTATCTCCGAATAGACTTGTATGTCCATCGGCACTAGCTGTGTAATATATTGGGGCCTGAGCCCATTCAGGAATCTCCTGGCCTTCATCTCCTCGGTACTTACTAAATGTTTAGCTTATCGTGACAGTCTAGAGAATTGAGCCTCGTACTCGGCCACCGATAATGAACGTTGCTTGAGTGTGGCGAATTCGACGGCCTTCTTCTCTTGTACTTGGTCAAAAAAATATTTGTTATTGAAATATTCCTTGAATTCTGCCCAAGTGACTTGATCTTGATCTCTAGTAGCTTCTACGGACTCCCACCAGTAACGGGTCCCTTTCTAGCTAGAAGGTTGCCAACAAAACCTTCTCTTGATCCGTGCATTACATCACATGAAAAACCCATTCAATCTCCCTTATCCAGTGCTCGGCGTCATCAGGGTCGATCGAGCCTATTGTGGAAACTTAGGTGGAGATTTCCTGCACCACGATGAGCTCCTCCTTGTGCTACTTGTTGTAGCGCCTGCGTGAGACCTTGAACGGTCCTTTGCATATCGCGCTATTGCGCACGTTCCGCAGCCATGCTCCTACAATTTAAGTAACTTTATTAATATGTGATTATACCAAGTTCCTAAATTATCTTAACCCTTGGTTATACCCAATCTCACCGGGTAAAGGATTAAACTTATCCTTGGAGGGTTAGCAGAATTCTTGAGAGTTATGCCACGAGATAACCCTCCAACGGTCAAGTTAGTTATTGAGGACATGAGAGGAGAGTGTTTGAGAGAGGGAGAGACAGAGGGCGAGAAAGTTCTAGGGAAGGTTTCTCATGTGTGCATCTTACCTCTGGGCCGTTGGGCTAGTGTCCTATTTATACTATTACCGGAGGAGTTGACTATTTGGTTACCGTGACCAGGGGAGATGTGAGTCATCCAGCTCGCGTGCTTGACGAGATAGGGAGGCATGGGTGCTAACTCGTCGTTTAATTTTCTGTCGGAGAGGTAGCTCCTCTATTAATGTAACAGGGACATCGGTCATTAATGAGACAGGGATCGTTGGAGAGGGTGTGAGCCTACGCTGATAAAAGGAGTGACGTAGGTGGCGTCCCAGTTCCTTCGCCGGGCTGGAGCATCTTTTGCCATTAATGCACAGCAACAGCTACGCGCTGGTGCCTCTACCAGAGAAGGCGCACGCGGGTATGAACCCTGCATTGGGCCTGCGCCAGGGCAGATGACGTACTGGGCTGTTCAGGCAGTGTAATAAGCCCAGGGGAGTTGGACTCCCATGATGGGCTGGATGGTGGGTGTTTAATGGGCTGACGAGATAGGGCCTCCTCACTAGCTCCTCACTCCTGAGTAGTGAGGGTGCTCGATGTTTGGGAGGACCTCAAACCCCTCCTCACCCTAGGAGGGAGAGAGGGGATGCTTGGTGTCTATGTCTAGAGCCTCAGGGTTGGGGGTGGAGCTTTAAATGCGCCTACCAGTCACCCGTCGAACCGTTGGGAGCCAACATCATCATTATGATAGTGTAGCCCCATCTATCATGCATGGGGGAGAGGGATTGGACAACAAAGAGACGTGGGCTAAGGTTCTCTCGCCTATTCGAGGAAGGGTGGGGATCTGCCTGCCCAATGATGGCGTGATCTAGGCCGTTTATGCCCGCCGCCTCACTTACCACCTCTTTCACTTTAAAAGGAATATGGGGAGCAGTGGGGAGGCATCCGTTCATCTCCTATGGTGTCGGCTCCCACTGCTTCCTCCTTTGTTTTTATTCCAGTGAGCTCTTATCTTCTCCCTTTCTCTCATGGATCCCCGTAGGAGGCTGATCATAGCTAAGTTTGAGCCCTCCACGAGCAGCTCGAAGGTGACCGTTGGTGGTGCCCCGGGTCCCGTAGGAGCTCCTTCTGGTCTCCCTATCACCTAGGTTTCCTACCATATTATCATAGGTTTGAGGGAAGGGTACCAGATCCCCCCAGAGTTTGACATCCTCTTCCCTACTACCGAAGAGCAGCTGAGGACTTGCTTTCTAGAGGGGATCGTCGTGCCAGTGGAGTCCTTCTGGGCTGGCTTTCGCTTACCCATCCCCCGTCTTTTCGAAGAGGTGTTGGGTTTCTATGGGGCCCAGCCAGGACAGATGTCTCCCAACTCTTGGCGGATTCTATGTGCCTTTACCCTACCGTTGTGGTCAGATAAGGTGTCGTCTGGCCGCCAATCTCCTCCTAAACCTATTTTGCCTTCAGTGTTGCCCTGACTCTTGTGACTCAGACTTTTACTTCCCGACCTAGGCAGGGATGCAATTCCTTTCCATCTCTCTAGCTATGTCAAATATAAAACATTGGTAGGATAGGTTCGTCACCCTGGTGAAGGCCGCGGGGGGGGGTGCGAACTGGGGTTACCCTAACTGTCGAAACGTCCACCGTGAGATGCCACCGTTGTCTCATAGGGAGGGGGTGTTAATTGACGAAATTCGTAGGGAGCCAATCCATAAGGTGGACCAGGGGCTAACCCCCTCTTTGATGAGGTCGTTGGGACTGAGTCCGTCCCTCCCTGCTGGTATGGTTCTGTCAGGGCTAAGTGCCTGGGTCAGCGGTTGCTTCTTGGTCTAACTCATCCTGATGCACCGTTGCAGGAGTAGCAAAGCCACTAGCGAGCGCGAAGCAGGTCCAACTCAAGCTCCTTTCGAGACTCTGGTGTTAGAGTCGTCGGATCCTCTCCCTTGGGATAGTCAGGCGCCGCCCAAGAGTCCTTGCGTTCCCTTGGCCGCCGCCCGAGCTCCCACAGCCGCCGAGGGAGGCCAACATGAGGTGCTGGTAGGAGTGCCATTGTCATCGCTTGCCCTAGGCCTGCTTCGTTACTGTCTGCTGGCCACAGAAGTCGTCGAAGGGCCATCTATTGTACCGGGGAGGCCCTCACCTCCTCGCTCATCCGCTGTCGCTTCCCGCCACTCTTCGAGGCCATAGGAGATCTCTGGCTCAAGTAGGTCCTGCACCATAGTTGGGGAGAGGCGTAAGGGCCTAAACTTGGGGGAGATGCTCGCTTGGAAGTGTTAGGTCCCTTATTGCAGCAAGGCGGATCTAGAGGGGGGGTGAATAGATCCAATAACTAAATATACCTGATTAAAAAAACTTCTAGTGTGAAACTAAGTGGAAATGCTATAATAGCTAAACTACTGTAAGCTAGCTAAAGTGAAATACTAAAACAATAATGCAAGGATGCTCACACAGAACTGATATCAAACACTAAGTGATGTGTGTGAGAAGGGGGGAGGAGTTTGAAATAGTTCAAATTCAGTGCCAAGATCAAAAACGGTCTATCGCGAGACTGCATGGGACCCTAAACAATCAATTAATGGACCGCTTTCCAGAGTCCGATCGTAAATATCTTCCTAGCATGAAAATTTTCATTTTCTTTAGGCTAAATCCTCTGGGATGGATGTAATCTATTAGCTAGAAGTCTCCAGAATATATTAGGATTGGATTGGAGACTTAATCAGGACTCTAAGGTCGTTCCAATCCATGAACCCTAAAGCTAACCACATAAATAGGTCCCAGAACCAACCTATGCGACCCTTACTTTTGGCTAGTGTGGAACTCAGGTAAGGAAGCTTTATTTATTATAGGTTCTTTAGAGTATTTTATTCATAATACTAAGGTCTAACTTTTCTCTAAATTTTATCTTATAAGATCAAGCCATCAGGGAGATGGAGGCATCCAAAGTCGCTGGTTCGATATAAGAAACCCAGGAACTGGGGCAACCGGGCCAGATTGATCGACAAATTAGAAGCCCTAAGCAAGGTATTTAGCAATTGTGTCCTTAAAACTTTATGTTACCCTTTATGTCTTGTATCTACCCTCCAATTTTGACGTCTTTATGTCAAGAGAATCAGGAGATATCAAGGCGTAAAGTTACTATTTTAGCACAAGACGTGCAAAACTAGGGGTTCCTTCCAGTCAGGAATTTGAAGTCTATGAGCACTATTTGAGATAGGTTATCTCATGAACGGCTCAAACTTGAAGTTAGGAATAAAAGTCCTCTTATTTCAGTCATTTTCATGAATTGTACATTGAGAATTTTATGCTTTATTGGGACATGCACAGTTAGTTTTATCTTTCATGCATGAACTTAGCCTAAATAGAAATAAGATGAAATTTCTTGTCCATTATCCACAACCCATGCATGCTTTTGACTTATTCTCGTACCAAGCATGTTTTTACAGGATGTTCCCATTAATTTCCATTAAGAACATACCCTAAATGTTGTTTTAAGTTTTCTATCTTACAGTTTCTGTCAGGTAGGATAGAAACGGTCCAATACACGACCGCCAGAGATAGCTAAGCAGCCCCTCGACAGACCGCTTAACTCTGTAAAACGGTCCTCTACAAGACTACACATGGATTTTTGTAATCTGCACTTGCTAACCCTAAATAGGGGTAGATTGACCCTATTGACTATATGTAAAACTTAGTTAATAAGGTCTTATTTCTAGTTTTACCTTATATTTGTAATATTGGTCATATTAGGCACCATCTTTGATAGATTGCATACTTTACATGGTTTAAAGGCTTATTTTAAACTTATGATAATTTCATGCCAAAATCATATACTTTGTATTAATGACGTTATTTTCATGAAGTTACGAGGTTTGATCGCTACTTTCATCATAGTCTTTTTCTTATCTCTGGAGTCATTTTCATAAGTACATGGCATATACTCAGGTATGTGACCATTAGATACACTTTGCACTATAAGTACATAAATCTTGGACTTGTGATCCTCTCCGTTAGATATTCCTTCATCGGACTTGGTGATCTTGTCTCAAGGCCTCCGTAAGTCTCCGTGAGTCTGGGATTCCCACTAAGATACCGAGCTGGTTGTACCCTTAAAATCTAGTTTGTCTAAAAAGCACTTGCACTGTTGATGTTTTCTGGTTTCTGAGTTTCAAACGGTCTTCATGGTGACCGCTAAGACTTGCCTAACGGTCGTCACCTTGATCACTTTTCCTGTCAAACAGTCTTCCATATGACCGCATGTTCTCTGAGTCAACTATTTTCCTTTCTGGCTTGACTCGTCATAAATGGTCTGGACTCGACCGCATAGCCTTGCCTAACGGTCCAGGACTAGACCACCTGGTTCATGAAACGGTCCAGTAAATGGCTACTTGGTTTCTCATTCTGGCTAGCCTGAGGTTTGACTCTTGGGGTTGGTTTTCTTGAGTTCCTAGATGATCTTATGATTATCCAGAGTCTAAACTGTGTTTAACAAGTTAAGGCTAAGTTATGAACTTTAATGAAAATGCCGTTATGCTACCGGAATGTCATCATTGCATAAGGTACCTTAATTCTTCGTTGAAATCTCATGTCAACTTTGGTACATTCTATGCCTTGGTTATTTGGGCAGGAAACTTATTATTTGGAATTAAATTATTGGCCAAAATTATTATCTCGTGGAAGTAGCTGAATTTATAACTTGGAGATGCAAGATCGGGCACGGATTGTGTCCAAGGGCTCCATGCTAGTCCCCTCGATGGATTGTCGGAAACGTGCTATAAACCATGGGGTACGATGATATTGGCATCGCATTGTGCTGGGAGTACTTTCTCTTATAAATGAGTGAAACACCACGAGACTCGTTATGAAATTTACATGCTTGATAGTGACTTTCTAGTACATAGCCTTTATAAGGTTTAGTAAAGTACTTTCTAGATACATGCTTGTACATTCTTGTTCATGAAAGGTCAAATTTACTTCTACATGAATTATCTTGCTCGATCGTGTCTACTTATTCAAACTATCTTGTGACTCTGTATTCTTGGCATGGTCCACAATAAAAAAACAGCTCATAATACAACAGTAGTCCACAACTAGTACAATGATAAAAAGGAAAGTACAACTACACGGGGCATACCCCGACTCTGACAACTGGCAACTAACCTTGGGCACTACAACCGCACTGAGCCTCAGACGTGCTCCTCTGAAGCCTCGCCTCACCTGAAACACGGTGAAAATACGCTGGAAATGAGCCTCATAACAAAAGGCTCAGTAGGGAACACTCGAACCCCTACCTCGTAAAATGAGAAACTGCAACTCAAAGTAGCGAAGGCGAGTACAACGGGAATAAATGACGGAAAAACCTTGCTACTACTGACACAGGTCTCACGGCGTGAAAATCGAGATGTGTGGCATGGTGAAAAGACCAAGAGTCGCTACTTGACAAGACAGTAGTACCACCCACTAGAACCGAGGCCGGATGCGTCCCCTAACTTCTTAGTCCGCACCTCAGGTGCCAGCCTGCGATGCTCCAAGCGGAAGCTAAGACACCATACAAGTAACCATAGAATAAGAACTAGCTGGGGTCGCGCTTGTCAGCGCGTGTCCACTGCCCCCTACCACGTGTGCACACATAGACCATGCGTCCTAGGTCTGGCCTCTAACTGGTTTTCCCCACAGCCGGACTCTATCTGCAAGACGTGGGGCCCTATGGTAACCAGTCTAAAAACCGTCTCTTGGGGTAGCCTCGCCACCACTCCTTGGTGGGACCACACACGTGTTGGAGGGCTATGACTAGTGGAGGGTCACTAAAGGAGTAGACTCTCTAGTTAGTGAAAAATAACGCCTGAACCATACAAGTACAACGACTGCTCCTCGTACCGACACCGACTCACGGTGACACATCGAGAACATCACTTCCCAGTACCCCACGACACCCTGACACATGGCCCCCACATGATGCCCAGCATCAGTCAGACCACGGGTTAGCATGTGGATCCAGGTCCACTCACTAGGGACTCGAATGGGCAAGGAGAAAGCTACCGGTCAGACAACACACAGTAAACAGTACACCCTGGGCCATTCCTGGGTAAACACTCAGTCGATGGACTGCCTCAGGGACCGGGACGGCTCCCCACCAACTGTTTGATAAGCTGGAATGGTCACCAACAAACCACCCCTCAACAGACAGACACGGTCTGCCCTGGACCGTGTTTAACATAAACGGTCCAATGATAGGCCGCTTGAGGAACTAAGCGGTCCCCCTTGGGGTCGCTAAGCCACCCAATGGCACGAAAATCAAACGGTCATCTCCTGACCATTGGGAACCTAAACGGTCCAACCTGAGACCGCGCCAAAGGACCAAACGGTCCATCTGATGATCGTGAAGCCCCAGAACTATGCAATGATGAAAACTCAATGGTTAGAAATGCCTTGGGACTCACGCGGACTCCACGGGGTAAACGGTCAGCCCAATGGCTGCCTATGCATGAAACGGTCAAATGATAGACCGCTTACTCTACCGACACTCCCAGGTCAGTAGGCAGTCAATCTCTGGGCCGTGTAGGATAGAAACAGTTTCTGTTAGGATCGTTTCTATCTCGGCAACCTGAGAACGGCGAACCTCCGTGGAATTCGCCATTCCACGCCCCATTCACCCCCGGGTGATGGGGAAACAAGGGGGAAACTTGTCCCCATGATCCTAGGCACCCAATGGTGCCCTCAAACCATCGATTAATGCGGTAAAACACTAGATCGGCACTCAAAATCCCAAACCATGGATTTCCAACCCCGAGCTCAAATGGACCCCTCTCGACCTCCCGTCGGCCTAGAAATCGCGAGAAAGGAAACTACGGAGCTAGGGATCCGTCACCCTACCTCAGGGTTGCTCGAGAAGTGCCGAATCGTCGCCAATCCGCAAAGAAAGTTTTTAGAATTCCCGATCTCCCACGAACTCCCACAAACTGCACGCCGCCACGATCACCTCGCCGCCGTCGCATCGTCGCCTCGTCGCCATCTGCAGCCGAAGGGGAGGCCGCCACGTAGTCTCCAGTGGAAGGAGAGAGAGGAAGAGGGGGCGCGGTCACGGGAGAGAAGGGAGGAAGGAGAAGAAAGAAAGAAGAATAAGAAAAAAGAAAAAGAAATGGGATTTATATAGAAAATTTTGATTTTTCAGAAAAATATGAAAAAATATAAAAATATATTTTTGTAATCCTCGAAACACGCCGGTCGCATCGGTACCGTCCCGGAGTAGGTGAACGACTCGTTCGCCCGCTATGGGTTTCCATAGGTTTGCCGAAGAAAAACATGCGGGAATCGTGGAACACGCTCCGGGACCTCGAAAACTGATTCGAAATGCACGGATCTAAACGTGAAAAATATCTAAAAAATAATTTCGGGCATAACAAAATCAAATTCTCTGAGAAATAAATTCGGGACCCAAGAAGAAGGATCCGAAGGGTCCGGGATATTACAAATACTATGTTTGATTATTAGTTTTCTCTCTCCTTTTTTATCAGGCTCATGACTTATTGGGGACTTTATTCCTTAATTATCTATTAAAGGAGGTTATTAGACCCTGGGTAAAGGGTAGGAGTTGACCTCACAGAGAGTGGTATCAGAGCCACCGCGGTTGAGAATTTACATAAATGGTCATCAGCTTAATCCACATTTTAAAAGGCTTGAACTAGTAGATTGTTATGACAAAAACTTAATCGTATAATTATATTTTGAGACCATGGTAGGAGGGTGACCATAATGGAGAGATTTCGGTAGATGCCTCCATCCTCTTTTAAGGGGAAGCGTCAGTCAATCATGACTGAAAACTGACTCCGCGAGATCGAAAAGATTTATTGGGTCATCCGGTATGCGGATGAAGATAAGACTAGTCTGGTGACGTTCATGCTGCAGGAGAGAGTAGAGGTATGGTGGGCGTATGTGCTAAGGAATCAACCTGACAAACTAGAGCATGATATTTCTTGGAAAGAATTTAGGTGGTATTGGAATGGGAGACTCCTAAATCTCCCACGGAGATTCGAGTTTCTTAGGGTTAGCTGGTTATTATCGCCACTTTATCAAGGGATTTGCATCTCTAGCGGCGCCACTAACTAAGTTGACCTGAAAGGGAGTCAAATATATATGGTCTGAGAACTGTAAGAAGAGTTTCCAAGAGCTGAAGGCTATGCTGACATCGACACTGGTTCTTGTTTTGCCTAACAATGTGGATGACTTTGCCATCTACTCTGATGCATCAAAGGTTGGGTTAGGTAGTGTATTAATGTAAAATAGAAGGGTGGTCGCTTATGCTTCTTGAGCACGAGTGAAACTATTCGACTCATGATTTGGAGTTGGCTGCGGTGATTTATGCTTTGAAGATCTGACATTATTATCTTTATGGCATCAAATTCGAGGTGTTCACTGACCACAAAAGTCTGAAGTACCTATTTTCTCAGAAGGAGTTGAATCTTAGACAAAGAAGACGGGTCAAATTCTTGAAAGATTATGACTTCGAACTGCAAAAGCATCTCGGAAAGGCTAATGTAGTAGCCGATGCTCTCAGCAAAAAAGGGTCATGATGCAGCAGGACTGGAAGATGATCGAAGATGCAGCGCAACTTATGGCTGTGATCAAGCCTTAGTTATGTCAGGCATTTATGGCCCAACTAATCATTCGGTCAACAGTGCTTGACAAGGTGATAGGAGTGCAAAAAGATGATCCCCAGCTGCAAGAATTGATCTAAAAGAGCGACTTTGCTCGTGATGAAGATGGAGTGATTCGGTTTCAGCACCGTGTCTTTGTACCTAATTTGGCCGATCTTAAAAGATAGATTCTCGAGAAAGCTCACCGACCAGTATTCTCTATTCTTCTAGGAGGTGGTAAAATGTATCAAGACTTGAAACAGTCTTTTTGGTGGCAAGGAATGAAGAATGACGTAGCTGACTATGTTACTAGATGCTTGGTTTGTCAACAGGTAAAGGCAGATCACCAAAAGCCATCAGGACTAATGCAAAAATTGAAAATTTCTTAGTGAAAATAGGAAGCAATCACTATGAATTTTGTGACTGGGTTACCCAGATCAGTAAAGGGCAATGACTCTATATGGGTGATAGTGGACCGATTTTCAAAGTCTACACATTTTCTTCCTATGAAGGTAAAGCAATCAGTGGAAAGTTTGACAAGACAATATGTAGATAACATTGTCAGGCTTCACGGGATTATAAAGTCGATCATCTCCGACAGGGATCTCTAGTTCACATCCAGATTATGGCAAGGGTTGCAGGAAACTTTTGGTTCACGACTCAAGCTTAGTTCGACTTTTCACCCACAAACTGACGGTCAGTCTGAAAGGATGATTTAGACACTGGAGGACATTCTTAGGGCTTGTGTTCTTGATTGGAAGGGCGATTGAGAGCGACATCTACCTCTTGTAGAATTTACTTATAACAATAGCTTCCACGCAAGTATAGACATGGCTCCATTCGAGACACTATATGGTAGACCTTATAGATCTCCATTGTGTTGGGAGGAAACAAGGGATAGGCAGCTTGTGGGGCCAGAAGTTGTACAAGAAACATCTGAAAAGATTAGGGTGATCAGACAGAGATTGACAATAGTACAAGATCGACGAAGAGCTATGTTGATAGCCGAAGGAATGAGTTGACATTTGAAGTTAGTGATCACGTTTTCCTCAAGGTATCTCTGACAAAAGAAATCGTTCAGTTCGGCAAACGTGGGAAGCTAAATCCATGGCTCATTGGACTGTTCGAGATTCTAGAGAAATTAGGGGATGTGACATATCGGTTGGCTTTACATCCATCTTTGGAGGGAGTACATCCGATGTTCCATGTGTCCATGTTGAGGAAGTACGTACATGATCTGGCACACGTGATCAGTTCTGAGCAGATGCAGTTTTAGCAGAATCTATCTTATGAGGAGTAACTTGTTCGAATTCTGGACCGCAAAGAGCAGGTGTTGAGGACTAAAGTCATTCCATTGCTGAAGGTACTATGGAGTAACTTCTTGCAGGAGGAGGCCACGTGGAACCAGAGGAAGAGATGAGGAAGAAGTACCATCGATTGTTCGGTATGTGATTTAACCCCAAACTTCGATGGTGAAGTTTTCTTTAAGGGGGAGAGGGTGTAATACCCCATGAAATTCAATGACGACTTCTACAGGCCACCCAACCTCTCTCTCTCTCTCTCTCATGATGGCGAATAGTTCAACAGTGCCCTCCCAACCCCTTTCTACCTCACTCTATCGGGGCCTCTTGTTGGGAACCTAGGAGGGTTCTTCATGCAGTGGTGGTTGGCAGAGGGTGTGGCTATTTCTCATTTTTACCCCTCCTTTTTTGCCACATTTTTATAAAAATAAATTGCACGTTAGGGGGTGGGGGGTAGCGATGAGGGAGGAATGGAGAATGGCAAACGTTGGTGAGCCTGAGAAGGAAAATAGAGAGCAACCCCAACAACAAACTAACCTCGCTTGGAGTTCTTGACTGAGGTTTCCACCTCTTTGTTTTCGGCTTCCTAGCTACCTCCCTCATCACCACTTGACGAAGACTCCCCCACCTCCTCATTGCCCCTCGCTCGACCACGTCTGATGTCCTTTCGGGATATGAAGAAGGTCAACTTCGTCACAAAAATTTAGGATGATTTTTTGACTGAGGTAATTTCATCCCAAAATTCATTCCTACTTTGGGACGAATTTGGAGCAAAAGGATTTGCCGTCGGAAAAAATAAGAATATTTTTGACAGAAAATACTTATGTCCCAAATCTGTTGTAAATTAGGGACAGATTTGGGATAGAACTATGATCCATTGGGAATACTAGGAACATATGATTCTTGTTATTTTAGGCGGCTTATAGTTTCGTCACAAATTTGTCCCTAATTTAGGACGGATTTGGGACGGAAGTTCGTTCCGTTTCAAATCTTCCTAATTTGAGATGGAAAAAATTCCATCTCAAATCTATCGCAATAACTTTTCTGTCCCTAATTCGGGACGGTCAAGCAATCCATCTCTAATCCGTATCAAATTTGAGATGGATTTAGGATAGAAATGATGTACATATTAAAGTTTTACAAACATTATTTATTTATTTTTTAAACAAAACTAATATTTGAGACCAAAAAAATCCATCCCAAGTGATGTGACACAATCCCTTGGACCTAGCTTCACAAGTAATCGAACCGAACGGTGGATCCACTCAAGTGGGCCCACCCATGACGCGCACACCCAGGATCCGTAGGTGGACCGGCGATGGGGATGAGGGTTCGAGGTTGGACCTTGAGATTCCAGGGGGTTGGCTAGCTTGGGGCTGAACCCCTAAGGATCTGGGATGCCCAATTCGACGGGCGGCCAGCACGCTGAGGGCGTGGGATGTAGGGCCACTCTCACAACTCGCTCTGTGGTGGCACACGATTTGGTGGATTCTAGATCGGGCACTCGCTCATCGTCCGACGGGCAATTGAAAGCAATAATAAGCCAGCAAAGATAATGCTACCAACAGAGGAGAGTGATCAGGTGCTCACCTAATCGGCATGAAGATGCTGACCCCGGCCGGAGATGATGGCGAGCGGGGAGGCGTGGGTATGCACCTGCAGGCCACGCTGATGTTGCTTCAGATGGCAATCTGCTAGTACAATCACTACACCCTCCCAGAGGGGTTGATCAAGGGGTGGGGAAATTAATTATTACAACCAAAAATACCTCCGCACAGGGAGGGGCTGTAAGTCAGCCAGGCGGGGTGGGGGAAAACTAAGCTAGAAGCCGAATGGAGGGAGCTCGTCAGTTCTGCCAGCTCTCAGGACAGCTTGATAGGCAGTTGCTGTCGGCGCCGCCACGGGCTCTCCCGAACTCCGTTGTTGATGAAACTAGTGGAAAAACCTTCTGGGTTGGCCCAGGAGGACGTCCAAATTTTAGGGGGACTTCTGGTTGACGGCACTAGTTGGGGAAGAGTGGTGAATAGGGCGACTGAACTCTAGTTCTGGTAGCTCTTGAGTTGCTGCAACAGGAAGGCGAAGTCACCACGACCGCTCCCGAGCTCTGATTCTGGCATGGCTAGAGTCGATGGATTCGCTGGCGAGTCCTCTTCGAAATGAGACCTGCGGGGATGTTGTAAGAGGTCAGAGTAGATATTAGCAGCCCAAACAGTTGTCAGATGTCTATTCAGTCCCAGAGTGGACAAAATAGCGCACCCGAGGGAGAAAATTGAGAAATCTCTACTCCAGATGTCGAACGGGGCGCCGCTTCTTGGTAATGGAAGAAGACTTGTCTTATAAGCTCTCTGCCAAGTTGTGCCTCAAGAATCATAGCAATGTGTCCGTGGGAGCTTCTGGAAGTTGCTTCAGGTTGCTGACCGGACCTGTCCTGCGCAGTCAGAGAAGAATGGCTCTCCTGGGCAGCTCCGAAGTCGGACGACAGCGAGACCACAACTCTTGGAAAGCTGCTACGAGGAGCTTTCCAGCAATGTAGGATATGCCACTAGAGGATGCACGAGGAAGTTGTGGCAGGCTCTGAAACTGGATGCTCCTTTGCTGCCTGTGAATTGGAATGAAAGGGTGGAGATAGGTAATGGGGAATGGGGTAGATGGGAGGGGGGAATGAGGTGAATGTGTGTTGGGGGCGACCCCTGGCTGTGAGGGGGTCCAAGAGGGGGTGTTCTAAGTGTGGGAGGGGCAGCCAGGGGGCTGGAAGGGGGTCTAGCAGATCGGAAGGCCTCTATATATAGGCTCGTGAGAGAATGGCACGAGGGAAACAAGTTCCCACCCAGGGAAATTTGAAAAGAGGTGCTCCGCTGAAAGTCCACATGTCAGGAGATGAAGGCGTGCTGTCCACGTGGCTGAATCTCCACTTGAGACTTATCTTGGATCACGTGCCTAATTATAAGCTTCCTGGGTTCACGTGCCCATCACTGAAATCTTGGATAATGTGCCTCACTTAACTTCCACGAGTAGGAAATGAAATTCACCTTTATGCCACCCAGGTGTTCGATCCTGGTTGCTTAAGCCTTTTCATACTTAAATCCTTATCAGCAAAATAGAAGGCATTTCATCAAATACCTTGTCAGCATTAATATGCATTGACCTATGAGAGAAGCATATACTTTGGCCTTAATGAATACATGAAACATAGATGATGAGCATTGACCTAGATTGACATCATGCATATATATGCATGTGCACCGACCTAGACAAATAAATGTGCACTGACTTATGAATGTGCACCTACTTGCATTGCTAGGTCCTTATGCATGTGCTCCAACTAGAATGAATGTGCTCCGACCTGCGTAGCTAGGAATATATACATGTGCTCCGACTTCGAATGAACTCTGACCTTCAAAATGCATGTGCACTGACTTGAATTCATGTGCTTAGACCTTGAAATCAAAAGTGCATAGACCCTAAAATATGCATGGACCTGAATGTGCGTAGACTAGAACATGTGCACAGACCTAAATTCCAAATATGCATCAACCCTAAAAACTGCACAGACCTAAAGGCTGCATGTGCGTAGACCTTACAAGGCATATTAAGAAATGTGCATCAACTTTGTAGATAGTACTACAAAATATTCATCAACCTTATGATGCAAGATGTCTTCATGTGCACTGACTACAGTAAGGTGCTCAGACCTTATAATGCGAGATGCAATATGTGCATCGACCTTATATATGACCAATGCAAATATGCATCGACCTTATATATGACCAATGCAAATATGCATCAGCCTTCCCATATGTGCATCAACCTTCCTAAGGCCAGCGGCATATGTGCATCGACATTCCTAAGGCCAGCAGCATATGTGCATCGACCTTAGTTACTGTGCCTACAGGATGTGCAACGACCTTTATGCATAAGACATGAATGTGCACCAACTTATAACAGTAACACAGGTAGACCTTGATATGCACGAGTGAGCATGTGCATCGACCTATATATGCACTACAGTAAATATGCATCGACCTACATGCATAAAACACAAATGTTCACCGACTTGCATCTACCTAGATATGCAACATGCATCGACCTTAGCATGCAACTGTCTGAATGTGCAATGACCTTTATACAACAGAAACGTTATTCTGACTTATTAATGGACAATGTTGCCAAAGTCAAATGATGGTCAAACCCATGGTCAAACTTACTGTTGCCAATCATCAAAACTAGACAACAATATATATTGTTGTCAATCATCAAAACTGAATAAGAAATTAAGTATAGAGAGTCAAGTCAAAGGAGACACAATATGAGATACACATTATCCCACATGATCTCCCCATAACATTCTTGTTGTCCTTTTTTTGTGATGCACAGGGCGAGATGAGGACACGCATCAGTTGGTTCCTTGTGGTAGCCACTTGCAGAGGCCTTCCAGACATTCAAAGGGCTAGATTGGACAGGATGGGCTTTGGCATGTTTCTGCAGATCGAGCCATTCCAGCTCGACCTATCCCTCATCTAGGCGCTGAGGGAGAGGTGGCATCCAGCGAGTCGTGCCTTCCTGATGTTGTGGGGCACATGGTACCCAGTTTTGAGGACATAGTCTGGATCACTGGACTACGAGTGGATGGGGAGGCAGTTAGCGACGTTACCTACCCCGACTACATAGAGAGGGCACTGGAGCTGCTAGGGCTGGAGACCAGTGCCACAGACAGAGAGAGCAGGACGGTCACTCGGATGGCCGTCATGGATGCATTGGGGTTTGTCGATGATCGTCACCATAGATGGCAGTTGAGTTCATGGGGTGGATAAAGGGAGCTACGTGCTTTGGGTTCTGCCAAGATGCGAGCGACTAAGGGCAGACAGATCGCTACCTCCAGAGCATTCTTTTCTTTTTGTTGGGCTGACTTCTACCGGGCACAAAGGGAGACAACATCCATTGTAACTTCCTAGAGATCCTAATGGATTTGGACTGGGTAGGGCAGTATGTGTGGGGAGCAGCCCTACATGCACACCCGATCGCCGACTTGTCGTAGGGGACTGGTCGGGAGATGACAATCAGTGGCTTCGCACCTTTCCTCTAGGTAAATACATTTTATTTATTTATTCATTTATTTACAGCTAGTCCTATTTTGTGTTTATGCAATTGACTGTGCTGATGGCATGTGCTGTGTCGCTGGCCTGACAGTGGAGGTCAATCGTGAACCCAACCCCACATTCTTATCAGTAGATGTCTCTACGACGCGAGCTGATTGTTGTGCATCCCTTGGTTTTGATGATGACAATAGGATAGTTCTACTTTGTTTCATAACAAATGCAAGTGGTTTGAGACCCGCCGTACCATAAAGGCTACGACGTTAATTACATCCCCTCGGAGAGGGGAAAACCCTTGATTAATCACCGGGAGAGGGGGCACTACGGCCTAAGATTCACAATAATAAGAGCGAGAGCGAAGTCTCAGATTACGTTTAGGCGGATCCCGCATTGGGGCATAAACGTTGCAAGCATATCGGTCACCAGCAGACCATTCTTTGTTCGGATGGAAGTCCGCATTAGTAACGTAAGAGATAGTGATAAAATCGTATGTCACTTCCCTTTCTCCTTTCTCTCTCTCCCCTCGCGCGCTCTCTCTTTCCCTCTGCCTCCGTGTCTCACTTCCCTTTCTCCTTCCTCATTTTTCTCCTCCTTCCCTTCCCCTCTTCTTCTTCTTCTCCCCTTAACCCCCTCCGGATCCGACGCCCCTATTTTGAACAGGGGCATTGTGGCCTCATCTTCTCCTCTCCCTCTCCCTCTCCCCATCTCTCACTCTCTTCTGCACACACACACGCGCACCGTCACCAAGCACTTCTCCCCTTCCCACTCCTCTTCTCACCTTGCCTTCTCCTTTCTCTCTTCTCTGCACCAACCCGTCGCACCGTCCTTGCTCCACCTCCACTCTCCCCCCTCGTCCCATCGCACTGTGGCCATCCTCTTCTCTTCTACACCACCGTCCACCACAGACGCCCCTCCTCTCCTCTCTCACACCTCCTCTTCTCCTCTGCCTTCGCCGTCCCTCTCTCATCCATCTCGTCTCCTCCCTTCTCCTCTCCCCGTCCCCTCTCCTCCCTCACACCTCCTCTCCTCCAACACGTTTAACCGGCAGAGCTCTGTCTGCCACTTAACTGGCAGTAATTGGCGCTAACTGGCAGGGCCACCCCCTGGCCATTTAACCGGTAGCCACCCCCTGACCATCTAACCGCTTGCCTCTCACAAATCGTTTATGTGTAGCCAACCCAGAGCACTGCCACTGGCGCCGCGGGTTTCATGGAATAGCTTACGAGCTCGCAGAGGCGACAGGAGATTTCTTCATGATTGAAACATCTATGGCTCCAAGTCACCTATTACCTTTCAAGGTTGGACAGCAAGCAGAAGCAAAGTCTTTAAAAAAAATGATAACCGCAGTGCATGGTTCCGCTGCAAGATAAACGAACTCATCCCAAGTAAGGACCTTGTTAATGGGCTGCGCCCATTGGGCCGCCCGCGTGGACCTGACGTGGTGGCAACCACACACACGCCACGGTGGCGATCAGACGCGCGCGGGGCACGTGTTTACCCTCGCCTGTGAGTGCCCATGAGCGCTTGCCGCGAGCACGCACATGCACCGCGGGGCGCCACCTCGCCTCCTCCTCCTCATCCTTCTTATCCTCCCGACGCTACCTCTCTCTCTCCCTTATCTCGTCACATCCTTCTCCTTCCCTCTATAAATACCCCTAAAGGGGGTTGATGAAAGGTGTGAAAAATAATAAGAGGTAATGGAGGAAAGAGATAAAAGAGAGAGGGAAGCACTATATGTGTAAAGGAGATGGCACCAAGGCAAGGGAGATGACGTGTCAGTGGACGACGTCACTCTGTCCGAGTCAGTCCGTTGAGTACGAGGACCCCGGGAGTTGTACCATGGTAGGAGTTCGTCTCCATTGGCCAAGGTATGTTTGTGAGGTGACGGAGAAGTGTATAAGAGAGAGGATGTGTGGATAGAGAGAGAAGTCGAGAACATAGTGCCCATGATGGTTGCGGCAGCCCTATCTCTCGATTCTCTCTGTTTATTTCCCTTCTCTCTTCTCGTCTTCTCCTCTATATGTTAGATGGAATAGAGACAAAGGTAGCGCGTCGGTATGCTGACTGCACGTTATTACTCGCGGGTTGGTCTTATGACGAGTACGGTCTGCATCTCTGGGGAAACGATCACCATAGTCCCTGGATTTGGAGTGTGGACCCTTGGAGTCGACTCTAGTAGCTGGCTCTGTGACTCCGTGATGATTCACAGGTAGTGGTCGACTCTGGTAGCCGACCTTATACCCGGATTCTACAGGTACACATGCGTTTTTTATTTTCGCTTTCGTTGTTACATGTGTACGTCTCGGTTCCGCTGCGAGGTATGTCCTCCAACTCTGAACTCGTTTGGTTATATATATATTTGTTGTATATATATCTCGTGAAGTTTTTTCCAACAGTGGTATCAGAGCACAGAGTTTTTGTCACGTTTTAATTTACGATGGATTCGTCAGCGGGTTTGGTGTCCTTTCTTCCTTGGGCTAACACGAGCATATGTGTATTGCAACGTTTATCCCTCAGACTAATAGATAAAGAGGAACTGGCATAAAAGTGACTATTTGTTGCCCTTTCTGGTGGTAGTGACCACGGCAATAGCAAGTAAAGCTATTGAGACGACCCGACTGATATCTTATAACTCATACCACAGATGTGTTTCGATAATTTAATGAGTTCAATACGCTGTTTTGTACAACTATACGATGTTTGTGGACATGTAGGGTGAGTCTGTTGGTACTTTCGCATGTTGGACATTGCGAGACTCTGGCAGTTGATCACCATGATGGAGTATATAGTCCTTGGGGTGGTCCAGCTTGACAGCATCCCTGCGCTCATACTTGAAGTGGTCTCTGTTAAGGATCATCAGGTGGCTGGTGTCAACAGTATCAGTCTCCGAATCTGAAGACTTTGCCACCACGGCTACCTGCCTGAACCCCCGATCGAGGGAATGAACATTCTCCCATGTCATAGTGACGCGGGATGCGGAAGAAGAAGAACCAGATGCCATTTTACCTGCAAAACGGCATCAGGAAAAGAATAAACAAAGTCAGAAGTCAGTTAATCAAGACAAGATTTCTGACAAAATTTCAATAGAGTCTCCCCAGCACGGGAGATTGCCAAAAGAAAGCGGAACCATCCACCAAGGGAGTGGTCCCTAAACGCAGCCATCGGCATTGCACCGAGGCCAAACGGGACACCCGGGGAAATAGCTCCAAGGACAAGTCCTACTAGAAGCCTCCCGGGGCCCGGGAGATGGGTCTTAAAACCCTAACAAAATAGCACTCAACCTCTCTCAAAACTCACTACCTTCACTCGCTCAAACTCGCTTGCCGCGGTGGAGGAAAGGGAGGAGAGAGAAGAAACTTGATCAAATGAACAATGATGAACAAAAAACAAGGAAGAAAACCTTATATACAAGGCCCCCCCTCAACAGTTAATCCGGTGCACTAATTAGCACGCCGAATTAATGCCCATAAGCCAAATGGTGTGCCGTATTAAGGCACACCGAATTAATACCATGCAACAAATGCGTCGTTTCACACGGCGCCTTATTAACCCCAAGTCAAGGCCGCGTCGGATTAAATAGCGCCGAATTAAGCTTTGACGATAATGACCGCGCTGGTTTAGCATCCACGTGGGATTCAAAGTCGTTTGGAGCTTCCGTCAGCAAAGGAGATCGATCTAGACGAAGCTCATCCATCGGTCCTGCTGCACTCGTGCCTCACTCGCAACACCCACAGCTGGGGGGGCATTTGTTGGCACTCAAAATATGATCGATGGAGACCAAGCCACAAAGATGAGTGATACGGCCCGCTAAAGCACAGAAGTCAATAAAGATCAACATATTGAAGCCTTCTCAAGCTGCCAGAGCCTCAAGTCACATGGAATGAACACTAGGGACTTCACCTCAGGAGAATCGAGATGAATCCACAACCAACTGGCAGCGCGACCAAGCCTGCCTAATGATCTGGCATCGACTCCGTCATGCCGCATACCCTACACCCGTCGCCCGACCAAGGACGATAGTCTACCTGGTGGCCCGCCACCTGAATGAAGATTCTCTTGAAGAGGAAGAACGCCGTCGGTCCTTCATGACAAGGAACCGAAGGCTTTGTCAGCGGAAGACCCCGACCACCCGACATGGGTTCGACTTCTTGCTCTATTGGGTCCGTCAGCGGCCAAGTCAACGCCCAGTCGAAGCGGAATCACCTCAGGTGTTATGTCACCCTGCAAGGGAGCTTCAAGCATGAGTAAGGCCGATCCGGAAGCACAAATCATGGTGCCGAAGGCCGTGTCAGTGAAAAACCCACGTGCTCGAGACAAACTCATACGAAGTTCAGATTAAGGCCGTACGCCGTGCCAAGAGCTTCGTCAACTCCCTGTTAAGGTTTTATAAGGACCCTGGCAAGAGGAAGAGTCAATGGTGGCCTCTGGAACCATCCCTGGACCCACCGACTAGCCCTCGACAACCGAACAAGGCTAGTACGGCTCCCCACCTCATCGGTGCGTCCCTTAAATGGCGCTAGCAGTACCAGCGCGCAAAGATGAAGATGGGAGGCCGTTTTCACGGCGCCATCATCCCTGGCACGCCCTCTGTGGTGCCGGATTAAGCTTCGTGCTATATAAACATGCCTGGTTCGACCAAGTAAAAAAGTGGGCAATCAGAAGAGAAGAAGAAAAGGGTAGCGACCAATCAAAGTTAAGGATTCTGAGGGTTTCGTGAAGGAGAAGAAGCCTCCTGTCCGAGAGTCTCTGGTGTCCGCCCTCCATTCTGTTGAAGTTCCCGATGCCAGAGAGGAAGATCCCTATTTCTGTCACTCCTAGGTGGGTCACCGTGGTGTATACTCGTCGATTTTCCCTCCTTCGTTTTACTCTCCGACTGCGATGTAAATGGGGGAGGGGGAGAGGCGATGATACTAGCCTACTCCCCCACCCTCTCTGGTTTTCTCTTCTTCTGCAAGCCCCTCTATAAACAATGTGACGGCGTCGTGCGATAATGCCGGCGTCGATGTTGGTGAGTCTTGTATGCGTTTCCTACACATGGAATGAATGAAAATATATGGATGCTTGGGCGACTCGACTATCTAATGTTCCGTCTCCTTCTTCTTCCTGCTATCCCCTCCATCCCTGCTTATGCCGTGAATGCCTTCCTTACCACTAAGACGGTGCCGTGTGACAACGCCGGCACCGGATACGTAGTTTGTATGTTGGTTCACTGTTCACAGGGGGTGATATGTGGGTTGGTGAATGGCATCTTTCTCTCCCATTTCTTTTTCGTTTACTTCCCCTGCATATATGGTCTCCGAATCTGGTTCCTCTGCCTCTAAACACGCCCTGGAGCTACACGGGCTGATAAAACCCCAGCCCTCTAAACTACTCCTAATCAGGAAAGGCACAACTTCCCACACACCTGGTAGGGAGTTGCCAGACTAATCTCAAGAAAACCCGATTACATTGCTAGAATACATCATGCTGCAACAGATGTGTAGGCTCTACATGACACTACCAAAACACTGGCACACACACGACCTCACCGTCATGTCCGCAACACAAGCCACGGTAAAGCTAGTCATAGGCTACCCGAAGCACTACGTTCGCCATGACGAAGAATCGGTCATAAAATCACAAGTCACGTGTCATGTGAAAGAAGCACCTCCGTACTAGAAGCAAAGCTAGATCCGTCCACTAACATCTTGCATTGTGCCTCAAGTGTCTCACACTCGCCTCGAACATGGTTACTGAGACACTACACCAAGTATAAGGAACAACAGTAACGAGTGACTAGTCAGGGTCACGCCCATCAGTGCTTATCCAAACATCCCTGACCACGTGTGCACACACAATCTCAATGTCTTGAGCTAGGCCTCTTGCTAGTTTTCTCCCCCAGTAGGATTCTACTACAAAGCAAGGGAGCCCACGAAAAACAAGCCTAAAAATCATATCTCGGGAACTCACCCTGCCACCACTCCTAGGTGGGCGGACACCAAGTGTTTTCAGGCTACGACTAGTGGAGGCTCACTAGACATAGAGACTCTCTGAAAGAAACATTGAAATGTGGATAGAGTAAACACTCACCTGTCGTATGAACTATGAAACATAAGGCAGTACATAGAGCTGCCACCAGACTCAGGATAGACAACTAGACCTACACACAATGATCCTTGAGTCACACGACTCGGGTCAAGATCGTCGCATAGCACGGCAACATACTGTTAATCAGCCTAGTCCCTAAGCCAAAAATATAATAAAACACAATAAACCACAAGTCCTCAGCCCCAAGGCTACACACAGACTCTCGACTCCGCATAACACAAATCACGACACATGATGAAACATCGCTGCCCTCAAACCACATAGGCACATAAATCGAGGTAAGATGATACCTTCGTGCGTCTAAAATCAGAGTCTCGATCCATACCGTATAGCTAAGACACTCACGAGGTCACATGTTAACTACTTGGTCACAATCTGGTTGACCAGAAACCTTAATGACCCTCGAAATACACCAAAACACTACCCGATATCATGGCACACTCGAACACCCTATAACACGGTCACAGCTCTCATAGGACGTCCACGACATCCACATACAATAGGCTAACGAAGGGGTCAAAGTCAAGCCAATAAACATGAAAGAAACACCGAATACTGCTCAGGATGAGACCACTCTTCTGGGATTCCTCGACACACAGATATGACTCTCACGGAACACTCGAAGCATCCATCGAGTCAAATGCCAACATGGCTTTGAATACTGGGTTCACCGGAGCCCAAGACAACTCACATAAAACCCCAAAAATAGAAGACCATTAACGCAGTGCAAGCCTACGTCGCGATGATGAACGCATCCAAAGGATGCGTAGCGATGCAAGCAGAATGCGTCCAACATTCATAGCATGTCAACACGTTGATGCGGCACAAGCAAGGGTCACGTTCATAGACGCGGCCATAGCCTACAACGCGTTAATCAAAAAATGCAGTGGAGACCTCGAGCGCGTTAATGAAGATCACGGCCGACACGTCGGTCACGTTCTTTAGGATCGCATCCAATACTTGGACCACGTCCCTTACCACCTCACCGCCCCACTGTTCATCTTCTTAGATGAATGTAGTGGCAAGATATTGCGCGTTAATAGACGCACCCCCTAGGAGCTCCGCGTTAATACGTCGAACCCAGGAACTAGAAAAATTTGTCAAAAAATGCATTTCCATACCCCAATCGTCTCTAGAACGATGGGAATACATCAGAAATCGCCATATCATCTGTCCACAAGCCAGAAGGGATCAAACCACGCACAAAATGACACGATATGGGTGATTTTTCACAAATCAACCCACAATGACTCACGAGGGAAACCAAACTCGTATCGGCTGCAAATCACGACCAATCGCTACGAAACCAGCGGGGGTGACATCCAGACATGCCAGTGGTTCGAATGAAACCAACTTTACTAAAAATTGTCGCCTAGAACGGTGAACTTGGCTCACACCCCCCGAAGGATGCATCATCCTAAATGAAGCAAAACCCACTCGTATATGCACCGTTCGGCTCCAAATCGTGAGGAAATGTAGGAAAAGAGTAGGGCATCTGTCCCCCTACCTCCACTGAAGATCTCACGAGCCAAAACGACCAATCCACGCTAAAAATAATCACACGAGCAACCCACGTCGGCTTTGAATCCACGAATGGGATCGTGCTAATGCCACACTCTGATCTTCACGTCGTCACGCTCCAGGTTAGCTCCACGCTATCGCCAGCTCACCCAACTCCACCACGGTCACGCTCCTCGGGGAGAGGAGAAGAGAGGAGAGAGAATGGAGGGAGAGAAATGAAAAACATGAGGGAGGAGAGAGGAGGTTAAAGAAATAAAAAGAAAAAGGAAATTAGTAAATTTTCTCAAATCTAAAGAGTTTGGGGGTCTATAAATAGAACCATTGACTTCATGGCTTAAGGAGGAGATTTCTGGAGCTTGCACCGAAGTGCTGCTATGTTCTGGAGTGAGTACTAACCAGGAAGACCATGTTTCTGAGTCCTTGAGTCATCTGGTCCAGAGAGTAGCTGGTTCTTTTGAGTTTTTTGTGTCTTTCCCTCTCTTGGTTTTAGCCTTTCTTTGCATCATCATAGCATCTTTCTCCATTCTTCTTCCACGTTCTTCTGCATCCAAAACACATTCACACACACCCTCCTACTATTTTCACGCCCTACAGGGGTTAAAAACCACCAACCCCCCAGGTATTCACCCTTCCTTTTCATGCATATTAGTTCCGTTGCACTATAGATATTGCACTTTACCAGGGCTAATTGGGTTGTTTTCTTTCTATCTACACTCTTTTTTGCAGGTTTACAGTTCTCCTAACACGCGGCCCAACTCTTCTGGCCAGCCAGGAGGGGTGGAGATCTGAGTGCCACATCTGATTTTCTAGGTGTGCCTAGCGGTCATCGCCAGACTGTCTGAGTTCCCTTGTAGTCATTAGGGGACCGTTTGCCTCTGTCTTGCAATCGTAGGAGAACCATTTTCGTGTCTACACCTAGGTGTTTCTCTCCCGCGGGCGAGCGTGCTTCACTTGGCTTCTTTACAAGGTACGTAGTGTGATTTTGGCTACATTATTTGCTTTGGTGGCGATCACTTCTTGTCTATTTGGGTATTTGTCATCACATCTCTCTATTTTTTCTTATTTTCCTTTCCTAAGTTGTTCCACACCTACGGTGTGTGTTTGCTTTTATTTCCATCTTTGTTCCATGCCCACGGCATGTGTTTAGTTCATCCCCTTTGCTCTATTTTACAGTGATGACATACCCACATGCTTCATGTTTGATGTTGTTACTAGTTTGAGTTTAGCATATTACACTTCACATCACATCTCATCCACTTGTTTCACACACCCGCCTTCACACACATAAATATCCACCACCCACACTGTCCCCCCCTGAGGCGGATCCCCCCGAAATGATGTTGATGTGGTCCCCACGGGGGCAGTTGTGTATTTCTTCTGGAGGGACCCCACGATCTTCCTGTCACTCGACCACGTACTGGGAAAGGTGCCCTTGGCAGATAAGACTCTCGATCTCATCCTTGAGGTGCTGACAATCCCCAGTGTAGTGGCTGTGGTCATCATGAAACTGACAATGCTTGCGGTGGCTACGGCATTGAGGGTCAGCCTTCATAAGCTCGAGCCGATGGAGAAGACCCGAGTCCTTGATTTCTTGGTAGATCTCATAGACGAGAGTGGACAGAGGAGTGTACCGCTTGAAACTTCCAGGGTGGTTCCTTGCGGTCCCCATCTCGGTTTCTTCTTTTTCCTTGGCCTAAGGCTTGCTCGGATGGTCATTTCTTGTCTCCTTCTCACCCCGAGCTTGCTAGGTCTCGGTAAGCATTGAGGACTTCTTTGCACTCTGCGTGGCATAGAGCCAGGGTCACCAAATCGGCGAGAGAGGAGGGAGGGTGGAGCACCAGCTCTCACCGTAGGTTCTCATCTTGGGTGCCTCCGATCAGTGTGGTGATGGCTGAGGTGATGTCCAGGCATAGGATGGGCGGGGCTTCCAACTTAAATCGGTTGATGTAAGCCCACAACTTTTCCCCCTGTTCCTATTTTAATGCCAACAGCCCCGCGATCGACCTTGTAGGGCCATTACCGGCATAGCTTTCCTTGAACAGTCTCCCGAACTATCTGAAGTTATGGATGCTGTCAGGGGCGAGTGCTCGAAACCAGGCTTAAGCTCCCTGGATGAAGGTGGTCACGAATGTTCGACACTTGATAGTGTCAGACACTCTGTGCAGTGTCATCAGAGCGTCAAAACTATCATAATGGTCGGCCGGGTCGCCCTGGCCATTGTAGGACTTGAAGGTTGTTAGTGAGACTCTCGGGGAGACTTCGGCCTTCAAGATTTGATCAAAGAATGGGGATTGCTCCTCATCCTCCGGAATGGAGTCCTTTTCTATGCCGCGAAGGGCGGGCTCTTGTTCGGTGAAATGCCGCTCGAAGTCCCGCAAGCGGAGGGACAAGTTTGGCTATCATAGGGCAAGGGGACTGCGAGTACGTCCCCGGTAGTAGACCCGCCACTCCTCTGCGGGAGCGTCTACTATAGAGGGCTGGTGAGGCAACCTTGTTTTCTTCCCTCTCAGACTGGAGGCGGCTTCTTGCTCTAGAGGCGGGGTGGGCGAGGGCCCACCTGGCCCATTGTGAATAAGTCGCCTGCATTGGAGGGTGAAGTAGCCTCCAGCCGTTTGCTGAGAGGCTTCTACGTAGGGGGGACTCACCCGAGGTAGTCGCGACCTCTCCTCCCTGGCCACTTGGGTCCTCATCAAGTCGACGAGGATATCCAATTTGGCAGGTCTGGAGAGCATAGAGGGTCTCAGGGGTGGGTTGTCCCCCGGTGGCCGGTGGAGGTAAGGCGTTAGCTTGATGGTTGGAGAGGGGGCCCGTGGAAGAGTGGGTGGGCGCATGCTCCCCCTCCGTGGTTAAAAGGAGGGAGTTTTAAGATTAAGTTTCCTAAAAGGGAAAAAGTTTCCAGCATCATAATCTACTAAAAAATCACTGCATGCAAATATAGTTGCAGAGAAAACTGTGTCAAGGATCTTCCGAACACACTACATATCAGTTGGTTTTACCTGACCTATCCTGACCAGTTCTTGATGAATACTTGCTGGGATCATTACCAGAAATACAATTCTTGGCCAAAAGACCCTTGGGTCTTGGAATAAACTGGGCTGCTTCTCAGTCAGAACATGTTTTGGTCCTGAGACTTGCGGACATGTGCATCTCCAACATAGCACTGGTTTTGTGGGTGAGGGGTTGAAAATCAAATCGTTACCACTGAGTAGTTTTGACATCCATCAATCCCTTAAGGGATGCTTGGCCGCCAACTAAAAAGTGAAAAGGGCAAAGTTATCATCTCCTACATTGAACTAAGAGGTAAGTTTCAAATAAGGAAGAAGTGGATGGTTTGCTTGCACATCAAAATTAGATGAGAGGTTCGCCGACTAATGTGGTAAAAGTGGATATTCATGTCATTTGTTAAGTAAGATATCAACCATTGTTCAGTTGCTTGAGATGCAATCTTTCCAAGTAAACCTGTCTCGTTTATTGTTTCAAAGGTGAAGCATCACAAAGAGGTGTCTCACCGAAGGTCAACTATAAATGTTTCTACCATAAAAATGTAAAGCACATATTGATGCTAGAGATGCTGTTACTAGAAGAGTATTGCATAAATGATTAGGGGAGACGATCAAGATATTGTCTACACAAGGTCTGCAAGATAAAATGAGCCTAGCAAAGAAATGTTGAATATAAATGTGTAACCTTAGCCAGAAGTCAGTGAAGGGTAATAGAGATGTATTGAAGCAATTTTCAGATGTAAGACCTAGAAAGGACATTTTAATTTATCCAATTGCTAATTGGTTGGAATGGAGGACCATGTTTACACTGAGGGATTTGGTGACAGAGCACTCTAGCCAAGTCCAGACTGTCTCCAGCGGCCTTGGATCAGAGAAGTGTGCTCATTAAGCAGGAACTAAAAAAGGATATCAGCTTCAGATAGAATAAATACGAACAGCAAAAATGAAATAAAATATGCTCAATGCTTTAACTACTATTAAATTTTCTCTCACATGAAACCTAACAGGTCCTCTCCTCCGCTTCTTCTCCTCATTCTCATGTGAATCAGGCACCCATTTCTCTCTTCTCTTCCTCTAAAATGAAATGCCAGCTTTTCCCCTCCAGCCTCCAGCATTTTCACAATGGGTTCTTACCCCATGTTGACACACAGAATACTAACCTCCTTTCATATTTTGGTGAAACCCCAGCTTGTTCCTCCAGCATCCGGCATTTTCACTGTGGATTCTTCTTGGTGAGGACACCAGAGCCAAAGCCAGAGCCCGATGCAATCTAGCACGAGTACCGCCGACGCAGCAAGGCCGAGCCAGGCACACCAATCGCATCTCCTTGGCTCGGAGAGGAGTAGCGTAGCGTACTAGATATTTTTGTTATTTATTTGGAGTCATGACAGAGTCAGATTCATTATATTTTATTCTGTAATTTTCTTGTTTCTTCCAGTAGGCAAGGTCAGTTTAGTCGGGGTTATTTTTATTTTTATTTTATTCTGTATTTTCTATTTCTTACTAATAGACAGGGTCAGTTTGGTCATTGGGAGCCTGAAATTCCCTACCAAATAGTCATTGTACCCTAATTTTTGGAGGGAGGAATGAAGAGAAGCCAATTTTTTTGGCCACCACTGTGCGATTACTCTGACAGAGAGGGAGAGGTCCGTGCGAGAGGGAGGGCACAAGGCCCATACCGAACCGCTGTAACCGCACCCCCTGTTGTGTCTCCCTTCCTCCCGCCTCTTCTCCTTCTTCCCCTTCATTTTCTTCTTCGTCGTCTCTTCCCATCGTCCGCACCCGAGCCCCACCCTCTTCCTTTTCCCCTCCGCAGCCCCTTCCTCCCCCTCTTACCATGTGTGAGCATGGCCGCGGCCCCTCCCCGACAGCACGCAGCACACTGCCACCACACACAGTGCCATGCCAATGGAACCAGCCGTCGTTGATACCACGGCCGCCGCTGTGCCCCGCGACCACCCCTGCGCCACCGCATTGGCGACCAGCCACAGCTGCCCCTCAGCCACCGCCGACACCACACCTCCTCCGCTATAGTCCAGACGCGCCATCACCGCAGTGGCCCCACCCCGCCGTCCCACCACACCCATTCTCTCTCTCCCCTCTCTAGTCCGTCACTGCTTCTTCTCTTCCTCTCTCTCAATCATGGTTGTCAAGGCGTCCAAGGCGGTGGCCCACTGCCTTACTAAGGCAACAAGACAAGGCGTCTAGGCGAAGCCTAGTTTATATAACTAAGTATATTGCAAGAGAACTACTACTATACATTTTCTACATATAAGTTCTATCTTTAGGTAATAGAAAGTTTGATATCCACAAATCTTCAACATATACCTATATTTTGAAAAATAAAAACAGAATAAATGGCAAACAATACAAATTAACAAGGAGAAAACTAATAAGAATTGACCTCTCCTTCTCTTTTGATGAGGATATTAGGGGTCAGGCAAGGGACTTCTACTTCAGACTGTTTATAGAAGACGAGCACTGTAAACTGAGGATTGCAGACAGCCTACTACCCCGTCTCTCCCTTGAGGAGAGGAATGCTATCTCCCAGAGTTTTTTATAGGAGGAGATCCACCGTACAATATTCTCTCTTGAAAGGGACAGGGCTACAGGACCAGATGGCTTCCCACTTGCCTTCTTCCAAAAGTGTTGAGATGTCATCAAAGGTGACTCAGTGGCAACTGTGAGCGAGTTTTAGGAGGGGAGGGCACACTTGATGGGTATCAATATAACCCTCCTAGTTCTCATCCCTAAGAACACAAGGACTCCAAATTTTCAAGACTTCAAATCCATTAGTCTACTGACTGGTAGCTACAAGATTATTGGCATGAAGAGTGGTCAGTGTTATGCATGGGCTAGTCAGCAGCTTCTAAGGAGCCTTCATCAGGGAGAGGCATATCCATGATAACTTTTTGGTGGCCCATGAGTGTTTATTTGCTATGAAGACAAGAGGAAGAAAGGGGTGGCCCTGAAATTGGACTTTGAAAAGACCTATGATAGGGTCAATTGACATTATTTGTTTGATGTGTTGGGGTTTTGAGGAGAGATGGATTGCTTGGGTAAAGGATTGCACTTCGTCTGCTTCCTTTGCGGTCCTCGTCAATGGGAAGTCGTCCTCCTTTTTTCACAGTGACAAGGGACTCCGTCAAGGAGATCCTATGTCCTCTCTCCTCTTTGTGCTAGTAGCTAATGCTTTGAGCAAGGTAGAGGACCTTGGTAGAGGACCTTCACTTACAGTATATAGATGACACCATCTTGTTTTTTGCCGAGGATGAGTAACATCTTCATGTGGTTAGGCTCCTATTGAAATTGTTGGAGGAGGTCATTGGCCTTTAAGTCAACTTCAATAAGACTTTGCTAGTAGGAGTTAACTTGGAGGATTGGCATCTCTAGAGGACAGCCAACATTATGTGATGTAAGATAGAAGGGTTCCCTACCTCCTAATTGGGCCTCCCACTGACTCTAGGTCCTCTTCATTGTCCTAATTGGTTGCCTATTATCCAGAGATATAAGTCCAGACTGGTTGGTTTGAAGACTAGAGTGTTTTCTTATGGGGGCAGACTAGTTCTATGCAAATCAATATTGGATAGTCTACCTATCTATTTTTTTTTATGTTCCAGATCCCTAAGACGATGGCAAAGAAGATTGATTCTATTCAGAATAGATTCTTCTGGTATGACGGCGGAAAGAGATGCGACGAATGGCATGGCATTGCTTGGGGGAGGGTGGCCACTAGCATGGAAGAAGAGAGGGAGGCCTAGGGATCAAGGATGTGAGGAACATCAATTTAGCTCTCTTGTATAAGTGGCTGTGGAGGTTGGGGTTAGGAAAAGATGGGTTGTGGGCTCAGGTGATCAGATAGAGGTACTATGGCATGAGAAGAGTGTGGGACTTGACACCTACTCTAGGGCACAGGACTTCACCTCTCTGGCGTGATATCTTGACCGACAGGGATTTAATCTCCTCCAGTGTCTAGGCCCGACTAGGAAAAGGCGCTAAAAGTCTTTTCTAGAAGGACAAATAATGTGAAGACTTCACCTTGGAGGTTTCATTCTCCAGCCTCTGCGATTTTAACTGACCCTATGGGGTTGGTCTCTCAGACTTTTAACCCCCACCTTTCAGGAGGCACTTGGCCACCAACCTTCAGGAGGGATCTCAGGCCCGATGAGATGGAGCAGCTCCAGGACCTTTTTCCTTCCTCCTCCATTTTCATCCTCAGTCAGCCATCAAGGATGAGTGGACATGGAGGTGAAGAAGGGACTGCTTACGCTATTATCTCTGATGGAGGTGTTCGTCACAGCCTCTACACTTAGGTTTGGAGATCGCCCACTGAAGGTGAAGTTCTAAGAGATTACCTACTCGAGACAGACTGCTTCATTTCCTTGTGGGTATCCAGCCAACATGATGCTAGTGCGGAGAGGACAACGAGACTCTCAACCACCTGTTTATAAGTTGTTCCTACTCAAAGGGAGTATGGGGGAGTTTGCTAGGAATCGCAGTGATTGTGGCCGACAGAGAGAGGCACATCACCTGATTGAGCATTGGGGCAGAAGTTGGCGCCTTAGAGGTGACAAGACTGTTTGGTGGCTCATCCTCCACGCCACACTATGGACATTGTGGGGAAAACAGAACAACCGGATTTTAAGGAGGGAGGCTAGAGCCGAGGATACAATTGTCTCTTTTATTTGTGATAGAGTGAGAAAATGGGCTGAACTCCTTTATAATCTGAATTTTCAAAACTCTTCTCTTTTTGTCTTGCTGGGGGGTTAGAATGCTACACCTTGCCTTAATGTGGCCTTCTTTTTGTGTAGTTTTTTTTTTCTTTTGGGTTCGGGGGTGGGAATTGTTTGACTATATTTGTACATCCCTCTTTTCAATTAATACAACAGTGGTACCACCCACTTTCAAAAAATAATACTAATAACAAAGTGAATAAAGATATGGCAGAGGTTTTCACTAACTTAAGTGCCCTTTCGGGTTTTCATCGAAGCCAGCCCTCTCTTACTTTTGCCCACACACCCTTTTAGATTTTCACGTGATGGGGTACCTAATTTTACCTGCACTGTCCTCTCAGATTTTCACCACAGCTGGGTTATAGTCATTTTTACCCTTACCTGAAATACTAAGATAAGTCTGACCAGACACCTCTATTTTAAGCCTCTTTTTTTTGAATAACCATTTGCCCTTGCCAAGGCTTTCGACAATACGTTGATTTGCAGAACTGACGTCAAGTTGGGCAAGGGTTTGTTCATCGACATTGCCTGAATGCCGAGGCAGGGATAGACTTGTTCATTAATGAGGATGAAAGGTCCAGGCTAAGGGGATGCTGACCGATCTTGCCGATGATGACAAGGGCCAGTGCTGGTTTGTTCACCGACATTAGTTAAATGCCGAAGCAAAGATATCTCTATGCATTAATGAGGATGAAGGGTCCAGGTTAAGGGAATACTGACCGATCTTACCGATGGTGACAAGGTTCATCGACATTGGTTAAATGCCAAAGCAAAGGTATGTTTTGTTCATTAACGAGGATAAAAGGTCCAAGTTAAGGGAATGCTGACCGATCTTGCCTATGATGACAAGGGTTAATAGCGGGTTTGTTCATCGACATTGGTTAAATGCTAAAGAAAAGATAGGTTTATTCATTAACGGGGACGAAAGGTCCAAGTTAAGGGAATACTGACTGATCTTGCCGATGATGACAAGGGCCAGTACTGGTTTGTTCATCGACATTGGTTAAATGTTGAAGTAAAGATAGGTTATATTCTTTAGCATAACAGGCAAAAGGTCTATTCTGATTAGGCTTTGTCTATTGGTGGTTTATTCTCTGGTGGTACTAGTGGTGAATATTCTAACAGGAGTTCCATAGGGAGGGAAGTGGAGAGGAACTTTTAGTTATCACCTTACTAACTTAAGTGCCCTTTTGAGTTTTCACCAAAGTCAGCCCCCTCTTACTTTTGCCTTCGTGCCCTTTCAGGTTTTCACGTGGCGGGGTACCTGATTTTGCCTGCAACGCCCTTTCGGGTTTTCACCGTAGCTGGGTTATTACCATTTTTGTCCTTGCCCTAGTGTTGGAACAAGTCTGGTGGGGCACCTCTATTTTAAGTCCCATTTTTTTCTTCTTCTTCTTTTTGAAATGTAGGGTAAGAGAATGAGGATGGGTCGACATGCGATGCTCGACCCTAGATGATGGCATATGACAGTTGGTTAGGGCACGGGGCCTTGCGCTGATAAACGGGTTTATTCGTTAGCAAAAGGGTAATGCTAATGCAAAGGAAGAGTTTTTGTCATTTCAGACGTAAGGCCCGTAATGGCACTATTGTGTAAAAGTCGGCTGGGACACAAAATGTTACCCCGAGAGAAGGGTTTATTCGTTAGCAAGAAGGTAATGCTAATGCAAAGGAAGAATTTTTGTGCTGATTCGGACGTAAGGTCCGTAATGGCAGTATTGTGTTAAGAGTCGGCTGGGGCACGAAGCCTTGCACCGAGAAAGTGATTTATTCATTAGCAAGAGGGTAATGCTAATGCAAAGAAGAGTTTCTGCGCCGATTCGGACGTAAGGTCTGTCATGGCAGTATTATGTAAGAGTCGATTGGGGCACGAAGCCTTGCCCTGAGAAAGTGATTTATTCATTAGCAAGAGGGTAATGCTAACGCAAAGAAGAGTTTCTACGCCGATTCAGACGTAAGGTCTGTAATGGCGATATTGCATAAATGCATTGACTAGGGCATAAGGCCTTGCGCCAGAGAAGGGTTTATTAATTAGCAAGGAGGTAATGCTAACACAAGGGAGGAGTTTCAGCATCGATTCAGACGTAAGGTCTGTAATGGCGATAATGTATAGAGTGGCAACCCAGTGGGACTATACAGGGCTCTCAAGGGATCCTGGGATTAGTATTTGCAGGGATGTTTCTGGAATTGTGGACCAACGGCCTTGGAATCGGTCTGAGCTGACTAAATATTTTGGAGAGCTCGGCCAGGGTGGAGTGCCACTATGCCAAGGTGAGCTTCGGTCATTCTGCGAATGTCGATGGGGTTGTATGGTACAGCCTCAAATGCTTCCCATTAAGAGGGGGGAACTGGACTACTCTTTTATGATCTAAGAGGACATAGGCACCCCCTTCATAGACCCAGCAGATGACATATGGTCCGAACCAGTTTTCAACCAACTTTCCCTTGGGGTTGGATGCCATTACTTCTCTTCTTTTGACCATCACTAGGTCACCTTTCTTGAATTCTCGCCCTTTAACCAGCTTGTTGAAAGCACAGGTTATGCGAGCTTGGTATAGTTGAATATTTTGTTGTGCCCGGAGATGCTTTCCTTCGAGCTCAGCGAGCTCTTCTAGTCTTCTTTCTATGTTGGTTTACTCGTCGCTAGCCAACCCATGCTGAATGGCGACCCGTAGTGACAGAACCTCCAATTCAATTGGCACCACAGCCTCTGACCCATATACAAGGGAGAACGGTGAGCAACTAGTTGGGGTTTTATAGACTATACGATAAGCCCAAAGGAAGGGCGAGTGGAGGTTCAAACACGTCGAGCTTCTCCCCTTGCTCAGAAGTGGATGACGTTGGCTCGAGTGTAAAAAAGGGTGAACCCTGCTCGGGATCTGCCACTAGTTTGGGTAAAAGGGTAGGTGGACGGATAGGCAAAGTCGGGTTTGGGGTTGTAGGGATAGTGGAGCCTATAGGTGGCGGCAATGGGAGGTTAGTTGGAGAAGATTTGGTGATGGGCTCGGCGGGGGCCGATGGCGTTGAGGTTGCTGAAGGTATAATTGGTGAAGGTTTAGTGGGAGGTTCTGGGAGGGCCAGTGGCATGGAGGTTGATGGTGTAGGAGTTGGCGGTGTAATAGTGGAGGGTTTGAAGCGTTGGAAACGTCAGATTTTAGTAGTAGTGCGAGAGGTTTGAAGGGTAGGATACCAGTCTTGATGCATCGGTGTGGGTGATTGAAGTATTCACCCATCATCGTAACACCAACAGTTCTCAAAAATGGGGGTTGGATTGGGGACGGTGGCATCGTCCTGAGCAAGGAGTTCTTCGGGTGGTGGAGGAAGAGGAAAGGGAAGGAAACTCGGAAGGGGTGCTTACAGAACTTCATCTTGTGCCATTTTCAATTCTACATCTGTCGGCTCAAACTCTTCATTATTAGGCTCAAGTGGACGCCGTGGTGGAAGCCTATTGATGGGTGATGAAGGTGAATAACATGGAGAATTTTGTGGACATAAATACATATGCGGAGGCGGAGGGCCATATGGATGAACAGGGTGAATAGGTGGAGGGCGGATGGCGTCCACTTGACTGTTAAAACCTACCAACTCTTGCTCACTTGAATTGTTGATGCTGTAATCATCTCTCCTCTCCTTCCATTCTTTTTCCATCTTCGTGATGTTGTTCATGAAGGCATGGAGAGGGTTGACTTGAGGAGAATGAGGAGACGGCCACAGGCTCATGACTCTCTTTAATTGTTCGTCCAACGAAGTGACTTTGTCAAGGAGGGTCTGTTGGAGGGGTGTAACTTGAAGAGTGGAGGGTTAGCATGGTGGCCTTGAAGGAGGGGCCACATATGATGGCCATGGAGGGGGGTTAACGGGATGACCTGAAGAAGGACCCAGTCGGGCCGGGTTGCAAGGAATAGATGGGTCTTGGGGCCATGAAAGGGGAGGAATAGAAGGAGGTAGGTGATGGATCACCCAAGGAGGGGTATGTACAGAAGAAGGCGGGTGATGGGCCACCCGAATAGGAGTGTGAGTAGAAGAGGAAGGCGGGTGATGGGCCACCTGAATGGGAGTGGAAGAAGGATGAGAAGAAGGAGATGCACCCTTAACAACGGCCTTAAGAGCTTGGATTTGTTGAAAGGTGAGATGATCTATAGCATGCAAGATGTGGGCAACCTTCTCGTCATGACGAGGAGACGGTCCCAAGGGAGTAGCGGCTCGCGATTGAGGGGAGGGACCACAAGCCTAGGAATTGCCCATAGGTCGAGCAAGATCATGAGAGTAAGGATGGGGTCCCTTAAAAAATGGGATGAGAATTATATAATCGAGGATCATAGGATGTGCTAGATTGATCATCCTCATGATTGGAATTAAACATCATGCAAATCAACAATATTCAATCAAAATAATTTACAAAGATCACACAAGTTGAATGTTTGTGCTTGATTTTAATTGTTCCTTGTTGTGAATTAAGGATTTTGACAAATTTTGATATGATCCACTCAAGGTAATGAACCTAGTTTCAATATGATTTTTACTTCAATACCAACTAGGTTGATTCTCACCACGTATAGGCCAACTAAACCCAGGGACTTCAAAGATACAACCTGCCCGGCGTCCGTGTGAGAATCCATAGGTGTGGGGACTTATGGAGGCCTTGGTTTAGGAATTCCCACTCCAATGAGATAGAATGCTCAATGGAGGGTCATTCCTTCACCAAGAAATGGTAAAGATCTCCTAGAAGTGTGGGGAGAGGAGGTCTCCCAAGCGAAGATGCCCTGTATGCAGGTGCTAACGCAAAAGAAAAGGAAAAACACACAGAATGATTTAACCATAAATGGCGAATGCAGAATAGAATAGACACATGAGTTATTTGACGTGAACAGTGGCAATGCAACAAAAGAAATAATGAATGCTGAGAAGAACAAATAGAGACACTGATTTCTGTGAACAGTGCAATGCAATGAAATGATGGATGCAAGCTAGAACAAACACAAACGCTAATTCAATATGAAGAGTGACATGCGATGAACACAGGGAATTGGCATCCACGACTGTGGACGCCCATTGGAGAATTAGCGTTTGTGTTTGTTCTAGCTTGCATCCATCATTTCATTGCATTGCACTGTTTATTGCATTGCATTGCACTGTTTACATTGCATTGCATTGCTTTGGATGCAATTTTTTTTTGAAATCAGCCAGAAGATAGAGAAATGCAGAGTAACTGATGAAGATAAGTAAACACTCACAAACTCGTAACAGTACAACAATCAATTCCCATGCGCTCACAGGGAAAGAAGAATGGGCATCTGAATCAGTGGGCGCCCATTTAGAATGGGCGTCCACTACAATTGGAAAGGATTGTGGCAGTCGAAGTGCTTGGTCCTGGATGCTGCTGCCAGTTGACTCTGCTTCTGAGGTCATACTTTTCATTGCCTTTTGTATTTGCAGATAAATGTTGAGGCCTCAGTGCCTGCAGCAAATCAGCTGCGGGGGCAGGTTGCAGTATCAGAAGAAAAATCAGTTGCCAATATGTCATCGACTGTCAAAGATCATTCACTTAATTCGATTGATGTGATTAAATGCAATCCTAATGCTGTTGCAGTGCCTGACTTGTCTGTCTCAGTTGTACAAACAGCATGTTCATCGACTAGCAGGAAGGTTCCTGAACCAACTCTGCTTGATGAAAGAGCATTATTAGCTTGCCTTGTTCGTGTTATTCCTGCTGGATCCGGTGGTGGAATCAGAATTAGTAGTACTGTGAGTAAACTTGAACCACCTTGATGGTCTTTACACTGGTCTGCTTCCTAAAAATACAAAGTAAAAAGCTGTTCATTTTTCCTGACATCCACAGTTGCCGAATAGACTGGGTAAGATGCTTGCTCCCCTTCATTGGCATGACTACAGAAAACAATATGGTAAACTTGATGATTTTGTGGCCCGTCATCCAGAGGTAGTTCAACTGCTGTTATGCTTGAAGTGTTTCATGACTTCCTTTTTTATTCCCACTAACTGTTTCACTGTGCCATGCCAGCTTTTTGTTATTGAAGGTGACTTTATTCATCTTCGTGAAGGAGCTCAAGAGATTATTTCTGCCACAACAGCTGTGGCAAAGGTGGTGGCAGCGGCTGCTGCTTTCACACCGTACTCATCAATGTTACCATCTGTTGCTGTTACTCCTGTTGCACAGACCCACCGCTTAAGGAGGGATTCATCTGCAGAACTGAGGGCTGGGAGGGGTTTTGCGAACGCAGAAACTGCTGGGCTGGTGAACCCTGGAGATTCATCCAGCAAGCTCCCACAGATTTCAACAACACAAAATCAAAAGCCAAATGGTGTCAGTTTTAACATCGTACATGATATCTCAGATCTAAAAATAAGCAAATCAAAGGCTCCTCAGGAGCTGAATGGTTCACCCTTTGAAGCCCAGTCTGGTCACAAATCTTTACATGTAATGGCTGAAAAGGAATCAAATATGGATAGGGCAGTCTTGTCCTCTTCTCAAAACAAGGGATCAACTAACGGAAGACAATGTCTTGGAGGCAAGCAGCAGGGAAGGTAATGCACCTGTTGCAGTTTTACACGTTAGACTTTCATTTTGTAACACAGGCAACTTGCTTACAGGGTCAACGTGAACTTAATTATATGTATGTTTTCTTTTTTTCTCATATCAGGGTCTCGGGTGTTGGGCTGATTGCTAGAAGATAGTAAGTATATCTCACTTTCTCTCAGTTTAGTCACAGTAATTGCATTATTTCATTTTCTTACATGAGTTATAGTACCTTTGGCATGTAGCGTCTTCCCCTTGTCCATGGGGTTTCTATTTTCCTTGATATTGGTTGTTCTAGTTGATTGATAAAAGTGAAAGATGTATCAGCTTATATCATACATCGCATTGGCTTTTGATCTGACAAATGGGTTTGTGGAAGATTAGAGGACCCCTGAGTGACATAAGAAATCGTCACTCAAACCGTTGGCTTGTTTGTGAGTGGTGTTCTGCTGTGCTATAGTTGTCTTCACTTCTGTACCTTTTTCTTTGTTAATGTCTCCTGCTTTCTGCAGAAGGCCAATGACAAACTGCCTTCTGTCTATGATTTGGCTTTCACAAATTCATCAAAGGGACAGTGCAGAGTTCAGGCCTAAAAAAACAATGTTTGAGAGAAGAACACTATTGTCGCACAGTTTTTGCTACCTTATTTTACCAGTCATTAGCAGCTTTTTATCATTTGATCGAAAAGTTATATCACCTGCGTACTAAGTTTGCTAGAAGTGACTTTAATAAGGGTCATCTGATTCCTTGCTTGGACAGCTCCCAATGAGGACTGTTTGCATGCGGCTTGGCTGATTCCAATCTGATTTGATAGTTTCGGGTTAGGTTCAGCCAAATGCCAATCCAGTTTTAAGGGGAAAATCTGAACCGTCCTTTAATTTAAACAAAAGGGATAGAATAGGGATCAACTTGAGTTGGCTTGAATTGGTCAAGATCAACTGAGCCACTTCTAAGCTGATCCGATCCTGATCTGAATCAGATGGAGCCCAGGCAATCCCAAGACTAAATGCAATTCTACAATCCTTGCCAATGGGTGTGGTAAAAGAAGAGGCAAAAAGTGTGATGTAATGGCATTCCTCTACGTAATTGTATTTTCTGGCTTTGTGGTAAATGAGCTTTCATAAGTTGGTTGATGCGATGCTGCCTATGCATGCACAAATTTTGCAAAATGGATTTTTTTATGAAATAATTTTTGGCCATAAAACTTAACACATTCCCTTGTGCCGTAAGGCATGAAGCTGTGGATCATATTTATAGATCCTAAAACCTGTCTTGAAACTTGGCTTGGTTGATGGATATTCAGTGACATTGAAGTTGTAACTTTCAGTAGTGAAGAGATATGTTACCTTGTGAATCAGACACGACAGAGTCGAACATTCTAAAAAAGTAGATCCGAGACCTGAAAACAAGGATCCGAAAGGGTCCGGGACATTACAAAAATAATTCCCTGAGCACATGCACTATCGCGAAGCCGTCATCGGAGTCCCGACAGCGAAGAAGAACCACTCCCAGGAGGCTTACAACTTTCGAGTCCCTGAAGAAAATCAACAAACCGTGGCTACTGCGAACAGAAGAGTACGTGCCGTCTGTCTGTGTTATGGCGAACGAATCAAGTCATCCAGCAAAGTCATCCATCAAAGTGTGAGCATACTGGGCCTAAAAGGCTTGGGGAATGAAGAAAAGCATAGCTAGCCCAAATGATAGCCCCTCCAGTGGCACGCCTGGAATGGCCCCCAGTTGGTGTGCCCCGAATGGGCTTCACCCGGCGCACTCTGAAGCAACCATGCCCTGCAAGCTTCCAAGGCACGCTACCCGGCACACCTTAAGAAGCCTCCAGCCGGCACGCCCTCAGCGGCCCTTGCCCGGCACACCCCGAACGACTTTTTGGTCGGCACGCTCCTAGCGACCCCGCCCGGCACACCCCGCATGAGCGTTGGCCGGTACACCCTCAGGGTGCCCCAACCGGCGCGCCTCCTTTTGCCCTCCACTAGTACACACATCTGGAGTCCCCGCCCGGTGCTCTTGCAGTGCCTGCAACCGGCATGCTCTCAGCGCCCTTCCTGCGACACACTTTTATGCCCCTCCAGCAGTACACTTATAGCATCCTCTGCCTGACGCATCTGCCAAGCCTTCTACCCGGTGCAGCGCGTTGTCTTCTTCACCCTGTGACACGCTGCAACCATTGGACCGGTGCTAATGGCAGTAAATCCAGCAGTCACTGCCTGTGGCCCTTGGCGCGCAGTGGACTCACGTCGAGCCAGCTAGGATCTTCCCCACTGTCAACGCTTGAATGAGACATGCAGATGGTCCCTGCTCGTAAACAAGACAAAGGTCAACCTCAAACTGACTCCTATCGGAGGTAGTGTCAACGCCAGCAGAGGTATAAGAACCTCTAGCGTCGAAGAGAAAGGGAGACACAAAAAAAAACATACAGAAGAGAATGCCAGAGCGAGAGGGAGCTGCAGAGAAGAGAATTCTCCGCACAGGAGAAAGTGAGAAGGGGAGCTGCTGCTGCTCCGGCGTCCGGGGAGCTCAAGGGGCCCCGGGGAAGAAGAAGCTAGAAAAAGAGAGAGTAAGCGAGAGAAAGAGAGAGGGAGAGCGCCAATGTAGAGCAGAGCTACAGAAGGAGAGAGGAGTTATCGCTCCCTCTCTGGCCCCACTTCTTCTCTATATGTTATACTTCTTGGTCTTTAGTCTCAATCTTTCTTCATTTTTTCCCCTCTCCCTTGTGATGTTTGTTGCCTTCTCTGGCCCTCTGTGGCCCCAAATGATTGTATCATTTTCGCTGGCTAGCTTTGCACTTAATAAAGAGTATCCCTCTTTTGTCTCATTCATTTAGCCCACATTCTGCAGTGTTTCTGGTAGCTCGTCTTATGTTTTCCTTTGGTTCTATTACATGTCAGGTTGCCTGCCTTCCAGAATGCTATAGAGTCTATCCAATCCCATGGGTAGTGTCTCCGGGTGGCCGGTACCTGGTGGCCTCCTTTTAGATTCCAGGTTCCCTACTTGGTTCAAGGGAATGATCCTTCCTAGAATACCCGTTGCCTTCACTCAACACCCCTGGACCTTTTCACTAGCCAGTGCCCACCTAACCTCCCCCTTCAACCGGCACAGATACACTTACCCTTTACCCAATGCACCACTGTCACCTTCAACTAGCACACCCAAACCAGCCTCTTATTCGGCGCACCCTAGTCTGCCCCTATCTAGCACACTCCATGCATGTCATCACCCAACGCACCCCTAGCCCTCCAGCCCGACACGCTTGACCTCCTCGCTACCCGGCACGCTCTAACTCTCTCGCCGCCCGGTGCAACCCCAGTCCGTTTGACCCAATGTGCCCTAGCCCCTGCCCGGCACACCCCACGCATGTCATCGCCCGGCCCACCCCTAGCCCTCCAGCCCAGTGCGCTGGACCTCCTCACTGCCCGACATGCTCTAGCTCCCCCGCCGCCCATTGCAACCCCAGTCTGTTTGACCCGACACGCCCTAGACATCCTTTACTCGATGCACCTGCAACCTGTTTTAGCTCTGTGCTTTCTTGTTTGCTGACCTTTGGATTTCCTGAAGTTTTCTTAAAGGTGTTGCGGCCCTTACACGCACCTTGACTTGTTGGGTCACGCCACTCCTTGTGGGCGCGTTCCCCTTACATCCCCCTAGCATCTGGGTCAAGGGGAGATGCTGTCGATTTTTTGCCAGGAATGACAACACATTAAAAGACAAAAGGAAGCAACAAACAAACGAAACAAACAATGATAAAACACTGTAACTAAGACAAGAGAACTGCGGAGGTCTTGAAGAGCTAAACTGAATATTGTAGTGGCAGACTGCCAAACATGACTGTGGACTTAATCACATAATAAAGAGAAAGGGAACTGGTCAACTAAGAAACCTTCCCCTCATGCATCTCCTAGAGCTTGATTGGTCCATGTGTAACTTAAGAATATTCTTCTTCAGAATCATTCTTCAGAGATTGCCACGTGGCCTGGAAATGTGAGAGATCCATTTAAGTTTGAAAACACCTAATTTCTTTAAGTCATCACGTGCTTACTAAAGTGCAATGATTGCTTCGACGTGCTAGGAAGACAGGTCGAGGTAGTCTTAATGGTTGCATGTCTTGAATGTGCTAGTGCGTCGATGCATTAAAGGATAGGTCGATGCACCCTTTCCTAATCTGAGCTTACACAGCTATTGAGGCTTCACTGCTTTGACATAGAGGCCTTGAACTATTGATGTGGTGAAGAAGAAGAAAGACTTTAGCTGGAACGCTTAAGATCCTTGACAGATGACTTAGTGCATCGATGCACTAACTTGACGCTTTGTTGTGGTAGCTCTCAATTTTAGATCCTGGACTTGGTGCGTCGGTGCAGCTATTTGATGCGTTGATGCACTAGATGAAGACTGAGCTTAGTGCGTCGATGCATTACTCTGATTGCGTTGGTGCAGTAGTGAAGATAGAATGCTTCGAGACAATCTATTCGTGCGCTTGCCATTTGGTGCGTCGATGCAGTCCTTCGACTATGTCGGTGTAGCCAATGAATACGTGCTTCTGAAGATGACTTCTGTCTACTTGATTGCGTCGATGCACAACACTTGTGCTTCAACCTGTTCACTAGGGTATCATGAATGTGACACATGTTCAATATGTTTAGGACTTTAGAGTTCATAAGATTACATCACGATTCATAGTGTGTCATCATCAAAGCTAGAGATCCAACACAAGTAGCACCTGGTGACTGGCGGACCCCATATATATCTTGGCTCCCGGACTCCCAAGAGTCTGCTGACCCTCGAGAAGCTCAGAGATTGAAGTATCAAGCTCGACGTTTCATTCTCTTAGATGAGACCCTATACTGAAGGTCCTTTGCCAGTCCCCTCCTCAAATGCTCGATGCTCCAGAAGCTCGCCAAGCGATTGAAGAAGTCCACGAAGGCATCTATGGTGCATACCAAGGGGGACGGTCGATTGCTAGGATCCTGGTGCGACAAGGCTACTGGTGGCCCACTCTCCAACGTGACTACTGGACTTACATTCAGAAATGCGATCGATGCCAGCGGTTCGATCACCTAGTCCACCAGCCAACCTCGGAGCTCGTGACCCTAACCGAGCCTTATCCCTTCGCTCGGTGGGGAATCAACATCCTAGGCCCATTCCTCGTGGCACAGGCTCAGAAGAAGTTCGTCATTGTCACCATCGACTATTTTTCCAAATGGATCGAGACTAAAGTCACTGCCAAAATTACAGAAGCAGTAATTTGGAGTTTCATCTGGAGGTTGATCATCTGTCATTTTGGCATCCCCCGGGTGATCGTGAGTGACAATGGTTGGCAATTTGACTCCGCTTATTTTAAGAATAAGTGCGCCGACCTACATATTTGCAATCACTTCACTTCGGTAGCCCACCCCTAGGCTAACGGGCTAGTCGAAAATGCCAGCAAAACTATCCTTAAAGGCATTAAGACTAGGCTCTGGAAGGCCAATGGTAATTGGCTCGAGAAATTGCCTAGTGTACTGTGGTCGTATCAGACCACTCCAAGAACTGCTACCGGTGAAACTCCTTTCCAACTGATGTATGGCACAGAGGCTATGATTCTATTGGAGATCAGCAGCCCTTCCTTCCGAGTTATCAACTTCTCTCCTGAGCCCTATGAGTAGAAGCTGCTAGAAAACTTGGACCTGGCGGACGAGGTGCGAGAAAGTGCAAGAATTCGAGCTACAGAATATCAAGGTCGCATGGTTCGCTACTACAACGCTCAGGTCTGAGATAGGCAATTCCAACTGGGAGATTTCATTCTGAGAAAGGCCGAAGCCTCTCGACCACTGGAGGCGGTGGGGAAGCTGGATCCTAACTGGGAAGGCCCTTACCGAGTGATCGAGACGCTCAGGAAAGGAGCATACCAGTTATCTACCATGGAAGGAACGCCCATCCCTCGGACTTGGAACATGGCAACATTGCGAAACTTCTATTTTTAAGCTCCTTCCATACACTTAAGAAATAAATTATGATAATAACTATCCCTTTTTATTGCATCAACATCTCTGTACATCAGATAGGCCATAGCCAGTACAACGTGCATACAAAAAAAAATTGATACAACATGAACTGATAACTCGATGCGGGTGAGGTCGGTAGCTCCAAACTGAGCCACTGACTCCACCTAGTGTTAGGACCACTAATTGGGCACTGGCCCAATTGGGTACAATTCGGGCCTATATACACAATGAACTAGAAATCTAAACAGATTATTGAAGGGAATTCATAACTTAACCTAGGAAGGTTGGAATTAGGTGAAACCAAAGCCCATGCAACGACCATTGGGTAAGGAACAACTTTGATGAAGAATATAACTTCGAGAAAATAGGCCTAATAGGGGGTAAGAGAGAGTTTGTGGTAATGGGTCAGAACAGTTACAGAGAACACAATCACCCGTTGAAATAAGGATATCTTGGTCCACAATTAACCAAAGAGGAGGAGGAAGCACGAGGGGATAGATAGATGGACAGAAAAGATCTAAGAATGGATCGAAGGAAGAGAAAAATGGAGTGGAGAGATCAATGGGTGGGCAGTGCCCACAGTCGCAGACTTTAATGATGAGGAAATTAGTTGGAATTTGGAATAATAGAGGACTGACCATAATGGGAGGTGAGCAAGGTATGAAATCCAGCTTTTGAAATAATGAGCTTAAGCGGGAAGGAGACTAATTGAACATGATGGGTGAACTCCCCCTTTCCTGTGGACGGTATGCTAACTTCTTTGGCTCATAACGTGCTAGCCGCACCTCCTGACTTCTCCAACAGTCCTCTTCATAAAATAATCTTGCAAACGCTCGGTTGAAATCGAGCATATCATCAACGGCCACCTTTGGTAATAATTGCGGGCCGGCAACTGTACAGGTTGTGTATTCTGACTTGGACTGACTTGGTGATGCTTTCATCATGCCCGGTTGGAGAGGACCTTTGATAAAATGCTGGCGATAATCCCAAGTGAGTGGTCCTGAGTCACCCAAGACTGATAATGAGGAGGCCCCTCCTGCTCATTTTCCTGCCTTTGGGGACCGGCTTGGTTCACCCTTGCAGTTGTGCGCCGAGGCCTCTCCCCGGCTGATAGCCCAACTTTAGTATAATGGACCAGCCCTTTGAATCTCTGATCTTGGGCTTCTCTTTGATGTTCACTGGTGCGATAGCGGGTTTGGGTGACACATAGGCCCATGGAAAATCCATATCAAGCACTGAAATGACGGGCCAACTACTGGGCCATAATGTGGGTAGAATCTTCTTCGAGATAGCCTTGACAGACTAGACCGTGGATATGCTTTTGACCTTGACCACCCTCCCTTGAAAAGGGAATTTGAGGCACTGATGGGTAGTGGATAGTACAGCATTAAGATTGTCAATCCACGGGTGACCTAGGATAGCCTTAAACATAGGGTCAATATCTAGCACATAGAATTCAATGGGCATCGTGAGCGGCCCAAGCTCTACCTGAATAGTGACTACCCCATGACATGCCCTTCTGAAACTGTCATATCCTGCAATGGTAGTCGGGGTTGGCTGTAGCAGATCTTCTGAAAGGTTGCAGGCCCTTAGAGTGCTGAGGGGGCAGACAGTAATAGAAGCCCCAGTGTCCACCAATGCTGCTTCTATGCTTACCTTGTTTAGAATGATGGAAATGCACAACGGCATCTGGTGAGCTTTGGGAGGTGCTAGCTCAGTCTTTGGAAAAGTAATTATCGGTCCCTTGGAAATTGTACCTAGAACTATCGGTAAGTTGTCCACTGCCATGTCTTCGTTCACCATCACCTTTTGCAGAAAGTTCTGGAGTGCGTCTTGATGAAGCGTGGACCTTTTAATCAGTTCTAACACAGAAATTTTAGTTGGCACCCTATCCAAATGGTGTAACAAATCATACTATGTACCCGGCAGTGGATCTGCCTCTTCTTGATCGACAACCTATTGTGAGGATTAGGGATTGGATATAGATGCACCAATAGGCAGATAACTTCGGTGAAATAAACTCCCGCTCCGTAGGGCAAGGGTCTGGGCTGGCACGTCATCAGACGGGCTCATGACAAATGGCTTAATGGGCCCGATGGGGTGGATAAATGGCATGACAGAGGTGGTGGGAGTAGTGGTGGAGAAAATAGGTAGTGGAGGGAGGATAACTGATGAACGGTTAGATGGAGGGGTAGTGATGATGGGTGTGGGCGTTGGCAGTAGGGTGGAGATGGGGGAAGCAGATGGTAGGACAAGGGGTTTAGTGGATGCGGGGGATGGAGGGGTTTGATAGTTTAGTGGGAGGATGACAGGGGTAGGAGGCAAAGCGGGGTTGCGGTAGTAGTGATGGAGGGCCATGAGCCGCTGTGTTGAAGCCTCATCGTCATAAGACCACCCGTCATCAGGAGCTGGGGGTTGAATAAGATTAATGTGAGCCGGTGCCGGCGGCTGAGGTTGCGGAGCTGGCGGATGGTTTGGCATGGGGTTTTGGTGGATCCCCAAATCCTGAATGACGTACTGCTGCTGTGGCTGTGGGTGCTGCTACGGCTGCGGTGCTTGTTGTAGCACTTGCTGCCTCGGTGCTTGCCTTCTCTTTTCCTTAATTTCCAAAATGACCTTATGCATCTCGTCCCAGTCAATACGTTGCCCTTCATGCAGATCATACACCAGATCTCTGAACTAAAAATAACCTTTAATAGTATGCCCAGGTTGCCTATGGAACATGCAGTATTTGGATTGTTCAACGATCGGGTTCCAGTTAGGCTGTTCCGGAGGGAGCTGGATCGTGCTCAGAGACATGAGAGTGGAGAAAATGTCCATAAGGGACTCGGGCAAAGAAGGATATTGAGCTCTTTTTGGAGTCGGGCATTTATTGGTATAGCCGTTGGGTGGAGGGACGTTGTGGTATTACAGGGGCTGTTGTAGCTGTTGTGGAGCAGAAAAGACATTTTGTGGAGCGGGGAAGACAGGCTGCGTGCTCTGTGGAGCGGGGAAAATGGGTTGGGAATTTTGAGGAGTGGAGATTTGAATACTTGAAAGTGATGTATGTGATGCAAAATATAATATGAAATATGACACTCATCAGTCTCTGCCCGTTGAACTTGAAGAGGTGGCTAGACTTGCCAAGAGGCCCGATCCTGTCACCATAAGGAAGAAAGCTGCGGCTGATGTGGCACAAGCCCTCGTAGGAGAAACAAGTACAGATGTAGTCGCCATGACTGTAAACATGATCACCACTGAAGATGAGGGTGATAGGCCAGCACTTGCTTCAGATGCTCCATTGGAGGGAGGAGGCCAAGCACCCAGCCCTTCTGCCCCTAATCTGATGATGATGATACTGCTCCTGAAGTACCAACAGGAGATTGAGATGTTTAAGAAATAATTGGGCGAGCTGAGCATGCAAGCATCAGCCTTGAAGCAGGTGGAAGCCCCTCTCGAAACATCATGGTGTGGCGCCGATGATCTCGAGGGTTCACCTTAGATGATGATTTTGTAGATAATTTATCTACCCCACCTCAACAAAAGCAATAAGTATAAGCATGAAATAACATGTAAAGAAAAGGGGCGATGGAGAAAGAGATATGTACCGTGATCGCCACCAAGGGTTGATAGCGCTAAAAAGACTAAGAAAAGGGGAGAATGGCGCTGCGTACCTTGGAAAGAAGAGAAAAAGAATGCAACCCAGCGAAGACCGCTACACGTGATAGCGCTTGACAAATGGGTGGGGGAAACCTTGTGGATTACACCTCCTCGCCTTCCAATCGGCCAGAGAGCGAGGGCCTCACGCTTACTCTTGCTTTCTTGCGAAACAAAGCTCAAACAAAGAGATAAAAACCCATTAGGTCTGCAAGTGTAATATCAATCCCGTATGTAGAAAATAGGCATGAAAAATTGACGGAAGAACGCACCAGGGAGGGTTTTTAACCCATGTAAAAGAGAGGAAAAGATAGGTGTGTGTGTGTGTTGTGAATGCATATGAGTGCAAAAGATGAATTAACATGCAGCAAGGCTGTGGAAAATGATGATGTAAAATGTGCAAAAGTGTTGAACAGTGCAGAAAAGTGCATGAATCTGTGTGAAAACCCAGAAAGATAGGGTAGAGAAATAAGGAAAAGAGGGAAGGAAAGGAAGCCCTGAGTGATTGAAAAGAAAGTTAATACTCCCCTAGAAGGCTTGGTGTCAAAGAAGTAGGTCGGCGATGCGGCATGGCTTCGCCCCGAGCAAGAGAAACACCCCCCTTCGCGCACACGAACAAGTCAGCTATTTATAGAGGTGCAGAAACCCTAGGCTAAAAATCCAAGGATAAACACCCAAATGATGGATTTAGATTGATAAAACATCAAGCTAATAGTGGGATCAAACTCCAAAGATGGATAGAAGTAGAGGTGGCAGCTTATCCTCAACGAAAATGATGCCAACACGGAGTCTCGGACACCCTCGACCAACGAAAATGGAGCCCAGAACATGTAGGACTCCGTAATAAGAACACGGTCATGCAAGGACTGCCACTTGATGGGACATAAGAAGGAGTCGATGCATGAGGGCCATAGAGTCGACGCACCCTGGGATCAAGCAGGCAGAAGGCATTCTTTGGAAGACTGCCACCTACAGGTGGAGGTCTTCCAAGACCGCCTCCTGATAGGGGGAGCAGGGTTTATACCGATCGACGGATTCCAAGAACAAGGGCAGGAGAGGATTCAGGGGGTGGTCATCCCAAGGCCGCCACCAGACTGGGTAGCAGGATTCGACCTAGTCAGTGCAGCAGTCAGGGGCAAATGACCTCCAGGGGTTTTAAGGCTCAATGGGCTTAAAGAATGAACGAGAATGGGCTCGAAAAATGCTTAAGGAGTGCTCCAAAACAATGGATAATTCGAGACATCACAAAGGATGGATAAGAGAAATAACTCAACTTGCAGGCTTAAAATGTGTCAGTAGATGCCCCTTCTTGATGTCCGCTTTGTAGGGGAGTGAGCGGAAGCGACGCGGAGGTAGAATGGAAAGGAGATGGAGCGAAAACGACAACGATGTGAAATGGAGATGAAGTAGAGATGAAGTGGAGAGAACTAAAAAATGGACATCAAGGTAAAAGACACCCGTCACAACCAACAAGCGACATGAATTCTCTTGAAAACGTCAAACTAGCCACCAGGAACAGCTGACACGGATGAGATATGTCTGGAGAACTATACTAAGGAAAGGAAAAGGAAACACGACCAACCTCATCAGGGGACACAATCTAGAGCCAATGAGGGGATCCGAAAGATAATAACTGAAAAGCTGGAAAGGAAACAATGAGATAAAATCCAAGCAAGAATCATGCTGGCTAACCAGACCAAGCGGGAAGATCAGAGAAGACATTCAAATTCGAAGTGGAATGAGGATCTATCCAAATGAACTGAAGTGCAATTAACCATTACTGAGGAGAAATCTTGAACGAATTACGAGACGTGAGTGCTCAAAAATGACATGATGCATGCTGGGCTAAAATAAAGAAATCATCAAAATGAATGCAAAGAAAGGATAAAATAGAAAGTACTCAAGGATAATATTGCTAGACCGAGCCAAGACGGGGTCAAGAGTCTTAAAATTGTATCACGCTCTATTGCCGCCGTTTAATGAATAATATCATCCTCCACCCGGTCGTGGGTGGATTTGCACGGTTGTTGTTTGAATGGTTTGGTCATTGTCCATGTCTCTAAAAGAAAGACAAAAAGAAAGCAGCCTCTGCCCTGGTCATGTGAGGCTCCCTTCCTCTGGATCTCTGCCTCCCTACAGTAGCTGTCCGAGTCAACTTAGGAAACTATCCCTGTTATTGGTACTGCTGCGGCTGTGATGGTATCTGCTGGGGCTGAAATTGCTACTGCTGTTGGAGCTCGTGCCACTGACGCGGTCTCTGAGGACAGTCACATGCCATTTGCCCTGGCTGGTCACACCTGAAGCAAATCACTAGCACCGAACACTGCCTGCCTGGAAGAGAATCACCGCACCGAGGACACCCACCTTGAGAACCACTCACCGAGCCTTGACGCTGGTAGGGTGTGGGCTACTGAACACTGGTAATTGACTACTGCCTCGACTCCTTGCGATCCTGACGCCTCTTACTAAAATCGACATCCCTGAACAACTTCTTGAGCTTCACGTCGAAAGATGACAAATCTGTCGCTTACGCCATGGACGGAGACGTCCCAGAATTGCCCGCTGAGAGCTCGGCAGTACTCTACTACTGCACGACCATCGACTGACTAAGACCCATCTGCGTCTGATCTGTACTGCCCTGCCCCCGAGTCCTCTGTAAATCTCCCTCTAGCGCTGCTGCTACTCTACAAGCCGTATCCATGTTGGCCAAACCTGATGCAAGAAAGGGTTGCCTCAACTCTGATCTCAACCTCATAACAAACTACTCGGTCTTCAATTCCTCATCTGACATAATATGAGGCGCATAATGGCCCAACTAGATGAACCTGGATCGATACTGCATCATGGTCATATCCTCCTGGGTCAACTCTAGGAACTGGTGCATCTTCTGCGACTTGATGAAGGATGGACAAAAGGCACGCTCGAAAGCTGCGACGAACTCCAGCCATGCGATCTGCCGAAGGGGACGAGATTGGAACAATGCTCCCCACTCTATCGTCCACCAGGACTGAGCTGACCCCTGCAACTGGTGGCTAGCCATCACCACCTTCTCCTCCTCAGCACACTCCATAGAACTGAAGATCCTCTCCAAATCATCTAGCCAATCCCTAGCTTCCTCTGGATCTGACTACCCGTTGAAAAGGGGTGGTTGGAACTACAAAAACTTTTTCAGTACCTGACCATGGCCACCCCGAGTCGACGAGCCCTCGCCAGCTTCACCCCCTACTACTGAAGAACATACTGATACATGTCCCTGATAAACTCATCTGCTCTAGGAACTCGCACCTCTCTAGCCGCGCCTTCTAGAAGCGTAACTCTACTCTGCTCCTCCTGGCCCTCACCAGCCTCTCCCTACTGGGAACGAGTCCTCCTCCTCGGCGCCATAACTCTCCTGGCAACAAGGAAACAATCACAAATCAATAAAACATACGGTGCCCTGGGCTAGTCGTTGGTTGTACAGGACATTCATGGACCTTCTGGACTACTGTAGTCATTTCAGATCCTCATGTACCTCCAGAACCTGTCTCTGATACCAACTGTAACGACTCGAGATCCGAGTACCGGAAAGGAACCGACGCGACTCGAATCCCAGCCTGCCACCCACGAGCCCGAAGACTCGGAAGGGTTAAAGGATGGTGTGAGGGTACACAAGAAGCTAAAATAACTATAGAAATAACACAATAATCAACTAAATAATAATACTAAAAATTAAATAAATAACTAAGCTACTACAAGGTCCAGTGTATCTCATGTCCAAAAATAAGTACAGTCAACAGAAAGAAAAGTACAAGTACACTGGACATATCCCGGCTCAGGCAACTGACAGCTAACCCTCAGCGAACGTACCACGAGGAACCTCGAACGTGCCTCTCGACGAGCCCGCCTCACGTGAAAACATAGAGGTGAGCCTGCTATCACTGGCTCAGTAGGGGTCCTGCGGAACCCCAACCGAAAATAATGGCGGTACAGAAAGCAGCAACTACAGTAAGATCAACAGTAACAACAGGAATAGTAAATACGACAGTCGGTAAAACCTCGGCTCTACAGCTACTCCTACTGTACCGAAATGGAACCCAACACCCCGGTCCCACAGTCGGGAACAACCAGACACGAACCACCAGACTATGACCGCCCTAGTCACGCTACTAGGAAAACGACATGACGCCACCGTCGTGGAGGCCTGTCCTCACAGACAAGGGCCCACTGAAACCGTGCGGTCAGGAAACGCAGTCATGACCTCGCCGTCGTGAACTCTACACTGTCTAGGGAAAAGTCCTTGGTGACGTTCATCGAAAACCCTAGACCTCAACTCCTGGAAAATGCCCAGAACTACACACAAAATCCCGTCTAGTAGACGGGAAATAAAAACCCACGACACAACAACTCACGTCACGTGACGAGAGTACCGCCCACCAGAAGTAAGTCCGGATGCGTCCACTGATGACTTAGTCTGCACCTCAGGTGCCTGCCTACGATGCCCCAGGCGGAGGCTAAGACACCGATGAAGCATCAGGTCTGCTACCGTGATGAACACGCCCTGCCCAGAAGTTGCGACTGGAACGCGGCCACTGAGGAGACTGCATTCAAGTCAGAACGCAGTAACCTAGACGATCGCATTCAATCCGATCAACGTGGTCTGCGTAAACCCCCCTTTATGCGGACCAGCCACCTAGCCCATGTAAAACCCCATTTTTACGCGGAACAGCATGACCCCTTTCCATCTTGGGCCTGTAAAACCCCCATGGGAAGGCCAAGGGTCACAATACTTCACCCAGTTGAGCCCTAGGCAACTTGCAAGCTTCTCTTGATGAGGGCAACAATTCAGTTTTGGTTTTTTGGCCTTGTGCTAAGCAACCATACTCCGAAGGCATGTTGCCTGACCACCCCTCAGATGGCATTCAAGCCATTAACCTCCATGTCGGACTCCTCGATGGACATCATGTAAAGGCAGTTCGGCGAGCACCCGACGAGGGAGATAACCCGGCTTACATCGACTGCGTGACCCACGATCGCACGCCAAAGACACGCTACCATAACAGTGCCCACGACACCGGATTGTCCAGTCTTGACGATGCCTGGCTTCTCTAGTCTCAATGGTGCTCAATAACTCTAGTCACAATGGTGCCCCTGGAACCTGACTACTCAGTCCTGACAGTGCCCGACTACCATGGTCTCGATGACAACCAACTCCTTCAGTCACAATGGTACCTATGGCACTCGACTGCCAGTCCCAACAGTGCCAAACTGCTATAGTTTCAACAGCGCCCAACTACTCAAGTCACAACGATGCCCATGGCATCCAACTACTCTAGCTTTAACAGCGCCCAACTGCCATAGTCTCAATGGCGCCCAACTCCTTCAGTTACAACGGTGCCTGCGGCACCAGACTGTCAGTCCCAACAGCACCCGACTGCCATAGTCTCGATGGCGCTCAACTATCCCAGTCATAGCAGTGCCCATGACACTCGCTCGCTCCAGTCACAGTGGTGCCTACGGCCCCGATTGCCACTACCTCAAAGGCACCCAGTTACTCCAACTTCAGTGGCGCCTAGCTACTCTAGTCACAATGGTGCCCACGACATCAGACTGCCCAGTCCTAACGATGTCTGACTATCCCAGTCTCAAAGGTGCTAATCACTCCAGTCATAGTAGTGTCGCCGGTGCCCACAACACCCCCACTGCTTCAGTCCTGACTGCTCCTAACCGCCCCAGTCTCAATGCCACCCAACTACCCCAGCGTCAACAATGCCCGATCGGTCTAGTCACGGTGGTGCTCATGCCATCTGACTGCCTCAATCTCAACATCACCTGGCCACCCCAGTCACAGTGGTGCCTATATAACACCTGACTACTCTAGTCACAATGGTGCCCATGCCACCTAGCTACCCCAGTCTCAATAGCGGCCAGTCGCTCTAGTCACAGTGGTGCCCACCCGGCTGTCCTAGTCTCAACGACACCTGATTACTCCAGTCGCGACGATGCCCACACCATCCGGCCACCCCAGTCTCAACAGTGCTCGGCCTCCCTAGTCATAGTGGTGCCTACGCTATCCGGTCACCCTAGTCTCGATAGTGCCCGATCTCTCTAGTCATAGTGGTGCCCATGCCATCCGACCACCCCAGTCTCAACAATGCCTAGCTACTCCAATCGCAACGGTGGTCAGGCCACCAGACTATCCCGGTCTCAACAACGCCTGGCCACTCTAGTCACAGTAGTGCCCACGGCACCCTAACTTCCCCAGTCTCAACGGTGTTCAACATCTTCAGGCACAACTATGCCCGACTGCTCATTCCGAGCCATGCCCGACTGCTCACTCTGAGCCGTGCCTGATTGCTCCACTTGAGCCGTGCCCATCAACCTCGCATCTGGCTAAGGCACGCGACAACAGACAATAACACCCGAGGGGCGAACGTCAAGGAACTTGCAAGCCATCTCATGACTGGGTGACCTGTCATTCCATATCGGGTACCTCGCAACACCCCTCGGGCGGCATCCTACTAAATCACAAGTCCTCCAACAGACAATATGTACAAAGGTGAAAATACCAGCATAACAATGCAATGACCCGGGAACCATCATAAATGATGAGATTGTCCCATGACTTGCATACACTTGTAATCAGACTTTTAATGCCCCACATAATCCCTTTCATGGTTTATAGTGATGTAATCCGGTCAAGGAAGTGACTTCCATCTTCGCCTGCTGCGTCTCAACATCGTCCAGTAGACTGTTGTCTACCTCCCAGATCGGTCCCTGGCCCACTAATAGGACGGACCCTACACGTGAGCCAGCACCTGCCTACTCCTATCTGAGCTAGTGCCAGATGCTCTGCACCTGAGTCATCACTGGCCTACTCCTTGCTGAGTCTGTGTCTGCCGCTCCACCTTTCGAGCCAATGCCTCACTTTCTCTAAACTCGGAGTCCGTGCCCCCTCCAGTGCCTACACTAAGACCGATCTCCCTACCCCCACTCATCCTGTGTTGCTATTGCTCTGTCACTGTTGCACGGATCAAGCTCTCCTGACGTCACAGCTCCAAGGGTCCCTGACCCTTTCCGCATGCCGTCAATCTGCCCTAACCTTAGGGTCAGAAACCTTGGCACGATGACTCACGGGTAGTTCATGACTACCGAGACCATTCCCTCAAACAGGGAACTCAGAAAATCTCCAGCCCCAGGCTAGGTAAATGGGACTCACAGTTTACAGGCCACACACATGGCCTACTCGAAAACCATTTTTTGAAGAACTCACGACGTGCAGGGGAACCCCCACTGCACTCACACCGATACACGGTGACTCGATCAAGCATAACACAAAAGCCTAGAGCACATGGAGTCACCCGGACTCTCTGACTTTGAACTGGATGCTTTGTCATCATTTTAGACTGGTACCTAATATGATATTATTATTTTGTGCCTCATATGCCAACCGAAATTAATTGTATGTAAAAAGAGAAGTACCAAATCTCACAACCAATGTATGCTGAGCTTACAATTCTCATAGACGTGGGTCTTTCCGTACATTATCAATTGATTTTGAGATAAATGTCTAGCCCAAGTCAAAGTTTGGTTACATACTTTTAGGATCAAAAGTGCTGGATTAAAAGTTTAATATCTCTCACCATTTTACTTGAAGATCAACAATGTTGCATATGCTTAACTTCAATTTATTTTGTGGGACCAGACAAGGGGCCAGAGTAGCAAATTATAACGCTAAGTAGGGGTGCCAATGGATCGGTGGGATCGGGACGGTGCTGGGGGACTCTGGGTATTCCCCCGACTCTTCTCCTGATGCTCCGTGGCGGCGATGTCCACCTCTGCATGCTGGCGAGGTGGTTCAGACTTTCTTCCTCATGGATTGTAGGAGGCCTCATTTTCTGAGGGGGAGAGTTACGAGGGTCTGCCTGGCCCGCTCCAGATAATGTGCCCTCCTCAAAGGATAAAATGGCCTCTGGCCATTAGCCAGGAGGCATTTGCACGCGGGGGGGGGACTCATCTGGGAATGCTGAGATCGATCCTCCCTGGCTATCTGGGTCCTCTTCAAATCAACGAGAATATCCAACTTAGCGTTGAGGGATCGGAAGGCGTTTAGATCCTCGGAAATGGGTTGTTCCCCTACGGCTTGTGGAGGTAAAACGTTGGTCTGGTTGTTGGAAAGGGGGCCAGTTGAAGAGTGTGACTGCGCAGGTTCTCTACCCACGACCGCCGGTGCCTTCCCTTTGTCACCAATAATTCTCCTACTATTGCTCCTTCACACCATATTAGCTTTTTTCTTGTTTCCCACAGACGGCACCAGATGAAGAGGAGAGTTCTCGTGCCGAAGCCTCAGCCGTCCGATCTAGGGGGATCACTAATTGTAACCACACCTCAATAGAACTCTGGCATGAGAGAAGAAGAGGATCAGGGGGCCGAGGGGGGTAACTCTAGGGAAAACCATCCGATGTTTAAGTCAGCAAGGTAGTAGAGCTTTATTCGAAGGAGGATTAGAGAAGGAAATAGGGGGGGCACGAGATCTCTCTCCACCAGTGAGAGTGGCTGAGAGTGCTCAAAATGGCCTCCTCTATTTCTGGAGGGATTTCGTAGGTTTATATTACTCATGCCGCGAAGGAGAGCAGACGCAGGGGGCGTTTCCTTCGGGTCGAGAGCTCTTGCCCTTCCCTTATCCACCAGCGTAATGCCCGGGCAGTTATGAACCTCCAGCCGTTCATCTTCCTAGGGAGTCAGGCAGGCAATCGATCCGTGCGTGCTTATTCTGGCTCGGTCGTCCTTTCAGCTCTTCCCGACCAAGCGAGGTGCCGAGTGGTCAGTAGTCAAGTTAAATTCTCGCTCGGCTTCCGGGCCATGTATTTGAGGCTTCCGAGCTAAGTGGACCCTGTGGGGCTATCACCTGGCAGGCCATGTACTTGGGGCTTCTGGGCTACCTAGGTCGAGCATCTTATTGGGCTACAAATTTCCCCCTCTCCAGCATCATCCAATTATAAAACTAGGTCACCCTCAGTACTGCACGACATGCATCGTGGAGACAAACTACCAGTGCTAGAGGAAGCCTAATGTAATAGCCTCTCTATTCTCTCATCTTAATGGGACAATACAAGCTGCTTTTGCCACGAAAAGAAGCATAACAATACTAGATTGGAAACCCTTTTGTTTCTTTTAAATGTATTGATTGCTTGTTTTGCCGACACAGGCTAATGGAACAAGGAATGGGGACAGCTCCGTATGTTACAACATTTACATTTATATTCCTAGGAATTGAGCTACATCACTCATGGAGATAGAATTACAGAGCTTGAAAAAGGAGGAGACACATGATACAGAGCTTTATTTGGTGGTTTCCTAGATGCTCGACCACGATCAGCATCCTAGGCCTATGATTGCTGGAGATGAAGAGTTGGAGACTAAGCTTTTGCCCCCGAGCGTCGTTCCTCTTATCGTGGCATGCATGGGACTTGGGTCCATGAAAGAGTTGGGGTTGAAGATGCCGATGGGTATTGTCCTAGAATGGGTTCATGCCGGCTGCAGGAGAGCTATCCTCTGAAGGATGGGAAAACACCTTCATCTCTTCTTATTCGAGGGCTCCTCCTCCTTAGCCGATCTTCCCATGACCCAGGCCTACCTGTGGGACGGCTTGGTTCAGTCCGAGCCATGGCAAATTGCACAAAAGAAGGGACTGAAGGCGGAGGGGAGGCTGAAGCGGTCCGAATATCCTCCACCCTCTTCCGCTCTACCTCCTTCCTCCCAGCTATTTTGGCTGCCACCAATGCCTTCTCTATGGGCGACCCCTTTTGAGGTCCTTTGGTGCCCTTGGGTGAGGGAGTTGGAGTGGACAGCGGCTCCGACCCGACCCAGGCCTCACCTACCTCGGGGGTTGGCGAGGGCATCGGTTCCTCCCTAGATGATGGACAAAAAGTAAAAGCATCCAGCTGTAAGCGACCCATTCTGACACAGAAATAAACTCCACCTGGAAGATGCTTTTGACAGAGGGATCTCACCGGAGGGTTAGCTCAGTTCGACTCGACTGGCCTCGAATTCCTTGAAAGATGGAACTGGGGGTGGCGGGGGAATAGTTTTTGTAGCCTTGGCGGCCTCCGTCTTCCTGCGCTTAGCCTCCTGCCGCCCTACAGCCTTTGCCTCGTCCACAGACTTCTTCACAGGCGATTTTGCTCGGGACCTCTTTGCGGGCGGAGGTAGGGGAGTCGTAGTCGGGGCCGGTGGCGCCATTTCGAAATGCGCCGGCTTCTCTGCCTGTCGGAGGAGGTTGCAATAAGTTGCCATCTACGTGCTGTCCGGATGATCTGTGAAGAGTAAGGGCAAGAAAAGTGAAGAATTGATTAACATCTAGCACCCTGAAAAAGGCAGCCATGAACGCAAAGGAAGAGAAATGTCAAATATCGTGTGGGCCGGTATAGAGCCGCAGTGATATCGGCCAATAACTAAGGGACGGCTCTTTGTCACGTCGGGCGGCCTCTCGGACCAGCCAGCACACATCCCCAATCATCTGGCAGCAATCGACAAGGATGGCCAAGTCTGCATGTTTCTTGGCAGACAGATGGGAATATAAGTTGAGGTGATCCATCCCCCATCCTTCGGCATAATGATAGGCGATGTGCAGACGTTGGCCCAGGATGGCCATCGATCGAGCTTCGATTGTCAGCCCATGCACCCGCAGAAGGACATAGAACCAGGTGATGTCTTTATAATTCTGTGGCTTCCGCTCTTCCCTCCTCACGAATGTGTGGTAGGGGCAGATCAGGTCCTTCTTAGCCCACCAACTGGTTACGGGGGTGCCTTCTTCTTCTTCCGGTAGTGGATAATTAATTAGCTCCAGGTGGTCTGATCCGATGCGGCAGACGTCTTGCAGGGTCTTCTTAAAGTCATCCTTCGCCACCGGAGGTAGCTTGACCTGTGGTGCCGATTTACCCTCTCGGGATGCCTTGCGAGTGATCATGTAGTCGGCCACGTCCTTGCTCTTGCCATGCCACAAGCGTAGAAGGTGCTCTGGGTCGATGTCAAGGACGGGCACAGGCTGTCAGCTTAAAAACCTTCTCTCCACCTTGTCCCAGCAATCGGTCTTGTGAGACAGATAAAAGGCCGTGCGGGCATTCCACCACTTTACGTATTCGGGTGTCACCCGAGGGACGCGACCAGGGGCTGGTACTCTGAAGGTGGCAGCGTCTGCCCGGTGGAAGAAGTCCCACCAGACTCTGGCATTCTTTGCGACCAAGCGTCCCCGAAGGATCCGCATCACCAAGCCGAACTGGGCACTGTGTATAGGGATATGTTGGTCATAGCCGAAATTCTGACCAAAACGAAAGGGGTAATACGGCTCCAGCAGCAACATCTCCCCTTTTCTGAATGCCAACATGTTGGGACGGATGGACAACGCCCAGTCCCTTAGCTCAGGATCCAGCAGTGGGCGAACCACATTTGCTTGACTAATTGGGTGGACGTACTTCTCCACTTGGTCATCCTTGCACTCTCTCCTGCTGTTCACCAGGGGGCTGGAGTGCGCAACCAGTGTCCAAAAATGAATAGTCCCGGTGGCATCTTGAGGGACTGTGGTCAAATGGCCCCGGATATCATATAGCTGCAGTGAGGTAGGTCCCAACTCAGCACTGGCAAATTCAAGCATCTGTGGCACGAGCCCCTAGTCCTAGATGGCACGCGGGGCAAACTCTGGAAATAGAGAACAAACCCACGCATTGAAGAAATGCAGCGGGCACACATACCGGGCCTGCCGCGGGAACTGATGGGTGCTGATATCCCCCAGAGCCTTGTATATTAGGCAAATGGTAGCTGGACATAGAGATAGCTTAATCCCCCACGCCATCTGGCACGCCAGGTAGATTGCATCTGGCCAGATCACTGTTTCGTCTCAGTACGGCATTACAAATGAACACAGCCAGTATGTCAAGAACTCCGCACAATGCGTCAGCGGATCGACCGCCATCGGGTTGGGCCCACTCTGGTGCCCCCTAGAGGGTATCTTCGCGTCTGTCTTGGGCTTCGCACGCTTCTTGCGGGCAACTATGGTGCTGATACATGGGAAGTCCTCGTACTGCTTTGGCCCATCACAGAAGTACTGCAGCCACAGGGTCATCCTGACCCTCTTCCTGTCCCCGCGGTGAGGCTGCCTTTCACCATGGGCTGACTGATATAGCTCTCGGTAGACTTGTGTTCACTTGTGTCATGCTCGGTCTTGAGCGTGTGCTTGTGATTATGGTCTGACTGTGTTCCTCTGAGCGGTATTTCTCGTGATTCGTGTTAGTGTCATTGGGTTGTTCTTCCCTGCTTCTCCTTTGCTTAGTTCCTTAAATTTCGAGGATGAAATTTCTTAAAGGAGGGGAGGATGTAATGCCCTGGATCCTTAATGGGTCTTCTTGGATTCTTATTAGGTCTTTCGGATCCTTATTGGAGGGTTTTGGATCACTTTTGTAGGTCCTGAGTTGAGTTTACAATCCGTGTGGGTTTTTCTCTCGTACAAGTTATGGAACCCTACAGTGAGTTTATTTCTCAATTCATCGACTCGTGGACGTGACAACTGTGATGTACTCTTCATGAGGATCATTTCGACTATTTTTGCATATTTTTCTGAATTAGTGAATTTTTGAGCTAAAAATCAGATTTTCAGAAATTAGGAAAATTGTCTAATTTCTTTTCTTTTTATTCTTCTTCCTCTCTCATCCCTTCTCATTTTCACGCACGCCTCTCTCTCTCTCTCTCTCTCCCATTTTCTCTCCTCTCTCGCCCTTCCAGCTCTGGCTGCAGACAGAGGAGGCTCGTGGGCAAGGTGGCGACGGCGTGGGGATGATCGGATGTGCGATGGGATGAGGATCGGATCGATTTTGGTGCAATCTCGAACGGTGGATTCAAAGCCGGTGTGGTTCATGTTTTACGATTTTCGGCGTGGATTAGTCACCTCGACGCACAATTTCTTCGGTGGAGGTAGGGATATGGATCACCTACTCTTCCTGCACGTTTTTCCTACAGTTTCACGTCGTTCGGTGCTAGAACGGGCGAGTTTGGGCTCGTTTAGGAAAAATCATAGTTTTGGGCATTTGTAGGGTTCGCTAGAAAACGGCGACGGTTTTCGATGTAGTTACCGTCAAAAGAACCATCGGGATGTTTGGATCCCATTCCCGCAAGTTTTATCATGATTAGTCATCATTCGGGGCTAGTAGTAGTCCGGGAACCCCGGCGACCCAATTTGGGTTGATTCATCGAAATCGCCCCGATCTCCTGTTTTAATGGATGCATGTGACCCTTCCGCCTGTGGAAGGTTGTATTTCATCATCCTGTACCGATTCCCCTGCGTTTTGACGCGAATGGGGCGTGGAACGGGTCGATTCGGCCTTTCCCCTATTTTTCCCGCCGTGATGATTTAGCGGCCGTTCCAGAGACCGCCACAACCTCTAGCGGCCCTACAATAGACCGCCACATTCCCTTGGCGTGTTGGTCAGCTCGAGGTCTGGTGAGCGTGACGGCCCAATCTTGGACCGCCACCTTCCTCTGGCACCCCTCTGTTGGTGCGTCACAGACCCATGGTTCCTCGATTTTTGAGTTTGTCGGATTGTTCTGGCGGTTCTAACTCTGACCGCTAGAGCTTTGCAGCGCGCCTACATTAGGTTGCTACATGTCATTTGACTGAGTTAATAGTTTAAGTCAGTTGGCTCTAACGGCCCAACCTTCACGCGTCAGAGTCGTGTAGCGCGCCTCTATTAGGCCGCTATAGGTCTGTCCGTCTTAGGTTATTGTCTAGGGTAGTTAGTGTGGCGGTTCATTCTTAGACCGCCAAGTCCGTGTCACGCGTCTATATTAGACCGCTACGGTGGTTTGATAGGGTAAGTCTGTTTGGGGTCAACTGTGTCTAGCAGCCTATTCCTTGACCGCCACAGTGCCCTAGTGGCCCAACCCTTGATAGCTAGAGTCCTTAACTCTGTGGGGGACGTGATTCCTTCCTTGACTACTTATGTCGTTAGGCGGCCGAGTGACAGATCGCTTATCCACTAGAGGGTGGTTTGCCGGTGGTTTGGTTTTTCGATATCTTGGCTTGACCTTATGGTTTGCCCATTGTCCCGTGGATATCTCTTGATATCCTATGAGGGCTATGGCCATGATATAAGGTGGCCCGGAGTATTCTTGCCATGGGTAGTCTTCTATACTGCTTTTAATGTCATTGTCTAGTTCTGGACAACCCGGTGTGACCCAATGGTTCACAGGTGACCTTGTGTGTATCTCAGCTGTTCTGTCCAGTTCGAGACATGATTCTAGATGCTGTGAGTTATCATCTTACCTCATTCTACATATCCAGGTGTGCTGAGGGTTCTCGCTGTTCCCTTAGGTCTCCGTGAGTCGTTTCTTATGGTGAGTCATTTCCTCTGACTTAGGAGTAGACCGATTGGTGACTTGTTCCACTTTGTACAATGATCTTGACTCTGAGTCATGAGACTTAAGGATCGTTGTAGTTTCAGGTCTAGTTGCCTTGTCCTGAGTCTGTTTGAAGTTTGTTGTACTGCCATTGGTGCTTCGTAGTACATGCGACAGTGCTTCTTACCTGTCTGTACTCCGGCACTCACATTTTAGAGTCTGTGTCTCGTGAACCTCCACTAGTTGTAGCCTGACGACTCGTGTTGATGTGTCGGCCCACCTGGGAGTGGTGGCGAGGTAGTTCCCGATACACGGTTTATAAGCTAGTTTCCGTGGGCTCCCTTGCTTTGCAGTAGCTGTCCACCTTTCGAGTCTCACCGTCGTCCCGCATCACTTAAAGTTTCTTGCACAATCTTCAAATGTTCACAATGTGTGTTATTTAATTTGTGATAATCCATACATACTCGCCATCCTGTGATTGTCCTTGTTGGAATTAGTTCGTTGTTGTCATTCTTCACCACTGTCATTCCTCCTTTCTTGGGCACCACTTGCACATGACTCACCCATTGGCTGTTAGAAATAGGATAAATTATTCCAGCATCTAATAGTTTTAAAAGTTATGCCCTTACCACTTCCTTCATGTGTGGATTCAAACGACGCTGATGCTCAATTGTCGGCTTGAAATTATCTTCCATTAAAATTTTATGCATGCAGAGTGAAGGGCTTATACCTTTAATATCAGCAATAGACCACCCGAATGCAGCCTTGTGTAGTCTCGAGCTCTGGGCACACCCTCAGGAACGGTCGCATGAGGATGAAGATCATCTGTCAGATCCACCAACTCCCACTTCACCAAGCACTCGGTGCCAGCAGCTTGCGCCTCCATGGTCAGCCCCATCTCTCTATGCTCCTCCTCGCCGAGCTCCTCCTCACTGAGCTCCTTCTCTACCTCACAAATCGCAGGTTTGAACGATGCCAATGGGGGCGGCAAGGAGGGCACCAGGCCACCCAACTGTCTGGTATCAGCTTAGAGGCAGCTGCCCAACCCTCTTGCAAGCCACGATCTCAGGCCAGACCATAGACCCCGATGGCAGCCATGTTCAGCTCGTCCTAGTACTCTAATGATGACCGAGAACACTCCACCGCCTCTAGGTCAATGGTGGCCATCACTGCATGTAGATTCTCAAACCGGACCTACGCCTCCTGAGCCCTCTCTTCAATAATGTCCACCAAGGTCCCTAGCCTAGTCTACCGGGCATCGACTGCGTCAGTCTGCCTGGTCGCCTCCTGTATAGATCCCTCCAATGCCTGGGCTCGGACTTGAAAGGCATCCCGATCTCGCACGGCCTCCACCAAGGCTCTCTCCTGCAACTTAAGTCACTCTCGGAGCTGGGTGCACTGAGTCTTCTACGCCGCTCGGTGCTCTCAGAGCTTGGCGCACTGGACCTCCAGCTCCTTCTGCGCAACCTAGCGAGAAGCCAGTGACTGTGCAATCCCAGTAAAATGGTACCCCTATAAGCCGAAAGCCCTGGCGATTGAACTTAAGTTCTTCGCCACCAGGTTGTATAGTTCTCCGTGGGCCCCAGGACCAAAAACTCCAGTGTGGTTGCACACCCATACACCCTTGTCCATCAGGGTGAAGGCTTCTAGCTGACCCACGTACCCCGGTGTGACCTCCTCGGGCAGCAGGAAGTGCACGGCAGGGGTGACCTCAAGCGACAGAAGGCGAGCGACCACATCCAGGTAGGGTGCCTTGCCCTTGTCAGAAACTTCCCCAGCGGGGACTGAGGGAGGAACCTCATTCTACGGTGAGTGGACAAAGGCAGACTGAGTAGGAGCCAGCCCCTCGACTAATACTGGGGTCGAAGGAGACACGGACTGGGGCGACGTCAGTGTTCGACCACGGGTCGCGTCATGGACCCTCTTCCCCTATCGACGATGACTATCCAACACTTCCACCACCTCTAGGTTCACCTAGTAGAGTTGTCTGCCCGACATAGTGGAAGCCTCCACAACCGCAGTCGACGTGCTCTCTGAAGCTTCCTGTCGACTTACTACATGAGATTCTGAGTCGGCGCTGGTCTCGGAGGCAACAGATGGCGACGCAGGAGATGGACGTGAGTGCTCCACCAGGAGCACCGCTGGGAGAGGATACGGCAAGCATCCCAGCGCTAAGGTAACTACCTCCTAAGGAGCAGCGATAGTCACCTAGTCAGTGCCTGGCTCTACATGATCGATGGGACAAGGAGCAAACGGCAGTAGCTCGACCGTCTCGTACTGTAGCTCTGATGACTCTAGCACCCTTGCAGAATAGCATTGGAAGGGTTAGCTCAACAGACAGCCAAGAAGGCACGAGAAATAATGAAGTTAGTACCATGGGGCAATGGGGGGCTCAACCCCAGCTCCCAAAGCACAACTGAGGTCAGCTTATTGTCAGCGTCAAGGAGGGGGTGGCGAAGGAGGGCCATAATCACCCTAGCCTCCCCGACGGTTGACAAAGGTAGCTTGTTAGCCCTAAGGGAATGAGAACTCGTGGCAAAACTCCAATCACTGGGATGATCACTACCTCACACCTTTGTGACAAAGATAAAGCACTCAGATCGACGCTTGATATTAGGCACCAAGGAAGTGATGCAAACGAGGGTCTTGTCCTTCCTGACCCAAAAATAAAAAGTCTACGTATCGACAGGATAACACTAAAGGCTATAGAACTGTCGAAAAAGGAAGGCGCTGGGAGCAACCGAGGCCCAGTTACAGGCAAAGATGAACCCACACAGGATATGCCAAGAATTGGGGGAAAGCTCCCCAAGGTACCAACCATAGTGATGGAGGACTAACTCAAAGAAGGGATGTATAGGGAGGCAGAATCTAGCTCAAAAAGACTTTATGGGGACCCTGATGCCACCCAAAGGACTCAGGAGCTACAGAAGCAATCCGAAACTCCTCCAAAAGGATCCGAACAACCTAACAAAGGCTCGCCAAGACCCAACAGAGATCCGGCAAGAATCCAGGATATTACATAGGAGGTAAGTCTAGTGACTTCTTTTTCGAGCTTTTATGAAGTCTATAACTTCTTCTCCATCTCATTCCCTTCCTTATGTTATGTTTTAGGAGTTTCTAGTGTTCTGCCTAAAACTACAATTCAACCTCCGGATGCTCCTCTACTTCGAAGGGGGTGCTAGATAGTCTCGAAGGAAAAGTTGGCCCCAGTACGACATGTCATCCCTCGAGAGCCCTTGCAGCTCGAGGCCGAGATAAGTCTGGAGGCTACTAGTGATAGCCTCGAGGCCGGTCGGAGGCCCAGCAACCAAGTGATGAGCTCCCCTGAACCCTCATCACCCTCTAAGCAAGTAGATTATAACTATTCAGATGATGAGGGTATCGATGAGGCTGTTGAGGGAGGTTCTCCATTTGCCAACATTTTGACTAGCGGTCTTCCTATGTTTAGCCCTCCGAGACTTCTCCTGCAGACTTCCACTATTGAAGAAACTCGTTTGAGGGCGATAGGAGAAGTCAGTGCCGAGGAGCAACTTAGCGAGCCTATTACTCATGTTACAGTACAAGGCTTAACTGAGGTTAGCCTAGCTGTTAGGTTTTTTCATGTTTTATTCTCAGGGTAGAGTACTATGACTCATCTAATTCATCTTTGTTTGTTTTGGGTTTGCCAAGTGCCAGCCGTCCTGACTCAAGTATTGGCTTTAGTTGTCAGCAGCACTCCTTTAACTGAGGCATTTAGACTTCCATCTATCGAGCATACGACTCCGAAGAGGTCGTGCCCATGCACCGGCTAGTGGCAGTTAGGCTCACTCCTGGGGTTGAGCCGATACCGATAGCGTTGGATGTACGAGAGACCCCGCAGGTAGAATTAAGGCTTGAGGTTGACCCAGCTCATGTTTCTACTTTCACTACTGTGACAGTGCCGACGCCATCTCCAGCTCTTGTGGACACTAGAGAACCCATTGTAGTGCCCGAGACCGAAGTTATTCCAGAACCTACTAGTGAAATTGTGCAAGAGTATGCCATAGGAGACAACAATTGTCAGCCAGGAAGCAACCGTCGGAGCAAGAGTCTCGGTATCACCGCCGACTCTACCTTCTTCTTCATCAGCTACTGATGATGATTTGTGGGCGGTGGTTGACAATGATGTTGAATTTCATCCATCACTGACAATGTCTTTTGGCCTTGCATCTTCTGATGAGCTGGTCTGGCAGAACTTACAAATGTTGTGACAAATAGTCTTGTCCAAGCCAGACTTGATATATGCGTAATTACGGGAGATAGCAAGATGTTTGTCAATTGGCCTTCAGGTGTTGGGGTGCCTATTAGAGCTATGGACTCAGCAGGTAGTTCTATTACTGAAATTTGTAAACCACTGAGATTATCTGGGGAGTCTTGCAAGCAATCGTTGGGCTACCATGCGACTACAGGAGGCCGAATGCCGGGCAGCCTTGGACCCTTTGAAGTCAGAGATAGAGGAGCGCCGCATAGTCCTTGCAAATACATCCGAATGTGCACAAATCTTAAAAGGCCGAGTGAAAGAGCTACACACTGAGCTGGAAGCCATCAACAATGAGCTAGGATTTTTAGAGGGGGAGACTGCACGGGAAACTGAAGAGCTAATCGTAGCAGAGGGCCGAGCCGCTTCACTTCAAAATGAGTTGAATAGGCTTCAAGCTGAAGAGGTACACCTCCAGGAACAAGCCGCGGCACCATATGTGGGGCTATTGGACCTTGAAGATATATTTCGTTGGCCGTAGCAGTCTCGTGCCCCTTTTTGTATTCCCCTTGTAAAAGGAGAAAAATCTTTTGTAACCCCCTTTTGATATATATAAGAAAATGATCTTTCTATATTAGAATTCCTATCTCTTTGCGTGTTTCTTCTTCTTTTTCTTTTAACATGTGCCTCTCATATACATGCTCGAGAGTGGCGATTTAGGTGAAGAGGGTAGCGTGAAACTTCACCGTTTAGGAAGACACATTACGCATAAGCGCAGGTGAGTGCTCACCTCTTCAAAGAAGAAATGAGGGAATCACTCCACCGTACTGCGAGTGCCTTTTGGGCCAAGAGTGTATGGCGGAAGGGGTTTAGCTTTAGCCACCAAAGGAGCCAAAATAATGAGAGCTTTTTAAGTAGAGCATAGGCATAAGGCCTAGTCCCAGAGTTTAAGCGCCGTCTGAAACATTAAGAGGGTTGGTGGGTTTATTTGTTAGCATTGCGTGACTATTGAAGTGAAGGACATGGTTTTGCTTTAGCATCGACCTTAATGATGATGTTAGAGGACCGATGGTAGTTTGTTCATTGACATAGGGTGAATGCCAAACCAAAGGAGTCTATTTATCGATGGGGACGAAAGGTCCAAGTTGATGGTTTGTTCATCGATTTTGCCGATGATGATGAAAATCGATGGTAGGGTTTGTTCATCAGAATGGGTTAAGTGTCGAAGCAAAGGAAGATTTTATTTATCGAGTACAAGAGCAATATAAGAAGTTCCTTGCCGAGTATATGCAAGTCTTCGCATGGTCTGATGATCAACTTCCCGGGATCCCTGGGGAGATAGTGATGCATCAGCTTAATCTCGACCCATCGGTGAAGCTTGTCCAGTAGCGCAGGAGAAAGCACGCCCTGGAGAAGAAGATGATCATCAGAGAGAAAATCATCAAGGGGAGAGGAACCGACCTCTTTCGTCTGGTCCTTTACCTAACATGGCTCGCCAATGTCATCCTAGTGCCAAAAGCTTTGGGAAAATGACGAATGTGCGTAGACTTTTCTGACCTTAACAAGGCCACTCCAAAGGTTTACTACTCACTGCCGAGCATCGACCAGCTCATCGACTCAACCTCCGGCAATGAGCTACTCAGTTTCCTGGACGCCTATTCTGGCTACCACCAGATCAGGATGGACCTAGAAGACATTGAGAAGACCACCTTTATCACCGACTTTGGCATACACTACTACACCTGGATGTCGTTCGGGTTGAAGAACGCCGGAGCAACATATCAACTGCTGGTCAATCACATCTTCGAGGGACAACTCGATCGAAACATCGAGGCCTACATCGACGATATGCTGGTCAAAATGCCAAAGGCCGAAGATCATTTTGCTGACCTAGCCAAGACCTTCGACACCCTCCTGAAGTACAACATGAAGCTCAACCGCACTAAATGCACTTTGGAGTCAGGTCCGAGAAATTTTTAGGTTTCCTGGTGACTCAGCGCGGGATTGAAGCCAACCTCGACAAGCTTCAGGCCATCCTGAACATGCGGCCATGCACCTGCATCAAGGACGTCCAGCGCCTTACCGGGCGCATCGCGGCGCTCAATCGTTTCCTATCTCGGGCGGCCGAATGATGCCTACCCTTCTTTAAATTATTGAGGGGATCCAAAATGACGTCTGCCATGTTCGCTAGGATGAGGAATGTCAAAAGGCATTTACAGAACTCAAAGGTTTCCTGGCCTCGCCCTCGATATTATCAAAATTGATCTCGATTGAAGCATTGCACCTTTATCTCTCAATGACTCCTTCTACGATAAGCTCGGTCTTAGTCCGAGATGATGCGGGAGTCAAGAGGCCGGTCTACTACACTAGCAAGGTACTTAACGAGGCCGAAAGAAGGTACCCTACAATCAAGAAACTTGTGCTAGCATTGGTAACCTCGGCCAAGCACCTCCGGCCTTACTTCCAAGGGCCCTCCATCGTCGTGTTAACCGACGAACCCCAGAAGAAGATCCTCTCCCACCCTGAAGCCTCGGGGTGCCTTGTCAAGTGGGCCATCATGCTTGGGGCCTACGACATCTCTTACCGCCCCCGCTCAGCCATCAAGGGACAAGCCCTCGCTGACTTCATCACAGAGAGCACCACCCCGACTGAGGAAACCCTTACGTGCACGACCGGGCCCACTTGGGACTTGTTCGTCGACGGGTCATCCAACTCGGTCGAAAGCACCACCGAAGTCCTCCTCAAATCCCCCGAAGGGGCAGAGCTATAGTATGCTTTGAAGTTCAACTTCCCGGCGTCCAACAATGCCTCCAAGTACAAGGCCCTCATCTCGGGAGCCCAGATGGCGCGATGACTAGGGGCCGAGCGAGTCAGGATCCACACTGACCCCCAATTGGTCGCCAGCCAGGTCAACGGTGACTATGAAGCTCGAGAAGCGCCAATGATAAAGTACCTCCAAATGGTCAGAAGGCTGGCCCAACTATTCGAGAGTTTTGAGGTGGTCTGAAAAGCTCGGGAGGAAAACTCTCAGGCAAACGCCCTCTCTCATCTAGCCTCCTCTCTCAGACCCGAAGGTACTTGATCGGCCTTCCTTGAGGAGCTAGAGTGACCGAGCATTGAATCCGAGCTCATGATCGTTCACCCGGCACCCCTGAGCGACTGGCAGACCCCCTACATGTTCTGGCTCCGGGACTCCCAAGAGCCCCCCGACCCTCGGGAAGCTCCAAGATTGAAGTACCAAGCCCGACACTTCATCATTCTAGACAACGCCCTGTATCGTAGGTCTTTCTCTGGTCCCCTCCTCAAATGCCTCGGTGCCGACGAAGCTAGCCGAGCAATCCTAGAAGTTCACAAAGGCATCTGCGGTGCGCATCAAGGAGGAAGATCACTAGCCAGGATCTTGCTTCGACAGGGTTATTGGTAGCCCACTCTTCAGCGCAACTGCTGGGCCTACGTGCAAAAATGCGATCGATGCCAACGCTTCGACCACCTGGTCCACCAGCCTACCTCGGATCTCATCACCCTTATCGAGCCATATCCCTTCGCACCGTCGGGAATCGACATCTTGGGGCCTTTCCCTACAACTCGGGCCCAGAAGAAGTTCATCATCATCGCCATCGACTACTTCACAAAATGGATCGAAGCCAAAGCCACTGCCAGGATTACCGAGTCAGTCGTATGGAGCTTCATGTGGAAGTCGATCATTTGTCATTATGGTAGCCCCCGAGTGATTGTGAATGACAATGGTCGATAATTTGATTCTCACTACTTTAGAGACAGATGTGTCAACCTAAATATTCACAACCTCGGGGGGTTGGTTGGACACTCCGTGAGAAGGGGTTGGAGATCTTTTGGGAGGAGGAGAGGCCACCAGTCCGGAGCCTAGAGAGAGAGCTGAAAGGACGAGAGCATCTTCCCAACCTTCCCCAAGTAGCAGAACCCATCATTGGAGAGCACCGTCGCGGACGAGCCCCAGCTGCAGGGGGGCATCGACATGGCCGCCCAACACCCTTGAACGGCCACCAACTTGGCCGCCCTCTACATGGTCGATGGGAAAACCCCATCTTTCTTCTTCTATCCCTTATCTTGCTACGTTTTACTCCATTTCACTGCATTACATGCATATTAGACTTGCCTAGATCCCTTTGTCTAAAAGAGATTTTTCAATCCAAAATATAGGGAAGGCGGATGGTCGAAAGTCTTGACCATCCCCCTTCTCGCCCCCCTTCCCAATACGATTAACCCCATTTGCATGTTTCCTTTACTTTTATGAACATTTACTGCACTTTTTCAGTCTAATGGTCCTTTTATTTGCTGGTTAATTTACAGAAACTTCATCATCGACTGGCAGAGCTCCTTGTTCTTGGCCGGCCGAGAGCGAGGATAGGAACCCACATTCTCCCATTCCTAAGGCGTTCACGATCATCCTACTCCTGTGAGGCCCCGGTATAGGTCTCTGGCGATCACACTCATTTCTTCATTTCTAACATGGTCACTGTAGGTAGCAGCAGCCCAAGTTCATAGGGAGGCCATCGAGGCATCGCGCGGCACTGCGCACCCCTTTCGGCACCTACAATAGCATGTCGCTCGGGGTTGCAACGCCTTCGGCACTGCTATACCGGGCGGCAAATGGGATCCAACCTAAGTTGGTGTGTGATGACCTCTGGTGGGATTTTGGGAAGCTCATCTTTGGACCAAGCGAACGCATCCTGGTTGGCCGTGAGGAAGCTCGCGTATGCTTGCTTATCACACTCGGGTAGGTTCGCGCCAATCCTTAGTGTTCTGCCCAGGTCTTCTCCTACTTGGATGAGGTACAAGTCCTCGGCTGGCGCGCTCATGCACGGGCCTGAATCTTGGGTCCTCGCCTTCTTGTCAGGAGATATTTCTTCAGGATGTCAATCACGTGTGGAGATGAGGTAGCATCTCCTGGACTCCCTTTGATCACCTCGGACCTCCCCTACCCCCCAGGAGGTGAGAAATTTGAGCTTTTGATGATAAGAGGAAGGGACACCTCGAAGCGTGCCGAGGATCCCTCGACCGATGATGGTGTTATATCCTGTCATTGTGCGAACTATGGTAAAGTCGGCGAGGAAGATTACCTCTTTTGGCGCGGTCCCGAACGTGATCGGGAGCGAGATGCACCCTTCCGGGCGAACGGTAGTGCCAGAGAATCTGTATAGTGACGTGTGCAACGGTGCGAGTCGAGACATATCCACACCCATAAGTACAAGACAGCCGTACGCAATCACATCAGGTCCGCTTCCATTATCTACCAATATGCGACGCACGGTACACTGGTTGATGGTGGCCGAGACCACTAGAGCATCAGAGTGGGGTGTGGTCACACCGTCCAGGTCATCTCAGAGAAAATAATGGGGTCTCCTAGACAACCCGGGATGGAAGCCCCCCGTTGGGTGCCGTCACCTTGGTCCACCATGTGGACGACTGATGCGTATCGTCGCCTCCTGCTCGCGCTATCTCCCCCCGCGGCCGGCCCCCCAGAGATCATCAAAATCTCCTTTCCGTTGGGCCAGTTGTCGATCGGCGGGGGCATCTTCTGTCGCCGTTCTACGACTTTGGCGAGGAACTTCTCGAGGAGCCCTCTACGAACGAGGTCATCGATGGCGTCCCCGTTGGAGGGCGATTATCTCGGCGTTGGCTGGTTCCGGGATGAGTCTTACGGCGCTCATGGGACGTGCTCGCCCGTTATGGGGTCAAGACCGACGTTATGGGGGCAACGGTCGGTCGCCGGAGAGTCCTCCGGTGATAACTACGCTTGGGCCACATCGTTTACGCACTATAGAATCCGATACTTTTCTGGGCTAGGCCTCCCTTTGGTGGGTCGCATATGTGTGCCCGCCCCTTGGGAGTGCTTATCGTGAGCAATCTGGCGTGGGTCGCCATTATTGGGCCATCCCTGGGTCAAATCGGATTGAACCTCCTCACTTCCCCCCTACTCTCAATTGCCGAGCACTATGCAGGGGACTGTCAATCAGGAGAGGGTCTTCTGGAGTGTGAGACCTGAAGTCGACTTCCTCATATTGTGGGCATTGGTAACTTCAGGGCCTGCTTGGCATGCAAGGTGCTTCTGACGGTGCCAGAAGCCACGCTGATAATCATGACTTGCGTCTTGTCCTGTTCTGGGAGCACAGACTCTGAATGGATGCTTGACGTTGTGACAGGAGCCTTTTGACCTACCTTCCGAGGGTAGCACCGGTTCATCGTGGGTGGTTATAAGGACTATTGCGTGATCTCTTCGCAGACTCCATCCGCGTTCTGCTGGTTGCCACGCTCATCATAGGCGTCTTCCTCCCTTGCTTGGTGATGATTCTTTCTTCCCTTGCGCCTCCCCTCTTCCGTAGTCATGCCCCCACGTAGGAGAGTCCCTCGTGTCAGCTCTTCTTCTTCTGAAGAGGCACCTCGCGGCTGAGGTGGTGTGCCGAGCACTTCGGGTGCCGGTACTAGTCGACCTAGTTTCCCGCCACTAGTGGCGTATAGGGTGATTCATGGCCTATGGGGAGCTTTCCAGATTCCTCCCGAGTTCAACATCATCTTCCTGACCGTTGATGATGACATGATGAGTCTTCCTTCGGGTGGGATTATGGTCCCGGTGGCCTCCTTCCAGACAGGCTTCTGCCTTCCAATCCATCCCTTCATCGCGTCTGTCCTCCATCATTAGGGCGGCATCCTGGGGAAATAACCCACAATTCTTATTTCATCCTTTGCGGATTCATCTATGCCTGTCGGCGAGCGTCGGTGGAGCCAAGCATCCTTCTTTTTTGGTAATTTTATCTTCTCCAGAGTTGTCCGACTAATACATATTATGCCTATTTCAAGGCTCGCTCCCATCGAAACTTCATCCAAGTCTCCAACACTGCGGCTAAACGCAAGGGTTGGTCACAGCAGTATGTGTATATTACCAAGTCGAGAGACTGTGATGCCTCCGATAGTTGGATGCGCAGAGGCATTCATCCCACCAGGCATAATAGGAAGCCCCCCATCAGGGTTGAGGATCGCCAGAAGTTGAAGTCCATTCTTCGATATCCTCTCATTGATGGGGACTTCATTCTGACTCCGATGCTGCTCCGAGAGCTAGGGTTGAGTCCTCCGTTACCGCTTGGTATTGGTTTTATTCTCCCATCATGTCGCATCAGTTATGGATGGTACTTAGTCAACTTTGCTCTGCTTTCAAGGGCGCCTAAAGTTTCGGTGTGGAGCTATGAGATTGTCAGGTTGTCGCAGTTTGCTCCCTGCCCTGTGGACCACGTCGCTCCGGGGGCTAGCCAGGTGTCGATTATTGCCCCCCAGGCCGAGGTTGTGATTGACTCGGGGAGGCTGCAGTACCCAGTCCCTATCGACGTCCCTCTGGTGCATTCACCGGTGGCATCCACAGTGAGTGGAGGGCCTAACCCTGAGAGGGGCTCCCCCGAGGGAATCACTAGTGCAGCTGGTCAAGAATCTGTCATGGCTGGTGGTAGCTGCGCCCCCCTGACTGATGACGACCTAGCGGCGCTGGACAACCAACGTTGGGGGAGGAAGAGAGGGAGAACTTCCACTCCTACTCGGAATTATGTTCTGCCTCCTCCGCCGCCTGAGCTGCCTCCTTCTGGGGCTCCGCTACTGCCGTCAACTGGTGAGTCGATGGTCGCTCCCCCTGCGTCAGCCTCCACGGCAGGGGGTGAGACATGGGCAAGGCTCTCACTGCTGACGACGCCAATGTCCTCCCTCCGCTGGGGCCCCTCAGCCTGGCCAATCCTCATGCCCCAAGGACTTGCCATCAGGGTTGGTTGGGATCACAATGATCATCGATCTCATGGGGAGGAGCGTGCAGTGGTTCGAGCATACCAGCGATTTTGGTCCTAGCATTGAGAAGGAGCTGACAGCGGTAGCCTCGAGGAGTACGTGTCTGGTCGTCAGTACTTTTGGCTTGTGGAGGCATCATTTCCAGGGTCTTGCTCGGATGTTGGAAGCCAGCCAGGCCCTTTAGGAGGGGCTCGAGGAGTGCCTGAAGGGGTCTGAGGCTGCCAACGCCGAGCTCCACAGACATCTAGTCCAGCAAGGGCTAGCCCTCATGGGAATGGAACGTGACTGGGACTCTTTTCGGGACCGGGCTGACGCAGCCAAGGAGCAGGTGGCTAAGCTGGGGGTGGAGGTCCAAGCCATGGAGACCCATGCCTGACAGGCCGAGGTGGAGCTAGCCATGCTACTCTCGTCGATGTCGACTGTGAGCGAGGAAGCGGTGGAGCACTTCTGCTCCTCTTCGACCTACTAAGACGAGCTGACCGCGGTGGCCTTGGAGTTTTACGGGCCGGCGCACGATCGTGGCTTCTGGGAGGGCTAGAGAGCCACTATTAAAGCCACGGCAGAGAAGCTCGATTCCTCGATTCCGCCTCTCCTTCCTCCCCCGACACCTTATGGCCTGGAGGCCGACAATGGCGAGGGGGAGCCTGACGTCGAGGGGGCTGGCATCGAGGAGTCAGTGTTGGGGCCGAGCGTAGACGAGCGAGCACCTGTGGATGTCTTGGCAGCAGGGGGCCAAGTAGTGGACTTGGACAAGGACTCGCCTCCTGCTAGAGCTGTTGCCGCACCTGAGCCCAGTGATACCGGGGCATGTGATGATGTAACTGGGGTGAACCCTTAGAAGGGCACCCTTATTTGCCTATCTTCAGGTTTCCTTTTGCTTCTACCTAGGTGGTAGCCTTCCTTTTGTAAGCTCCTTTATTTCGAAATAGAAAACTTTTCTTTGTTTTGCAAATCTCAAAACCACTCCCATGTATTTTCCCCATTTTTGAACAACTGTGAGATCCTCTGGGGACACAAAGCGGCGCCTATGATGGGGACTCTAAAAGGGCGCGACTTTTGGGGATCCGCCACTTTGGTTTCTGGGGATTTACTTGAGGCGGTAGGAGTCCTCATACTTCTGGGGACTTTACTTTCCTTATAAATAGTGGCCTACGTGATACCCTTACGGCCATCTTCGAACTGGTGAGCTTTGAGGGGAGCTTTCTTGTAGGATGTCATCGGGTGAGTCTGGTACTTCGTCGGATGATGATCTCTACAGGCTCGCCGTCATCCTTTGATCCTTTAGAGGGACCCTACGTCGGTGCCGTGGCGGCAGTGGTCAGAGCCGGGACAAGGCGGCCCCGTCTCTAAGCAATACTGGCTTGGATATTTGGATGGTTGGCGAGAGGCCTTGGATAAGGTCAACCGCTTATATGCTGACTGGGGGGTCCTGCTCCTTGAGCTTGACAGGTTTTTACGAAATTTTGGGCCGAAAATTAGATTTGAGGAAATTTGCTAATTTCCTATTTTCCTTTTTCTTTTTAACCCTTAACCTCTCTCCTCTCTCCCCTCATGTTCTCTCATTTCTCTCCCTCCGTTCTCTCTCCTCTCCCCCAGGCGCGCGACCGTGGGGGAGCTGGACGAGGTGGCGACGACGTGGAGTTGACCTGAGGCGTGATGGCGCGAGTATCGGAGTGTGGCGTTGGCGCGATCCCTCGGTGGATGGTTTCCGTGCGGATTTTCCATGTTTCGCACCGGGACGAGAGCGCGCAGGTAGCGTTGGTCGCGTTCTCAGTAGAACGCGCAATAACGATGCGCCACGTCTCGAGTCGGAGAAGAACAGTAGGGTGCTTGGGAACGCGACCCAGTTGATGGGCGCGATCCTCTATTAACGTGACCCAGGTGAGGGGCGCGTCTATATATTGTCTCGCCCGAGGTTCTAGCCCTTTATTATCGCGACCCAGACAATGGCTGCGATTATCGTGTTATCGCGCTTGAGGCTATGGCCGCGTTCATTAACGCAACCCAAGCGTGTGCCGCGTCAAGGCGTTGACGCGCTACAAGTATTGGATGCGTTCTAGTGTCATCGCGACCCACTGTAAGGGCGCGTTAACTATCGCGACGTAGGCATGCACCACGTTAATGTCTTCTATTTTTGGGGTATTATTCGAGTTGTCTCGAGCTCCGGTGAACCCAGGATTCAATGCCTTGTTGGCATTTGACTCGATGGATGCCTTGGGTGTTCCGTGAGAGTCAGATATGTGTGTCGAGGGATCCCGGAAGAGTAGTCTCATCCCGAGCAATGTACGGTGTTTCTTCCGTGTTTGTTGGCTGGGCTTCGACCCCTTGGTTAGCCTATTGTACGTGGATGTCGTGGATGTCCTATGAGGGCTGTGACCGTGTTATAGGGTGTTCGAATGTGCCATTATACTGAGTAGTATTTTGTGTATTTCGAGGGTCATTATGGTTTCTGGTCAACCCGGTTGTGACCCAGTGGTTGACACGTAACCTCGTGAGTGTCTCAGGTATCTTGTATGGATCGAGACTCTAGTTTTGGAGACTTAGAGGTATCATCTTACCTCAATTTGCATGCCTATATGATTTGAGGGCTTTGATGTTCCCTCATGTTCCGTGATTTGTGTTATGTGGAATCGTGAGTCCTATGTGCAGTCTAGGGGCTGAGGACTTGTGTTTCTTCATGATTTTGGCTTAGGGACTAGGCTGATTCACGGTATGTTGCCATGATGTGCGACGATCTTGACCCGAGTCATGTGACTCAAGGATCATTGTGTGTAGGTCTAGTTGTCTCTCCTGAGTCTGGTGACAGTTCTGTATACTGCCTTATGTTTCGTAGTACGTGCGACAGGTGAGTGCTTATACTATCTGTACTTCACTCTTTTAAGTCTCTATGTCTAGTGAGCCTCCGCTAGTCATAGCCTAATGACACTTTAGCGTGTTGACCCACCTGGGAGTGGTGGCGGGGTGAGTTCCCGAGAGACGATTTTTAGGCTAGTTTTCGTGGGCCCCCTTACTTTGCAGTAGTGTCCTACTGGGGGAAAATTAGCTAGAGGCCTGGCTCAAGGCATTGGGCTTGTGTGTGCACACGTGGTCAGGGGTGTTTGGATGAGCACCGACGGACGTGACCCTGACTAGTCACTCATTACGGTTCTTCCTTATACTTGGTATAGTGTCTCAATCACTGTGTTTGAGGCGAGTGTGAGACGCTTGAGGCGTAGTGTAAGACGTCAGTGGATGCATCTGGCTTTGCTTCCAGTGAGGAGGTGCTTCTGTCACATGACATGTGACTTGTGATTTTGTGACCGGTTCTCCATCATTGTTGACGTAGTGCTTCGGGTAGCCTGTGTCTGGCTTTTTCGTGACTTGTGTAGCAGACACTATGGTGAGGTCGTGTGTGTGCCAATTTTTTGGGTAGTGTGTTTCCCACATCCGAGAGGTCATGATGTGAAGCCAACATGTCTGTTGTAGCATGACGTGTTTTGTCAATGTAATCTGGGTTTCTTGAGATTAGTCTGGCAACTCTCTACCAGGTGTGTGGGAAGTTGTGCCTTTCCCGATTAGGAGTAGTTTAGAGGGCCAAGGTCTTATCGACTATCGTGGTTTATTCAATACAGCTTTCCTCTTTTACTTCCGTTGTTGTTACTCCCGCTTACTACTGTTGCTCTTGTTGTTGTTACTATTGTTACCACTTTGGTTTCTTGGTGGGGATCTGCGGGACCCCTACTGAGCCAGTGGCATGAGGCTCACCCCTGACTTTTCAGGTGTGGATGCTCTTCTTCCTCATGGTCTGGAGGTGCGGTTCGTGGTTCTTAGTTGTCAGCTTTGCCAGTGTCAGGCTTCCCCCGACATGAGGGTACGTTCCCTTTTCTGTTGGACTAGACTTCGCTAGCTGTTGTAGCTATTAGTTTTAATAGTTATAGAAAATATAATTTTATTTTTACCATTTTAGCAATCTTGATCAAATATAGTAATTATTTACTGCCTTATCTGGAAGTTCAATGTATTCCTATGGGCCCAATACTACCTTACCCTATTACAAACTTAGGTAAATAACACATTAACCTAGAGACTTGACCCAAAACAAAGGGAAAATTACATCATAATGACTCAAGAAAAGAAGGAAGATACACCAAGATGCTCCAATAGCTAGTTCGAGTGATGGGACGGACCCGTCAAGTCGTCGAGCTGCATCCTACCTTTCTCCAGGAGGGAGAGAGGTGTCGAGCCAGAGGGAACCATGGGTGATGTCCCCATCATAACCTCCCCCTCTTGTCAAAGCATTTGGAGAAGGTGGTGGCAGTCTTTCGCCATCATCTTCGATAGTGATCATGTTCACAGTCGTCATGACCAGATCTGCATTCATTTCTTCAGTGTGGGCTTGCGCTATATCATCATGATCTATGGATGGAGCCCCGTAGCAGCTGGTCACCCCAGCCATATTGCAAGTGAATATCCGAAGCAGCATGCTTCTTTGGATGGCTCTCCTGATCCGCTGACCGAGGAAAGTATGTTTATCCAGCACCGAGCTCGTCGGTGTGCCATCATGACAACGGGGCGGCCCGTAATAGCCTGACCCTGCATACTTCATTTCCTCGGGGTTGGCTAGCTTCTCCCAAGGTTTGTCTGTAACATTTTTAGCTTTCGAGGGTTGTTGTACCCCCGAGGAGGTGTATCCGAGGCTGAGGGGGTGCCCCTAGACAGTCCAAGCAATATCACTTCGCCCTTCAATAGGGTAGCTCATAGATCATGGCACTCTGCCTCGTGCCTGAGATTTGTAGGCGAGGTGCCTTCACTCGGATAGCCCATCGTATCCTCCATCATTTGAACAAATATTTTCCTGCTGGCCATAGGCTCCAAAGACTAGCCTTCGAAATGACAGAGCTGGTGCCTCAGTCTTCTGGTCTTCATCTTCTTTTTCTTCTTTCTTGAGCCGATCGGTCTTGACGGGCTCTGGTTGGATTAGGGCTGCGGTCCACCGCTTGGGAACCCATAGTTGCTTAGATTTGGTCGAGTTTAGGGCTGACCCTCCTATCTTCTTGGACCCAGTGCGGTCCTCTCGAACCTAGGCTAGTGCTTGAAATTGATTGCGCACCGGCACAATCGGGATCACCTTGTCGGCTGCCATCATGGCCTGACGGCCATTGAGGAAGACTCGGATGCCCCCGATCATGACGGACTTGCCCGAGTTGGATAGCTGGCCTTGCAGCGTACCGACATTCTTCTTGGCTACCTGCCTGGCAGCTGGTGTGCACTTCCTTCTAGCATCAATGTGGTGGATGAAGCACCCCACCGCCTTCATTTCTTCAAGTGTCGCCTCCACGGGGGCAGAGGGCTCGACCTCCTGAATCTCCAAGAGGTCCACGAACATGACCCCGAGAAAGTTGGGGAACCCAACCATTGGGGAAAACTATTGAACTGGGTCGGCACCGCCAGATAGCCATGCTCTGCATGGCTTGCAACCACTAGAGGTCCAAACGTGACCGCCATTGGTTTCTTCGAAGTTCATCCTACAATTTAAAACTAAGGATGTCAAACTTTTAGGAGGAAGCCATGAGGCCCTGAGTCCTGGCGAAAAGATGAAAGGTGGTCCAGTCCCACTAGGCGTGCCAACTTGTGGACGCACTCGATTTCTGTGGGATAATTTTGGTAGTATCAGGGTATCATTCATTGGTTTTATCAAGTGCGAGGGCGTGCCAGTCACCTAGGTGACATTTGTTCAGACTATCATGTGCCACAGGTTTTATGCCTATCATATATTCAACGATATGTTCATGATGTAGCTCGATTTATCACTCTTCAAGTTTTCTGCCAAAAATCTGACAGCATCTCCCCTAGACCCAGAGCGTCGGGGGGGCTGTAAATTGGGTACGCATCTACGGAGAGAAGTTCGAGATGGCCCCAACACAAAAGGGTGCACGTGGAAGCGGCAACGTCCCGGGGTGTGCTCGGAAGTGGCAACACCCATAATCCCGATTTGGGCATGGAGATCCCGAGGCCGAGCCTACGAGGGATCCAGATGGACCACAGGTTGTCACGGTCTCGTCGTCGAGATATGGGATTAAACTATCGCCACATGCTACGGCTATCAATATCCACTCTTTTATAGGAATCGCTCGGGGTCCACACTATAAAGAAGTAAGCCTCTTAGAGTCCATGAGTGGCCGGAGATTAAAGTCCATACAAGAAACAGTCGATTAGAGATTAAGTCCCATATACCTCACCCCAATGACATCATGGCCATTAGGCTGGTCCAAATCCCAAAGTGAGGTTGTGAGGGGGAAACCCGATCATTTTAAAACGAGACGAGAGGAAACCTAGATATTCCACCAGCGGTTGGCAACCCGAAGCCACATTCGTAGAGGTAGGTAAGCCTCAAGCTTGCAGCATTATCATTATGTAATTATCATAAACGGTGATCGAGGAAGGATTACTCTATCTTGAATGAAGCAAGGGATGGGTGAACTTGGATGCGTATGTCGGATAGGTCGGATAGCTCGAGTATGTTGGGTAGATTGACCAGGTCGAGTCGCTCAGATAGCTCGGATGGGTTGGGTAGATCGGCCAACCCCCCCTCATCTACCCCATATTCATCCTCTTCTTCCACTGCCACCCAGGTAAACTTAGCAGCAGAGCCATCGACCAAGTTGCAGCGATGGCCACGGCGCCCCTGAGGGCCACCTGGTGACAAGGCCTTGATCAGAGGATTCCACTCCAAGCCAGCTTTCCAACAAGCAGTGGTGCACCCCCATCCGAGGTCAGAGCTGGTCGGGAGACCTGTTCCCGTCAAGATGTGCAAATCGGCACCAGCTGTAGACAGAGGTGAGTTGCAGAAGCCCTCCCACCTTCTTCCTTAGGAGTCTAGTCATGATTTTTGGTCGGGATGTTCTCCTGAGAGTCCTCTTTCACCTCCAAGAAGAAGGACTCCATTCGGACACCGGAGCACCCCTGTCCGGCCTCTTTCCCCAGTGTGCACTGGTTGCTCACCCCAGCCCCAAGAGTTCTACAGCTGTCGGAATGCAGGAGCCACCATTTCGTCCCTCGCTGACTCCAGCTCATCACCTTCGGTGTAGGCCGACCCTGGAGCCCCCTCTTCCACTCAACTCTGGTCTTGTCTCATTCTAGTACCAAGGCTGAGAGGACCAACCCCAACAAGGATCCCCTATCCTGTCAGCGACCCAGACTACGCAACCTTGCGAGAACGAATGGTACAGGCGCTCCTCACCTCAGATTGCGTTCATTCCAGATCTAGATCATTATTGAGGCGTCCTTCTTCCCCTCGACTCCATCCGCGACCCAATCCAGCATCAGGACAGCAAGATCCAGCCTGGGTGAGTCAGTTCCAATTTTCCATTCCTCCACTCAATCCGACCCAATCGGCATCCAGAAGCTGCCATCGAGTTGTTCAGGCAAGTTCGATGGCAATTTTCTGTGGAGGCACACTATACTCGTCACTCTTTCAGTCAAAAGTGGTCCTGCCTCGATCCAACACCTCAGCCTAGAGTACTGCCCCGAACAAAAGCACTCTGGTCAGCAGCAGGTGCAGTCTGCACAGTCCTGCGGGATTCGACATCCACGGTTCGTCCGAGCTCTGAGCGGGGTGATTCTTCTTCCAAGCGTCTCACAAGTTGAGCAGCAATCCAGTGGCGTCGACCTCGTATCCATCGGCCGTCGGAGCGGGACGTACTATCGCTGACAAGGCGTGGCTGCCCGACAAGGCAAATAGAGTGCCAGGTAGTTCTGACTGAAGATTCAGTTACGCACTTGCGTTCGATTCCCTTCCCCACCTGGCCGGCTGAATGCCCCTCCCTACGTGGAGGTAAATTTTGGTTGTAAACTTAATTTCCCCAGCCCTAAGCCAACCCTCCCGCGGGAGGCATAGTTTGTATTAAAATTATCACAGGTCAAGCAGCATCGGCGCAGCATGCGGGTTGTGTTCCCACGCTTCCCGACTTGCCTTCATCTCTGATCGGAATCGGTGTCTTCACACCGATCAGGTGGGCGTCTAGTTCCCCCCTACTGGTTGTCTTTTGCTTGTCTAGTATCACATCTTAATGCCCGTCGGATGGTGAGGTGAGTGCCCACTCCATATTCCACTTATTGTGTGTCCACCGCGGAGTGAAAGGCGAGAGCCACCCCACACCTACGCCCACAGCGTGTCGGTCGCCCACAAGTTGGGAATCCCAACCCCTTAGGGGTACATCCCAAGCAAAGCCACGTCCCCAGGAACGTTAAGGTCCAACCCCAGACCCTCACCACCATCCCCGATTTGTCCGCAAGAGATAGTGTGCACTGCTCGAGTGAGCCCATCAATGTGAGTCCGATCACCCATCTGTGTATGCTTGCGGGTCTAGATCCTAGGCGCATCAAGTCATCCCCGCATCACCCCTGGCCATGTCACATCAAGTGGTATCCGAGCAAGTTTTAGACTTGTCTCTACAAGTCTAGTCCTAGGGCATTTGCATCCATTCCCCACATGCATCATCCCCGTTTGTATGGCTACCTCACACCAATCACACCCGTCCCCTTCGCCTCTCCCAATGGATCCCAAACCCCATGGAAGCCCCACGGCTAACAAGGTCGACTGCATCCACTCCCTCAGGGAGGCCATGCCCAACATTTTTGGGCAGCTTGATGATATCACTGCCCAACTCGATAAACTTGAGGGAAGTTGTCCCACACCAAGGAAGAATGAGAGTTACCTCCGAAAAAATCTAGATGACCACCTCTTGGCGCTCTTGAAAGTCAAAACCCCTGCCTTTGAGGGATCCTACAACCCTGGTGTATATCTAGAATGGGAGGTTTCGATGGATCAATACTTTGATTGGTACCCCTTGGCCGAAGAGAGAAAAGTGAGACTAGCCAAAATGCATCTCTCTAAGCAAGCCAAAACACGTTGGCTAATGGTTGAGGGTTTAAGGAGGATCCGCGGGCAATCCCCGATTGAGACTTGGGTGGAAATGAAGGCCAAGCTTAGGAAGGCCTACGCCCCCCAACATTCCCCCTCCTACCTGGGTAGCCATAGCATGAGGAGCACTACAACTCCTCCATTCCCACCCGGCCAGCCTAAGACCACCCAAATCGCCCAACCCCCACCGCTCCCCACCTCTCCTACCCCGGCCAAAGTAGAAAATTAAATTAACATTTTACATGATACATGGTCTACAAGATAGCAAAATAAACAACAGTAGTCCACAACTAATATAGAGACAAGAAAGAAAAGTACAGCTACACAGGGCATACCCTGGCTCTGACCTCTGGCACTAACGCTGGGCACCCGAACCACGCTAAGCCTCAGATGCACTCCCATGAAGTCGCGCCTCACCTGAAACACGGTAAAACACACAGGGAATGAATGTCGGAACAAGACTCAGTAGGGATCACCTGAACCCTACCTCGTAAAATGGAAAACCGCTACGCTAGTAGCTAAGCAAGTACCACAGAAGTAGAAGCCCTGCACTACAAGTACCAGTATCACAGTGTGAAACCCACACACGCACGCCACGGTGAAACAACCAAAACTCACCAACCAACATGACCAAAACCCAAAGGTCGAACCAAGTGAGACTGACAGTCTGTCACTCCCTATCCAGAACAGAAGTACCTCCCACTAGAAGAACGACTGGATGCATCCACTGATGTCTTATACCATGTCACGAGTGTCTAGCTATAACGCCCTGGGCGCGAGACTCAGACACGCACAAGTAACCATAAAGTGAGTGACTAGTTGGGGACGCGCTTGTCGACACGTGTCCAACTGCCCCCAACCATGTGTGCACACACAGACCGTACCGACTAGGTCTAGCCTCTAACTGGTTTTCCCCGCAGTCGGACTCTGGCTGCTACACGTGGGGTCCGACGGAAACCAGTCTAAAAATCATCCTCAGGGTAGCCCCTCCACCACTCCCTGGTGGTCTAATATATGCGTACCGAAGGCTACGACTAGTGGAGTATCTCTGAAGGAGTAGACTCTCAAGCCACAGAAAAAAACGTCTGAACCCGACGAAGTACGGGGACCATCCCACGTACCAGCACCATCGCACGGTGACCATAGTCGGAGAAGAAATGGGACTGCAAACCACCCGGTGCAGTCTAGAGCCTGGCGGTCCTACCCAGGCGCACCACAAGCTCTGACGGTCTACCGCTGGGCCCTCACAGCGGTCTGACGACCCAACACAAGGGCGTCTGGCCAATGGTGCAAAATGCACTGTGACTCGCCAACCTTGGTGTATCACAGTCCCTGATGCTCCTAACCCAATGCGTTAGGAGACGAGTAGAAACAAGCTATGACGCGCACAGCTCGGGGCGTCACAGCCTCTGACGGACCACATTTGGTGCATCAGGAGGCTCAATGAAATCAACTGTGACGCGCACCCCTCGGGGCGTCATAGCCTCTAACGGTCCTACATAGGAGCGTTAGGGTGATAGGTAGCGTCAGCTCTGACACACCCTCACTGGGGCGTCACAAGGCTCTCACGGACCACCCTGGGTGCGTCATAGGCCTTAACCCCCCAACGGTCAGAAATGCAACGGTCAGAAAACCATAACGGTCGGATGCCAACGGTCGGATCGTCACTCTGACGGTCCAACCTAGGCACGTCACATGCCCTGGCGGTCTATCATGGGACTGTCAGGCCCACGACCAACCCAGTTGGCAAAGCAGCACCCTGTGACACACGCACCATGGGGCGTCACAGTCTGTGACGGGCCTACCTCGGGGCATCAGAAGATGTAACAGTCACTGGAAGGACCGTCACACCGTTCTGACGGTGAACCGGCAACAAACGGCCAAAAACACCAACTACGCCCCCATACCTCCATGGGAGAGGGGGAAAACAAGGGGGAAGCGCCATAGGGACCCCTAGCATACTTCTAGGCCATTAAAATGCAGAATCGCGGCTTAAATCCATAGATTGGGTGAACTCTCCCCAAATCATGAAAAATCCTAACCCGACATGGAAACCCGTCTCTCGGCCTCCCATCGGGCTAGAAATCGCGGGAAAGGAGCGCGGGGAGCTAGGGAACGTCACCCTACCTCAATCTCGTCTCGAGACATGCCAGATCGTCCACAAATCGCGAGGAACGCTTTCAGAACCCTTGTCCCTTCACAATTTCCCACAAACTTTACGCCACCACGATCGCCTCACCGCCGCCGTCGTCACCACGCCGCCGTCCCGTGCCTTCTGCATTCGGAGGGGACGCCGCTACAAGCTTGTCGGACGAAGAGGAGGAAGAGAGGGGCGCTCACATTGGGGAGGAAGAAGGAAAGAGGAGGAAGATGAAAAGGTGAAAAGATTAAAGAAATGCCCCTATTTATAGAAAATCTGAATTTTCCAAAAAATATTAAAAAATAAAAAATCACGTTTCCGCGATCCTCGGAACGCACCGATCGCAACGGTACCACTCACGCCCAGGTGAACGACTCAGTTCGCCCGCAGCGGAGTTCCACAGGATTTGCCAAAAATCGGGTCGAGAATCGAAAAAACGCGCGAAAAATCCGCGGAACGCCTCTGGGCTTCCGAAACGACCCCAGATCGTGCCGTTCTGAGCACGTAAGATGTTCGAAATGTAACTTCGAACATAACGGAGCCGGGACACTCCGAGAAAATAGATCCGGGATCCAAAAATAAGGATTCGAAAGGTCCGGGATATTACAGCCCTCCCCCCAAGAAATTTCATCTTCATGGTGATTTAGGAGAGCTTAGCAAGGTTTTCAAAGCCTAAAAGAGGGGTTTTGTGTGAGATCTGAGTTTAGCATGCTCTCCTACTTATAGAGCCCAAATTCTTGGCCTAATCCCACTAGGATTGAGGTAGGATAGCCCCAAATCGGGTTAGGATAGGCTTTAGCATGGATTAGGACTCTATGCCCATGGTTTGGAACTCTCCAAGAGAGTCTCGATCGGAGCTAACAGAGTTTCCTGATACACGGTCTATCAAGCGACCACGACAAGTTGATAGCGGTCTTCAAAGGATCATTTCTCCGCCTTCTACACACTTCGCCTATTTGGCGATCTAGACGGTCTTGTGGAGGATGTTTCTCAATTCAAACCGTCAGGGGAGAACCGTCTTTGCAATCTATGTGGTCCAAGAGAGATCGTTCACTGCCTTCTTTGAGCTCGTAGCCAGTTCACCTTCAGCGGTCTACTACGAGACCGTCGAGCTCGGGAGCGGCCATCTGGATGACCGTCTCTCTCTCTGCTGCCTTAGTCTTTTTTGTTATTTCTTTGAGTCATTCTACTCGAATCTCTCCGTCTCTCACCCCCCGTGTCAGTCATAGGGTTTGTTGTCAGTTAGTCAGTGACAACATGCACACATTTTCAAAGATAAAAAGAAATATGTCATATCATAATAAAAAGTATATGTGTCTCACATGGTACATCAGGCTGGCCCTCCTCCTGAGCCTCCACTATCACCCGTACCCTCATGTCTCTTCGATGGCGGGGCCATGACTGAACTCCCCTCCTCACAGTGTCATCGGTGACGCTCCTCCTCCTCATTCCTCCGATAGTCAGAGGAGCTGGTGAAGTAGCTCCAATATGCACCGCTATGTGTGACGCTCTGGCTCGCGCTACGCTCTGACCGTCTGCTCAATAGTCACACGGACTCCTTCAGTGCCCATACCTCTCCTCTTAGCTCTGTCGCCTCTATGTAGGAACGCTTAGCCTTGGCTCGATAAAGCTCTGCCTCCGTCACCCCGGCATGGAATCTCTCCAACTCTGCACGAAGGAGCTCCAGCTCTGTCCCGTCCGCACGAGAGTGCTCCGCCTCCTCTCTCTGCCGAGTGACCTTGCTCAGCACTGTCACTAGCTCAGCCGTCTGCATATACACACACCATGATCAAGCTAGGTGCATTCATAATCACAGTCAAAAGGGAAGTGCAGTGGTTTACTTACCCTCTCGGCGAGTGCGGCCTCGGCCTCCTCGGCTCGCGCCATCGTCTGGGCAAACTCTACATCCCGCTCAGCCCGATCCACGGATGGCTGGGAAGAGGATGGTGCGTCGGCTCCCTGACGCTAGACTCCCTCTGCACACTGCACATAGGGGCACGTCAGATTCATAGGCACAACATAACATTTTAAGTCTGAGGTGGAGTAAAGCTTACCAGGAGATCCAAGGAGCACTGGAGGTCGTCTCGCTACTGGACCGTGGAGTGGAGCAACCCCTGGAGCTCCGCAATCCATCCCTGGGGGTCAAGCTACATGTAGAAAGTCAAGCGTCAATGTATTATAATCATGAACATATTAGAAAGCATGAGTTTAGAGTCGTACCGGTCGCCGTGGACCCCAAAAGACTTGGTCTCCCTAGCGTCGGGCGTAGGCCATCAAGTAGGCCTCATCGCTCGCGGCTCGGGCGCGCACCACTTGCCCCAGCCCTGTCCAGTCCTGTATTTGGTCCGCTGCTCAGGTGATCCAGTCTATCTCCACCGCCAGCCCGCGTGCGTGGTGTCCTACGCACTCCTCCAGCTTCTCACGTATCGGGAACTCGACCTCCGCCTGATGGAGCCCCACGGTTCTCATAATCAGCCGGTAGTGGAGTGGCTCCACCACGTTCATGCAGTGGAGCCAGATGTCCCGTCCTACATATGCTAGGGCTGCCACCACCCATGGCTATTCCTCGTGTCCCTCTCCCAGGTACGGTGTCCACTGGACCTGTCACATAGGCAGAATGCATCAGTAATTAAGTATATAGTTGCATTTGCATACGGCTCAAGTTTATGTCTTACCGATGCATAGGGTAGGGTGTTGATGTCGTCCTGGATCGACTGAACCTGGCGACATAAGGAGCCCACCTCCCGAACTGCTGTCCACCGCCGCGCGATGGGCACCCAATCCGGGTGCACCTCCTGCCCCCTCCTTAGTCCGGGGAGGTACACGTAAGCCCACACCTGCATTGCATTTCATAAAAAATGTTAGCATATAGCATTTAAGGAATCATATTGCAATTGCACAAACATTTTAGGAATCGAGTCGTACCTGAAGTAGCGGGGAGAATCCACCGAGCATCGTGCGCCAGCTGGTGGAGCTAAGAGTGTCAATGAGGAAGGCAAGTACCACTCCACCCCACACGTACTCCCCGACTTGGTCTACGTCCTCCAGCAGGGGCAGCAGTCGGTAACTCACCCCATCCGCCCGGGTGGCAAACACCAGCTTACCGAACAAGAGCATCAGGAACCTTCGCAGGATAACGTTTGCCTCTGGTCCTAGCTCCGCTGTCACCTGCGCCCGTGCCCGACAGTCAATTCAGTGGTTCATTTTGGTTGATGTGATTAAGTAGCTTTAATTCCGCGTTCATCTGCTTAATCTTGTTTTAATTTGGGGTAGATCTATTTACCTCCCTCTAGATCTAACCATTTTCTCATCCATCAGATTCTGTTGTGCTCAGCTTTCTAGATCTAATTGTAGCCGGATGACCCGTTCATGAATGATAGGGCCTCATGGTCAATAGTGGCGTCAATCATTACATCAGTGATTGGCACCAGAAAATCATCCTTTGGACAGGCTTTATTCAAGTCCCAAAAATCCACGCAAATCTGGATCTGGCCATTTTTCTTCTTGACATGCATGATGTTGGCCAGCCAAGTAGTATATTGATTTTTCGCTATGAAGTCAATGTCTATCTACTTGTCGACCTCCTTGCCGATTTGACTTATTAATTTGGGCCTCATTCATCGGGGTGATTGCTTCACCGGGTCGGCTTTAGGGTCAATGGCCAGGATATGCTAGGCAACTGCCGGGCTAAGGCCTGGCATCTCTTTGTAATTCCAAGCAAAATAGTCTCAGAATTGCTGGAGTAGCTTCACATATTTTCCCCTCTCTTCGAGTGATAAAAGGGCACTGAGGAAGGTCAGCCTGCGATCATCCTTTGTGCCAAGGTTTATTTCGACCAATTCATCGACAGTGGCTTGGCCGCCATGTTCTATTTTTGGAGGAGCCAACTGTAGGTCTACAAAGCCATCACCATCTTCTTCAACTTCGAGGGCCTCATAGACATATTCTTGTCTTATTTTGCCTAACGGTGGGACTTCGGCTCTGCCTCATTTTGAGCCAGTTGGCTACTGGTCGGGTTGGATGAGCAGTCCTGGTGTTGGCAGTGCCTGTTATGTGCAGCTTGGATGCCGACTTATGTGTGGTGCGTCCTCAAGGGCAGGATGACTATCTTCAGCCTCTGACTCTTGCGAGTCATTGTTGAGAATTGTAGCTACCTCCATAGAGGTAGACTGATGTGACACCACTCTTTGGACCGAAATTGCAAGCAAACAACCGAGTTGGCAGACCCACACTAGCGGACTCACTCGCGTAGCGCACACCCGGGTCCGTAGGTGGACCGACGATGGGGATGAGGGTCCGAAGTGGGGCCTCGTTGTTCCGGGGTTTGGCTAGCTTGAGGCTGAACCCCTAAGGGTCCGGGATGCCCAATTTCACAGGCGGCCAGCATGCCAAGGGCGTGGGTTGTAGGGTCTCTCTCACAACTCACCCGTGGTGGCATTCAACTTGATGAGAATTCGGGACAGGGCACTCACCTCACCGCCGACGAGCAACTTAGAAAGAAAACTAAGCTAAGCAGAGTTAAACCAGCAAGGAGAGGGGGCCAGAAGCTCACCTGATCAGCGTGAAGACGCCGATCCCGACTGGAGATGAAGGTGAGCGGGGAGACGTGGGTATGCACCTGCATGCCGCGCCGATGTAGCTTCGGATGGCGACCTGTTGTTACATGTACTACACCTCACGCAGGAAGGTTGGACAAGGGGTGGGGAACTGTGGATTACATCAAAACTACCTCCACACAGGGAGGGGCGCTAAGCCAGCCAGGCGGGGTGGGGAGATTAGCTAAAACTAGTGTCGCTTGGGCGCTTCCCTAGGTCTATCCAGGTCTGGAATGACAGGATAGGGAGTCACTGTAGACACCACTACGCACTCCTCTGAACTCGGAAGTCACCGAAACTAGTTTCGAAACATCGCTGAAGGGGTCAGGTATGCTTGTGAATTTTTGTGGGTGGACCCGACATCGTCACTGGTCAGGGTAGATTTTGGATCTGAACCTCAGTGCTCTAGCTCGTACTGGACCCAGGATACTGCAGGAAATGGACGAAGTTGCCACGGACTCTCCCGAAGTCCAAACATGGCGAGACCAAAACGAGTATTACCGTGGTCGAGTCATCTTCCAGCAGCAACCAGGAAGAACACCAGACGAGGTCAGGACAGAGAGAGGGAGCTCGTTGAGTGAAGGGGTGTCAGTTCAGGTTCTAAGAGGCCTGTTCTGCGCACCTGGGGGAAGAAAATCGGAACGGGAGGCTCCGGACTCCGAACGAGGTTCCGCCTGCTGCGTTGCTTTGAGGACTGGTGGTACCTCGACCCGGTCAAGCGACGTACCCAGGAGAGTAAGGATGAAGTCGTGGAGGCTTCTGTATTGCAGCTCTGTCTTCCAGTCAGGGCAACTATGCGCTGTCGGGGAAGAATGGGCCCTCCGGTCAGCAGGGATGTCGGATGCCAGCGGGACCACCACAGATGCAGATCTGCCTCGATGAGCTTTCCTACAATGTATGGTACGTCTTCAGATGATGCCAAATGACTCTGGGACAGGATCTGCAACTCGGGCCTCTGTTGCTACCTGCGAGCTAAGCTATGCAGGTTGGTGATAGATGAAGAGTGGGGTGGGGAAAAGTGAGGTTGCAGCAAGGGGGAGGGGTCTAATGGTTGTGGGAGATGGATAGGGATGCTGGGGGTTGATGGAGGAGGTTGGGAGGCTGCTGGAACCGCAGCTAGGGTGAGAGAGTGAGAGGGGGCGGCCGAAAAATAAAAATACACACAATACTCAAATACGTACAATACACACAAATAAATAAATACTCAGGACGCAGGGTCTTCAAGTGAGTCACCGAGCCACAAGCTCGGTACGATCTGAGCGGCACGGCGTCGACTCCAAGTAGTGGGTCTGGTAGTGGGCCCGGTGTCCCCACCACCGAGTCATGGGAACACCGCAATCCAGACAGTAACACCACAAGGAGCATGGAGTTCCAAACTTTCTCGAGTCTTGTCATAGCCATGCTCTTCATCCACAACCATCACATCACTTAACTGATCTTGAATATCAAGCCCGCCGAACACCCAACGCACTAGACCATTTATCCTCAGGGCACTAAAATAGGGTCTCCTCTCAATACCAACACCTCTTATTCCTCGGGTCTACCTTTGGAACATTCACACTGACCGAGGTCGGGCAATTCACTATCTCAACACTGAGCAACGCGCACCAGGACCTTACAACCGGCCCAAACGGCCATGACCTGCCTTAATACTAATGACCAAGTGGCTCCAGTCTGAGCCATGTGACACAGGTCATGGAAAGAACTGGCGCCATAATTATCCTTATTTGACAATTCTCATCGTTGAGTTTCCCAATTCTCAATTTTGCTAATGCCACGTAGCATAATACTACCACCGACACACTGCAACCGAGGCCACTCACTTGGCCAACATAGCCTTTCATCTAAAGTCAACTCCCCGTAGTTGACCATAGAATCTCCAGGACTCGCTTACTAATGAAACATATGCCATTCGCTACCACTCATCTGATTCTGGAGCCTGTGGGTCATGGACCCACCACGCTTTCGCTACGCAACTCTGCACCAACCATACTACGAAAATAGGGGGAGACTTGACATCCGTCATGACACGGCCTCCAATTAAAATAAACCAAATCCAAATATGGGGGTGGAAGAACTCACACTCTTTAATTCTGGGACACAACCTCCCTTCTTTGCCTGACAATCCACCTACACATGCAGGCCTTAATATCACACCACAGAGGGAGGCTTAACATCGGCCCTTACAGCATGACATTTTAACCCAGATGGTGATTTCACTCACCCAACTTTCTACGACTTTACCGACGCTTACACATCGAAAAATGAAAAGGGACGAGCACATAACCACCGCAGGCAGCTCTACTACCGACACACACGACATCCTCAAAAACTCCCGATTACACTTCGAGAAAAGCACAAGTGCGTGAAAATACAATTATAACAAGAAAACAATGGAAGCAACAAAAATACATCACATGATAATTAAAGTTCATGCATACCTTCCATGATTTGGGATACCACCACCACATAGCCCAGTCAGGTGCCTCGTGCACACCGGGATCCCTATCTCGCCAGGCTAGTGAACTGCTATTGAGAAGGCTGGGACTGAGGTGACCGCCATGGACACTCACGTGCAATATGTACAATTTGACCACATTGAAAACATTCCAATTCTGATTCATCCACGGTGCACGACCTCCCCTCATGAAACCCACCACATCTCAGACACCGTCCTGACTGCTCATTCATACCATGCCACAGTGATGCGGGACGGACAAGCGACCTGGGACTCTAGCTCGTGATCATCCCTAAGCGAGGGAAACGTGGGACCGTGCGCAGTTGAGAAATCGACAGTGAGTCTCGGGTATCGGCTTACCGCGTGTACTCAGATTGAGTCACGGGACGGGTCACTCACTCTCGCCCTCTCGCAGCGGTGATAACAATATATCGGGCTAAGAATCCTAACACTCGCAGCGGCATATACAAATAGATACAAGCAAAGCAAATGCGAAAGAGAGAGGGAAAGAATTTACCTCCACGCGTCGAGCGTGGGGAAGACGATCCCAGCCAAGCCAGTAACTCCCGGTACAGTAAATATTTAAATTACAGCAATGAATTTTGATGCCCACTCCACACAGGGAGGTAAAAGACTACACAAGTGGGCCCGGGAAGACCGATCTTGGGTTGACGGGCAGCGTCTTGATGTAACTTCGGCGGCACACGTACTCACGACATGGGGCCCACGTGCTGGTCGGCGGGTCCGAGTGGGCCCGGAGTGGTACCGCTGTGACAGTGGCTCCTGGAGAGGTGCCCCCTGGAACGGCGGCACGCTGGTTCGTCTTGTGGAAGGCGAATCGGCTCCAGTCTTCACTTGTTGGAGTTGCTGCACAAAGATCTGAAGTTCTGTTTTTGCAGCGCGCGACCCGGCGAGATCAGCTGTTGCGATCATTCCCGACGTCGGATCGACGCGGAAGAGGTACCGTTGGAAAGCTGACTTGAAGTACTTCGATCTATGGCCAGAAAAAGAATTTTGACTATCCTAGACCTGGCCTTGGTCGAATTTCCAAGTTACTGTCTGACAGACTCAGAAAACTCAGGACAGAAATAGATTTTCATGAGAATTGGCGTTGACCGACACTCAAACTTCGGATTTGGAGGTTGACCTCTTCATGAAAGTTGTAGAGCTTGAAGTCAGGAAGATGGAGATATTTTTTATGGGACTTTTAATGGAAGTTTCGATTTTCTGGAGATTTTGTAGGGTAATATGATCTTAAGTACCATATAGTAATGCAATAAGGGATTGTAGGGATCGGGATACTTACCTGACTTACCTGACAGGGATGACGAGATGGATGATGTTATGCTGCAAGGCAATTTGTTAGCAACACATATGGAAAACATTTTAATCACAATAACCGCAGCATAAAGCATGAACATCAGGCTCGTCATTAGGCGGTCATAACATGACCATTTGTACCTGTACACGATTTTACGCAGACCGTCCAAAAGAGTGACCGTTGGGATTCAAAACGGTTTACGTTAGACCGCTTTATTACAACACGGTCTATCGATAGACCGTTCTATATCTGTGCGTTTCAAAATAAAAAACTGTTCATCTTCCTCCTCACCGCAACCAACGGAGGAGGAATCCCAACCGAGCACAAACACCAGAGGAGAGAAGAGCCTCCCCCCCACTCCACTCCATTCCCAGCCGTCGGCCCCCGGTCTTCATGCCCGTGAAGCGCCACGTGCCAAGGAGAGGAGGATGCTCGATGGCCAAGGAGGGAACGCCGTCACCGCCACTGGTGATGGAGTCCACCATGGAAGGAGGGGCCCCGGTGGAGGAGATGCCCAGGGAGGAGGAACCCACAACGCCCGCGGCCGAGGCAGGGCCAACCGGGGAGGTGGAAGAGGCCCCAACGGCCACGGAGGAAGCACCACCGGCCGTGGAGGTGACAGCGAAGGCCGCCCGGGACCCGGAGGTAAGTGACTAAAAACCTAGCCCAAAATTCCCATTTCAGGCTATGCATGTTAGTCTAGGAGGTTGGGGAGGGGATCACGGTCCTTGGGGGCCAAAGTGGTGGCCATTGGGCCACCCATGGTGGCGGGATACGCCGTCGGTGAAGATGACAGACAAACGGTTCCACAGGGACCGTCCGATAAAACAAAGCGGTTCAAATAGAACCGTCCCATTAAACACGGCCCAGGGGTGGCCGTTTGAAACCTGCAAATCGACCTAGCGACACGGTTCACATTGGACCGTTCAAACTATAGGACGGCCCACATGGGACCGTTTAGAATATGAAGGAACAGGGTTGGAACGGTTAATTTCAAACCATTGAATCAGACAAGCGGTTATGTGGGGACCGTTATAAGGGGAGTGATGCTGAAACTGAACGGTCTCCTTTTGACTGTGGATGATGTAGACGGTCCGCCATGGACCGCTCTATGGAGAGTGAGGCGGGGGAAGCTCTGTGAGAGGTGGATTAGGCGGTCAACATCAGACTGTGCAAACGTGGACAGGGCATAATAGGGCGGCTCAGATGTGACCGCTGAGTGACTGGGCGGTTCGTGATGGACCGTTTATAAAGCAGAGTGTGGAATTTCACCTTTACTCATTGAGATATGAAATGAATGTAGGGGAAGCGGCAGACCCAGATTTCCTGGCTGTAGGTCCGGGCAGTGTATCTGGCACTGCCGGACTTTCAGCGAGAGAGGCTGGCGGCGATGGGATTCGCCGAACTCCTGAGCATCGAGGTGTGTCGCTTTGACACACCTCTACTTATGCTCTGCACGACCGCTAGGACCCGGTGAGTCTGTCCTTCCTCTTCTCGTGGGGGCATATGGTTCCCACGTTGGAGGACGTGGCCCAGATCACGGGCCTGCGCGTGCATGGGTCCCCGGTGACCGGGAGTACTTATCCTGATTACCGTGATATGGCCCGAGAGTTGCTGGAGTTGGACCTGCTGCATCCTGAGTGGCAATCTACCACGGTGGCGAGAGCAGCGCTCCAGGACAGCCTGGGGCTTAGAGGCGCTGGGATAGCGACTGGCGAGCTACCCGAGCAGCACCTTCAGTGGTTCGTGGATCGAGCCAGGCTGAGAGTTGCAGCGGCGGCGGGAGCAGAGGCAGACAAAGTTCTCCTGTGGTTTCTGATGCTGCTATTTGGGCGGCTCCTCTTTGCGACACGGGCAGACGTGATCAGCTGCCGATTCCTTCCACTCCTCGAGGACCTTTCCCACGTAGGCGACTACGCGTGGGGAGTGGCGGTCCTCGCCTTCCTGTTCGATACCCTGAGCTCGACGACCCGACAGACGATGCTTGGGGGCTTCTCTCCCTTACTCCAGGTACACTCCGTCTTCCTTTGGTTCCTGCAAAATTTATTCACACATAACCAAAAAAAGAAAAATGCTATGCAATGCAGGTATGGGCCTACGTTCGGCTACCTGGGCTAGGGCGAGGGGAGATGGCCTTCCCCGGTGCGATTCCGATCGCGAGGCGTTGGGTCGCGCCTCGGGAGATGGGAGGGCTTAGGAGACAGGTCTGTGCCCTTCAGGACGACCTAGACACCCTACCGTGCACCTCGGTACACTTCTAAACTTAGACTTCTAGCTAAAAATTCTTCATGCTTATGATGCTGACTTGACTCGCTATTTAACAGGTACGGTGGACTCCCTATGTCGAGGAGGGACACGAGGGATAGCCCTGGGTGGCTGGGGCCCTCTCCTTCTCCTGTCGGGACATGTGGCTTCACTGCTTGAATGTGGTGGAGCCACTCTACTCCCGATTGGTGCTGAGGATGATCGGCGTCCAAATTTAACAGTTTTAATTAATAATTATATACTAGAGTCCAGTTTAAAGGAAAGACAAGAAGTCTAACAGTACAATTGATAGAACAGAAAAGACGTACCAGAAAGTCAGGGGAAGCCCGACGAAGGTACCAGCTAGCAACTACGAACTCGCATACCAGGAACCATGGAAGCAGCATGAACCCCGACCCACCTGAAAAGTAGGGGTGAGCCTCATGTCATTGGCTCAGTAGGGGTCACGCGGATCCCCATTGAAAAACACGCAGTAACACGCTAAAACAGTAGGTAAACAACAGGTAAACAAAGCAGGAAAACTAAACTACATAGCTGTAAAGAAAAGGGATGCAGGAGTAGGGAGCAAGCTGAGAGCTGGGGGAGCTAAAAAGGAAAGGGAAAGAGTCATACCGAAAAGGTGCGACTGCCGAACTAACCTCAGCTCCCTGAACTACTCCAAGCAATGACAGAACGATAGACTCTGATCTGAGGAAGTCAGGAGTTACCGATCTGCTGACAAAACACCAGGCCTAAAGCGAAGACCTGCAAGAGCAACAAGAAAACCTAGGAAAACCTAGATAGACTCAGACAACATGACTAGCACGTCGTACACACTGTCCCATACACGACCGGAACATCGTGCAGGCGACAGATACTGACCTTGGGAAAAGCCACAAGAAGGCTAACCCGGGAGGTCACGACGCACAAGAAACGCGAAGAGAACTGCGAAGAGCCACGTGCCACGTGACTGGAGTGCCTCACCACTAGAAGAACAGCCAGCTGCGTCTACTAACGTCTTATGCTGCACTTACTAGTGTCATGTCCACGTAACCTACCGCAAGGACTAGGCCGAGACAAAGACACTGCTAGAACCAGAACAGTATCATAACGTGAGTGACTAGTCAGGGTCACATCTAATGACACAAGTCTAAAGCCCCTGACCACGTGTATACACACTGGCCCACTGCCTAAGCCAAGCCTCTAGCTAGTATTCCCCCTCCGAAGGACGCTACGGTTGGACCAGGGGCCCATGGAACTAGCTTAAGAATCGTAAATCGGGAAAGTGCCCCGCTACAAGAGCCGTCACGCCGAAGCGTGCCGTAAGGCTATGACTAGGGGAGGCTCACAAGACACAGAGACTCAAGACATGAGTGCTAAAGTACAGACAGGCTAATCTTGCACTGTCACCCATACTGCAAAGCACCAATGGCAGCATGAGAAGCTGCCGACAGACTCAGGACAAGGTAGCTAGACCTACTCACGTAACGATCCTTGAGTCTCATGACTCGGAGGCAAGATCATCACAGACAGCGGAACAAGCCGCTAATCTGTCTACTCCTAAGCCAGAGGAAACAACGCTCCACGGGAAACGACTCACAGAGACCCGAGGGGACACCAAGAAGCCTCAGCACACCTGGACATGCAACCGAGGTAGGATAGTATCCCGAGGCATCCAGAACACTATCTTGAGCTAGACAGAACCACCGAGACACAGACAAGGTCACCTGTCAACCCTTGGTCTCACTGGGTTGACCAGAACCAGACACAACACACAGACACACACAGCAATACACAAGCACTCTTGGCCACCGCATCATGGTCACAGCCCTCATAGGATGTCAAGAGACACCCACGGGTTAACGGGCAAATAATGAGGTCAAGCCAAGACAAACAGAAACCAGAGCGGTGGACAACTACTACACTCTGGGCAGAGCGAACTATCACTCAACCACTAGGTGAACCTGACAATCAAGGAAAGCCACTGCAAGACCAGAGTCAAGGACACTAGCAGGTCTAGATCAAGTAGTTAGGGAACTATCGCAATCAAGGAAAAGACCACACCTAGTCACTTGAACTGATCGATCCAGAAATCACCGACACATAGACACTGCCCTAAAACACAAACCTAAGATAGACCAACATATGAACAGACACAGAACAGAACCACGACCATCACGGCCAATAGCAAGACTATAACACTCCTCTAGACTCGCGTTACCTACTCTGATGCACCAGAGTAGGGGCGTCAGGGCAAACAAGCCTACAACTACAACTCGGACCACGTAACGCACCAAGCTAGGCGCGCTAGGGGCGTTACACAACGTGACGCACAAGGGGAGGTCTGTCCGGGCTAACCGACTGACCCGGTCTTCGAGGTAAACATGGTCTTCGAGGGACTGACAGCCACAGTCCTCAGAAACCACCAGAATGTAATGCACCACCATAGGGGCGTTATAGCCATGTGACGGTCCTATGCTGGTCCGTTACACCCAAAACGTAACGCACCATGCCAGTCGTGTTATAGCCATGTGACGGTCCTTTGCTGGTCCATCACACCCACCCAGCCTCGAAGAACGTAAAATGACCAACATACGTAACAGTCTATCTCGGGACCATTACACATGTGACGATCACTAGAATGACCGTTACACGGAACCGACGAGCAAAATAGGGGAACGACCGAATCAGCCCGTTCCATGCCCCATTCATACCGAAGCACAGGGGAAACAAATCCACACGACCATACAACACTCTTGGGGTCGAAAAATGGCGCATGCACGCATTTGGTTTAATGTAGAAGACCTGGACCGAGACCACGCGGAGATTGCCGCATTGGCCGATTCTTCGGGGTCAGACCGTGAAAGTCTGGATATTCAGAGGTTAGCGAAGGCTGAGAAGGGCTTCAGTTTTGATCACGCCATGGGGAACTACCCTGCTCATTTCCCGAAGGACAAGCATCTCCTTCGGCACATCAAGCACCTCCGGAGTCATGGTCGTTGGGAGTCTTGGACCGTCAGGGAGGTGGAGTGAGCCATTTTACGAGGTCGGGACAACTTGTCACACGTGGTCCCGAGGAGCATCCCCATGTACTTGGTGGGGGAGGCTCGAGCGTGGGAGCCCGTGCTAGGGCTGGAGGCAGTACTGCCAGCAGAGGGCAAGTTGGTGAGGACCCCAGGCTTCACCCCTGCTAAGTGGGACAATGCTGCGGGGAGCATCCAGGGTGAGCAGCACTGCCATGGCCTGTTCCTGGCTCCATTAAAGTGGGGTTACCGAGAGGAGCCTTTTATTCTTGATTGCCTAGCGGTCTGATTCAAACAAGGGGTCACCCTAGGTTGGTTCGGGGAGTTGAAGCTCCAGACTGCACACAGCTTCAGGGAGGGAGCAGTGGAGTTTGCAGAGTATGCACTCTTCAACTATGCTCTGATCCTCATTCGAGCTGGTGTGTACCATAGCCTGTACGCCTCCCGATATGATTATCTCATTTTGAAAGGGATATGCTGTGGGATGCTGGAGATGTTCAGCGCAGAGACCAACACTTTCTACACCGCAGAGGGTGAGACTTCGCTGGACTAATGGAGTCTAAGCCAGCTAAGCGGGCTGCCGATCGACGGGGAACCTTATGAAGAAGTCTACCTCCCCGACTTGATTAAGGATGAGACCGACGGCGACGGTGACTATTCTCTGGGGTACTCCTACTGATACTTGATGAAGGCGTACCGGGAGATGTACATGTTGGCCCACTTGGAGAAGCAACCGCGTCGTGGGGATCGGAAGAGGGTACACCTGACCCTGTGGCTGCAATATTTCCTCAACGGGCCAAAGAAATATGAGGACTTCCCGTGCATAGGCACGGTTGCTGCCCGCAAGAAGCGAGCCAAGCCCAAGTCCGATGTGAAGATCCCCTCCAAGGGACGTCTGGGCGGGCCGAACCCACTGGAGCTAGACCCGATGACACATTGCGCCGCATTCCTTATGTATTGGTTGTGCTCGTTCGCTTTGCCACACGGGGACGAGACCGTCATTCGACCAGACGCGATCTACCCTTCCTGTCAGATGGCGTAGGGGATCAAGCTGTCCCTATGCCCGGTCGCGCTCTGCTTAATCTATAATACGCTCGGGGAGGTGAGCGTCCATCAGATCCCGCGGCAAGCCCACGCCGTCTTCCCGCTGCATTTCTTCAATGCGTGGGTATGCTCACTGTTTTCGGAGTTCACCCCGCGTGCCGTTCAAGACTGGGGGCTGAAGCCGCGGATGCTAGAGTTCGTGAGTGCGGAGCCAGGCTCCACCTCGCTGAGGTTATACGACATTCAAGGACGCCTGACGACGGTCCCCCAAGGCGCATCCGGATCCATTCATTTCTGGACGTTGGTGGCCCACTCAAGCCCGCTGGTGAACAATAAGCGGGAGTGCAAAGATGATCAGGTGGTCAAATACGTACACCCGATCAGTCAGGAGAATGTCTTCCCCCTCCTGTTGGAGCCCGAACTCAGGGACTGGGCATTGTCAATCCGCCCAAGCGTGCTAGTCTTCAGGAAGGGGGATAGCTTGCTGCTGGAGCCTTACTACCCCTTCCAGTTTGGACAGAATTTTGGGCACGACCAGCAAATCCCTTCGCACAGCGCCCAGTTCACGCTAGCGATGCGGAGCCTGCGGGGGAACCTGTCAGCCGAGACCGCCCGGGTTTGGTGGGACTTCTTCCACAGGGCGAACGCAGCCACCTTTCGGGTGCCAGCCCCAGGCCAGGTCCCACGAGTAACGTCCGAGTACATAAAGTGGTGGAATGCTCGGACGGGATTTTATCAGCTGTACAAGATCGATTGCTAGGACGGGCCAGAGAGGAGGTTCCTGAGTCAGCAACCCGTGCCCGTTCTTGATATTGATCCAGAGCACCTCCTCCGACTGTATCATGGAAAAAGTGAGGAGGTGGTCGCCTATTTGCACGCACGCAAGGAGGCCCAGAGGTCTCGGGCGGCACCGCAAGTGAAGCTGCCTCCAGTGGTGGAGGATGATTTTAAGAAGACTTTGCGGGACCTCTGCGGTGTCCGGGGTGAACATCTGGACCTGGCCAATTACCCCTTCCCGGCAGAGGAGGAAGGTACTCCGGCGAAGAGCTGGCGCCCGGAGGTCGACCTCACTTGTCCATATCGTGCCTTCATGCGGGCCGAGGAGCGGAGGCCCAAGAATTATAAGGACACGACCTGGATATACATTCTCCTCCGAGTGCACGGGTTGAAGATTGAAGACCCGGGGAGGACTATCTTGAGCAAGCTGCTGCATTTGGCCTACTATTATGCCGATGGCTGGGGGATGGATTACTTCAACCTCCTCTGTCACCTGGGTGCCAAGAAGCATGCGGACTTAGCCGCTCTCGCCGACCGGTGCCAGAAAATCGGGGATGTGTGCCGGCTGATTCGAGAAGCCGCCTGTCAGGACCAGGAGTCCTCCCTGACCTACTGGCCAGTGTTGCTCCACCTCTACACCGGCCCGCATGGTACGTGTTCTCACGCTCACGTGCTGAATTTTCTTTTCGTCCTCGTTGGTTGTTTCTGGACGCTGAATGTCGGCTAACTTTCGGCCTTTCTTATTTTCTTTGCTTTTTTAGATCACCCGGACGGCAACCAACTGGCGATGTACCGCAATGTCCTCCGACAGGCGGAGAAGTCGACGTATTTTGAGGAGGCGCTGGCGGCCCCGACCACTACTCCTCTACCTCCCCCTGCCAAGAGGTCCTGGGCACAGTCGCCGGTGAAGAAGGCAATTAGTGAGGTGAAGGTGGCCGGTCGACGGGAAGCTAAACGGTGAAGGACGGAGGCCGCTCAATCTTCAAGGGCCGTCCCTGTGCTGCCTCCAGTCCCATCCTTCGAGGAATTCGAGGCGGGGCAGGTTGCACCGAGCCAACCGACTGGTAAAATTTCCCTTCATCTTCCTTGTCCCCGAGGTGAGCTTAACTTTATTTTAGGTTAGCGTGCACACGTCGGGTGTTTTCCATGTTCGCCAATTAGGGAGGAGCCCCCAGCTTTGCCGGTTCACACCGCGGGCGAGCCTTGGACTGGGTCTGAGCTGTCGTCAACTCCGATTCGTTCGTCTGGAGTCGTCAAGGAGCTCCCGGCGGCATCACCGGTGGTGAAGGTGCTTGCTGCCGCGAGGGTGGCGGCTGAACAAGAGGCTGAGCGTAGGAGGGCAGAGGTGTCACAGATGACTTTGACTTCCTCTTCTCCGCCGGTCCCTTCCTTTGCTGCATTCACTTCACTCCGGGTTGAGCCGAGAAGCCCCACAGGTAGGGTCTTTTGACGCCACCGCTTTTCGGCCTTTAATCCCCCTCACCGGGAAGCCTCTTGCTTTTATGTAACACGCATTTGCTCCACTTCCAGCTACTGTGAAGAAGCTCTTGGTGGAGGCCCCCCCTGTGACACTCAGCCCGCAAGAGGTGGAAGAGAAGATGGCCAAAATGAGGGAGCTTCGGGCAGCCGTTGCGGCCGCTCTGGCCGAACCAGGTGGGCCCACTGGTAAGATTCTTATCCTGCTTGGCGCCCTTTCACCTTGTGAGACAAAGTTCTTCACGCGGGTCTTCTTTTCTCTCAGTCCCTGCGGAGGAGCCTGCGTCGGCATCTGCCCCGGCTGTGGATGAGGCCGGTGCTTCCGGGATTGTGCCTCCCGCAGAGGAGATGGCTCCCAATTCGGTACCGATCGTGACGACCGGACAAGGTAGTTCCCTTATCCCGTCAGGGTTGACGTACCTCGCTTTGTGCTGGGGACTCGCGAGTCTTTGCCTGACTAGAGTGTTTCTTCATTGGACAGCTCCCCTCGCTCCCCTCCCTGCGCATATAGCAGCACAGGCGATTCCCGAGCCGACGCTGATGTACACGAGGAGGAGTTTGAAGTCCGGGGCCTCGCCATCCACAAGCCCACGTGAGGAGGGGGTTGAGGGCGCCCAAGCAGGCGTTCCTACTCTGACCAGGGATGAACCGGCTTCGAGCGAGTCCTCCTCGAGCGAGAAGGTAGACTACGACTACTCTTGTGACGAGGCGGTCCCCGAAGAGGATGTTTTAAGTGTGGGCCCGTTCACACGGGGCTCCCCTTTTTTTGTAATTAGTTTTAGTCCCCCGCCATTCACCTTTCGATTTGTCTGCAGGGGTGGTTCGACCAGGGGCTGTGGAGGTCATGCAGCAAGAGGCAGCTCTTGTCGGGGTCATGCAGCAGGAGGCAGCGGCAGAGACTACCCTTGTTACTGAGGAGGCCCTGGAGGAAGGGGAGATAGCACCGGACAAATGGATCGTCCTCCAGACCGAGGTAAAACGGACCCCTAGGACCCTCCCTATTTCTGCTGACGCCTGGGCGACCCGCTTCGCTTATTGGAACACTGATCTCTTACCCCCCTTTCGTGTTCTAGGAGGAGGGAGACTTTTCCGAGGCACGCTCTGGGAGGACCCGCAAGGCTGTCGCCAAGCGGAGAGGGGCGGTGGCTCCGAGGGAGACGGATGAGCCAAAGACGCTTTCGGCTGAGGAAGTGGAGCAAATTGTGTCATTCCTTCGGTCGGGCAGTGGACTGCAGCTCTTGGTTCCCCTGCCTCCTCTCCGAACGCTCGTGACACCCGAGGAGAATCGTCTGCTGGGGAAGATGCTAGCCGGGCTCATGGTTCGAAGCGAAGAGGGGGCACCAGTGGGTGGAGCGGCCCAGCCTTTAATAACGGGAACGGAGTCTGCCCTGCCTGCTGCCCTCCCTCCGAATGAGATCGAAGAGGAGCAACCCTTTGCCGTAGTGGAGTCAGGCAGCGCTACCGCAGTTCCAGCAGCTCCCCTGGCCGTGGCTGGCCGGGAATTGCACGCCGAGACGGGAGGTCTGAGCGACTTGTCCGTGGAGCTTCCCTCTTCATCGGCTGCAGTGAATGCGGAGATATGGGCTGCTATCGACGAGATGGTCGAGTTTAGCCCGCCGGAGGTGCCCTCCCTCGGTCACACTGCCTCAAACGCTCCCGTCCGGCATATGCTAGTGACGCTGCGCTCTCTGATATTCGCGGACCCCGCTCTCACATATCGAGGGGCGCACGCGATAGCAGTGCAGCTGACCGGCGCGCTACAGATGCTGGGGTGTCCCTTGGGGGAATGGTCACGACGCGTGGTGCTACTGTTGAAGTACATAAATCGTCGCGAATTCCTGGAGACTCGGGCCCCCAATGAGCTTGCCGCGCTCAAGGCTCAAGAAGGAGAATACTCGCAAGCCTTGGAGGAACGCTTAATTACCTAACTAACTACAGAGTCCAGTCCAACAAAGTATAGTTTACAGGGAAAAAAGTGTACTAAACGCCAAGTGCACACTCGGCCCGGCGAGCTAGCAACTATGAACCATCACACTGCACCTCTGAACCTCGAGGAGGAATTACAACACCTGAAAAGATAGGGGTGAGTATCATCTCATTGGCTCAGTAGGGGTCTCACGGATCGCCACCACAAAACAACAGTGGTAAACAAAAACACTAGCAAGACAACAACAGCAGTAACAGGAGCAGTAGCAGTAACTCTAACGGCGAAAGGAACATCCGTAACAAGAATAGTAAATGACAGTGGCCGAACTATGGCCCTATAAGCTACTCCTAACGGCACGAAAAGCAAACCCCGATCTCCCAGGTGGGGGGCCACCGAACTAACGGAAAACCCTGTACGCCACCTAGTGGGAAAAACCATGACAACTTTATCACGAAGGCTCATCGTTGCAGACTAAGGCCCACCCCAAGACCACACAGTTCGGGGGCACAGTCACGACCTTGCAGTCGTGAATCCTACTCTATCTACAGATAAAGCCTCAGTTACCCTACCGAGAACCCTAGACCTCTATGTCAGAAACACGGGAAAACTACACGTAAAACCACTTCTCATAGAAGGGAAACTAAACCTCAAGTCACGAGAGTCACGTGTCATGTGACGGGAGTACCTACCCACTAGAAGTATGATCGGATGCGTCCACTGACGTCTTAGTCCGTGCCCCAGGTGTCTCCCTACTCGCCTCAAGTGAAAATTGAGACACCGTACAAGTAACCAAAGAACACAAGGCAAGGGTCTAGTCGGGGTTGTGCCCGTTAGCACACGTCTGAAGTCACCGACCACGTGTGCACACACTGACTGACTACGCTACGCCAGGCCCTCTAGCTAGTTTTCCTCCCGACCCAGACTCGAGCCGTCACAGTGGGAGGCCCTACGGTAACCAGTCTAAAATCGTCTCTCTTGGGTGTAACTCTCCACCCACTCCCTGGTAGGTCGGCACACACATGCCCAGGTAAGCTATGACTAGTAGAGGGTTACTAAACGTATGACTCTTGAAAGAAATCACTGGAGTACTAACAGGCTACGCACAGGCCCCTCACAAGTAACTCGGAACACGGGGTGACATAGTGCCACCAGACTCTTGACAGTCCACTAGACCCACCAATCCAATGATCCTTGAGTCACATGACTTGGGTCAAGACTGTCGTACTACATGGCATCACACTGTCAATCTGCCCTACTCCGAGGGTCAAAAACCACGGTTAAGATAATTGTTAAGGTGGCTCATGACCGTCGAGTTCATTCCTTTTCCAAGGGAGACCAAGAAACCCCCATCCCCAGGCTGGGCCACAGAACGCTCGATCATTGGCCATACACATGGCCCACATGGAAACCGCTTTCTAAGGAAGGTAACATCCTACAGGAATGGCCTTCCACACTTACCCCAACACACGGTGACTCGATCTAGCGTAACAAGTAAGCTCGGAACACACGGGGTCACCTGGACCCTAAAAATAACACAGACACTCTAATCAAGGTAACATGGTACCTCTGGACACCCAAAAATATGATCACGATACCCACGGGATATCTGGGACATCCACGGGGCCAAAGGTCAACCAAAGGGTCACAACCGAGTCTACTGGGGGCCAAAAAGGACAAGACAGCTGCATTTCGGTCGACCAACCTGCATGGGTCAGTCGACCAACACGGGTGAGTCGACCTGACCCATGGGGTGGGTCGATTAGCTCGCAGCTGGGATGAACACAACCCTAGTTGGTATACCGGACCAAGTTGGTCGGTTGACTGCCCACATGGTAGGTCGACTCACCAGCAAGATGCGTCGACCTCCCAATAGGGGCTCGGTCGACTGAACCCACCTGGGTTCGCCCTTCTGTGGCGATCCATTCAGTCGACCGGCCTCAACCGGTTGGTCAACCGAAAATGACAGAGACCCCGACCAAACCCACCCTTGGGGTTCGATTCCCACGCCCACTCGATCCCAATCGAGGGGGAAAACATTGGGGACCATTCCCCGAGTCCCAAATCGCTAAATGCAAGTAAATAAATGGCAAAACATCACTCAATCTGACAAAAACCGTCACTCACCCTAAACATGGAAAAATCACCCTGAAATGAAGAACAACCCACTCTCGGCCTCACCTCAGCCTACAAACCACAGGAAAATGAAACACAAAGGCTAGGGATCCGTCCCCCTACCTCCACCGAAGATTTTTTGCGCTGAGGACGTCGATTCCTTGCGAAAACGCTGCTTGAAACTCTGCCGGCATCATGAACTCGCAAGCAAGCTCCACGCCACGCCACTGCCTCGATCTTCACTCTATCCTCGCCGCTCCTCACCCCACTAGCCTCGTCGCCTCGCCCACCTCTAGCTCCATCGGTCACCCGGAGAAGAGAGGGAGAGAAAGAGAGATATGATAGGAGAGAGGGGGAGAGTGTGAGAATGAGGGGGAGGGGGTGAAAGGGGTTTTATTTATAGAAAAAATTTTGGGGTTTAGAAAATTTGAATTCGACAGGTGACGTGTGTTTTTTTATTTTTATTTTTTATTTTTTTAATTTTTTGTTTGATTATTTATTTATTTTTTTGACGATATACAACTTGTGGTGAAGAACCTGAGCTTGGTTGATGAGTGGGCAAGCGCGGACGAGTCGAATCGTATTTGGGAAAAGACCCGAGGCAAAGCAAAGCTCGTAGACCAGCACACATGCTTCCTTACCCAGTTTCAGGACTGGAAGCAGAGTGGCGTGCCTATGCAAGATAGTGCTGACTACCTGCGGCACTACATGGAGACTCATGTAGAGTGTCTCCAGTTCGGGTGACCAACAGAGGTAAGTATAAAAAGTGCACCACATTTTTTTTGAATGTATGTATACGCAGATGCTTATGAATGTGGGATGCCCGTGACACCATCATCACCAGTCTGCGGGTCTAGCTGGCGGACGCTAGGCAATAGTTGACTGTCACTCGACAGGAACTGAACATCCTGGTAAGTTTATGCAATGCATTTTTTCCCTTGTGGAATCCCAAGGCTTAGTTGCTGACTGTTCTTTGTTTATTTCAGCGTGCCCAGTAGGCAGCGGCGACAAAGATAGCCGGCAGGGCATCATCAAACTCTCAAGCTCCTCCTCTGGAGGTCACCTTCCTCCGGGAGCAACTTGCCAGTGCAGTGGCTCGCGTCGGTGAGGCAGAGTACGAGCTCACGGCTCGTGTGAGTACTTGACTTGCTTGGGTGTTTTCACCGCTCTTTCACTGACTTTGTGAAATGTTTTGGTTCTGGCAGACGTTCGAGATTCACGGCGCGCTGGCTCGCGTGATCCAAGCCGAAGAGGAGCGTGACGCCTAGGCAGCCACCATAGTGGAGCTGCGGCATCACGATGAAGAGGGGCTGCCTCGAGACATCCTGGAGTTGAGGGTCTTCCTCAAAATGGCGAGGAGAGAGACAGAGAGAGAGAGAGAGAGCAAAAAGGGAAAGGGAGAGAGAAGAAAGGGGGACAGAGCGGTAGCGGGATTGGGATTGGGATGAGAGGAGGGCCCTAGAGGCCCAAATGATGGAGCTCCAGCTAGGCCTTCGGGTTGCAGAACAAATGCTGAAAGACAGTAAGGAGCGCCATCAGAGAGCATGAGAACTCGGGTCGCACCTTTGGCAGTCTGGCTACCTCTCTGTGGGTAGTTTCTTCATCACTTCGACATGGCAACAGTGATCCGCCGAGGTTGAGTAATGTTGTACTCGGACGATTTCCCAGCAAAATGCCAAGGAATAAGGGTTCAGGGATTTCCCCAAACACCTTTAAGGCATGGGCTACCCAGCCCTTCCTACGACTCCGTGGGTCCGGCCAAGGGCCCAACCAGTTAACCGTGACATACGGTTACACCAGCAACTAGCCGGGACCATTCCCGACCACTCAGTTACGGGCTTTGCCCGCGCTTTACACGGTCGCCCGGGCCAACCCGGGGGTGCTCCGACTCCAAGCCACGCCAAGTGGCACCCAGTGAAAAGGCCAGGGGCTTACCCCGAGAAGCCATATTTCAACCCTCCAAGGTCAAAGGGAGACCTAACTAAGTCAACCATAGGCTTTGGAGGCCCGCAGTACGCATATATGACTCACACATGTGTGTCGGGCATTTCCCCGAACACCTTATGGGCGTGTATATTCCAGCCCTTCTACAGTAAACCACGGGTTGACCCGCAGCTCCAGCATGCCAACTGGGTTCTACGATGACCCTCCAGCAAGGTGGGGCCACCCCCGACCTACAGACACGTGGCGACGAGCCACTTATCTTTAGCTTTTGGGCTGACTCAAAGCTACCCTACCAGCCCACCATGCAATGTGGCACGCAGCACGGGGCCCGACCCACGTTCCCAAAGTGCCTCTTCTTGGCTCTCACGAGCTCTTATCCTGAGCCCAAGGCCCATCCCAAGGCCCCTCAGCCTGTTATCCAGGCTGTTTGACAACTCGGGGTGTGTCAGGCATTCACCCGAACACCTTGCAAGTGGCAGCTATGACGCTACAACAATGGCCCCCACGGGCCGATCTCGGCACCCTAGAGCCCTGTGTCCCTTAAAGGACACCCTCAGACGATGGGAGAAGACCCTCAGGGGCCATCCCTCAGGGTTGCGGCTCGCCCTGGGCCAGTTTGCCCAAGGGCCCACCCCCGCCACCAGGGAGGGCGAACTCCCTGGGGGCCGCACCCTCCTCCCAGCCCGGAGGTCCTACGGCCCTCTCCAGTCCTAGTTCGTACAAATTTCCTGTCTCACGGTGCAAGGTTCGCGCAAGGATTCATTCACCGTACCCGTATGTGGAAGGAGCCGCAAAGAATGCCAACGTCAGTGCGCACAAGCGTCTCAGTCCGCGCACAAGCGTCCACGTATCCTCCCAGAAGCCTTGTACTTTTTTTCTTAGTCAAATTAGGAAGAAAACAAAAAAATGGGGATTTTATAGAGGTGGGGACCACCCCACCCTCTCCCTCTCTCCAGTCCGCCTAAACCCCCCAGGGGGAGGGTTTAGGCTGACTAGCCTGGACCCCCAGGCTGGTCCGCCTAAACCCCCTTGGGGGGGTAGGCCGTCAAGGAAGTCGGTGGAGGTGGTGACAAGACTCAACCTTAGTAGGTATATAACGGATCAAGTGTCGAGCGTTATACGATATATGATGGTGGAACATGAATTCGTTAAACGATAAAGACACTAACTGAGACGGAAGAAGAGACGGTAGGTGGGAAGACTATAACGGCTCATAACGAGGGCATTATACTAATAATAACGGGTATGTATAGGACCGTTAAACTATAGAGATGCTAAGTGAGACGCTAGATGAAACAGACAATGAGTGGAATATAACGGACTTTGGGAAGTGCGTTATGTTACTTATAATGTGCTATTGAGGATGCGTTATGCACAAGAGGGCGACAAATGAACTGGAAGCGCTTGCCTAGCATTAAACAAGGACAAGACTCAACCAAGGAAGGCAATGACCCATGAAAGAGACTTCCAACTTGCCCAAGAAGACTCGACAAGGGTGAATAACTTAGAGCATCATTAAAAATGAGTAATGAGATGACCCGACTAATTGGTCATAAAATGGGTGTCAACATGGGTTACTCAGGCCTACCCAGTACCCAGACTGGGTAGCCAATGTAGTCTTGGTCCCCAAAAGCAACGGGAAGTGGAGAATGTGCGTCGACTACACCAATCTCAACAAGGCCACACCCAAGGATAGCTTTCCCATGCCACGGATCGACCAACTAGTTGACACAACGGTCGGGCACGAGATGCTGAGCTCCCTAGAAGCCTACTCCAGATATCATCAGATCAGCATGCACGGGCCCGACCAGGATAAAACAACATTCATCACCGACCACGGCTTAGACTGCTACACTCGGATGTCGTTCGGATTGAAGAATGCAGGGGCAACTTACTAGCGACTTGTCAACCACATGTTTGACTCGCAGATCGGCCGCAACATGAAGGTGTATATCGATGACATGCTCGTCAAGAGCCTCCAGGCCACCGAGCACTTACACGACCTGGCAGAGACCTTCGCCACACTCAAGGGGTACCACATGAAGCTCAACCCAGCCAAGTGCGCGTTTGGAGTATGGTCGGGGAAGTTCCTCGACTTCCTCGTCACCCATCGAGGGATCGAGGCCAACCCAACCAAATTCGAGCAGTGCTGGAGATGCAGCGACTAGGGCGGGTGAGGGACGTACAATGCCTCACCGAATGCATCGTGGCCCTAACCCAGTTCCTATCCTGAGCCACCGAGCGGTGCCTCCCGTTCTTCTAGCTGATCAAGTAAGCCAACCAAACACCAGAGAAGAAATGACAAATCACTTGGGACCAGGAGTGCGAGCAAGTGTTTGAGGAATTAAAACGCTACTTGGCATCTCCTCCAGTCCTCGCCAAGCCCCAGAAGGGGGAAGAGTTATTCCTCTACCTTTCGATGACGCCGAGCAAGATGGGTGTCATACTCATGCGAGAGGAAGCGGGAATAATGAGGCCCGTCTACTAAATTATCCGAGCACTACAGGGTCCAGAGTTTCGGAACTCGCAGACTAAAAAGTTCACCCTCGCACTTATTATGGCCGCTCGCAAGCTGCGACCATACTTCTTGGCTCATCCCATCCCCATACTCACCGATCAACCCCTACGGTAAATTCTCCAGAACCCGGACACCTCGGGTAGGTTGGTCAAATAGGCTATTGAATTGCGGGAGTTCGATGTCAAGTTTCACCCAAGGACAGCTATCAAAGCTCAGGCTCTCACCGATTTCATCGCCGAGAGCACCCTACCTGTCGAAGACTTGCCAGAGCAGACCTCTGGGCCAACCTGGAAACTATACGTCGACGGATCATCCTGCGCCACGGGGAGCGGGGCTGGACTGGTCCTCCTCTCACCAGAGGGGCTCAAGCTGCAGTACGCCCTACGATTCAACTTCCCAACCATAAACAACGTAGCCGAGTACGAAGAGCTCCTCTCAGGGCTACGCTTGGCAAAGCACTTGGGGGCAACCAGTGTGCGAGCATACAACAACTCCATGCTCATCGGCAATTAGGTGAAAGGGGAGTTTGAAGCACACGAACCCTCTATGGTCAAGTACCAAGAATAGGCCAGAGCTGTGGTGAAAGAGTTCTCCTAGTTCGAGGTAGTGCATATCCCTCGAGAGGAGAATGCCCGAGCAGATGCCCTGCTGTTGGGTGCGGATAACGGGACAGATCTAGATCCAGAGGGGGGGGGGAGTGGATCTTTTAAAAGCTTTTTGACCGATTAAAAGAAGTGTGGAGCTGAAAGGCTGGATCGCTGAATAAACACTTAACCTGTAAAGATTTGAGCCCTAATCAACTAATGCAAACCATGCTCGCGGAAGCGATCTAAATGATTTGAGCCATCATCATACAGAGTCACAAATAATCACATGACACCATGGATTTTAGGTGGTTCGGTCCGCAGACCTACGTCCACCCCACACTCCAACCAGAGTGTGGCGTCCACTGATACCAGCTTAACAGCTGGGCCTTACAGCTTGCCTACACCCGCTGATTTACAGCTTCGACCGTTGGGCATTACAGCTTACGCCGACCGCTGACAAATAGCTTGAACCGCTGGGCCTTACAGCTTAGCCAGACTCTGATCTGACGAAGTCAGGAGTTGTCGATCCGCCGACAAGATGCCAGGCCTAGAGCGAAGACCTGCAAGAACCACAAGAAAACCTAGGAAAACCTAGACAGACGATAGACAACACGACTAGCACGTTGTGCACGTTGCCCCACACACGATCGGAACGTCGTGCAGGGGACAGACACTAACCTAGGGAAAAGCCAAGAGAAGGCCAACCAAGAAAGGTCAAGACGCACAAGAAAAACCAAGAGTCACGTGCCATGTGACCGAAGTGCCTTCTCACTAGAAGAACAGCCAGCTGCGTCCACTAACGTCTTATGTTGTGCCTACTAGTGTCATGTCTACGTACCTTACCACAAGGACTAGGCCGAGACCAAGACACTGTTAGAACCAAAACCAATGTACAGTCGCGAGTGACTAGTCAGGGTCATGCCTATCGATGTGAGTCCAAAGCCCCTAACCACATGTGCACACACTGGCCCACTGCCTAAGCCAGGCCTCTAGCTAGTATTCCCCCTCCGAAGGACACTACGGTTGGACTGGGGGCCCACGGAACTAGCTTAAAAATTGTAAACCGGGAAAGTGCCCCACTACAAGAGCCGTCACGTCGAAGCGTGTCGTAAGGCTACGACTAGTGGAGGCTCACAAGACATAGAGACTCAAAACATGAGTGTGAAAGTATAGGCAGGTGAGAGAGCATTATCGTGCATACTTTGAAGCACCAATGGCAGTGCAGCCACTGCCGACAACTCAGGACAAGGCAACTAGACCTGTTCACGTAATGATCCCTGAGTCAAATGACTCAGAAGCATGATCGTCACTAATAGCGGCACAAGCCACCAATCGGTCTAAACCTAAGCCAGAGAAAATGACACTGGCGAAGAAAATGACACGGGGAGACCTGAGGGGACACCGAGAACCCTTAACACATCTGGATACACAAATTGAGGTAGAATGATATCTCAAGGCATCCAGAAACACGGTCTCGAATTGGATAAAGCCGCCGAGACACACACAAGGTCACATGTCAACCCTTGGTCTCACTGGGTTAACCGAAACCCAACATGATAGATACACACAGACACCCACAGACACACAAGCAGAGAAGACAACACTCTAGGCAAAATGAACCACCACTCAACCGCTAGGTGAACCCGACAGTCAAGGGATAGCCGCTATGTGACCAGAGACAAGGACGCTGGTAGTTCTAGATTGAGTCATTAGGGAACTGTCGCAGTCAGGGAAAAGACCGCATCCAGTCACCTAAACCGACCGATCCTGAAACTACCGACACATAGACACCACCCTAAAGCACAAACCTAAGATAGACCAACACACGAATAGACACATAATAGAACACCGGCTGTCACAGCCACAACAGGACTATAACGCACCTCCATAGGGGCGTTACCTGCTCTGACACACCAGGGTAGGGGTGTCAGGGCAACCTGGCCTACGACTATGACTCGAACGACGTAACGCACCAACCAAGGCGTGTTACACCACCTGACGAACCAGGATAGGGGCGTTAGGGCCAACGGGCCTAAAAGCTTACCATGAACAATGTAATGCACCAGTCCAGGGGCGTTACAGAGCCTGACGCACAAGGAGAGGTCCCTTAGGGCTAACCGATTGACACAAACTTCGAGGTAGACACAGTCATCAAGGAACTGATAGCCACAATCCTCGAAAACCACCAGAACGTAACGCACCACCATAGGGGCGTTACAGCCATGTGACGGTCCTATGCTGGTCCGTCACACCCAAAACATAACGCACTAAGACAGGCGCGTTACAGCCATGTGACGGTCTTATGCTGATCCGTCACACCAACCTAGCCTCGAAGAACGTGAAACGACCAACGGACGTAACAGTCTATTGCGGGACTGTTACACGTGTGACGGTCACTGGAACGACCGTTACACGAAACTGGCAAGCAAAATAGGGGAACGGCCGAATCGGCCCATTCCATGCCCCATTCATGCCGAAGCGCAGGGGAAACAGAGCCACATGACGATACAACACTTCTGCACGCTAAAAACACCACATGCAAGAGTTAAATCGCGAGATCGGGGCGATTCTGACGAATCGACACTAAATGAGTCACCGAGGTTCCCAGACTCCTACCGGCCCCAAATGACAATCGATCGACATGGAACTTACGGGAATGGGATCCTGACATCCCAGCGGTCGTTTTGACACTAATTAGGCTAAGAATGGTTGTCATTTTTTGGCGAACCCTACAAACCCCAAAAACTATGGTTTTCACTAAACCTGCCCGATCTCCCCTGATCGAGCACCAAATCATGCACAGGAGTAGGGAAAATGTGCAAAATGAAGTGGCGATCTGTCTCCCTACCTCCACCGAACAAACCAAGTGCCAAAGCAACTAAACCGTGTCAAAAACCACAACGCGAACTGAACCACCAGCTTTGAATCCACCGTTTGGGATCGCGCCAAAATCGCACCGATTCTCGCTCCACCATGCGTCTCAATCGCTCCCCGACATCGTCACCTCACCCACGGTCGTCTTCGTCTGCAGCCAGAGCCGAGAGAATGTGACTCAAATAAAATGGCAAATATAATGATAAGACTCAAATAAAATATAAAAACTACATGACATGACTCAAAGAAATGTAAGAACACGATGGAACATGATGACGATCCATCCGGGCTTCGAAAAATGTGGAGGGGGTAAATGATGCCCCCATCACCTTCACACCGCCTGCTTTACCAGTAACTGTCCACGCCCTTGCCACCACCGACTCCGGTGAACCAGCTACGTTCTTCTCGCTGGAAGAGGTCCAGCTTACCTGTAGCCCCCTTGCCTTTGCCATCATAGCAAGAACTCCCAAGGGTCGGCCGGCCTTCGCCAACATCCGGGCTTACCTCGCACAGTGATTCCAGTTCAAGCAGGACTTCCTGCTCAGCGCCATGGACCGTCAGCATCTCATTCTCCGCTTCTCCAATCGGGAAGATTTCCTCAAAGTCCTCCTCAAAGAGTCACTACTTGTCCACGGCCGCCCCTTTTGGTTCTTCCATTGGTCACTGGACTTCTCGCCAGAGATCGACTCGCCGCTTGTTCCTATATGGATTGAGCTCTCGGGTCTCCCGGTCAACTTTTACCATGAAGCATCCATCCTCTCCATCACCGATAGCATCGGGCCGACCTTGAAGATCGATCGTAACATGCTCTGCCTCACCTGGGCCCATGCTGCACAGGTCTACGTCCAGCTGGACGTTTCCAGGAAGCTCCCCAATCGTGTGTGGGTTGGCATTGGAGTGGGTGGTTTCTGGCAGCCTGTGATCATCCCGGACCCCCCTCTCTGGTGTTCCTCGTGCCACCGCCTAGGCCACTTGGTAGGTGACTGCAAGAAGAAGGGACTTCCTCCGCCAGCCAAGGGGGCTGATGCCTCTGCTGCCGGAGGCAGGGCACGCCCCCAAGCTTTGTCCGTTGCTCCTGGACCATCCTGCGCCCCTTGCCTGGCACCGGCATCCTGCCTTCCCCTGGCCTTCCGCTGCCTTCTGGGGGCATTACTGGCCCTTCTGCCTGCCATCGTCTACTAGCCGATCTCTCCCTTCTGCCTGCGTCTGAGGGCAATTGTGATGTTCCTCCTGTCCCTGCTCCTGCCATGGTTGATCTCACCCTGGAAGTAGCCCCCGGAGTGGCCATGGTGAGCCCCCATGCTTTGGGCACCAAGGGGACTGGCCCCCCACCTATGCCTTTCTCCAACCCCGACGTCTACCTCCGTGCTACTGGCCAACCGTCCCCCTCGTCGGTTGGTGGGGTGCGTGATCCAGCTCCTCTACCCGCCCAAGCGATGTCCTCGGCGGTGTGCCCTTCTAGCATTGCCTTCGTTGCGGAACTCCCACTCGTGGCCCCCCTCCCTGCTGCGAAGGGATCTCCTGCCCCTTGTCCCCACCCCCCTTTCATCACACTTGCTTCCGGTGCCTAGGAGCTTCCTGCTAGTGGGCCGCCTGCCGGGGATGGCCCCCTCCTCTCCCAGGCCATTATGGAGGATGAGTCACCCCCACCATCCCTGGAGGGCTTTGTCTCTATTGTGCTTGGTGGGGTCGTGCCACCCTTGCTGTGGGTAGACCCTCTTGTCACTGACGGTGTGCCCTCGGGTCCCTCAGAGGTACCTCCTGGCTCGGTCGAAGGAATGTCTACCCCCCTCCCCATCGTTCAAGTCCTCATGGTGTCCAGTCTGGAATCGGCATGCCTCACCTCGCCTTGACCGGTTGTATCTAAGCAGACTTCCCGTCGCTCCTGTGCTCGCCTGACCACCCCGCTAGTGGCGCCCCCTGTGCACTCCGTGGTCTCGACTCCGCTCATTCAGCCGAGCTCCTCCGTCGAGGGGGACGGTCCAGCCGCCAACCTGCCTCCGAAGCATGCTGCATCCGTTGTCCTAGGCCTTTTAGTGCCTGAAGCTGTGCAACCGTGGACCTCCTGCTCTGCTCCTGCTCCCTCGCCTGGTCTCAACGCGGGGGCACCAGCTTGGTCGCCTTCTGTCACAAGCTCCACTGCGTCCCCTTCGCCTGCCACAACCCCTACCTTGCCCAAGGTCCTACCCCAATCGTACGCAGCTCCCCGGTTATCCTTCGCTCAAGCTGTGAAGCGAGCGGTGAGACGGGCGGTCCACGACCCTCCTGAGAACGATGGCCCTCCTCCTCCTTCTAGTTGGTAGCCCGTGCCATCACCTTTGTCTGCTTCTCTGACTCTTGGAGACCGCATCTAGCTCCCCATGCTTATCGAGCCTCTTGTCATCCCAAGCATTGATCGACCTCCCACTGGTCCGTTCGACATCACTGCTCATGTCAACTTTGTCAATCGTGGATGTCCGCCACGCCAGCCCGAGTCGGCGGGCCCTCGCTGGTCTCAACATCGCAACCATTCTTCATCACCGAGCCGTGACTACGTGCCACCTTGAGTTGCTGCTGCCTCTTGCTTTCGCTTTCTTTTGGGCCTTGTTTCTACTTGTGTAGGCTGGTAGTTTGGGCCTTGGTTTGCCTATGTTCTCTTGTATTCGGCCCCTGCCGCCCCTTCCCCCGGGACCCTGTTGTCCTTTGTATCCCCCCCTGCCTTCTTCTTTGCTTCCTTATATATAAAATTTCGGTGGTTTCGGCCTCTACCGAGGATTTGCTTGTTGTGTGTGCTTGCGTGATAGGTCCGAGAACCCCTTGTCTCATTGCTGCATATCCCCTTAGCGGTGTCACATCATTATAGGTGACATGTGGGGCTATATGATGAGTAAATTGGCGCGAATGCACATCTTGATAGTCTAAAATAGAAGTAACCATGGTAGTTTGCTCCTCAACCTGTTCAGTGGGCCCCTTCACAAAGTGTGTGTAAAGAGATCATATGAATGGCTACTTGTCTGTCTTGAGAGTGGAGGTCATAGTAGCCCATGGTTCTTCTTCATTTTTCACAGATTTTTCTTTATTCGGCCCTTTATATCCTAAGCCACCCCGGGGAATGAGCTTGTGATTCTTGACGGGCTTTAGTCTGCCTTGGAGGTTTGCCCCTAGGCCCTTACCAGACCTGTATCCCATTCTCATCATGATATTCCAGCCTGGGGTATTCATTATGTGCTTCTTTTTCTTCCCCTTTTGAGGTAGGGGTGGTGCCAGTACTGATATGGAAACTGTATCTCATGGCCTCAATATATCATGCTGTGGGTCGGCAAGGTCCAGCACAGATAAAAGGGGCATGTTAGCTGGCCAAATGGAGGGTACTGATGTAGCTGAATGAATGTCCACCATTGGCAGAATAGGTACGCTAGTGACCTTGATGACGCACCCCTTATGTGGAAATTTTATGCACTAGTGATTTGTAGAAGGGACGGCAGCAAGTGCTTGAATGTACGGGTGTCCCAAAATGGCATTAAATGTGGGGTCCATGTCTAGAATATGAAAATTGACTGTGACGGATGAAGGACCCAGCCCTACTTTCAAAGTAATCACCCCGATAGGCAACTTTTTGGTATTATTATAAGCTGTCACTGTGATAGGGGAGGGCCGAATCTCACTTTCAGGGATGCCACACATCTTCAAAGTGCTCGGTGGAAGAACATTAATGGACGCGCCAGTGTCCACCAAAGACTGGCTGACCGCCACTTTGTTAATATCAACAGTGATGCATAAAGTAAATTTCCTTGCTCGTTTTGGTGCTAACTCATGTTCATGAAAAATAATGGCAGGCTGATCCCTTGCCGGTGTCAAAACTAATGTGATTTGTTCAGCTGGGATGTCCTCATTAACCATCACCTTCTGAAGGTATTGCTTGAGAGCTTCCTGGTGGGTCGGTGACCTCCTTATAAGTTCCAAGATGGAAATCCTTATTGGGGTTTTGTCTAAATGCTTTAAAAGATCATATTGTGTGCCCGATATGGAGTCCTGCTCTTGTGTCTATTCTTCTTGCCCCCGCGCGGGCTCCTGTTCTTGACGCTGTGAAAACACACGATGGACAATCTATCCACTACGGAGCACCATAGTTTGAGAGCTCTGCACCTTTGTTAGGTTGATGGTAGATGGAGGGTTAGTGGATGAAGAAGGAATATCGGGGTTCGGGGATGGAAGAGGAGCAACCGGTTGGGGTATCCTGATGAGGGGCCTCGCCGGTTGAGGGTTGGTGGAAGCAGGTGTGGCGGGTAGATGGTGCTTGGGTAGTTGGTGCCGGGGGAAGGGTAGATGAAGGGCTGATACGGAGAGGCCTTTGGGGTGAAGGGTTAGTGGTAGTAGGTGTGTGGATATTCGAAGATGTTGGGGAAGGATGGATCAATAAAGGCCTGGTAGATAGAGGGTTAGTGGTAGTGGAAGAAGAAGGGGATGCTGGTGCAGGGCGGATGAGGAGTGGCCTAGATGGCAAAGCATTTATGGGGGTAGGAGGGGTTTGTCATAAAGGCGAGGAAGGCAAAGGGTGAATGAGAAAAGGCTTTTGAGGGAAGGGGTTGGTGGTGGAAGGAGTTTTACTGATGGAGTGTATAAGGGGACGCGAAGGTTGTGGGAAAGGAGAAGGCTGAGGTGTTCTCAACAGACGGGGAAATTGATTTGGATTTTGATTCAAAGCAGCAACGGAGGCACTCTCTATGTGCCATCCCTGTCCCCTCTCAACCTCACGAAAGGTGGTGACATGGTTCACTTGTTGATTAGGTGCTGGGTGCTTTGGCAGCGGATTTTGGACAATCCCCATGTCTGGCTGCGGCACTTAAGCTTGCTGCTGTTGGAAAGGTTGCTGAACTGGCTGCTGAGCCTATTGTTGTGCCTGCTATCGAGGAGGTCTTCTTGCCTTCAAAGTTGCAATAAATTGTCTCATCTCATCTCAATCGATGCCCTCTTGATCATTCATGTCATAAATATAATCTTTAAAGTGGAAGCAATGATCAATGTTGTGCCCAGGCTGTCGATGATAAATACAGTACTGAGAGGTATCCACGTTTTGAGGCCAGGCCGGCCTTTCTTTTGGCAATGTGAGTACGTTGGTGGCCATTAGTGCATTGAAAATATCGGGGAGGCTCTCGGGTGATGGAGGGTATTGGGCTCTAACCGAACCAAAATGTGCGTCATTAAACACAATGTTCGTCAATCTTAATTTGATTTACTGAACTCATAATTAAAATAAATAATGTAGCATTAAAGTGAGTTTGAGTCGATCCCACAAGGAGGTTAGAGGCAGGCTTTACGCATTTGCACCTTCGGGATTATGATGTGATTTTGGGCATGGATTGGCTCGAGGCCCATGGATCGATGGTGGATTATGGATCGAAGAGGGTCTACTTTCAGCCTCCCCATAAACCCACGTTCTATTTCTAAGGTATCCGATCTACCTTGCCTCGTATTCTCATTTTCGCTATTAAGGCCAGTAGTTTGCTTGATGCCGGATGTCAGGGTTTCCTTGCATCTGTGGTTGTGGTAGACCAGTCGGAACCAGATGTGGAGGACATTTCGATGGTGTGCGAGTTTTTTGATATTTTTCTCGAGGATTTGCCTGGTTACCTCCGCAGCAGGAGATTGATTTTGTTATCAAGATTATGCCTAGTATGGGGCCTTTGTCGAAGGCTCCTTATCGCATGGCTCCCGCTAAGTTGAGGGAATTGAGGGCGCAGTTGCAGGAGTTGCTCGCCAAGGGGTATATTCGTCCTAGTTTTTCCCCTTGGGGTGCGTCGATATTATTTATGAAGAAGAAGGATGGTACTCTGAGGTTGTGCATTGACTACCGACAACTGAACGAGGTGACCATTAAGAACAAGTATCCACTACAACGGATTGATGATTTGTTCGATCGGCTTCAGTCTGCTCGAGTGTTCTCACGGATTGATCTGTGGTCCGATTATTATAAGCTACGGATTCATGAGTCTGATGTGGAGAAGACTGCGTTCAGTACGAGGTATGGGCATTATGAGTTCTTGGTGATGCCATTTGGGCTCACCAATGCCCCGCAACCTTCATGGATCTGATGCATAGGGTGTTTCATCCCTACTTGGACCAGTTCGTGGTTGTGTTTGTGGATGATATCCTTGTGTATTCGCAGTCTGTAGAGGAGCACGTGTACCATTTGAGGGTTGTGATGTAGACCTTGTGAGATCACCAGTTGTACGCGAAGCTTAGCAAGTGTGAGTTTTGGCTTCGTGAGGTGCACTTTTTGGGGCACATGATTTCTGGTGATGGTATTTTCGTGGATCCCGCCAAGGTTGAGGCTGTGATGCAGTGGCCAAGGCTGAGGTCCGTAACAGAGATTCAGAGTTTCTTGGGGCTTGCGGGCTATTATAGGAGGTTCATTCAAGATTTTACTCGTATTGCGACCCCGAGGACCAGACTTACGTGGAAGGATGTGCCATTTGTTTGGACGGATGAGTGTGAGTAGAGCTTTATGGAGCTAAAGAGGTTGCTCACTTCGGCACCGGTGTTGGTGTTACCTTCTGGATCAGGAGGTTTTGTGTTGTGTACAGATGCTTCCAGGGTTGGTCTGGGTGCTGTGTTGATGCTGCACGGTAGAGTTGTGGCGTATGCATCGCGGCAGCTGAAGCCACATGAGGAGAACTACCCTACCCATGACCTTGAGTTGGCGGCTGTGATCTTTGCATTGAAGATTTGGTGGCATTATCTATATAGTGAGAAGTTCGAGATGTTCACTGACCATCAGAGTTTGAGGTATGTGTTCACTCAAAAGGACATTAACCTCAGGCAGAGGAGATGGGTGGAGTATATGAAGGATTATGACTTCACCCTGTCTTATCAGCCGGGCAGGATGAATGTTGTTGTCGATGCCTTGAGCAGGAAGGTCATGGTCAGTGCAATGATGTCGAGAAAATGGAGGCTCTGGGAACAAGTGCCATAGGTGACTTTTAGGCTTAAGGTTTCCCGAGAGCAAGGGTCAGCTGTGCTCGCAAGCTTGACTATCACTCCAGCCATCCATCGTAAGGTGACAGAGGCTCAGCATGCAGACCCCGAGTTACCCCAGATTTTACTAAGGCCGATGTGGAGCTCGATGAGGATGGTGTTGTGAGGTTCTGAGGTAGGCTGTACGTTCCAGCCGAGGAGCAGATGAGACGTGCGGTGTTACTAGAGGCGCATGGGAGCAGATACATCGTACATCTGGGTGTGATGAAGATGTATCGAAACTTGAGGAGACAATTCTGGTGGCCTAGTATGAAGAGAGATGTTGCTGAGTTTGTGACCAGTTGCCTGATCTGTCAGCAGGTGAAGGCGGAGCACCAGCGACTTGGAGGTACGCTTCAGCCCTTAGAGATTCCCGTGTGGAAATGGGACCACGTGATGACGGATTTTGTGGTGGGATTGTCGAGGACTCCGAGTGGGCATGATAGCATTTGGTTGCTTGTGGATAGGCTGACGAAGATGGCTCGGTTATTACCAATCAGAGTCAGCTGGAGTGTGCCCAAGTTGGCACGTCTTTATGTGGAGCAGATTGTACCCTTACATGGAGTCTCCATTTCCATTGTGTCAGATCGAGATCCACGCTTGTTGACATGTAAAATATGAACAAAGCCAGATGAGACCAAAAGAAGATCAAGACAGAAGTGAAGACGCAGAAAACTCTTACAACGTCAGAACTGACGAAGAGCCATTGTGACCAACACTGTATCCAGCTAAAGCCCTTCTGTGGCCAGGCTGCTGTCCGACATTGTCGTCATGCTGACGGCATTGTTGATTAAACTATACCAACTGCTGTCCAGTCAACTGACTGATGAGACCGGTCTTCGGAAGAGGAAGAGGGGAAGAACCCGTACCAGACAAGCAGCTGCCGAACTAACCTCGGCACCCCAAACTACTCCAAGCAGCAACAGGAAGGCGACTCTGAGCTGACGAAGTTAGGAGTTGCCGATCTATCAACGCTGCAAGGGACCTGCAAAACAGACAAAGAAACCTAGGAAAAACCTAGACAGACATAGACCCAAACGACACGACCCGAACATCGTGCACACTGCCCTACACATGACTAGAACGTCATGCATACGACAGGACACTATCCTCGAGTGCAGCCATGAGAGGGCTATCCCAAAGGGTCACGACACACAAGAACCGCTAAGAGAATCGTGAAGAGTCATGTGCCACCTAACTGGCATACCTCTCACTAGAAGAATAGCCAGCTGCATCCACGGACGTCTTATGCTGCGCCTATGAGCGTCTCGTCTATGCTACCCACCGTCAGGCAGAGACTAAGACACTGTCAGAACCAGAACATTAACCACAGTCATGAGTGACTAGTCAGGGTCGTGCCTGTCGACGTGAGTCCAAAGCCCCTGACCACGTGTGCACACACTAGCTCGTGCCTAGAGCCATGCCTCTAGCTAGTATTCCCCCCTGTGGATGCTATAGTACAGAGGCGGGAGCCCATGGAACCAGCCTAAGAACCGTAAATCGGGAAGTGCCCCACTACAAGAGCCGTCACGCCATAACGTGATGTAAGGCTATGACTAGTGAAGGCTCACAAGACACTGACTCCAAAGCACGAGTGATAAAGTACAGACAGGCTAATCATGCACTGTCACCCGTACTACAAAGCACGAGTGGCAGCAGAGCCACTGCCAACAAACTCAGGACAAGGCGACTAGACCTACTCACGCAATGACCCTTGAGTCAAATGACTCGGAGGCAAGATCATCACATACAGTGGAACAAGCCGCCAATCGGTCTAATCCTAAGCCATGGAAAATAACGCTATCGGAGGAAATGACACGCGGAGACCTGAGGGAACACCGAGGACCCTCAACACACTTAGACACGTAGATCGAGGTAAGGCGATACCTCACTGCAGTCAAAAACCATGTCTCAAATTGGACAGAACGCTCGAGACACACACAAGACTACCTGTCAACCACTAGGTGACCCCGGGTTGACTGGAACCAGACAATGACTACAGTAGGAAAGAGAATCCTACCACAAGCAAGAAGACTCCTGGCTGCCTTATGACGTAGTCTTAGCCCTCATAGGATGTCAAGAGACGTCCACGGGAAAGTGGGTAGACCACAAGGACAAGCCAAGATAATTAGAAACCAAAACGACGAAAAGTAGGACTCTAGCACTGTGACGATCTACCTTTAGACCGTTACACGGAGGTGACGGTCTAAGGATGAGCCGTTACACTCTAGAGGAGATAGGACTATGGCGGTCTAATGAAGACGCGCCACACGAATGTGACGGTCGAGGAATGGAGTGTCACAAACACCACCCTACAACAGTAACCTAAGACGAACGACACTCTAATGGCCTAAGAGAGGCGCGTTACACGAATCTGACGCACAGGGGAAGGACCGTTAAAGCCAACCGACTTAACTAGTCAAACCCTGGTCAAACGCTGTAATGGCCTAAGGCAGGCGTGCTACAGCACCCTGACGGTCTAAGGCAAGGCCGTCAAAGCGAACCGACTGACACGAACCTCGAGAAATGACAAGGCTGTGACACACCAAGAAGGAGGCATCAGAGGACTGTGATGCCCCAATGGTGAGCCGTCACACTCCCACAGCCACGAACTGGCCCATACGCCTGAAGGCATGTGACGGTCTATCGTAGGACTGTCAGAGCATGTGACGGTCTCTGGTATGATCGCCACAGTGATCCGATGATCAAAATAGTAGAAAAGTTGAATCGGCCCATTCCACGCCCCATTCACACGGAAGCGCAGGGGAATCAGTGCCAGGCGACAAAACTAACCTTCCACAAGCCGGAAGGGGCACATGCGGCGATCAAAACGCGAGATCGAGGCGATTCCGACGAATCGACCCTAAACGAGTCACAGAGATTCCCGGACTCCTACCGGCCCCGAATGACGACCAAACGTGATGAAACTTACGAAAATGGGATCCGGACATCCCAACGGTCATTTTGACACTAACTAGACTAAGAATGGTTGTCATTTTCTGGCGAACCCTATAAACCCCAAAAATAATAATTTTGCTAGAACTGGCTCGATCTAGCCCGTTCGAGCACCAAACCACAGACAACGACAGTGAAAACTTGCAGGATGAAGTGGCGATCCATCTCCCTACCTCCACCGAAGAAACCAAGTGTCGAGGTGACTAAACCGTGCCGAAAACCACAATGTGAGCTCAACCGCCGGCTTTGAATCCACCGTTCGAGATCGCGCCAAAATCGAACCGATCCTCGCTCCATCACGCATCTCAGCAGCTTCCCAATGTCGTCAGCTCACCCACTAACCCCTCCGTCTGCAGCCGGAGGTGAGGAGGCAAGAGAACGAGAGAGAACGGGAGAGAGAGAGTGAGAGTGCGAGTGAGAGGAGAGAGAAGGGGGATGGGTTTTATGTACTAAACTCAAGGAAGAACATGCTTGAGACTTATAAAATAATCAATATTAAAAGAAAACAACTAGAATATGCTTTGAGGAAACAAATACAAAAGACGACTAATTAAACAGAAATTGAAGATGGCTTCGGAATGTTAATGAACAGGAAACAACAAAGTAACACGGAGGGCTTCTGCTCTTTGCGGACTCCCTAACAGTGCCGTGGTAGCACGGATTAGCAGCATCACAGGGGCTAGCAGCATGGACGATGCACCACCGGACAGCTCACGGCTGATGAGAAGTGCTCGCAGCCCAAACGCGTTGCTGAGGGGAGTCCACAACGGCAAGGGAACTTCACGAGGTGGAAGAACGCGGCACCTCCCGTCTCGGTCGTGCAAGGTGCAGCAGATGGGAACTCACTGCCACCACGCTCGTTTCCCGTCTCCTCGCCGTGGATGCTCGCCACGGACGGCACGGACACGAACGAGCTCCAGTGGAGATCCTCGCCGCCAGCGGAGTACGCGTGCCTTCGTCGTTCCTCCGCCCAGCCCGTGGACGGTCGACGCAGCACCACCGCACCAAGGGAGCAGCAAGGAGGAGAGTCGCCCACGGTTCGCAAGGGAACCAGCTACCACCGCTCTGCCTCCTCCGCCGTCGAACCGTGGCAGATGCCACACGAGACGCACGTATGCAGCAGAGCACGTCGAGGAGGCTCTTCGCAGCGCACGAAACCAAACGAGAGCCTCCCAAAGAAGGCCGGTAACCCAAGCTAAAAACCCAAAGGGAGAGAACCGAGAGCAAAAGTAAAAGACTGGATTCTCAGCAGGAAGATTAACATTCTTAAAGAACTCAAACAGAGATTACAAGATGCCCTCAGAAAAACCCAAAATAAAACTACAAGCTAAACTCAAAGAGAAAAATTGGAAAGCTTCCAACTACGGACTACCAATCCAAAAGGATGAACTGGACGCATAAACGAGCCAAAATCCCAGCCCAAAAGAGCAGAACAAACCCCCCCAAAAAATAGAAGACCCCCCTGCCAACGTCTTTGCGGATCCCTTTTATAGGGAGATGAGTAACGCCAAGAACCTCTCACGGGATTGCTTCTGCTTCTCCTGCTACCACCGGTACTACCCATATCTCTTTGCTCCATCAGCTCCGCATATAGTTGGAAGTGAACAGAGCTCACAAGCGATCCTTCCGCACCGCTGCACACTGATCGGATGGGTTCCGCGATCCTCGCCAACAACCTTCTCCGCATCATCCTTATCTCCTCGGTGGTACCAGCATGCCACTACCGCTATTCCTGCCGGTATCTCTCGCCGTGGCAACCACGACGCTATTGAAAACACCATCCATGGAGCGAACGGCCTGCTTGTGCCAACGCAACTCACGCGAGCGTCCTCTACGACATGTTTAACTCCTATCAAATGGTAAAACTGTTACACAGTGAACAGAAAAGAGTGGGGAAAGATTCACACTTCCCCAAACATGCATGGAAATATTAGAGATGAGTGCAAGCCAATGGGGGAGCCCTTACATGTGTCCCAATACATACAATTCTTTACTAATTACTACTCCCCTTGGTGAATGAAATGTCAAACTACTTGTAGTTGCAGAAGGAAAAGGGGAGTTGCATCAAGAAAACTTGCCTGAAACTTCATATCTACATATTAGTGAGTTAGACCCTGACAGAGTTTTGCATTTCCACATGGAAGGAGCCCTGCCTAAGTGAGAGACATTGGAGTCGAAAGAAACATATGGCAAGGTTACTAGTATTAGTGATTCTTATTGATCCAGATTGACATGGATACGAGACAGTATGACTTGACTCACATTGACTCGGGCTTAATTTGAAGAGACTTGAGTCGTCTCAGACTATGTTAATTGTCCCGATTCGACCCAGATACGACACGATATAGCGCGACAAATCATTACACTTTGGAATATTCTGGAGCTGGGGGTGGTCTCGAGGGAAATTCTATGCATAACATGATGACATAAAAAGGTATCATGTCCCGGACAAAATGGCCCTTTCATTGGTACTGGGGCTCGAGGGGAAAGGAGACAATCCCTGCGCAACACTAGCTGATGAGGATTGGAAGGCCAGTGATCGGGAGGGGTGCACCAATAATTGGACACATGTTATCCCAATCACATCAGTGGTCCGCCCCTTAAAAAAGTCTCTTCGTCCTCCTCCAGTGCCGAAGAGGCCCTTATCATAGACGAAGGTGTCCTTATCATGTGGGTGTAAATAAAAGAGGCAAAGGGATTGGGCGGCCAAGGGCACTAGGAACCAAAAGAGCTGGCCAACCAAACCCAGCATTCGCAACATCACCAGCAATCACCATTACTGGCGAATCTCTGAATTCAGCAACTCAAAATCGCAATCAAACACACCCTCATCAATACAACATCATCTTCACTTGCGAGGCATCCACCTTCACTCAGATTCCAGGAATCCAATAGTTGTGGATTCCCAAATCCACTAAAGTCATTGTATGCACTGTAGCAAAGTCAGTGTATGTCCGAGCATACACTGTAATAAAAGTAGTGCATGTCCGAGCATATGCATCAACATTTCGACTCTGTTAAAATTCTTGGAGTCGCAAAGGGTCGAAGGATTTCAAGAGAGATTTTCAACGGCGCTAGTTTCACTCCGATCCGACGTCGGTGCTGGTCGTAGCAGCTTCTATCGCCAGAGCGCGCAGGTTTGAAACTGAGCTTCAAATCCGTGGGTAGCAACTCCGATATTGGGAGATCAGAGCCAATCGGCCTCCGATCGGTGTCCAGCCCAGCCGCCGTCCAGGGGAGCAAGCCACCAGGTGTCACCATCACAGCGGGACCCACCCCGTTAGTTCCGAAGGACTGAACAGTACGTGGCCCCCACGACCCACATATCACGCCATTTGGACAGCACCAAAATGCGGGTTTCGGCACCGTTGGAGCGACATCAAGATGCTGCCTGTCAACCCACATCCCGTTACTCCTGGGCCCCACATGTGACCTGTTACCTCCTTGCATGGAGTGGGTCAGAACTTTGTACCGCTATAATATTTGTTAATCGGGAGTACAGATTTGACCAGGGTTATCTTCCCCACACTGAGAGCGTGGAGGTATCGTGTCCACTCCTCTCTCGGCATTTTGCTTTACTCATATATTTTCTTATGCCGCTGCATGTGATAGGTTAATCTAGCTCATATATTTTTATCACCGCTGCGGGGAGTGAGTTAGTGACCTGTCCCGTGACTTGATCTAAGCACAGAAGAGCTGACTACCCAACTCACTACCAGTTTTTCAACCGCGCACGGTCCCACGCATCCCTCGCTAGGGATGCCCGCGAGCTAGAGTCCTAGGGTGCGTGTCCGTCCCGCATCAAATTGGTATCAGAGCACCAGTTGAGTCTAGGGTAGTCCTTGCATTAGTCTTTGTATAAACCAAAATCACAAAAAGGGTGTCTTAAGTCTAATGGTCTTGAGTCTAGAGTGTCTTGTCCTAGTCGTCATTTGCATGCGCACTCGTACAGGCACCGAGTACTCACCACCACCACAACCCATGGCCGAATCCTGAGCCTATAGTCTCGATGAAGTGGGCGCGATGTTCCAAGCCCCTATGGGCCAAATGCAAGGGTTGACTACACGTATGGATGGGATGACTATACGTATGGATAGGTTGAGTACACGCATGGATGAGTTGACCATATGGGTAGATAGGATGGATGGGTTGAGTACACACGTGGAAAGCCTAGGCACATGCCTAGAAGGAAGGATGAAGGCCTTAGAGGATAGGGTCGAAGGGTCAGACCAGTCCATTCAGGGCCTGGTCAGGAGAGTAGCCATCTTGGAGAGAGCCCCAGTCGAGGCACCCCCGAGAGCCCCAGTCGAGGCAGCCCCTGCACCTACACGTATTCAACCGGAGCCGATTCAACAACTTGTTGCTCTAAGGGCTCAAGGGGTAGAAGTTAGGAGGCGTCCAATCCCCGAGGTGTACGACTATGAGTCTGATAACTAGCATAGGGGGAATGGTCGTGACCGTCGTGCCCCATGGAGGAACCATGACCTAGAGGAGGACGAGTGGACCCTTCGGACCGTTCGTGCAAATCCTCCCACATTTGACGGCTCCATGGCTATGGAACCCAAGATCTATGTAGATTGGGAGGCTAGCATGGATCGATACTTTGATTGGTATAACATGTCGGACTGTTGAAGGGTTCGATTCGTAACCATGAGGCTAATCAGGCAGGCCCAAACATATTGGAAGAACGTGGAGAGCCTATTATTTTAGCGAATGGAACCCCTGATCCGGACATGGGCCGAGATGAAGGAAAAGCTTCGGCTAAAATACCTTCCTGCCACATACCGACAATGACTCATGGATAGGTGGTAGAATCTTAGCCAGGGAGATCGGTCTGTCTCCGAGTACATCGTTGAATTTGATGAATATTTTCTACGATGTGGGGTCAAGGAGGAGAGCGGCATGCCTATCTCTCGCTTCCGACGTGGTTTGCGGCCACACTATCAATATGAGTTTTTTCGCTACAAAATCGACACGTTAGAGGAGGCGTATCAGGTTGCTCTCAAGCTAGAGTAGTTCGAGGCCCAGTTCGAGTCTACCCAGCGAGTGGGACCCTTCCCTCATCATCGGGTTGAACCACATGGTTCATCAGGCCAGTTTCAGAGAGCCCCCATAGCCTGACCCCCGGAGCCCACCCATCAAGAGCCGCCTAGGCCTTGCCCTCTTCCCCTCCCACCAAGGCACATTCCAGCTCAACATCCACCGCCAGCACCCATTGCCCGACCCCTGGCACCCACACCTACTACTTAACCCATATTGCCGGCACCCACTGTCAGTCAGGAGGACAAAGGGAAAGGACCACTCATCGGAGAGACTAGTGGGTCACGCCAGCAGTATTACCGTTGCCATGGGTTTGGCCACATTGCTAGTCAATGCCCCACCCATACATCTCTAGTCATTGGGAACTCGAGGGTTGGAGAAGACCCGCCATCAGAATTAGTGCCAGTTAGCTATGAGGCCAATCAGGATCTAGCTGACAAGTTCTATCAGGTTGAGGGCGATGACCAGAGAGATCCACCATGTACCCAAGATGCTCAGTAGTCAGTATCTGCATTAAAATAAGAAACTACCATTGTGGGGTTGGTATGGTGGAGCGAACCACTCATCCCCTCTCTGAGGGTGTGAGCGCTCTCTTGTGCACCCACCTTGGGCTGTAAAAAAAAATGCATGGCGAATGTCCAACGAATAATAAAATGACTGCATCATCAATGGATGTAGGAAGACCCTGCAACTGCAACTTCTACGAACAAGCATCAAGGGGATGACATTTGGCGTAAGCACCAGAGTCACTAGCCGAAGTTGTTCGAAGTGCCTCCTGAAGAAACCAATGATGAAAGAAGATAGCCATTGATCTTATGTATAACTATCACTGAATACTCCCAAGGAGACTATGAAATCAATAGTCCCATCGACGCTAAAAAGTCTTTGTTGGCCACTAGGCCTCCCGTTTCAAATACGGGTCCAAACCCTGTTGGGAAATGAAAAGAACAATCCTTACCGAGTCAGTTACACCCTCGACTCCTTACCCCGCCAGCAAATGAACACCTTTCAGCTTCTAATGGCCTGTCTCAGCATCCCTTGGTCTCACCAGAATTCATGGTGCATTGCCATCTCCCTATCTTGCGGAGGTACTCCACACTTGTCCCACTAGGACTAACCCTCCACCCTTGACCTAGGACCTATGCTCCTAGCCAATGCACTCTCATGGCCTTTCGGCATTCAGCTATAATAATGCCATATTTGTCCCATGGGACTCTCCCATCACTACAGGTGCGGATTCCTTGCCCAATGCTGGCCCAGTAAAATCTCCTTTTCCTTGGCATAGGGTAATCTGCCCCTGTCGTGCTCAACACTTTGACCATCAGTCCCGCCAAGCTATGTCCATAAAATCTTTTCCTTGGCCTGAGGTGCCCCACCCTTGCCAAGCTCGAAAATAACCCTTGTCCCACTGGGCAGGGTTCATAAAACCCTTTTCCTTTGGCCTGAGGCATTCCGCCCTCGCCGAGCCCCAAAACTACCATTTTCCCCTCGGGGCTGGGTCCATAAAGTCTTTTCTTGGCTTGAGGCAGTCCGCCCTCGCCGAGCTCGAAAACTGTCCCTAGCCTCGCGGAACTGGGCCTATCAACCCCCCTTCTTTCCAGCTTGAGGCACCCCATTTTGGCTAGGACTTCGGGATGCTATCCCCTAGCCCCACCGGCATAATAAATAGCCGACTTCATCAATAGTCCCACCGAATAAATATCCCGCACCGTAGACGAGTCTGCGCCAGGGAGACCTAAAAAAAAAACAAAAAATGAAAATAAAAAGAAAAAAAGAAATAAAATGATGAAGAAGTGAAAACAATGGTTTAAAATAACCTTAATGAATCAATAAACACAACAAATCCAATAAAACTAATAAATTCAATAAACTCAATAAACCCAATAAAACCAAACAAACCAATAAATTCAATAAACTCAACAAAATTCAACAAAACCTAATAAACCCAATGAACACAACAGATGAATTCAATAAACTCAACAAACTCAATGAAACCAATAAATCCAAAAAAAAACACAACAGACTTAACAAGTCCAGTAAATCTGACTAATCCAAACAAATAAACTAATAATAATAAAGGACATCTTCGCTTTGTCTCAAACCTTCTGTCGGGGCAGGGTTTGTTGATCCTGTCATCTCCATGGGTCAACATCCATCTTCTATCCTTGCTTAGACCTCACGTCTTCGCCAAGTTGGTCAACTTCGACATGACGCCGGGTTGACACCCTCATCTATACATTCTACCCTTGTTTCAGGCCTTCCGTCTGAGCAAGGTTCGTTGACTCCGATATTTCATCAGGTTGACACCAATATTTAGCCCTAGGTATGAGGCTCTCATTCATCTGCATTCTAGTCAACCCTCACCCTAAACCTTTTACCGGGGCAGGGCCCGTTGGCTTTGACACGATGTCGAGTCAACACATATCCTATATTCCTCCCTTGGCTTAGGCCACATGCCTTCGCCAAGATCGTTGACTTCGACACGATGTTGTGTCAACACCTATCTCGCATTAAACCCTTGGCTTAGGCCTCACGCCTCTGTCAAGTTCATTGGTTTCGACATGGCGTCGAGTCAACACCTATCCTACATGATGCCCTTGGCTTAGGTTTCAGACTTTTGCCAAGTTCGTTGACTTCGACACGACATCGAGTCAGCACCTATTCTACATTCTACCATTAGCTTAGGCCTTACGCCTCGGCCAAGTTCGTTGGCTTCGACATGACGTCGAGTTAGAACCTATCCCACATTACACCCTTGGCTTAGGCCTCATGCCTCTGTCAAGTTCGTTGGCTTCGACATGGGGTCGAGTCAACACCTATCCTACATGATGTTCTTGGCTGAGGTCTCACGCCTTTGCCAAGTTCGTTAGCTTCGACACGATGTCGAGTCAGCACCTATTCTACTTTCTACCCTTAGCTTAGATCTCACACCTCTGCCAAGTTTGTTGGCTTCGACATGACGTCGAGTTAGAACCTATCCTACACTATACCCTTAGTTTGGGCCTCACGCCTCTGCCAAGTTCGTTAGCTTCGACATGACGTCGAGTCAACACTTATCTCATATTCCTCCCTTGGCTCAGGTCTCATGCCTATGCTGAGTTTGTTGATTTTGACATGATGTCAAGTCAACACCTATGGCATATTCTGCCCTTGGCTTGGGCCTCACACCTCTGCCAAGTTCGTTGACCTTGACAAGATGTCAGGTCAACACATATCCTATATTCTTTCTTTGGTTTAGACCTTATGTCTTTGCCAAGTTTGTTGGCTTCGACATCCCGTCAGGTCGACATATATCCTATATCTCTCCCTTGGCTTAGGCCCCACGTCTTAGCCAAGTTGGTTGACTTTGACTGTCTGTCAAGTCAACAAGTATGTTCTACCCTGGCCCAGACCTTACTTCTCTCCCAGTTTAGTCAGTTTCGACATTGTGTCGAGAGGTTAACGACGTTTATTTCTACCCTTGTTCTGGACATGCCGTCTAGGCAAGGCTTGTTGACTCCGACATCCTGTCGGGTCGACAATCAATATTTCATCTCTGGCTCGGACCTTTCATCCAGCTAGTCAACAAAAAGACCCTCTTATCTCTAGCTCGGACCTCTCATCTAACTAGTTGACAAAAAGACCATTTTTACCTTTGGTTCGGACCACCCATTTGACCAGACAACAAAAGACCTTCCTATCTTTGGTTCGGACCTCCTATCTGACCAGTCAACAAAAAGACCCTTTTATCTCTGGTTCAGACCTCCCATCTGATCAGTCAACAAAAGATCCTTTTTACTTGTAGCTCTGCCCTTCCATCTAGATTGGTAAATGAAATGACCACTTCTATTGCCAGCATCATGACCTTTCGTCTAGGTTGGCACGCAAATAAAATATCCTTGTCCGGCGTCATGGCTTTCCGCCTAAGCCGATAAATATTCTGCCTTGGCGTCATGGCCTTCCGCCTAAGCCAAGCCATATGGTGTCATGACTTTGTGTCTAAGCTGTTAAATATCATTGTCTGGCATCATGGCTTTCCGCCTAGACCGGTAAATATTCTGCCTTAGCGTCATGGCCTTCTACCTAAGCCAAATTGTACGACGTCATGACTTTGTGTCTATGCCGTTAAATATCCTTGTCTGACATCATGGCTTTCCGCTTAAGCCAGTAAATATTCTGCCTTGGCGTCATGGCCTTCCGCCTAAGCCAAGTTGTACGGTGTCATGACTTTGTGTCTAAGCCATTAAATATCCTTATCTGGCGTAATGGTTTTCTGCCTAACCCAGTAAATATTCTACTTTGACATTATGGCCTTCTGCCTAAGCCAAGTTGTACGACATCATGACTTTATGTCTAAACCGTTAAATATCCTTGTCCGGCGTCATGACTTTCCACCTAAGTCAGTAAATATCCTGTCTTGGCGTCATGCCCTTTCGCCTAAGCCAAGTTGTACGGCGTCATGACTTTGTGTCTAAGACGTTAAATATCTTTGTCCGGCATCATGGCTTTCCGCCTAAATTGGTAAATATTCTATCTTGGCGTCATGGCCTTCTACCTAAGCCAAGTTGTACGACGTCATGACTTTGTGTCTAAGCCGTTAAATATCCTTGTCTGGCGTCATGGCTTTTCGCCTAAGCCTGTAAATATTCTACCTTGGCGTCATGACCTTCCATCTAAACCAAGTTGTACGGTGTCATGACTTTATGTCTAAGCCGTTAAATACTATTGTTCGGCATCATGGCTTTCACCTAAGTCGATAAATATTCTGCCTTGGCATCATGGCCTTCCGCCTAGGCCAAGTTTTATGGCGTCATGACTTTACATCTAAGACGTTAAATACTATTGTCCGGCGTCATGGCTTTCACCTAAGTGGGTAAATATTCTGCCTTGGCGTCATGGCCTTCCGCCTAAGTCAAGTTGTACGGCGTCATGATTTCATGTCTAAGCCATTAAATATTCTTGTCTGGCATTATGGCTTTCTGCCTAAGCCGGTAAACATTCTGCCTTGTCGTTATGGTCTTCCGCATCAGCCAAGTTGTACAGTGTCACGACTTTATGTCTGAGCCATTAAAAGCTCTGATTTGGTGTCATGGCCTTCCACCTAAGCCAAGTTGTATGGTGTCATGACTTTATGTCTAAGACATTAAATACTATTGTCTAGCGTCATGACCTTATGTCTAAGCCGGTAAATATTCTGCCTTGGCATCATGACCTTTCGCCTAAGCCAAACTGTACGGCGTCAAGGTAATTTGCCTAAGCCGTTTAAAAAATTCTACCTTGGCGTCATGACTTTCTGCCTAAGCCAAGCTATCCGGTGTCATGGCTCTCCGCCTAAGCCGGTTAAAAAAATATTCCTTGGCGTCATGACCATACGTCTAAGCCAAGTCATACGACGTCATGATTTTACGTCTAAGCCATTAAATGTTCTACCTTGTCATCATGGCCTTTCGCCTAAGTCAAGTTATTCGGCGTCATGGCCCTATGCCTAAGCCGATAAATATTCTACCTTGGCGTCATGACCTTCCGCCTAAGCCAAGCTGTACGGTGTCATGACATTATGTCTAAGCCGTTAAATATTCATGTCCAACATCATGCCTTCCCGCCTAAGCTGGTAAATATTCTGCCTTGGCGTCATGGCCTTCCGCCTAAGCCAAGTTATGCAGTGTCATGACTTTATGTCTAAGCCATTAGATATTATCTCTTGGCATCATGACCTTACGTCTAAGCCAAGTCATTCGGCGTCATGACCTTCGATCTAAGCCGACAAACGTCTTACCATTGGCCCGGGATTGCTACCCGAACCAATGAATGAAAAGACCCCCCTTTTGGTTTCACACCAACCCTTGATCCCGCTAGGGGTTTACCATAACATATGACACCATCTCTTTGCCGCCATGGCATCAATCTTCTGATGCTAGAATCACCGACCCGTGGGCATGCAAGTTAAGCCCTAAAAAAAGGAAAAGAAAAAAAAATAAAAAAATAAGGACCTTGTGAAGACGTGTATGGACTTAGAAGAAATGTGCAAGGACTTGGCGAAGGGGTGACTGTTCATGCTCGGACATTCTTTCCTTCAACATAGAGTATGCACGGATGCATGTTTTCAGAAAACATGCATGGACTTAAACTCAACAGAAAGTGCATGGGCTTTATAGAAACGTGCACGGACTAGATTTTCGACACAGCCAAAAAGGATGCACGGACTTGTGTTGCTGAAAACGTGCACGGACTAAAAGATGCTTGGACTTTGGTTAGACAGAAAGTGCACAGAGTTTAAATCAAGGGTAAAGCATGCACGGACTTGATGTTCTGCTTGGAAGGAAAAGATGCACGGACTTCGTGAAACGTGCATGGACTTTATGCGACCTAAGCAACATATGCATGGACTTCAGCTCAACAAGGACAGAACATGCTCAGACTTTGTATGTAGGATTCTTGAGTGCATGGGCTTATGAAGACTTGCATGGATATGCTATGCAGTGGACTGTACATCCACGAACTTGGACGAGGTATGCACGGACTTGCCTTTCAATGTACACAGACCATGCACGGACCTTCTGTAGTGTAGACAGCGTGCAACAAGCTCGGTCTATAAATGGCTAAGGTCAGAAGTACACTAACCTTGCAACAATGTGTGCTTAGACTTACCGAGGTGCATCACCGACACTCCTCTGACCTAGCTAAGACTTGCAATGACTTGAACATATGCAGACCGCCTATATGCACTGACCATGCACAGACTTGGCACAGACATGAACATATGCAGACCTCCTATTGTACTGACTATGCACAGACTTGCAGCACCAAATGGAAAAGGCAAACCTTTATACACAGGGCACTGACCAAGCTATCTACTAGATAGCCTAGATGCACCAACCCAGAATAGATAGCAGTAATAAGGCATCAATGCCATTCACCATTCATCTCAAGCAAACATGCACTATTCATCTCAAGCAAACATGCAACCTTATGTGGTGAATCTCTCAAGCAAATGCCATTCACATCCCAAGCATACATGCAATCTTATGTGTTTCTATCATCAAAATAACACACCATCATCAAAGCCCAAGGGGCACAACAGAAGCCTCACTCGATTGGGAAGAAGAGTACGAGGCCCAATACCATGAGTCGAGTTTAGACAACACCATGCAATCTACCGACTCCCACTTAGGTGTGATTAGATGCACTCTAACCAAACCTCAAGAGGAAGATTGGTGCCGAACCTCCATTTTTCACACCTTTATTAAGATAGGGAGTCATATGAGAAAAGTGACCCTAGATAATGGGAGTTGTGTCACTGTTGTGTCCCCCGACACTGTTCAACTCCTAGGGCTTCCCATCACTCCCCACCCTAGCCCATACCAGGTCTCATGGATTAACAACACCTCCATCTCGGTCAACACCCATTGCCTCATACCCATCTCCTTCTCATCCTATCATGGCCAAGTCTAGTGAGACATTATCCCCATGGAGGTAGGTAGCATCCTACTAGGGAGACCTTGGATTTATGATGTAGATGCCAACATCTTAGGTAGGCCAAACACATGCACCTTTGAACATGAGGGGAAGACTATTCGTCTCAACCCCTCCCCACCTCGTCCCTTGCCTAGGAGGGACCCACCCTCTCAAGGACATCACCCCACTCCACCTCAAGTCTTGGGGAACCCCACCCCACCAACCCAACAAACCCCCCAAAATCCCAACCAAGATAAGACTTCGGGGGTGACCAAGGGTCTTCATCTCATCACCAAAAGAGAGCTTGAGCAGGAGATAGCTCAAGGTGTTGTGCACCTGTTGTTTTGATGATGACAATCTATAACTCACGGTCCTTACCCTCAAAGTATAAGTTGTGTTAAATTGATCCTTGGTTAGTCATTAATAAGGAAGTTCCTTGACATGAATATTAGATTACACATGCTAATGTCTAATGTTCAAATGCCAAATGCAGGATCATGGATTGTTAATTAGATCAGCCAAAGAAGAGGGATGAATCAAATTCAATCAGAAATAGCAGCCTTCAAAATCCCAAGACTGGAGAAGTCTCTCCACACTGGAACAGGTGTCGACACCTGAGGGCTCGAGAGTCAACCTCTGGTCTAGACAGAAACCAGATTGGCTCTGGCAGGTGCTGAGAGTCGACTATCAAGCCCTTCTGAGTCAACCATCGCCAGAGGATCAGGTTGAAGCCCTAAAAATGAACTCGCAGGTTCAGGATCCAAAATCCATGCTGGTTTGTGGTTAAAAGGCATCAAATGGGCACATGTGAGAGAACCTTTAAGCACTCCTGACGCATGTACCTGAACAAGACCGAGTCAACTAACCCCTCGTCTGAAATATAGGGATATCCTCAACCTCCATCCAACTAATCTGCAGGAGATTCTGCAACCAGAATCTGGAATGAAAAATACTATTGTTTGGCGCCAAAATGGCAAGAGGATGGAAGATAGATAAGGGGGTTGTTCAAATGGAAGAGCATGTGTGACTTAAAGAAAGAGAGGAAGAGGAGAGCTTGAAGTGATGAGAAGAAAAGAGTTCCTTGTTGCCTGTTCTTTTCCTTCTTCATTATTTTGGGCCAGCATTGCCCCCAAGGAATAGTGTGTGGCCGCTATGTATAGGATCAATGGTTGTCCTTTAATTTGTGCACCCAGCACAGGAGGAGCCTTGAGGTTTTCCTTCAACTTATCAAAAGCTGCTTGACATTTTTCGTCCCAATAAAAGGGGAGGTCTTTCATCATTAAGTTGTGAAAGGGGTGACACCGCCCTGACAGGTTGGACATGAACCGCTAGATATAGGCGAGCTGGCCTTGGAGGGACCAAAGCTCAGAGAGGTTTCTTGGCAGAGGTAGCTCTTGAATTACCTTGATCTTTGCGGGATCTATTTTAATTCCCCTATGTCTGACAATGAAACCCAAGAATTTACCACTGGACACCCCAAAGGCACACTTTAGCGAGTTCATCTTCATTTCATACTGCCTGAGCCATTGGAATATAATTCGAACATCCTATAGGTGATCTTCCTTCTTTCTGGTATTGACAACTAGGTCTTCTATGTTACACTTGACCCTGTGGTAGAGTAGCTCATCAAAAATTTGGGTCATCGCCCGTTAATAGGTTGAACCAGCATTCGTCAGCCCGAACGGCATCCTCTTGTAATGGTAGATACCATTTGGGGGTCTAAAAAGTAGTACGAACCCGATCAAGCTTCGCGATCCATATCTAATTGTAACCGGACGAGCCATCCATGAAGGAGAGGACCTCGTGACCAGTTGTGGCTTCTATCATGACCTCTATTATTGGCATCGAAAAGTTATCTTTTGCCTATGCCTTATTCAGATCCCAGAAATCCACACATATCTGGATCTGTCCATTCTTCTTTTTGACAAGCATAATATTGGCCAGCCAGGTGGTGTATTGATTTTCTTTGACGAAACCTACGTCAATCAGCTTGTCGACTTCTTTGCATACTTGGGTGATGAGCTCTATCCTCATACGCCATGATGGCTGCTTCACTAGCTCCACCTCAGGATCTATAGCCAACTCATGTTGCCAAACTTAAAGAGTGAGTCCTGGCATTTCTTTGTAGCTCCAAGCAAGGCAATCCCAAAACTCTTGTAGTAGCTGGATGTTTAATAGCCGCTCTTCTGAAGAGAGCTTGGCACTAAGAAAGGTAGGTCGGGGGTCATCTTCACACCCCAGGTTAACCTCTATTAATTCATCAACTGTGGCTTGACCTCCATCTTCAATTTTCGAAGGTGTTAGTTGAAGATTGATGAAATCTTGTATATCATCATCGAGCCCTAGAACCTCGATGTCCTCATCATGTTGCCCCTTGATTCCTTGAGGAAATTACAACTTGGGTGATGAAAGTGATGTGGGTTGCCCCTCTGGCAAATCCCCTTCAGCCTTACTTTCGTATTGCTAATCATTAGCTTTGTTAGGATGGGATTTGCTGATAGTTAAGTCAGTAGCATGATATTTTAGCTCTACCGAACATGGGGACGGCCTTGCTTCCTCAACAGCTTGAATCATCATAACTTTGATAGGGATAGCTTGTTCCCAATTGCCTATGTCTTCATCAGCAAAGATCATTTGACCAATTGTGACAGCAACCTCGTTGGTTTGTTTGGGGCATATCATCATCGTGAGAGGAGGGCTGCAGGAGTAGCTGGATGCTCCCTCTTCAACATCTTTGGCTTCACTATTGTTAGCCGTGTCAAATTTAGTCTCTAAGTCCGTTTCTTCATAATGGACCTGTTCCCAGCACCTATAGGTGGTGGCGACTTTTGGCCCTTGGTCCTGCAATTGAAGCGCCTGGCCTTGTCTAGCTTCTACCGAGTCCTCATCATATGTTGCCTCTGGCAAACCTCCATCTATTGATAGGAAGATAGAGATGGTGTCTATCTCATAATGTCCATTGTAGTAATATTCTTCCAGTGAAAATCCCACCCCGGATGCTGGGATACACGCCTTTGCTCATTATCTAGATTGGTAGGATACCAAAGCTTCTGTATGGCTTCTTTCTCTTTCTAGGGCTGTTCAGAGGAGACACGTTGCTTTATGAACATCCTTGCTACCTTGTCTGAGGTGAAAGTCAGTCCTTGAATGGGGACTGTGGGATTCTCTAGGTCTTCCGAGAGGTGACATTCAGTGTCCTCCGATGCAGCATGCTCTTCAGTCGTGTAAAGCAGACTGGTGGGGCCGTCGAGCTGGGTTATTTCCAACGTCTTGAGGGGTACAAATGTATAGTGGTCGAGGCTGGCTATCGTCTTGGTGAGGCCTTTCGAGACTTTAATATGTCCATAATGCTTGTCAACCTTAGGTTCATTCGTCTCGGGATAGATGGCTAGAGGTGCAGTTCTACCCACGTCTCCCGAGCAGGCAATGTGTGACACAGTCCGGGGGCTAATATAGCCTGGTGGTGGCGGTGAAAACTAGTCATCACCAGAATTGATGCGGGACGCTATGCAAACTAGGACTGATGTGACACGACCTTGGACTTAGGCAAATAAGCACAATTCGCAACTCGAACGGGCCGATATTGGCGGCCAACTCACCCGACACTCAACCCAAAACCCGGGGTGACTCGGCGATGCCGAGTTTTACTCATTTGGCCTTCATTTCCTTCCATTTTTCCATTGAACTTTCGAGTTGCAGAGGAAAAGTTGACTCCTAGAGTCGACTTTTATTGACCGTGTCCTCTTTCTCGCGGGACAGAAGAGCTTCAAAAATGTGTTGAATCAATGAGTCGACACTTTTCTTTTGGATCCCGGTTCGTGAATCGGACTGCTGGGTCTTCCTTGGCTTCACTCCATTACAACCCAAGTTGGCTTGGTCTCTTCGGTTGAACCCGTTCCACTTAAGACACCCCCGTAGCTCACCTTCGAAAACCCATTCACCTTCTTCATTGCCCTAAAACCCTCTTCACAACCCTCTCCTCCTCCGTCTGTCAAGCGCAACCCCAACTGCAGCTCCTCCTCTTACCTAAAGCGACCACGGTGCCCTTCCTCATCCCTAACCTCTCTCTGCTCTCGCCCTTCTTCCCTAAAATCTGGCGCCGTCTGCAACCCTTCCTCTTCCCCAGAGCATCTCCCGGCGGCGACCGCGACCCTTCTTCCTCTTCCTAGAGCATCCACGACACCCTCTTGCTAGCCACCTCCGCCTGCAGCTGTATACTATGTGGAGACCGATCTACTCTGAGGTAGGCCTTCGTCTGATTCAAAAGGTCACCGAGCTGCACACTCTTCCTCCATCTGCCACCATTCAAGACTGTCCGAGTTGCAAGAATGGCTCCCAGGAAGAGAACCTTGAAAGAAATGGAAGAAGCCCACATGCGGAAAGAGCTCAGACAAAAGGAAAAGCATGCTCGAGCACAAGAGAAGAAGAGAGCTTCAGAGACTAAAATGCTAGTTGAACGGAAGGTATTACGTCCCCGAGCTGTGGATTTTAGAAGCATTGACACTACTTTACCCAAACTTGTTGAACTCCTAAAGATGCAACCAAACCTGATTTCTTTCATGTCAGAACATAGGAAGGTGTATCACTCTCTGGTCCATCAATTTTATGGTAACATGGTAGTGAAAAATGATGAGTTATACACAAAGCTGGATGGACAATCTGTCCCTTTGACTGTTCAATTGATTGGGATACGATACTGGCATGACCCCAGAGGTAGCAATGTACACAGAAGTAGAAGCATATGAGGCCATGACTGATAAAACTATTGCAGAAGGGATGATACCAAAATTGAATGCCAACAATTTTCCTCCACTCCAGAGGATTCTTCACCACATGATGACAACCATTCTATTGCCAAGATCTGGGTCGAGAGAACAGGTTATTGATAGGCAAAAATTTCCATTTGTTTACATAACAAATGTTAATCTAGTTCACCACATGAGAACTAGATTAACATTTCGACTGTCATGATGGAATACATAACAAGTTGCAGAAAGTCAAAGAATAGGAACTTACCTTATGGAGCTGTCGTAACTCCAATATTCCAGTATTCGCACATCGATTTAAGCAAGTAGGTTGGTCATCCGATTCATGATGCTGATATTTTAACTATTCCATCAATTTGCAACAACATGGGCTATGAGCTGAAGAATGGTCAACTGGTCCGTACACTACGATCTCAAAAAGGGAAAGCTACGGTTGAGGATACTGATCAAAGTGGAGATGAAGAACAAGAAGAACCTATGAGAAGAACAAGAGTCTCTCAGCCTGCATCCTCTGCTGACACATCACTACACACTAAGGTTGATAAGCTAAGTGGTGAAGTTGGCCAAGTCAAGGATTCTGTGGATATGCTTACAAAGGAAGTGTCAGAGTTGAAGATTCAGTGTGAGCAATATTTTTCAGAAGTTTGCTACGATGGCGGATTCCATTGATTCCCTTCACACTGCTCTTGGCATTCAAAACTCCAAATTTGATGAATTGTCTGATTTTCTTCGTCGTCCACCAACACCTCCTGCCTCCCCTTGAGGCCTTGATCATTAGCACTCAAACTTGATTAACTCTCCCCTTCCACTCCTTTTTGTTGATGACAAAGGGGGAGATGAATGTGCAGCCTTGTGTCTGCTATGAGTGTCTTGTGTGGATGTTATGTTTATGTGTTGGTTTTGTGACAATTGGTATCATGATGTTACATGTTATTTGTGGACATGGTTGACGTTATGTAATTTTTTGGTTATGGATTGCTTGGTATGACTTGTGGATTGTGGATAGGAAATCCACCCTTGAACTTGTGGATTGTGGATAGGAAATCCACCTTTGAACCTTAATTTCCTTTGATGCTTTAATTTCTTTTGATGAATGAATGCATCAACTCCTTTTGATGAATGTGCTATCCAATGGACCACAGCTTGGTGAATTTGTTCAAAGTGTATGGATTGCATTTCTAGAATGAATGTGGTTGGAATGCCAAACATCATTTGATGACTAGAATGCTTGATGTGGGTTGAAATTCCTTGAAACACATCTTATTTGTCAAGTCTATTTTGCCTAGTTGCACATAGTATTTATCATCATCCAAAAGGTGGAGATTGTTGAACCCCGTGCACAACCCTGTGTTAAGAAATTTTGATGATGATCTAAATACCATGTGATTGTGTTTCATGTGACTAAATGCATATGTGTGTTATGGATAAGACCATCTTCACTTAGTTTATTCCTGAAGACCCATTTAGTTCCTATGACAGATTTCTCTTGAGGCCTGGGAACTAGATGTCAGACTTTGCTTCTTTCAAACTGGTTTAATTCATCGTGCATGGAGTTTATCCAGTTTTCATCTTTTAAGGCTTCTACAATATTTTTAGGTTCAGTTTGAGACACAAGAGCAAGTTGTTCAATTTCATCCACAATTCTAAAATGAGACCTTGTCTTAGTTCGGTCATGCAGATTACCTAGGATGTTTTCCAAAGGATGGTCTTTCAACACTCTTAGATCATGTTGAGTGTTACCTCCATCTGCATCTGTGATCGGAGCATTACTTGACTCTCCTTGGTCTTCATTTGCTTGTGTCTCCTCGTGTGGAAGTTCTTCCTTTCCTTTTGTGTTCAGAAATTCCCCATCATCATCTTCCCTGCAAGTATTGTCATGATTAGTCTCATCAAAAGTGATGTGAGGTGACTCTTCCACACATAGGGTCTTAAGGTTATAGACTCTATAAGCTCTAGACCTATCTGAATATCCAAGGAATATCCCTTCTTCACTCTTGGGCTCAAACTTGTCTAAAACTCTTTTATCATTGTTATGAACAAAGTATTTTGACCCAAATACTTTCATGTGAGAGAGAGATGACTTTTTACCTTTGAGCAACTCATAAGGAGTCATTTTGGTGAGTGGCCTTACCATTGAGCAGTTGATAACATAACATGCAGTGTTTACTGCTTCTGTCCAAAATCTCCTTGGTAGTTACTTTTCAGCAAGCATTGTGCGTGCCATCTCTATGAGAGTTCTGTTCCTCCTCTCAACCACCCCATTTTGTTTAAGGGTCCTTGGTGATGAAAACCTATGATTTATTCCTTCAGTCTTACAAAGATTATCAAAATCAACATTGTCGAATTCACCACCATGGTCTGAAAGTATGTTGGAAATTTTAAACTTACCGTCTTGCTTCACTTGCATGTAGAGTGCCTGAAACTCATCAAAAGCATTATTTTTATTTGCAAGGTAAAATACCCAAGTAAATCTAGTGAAGTCATCTACTAGAACATAGCCATATCTTTTACCACTTAAGCTAGCTGTTTTGGTTGGACCAAACAAGTCCATGTGAATTAGTTCAAGTGGTTTGGATGATAAGCTTTCAGTTCTGCTTTTAAATGACTTTCTAGTTTGCTTTCCTTGAGCACATGCATCACATATTTTAGAGTTCAGTTTGAATTTGAATTCAGGCAATCCTTTAACAATAGAATGCTTCACCAATTTATGAAGGGTATTGTAGCTAGTATGACCTAGTTTACAATGCCACAAGCATGCTATTTCAGATTTAGGTGGAGCAAGATAAAGATTCATGTGAGCAGGGTCATCTAAGTCAATCATATACACATTGTTGACTCTTTTACCAGAAAACTTGATTTCTTTTGAATTAGGGTGCAAGATCCTACATTCATTAGAGTTAAAGACTACAGTATGACCTTTATCACAAAGCTAACTTATACTCAGGAAATTATATTCCAGACCATCAACAAGCAATACATTATCAATGGAGTTGGAGGGGTTCTTACCAACTTTACCTGTACCAATGATTTTTTCCTTGTTGTTCCCTCCAAACGTTACATGTCCAGCTTCATTTTCTACCAAGAGATAGAATTTGGTTCTGTCCCTAGTCATGTGTCTTGAGCAGCCACTATCAAGGTGCCAACAATTGTGTACGGCTGCAAGACACTCCTGCACAAGGAATTAAGTAACAATGTTTGGAACCCACGGACAATTGGGTCCCAATAATCTCTTCATCTCAACAAAATAAGACAGCATGGGCTTTAGGATCCAGAATTTCTTAGGGTTCAATTTTTCTTTGCTTGGTTGGATTTTCTGGTTCCTCTTTTCTTCTTTGACATTCCTTTTCTCTCTCTTAGTCTCTTGGGCTTTATGGGTTTTAGGAATGTTAGAGAAGGATTATTTTTTGGCCCATCTATTCCAGTTGGTTGATCTAGAGGGGTAGAAGGTGTCATAGTACCTAGGTTGTTTAGGTTGGGTGAACCTATGATAATTAGGTGCATAATTGCCCCGTACCCATGTAGGTGTCGACTTGTAGGAGGTGAAGTGTCGACCTCCCCCCTATTCTAACCATCTATAACGGTCTCTGGATGAGGGATGTGTCGACCACCTATCATAAAAGTGTTGACCTATCTCTCGTTCTGCCCATTTATAACGGTCTCTGGATGAGAGACGTGTCGGGTCCCTGTAACTTGAGTGTCGACCTGTCGGTGCATACCTGGGGAACTGACGGGTGGTTGACCATAAGGGTGTTGACATGTCCTTAGGGTAGTCCCGACCTGTCTCATTGTTGAAGTTCTTTCTACCCTTGGGATGTGCAGACTTGGACTTGGGTTGGTGTTGGCCTGCTTGGTGTTGTTGGTGAGCCTTTTTGTGTTTTTCAGGGTTGTTCTTTATAGGCTCTCCCATTTTCTCTTTTCCTGAAAATTCGAGCGGTGCAAATAAAAAGAAGGGCCGGACAAGCCGGCCCTTCTCAAGTCACTTCAGCTTTATTCCCTCCCATTCTAGAAGACTCCGGGGCGTGTGCAATCATTGGGCTAACCAGAAAATCTGGCTGGGACCCAGTTATGGCACGTGTATGGAATTGAGCGCGGGAAAAAGTTTTTGCCAGATGACTGGGCCGAATTAAGCGACATTTTTGGGAGAATAGAAGGGTGAGGTGTTGCGAAGAGAAGATAGACGAACCAAGGAGCAGAGAGGAAGCACGAACACACGGAGAAGAAGATCAAGAAGGAAGAACCATAGTCCGTGGAGAGACAAAAGCTGATCAAGATTTGTGAAGAAGACGAAGATCCTTGTTTCTGCTTCCGAAGTCTGCTGCGCACCAGAGTTGCAGATCGATCGGTCCATCTATCATCTTGTGATTTTCTTTATTCTTCTCGTTATTTCGATCTGATCTAAGAAATTGTTTGTTAGATCTCTCTAGCGGTGTTTTGCTGAGAGAGAGGTTGTCTGATCCTGCGGCTTGTGCAAGGATCAGGGGTGTTTAGGCTAGATTGCCGTCAAGCTGTTTGTCAGCTGTGCAGGGACTACGTCCTTGGGATTGTTTAGCCATTTTGCTTAAACGGTTGTGAGGAGATTGTTCCTCGTCTTGTAGCCAAGCTGTAGAGCTCAGCAAGGTTCCTCACTATTTTAGTGAGGAGGTGGACGTAGGTCTCAACTGAGAGACCGAACCACCTTAAAACTCTGTGTTCTTGTGGTTTGCTGTCATCTTCTATCTCGCTAATCGTTAGATGCTTGAATAGACTCACTGTCTCTGTGCTTTGTTTTTACTTCTTACCTAAGTATCAAGTCATTCTACTCCTGGTGCGTTCTACCTTACTATAGAATCTTAAAAAGGGTCAACCTATTCACCCCCTCCCCCTCTAGCTTGACCATTGTGTGTTCTCAACATCCCCGACCATGTGTGCACACACTGACTGATAGCACTACATCAGGCCCTCTAGCTAGTTTTTCGCTCAGCCCAGACTCGAGCCGCTACAGTGGGAGGTCGGACGGCAACCAGCCTAGAAACCATCAAACTCTCGGGTCTAGCTCTCCACTTACTCCCAGGTGGGTAGGCACATGTGTGCCCAGGAAAGCAACGACTAGTGGGGGGCCCCAAAGCAGACGACTCTCAATGAAAACCATCAAAATACAGGCATGCTGTGCACAAGCTTGTCACATCTAACTCGGAACACGAGCGGCACGATGCCACCAGACTCTGGATAGTCCACTAGACCTACTAAATCCAATGGCCCTTGAGTCACAAGACTCAGGTCAAGGCCATCATACAGGACAGCTCCATGCCATCAATCTGGCCTATCCCTAGGTTAGAAACCACGGTAAAATAATTTATGAGGCAGTGCATAACCCCCAAACCTAATCCCTTTCCAAAGGGAAGCTAAGAAACCCTCCAGCCCCAGGCTGGGTCACGAGACTAACAATTCTTAGGACATACGCTTGGCCCACATGAAAATCACTTTCTGTGAAAGCTAACGACGTGCAGGAATGGCCCTCCGCACTCACACCGACACACGGCGGCTCGATTAAGCGTAATACGAAAGCCCAAAACACTAGAGGGTCACCCAAACCCCTAAAACCCATCTACACTATAATCGAGGTAATACGATATCTTCGGACACTCAAAAATACAGTTACAGTCCCCATAGGGTGTTCGAGACATCCACGGGGCCAAAGGTCTACCAATGGGTCACAACCGGGTTGACCGGGGGGCAAAATAGGCCAAACAGACCAAATTGGTCGACTAATGCACGGGGGTCAGTTGACCAATGGGGCTGGGTCAACACAGCCACAGGGCTGCGTCGACGCAGCCACCACCATCAGAAGGTCTGGCCCGATCGGTCGATCAAACTAGGCCGTTCGGTCGACCTAACTGGGCAACCTACCCTATTAGTGGCGAACGTCGTTCGGTCGGCCGCCCTCAACCAGTCAGTCGACCGAAAATGACAGGGACTCGTCCAAGCTCAACCTTAGAGCCCAATTTCCATGCCCACTCAATCCCAATCGAGGGGGAAAACAATGGGGACCATTCCTCGGGTTCCAAACCACAACAAGGAAGGGAAATAAATGGCACAATGTTGATCGATCCGACAAAATTGTCACATGCCCTAAAACATGCTTTTAACCCCTCGACGTGAAATAAACCCACTCACGGCTCACCTCGGCCTACAAAAACTATGGGAAAGGAAGTACACGGGTTAGGGATCCATCTCCCAACCTCCACTGAAGAAATCCTACATCGAGGATGCCATTTCCATGTGAAAACACGGCACGAACTGCCGTCGGTGCCCTGAACTCGTGGTTGAAGCTCGCCGCACCTCCACAGCCTCGATCCTGGCCCATCCACGTCGCTCCTCGCTCGCACACCACCTCCGTCTCGCACTCCTCCACCTCTGTCGGCCACCCGGAGAAGAGGGGGAGAGAAAGAGATAAACATGAGGGAGATGGGGAGAGAGAGAGGTGAGGGGGCATTCATATAGAAAATATTTTGGGATTTAAAAATCTAGAAAATATGATAAATAGGGAAAAATTATCCCCACTCAATTACATATGACATGACTCAATAAAATAAAAATACATATGATATGACTCAAATGAAAGGGAAAATGACATGAGACATCATAGGCGGACTCCTCAAAGTGGTGCTGGCGATCCGAGCCAAAGAGAGCGCCGTGGGATGCCCTCATCAGGCCGAGTGTGGTTGGGAATACTGGATCAGATGTTGAGTACAGGATTATGTGATGGCAGAGATTTAGAGTTGGCTGGAACTGGCTTCTGCTGGCATAGCGGCTGGCATGCCGCGTGTTGGCTGGTATCGACAGGAGATTGGAGCGAGTGATGCAGAGGGAGGCCGGGAGGTGTCGAGCCACCGGCTTGGAACCATGGGTTGACTACTGTTTGATGCGGGGAGATTCCGCAGCCTACTGAAGAGGAGGTAAAGACCACCCTGACTGGTGGGGAAGAGAAGCTTTCCCGTTATCGGCCCCGGCGCCCTTTCGGGTTTTCACCGGAGCCGACCCCCTTTAGCTTTTTTCGATGCCTCCTTGCGGGTTTTTACGCCGAGGGGTTTCCCAATTTTGCCTGAGGTGAGGTGCCCTTGCGGGTTTCACCTCAGTCGGGTTGTTGGCCTTTTGCCCCCAATCGCCTCCTCGTAGAGGGGAACGACTGGGTCTATCAGGGCATCTCTATTTTTAGCCCCATTTTGTTATATATTTTTTTGTTTCACTTACCTGAGAGCCTGGCGACTAAGCTGTGGTTGATGCAGTGGTGCCCCCGCTCTTGTCGCTGCGAGGATGAAAGCGGGGGACTAGCTTCTGAGGGCATCTGACGACGACTCTGGGAGGGTCCTGGTTGTCCCCCTGGCTTGACTGGAGAGGAGGACTGGGAAGAGTGCCCGGTTCGACCTTCTTGGAGAGAAGACTAGTTCTGAAGGCTAAGACTGGGAGTGTGCGCACTATCCTGTGTGGCGTGTGAACTCATGCTCTGGTGCGTAGTACAACTTTACGTGCTTGCCATTGAGAGACGGGAAGGGTCGGTGGCCCTTGTGGTCTATGACCGTGTAGGCCCCACCCTCGTAGGCGTCGCAGATGATGTAGGGGCCTCGCCAATTCGGCTGAAGCTTGCCACTGGAACGGCCTGCCATGACTTCTCTTTCCTTGATCATGACGAGGTCACCTCGCTTGAAGGCTCGTTGCCTGACAAGCTTGTCATAGGCTCGCGCCATGTGTGCCTGATATATCTGTAGGTGTTTGTAGGCTTCGAGCCATTTTCCTTCTAGATCGGCAAGCTCTTCTAGCCTTCTTTGGTATTCATTTTCATCAGGGCTGGCCAAGTCGGTGTGTACCGCTATGTGGTAGGATGCTAGCTAGATTTTGACAGGGATGACGGCTTCCGCCCCGTAGATGAGAGAGAATGGTGAGGATCCCGTGGGAGTTTTGTAGACCGTCCGGTAGGCCCATAATGCCTCGGAGACCTTTTCACCCTAATCATGTTTCCGGTGGCTGACGATCTTAGCCAAGAGCTTGCAGAGAGTTTTGTTGAAGGCTTCGGCCAAGCCATTGCCCTGTGGGTTGTAGACTAAAGAGGTTCTCCAGTCGATGTGGAACTTGGCCACCAACTGGTACACGGCCTTGTTCTTGAATGGCGTCTCGTTGTCAGAGACTATGCGGCTGGGTGTACCGAAACGGTAGATGATGTTATGTCAGATGAACCTCACGACGACCTCGCTGGTGACTTCCCATAGGGGATGGGCTTCCGCCCAACGAGAGAAGTAGTCAGTAGCAGCCAGAATGTACTTGTGGCCTTTGGAAGACAGCGGGAAAGGCCCCGCGATGTCCATACCACATTCGACAAATGGCCAGGTAGGGACAGTGGGACGTAGTGGATTGGGAGGCCTCCTGGGTACTGGGCCAAAGGCTTGGCATTGATGGCATGTACGCACATAATGGACACAGTCTGTGTACATGGTAGGCCAATAAAATCCTTTCAGTTTGATGTTGTGCTTCATTCTGTCTCCGGCTTGATGTGCGCCGCATAGCCCAGAATGAACCTCGTGCATGATAGCTCGAGCCTCAGGTGGGGAGACACATATCAAGAGAATGGACTTGTCCTCCTCGTGGACGAGTCGGTACAGAGAGTCGCCAATCAACTCATATGATGTTGCCTGGCGAAGTAGTCGGACCCTTTGAGCCCGGTCAGAGGGGAGCCGTTCCTTCTTGAATTTGGTGATGGGCTCGCGCCAATCTTCTTCTTCTGGAGGAGTGTCCTGGTCGAAGCCTTGGACGTCATAAATTGTGAGACCAGAGTCACTTTCGAGTGAGCTGGGCATTAGCCTTCGGTGCTTGACTATGATGTCCACTTCACCCTTAGGCGGTAGCTTGATGGCCGTAGCCAGTTTTGCCAGGGCATCAGCCTGGGCATTGCCACTTCTGGGAATGTGGTCCATTTCGAAGAAATAGAACTTTCGGGTTAGCCGTGTGATGGCGACATGGTACGGGACCAGCTCTGATTTTCGCACATCATAGATGCCAAGCACCTGTCAGACTATCAGTTGGGAATCTCCATAGGCTTTGAGGCATTTGACGCCCATGTCGAGAGAGCAGGAACCCCGGAATTTCACTGACCTCATTGTATGCTGAATATCTAAAATTATGCCATCTGCTATTCTGGAACTGTTTGGAACAACACCTTCAAATTTAGATGCACACCTCATTTTCCATATAGCCCACGAAATGTGAAGCACCACTAGCATAGCAATGAAGCCTTTTGAAGATGAAGGTTCACATCTGTCACAAATTGGTTAAGCCATCTGCTATAATTAGAGGTGTTCGGCGTGAAATCAATGATTAGAGAACTAAACTTAGACCAAAGGAAAGAAGCCATTTCACTCTTTAGAAATAAGTGATCTATGCATTCAATGTCCTTCTGATTCTGGCAGCAAGAACATCTTGAAGCTAGTGGGATCCCAATCCGTTGCAAATTACTGTCAACCGGAATAGCCTTTTGAGTCAATTTCCAACAAAACAAGGCAGCCCTAGGGGGGAATTTAGCATTCAAGAAAACACCAATATCAGGATAATCATTTTTCATTTGCTGTCTCTGAGACTTCAATAGCTGGTAAGAGGATTTGATACTGAACTTGCCAGAAGTAGTAAGAGACCAGATGGGGATGTCGCAATCTGCTTGTAAGGAAAAACTTCGGAGGAGTGGGAAAATCTGCTGTTCTACAAAGTCCCAAGCATTATGATTCCAATCTGATAATACCTCCTTAACAGTGCAATTCATAGTAGAGAGAGGTAAAGAATTTTGAGTGGGAGTGACTGAATATCGGAACCACTTATCTTTGAAAAACCTGGCAGAAGAGCCATCTCTGACAACTGTATGCAGGCCAAACAGTAAAATAGACTTGGCTTTATCAAAAACTTTCCTTCTAGTCCCTGCCGGATATGGAGAAATACAATCAGATATGTGTCCCCCTTTTAAGTATTTGCATCTCACATAGATAGACCAGGGGGAGTTGCTAGTAATAGATAACCATAAAAGTTTGATCTGACAGCATAGATGAATATCTGCAATACTTCTGATTCCCAGCCCTCCCCTGTCTATAGGGTTACAAATTTTGTCCCATGACAACCAATGTTTCTTCTTAGCAGAATCAACTCCTTGCCAGAAAAAATTTGAGCAAAGACCATCCATCTGTCTCTGAATTGAACTAGGAATTGCAACAGCACTAGCAGCATAAATAGAAATTGAAGATAAAACTGAACGAATGAGCACAGCCCTGCCTGCCTGCGATAGTAACTTGCTCTGCCACCCTGCAAGTCTGGAATGCAACTTGTCAAGAAGGTATTTAAAATGTATGATCTTAGCTTTTCCTTTAAACAATGGAATGCCCAAATAACTGATAGATTGAGATTTATACTGATAACCCGTGAGATGCTTCAGTCTGCTAATAGAGGAAGAAGGCATGTGTTTAGAAGTCATGAAACAGCTTTTAGAAGCATTAATACTCTGGCCAGAAGAGATGGAGTATCTTGAGAGGAATAAAAGAAGCTGCTTGACAGAATAAGAACCTCCATTCAAGAAAATAATTGAATCATCTGCATATAAAATGTGGGATTGCAAAGGCACTCCACGAGGCAAATGGAAATATTTGCACTTCCCTGAATTGAAAAGATTACTTAGCCCCCTGCTTAAGACCTCCTCTGCAAGGATAAACAGTGCTGGAGCTAGGGGGTCTCCTTGGCGGACCCCTCTAGAAGACTTGAAATAACCATGAAGTCCACCATTGAAGGAGATAGAAAACCAGCAATTGGAAACTAATTGTGAAATGAGAGAAATAACTCTGTTTGAGAAACCAAATCTTCTAAGAGTGAGGAAAAGGAAATCCCATTCTACTCTGTCATACGCCTTAGCCATATCCAGTTTGATAAGCATGTTGTGGCCCCTAACCGGTCTATCCAATTCCAAGAACAGCTCCCTTGCCAGCAAGAAATTATCTGATATAAGCCTTCCACTGATGAACCCACTTTGTTCCTTAGAGATAATCTTCGGGAGAATCAATCTCAGCCTGTCACTCAAGATTTTAGAGACAATCTTAAATGAAAAGTTGCAAAGGCTTATTGGCCTGTAATCCACAAAAGAGGAAGGGCTCTTAATCTTAGGGATGAGGCAAACAATAGTAGAAGACACCCCTTGGGGGAGGCCCCATCCATGGAAAAAACTCTGCACTGCACTGATCACATCAAAACAGATAATATCCCAGCAGTAAACATAGAAACTCCCTGTAAAGCCATCTGGGCCCGGGGAGCTATTACCTGATAAGGAGAAAACAGCATTCTTGATGTCCTCTGCCGTTGGAATATCACATAGGAGTGAATTAAATTCATCAGTCACCAGCTTGGGAATAACAGAAAATAAGTCTTCATCAATAACATGAGCCTCTGACGTTAGAAGATGCTGAAAATGATCCACAGCCTTAGTGGCTAGAAGCTCCTGGTCCTCCTCCCATGTTCCATTAATCTTTAATTTCTGAATGTAGTTCCTTTGATGTCTAACTTTGGTGTAATTTTGAAAAAACTTGGTATTTCTATCACCAACTTGAAGCCATTGAACTCTGGATTTTTGATACCAAAAAGTCTCTTCTCTGGCGACCCCAGGGGTCGACCCCTTGAAAAATTCCTGTACAGAGGTCAACCCCAAGGGTTGACCCTCGTGGATCCGATTGCTGGGGTTATGGTACAGGGGTTGACCCGGCGGGTCGACCCATTCCGGCGGAGTGGATCATCCGCTTCCAGTCGTCCTCGAATGGGGCTCTAACCCCATTTTCGCCCCTCCCCTGACTATATTAGATACCCTAACCCCCTCCAAGGCCAGCCACCGCCCCTTGCAAGCCCTGAAACCCCTCTTCTTGGCTAGACACACCTCCACCCTAGCCGCGGTTCTCTTGGTGGCTACCCGCGCGAATCGCCTTCTTCCTGGTTCAAGGATCTTTCTTGCCACTCCAACCTCCTGAGGTAAGCTCTTGGTGTCTGTGGAGGCTCATGGAAACTCATTTCACCACTTGTTCTTTGGTTGAATCATCTTGATCCACACCCCATCTAGTGCCCCCTTTCGATCTTTGTTTAGATGGCCCCAAGGAGACGTCCATCTCGTCAAGTCGACGATTCTCGCAAGGAGCAGGAAATCCGGTCTAAGCAAGCCGCCCATGTCGCCTCTCTTCGCGGCCAATCTAGCCGGGTGATAGATCGGAAGGTACTTCATCCAAGGGCAGTTAATTTTGGTGATCTGTGCACATACATTCCAAGCTTAGTTGATGTTGTTTGTAGTCAGCCCAATTTGGATATTTTTATGTCTACACACCGACGCATGTATCCCAATTTGGTCCATCAATTCTATGGCAACTTGTCTATGGCTGATGACACTCCTATCACCAAAGTCAATGGAGTTCAGATTGTACTCTCCCAACAACTACTGGGTGACGCATTTCAGCTCCCAGCTGAAGGGTATGCATTTGGTGATATCATGGTGCCCGAGAATAAAATTTATCTATATCTGACTTCAGAAGATAGAGCCGGTCGTTCAGTTGCCGGATTAAATGCCAATCGGCTTCCTCCTGTTCAGCATATTATTCACAGGATGATTACTACTATTTTACTTCCACGAGGCGGAGGACATGATAAGGTGACCGAAATTCATATGTTTCTTCTATACTGTCTCTTGGATGGCATTCGGGTCAATTTTTCGGCACTTATTTTGGAACACATGAGTTCGAGCATCAAGCACAAAAATCACACTTTACCATATGCTGCTGCTTTAACTGCTATTTTCCAGTACATGGACATAGATTTGTCCGCAGAATCTTCACAGACAATGCGTGATGCTGACATTTTCACCATTCACTCTATCTGTCAAAATATGGGTTATGTCATGCGTGATGGTGACTTGGTTCGTCAATTGAAAAATAGTGTTCCTGTCAGTTCTGACGACACCGATGAGGACGAGGAGGCACATGAGGACCCTCATTTAGCTCCTGCTGCAGATGTACCCTCCGAGGCGGCCAGACTAATCATTGATCGGTTGGACCACATTGATGAGAGGTTGGACAAATATGAGGAGACCTTGGACTATGTTCAGAATGAGCTTCATGATCTAAAGCTTTCTCACCAGGAGCAATATCAATTTCTCACTGATTCCTTGGCCAAACATACCCAGATGTGCCAAGAAATTTTAGATTATGTTCGGCGTGCTCCCTGTCCACCACCTCCGACTGATGATTAGGCTGTTCGCTTCCTTAAATGGCACACTTTCCTTATACTTCACCCCCTCTTTTTGATGTTGCCAAAGGGGGAGAAACGACTATTCGGCTACTTATATGTATTGTGTGATGCTTGTGTGTTTTCATCTAGGTGTTTCATCTTGTGTGTTTTCATCTAGGTATTTCAGTCAGTTTGCATTTCAGTTGTGTTCAGTTGAGTCTCATACATTGCATCTTGCTATTTGCATTTCAGACTTTGCTCCCCTTACAACTTGTTGTCGGCAAGACCTTGTGGAAATATGCAATGTTAATCAACCTCACATATTGTGTTGTTTTATATTGCATTGTACTTTCTATCAGTTCATTATGGTGAGATGGAATGATTCCTACTACTGTGGTTTCAGCTGTTCATGGAATGAAGTTTTTGTATAGAATTTTGTCATCATCAAAAAGGGGGAGATTGTTGAACCCCCTCCTCATGTATTATGCCTTATAGATTTTGATGATGACCAAATGAATTTATATGAACTGAAAATGAGCTTTACGTGTTGGAAGTGTACGTTTTGGAAGTGTTCACATCACATAAAGATTCGGGGTTTCGAAGGCTCAAGAACATCATCTCAAGAGTAAGTGTTTTTGATTTGAATTTAGATGAAGAATCTCATTCAGAAGTTGTTTTGACAGGACAATCCATATGGCCAAAGATTACCAACGCTCTAGGACGATTGGTGAGATCGAACCACACTCTTAACATCTTGGTCATAAAACTTCTCATTTATACATTTAGATCGTACATCTTGATGTGGTGCATTAATGTTAAGGCCCTCAAACTTGAACCCCTGGACTTACCTTTGCTTAAATTCATAACTTGTAAAAGTTCAGCAAAAGGGTCGACCCCAAGGGTCAACCCATGGCTGCCAGGAAGGATGGGTCGACCCCTGTAAACTTTGCGCATGGTTTCTCCTTAGGGGGTTAGCGCGACGTGACGCGCTGGCTTGTAGCGACAGCGGTGAACATCGCCGTCAACACAGAGGTCGTCTCGAGCTCGGCGTGTGTCGACCCGGCAGGGTCCGACGACGCACCGATCACGTACGACGTCATCGTCGACGCGTTCGACGGGTACACCCGCAACGCACCCGACGAGATCGACACGGTCTTCGTGCCACCCGACGCGCTGTACGGGGAAACGATGATCAGATTGTTGCCGTTCGCGTCGGTGTTACTCGACGCCCCGATGTCATCGGACCCGGAGGCTTGGATGTCGTCGGCTTCACGCAACGTCCACGACGTCATCGTCGCCCCAACGCCCGCGTAACTGATGCCGCCTGGTGTGGCGTCGAGGGTGATGTCGACGAACGGCATGCCGCGCCGCAGGGTGTACGTCTCGGCTTTCATGTTCGCCTGCGGGATACGCAACGACACGACGTCAGCCGCGTTCCGCAGGATCACCGGATCAGACGACACGATCGTCGACACAGACGAGCCACCCAACGTCAACGGGTCCTGCAGCGTCCAATGCCCGACCGTGCCACCCGACGACCCGAACCGGCGGGTGACGTTGTCGCACACCACTTCCCACGCCGACCCGCCCCACACCTCGACCTGGAGGTACACGACTGAGTTCGCCGGTGTGAGGTCATCGAAGTTGAGTCGCGGCGTGATCCGCACTGTGCCGTTACTGATCCGCCAGTTCCGACCGATACCAGCCGGGATCTGCCGACCCACCACAGGCCACCACGTGCTGCCGGAGTCGTACGACACCTCGATCAGCGCCGAACCGGCGTAGTAGCCGGACGCCGGCGTGTAGAACCCGATCACATCCGCTTTCGCCGCCGACATCGACGACACGACAGTGACCTTCTGCAACGTCCCGGTCGCGGTCGGCAACGACACCGAAGGGAACCCGTAAGCGGCCCCCGGCCCCGACGCCTCACCCGTACCGAACGGGAACGCCGCGACCAGCCAATCAGTCGACGTCGTCGGGTTCAAGGTCGTCACGGACTGCTGGTTTTGCCGCACCGCGGCAGTGACCGCCACCTCCAGCGACGGTTTCGCATAGCCGCCCGAAATGCGTTCCAGTTCGACCCGGCAACGCATGAACCCGTTCGACAAGTGAACCGGGCCAGGATCAACCGACGTCCCCACCACCCGATAAAACCCGTCCCAGGTCGAATCATCCGACCACGTGACCGGCACCACCGGCTCGTCAGCGTTATCACCCAAGCCGAGGATTTGCTGACGCAACACCTTCGCGTGCGGCACCGACCCAGAGGTCGTGTCGGGCGAGATGTCGATCGCGAACGACACCCGGTCACCCGACTGCTGCAGCGAGCCAATCAGTGGCCCGTTCGTGAACGATGCGCGGCCAATCGTAAACGTCATGCCCCACCCCTCTGCCGGCGCGCGTACTCCGCCATCAACACCCCGAACGCCTGCTGCACCATCTCTTGATCGAGCGTGGCGCCCTGCCCGACGTACTTCGCGAACACCTCATCCATCGCCTGCTTGAACTGCTCCGGTGTGATCGGCGCGTTCTGCTGCGACGCAACGAACTGTTCGGCCGCGTTGATGCTGTGCGCCTGGTTCGCAAATTCCTGAATCTGGTACAGCGACAACCCGGCCGCCTTGCCAACCTGGGCGAGTTCGCTGTCGGCACTGATGGTCTTGCCGTTCGGGTCGAGCTCATCGAACATCTGCCAGAACAGACGCAGGTTGGAACGCCGCAACGACCGCTCCGCATCCGACAGGCGCTCTTCGATGTCGTCGATGTCGTCCGCCGTTTTCTCCGGGTCGTTCCGTGCCGCTTCGAGTTCGGCGCGAGCCTTGGCGACTGAACGCTCATCATCAGAGACCGACTCGACAGCATCCTCACGCGACAGCTCGTTGTCGACGCCTCGCCGCAGATCGGCCATCCGATCCGTCGCCGCCCCAACGAACCGCTCAGCGGCCTTCACTGCAGCGTCACGCTTCGCGTCGAGCGCATCAACGAACGCGTCACCCATCTGCGTCGCCAGGTTCCGGGCTTCCTCCGTCGCGCGCAGATCGTTCCGCATCGCGTCGGCAGCTTGCTTGGTGATCTTCTTCGCCGCGTCCTCATCGGCCGCCTCGACGAGCGTCCGCAGATTCTGATCGGTGGCGAGCAGCTGGTCGCGAAGGCTCACCCGAGCCTCGGAGAGACGCATCGTGCGGCCGAGCTCGATCAGTGACGGGATCTCGATCTGAGCGCCGAGACGCTCGATCGCGTCCCGCGTCTTCCACGACACGGCGACGTACTTCGGCTTCTTGCCCTTCCCCTCAGCCCGTCGACGAGCAACGCGCGCAGACGCGTCAATGTACCGTTGCCCGGCGTCGAGACGATACCGCGCGTAATTGCCCTGAGGCATGCGGAAGCGGTCGCTGTCGATGTCGTACTGCGTATCGAGAGCAACGCCCGACGCACCGGGACCGAGCGCGCTCTTGCTCGTTGCGGCAGCCTGCGAGACGCCGCTCAGATCGTACATCTTGTGTACTTGGCGGAGGTGGAGGTCCAAAGACCCTACTCACGCATGAGGAATGCTTCTAAGTAGATGTAATCTACTCTTCCACAAACGTCATTTGACATACCGAAAGATCATAGAAGTATATGCAAGTAAATGAAGTGTGAATCAAATTTTATTTCTATGCACACGTAAGAGAAAGTATATGCAATCTAGACCAAAAAGATGTTTATGTGCAGTTCTGAAATTTTATTTGCAAAATTTACCAAAACAAAACAAGTGAAGATCTAATATGCACAATTACTCATTCATATGACAAATTCCAAGCTCTCTTCGAATGTGATTGAATTTTTCAGGAGTTAAGGGTTTTGTAAAAATATCTGCAAGTTGGTTTTCAGTATTTACATGTATGAGTTCAAAATGACCCTTACTCACATGATCTCGCAAAAAGTGGTGTCGAATTTCTATGTGTTTTGTGCGAGAATGTAAAACAGGATTTTTGGAAATATTAATAGCAGAAGTGTTATCACAAAAAATGGGTGTGTTATTCACAATTATACCAAAATCAGCCAGTTGTTGTTGGATCCAAAGCACTTGGGCCGCACAACTACCGGCAGCCATGTATTCGGCTTCGGCAGTTGACAATGCCACTGTGTTTTGTTTCCTAGAGGCCCATGAAACCATGCATCCTCCAAGAAACTGACAATACCCGCTCGTGCTCTTACGATCCACTAAACACCCAGCATAGTCAGAATCTGTATATGCAACTAAATCAAACTTGCAACTACGAGGAAACCACAAACCAAGATCCATTGTGCCAATCAAGTATCTAAAAATTCTTTTGACTGCCATTAAGTGTGAGTTTTTAGGATCGGATTGAAACCGAGCACACATGCATACACTGAACATGATATCCGGCCTACTAGCAGTCAAATACAACAATGATCCAATCATTCCACGAAAAAGTTTTTGATCGATAGACTTATCTTGATCATCTTTCTTCAATTTCACCGTTGTTGACATCGGTGTCTTTTGTGGTTTTGCATCGTCGAATTTGTATTTCTTGAGAAGCTCCTTTGTGTATTTCATTTGATTTACAAAAATTCCATCTTTCAACTGCTTTACCTGCAAACCCAAAAAGTAAGTTAGTTCCCCCATCAAGCTCATTTCAAACTCCCCCTGCATCAACTTAACAAATTGATCATTCAATGAATCACTAGTGGCTCCAAATATAATGTCATCAACATATACTTGAACCACAAGCATATGTTCATTAAATTTCTTAATAAAAAAAGTTTGATCGATATTACCTCTTTTGAAGCCATTTTCTGAAAGGAAAGTACTTAACCTCTCATACCAAGCACGGGGGGCTTGCTTCAGACCATACAATGCTTTATCCAATTTGTACACATGGTCCGGATTCTTCTCATCTTCGAATCCCGGTGGCTGCTCAACATAAACTTCCTCTTTCACTACACCATTAAGAAAAGCACTTTTAACGTCCATTTGAAAGAGTTTAATATCTCTAGAGCAAGCAAAGGCTAAAAGTATTCTAACGGCCTCAAGCCTAGCCACGGGTGCAAATGATTCATCAAAATCAATTCCTATTTCTTGACTATAGCCTTGGGCTACAAGCCGGGCTTTATTCCTAATTACCACCCCTTGATCACTAAGTTTGTTTCGAAAAATCCACTTAGTTCCTATCACCGGGTGGTTCTTAGGTCTAGGCACGAGAAACCACACCTCATTCCTTTGGAATTGATGTAATTCCTCCTGCATAGCCAAGATCCAGAAATTGTCATCTAATGCCTCATTTACAGATTTGGGCTCAACATCGGAAAGTAATACAAGATTATCAAATTCTTCAACTTCCCTGATTGAAGCCCTTGTTCTCACGCCTTGTTCCACATCACCAATGATGTTGTCTTGTGGGTGGTCTTTGTGGAACGTCCATTGTTTGGGGAGCTCATCAATATGGGTCGAAGCTTCATCATGTTTGGAACTCGACTCCGCTTGATCTACATTTTGACTTTCCTTGTCCTTCTTTTCATTTTCATCTTCAAGCCCTACATCAAGAAGGTGATTATCCTTATTAGATAATCTCAACGTATATTCATCAACGATCACATGAGGGCTTTCTTCTACCACAAGAGTGCTTAGGTTATAAACACGATATGCTCTAGACGATAAAGAATATCCAAGAAAAATACCTCTATCACTCTTAGCGGCAAACTTTTCTAAATGTTCTTTAGAGTTATTCAAAATAAAACAAGGGGACCCAAAAGGTTTGAAATATGCAATGTTGGGTTTCTTACCTTTGTATAGCTCGTATGGAGTTTTCTTAAGTATGGGTCTTACCATGGCTCGATTGATGATATGACAGGCCGTGCTCACCGCCTCGGCCCAAAAATACCGTGGTAAGCCATTCTCCGCAATCATTGTTCTCGCCATCTCCACGAGCGTCCTGTTCTTCCTTTCCACGACTCCGTTTTGTTGTGGGGTTCTTGGTGCTGAGAAGTTATGTGAAAACCCCTGTTTCCTGCAAAAATCATCAAAGTCATGGTTATCAAACTCTCTCCCATGATCACTCCTAATTGATTTAATTTGATACTCCTTCTCATTTTGTAGTTTCTTGCAAAGGTCAACGAACTCCTGCAAGGCATCACTCTTATGAGTTAGAAATAATACCCAAGTATACCTCGAGTAATCATCAACAATGACAAACCCATAAAGTTTCCCCCCAAGACTGTGTGTCCTAGTGGGACCAAATAAATCAAGATGAAGGAGTTCAAGGGGTCTAGTGGTGGTGACAATGTTTTTTGATTTAAAAGACACCCTAGTTTGTTTCCCCATAGCACATGCATCACAAATTTTATTTACATGAAAGTTCAACTTTGGTAAACCTCTAACCAAATCTTTTCTATACAGTTTTGAAAGAATGCTAAAGCTAGCATGTCCAAGTCGTCGATGCCATAACCATGCATCAACCGACTTATTAGCAACTAAACAAAGATTTTCATTTTGAGATTTTTCAAGATTAACAGAATAAATGTTTCCATCTCTAACACCAAAAAATTTTATTTCAAGAGAGGATTTATCTACAATGGAACAATGTGTGTTTTCAAAAATAACTTTGTGACCTTTGTCACAGAGTTGACTAATGCTAAGCAGATTATGATTCAAACCATTTACAAGAAAAACATCTTCAATGGATTGGTTTGAATCCTTACCTATACATCCAACTCCCACAATTTTACCTTTGTCGTTTCCTCCAAAGGTGACTAATCCTCCTTCCTTCTCTTTCAGGTCTGAGAAGAGCTCTTTATTTCCAGTCATATGTCTAGAACATCCACTGTCCAGATACCATTTGTTCCACTTTGCTCTTAGACAGACCTGCACAATTAAAGTAAATCTCAACCTGATTTAGGTACCCAAGCAAGCTTGGGTCCTGATATGTTAGTCCTACCATTTGAGAGATGCATTTTGTTTTTCTTTTCAAAATACTCATCATCGGCCCTCATCAAATCGCACACATACATAGAGTGGCCAAACATTCCACAATAAAAACATGTGATATTTGGTTTTCTAAAACGACTCCTATACATGTATGAATTATCAACGAAGGAATTCATGCAAGGGTCAACATAAGCATAACCACATGAATCAAATGATTTCTGATTTCTAAATTTCACAGATGAGTTTTTCTTAGTGGGAGAGTGTCCCACAAATCTCTTTTCAAATCTAGTGTTCTTGGTGCTAGATTCACCAATTTCAACAACTTTTTCTTTTCCTTTCAACCCTTTTTGATCAATTTCTTTCAGTTTGTTTAACTCATTTTGCATGGTATTGAAGTTGGTTTGAATGTCCAGTTTTGAATTTTCACATTCACTCAGTCTCACCTTAAGCTCATCCAACTCAACTACCAATTTAGCATTCTCATTTTTCAACTTTTCAATCTTTTGATATGCATGTTGTTTTTCAACTTCAAGACACTCTAGTTCATCCACATGTAAGGTTAGCTTGGATTCAAAGTCTTCTTTTTCATCCTTGTATTTTTCCATTTGCATTTCAAAAAAGCTACACCTATCACATGGATTGGTAGAGTTAACCAATTCATAGAATTTCTTTTTCAAGTTCTTAACATTACTTTTGGATTTCTTAAACTTTTGATATAGATCAGCATAAGCTTCACTCCATTGTTCAGAAGTAAAATTCTCAGAATCAGAGTTTACCTCAGAATTTTGTTCATCCGCCATCAAGCTTATATGTTGAATTAGCTCGTCCATTCCTTTCGTCTCACCCTCGGATTTTGAGCTATCCGAGTCCTCATCGCTCCATGTCGCCTTCATGGCCTTTCCTTTTCTCTGCTTGTTTTTGTTCATCTTCTTCTGAAGCTCAGGGCATTGACCCCTCATATGACCCGCCTTCTTACACTCATAACATATGATTTCTTCTTTCTTGCTCGGCTCGCCTTTCCTGTTGTTCTTGTTGAAATTTCTTCTAATGAACCTTTTAGGAAAGTTCCCTTCTCTTCTTACTTTTCTGAAGTATTTTCTGACCTTCCTTGTTACAAGAGCCATCAACTCTTCCTCATCACTGTCCATGGATGAGTCTTCATCACTGTCATCTGACGATCCTGAATTTACCTTCAATGCGATCGTCTTCTTTTTCTTATCTTCCTCCTCAGCTTGCTTCGTGATGTTGATTTCATAAGTCATTAGAGATCCAATCAATTGATCTACCGTGAGTTTGGTAAGATCTTTGGAATCTTCTATGACCGTTGCTTTTGTGTGCCAACGCGGTGAAAGTGACCGCAGCACCTTCCTTACCAAATCTTGATTTGAATAAGCTTTTCCTAACCCTTTCAAACTATTCGTGATCTGACTCAGCCTTGCATACATTTCCTTTATACTTTCTTCGGGCTTCATTGAAAATAACTCATATTCACGAACTAGCATGTTTGCCTTCGTCTCACGAACTTCAGATGTGCCTTCATACATTAGTCTCAGATTTTCCCACATTTCCTGCGCAGTTGAACACATTGAGACACGTGAGTACTCGTCAGGATGTATAGCACATTGAATGATATTCATTGCTCTGAAATTAGCACATGATTTCTTAACTTGGTCTTCATCCCAAGCATCCTCATCAGGAGGTAAGATATGAGGACCTTTGTTAACAATTTTCCAAGTATCGTAATCTTGTGCTCTCATGAACACAATCATTCGATTTTTCCAATATGGATAGTTCGTACCATCGAAGTACGGTGGTCGATGAATAGAATGTCCCTCGGGGAGCATTCCCTTGTTGGCCATGACGAGAGATCTTTTCTCTACAACCGTGAGGTTGTCCTAAAATCAGAGACCCGCTCTGATACCACTTTGTTGACCCCAAGGTCTCGTATGGACAAGAAGGGGGGTTGAATTGTCCCCGCCAAGCGCAACGGTAATTTTAAAATTAATCACAACGAGTTAAAATCTCTCCGTCCCTTGGGGCGGGGGATAACCCTTTTGACTCGGACCTCCCGTCCGGGTCATTTGAACCAATAAGCTCTCCTCTCCGTCCCCTCGGGCAACAAACAACCCCATAAGTCGAACCTTCCGGTCGGGTCACGCGAACCATGGAGCTGCTTGGCAAGACTGCAAGGCGTCTACGGTGGAGTGATCCCCTCGTCCCCCCTTTGGGGAGGCGAGCACTCTCCCGTGCACCCACGTACGTCTAGCCGGACGACTCCTGGTCCAAACCCTCAACACAGAAGTACGTCTTGACGGGAGAAGAAGGAAAAGAGAGGAAAGCAAGCCCAAGAAGCAAAAGAGAACAAACTCGTGGACTAGCATCTGGAGGGATGTACATCAATATTTTCTCTTCTATTCAAAAAATGAAGGGGTACATGTGCTACGGGACATACCCCTGTATTACATAGCCAAAGTAAGAGAAAAGACAAAAGGGGGGGCATGATACACAAGAAGGCTCGGGGGTAGTCACGCTCAGTCGATCCCCCGAAAGATATCTTCAAGAGGGAGGATGCCGATGCAGGGGGAGCGCACCATGTCCTGCAGTCGGCCCCTCTCCCCCTCGAGGCGCTCCAACTCCGCTTCAAGGGAAGCTGCCTCAGCCTTAGCAACGACCGCCGTTTCGTCAGACTTCTCCATGGTTGCTTCGGCCTCGGCTAGCGCGGACTTGGCGACAGTGAGCCGGCCCTCCAGCTCCTCGATCAGGTCCCTCAGGGAATCAGCATCCCGCCGGCTATCCTCCGAGGCCTTTTCGGACTGCTCTCCCTTCTGCCGGCGTTCCTCCAAGGCTTGCATATATTCCCCCTCTTAGGCCCTGATCGCAGCAAGCTCGTTGGGAACCCGCGTCTCGAGGAATCACCGACGGTTCACATACTTCAGCAGCAGTAGCACCCGTCGTGACCACTCCCCCAGGGGGCACCCCAACACCTGCAATGCTCCGGTCAGCTGCACTGCTATCGCGTGCACCCCTCGATATATAAGAGTTGGATCCGCAAGTATCAGGGAGTGCAGCGTCATCAACATTTGCCTGACGGGAACATCCGAGACGGTGTGGCCGAGCGAGGGCACCGCTGGTGGGTTGAATTCTACCATCTCATCCACGGCGGCCCATATCCTCGTGTCCACGGCAGCAGAGGAGGAGGGAAGCTCCACCGACAAGTCACTCGGGCCTCCCTCTTCGATGCGAAGCTCACGGCCAACCACCGCCAGAGGAGCTGCGGGGACTACGGTAGCATCCCCCGATCTTGCGACTGTAAGGGCCCGTTCCTCTGCGCTCTCAGTCAGGGGAGGGGTAGGGAGTGAGACAGGTTCCACCACCGTCAAGGCCTGAGCCGCTCCACCCACCGGGGCCTCTGCTTCTTACCGGATCACGAATTCTGCCAGCATTTCCCCTAGCAGGCGACTCTCCTCCGGCGTCACAAGCGAACGGAAGGGGGGCAGGGGGACCAGAAGCTTCAGGCCGCTGTCCTATCAGAGAAATGACACAATTTGTGTTACTTCCTCGGTCGACAGTGTCTTTGGCTCATCCGTCTTTCCCGGAACCATCGGTCCCCTCCGTTTCGCCACGGCCCTGCGGGACCTCCCGGAGCACGTCTCGGACGAGTCTCCCTCCTCCTGAGACATAAGAGAGAAATAAGATATCAGTGTTCCGATGATCAGAGCAGGAAGTCCAGGCGTCAGAAGGGACGAAGAGAGCTTAAGAGTCCGTGTTACCTCGGTCCAGAGGACGAGCCAGTTGTCCGGCGCTATCTCCCCTTCCTCCAGATCCTCCTCGGGGGCGAGAGTAGTCCCTACCGCCGCCTCTTGTTGCGCGACCTTGACCAGAACGGCTAGCTTCCCCAGGTCAACACCGGCATCCTCGGGTTGCCCGACTGGTGCATCGGGAAGGAATTCTTCCGCTGCCCCCAGTTGAACCGCCCCCTGCAGACAAATCAAAAATGAGTGGCGGGAAGCCAAAATTAATTGCAAGAAAAGAGCCCCGTCTAAACGGGCCCGCACTTACAACATCCTCTTCGGAGGCCTCCTCGTCAGAAGAGTAGTTGTAATCTACCTTCTCGCCCGACGAGGATTCGCCCGAAGTCGGTTCGTCCCTGGCCGGGGAAGGAGTGCCTGCCCGGGGACTCTCAGCCTCTTCCTCGTGAGAGCTAGCGGATGGAGAGGTGCCGGATCTCAATTTCTTCCTCTTGTATACCAGCCTCGCTCCGGCAGGCGCCTGCGCCAATATGTGCGTGGCGGAGGGAAGGGGAGCTGCACGACAAGAAAGAGGCCGATCAGGGAATGACTCACGAATCACTCGCGTAGATCCTCGAACTCGGGAGGGGGGAGGGAAGGTCACCTTGTTGGGTCACCATCTCCACAGGCGGGGTGTAGACAGTCTCCTACGCGAGAGGCACGTGCCCGAAAGCGACAGCATCGCCCGTGGTCGGGATTGGTGCCGACACAGGCTCGTCCGCAGGGGCTGCATAAAAGGGAGGTGAGGGGACCCATGTGAAGAACTTCACCTCATAAGGCAAAAGGACGCTATATGACCAACTTTATCTTGGAGCAAAATATCAAAGCCTTCGCAGAGGATCTCAGCTAGACTTGATCGTTGTTTGATAAATGATCACTGGTTGCAGCTATTCCCAGATTGCTTCATGGAATATGCATGAGAAGGCTTCTCTGACCACTCTATGCTCAAAGTTTGCAATGAGAAATCAGTCTCCAGTGGTGCTATACCATTCAAAATTTTCAACATGTGGACTACGCATTCAGATTTCAGTATCATAGTCCAAGAAATCTGGAGTCTCAGAATTGAAGGGAACCCACAATTTATTCTTTGGTCTAAACTGAAAGCTTTAAAATAATGTCTCAAAGAATGGAATAGGAATACCTTTGGCAAGATTCAAGATACTGTGAAAAAAGCCAGGGATGACCTTCTTGGAGTTCAGCAGAAGCTCCAGCACAATCTCCAGAACTTGATGTTGATAAATCTAGAGAAGGATTGTAGGGCATCTTATGAGTTGGCAATGGATAATGAAGAATCCTATGCAAAGCAAAAGTCTAGACAAAATTGGCTGGCCCTGAGTGATTCTAATACAAGATATGTTTACGCTTCCATTAAGTGTAGAAAATCAAGAAATCATATCCGTAAATGCAAACTTATGGATGGCTCTTACACTGAGGATATAACCAAAGTTTCTGAACATGCAGTGGGTTTCTTCCAGCAATTACTGAACCAACCCCAAGAGCCGACAGAATTCAATATTGAACCCAGTCATGTGCTTAGTCCTACAGAGATTGAAAGGTTAAGTATGCCTCTATCTGAAGATGAGATTAAGAAAGTTGTTTTTCAGTTTCCCTTAGGGAAAAGCCCTGGACCAGATGGATTCACAGCAGAATTCTTCCAAGCATCTTGGAGAGTTACATGTGAGAATGTTATTGTTGTAGTTAGATATTATTTTTCCTCAAGGAAAATTCTAAAACAGTTTAACTGTACCTTTATAGCACTTGTTCCAAAGACTGAGGGGGCAGATTCTTTTGACCAATTTCGGCCTATCTCTCTATGCAACTTCTTCTAAAAAATTGTATCCAAGATCCTTGCTAACAGAATGCAAGAGGTGATGCCAAACTTAATTAGTAAGAATCAAGCTACATTTATAAAAGGGCTGCAGCATCCACCATAACATCCTGCTGGCAAATGACATTATAAGGGACCTTCACTCCAAAAAAAAAGGTAAGATTAATTGCCTAAAAGTTGATCTTAAGAAAGCATTTGACTCATTGAACAGAGAATTTATATGGGCAATGATGTGTAAGATAGGCTTCCCCAACATTTGGATAGACTGGATTGCAAATTGCATAAGCACTCCAATGTTCTCTGTACTTTTAAATGGCTCTCCTAAGGGCTTCTTTAATAGCAAGAATGGGGTAAGGCAGGGGGATCCATTATCCCCATATCTATTTTCCATAGCTATGGAGGGATTCACTACACTCATGGAAAAAGAGGTGCAGAATGACTTGATTAAAGTTCCTGAAGCTGGAGCAGTAAAGGTATCTCATGTTGCATTTGCAGATGATTTAATCCTTTTCTTCAAAGATGATATTCAGTCCGCACACCACATTGTCTCAATACTCAGGGAATTTGCTAGAATGTCTGGGTTGTGCGTTAATCTTCACAAAAATAAAATCTATTTTGGAAGGAATGTGAAAAATAAAGAAGCTATCCTTAATACTATTCAGGTTTCAAAAGGTATATTGCCAGTTCCCTGCCTTGGCCTTCCATTACTGTCTGGTTGTATTAAAAAGGCAAATTGTCTTCAGTTGATTGATAAAATCAAAAGATACATTGATTCATGGAAGAATAGATTCCTCTTAAGAGCAGGTCACTTAGAATTGATTAAATCAGTTTTATCCTCATTCTCCCTATACTGGTCTGCAGCACTCTCCCTCCCATTATCATTGCTTGATGATATAGAAAGAATGCTTTGTAACTTTTATTGGCATGGGCATACAATCAAGTAGGCCTGCCATATGGTCTCATGGAAGCAAATTTGTAAATCGAAACTGGAGGGAGGACTGGGACTTAAGAATATCAGGGAATGGAATTTGGCTTGTATGGCTAACCTGCTTTGGGATATTCTACAAAAAAACAACTCAAACCAGTGCTCATGGGTTCATGCTAAATACCTATCAAAGTGCAATCTCTGGGAAATCAGAATGAAGCCATATTATTCTACAGCTTGGAAGGGAGTTCTGCATGCTAGGAAATGGCTGAAAGATCACATCTTTTATGAGATTGCAGATGGCGATAATACTAATATATGGGCAGATCCTTGGATCCAGGGAGAAAGCATCAACCAATTATTTGGAGGACAAATAATGCAAGACATAGAACTGCAAAAAGACTGCAAGGTTTCCAGCTATGTGAGCCTACTAGAGTGATTAATTGTAATAGCAGTTAAGCAATATCAAATGACTCAAGGTACTAGTCTACAACCTGTGTAGACAGTAACCACCATTCTGTACATTGTCCTCATTAATACAATTCCTTTACTTATCGAAAAAAAATTTCCCTTTTATATTCTAGAAATTTTCTACTCCTCATTAGGGCCGGCGTCTACCATAGCGTCTATGCCTCCCGCTATGGCTATCCTATTTCAAAGGGGCTCTGCTACGAGATGACTGAAGTTTTCAACGCAGAGACCAACACTTTTTATACAGCGGAGGGTGAGACGTCATTGGATTTGTGGAGCATTAGCCAACTGAGCGGCTTGCCCATAGACGGGGAGCCTTATGAAGAGGTATGCCTCCTGGACCTGATCAAAGATGAAACTGACGGGGATGGCTACTATTTCCTGGGATACTCATACCGGTATCTGATGAAGGCATACCGAGAGTTATATCAGTCAGCCCATGGTGAGAGGCAGTCTTGCCGAGGGGACAGGAAGAGGGTCAGGATGGCCCTTTGGTTGCAATATTTTTACGATGGGCCGAAGCAATACGAGGATTTCCCTTGTGTCAGCACCATTACTACCCGCAAGAAGCGCGCGAAGCCGAAGACTAACGTAATTTCTCCAGGGGGCGGCAGAGCGGGCCCAACCCGATGGCGGTCGACCTGCTGACCCACTGTACGGCATATTTAACGTATTGGCTATGTTCGTTTGCGATGCCGTATGGGGATGAGATGGTGATCCGGCCAGATGCCATTTATCCAGCGCGCCAAATGGCATGGGGGATTAAGCTATCTCTCTGTCCAGCTACCCTCTATTTGATATACAAGGCTTTGGGGGATGTCAGCACCCATCAGTTCCCGTGGCAGGCGCGGTATGTGTGCCCCCTGCATTTTTTCAACACGTGGGTTTGTTCTCTGTTCCCAGAGTTCGCCCCGCGTGCCATTCAAGATTGGGGGCTCGTCCCGCGTATGCTTGAATTTGCCAATGCTGAGGCAGGGCCTACTTCTCTACGGCTGTACGACATCCAGGGCCGACTGACCACAGTCCCCCAAGATGCCGCCCGGACCATTCATTTCTGGGCACTGGCGGCGCACTCCAACCCCTGGTGAATAGTAAAATGGAATGCAGAGACGACCAGGTGGAGAAGTATGTCCACCTGATAAGCCAGGCCACTGTAGTTCGCCCGCTGCTGGAACCCGAGTTAAGGGACTGTGCGCTGTCCATCCGTCCCAGCGTCCTGGTGTTCAGAAAGGGGGAGACGCTACTGTTGGAACTGTACTACCCCTTCCATTTTGGCTGCAACTTTGGCTACGACCAGCATATCCCGGTGTATAGTGCCCAGTTCGGCTTGGCGACGCGGGCTCTTCGGGGGAACCTGGTTGCGGAGACCGCCAGAGTCTAGTGGGACTTCTTCCACCGGGCCGATGCTGCTACCTTCAGAGTACTGGCTCCCGGTCACGTTCCACGGGTGACACCTGAATATGTGAAGTGATGGAACGCCCGGACCGCCTTCTATTGGTCTCACAAGACCGATTGCTGGGACGGGACGGAGAGAAAATTCTTAAGCCTGCAGCCCATACCCGTCCTTGATGTCAACCCAGAGTACCTCCTACGCCTGTTTCGTGGCAAAAGCAAGGACGTGGCCGACTATATGCTTGCTCGCAAGGCGGCCCGAGAGAGCAGATCGGCGCCACAGGCTAAGTTGCCTTCGGTGGCGAAGGATGACTTCAAGAAGACTCTGCGGGACCTTTGCCGCATCGGCTCAGACCGCCTGGAGCTAATCAATTATCCGCTGCCGACGGAAGAGGAGGGCATCACCGTGACTAGCTGGCAGGCCGAGAAGGACTTGATTTGCCCCTACCGCACCTTCGTGAGGAGGGATGAGCGGAAGCCGCAGAATTACGCAGACACCACCTGGCTCTATGTCGTCCTGCGGGTGCCTGGGCTAACGATCGAAGCTCGATCGGCGGCCATCCTGGGGCAGCGTTTGCACATGGCCTATCATTACGCCAAAGGATGGGGAATGGATCACTTCAATCTATATTGCCACCTGTTGGCCAAGAAGAAGGCAGACCTGGCCACCCTTGCCGACCGCTACCAGACGATCGGGGATGTGTGTTGGTTAGTTCGGGAGGCGGCCCGTCGAGACAAGGAGCCCTCCCTGAGCTACTGGCCGATCACACTCTGAGTCTATACCGGCCCTCATGGTATGTGCTATTACGCACATATATTATATCTTCTCTTACCCCTGTCGGTCATTATCGCGTCCTTCAGAGTGTTGAATGGTAACTAACTCCTTGCTCCTCTTATTTTCTTTCCATCACAGACCACCCGGATAGTACCCAACTAGCGACGTACCGCAATCTTATCCGGTAAGCAGAGAAGCCAGAATATTTTGAGGAGGCGCCACCGGCCCCGGCCACGATTCCTTTACCCCGTCCTGTGAAGAGGCCCCGGGTGAAATCACCTGTGAAGAAGGCCTTGGGCGAGGCGTAGGCCGCTGGACGACAGGAGGCCAAGCGCCGGAAGGCGGAGACTGCCAAGTCTGCAGAGACCGTTCCTTCACCGCCTCCTATCCCATCGTTCGAGGAGTTCGAGGTTGGTCAGGCTGAACCCAGCCAACCTGCAAGTGAGATCTCCCTGGTTGAGAGTTTTCTTCAGGTGGCCTTTATCTTGGTCTTAGTACGGGCTGCTCACACATATAACTACATAGTCCAATCCACAAGTACAGTCAACTAGAAAAGAAACGCACTCTACTACAGGGCACGCCCCGGCACTAGCAAGTTGGCTGCTAGTGGTCCTCCAACCAAGATGCTCCACCTCTAGGAGAAGCGCACCCGAAAAAGTAGGGAGTGAGCATCATCTCATTAGCTCAGTACGGGTCTCACGGATCTCCCCCAGAACAAAAACAGTAAGCAGTAACAACAATAAACAATCGCAATAAAAATAACAACAATAAACAACAACGGGCGGAATAATAAGAATGGTAAGCGGAGGAACCATGAATCCTCTACACTAGCCTAATTCTCACGGTCGTAACAACCCGTCTTCGCTGACGGAACCTCTAACAAGGCCACATGGCCAAACACGTAACCTCCACTCTTGGGAGGACATCTAGACACTAGTAAGTCTCGGTCTTGAGCTAGGACCAGTGAGAGAACCATGCCCTACACACAGGGCGGCATTAGCCCGTCTGCTGTAAGGGCCACGACAATGCTATCGATAACTCAACCTTCACCGGCATAGGGTCCGGTACTCAAATATACACAATAAGGCCATATGAATCCACTGACATCTTATAATGCGCCAATGTCTCATATGCACGCATACAACCCACACCCAGTCTTGGGAGGAGCAGAGGAGACACACATACACCCCACATACTGTGACTGGCTAGCATCCGTGCCACTGCACCCATTAGCCTGGCCATGTCCTGCTACCTGACACGGGGCACGCGCCACTGCACCCGTCAGCAATGTACCCTTGTCCCAATCAAGGCACAGACGCTCAGGTGATCTTGCCTCTGCACAAGGAGCGTTGTACTCACTAGGCGATCTCGCCCAGTCCAACCACGACCAGTCACTAGGATCTTCTACGATCTCGTGGAATCTCTTCGAAACTCTATCATCCATGATCTCGTGGGAATCTTGAGAAAGGCGTATACACGCATGCAAACCACCGTAAACCACGGTATGAGACCACATGGTGCTAATGAGTTAGAAGTCCTGTGGAAGACCAGGTTCGACTCGAAGTTGTGCATGTGGTCAACCGGATCGGTGGTGTCGTCGTAGGGGGTGAATAGTAGTAGTTAGAACTTTGGAGGAATAGGGGCCTCCATGATTTCCTTGGAAAAGGGGACATGGAAGTCAGTGTCGTCGTCGATCAGACCTTGAGTCCTCGCGGTGTGTAGAATGTCGTCCAAGTATCAAACTTTGCCTTCAAGCTTGTGTTCTACCTCTTCGTAGCGTCGCAGTGGTTGAGCTATCTCCAGGTTGGAGTGGAGAGGGCTGCGAGGCCATGGTGCGGGTGAGTTGCACAGATGTTGGGATCACACAGCAGATGCGTGGGAGGGCTCACACACTCGACGAAACTCCACCACGGTCGGGGCGCCTCCATGCTGGGGTAGCTCAGTCAGGGCGCGGTCTTGCCCCATGGGCCAACTGCGTAGGCCTTGGCAGAGTTCTATCAGGGCCTGGAGTTGACAACACACCTCCGCCAACTCATCCGCGGTAGTGCTGTGTGGTGGCCGAGTGGGTGAGGATGTCTCCTGGGGCCCCTGTCGGGAACTTAGGGCCTTGTGGGATCCTCGACCATGGTTGCTAGTGTTGTAGTAGCTCCCACGAGGTGCCATAACTTTTCGTGTCGTTCCCACAGACGATGCCAAAAAATGTAGAGGCAGAAAAATGATCTCCCAAGACTCGTACCGCACTTTTAAGATTTGTTTGATCGGGGAGAGACATCCAGCCACCCATGAAAGCCTACAAATATTAGGAAGATGACGTTAGAAGGAGTCTTGGGCGTTATCTCGGGAGACAACCCTCCGATGCTTAAGTCAGGATCGTGCCAAGGCGAGGAATAGTAGAAGATAAAGAGAGGGAGGGAGTGTGAGAGTAAAATAATCAAGCTTAAGAGCCAAAGTACGTGGAGTCTTTGGAGGTGCTCATCGCGTCAGGCGAATGCTCGTCGGGCCTGTGACGTGCTTGGAAGCTAACTCCTCCTAGTATCTCTCCCTTCTCCTCTACGTGTATTTGTGTCTGTCTAGGTATCTCACTATGTATGCCTGTCATGTGTGTCCTCTTGTGTGTGTGCATCTGTCCCTTCTTGTCATCCGATCGGGGGGCCTATTTATACTAGTTGCCCTGGCGGTGGAGGTCCATCCCTTAGCAGGGAAAGGCCTGACTCATGGAGTAACGCCCCTACGATCGTGGGGAGTTTTCCATTGTGCGCCCATTTATCAGGGCAGTGTGGCCTTAGGGCAAGTCTTATGGCACTCTAGACGCAAGCTCATCCCTACTAGAGTAGAGGCCGGTGATGATAGGAGTAATGTTCAGTTACTGGAGAGTCATCTGGCACTCGAGATGCCCATGTTGATGCTCTTTGTGGGCTGAGGAATCTCTTGTGCACCTCTATTAGGCCGTCGGTATGGGCCGTAGACTATCAGGTGGTCTACTTTGCACCCAGTGGAGCCTGGGCCGATGCGGGCTTGGCACTGGTGGGTTGCATTAGGCCGGATAGATTTTTCCTTCCTCAGTCCCGCCACACCACAGGGCATCTTCCCCGCCTCTCCCATGTCCTCCCCTCCTCTGGAGGTGACCCCACCACCCCCACAACCCATCGCCATCACCCCATCCTCATCGATCTACATTTTGTCTCCCACTGGCCTGCATACGTGCACAGACGAGATCAGAAGACACGTCGCTATCCCATCATGTGGGAATGCTTCGCCAGTGACTCAGGGCCACCCTTGACTTCCCAACGGTCCCTTGGATCATGCTCCTTAGGCCTCGACTCGTCTCAGTGACCCCCGTCCTCGCCACGGTCTTAGGACATTCTTGGCAGAAACCTTGTCTGCAGACTACAACCACTGAGGTTCCACGCCCCGCCAACATCACCAGAGACCTCAGACGACTACAGCAACCCTCCAGTGTGTTGAGGAAGTCATCCACACCCTCCACGCTGATGTCCTCACCCAGACTCCTCCCCGACACACCGTACCACAATTAGAGGTCGAGCTTGTGAAGTTCTGCCTCTATAGGGCCTGCCGCGACCAGTCAAGGCTTCTTACATCGTCACTGGCACTCCGGCTGTCATCTACCCCTCCCATTTGACTGGTGAGTTACCAAGACTTCCATCAATGCCTCCACCAAATTTCATCAACATCTAGTGACGTTACGGCCCCCGTCCAACCCATTCTCTACGGCTCTAGACCTGTTACCCCGTTCTACACGCCTGACAGAGGGTCTGCAACTTGTGTCTCCACTACCACATCCTGGGTCTAACAGCCCTTCCCCACCTCTGAGAGCCTCCTCGATCAGCCTTCTCCCTCCCCTATGAAACATGGCACCATTTAGATTATTCTCCCCGTTAGGAATGCAAGCAAGAGGGGGGTGAATTGCTTGCACCCCCTTTTTACAAAGCTAATAGCAAAGATGATTAGATGAAATTAAAAGCACTCTAATAGCAGAACAATAAGATTTAATAGAGTAACTAGCAACCAAGCTCTCACATCTCTCCAACGATAATTTGAATTAATCACTCGGATAATGTGCAAAATGCGCATAGATTATATGAAGCTCTCTACTCACCACATCACACACGCAATCGAGAACGGATAGAGTAATATAGCAATCACAGAAATAGCAAACCACAATGTGAGAATTTTTAGGTGGTTCGGACACACCCAGTGCAGTCCTACTGCCACCCCTCTCAACTTGAGAGGATTCCACTAAGACCACTATGTGACGGCAGCGAAACGATCACAATGATCACACACGGGCACAACTATAGCACACTAGCATATTAATGAATAGAAAATTTTGAGAAAATTAATAAGAAATTTCTTAAGAAAAAGGATAAGTAAAATTTTGATCATTTTATAAAAATCTAGAAAAATTAGAATCTTGTAGAGGATAAAATGTTTAGTTAAATTATCTTCTATGACCAGCCCAAATAAAATTCTTAAACAAGCCAAATTAGCAGATTAAGCCTAAATTAAACACTTAGCTTAACCAGACCTTAAAACGTGAAATACGAGCCCAATACTCGATCATTTAAGCCCAAACCAGTTGCATATGAACGGTTAGGATTGGTAGATCATTTCCCCTCTTATTATCCTCCGAAACCCTAACCCTAGAGAGAGAATTTTTGAATGGAAGGCGACGTCGATCCTATCCCACGAGTTTCGTGCATGACCGAGTTGCGTGGACTCTATCTCCACGATTAGAACTCTCTAGACCCAATAGAACCTATAAAAACATTCCTTAGCCACCCTAGAATTGTTTGGGTGATGTGGCGGCCGACGAAAACCTTGGATGGAGGAGGACTCCGGCGATTACCGGTGGTGTGTACCTAGCGCATCTGGCGACCCTTTTCCTCCTTCTTCCTCTAATTAAGGTAGGTCATAGCAGACCAAACCTTAAGTATTATATATGGTTAGAAGTATCATCGTGTCCTCTTTCTATTGCTCTAAAAAGCCCTAAATCTTATCAAGTATCTTGCGAGAATTTTGAGTTTTTGTGGAAGCATGTTGGAATTACGGTTAACAACGTTCCACCTTGATTTAAGGAAGGATTTCAGGCACTAAACATTTAATTGATCATGCTATCCTATATAAAATTTCATGCTTCTTCTATTGACTATAAAATCCCCAATTTTCATGCTCCCTATAGTGTGTATTTAGCTATTTTAGCTAACCCTAGCCAGACTCGCCGGAGGCGGGCAAGGCGAAGGTGGGAGAGACCGCCCTGACATGAGCGGCCTCTTGATAGACCACCCATCCTAGATAGGTGGCCGGTGCTTGACTGTTCATGTTTTCTATCTTTGAATATTCGTGGAATGAGCGGCAGACCCCTAACCGCTCTTCTACCAGGCGGCCAGTGGCAGACCCCTAACTGCTCTTCTACCAGGCAGCCAGCCCCAGACCGTTCATCTTTCCCCAGTGGCACTCTATAGATCGCTCATCCCTATCAGGCCTTCGGACCTGAAAAGGGCATGAACGGCCTATCGTGCGACCGCCGAGGCATATGTAAGGTTCTGAACGGACCGCCCATCTACACAGAACTATCTCTTTGTCGTTTCAGCATGATTTCTTTACAGTATGACCCAACTTTCGGTGATATACATAATAAGTAGGGTCGTCCGTTTTATCCACCTCTGTGGGATTTCGCGGATCAGGTAAAGTGATGAGCTTCTCCTTCATACATAAATCAGAGAGCATCTTTGTATGTTCTTTTCTGAAAGAGCAAGGTGCCTTCATACGCTCCGCTAACAAAGACGCATTTACCTTGATGTCGGCCCTTTTTGTCATTGCTCATTGATTTTTCTCCCCGCTTGTCTCCATTTGTTGGGGAAAAGTCCATAGAGTTTACTTCCTTGCCACTAGCCAGGCGATCTTTGGAGGATTTGTCTTTGGCAGAAGCATGCGTCGGGTGATCAGCGGAGAACATTTTAATCTCCGCTACCACTGTGTTCAGTTGGTCGAAGGTTATGATATTTAAGCTCAGAAGCTTTTCACTAACTTCCGTCGCTAAACCTTTGCGGTGTATGGTGATCGCGTCTTAGGGTGTTGGAGGATTATCGCAGCGCATGTTGACATCCCTCCACAGTTTGATAAAGTCTAACGTAGTTTCACCCTTTCTCTGCCTGAGGGGACAGAGTTCTGCAAGCGAGACTTTTCGTTCGGCCGTTTGGAAACGGTCAACGAACTTTTTCTGCATATTAGCCTAATCAGCTACTGAGTTGGGCTTCAACTTGGAATATAACTGGAAGGCAGTGCCCATCAGTGACGTGGTGAAATACCGCAGTAGATATGATTCTTCGAATGCCAGTTCACCCATGGCCGTCATATAGTAGGCCAGGTGTTCACGTGGCGAGCCTTGCCCATTGAACTTCTGGAGTTTTGTGACTTTTGGGCAATCATGCAGAAGTTTCTTAAACTGATGGTGAAAGGGATATGTCACGCTGTACAGATCAACAGTGACCACACTCACCATGTTGAGCAATTCACCTTCATAATCCGTTCGATCATCTGCCTCTGAGCCATGAGACTTTCCGCAACAGGAGCAGCAGACGATCGCACATTGGCCTCATGTTGTGGCGTTTCAAAATCCACCGCTACTGGTAACTTTGTCGCGGTAACTGGCAGGTGTGGCTGAACTGGCTTTAGCCACATGTATGACGCCCAGAAAGAAGGGCGAACCGACGACTGTTGGGAAGTGGCCGAAGTTGCCAAGTATCCAAACCTGGCATGGTTGGCGATGACCTTGGGGCATGTTATGGTGGCCATTGTTGATGTCGTTGTTGTTGGAGTTACTGCTTGGCGCAAGCGAAGGACGTGCAAACGCACAAGTGAGCACACGGACGTGCAAACAAATGCCCTTCTCTTCCCGTCTTGCAAGAGGAAGAGGGGCAATCAGAACCTCGAAAAGGTTTGAGACTTTTCTGACAGAAAGAAGAAAGGTGGGAAAGGTCCTATTGCGCGTACCAGTCTGTTGGATCATTGAATATTCTTTCGAAACAAAATTACAAGGATTGCACATAGAGGGCTGTATAAATATCCTGTGCAGGGTTTATTCCGTGGTGCGCATCATATCGAACGGTTTGGGTTCGAGTGTTAGACCTTTCCCCGCTAATCGTAATCAGTGTTGATTTACATCGTTCTAACGTCCGAACACCTTCGTTTAACTGTCAAAGAAACCTCAAGATCCTCTATAAGGGTCGTGACACCAAGGAGGGATTGCTTGCATGGCTCAAATCTAGTTCCTACTCACCACCGAAGTTCTAATAAATTAGGATTTCATCGAAGGTCATTAGGTTAGGTAAGAAACCTTGCGATTTGAGGATATCACTGCGATTTTGCAGAAGTTGTGGGCATTTTTGAAGTGTCGGGTGGTTTCTTGGACTCCAAAGGTATTTTGGTAATTTCAAGTTTCCAGGGGTATATTGGTAATTTCACCAAGCCCCCGGACTCTTCGGTGATTTCCAAGTTGGAGAGAGACTACGGTGTGATCTTTGACTTTCAAGGGCACTAAGGCAGTTTCCAGAAGGTTTTGAAGGCTCTTAGGCCGTTTCTAGGTCATAGGAATATTTTGGTAATTTTACCAGACCCCGGGCGAACTTAGGTTTGAGATGATACTCTGGGGTCAGGTTGAGCTGACAAGTTCTCCAAGTGAAAGAGCAACAATAGACTTCATAGAAGACACGCGTGTATTAATGCTCGAAAGAGAGGGGCATAAGCACAATTTTTCGAGAGTCGGGGCTCTTTTACAATTTTCCCTGATCGGCACATAAAGGAGCAGATGGGTGCATTTATGATCTATATGAGTATAAGGGTTGTCGGCGAGTTGTTAATTGTACAAGAGTGGGGCGTAGGGGCATAGCCTTAATTACATAAAATTGCAGGATAAAACTGTAAACAACAAGTGAATTTTTTTCTTGCAGTCTCAGGAAGGGCATTTTTGTAATTTCTTACTATGTGATGGAATTACATAATTTAGTTGTCCCAGGTGCATAGAAAATTACAAACATGATCCTTAGAGGGGCATAATTATAAACATAGCCCTCAGGGGCACAAATACAAAGCCTCGGGTATTACGTAGCCTTGATGGGCTGAAACAACGAACAATGCTCCTCAAAATGCCTTGAGTTTGGTTTTCATTAATGAAAGCAGTAAGTTACATGAAAGGAAAGAGGAAAAGGGGGAGCAGAGGCGCCCAGACTTATAGAGACGAAATGGGCCACATACGGTGAAAAGGAAAACCAAAGGCAACATCAACATTCATGGTCCCGAGAAGAGGAAGTGGAGTTAGAGTGCCTATGAGATCACCTGGGAGCACCGCCATCCGTTCTGAAGGCCGGTCTCGAGCAGTCCGGAGCAGAGGTGCCCACGAAGGCCACATGGGCGGCCGTGGAGTGGGATGGGCCCGCGTACGGCTCGAGACCGGGCAAAGTGAGCGCCTGGATGATAAGAGGAAACTGGATGCGATCCTCAGGAGACGGGGGAGTAGACTCCATAGCATGAGACACATGTGGAGGGGCCGACGGAGAGACATTAGACGGATTGGGCGGTTCTTGGTTGATCTTCTTCTTCAAAGCTTGAGCGAAGGAAAGTCGGGAGGAAGCTATCGCAGGGAAAAGGCGCGGCGGGAGTCCGAGCTTTTTATCAGGAAGGTCACCGATCTAACGCCATCGGTGATCGCCGTCTACAATATAAACACGGGGGACTATCTCTACATCAATCAAGCGATCGAAACGCTGCTTGGTTACTCACCAGCCGAGGTGCTGAAAAATGGAATAAATTTCATCCTGGACCTTATTCACCCGGATGACCTGCCAAGGATAATGGAAGAGAACCAGGTAGCCATAGCGGAGCTGGCCGCTGTATCCGATCCGGCCCGGGCGAATGAAATCCGGGAATTTCGTTACCGGCTTCGACACAAGAATGGCGAATATCGATGGATTCAGACCTGTGGGGCGGTATTTGAGCGGGACAGGAATGGAATGATCGAGAAAGTGATCAATATCAGCAACGATATTTCGGAGTCCATAGCGAACGCCTCTATCATCCAATGGCAATCTACGGAGATCAAAAGACAGCAGGACAGGCATTTCAAAATGATATCTCGGACCCCATAGTGGATAACGCATGCTCTTCCGATCAATTTTGACCCACTTTGGTACCATAGTGTATGCACGAAGGCTTTAAGGAATGCCGGCACAACCGTGGACAGAGGGGGATAGGAAGATCGAGGCACTATTCTCCTTAAGGTAGTCAATATTCTATTTCCCTCACGAGGTCATCGAAGCTCACATCGTGGTATAGATAACGAAGCCACGTGACTTGATGGGAATATCAGAGAAATCCAGGAATGCAGGATACGATATCGAAAAGTGGTTTCTTGGAGAATTCCGACAGCATCACCCCTTGCGTCGGAGCATGCCAAGGGTGATATATGGGAAACCCATCAACGATGAGCCGAGGCAAGGTCTGTAATAGTTGGGCATATCAGAGCCCAAAGGCCGAGAGGGTCAAGAAGTAGTGGAACACTATTTGCCATAAGGCAGCTCCTTAAATGTTCCCCTAATGAGGTCATCGGAGATCACACTTTAGATTATAGCGAATCTCCGTGACTCGGTAGGGTAGTCGAAAAACTTAAAAAATCTAACATAATGTAGGGGCGAAACCCTGTTAATGTAGCTTCCCCACGCCTTTTGAGGCTGGGCATGTTTAGGCAATCTGGTGGCTTATCTATGAAAGAATCGGCAGCTAATGGGGTTAGAATATTATATAGAGGCCATATACACATGTATATCTACATGAGGAAAGGATTTGCATATTATCTGGTGGTAGGTATCTTGAAGTGAGCTGGGAGGGTTACATGCACACACACACACTTAATTTGCATACCCCTGTGTGTTTATTCATGTGAACGGTGGAATGGGCTAGTGGCTAGACCCAATTGGGTGAGACGGCGACCATGCATAGGAGGTGGTGGTCTGGCGGGGAAACTAGGAAGTGGGGGAGGTGAATATGATATGTTGGAAGCATGCGAAAGAAGGATCTGATGGCCATGGGAGCAAGGAGGCCACTCGGTGACTGGGTCAGAAGGCTGTTGATCCGGTGCGCGTAGCACACCGCATCAGGGCATAAAGTGGGTTTGCCACTGTATCAGGGGTCTATGAAGGAAGAAAGGGTAAATGAAGGGGAATTAGAGGGTTTCAAAGCCTGGGGAAGAAATTTAATCATTTACGAAAGCTCCCATGAAGGTCAAAGCACCCTGGGGAGCATAGGAAGTGATTGGATTTGAACTACAAATGCTTGAACCTTGATCAGACGGTGGTCGGAGCAGAATAAATTGCAGACAAAGACAAAGAGAAATGGGGGATTTTTTGTTGTACCACATTCATCCACTGAAGAACTAGGGGCCATGTCATTGATTGACAGGTCCCTGGCCTTCACTCGAGGCTGTGACCAACCATCAAATACCCCTTAAACACAGCACACCAAAAAAGGGTTAAAATAGAGTGATGGGACATCAAAGCACAATTTTTTTTATTTATTTACATTGATATCTATTAGTTAATTGGGTTTGCAATTATATGGCAAATATAAGCCAATAGGTTAGCCATTAGGATTTTGTTGGTTTCTTTGCAAAATGGCCGCATAGGCCCAGCAAGACCCCCACCCTCTCTCCCATTGGGCCACCCCAGCCCCATGGGTTGGTCCGCCTAAACCCTTTCTCCCCTACTCAGTGCACCGTTTCAAGGGTTTACCCGGGATAGGTTGAACCATTCACCCTAGCCTGCCTAAACCCTTCCCTGACCTTTCAAATTCTCTATAAAAGCCCCTTAGGTAGGATATATATGCATCAATCAAACAAGGACCTGCAAGCTTCAAGCTCCACAGCAAGGCAACCAGCAAGGAGAATTATGTGTGGGTGACTTGGTCATCGGCTAAGGACGCCGAGGGTATATCGCTTGCACTTCCCTCACATGGTGTTTCACCATGACACACAAGTCTATCCCCACCACACATGAGACGTTATGACAAGGGTGCAGCCATGCACATCGATGATGTCACCCTTCCCCACAGTCGCAAGGCCATTTCCGACCGCTCGACCCGAGCCGTGATTGACCCTCGCCCAGGCACTAGTCTGATGCTTTCACCAGTCATCCAGTTGCAAGCCCCCATTTGGCGAAGCAGACACGGCCCACGCCACGAGAGGAACCCTCTGTAAAATATGCGGATATCTGCTTTATCACGCATTGACCCGGGGATCGGCCACCATGTTGAAATTGTCCCGCGACTTGTGCCTGTTGTACTGTGGCCACTATGGCCTGCCTGTAAAGCCATATAGTTCTCAGAAATTATACCGCCACTTGGACATATGCACTCGCATCCATGTTCAGGCCCTCAGTCCCCCTTTTTTGTGTCACCTAACGTAAATCCCTCAGCACCTTTGACCCCAACTAACATCCTCCTGTCCAGTGTGAACCCACAGCTATGAAGTGCTCCCCGCTCTCTACCTAGGACTTCAAGCACATATAGACCTCTCTTCAGCTTGAAACAAAGGTGTTTGGATTCAATTCGATGTAAATAAACACCGACTACTTGCGGTCGGTGGGGAAAGACGTTCAGTACATGACTCCCCATAATTACCTGTGCACTCGCACCTACGGAACCTCCCCTTCTCTCCATGTGTTGCCCATTTCTCGAGCCCACATGCCGTGCCTTGGCGGTACATCCCCAGTCAAACCTTGGTTCCATAGGTGATCATCGAGAAATCGACTGGCACGTCCGCACCCCAACCATGTTTCCCCAAACATCAGGGGACCTCCCGTGGCATTCGAACCTCAGTTGGTTTTCTGTAAAAGGCGAGCGCCTGGTACCACCTTGAGGAGGATACAGCCATAGAAAGGGATGCCCGAAGTACGCCAGAATCTGACATCTCCCCTGTCACCTTATCCCACCCCTCAGTTCGGTCAACGAATACACACCGTGTCTGGGGCCGGCTGATCCCGAGGGCACTACCCCCGAGGGGTCCGGACCCGTGACCCGACACGTGCATACAAAAGGATGGCACGTCCGGTGGGACATCTCCCACCTTCCTTCTTTTTACTGAAGAGAAAGCCTGTGCCAGCCCTGAAGTCCTGGTGCCCTATTCCTGTCCTTGTAGGAGAGGCAGAAGAGAGCACTTGTTCGCACTTTCCAGCAGCTTTCGGTTCGCGCTTCAGTCGTTGGAGGTTGGACCGCAATCGACGACCGCTAACGGCCGTCGCCTCTGCAGCATCCAGCACTCCAACAACCATGGGGGCCGTCACCTACGGTCCCATCGTCATCATCACCCATGCACGGGTGGGCTATTTGGGGGTGCCAATCACTTTCGGCAGCTTCACCCCAGTCGTCAGATCACCCTACTTCTTGGGTGTGGTCCCCGTGGCTGCTCTGTGGCTATCCCTAACCTCTGTGCTCACCGGCGCAACTGACGTGCTGCACCAGCTCCCAGCCTTAACAACTGGCTTGAGTGTCAGGCTCGGGTCTTCCACCACCGGCCCCCGTAGGGGGCCCAGACCGATTTCTGCCCAGGCAAGCGCCAGCCCCCGGGCCCAGTTTTGATCCACTTCCATTGTGGGCCTTGCGCCCTAATCCTCGATCTCCACTGCAGTAGTTCGCTCGAACCTTCAACCCTGAGCACCAGTTAAGCCGACATCTGGCACGGGTCTTTACCCCAAGATGCCCAGCTCCCCAGCATCCCACTCGGGTGCTTAGTCTCGAGCTCCTGCCGAGCCAGCTCCCCGCATGGGTTTCCTGACCCGGGGTCAAGGCTCCTCAGCATTTCGTTCGGGCATCTCGACCCGAACCTTTAAAGAGCTGTCATTCAGCCCAGGTTTTCAACACCTAGTTCGAGGCTCCCCAGCACCCAGATCGGATGTACAACCTCGGGATCCCTCAAGGTCGGCTCCCAGTGTGGACTCTTCGCGCCAGGCCCCAGGCCCCAGGCCCCAGGCATCTCAACCTCATTACGGGACTCTGTCCCCTACCCCTCAGTGGCGCCGACTCCCAGCACAGGTCTTCCTCTATGGGACGCAACAACCCTGATGTTGGGTGTGGGTCCTCTGTCCCACTATCCTGTCTTGCCAGCACTCGGTACAGGCTCACAGCCTTGGGTCAACGGCATTCCAGCACTTCCAGCAATATCGGACCTCAGTGCAAGAGAGTCATCTCGAGCATCAGCAATGCTTCTATCAGCCCGGGCAAAAGCTTACACCCGAGTCACCCAGCCTCCGGCTTCCACCACAGACTTCATGTCTTGGGGCCAATCCCAGTGTTCCCACCTGACGGTCTTATGTCGCTAGTAGCCATGGGCTGGGTCTTCTCGATCTACCATCTCGGAGCAGGATCTTCCTCAGCTCCCCAAAAAAAGCGTCACCATGGTCGTAAAGGTAGGCAATTCGCTGCTACAACCAGTAACTCCTGCAAGACCATCCTTGTCGGTGATTTACAGTTTCACCTAAATGGGGGTGACCCAATCATACCCCAGGAACAAATCGTCCCTATGGTTCCCACTGCTAACTGCTTCAGCCTCCTGCGACAAAAGCATGAGGACAAACCGGAACTCAGTAAGGCAGGCACCTTGGCAGTGGCCCGAAGGCACCCGCACCAGCCTGATGTGTGAGCTCCAAAGTCTCGTTGGAAAATCATCGACAAGGGAGACCAGCAACCTGACTTGAGAAGGATCTGGGTCACCCTAGAAGAAGCTCAAGCCATTCGGAGGGCATGTCTTAGGAACCCCCTTCGGGCACTCAGAGGCGGCGTCAAGCAAGACACGCCCGATGCCACAACGGCGTTGCCTGACGGTGCTCAATCATCCAATGCCTTTCGTCCAGGTAGGCGGAGGCAAAGACGGGCTCGTTCCAGGCCTCACCGGCATCTGGCCTTGAGTCCTCCTCAGGTTGACACCGGGACAGAGGCTCCTCTGCGATGCACCTCGGTCTTTGACAGGCTGGGGGCACCCGTCTGCCCTAAGGGACATTCCCAGAAGAAGCGAACGGTCCAGCTCCTCAATGACGTGGTCAATGTGTTCGCGTGTTACGCCACCGGACACCAGCCCGAGACTCAATCCGATGAACTGGTCCAGCCAATAGCCCAGCTCAGGAGGCCTCGTCACCAGACTCAACTGTCGGCTCTGGTCGGCCCTGTCGGCACTTCCACCGGACTTCAAACATTGGGATGAGTAGAAGAAGTCCCCGCTGAGGATCGTGCCGCCCCTGTCAATGCGGAGCCGATCAACAATGATCCTCCACCAAATGAAGTCCAAGAGGTGACTCTCGAGACCCTCATGAAGGAGAACCAACATTTGAAGGCCCTCCTGCAAGACCTTCTGCAAGAATGAGACCTTCATCCTCAGCTACCTGCCAGGCCTCAGGCCGAAGCACTAGCCCTACCAGGGGGGCCCAATGGCGTCAAAGCTTCAGCTGTGACTATCAGAACTCCTACAGTGATCGGGTTCGGCACGCCCTTGGCCGAAGCCCAACCACGACCATCCAACACACCAGTGCCGGAGAATCTTATGGCACAACGCCAGATGATCGAGTGGATCGTCGAGACCAAACTTGCCCAGTTTGGGGAAGGGGTCACAACCATAGATCTCTACAGCGTCCCCTACCCGCTACACCACCAGTTAAAGAAGCTCCCTCTGAAGTTCGCCAAGTTGCCAAAACTGTAAAAGTTTGACGGATAAGGGTCTCTGCATGAGCGTTTGGCCTACTACGTTACGGCCATGGGCGAACTCGTGCTGGATGAGTCGTACCTCCTCCGCTATTTCGCCACCTCACTTACGGGAATGACCTTCCAATGGTATTCCCGCCTAAAGCCCAACTCGGTCATAAGTTCCTCGACTGTTTCCAAACGGTTGAGTGAAAGATCTCTCTAGTTGAGCTCTGCTCTCTTCAACAGAAGAAGGGTGAAAGCTCCCTCGACTTCATTAAGAAATGGCAAGACCTCAGCATGAGGTATGTCAACCCGCCAGTCTAGGAAGATGCCATCACCATATGTCACCGAGGTTTGGTGGCCGAAGTTAGTGAAAAACTTATCAATACCAACATCAAAGGCTTCGACCAGCTCAATTCGGCAGTCACTGAGATAGAAATGTTCTTCATCGATAACCCGAGCTACACCTCAACAAAGGGTAAATAGACGCGAGAACGCTAGCCTGGCAAAGAGGTGAACATCATTGAGTTCACCCCCGCCATCAAAGCTAGCAAGGAGGCTGGAACAAGTGGCTCTGACAAGAAGCCAGCAGACAAGCCAGTCGCACCCTCTTTCTCTGAGCGGATGAAAACACCCTTCTCCTTCAAGAAGGAACATATGAAGATGCTGTTTGACCTCTGCATGGCCCAAGAAGGTCATTGAGTTACTCGAAGCCCGCAAGCCAGACGAGGCCCAAAAAATCAACGATCCCAACTATTGCCCGTATCATCGCATGCTGGGTCATCCAATTGAAGATTGCTACGTCTTCAAGACTCAAGCACAGAAGCTGATCCGAGACGGCCTCGTTCAATTGAAGAGTGATCTTGTTGATCCCCCACAACCACACACGTGGTCCAGACCAGCCAAAGCAGCATGTGTGGTTCACTACTCAGCTAATGTGATCCACATGATGGCTGCACTTTCTCTCTCTGATGTTGAAACAGGGGACCCCAGCACCGGCCAAGGCGAGCACTCACTTTGGTATCCGGGGTGGAGGCACTAGCATGATCACAGACCTCTTTCCTTCCCCAAGGAGAGGACCCAGTGACTTTTTGACATCCTTGTCGGAAGGGGGCAAATCTTGCCCTGTGACCCGCCGATAGACTACACTCACTGGTGTTGAGTTTCTCCATGTGATTTTGATGATAACAAAATCCCAAACTTGGTTTCTGCCTCGTGTCATGCCTGAGTACTCAAAAGCAAGCATTGAATGTGATTAAGGCATATGTACATAATGTCAATCCTCAATTGTTAAAAGCCTTCCAAATGTAAAAACTAAGTTAAATGAACCCCAATGAATGTTAAAGTTGTTTGAACACGTGAATGTAACTGAAGCCAAATTGGGTCAGTATTTGTGATGATATCAAACCTCGGAATGGCCAATGTTTCAGTACCTTCATAATTGCATGTATTAAATTAAAAGGAAGATGTACAAGTTTAAATAAAAAACTCCCAAAAAGAGACCCTCTACAAAAAGCCACACTAAGGAGGTGTGGTGCCGTTCACCCTCCCATCAAAACAAAAAGAGGTGAGCTGAGAGCATTCACATTACAAAGCACCTCTGCCCATTCTCTCACGCTAGTACAAATGAAAGAAATAAGAGAATCCTCCACTCTAGCCTCCCTTCTGAAGATCATGTTGTTCCTTTGACACCACAGAGAGCATAGAGTGGCATGCAGAATAAGCCATCAAACCACACGATCACCTCTGGGGGCCAACTCGTTCCCCAAGACCTGATCAAAGACTGTACATCCGACTACTGGGCGAGGGCACACTGGGCTCTTGTAGTCATCCCTTCCCACATAACCTGCGAATACTAATAGCCTACAAAGAGGTGGTCCGCAGACTTGTCCTCCAGGCTACACAAATAGCAGATCGGCTGGATCCCCAGTAGGAAGCGCAGGAGCCTGCCTCTAGTGGGTAGCCTCTCATAAGAAATCCTCCAGATTAGAGGCTTGACCTTCAACGGACTCATCGGTCTCCAAATGAAGGGAGCATAGTTGTGTCGCACCCCGCCATCTGAAATGATGATATAAGCAGACCTAACAGAGAAGGTCCCCTCCCTTCACCACCTCCAAGTTCACGCATCCTCCCTGAGGGGGGGCAGAGCGAAACTGAGGAAGAGAAGAAGGTATTGGAACTGCTCCAGCTCCACATTCATGAGATCCCTCCTGAAAGTCAGTGTCCGATGTCCCCAGAAAGGTAAGGGTCAAACGCCTGGTGAACCGTCCCTAAAGGATCCACTGAGATCGCGAACAAACTAAGAAAATAGACTTCTAACGTGAAGTCACCACACCATCTATCCTTCCAGAAAAGGCAATGGTCGTCTTTTCCTAGACGGGTCCAAACCCCGAAGGAAATGTTTGCAAGAGAAGATGCCGCACCAAATAGGAGACGTGTGGGCTAGAGTTGAGAAATCTAGGTCCCAAACTCTCCTCCTACCAAAGTATCTTTGTTTGATGAGATGCGCCCAAAGACCTTCATCCCAGCTCCTAGCCTCCAAACCCACTTACTGAGAAGAGCCAAATTAAAGCCACCCACATTCTTGATGCTAATGCCCCCTTGTTCCTTAGAAGTAACCACCCTTCCCCACCTAATGTCATGTCAACCCCTGCACCCTCTCCCACTGTCATGCCAAAAGAACCTTCTTTAAATAGCTTCAATTTCTTCATCACCGTCTTTGGGATACGGACTGTCATGCCAAAAGAACCTTCTTTAAATAGCTTCAATTTCTTCATCACCGTCTTTGGGATACGGAACACCGAGAGATAGTAGATAGGTAAACTATCTAGCACTAATCTACAAAGGACTAATCTACCCCCATAAGACAGAAGCCTCACCTTCCAACCGGTCAATTTCACCTCATATCTCTGAATAACCGGAAGCCAATCAGCACACCGAAGAGCTCCTAAGGTGAGGGGGAGCTCCAAGTAAAAAATAGGGAAAGTCTCTGTCTGACAACCAAGAATCCGAGCAGCTCGGTGAAGAGGCCCGTCATCCATGTTAACCCCACCTCCAACAAAATCCTCGCCACATACATCTACCTCTCATCCTCTGCCAAGAAAGGATGGTATCATCGGCATATTGCAAATGGGTGACTGAAAACTCACCTCTCCCAACCTAGAAACGCCTAATCAAACCACAACCTCTACTCTCTGCCATACCCTGCCAAGGACACCAGCTACCAGCACAAAGAGGAGAGGAGAGGAGACATAGGATCTCCTTGCATGAGGCCCCTGCCACTATGGAAGAAGGAAGTCAGCTTTCCATTAATAAAAACCGCAAAGGAAGCAGAAGAAATGCAAGCTCTGATCCAACGGATCCAAGTGTCCCCAAAACCCATAAGCTCTAGCACTTCAAAGAGGCAAGACCAGTTGACCTTATCATAGGCCTTTTCAAAATCCAGCTTCAGGACCACCGCTTTCTTTCTTAGATTTTTCATAGCATATAAACATTTATGAGCCACCAAGAAATTATCCTGAATATGGCATCCCCTGATAAAGCTCCTTGAAAGTAGCTAACCATCTTGTCCATAACTCTTTCCAATCTCCCTGCTAATAATTTGGTGATGATCTTTTAAGTTCCATTCAATAAGTTGATAGGCCTGAAATCACCAAAGTCCTATGCCCCTTGCTTCTTGGGGATGAGCACAATGGGGGTTTTGTTTATTTCCCTCAAATGGACTCTCCCCTCCTAAAATTCCTTAATTGTTGCCTATGTTATCAAAAGTGCGCCTAAGTGCTCGCTTAGGCGATTTTTGAGGTGAGGCGGCCCCAAACCGCCTTGCTTACGCCTCAAATGCCTCACTCCTAGGAGTGCTAGTCCCAAGAGATCTTGATTGACTTACCCTATATATTTTCGTCTCAAATCTTGATTGTATGTATGTATTTTTACCTCAAATCTTGATTGTTGTTAACTTTATTGAAAATCTTGATTGTATGTAAATAATTTTTGTGATATTTATTAATTTTAGCACTCTCCCGTCCCAGCGAGACCTGCGACAAGTAACTTCCTGCCATGGTCGTTTAATTTCTACATTTTTATTTCTGCACTTTTTCGTCCCTACAAGACCCACGGTGAGTAACTTTCCGTCATAGTCGTTTAATTTCTGCATTTTAATTTCAGCACACCTCCATCCCCATTTCAATTCCAACTAAAACCCACTGAGAGTAATATCCCACAGCAGTCCAATTTTCATTCTGTGTGTTTTCTCTGTCTCAACCCACAAAGGGCAACTCTCCTCATGGTGTTTCGCATGTTTCACCGCGTCATCACTTGTCCCCAGCCATTCCTCTCTTCACCGTGTGACGTCATTCACGCGCGGGTCGGTAGGGCACAGCTGGAGGAAGCTGCAACACATGAGTGGCCATCAAAGCCTGGAAGATATCTGTAAAAGACTCTGACAATGGAGAATGAGGAGTCCGCTTCGGGCAAGGTGGATGCCGAGGGGTATGGGATGAAGGAGAAGGTTGTGGTAATGAAAGTGGAGGTTGTATAGGCAATGGCATATGGCGACTAGCGGAGGGACTCGGTGGAGGTGCATGATGAGCGGGATGGGTAGGTATGTAGTGGACAACATCTACATACTCGGGGTTCGAAATTCTCTTGACTGAAGGTGGAGACACATGTGGGTATGCAGAAGCAGAAGGCTGACTATGGATAGGTTGACTCATGGAGGGTTGGCTCATGAAGATGTATGGATGCATGGAGGGTGGACTCATAGAGGGATATGCGGCGGAAGGCTGACTTGTGGAGGATTGGTTCATAGAGACGTATGGATGCGTAGAGGGTGGACTCACGAAGGGATACGTGGCGGAAGGATGACTCGTGGGGGGCGAGTAGGTGGTGGAATGCTGACTCATAGAGGGTGCAAAAGGGGTATATGAGGATGGTGAGGTGCATTTGGATGTGGAATGTGGGGAAGACTCGGGGTCAAGGGAATTATGAAGCTGTTGACAGACAAAGTAGGCTCGGCTATAAAGTTGTTGCCAGGAGGTAAACTCGTTCAAGGCCAATATGAAATGGTACTCGGGCGTTGCATTAGAGATAAGCATCTTAATTTACTCTCCCTCCAGAATATGCCCTGGAACCCACGTGGCAAGGTGACACCAGTGGTCGGTAAAAGTGGAGAATTCCTCGTCAAGCTTCATCTTCTAGTGGGCCAGATCCATAACGAAAAACCTAGGCCCAATCTGATCTTGGTACTATTGAATAAACTTCTCTTGAAGAACTTCAAAAGTCACAACTTGATCCTATGATAATGAAAAGAACCAATCTCGAGCCGGGCCTTCTAGTGACAAACCGAACAGATAAGCCATCAAGCATTGGTCATACCGAAATTGGGCCGACTCATAAATGAACTCCTTCAAGTGCGTAAAGGGGTCACTAGATCCACCATAGCGGCGATAAGTGGGAATTTGCGAAGGATGTGGAAGTCAAAGATTTTGGAATGCAAACGGGACACTCAAGGAGGGCTTGGGATCGATTCGACATTGAAGTTCATCGAGCTGGCGTTGGGCTTGAGCAATCATCTCCAACGTAGGGAGAGATCAAGAGTATTACAGACCAGCTTGAGCAAGGGGTTTTGAATGTGGACCAAGATTATGGTAGTGGGCTGGATAGGAAGATCCGGACTGAGAAGAAGAATGGCCCATTCCAGGAGCAAAAGGATATTCGGACCTAGATTGAACATGGGGATAAGGAACAAACGGGCTAGCAACATGAGTAGAAGAAGGAGGCCCATTAAGAGAAGAAGGCCCATTAAGATGGTTCGTAACAAGTCTTCAGGCCTAGACCGGATCCATTTGGTGAACAAGACATGAGAGGTGGGCCATAAGGTTGACTTGTTCTTCAGACAGGTCAGAGGGACCACGAGAAGAAGGACCCGCATGGGAAGAAGATTCCACGCGGGAGTAGGAGGATTAGGAAGGATAATATATAGGATTATAATGGTGCTCCGTGAGAGAAAAAGGAGACTTAATATAGGAAAACCACTGGGACTACAATCGGGGAAATAAGGGCATGTAGAATGAGGAGGGTAGGGCTGGACCAGGGTAGAAGGCGGTCCAGTGATGACCGCTGCTAGCAGGTGGCAGTCCTGGGATGATCGCTACTTGGCTCCTGAGACTGACGGATAGACAGACTTTATGCATAGAACTACATGCAATGTGATGAAGATAACACAAGGAAAGGGCGATGCAAATAGAGGGAATGGACTTAATGCCTAACAAAATAACACATAAGATGTGAAGAATACGCTAAGAATGTAAAACAATCATGGATGCCATGAATCACATGCGAAGGATCTCACCCAAAGCAGCCAAGTTAGAATGTTCGTCGATTTATTTAGAGAGTTTCAATGAACCATTTAGTAAATTAATTAAGCACAAATTCCCTCAAAAGATGGGTATGCTAAAGGGAAAGGGTCCAAGCTCTGGATTGAACTAGGGTTAACTCCCTCACACGGATGTAAAATGCAAGACCTAAGGGTGGAAAGGTATAATCTGCTCGGCGTCTGTGAAACTACCAACCCCCCAGGTATTCACCCTTCCTTTTCATGCATATTGGTTTCATTGCTTTAAAGATTTTGCACTTGTCTTGGGCTAATTGGGTTCCTTTCTTCTTGTGTCTACACTCTTTTACAGGTCTACAAAGCTCATTACACCTGGCCCAACTCTTCTGGCCAACCAAGAGGGGTGGAGATTCAAGTTCCACATCATACTTTTTTGGGTCTGCCTAGTGGCCGTCGGCTGACTGTTTGGGTTCCTTTGTGGTCTATCAGGCGACCATTTTCCTTTTCTTTGCGATCACGTCACGACCATTTTTTGCACCTGCACCTGGGTTTTCTCTCCCGCAGGCGAGTGTGCTCAACTCGGCTTCTTTCCAAGGTACGTAGTGTAGTTTTACTGCATTATTTACTTTGGTGGCAATCGCGTCTTTCTGTTTTGGGTATTTGTCATCATATTCTTTCATCTCCTCTTATTTCCTTGCTTTCGTTTAGTTGCTCCACACCCACTGTATGTGTTTACTTTATTGCTTCCTTTACTCCACGCCCACAGTGTGTGTTTAGTTCCTTCTATTACTTTTCTTTACACTGTTGAAATGACATGCCCACATGCTTCGCACTTGATGTTATTGCTTGCTTGAGTTAGCACATATCACACATCACATCTCCATCTCACACACCTCATCACTTCACACTTCACATAATCCACATCTTACAGCTTTTTGGCGATCACTGTGGGACATCTAGTGCCAATCGTGTTGAGTGATTGTTAGACCTACTCTTGTTCATTTTTTCCTATTTACCCTATGTTTTCCTCGATTTTTCCATTTTATTTCCTGTTGTTTCTACTCTCTGGTTCCCTGGTAGTCTCCTCCCGGGCGTTTATGGCTTAAAAGCGGTCTAGCGATAGACCATCTTATCCCTTTAGCGGTCCTCTAGCGATCATTTCTCCAGTTATAGGTATGCACTCCGAGGATTGCTATTATTTCTATATTTTTGTTGATTTCTATTGTTCCTGGGTGCTATCTGGTCTCCTCCTTGGTTGTTGTGCATATTTATATCATTGTTTGCATATTGTTTGTTAATTTTTAGGCTAGAAATTGCATGCACTCGGGTGCACATAGGATCATTCATCTTCCATATCGTAGTTGCATTCTTACCTTGGTGTGTGATCCTCTCGCCTCCATATTAATAGGGGTCGACTAGGTGACCACATCCGGGACCTCCATAAGTCCACGTGAGCTGTGAATTTCCACACGGATGTCAGGCCAATTGTACCTTTGCCACCCCGTGTCTAGGTTGCATAAGTGAGGGAGAGTTATGGAGGAATATCATCTCGCGGTTCGGAGTGCCAAGTAGCATCGTCATCGACAATGGGCCCCAATTCGTCTCTCAAGAGCTCCAGGACCTCTGTAAGAAGTTTAATATTACATTGTATCATTCATATCCATATTATCCTTAATGTAACGGTCAAGCCAAAGCCACCAATAAAACCCTTCTTAAGATCATAAAGAAAACATGCGAATCTCATAAATTTTCTGATTGGCCTGAGCAGTTAGTGAAAGCTCTATGGACTTATCGCACCTCCGTTCGTACTCCCACGGGGCAAACCCCCTATGCTCTCACTTACGGGATGGAGACGGTACTCCTATATGAGATCTTGATCCCTTCCCTAAGAGACAGCTCGATAAGGAACTTAATCTTGACGAACGTCAAGAGGCATTGCTCGTCCAGCTGGAACTCTTGGATGGGAAGAGGCTAAACGTGGTTGATCACGTGTCTGTCTATCAAAAGAGAGTTTTGCACTATTTCCAAAAGAAGGTAATTGAACGTAGATTCCAAGTAGGTGATATGATTTTGAAACATAAATTCATTAGGTCTGGAGGTCCTAGGTCTAAATTGCAACCTGACTGGGAAGGGTCATTCGTCGTTAAAGAGGCTTATCTAGAGAACGCGTATCGTCTAGTTAACGCGGAAGGTGAGGAGTTGTCTCACGCTTGGAATTGGTTGTATCTTAAGCATTTTTTCTCTTAGAGTCAGGCTAGTGCCAACCTGATAGCAAGGTGTCCCTTCCCTTGACCACAAAGGAGGACCTCGAGCACGGCAATCGCACACCACACGGCAACTCCGGTCAAGTTTTCCCTCTACTATGTGACATCGTCTCTCCTTTGGCCATACCTAGGGGAAGTAAAGGTTCCTACTTTTCTCTCTTTGTCCAGGCGTAGGGGCAAGGGGTGAATAAGGGGGAGATGACCAATCTAGACACCCCAACGAGAGGAGGTCTCAAATAGAGGCCGTCCGTTATGACCTGATTCCACAAGAAATGAAAAAGAAGAATCAATCAAAGAAAAAGGAGCATGAATCAAGGCAAAAGCCAACAACGTCTATCAAAGCACAAAGTGTAAGTCTCAAATTGCTCCATGAAAAAGAAAAATCAAACTAGGCATGGCAAGAGTGGCAGTACAGTTTCCCCGCGGGATGTCATGAGCCCGATCGTATGCGTGCCTAGAGTGGACAAAGGTTCGATGACGGACACAAAGCCCCGGCGCAACAGACTGAACCTCTGAACGGCAGTTCTGTTCTTAGTAGTTCCTTTATTTCTGCACTTATTTTATCTGCTATAGAGATCTTATAAATTTGAGATTGATCTATTCACCCCCCTCTAGATCTGTAGTTCATCCCATTTTTATACACACTGTAACGACCCAAGACCCGGATACCGGGAATGACCTGATACCATTCGAATCCTGGCCCATCACCCACGAGATGGAGGGCTCGGAAGGGCTAAAAGGATAGGTGTGGTGTACACAGAAATAGGAAATAAAGCAAGACAACAGATATAATAATAAAAATAAATAACTATAACAGAGTCCAGTCCAATAAAAGTACAGTCTAAAGTAGTAAAACGTACCACATGCCAAGTGAACACTCGACCCGACGAGCTGGCAGCTAAGGACCTCCACGCAGTACCCTCGATCCACAAGGAGGAACCGCAACACCTGAAAACCAAGGGTGAGCCTCCTATCACTGGCTCAGTAGGGGACCCGCGGAACCCCAACCGAAAATAACAGTGGCACGAAAAGCAGCAACTACAACAAGAACAACAGTGACAGTAGAAACAGTAAACTCGGTGGCCAGTAAAACCTCAGCTCTATAGCTACTCCTACTATACCGAAATGGAACCCAACACCCCGATCCCCCGGTCGGGGGACTACCAGAACAAGGACCACCCTAGTTACGCTACGCAAAAAATGCCACGACACCTCTATCGTGGAGACCTGTGCTCACACACGAAGGCCCACTCTGAAACCACGCGGTCTGAAAATGCAGTCATGACCTCACCGTCTTGGACTCTACGCCATCTAGGGAGAAGCCCTCGGTGACGCTCACCGGAACCTTAGACCTCAACTCCGAGAGAATGCTCAGAACTACACACGAAATCTCGTCTCACAGACGGGTAACAGAAACCCGCGACACGACACCTCACGTCACGTGATGAGAGTATCACCCACTAGAAGCAAGGCCAGATGCGTCCACTGATGTCTTAGTCTGCACCTCAGCTGTCTGCCTACAATGCCCTGGGCGGAGGCTAAGACACCGTACCAGTAACACAGAACAAGGACTAGCTGGGGTCGCACTCATCAGTGTGTGTCCTCTGCCCCCAGTTACGTGTACACACACAGACCACTTGCTCTAAGTCAGGTCCTCTAGTTGGTTTTTCCCCTAGCCGGACTTAGGCTGCAAAAGCAAGGGGCCCTATGGAAACCAGCATAAAATCGTCTCACTCGGATCACGCTCTCCACCACTCCCAAGTGAGTCCGCACCCGCGTGCATAGAAAAGCTACGACTAGTGGGGGCTCACAAAACGTGAACACGAAAAATCACGCATGCACCCACCATGAGTAACATGAAGTAACAGGTGGCTCGAGGCCACCAGACTCTGGATAGCCCACTAGACCTAATAACCCAATGGTCCTTGAGTCACAAAACTTGGGTCAAGATCGTCGCATGTGACGACACAGTGTCGTCAATCTGGTCTAATCCCTAGGTCCAAAATCACGGTAACACAGAGCCTCCGGACACCCACAAATACAAACCCACGACGTCCGGGACATTCACGAGGCTAAAGGTCGACCACTGGGTCACAACCGGGTCTACCGGGGCCCAACACAACACAAAACGGACATGGCGAGCATGAAAAACCACCTAGCGGTCCTTTCTGGACTGTTAGGGAGCCTAGCGGTCTACCCCTAGACCGCTAAGGCCAGCCTAGCAGTCCAGCTAGGACCCCAAGGGCCAAAGATGATCCAAACCCCTAGCAGTCACTCTCAGACCCCCAGGAAGGGTGGCGGTTCTCCGCCTGATCGCTAGGCGTAGCCTAGCGGTCAATCGCAAGGCCGCTACCCCACTAACCGAAGACGATGAAAACACGGACAAACGGTCATGCCCTGACCGCAAAGTAGAGCCTAGCAGTCTTCACTAGACTGCTAAAGCACCCTGGCTGTCCATCGTGAGACCGCCAGGCTCAAACCGGCATACGGGGACCCTTAGTGGTCTTCACACGATCGCTTGGCACCCTAGCGGTCGCTGGAAGGACTGCTAAGCCGTCGGGAACTTGAAAATGACAAAAATGGCGAGAAAGTCCATTCCACACCCCATTCACACTCATATGAAGGAGAAAACAAGGGGAAACTAGTCCCCAACCTCTCTAGCACCGAGAGGACCCATTTAAACCCCAAAAATGCGATCAAAATGTTAGATCCGGCGCACACCCCAAAACATGCTCTTTTGACCCCAACATAAAATAAACCCCACTCGACTCACGTCGACCTACCAAAATCGCAGGAAAAGAAGTACAAGGGCCAAGGATCCATCCCCCTACCTCAACCGAAGATTTCACACGCCGTGGATGTCGATCCACCTCGAAAATGCCGCTAGAAACCTCACCAGTGTCCCACGCTCACGAAACGGCTCGCCACGCGCCACCGCCTCGTCCCTCGTCTGGTCCCCATCATCTCTCGCCCCATGAACCTCGCCGCCTTACCCCTGTCCACCTCCATCGGCCGCCGGAGAAGAGAGGGAGAGAAAGGGACAGCATGAGAAGAGAGAGAGTGAGAAAGAGAGAAGCACCATGGGCCTTAAGCTAATCCATGCCAAAAATCACATCAAAATATTTAAGCTGCAATGCATAAAGCCTAGCCGGCAAACTCTGCCCCTCAATCCACACTGGCACCTTCTCAAGGCAATACAAGGTGAACATGAAATTGCCAGTGGGCAACTCTACTGCCAAAACACAACACATCTCAGTAGCGGACTCCATGGCAGAATGAATGAAATCCTCAGATATAAATGAATGTGAAGCACCAGAATCAAACAAAACTCAAGCCACACAACCCAAAATCACGACCATACCTTCCACTAACTAAGACACCTCTGCCCTATTCATGTGCATCACTCGGCCCCAAGACCTCTGCCTCCCTATGCTAGCTGACTATGGTAGTTACAGCAACTAACCCTACTGTTGAGGTCGTTGTTGCTGCTGCAGTGGTGGTTGTTGAGGCTAAAATTGCTTCTGCTGGTACTGGTGTGCCTGGCGCAATCTCTGAGGACAGTCGCATGCCATGTGCGCACCCCACCTGGTCACACCTGAAACACACTAGTGGCACTGAGCACGGTTTGCCTAGGTGAAAGTCGCCACATCGGGGACACGCCCCCAGCTGCCCACCTATTGACCCCTGTCACTGGAGTGGTGAAGGCTACTGCACACTGCCCACTAAAGCCTGTCTCTGCTCTCTATGCTCCTGACGCCTCTGAACAAAACTAGCCCTCTTGAACATCTTCTTGAGGTTGTATCCAAAGGAAGTAGAACCAGCGCCCAACGCTGCTGATGGAGACGCTCCTGTGCTGCCTGGGGAGTGCTGGAAGGCATTCTACTACAGCATAAATGACTACTAACCACGGCCTGACTGAGACTGCCCATTGCCCGTCTCCTCCCTAGTCCTCTACAAATTCTCCTCCAAATATGCTACTGCCTGATACACCACATTCAAATCCATAACATGCGACCCGATCACAACATGCCTAAGCTTCGACCTCAATCCCCTAATAAACTACTGAACCTTCATCTTCTCATATGCCATAATGTGAGGAGCATAGCGACCCAACTCTATAAACCTAAGCCTATACTACATCACTAACATGTCACCCTGGGTCAGCTCCATAAACTGATACATCTTCTTCGCCTTGACATGCTCTAGACTGAAGACACGCTCAAAGGCTTCAAGAAATTCTTGCCACTAAATCTACCGGAGGGGACGGGAATGAAATGTTGATTCCCACTCGGTCGTTTACCAAGCCAAAGCAGAACCCTACAAATGATAAGTAGCCAACAACACTCTCTCATCCTCCGCGCACTCCATGGAATGGAACACTCTCTCCATGGCATCTGTCCATGCCCTTGTTGCATATGGATCTGACTACCCGTCAAACTGAGGCAGGTGGTACTGCAAAAAATCTTTCAGCGTACATCCACAACCTCCCTAAGATGACGAGCCCTCACCGACTTCTCCACCATGCTGTCGAAGGTAAAACTGGTGCATTCCCTCGATAAACTCCTCACGCCCCTGAACTCTAGCTACTCCTGCTACAGTCGACGCTCTACTCTGCCCCTCCTGATCCTCGACCAACTACCCCTGCTAGGAGTGGGTCCTCCTCCTCGGTGCCATACTCTTCTAGCACAAAATAGACAAATAGCAGAATTAGCCAAAACACAAGACATCTCAGAACATTCACCTCAAGATGAAAGGAACCGTAGTCGCTACCACACAAGAGACGGGAATGCTACCCACTAGAAGCAAGGCCGGATGCGTCCACTGATGTCTTAGTCCATGCCCCAGGTGTCTCCCTACTTGCCCCAGGTGGGAATTGAGACACACTATAATGCAACCACATAACAAGGATTAGCTGGGGTCATGCTCGTCATCATGTGTCCGACGCCCCCAATCAAGTGTGTACACATAGACTATGGGCTCTAAGTCTGGTCCTCTAGATAGCTTTCCCCCCAACTCGAACTCAAGCTGCAAAGATGAGGGTCCCTACGGTAACCAGCCTAAAGACCGTCACACTGGGACAAACTATCCACCACTCCCAAGTGGGTCTGCACATGTGTGCGTAGGAAAGCTACAACTAGTGAGAAAAGGTCATTGGAGGTGTTAACTCGCAAAAAGTGAAAACCATCGGAGTACCATCGGTCTGTACTAACCCAATTGTATGCACAGAACACATCATAAGGCAGCTCATGTCATGAAAACCAAGAACCTCAGACTAGATGGCTAATCCATCGATTGTCGGAGCAAAGGACACAAGCAAGAATCACGCGAAAGCTCAGAGAGGGGTAGAAAGGTGCCCGGTGGGAGAATGGCATGGGCTGCCAAACTCCTGGCGGCCCAAGGGTCTGGGAGGCCAGAGCATAGGCCGCCCACCCCCTGGCCACCCAGCCTAGGTGGTCAACCTCCTGGCCACCCAGGACAGGGAAGGGTGACCAGCACTCTAGCTGCCCAACCAATAGGCTGAACACCCCCAGGTGGCCACCCCTGTGGCCTCCTAGAATAAGGCAGGGCGGCCAGCCCTTAGGCAGAACCCCCTGGACAGCCACCCCTGTGGCCACCCAGAATAGGGCCTGGACTGGCACGCCCACACACTTAATAAAATAATAAATGACTAGACCCACCGAATAAACCACTAAAAAAATAAAACGATAGTTTAACAAAAAGTGCGTCCACAAGTCTGGCACGCCCGGTGGGACCTAAATCGCCCTTCATCTCCTCGCCAGGACTAAGGGCCCTGCGGCCCCTTCTTGAAATACATATTGTTTAATCTCTAATTATAGGGTGGCATTCCTGTGATTGTGATGTCCGTCTCATTCGGACCGCTCGCTGTGGCCAGCCATGTTACCCATGGCTACTTGGCTGTGCCGATTAAGTTCGGTAGCTTCCCGCCTGTCGTTGGCTTCCCCAACTTCTTGGGGGTCACATTCGTGGAACTCCTGGACACCTGGGAAATGGACTCTGTAGCCATTGCAGCGCTGACATTTGACAAGACCAAGATGGTGGGCTACTACATCCACCAAGTTGACTCCCGCGCCTTCGGCAACCAGAAGCGCACACCGGCTACCAGGAGGGCAGTCAAGAGGAATGCCAGCACACTGCAGAGCCGGCTATCTGCTTCGGGCAAGTCCGTTCTCATCGGAGGAGTCTGAGTATTCCTGAATGGCCGCCAGGCCAGAATTACACCTGAGAGGGTGGTCATGACAGTGCCAGTGCACAACTCTTTTCGAGCATTGGCCCACATCAAGGTGGACCGTGCTGGGTCTGAGACAAGGGGTCGGTTGCCCCCAAAGCCAACCAAGCTCAAGCAGGTCTCGGTGCCCAAGAGGGCCCATGCTGTCCCCGCCATCTGGGAAGAACTTGTGAGAGTCCATCAAGCAGGACCAAAGGAAGATGCACGGGCTGAGATGGCAGCCCCAGGTTGTCCCCCGCTGGCATTGGTTACCTAGGCCCAGCTGGGGAAGGTGTCCCACCACATCAAGCTGGGGGAAAGCATCCCGATCTTCAAGAAATCGGCTGGCTTTTGAAGACCATCCATTAGAAAGATGAAGAAGAATGGAGGCATTCGAGCCTTCACTTGCAACATGGCTGGAGTGGTCAGCTGCTATGAGGCTTCACCCCCGAATTATCATGAAGTCGCTAGGCTCGCTCAAGGGGTAGAACCCGCTACCGTGAGGCAAGGGATGGCGGCTGATATGGCCCAAGCCCACATTGAAGAACCCAGTGCAAACCTGATAACAATGAAGGTGAATGCAATCACCATTAATGGCGACAGCGAGGAGCTAGCGCCCGCTTCAAGGACAATTGGGCACTCTATTGGAGATTGCTACCCATTCAGGGACGTCATGGAACGGCTAATCCGAAGAGGAGAAGTGCAAATGGGCGACTACAAGGTCAACTCTCCACTACCTCTTGGGACTATCTGATCTTAAGAGGGCAGTTAATATGGTATCTTTGTACCCGCTACCACCTGAAGGGCCGACGCCCGCTGCAAGGGAAAATGAAAAGAAGAAGCTACCCCTCAGCTTAGGGGCATTTGAAGAGAAAACACACCCCGCATGGGGACGTATGCAGCAAAGCTACACCCCGGCTTAGGGGCTCATGAAGAGAAATATGCCCCGCTCTGGGGTATAAGAAGCGGAAGAATTCACCCCGGCCTGGGGACACAAAAGAAAGAAACACAACCTAGCTCGGGTGCACAAGAAGCAAACACGCCCCAGTGTGGGGGGGTAGAAGAGGCAGAATACACCCCAACTGCACGTGAAACAAGAATACACCCTGACTCAGGGGTATCTGAAGAGAAATTACACCCCACTCTGGGGGCACGTATGAAGAGAAATATGTCCTACCTAGGGGGTTCGAAGAGGCAGAACCCACCCCGTGCCGGGGGCACATGAAGAAACATATACCCCGCTCCGGGGGGCAATGAAGAAGCACACCCCACTACGGGGGGCATAAGAAGAAAAGAGTCCACCCCGGCTTGGGGGTATACAAAGAAAGAAACACACCCACCTTGGGTGCACAGGAAGCCAAACACCCCGCCACGGGTGCATAGAAGCCACAAAACAACACACCCCGACTTAGGGGCATTTGAAGAAGAAACGTACCCCACTTTGGGGGGGCATAGAAGCCATAAAAAAATACACTCCGGTTTAGGGCAATTTGAAGAAGAAACATACCCCACACGGGGGGCATAAAAGTCATAGAAGAATACACCCCGATTTAGGGGCATTTTGAAGAAGAAACATATCCCGCCATGAGGGGCACAGAAGCCATGAAGAATACACCCAAAGAGACATACCCTCCTGACCTAGGGGGGGGCAGATGAAGAAAAGCTACACCCCAACTCGGGGGCACATTAAGAGAAATGCACCCAGTCTGGTGGCATTAATGAGAAAAGAAGAGTAGAGCCAAAAGAAGAGCCATGAGGCAGACATGATTTTCACACCCGCCTCTCCACACAAAAGGAAGAGAAGAAAAGGAAGAAGAGTCATGAGACAGACATGGTCTTCGCACCCGCCTCTTCACACAAAGGAAGAAGAGAAGAAAGGAAAGAAGGTCTCGAGGCAGACCTGGTCTTTTACCTTCAGCCTTCGGCCATCCACCCAATAAACCTCTCACATGGTCGGCGTCACATTTAAGCATGATCAAAAAAAATTTTATTAAACAAATAAAATACTACACAGTAAATTTGTAGGGCATTACACCCTCTCTCCCTTAAAGAAAATTTCGTCCTCGAAGTTTGGGTTTAGATCACATACCGAATAATTGGGAGTATTTCTTCTTCATCCCTTCTTCTAGTTTTCACGTTTGCTGAATTGAACAATTCTTTTTCTCGAAAATACCTTGAGGAAAACATGATCACCAACTTCGAATGTTAGCTCCTTCCTTCAGTTATCAGCATAGTTCTTCTGTCGGTCTTGTGCTGTTGCCAATCTCTGTCTGATCACCCTGATCTTTTCAGTAGTTTCATGAACAACTTTAGACCTCACAAGCTGTCTGTCCTCTATTTCCTCCCAACATAACGGAGATCTACAAGGTCTACCATATAGTGCCTCAAATGGAGCCATGCCTATACTTGCGTGGAAGCTATTATTGTAAGTAAATTCTACAAGTGGTAGATGTCGCTCCCAGTCGCCCTTCCAATCCAGAACACAGGCCCTAAGTATGTCCTCCAGTGTCTGAATTGTCCTTTTGGACTGACCATCAGTTTGCAGGTGAAAAGCTGAACTGAGCTTGAGCCGCGAACCAAAAGCTTCCTGCAACCCTTACCACAGTCTGGATGTGAACCGAGGATCCCTGTCGGAGATGATCGACTTTGGAATCCTATGAAGCCTAACAATGTTATCTACATATAGTCTTGTCAAATATTCTACTGATTGCTTCACCTTCATAGGAAGAAAATGTGCAGACTTTAAAAATCCGTCCACGATCACCCATATAGCGCCATTGCCTTTTGCAGATCTGGGTAACTTAGTTACAAAATCCATAGTGATTGCTTCCCATTTTCACTGAGAAATTTTCATTTTCTGCATTAGCCCTGATGGCTTTTGGTGCTCTGCCTTTACCTGTTGACAAACCAAGCATTTAGCAACATAGTCGACTACGTCCTTCTTCATTCCCTGCCACCAAAAAGATCGTTTCAAGTGTTGATACATTTTACCACCTCCTGAATGAATAGAAAACACTGATCGGTGAGCTTCCTCCAGAATTTACCTTTTAAGATTGGCCAAATCAGGTATACAGATCCGGCGCTGAAACTGAATCACTCCATCTTCATCACGAGTAAAATCGATCTTTCAGATCAATTCTTGCAGCTGGGGATCATCTTTTTGCACTTGTATCACATTGTCAAGCACTGTTGATGTAATGGTAAGTTGAGCCACAAATGCCTGACATAGCTGAGGCTCGATCACAGTCATAAGTTGCGCTGTGTCTTCGATCTTCTTTCAATCCTGCTGCAACATAACCATTTTTCTGCTAAGAGCATCGGCTACTACATTCGCCTTTCCTAGATGGTATCGCAATTCGAAGTCATTATCTTTTAAGAATTTGACCCATCTTCTTTGTCTTAGATTTAACTCTTTCTGGAAAAATAAATACTTCAGACTCTTGTGATCAGTGAACACCTCGACCTTGACGCCATAAAGGTAATGACGCCATATCTTCAAAGCATGAACCACTGCAGCCAACTCCAATCATGAGTCGGGTAGTTTCGCTCGTGCTCTTTTAGTTGACGAGAAGCATAAGCCACCACCCTTCCATTTTGCATTAATACACTGCCTAGCACAACCTTCGATGTATCAGAGTAGATGACGAAGTCGTCTGCATTGTTAGGCAAAATAAGAACTGGTGCCGATGTCAGCCTAGCCTTCAGCACTTGGACACTCTTCTCACAGCTCTCAGACCATATATATCTAACTCCCTTTCGGGTCAACTTAGTTAGTGGCGCCACTAGGGATGCGAACCCCTCGATAAAGTGGCGATAGTAACTAGTTAACCCTAAGAAACTTTGAATCTCAGTGGAAGATTTAGGAGTCTCCCATTCTAATACCGCCAGAATTCTTTCCAAGAAATATCATGCTCTACTTTGTCGGGTTGATTCCTTAGCACAAGCGCCCACCATACATCTTCTCTCTCCTGTAGCACGTATACCGTCAGACTAATCTTGTCCTCATCTGCACACCGGATGACCCGAAAAATCTTTTTCAATCTCGCGGAGTCAATTTTTCAGCCATGAGTGGCTGACTCTCCCCCTTAAAAGAGGATGGAGGCATCCATTGAAATCTCTTCATTACAGTCACCCCTCCTACCATGCTCTAAAAATGTAATTATACGATTAAGTTTTTGTCATAATAACCTACTAGTTCAAATCTTTTAAAATGTGGATTAAGCTGGTGATCATTTATGTAAATTCTCAATCGCGGTGACTCTGATACCATTCTATCACGTCTTGTACTCTATATCGTTGAGGTATTGTCTACTTCGGCCTACCGACCTCACGATTTTATCCCTTTCTAACAGTAATTAGCTCTAGAATGTGGGACTTCCCGAGCACGTCACCCATCCTAGTACTACTCCCCATTAAGCACGCTTGACTTCGGAGTTCTTTTCAAGAACTGAGCCGATACTTCAAAAGGCACCTCGATGATATAGAGTATAACTTAGCTATATTTGAGGGTGTTACAACATCTCAAGGTATTTTGTGATCATCTTCTTATTTTTAAGGTAACCCCTCTAGCGATCACAATTCCATTGAAGCATCACATGATTATGCTTATTTCCCTTTCCCCTTATCTTATTATCTTATTATTTTCTTTGATCTTTTGATGTCTTTGAGTGACATTGTTCACACTCGTCGGGGAGTTGCACCGCCTTGCACTTGTTACAGGGATCAGGTTGACTCTGGCCACCCGCAGACTCTTGGAAGAGAGAGGGCAACGACAGCTCTTTCGAGGGAGGCTGAAGGGCTGGCCCGTCCTTGCTGGGCAGCCCTTCTTGCTCTGCCGGATAGGTCGAAACTAGTGCTGGAACTGGAAAGCTGACAGCGATCTCCTTGGCTCCAGTCGAGTTGAAGATGTTGGGTTGCCCCCGGATCTCCACTGGTGGGATCGAGGCAAGTTGTTCCCCCCGGAGGAGGATGACCCGTTAGGGATCGAAGGGAGATGGATGAAGTGACGGCTCAGGGACTCTTCCACGGCCTCTACTGCGTCCACGATCGTGACCCCGGCCATGGCCAGTGTGTTCTGGAGCTGGTTGTAGTCTGAGTGGAGCCGCAGCCCTTTGTCTGGTTCTAGATGCCACCGGCTCGCCTCGCCCGGAGGCATTGATGTTATCTGGAGGTGGGATAGCCACCATGTTGCAGGTGCAGCTGCGAAGCATCTATTCTAGCTGTTCCACCGTGATCTCTTTGTCCTTACAGAACAAGGAGAGATCATCTGGAATACAAAGGGTTTCACCTTCCTTGACTTTTTGGATCATTTCTTGGACCCAGTCTCCGAGGCGAGCTCATTTCTGCATGTCTTCCCACGGGATGTAGCTATCAAGTGGGAGAGGCCCGGTAGGGTAGAGAGGAATGTATTCCTCCAAGTTGTCGATGAGTCGCTGTAGCCTCTGGAGAGGCATTAGCTCTAATAGGGATTGCAAAGCAGTCACTTGTTTAGCTTGCTTCTTGAGCCGCCTCTTGAGATTCTTCCTTCTGTTCCTCTCCTGTTTCTTGGCGATGGTCGTCTCCAGGGGAGTAGGAGGAGGAGGCACTGGAACTGGAGTTGACGGGTCCACACAGAGATGTCATCTAGCCGATGGGTTTGCGAGGCGTGGTTGGCGACTCCTCTTTGCCCGGATCTCGATCCAGGCACCTTTCGATTGTTGCAATTGAAAGGTGGCATTGATCACCTGTGCGATGACTTCGAGTGGTAGTTGTTGGTAAGCAGGGGTGCTGGGGCTGGCGTCTGATGACATGGACACGAGTTGATGCCTTAACCGTAGTGGCTGTGAGAGTTTACTAGGAACCGGTTAACTCGTACTGGCGTCTAAAGATGTGTGCGCGATTTGATGCCGTAGCCGCAGTGGCGAGGGAGGCTTTCCCTATTGAACTGGTTTACTGGTGCTGGTGTCCGAAGACATGTGCACGATTTGATGCCTTAGCCGCGGTGGCTGGGGCTTCTATAGAGAAATGGCCTGAGGAGCATGGGTAACATCCTGCTTCCCGGCCTGACTCTGATAGTTTGGCTGAGGGCAAGGTCAAGCGTAGCTCGATGAAGTCTTGGGGGCTTGCTGCCCCTATTGGCTGTCTTGATCTCACGCATCAGATGGCCTTTGTGATCGCATACCCAGCTTGCGAACTGTTGGGAGGACCTGGTTTGATCGAGCTGGGGCCTCGCCCAGCTTCTGTTTTCCCTTCCTATCCTCGAGCATTGGAGTTGGAAGTGGAACAGGGGGAAGGTGAGAAGCACTTGAGGAACTAATGGTAGCCTTACACACCAGGACGTCCTCTCAACCAAGAAGGACTCGAAGGAGTCTGGCAGTGTCTTCTCTAGAAAAGGGCAGAGATTCTAATTCCAACTAGGGTCACCATTGCGTGGCTGAAGTGGCAGGGGCTGGCTGACCGGCCTGTGGTGTCGAGAAATTAGGGGAGATCAAGGGAGCAGGAGAATGAATGACATGGCCGAGAAGGTACTCGGCCCTGTCTCTTGGCTGGCATCTTGCTCCTTGCATCTCCGTAATCGCTCGAGAGCTTCTCGATTACCGGTCCAGAACTCAAGCCATTCTGGCATGTGTTGGCAAGGCAGCTCGTGTCCATCTTCCTGGGGAGGATCAGGCTGCTCTGGTGATTTATGGCTGTGCTCAGAGTTTCTTCGACAGCTTGCCGCAGTCGAACAAGTGCCACGAAATTCCCTTTGGTGTCAATCTGCTCCCACCGAATCTATTTCTAGATGAGGTACTGGACTTCCTCACAGGACTCGATCGCGTGGCAGATTCTTGCATGAAAGGGACAGTACTAGGGATTATTGAAGTCCCACTGAGTGTAGTTTGTCGGTGGGTCACGGGGCAAGATTTGTGCCCGCTCGACGAGGACGTCGAAGAGTCACCGGGTTCTTTCCCTGGGGAAGGAGAGGGGTCTTCGATCGTGCTAGGGCGGCCACCCTGGGTACCAGATCGAACGCTCTCTCTGATTGGTACTGGGCTCCTCTGATTCATTGTCAGAGAGAGAGAATGCAGCCATCATGTGGATCACATTAGCTGGATGGTGAACCACACACGCTACTTTGGTTGGTCTGGACAACGTATGCAGCTGTGGAGGATCGACGAGACCGCTCTTCATTTGAAGGAGGCCATCTCGGATCAACTTTTGTGCCTAGGTCTTGAAGATGTAGCAATCTTCAAGAGGGTGCCCTAGCATGCGGTGGTATGAGTAGTAGTTGGGATCATCAGTTTTCTGAGCTTTGTTCGGCTTGCAGACTTCAGGTAGTTCAACAATCCTCTGGGCCATGTAGAGGTCGAAGAGCATCTTCGTGTGTTCCTTCTTGAAGGAGAAGGGAGTCTTCATATGCTCTGAGAAGGAGGGAGTAGCCAACTTATCAGGTGGCCTTTCGTCGGAATCACTCGTCTCAGCTCCCTTGCTAGCTTTAGCGGCGGGGGTGAATTCGATGATGTTCACCTCCTTGCCGGACTGGTGTTCCCGCACTTGCTTACCCTTTGCTGAAGCGTAGCTCGGGTTATCGGCGAAGAGCAACTCTATCTTGGCAATTGCCGAATTGAGCTCGTCGAAGCCCCTGACGTTGGTGTCGAGAAGCTTTTCACTGACCTCGATTGCCAAGCCTCGGTGACAAATGGTGATGGCATCCTCCTAGGCTGGCGGGTTGACACACCTCATGCTGAGGTCTCACCATTTCTTGATGAAGTCGAGGGCGTTCTCGCCCTTCTTCTGTCGGAGGGAGCACAGCTCGGCTAAAGAGACCCTTCGCTCGGTCGTTTGAAAATGGTCGAGGAACTTCTTCTGGAGATTCACCTAATCAATGACTGACTTGGGCTGCAGGTGGGAGTACTATTGGAAGGCCGTTCCCGTAAGTGAAGTGGCGAACCAGCGGAGGAGGTAAGACTCATCCAACGTGAGTTCGCCCATGGCCGTGATGTAGTAGGCCAAGTGTTCATGTAGAGACCCTTGGCCGTCGAACTTCTGCAACTTCGGTGGCTTGGCGTACTCCAGGAGAAGTTTCTTGAGTTGATGGTGGAGCGGATAGGCGACGTTGTAGAGATCTATGGTAGCGACCCCCTCTCCAAACTGGGCGAGCTTGGTCTCGACAATCCGCTCGATCATCTGGCACTGTGCCATGAGACTTTCCGGCACTGGCATGTTGGATGGCTGTGGTTGAGCCTCGGCCAAGGGCTTGCCGAACCCAGCAATGGTAGGGGTCCGAGCAGCTGTTGTTGAGGCGTTAGCACCATTTTGCCCGCCTAATAGGATCGGCGCTTTCGTCGAAGGTCCAGTGGGTAGCTGAGGATGAAGGTCACGTCCCTGGAGCAAGTCGTGCAGGAGGGCCTTCAAGTGCTGGTTCTCCTTCACAAGAGTCTCAAGAGTTACCTCTTGGACTTCACCAGCCGGAGGGTCATTGCTGACTGGCTCCATGTTGACAGGGGAAGCACATTCCTCAATGGGAACTTCTTCTGCTCGTGTCGATGTTTGAGGCTCGGCTGAAGTGCCAACATGGCCGACCGGAGCCGATGACTGAGTCGGGTGATGAGGTCTCCTTAAGTGAGATATGGGCTGGTTCAGTTCATCACTCTGAACCTCAGGCTGGTGCCCAACAGTGTAGCACACGAACACCCTGACCGCGTGATTGAGGATCCAGATCGTCCGCCTCTTCTGAGAGTGCCTCTTAGGGCGGACGGGTGTCCCTAGCCTATCAAAGATCGAGGTGCGTTGCGGAGGAGTCTCCACTGTGGCATCTACCTGAGGAGATCTCAGGGCTGGATATTGGTGGGACTCAGAATGAGCCCGTCTCTATTTCTGCCTATCTGAGAGAGAGGTGATGAGGGGCTGGGCGTCGTCAGATGATGTGGCTGTAGGGGCAGTCGCACCTTGCTTGGCGTGGCGTCCTAGCACCCGTAAGGGGTTGCTGAGACGTGCCTCCCAGATAGCTTGAGCTTCCTCTGGGATAACCCAAATCCTTCTCAAGTCGGACAGCTGGTCCCCCTTGTCCCTATTTCTCTGACGGGACTTGGGAGCTGGGATGTCGAACCGGCATTGGCACCTCTAGGTCGTTGCCGAAGTGTTGACCCTTTTGAGTTCCACCTTATCTTCCCACATTCGACGCAAGAGGCTAAAGCAGTTGGTAGTAGGGACCATAGAGATGATCCGTTCTGGACGTATAATGGGTTCACCCCCATCCAGGCGAATCCATAAGTCTCCGACAAGAATGGTCTTGCCAGAGTTACTGGTGGTAGCAGTGGGTCGCTTGCCCTCACGGCTGCGACGCTACTTCTTCTGGGGAGCCGAAGAGGATTCCGCTCCAAGGTGGTAGACCGAGAAAACCCGGTCCATGAATGCTGGTGGTGTGAGACCGCTCGCAGGGAATATCGGAATGGACCCCCAAGACACATAGTCTATAGCGGAGGCTGGTGGTTGGGTGACTCGAGTGTAGGCCTTCGCCCGAGCTGATAGTAGTGTTGCAGATGCTTCCAGCAATGTGCTTACGCTTGGAGCTGACGCTGTAGGGGGTACCGGGGTGCTGGTGACCTGAGGCCTTGAGCCTAGACTGGGGGCTGGCAAGACCGGAAGGCGCGATAGGAGGCCGTCGGTCCATGCTGGGGCGCCGCATTCCATAGAGGTAGACCAGTGTAGGTGATGTGACATGACCTCGGACCTAAGTACGCAAGCACAATCGCACGTCGAACGGGCTGATATCGGCAGCCAACTCACCCGGCACTCACCCCAAACCCATGGGTAACTCAGTGATGTCGAGGGGAGGATGTGATGGCTGGTCCCTTGCTGGTAGAGGGCCAGCAAGGACAGAGGGCCTCCCAAAGGGGTATGACTAGTCCGATCCTAGAGGCCGACCTGGTGCCGAGGGCACGGGTAATCACTCACTCCCACGGTGGTCACTCGGAAGTCCAGGACTTGCGAGATCGGGCACTCTACCCTTACTGCTGCTTCTTGCATCATTTCCCCCTCTTAACACAAGAAAGGCCATCGAAGTTAGGGAGTCCCTCTCAACCCACGCCAAGGCTCCTATTGCTAGAGTTCTGGAACAGAGCATCAGGTGTATCCGAATGAATTCGAGATGAGTTTAGAATGTCTAGCAAGATGGCTCCCTAGGAGTGGCTGTGAAGGAGGTGTTTAACAGGAAGATATAAGCTGAGTTCTTCCTGCCCACTAAGAAGGCTACATATCCTTTTTTCTCTTTTCTTTACTTCACCGTTGAAGACACCTAATTTTGAACATCCTGCGGATCCCCAGTTAGATCGCCATGCGAGTGATGCAGTCATTTTACTTGATTCACTGATGTTTTACGCGTTTAAGACCAGCCAGAACCAAGCATTATTGGGCCTAGCTCACAAATAGGGGACTAGGGCCCAATGGGCTGGGCGACTAGGTCGATGGCCGCCCCTGATTGGCTGGGCGGCCAGGTCGATGGCCGCCCAGGCCTCGTGGAAGGCCATATCATTGGCCGCCTAGGACTTGTAGGAGGCCAGCTTGCTGGCTGCCTTCCCCCTGTGGAAGGCCACTAACTTGGCTGTCTTCCTGCAACTGTTGGTCAAAGAACGTGGCCTACTCTTCCGTCGCTCCTTGCACGAACTCTACCCTCGACACCCACGTCCAGTGGCACGACCTCAGAGGCTTCTAGAGGGAGCCCCTATTGAGAAAATTGGGAGAGGGAGTTCGACGACAGGGGGGTTCAAGAAAAGAGAGGAGAGGTTCACAGAAGAGACGACGAGGAGTTTCTTGGAGTTTTTGGAGAGGAGAAATAGAGGGTTCGAAGACTGCTCCAAAGGTGACCTTCATGGTTGGGGTCTGATCGAAGAACTGGGGAAAGGGGGTAACACTCAAATGTAACATTATTTATCAAGAGAGTGTAAGGTCTTAGAAATTTCAAGGAAGGGGTTATAGCATATATTAACATGCAAGCACACAATGGTGAAATATGTAATATGCAATGCAAAGTGTAATGTGATGCACAATTTCAAATTTTATTTGAAAGTTTCAAAATGTAATGCAAAGTACAAGATGTAGCATGGGTGCGAAATGTGAATTTTTACTTTTTCATTTGAATGAACTAAATGCACCTAATGCATAAGTTCCAATACAATGTAACTTGTAACAGTATGAGAATGTAATGCAAGATGCATGAGCATGATTCCCAAAATATCATGACAGATTACACAAGATGGCATTCAGATCCAAATGATACATCACCGCTTAATAACGTCAAGACCGTCTTGGTTTATACGTCGAGCCATAGGCTATCCTTTGCCTCCGATTTGAGCGATTGCCGCTCTCGGAGAAGTTGTGGTAGAAACTGCCGTGAGTTGCGTAGTGCGAGGTGAAGATGACAGCCGCCGAAAAAACCGACCCAGTTCGCGAATTCTGGGACGAGCAAGCCAATGAGTTTGGAAGCTCCGATCTCGCAACCGCGCCAGACCACCATTACCGGACAATGGAAATCGACCGGATCAAGGCGCATCTGATCGACGGGCAGGACGTTCTCGATATCGGCTGCGGTAACGGCTATTCGACTTTCGAATTCGCTAAGGCATTCCCCAAATCAAGCTTCGTCGGCGTAGATTATTCCGCCCCGATGATCGACGAAGCTAAAAAGGCGAACACCATTTCAACGGTTCGATTTACGCAAGGCGATGTCCGCGATCTTGATGGGTGCGAGGCCGGGCGGCTCTTCGACACCATCATTTCAGAGCGATGCCTTATCAATCTGAAAGACTGGGACGAACAGCGCGAAGCTATCCTTGGCCTCAAACGCAGACTCAAGATCGGAGGCCGCCTTCTGATCGTGGAGAACACGCAGGAAGGATTGGCAAATCTCAACAAGCTCCGTGCTCAATTCGGCCTACAAGAAATCAAGGTGCGATGGCACAACTTCTACATTCCGCAGATGGAATTCGAACGGTTCGCCATTAAGAATTTCAGAGTCGAAACCGTCGAGAACATTGGGAATCTTTATTACATTCTCTCTCGCGTTTTATATGCGAAGCTCGCGCAGATCGATGGGACCGAACCGTCCTACGATCATGTCATCAACAAAATCGCATCTGAACTGCCGTCGCTGCCGCTTTACCAGTTCTCGCCAAACTTTCTTTACGTCTTGCGAAACGCAGCCGCAGCAAAACCGGTGCCCGATGGGCAGCCCAGCGTTTTCGACTAGACTTCATAAAACAACTCAAGCTCAGCCGCGTTTACGTCGTAGCCGCTATGCCCGGCAAATGTGATCTTCACGAAGCAACTTTCGCCAAGAGTCGGCGCTATCCCGGTCAAACCCGACACGATGTAAGGCGTAGAGAACGGATCGGGCTCGGTCCATGTGCCCGAGGCTATTAATGTGCCATCGCTGTTGCTGGTGGATTGTCCAGTCGTCTTGACATAGAAATCCCAAGAGCCGGTTGGCGCCCCAAGGTTGCCACAGATCAGACCGTTATTCGGGCTGTAAAGTTTAAAGCCGGACCACGGCTTTGCCGCGCCCACACATTTTACGAGATTTTAAAATTTGGTTAAAATAATTTAATTTTCTTTTTTTATAAACCAAACCCACCCCCCTTCTCTCTCTCTTTCACTCTCGCGCTCTCACTCTCTCTCTCCCTCGTTCTCTCTCGTTCTCTCTCCCGGAGATGCCCAGCTACAGACGGAGCGGTCCGCAGGCAAGGTGACGACGCGTGGGACTTGCTGAGACGTATGGTGGAGCGAGGAACGGCGTGGATTTGGCGCGATCTCGAACGGCGGATTCGAAGTCGGCGGTTCGGTTCGCGATGGCATTTCGACGTGGTTTAGTCACCCATGGCACTCGATTTCGTCGATGGAGGTAGGGAGATGGACCCTCTCCGCATTCTGCATGTTTTCCCTGTCTCCGTGCGTAGTTTGGTGGCCGATCGGAGGAGATCGAGCTAGTTTAGTATAAACTGTAATTTTTGGCGTTCGTAGGGTTGGCCGAAAAATGGCAGCCACTCGCGATGCAGTTAGTGTCAAACTGACCGCTGGGATGTCAGGATCCCAACCCCACCAGTTTCGTGTCGATCGGTCACCATTTGGGGCCGGTAGGAGTCCGGGAATCCCGGTGACTCGATTTGAGTCGATTCGACGAAATCACTCGGATCTCGCGATTTAGAGTGTTTCGTGGCGTGCATGTGGTGTTTTTGGAATCCTTGAAGGATTTCCTGCCGTTTGGATGTATTTCCCCTACCCTACGGTGTGCATGGGGCATGGAACGAGCCGATTCGACTGTTTCACCGTTTTAACCGTCAGATTGACATAACGGTCCTACTAGTGATCGTTATGTGCATAACAGTTCCCCAATAGACCGTTATGCATCGTTCATGGATTTTTATCTTCGGAGGTCTTGGAGCATAACGGACCAGGCCTAGTCCGTTATGTGGATCATAATGCCCCTGCCCAGGTGCGTTATGGTCGGGTGGTTTTCTAGGCTGACTGCTATGCCAGATCCCTCGACGACCATGTCTACCTCGAAGACTGTGTCAGTCAGTTTGCATAATGGACTTCTCCCCATGTGTTATGATTAAGATAACGCTCAGGTGCAGATCCGTTATGGTTCATTGACCGATGTTTCATCTGGGTATGGCGATTGATATAACGCGCCTCACCCCGTGCGTTTTGTGGCTATGACGGATGGGTTCTGGTCCGTTATATGCCCTTGGTCTGTGGTTAGTGTGTTTTTGTGTCTGTTGGGTACAACGCACCTTCCCTTGTGCGTTATACTAGTATAACGTGCCTATTGTGGTCTGTTATACTTTGTGTTGTTAGTGCATTGGTGTGTTGGACATAACGCCCCTCCCTGAGTGCGTTATGTTGATATAACGCCCCTATGCTGGTGCGTTATATCATCTGTATGTGGTTTTCGGTCTGGTTGGCATAACGCCCCTCCTGTGGTACGTTATGTGGGTATAGTGCCCCTCTTCTGGTGCGTTATAGTCCTGTTTACCGTATTGATCATTTGCTTGTTCTGTGTTGTGTGTCTGTCTGTCTTAGGTCCTTGTTTAGGGCGGTGTCTGTCGGTCGGTGGTTGTCTGGATTAGTCAGTTTAGGTGACTGGTTGTGGTCTTTTCCTAGACTACGACAGTACCCTAACAACTCAATCTATAAGCTACCATTGTCCGTGTCTCTGGTTGCATAGCGGATATCTCTTGACTGTTGGGTTTCCTCCTAGCAGTTGACCGACAGGTTGCTCTGCCCAGAGTGTTGCCGTCTCCCGCCGCTCGTGTTCCTGTTGCTTCTGCTTGCTTGTGTTGTTGTGGCGATGGATGTGTTAGTATGTCGGTGTCGGGTCTGGTTCTGGTCAACCCAGGGTTACCTAGTGCTTGTCAGGAAGTCTTGTTGTGTCTCGGTGGCTTTGTCCAACTCGAGACATTGGTTCTGGATGCCACGAGGTACCGTTCTACCTCAGTTTGCGTATCCAGGTGTGCTGAGGGTTCTTAGTGTCCCCTCAGGTCTCTGTGTGTCATTTTCTCGGAGCGTTATTTTTCTTGGCTTAGGATTAGACCGATTGGCGGCTTGTTCCGCTATGTGCAATGATCCCGACTCAGAGTCGTAGGACTCATGGACCGTTGTAGTTGTAGGTCTAGTTGCCTTGTCCTGAGTCTGTCGGTAGTCTCCTACGCTACCTTTGGTGTTTTGAAGTACGTGTTAGAGGGCACTATCGCCCGTATGTACTTCGACACTTGTGTTTTGGAGTCCATGTCTTGTGAGCCTTCACTAGTCGTAGCCTTACGGCACGCTTCGACGTGTCTGCTTTTACAGCTGGGCACTTCCGGTTCACGATTTCTAAGCTAGTTTCCGTCGACTCCCGTAGTTACCATTGCATCCTACGGGGAGAGAAAACTAGCTAGAGGCCTGGCTTAGGCAAAAGCCAGTGTGTGCATGTAACGACCCAGAGCTCAGGATACCAATAACCCGATACAAGTGTCGAATTACCACTATCAAGAACTGGGGATGCCACTCAAGAGGCTGATGAGGCCCCTGAAGGGTTAGTGGGGGTTGTTGAGGAGGCGTATAAACAATTAGAATTACACATTCTTTTCACCCTCCTTTCAATACCCCAGGAATTCCCACGTACCAAGTCGACCTATCTCGGCCTTCCGTAAAAGGTAAGTGTGTGTCCCCGCCGTGAGGAAAAATAGAAGGGATTCCCCGCGAGTGAAATAAATTGGCACACCCGGTGGGTCGTCTCCTGCCTTTCTTCTTTATGTCGAAGAAGAGTCACACCTGCCAAGTATACGCCGCAATGCCCTTGCCTTTTATTATCAGAGAAGAAAAGGAGGGACCCCATCCAGGCTGCAACATGTGATCGGTTGGCGTCGAGCGACCAACCTACAAGCAGCAACAACAACAACAACAAACCAGTAGTGATGGTGACCTACGGCCTAATCGTCATCGCTTTCCACGCCGGGCACGTACAACTGGCGACACCAATCTTGTTTGGCAACTCTGCCTCGGCCTTTGGCTCGCCCTGATCCTCGGGTGCCATTGCCGTGGCCGACGAATAGCCTAGTCCAACAAATGCCTATACAGGCAGCTGGCCCCTCTACTCCTCTAGCAACAATGACCCACGCGGTTATTGACCCCTAAGTCCCCAACTCCGCCAGCACCCGACATGGGTCTCCAGCCTTGGGTTTCCAGTACAACGTCACCCCTGACCCATTCAAGCACCAAGCATTGGGTCCCCACCAATGCTGATTCCCAACATGGACAACAAGATCAGGGTCTTTGGCACCTCAACACCCGATACAGGTACTAAACCCCGGGTCTCTGCCACATCGGCTTTCAGCGTAAGCTTCCAGTCTCAGATGCCAAATGCAACACCGACAATGGCCGATGCGGGCATCACGCCCAATGATTCGGCCACATCGACCCCTAACATGGACACCAAGTCCCAGGACGTGGCCACCTTGACACCCAAGAAGGGCTTCCAGCCTTGGGTTCCAGCTCCAACAACACCCAAGACGGGCTTCCATCCCTGGGTCTCACCTCCAGTAACACCCAAGACGAGCACCTAGCCCCGGGAACTAGCTCCAGCAACATCCATTGCGGACTCCCAGCCCTAGGTTCCAACTTCATCAGCACCCGAGATGGGCTTCCAGCCCTGGGTCCTAGCTCTATCAGCACCCAAGACGGGCTTCTAGCCCTGGGTCTCAACTACATCAACACCCAAGATAGGCATTCCACCCTAGGTCCTAGTATTCCAGCATCACCAGTATCCAAGATGGGCATTCAGCCTCGGGTTCTAGCTCCAGCAACACCCAAAATCCAGCCCTGGGTTCCAACTACATCAACACTTAGGACAGATTGCCCGCCCTGAGATCCAACTCCATCAATACTCAAGACGGGCGTCTAGCCCCGGGTTCCAACTACATCAACACCCAGGACGGGCTGCCAGCCCCGAGTTCTAGCATTATCAACACCCAAGATAGGTGTCCAGCCCTGAGTCCCAGTTTTATCAACACCTAAGACAGGCATTCGTCCTTGGGTCTCAATTTTATCGGCACCTGCGACGGGCTTCTAGCCCCGGGTTCCAATTTCATCAACGCCCAAGACTGGCATCCAGTCCCAGGTCCCAGCATCATCAACATTGGAGATGGACTTCTATCCCTGGGTCCCAGCTTTGTCAGCACTCAATATGGGTTTCCAGCCCCAGATCCCACCCTCATCAACTCCCAATACAGGCTTGCAGGCACGAGTTTCAGTGACAACTCCAACGGCCTAAGTGAATGCCAAGCTCCAGGTCACCACTATGTCGGCCCCAGCTCGGGCATCGAACTCCCGAGTTCTGGCTACACCGACACTCACCAGAAGCCCCATGCTCCAGACATCCCCAGACCGGGTTCGTTCGGTCCAAGACATTGGTGCTGAGTCAACCTCAGCCCTGCAAAACAAAAAAGAGGGGGTGCCATAGCGGCTGCAAAAATGGGTGACCCACCGCCACGCCCCTGCCTCTAGAAGACAAGGCGAGACTTAAAGAAGCCGATGCATTAGTAGCACAGTGGGGGCAACCACCCCAGTCTAGTATCCTGCCCCAAGCAAGGGGGGCAACTCCAGGGAGGAGCGTCGGTCCTTCCTCAGATGAATATGGGTCATTACAAAAGAGACCCAGCCCATTTGGAGATCATGAGTCAAGAGATCCCTCCACTCACCAGAATGGCACCAAGCTCAAAATCCAACAGAGCGGATGCTGGCTCACAATCCTGCTACTCAGTGAAACACCCGTCAAGGTAGATTTCAATACCTGACAGAGTAGGGGCACCAGTTCACCCTCAGAAGCACCTCCTGAAGGGAAAGGGGTAATGAGAATTATCAAAAAACACTGTAAAGGTGTTCGCATGCTACCCCACCGATATCGACCAGTAACTTGGGAACCCACCTTGCCAACGTCATTTAACAATTCAAAGTGAATCCCTCCGACACCCGCCCAGTAGCTCCAAAGAAACTCCACCTGTGTCGGCCAACGACTCGGTGGAATCCCTGCCAACGCCAACTAGTGACACCGGCAAAGCTCCATTGGGTCCCCACCGGTGGCTACCAGCAAACCCTGGCCGGAGGTCTATCCCTTCAGTATTTATCATGTCCCAAGACATAAATCTCAAGATCAAAAAACATAGAAATTATTACAAAAGGGAGAATGGGAAAACGCTACATCCTCCCCTACCTTCTTCTTCTTCCTCTCAAACTTTCCCTTCAAAGCTTCGGATTCTGCCCTCTCACAGACTCTCCTGGCTTTCTCTGGCTCACAGAAGAACTCTCAGAATGCCCCTTTCTTCTCATCTTCCTCTCTCTATTCCTCTCTTCATCCCCTCCCCCCTTTTCTTGTTGTGCACGAAGGGTCCTTTTTATAAGTGGATTGGGGCTTGGACGAATCGGTGGCGACGCCACTGACTTGCACTGCATCGCCGACTCAGCGCCTCGCCTCCAGCTTGCGGTGCCGGATCATCGCACCACCAGTTTATTACGCCACCGATTCAGCTGCAAGGAGCTCTGCCGAATCATTCGCGAAGGCGCCACTGACTCACCAAGGGGCAATCTCATAATTTTGGCATTTTGTGTCGAAATCGACCCGTCGTAAGCTCGTGACTCAGAGTATCATCAGGGCTATTCCTGTGGCTCCAGAACGCACTTTGAAGCCGTGGTTTTGAGTTTTCAGTGTTTTTTGGCACGTGCTGAACCTGTACTGGTTTTCTCGGGTTTTACCCTGATTTGACCTTTGATAATGTAATTTGTACTGCCAGGCCTGCTTTAGAGCAACGTGGGGCTCCTTTGTCGAGTGGGCCACCCCTCGAAGCATTCTTACCCTTGTCGGATGTCTTTTCGATCTTTTATGGACCACTTCGATATTCCAGGTAGCTTGATCGACTTTTCCAATTTTCTACTAAATCAGCCTTCGCCCCCCCATTCTAAGGACCCAAGGGCATCTCTTCATCTCGGGAAAGGTTCTTTGTTAGGTGAAAGATCACCTGGTACGTTCTTGTCTGACCTGGATGGGGTGTGGAGATATTTTCGGCATGATTGATCTCATTGCCAAGTTCATTGGCTCTGGTAGTTATTCGGCCTTAGTGAGGTCACCTGAGGCTTCAGCGGTCTGAGTGGACCCATCTTTAACTTTCAGTTGACTATTTTGGGCATGTAATTATTACCCGTTCATTTTTTAGGTGTCAACAAGTATCATAGCATGCATAAAACTTACCCTTAATAAGAATAGTAATTCTAGTTCAATTTACTCATACCCATGCATCTCCATGTCTCAATATGGGGTTATCAGGCCATATTTTATTGTACGTTTATTGGCCCTAGATTAGTTCTTATTTCATTTTATTACTGTTTACAGCAAATAGGGATAAAGGGTCTATCTCCAGACCGCATGAGATTCACAAATGGCCCAACGATAGACCGTTAATACATGACAAACGGTTCTTAATTAGACCGTTTACCCATTCTGAGTTCTGTGTCTTGGTTAACTTGAAACCTAATGCCGAACGGTCTGAATCATTATAAGATAACTATAGTTAACTAAGTTTTCTCCCAATTTTTAGTGCTACTTTCATATACTTCGCTATATTAACTGTGCATCACATTAGCTTTCATGTTCTTTATGCACTTAGAACTTATTTTAAACCTATGGTAATTTATGCCAAAAATATATACTTTTGTATTAAATGAATATTTCAAGTGATAGATAAACAAGATTCATTTTTGGTTTACCAATGTTTCACAAATTCTTTCTTCTCTAAAGAGTCATTTTCTTAAGTACATGGCACATATTCCGATATGATATCATTAGTTACACGCTTTGCACTTAAGCACACTATCTTGGACTTGTGATCCTCTCCGTTAGATATTCCTTCTATCGGACTAGGTGATCTTGTTTCAAAACCTCCGTAAGTCTCTGTGAGCCTGGGATTCCCACTAGGACGTTGAGCTAGTTGTACCCTTAAACCTAACTTGTCTAGAAAGTACTTACACATCGATATTTTCTGGTTTCTGCATTTTAAACGATCTTCATGGCGACCGCTAAAGGTTACTTAATGGTCTGCCCATGACCACTTATGTAGTCAAACGGTCAGCCCACGATCACATAAGCTTTCTTTGTTCTGGCTATGACTCGTCTCCAGACTTGACCGTCTGGTTCATTAAATGGTCTAGTAAATGACCACTTGGTCCTTGATTTTGTCTAACCCGAGGTTTCACCCTTGGGGTTGGTTTTCTTGAGTTCCTAGGTGATCTTAGGATTATCTGGAGACTCAAACTATGTTTAACAAGTTGATGTTAAGTTATGAAACTTAATTAATGTACCATTATGCTATCGAAATGCCACCGTAGCATAATATTCCTTTAATTCTTCTTTAAAATCTTATATCAACTTTGGTACGTTCTATGCCTTGGTTACTTGATCATGAAAACTTATTTCTTAGAAATTGAAATTTATTGGCCAAAATAATTTTTATACTCCTGGAAGTAGCTGGATTTATAACTTAAAGATGTAAGACCGGCACGGATTGTGTCCAAGGGCTCCATGTTAGTCCCCTCGGCAGATTGTCGAAAATGTGCTGTATGATAGGAATTAAAGTGGACGCTCAGAGACCAGATCTCTACAGATAATGTGTCTGTATATGATCCAGAGGGGGGTGAATGGATCGGCAGCACCGTCGTCCCTTCCTTCCTTGAATTTCTGAAAATGACAAAGGGCAAGCAACCATGTTAGGATGCCAGCCCAGCGGCCGGGGGCACTCACCCGCAGCTTTAGCAATCTTCTGGTGCTTCAAATGAAGACAAGATCTGCCCGACAGCAAGTGACAAGGGACAACAAGAGGATGACACCAAGCAAAAAGGTGTAGACTCAAAGCCCGATGAAGAAGGTCCACCAGAGGACACAGTTCAAGGCTCTTCCAAGCCCAAGCGGGCAGAAGAGATGAAGCTGTCCAATGTCCGAGCTGGAAGTAGAATAATGAAGCTACTCAAAAAGCTTCTGGCAATGTTCACTATTTGGGAAATCCTCTGCCTGAGTGAAGAGACCCGACAGGTGATCATCATTGCTCTGCAAACACCTGCTCAATATGAGACATGTTTGGCTGAAGCACTACCGAAGGCCAATGTGACCTTCACTCAAGAGGATATGTTACTCCCTGCATCTAGCCACAACAGACCGCTGCACATTAAGGGGCAGCTTAATGGTCTGGAGCTTAACGAAATTCTGGTGGATCTCGGAGCAGTCATCAACATTTTGCCATACAGAATATATCAGAGGCACTACTTCAATGTGTGCCTCGACAAAGTCGGAGATATGCATATCACCCGCTTCAATCAGAAGTTTGAAGTGCCACTGGGAGTGGTAGAATTCACGCTCACCATGACAGATTTTACTACCAGGGTGCAGTTTCATATAATCAACTCTAGTACCTCGTACAAGGCACTACTTGGCCACCATTGGCTACATGAAAATATGGTGGTACCCTCTACGCTACAACAATGCATCAAATACAACCAAGAGGGGAAGGAGGAGAGGATACTTGCCGACCTCCACCCATTCAAAGTGTTTGAGTGCCATCTACTCGACGCTTCTCTGTATGCAAAGACATCACCGAAGACGTCCAAACCCAAGACCCCTGCCAGGGCATCAAAAAGAACCTCTAGCGATGATTGGTTCCCACCACCGCCACCGGGATATGTGAATCCCAAGATAGTCTCGCACATTGCAAGCACAAGAGATGTGGGCAGAGCAGCACCTCCCGCCACCTATCCCGAAGCTAATGAAGCCAAGGATGACAAACACCACTACCTTATTGAAATCCCAGAGGGTCTCAACAGGCCAATATTCGGCCTCGATACTGTCACTATCAAGCCTTTTAAAGCATGGGAGGTGGCACAGTCTGAAGGCCATAGCAGCTTATTTTATACGGCTAAGGAGCACCTTGCACAAGAAGTCGTCGACTGTCATCTCCCTGAAGATATAGAGAATCTGTCAATCCCTGTTCAAGGGTTGATGTTCACGACAAGCAGAATGGCGAAGATGTTCTGGAAGTTGCATATTCCCTCTGGCCAGCCTCGCAAAGAGAAAGAAGCATTCCAAAGGCTCTCGTATCTTGCCAGCATGGATAAAGAGCTGAGACGTGTTTCTCAACATCTAGGGTTGGGCTTCACCCTCGAAGAATACTATTACAGTGGGCGTTATGAAGTGGACATCATCTCTACTCTCTACCCAATAGAAGATAGCCCATCAGGGGCAACCTTTGATGAATACCCGGCGAAAGCTAAACATACTGGACCGGCTTGACCAAGAGACTCAGAATTAGAATCCATACCTTCTTGCAAGTGCTGGGAGCAAGAATACCCTAAAGAAGCGACTCTCCAAGTCAAATTTTACATGGCAAGTAGTAACGAAGCCGAAGATATTGAGGAGATAGGGTTATCCCTAGTTTGTTCTTATTGCTCTCCCCATGCAAAAATATCATCACCTCTTATACCGATCAAGGAAGTATCTACTGAAATTGATCAGGACGTACCTATTGCTGTAAAAGAACAGGCCATCCTCATTGAAGGCAAGATGATTCAAGGAGGCAGCGAGATAGAGTTGTCTTCATATACCATAAAATTGTGATGATGTTCCTCCAGCTCAGCATGAAATGACTATAAATCCTTTGAGGTTGTCGGCACATCAGTAGAGGTTGAAGCTACCAGTTCATCTAGAAAAGTCACAGCCGTAGAGGACCTGCTAAGAGAACAATTCATACAATCGCCACCAGCTAAATTAAGAACCCTTGACAAGGACCTGGTGAACCAAGAGGGAGAGACCAAGATACTCGAGCTCGAATATGATATTCCAGACTTCATTGACCTCTAGCCAGCACCTTCGGAAATAGAAGATAGAGGCCAAGTCGCGGTTCATAAGCTAATTGAAGTCAACTTGGGAACTGAAGATGATCCTAAGTCGACCTTACTTAGTGCCAAGCTATCTATTGAAGAACAAAAGCTATATGTCTAGCTGCTACAAGAATACCAGGATTGCTTTGCCTGGACCTATAAGGAGATGCCGGGTGTTAGATCCCCTGTTTGATTTTGGTTGTTGTGTTTTAATGATAACAAATCTTGTGTGTATGTGTCTTTTATATATCCCATTATTGAAGGATACTCATTGAGTGCATATCTCTATTTTATTGTTTTGTAGGAACTAACCTTTGGAGGACTTCACCCTCGAGGAACGCTTTCGTGGGTCCCGAATTGTGTTTTACGATCCACTTGAATTTTTTCCTTGTATAATTTGTAGAATCCCGTTGAGAATGAATCGTTGAGTTTTGAGACTCTGGGATGCTTCAGATGCGTTGTGCTCTTTCAAAAGATTGCGTAGGCTATTTTTTTATATTTTTTTGATTTTATGTAATTTTGGGCTGAAAAATCAGATTTGAGAAAATTTGCATAATTTTCTATTTTCCTTTTTATTTTAACCGTCACCTCTCTCCTCTCTCCCCTCACGTTCTCTCACTTTCTCTCCCTCTGCTCTCTCTCCTCTGTTCTCCTCTCCTCTAGGTGCGTGACCGGTGTGGAGTTGGACAAGGTGGTGATGCCTTGGAGTTGACCTGAGACGTGATGGCGCGAGTATTGGAGTGTGGGGTTGGTGCGATCTCATTCGTGGATTTAAAGACGACGTGGGTTGTTCGTGTGATAGTTTTTGGTAAGGTTTGACCATTTCAGCTCGCGAGATCTTCAGTGAAGGTAGGGGGATAGATGCCCTACTCTTTTCCTACATTTCCTCGCGATTTGGAATCGAACGGTGTGAGTTTGAGCAGGTTTTATCCTATTTGGGTGAAAGGCATGTTCGTGAGGTGTGAGCCATGTTCGCCATTCCAGGCGATGGTTTGCAGTTTAAATAGTTTCAAATGAACCTCTGGCATGTTCGGATGCCATCCCCGCTAGTTTTATAGTGTTTGGTCGTGATTTGGGGCCGGTAGGAGTCCGGTTACCCTCGTGAGTCATTTTGTGTTGATTTATGAAAATCACCCATTTTTGAGTCATTTTGTGTATGGTTTGATCCCTTTAGACTTGTGGAAGGTTGATAATGTACCTAAGGATGTTTCCCCGTCATTCTACAGACGATTGGGGTGTGGAACGATGTCTTCCATGAAATTTAATATTTTCTGGGTTTGGTGTTTTAACGCGGAACTCTTAGGGGATGGGTTCTCAGAAGAGACGCGATGTTTTGTATGGTCACGTTCATCGAGAGAAGATGAACAGTTGGGCGGTTAGTAACGCGGTCCTTGTGTTAGACGCGATCCTATAGAACGCGACCTTGGTGATGGTTGCGTCCTTATATTATCGCACTCGAGGTTCTGGCCGCGACTATTATCGTGACCCAGGCTGTGGTCGCGATCTTATATCAATGTGCCCTAGGCTATGACAGCGTTATGGTGTTGTCACACTCAAGGCTCCGGCTGCGACTATCATCGCGACCCAAGCATGCGTCGCGTTAATCCGTTGACGCACTATAGCTGTTGGACGTGTTCTGGTGGCATCGCGACCCTCCTTATGGGTGCGTTAATCATCGCGATGCATGCAATGAGCGCGTTAATGTTCTCTATTTTTGGAGTATTATTCGAGTTGTCTTGGGCTCCAGTGAACCCAGGATTCGATGCCTTGTTGGCGTTTGACTCAATGGATGCCTTGGGTGTTCCGTGAGAGTTATCTATGTGTCGAGGGATCCCGAAAGAGTGGCTTCATCCTGAGCTATGTTTGGCATTTCTTTCATGTTGGTTGGCTTGGCTTTGACCCCTTGGTTAGCCCATTGTCCGTGGATGTCATGGATGTCCTATGAGGGTTGTGACCGTTTAGAGGGTGTTCGAATGTGCCATTGAATTGAGCAGTGTTTTGTGTTATTTCGAGGGTCATTATGGTTTCTGGTCAACCTAGTTGTGACCTAGTGGTTGACACTTGACCCTGTGAGTGTCTCGGCTATCCTGTATGGATCAAGACTATGATTTTGGATGCTTGGAGGTATCGACATATCTCGATTTACATACTTCTGTGATTTGGGGGCTTTGATGTTCCCTCATGTTTCATGATTTGGGTTATACGAAATCGAGAGTCGTGTGTGTAGCCTAGGGGCTGAGGACTTGTATTTCTTCATTATTTTTGGCATAGGGACTAGGTTGATTAACGGTATGTTGCCGTGATATGCGACGATCTTGACCCAAGTCGTGTGACTCAAGGATCGTTGTGTGTAGGTCTAGTTGTCTATCCTGAGTCTGGCGACAGTTCTATTTGCTACTTTGAGTTTCGTAGTACGTGTGATAGGTGAGTGCTTACCCTATCGGTACTTCATTATTTTGAGTCTCTGTGTCTAGTGAGCCTCCACTAGTCGTAGCCTGACGACACTTTAGTGTGTCGGCCCACCTGGGAGTGTTGGCAAGGTGAGTTTTCGAGAGACGATTTTTAGGCTAGTTTCTGTGGGACCCCTTGCTTTGTAGTAGCATCCTACTGGGGGGAAAACTAGCTAGAGGCCTGACTCAAGGTATTGGGCTTGTGTGTGCCTACGTGGTCAGGGGTATTTGGACGAGTGTCGACGGGTGTGACCCTGACTAGTCACTCGTTACTGTTGTTCCTTGTGCTTGGTACAATGTCTCAGTCACCGTGATCGAGGCGAGTGTGAGACGCTTGAGACACAGTGTAAGACGTTAGTGGACGCATCTGGCTTTACTTCTAGTGAGGAGGTGCTTCTGTCACATGAAACGTGACTTGGGATTTTGTGACCGGTTCTCCGTTGCACTGATTTTGACGTAAGGTCCGCAATGGTGATATTGTGTGACTACCGACTGGGGCACGAAGTCTTGCACTGAGAAAAGGGATTTATTTATTAACACGAAGGTAATACAAATGTAAAGGAAGGGCTTCTTCACCCGTGTAGACGTAAGGTCCATCGGGGCATTGTTGAGTAGCATTAGGCTAAGGCATAAAGCCTGTCACCGCAGTGATGTATTTGCGAGCATGGGTTTAATGCTCATGCAAGAAAAAGGTTTTCCGCACCCCTGTGGACGTAAGGTCCGTCGGTGGCATTATTGAGTGGTATTAGGCTGAGGCATAAAGCCCATCACCGCATGGATATATTCATAGGCATGGGGTTGACGCCCATGCAAGGAAAAGGGTTTTCTTCACCCATGCAGATGTAAGGTCCATCGGGAGTATTGTTGGATAGTATTCGAATATGGCGTAAAGCCTATCACCGCAAGGATATGTATTCATAGGTATGGGGCTAATATTTGTGCAAAGAAAAGTTTTCCTTACCCGTACGGATGTAAGGCCCGTCAGGGGCATTATGACTCGATGGGACTTTATTTGGGCCATGAAGCCCTCTTGAGCTTTGTTAATCGTCAAGCACCAGTGTAGCCGCCTGATATAACTTCATGTGCTTCCCATTGAGAGGGGAAAACTAAACTGCGCCCTTGTGATCCACCAGGATGTAAGCAATATTGTAAGGAGATTGAGTGGTAATGTCCATTTCATGTACTTCATGTTCCTATTGACCTCAATTTCCATACAATATATATTTCTCAGTTTTGATGATTGGCAACATTAATTTTGTTGACTAAATCCTGATGATTGGCTATTGTATATCCTGACTCCAGTCCTTCCTTCCTCATACTTGCACCATTGTCAGCAAACTTCATGCAATCTGTTATAAGGTCGGTGCACACTTCACTTCATATCATTCACAAACTCTATGCACATTTTTCTCTTCATGCATCTAGGTCGGTGCACTTCTTGTTCAATCGCATATGAGGTAGGTGCACTTCTTGTTCGATCGCATATGAAGTCGGTGCATATCTCACTTAACTACATATGAGGTCGGTGCATGTTCCTATAGAACTACACATAAAATCGGTGCACATCTGCATTAATCTCACATAAGGTTGGTGCATATGCCTGTAGAACTGCACATGAGGTCGTGCCAAATTTTGCCTTATGCATATACAAGTTAGTGCGCATTTGCCTTATGCTAAACAAGGTCAGTGCACATTCTTCATTAGGCAGAGCAAGGTCGGTGCATATTCCTCATTATGCATGTAAGGTCAGTGCAAGTTTTGCAGTATGCATATATGGGTCGGTGCATAGTTTGACATACGCATGTATAGGTCCATGCACATTTTCTATGTATGTATACCAGGTCGGTGCACTTCCTACATTTAACATATAGAAGGTCAGTGAACATCTACCTTATGCCCTTACAAGGTCAGTGCACATTCATGAGTGATATTGAACCAAGTCAGTGCACAGTTCATTTATTGCATAGCTAAGTCAGTGCCCATCTGTACTTAAGAAGGTACACTTGTGTTGGCTATAGCACATAAGCTAGGTGCAACTGCGCTGACCATTTTAGAGCCTGTACTTAGGGTCTAATCATCTGAGCATACGTCTAGTTGGGCTATCTTAATGCATTAATATTCAGTCATCTGTCAAATAATTACAAGGTGTTTGAAGAAATGCCTTTTACTTTGCTGACAGGGACTCTACCATAAAAAGGCACAAGGGAACCAGGATCAAATGCTCATGAGACTTAAGTGAGGCACATCATCCTAGATTCCTCTATGCATATGATTGGGCATGTGATCCAAGGTCAGGCTCAGAAAGATGATTAAGCCATGTGGACAACTCACCTTAAGATTCTAACATGTGGACCTCCAGTAGAGCGCCAATTTTGAGTGAGAACGTGTTTCCCACATGCCGAACTCCCATGAGTTTATAAATAAAGGCCAGATCGATGGAAGTAGAAGGGGATCATCATCATCATCATCAGAGAGAGAAAAGTAGAGCAGTAGATTTTCAGAGAGAGAGAAGAAGAATCCTTTGGAGTTGAAGAAGAGCTGAGAGTAGAGAGAAGAAGCTAGACGGAGAGCCTTACTGTGGAGGAAAGCAGAGTATCATAATATTGAGGGAGAATAGAGTTTGTGAGTGTCAGTTTCTGTAACTGACTCTTGGATCAAATCGAGAGTCAATCTGCTCCTAGTGAGCTACATTATTTCATCATTTTCGTTCTTTTCTCTTTTCGTTTCTGAATTCATCAAGCTGTGCGTCAGCGGGTGAGGGTAAAACCTTGGACAGCAAAGCTGCAAACCTCAGCGGTAGCAAGCTGTAAGGCTCAACAGTCTGGGACTGTCTCCCCAAAGCTGTGGATCAGCGGTCTGTAGGGATGTAATCCCTAAAGCTGTGGATCAACAGATTGAAGCTGTGAATCAGCAGTAAGTCACACTCGGTCTGAGTGTGGGGTGGATGTAGGCAGAAGTCGAATCACCTAAAATTCCTGGTGTACTGTGTGATTGCTAAAATGAAAAATACATCATATGACTTAGAATAAAGTGGCGATCAAGATGTAGCACTACTTGCGATCATCATGAGCCCCAAAAATGTGGAGTGGTCGGGGATGTCCCCATCACATCATCAACAACTGGGAAAGCGTAGTGTACTTACCCTTTTAGAGAGCGCTACCTCGGCTGCCTCGACCCGCACCACCATCCGTGTGAACTCTGCGTCCCGCTCAGCCCAGTCTGTAAGAGTCTGGGAAGAAGAGGAGGGTGCATCGGCCCCCTGACGCTGGGCTCCCTCGGCTTGCTACATTTTAGAAAGTCCATAGTTAGTCATTTCATAAGCATAATCATAAATAGATGCATAATTAAGTTTAAGAGTTTATGAAACTCACCAGAAGGGTCAGGGCCTATCGGAGCTCGTCTCTCTCCTGGATAGTGGAGTGGAGGAGTCCCTGCAACTCCGCAATCCCCCCCTGGGGGTCAATCTGCATGTAGGAAGTCCAAAGGTCAGTGCATAATCATATAGAAAACATAATAAGAAAGCATTAGAGTTAGAAGCTGTACCGGTCAGTGGGCACCACGAAACACCTAGTCCCTGCAGTGCCGGGTGTAGGCGGTGTAGTAAGCCTCCTCACTCTCCGCCCGAGTGGACACCACCCACCCGAGTGCTGTCCAGTCAGTGATCTGCTCCGCAGCTCGTGTTGTCCAGTCCACCATCGTGGCCAACCGTCGGGGGTGTCATCCAACATGCTCCTCCAGCTTCTCTGGTGCCAGAAACTTGATGGCTAGCTAATGGACACTAATCGTCCTCATCACCAGGCAAAAGAAGAGGGGCTCCACTACGTTCATGCAGTGCAGCCAGATATCGCGCCCAGAGTAGGCGAGGGCTGCCACCACCCAAGGCTGACCCTCGTGCCCCTCACTCTCGTACGGTGTCCACCGGACCTGTCAAATAGGAAAACTACATTAGCATCATAAGCAGATAAGTTACATTTAAATGAAAGGGTTTCGAGTCTATATTCTTACCGAGGTGAAGGGCAGGGTGTCCAGATCGTCCTGGATCCCTCGAACCTATCTCCGTAAGGACCCAGTCTCCCGTGGAGCCATCCTCCACCTGGCAATAGGCAGCCACTCCGGGTAGGTCTCCTCACCTCTCCTTAGCCAACGTAGTCGCACGTAGGCCCACACCTGCATTGCATTTCATCGAATGTTAGCATATAGCACATATAGGAATCAAATAGCAAATTGCATAATTAGTTTAAGGGTAAGTCGTACCTGGAGTAGGGGTGAGAATCCACCGAGCATGGTCCACTGGCTGGTGGAGCTGAGGGTGTCGAATAGAAACGCGAGGACCGTTGCTCCTCAGGCGTAATCTCCCACGTGCTCCATGTCCTCGAGAAGGGGGAGGAACAAACAGCTGATGATGTCGGCCCTCGTCGCGAATAGGAGGTGCCCGAAGAAGAGCATCAGGAACCTCCACAGCACTATGTCTGCCTCCGGCCCAGCTGCAGTTGCTACTCAGGGTCGGGCTCAGTCCACGAGCCTCTACAGGTGCTGCTCGAGCAGCTCCCTAGTCGCTATCCCCGCTCCTCGCAGTCCGAGGCTCGCCTGCAGCCTCGCCCATTTCAGGGTCGTGGACTACCGCTCCAGTCGCAGTAGCTCCAGCCCTAGCAGCTCCTGGGCTAGCTCTCGATAGTCAGGGTACGTCCTCTCACTGACCGGAGTCCCATGAACGTGTATCCCAGTGATGTGCACGACGCCCTCTAGCGTGGGGACCATGTGGCCCCACGGGAAGAGGAACGCCTGGCTCACTGGCTCCCAATGATCGTGCAGAGCATAGAGTAGCAGCGTGTCTAGCCGGCTGACCTCTATACTTAGGAACTCAGCGAAGCCCATCGCCGTGAGCCTCTCTCGCTGAAAGTCCGACAGTGTGAGGTGCACTGCCTGGACCTGCAGCCAGGAGATCCGAGTCCTGCACTTTCCCTACATACATTTAGGACCATTGCATTGGTCATTCATTTTATAATAGAATCATGCACTCTGCTCACAGAATGATTACATACGGGCTGTTTAACCCTTCCACGGTTTGCTTCAAATCGTCCCAATAAACCCCTTTCCAGAGGTCCATGGCCCTCCGTGGACCGTTCTACCTAATGGGCGGCCCAAATCCAACCGCTCAGTCTTCCTATGATCAACCCAGTAACTGCCCTTTTCTGGCCATCCAATAAGGCCACGGTCCCCATCTAACTGTGTTGTTCCCCCTCAAGCCCCTCATCGTTTGAGGTTGCATGATTTTCCTTCAACCGTATGGCTGCCCACGGCCTGTTGAAGACCATTTTGTTCTTAACTCTTTAACTTCTAAACAGACCCATATGGACCGTCCTGGATACGCACGGTCTTCCACAGACCGTGCTCCTCCCCAATACCCCGCTGGTTCAACTCCTTTGGAATGACCACCCATGGGTCGTGCTATCATCGAATGGTTCTATTTGAACCGTGTAGTTTTGGTGCGTGATTCCTGTTGAGCCATTTTATGATCACTGTACCCGATGGCGTCCAAGCCCCATCCCGCCATTCACCAATTAAATTTGCTCATATCTATAATATATGATTTTCAGCTATTACATTCATAATGAATTATCGAAGTGTTGAAGTTGGTGTCACTTCAATCTCTCATCAACTTTATGATAGAAGAGGAGGAGTATTAGGAGGAGGTTGAACATGTCATAGTGTTGCACATGTTGTCCTCTTCTATATCTATCCCTAGGATCCCAATGCACACAGATGTTGGTCAACATCGTAGGTGGGTTAAACAGTTATTGGATTGCCACGTTGGCAGGGCATAATCAAGTTTTTGGGTTCATCCCCACCTATTCTTAATGGAGAGGTGGGAAAATGGTCCCTAGATCTTGTACCATACTTTTAAAATTTGTTTGTTAAGGAAGGACATCCAACCACTTGTGGAATCCTGCAAGCATTAGGAAGATGGTGTCAGAATGAGTTCTGGGCATTATCCCAGGGGACAACTATTCGATGCTTAAGTTAAGATCACATTGAGGGAAATAGGAGGCAAAGAGAAAGAGAGAGCGTGAGAATGGAATGGACGAGCCTAGGCGCAAGAACCGGATCTTCAGAGGTGCTCGCCGCTTCTGGTGAGTGTTAGGAGAGTGCTCGCTGGGCACATGACATGCTTGGAGAGTCACAGGGATGCCTAGGATGGCAGAACTTGCTTCTCTATGTGTGCTTCTGCTTTTATTAGTCTGCCTCTCTCCTTTTGTTCTGTATGTGTTTGAGTATTTTCTTATGTGTCCCTGGCATCTGATCGGAGGCCTATTTATATAGATTGCCCTGATGGTGGAGGTTCGTTCCTCGACAGGGAAAGGCTTAGGCCGTGGAGTAATGCCTCCTTAATCATGGGGAAGGTTCCTGTTGTGCACTTATTTATTCAGGAAGTGTAGCCTGAGAGTTTCCTGGTGTCTGAGATCCCTGCATTGATGCTTCTCGTGGGTTGGCGAATCCTTTATAGACCACTATTGGGCCGCCTAGCGTGGGCCGTAGGCCGTCAGGTGACCTACCTTGAGTCTAACTGGGTCGGGCTGTCACAGGCCTGGTGTTGGTGGGCTGTAGTAGGCCTGACGGATTTTACCTTCCTCACTAGCCCCCTCACTCTCGGGCGCCGAGCATGCTCGGAGTCCGAGAGAATCTTCCAGTGGGCCAGTCGAGGGAGGCTTCTAGGAGGATCTTCCCACATGGCCCGGCTTCTTGGTATGTGGGCCCTATCACCTGCCATAGTTCTTGGTGCGCAAGGCAACCCCTATCAGGATGTCAGACAATGTCATTATCATTATGGTGCGGCTATTTTTCATATGGAGAAGCGGGGGTGAATGGCCGCTTGGGTTTCTCACTGCCAACCTCCACAGTGACGGTCGCCTTCTATCTTTGTGACTCCTTGAGATAGTCACTTCACCTTTAGGGTCTATAAATTAGGGTAGACGGGCATCTGGAGAGGCATCACCTATCTCCTTTGTCTCCAACATAAGAGTTTGCTGCTTCCTCTATGATGCGGGACGCTATGCGAACTAGGACTCTATGCGAAGACGCGACTAAGTGGACAACTAAACCAGCAACAACACAATAGACTGAGTAGCATAAGCTCGACACTTAAGACTCCCAAGAGAGGGATCACGCCTAAACAAGTAACTCAAGCTCACAATTGTCCCCAAGTGAGGGAAGCGCGTCGATCCGCATAGTTGAGGAACTGGCAGAAGTCTAGGGTAGGCAACTCCACACTCGTGACTCGGGCAAGTCACGGGACGGTCACTCTCTCTCACCGTGGTAGTGATATGAATGTGAACGAGCTAGGATCCTACAACACACAAGTAGCGGCACTAGAGAGTATACTAAACTAGCAAGATAGACCAAGCAAGGATGCGTATGTGTACCTCCACGCTCGGGGCGTGGCGAAGATGCCCGGCCAAATCACACAACCACCCGGTACAAGAGCTAAACAGAGGTACAACCCAAGCAAAGCCCCTCACAGGGAGGTAAAAGGCTACATAGTGATATCCGGGGATCGTGCGAAGTGGGGTGATGGGCCGCGAGTGGACGACATGCGACGACTCCCACGTAAGCAAACTGGTACGGGCTGGAACCAACAACTAGGACGACGCGTCACGGAAGCCAAGGAAGATGCCCACGTCCCTAGTGGCACGCTGTCGTGGGGGGTGAGTCTCCTGGATGAAGAGGAAGTCGATGGCGCCGGCTGGAACCTCCGGAGTAGTCACGAGCGGCGGGCAGATTGCTGGCCAGCCTGCGCGCTCGTAGGGAAGCAGCAGAAAGAAGAGCATGGTACGCCACCTTCTGCTTGTTCGATGGTCACGAAACTTGGCGTGGACACTGTTGGGGATGTCCAAGGGATGCCAGTGGAGTGGCGGCTGCAGCGGAGTACCGAGGAAGTCGTGACGAATTTTGTAGCAGACCCGGCCCGTTCTGGTCTGTCTGCTAGAAGCAGGACAGGAGGTGGAAGATAGGGCTGGAACTGGGGCTTCCTAGTGGCAAATATGGCGGGGTTTTCTCTGGTGGATAGGTGATGGTCGTGGGGTAATAGAGTAGTAGTGGCGGGGTGGCATAAGGGAAGCTGGCTTGAGGAATTGCCAAGCGTACTATGGTCGCACAGAACGACTCCCAGAATGGCAACTGGTGAAAGCCCCTTTCAGCTAGTGTACGGCACTGAGGCCATAATTTCATTGGAAATTGGCGATCCCTCTCTCCGAGTCATCTGCTTTTCACCCGAGGTCAACGAATAAAAATTGCTCGAGAATCTCGACCTAGCAGATGAAGTCTGGGAGATAGCCAGTATCCGAGCAATGGAATACCAATGGCGCCTCACTCGATACTACAACGCCAGAGTCTAAGACAGACACTTCTAGCCGGGAGACTTCATCCTCAGAAAAGTCGAAGCCTCTCGACCACTGGAGGCGGCGGGCAAGCTAGCCCCCAATTGGGAAGGACCCTACCGAGTGGTCAAGACGCTTGAAAAAGGGGCGTACCGGCTATCTACGATGGAAGGAACATCCATCCCTCGGACGTGGAATGCGACAACACTTCGCAAGTTCTATTTTTGAACAACCCTCAAAATCATGTAAGTAACATGAAATAGAAATAAAAGTTCCTTCCTCTTTATTAACTGTTTGTCCATCAGATGGGCCACGGCTGATACAACACATCTCAAAAAAATAGAAAAAGTACATCCAGTGGTACTGACATGCGAGCTCAGCTGACTCGGTTGACCCTCCTGCGGCCAAACCTTGACTCTACCTCATGTAGAAACTGGCTCGGATAAAGGTGGTCAGCCCCATTAGCTTGGGCAGCTCGAGAGAAAAGTGCCAAAGGAAGAGGGAGCCATCTACCAACCCTTCGGTAGAAACCCCTCCAATGGTCGGAGCTCCATCTAAGAGGATGGTTACAGAGAGAAAATGAAAAGAGGGGAAGCAACAAGGAGAAGGGAGGGGCACAGGTGACAGTGAAAGAATGAAACTTGAAGAACCACCCCCCCTCGAAGCGTCGAGATGGAGGGCGGAGATGAGTGGGAGGTGGAAGAGCAGCTACTGCTGTTTGCCCCCATCCGTCCTCCGATGCTTCAACCTTCCCCCCAGAATTTGCCGATGGCACAAGGACAAGAAGGCGGCATGCTTCCACATGTCAAACCCCCTTGAGACCCACCCGCTGGCCGTCGAACCCCCTTCAGACCCAAAACAGTAGAAACTCTCCCCCCTCCGTCATCTCCATCCTCGTCTTCCGGAGCGTTTTCCATGCTTCAAAATGACGGCACAACACTTTGTGGGGAAGGAAGGAAGAAAGATTGATGGGGAAGGCCTTAAGCTGTGGAGGAAGAAGAGACGCCCTTCAACCTTTCATAGGCGAAGGGGAGCTATTTGCCTTAAATGATTCTCCCCTCGAAAACACACTAAAGGGGCCTTTCCCTACGAATGGTCGCCTCATATTCCCCGGCCCCACCAGCGGGACACGCAAAGTGGCTAGTCATTTAAAGCACTGGAAAGCGGAAGGATGCCCAGTTAGCCTGCCAAATCTGCATGCGAAGTGTGCGCAGAAAAAATTGGTACTTTCCAACTACTGCAGATATGCTGGTCAAACCATGGCAGAGCGGCAAGAAATAGTAAGTCCATATTTAAACGCCATCGCCCTATACTTTCCAAAAGGTAGGCTTTTACAGAAATACACGAAAGGATAAATTCTTTTTCAAGCGAAAATACATATAAAGAAGGAGAAGGAAGAAGCAGATACATCAGGCCGTGGGCCCATTCTGTGGATCGGGGGACGTAGACTCCTTGGCACGAGGCGATCTACCCCTGGCACCCTCGGTGACAGCCGACCCAGGCACTAACCCCACGGGTGTGGGAACTGCCTCAGTCGTGCGCCCTCCCGAGGCAGCCGGAGTTGGCGATCCCTCAGATGCGGAGAACCCCCTTGACTGGCACTCTCGCTCGGCGCCGAGCTAGGAGAGTCGGAGGATGCCACATCTGAGTCATAGCGTTGCCCCGATGGAAAAGTGACTGCCCTGGCACCTGCCCCTCAGCCCAAAAGATGGCTCGGTCATAGCCCTGGGCAAATCCCTTCCAGATGCCTCAGTAAAAGCCTGACTCGTAGTAGGGGAGAGCAGCCATTTGGAGGTCGGCCTGATAGGCGTTTGAGTGCTTGTACTGCTCGAGCACCCCCACTCCTGCCAACTCCACCCTACCCGCGAGCTCAGTAGACTTTTGCTCTACCTCGGCCAACCTCTGCTCTGCCTCAGCCAACCTCTTCTCCACCTCGGCCCACGCAGCCTCAGCTTTCGTCCGAAGTCTCTCAGCCTCCTCGGCTTGGCCCCCGAGCTCTACATGCTCGGTCTCCCACTGACCATCGTGCTCGGTCTGAGCCGCGTGCTTCTGCATTAGAAGCTTTCTCTTCAGCTCGAGAGAGGCACGGACCTAAGCCAGCTCCTCAGCGGATGCTCGAGCCTCCGCCTGGCTTGACTTTGCCCGTTCCCGAAGCAGGGTGACCTCTCGCCGAAGCTCCTTGAGATCGGTAGTGAGCCGAGCGATCTTCCTGTCAGATGCACCGACGGCCCAAGAAAAAGTCGATCGCTCTGACTCTACCGGAGTATAGGCGTCGGCTATGTCGGCCCCTAATTGAGGCGGTCTTGCTGCAAGGTGGGCCACCAGTAGCCTTGCCGGATTAGCGTCCTCGTGAGTGATCGCCCCCCAATATGGCTTCCACAGAGCCCTTCGTGGATCTCCCGGATGGCCTGATCGGCCTCGGTGGGGAACAAGCATTTCAATAGTGGGGTTGAGAGGGAGTGATGATACAATCTACCATCCACGATAGTAAAGTGGGTTGCTCTTACCCACGTACGACGAGCATCGGGGCGGTCACTCGGAAGTTGTTGCCGAAGAAGGAAATCCATATAGGAACTCCAATTATAGAAGTGAAGGAGAGAAGAGAACAAGAGGAGGGGCGGAGTGAGCCCTTCTCATGCCCTTTTATAGGGCCAAAGCCACCCCTTTTTCCTTGAATGTGAAAACCCATTTGAGGGCCCTGTCGATGCTTTTGACAAATGCATCTAGTAGGCCACGCTCGTTCACATGCTCTGTCTTCATTTTCTTTCTTCTCCTTTTCTCCCCACTTTTGTTGAAAACCCAAGCCAACCATCTATTTTTCTTCATTTCAGTGCCAACCCCATCACGCATGCTGCTCTCTTCTCTTTTTATTCTATATTTTGTATGTAGCACGTTCATGCGAGCCACTCCCAGGACGCCACAATTCACAGCACATGCATGCCATCTTTTCAACACATGAGCCCCATGCGTCGTTCGCCATGCTCGCATGCAACTCCCACTGCCAGCACCACAGTCTTATTTCTCTTTCTTCATGCAACCTCCCTACTCTATGAATGGCACCTCCGACGAATGCCCTGCACACATGCACACGAACGGCCCTGTTGCATGCACGAACAGCTCAGCATGCACGGCAGCCAGCTCCTACGCGAATGCCCCGGCACGAACGACAAGCTTCTACATACAAATGGCCTGCACCCAATGCAAATTAATGGCATGCCTTGGCCAGTGCCCAGCCTACTACCGCGTTCTCTCTCTTTTTCTATTCAAGCGCACAGTAGTAGGAGCACAAGAACACCTTCTTCTTCATCTTCCCTTCCGACAACAATCGCCAGCCTTTCTTCTGCTTTCTCCTCCATCCCATCTGGCCACCATAGACAACACCCTGCTGTTGCACTCACAGACGCCGCCCATGCACGCACGCCAACTTCTTCGTCTTCTCTCTTTCTCTCTTCAGCCTCCAGCACACTGCCGTAGCCTTCCTTCTCCTCTCTTTTTCTGGCCAGCCGCTCTTGTCGATCCCCTGTTCACATGATTGCAAGCTTGCTCCTACAAACGACTATGGTGCTTCTTCCTCGGCTCCGGCAACCTCCACTACCATCTCTCTCTCTTCCTCTTCTCTTCTTGCCATTAGCACACGATACCACTGCCGCTGCCCAGCTGGATGTCGGTCACCTTCAGGCATGGCCGGCTACCTCCCCTAGCTAGCCCAGCTACCCACGCGCGAAGCCACCACTGCTGTCGTTGTCACCGTGGAAGGAGGATCACTGTTCAAAAATGGGGACTTTGTTTAAGTTGTGGGAATGTAAAAAATTATAACTAAGCCCCTAAAGTATAATAATCTTAATCATGCAATTTCTATTCTTCTTACACATGTCTCAAACTCATTGATTATGTTATTTTCAAAAATTTTATTAATTATAAAAAAATTTTAATTTTGTGTAGGACTGAGATTAACATGTAAACTTGCATAATTAATTTTATTAAAGACTAGAAACAATGCATGTGACATAAATAAATGTATAGAATTAGACACTTATCATCTAACATGTCAGCAGGTGAAGGCAGAGCATCAACGCCAGGTGGCACTTTGCAGCCTTTGGAGATTCTTGCATGGAAATGGGACCATGTGACTATAAATTTTATGGTTGGTTTACCGAGAACTAAGGGTGGCCATGATGGTAGATGGTTGCTAGCCGACATGTTGACTAAGACTAGTAGGTTGCTGCTAATCAAGGTGAGTTGGGGAGTCCACAAGTTGGCCAGATTGTATGTGAAGTGGATTGTTCTCTTGCACGGCATTCCTATTTCTATTGTGTCCGATCAAGATCCCCACTTCACTTTTGGTTTCTAGAGGAGCTTTCAGAAGGCCATGAGAATAGAGTTAGCTTTTTGCTCAACTTATCACCCTCAGTCTGATGGGCAGTCGAAGAGAACTATCCAGACTCTGGAAGATTTATTGAGAGCTTGTTTCCTTGAGTGGCAAGGGTCGTGGATTCATCATTTGTCGTTAGTAGAATTCACTTACAATAATAGCTATCATTTTAGTTTGGGCATAGTGCCTTATGAGGCCTTGTATGGGCAACCATGTCACACTCCATTTGACTACTTTGAGGTTGGTGAGCGAGTTATGACAGGACCAAAGTTAGTGTAGCAGTGTGTAAAGGTGGTGTAGTTGATTGGGCAGAGATTATAGGCAGCCCAGAGCCGATAGAAGAATTATGTCGATCAACGGAGGCAACCTATTACCTTTGAGGTGGGAGAATGGGTGTTGTTGAAGGTCTCCCCTATGAAGGGTGTGGTAGGATTTGGCAAGCGTGGAAAGTTGAGTCCCCGCTATATTGGGCCAAGGCTCATAATGACGATATTACATGAAAGTCGGCTTGGACACGAAGTCTTGCACCGAGAAAATAGTTTATTCTTTAGCAAGAAGGTAATGCTAATGTAAAGAGAGGATTCCTTCGCCGATTCGAGCATAAGGCTCATAATGGCGATATTACGTGAAAGTCAGCTAGGACAGGAAGTCTTGCGCTGAGAAAATGGTTTATTCGTTAGCAAGAAGGTAATGCTAACGCAAAGAGAGAATTTTTGCACCGATTTGAGCGTAAGGCTCATAATGGCGATATTGCATGAAAGTCGGCTAGAACATGAAGTCTTACATCGAGAAAGTGGTTTATTCGTTAGCAAGAAGGTAATGCTAAAGCAAAGAGAAGATTTTTGCATCGATTCAAGTGTAAGACTCGTAATGGCCATATTGCATGAAAGTCGGCTAGGACACAAAGTCTTACGCCGAGAAAGAGGTTTATTCGTTAGCAAGAAGGTAATGTTAATGCAAAGAGAAGATTTTTGGGCCAGGCCTACTCGAGGAAGAGGCTAAAATCCAGGAAGCCACCGTTGCCGAGTTCGCTCAGAGAGGAGGCTGATGACTCCGAGGCGAAAGCTCCTTCGTCGGCAAGGGAAAAGCCTGCCCTACTAAGTCTTCATTAGGCAAGAAGGTAGACTATCACTACTCTTTCGACGAGGTGGCTTCAGGCGAGGATGTTGTAAGTGTGAGCTTGTTCATATGGGGCCCCCTTTTGTGACCAGCCTCTGATCTTGTCTTCTATTATTTAATTAAGTTGCAGGAGCAAATCCAGCCAGAGGCCGTGGAGGTGCCTGCCCCGGACCCATCGGTGGAGCGACCGGGGGGAGTCGATGCCGACTTGGATTAGTTGGCGACCTTGTTCGAGGTCCTGCGGCAGGAAGCAGCCCAGGGACCATAATATCAGTGAGTGAGGCTCTAGAGGAGGGGGAGATAGCATCGGAAAGCAGCATAGTTTAGGTGACTAAGGTAAATATGGGGCCCTGGGACCTCTCTTGCATCTCTTCAGGATTTGGGTAGTTCACCTCGATCGGTGAAAGACTGACCCTATTTTCTGTGTTTTAGGAGGAGGCAAGGCTTCCCGAGGCACGCACCGCTAGAGCTCGCAAGGTTGTTCCGAAGCGGAGGGAACTAGTCACCCCCGAGGGGGTAGGTGGAGGACCGTAACCGCTCTCGGGACTAGACGTGGAGCACCTAGTGTCCTTCCTGCAATCGGGGGGTAGGCCGAAGCTCATGGTTCCTCTTCCGCACCCCCCCCCCCCCCGACTGCTCATGACGCCTGAGGAGGACCAACTTCTGGGGAAGATACTGACAAGCATCATGATTTCCCGGGAGGAGGGAGCACAAGCGGAAAGGGCCGTAGGTCCCTCAGTAATAAGCCAATTAATCTTCCCCAGGTGCGCAGGTCAGTCCATTCAGAATCAGCACAGACACTCCTCCCCTCTACATCCTCTTTCTCCCTACTCTGACCTCCCCTGGTGGCCTTCCTGGTTGGAGATCGAAGAGGATTCGTCCATGGTCGCATCCGTCTTAATCCCGCACCATTTTGACTTCGGGAGTGTTCTTGACGACATCCTCTACCTGCTGTTGCATTCTGAGAGTAGTCCAAGTCCAAACAGAGCGACCCGATTCCAGAGCCTTCCCTAACTAGCGACGATGCCGAGAGATCGCACAAAAATTCATGAGCTTTCCTGGGTCAGTCAGCGAAGAATTGGCACTAATTTCGATAGCTTCCAAGTCCAGCACTGCCCGTGGCGGCATCAACAGTGATCACCTGTCAGGTAGTTCCAGAAGCAGGCTGAACCGGCAAAATAGCCAATCGGCACTCTTATAGTTATCTTCCCCACCCCGCCTGGCCGGCTTAGCGCCCCTCCCTATGTGGAAGTAGTTTTTGTTGTAATCCACAATCCCCCACCCCTTGTCCAACCCTCCTGTGAGAGGCGTACTGCATGTAAGTTTTTAAACAGGGAAAGTTTCTCCGACGTAGTGTACGGGGAGCCCACACTTCCCTCCTCACCCACGTCTCTGAACGGGGTCAGTGTCTTCACACCGACCAGGTTAGCTCTAACTCCTTTCTCTCATTTCAGTTCTTGCTCATTTAATATCCGTCAAATTACTCCGCTGGTGGAGAGAGAGCACCTGACCCCAGAGCACCTAGCTTCGTGTGGTCACCGTGGAGTTGTGAGAGAGTGAGCGACCTAGTGCCCTAATTGGCACCCAGCCAGCCCCTTGAGTGTGGGCACCGTACCCTCAGGAGGGCAACCTTAGCCCTGTTGGCCCTCTACTAGCAAGGTTCTTTGTTCCATTACCTCTACTCGGCATCGCCAAGTCACCCTGGGAATCGTGTGCGCGATGGTGGTTCGGTAATTCACGAGGTTTCCTTGCTCTTGTGCGTGTGTTTGCGAAGTAGGTCCAAGGATCTTCCGCATAATTTCTGCATGCTCCCTAGTGGTTTCACATCACCCCGTGTGTGTGGGCAGGCGTCGCCCAATGTGTGTATGTGGAGCATCGTCTCCGTTTGGGGATTTATCCCCGAGTGAAACCGTCACGCCACTTCCGAGTAATCTTCCGCGCTCGGGGCGTGACACTGACTGAAATGGAGCATATCGTCAACGGGCCCCTTCAGTAGCAATGGCGGGCCGACAACTGTACAAGCTATATTTCCTTTCTTGGGCTGGCATGGTGATATTTTCAATGTTCTTGGCTGGAGAGGGTCTTTAACAAAATGTTGGCGATAATCTCAGGTGAGTGGTCCTGAATCACCCAAAATTGACAATGAGGATTCTCGGTAACCAAGACCCCTCCTACTCATCTTCCTGCCTTTGGGGACCAATTTGGTCCGCCCTTGTAATTGTGCACCGAGGCCCGTCCCCAGTTGATAGCCCAGCTTCAATATGATGGACCAACCCTTTGAATCTCGAATCTTTGGCTTCTCCTTGATATTCACTGGTGCAGTGGGGGGCTTGCATGGTGCATAGGCCCATGGAAAGTCTAGATCTAGCACTGAGATGACCGACTGACTACTGGGCCATAATGTTGGTAATATTTTCTCTGAGATGGCCTTGACAGACTGGACTGTGGATATACTTTTTATCTTGACCACCCTCCCTTGGAAAGGGAATTTGAGACACTGATGAGTAGTGGATAGCACGGTGCTGAGATTTTCAATGCACGGGTGACCCAAGTAGCCTTGAACATAGGGTCGATGTCTAGTACACAAAATTTAATGGGATCGTAAGCGACCCAAGCTCAGCCTGAACGGTGACTATCCCATGACATGCTCTTCTTGAATTGTCATATGCCGCAATAGTAGTTGGGGTTGGCCTCAGTAGATCTTCTAACAAGTTGTAGGCTCTGAGAGTACTGAGAGGGCAGACATTGATAGATGCCCCTGTGTCCACCAATGCTGCGTCTATGCTTACTTTATTCAAAATGATGGAAATGTATAGTGGCATCTACTGAGCTTCAGGAGGTGCTAGTTCAGTCTCGAAAAAAGTAATTGCGGGCCCTTTGGAGATAGCTGCCAGGGCTGTCAGTAAGCTGTCCACTACCATATCTTCATTAACAATCACCTTTAAAAGAAAGTTTCAAAGTGCATCTTGGTGAAGTGTGGACCTTTTGATCAACTCTAGCATAGAGATCTTGGCGGGCACCCTGTCCAAGTGATGTAACATATCATATTGGATACCCGGCAACAGATCTGCCTCTTCCTGGTCAGCAGCCAGTTGTGAAGACTGAGGATTGGGTGCAGGTGCACCAGTGGAGGAATAGTTCCTGTGGAACAAATGCCCACTCCGTAGGATAAAGTTTTGTGCTGGCACGGCATCAGATGGCGGCTTAATGGGCCCGACGGGGTGGATGAATGGCGTGGTGGAGGGTGTAGTGGTGGAGATAATGGGGGTGATGGGAGTAGTGGTGGAGGTAATGGGTCGCAGAGGGAGGATGACAGGCGAAGGGTCAGATGGAGGCATGGTAATGATGACGGGGGTGACGGGAATAGGTTGTGAAAGTGGGGTGACCGGGGAAGGATTAGACAGAGGCATAGTGATGAGAGGTGTAGGCGTTGGTGCTGGAGTAAAAGTAGGTGAAATAATGGGGGAAGCAGATGGTAGGACGAGAGGTCTAGTGGATGATGGAAGGGTTTGATGGTTAGGCGGGAGAATGACGTGAGCAGTGGGTGAAAAAGGGTTGCGGTAGCTGTCGTGGAGGGCCATGAGTCGTTGAACTGAATTATCATCGTCATAAGACCACCCGGCGTCGGGAGTCGGGGGTTGAACTAGATTGACCTGAGCCAGTGCCAACGACTAAGGCTGCGGAGTGGGAGGATGATTAAGCATGGGGTTCTAATAGATCCCCAAGTCTTGAACGGGCTGCTGCTGCTGTGGTGGTTGCTGCTATGGTGGCGATGCTTGTTGTTACTGCACTTGCTACCTCGACGCTTGCCTTCTCTTTTCTTTGATCTCGATAATGGCCTTGTGTATCTCGGCCCAGTCTATACAGTGCCCGTCATGCAAGTCATAAACCAAGTCTCTGAACTGGAAGCATCATTCGATGGTGTGCCCAGGTTGCCTATGGAACATGCAGTATTTTGACTGATCGACAGTCGGGTTCCAATTAGGCCGTTCCAGAGGGAGTTGGATTGCACTAACAGACATAAGGGCTGAGAATATGTCTGTGAGGGATTCAGGCATGGGAGGATATTAAGCTCTTCTCGGAGCTGGGCGCTTATTGGTATAGTCGTTGGGTGGAGGGACGTTGTGGTATTGCGGGGGTTGTGGTGGCTGTTGGGGAGCGGCAAAGGCATTTTGTGGAGTGCGGAAAGTAGGTTGCGTGTTTTATGGAGTGGAGAAAACGAGTTGGGGATTTTGCGGAGCGGGGAATTGGGGATTGTGTGGGTTCTGTGGAAAGTAGTTTTGAGTGGACTAGTTGGGAAAGGGGAAGGCAACGGCGTGTACCTGTACATTTATCTGGACCCCCTCAGTGACAGGCCCCTAAGGTTTTCTGTTATATTTGGGTTTTGGGGCCTCAAAAAGAGAGTAGATAGGGGAGTCCTTAAACTGGGTTTGAATGAACCTCGCCCGGCTATAGAGTTGGTGCATAAAGGAAAGACGAGCAGTGCAGTCCAAGTACAGTCGACAGAAAAGAAAGACGTACACTGAGGTCGGGGGAAGCCCGATGCAGGTATAGCTGGCAGCTACGGACACGTCACACCAGGAACCGTGGAAGCAGAATGACACCACCCACCTAAAAAGTACGGGTGAGCCTCGTGTCATGGGCTCAATAGGGGTCATGCGGATGCCCACCGAAAAACACGCAGTAACACGGAACAGAAAATAGTAGGTGTAGCAGAGCAGGAAAACTACACTACAAAGTTGCAAAGAAGAGGAAGCAAGAGTAGGGAATAGGCAAGGGAGAGGGAAGCTAAAAGAAAAGAGAAATGTCGTACCTAACGAGCGCGGCTGCCAAACTAACCTCGGTTCCCAAGCTACTCCTAACAGTAATAGAAGGGTGAACTCCGAATTGGCAAAGTCAGAAGTTACCGATCCATTGGGGAGACACCAGGCAAGCGAAGGCCTGCAAGGAAAAAGGGAAAAAAAAAGCCCTAGAAAAAGACTAGACAGACCAGATGGATGCTAAGCACACACAACTCAAAAGCCATGCGTGCCCATCCAGACATGACCACGTGCACGACTAGAACATCGTGCATAGGACACACCGCTACACTGACCTCGGGTAAAGCCACAAGTAGGCTAACCCAGCAAGGTCATGATGCTCGAGAAACACGAGAGTCACGGAAGAGTAACTGGTCATGTTACTGAAGTACCCACCACTAGAAGAACAGCCAGCTGCGTCCCCTGATGTCTTATGTTGCGCCTACAAGTATCTCGTCTATGATGCTGCCACCTGTAGAAGCACGACAGAGACTAAGACACTCAGAGAACCAGAACAGAAGTACCGCCGTGAGTGACTAGACAGGGTAACGCCCGTTGGCATCAGTCCAAAGCCCCTGGCCACGTGTGCGCACACCAGCTCATGCCTAGAGCCGGGCCTCTAGCTAGTATTCCGCCCCTGTGGATGCTGCAGTACAGAGCTGGGGGCCCACGGAACTAGCCTAAGAATAGTAAATTAGGAAGTGCCCCACTACAAGAGCCGACATGCCGTAACGTGTCGTAAGGCTACGACTAGTGGAGGATCACGAGACACAGACTCTAAAACGTGAGTGCTAGAGTACAGACAGGTAAAGAAACACTATCGCACGTACTACGAAGCACTAATGGCAGTACAGGAAACTATCGACAGACTCAGGACGAGGCAACTAGACCTGAAACTACAACAATCCATGAGTCTCACGACTCGGAGTCAAGATCATCGTACGAAGCAGAACAAGTTGCCAATCGGTCTGATCCTAAGCCAGAAAAAAATGACTCACTATAGGAAATGACTCACGGAGACCTGAGGGAAACACCAAGACCCTCAGTACACCTGGATACGTAGATCGAGGTAAGATGACACCTCACTACATCTAGAACCATGTCTCGAACTAGACAGCACTGTCGAGACACACACAAGTTCGCCTGTCAACCACTGGATCACACCAGGTTGACCAGAACCAGACAATGGCATTAAAAGCAGTACAGAAGACTGCACAAGGCAAGAACACTCCTGGGCACCTTATATCATGGTCATAGCCCTCATAGGACATCAAGAGACATCGACGGGACAATGGGCAAATCATAAGGTCAAGCCAAGATATACGAAATTTGGAACGTCGGGAAACGACACTCAGACACCACCCTAGGATACGTACCTAAGACAGACTGACACGAGACAGGCCATCACGACCAACGGACGAGACAATGGACAAGACTCACTGGGTGGTCAGAAGAAGGCCGCTCGGTGAAATGAACGGTCCAGATGGAAGCTGTTCAAAGAGGGATGAACGGTCTAGAATGGACCATTCAAGGGGGATGAACGGTTGGGGGCCAACCACTCAAAAGAACTGACCCCTAGACACTAAATGGGATGGATGGTTAGGGCTGGGCCGCCCAAAGGCTAGAGCAGTTAAGGAGTAGCCGCTCAAGCCAACCAACCTACTACAGTGTCGGCCAGAATGGTTTTGACCAAACTACCTTTCTGAACCGACACACAACTGTTGACCAAAGGTTAACTGGGATAAGCAAGCAGAACCTGGCCACTCAACCCAACGGGAAGGATGAACGGCTGAGAACCAACCGCTCACAGAGGATAGGTGGACCACTTCTGGCCGCTCAAGCCCCAGAGCAGTCTATCGACTGACCACTCAACCTGAGACCGAGACACGATAAATGGTCTGAAACTAGCGGCCCATGCGCCTTGAGCGGTTGCCGTTGAACCGCGAAGGCGTGACGGCGAGGAAACCAAGGGGTTCGTCCGATCATGGCCTTTCCATGTCCCGTTCATGCTAAAACGAAGGGGATACAACCACAATCACCCTGGCAATCACATAGACTCCGACCGAAGTCAAAATGATGCACGAATCACAAGAAACTAGCGATTCTAACGTAATCACCAAAATGGGGTTAACGAGGTTCCCGATTACCTACCAGCCCCGATAGACCACCATTCGACACGAAATTAGCGACTATAGAATGCCAACGTTCTAGGGAGTCCATTGACACATATATAGCTCAAGCGCCTCTGCCCTGGCGGGCTCTGCCTTCCCCCCAAGCTCGGCTACCCTCCACTCCACCCCTGACCATCTCTTCTCGGCTTCGGCTCGCGCACCCTCGGCCTCTACCCACTGCTGATTGGCCTCCCAGATCTGGCCCTCAAGCTCCTCATGCTCGATCGTCCACTGCTCATCGCGCTCGGCCTGCACCTTGCGCTCCGCGTCCCGAAGCTTATCCTTTAGCCCAACCATATAATAGGCCTGAGCCAGTCGCTCGGTTGATTCCTGAGCCTCTTTCTAGCTCAACTATGCCTGCGCCCTGAGCAAGGTCACCTCCCACTGAAGGTCCTCAAGGTCAAAAGTCAAGCGTATGATCTTTCGATCGGACACGTCGCGGGCGCATGGCAGAGACTCCCTCTCCGAGTCCATCCGAGCGAACAAATCGGTCATCTCGGCCCCTAGCTAGGCTAGAATCAAGCCACCTTCCATGAATCGCTCGAGCAGCACGGAAGGGGGGCTACACCCAACGCCTCCTTGAACTGCCTATGATGTTGCAGAGTGGCACCTAAGGTACAGGGAGGCTCAGACGGTAAAGGCACCCGCCGTAGGATGGAAGGTCCTCTCTGGGACAACCGGGAATGGGGCATCCCCCCCGAGTACACTTGCTTTGGGGGTCCCACCAGTTGGCTCAGATTGGATCACCTCACCTCGCGCCTCCGTAGCTTCGGTCGGCTGGGATTGGGTCGCATCACCTAGTGACACCTCGGCCTCGATTGGCTTGGATCGGTTTCCACCGTCTGGTGCCCCCTCAGCCTCGGTAGGCACCCCAGCATCAGTCGCCTATACCAAGGATGCATCTGCCTCAGCCACGACTCCTCCGACAGCAATAGCCCCTTCTGATTTGACAGCCGGGAGAGCCAACTGTACACCCCCCTCTACTGAGCAAGAGGCCTCTGCCCTTTTTGCCCGCTTTCGCTCAGCAATCACGGCCTTCATCGAGGACCGTAGTAGCTTTTCCATGGGATCCTTATGCTTGACCCCGTGGCACTCAGAAGCTCCATCCCGAGCAATTTGCTTGCCCTTATCTCAAGCGCGGTAGGACCTCCCGGACGTTTGAGGTCTACCGGGTGCAAGCGTCTCCTCCACGTCAATAATCTCCACCTCGACCGGCGATGCCCCCTCATCAGCCACTCGCCTCGAATCTGAGCAAAGAAAAGCAGACCATCATAGAAGCTTACCAATTCAACCCAATATCTATACAAGGCCCTGAAGCCCTTACCCGGAGGCACCACCATCTGAGAGGGATACTCCTTAATGTTCACCTCGGTCATCAAATCAACAGTTGACTGATGATTCTTCTGAAGAAGTGCAACCTTCTTCTACACCTCAGGGGAAGCCACTGCTTGCCTCTGAGGAATGTTCGGATGGAAGTTGGGCGTAGTCCGAAAGGCCCGGGACTCACCAAACATGGATGGGCTTACCAAGAAGTATTGGGTCTTCTAGCCCTTGTGGGAAGAGTCCCTAGCTGAGAGGGTCACACAACTCCTCCCCCTCTTCGCCTGAAGGTAGAAGAAGCCTTTGCCCATGTGGGCATGCTCCTTCAGCTTCAAGAAGGCATGGAAGAGGTCCAGCGAAGTTTCAACCCCACACGAGCGATAGAGAAAGATGAAGGAGAACATGAAGGTATAGGAATTAGAGACCAATCGGACTGGGGCCAGTTGGTAGAACCGAAGCAATTCGACAACAAATGAATGGAGAGGCAGGCGGAATCACACTTCCAGGCCAAGAGGAAAGAGCAGAAGGAACCGGAGCGAGTGTCTAGACTGGACTCATGGGCCTCTGCCAGAGAGAAATGGTACTTCTACAGCAATCCGTACTACCCCTCTAGCCGCTTCACCTCACCCTCAGACAACTCACTACGCAGAGGCTCCGACAGCACCGTAAAAGCCCTAGGGGCCCGCTCAACCTCTTGCCCCCCGACCTCAGGATGTTGGTCCGCCATGGAGCGACTAGGAGAGCTGGAGGAGGAAGAAGAGAACACTGAGCCAGATGACTCAGGGGGAAGTAAAAGTTGGTGGATCATCGCTGCCGTGACCTCTGCAACCTCTGCGAAGGCCACCGCAACTCTTCACTCTTCTGAGTTGCCCTCGTGACGCATGAGCCTCTCGCGAATGCAAGAATGGTAGAAAGGAAAGCCCTAGGTGATATAAGTTAGGAGCGAAAGCACATGCTACGCTTATGAACCCCCCGTGGGAAGCGGCGTGACGTTCCAGTCTTCAAAAATGATGCTCCAGACATCAATTCGCAAGAATTATCATCATTACGGGCGTATCCCCAGGACAGCCACAGTAAGTGGCCCCTATCAAAGAAAGTCCCCATCCGACTCAAACCACCAATGTCTTTCCCAAATGCTACTCGACCGAGCCTGATCTTGGCTCGGGAGTAGGAGGGGGACAAGTGGAGAGGGGGAATTTTGCTGCCCGAAAAGGAATGGCCGAACGAGGACCCTCTCGACCAAAACAGGCTCAGTTCCTTAGAGTGACAGCCCCTCTTGGGGCCCACTAAATGATATTTATGTATTATTTAAATTAAACGTAGTGATATATATACTAATATACTTTTATAAATTTAATTTTAATAATACTTTATTTATAGAAATTTGATAAAATAATGTGACACTGCCATCTGAAGGGTTCATTTTAAATATATAATATTCCGATGCCAAACTATTCCTGTCACCGGCTTCTCATTCTTCTCGTTCATCCGCACTTCCACTTTCCCTGACGGGAACGTGGCGAAGGCGTCTTCTTCCGGCATCCTCCATGGGATGACCCCTCTGAGCTCTCTCTGCTGCCGCCGTCGTCTCCGTCGCCGGCGCTGATGGGGGCCCCGGCCGCGTCGCCGCCGTCAAAGCACCACATTCCAGGCAACAATCCCCGGGCTGCCGCCTTCTGCGTGCTCTTCTCCCTCTCCCTCGTCGGCGTCCTCTTCTTCAGCAAGCGCTCCTTGGAGCCCTCAGTCTCCGTCTTCACGGACCACCTCCCGCTCTCGTCGAACCCTCCTCCTATCCCGCAGCTGCTTCCTCCACCGGCGGCTCTCCGCGCGGTCCAAATCCAGCGAAGCCAGGCGGATAGTTTGGCCTCGCCGCCAGAATCCCCGGGGAAGGCCAGAGGTGGAACTTTGTTGCCGCCGTTAGTTGAAGCTTCTGAGCATCTGGAATCTCGAGTCCCGGCACCTGAAATACCCGACCGGAACGAGAGCCTCCCTGTTGGCGAGGGAGGAAGTGGACATCTTGGGGGGCAGGGGGTGAAGGAAAGGTGCGATCTTTATGATGGGAGTTGGGAGGAGGATCGGGACGGGAGGTACCCGCTGTACCGGCCGGGGTCTTGCCCCTACGTGGACAACGCCTTCGCGTGCCAGGAGAACGGGAGGCCCGACGCGGGTTACCTGAAGTGGATGTGGAAGCCTCGCAGTTGTGACCTTCCCAGGTAGTCACGGAAAGTGGGAATTTTATGACCTTTTCCTGTTCTTATCTTATCAGGAACGTCGTTGCTTTGCATACATGAGATTGCGTTGGAATCTATCAACAATATGCATAGCTTCTGTGAACGAAACCACCCTATTAATTTTGCGAAGACGAATGCGTAAGTTTAAATGATGATCATAGATTCAAACAGGAGCTTCGGTCTCAGTATAGTAGTGTAAGTTGTGAAGTCAAGGCAAATCCTTTGGATCTCCTCTTGTTTTGCTAGAGTTACTGACAGATCTGACACTTTTTTTTTAGAAATGCTCTGCTATTCGTCTCAATTCGGATTATGATATACTTCTCCCCAGTTTCTACGTAATACCCTGAAATTTTAGTGTGCCATCCACTAACTTCCAAACAAGATGTTCAATTTTTCTGGAAGGCCCAGCTAGCATATCAATCAGTGCCATCTTTTTAGCAGAGGATCCTGGCTGAAGTCCTTCAATGCAATTGCATGTGATTTCAAATTTGATACACGTTTGTTTCTTCTGCTCTGGCTTCACAACGTAAATCTCCATTTATTTCAGACATGTTGGTAAAACCGACTATGCAGTAAATTGCCTAAATCCTTCTTCCTACTCTATGGCAGAAAGATATCAAACATCCAAATTCTTCAACCTTCTACAATACAACAAATGGCATACAAAGCCATATGCTAGGAGGAGGTCACGTTGAAATGACCAGCCACTGGTTAAAGTCAATGGGATATTCGTGAACTAGAAATTCCACGTTCTTCTTGTGATCTCTCAGTGGACAATACTGTGGAGGTAGACGTTTTAATTCATGGTGTCCGTAAATGCATTGGAGAAACTCATTGTCACCAATGTCTCAAATGAGCTGCTCTGGGATTTGGGAGAATCTGAGTTTGGGCTTCGGAATGACATTACCAAATGCAAATTCCATAGTGTGACTGCGTGAGAATTCACCCATGCATGATACTAGTTTATTGTAGTGTCTTCGGGCTTGGAAAGTCATAATTATGCAGGAAGTATGGCTGGGTAATTATCAAAGATATGTTCTGGTCTGGTGGTATTACCCACTTTCAATAGAAAGAATATGTTCTGGTCAGAATGTCGGATAGATGGGTGCTTCACTGTGCAACTTAAGTAATTATCAAGAAAGTGCCATATAGCTCTCATGATGTGGAAAAAGACAAGACGCTGCCTTCAGATTACTAGATTTGGAATTGTAAATTAGGTCATAATTTTAGCATTATTCGGGATCCCTGGACAATGTCCAAAGCTTCAATGGATCAAAAATCTGTTAGGGAGCTGGAGAAGCAGCTCCAGAGGCATTGGAGTAATGTTTGCACTTCTGTGCTTCCCCTCAATTCTCTTGAAAGCATAGTTGCCAAGGTGACAAGGGGAGCTTGGGTCCCCCAGTCACGTTAGTGCTTAGGCGGCAAGTTCATAAGAGGGGGGGGGATGAGGGAGAGAATATGTGCCTATTATTTCTAGCATGTGAATGTTAGCAGGGGTCTGCTAGCACTAAAGTAAAGAAAAAAGATGTAATAGGTGAAAAGGAGAGAAGGGGAAAAAGAGCAGAGCTGGAAGGGGAGGGAGAAAACAAATAAAACTGAAATAAGATACATGACAATAAAAAGAATTGAATTAGAACCAAAGATGTGTAGCATCAAATCCCAAATATAAAATAAGCATGAAAATCATGTATAAGAACACACCTTGTTGGTGTTTTGGCTTTAAACCCCTGTGCAAAGGGTAAGGAGAATATGATGATATAATGATAGGGAGGGTACAAGTGTTGCATAATGGAGGGGGATCTCAATGTGATTGAGATGATAAAAATAAAAGAAGAAGAGGGAGAAGATGCATATGATGCATGAGCATGGATATGATCTAATAAAAAATAAAAACAAGATAAGGGAGAAGGAAGGGCTTATTGGTTTTTCTCCATAGAAGAGGGCTTCAAATCCAAGAGAGGAAGAAGAGCTCCAACGTGTATGGCCTTGAGGTGCATGGGAGACTCCTCCTTTGAGCTTTACATCTGGCAGCACCTCCCCTTGATTAATTGAACCAACCTTTTTACATAAGGGAGAGAGAGGTCCTATTTATAAGGCCAAAATTTGGAGCTTAATTTCATAAAAATTAGGAAAACTAACTTTAATGGGATTTGGAAGAAGATATTCCTTGACCAAGTGTCCTCCCAGCCTTGGAAAGTCTTAGGAACCCTTTCCCAAGTGGAAAAGGAGTTCAAAACGGAGAAGGAAGGAAGCACTGCCAAATATGGAACTCTATAAGAAATGGCGACAGACACAGTGGTCGCCCATTAAATGAACGTCAGCTCAAAGAGCCACCCATTCCAAGCCATTTTTAGAAAGATTAAGAATTTTCAAAATTGGAAGGAAAAAATGTGTCTGGGGTCCAGGACACGAATCAATCATTTTACAAATTTTGGTCGGGTTTAAAGAATCTGAAAATGGCAAGAAAATATGCGTCTGGGATCCTGGACGCATTCATGAATGGGCGACAGCCCAGACAGACACCGTTTGTTGAATTATTTAGGAAAGTCAAATATTACCAAAAATTGGAAAGGAAATCACGTTCACCTGGTCAGACATGGTGCAGGAAATTATGAATTTTGGTAATTTAGGCCAATAAATAGAAATGAAATAAATGACAATGACATGGTCGCCAATTAAAGAATTAGTGCCTTTGTGAGAAGGTGTTCATTCTACAAGAAAGTGATTTTGGCACAAATTGGGTGAAGAGAAGAAAACACGTGTGGGATCCCAGACGCGACCTTTAATAGGCGTCTAGTATGGCCAATGTGTATCAAGAAATGAGCACCTTTTAGGAAGGGCATTAATGCAATAATTATGGGAAATGAAAGAATGCGTGTCTACTATCCCAGATGCATTCAAGAAAGCGTGACTTTCCGATCAGACGCTTATTCAGGCCAAAAATGGAGGAAAAAAGAATACGCATCTGGGACCCTGGACGCGTGTTTGACAGTGTCGACTCCCCAAGGTGATGCGTCGACTCAAAAGAATGGGTGTCCATCTGAGCAGGCGTTGAATCTAGAATGGGCAACCACTGTCCTGGTCGTTAATTCTGAAAGGCCCCGAAAAATTGGAGAAAAATGCCAGAAAAATTAGAAAAAATAGGGGGGAAAGTGGGAAAGCTTGGGAAAGTTAAATGTTCAAGAAAAATGAGGAAAACCACTCAAATAGGTTGATTTGAGGGTCAAATTGGGGCATTACAAGGTAATACGAGATGTGCTCAAAGTGATGTCAATTTTGGTGTGTCTACAGCAGAGGGTACCTTGTCCGAAGAGTAGTCATAATCTACCCATTCTCCTGAAGGAGATCCAGTCAGGGCAGGCACTTCATTGGTCCAGGAGGGTATGTCCTTCTTAGGCTCAGCTGCTGCGGGTGCCTTAGTTGGACTCAGCGTCGTGAACTTTTTTAACCTCGAGGCCTTCCTTGAGTACATCCACGGTGCTGGAGGAGCTGCCAGGGCAATCTCTTGCTCCGCCATTGCTACGACATCCCCTGTCGAACAAAAGACCGCTTAAGTCAGCAAGTGCACCTAGCCGAAAACTGGCAAAAGCAAAAATGGCATAAGTCAACCGTAAAAAATACCCCTTTCAACTTCGCTCGTAGGAGCATGTGGTGTGGCGACGCTCTCACTGGGCCCCACCATGAGGACCTCAGCTATCCCCACTCCGGGAATGATGACCGAAGAAGGCTCTGCCACACTCCCTGAAATGTCGAAGAATGGCAAAGTCAGAAGTTTGCACCCTTTGCGCACAATTTAGTTGCAAACATTTGAAAGGAAAAGAGCCTTACCCCTAGGTGGGCTCGGTGCAGCCCCAGACATGGCAAACTACTCAAATGAGGGAACCTCAGGAGCTGGGGGAATAGCAGTGGATGGTTCTTCAACCTCGGTGCACCTCCTCTTGGCCTTCCTTTTCGCACCCGCCTTTGCCGCAAAAATTGCCTCCTTCACGGGCAACCCTACCCATGCACGTTTGCCAGTCGGCGACAACGGAGTGGTCGTTGGAGCCCGCACTGATTCAACAAAGTGCAATGGCTTCCTTGCTAGGGAGAGGAGCCGTTGATAACTATTTAGCTTATAGCTGGAAGGCTTGTCTGCACAAAAATCAATACAATGAAAAGTGAAAGATGAAGTATTGTTCTCACAATCAACAAGTCGAAGATATGCATGTATGTGAAAGAAGGCAAAGGGCATTATACCTATCGGACCGGTATAAAGGCGGGAAAGAGGCCAATATGTTAGGGAGGCCTCCATGTCCCTAGAAGCTGCCTCTCTGATTAACCAACATACATCCCCACCCTTGGTGCAACGATCAACAAGGTTGGCCATATCAAAATGGTTCCAGGATGAGAGGTAATAGTACAAGCTCAGGTGGTCCATTCCCCACCCGTCGGCGTACTAAAGGGACAAGTTGAGGTTCTGGTTCAGTATAGTCTCCATCAGATCCTCAATTGTAAGCCCATGCACTGGGAGAAGAATGAACAACCATGTGGTTTATTGATAGTGCTCAGGCCCTCTGTCCTCCTTCTTTACAAATGTTTGCTATGGGCAGGTGGAATCCACCTCGGGACGCCAGCTCTGGGAAGGAACAATGCTCTCTTCTACCAGTAGGGGATAATTTATTAGCTCCAGCTGGGCCATCCCTACTCGGCTCAAATCCCGAAGAGACCGCGTAAACTCGTTTGTGGAAATTGTTGGCAGTTCAATAGCTGGCAGCGATCTAAGCTTCTTGGCTTCTTTATGTGCTGCCAGATAATCTTCCACTTCTTTCCTCCTGCCGTATTTCAGCCGGGATAGATGGTCGGGGTCAATATCAAGAACAGCCATCTTCTGTTTGCTCAGGAACTTTCTCTCGGCTACATCCCAGCATCCCATCCTACATTCCTTATAAAATCCTATCCGAGTGCTCCACCACTTTATATATTTCGGGGTTACCCGTGGGAAATGCCCCAGAGCTAGCACTCTAAAAAATGAAGCATCCGCCCGGTGAAAGAAGTCCCACCACGTTCGGGTGTGGTCAGTCGTGAGGGCTCCTTGCAGCATCTTGATGGGCAGAGGAAACCAGGCATTATATGGGGGTATGTGTTCGTCATACCCAAAATTGCAGCCAAAACGGAAGGAGTAGTAGGGCTCCAGAAATAAAGTGCCCCCCTTCCTGAAGACAAGGGCGCTGGGGCGGATTGACAACGCCCAATCCCTCAGCTCTGGTTCTAGCAATGGTCGGGTCATGGTTCGCTGGCTGATTGGGTGCATATATCTTTCTAGCTGGTCGTCTTTGCATTCCCTCCTTCTATTCACTAGAGGGCTTGAATGGGTTGCCAGCGTCCAAAAATGAATACTACCTAGTGCATCCAGAGGAATTGATGTAAGTCTTCCCCTCAAAAGATATAGCTGCAACGATGCTAAGCCAGGGTCGGCACCAGCAAACTCCAGCATTCTTGGAAATATCATGGGAGCCTGAAGAGTGCATGGCGCAAACTCTGGGAATAGAGTGCAAACCCACGCATTGAAGAAGTGCATCAGGCCTATTATTCTCAAGTTCCTCAGAGCCTGGCTCTTGATCACGTCCCCGAGGGTCTTGTAAATCAAGCACAGTGCGAGCGGGCAGATTGACAGCTTGAGGCCCCATGCCATCTGGCAGGCAGGATATATCGCCTCTGGCTGAATGGCACTCTCATCTCCATATGGCAGGGCAAAGGCGCAGATACAATTGGCAAGATAAGCTACGCAGTGGGTCATGGCATCAACACCTGCCGGGTTGGGGCCGCTCTGGTGTCCATTGAAGGCAGCACTGTCTAGATCTAGCTTGCTGCCACCACACCTTTTCTAGTTTGTTGTGACACCAACCGAGGGGAAATCATTATACTTCTTCTCGCCATGGAAGAAGTACCGTAACCACATCCCCATGCGGACTCTCCTCCTTGGTATGACAAAGTTAACTCTCTATAGGCCTTCATCAGGTACTGGTAGGAGAAGCCGATGGTATAGGTGGCATCCCCATCAGTTTTGTCCTTAATCAATTTCGGGAGGCACACCTCTTCATATGGCTCCCCATCGATGGGCAGCCCCGTCAGCTGGTGCAGGCCTCATAAATCAATGGATGTCTCCCCCTCTGTAGTGTAGAAGGTGTTGAACTCGGCATTGAAGACTTCCATCATGCCGCAGCAAAACCCCTTTGACACGGGGTATCTGAATCTGGAGGCGTATACGTTGTGCTATACGCCGGCCCGTATCAGTAGCGAGGCATAGTTGTATACCACATATTCTGTGAATTCTACGGCCCCTTCCCGGAAAGTGTGGGCATCCTAAACCTTGAAGTCAGCAAACCATCCCATGGCCAGTTCGTGCTTAAAGTGGATCGCCAGGCAATCCAAAATGAAGGGCTCCTCCCTGAACCCCCATCTCAAAGGGGCCAAAAATAGTCTGAAGCAAGGTTGTTCTTTGTGCAGTCACCCGATACATTGTCCCAACGGGCTGGTTTGAATTTTGGAGCCTAGACCAGCTTGCCTTCTGGCATTGAAAGCTCTTCAAGCAGCAGCACCAGTTTCCACTCCCTTGGCTCTCCGAGCAAATACATAGGCTCACTCCTCAGCACACTATAAGCCACGCTGTCCCTGGACCTGAGAATAGCCTGCTCGACATCTTGAACCACCATGATGTCATGCTTGCCGCGGGAGCTGAAGTGTTTCAAGAAGTAAATCCGATGCTTGTCCTTGGGATGATCATGCCGGTAGTTCCCCTCCCAGTCAAAGATAGCCCTCATGAGTAAGCACCAAACGTTCGAACTCCATGGTGTCTATTTCAGAGTCTGACGATTCGGCCAGCATAGCTATCTCTGAGTGTTCTCTGTCCAGGTCTCCTATATTGGTCCATGTCACCACAGGGGGAGCAACCGAGGAAACATGCCTTGCACTAACAGTGGTGTGAGAAGGAGAAGCACTAGGAGAGGCCATTTCCTATAAAAACACCAATAATCAAATGATCAGTACAAGAATCACATATTGATCAACCTAAAAGAAGGATATACATCCCCAGTGTTGCAGAGAAGGATTTCTATGGACAATAAGCTATGAGGCTTAGTGGGTGTGGAGGATTCCTCGGACAGCAAGCTGTGAGGCTCAGTAGTTGTAGGCTAAGCTGTAAGGCCCAGTGGACGCAAGCTGTGTTGCGCAGCAGTAGGCCATACTTGGGTTTGAGTGTGGGGTGGACGTAGATCTCGAGTTTGAGATCGAACCACCTAAAACTTTGTTGTCCAGTGTGGTTGTTCTTTGTGTGTGGCTTGATCATCTTGTGTCTATATTTCACTTATCATTCTGCAGCCAGTGATTATTACATTCCACATCTACTTTACCGCTTAAAAGTAGAAAAGAGGGTGACCGATCTATTCACCCCCCCGCTAGATCACCCTTTAGCTGTTCAACACACATGACTAGAACGTCATGCATACAACAGGACACTAACCTCGAGTGCAGCCACGAGAGGGCTATCCCGGAGGGTCACAACGCACAAGAACCGCGAAGAGAACCACGAAGAGTCACGTGCCACGTGAGTGGCTTGCCTCTCACTAGAAGAACAGCCAGCTACATTCATTGACATCTTATGCTATGCCTACGAGCATCTCATCTACACTACCCACCATCGGGCAGAGACTAAGACATTGACAGAACCAAAACAGTAACCACAGTCGCGAGTGGCAAGTCAGGGTCATGCCCGTCGACGTGAGTCCAAAGCCCCTAACCATGTGTGCACACACTGGCCCACTGCCTAAGCCAGGCCTCTAGCAAGTATTCCCCCACCGAAGGATGCTACGGTTGGACCGGGGGCCCACAGAACTAGCTTAAGAACCGTAAATCGGGAAGGTGCCCTGCTACAAGAGCCGTCACACCGTAACGTGACGTAAGGCTATGACTAGTGAAGGCTCACAAGACACTGACTCCAAAGCATGAGTGCTGAAGTATAGAAAGGCTAATCATGCACTGTCACCCGTACTACAAAGCACCAATGGCAGCAGAGCCACTGCCGACAAACTCCAGACAAGGTGACTAGACATACTCACACAACGACCCTTGAGTCAGATGACTCAGAGGCAAGATCGTAACCGATAGCGGAACAAGCTGCCAATCGGTCTAATCCTAAGCTAGGAAAAATGACGATGTCGGAGGAAACAACACGCGGAGACCTGAGGGAACACCGAGGACCCTCAGCACACCTAGACACGTAGACTGAGGTAAGGTGATACCTCATTGCAGCCAAAAACCATGTCTTAAATTGGGCGGAATTGTCGAGGCACACACAAGGCTACCTGTCAACCACTTGGTGACCCCGGGTTGACTGGAACCAGATAATGATGACTCTATAGTAGGAAAGAGAATCCTATCACAAGCAAGAAGACTCCTAGCTGCCTTATGACGTAGTCTTAGCCCTCATAGGATGTCAAGAGAGAACCACAGGAAAGCGGGTAGACCACAAGGACAAGCCAAGACAATCAGAAACCAAAATGACGGAAAGCAGGACTCTAGCACTGTGACGGTCTAGCTTTAGACCGCTACACGGAGGTGACGGTCTAAGGATGAGCTGTTACACTCTAGAGGAGACAGGGCTCTGGTGGTCTAATGAAGACGTGCCACACAAATGTGACAGTCAAGGAATGGAGCGTTACAAACACCGCTCTACAACAGTAACCTAAGACGAACGACATTGTAACGGCCTAAGAGAGGCGCGTTACACGACTCTGACGCACAGGGGAAGGACCGTTAAAGCCAACTGACTTAACTAGTAAAACCCTAGTCAAATGCTGTGACGGCCTAAGGCAGGCACACTACAGCACCCTGACGGTCTAAGGTAAAGCCGTCAGAGCGAACCGACTAACACAAACCTCGAGAAATGACAAGGCTGTGACGCACCAAGAAGGAGGCGCCAGAGGACTAAGACACCCCAATGGTGAGGCGTCACACTCCCACAGCCACGAACTGACCCACATGCCCGAAGGCATGTGACGATCTATCGTAGGACCATCAGAGCATGTGACGGTCTTTGGTACGACCGCCACAGTGATCCGACGATCAAAATAGTGGAAAAGCCGAATCGGCTCGTTCCACGCCCCATTCACGCCGAAGCGCAGGGGAAAAAGTGCCAGGTGACAAAACTAACCTTCCACAAGCCGGAAGGGGCACATACGGCGATCAAAACATGAGATCGAGGCGATTCCGACGAATCGACCCTAAACGAGTCACTGTGGTTCCCGGACTCCTACCGGCCCCAAATGACGACCAAACGTGACGAAACTTATGGGAATAGGATCCGAACATCCCAATGGTCTTTTTGACACTAACTAGACTAAGAATGGTTGCCATTTTTCGACGAACCCTATAAATCCCAAAGATAATAGTTTTGCTAGAACTGGCTCGATCTAGCCCGTTCGAGCACCAAACCACGCACAAGGACAGGGAAAACGTGTAGGAGGAAGTGGCGATCCGTCTCCCTCTCTCCACCGAAGAAATCGAGCGTCGAGGCGACTAAACTGCGCCGAAAACCACAACGCGAGCTCAACCGCCGACTTTGAATCTACCGTTCGAGATCGTGCAAAGACTTGAAAGTCTTCAAAGGCATGATGTTAATGGCCGCTCTAGCGTCGACCAAAATTCGATTCACATCATGCCCATTGATCGTCTCTCTGGACGATTGTGACACGGAGAGGACAGCAACATGTCTTCGTCCGTAAAGGAGATGTTGGCAGCAAATGCCTCATATGCCTGGACTTGCAACTCTGCAACATGGGATAAGAGCCTCCCTCAGATCTTTGCACCAAGCGATAACTTCTCAAATAGTGACATTTGTTGGAAACCGCTTCATATGATGAATAATTTTACGGTCCGCCTAAGCACCGGCCTCGTTAAATGGTGGGATGATCTCTGCCAGAGTCTTCGGAGCCCCGCGAGGCTTCTCCCGCTTAAAAGGATGTTCCTCGCTCCAGCCCTCCACATTTTCCTGGAATAATGGTGCCAAAGATTCCTCCTGAGGTGGCAACGATCCATCCTGTTCGTCCTCATTAGAAGGACCTACTTGGCCAGTGGGCTCAACCCTGCCGGAGGGACCAGGTTGCCCTGACGCCTCATCGCGTACTGGTGGCTCAGTTGACTCTTCTTCCGCATCAGAAGAGGCAATTATAAAAACGATGCCACCCGGCCTCCTGGGTTCCGGGATAGGGCCCGAACCCTCTGAGGATTCGAGGGTGAAGGAGATACCCCGTACTTGAGTTTCCGGGATAGGGCTTGGCTCTTCCCCTCTGAACAATGTGACCCGGTCGAGAGTTAAGGGATCTTCACGCCCGCGTCCTCATCCTTGGCCATGACCTCGGCTATGTTTCGCCGGGCGACGCTAATATGTCGCCATTGGAGCCTTGCCCCCGGTGCTATCAACCAGAGGGCTTTGTCCAGGAGGAGAGTTGATGTTGTCAGGCGACGGGATTGCCACCATGTTGCAAGAAAGCTCTTGCAACATTCCCTCGAGCATCTCCACAGTGAGCTCCTTATCCTTGTAAAAAAAAGAGAGCTCTTCCAGAATCAAAAACTCCTCACCTTCTTCGAGACAGTGAGCCATCTCCCGAAGCCACTGAAGAAGGCGGGCTTTATATCCAAACTTGTCCCACGGAATGTATTTGTCCAGTGTGACAACCCTAGTGGGGCGAGGGGGGTATACTCCTCCAGCTCATCTATAAGCTTTTGTAGCCTTTGCAAAGAAGTTAGTTCCTTGGGGACTTCCGCGGCTGCCACTTGCTCAGGTTGCTTCTTCAACCTCCTCTTCAAATTCTTCCTACGGTTCTTCTCTTGTTTCTTCTGGCGTGCCGCCTCTTGAGAAGAAAGTGGACTTTGTTTTGGAGGTGGGTCTAGTATGCCCCCGAAATTCTACTTTTTGCTCCGGGCCGGCTTCTTGGGAGCCCTGGTTCCCCGGCTTTTTCTAGGAGTAACCTTAGTCCAGTCAGCCTCCTTCGGTTGCACCTGGAAAGTGGCGTTGATCGCCTGAGTAATTATTTCGGGTGACAACTCCTGGAACTCTGCGAGGCCGAAGTGGGGCCCTTGGGGGCTTTGCAATTCCACTGATTTTGCTTTGATTGGCGACTTTGCCTGTTCGAGCCGTTGAGGCCTGTTTACCATCGGCGGCCTTGTTGGCTTGACATGAGATTGGACTTGAGACCCCCTCGCCCTGACTTTGCCTTTATTGTCTGGCCGTGGGTCTCCCCCTATGGTGATGCCAGGTTGACTCAGCTTGGAAAGGGATTTGGAACTTCCTCCCACGGCTTGGCATTTTGGGCTTTGGGCCTTAGGCCCATCACCCCTGACCTTGCCTTTAGGGTTTGGCTAAGAGTTGTTGCCTATAGACTTGCCCGACTGGACCTGCTGAGAGGTGGGCTTAGTCTCCCGTGGCTTGGTCTGCTCCTGTTAAGCTTGCCGAAGAATCTTCTCAACGACCTCTTTAAGACTTCACCTCGTCGTCGAATTCCCCTGCGCATCGATCTCCCCTTTTTGGATGAGGACTTCAATACAATCTCGAACCTCCGGGCATTCCCCAGTGGGGTGGGACACCCTGGCATGATATTTTCAATAGCGGGAATAGCTCTTGGCCGTTTCATTGTAGTAGGATGGCGGATCATGCGCCATCACTCGACCTTCTTCTAGGAGCTTGTCGAAAATCTTCTCAATGTCTTCCTTGGGGAAAGAGCACTGATGAGAGGGTCGTCACCCTGGATACCACAAAGTGGAATGGGGCGATTAGGAACTGACTCCTTCCTCCGTCGACTCCGGGAGCTGGAAAGCAGCCAAGTCATGTATGACATTGTTGGAGAATTTAAGCTCCCCCGTCCATGTGGCTGCGACGGGTTGACCAAGAAGTCACCCATATTGACCACTCCTCATCTAATCAAGTCTTCGGCGAGGTCCTTAAAGGCCTGACAAATGACAATCATGGATAATATGGCCTATCACCTCGTGGTATGGGCAATAGCCCTGGTGTAAAGCGACGCCTGACGCATGCTGACTGGGTGACGCCGGGAGGTTTAATAAGCCTTCTCACCAACACGCAAAGAAGATTTACAGGGTCTTCTCGCGAGGGAAAGAATATAGCTTCTCTGGCTCCTCGCCTTGCCGACACCTCATGCTGAGATCTTCCCATCTCTTGATATATTCTGCAGCCGTTTCATTATCTTTTTGCTTGACTGCCAACAACTCAGCCATAGTTACCTCTACCTTGATGACGCGGAACCTTTCACTGAATTTTTGCTGCATGTCTGGCCAGTCATTGATAGACCCGACTGGCAAACTAGAATACCATTCGAAGGTAGGTCCCGTCAATGAAGACCCAAAGAACTTGAGTAGGTACGACTCGTCCACCGCCAAGTCACCCATGACTGTTATATAGTGTGCAATGTGTTCTTTAGGGGAGCCCTGCCCGTTGTATTTGTCAAATTTTGGGGGTTTATTGACACCTAGCGGTAATCTTTTGATAGCATGGTGGGCTGGATATGGCACTTCATATATGTCGAAGGGAGCGTAATCACCACCACCCCTCTTTGCCAGTCTTGCCTCGACCATCTGCTCCACCATTAGCTTGTTCACCATAACTGGCTCTGCTGGTTGAGGGTAGAGGTGGGTGGGCCATGCCAGGGGCGTGGCTGGAGCTACAGCATGGGGAAGCGAAGGGCCTGACATGGGAACCTACTGCTACATCTAAAGGGGCATTGGCTGTGCTGGCTGGAGCCATTGGGAATAATGCTGGGGAGTAGCATGGTTCTGAGTTACAGTTTGTAGAACGGTCGGTGAAGGAGCACCCCCAAGATTGGAACCTTCCTGTGATGGCTCAGCTCGTGCCCCCGGTTCCTTGGGCGCCATAGAGTGTTCAGACTTTTCATTAAATTTTCTCTTCAGCAGCTTTATCTCCCGCTGGTATCCTTGCAGTAACATTAGGACGGCAAGGTCCATGGCTATTTCATTACTGATGCCCTCGAGTGTGTTACTGGAGACACACTCAAACGGAGGAGGCGAGAATACTCTTTCTTCTTTAGATGCCACTATCCTAGCCGCGACAGTGGCGGTGTCTTCATAAGCAACCTGCTTGTCCTTTGCAGCTTGTAGAAGCTCAGCCTTAGTTTTACCCCATCTTGTCACTGGGTCTTTTCTTCCAGCAATCTCGGCTGGCTCTTCTTGTTCGTTTAGTAAGGGACCAGATGTACTCATCACCCCTGTCATATTGCAACTGAGAACTCACATTCTTCTTTTATGCATCCCGACTTCCCTTCGGGCCAGATGGGAGATAGTCACCTTTTCAGATATTGAAATTCTTTTCATCTTTTCATTTTGTAGAGGCCTTTCAAGGCTTCTAGCCCTAGTTTGCTTCTCCTCTTTGTCCTCCCTTACGGGTGACATTTTGTCCTTTCCTTCATCTTCGGCCTTGATGACATGAAGTGGCCCTTGCTGACCCAGGGCAGGACTCCCAAGGCTATGGAAGTATTCCCAGACCATCTTAGTCATATCTTTTTGGTTGCACTCTGGAGAAATGGCAGGAGCCAGCACTTGGACTCGAGCCGATGGCATGCATGGAAGCTTTATCAGTTTAGCAGCTCGAATGAAGTTTCTTGAATATTTGACAATGCCAGCCTATCTTGCACAGGCCCTGATGGCGGGTGGAGGGGTTGCGATCATGATTTCCTCCGCATGCATAGCCTTTTTGTCCCCTCTCTTGGGAATATCAATAGAATTTTCGAAGCCTTGTGAGGCTGGTGCAGGGCCCCGGACCCTCTTGGGAACTCAAATTTGCTTAAACTTTGGCAAGTTTGGGGTTGGCATCCCTTGCTTGTTGTCATCAAAATTTTTCCTCTGGCTGGCCAGCACTTGGAAGGTGTTGTGGGTGGGCACGGTTGGGATGATCCAATCTGATAGAACTTCAGTGCCGCAGCCATTGAAGTAGACTCGGATGCCCCCGATCAACATGGACTTCCCAGATGTCGAAAGTCGGCCCCGGGGGGCATCAGCAATTCTTCCTCTGGAGCTCTTCTTATTGCCCCTAGCCGGCTTCTTCTTATGTGCTGCAGTTGGGCAAATAGTATGGTGGACGTGGCAGCTCACGACCACCAGACTCTTCAGTAGAGTTTCCTTGACATGGCCCTCACTTCGGCAGGCCGCAATTTTGTTGTTCTTTAGCTTCGCAGGTTCAGAACTCTCCACGTCTAGGAGACCCACGAATGCAACTCCCAGGAAGTTGGGGAGGCCAACGACTGGGGGAAAGTTGCCGAAGGTAATGGGTACGGCAAGGTAGCGGCATGCAGCATGGTCGGCCACGATATGAGGGCCAAAGACAAGTCCAGATAGTCCGCTCGCCATCGCTTCAACCTTCAAAGGGGAGAAACAAGATGAATGAATAGTTAGTATTTGAAGTACTTGAGTGGGGGTCCCATGGTCCCTCTATTTTGGCGAAAAGATGAAGGGAGACTCAACGAGTCCCACCGGGCGTGCCAACTTGGTGGAACATTTTTATTTATTTTTTTATTTATCAGCTTGGTTTATTTGCATAGGCGTGCCAGTCACTGAGTGACAAGTTTATTATGCGCATCATCTGACTAACCAAACGATAGTAAGTGATCGTGTCGAGACTCAGAACCTGCCGTACCGTAAAGACTACGGCGTTAATTACATCCTTCCGGAAGATCGCAGACCCCTCTCTTTCCCCAGAGAAAGAACCTGACAGCTTTTTGACATCCTCATCGAGAGGGGGCAAATCTTGCCCCGTGACCCACCGACAGACTATACTCATTGGGACTTTAGCCACCCCCAGTACTGTCCCTTCCATGTGCGAATCTGCCATGTGATAGAGTCCTGTGAGGAAGTCCAATACCTCATCCAGGAATAGATCTGGTAGGAGCAGATCGATTCTGAGGGGAATTCCATGGCACTTGTTCAGCTGCGGCAAGCTATCGAAGAAACTCTTAGCACTGCCAGAAATATGCCAGAGCAGCCTGATCCTCCCTAGGAAAATGGGTGTGGGCTACCTTACCAGCACACTCCAGAATGGCTCGAGTTCTGGAGCGACAATTGAGAAGCCCTCGAGCGGCTGCAAAAGCACAGGGGGCAAGATGCCAGCCAAGAGATAGGGTCGAGTACCTTCTTGACCAACGTCATTCATCCTCCTGCTCCCCCGGTCTCCCCGTATTCTTCAACACCGCAGGCCGGTCAGTCGTCCCTCGCCACTCCAGCCGCGCAGTGGTGACCCTGGCAGGAGTTAGAGTCTCTACCCTTTTCCATAGAAGACACCACTAGACTCCTCCGAGTCCTTCTTAGCCGAGAGGATGTCCTGGTGGGTGAGGCTACGATGGGCTCCTCAAGCTCTTCTCACCCTCTCCCTACCCTACCTCTATCTCCGATGCCCGAGGATAGGAAGGGAAAATAGAAGCTGGGTGAGGTTTCGACATGACCGGACCAGATCCTCCCAACAGTTTGCAAGTCAGGTCTGCCATCACAAAGGCCATCCAGCGCTCAAGATCAAGACAACCAGCAAGGGCAGTAAGGCCCCAATACTTCATTGAGTGTCTCTCGACCCTGTCCCCAGTTAGACCATAGAGGCCCGGCTATTGAGTAGGATGTTGCTCATGATCCTCGGGCCACTTCTCAGCAAAAGCCCTTGCCACCGTGGCTAAGGCATCAAACCGCGCACACATCCTCGAACGCTAGTACAAGTCAGCCGATTCATGGTAAATTCCCACAGCCACCACGGTTAAGGCATCAAACGGCGTCTATGTCCCCGGACGCCAACCTCAGCATCCTAGCTAACCAGGAACTACCACTCGAGGTCATCGAACAGGCGATCAATGCCACCTTCCAACTATAGTAATCAGAAGGTGCCTGGATTGAGATCCGGGCAAAGAAGAGTCGTCGCCCTCGCCCTGCAAACACATTGGCTCGATAGTATCCCCACGGGGATCTATCAGCATCAGTTCCAGTGTCTCCTCCTCCTCCTACTCCCCTAGAGGCGGCCATCGCCAAAAAATAAGAGAGGAACAGAAGGAAGAATCTCAAGAGACGGCTCAAGAAACAAGCCGAACAAGCAGCTGTCTTGCAACTCCCAGTAGAGCTAATGCCTCTCCAGAGGCTATAGCGACTCAGCGACAACTTGGAGGAATACACCCCTCTTCGCCCTATTGGGCCTATCCCACTCGATAGTTACATCCCGTGGGAAGAAATACAGAAACGAGCTTGCCTCAGAAGCTGGGTCCTGGAAATGATCTAGAAAGTCAAAGAAGGCGAAACTCTTCGCATCCCAGAAGTGCTCTCCTTGTTCTATAAAGACAAAGAGATCATGGTGAAACAGCTGGAACAGATGCTTCACAACTGCACCTGCAACATGGTGGCTATTCCACCTCTAGATAACATCAACGCCTCCCGATGAGGCGAGCCGGTAGTAGCCAGAACCAGACAAAGGACTGTAGCTCCACTCAGGCTACAGCCAACCCCAGAACACACCGGTTGTGGCCGAGGTCGCGGTCGTGGACGTGGTAGAGGCCGCGGAAGAGTCCCTGAGCCGTCTCTTCACCCGTCTGCCTTCGATCTGAAACGGGTCATCCTCTTTCGAGGAGAACAACCTGCCCCGATCCCGCCAATGGAGATCCTGGGGCAACCCAGCATCGTCGAAGCAGCTGGCGCCGAGGAGATCACCGCCAGCATTCTGGTCCCGGCACCAGTTCTGACCTGTCCTGCAGAACAAGCAAAGCCGTTTGGCAAGGACGGGCCAGCCCTTTAGCCCCCTTCAGAAGAGCCGTCACTGGCCTCCCTCTTCCAAGAGTCTGCGAGTGGCCAGAGTCAGCCCGACACCAGTAACAAAGGTAAGGCGGTGTAACTCCCTGACGAGGAGCGATGCGGTAGCCCACAGTAGATGCAGCCTGACATACTACCATCACTGGAGGACGCTCGAGCTCGAGCTGATTGAAAGGTTCTCCACCAGATGAAGCGCTTTCCTGCCAGCATCACGATTTGGGAAGCCATCGCTTGGAGTAAAGATTTGAGGTAAACCCTTATCAAGATACTCCAAGAGTTGGAAGTCTATGAAGCACACGCGGCAGAAATAAAAGCTGCCACATACGAGGCTTTCACGGCCGCTGTCACCTTCACGGAGAAAGACTTTCTGCTCTCTCTTCCGTGCCATAATCGACCCCTCTATATGAAGGGGAAAATCAATGGGCATGAAGTAAACCGGATCCTGGTAGATGCCGTAGCTCGTGTGGTGCTCCGTGTACGGTACCGGTGGCCCGGCGTCCCGTGCTTCTCGGCTGCTCTGGTGTCCGCACCAGGAGTGCTCCAACTCTGACGCTTCTGGAAGGGGGCCCTTCTCCTTGGCAAGGGCAGTTCGCTATCCAGGCCCCCTTGTGCAATCTGTGTTGGGACTTGGCGCCTCCGTCGGTTCAAGAGGAGTTCCGGCGGTGCACCCTTCCTATGCTCTTCGAAAGGGTCATGGAGGGGGGTATCTTCGTGGCTCAGTTGGGAGTCGAGATTACAGACTTCGTGGTGCGGCTGGTGATTGAGGAGAGGAACCAATCCCAAGTTCAAACAGAGTCTTACCGTAGGATCATTCGGTTGACATCCGAGCTTGAGGTGCTTCAGCAAGAGGTGGCCTCACTTCGGGCGCAGAACAGGGCAAGCCAGGAAGATGCTCAGGTACAGGCCGAGCAATTGTCCCAAGCTCGATACACGACTGAGCTTAAGAGAAAGCTCTTGGAGGAGGAGCACTGAGCTCACGCAGAGCGCTCGAATAAATGGGCGGTCGAGCGTGAAGGGCTCGAGGGTCGGGTCCAATAGACTGAGCGGGCCAGGGGGGAGGCCGAGGCTATGCGGGCCCAAGCTGAGGCAAGGCTGGGCAAGGCCGAGGCAAAGCTGGCTGAGGCTGAGACAAAGCTGGTCGTGGTTAAGGTAACAGTGGCCGAACTCAAGGAGAGGGCTGCGAGAGCTGGGGTGGAGGCAATCGAGCGATACCGGAGCTCGGAGGAGTATCAGGAAGCTCTGAAGCAGGCTACCTTTATGTGCTACAAGCTAGGCTACCGCTGGGGGCTACGGAAGGGTTTTGGTCAAGGCTACAGGTAGGCAATCATAATGGCTTAGGAGCAGGCTTCTGACGAACTCTTCTTTCCTCCTGGGCTGCGCTACGACTTTGGTGAGCATGGCTTGGATTCTCCTTCGTCGATGTCGAGTGGCGAAGAGCAGAGCGAAGGTGCCTCTACCTTGGTGGAGGAAGGATCGCCAGCTCTGGGTGGCTCAAGAGGGCATGCGGATGGGGCAGGTCCCATACAAATGGGGTCATTGCCTGGGCCGGCCGTCACAAAGGATACTAGGGGCAAACCTCCGAGAATCGAGGGTCCTCCACCTGCCGAGCTTCGTGTGGAGCCACAAACTTCTCAGGATTCCCCCGTCTCCATAGATTAGGGAAATCTATATTTGCCCTATTTTTCTACTTTGAATTTGGCAATGGAATAGCTTTTTTCTATATAATGGTAGCAGTATTAAGAGTGTAATTGACTGCATGTCACCGCCTTTGACTGAGTGGATCTTACCATATCGGCGGTTGCCAGAGAGTTGGAGATTTCATGTGATTCGAGGCCAAACAAGTGGGCCTGCATGGTGATTGACTACGGGGTTGGCATCTTTTCGTTCTTCCATGCTTTAACTGACTTGTCATTTTTGCGTATTCCCACAGGGGTTTGTGGGGGGAGGTAGCCTGACTGCTTCTTGGGGAAGTACGTCTGCGTTCTTGTGTCTTTTCGAGGGGAGGTTCAATTAAGGTAGGGGTCTCCCCCTTTGACCTATAGAAGGTCCTGAAGGGTGCCTCCTCCTTTTCACACCGCTGAAGGCTTCCCTTGCATTCTTTGGCTTCCTTTGTCTATTTTCACGAAGCGGTTGCGGTCATCGTTGGTGAAGCATGGAAGGTGACTCTGAGGATGAAGACACTGGCGATTGTTGGGGTGTTCCTGCTACTCTGGCGTATAAGAATGGTCGACGAAGGGCGGGCAACGCAGAAGAAGGGTCGACACATGGCGACATGCCCCCTCCCAACTTCTAGGTTGCCGTCGGGCTCGAGGGAAGGGGAGGGCTAGTTGTTGCCCCACGGAGACACAGCGCGGAAGGTATTGTCCGACAGAATCTGAGCCCACCGATTCGGATGGTGTCGAGCACCGGCCCATTGACAGTGGCGTTTCGCCCCCTCTCAAGCATCTCCCCACTCCCATCCCCAGGGGAGTGGTTCTTTTCTTTTCTTTTACCATAGTCTTATTTATCAGATGGCGCCTATTTTTTGTCGCACTGCTTGGAGGGTGCTTGCTTTCTATTCACACTTCCCAAGCAGATGGAGTTAGCTATTGCATTATCTGAGCCAATTTTCACACGGGGTGGAGTCAGTGGCTCGGCTTGCGGACTGCCGTCCTCATCCCCATCGAGTGATTGGTCTGCGCTGCACCAGTTTTTCTCTTTTTTAATTATTGTACTAGCCACGGCCTCTGTGATATACATAAATGCATAAATCCAATAAAAAGGAGAGATATTGTCGCAAACTACTTCTGACATGTATGGGAAGGAACTCAAAAATAAAATTTTTACAACGTTGTCGCATTCCATATCTGAGGAATGGGTGTTCCTTCCATGGTAGATAATCGATATGCTCCTTTTTTGAGCGTCTCGACCACTCGGTAGGGACTTTTTTTGTCGGATGGCGCCTATTTTTTGTCACACTGCTCGGAGAGTGCTTGCTTTATATTCAGACATCCCAAGCAGATGGAGTTAGCGACACACATGTCCCCACTCACTCTCATCTCCGGTCAGAGCTAGACTTATCAGTGTAGCTAGGTGCGTGCTCCAGTATCTTGCTTATTTAGTATCTTTTCAATTGCCACGCGACAAAGTGAGAGAGAGCCCTATCCATACAGTCAGTTTCCTGAGTGCATCACTGTGGACGCAGAGAGAGAGCTTGTATGTACTCATCCTTAGAGCCCTAGAACTGTCATATTAGGGCACCCTAATTGTCAGGAGGTAGTTCCACAACTACTTCGCCTACGGGTGAGCAACTCTCCATGATCGATCCCTTCGAATTGACCATTGACATATCAGCCAACAAATTGGCTCTACATCTTGCTAATTATCGGTCTCAGGACTGTATCATTTAGGTCCGAGCTCGTGCATCCCACGTTGGTCTAGGAATTCATCGGGTCGTCTAGAGCGCGGTTCAACCTTACAACCAGCCATGAATCAAGAGAGCGTGAATGCCATGTTAGCTCAACTCGAGCAACACCTTACGGCTCAAATTGAAGAGCCTATAGCCCAATTGCGAGCGGAGCTAGGTGAGAGGATCCATGCCTTAGAGGACCGTGTGAGGAGAGAGGAAGGAAGATTGAATGGTCGTGGAGACCCCGTGGTCAACCACAGGGAAGAGAGAGACCATGCCCGCCGGGATCAGGCTCCCCGAGGCAGGGAGCAAGATGGTCGAGTACCCCTGGGGAGAGACTACGATGATGAGGGGATCATCTTACGAAATATTAAAATTGACGCTCTCAGTTTTGATGGGTCCCTCACTCCTGTCAAATATCTTGAGTGGGAGACCGGGATGGATCAATATTTTGATTAGCATCACCGTATGACCCTTGCCACAAGGGTGAAGTTTGACAAAATGAAACTCCTAGGTCAAGCCAAGACCTACTGGTGCAACATTGAAAATCTCCTAGCAAGGAGATGAGAGGATCCCATAAACACGTGGGAAGAAATGAAGGAGAAACTGAGGGAGAAGTATCTTCCACCCTCCTACCATCAGCGTCTTTTAGACCAATGTCAGAAACTCACCCAAGATGGAAAGTCTGTGGACGAATACATCGCCAAATTTGATGAATTCTTCCTTCGGAGTCAAGTCATGGAAGACGTCTCCGTCACCCTTTCTCGATTTAGGGTTGGCCTACACAAGAGCATCCAACGGAAACTTTTCTTGCGAGAGGTTAACACCCTCGAGCACACCTGCCAGGTTACTCGAGATGTCGAGCGATTTTAAAGGGTGGCCCCACCTCGGGTTCTCACCTACCGCCAACCTGAGCCTCGGAATCCCATGGTCCGTTACACTGAGAGAGCTAGCCCCTCCACTTTCTATGTCCCTACGGCTACCCTACTTTGGGCCGTTGCCCCTACTGCCCCTGTCGTAAGGAACCCCTTACCTGCACCTGCTGCCATGCCCAGGTTGGAGTACACTCCGCCAACTAAGAGGAGAGATGACAAAGGAAAGGGAGTCCTTCCAAGCACCTCCCAACCAGCCCCTGTCTCGGGAGTTCGCTGTTTTAGGTGCCACAACCTAGGGCATGTTGTAACCAATTGTCCCACCTGAGCCTTGGTCATCACTGACCCCCAGCCTGTGGAGCTTCCACTCCCATTGAGAGGTATGAGGCCGACCCTGACCTCATCACCTAGTTTGAGGAACTAGATGACAGATTTGATAGCACGCATGTCGAGTACATGTAAGTGGGAGATATTACCGAGAGTTCTAGCCATAGACGATTGGGTGTAGTTCACTACATCCTAACACACCCCCAGGAGGACGACTGGCGTCGAACCTCTATTTTCCAAACATACATCATAGTAAAATCCCAACCCTGTAAGGTGATCTTTGACAACGGGAGCTATATCAATGCAGCCTCTTCAGACTTTACCTCCCGTCTAGGTCTACGTACACATCCTCATCCTAAGCCATACAACGTGACTTGGGTTGATAACATTTCTATCCCAGTCACCACTACATGTGTCATTCCCATCCAATTCCAGTCCTACCAAGGATAAATCCTATGCGATGTAGTGCCTATGAAGGTCGGGAGCATCATCCTAGGACGACCATGGATCTATGATGTCGACCTTACTACGTTTGGTCAGTCCAATCAGTGTTCCTTCTCCCACAACGGGAAGAAGATTCAGTTGTACCCGACACTCCCAAAGGTGACCCTGGGTAAGAGTTCCACCTTCACCCCCACTGGAACCCCCAAGGTTCAGGAGAAACCCCAAACTTTCAATGAAGGGAAACTTCTCATTCCCTCTTCTCCTACACCTATCACACCCGTTCCCAAGGCCCCTAAAGGTGAGCATGACCCAGTTAGGCGCCTTAACTTCATAGGTGTTCGTGAGCTGAACAGAGAGGTCGCCAAGGGTGCCCCTGTCTGAGCTGTTGTCATCACCATCACCCCCGAGGAGTCCCAAGTCTCAGTCCCACCTGAAGTGCAGGTAATTCTACAGGACTTCCAAGATATCTTTCTTGAGAACTTACCCTTTAGACTCCCTCCCATGCGTGATGTACAACACGCCATTGACCTAGTCCCCATAGCCTTTATGGTTATGAAATATTCATTCTTGTTATATTCTTGTTCATGAAAAAGGCTAATTTACATTCTTACTGTATACTTGCTCAATATAGTGACCCGGGATCCGAGTACCGGAAAGGAACCAGCGCGACTCGAACCTCGGCCCACCACCCACGAGTCCGAAGACTCGGAAGGGTTAAAGGATAGGTGTGGTGTACATAGAAATAGGGAATAAAGTAGGACAACAGATATAATAATAGAAATAAACGGCTAACTACAATAGAGTCTAGTCCAACAAAAGTATAGTCTAAAGTAGTAAAATGTACCACATGCAAAGTGAACACTCAACTTGGCAAGCTGGCAACTAGGAACCTCCACGCAACGCCCTCGAATCTCGAGGAAGAGCCTCCGCACCTGAAAACCACGGGTGAGCCTCCTATCACTGGCTCAATAGGGGTCCTACGGAACCCCAACCGAAAATAATGGCGATACGAAATGCAGCAACTGCAGAAAAGAACAACAGCAACAGTAGGAACAGTAAACACGGTGGCCAGTAAAATCTCAACTCTACAGCTACTCCTACTGTACCAGAATGGAACCCAACACCCTGATCCCACGGTCGGGGAATAACCAGACACAAACCACCAGACTACGACTGCCCTAGTCACGCTACCAGGGAAACGACGCAACGTCACTGTCGTGGAGGCCTGTCCTCATAGACAAAGGCCCACACCAAAATCACGTGGTCTGGAGACACAGTCATGACCTCATCGTCGTGAACTCTATGTCATCTAGGGAGAATCCCTCGGTGATGCTTACCGGAACCCTAGACCTCGACTACGGGAACACTCTCGAAACCACACACGAAGCCCTATCTCGCAGGTGGAAAATGGAAACCTAGGACATGACAACTCACGTCACGTGATGGGAGTACCGCCCACTAGAAGCAAGGCCGGATGCATCCACTGATGACTTAGTCCACAGCCTCAGGTGTCTGTCTACGACACCCCAGGCAGAGACCGAGACACCGTACTAGTAACCAGGAACACAAGATAAGGACTAGCTGAGGTCGCGCTCGTCAGCGCGGGTCCGACACCCTCAGCCTTGTGTGCACACTCAGACCATACGCCCTAGGCCTATCCTCTAGCAGGTAATTCCCCCTAAGCCCAGACTCGGCTGTACGTGGGGGCCCTACGGTAACCAGCCTACTCACCATCTCACTCGGGTCAGCCGCTCCACCACTCCCTGGTGGGTCAGCACACGCGTGCCTTAAGAAGGGTACGACTAGTGGACGTGTCACTAGAAGAACAGACTCTCAAGTCACGAAAAATGACTCTGGAACTAGACAAGTACAAGGATCACTCATCGTACGACACTGACTCACGGTGACGCAAGTCAAAAATGCCACCTCCCGGGACCCCCACGGCACCTCACACATGGCCCCCACATGATGCCTATCATCAATCAGACCACGGGTCAGCACGTGGATCGAGGTCCACTCACCGGGACTCAGATCGGCATGGAAGAAATCACCGGTTAGGCCTCAGATAATGGACGGTCCATCATGGGTCGTTCCCGTGTAAACGGACGGTGGATGGACCGTCTCAGGATGTGAAACGGTCCACCACTAACTGCCTGAAAACCAGCGTACACGGTCCTCTATGGGCCATGCCATCCCTGCACGGCCCCTCTGGGACCGTTCCAGAAGGTGAACGGCCCAAGAGAAGGCCGTTCCACCCCTGGACAAAACGGGAAGCTACACGGCCAGGCCATGGCCGTTCATGAATGGCACGGGTAACGCTTAGCCGCTCTTGGAGATGAGCGGACCCAACTAGGCCGTTCGATCACCCAACGGTAAGAAAACCAAACGGACCAACTCAGGCCGTTCAACTATAACACAGTTCACGGTGGGCCGCTTGGTGAATAGAATGGTCCCTATTTGGGCTGTCGAGTCACCCAACGGCACGAAAATAGAACGGCCAACCCTGGGCCATTCAAGGATAGCACGGTCAAGCCTAGGCCGTGCCATCCCAACGCTGTGCAATTGTCAAAAACCCAACGGTCAAAAAAACGTCAGGAGTCACGCTGGCCCTACGGGGTACACGGTCGCCCATGGGCCGTCCATGGGGTACACGGTCGGACGATTGACCTTGTACTCCACTGGCGCTCCAGGGCCATAGAACGGTCCATCTCAGGACCGCGTAATAAAATACACGGTCTCTGTTAGGACCGTGTAGGTCCCGCCATTCCGAGAACGCCGAACCTCGCTGGAAAAAGGCATTTCAAGCCCCAAATCACCCCGGTTGAGGGGGAAACGAAGGGGAACTCATCCCCAAGCAACCTAACATACATCTAGGCCCCCAAATCATGAAATAACGGCTCAAAATGCTAGATCGGGCACTCGGTCCCCAAAACATGATTTTCCCCTCCCAGCACAAAATGACCCTCCCTCGACCTCGCCTCGGCCTAGAAATCGCGGGGAAGGAACTACGGAGCTAGGGGAACGTCACCCTACCTCAGTCACACTTCGAGACGCGCCGGATCGAGCCCAAATCGTGAAGAATGTCACAATAACAGACGGATTAAGTCGGACCGAGATGAGATCGACCCGACCCGACCCAGGACGAGATCGAGTCGACAAATCTTGATCCACACAACATACAGACCAAGTCACCCCTCTCATCTATCTCTTACCGTCTTTCCATTTATCTATGCCTCCTATGATCTCTCTCTCTCTCTCTATCTCTATTCGTGATCTGTACATCTCTCTCTCTCTTTAAGACCAATTTATTAATAAATTATTGGACAAATGTCGCAGTCGATGAGAGAAAAAATAGTAAGAGACTCACACACTCTCTCTTGCACTCTTCACTAATCGAGTCTGAGCACCGTGTTCGACACCCTGAGATTAAACACGATATTTTCGCTGGATTAATAAACATGCCCTTATAAATTTTGCCATCCCCCCTCTACATGGAGGGATGCAAGATGGATCTGTGAATCCAACAAGTACACACGAGCATCACGTCATATGTGACACAGAGAACGACAACAGCTCCTGTTCCTCTCTTTTTCAAAGGTCTTCCACGGGACAAACAATTGCTTCAGCGGGGTCGACGCTTTCAAGAGAGAGAGAGAGAGAGAGAGAGAGAGAGAGAGAGAGAGAGAGAGGATGTTTTGGAATATCGCAAGGGGAGGCTAAAAAGCTACTATTTTTGGCCTCAATGGAAGTAATGGCCACGACGAGACACGATTTCCCATTTTTGGGGTGGGGTTTTGTCAAACATACCACATGGAAGTAGGAAGAGAAGAAATGTAAAAAAAGAGAGAGGGAGAGAGAGAAGGGGGAACATGCAAGAAACAAACCATTGATAAGAAAATACATTCATATATTTCCATAAACTGTCATGTACATCAGAAATAAAAGGGGGGTGTACAAGTAACTCTCTAACTCTCACCACCACCCTCTTGCTGGTCCCTCTGGTCGCCCCTCTCCTCCCTCCTAAGACGAAGGTCCCTAGGGGGCCTCCTAGAGCCTTGTGAGGCAGTGCTCGCCTCACCCTGCGGTGCCTCACCAGCATCGGCAGCACGGCGATGCTCCTCTATCGAAGTGACAAAGAAGCTACCCACTGAAAAGGAACCCAACTGACGGAGTCGCGCCCCACTCTCATGTGCCCTCTGGTAGCGTTCCTCGCTCTCCTTCACCCTCTGCTTAGCGACTCGAAGGCCCAACTGAAGCTCTATCATCAGAGTCTCCAGAGCCTTACGCTCCTCTCTCTCTGCCTCCCTCCTCACCACTTGAAGGGCGATCCTCAGCTCTAGAACATCTCGGGGTAACTCCTCAGCCTCCGCAGCGTGACGCCCCAGCTCCTCCTCTAACTCCATCACGGTGGCCGTCTGGATGACTCGCTCCTCCTCCAGCTCGGCTATCTCAGCCTCACGCACTGCCACGGTGGCCACCCTGGCATCACGCTCCTCCTTAGCCCGGATTGCCCTGGCCAGTGCAGCCCGAACCTCCGCCACCTGCCAAGGAATGAGCACCTCTCAAAATCAATAAAAGAGCAAAAATATGTAATGAAGGTCTGAGGAGAATAAACACTCACCCAAGCTGCAAGGTCGCGCTCGGCCTCCTCTGCGCGGGCCACTGCCCTGGCCAGCTGCTCCTGGAGAGAGGTAACCTCCGGAGGAGGAGCCTGCAAGCTGGAAGATGCTCCACCTGTCATCCCCGCTGTCACTGCCAATTGGGCACGCTGAAACAAAGGAGCAAACAATAGTCAGTGACCAAACATCAGGAATCTAGGCAAAACAAAAAAAAAGGAGCCTTACCAAGATGTCTAGCTCCTGACGCGTAACAGTCGGCTACTGTCTAGCATCCGCCAACTGAGCCTGCAGATCAGTGATGTTGATGTTGCAGGCATCCTGCATTCGTAAACATATAAATTAGTGTTACATACATGCACATATATACAAAAAAAAATCTCTTACCCCAGCTGGTCTCCCAAGGTGGAGATGCCCTGCGTAGGTCTCCCGGTAGCGCCGTAGGTAGTCCGCGCTATCCTGTGCCTACGACACCACTGGGACACCGGCTTGCTGCCAGTCTTGGAACTGAGCAGGGAAGCTGGTGCGCCAGTCCACGAGCTTCACCTTACCTCGGGTCTTCTGCCCTATGTGGCTTGGCTCCTCCACCTCCACCCATTCCTGGGCAAAGCCCAGGGTCCTTATCGCCAACCTGAGTCGAAGTGGCTCGATCTCGTTAAGACAGTGGACCCAAACCTCCCTCCCGAAGCAAGGTCGGTCGGCCTCAACCCAAGGCTGGTCCACGTCATCCATGCCTAGGTAGGGCCTCCACACCACTTGCATCATCACACATGTCGGCTTCCACACTTTTACAAATAAAGTATATAGAAACAAAAAAAAATCATACCATGGCCTCGGGGTACTCTGATAACTCGCGTTAAAGCGATGTAAGCTGGTATGAGTGCGGCGCTGCAATCATGATGGGCCTCCACTGTAGAGCTAGTGGCACGATCTGTAGAAACCCAGAAAATAAAGATGAGAAATGAATATTTTAATTTTATTATATAATTAAAATTTTTCATGAAATAGTTAAATTATATTTTTACTATATGACCCTGGGCCAGCCCACTTAGTTGAGCCCAATAGACTTAATATGCTATCCTATTGACCCATTAACCTACTCAACTGACTCAATTAAAGAAAATACATAAATAAGACTCAAATAGTGTGAAAAATACATTATACGACTCGAAAAAATAAGGAGCAGCGCGTGATGTCCTCATCATATCTCCGGGGTGGGAGAAACTCGACCACGCCGAGCATGAGTCCACCAGGGTAGTGATCCAGCGCGTTCGGGTCCAGACATGGTAGGTCCTATGAATCACCCATGTATCCTCAACCGGTATTCCGTGCTTCCGCATCACAAGGTAGCGCTCATGGACCCTTTTCTTGATGACGGTGCTCTACTCGTCTAGTATCTTTTCCACTTGCTCACGTCGGTCTCTCTGGTTGATAAGTGAACTTTCATGGGCAGCGTCTCTTACAATGGCGGGGGTAGGCTCAAAATCCTAACTGGGTTCCATCGCGGGGCCCTTGTGGCGTGCTAGGTCTGCCACAATGAAACTAGGAAGTACCCAGTAGCCCTTTGGGGGGTCCAGCTCATAAGCGTTCTTATCAACTCGTCTCAGGACCCAAGAAGATCCAGACCCTCGTGCCCTCAGCTTGGAGGCGGCCCCGGGGAAGAGCCACTCCTTCATCACCATCACAGAGTCACCTACTTGGGATTCTAAGTGGCGCCTGTGAGCATGTGCCCGCTTTTTGTAAGCCCCGTTACTCTTCCCTATGTGCTTACTTGGATGCTCATGCCATGCCTTATCATGTTGTGTAGGTGTGAAAATTTTAGTATGCAAGGGTGGACTTGGACATCCAAATGTGGTTCTATCATGCACAATATCAAGTTTGTTGGTGATGATGGGAGAGGGCTTGTACACCCAAATGTGGACCAATCATGCATTTGATTGAAGGTGTGTGTGATACACATGGGGCGGCCTGACTGACTATCCTTGCCAAATGATGTGGTATGCCAAGACTCATGCATTCCCATCCAGGAGGTAACCCCTACGTTTGGCTGACAGGTCGTGATAAAGGGGTGCAAGGGCATAGTTTGGCCTTTGAGTTTCCAACCGTCGGGATCGAAGGGATCTAGGAAGGTAGAAACCTTGGGGTGAAGTGTTTCCATGATCACGGCTTCCCTTGTGTGGCACGGTCTTTGAAAGTGTGGACTTGATCAGACCTTGTGGGAGGGGGTGGGAAGTAGTCCGCGGTGAAGAATGTGGACGGGTCATTTGGGTACCCGAGTTCCCGTGAGAAGGGGTCAAATGAGTCACAAAAAGTGTAACCTGGAGAGAAGAACTCTATTCCAAACATGTCAGTTCCAAGGTCCTTAAAAGATAGCAGGTCATTCTCCTCCAATAAGACAATTGGGCTAGTGACTTGGATTGGGTGATTGGTCACTATACTCAGAATAGTGAGGGGATGGGGGTGGACCGGGATGGGTTCTTCCGACATGGGGAGGAAAAAGAGGATCTCACTAATGCAGTGGCACCTAGTATAAACTGAAGTGATAAAGCCTATTGAGGGACAAGTGAAGCTAAGGTGTCCAGGTTCATGCGACACCGGGGCCAGCATGCCTGTCAATTCAATTTGCCAACTCAAACACCTAATCAGATCATCAAAGTCTACAAGAAAGTTGAAGGTTCGATAGATGTTATGAGGAGGTGGGATGGGTATCACTTGGAGGGCAGGTTCCATGGACTGGTAGTAGGGGCCTAGATTGTCCCGAATAGAGCTTTTCTTTAGCCAGTCAATGAGGGACCCTACTATGACTATCTCCTCATGGGTGAAGGTGAGCAACTCAAGTTGGTGATCAAGGCTAATTTGAGGGATGCAGGCTCGATGCCAGTCTTCCTCCTTAGTTTGGGTAAGGGTGTATCTAACCACACCTAATTGGGAGTCAGTGGGTTGAATGGAGGTATCTTGACCTGATTCGAAGCATTGAGCATCGTACTCTTACTCCCAATCAAAGGGAGTCTCATGGACCTCAAGGGTGCCGATGTCTTCCTTTTGGAGGGTGGGGTGCTCTTCCCCTACAAGTAGGATGGGGATGTCTTTGGCGGGCGAGATGGTAGCAGCCGAAGAGGGGTGGGAATGGGCGGTCAAAGACGACGCGAGCGGAGAACGTGCGGTGCCCCCGCACGTGTGTCGGAGAAGCTTGACGACCTTGATTAATACAACCTGCGACACCTCTCGCTGGAGGGCCTACTTTGGAGGTGGGAATGGGAGTTACAACCAACACTACCTCCACGCAGGCAGGGGATTTAAGCAGGCCAGGCGACGGGAGAGGGGAGCGAGGACGGAAACCAGGCCTTCAGTCCTCACAGCTTCTCGCACTGTTTGCACAGTCTGGTGCCAGCAACTTATTGGCGGTGGTACTCCCTGTCCGGACATCTGAAGCGGATGAGGTTAGTGTTGCTAGAAAGATGCTCGCCTTGGGAAGATCCAGGAAGACGAATCAGCTCGATCGGAGATCGATAGTGCCGGGAACGGCAGTTCTCGTGAGACTGCGGTGATGCCATCACCTGCTGGCCAGAGACGTCTTGCTAGGGGTCGTACTCCCAACTGGGACGTCGAAATGGATCGGTACCAGTTTTACTTGAAAGAGGGACGGTCAACTTCTCCGAATATCGCCTCGAAACTCGCCCATATGGAGAAATGGCAGCTTCTGTTCACCGGCAGGGTCGGACTGGACGCAGAAGCAGAAATGCAAGCCTGACTTACCGATGTTGTAGCTCGCAGATCCGGAGTCGAATAGGGTTGAGACTGGTCTTGATGCGAAGAGGGGCGCCTCAGGGACGCATCAGAACTAGAATGATGCAAGACATCTCTGGCCAGCAGGCAACGGCACCAACGTAGTCTCACAAGAACTGTCGTTCCCAGCACTACCGATCTTCGATCGAGCTATTTCGTCTTCCTGGATCTTCCCAAGGCGAGCATCTTTCTAGGAGCACCAACCTCATCCGCTTCAGATGTCTGAGCAGAAAGTACCACCGCCAACAAGTTGCTGGCACCAGACTGTGCAAACAGTGCGTGAGGCTGTGAGGACTGAAGGCCTGGTTCCCGTCCTCGCTCCCCTCTCCCCTCGCATGGCGGGCTTTAAAGCCCCTCCCTGCGTGGAGGCAGTGTTAGTTGTAACTCTCATTCCCACCTCCAAAGTCGGCCCTCCAGCGAGAGGTGTCGCAGATTGTACTAAACAGGGTCGTCAAGCTTCTCCGGCACACGTGCGGGGACACCGCACGTTCCCCGCTCGCCTCATCTCCGGTCGGGATCGGTTTCTTAAAACTGATCAGGTGAGCGCTTGGCTACCCCTTTCTGGTATTTCATTTGCTTATCTAGTATCGTTTCCTATTGCCCGTCGGACAGAGAGTGAGTGCTTGATCCCACTGTTACTCGCTTGTGTACCCCGTCGCGAAGAGTTGAGAGAGCCATCAACTATCCCACACCCTCAGCGTGCTGGCCGCCCATGAAACGTGGGAGTCCCAACCCCTAAGTGGGGTCAACCTGAGTATAGTCAAATCCCAGAGCAGCAAAGTCCCACCCCGGACCCTCACGGTCATCCCCGAGTTGCCTTCGGGTGAGAGTGCGTGCCGCATGAGTGAACTCGCCAAAGTCAAGTCCATTGCTACTTGTCTATGTGCTTGCAAGGATAGGTCCAAGGGATGTCGGGTCATCCCGTGGCACACTTGACTGTGCCACATCAAGTGGTATCAGAGCAAGTTCTAGACTTGTCTCTACAAGTCTAGTCCTAGGCGCATGTGCATTAGAGTCACCCGTGCATCATCATTTTCTCACCCGTGCTTGGCCAACTCGCACACCTTGGCATGTAAACCCGTGGTGGTCCTCCCTCTCGGCCTGGCCCGTCCTCTTCAGTTCTAACCATGAACCCCAATCCCCAAGAGGGCCTAGCCACTAGGAAGGGTGGTCTCCAAGGCCATGTGAACACCCTCATGGAGACCGTCACAAACATCCTTGGGAAACTCGATATCATAGCTAGCCAACTTGGCACCCGGAATATGAGAGATGAGCACAAACCTAGGGCCTATGATCGATGGGCCCAACCCCAATGGGCTGATTTTGAGTGGGATGTCTATGACCCGGGACACCATTACGACCAAAAGATGAACCCCTATTATAGGTGTGGTGATAGAAGTCCTCTGGAGGATCCGAACGACCCCCTTTTGGACCTAATCCAATTAGAGGCCCCTATTTTTGACGGATTCCGCCCTAGTGCGTACCTAGAGTGGGAGAATGTCATGGACACACTTTAAGAGGTCTCCTATGTCTGGCCCCATGAAAGTCCATTTTGCCAAGAATAGGCTTTTGCGTCAAGCTGAGGATAATTGGTGACACATTGTAGGCTCAAGAGAGGTTAAGAGGCAAGAGCCCATCGACACATGGGAAGAAATGAAGACCGAGTTTAGGAAGATCTATGCACCCCGACCCTCCCCCACCTACCCGGGTAGCCATAGCCCGAGGAGCACGACAACGCCTTCATTCCCACCCGGCCAACCTAAGACCACCCAAATAGCTCAATCACCGCAGTTCCCTACCTACCCTACCCCGACCACCACTTCTACACCCCTCCACCTAGCCATTACCACAACCAAGACTTCACAAACCCAATTGGTCTCCACCTCTGCTCCTCCACCTACCCCCATGAAGGGCACACCCCCCAACCCCAGCCGACCCGAACACCCTCACCCATCCCATTTTCCACTCCCTAACCCAATCTAACCTCACCCATCCCATTTTCCACTCTCTACCCAAATCCGATTCTAGTCCACCGCTCTGGAGGCACCCTTCCTCGGCTGCTACCATCCCACCCGCCAAAGACCTTCCCATCCCACTTGTAGAGGAAGAACACCCCACCCTTGAGGAAACCCATGCCCAAGCCAAGGAGGAAGTCCTGCATTTTCCCCAACATCTTGAACTCCACTCTACACCATCCATTCTAATTGGGAGCGAACTCATCTTAGGCCGGCCCCTTGTTAGTTGGCTAGAAAAGAGTTTGATTCATGAGATCATGGCCCATATTTGTCCCCCCATAGAGCAAAACCTCCCTATAGTGCCCCTCAATTCCCATCACACCACCATCAAGTCCTACTACAATGTAAAGACTATGGATGATCTTATCAAGGGTCTAGAATGGCAACTAGAATTGACCCGCATGTTGACCCTAGGGACCGACCGACCGACCTAAAAGCCTTAGCCCCATTCACCTATGTGTTGGTTCCATCACCTCAGTCTGTACCATGGGTTGTTACACTAGTGACCTCATTTTACTCCTCCCAACACCTGAAGAGCCCAATCTTATCCACCATCTGGATTCAGAGGGGGGTGAATGAATCCTCTTATAAAATGCCCGATTAAAACTTGTAATAGAACACAGATGAGGAATTAAAACTAGTTAAGCTCTGCAAAATATGAAGGTCAATGGTGCGCTTAATCCTTCAAAGCCCTGATTTGAGGTTTCCAATGATTTTCGACATGTGCCGAACCCGTATCGATTTTCTCAGGTTTTGCCCTAATTCGTCCTTTGGCACTGCAATTTGTGCTGCCAGGTTTACTTTAGAGCCACGTGGAGCTTCTTCATCGAGTGGTCTATCCCTCAAAGCATTTTTACCTTGACTGGACGTCTTTATGGCCACTTATGGACTATTCCAACATTCCGTGTGTGTTTAGCGGACTTCTTGGGTTTTTCGCCGATATCGCCTTTGGCACTAGATATCATGCTTTTGGGCTTGCTTTGCGCTTATATGAAGCGTCTTCATTGAGTGGGTAACCCTTATGAAAGTTTTTCATCCCTACGGGACAGCTTTTAGGTCATTTGCGGACCATTTCGGCATTCTGGGCACCCTGATCAGGTCATCCGGGTTGTCTACTGATTTAGCCTTCGGTTCCCTATTTTGAGGAACCAGGGGCATTTCTTCATCTCGGGGAGCTTCTTTATCAGGTGGGGGATCACCTAGTACATTCTCGTCCTGGCTGGATGGGGTGTGGAGATATATCTGACACGATTGCTTCATCGTCGGTTCATTGGCTCTGACCGTTATCCAGCCTTAGTGAGCTGTGGTAGATGTTTTTACCCCGAGATAATGAAATGTGGAGTCCCTGGGACTTCTGATGAGGTGACCTAAGGCTTTAGCAGTCCAAGTGGACCCATCTTTGACTTTTAGTTGACCCCTTCGGGCACATAATGATTACCCAGTCATATTTTAGATGTCACAAATACCCCCCAGCTACAGACGTCGCGAGTGAGGGATGAGCGGAGCGAGGTCCATGGATATGCTTCCTTTATTGGGACCATTACAAGTAGGCCCCACTTCATTCGACATCTTGAGTCGGTGACACGTCTGGTTGGTGATTTGGTGACACATGGGACTGCTGAGTCGGTGGCATCCCGTTAAGTCGGTAGCGCCTCGAGTCAGTGACGTGCGTTGTCTGTTTGAATCGGTGGCAGCGATGAACCTTGAGTCAGTGGTGTGCTTCGGTGCCTTGATTCGGTGGCGAAGCCGCACATTTAATTCGGTGGAGGGGCCGTGCACTTGATTCGGTGGAGGGCTCGAAAGGGCAGATCGGTGAGTCGGTGACGTCAGTACTGATTCACCCTCCCCTTTCGTCTCTTCTTAAACCCTACCACAGGGTTTTTTTAACCCTTCATCCTTTTTCCATCCTCCCAATCTCCTCTCCGACGATGGCGAAGATTTCATTTCGGTGGCAGTCGCCTTCTCTTCCTAATGGTGAGGGCTTCTCCTCCGACTGACGAGTCTTCTCCCCCCCTCTACTCTCTTCATTAAACACGGTGGAGGTGGTGGGCACTGCCGTCCATCTCTTTCTTCCTCACAGGCGGCGTGGGTTTCGCAACAGAGGGCTTCCCCCATTGTCTTCTTCTTTGCCGTGGATCGACCTAAGTCGGTGACCCCGTGGTGGAGCCTAAGTAGGGGGATGAGGCCCTCTTCATTTGGTTTTAATGGCTTCGGGGAGGTTCCTAGTCGGCTGGCCCTCGGAACTGACATTCCATGTTGTCCATTTGGCCTAGGTGTATCACCTACGGCCCTATTTTTAAGGATCGTCCCTCCTTAGGGTGTGGACGTGCTCCCCTGTTGTTCTGGGACGCTCCCGACTAAGGGGAGACTCTGCCAAATTTTCTTCAGAAATCTTCTCAGAATATATTCTTTTCTTTCTAATTTTGTTGCCTTTTTTACTGCAACAAGAGCGATGGCTTCAACAGCTTCTTCCACGGTTGCGCAGGGGACCGATGCTCCATCCGGTGTGCGTCCGACTGTCACATGGCAGAATGTTAATGATCTTGACCAAGGTCAGAGATGTATAGCGGCAGTGTCAGAATCCTCCGACTCAGAGACAGACTCCATGGATGTTGAACGACTGACTCTTTCTGACAGAGGCCAGTTTTCATTTGAACAAGGCCAGGGCTACAGGATGGATTTCCCAAAAGATAAGCACTTAATGCCTTTCCTTGACTGCTTCAATCTCATGGGGAAGTGAGACATTCTAACTGTTCGGGCGGTAGAGCACAGTATACTTCTGGGTCAAGACAGCATGATTGACTCGGTAGTAAGGAGCGAGCCAATCTATCTTCCGGGGGAAACCCATGAGTGGGGGGGCGTCACCGGTGTATTGGAATTAACTCCAGCTCAAGGATTACTAACTCGGGCCCCAGAATTTACTCCCACTAAGTGGGATTTATCCACAAGAAATCTTTACAAAGAGAAGCACATGTTCGGCCTTTACTTGGCCCCGTTGAAGTGGGGGTTCAGAGAAGAACCGTTCCTCTTGGACTGTTTAGCGATCAGGTTCAAACATTAGATCACTGTTGGCTGGTTCGCGGACTTTAAAGCCACTAACGCCTATGCCTTTTGGGACGGAGTTGTTGAGTTCACGAAATACATGCTTCAACATTATGGTCCCATTTTGATGAGAGCCGTAGTATATCAAAGGGTCTATGCTTCTCACTTCCGGTACCCGATTTCAAAAGACTTGTACCAATGAGAAGAACTTGCATGGACTTACAATGAGAGGAACTTGCATGGACTTTGCACAGAATTCATGAGAAAAATATTATGATAATCAACAAAAACAAAACTTGATTAACTCATAGTGTGAGACATCAACAAAACTACAGGAGTGCAACAGTCTTGGGTAGACCGGGCGGGAATGGAGAAGGTGAGGGATGTCATGGAGGTTGGGCTCTTATGGTGGTTTTAGATTGGCAGGGAGAAAGAGGAGGAGTGGTAGTGCTCCTCGGGCTATGGCTCTCCGAGTAGGAAGGGGAGCATTAGGGAGCGTTGGCTTCCCTAAATTTGGCCTTCATTTCTTCCCAAGTGGCAATTGGCGCTTGTCCATAGAGCCTCCTTACACATTTAACATTTGACCAATGATCGCTGGCTCACTTTGAAAGGTGCATTTTGGCTAGGTTCACTTTCGCCCCTTCGGTCATGGGGTACCCTCGAAAGAATTGGCCTACGGAAGCTTCCCACTCTAGGTAATGGCTTGGACCGTGCGTTCCATCAAAGGTGGGGGTTTTGAGTTTTAAGAGTATCAGATCTAGCTCTTCCTGGAGGTTAGGACATATGTAGAAGGTGGATGGGTATGGTTTGTAAGAAGTGGCCATGGTAGGGGACATGAGTGATGCACCCGAGGAATCTAAGTGCAGGCGTGCCCTAGGACTTGACTTGTAGAGACAAGTCAATGACTTGCTCTGATACCAATCTGATGTGACACGACCTAGGATGGAGGTGGCAACCCCGATCGCCAAGTGGTACAAGGCAAAGGACGAGCCCGAAGGCTTCCCCGACGCTAGAAAGGCCGCATTCTAGACTGGCGTAATCGGACCTTCTGGCGATATCTTTTGATATACCACAATGATGGGGAAAACCACAATGGATATATTAAGACCTATGGGTGCAGCAACTACCCTCGTTCCCTTAGACCTAGCAAGCAAGCACAAATTTGTAAGAAGAACAAACTGATGTCTGCGGCCACTCACCCGACACTCACCCAAAACCCGGGGGTAACTCGGTGATGCCGAGTTGAGGTTGTGAGAGCTGGACCCTTGCTGGTAGAGGGCCAGCAGGGCCAATGGTTCTTCCCAAGGGGCATGAAGGCCCAATTCAAGGGGGCCGACTGGGTGCCGAGAGCACGGGTCACACACTCTCCCCACGGTGATCACTCGAAAGCAATGGCTAACGGGATCAGGTGCTCACTCTTCCTAACCAGTAGAGTTATGAACTAATATTGGACAAACAAGCATCAAATGGGAGCAAGGAGTAGAGCACTTACTCGACTGGTTTGAAGAAATCAGTCTCGCTTGGAGACGTGGGCGAGCGGGGAAGCGTGGATTCCCCACACGCTGCGTCGGTGAAGCTTCAACCTGTTTAAGGAATTACAGCACTACTCCCCTAGCAAGGGGGTTGAATAAGGGGAGAGGAATTCCAATGTTACAATCAAACACTGCCTCCCGCAGGGAGGGGCTGTAAGCCGACCAGGCGGGGAGGGGAAATCTAGCTAGGAGCCTAAGGACGAAGCTTGTCGAATCTGCCAGCTCTCTGGAATAGCATGATAGATAGCTACTTTTGGCACCGCCACGGACTCTCCTGAACTCCGTTGGTAACGAAACCAGTGCCAAAACCTCCTGGGTTGGCCCAGGAGGACGTCTGTATTTTTGTAGAATTTCCTATTGTCGATGGTGGCTGGGGCAGGGTCTGGATCAGGATCAGACTACTCTGACTCTAATTGCTCTCAAGTTGCTGCTTCTGGAATACGAAGGCACCACGAACACTCCCAGGCTCTGAATAATGCGGGACTGGAACTGCTGTGATTGTGGACGAGTCCTCTTCGAGCCGAGACCATCGTCGGAGGTCAGAGCTAATAGCGAAGGCCAGATCAGTGGAGGAGTGTTGGAGCTGGCTCAAGAGAACTGACTTGGCACACCTTGGGGAGAAAATACGGAACTCCTGACTCTGAGCTCCAAAAATTGCTCTACTTCTTAGAGATGGAAGGGGACTTGAAGGGGAAGCCCCCAGCCAAGTGGCACCCCAAGAATCACAGAAATCAGGCAGTGGGAGCTTCTACAAGCCACTTCTAGATGTCTACCTAGGAGTAACTGCGTAGTCTGGCGAAGATGGCTCCACCGGGCAGCCCCGAAGTCAGAAGACGGTGAGACCACCTCTGTTGTAAATCTGACTTGATGATCTTTCCAGCAATATAAGATTTGCCACTAGGTTTCTCGAGAAGATGACGAGACAACCTCTGCAATCAGCAGCTTCTCTACTGCCTGTGAGCTACAATGAAAGGGCGGAGATAGGTGATGGGGGAATGGGATAGATGGGAGGGGAAATGATGTGGATGTGTGGGGGGGTGACCCCTGGCTGTGAGGGGGTCTGGGAGGGGGTGTTCAAAGGTGTGGGAGGGGCAGAATAGGGACTGGAAGGGAGTCTAGTAGGTGGAGGGAGGGGGAGCTGCGAATTTAGGATGGGTGGGAGAGAGGGAGAGGGAGATCTCTCTCCAAGGGTTGAATGTTGGTAATGGGGTGATTAATGTGCGTATTCTTCGAGGAGCAGTTCCTTTTATTCACAGAGGTATTATGGACCCATCGTGGGGAACATGCGAAGGATGCACTCCTTTAATGCCTGGGGATATGAACGGACACATACACTACGCCTAGGAATATGTGCAGGCGAAACAAGTGCCATACGTGGAGCCCCCTATTTTGGCAAGAGAATCGTACGAAGATGCGACTTGCTGATTTACGCGGATACGATACGCAAGGTTTGGTCAAAGATTTTGCATAAATCATATATTCCTTTACTGCAGAATGCTTTCTTTTACAAAACTAAGAGAAAGAAGGAAGTGGAAGATAAGGAAACAAAGCGAGCAAAAGAAGGAAGTTATAGGCGAAAAAAGACAAAAGGCCGAGTACAAGTCAGATCTCAATCCAATGAGATCGGAGATGAGGCTCGAGGGATCGACTGTCCCTTGGAGACCGTGGAAGCTGGTGGATCCTTGACCAGCATCGCCTCAACGATCAAAAGTTGTGTGCGCTCGGTCCTCTCGGGAATCGCTGGTTTGGGCACTGACCCTACCTGTGTGGGAACTGCCGCGACCACGGGGTCTTCGGAAGTGACTGGGGCCGGCTACTCTTCCTTGATGGCATCCGCAAGGCTATCACTTTCCTCATCCAAGGCGTAGGCCTCGGGAGGGGACGGAGGAGTCAAAGTTTCCTTGGTCGAATCGTACCATTGCCCGGGCTCGAATATTAGCTCTTCTGCAACTTGAGCTTGGGCTAGACGGATGGCTCAGTCGAATCCTTGAGGGAAACCCTTCTTCAGCCCTCTCATGAAGCCCGGTCCTTGAAGGTGAAGGTAGTGTTCTTTAAGGCCTCTCGACATTCCTCGGAGGCGAGATACTTCTCCACTGCCTTCGCCTCGACCTCGGCCTCTGCCACCCTCACCTCTATCTCTGTTAATTTTGCCTCGGCCTCAGCCTCGGCTGCCTTTGTTGCGGCCTCCGCTTTCTCCTGCTCCACTGTCAGTAGGCGCCCACGACGCTCCTCCCGTTCAACCCCTCATTGCCTCGAGCTCACTTAGTGAGCTCGGCGCTCGTCATCAAGAAGCCCGCTCTTGAGGTTGGCCATGTAGCGGGCGTAGGACAGCTGATCGGCCAGAGAGTGCGCCCTCTCCTAATCTGCTCGGGATTGAGAGTGGAGTGACTCGACCTCTTGACAGAGAGCCTCATGCTCAGAAGTGAGTCGACTATACTTTCGATCTAGTTCAACGCAAGCCTTTGCTTGTGCTGACTCAGCCCTCTCTGCCCGCTACATACGGTCCGCAGCCTCGGCCCCCAATTGAGCTAGAAAAAGGTTCCCCTCCATGACCCTCTCGAGCAGTGTCTCGGATGAGCAACGCTGAAGCTCAACCTGGCTGGTGGTAGTTGCTAAAGCTCGGTAACACTCGTAGATGGATTTCCGGAGGGCGAACCGTCCCCACTGAGGGGCGGGACCACTCTCTGACTGCAGAAACGTCGGAGGGGCCTCTTTTGGACCTCTCGAGCTAGTATTGGCGGCGGCCCATTGGGTCATTAAAGGCGGATTGATTTCCTCACCACATGGAGGCGGCACCGCAGTTCGCTACGCAGCAGCCGCCACGGCCGGAGCTGTTCCATCGGGGGGTCAATGGCTGGACCCCCGACGGAGTCGAGAGTAGCGAGAGCATTCTGTGCTGGCGCCTCGGGCAAGGGGACTCGCAGCGCCTGGGCTGGGCGGAGTCGCTCGGAGGGACCCCCACCGAACGGGGAACTTTCTCCCTCTTCTGCCTACTTTCCTCGGCGGCCATTGCCTTCAAAGAGGCCAGCATGAATCCGTGCTCGGGGTCCTTCTGTTTAGACCCCCACTGCTCCATCTCTTCCTCGGTGAGGGCCCGCTTGCCCTATCTCAGGTAGCCGGCGAGTTCCCAGTCTCCCTTACCTCGAGAAGGACCTCATGCACATCACTAGCTGTCTCCTTCGGGACCTCCCCCACTTTAGGTGTCTCCATTGCCGCGTGGGACCTTTGCAGCCCGAACAATCAGAATAAAGCAAAGCCCGTTTGACGGGAGTAAAGTTGCTTGAATCCTTGCCTCCGGAAAGCAGGGGAGCGCGGACATAGCGTTGGAGATTGACCTCAGAAAGGAGCTCGGCGGTCAATTGCTTCTTGTTTTGGAGGACTTTGACACTATCCTCGATCTCTTGAGAAATTTCCGAAGGCCTCGTAGTAAGCACTGGCTGGAAGTTTGGTTGGGTTGGGAACGGCCAGTGGGAAGCCTTGGAAAAGTTCACCTAGAAATATTGGGTTTTTCACCCCTTGTGCGAGGAATCCCGGGAGGAGAGGATAATGCAATTCTTACCTCTCCTGGCCTAAAGAAAAAATAAACCTTTCTTGGTTTGTGCGTGCTCTTTTAACTCATAGAAGGCGTTAAAGAGGTTAAGGGACAGAAACCTTATATTTTCGGTAGAGGACGATGAACGAAAAGATGAAGGCAAAAGAATTGGAGACCAGCTGGATGGGAGCCAGCTTGAAGTAGTTCAACAGATCTTTGACAAAGAAATAGGGGGGGTGGGGTGACACCTCTCATCCCCTCCACCGCCAGCCGACGACCACCGCCAACCTCACCTCTACACCGTCTGCCCTCTCTTCTCTCCTTCTCTCCCTAACACTCACCTACCCCACCGCGGACGAGCCCAGCCACCCCGCCGGCCACACCCACGCCTCACCTCCCCACGGTAGTAGAGAACCCCCCTATTCATCTCTCCCTCCACCCCACGTCCAAACCGCCGTGAACCCTCTACCACTCTCCTCTCCCCATCCTGCCTTCTCATCACACTCCCACATCCTTTGCCGACGACCACCGTGGCCGCCCTCCTACACCACCATCGCTCCCCCATCGTCCTACTATCTCCCCCACCTCCTCTCCTTCCCATGCAACGATGCCCCCCCTCTCCCTGCTAACCATCTCTCCCGCTCTCACCCAGATCGCACCTCCGCCGCGAACCACCTCCTCCTCACTCCCTCTGCATGCACCCGCTGGCGACAGCCACCACCGCCGTGACCCCCCCTCCGTCACCCACCTCCAACCGCACCCAGCTCTTGCCAAGCGCCACCGAGCCCACCTCCACGCGGCCACCCACTGCCATCCCTCGCCAGCCACCTGCGCATCGCCGGTGAGCCACCCACTCACCCTCCTCCGCGAACGAACCCCTCCAACCAACCCCGACGCCCACGTGACCACCGGCCACCCGCCGCCGACCACCACGCCCCTCAACCCGGCCACCTCTTCCCTCTCACCCTCCCTCTGCTAACACCCGGCCACCACCGCCATGAGTCCCCTCCGTCACCCACCTCCAACCGCACCCAGCTCCGCCGTGGACGCCGAGACCACCCTCCACCTCTACCTCTTCCCACTGCCAGCCACCCTCTCTCCCTCACCCCGCCATCTCTCTCACGACCTCACCTTCCCGGAACCAATCCCTTTGGCCACTACCCATACCCCCCATCGGTGACCCACGGCGAACGACAGACCCTCCCTCTCCTCATCTTTCTCTCCCTCACACCGCCTCCCAGTCGAACCCATGCCGGCCTCCCACGAGCTCCCCATCTCTCCCATTCCCACTCACACCCACCACACACCCCGCCGCGACCGACACCCCTCTCAGCCACTCTCTTCCTCTCTCCCATCGTAAGGCCTCCTCTCATCTCCCTCTGCTACCCACTCCACTAACCAGGCGCAACCACCCCCTCCACTACACAACCTCCTCTGACCACCGCCTGCCAACCGCCGCTCTCTTCCTCTCACGTCCCATGCCCAGCCACCCGTCTCACCTCACTAACACCCAGTCGCAGCTACCTTCCACGCCCAGCCCCCCCTCTGATCGCCGTGCCAACACTGTTGACGCCCACGCGAGCTCACCACCCCTCCGCCTGAGCCACCCACTCCCTAACCCAGCCGTAAGCCGCCGCTGCCAAGCTCCCCTACTCCCCCCACTAACGCCTGTGAACCCTCTCCCCCGCGAGCACCCACCTCACCTCCTAACACTACCACCACCCCCCCTAACACCACAGTCGCCGACCCCCACTGTCGACCCTCCTCTCGCCACCTCCCTCTCTCTAACACTGCCGCGCGACTACTCTCCCTTACACATCTTCTCCGGCCTCCACTGCAACCGCACCCACCTTCCTTCTCACCACCTCCACTGTCCACTCCTCACCGCCTCCATCCTCCACCTCTCCCCACACCACTCAGCCATCTCTCTGCATGTAACCCACGGTGACCCACTGCCCTCGCACCACGCCACCCTCCTCTGTGCGAACCCCCCCCTCTCACCTGTGCCACCGGCCGCTCAGACCCCCCTCTCTCCCTTGCTCACCGCGATCCCCTCTGCTAGCCCACTGCCACCATCGCACAGCCTCCACCTGCACCTTCGACCACTGCGGTGACGAACCCTCCACCGACCGACCCCCCATACCTCCGTCACCAACAGCCGCGAGCCCACCTCCTCTCCCTCACACACCCTCACCCTCTCTTCCTAACCCATTGCATTGCCACACACCCAGCTGCTCTCCCTTGGCCAGCCCCCATTTCTCTCCCTCGCGCGTCCGACCCTTCGCCGCGAACCTCCCAGCTTCTACCCGACCGCTCACGCCCCAACTCCTCCTTGGCCCTCTCTCTCTCAGCCCCGACCTCCCCTTCGCACACCCATCTCCCCTCGTCGCCCAGCCATCTGCTCACCCTGTCGACGACAGCACCTCCGATGACCTCCACAACCCTCCACTCACCACGTCAGCCTTCGGCCAACCTTCACCCTCACTCCCTTTCCCTCTAACCCTCACACGCCCCAGCTCCATCCATATCCTCGCTGTTGAACCCTCCTTGCACCTCCCATGCATCCGACATGAACCCCCTCTCTCTCTCCTACCATACCTACACGACCACCACTCTTTTCTCTCTCTAACTCTCAGTCCACCTCACTCCCATGCCAGTCGCGTCTCCCTCTTCTCTTCCTGTTGTACCCACTCCCCTCTCCACTGCACCCCATTGTCGCCGCTGCCGGTGCCCCACCTCATCACCGTCGTGAAGCCTCGTCTGAGCACGCCGTCGCCGACATCTTCCTCAAGCACCCCCCCCATGGGTTACAATGTTGCTGAAGTACGCCAACAGGCGAGAGTACCTTAGTCGGGAGGTATCTGATCAGCTAGCGGCTATAAAATTGGAAAAGGCTGTCTATAAAGCCACTACTACCTCATTGATGGGGACTATGGGGTGACTGAGAGATGCTGCCAGCAGTACTTCAGAATGTCGGTCCTTCCTCACAGTGCGGATAGTGGAGCTGCGTGCAGAACTTGCCAAGGTCAAAATCGAACTACAGGAGACCGAGCGCCTGGAGGTTCAGACTATAGAGGAAGCTGACCTAGCTGAAGGGCAGCTCACCTCTCTAGAGGAAAAATTATCGTAGCTGGTGACTACCGAGTCTCGACTATAGGAGCTGACTCAATATCCTTCCTTAGGCCTCTTGGAATCGGAAGACATTTTTCGGCGCCCCCTATCGTAATCTTCCCTCTTTGTTCTTGTCTTTTATTGACTTTTGCTCCCTTTTTATCTTCAGAACTTATGTATATCGGGGGATGTCCCGAGTAAGGATGTATTCTGACACCTCATATCAATGAAATATCTTTATTTGTCACTTCAATCATGGCCTCTTTCTTCCTTTTCTTTTCTTCACTCCCTCCAGCCGATTAGCTCAGTCCAGGGATATAAGTTACAAGCGTAGGAGAGCGCTCACGCCTTCAGCGAAGGGGTGAGGTGTTCACTCCACCGCTGATTAACTACTCCCGAAATCGAGCTTTGGCGAAGGTGGGACATAGATAAAGTAGGCGCATGCACCCTATTCATTTCACCGATGGTGATGAAAGCTGAGAGTGCGGTTCATTCATCGACATGGGTTAAATGTCGAAGCACTAGTAGTTCATCTATTAACGAGGACGGAAGGTCCAAGTTAAGGGGTAGCTGACCAGGCTCGCTGACGGTGGTGAGGGTCGAAGGATAGCGACCGATCTTGCCGATGATGATAAGGGTCGAAAAGGATAGTGACCGATCTTACCGATGGTGACAAGGGTCAAAAGGATAGCGACCGATCTTGCCCATGGTGACAAGGGTCGAAAGGGTGGCCGGTCTTGTCGATGGTGACAAGGGCCGAAAGGGTAGCAACTGATCCTGTCGATGGTGACAAGGGTCAAAAGGGTGGCCGGTCTTGTCGATGGTAACAAGGGCCGAAAGGGTAGCGACTGATCTTGTCGATGGTGACAAGGGTCAAAAGAGTGGCCGATCTTGTCGATGGTGACAAGGGCCGAAAGGGTAGCGACCTATCCTACCGATGGTGACAAGGGTCGAAAGGATGGCCGATCTTGCCGATGGTGACAAGGGCCGAAGGGATAGTGACCGATCTTGTCGATGGTGACAAGGGTCGAAAGGGTGGTCGGTTTTACTGACAGTGACAAGGGCCAAAAGGGTAGCGACGATCTTGCCGATGGTGACAAGGGTCGAAAGGGTGGCCGGTCTTGCCGATGATGATAAGGGCCGAAAGGGTAGCGACTGATCTTACCGATGGTGACAAGGGTCGAAAGGGTGGAAGAAGCAGAATGATGAACGAGGGTGACCTCACTACTACATCGTCACTTCTTTTTTCTTTCTCTCTTTTTTTTATATATTACATTACTTACTTAAGCGCCCTTTCAGATTTTCGCCGAAGCCATCCCCCTCTTGCTTTTGCCCACGTGCCCTAATGAGGGCATCTCACAGTGCTCTCTTTGGCTCGGATCGTCTGCATCATTTTGAGGAGGACCGTTTATGTTATCTCATGTTAATTTCCCTTTCATTGAGTTATTTATATGACACAACCTCGGACCTAAGCAAGCAAGCACAATCGCGAACCGAACGGGCCGATATCGGCAGCCAACTCACCCGGCACTCACCCAAACCCATGGGTAACTCGACGATGCTGAGTGGAGGATGTGAGGGCTGGTACCTTACTAGTAGAGGGCTAGCAAGGCCAGACAGTCTCCCAAGGGATATGGCTAGTCCAATCCTAGAGGCCGACTCGGTGCCGAGGGCACGGATAATCGCTCACTCCCACGGTGATCACTCGGAAGTCTGGGACTTGCGAGATCGGGCACTCTCTCTCACCGGCTAGCATAGCTAAGAGCTAATATTGAATGAAAAGCATAGTAATAAGAGCAAGGGAGAGAGGGCTTACTCGACCAGTTTGAAGAAATCGGTCCCGATCGGAGACGCGGGCGCGCGGGGAAGTGTAGGGCTTACCGACGCCGCGGCGAGGATGCTTCGACCTGTTCAAATGATTACATCACTACGCCTCACATAGGAGGGGGGATCTTAGGGTGGGGGTTAATGGATTACACCCAAAACTACCTCCGCGCAGGGAGAGGCCTTCAGCTGGCCAAGCGGGGAGGGGGAAGATGACGACACGACCTTCACGCAACGCTAGAGTCGATTCTGTCCCCTCTCAGAAATAGAGGATAGATGATCGATGCAGGAATTCTTGTGGGTGCTCCTAGACTCCTTTGGCAGCAGGACCAGTGTCAAAACTTCGTGGATTGGTCCAGGAAGATGTTGGAATTTTGGCAGGAGCTGGGGAAGTCGCCGTCGGTCGCGGTGAAGCTGGAAGGGCAGGGTCCACTCAATGCGGCTGTCCTCGGGATACTCCCGTAATGATGGTAATTCTTACGAATTGATATGTGGAGGCCCTTTTTGGGAGACTGGAACATCCCATCGCTTCCGTGCATGTTTGTGCTCCAGACTTCCATCACTTAGGGTTTCTCTCTCCATCACTCTTGTATTTGTGAGAGGCTCATGTGCCGTGAGGGCAATCTAGAGGAGCGAGAAACTACAGCAGCCTATGCGGAGCTCGCAGATATTATAGCGGCGGTGGTCCGTCAACTTTTACTTCCTCCTGAATCATCTGGCTCAGTGCTCTCCTCCTCTTCCTCCAGTCTTTCTGGTTATTCCATGGCAGATCAACATCCCAAGGTCGAGAGGCTGGAGATTGAGCGGACCCCCAGGGTCTTTACACTGCTGGCAGAGCCTTTGCGTAGTGAGTTGAGCGAGGGCGAGATGAAGCGATTGTAGAGTAAGTACGGTCTGTAGTGGTGGTACCATTTCTTTCTGCTGGAGCCTCATGAGTCCAGTCTGGACACTCGCTCTAGTTCCTTCTACTCTTTTCTCCTGGCCTGGAAGTGTGGGTTCCACCTGCCTCTCCATTTCTTTGTTGTCGAGCTGCTTCGGTTCTACCAACTGGCTCTGGTCCAGTTGGTCTCCAACTCCTATACTTTCATCTTCTCCTTCATCTTTCTTTGTCGCTGGTGCGCGGTTGACACTTCGCTGGACTTCTTCCATGCCTTTTTCGAGTTGAAGGAGCATACCCATACAGGTAAGGGCTTCTTCTATCTTCAAGCGAAGAGGGGGAGGAGTTGCGCGACCCTTTCTGCCAGTGACTCTTCCCATAAGGGCTGAAAGACCCAGTATTTCTAGGTGGGCTCGGCCATGGGTGATGAGCCTTGGGCCTTCTCGATGGTGCCCAACTTTCATATGAACATTCCTCCGAAGCAGGCGGTGGCTTCCCTGGAGGTGGAGAAGAAATCCGCCCTTCTTTAGAAGAATCGTCGATCAACTACGGAGTTGATGACCAAGGCAAATATTGAGGAGTATCCCTCTCTGCACATGGTGCTTCTAGGTGAGGTCTTCAGGGTCTTGTTTCATCTTTGGGTCGGATAATTAAGCCCTCTTCTTATGATCTACTGTTCTTTTGTGTCCTGACTCGAGGCGAGTGGCTGATGAGGGGGCGGCGTTGCTCGAGCTGGAGGTCATCAACTTGGAGGAGACGTCTGCTCCCAGCAGAGCTCAAACTTCCGAGAGCGCCTCTCGTGCTTGAGATAAGGGTAAGTAGGTCACCCGGGATGGCGCTTTCGAGCGCTGTGGGGCCAAGTGCAAGGACTCCATGGAACAGCTACTATGGTCCTCGATGAGGGCCACGATCGCTGAGCGAAAGACGGTGAAAAGGGTGGACGCCGCCCATTCGGTCGAGGGAGGCGCTCAATTGGCTCTCCCAGTCGTTGAGTCAGAGTTGGCCATCATCGCCGAAGAAGTCATGGCCGAGGCGGCTGGGTCCCAAGCAGAGGTAGCCGGTGCTAGGGCACCAAACGACGCAGAGGGGGCACAGGGCAAAGGGATCCCACCCAAGCCAGTCAAGGCCGAGGGGTCGCGGGGCGAGGTGACCCAATCCCAGTCGACCGAGATCGAGGGGGTACATGGTGGGGCAACCCAACCTGAGCCAACTGGTGGGACCCCAGAGGTGGGGGTACTCGGAGGGGGTGTCCTAATCCCAACTTTTCCAGAGAGAACCTTCCCTCCCATGACTGGCGCCTTCGCCGTCTGAGCTCCCCTGTACCGGAGGTGCCACTCTGTAGCATTGGGGGCAGTTCGAGGTGGCCTTGGGCATAGCCCTCCTTCCGTGCTTCTCAAGCTGGTTATGGAGGGCGGCCTAATCCTGGCTTAGCTGGGGGCCGAGATGACAGACTTGTTCGCCGGGTGGAATCGGAGAGAGAATCTCTTTCTGGGACCTGTGGCGCATTCGATCGGAAGGTCGAACAGTTAACTCTTGATCTTGAAGACCTTCAGCAGGAGGTGACCTCGCTTCAGGTGCAGGTGCAGTCGAGCCAAAAGGAGGCTCGGGTATCGGCCGAGCAACTAGCTCAAGCTCGTTATATGGTCGAGCTGAAAGATAGGCTCCTGGAGACAGAGCGCAAAGTTCAGGTCGAGCGCACCGAGCAATGGAAGGCCGAGCGTGAGGAGCTCGAGGGCAGAGTTCGAGAGGCCAAGTGACAACGAGTGGAGGCCAAGCGTGCACGGGCTGAAGCTGAGAAGAGACTGTCCGAGGCAGAGCGAAGGGCAGCCAAGCTTGAGAGAAAGGCGGAGGTAGCTGGGGTGGAGGCGCTTGAGCAATACAAGTGCTCGGAGGGTTACCAGGCAGCTCTCCAGAAGGCCGCCTTTTCTTAGTATGAGCTGAGCTACCGTCGAGGCCTACGGAAGGGGTTCTTACAAGGCTTCCATCGGGCTATCCTGGAGGCTCAAGGCCAAGTGCTTGAGCACCTCATGTTCCCTTCCGGGCAGCATTATGACTCAGATTTTGATTCTATCGATTCTTCCTTCCCGACATCGAGCGAAGCTCTAAACGCTGAAACAATAGGCTCTCTGCGTTATTCCAATAAGTCTGCGCTTGTCCTATCAGCTTCATGGTCGCGAATCGGACTCTTCGGCGGTCCGTCATATCGAACCACTCGAAGTACCGATCCATCCCGGCCTCCCAATTTAGATAGACCTTCATGTCGAAAGACCCGTCAAAAGTGGGAGGGCACCGCGCGAATGGTCCTGAAGATCCGCTCGTCCTCGTCATAATCATGATTCCACTGTTGAACACAACGATCACGACTATAACCCTCATTCTCATTATCGGACTCATAGTCATCCACCTCGGGGACTCGACGTCTCCTATCATCTGCTCCTTGAGCCCTTGCAGCAGGTTGTTGAATTGGCTCCTGTTGACCAATCGTCGGCGCGGGGTGCGCTCCAACCGGGGCTCTCTCTAGGACGGCGACTCTCCCTACCAAACCCTGAAAAGACTGGTCTGACTCTTCGGCCCGATCCTCTAAGGCCTTCATTCTCCCTTCCAAGCGTGTGCCTAGGCCATCTACACGCGTACTCAACCCATCCAACTTATCTACTAGCGTATTCAGCCCATCCAATTTTTCCATAAGAATTCGAAACATGTCGACCACAGATGGCTCATCGGGACTACGGACTCGGGGATCTGCCATAGGTGGTGGTGGTGGCGAGCATTGAGTACATCTACGAGTGGGCATGTAATGACACAAGGCGGGAATGCACTAACCAATGTGAAATGGAGAACCTAGACTCAAACCAATATCCAGTACCTTGCGGAGATATTGATCTGAAGACTCAACTCACGCAAAGAGGCTACCTTCCAAATAGGCGTAACCTATCGTTCCGGCAGTGTCTTTTCATATACTAGATAATGGATTGAGGTGCAACACCTTGGACAAGACTTCCCTAGACTTGGACTGTGCTATGATGACTACCCTAGACTCGACTTTGCTCTGATACCAATTTGATGTGGGGCAGGATGCGACTCGGCATCGATTGGTTGCGAACTTGGGACTCTAGGTGACGACGCGACCAATTTGATAATACGACCAACAATGACGTGACTAACTCGACACCAACAGAGTTCCAAAAGAGGAGGATATGTTCTCAACAAGAGACACGAGCTTGCGGACGTCCCTAAGCGAGGGAAACGTGTGGATCCACGCGGTTGAGAAAACGGGCGTAGATGTAAGGGCGGTCAACACTCCTTCGTGCCCGGATTGAGTCACGGGATGGGTCACGTACTCACTCTCACAGCGGTGATGTTATTTGAACGGACTAGAATTCTTAACTCATGCAAGCGCGGCGTTCAAACATGTACGGAATGAGCAAAGCTACGAGAGGAGTGGAAACGTACCTCCACGCTCGGGGCGTGGGGAAGACCATCCCAGCCAAGAACCGTAACTCCCGGCACAGTAAATGTGAATAATTATAGCAATAAAATTACAGCTCACTCCACGCAGGGAGGTAAAAGGCTACAACAGTGATCCGGGAGTGTCGATCTTGGGTTGACGGGCAGCACGTCCGTGAGGCGCTCGGGGCTGAGGCGGACTGCAGGTTCGGTTCAGTTCTGCCCGGGCCCGCAGGACAGCAAGCGGGTGCGGCTACTGGGATGGTGGCGTCTGGACGTCTCCTGGCTGCGGCAGCTGGCTGGGACGTTGCTGGAGTGTCCCTGGTCGATCCCCGGGAGCGGTGGTTGCTGGATCGGGAGCCGGGCTATTTATTGGGATTTAACTTCCAACATTGTCCCACAATCCTGTCTCGTGACAGACCTGCATGACTTAACGAAATCGGCTCCTGTGCCTAGATCCGGCGTCGGATCGGAGCGAGGATGGCACCGTTGCGAAGAGGGCTCGAAGAGCTATACGTGAAATCCAAGACCATCCAACGGCCTGATATTCCAAGAAAAACTTTGCAATGGGGTGTCACGTTCTGACAGGGGTGCAGGGCAGATTGGGATCTGGCTGAAGAAGGGGTTTGACTGGAGGTCAAATGGTAGATCTGGGTGAAGGGATTAATTTGGGTGAGAGAGGGGGACGTGGTGATCAAGCACACCAAATTTGGTGACGATCAGAGATGGTTTGGGGGGTGGGAAAATTCGTGGATCAGGTGGCTGACTCACAGATCACGGAGGGGCAAACGGCGGCGGATCGGCGTGAAATTTTATCTCGAGGTGGGGGAGGACGTGGGGAAGAGGCCCTAAAAATTTAAGGTCGATCAGATGGCTGGATGGGGAGAACTAACCTGATCTTGAACCTTCTGTTCTGAAATTCGTGACTTAGGATAGCAGGTTGGAGAATGGGTTGTAGCGGCTCGTTGGCGGCACGGATGGCGGCGGCGGCGGTGATCGAACTAGATATCCAGAGGAAGGGATAGAACTTGGAATCTCTCCAAGATTTAGGGCATCACACTCAGATCTGCTGCAACTCTCACAGCTGCAAGGAGGAGGTAGAGAGGGAGGAGAGAGGGGCGCCCAAGGGCTTCTCACACAAATTCTGATTTTCTCCGGTCGATGATGACCCATATTCCATCATGTCCTCCCCTTGATTTGGATAGTCCCCTCAATTACTAGAGGTCTACAATCTCACTACCAAAACCCAGTATCGATCAGTTGAACGCTCAACCCTTATTCATTTAATTAGGCGAGATGTGTCACTGGCATCTTATAGTAAACCCAAGTCTCGCCCCCACTACCCACGTAATATGTGCGAGCGGGGTAATGAGACACACATGCACACCTCTCAAGGGGACTGGTTAGGGTTCGTGCCTCTGTTGTAACGACCTGAGATCCGGATACCAGGAATGACCCGATACCATTAGAATCCTGGCCCGTCGCCCATGAGGTAGAGGGCTAGGAAGGGCTAAAAGGTGTGTGTGTGGAGTACATGGAAATAAGAAATAAAGCAGGAACAACAACTATAATAACAACAACTAAATAATTTAACTACAGAGTCCAGTCCAACTAAGTACAATCTAAGGCAATGGAAGCGTACCCAATGCCGAGTGAACACTCGACCCCGCGAGCTGGTAACTACGAACCTCCGCGCTACACCCTCGAACCTTGAGGAAGAGCCGCTACACCTGAAAAGCAGGGGGTAAGCTTCCTATCACAGGCTTAGTAGGGGTCCCGCGGAACCCCAACCGTAAACAATGATGATAGCACAAAGCAGCAACAACAGCAAGAATGGCAATGACAATGGCAGAAGGGACAGCCACAACGGAAAACACGGTGGCCGATGCAACCTCGGCTCTACAGCTACTCCTACTGTACAGGAAAACACACCCTGATCTCACAGTCAGGGGACCACAGGACTAGCGAGAAAATCTCTGGTCACATTGCTAGTAGAAACGCCATAACACCTCTGTCGTGGAGGCCTATCCTCGCAGACGAAGGCCCAACCCAAGATCACATGGTCTGGGAATGGGGTCACGACCTCACTGTCATGGACCCTAGATTGTTGGAGGAAAACCCATGATAACCCTTATCGGAAATCCTAAATCTCGGTATCAGAAAGACACTCAGAAACCACCCGAAGAAACCATAGGGAAACTCGCCTCGAGTCATGAGAGTCTCGTCACATGACGGGAGTACCTGTCCACTAGAAACAAGGCCGGAAGAGTCCACTGACGACTTAGTCCACGCCTTAGGTGTCTCCCTCGCCCCAGGCGAAAATCGAGACACCGACCCAATACCTACAAAACTCAGGACAAGGACTAGCTAGGATCGCGCTTGTCAGCATAGGTCCAACGCCCCCAACCACGTGTGCACACACTAATTAACTACCCATCGTCAGGCCCTCTAGCTAGTTTTTCTCCTGGCCCAGACTCGCGCTGTGTACAGGGGAGGCCCTATGGTAACCAGCCTAAAAACTGCCTCTCTCTCCGGGTGTAGCTCTCCACCTAATCCTAGGTGGGTCGGCACACGCGTGGCCAGGAAGCTACGGCGGCTCTCCACCTACTCTGCTCTCAGGTGGGTCGGCACGCGAGTCCCCAGGCTAGCCACCACTAGTGGGCCACTAAGCAGAACGACTCTCGAAAATCGTCGATATGTGGATAGGCTACGCACAAGCCCTTGCCACTCCTAGCTCGAACAATGGGTGGCGCGATGTCACCGGACTCTAGGCAGTCCGCTAGACCTATTAAACCCAACAGCCCTTGAGTAACAAGACTCGGGTCAAGGCCGTTGCACAGGACAACTCCATGCCGTCAATCAGGCCTATCCCTAGGTCAGAAACCACGATAATATAATTGTTAAGGCGGCTCACAACCGCCGACTCTAATCCATTCCAAAGGGAGCTAAGAAAACCTCCAGACCCAGACTGGGTGACTGGGCTCACAGTCCAAAGGCCATACGCACGGCCCACACGGAAATCACTTTTCGAAAAAGCTATCGACGTATGAGAATGGACCTCTGCACTCAGGCTGATGTACGGGGACTCGATTAAGTCTAACACCAAAGCCCGGAACACAAGAGGGTCGCTCGGACCCTTAAAACCCATGGGCACACTAAGCGAGATAATACGGCACCTCTGGATACCCAAAAATAATGTCACGGTCCACACGGGGTGTCCGGGACATCCACGGGGCCAAAGGTCAACAATTGGGTCTCAACCGGGTCGACCAGGGGCTGAAACGGGCGAGCTTGGTGCAGTTCGGTTGACCAACCCAGTTGGGTCGGTCGACCAAAGCACCCTGCGCCGGTCGGTCGACCGGAGCAGTCCGATCGGTTGACCAGCGCAGAAGGCCACATCGACACAGCGCATGTTGTGTTGACCTCCCCTGCAGAGGTCAGTCGTCCGGCCCTCTGGGTTTGATCGATCGAAATCTGCAAGGCTCAGCCTTGCGCACTGGGCCGTTCGGTCGACCTATGCCAAGCGTTAGGTCGATCGAAAACGGCGGGAACCCCATCCGAACCCACTCCTGGGGCTCAGTTTCCACGCCCACTCGACCCCAGTCGAGGGGGAAAACACCGGGGAGCATCCCCTGGGTCCCAAAACACCAAAAAGTGTATAAATAAATGGGAAAACGACGTTCGATTCGACGAATCAGTCGCACGCCATAAAATATGCCTTGTCACCTCCGGCGTGAAATAAACCCCGCTCGGCTCACCACGGCCAAGAAAGACATACCCTCAAGTCAGGGGAAACCCAACGCAGGTATAGCTGACAGCTACAGATGCATCACCAGGAACCGCAGAAGCAGAACGATGCCATCCACCTGAAAAGCAGGGGTGAGCCTCCTGTCACTGGCTCAGTAGGGGTCACGTGGATCCCCACCACAAAACACGTAGTAACACGGTAAAGTAGGAAAACTACACTAGAAAGCTGTAAAGAAAAGGAAGCAGGAGTAGGGAACAAGCAAGGAAGAGGGAAGTTAAAAGAAAAGGGAAAAGCCGTACCGAACGAGTGCGACTGCCAAACTAACTTCGGCTCCCAAGCTGCTCCTAACAGCAATAGAAGGGCAAACTCTGAACTGGCGAAGTCAGAAGTTATCGATCCATTGATGAGACACCAAGCCAGCGAAGGCCTACAAGGAAAAAGGGAAAAGACAAAGCCCTAGAAAAGATCTAGACAGACCCAACACGACTAAAATGTCATGCACACAACATAATGCTGACCTTGGGTAAAGCCATGAGAAGGCTAACCCGGAAAGGTCACGACACTCGAGAAACATGAGAGTCACGCGGAAGTCACATGTCACATGTCTAAAGTACCCACCACTAGAAGAATAGCTAGCCGCGTCCCCTAATGTCTTACGCTGTGCCTACAAGTATCTCATCTACGCTGTCGCCCAACAGGCATGACAGAGACTAAGACACTCTGAGAAGCAGAACAGAAGTATCGTCGTGAGTGACTAGATAGGGTAACACCCGTCAGTGTCAGTCCCAGCCCCTGACCACGTGTGCACACACCAGCTCGTGCCTAGAGCCGGGCCTCTAGCTAGTATTCCCCCCCTGTGGATGCTGCAGTACAGAGCCAGGGGCCCACGAAACTAGCCTAAGAACTATAAATCGAGAAGTGCCTCGCTATAAGAGCCGACACACCATAACGTTTCATAAGGCTATGATTAGTGGAGGATCACGAGACACAAACTCTAAAATGTGAGTGCTAGAGTACATGCAGGTAAAGAAACACTATCATACGTACTACGAAGCAATAATGGCAGTACAGAGAACTGCCAATAGACTCAGGACAAGGCAACTAGACTTGAAACTACAACGATCCTTGAGTCTCACGACTCAGAGTCAAGATCATCGTACAAAGCGGAACAAGTCACCAATTAGTCTAATCCTAAGCCAGAGAAAATGACTCATCGTAAGAAATGACTCACGGAGATCTGAGGGAACACCAAGAACCCTCAGCACACCTGGATACATAAACCGAGGTAAGATAATACCTCACTGCATCTAGAACCATGTCTCAAACTGGACAGCACCGTCGAGACACACACAAGGTTGCCTGTCAACCACTGGGTCACACTGGGTTGACCAGAACCAAACAATGACATTAAAAGTAGTACAGAATACTACCCACGGCAAGAACACTCCTGGCTACCTCACATCATGGTTTTAGCCCTCATAGGACATTGGGAGACACCCATGGGACAATGGAAAAATCATAAGGTCAAGCCAAGATATATGGAAATCAAGGCGTCGGGAAACGACGTTCCGCATAATGGTAGTCCTAGACTGAGTCGTTAGGAAAACAGTGGCAGTCCGAGAACAGACCACACTCAGTCAACCTTCAATCGACCAATCCAGCGCACTACCGACACACAGACACCGCCCGAGGACACAAACCTAAGATAGACCGACACAACACAGGTCATCACGGCCAACAGACAACTCAACGAACACAGCAATATGGGCGGTCAACATTGGGCCGCTCATGGGGATGAGCGGTCTGGATCGGACCACTCAAGGGAAGAAGAACGGTCCATAATGGACCACTCAAGGGGGATGAACAATTGGGAGCCAACTGTCCAAGGGAACAGACCCCTACACACTAAGACAGATGGGTGGTTAGGGTAGGACCGCCCAAGGGAATGAGCGGTCAAGGTCTGGCCGCTCAAGCCCATCGACCCAGAAGAGTTCCTGGTCCAAACGGCTTTAACCAAACCGCTGAACGGAACCGACATACTACAGTGTCAGTCAAAATGATCTTGACCAGACTACCTAACGCGGCCGACACTCAACTGTTGACCAAAGGTCAACTGGGATAAGCAGTCAAGACATTGCCGCACATCCCAACAGAAGGATAAGCGGCTGAAAGCTGGCTGCCCAAGAGGGGATAAGCAAACCTCAGCTGGCCGCCCATACCATGAGCGGTCTAACGATAGACCACTCAACCTCAAAATCAGACGAGGATAAACGGTCCGAGGCTGGCCGCTCATATACATGAACGACACCTGGTTCGACCGTTCAACCGTCACGGTGAGCAAACCCAGGGGTTCGTCCGATCGTGACCTTTCCACGCCCCGTTCATGCCGAAACGAAGGGGATACAGTCACAATCACCCTGGCAATCACATAGACTCTGACCAGAGTCAAAACGACGCACGAATCGCAAGAAACGGGCGATTCTAACAAAATCACCCAAAAAGGGTTTTCAGACTTCTCGGAGCCCTACCGGTCAAACGGGACCACCAATCACCGTGAAATAGGTATCAATCGAATGCTGACGTTCCCAGGAGTCCATTGACTCCAGCTGATCTAAAAATCGTCACCATTTTCTGGCGAACCCTATGAACTACGAAAAACCCCAATAAGTCCAAACTAGCCCGTTCTCACACCAGAAAGCGCAAAATTGAAGGGAAATGGCATAGGGGAGTGGGTGATCCATATCCCTACCTCCACCAAAGAAACCATGTGCCGAAGCGACTAATCCATGTTGAAAATGTCAAAACACGAACCGTGTCGATCTCGAAATCCACCGAGGGATCGTGCCCGCCACGCTCCAACCGATGCTCCCACCCGCGAACCGATCACCCCAGCACGTCCGCACCTCAGCCTGCTCTCCACGGTAACGCTCCCCGCGTAGAACAATCGAGAGATGGGAGAGAACAGAGTGAGAGAACGTGAAGTTGAAAATGAGCAGGAGAGATAGTGGAGTTGAATTTATAGAAAGTAATTAGAAATTTTCCTAATTTCTGAAAATCCCAATTTTTTAGCTGAAAATTCACTAATTCAGAAAAATAGTCAAAATGATCCCCTCAAGGAGTACATCGCTACTGTAATGTCCATGAGTTGATGAACTGAGAAATAAACTCACCGCAGGGTTCCGTAACTTGTACGAGAGAAAAATTCACACGGATTGTAAAACTCAACTTGGGAGTCACAAAAGTGATCCGAAACTCTTCAAAAGGATCCGAAAGACCTAACAAAGATCCGAGAAGACCCATTAAGGATCCAGAGTATTACATCCTCCCCTCCTTTAAGAAATTTCATCCTCGAAATTTAAGGACTAAGCGAAGGAGAAGCTGGGAAGAACAACCCTACGACACTAACATGAATCACGAGAAACACCGTTCAGAGGAACACAGTCAGACCATAATCACAAGCACACGCTCGAGACCGCGCATGACACAAGTGAACACAAGTGAACACAAGTCTAACACCTTCGAAACAAGGCAACGTTGCTTGCGTCTCACAAGAAAAGAGACACGACTGCCACAATAACAGGCATCAAGAAAATAAAATGACAGACACAACAAGCATCAGCTTAAACAAGGAAACATAGTCCTCATAGCTGACAGCTCGACAATATCATTTGTTCCAGTGCCAAAGGTAACAGAAAACACCTGACACACAGGACACCAATGACAACAGCACCAGACCACAGACACAATCAAGTCAGTCCTCACTTAGATATTACATCCGATCGAGTCGCAAGCTAACTCTACCAGAAGAGAAGAGTATAGCAAAGCTAACCGACAAGATCACGATCCACATAGTGCCAAGACAGACACTAATAGAGAAACAGCACTAAAATAACAACAACGGCAGCACCTGTAGGATCCCGGCTCCGTACGGGACACAGAACCGCAGAACACAACTGTAAGCTGGGTCACATCAAGGCACAATAACAGCTGAACACACGACTACAGGGGTTAGTCATGCATCGAGCAACTCACCAAGAAAAGACCCACGACAACAAGAAAATAACGATCTCGGGGAATGCATCTCAAGGACCATGATAACGCCTCGAGGAATGCAGAGCAAAGGGAACTCAATCAGCAAGAATGCCGACAGATTCCCCAATGCTCACAAATGCCAATGCCAACACCAGAAGGATTCCAGCAACAGCACGGCAACAGACAACATCAAGGCACGGGAAGCCAAGATAAAGTCACATCGAGGAAGACAATTCTCTAGACTGGCCAGAATCTTACGACAACGATCCTCGGCCCATGGGTAATCAGCCCACACGCTTCCGATGCCCACAAATACAACGCACACAGGCATCAGAGAGCACCTCGGTATCCGCATCTCAGCACACACTCGGCGCCATCACAATTCATAAAAATCACAAATAGCACGCCACGAGTACTGATCCACCGAACAATCGATCACAAGAAGCCAAAGTGCAAAGAAAGAGAGCACCAGTATCAGTACAAAGGACAAGGAGAAATGCTAATCTCAACTTACCTTCACGTCCTAAAATAATAAATGAGCCTTCACAACACATCGGCCGCTGGACACGGCACGACAAACACGGTACGCAACAGCTCTTAACATTATGATGGAGTCCAAAGCCAAGTAACCGTAGAGTAAGGAGAAGGTCAGGCTCAGAATAAATGTTGTCCACCCTAGAGCAGACACAGGACAAAGGCATCACTAAGATAGCAATTCCAAAGCTTACCTCGAAAAGACTCCACCAAACGGGACGAGAAGCATCAAGCTCAGTAACAGAAGCTCACCAGGAAGGGAAAATCCTAGGTCGCTCAAGCATCTTGTCAATTAAAGAATCTAATCGAGCACTTCAATTAGAAGCGAAATGCATCAGGAGCTACGCAGACTCAATCTAGGATTGACCAAAACAACGTATGAACCTGTACGGGCATCATACAAACTAGAAAAGTCAGCAGCAGCCTGAACAAATGTCAGGAAAATCTCGAACAATGTACCGCAGATTCAAGCCTTTCGGCAAATACTGTCAAGTATAACATGACCGAAACAGACATCATGACGAAAAAGAAACACCTCGTCACATCCTGATGAGGGCAAAACCATCTCGCACAGTGCTAATCCAGCACGCACAAGACGATACACGAAAAATAAAGTGATCATGAATAGTGAACCTAACGCCAACGAATGACTGTATTGGACTTTCAGGACGCTGAAAACTGTATATCTCAGATTCCCATGTACTTCACAAAATAATGCTCTGATACCAACTGTGACGACCCAGATCCCGGATACCGGATATACCCGATAGGACTATCGAGAAGACCTGATATCGCTTGGAACCCGCGCAGCCACCCAAGAGCTGTAAAGTTTCGAAGGGATAAAGGGATTGTCGTGTAGTACATTGAAGCCACAGAGATATAACAGTAAGCAATTAAATTTCAGCCCCTTGGGCTGGTCCCCCTAAACCCTCCCTGCCCCACTTCGTAAACAACCGAAGAAATGTTTCTTTTTGGTTAGGTTTACCTGGACCAGCCTCACCCCTCAACCTAGTCCGCCTAAACCCCTCTGGCCCTTCATCTTCCACTATAAAACCCCCCATTTAGAAGCCCAAAAAAGAAAGAAGGGGGCAAGAAGAAGCATCAAGTATCAAGGAGCTCAGCCCCGGACTACAAAGGCGCGCTAAGGAGATTTGTGTGTATTTTTGCTAGGCTTACGCCGAGGGCATGCCGCATGATCATCCCTCACACGGCGTCTAGCCCAAACACCGACCTCCTAAAAGGTGGCCCCATGTTTTGATGAACGTAGGTCATCTCGATAACCGCACATGACCCCAGATCTTACTTGGTGAAAGTACTCTACCCGAGTCCTATCTCGATATTCGTGCATGACCCTGATGTCGCTTGGTGAAAGCACTCTGCCTGAGCCCTGTCTTGATAGTCATGCGCCCCATGACGTTGTTCGATAGGGACACTCTGCTCGGCCCTACCTCGACATTCATGCATGACCCAGATGTCGCTTCATGAGAGCGCCCTGCCCAGTCCCTGCCTCAACGATCGTGCACCATCAAACGTTGCTCAATCGAGGCACCCTGTCTGATCTCTACCTTGATATTCGTGCATGACACAGACGTGACTTGATGAGAGCACCCTGCCTAGTCTCTATTTCAATGATCGTGTACCATCAGACATGGCTCAAACGAAGTGCCCAGCCTGATTCCCCATCTCGATGATCGTGTGCCACTTTGGTGTCACCTCGATAAGTGTGCCCTTAGTGCTGTTATCCATACAATGGGCATAGTTCACAAATCCCGGCGCAAGATGAAGCGCCAGGCCCCTGCCTCTGTCAACAGGCCCCTGGCTCCCGACCACTCAACAACTCAGTCATAACGGTGCCCTCGGCACCTGACTGCTAGCCACTCCAGTCACATCGGGGCCCGCGGCACCCGATCGCTCAACAACTCAGTCACAATGGTGCCCCCGGCACCCGACTACTAGCCACTCCAGTCACATCGGGGATCGCGGCACCTGATCGCTCAACAACTCAGTCATAACGGTGCCCCCGGCACCCGACTGCCAGCCACTCCAGTCACATCGGCGCCCCCGGCACCTGATCGCTCAACAATTCAGTCACAACGGTGCCCCCCGCACCCGACTACCAGCCACTCCAGTCACATTGGGGCCCCCGACACCCGATCACTCGATCACTCAGTCATAACGGTGTCCCGGGCACCCGACTACCAGCCACTCAAGTCACATCGGGGGCCCTGGCACCTGATTGCTTAACAATTCAGTCACAACGGTGCCTCCGGCACCTGACTACCAGCCGCTCCAGTCACATCGGGGCCTGCGGTGCCTGATCGCTCAACCACTCAGCCACAACGGTGCCCTCGACACCTGACTGCTAGCCACTCCAGTCATATCGGGACCCCCAACACCCGATCGCTCAACAATTCAGTCACAACGGTGCCCCCAGCACCCGACTGCCAGCCACTGTAGTCACATTGGGGCCCCCGACACCCGATCACTCAACAACGCAGTTACAATGGTGCCCTCGGCATCCAAATGTTGGGTCCAGACTAGCTCCGACGACAGCCAACAACTCCAGTCCCACCGGTGCCTACGGCACCCAGCAATCCTGAGCTCAACAGCTTTTGGGTCACTCCAGTCATGGCGTTGCTCACGTCGTCCAACCGCTCAAGTCTCAACAGCACCCGGTCGCTCCAGTGACGAGTGGTGCCTACGTCACTCGGTCACCTCGACGTTGGTGATGCCCAACTGCTCTAGTACAACGGTGCCTACGGCACCCCGACTGCCCCGACCTCGACACTGTCTCATGACGGGAAGACATTGTGACGCCCCTCGGGCGGTATCCGGCTAAGTCATAGGTCCTCTGACGGACATTATGTATCGATACAGAACTACCCATACAATAACGTAATGACCCGGGGACCGTCACGAATGACGGAATTGTCCCATGGCTTGCAAGCACATGTAATCGGGCTCTCATGCCTCCACATAAATGCCTTTCATAGCATATGAGTCATGTAATCCAGTCAGGAAGCGGATCCCCCGCCTCGTTGGAACCAGTCTCTCTGTCCCCAGTTATCCCTGTTGTGTTGTTGTTTCCCTGTCGCTGTTGCATGGACTGAGCCCTCCCGACGTCACAGCGTCTAGGGTCCCTGACTCTCTTCTTCGGCAGTAGAAATAAAGGTGTTCGGGATCCGCCCGATGTAAAATAAACATCAATCGCTTGTGGTCGGTGGGGAAGACGTCCAGTACACGAGCCCCCACAATCGTCTACACTTGCACCTGTGGAGCCTCCTTCTCTCCACGTGACGCACAACGTTTCGTGCTCACGTGTCATGCCCTGGCGGCACATCCCCACTTAAATATTGGTTCCACAGGTGATCGTCGAGAAATCGACTGGCATGCCCACATTCCATCCAGCCATCTATGTTCCAGTCTTCCAGAACGATTAACCATACGCCACTCCTTCCGCCGTCTCTGGAGTCACGACAGCGAAGAGAAACCAACCCCCGGGAAGCCCACAATCTAAGGGCCCCGAAGAAGAATTAAATGAACCAAAACTTGTGTACGAAATGGGCTCAAGGTCGGCCTTCAACGGCACGGCCCAGGCCCTTCAGCGTCACACCCCAGCGGCTGTTCAGCGGCACACCCCAGTGGCTGTTCACCGGCACGCCCAGCGGCTGTTCAACGGCACACCCCAGTGGCTGCTCATCGGCACGCCCAGTGGCTGTTCAACGGCACGCTCAATAGTGCCTTCAACGGCACGCTCAATAGTGCCTTCAACGGCACGCTCCTTCCCCGGCATGCCCATCCGTGGGTTCTTCGTCGGCACACACACGCATCCATGCCCTCCAGCGGCACAACCCATGGCCTTCAGTGGCACGCCCCTTCAACGGTACACCCAGGCCACAAGTGTCTTCAACGGCACGCCCCCTGTGCCTCTTCGTCGGCACACCCTCTGAGCGTCTTCACCGGTATGCCTACAGGGGCCCTTCCAACGGCACACCCGCCCTTGGCCTCTTCGCCGACACGCTCCCGGGGCAAGCTCCTTCAGCGGCACACTTTTTGTGTCTCTCAGCGGCACACTACTCCAGTTCTTTAGTGGCACACCATGACCTCCCTCCAGCGGTGCATCCGGCGGAAGAGATCTCACGCCATCCCCTAGGGATTCTTGGCGCGCAACGGGTTAGCTGAGGTGTCGACTGGGGATGAAGGCACGTTACCTACCTTCTGCCACCAAGGACGCCCAAGTCAAATCCCCGATAATGCCTTCACGCTACCGCGTCCGCCGCTCACGTTCGAAGGCTCCCGCCACCAGGAGTATAAAGACCCATCTTCACCGGCGAACAAAAAGGAGAGGACTCCACAGACAAGAAACCCCCCCCCCCACAGAGAGAGAGAGAGAAAGAAGAGCAAGAAGAAGAAGGAGAAGAAGAAGAAGCAGAAGCTTCCCCCTCTTCAGCAGCCACCAGAGAGTGAGAGAGTAAGAGAGAGGGAGAGTGAAATGTAGTAGGGAAAGGGGGAAGAGTAGGGAGCCGTCGCCCCTGCTCAACCTCCGTTCCCATCTCTTCCTTTTCATTCTTTTCTTCCCATCCCATCCCATACTTGATGTATTTTGATTCTTATTTGCCATTAATAAAACCTTCTCCATTCTTTCTTTACCTTGGTGGTTTACGTTGTTTCTCGTCGGATCGGGATCCCTTTTGTATACTCCTCCACTCCTTTTTATGGTTTGGGCCCCCTCCCTCGAAGGGCCTCTAGCCTCCTCCCCGTCCATTCACCTTGGAGGGGAGTTCTTTCTTCCTCCCTGAAATCCCAGACCTCCACGCCATCTTCGATCTTTGTCCCTCAAATGTCCCTAGGTTTCCAGCCCCTAGTTCTCCTAGCTGAAACCCCTTCGGCCAACTAAACCAAACCCTCAGGCCTCATGGCCTCCTCCCTCATACTGGCCTCAAACCATCCGCTCGGTGCCTTCACCGATACACACAGCCCTCTTTGCATGCTCTCACCGGTACAACCCTTGGCCGGTACACACACAGCCCTCTTTGCATGCCCTCACCGGCACAACCATTGGCCGGTACACCCTCAGCCCCCTTTTTTGGTCCTCTTGACCGGTACACTGTTGGCCACCCTTCCCTGATACACCCCAGGCGCCTTCAGCGGCGCGCTTGCAAGCCTTCCCCGGTACACCCCTGGGCCTCCTTGACTGGTGCACCTCCTCTTGCCCTTTACCCCGGCTATCCATAGCCAATCTGAGAGTTGCCTCTCTCTCTCATCATCCCCTCTGCGCTTTTCGAGGTTTCATTAAAGGTGTTGCCGTCCCTGGACGCCCACCTCCACTTGTTGGGTTCCGCCACTCCATGTAGGTGTGTTCCCTGTACCTCCCTTACACTCGGGGTTAAGGGGAGATGCTGCCAAATTTTTGTCAGAAATGATAATATGTTAAAGGACCAAAGAGAGCAACAAACGAATGGAATAATAAGTAATAGGACACTTTAACTGAGGTAAGTGAACCACGGAAAACACAAATAGATTTGGATTGAGTAATGACAGGAGGAAGAAGGGACAATTTGTATAGAACCATATAAAAATTAAGAAAAGAAGAAAAGAAAGGCCTTAAAGGAAGAACAGAGGAGTGGGCCTCCTAACTTCCCCCGGCGCGCCTCCTTGGCCAGTGCACGTCTTTGGCCGACACAACCTTTCAGCGGTACGCACCCCTCGCCGGTATGCTTTGCTCATTCCCTCGCCGGCACACTCGTCAAACCTCTTCGCCAGTGCACACGCCAGCACCCTTGCCCGGTGCACCTCCTAGGCCTTCACCAGCACACTCCATGACTCCCTTTGGCTAGCCTTCGCCGGTGCAGTCCCCTGGCCGGCACACCCTCAGCCCTTCGGCTAGCCCTCCACCGGTGCACTCCATCCACCTGGTTAACCCTCTGCCCTCATGCACGGATCCTGTCCTTCATGCATGGACTCCACCTTGAACATCATCCTTCATGTGCACTGACTTCATCCCAGTGTACACTGAAGATTACTGGGTCATAATCTATGACTCATTGTAAGGAGGGTAAATCTGGTTTGGCCCAGGAACGGCCTAATAACGACAGGCCCACGCCAGATTGCTCACGATGAGCACTCTCAATAGGCGGGCGCACGTACGCGACCCACCAAAGGGAGGCCCAGTCCAGAAGGGCATCAGATTCTACAGTGCGTAGGCGCTATGACCCAAGCGTAGTTATCACCGGAGGACTCTCCGGCGACCGACCGTTGCCCCCATAACGTCGGTCTTGACCCCATAAAGGGCGAGCACGTCCCATGAGTGCTGTAAGACTAGCTCCGCGACCAGCCAATGCTGGGGTAATCGCCCTCCAACGGGAAACTTCCGCCACTACTCTATTACGGACACCCTTCCCTATCAATGAATGAGGCCTCTCGCACCAGGATAGTCCCATATAAAAGGGAGATCGATAGAGGAGAGGAAAAGAATACGGTAGTTCATTCCGCTATAATGCTACTCAAGAGAATAGAGCTACTCAAGTAAGGAGAGAAGAGAGCCACGCCAGTCTACACGAGGAGGAAGGCCCCCTCTAGCGATCTTACCACCCAGCGAGCACTCACCGAGTGAGCGTTGGGGGCGGCGAGCACTCGTCAGGAAGATCCACTCGGCTCCTCGACCTTCTGCTACTAATTCTTTCCTTCTCTCTCATTCGCTCTCCTCTGTCTTTCATTAATACACCGTTGACTTAAGTATCGGAGGGTGGTCCCCTAGGGTAACACTCGAGACTCCTTCTGACGCCCTTGCTTCCTGGTGTTTGCAGGCATCCACGGGTGCGAGATGATTTTCCCGACAAACAAATAGAGAAGGTGGTACGTGGCATAGGAACTATTTTCCAGCCTCTACACTTCTTGGCGTCGTCTGTGGGAACTTCGAGCAAAAAGCTATGGCACCCCAGGGAAGCCTTCGTAACACCAGTAATTGGGGCTGTAGGTCCCACCAGGGACCCAGCTCCTACTGGGAATCGCAAGAAGCTTCTTCCACTCATCCCCGACAGGAGGTCACCCCTGGTGACCTTGACGAACTTCGTCAGCAGATCTGAGACCTATCAGAACTCTACCAGGAGCTTTGGGACCAATGGGTCGACCCCCAACGCGCCCTACCCGAGCGACGAGAGGACGAGAGGGGCCAAACTGGGGAGAACCCCCGCCAAGTGCGGGAGGCATCCCATGTCTCGGCTGCGAGGACCCGATGATCCCGTAACATGCTCGCGCCAAGGGTGCGCAGCCCACTCCATTCCAACCCAGAGATGGATCGCCGACTCCAGCATTTAAAGGAAATAGAAGATAAAGTCTGATACCTGGATGACGTCCTCTTGGCCACCAAGAATCGTGGCCTGATCGACGACGACCTAGACTTCCATGCTCCCTTCTCCAGGGAAATCATGGAAGTTCCCATCCCGCCAAAGCTCCAACTACTGTCGTTCACCTCCGATGACGGCACCACTGACCCGGTCGACAACATGCACAGCTTCGAGTCCCACCTAGTGCTCCACCGGGCCTCAGACACTATTAAGTGCCTGGCATACATGACGACCCTCCTGGAGAATGTCGGGGCTTGGTTCGAGTCCTTGCCGGCCGGGACTATTTCCTCCTTCCAGCAGCTCAAGAGGCTGTTCAAGGAGAACTTCATCGGCTGTCGAAAGGTGGCCAGATCCATGGTGACCCTGCTCGCCCTCAGGCAGGGCAAAGAAGAGACGCTGTGAGATTTCGTCTCTTGCTTCTATGCGGAAGCACTATGGATCCCGCATCTCGACATCAACATCGTTGCTACATCCCTCACCCAGGAGACACGGGACCACATCCTCTGGCATGCCCTTGGGGTTGAGGCCCCAACGACCCTTCCTGACCTCCTCGCCCTGGCACAGAAGCACACGCGCTGCGAGAAAAATACAACGGCCCTGGGCCTAGCGGCCAGAGCCAAACGGTCTGACCACAAGAGATCCGTCGGCCCACCACGAGAGGGTCAGAGTAAGCGGGAGTGATGCGACAGAGACTGCTGTGACCGCTCTGAAAAGGAAAGGGACAATTATCGCCACTACATGCCCCTGACGGCTCCGCCTGACTAGATCTTGATGGAGATCTGCGAGGAGCCGTTCCTCAAGTGGCCTCCCGGATGAAGTCAGATCCGAGTACGAGGAGGAAGAAGAAATATTGCTATTACCACCGCGACTATGGCCATGACACCGCCGACTGCATCAAGTTGAGGGATGCCATTGAGGACCTCATTCATAGAGGGCTCCTCGACAAGTTCCTCACCAAAGTCGCAGAACGATGACAGAAGACACCCCCGCCAATTGACAACCAGCCCATTAGAAAGGAGATTATAATGATCTCTAGGGGGCCGACCGCGGGGGGAGATAGTGCGAGCAGGAGATGATGATACGTATCGGTCGTCCACACGGTGGACCAAGGCGACGACACCTGACGGGGGGTCTCCACCCCGGGTCGTCTAGGAGACCCCATTGTTTTCTTTGAGGATGACCTGGACGGTGTGACCACACCCCACTCTGATGCTCTAGTGGTCTGCGATCGTTGGGTCATGCGACGATTCCAGCGCGCGTTCAGGAAGTGCACGGCGACGCCGGGGACATCCTGCTCAAGCAGCTGACGTACAACACGGGGAAGCCGCTCCGCCCGATCGACGAAGCGCGGGCCTGGGCGCGGTTGTTGGCGTTGAAGGGATGGACGGTGCAGCAGCTGGCGGCCGCGCTCGGGCTCCCGAAGTCGCTCGTCGGTGACCGATTAGCGATCTTGAATGCGCCGGCGCCGTTCCAGCCACTGTTCCAGTCGGGCGTCCTCACGCCCTCGGCCGCGCCGATCGTGCGGAAATTCTCATCCTTCCCTGAGTCGTTCCTGGCCGCGATGGTCACGCACCTGCTGGGCGACGCGTGGGAGGGCTGGAAGGCGCAGGCTGACAGCGGCGTGGCCGTGCCCGTGAGCCATGTCGAACGGGATCTCGAGGGCGCGGTGTTCCGGGTTGGTGCCACCAACGTGGGCGGCTCGCCGGCGATGAAGACGTTCGGTGGTCAACTGGCGAAGGTCGGCAAGAAGACCTATGCAGTAGATGCCGAGGCATGGTATACGCACGTGCGCGCGTTCAATGCGCGCCCCGCCGCGACAGAGCGGACGGAGAACGCTCGCGCGAATGCGAACCATCGCGCGGACGACTATGAGGCCACGCGCAAGCGCGAGGCCGAGCTGCGGCGGAAAAAGAACGCGCTGCTGCAGGCGAAGTTCGCTACGGTTGCGACGAAGGTGCCGGTGGCCCGCGCGCTCACGCCGGCGTTCGCTGGCCTGCTGGTCGATTGGGTCTTGCGGCAAACCTCCTGTTCGAATGGGCCAGCTACCAAATGAAAGAAGATGAGCTAAGCTTTCATTTAAGAGCTTACTTACCTTCTGGATCCTTTCAGAAAGGGAGAATTTTGATTTGCAAGAGGCGTGCTCAAAATGCCGCCGAAATATTTGACCTAGCTTAACCTCACTTAATTATTTCTACCATGGTTAATCTCATTCGAAATTGATTGGGGAAAATTAAACTACCCATTAAAACCTTTCATTTGCCCCTAACCCCATCTCATTTAGTTGAGAAATGAGCTCGAATTTAGGGTTTGAATGTGAGGGTTACTATTGCGTTCACTATTGGGGGTTGGTGGGTTTTAAAATTCGATTAAACCTCATATTTGACTAGGTTAAGAATTTTATTAGGCTTAATCATAGAAGATAAAATTGCTAAACGAATTGCCTTCTACTTAATTATCATTTTTTGGGATTTTAATAAGGTTAACGAAATTTTACTTTTACTATTCATTAAATAATAAAATATTAAATTCAAAATTCAAACTTAAACCTCTGATTTGACCAGGTTAATGATTTTATTAGGCTTAATCACAGAAGATAAATTTGTTAAGTGAATGGCCTTGTACCAAATTACCATTTTTCAGGATTTTAATAAGGTTAATAAAATTTCACTTTCACTATTTATTAAATAATAAAATATTAAATTCGAAATTCAAACTTCAAATTCACCCTTTACATTTCATTTTCATTCCAACAAAATTTTATTTGTGTTTCATTTCACTAAAATCTCATTTTCATATAGGTTACATTTCATTTCAATTTCATTTCAATTCCATTTAAATTTAAGTGTTTATTTTATTTCCATTTAAATTCTAATTTCATTTCTATTTCATCTACATTTCGATTTCATTTACATTTCATGGTTATTTCAAATTTTGTTATCATTATTAAGGGATTTTTAGAGAAATTTTAAATTCTAATTTATTCTTGAATGTTTCCATTTTAATTTCTAAGAGAATTTCTAATTTATTTTTATTTTTAAATTAATAGTAATAATTTTAAATTAGTAAATTAAACCGGGGTATTACATATTCAAACTCGGTTCAAGGACTCCCCCATCCATTCTCTTTTTGAGGCCCAAAAGTCCAAATACAATATAAAACCTCAGGGGCCTGTCACTGAGGGAGTCCAGACTAATGATCAGGTGCAAGCCATTGTTTTACCTTTCCCCAATAAGTCTGCTCCCCTCCACTTTCCACATATCCCACGCAACCCTCAAATCCCCACGCTAAAAAATAACCAACCTGTCTTCCCCGCTCCACAAAACACTCAGCCTACCTTCCCTGCTCCACAGGCCACCTTTCCCGTTCCCCAGCAACCACAACAACCTCCGTAATACCACAACGTCCCTTCACCCAACAGCTATGCAAACAAGTGCCCGACTCCAAAAAGGGCACAGTATCCTCCTCAGTCCGAATCCCTCTAATGCATCTTCTCAGCTCTTATGTCCATTGGTGCAATTCAACTTCCTTCGCAACGGCCTAACTGGAACCCGGCCATTGATCAGTCCAAGTATTGCATGTTCCATAGGCAGCCCGGGCACAAAATTGAAGGTTGCTTCCAGTTCAGAGACCTTGTAAATGATTTGCATAAAAGACAGCGTATTGATTGGGTTGAGATACATAAGGCCATTACTGAAATTAAAGAAAAGAGAAGGCAAGCGTTGAGGCAGCAAGTGCAGCAGCAAGCACCGCAGTCACAGCCACAGCCACAGCCACAACAACCATCATCTTCAACCTACAGTTTTCAGTTCGGAGGTAGCAGAGAACCTGAAGACTGCAGAGGGAGCTGCGACGCCATCCGGATGTTTCAGGAGACGCAAGAGCTACCCCTGGAAGCGTCTTCGAGTCATCTTCGCAACGGCAGTTGTCTCGTCCCGTTCTGAGCTCGTGGCTGTCCGGGAGAGGCGATCTCCTCCGACTGCGCAGAAGGTTCCTGTCTAGCTTCCAGAGGTGGAGTGCAGCAGTTGCCACATCGGCCCCTTTGAAAATCTGTAGGCGGCCTTTGACTGAGACATTCTTCTATGAGTTTTCCTCCTCTTCCAAGAAGCGGAGCTCCATTCGGCCACCAGAGTGATTTCTTCTACCTTTTCTCCCCAGAGTGCGTAGTTCTGTCCACCCTAGGACTAAACTGACACCCTATCAGTGTTCAGATTGCTGCGGTCTGCTCTGACATCAGCTGGGACCCCCGTGGGTCTCGTCTCGAAGTCAGATCGTCCACGGTTCCAACGCCACCGACTGAGCTCAATTCGGAGTTCGGGGCTATTCATGGTGGCTTCGTCTTTCGGACGCTGCAGTGCTAAGACCCTCCGAGCAAGAGAATAGAGTCCCTGCTTCCAGCTTCACCACGACCGACGACGACTTCCCCAGCTCCTGCCAAAATTCTTGCATCCTCCTGGACCAATCAACGAAATTTTGGCACTGGTCTTGTTGGCAAAGGAGTTCGGGAGCATCCGGAAGAATTCCTGCAACGACAGTCTATCCCCTATTCCTGAGAAGGGACAGAACTAACCCCGTCATCGTGTGAAGCTCTATTCTTCGTCTTTCCCCTCCCCACTTGGTCGACTGAAGGCCCTTCCCTGCGCGGAGGTAGTTTTAGTTGTAACTCACTTAACCCCCATCCCAAGATCCCCCTCCTGTGTGAGGCGTAGTGTTGTAATTGCTTGAACAGGTCAAAGCGTCCTCGTCGCGGCGTGGGTAAGCCCCACGCTTCCCCGCGTGCCCACGTCTCCGAGCGGGACCAGTTTCTTCAAATCGGTCGAGTAAGTGCTCTTTCCCTTGCTCTATTACAGTACTTTTCTTCCAATATTAGCTCTTAGCTATGCTGGCCAGTGAGAGAGAGTGCCCGAACTCGCAAGTCCCGGACTTCGAGAGACTATCGTGGGAGTGAGTGTTACCCGTGCCCTCGACACTGGGTCGGCCACTAGGATTGGGCTATTCAAACCCCTTGGGAGACCCTCTGGCCTTGTTGGCCCTCTACCAGCAAGGGGCCAGCCCTCACATCCTCCACTCGGTATCGCCGAGTTACCTACGGGTTTGGGTGAGTGCCAAGTGAGTTGGCCGCCAATATCAGCCCGTTCGGTTTGTGAATGTGCTTGCTTGCCTAGGTCCGAGGTCGTGTCACATCACCCAAGGGTAGGTGTGCTGGGTTTAGCTTGTGAGATGCCCATTCCTCTTCGAACTCTTAAGGCCTTTCTTTTCTTCTCTTTCTTAATTTTATATAGTGCATTGGGGGCTTTCTCTTCTTGTCTCTTAACTGTTTTCTTCGCTTCTTCCTTGTAAGACAAATGTTCGAGTTACTCAACCGTTGTCCAGTCTGATTCTCTTCGTGTTGCACACAGTTCTCTTACCTCGATTGGAGCAGTTTGCCATTGTTCATTTTATTTGTTTGTTGCTTTCTTTTATCTTTTAACTTACCACTACCCCATTTGTTTGTCGCTCCCTTTGGCCCTTTAACGTATTGTTAGTTTCCAATGAAATTTTGACAGCATCTCCCATTGACCCAAGCGTAAGGGGGATATAGGGAACGTGCCCACATGGAGTGACAGAACCCAACAATCTGATGTGGGCGCCCGAGAGTGACAACACCTTTGACGAAATTTCAGAAAACTTGGCAGAAACGATGAATGAGAGGCGCCTCTAAGACTACCCAAGGGTGCACCGGGCAAAGAAGGGTGATGGGCTAGGAGAGACCAGGGGGTGCCGGGCTGAGGAGCACAAGGTGTGCTGGGTAAAGAAGGCACGGGTGTGCCGGGCAAGGGTAGAAAGGGGCCGTGCCGGTGAGCGGATGAGCCAAGGGAGTGTGTCAAGCTGGCGAGGCACGAGTGTGTTGGGCTGGGGCGCTGGTGGGCGTGCCGATGAAGACACCCAGAAGGGGCGCACTGGGTAAAGGCCGTAGGGAGTGCACCGGTCAAGGAGTGTGCCGGTGAAGGGCGCTGGCAGGCGTGCCGACAGAGACACCCAGAGGGGGGGCATGCCAGGTAAAGGCCGTAGGGAGTGCATCGGCCGGGAAGGCTGTGCCGGGCTGAGGTGTCATGGTTGCGCCAGCTAGGGGCTCAAGGAGGTGCACCGCCCAAGGAAGCTGTGCCGGACTGGGAGTGCGCCCAGGGGGAGATTGGCTGGGGGATGCACAAGTTGAGGGAAGGGTCTAAGGGTAAAACTACTAGAGGGAAACCATGGCACTTGTGAGTAATTGGTGGAAAATCACGGAGGGGATGAAAACACCAAGGGATGCAAACACGCAAGGAATGCCTTGGAAAGACATCAAAAATATTCACCAGCAACCTGCAAAACAGACAAAAGAAACCTAGGAAAAGGCTAGACAGACGACCGACACAGACGACGGACAACACGACAAGGACGTCGTGCACACTGCCACATACACAACCGGAACGTCGTGCAAGCGACAGACACTGACCCCGAGTACAGCCACAAAAGGGTTAACCCAGAAGGTCACGACGCACGAGAAACGTGAAGAGAACAGCGAAGAGTCACGTGTCACGTGACTGGAGTGCTCCACACTAGAAGAATAGCCAGCTGCGTCCACTGACGTCTTATGCAGCTCCTACAAGCGCCTCATCTGCCATGCCTACAGCAAGGCAGAGACCAAGACACTGTCAGAACCAGAACAGTAACCAAGTCGCGAGTGACTAGACAGGGGAATGCCCATCGACGTCAGTCCAAAGCCCCTAACCACATGTGTACACACTGGCTTTTGCCTAAGCCAGGCCTCTAGCTAGTTTTCTCCCCCCGTAGGACACAACGGTAACCGCGGGAGCCGACGAAAACTAGCTTAAAAATCGTGAACTGGAAGTGCCCCGCTGTAAAAGCCATCATGCCAAAGCGTGCCGTAAGGCTACGACTAGTGAAGGCTCACAAGACACGGACTCCAAAACACAAGTGCTGAAGTACATACAAGCAAGAATGCCCTGTAACACGTACTTCGAAGCACCAAAGGCAGCACGGGAGACTGCTAATAGACTCAGGATAAGGCAACTAGACCTACAACTATAACGGTCCATGAGTCCTACGACTCTGAATCAGGATCATCGCACATAGCGGGACAAGCTGCCAATCAATCTAATCCTAAGCCAGGGAAAATGATGCTCTGAGAAAATGACACAGAGAGACCTGAGGGGACACCGAGAACCCTCAACACACCTGGACATGCAAGTCAAGGTAAAACAATACCTCGAGGCATCTAGAATCACGGTCTCGAATTGGACAAAGCCGTCGAGACACAATAAGGCTACCTGTCAACTGCTAGGTGACCCCGAGTTGACTAGAACCCGACAATGACGACACATACAGACACACATAGCATGCACAAGCACTCCTGGCCATCCCATCATGGCTACTGCCCTCATAGGATGTCAACAGACACCCACGGTCACGGGCAACCCATGAGATCAAGCCAAGACAAGCAGAAATCGGAGTGGTGGACAACGACAACTCTCTGGGCAGAGCGAACCATCACTCAACCGCTAGGTGAACCCGACAGTCAAGGCACAACTGCTACGTAACTAGAGACAAGGACACTGGCACTTCTAGATTGAGTTGTTTGGGTACTGTTGTAGTCAAGGAAAAGACCACACCTAGTCACCTAAACCGATCGATCCAGACAGCTACCAACAGACAGACACCGCCCTAGAACACAACCTAGGACCGACCAACACATAGAACAGACCAATGGCTATCACGGCCAACAACAGGACTATAACGCAACAGCATAGGGGCGTTACCTTCTATAATAGACCACAAGAGGGGTGTTATGGTAGAAAGACCCAAAACTCAAATACAGACAATATAACGCATTAAGACAGGGGCGTTATATCAGCATAACGCACCAGGAAAGGGGCGTTATGGCCAACAGACCAAAACACAAACGAAGAGGCATATAACGGACCTTAATAGGCGCATTATATAAGCTTAACGCACCACAACAGGCGCGTTAAATCCAACGGACCCAAAACAACACGAACAAGAGGCATATAATGGACCAAGCTGCATCCGTCATAGCCGCATGACGCATAGGGTTAGGCGCGTTATATCAACTGCCATACCCAGATAAACATCGGTCAAACACAATATAACAGACCCACACAGGTGCATTACCTGATCCATAATGCACGGGGAATGATCTGTTAAATGAACCGACTGACACGATCTTCAAGGAAGCATGATCGTCGAGGGGCTGACAATAGCAGACGGCCTCGAAAACAACCCGAGTATAACGTGCCTAGACAGGGGCGTTAAACTCAATTAACAGACTAGTCCTGGTCCGTCATGCTCTATGACCTCAATAAATGAAAAATGACGAACCATAACGGTCTATCGTGGGACCGTTAAAGCCTATAATGGTCTCTGGTAGGACCACTAAATCAATCCGGCGGTGAAAACGGTAGAACGACCGAATCGGCCCGTTCCACGTCCCATGCACGCCGTAGCATAGGGGAAACAACGCCAAACGATGGGAAACGACCTCAAGGGGTCAAAAATGCCACATGCATCCATCGAAACATATTAAAACGCGAGATCGGGGTGATTCCTATGAATCGACCCTAAGCGAGTCACTGGGGTTCCCGGACTCTTACCGGCCCCAAATGACAACTGATCGACACGAAACTGGTGGGGTTGGGATCCTGACATCCCAACGGTCAGTTTGACACTAATTACGACGAAAATAGTTGTCGTTTACCGGCGAACCCTACAAACCCCAAAATCAACGACTTGCACTAAATTGGCCCGATCTCCCCCGATCGAGCACCAATCTACGTAAAATTACAGGGAAAACGTAGAGGATGAAGTGGCGGTCCATCTCCCTACCTCCACCGATGACGACACGTCACCTAGCCCACTGCGCGCCAAGGATCCCCGTAGGGCGGCGCTGGATTTTTCGTGTCGGACGGGCATGACGCTGTGCCGTTGAAGGGCTCCCATAGGTGTGCCGTCGAAGGCAGCTTGCAGGCGTGCCGTTGAAGGGAGATCAAAGGGTGTGCCGGTGAAGACCCAATGGGGTGTGCCGTTGAAGACCCAATGGGGGTGTGCCGTTGAAGACCCAATGGGGGTGTGCCATTGAAGACACTTTAGGCTTGTTTGAAGTGAATTTCGTGGCTTATTCCGGACTCGATTGACGATCCGTCTGATTCTCTTCGAGGGCCCACGAGCAGTGGGCTTCCCCAGGGGTTGGCTTCTCTTCGCTGCTGTGATCCCGGAGACGGCTTCACAGTAGCATGTTGTCTGTTCGGAGGGTCCGGATGGGACGTGTCCTCCAGGGGTTGACTTCTCTTCGCCGTTGTGATTCCGGGGACGGCTTCACGTCGGCATGGTTTCTCTTCGGAGGGCCCGGGCGGGACGTGTCCTCCAGGGTCTCTTCGGTCGAAACCGTTGCTGCTGTTGGACTGGTGGGGATATATGGGCGTGCGATTTTGCGCGTCCACACGGTGGTAGTAGACCTGATCATTCCTTCACCTCATGAGAGAGAGAGAGAGAGGGTGGGGAGGATTGTGGTTGGATCGAGTGCTCCCTAGCCTCCCCTGGAAGGCGGAAGCGTGGAGAGGGAGAGGGAGAGAGAGGGAATCTCACCTAGACAAACACATGGAGAGGGGGGGGGTACGACAGTGGAGAGGGAGAGAGATGGGAAGGTGAATCAGCCCTTGCTAGACACATAGAGAGAGAGGGGTGGGGGTCGATGGTAGAGAGAGAGAGAGGGTCAGGAAGGGGGGTGTCACTTCACCATATGACCCGCCATCGAGTGAGAGCTCACTCTGGTTGCGAACTCCTCTAGGGTGATGACTTCGAGATCCCCTCCCTCACCCACCATTCCTTCCCCGCCCCAGTAGGCCCTTGGTCTGGTTGTTGCCCCGAACATGGGCTACTTCTCCTACAACATCAGTGATTGCAGTGCTCGATTTGCTTGCTGTGAGCTCGGGGGCACCTTGTGGTAGGTTGTCGGGGTGACCTTCTGCCCGGGGCCACTATAGTCGAGGGCAGGGGTGGGGCAGGTGGTGAGTTGCTAGAGCAGGTGCGTGGCCTTTGATGATCTTTGTTGTCGGGGGTTGGGGTTGTTGGGAACGTAGCCCATTTCTCAGCCAACGGTCGACTAACCATGGCATTTCGGTCGACCGCCGGACCTTTTCCGGTCGATCGATTTTTCCAGGGAGCAAAAGATCCCGTCTGAGATTTTTTCGATCGACCGACCCTGTAGGTCTAGTCGACCGAAATCCCTGAGGCAGCAAATGTTGACCTTTGTTCCCATATCCGAGAACAAATGGTTTCTTTAGTTTGTTTAATCCAAAGGCCTTGGGATATGCCATGATTGGTGGATCTTGTCCTTGGGTTGTCCCTTGACCACCCTAGATGTATAAAGCATCTTATTGGGGTCTAAAAACCCAAGAAGCAAGGTGAGATCTAAGAGGCCATCAAGGGTGAAGGAGAGAGGTTACTGTAGCTCCGGGAAGAAGGTGTTGCAGAAGGAGAAGAAGAAGAGAAAGGGGAGATCATCATCAACTGAACAGGGTTCTCACTACAAGGAAGATCAGGTTTACAGTGTGTTCTGCTGTGATCGAGTAGGAGAGTTCAGTTGTGTTTATATCCCAGTTGTTCTCTTGTAGTTCCAACTCAAGTCTTGGCAAGAGACTTTGAGATCTGTACTTTCATTATATTCTTAGTGAATTTCTCCTGTGGCTTGTCCGTGATTTTTTCCCTTCGCATTGGAGGGATTTTTCACGTAAATCTTGGTGTTTCATGTGGTTGTGTTCCGATTGATTTTTTCGTTGCGTTATTTGGTCCGTCCAGATTTGTTCGCACACATAAGTCGGTGTATTTAAACCCATCAACTTCAAGTAGAATGCAACCTGATCAGCAACCCCATCACATGGGCCATCATGAACGAGCCGGTGGTGGGTGTCGGGGCAGACTCATCACTGGCCAGGGCGACGGTCGCCAAAGCAGCAGTGATAAGGGCGGCACAGGCGACCTTCTGCATCTCCATTGCAGATGTGGGTGGGCCGGCGATGATACCAGCCACCTTCTGTGTCGGCGAAGGCCTTGGTCAGCAACCCCATCACAGGCGCCATCGCGAATGAGCCGGTGGTGGGAGCCGGGACCGGGGTAGCAGCATCGTTGGCCCGGGCGGTGGTCGCCAAAGCGGCAGCGACAAGGGCGACGCAGGCGACCTTTTGCATCTCCATTACAGACGTGGGTGGGTCGACGATGAAACCAACACCTCTGGTGTTGGCGAATGAGAAGATTTCTTGAGGGAGGGGTTGTGGTGTCCAACAGACGGCCATCACATAGGGTGCAAGGGTGGAAGTGGAGGGGGAAAAGGAAGGACGTGTGAGGAGTCTCGAGACATCGTAGGAGTTTTTTTTTTAAAAATTACTTAAGACTTATGGCGACCCTGGAAAGAGCTAGAGTCTCTGCCCTTTTCCGAGGAAGACACTACAAGACTCCTTCGAGTCCTTCTCGGTCGAGAAGACATCCTGGTAGGTGAGACTAGGACAGACTCTTCCAGCCCTTCTCGTCTCCCCCTATTTTACCTCTGTCTTCGACACCCTAGGATAGAAAGGGGAAGTAAAAGTTCACCGAGACCTTGGCTCTGTCGAACCAGGTTCCCCTTACAGCTTGCAAGTCGGGCCCGCCATCACAAAGGCCCTCCAGCGTGTGAGATCAAGACAGGCACCAGGGGCAACAAGGCCCCCAGACATCATCATGTGTCGTTCGACCCTATTCTCAGCCAGACCATAGGGGTCCGATCATGAAGCAAGATGTTGGTCATGCTCCTCAGGCCCCTCCTCAGTAGAAATCCCAGCCACCGCGGCTAAGACATCAAACCGCGCACACGTCTTCGGACACCAGCCCCAGTACACCAGTTCAACAGGGAAAGCCTTCCCAGCCACCACGGCTAAGGGATCAAACCGCGCACATGTCTTCGAACATCGGTACCAATACACCAACTCAATAGGGGAAGTCTTCCCCGCCACCACGGCTAAGGCATCAAACCGCGCATACGTCCTTGGATGCCAGTATGAGTCAACCAGTTCCTAGTAAGCTCCCACACCAACCGCGGCAAAGGCAAAAAGTCGTGTCCACATCTTCGGACGCCAGTCCCAGCATCCCTACTTATCAGGAACTACCACTCGAAGTCATCGAGTAGGCGATCAACGCTACCTTCCAACTACAACAATCGGAAGGTATTCAGATTGAGATCCGAGCAAAGAAGAGTTGCCGACCTCGCCCTACAAACTTGTCAGCTCGACTGTATCCCTGTTTGGACCTATCAGCTCTAGTCCCAGTGCCTCCTCCTCCTACTCCCCTGGAGACGGCCATTGCTAAGAAACAGGAGAGGAATAGAAGGAAGAATCTCAAAAGGCGTCTCAAGAAGCAAGCCTAACAAGTGGCTGCCTTGCAGTCCCCAGCAGAGCTAATGCCTCTCCAGAGGTTACAGCGGCTCATTGACAACTTGGAGGAATACATTCCTCTTTGCCCTACCGGGCCTATCCCACTCGATAGCTACATCCCGTGGGAAGACATGCAAAAATGAGCTCACCTCCAGGACTGGGTCCAAGAAATGATCCAGAATGTCAAGGAAGGCGAAACTCTCTGCGTTTCGGAAGAGCTCACCTTGTTCTATAAGGACAAGGAGATCACCGTGGAATAGCTGGAACAGATGCTTCGTGGCTGCACTTGCAACATGGTGGCCATCCCACCTCCAGACAATATTAACGCCTCCCGGCGAGGTGAGCTGGTAGCGTCCAAAACCAGACAAAGGGTTGTGGCTCCACCCAGACTGCAACCAGCTCCAGAGTACACCGGCTGTGGCCAAGGTCGTGGTCGTGGATGTAGCAGAGGTCGCAGCAGAGTCCCTGAGCCGTCTCTTCGCCCCTCTCCCTTCGATCTTGAACGGGTTATCCTCCTTCGAGGAGAACAACCTCCCCCGATCCCACCAGTGGAGATCCAGGGGCAACCTAGCATCTTCGATCCAACTGGCATCGAGGGGACTATCGCTAGCATTCCAGTCCCAGCACCAGCTCCGGCCTGCCCTGCAGAACAAGCGGGACCATTAGGCAAGGATGGACTAGCCCCTCAGTCGTCTTCGGAAGAGCCGTCATTGGCTTCTCTCTTCCAAGAGTCTGCAGCTGGTCACGGTCAGCCTGATCCCAGCAACAGGGCAAGGTGGTGCAACTCCCTAACCAGGAGCGGCGCGATAACTCACAGCAGATCCAACCCGACATACTACTGTCACTGGAGGATGCTCGAGCTCGAGCTGACCAGAAGGTCCTCCACCAGATGAAGCGTTTCCCTATCAGCATCACAATTTGGAAAGCCATAGCTTGGAGTAAAGATTTGAGGGAAACTCTTATCAAGATACTTTAAGAGTCGGAAGTCTATGAAGCGCACGCAGCAGAAATAAAAGTTGTCGCGTATGAGGCTTTTACGGCCGCTGTCACCTTCACGGAGAAAGACTTTCTACTCTCTCCTCCGTGCCATAATCGGCCCCTCTACATGAAGGGAAAAATCAGTGGGCATGAAGTAAACCAGGTGAGGGCACGAGAGTCAGTCGCCGATATCAAACGCACAGCACGACTCGAGCGACTTTGGCCTCTCTATGGTTGGGCGACTGCATGGAGTCCCTGCCTGAGCATTGAGTTTTTATGTGTGGGGACACTATTATTTTATTTTACCTTTAGGTCCTTTGGCTTGTATTTACGTACTTGTTCAATTGGGTGTGCAATTATAAGGCTTTAATAGCCAATGTGTTAGTCCATAGAAGTCATTGGGTTTATTTGTAAAAAGGTCTGTAGGTCTAGTAGGGGCCCTCCACCCTCTTCCCCATTAGTCCACCTATGCCCTAGGGCCCATGTGGGGCTGGTCAACATCCTAGGTGGCATCTAGAAGGATGCTTTCCTTCATGGGTAAGGTAAGGAGACAAGGAGGAGTAAAAGTCAACTAGAATGCACAGCTGATAGGCAGTCAGAGCAAGCGAAAAAGTAAAGAGACGAGCAACTAAACTCCAGACAAGAATCCTCAACTAACCAAACCGAGCAAAATAGACCAAAGGAAACCTTCCAACTCAGAGTGGAATGACTATCCTTATCCAAGACCATGGACAGATAGCTATTCACCATTACCGATACACCTTTGGATAGACTAGGGCACATGAATGCTCAAAGATGCGCATGATGCATGCTGGGGTAAAAGAAAAAGAAATCATCAAAACGAATGCAAAGAAAGGACAAAATAACAAAAATACTCAAGAATAGTATTGCTAGACTGGACAAATCAGGGTCAAGACACTATCTTCAACCACGGCGTGCAAGATAGAACCATTGTCCCCCAACTCTACCAACCTAACGGCCTATCCAATGATTAAACATGTGCACCTAGATCATCATCATTTTTGATAAAGGGGAACATCAGATCCCAGACCACATGAATGACCAGCTAGTTCTTGAGGTAATATATCCTAGATATCATATAGTAATGCATTAAGAGATTTCAAGGGATTGAGATACTTACCTGACTTACCTGCTTGGCGAGGAGAGATGATGTGATGGCGCTCATGATTTTAACAATAAGAGGTTAGCCATCAACAATAAATAGATCCACAGAAATAAGCATGATGCATCAAAATAGGACAAAGGCACACAAGAAATGGAGCAAAGAACAAGGCAAATATAGCAATCCAATCTCATCACAGCATTCAGTAGTCAAACGGTCATGACCTAGACCGCAAGGGAAGCCTAATGGTCAGCGATAGACCGCCACCCCTGAGGTGGTTCACATTCTCCAACGCATGAAAACCTGAGAAAAAATGGTCCAGGGAGGACCGCCAAGGATAGCCTAATGGTCTGGCGATGGACCGTAAGGCCCTGGGTGAATTCAAAAACCAAAACGGCTATTCCCTCTCCCATTCTCATCCCAAACCGTCACTCAAACAGCCCCAATCCCCACCGGCAATGAGCTCCCACCGGTGACCACCACCACCACCAATCAATCCCTTCACTCACCCAGAGGTTAATGGGGCGGAAAAGGATAGCGGTGTGTTGATTTCTACACCATCTAGAGGAGGAAGAAGCTCCTCTGGCGGTGGTGAACTGACCAGAGGGGGAAGAGCCACCGCCGGCCCAAGCCGAGGTGGGGGAGCCATCTATGGTGGCGCCTACACCTGAAGACGCTTCTGGAGATGAAGCAGATGAAGATACAGTAGAGGAGACCCCTGAGGCGACGGTCAGATGCCGTTCGTCTGAGGTAGGTCAAACCTCAAAAACCCATCTTTCAATCTTTTAATTGCGTGCATGTGGGTAGAATAGGAAGGGAATGGGTCAGGGGACCCAGGAAAATGGTGTAGAGGCCATTAGAGCCTTCCTCCAGTCTTGGGGAAACAAGGGGAAACTACCACGACAGCGAGAGCTTAGCGATCGTTCTAGCCACTGCTAGGGAACGAAACGGTCTTGCCCAGATCGCTAGGGATCAAGAAACGGTCCAGAGGTTACCGTTAGGGTTCTGAGAGTAGTTTTTTTTTGAATTAATGCAATGATTGAATGAATTACTAATTATATGGATGGCTGAATCTTATGTTAAAATGTATGCAGGGAAAGCACCAGATGAGGATTTCCTGGCTACAGGTCCGAGTAATGTACTTAGCACTGTCGGACATCCAGAGAGAGAGGCTAGCCGCGATGGAGTTCGCAGAGCTCCTGAGCATTGAGGTGATAAGGCTGGACACTACCTTGCTGTATGCGCTCCATGAGCGATAGGACCCAGTTAGCAGAGCGTTCCTATTCCCGTGGGGACACATGATCCCCATGCTAGAGGACATGGCGCGGATCACCGGGCTGAGGGTTCACGAAGCGTCCGTGACAAGGACGACGTATGCCGACAACCAGGAGTTGGCGCGGGAGCTATTGGGACTAGAGCTGACGAGACCAGGATGCCACTCATCCATGCTGGCATGAGCGACCCTCTAGGAGAGCCTGGGGTTGAGAGGAGCGACGATAGCCATAGGAGAGCTGCCAGAGGAGCACCTCGGGTGACTGACGGACCGAGCCAGACAGTGAGTGGTAGCAGGACCGGGACCAGAGGGAGGCATCGCCCTTCACCGCTTCCTGATGCTGCTGTTCGGGATGCTGATCTTCGTGACAAGGGCAGACAGAGTGAGCTGCAAGCTCCTCCCACTGCTACGAGACCTAGACGGAGTGGGAGACTACGTGTGGGGCGCTGTCGCATTGGCGTTCCTCTTTGATTCCCTCAGCACCACCGATCGGCAAACGATGCTAGGTGGATTCTCATCCTTGCTTCAAGTTAAATGCTCTACCTTAAATGCTTATGCTACTATAATGATAATTCTGCTTAATTGCTATATGTTGATACTTGACAATGCAGGAATGGACCTACATGTACCTCCCCAACTTAGGGAGAGGGAAGGAGGTACATCCAGACCGGGTACCCATCGCGAGGCGGTGGAAGGCGGTGCAGGACACGGGGTCGCTGCGACACCTAGCACGAGTGATCCAAGATGACATTGACACGTTGCCCTATGCATCAGTAAGACTCTAAACTCTTAACCTCTAAATGTAATTAAAGGCCTTTTAAATGCTAATGCTGATGCTGACTCCAACGCTTGCCCTTTCAGGTGCACTAGACATCGTTCCGTGACGAGGGTCACAAGGGATAGCCCTGGGTGGAGGTGGCCCAGGCATACGCGGGATGAGAGGTGTGGCTTCATTGCATGAACATCATCGAGCCACTGCACCACCACCTAATCATGAGGACCAGGGGCGTCTACCAGCCAGAGGTGGAGTTCCCAGCGAGAGATGAGGAGCGCATGGGACGATCCTTGAGAGGACTGACCGGGGAGATCGACTGGGTCACCCGGGTGCTGGACTAGGTTCGAGATTGGACCAGGAGAGGGTGGTTAGTGTGAGCCCGAGCGAATAGCGATGAGACTTACTTGAAGGCCTACTCCAAGCACTACGAAGACCTGGTATTCCGTGGCTCTCGACGACTGGTACAACTCTATAAACTTATGCTTCCTAAGAGTTCTGATGCACTGACAACTTGACTTCTTACATGCAACTAGAACCCCAGGGATGGATAGCGGAGCTCTAGGGTCTCCTCCACTCCACCATTCAGCAGAGGGATGAGTTCCAACACGCGCTGGAGCTTCTGGTAAGCTTAACTTTAACCTTAGACTTAAATGTGCTAATGCTTATGAACTTGACTGACTTTGACTTGTAAATGTAGCGAGCCGAGGGAGCATAGCAGTAGGGCCCCGATGCTCCATCCTCTTCTTCCCAGCCAGCGGACAGGGCTGAGCAGGGTGTCGACTTCGCACGGGCGGTTGCTCAGGCCGAGGAGGCTGAGGCCACTCTCGCAGACTTTTCTTTTGACTTAAATGCTTGTGCTATGCAAATGACTGACCATGATAAATGCTTATGTAGATGAGGGAGCTAACGGCCACGCTGAGCGAGGCAGAGTGACTTCGAGCAGAGGTGGCAGAGGTGGCCCATCTCCGCACAGAGGTGGAGCGATTGAGCGTGGGGGCAGCAGACGTGGAGCACTACCGCACAGAGGCGAGGGAGGCATGGCGCCAGGCCTATGATTTGAAGATCAAGCTACGGACCATGGAGCAGATGATCTAGATGATAAGTCGAGGGCCTGAGCGGAGTGCGTCGCAAAGCGGCGCACGGAGCAGTGCATTCTCGGACTTCCTAACTAGCTCCTCTGGCCATCAGAGGAACGAGGAGGCAGAGAGATGGAGACGACGAGAGGAGGGTAGTACCGCCATGGGCCCGCCAGAGAAGTGGCATGAGGACACTGGGGATAGCGGTGGCCTTGGAGAGGGACCCGTCTGAGAGCCACCCTACCTTCTCTACCCTGTTGTACTTATGGACACATGCATGTATATGAAACTATTTTGCTTAGTGGAAACTATGATTCCTTTTTGGTGTTTCTTAATGCCAATGGATGAATGATGACTCTAACCCAAATGACGACTCCTAGGACTGATCGAGAGGGAGAATGAGAGTGAAAGATAACAAACACAAAGGCACGAAGCCTGGAGAGAGAGAGAGAGAGAGAGAGAGAGAGAGAGAGAGAACACGAGAGAAGACACGGTGGTCAGGGGAGAAAAATGGTCCAGACAGGGCCGCTACCCCCTGGGTAGCGATCCTACAAAATGCCGCTAGGGGTAGACGATGAAGAACTAAGAAGAATAGGGAAAATGGTCTACGAAAGATCGCAAGGGGGAAGAAATAGTCGCAAACGTGACAGTTAGGCAATGCGAGAAAGCAAATGGGGAAGGAAGGTGAGAAACAGTCACCTGACGACCGTTAGGGGAGCCTAGTAGTCACGCGATAGACCACAAAGGTGAACACTCAATTAAATCCGAGCGGGACTCTCCGGGAGAGTCCCAACCCAAGGATAGGAGCGCCCAAACTACACTAATACCCATCCTAACTCAAATTGAGGCCACCTAGCCTCAATCCCAATGCACTAGGATTAAAACTGAAGCCCTATAACTAGGAAAACATCTAGAATTCGCAGCTCACAGAAAACTCTCCCTTTAAGCCTTGAAAACCCCATTAAAATCACCCAAATCTCCATGAAGAGGAGATTTGAAGCTAGTACCATAGGGGAGGCTAATGAGAATATATGGACGTTGGAACGATAATCAGAGACCTAGATCCCTACAGATGGAGTGTCTATAAGAGATCTAGAGGGGGGTGAATGGATCGATCACCCTTTAAAAACTGTTGCAATCAAACTAAAGTAGATTAATCAAATCTATTCACGTGCGATCCTAATCAAGCATCTACCGGGTGATGAAAGAAAGATGAACACAAGGCAAACCACAATTCCAATCGCACAGTAGATGAGGAGCTTTTAAGGTGGTTCGATCTCAAACTCGAGATCTATGTCCACCCCACATTCCAACCGGAATGTGGCTTACTCCACTGATACACAGCTTAATCCGATGGGCTTCACAGCTTGCCAACAATCCGCTGACTAATAGCTTGCACTAGGGACTTACGGCTTTAACCAACTAGAGGATTCCACCTCTGCACGCTTAGGAATTACAGCTTAGCCTCCACTGACTAATAGCTTGAAACAACGTTTAGAAACAAAAGAAAACAAATGAGAAAACCAGAGATCCCAACAAGGGAATGTAGCTCAGACAATTGAGCAATCTCAGCTCCGATTTTGAACCAGAAGACTGAGGAACAAACTCTCAGATAAACACTTAAACACGTCACTCTCAACACTCTTCTTCTCTTCTTCTCTTTCTCTTTCCTCTTTGCTCTTCTCTCTTTTTCTTCACTCTGGATCGCACAGGCTCTGTATGCTTCTGCTCTTCTGGAAGATGCACGATCAGTCTTCTCCCGATGGAGAAGTCTTTGGGGAAGGTGGGTTCATTGGTGGACTAGCAGGTTGCTATGATAGATGACAGATTGTAGGCAGATCTGGAAGGGGGAAGAGCACGGAAATGAAAAAATAGACATTGAAGGATTTTGGAGCTGATTTATTTTATGGAGTATGAGGAATACGTGGGGACCCTACCATAAAAATTTCAGATCCATTAGAGCACAGGGCTGAGAGAGGAAATTCTGGAGATGGCATGCTGTCTCACGATTGGTAGAAAACTGACGAAGGTGGTGGCGGTGCAACGGCGGCACATTGGCGGTGGCGGAAGTAGCGACGATCTTCACACCTGATCGATGAGGCTTTCCACCTCAGAAATACAGCCTTCCCAGCTGCAGAAGGGGAGAGAGGAGGGAGAGAGAGGGGTGCACCAAGCTTGGGCTCCAAGGTTTCACCAAAATTTTATGCATTAATTCTTACCAAAATGAAAATACCAAGGTCTTATAGAAAAATGCAAAACGACTAATCCTACCCCTAGATCTAGATTCTTTCCCCCATGTGGTGGAGAACCAAATAAAATAAAAGTCAAACCTTAATAGAATATGATATATGGGGGGCGCCCCCTTGACCTTTGGTTCCCTCATTTGAATTTTTATACCTTTTGTCCCCCCCTTGGTCCAACCCTTCTAGAAGCTCACATGGAAGGTTTGACTGACCCCACATGGCCCTGGGGCTGAGGTGGATCAATGGGAGAAGGAATGGGGGGCCCGCGGGATGCAGGTGGTCCCCTATTACAAATAAATCCCTATTACAATCCGAATTACATCCGAATAAAACCAAATAAACACACATTACACACAAGTAAAATCCCTATAAATACTATAAATATAAGGGCTCAGCGTGGAGACTCCAGACTGTCTCCGAGCCATATGGAAGCCGATGTAGCTCAAGTGGTGCTCCGCATACGGTACTAACGGTCACTGGTTTGTGCTTCTCGCTCGCTCTGGTGTCCCCACCAATTCTCCCCAGGTGGGAGAAACTCGAACCTGTCGAGTAAGGGTCTGCATCACTCTGGTAGCGCTCAAGTAGGTCTGGATCCATTCTCCACAACTCTACCTGGGTGATCCAAGTATCCTCGGTGGCGAGTCACCCTCTCCATCACACTAGGTATCGCAAGTAAGATCCACTCCTGGTAACAGTCACCTGCTCATCTAGTATATGATCTATATGCTCTCGTTGTCGTGGAAATGAGGCTGGTGGAGGACACTCAAGTGTGGGATCACTCTCAATGGGAGGAGATGGCTCGAATGGCTCACTAGGGATCACTGCTGGGTCCCTATAAGTAACTAGATCTGACGCATTGAAAGTAGAGCATATACCGTATTCCTCAGGCAGGTCCACAACATACACATTGGACCCAATGCGTCTCAACACTCTAAGTGGACCGGCTCCACGAGCTTGCAATTTCTTGATATTTCCAGAGGGAAACCGTTTAGTTCTAACCCTAATCATAACATATTCACCCTCTTGGAACTCTCGGTGGTGTCAGTGGGCATTGGCTAACTCTTTGTACCATGCATTGCTGGGCTTAATGTGACGACGGATGTGATCATACAGACTCCTAACATGCCTACCAAATGACTCTACAGACTCCGACACTCGTGCATGAATGGGCATAGGAACAAGATCCACTGGTTTCCTAGGCCTACAACCTATAACAATCTCGAATGGACTCATGCCTATAGACCTATTGACCGAATCATTATATGCAAACTTTGCCAGTGGCAACCTGACATCCCAATACCCTATACGGTCCCTAACAAGACACCTCAAAAGATCGTCTAGACTCCTATTTACCACTTCAGTCTGACCATCTGTCTGGGGGTGATATGTGGTGGAGAACTTGAGGTGAGTACCTAACATATGCCACAGTGTCTTCAAAAAGTAACTAGTGAACCTAACATCACGATCAGACACTGTGGTACGAGACAACCCAAACTTGCACACCACATGAGTAAGGAAAAGGCGGGCTACCCTCGAAGCATCTGAAGTCTTCGAGCAGGGAATGAAAAGAGGCATCTTTGAGAATCGGTCAACTACCGCATAGACCGAATCGTGCTTCCTAGAGGTACATGGCAATCCCAAAACAAAATCCATGCTAACATCATGCCATGGGGCGTAAGGTACGGGAAGAGGCGTATAAAGGCCCGAGCTTTACTTCTTCATCTTGGGCGTAGCACATGTACGGCACTGGGCCACAATATGAGCAACGTCTCTCTTCAAACTCAGCCAATAAAATCTATGCTCAACAGCCTCAATAGTCTTATTCCGACCGAAGTGGCTGGCTAGACCTCCCGCATGTAGTTCCCATACCAGAAAGTCACGAACCAAAGTTCGGGGAACACAAAGCCTACCTCCTCGGAAGAGGTAACCATCCTGAAGCACATAATCATCATGGTCTCTCGAGGGTCCGGCCTGGAGAGTGGTATAGATCTGACCAAAGTCAGGACAGTCAACATAAGCCTCTCTCATCTTCTCTAGCCCTATGACCTCGGCACTCATGGTAGTCAGCAGACAAGCACGCCGACTCAACACTCAGGGAGAGGATCTCCCAGATAGTGAACCTTGTCGGAAGCTTCTTAAGTAGCTTCATTATCCTGCTTCCAGCTTGGACATTGGATAACTTCATTTCTTCTACCCATCTGGGCTTGGAAGAGCCTTAGACTGCGGCCTCTGATGGGCCTACTTCATTAGACTCTGAGTTTACACCTTTCTACTAGGTGTCATCCTCTTGCTGTCCCTAGCCGCCTACCGTCGAGTGGGCCTTGTCTTCATCTGGAGCACCAGAAGGCTGTTGAGGTTGCGGGTGAGTGCCCCCGGCTGTAGGGCTAGCATCTTGGTATAGCTGCTTGCCCTTTGTCATCTTCAGAAATTTGTGAAAAGAAGGGGCGGCAGCATTGCCCCCACTCTGATTATACAAACCTGAAGAAGGAGGGATTTGGACTCCCTTGACCTCTGGAGGGGGTATCCTATACGGTTGCTCTCCCCTGAAGATAATAGTGTGGTTGGCGGGCAGCTGGTGCCCCAATTTTTAGCCTGATTGGGTTGCATGAGTAGCGATCGTGGCTTCGGCCTGGCTTGCTCCGACAGCAGGTGTGAAGCATATTTCCTCTTAGTCTTCCTCATTGGGCAGATTGAAGAGAGCAGAGAGGGTATTGCAGGAGAGCACTATCTCCCTCTTGGCTCTATCGGCTCTTCTTCTCTTCTTTTGCTTCTTCTTCATTTCTTTGGCTGGTGCTTGCCCCCAGATCAGGCTGTCGTCCTTTTTTGGGGCTTTGTTAGTCTCTCCTTCTTGTTTCAACGAAAGCTGTTCCAGTTCTTGCCATGGGACATGGTCCCATATTAGTAAAGGCTTCAATTCAGATTGTTCATATTCATCTAGCCCGTCTACGTAGTCCTGCAGTTGTCGGGCTTCTGGACTAATTTCTTTAGCCATTCACAGCGGAGTTTGTCTTCTCCGGCTGTGTTTGTGTATTCTAATGACTGTAGGTGGGATGACCCACACGGGTGCTATCACCGGAGGAATGGGTCACAGTGTGATGCCGCGAACATGCGCCCCCACCTTCGGGTGAGGTGTGGCTTTCTTCTTGGTTTTTGCAGGGACCTGCTGCCATCCCTATTGTTCCTTTATCGACATCAGAAAGTAGGCCTCGTAAGTATGTTGAGTGTTAGCTTCTGCAACTTGTTCAGGCAATGCCTGATATAAGGACATCATGTTGGCCGTAGCTCTCCTCAGAGGTGCTTCATGAGGTTGTGGAGGGTCGACCTTGTACTCCCCCAACTCTATTTCTTCTTTTTTTACCATGCCCTCGACGATGTCTTTGAATACATAACAGTCCTCGATGGGGTGCCCCAACATCTAATCATAAGGGCAAAATCTTGGGCTGTCTCTTCTCTTCAAGTCCTCCGGCCTTTTTGGCTCAGGCAAGGTGACTTATTATACTGGGTAACCGAGTCAAAGAGAACCTTGGTCTTTTCCTTTGGGAAAGAATAAGCTTTCTTCATTTTGTCCCTTAGTGAGGGACCTTCCTTCTTTTCTTCTGCCTTGGTGGGCTGAGGCGTAGCTGCCTTCTTGCCATTATCTCTTTGCTATTCAAACGCCCTGATGTCAAGAGTGTTTGCTTCTTTAGGCACAGGGCGCTGCTCCATTGCTTTCGCCTTCTGTGCAGTGGCAGCGGTTGATGTAGGGGCAGGTCTTGCCAGGAAGGCTTCTACTTCGGCCACTACATTATTTAAGCAGTTGAATGACCAGATTTCCATACCAATCATCTTTTCTAGTACCTCCCTCCTGAGGTTCTGCTTATAGATTTGTACAACGTCCTCCTGATGCGAGGGCCACTTGCATCTCATTCCGAGGTTTCTCCACCTCTTGATGTATTCAATGGCTATTTCATCTGCCCTTTGCCTTGTTTAGTAGAGCTCAGCCACCATGACCTCTCTCACGGTGACGTGAAATCTTTCTCTGAACTTTCGTTACATATCTGGCTAGTCAGCAATTGAATCGGCTAGGAGGCTGGAATACCATTCGAATGCGAGCCCCGTCAATAAGGAACCAAAATATTTCAGCAGATATGACTCATCTGTGGCTAGGTCACTCATGACGGTCATGTAGTATGCAACATGTTCCTTCGGGGATCGCTTCCCGTTAAACTTGTCAACTTGGGCGGCTTGCTGATCCCTGGAGGGAGCTACTTGGCTGCATGATGTGGCGGATATGGCACCCGATAAGCATCAAATGTGATATAGTCACCTTCATTCCTCTCGGCGAGCTTCAACTTAATCATCCTGTTGTATATGTGATTTTGATGATTACAAAATGACTTTGTTCCTTGGACTTTGTGCTTGAATGAACTCATATGCTTGCTTGGTTCACCATGTCTCATGTGCTTAAATCATCACCATGTCTCATGTGCTTGAATGAACTCATATGCTTGCTTGGTTCACCATGTCTCATGTGCTTAAATCATCACCATGTCTCATGTGCT